>CM057455.1:1065842500-1068342500 GCA_016271365.2 Neoceratodus forsteri | reverse complement strand
TGGATGGGCCTTGCGGTCCTTATCTGCCATCAACTTCTATGTTTCTATGTTGTCTCCTTTTCTGACTGGAAGATGGGTAGGTTGATTTCCTGTATTTTGTGGAATAGAAAGTTCACTTTACACATGAAGGAGGGCATGGTTCTGAGTGTTACTCTGTTCACATGGAAGAGGGTGTAGTATTCTTTGCATGAGAGTGCCTGTAGCATCTGTATTCTTCTGGTGGAACAAATAGCTACTATGAAGACATTTTTGAGTGTGAAGAAGTATAAGGACACAGAACTGAGTGGTTCAAAGGGTGTTTCATCAACCACTTTTAGGACTCTGTTGTGTCTTCATTGGGTAGTGGCTTTCTGACTGGTGGCCTTGTAGAGTGGATAGCCTTGAGCATGTGGATAACATCTGGATGTAATCCCACTGTCCAGCCCCTTAATGGTAGAGGACTTGTGATCACTCCAATTACAGCCCCTTCATCTTTGAGAGATGTGGCTGCAAGGGATTTTTTACCCCTTGCAGTAGAAAGGCTTTAGTACCCTGTATGCTTGGTTGTGTGCTAGACTTATTGGATTCCAGACACTACTCATGGATTTTTTTCCAGTGTCTAAAGCAGTTCTTATTTGTTCGCTGTCATCATCATGTGAGAAGAGAGTTGACTGCCTCTACGGAGTATCTCTTGGTTAGCAGTCTTTCCCTTTCAACAACCAGGCCATCAGATTGAGTGTCTTGGGGTTCCAGCACTGTATTTGGCCCTACATCAGTGGAGTTTTGACCATGTCCAGTTTGAGGTGGTGGTCTATGGTGATGTTATCTAGAACTTGGTACAACAGCCACCTCAGCAAGTCTGGGGCTATTATCACCACCACTGTAGTTCTCATCTGTTGAATCTTGTTGAGTATCAGTGGGATCATCAGTATCGTAGGGAAGATAAATGCTCTCCTGAACTTCTATGGTGTGGAAAGAGTGTTCATGGCATCTCCTCCATGGCCCTTGAACCTGGCATGAAAATGTGGGAGTTGTTGTTTGTCCTTTGAAACCATGAGGTCTATCTCTATCAGGCCCCATTTGAGTTACAGGAGATGGAAAATGACTGAGTTCAGTTTCCATTCTCCAGGGTTGAGATTTGTCTGCTGAGCTAGTCTGCTACGTGTACTGCTGTTACAGTTGTGAGATTATTTTCCACCCAGTGTAGCACCTTGAGGGACCCCTTGATCATGCATGTACTTCTTGTGCCACTTTGCTTGTTGATGTAGTAGACTGACACCTACTTGTCAGATTGTATGTGTACTGACTGCCCTTTTTTATCATAGGCATAATTAAAGAATGACATTTCAAACAACACTCATCTCTAGGACATTGGTCAATAGTGACTGTTTTGATGGTAACAACTTTCCCTGTGCTGATCTTTAGGCAATGGTCTCATCCCAGCCTGACAGGCTGGCATCCACAACTATGGTCTTTGCCTGGCATTCTCTTAGGGGTGCCTTGCAAGAAGATTGTCCACTGCTTACCACCACTTGATGAAGAGTAGGATTGAACTTGGGAGAATGATGCTGATCTCATAGTCCTCCATGTCTGAGTCCCCTACACTCAGAATGCATGTCTGCAGGGGCCTCATGTATAGACATGCCTATGCAGGAGGCCATGAGGCCTAGCAGGTGGAGGAAGAGGTGGACTGGTCTTGTGGGTTGCAAGATTCAGTTCCTGCAATCCAGTATTATTTTGTTGACCCTCTCCATTAAAGGGAATACGAGTGCTCTCTTTGTGTCTATTGTGGCACCCAGATGTTGAATTTTTTTTAGTGGAAGTGAGACAGCCTTTTTTCTGACTGATCACTCACCTGTTATCTGTCAAGCATTGCATGATTGTTTCTGTGGCCATTATGGTCTGATGGAATACTTCTACCCAGATGAAGACAGTCATTTAGGTAGGGGGTCACGTGGATTCCTTGAGCTCTGAGCTGTGCTTCTAAGATGACTAACACGTTTGTCAACACTCAAGGCACTGATACTAGGACGAAAGAGAGGGCCATGCTTTGGTAATGTTAGCTGTTGATTTGGAACCTGAATATGCATTTGTAGGAAAGTTTGATAGAGATGTGAAGTTATGCATCTTTATTGTCTATGGCTGTCATGTAGTCTCCTGGCTGAAGGGCTAGGATGCTTTCCATCTTGAATTTTGTTGGTTTGGCAAATTTGTTTAGGTACTTTAGGTTTAGCACAGGTCTGACTCTCATAATTTCTTTGGTATCACAGAAAATAAGGAGTACACTCCTTTTCCCCATTGGTTCTGAGGCACTGGGGTAATGGCCTTGATTTGCAGCATTTCCTGTATTGCTAGGTTGATGTCTTCTGATTTGATTGGACAGATCGGTGTTGGAAAGATGACGTATTTTGGTGAGGGACTCGAGGCCATCGGCTCTGTTGCATAGCCCTGATTTCTGGTTTTGAATACCCATTTGTTCTTAATCCATTGGTCCCACTGCCCACTGAATCCTGCCAGTCTGACTCCTATTGATGTGTGGGTGGGTGGATGGGGCCCACTGCAACTCATTGTCTACCACTTTTACTTGACTAACCCTTGTGGAAGTTCAAGTTCTTTCCCCTAAAGGAGCCAGACTTGTTTTGGTTTTGTTGGCTTCCAAAGTTTGATTTGATATTGAATTGGTGTCTGGGGGGAGTAAGATCTACATAGTTTGCTGTGAAAACTGTAGAATTTTCCCTGAAAGGACTAATAGGTGGGTAGTCTCATATCTTTGTCCTTGTCCTGTTCCTTGTTTCCCCTCTTTGGCTTCAGGTAAGGGGAGAGGCCTTCTCCAAATAGTATAAAGCCATTGAATGGGAGCTTCATAAGTGTTGTTTTGGACTTCATGTCTACTTTCCATAACTTTAGGCATAGGGCCCACCTTGCTCTGGTGATTGTTGTTGCGGTGCATGCGCCTACTTTCAATGCTTCCATGTAGTTGCAAGCTAGGTACTTAGGTGCTTGAATGGCATAAGATAATGGTTTATGGTGATCTAAGTCCTTTGGTAGTTCTTTCTGGATGTTCTGAAGCCATCGCAGCTGCACTCTGGAGGTGTACATAGCATACGTGGCCATTCTTAGAGATGACCCTGCCATTTCTTGTGGACATTTTAGACCATCTTCTGTCTTGTCCATAGTGTTCTTAAGGGCCATGGTGCCTTCTACCAGAATACTGGTTCCCTGAGATAAAGCCAAAATGGAGTGGTTTATTGTTGGTGGGATGGACCATTGGTCTTGTTTGTCCTTGGGAAGTCAGTGTGCCCTTTCCTGTGTACTTTTTTCCAATAATTTGGCTGGGTCTGAGGATTCGCACTTACTGGTTAAGATGTTTTGCATAGCCTCACATATGGGGAGATGCATTTCCGCTTGTTGTTTTCAGATAAAGATTGAGTTGACTTTTAATGTGGGCACTTCTGTTTTGTTTTTTTTGGAGACCCAGGATGATCCAAATATTCCTGTTCATTTATTCCATGTCCTTAAAAGGGAAGTGTTAGAAGTCAGTTGTTTTGTTTCTCCTCCTCTTCACCTGAGGACTGATTGTCCTCTTTTGAGTAGTCATTTTTGAAGTCCCTTCTTGGATGTTTTGGAGAAGGAGTTCTGTCTTGATGGTGATCTAGACTCATCTAGGGATGCAGGTGGTGTAGATTTGGACAACAGGTGCATTGGCAAGTGCTCAATCTTCTGTAACAGTTTGAAGAACCAGCTAGCCTGAGAAAAGTCTAGGACTACTGGACCCTTGGACATGTCTGTGTCTTCTGTTGCCTTTTCTGTGGTTCCATTGCCCTTGAAGGAACCTGCTACTGTAAATTTTTCTGAAAACCAAAGGTCATCTATTCCATCATCCACTGTACACACAACATAGAGTAGACCAGAATGTGTCTGCTCCAGGGTTAGCCCACACTTAGCTCATTTCTCTGATCTGACCATGTCTTCTGCACTTGAGTAGTAGACCTGGCAAACATAGGCATAAAAGTGGTGTTGATGTTTTGGCCATCGGTCCATATTAGGAAAAATTAAAAACAGGATGATTATAAAAGAGTTGTAGTTAGGCTGTTCTGAAAAGTATTTGGGTTAGTTGAGGAGTTGTGGATCCAGTGCTTGTGAAGGATAGTGTGAGCGCTGTTGTCCAAATATAGACAAAGTAAGGTTTGCAGTATGGTGGCTGTAAAAGGTGCCCCTAGCAAGACGGCTATCTGGGTGTATGTGAAAACTCCGAGGTTTCAAGGAACCTACTAGGCTGAGTGCAGTATCTGCTCCTATGAAGGCCACCATGGAGACAAAAGTAAGATGGTTGCTAAACTCTTGTGGGATTTCTCACATTTTAGGTGCAATTTGCTTGGCTGAGTGCAATATCAGACATTAAGATGGTTGCCATTTGGAGAGAGAGTTAAGGTGGCCGCTGAGATCTCATCAGAGCATGAATGGCTCTGACAACAGTGTTGAGAAATATGGTGGCTTCATTTACATTATCCTATGCTGAAATCAAGTCAATAATGCAGTCAGTCAGGGGGGTGAAGAGTGACTGGGAGTGGCTCAAGGAGATGGGAAGAGAAGTGTGTCCTGCCCTATGGGTGGTAGACCTGTGATAAAGGACTGCAAAGATGGCCACTAAGATTACCAGCCTTTTGATGACCACAACCTAGAGCATTTAGAGGATACCATTGTTGAATGGCTAACACTGTTAGGACTGGGGCAAAAGATACAGTAACATAAGAAAAAGTGATGTGGCTTTTTGACCCCTTGCATTTGTATTCTGCTCTGTGGTGGTGGGAGGAGTTAGATTTGGGGAGTCAAGAAGAGTCATTCTCATAAATGTAGCCACCAGACCATTTGAGTGAGGGAGGGAGATGCCACTCTGAGGAGAGAATAAAACAGTGCCAGTAGGACTCTGGGGGATTTAAAAACCTGGCAGAACCATGATGTGGTTGGCAGCCATCCTTGGGGCAGAGATACCACTAGAAGGTTGCAATTGTGTGTGAAAAGTTTCAAGGCAAGCTGGACAGGCACCACTGCTAAGAGGGGCAGTCTGCAGCTGCACAGCCAAGATGTTTCCCTGGAGGCTCTTTGCCACTCATAGAGTTGCAAGAGATCACAAGGCTAGGGAAGCAGTGTTGTGGCTACTCATACGGGGTCAACTCAAAAGCACTGTGGGATTTTCCCTACATCGCCTGAAATCATGCCAGGTTATTAGATATAGTCAGCAATGGAGCAGAAAAGGCAGAGGCGATCTTGTAGTAATCTTGCATAAAAAGGCACACTGATCACTGATTCAATGTATCTGTAATCCTGAGATATGCTACAGTAGAGAGAAAGTAGTACAAAAGGGGGTGAAAATAGTTTAAATTAAATGTAATATGGATAATCACTTAATGCAGTAGAATTAGGACAGCGGAGAAACCAGTGAGTGATCAACCTGTTCAGATGCACACAAACAACTGGAGAAGATGGACTACAGCAGGGAACAAGCCTCTCTCGGGGAGAGTTTTTTCACTGAAGTGTGTATCCAGCCTATAGGGATGAACAAAATATCCCAATGGTGAGGAATTCTGGAGAGCTATATAGGGTGCAACAGGGGAATTAAACCACTGTCACTCACACAGGAAGTGGTAGAGGCTGTAAGGGGAAGAAGAAAACCTTCAGAAAATACAAAAATAGATAGAAGGAAAGAGAAAAAAAAAATTGTCAGGCTGAATAAGAGGGATGGATGGATGGGAGGAGGAGGAGAAGGAGGATAAAGGGAAGGCAGACATACAGTACTGAATCACTTATTCTTTTCAGTATTCACAATAAAGGGAAAAGGACCATCACCAGAATGTGTGCTCACAGTAAGGGTAAGGTGGGTGTCAGCAAGGGTCCAATGACAAAACAAAGTGTACTGAAGGGACTGAATGCACTGAATGTGGACAAGTCTGTGGGCCCAGATGGGCTACATCTTCGGGTACTGAATGAGATTGTGCAGGTCCTAGCTGCACCTCTGACTGAGCACTTCGGCAGCTCACCAGAGATTGGTGTGGTACTGAAGGGCTGGAGGATGGCAAATGTATTTCCCCTGCACAACAACTGAAGAAGGGATGGACACGGGAACTGCAGACCAGTCAGTTTAATGACAATAACAGTAAAGAGCTAGAAAGTCTAAAAAAAGGAGAGGTTGGTGGATTTTCTGAAGATAAATGAACTTCAGGACATTAAGCAGCATGTGGGTCACAGTGGGAGGTCAAGTCAGATTAATGGGATTGACTTCTTTAATTGGGTGACAAAGGTAGTAGACATGAAGCAGGCAGTGGTAACACTGTACCTCACTTTCAGTGAAACCTTTGACTGTCCCATGTGAATGGTTGTTTAAGAAGCTAGGGGACCTGGTGCTGGGGAATACAGTCATGAGATGGATAAAAGACAAAAGGGTTGATCTTAATGAGGACCACTCAGAGGTCAGAGGGTCACCAGCAAGATGTTGTAGGAATTGGTCATGGGACTGGTCTTCTTCTGCATTTTCATTTGTAATATTTGAGTGATGATCCAGAGAAGATATGCCTCTTCTCAGATACACAGACAATACAAAGATCTGCAGAAGTGTAGACAGTGAGGAGACAGAGAGAAGTATGAAGGAGCATCTGAAAAGGCTGGAGAAGTGGTCAAGGTTTTGGCAGTTGAAATTCAGTGTACAAAGTGCACGGTAATGCACATAGGTACAAAAAATCAGAATGGAGTGGGGTGCTGTAAACAGCGCAACAGAGGAGATGGAACTGGGGATAATAATATTGGAAAAATTGAAGATGACAGCATAGTGCAACAGTGTGGTGGGGAAGGTGAATAGCTGTGAGATTAGCAGCAGGAGAAGTGAAGAGGTTGTACAGGTCCCTGGTACGTCCTCATCTGCAGTACTCTGCAATTCTGGAGTCCGAATTTGAAGAAAAACAGGGGCAGGTTGGAAGCAGTGGTTGGTAACCAGAATGACTCGGGAACAGCAAGATAAGACTTAATTGGAAAGGTTGTCAAATCTCAACATGTAGAAGCAAGAAGGGAGAGGGGACATGATAAAGATGAATAAATACCGCTACAGGATTAGCAAAGTAGACAGTGGAGAGTTGTTTATGCTGAGTAGGATGACAAGCACTGGGGGGAATGCAATGAGGTGAGGGGGATTTAAGAGGAACCTAAGAAAACATTTCTTAATGAAAAAGTTGGATGGGGAGAATAGGCTACCAAGGTAGGCACTTTGTTTAAAATCAGTGGAGGATTCAAACATGGGTGGGATACACATCGGCAGTAAAGACAGTTTCAAAAGAGGAATGAAAGGAAACTATGGCCCTCACAAAAACAACAGTAGGTACAGTAGATAGTAGTACTTATAATAGGCAGCAGGGCTTAGCAGACTCAATGGGCTATGGGGATTTTTCTGATGATAACGTCAATGTTTCTGTATTTGTGTCATAGAATAGTCTGTGATGCACCTTTGTTTTACTCTACAGCAGCTGCACCGATTTTGTTTCTTTGCAGGTAAATGTTAAAATATATTTCCCCTGTTCATTCACTTTTTTCTAGGAATCTTAGTAGAACCTTCATTGCATTCTGTGCATATTTATTTATCTATTAGTATTTTTGTTTACCACGTAGGGGCACTAGGCAACAAATGCCCATTTTTGGGAATGGCCGGAAAGAGTAAAAGGCATGTGACAATTCAAGTAACAAAATAATGTGACAAGGAATTTGGGAGACCAAGCAAACAGTATGAATCAGTTTACAATACAAACTGAGGTGTGAAAAAAAATACAAATTGAGGTCATACATGAATGAAACATAGAAATAGCATAAAAACAGGGTACAACAAAGTTAAAACCAATATACCATATAGCACGGTAATATGCAGTACTGATCCCATCGGAAGAAATCATGGTAAGGGAAACAAATGTGCCAAAATACAACCCCAACTGGGAATGAATCAAGGAGGTGCAATAAGACACATAGGTACCAATGATAAATCATTATTCCCAACTCCTGCAAAAGTACATTCAAGTTCTTAATCAGCAGGGTCATCCAAAATCCTAAGATATTTGAATTAAAACCAGTTTAGAATTAAGGCACATGTACAAGGAAACACCTAGTGCACCCTAAAACTCACAAAAAAAGTTTTGTAGTTGGTGCTCCATTTAGTTGAGTGGGGTAATGTGCACCATTAGCTCAATCTTTTGTTTCTGTCTCTGTTCAAACAAGATAGACTGCTTAAACACAGAAGGTTAAGCAATAACTGTGTTCAAGGATCAATGGGCTAATTGAACACTTGGTCTGGCAGATAATGGGGGAGGTGGTTAATATTGAAGGAACTTATAATATGCCATGTTTTATTGCCTGCAGCAAATACTGTGGGTGGTGGATAAAAGAGGGAATTAACATGTAGGTCAATTGGAGCAGTGTAAATTTGAATGGATACCGAGGGTGTATGGGTAATCAAGGGACAAATTAATCAGGGAAGCATAGAATTTCTAACTATTAAGGCTTCTTGAAGTTATAGACTACAAATTAATTTCAAACCTTTGTAACACCCTGCACACAAGGGTCCAAGTTCTAAAACAACTAGCATTACAAGGGAAATAGTGGGTCAGTCCTTTGGGAGGAAGGTAATAGGTTCAGGACTGTAACAGTTACTGGTTCCACTGGCACGTAAGGCCTCCACATAAGGTGGCTTGTTTCATAGGGCTGGCCTAGATGTGCCGCACCTTCAGCAGATTGAATTGTAGGTAATATACAGTGGTACTTAACATTAGCTGTCCCCTTTGAAGGATGAGGGGTCTCTGCTGCAATCTTGGCAGCAGCAATTTTGCTAATGGCTGCATATATAGCTGGGCACTCTCTGTGCTTATGGTGACTGGCTTTAAACTTCACTAAACAAAAGTTCCTACTTTACCCTTCAATCTTCAGTTTAGCCCATAGCACTATTAGCTATCTGCTCACTGCATGAGGCAAACTGAATCAGAGCACACAGATTTCAAGTTGCAATAAAACAAAGAATGAGTTTACTTAGTGTTTTGTGTACTCAGACCTTTGATATGATCATGTAGATGGTACACATAATTGACACTGATGGTAATTCTGTCTCCTGCATGAAGGTACAGTGGACATTAATCATTCGTAACTACCTATTAAGGACTATGACTAGCAGCTTCAATAACAAATGCCAGAAATCCATGGTGGGCTTTGAACATGAAGCACGGTAACAGTGTGTCTGTATAGTGGTACCCAGCTTCAGATTACATCATGACAAATGATGTCTTGATACTACTGTCATGATGTCCTCAGTTGCAACTGGTTGTAATGGTTAGTAAAATGTGATGGCACTGTCTGCAGGGTTGTTAAAGAGTCAGCAGGTGGCATTGAACAGAAGCTGTATTGAATATGTATGTGCCTCCACATGTACGTTAGCCTGTGAGACCAAGTGAGTAGCTGGCAAATTGCAAAAAGACAGGTAAGTGCAATAACCATGATTTCAAAAAACTGTTACTCTCACACCCTTGTGGCAAAAAGATGCCAGTGCTTCAAGTAGGAAAATGTAAAATGTACTTATTACATGAAGAACATCGAAATCGCCTGACACATTTTCGATATACAGAATCCTTTATCAAAGGATTCTGTATATCTGAAACACGTAAGGCAATTTCTGGTGTTTGTATATAATAAAGTACATTTTATATTTTCCTACTTGAAACACTGGCATCTTTTTGCCACAAGGGTGCGAGTGCAACAGTTTTTTGAAGTCTGCTATTTAAAATTTACTGTTATTGCACCACAGTCTCAGTGCTTTTCCTTTTTGATGTCATGATAACCATGATTATTTTCAAAGATTCTTTACTCAAGATACTGATTGGCATGGCTAGATGTGAAAGACCTGCTGATAGGCCCACTGTATTGCAGTTGCTGCCTCAGATATAGAAACAGAATAAGTTAATTACAAGGTGCTCATATGCTCTAGACTTTCTCTGCCCTCTGCTTCCTGGTACATCTGTTACACTTCTGCACACTCTTTTTCCTCCCTCATGCAAACTTTTGAATATAAACTCTTCTCTTTAGTTTCAGGGGTCCCTTACGTGGTACCAATGGAACTTGATTTCTCTGTACCTTCCTTCTGGGTCACTTTCACTCTCACCCACAAGGTGGTTGCCTCCTGAGTCCAGTCTTCACCTTAATACCTTGCCAGACAGCAGACCTGGCTCATTTACATCAGGAATCTTGACTCCTGTACTACAGGAGAGCAGTTACACATGCATTTCTTCCTATCAACTGTGGTCACTGACCTTCCAATATCTCTAATCTAGGAGCGAAACATATAGTAGAAACCCTATGGAAAAGACCCTAGAAGGGGAACCTCCTACAGGCCCCTTGCCATCCATTTGATGTCATCTTCTTTATTGTGTGCAGCATGGATGCCTGGGTAGCAGGCTGAATAGGAAACTTGTGCCATATCCCCAATCCAGGACTCATTTTGCCATCTTCCGAGGCTGGCAAATCCTGCCCCCAGCCAGTCACAACCCCAAAGGGCTATGTGAGGAAGCTTCCCCCTACTCTTTAAACCCCACCAGTCTTTTTCTTGGGCTCCCCTATTTATGCACCCACTGGCCATAGCAATTCTGTTATGGTCTTGGTAATCCATTTGCTGTTGGGGGCTCCTGTTTACTTGTTTTTAAAAAAGTATAGAACAGTTGAAAGGCTTGTCTGTAGTTCAGTGGGGTAGCTTATAAAAATCCCCCCTTCTCGGCACTATAAAGGGAAAACCTCTCTTTCTCAATGGCCAAGTTGACTGAGTACCTGTCTGGTTCACAGTTGTGAGTGCTTTGGCTATCTGTTGTTTTGGCTTTTGCTTCATATTTTGCCTTTGCTCAGATTTTTTGTCTTGTCTCTCGTTGCCTTGTCCATTTTTCTTGCTTACTTGTCTCCCACCACTTCTCTCATTTCTGGCTATGTGTCAATTTGCTCCAGTCAATGTGCTATGCATGTACTCGCTGTTGAGTATTAGCTGTGGCATCAGTCATGTACCTGGCAAATTCATTCCATGGTAATTTTCCCTCACAATGGATATTATAAAATAAACTTCAGTGGGGTGCCATTTGCCCACCAGATGAGCCAATATGGTCAAAGGTTTTAAAAGTCGCACTTGCACAGTAATCATTGTTGGAGTGGAGTCCTACAAGTAGTGGGAGTGGATAGGAAGGAAATGAATTTGCCAGGGACACAAGTGATGCTGCAGCTAATACACTGCAGTGAGTTCTTGCTGAGCACATTGACCATACTGAATTGTTGTGTACCCCTCATTTCCTACATCTCCTTTCTTTTAAACTAAGTAGGGGGAGACTGAGGATGGGGTAACCACAAAGGAATGAGAACAAAAAGGGAACCTAGCGGAACTAGCCAAAAATGAGAGCTAGAAGCAGCAGGGATGTAAACATCCAGACAGATGTCCATAATAAAGTAAGAAAAAGTGTCAGAAGGCATAGGGACATAAAGCAAGCAAGGTACAAGAAATTAAGAGGGATATGGAGGACAACGGGAGAGGTGCTAACAAGATGTGGAGGAGTAGGCATGCGATAGAAGGTGGTCTGCCCAAATGTCAGGAGCATGAGGAACAAAATTAGTGAGCTCCAGGCAATGGTACGAGATATGGGATCAGACCTTGTAACAATCATGACAACATGGGTCACTGGGGAAAATGAGTGGAGCAATACTTGGATATGCCATGTATAGACTAGATATGGGTACAGGAAAAACGTCAGGGTAGCCCTTCATGTCAAGGATGGCATAGAGGCAGTAGAGGAGGTGTTCTTCAGGGAAGGGAAGGGAAGGGAAGGGAAGGGAAAGAGGAAAAGAAGACCAAATTACTGTGGGTGCAGTTCAGCATCAGGCAAGATGCTGCATATGGGATGGTCTACAGACCACTGGGACAGGGGATAAAGGAAATTGGGGAACTAGGGGAAGAGATTTAGAATAGGGCAGCAAAGGGGGAGCTAGTGGTGGTGGGGGATTTCAATCTATCAGACGTAGTTTGGGACATTCTGGTAGCTAAGAGCACCAGGAGTCAGGCCCTGCTGACTATGTTGCAGGACTGTCTGATATGCAGCTGGTCAGAGAACACACAAGGCAGGTTCTTATGCTTGATGTGGTGCTCATCAATTCAGAAATTTTAGGCAGGGTGAGGATTGAGAAGCTACTGTGGTCCAGTGACCATAACACCATACGGTTTAAACTGACAGAGGGTACTAGTTTGCCCTCTGCAAAGGTTGTTGTTCTGGAGTTTAGAAGAGCAGACTTTGACCAGATGAAGAAACTAGTCAAGGATAAGCTTAAGGTACAGAAGTGAACAAAATCCAGGCGGTGGAGGAAACGTAGGAAGTAATTAAATGGGCCACTCTAGAGGCAACTAAGTCATGGCTGACAACATTTACAGAAGAATAACAGGCACATGACCTAATCAGGCTCTCAAGGAAGATCAGGGAGGCAGTGAGGGCTAAAAAAGGACCTTCATCGGATATACAGAGAAACAAAGGGACAAGGAATGGATTGATTACCAGATAAGGATGATACATAGATGTTGTCAGCAGATAAGAGCCTTGTGGCCCATCCAGTCTGCCCTATCCCTCTTTCTAATGCTTAAGATACCCTAGATGCTACGACAAGTTCCCCGCCTTTCACCCTAGCTTGATAATTCCCACGTGTCTATCCCACGCATTCTTGAATCCCTGAATTATGGCCACCCCTACCACTTCCTGGGGGAGACTGTTCCATCTCTCCACCACCCTTTCAGTAAAGTAGAACTTCCTCAAGTTCCCCCTAAGTTTCCCCCCTTTTAGTCTCATTTTGTGCCCCCTTGTTCTGCTATTACCCTTCATATGAAAGATGCTCCCCTCTGGTACCCTGTTGGTCTCCTTCAGATACTTGAAGGTCTCTATCATGTCTTTCCTCTCTCTCCTTTCCTCCAGGGAGTACATATTGAGAGCTCTGACTCTCTTCTCATACAACTTGTGCTGCATGTCAGACGCCATTTTTGTTGCCCTCCTCTGTACTGTCTCCATCCTGTCTATGTCTTTCTGGAGATAGGGCCTCCAGAACTAAACACAGTACTCCAGATGTGACCTTACTAGGGATATACAGAGAAACAAAGGGACAAGGAATGGATTGATTGCCAGATAAGGATGATATATAGATGTTGTCAGCAGATAAAGGCCTTTTAGTCTCATGCTATGCCTCCTTGTTCTGCTATTTCCCTTCATCTGAAAGATGCTCCCCTCTGGTACCCTGTTGATCTCCTTCAGATACTTGAAGGTCTTTATCACGTCCTCCCTCTCTTTTCTTTCCTCCAGGGAGTACATATTGAGAGCTCTGAGTCTCTCCTCATGCAACTTATGCTGCATCTTGGACCCAATTTTTGTTGCCTTCCTCTGTACTGTCTCCATCCTGTCTATGTCTTTCTGGAGATGGGGCCTCAAGAACTGAACACAGTACTCCAGATGAGGCCTTACTAGGGAGTTGTACAATGGTACATGATATGGGAGGCAAAGAAGGCAGTCAGGGATACAAAATGCAGACACAGAATTGCATACTGCAGAGGGGTCTAGGTGGGAACAGTTCTTTAGTTACATGAAGGAAAAAGGAGACAAGAGGGGGAATTATTAGGCTAACGGGGGGCAGGGTAATAGAGGAGGACAAACCGAAGGCAGTCACTCATGACAACTATGTTTGCTCTGTATTCACAGTATGCCTGTAAATGGCATAATGGCTGCTGCAAGAAATTTCCCAGAAATGGGAAGGTGATAATTTTGGAAGAAAAGGTCAGAAAAGGGTTAGAAGCCTTCAAAATTGATAAGGCTGTAAGGCCAGAGCGGTTGCACCTGAAGGTGCTCAGGAAACTGGCATTAGAAATGGCTGAACCCTGGCTGGGTTATTCAATAGCTCCCTACAGTCAGGTGTGGTTCAAAAAAATTGGATGGTAGCAGGCATAGTTCTGCTCCACAGGGGAGGAGAAAAGGAGCAACTAGGTAACTACAGGCCTACCAGTCCTACCTCCATAGTAGGTAAAGCAATCAAGGTACTAGTCAAGGAGGACCTAGTGGACCACTTGGAGAGAATGGGGCTCCAGGATAGTAAGCAGCATGTGTTTATGGCAGGGAGGTCTTGTCAGACCTACCTGATCATGTTCTTTAACTGGGTAACTGGTGCAGTGGATTAGGGACAAACAGTGAATTTGCTTTACTTTGACTTCAGCAAGACATTCAACTCTATGCTGTGCAGAAGGTTGTTGAAGATGTTAGAGGATCTGGGAACAGCAAAGGATCTAATTAGATGGGTGGGAAGCTGACTGGAGGGAGACAGCAGAGGGTGGAGGTAAATTGGATCAGCCAGTGAAAAGGAAGGTCACAGGTGTGATGCCGTAGGGTTCAGTCCTTGGGACAATCCTTTACAGATTTTTCATCAGTGACATAGAGTAGAAAGAATACAAGGCAAGATGTGTCTCTTCACAGATAACACTAAGCTCTGTGGCAGAGTAGATAATAAGGAATGGATTAGGAGCTGCAAAGAGGCCTGCAAAGAGATGGGCAGTATTCCTAAGTTTGACAGTTGAAATTTAGTGCCAAGAAGTGCAAAGTGATGCACATAGGGAACAAGAAACCCAGAATGGAATACTGGATGGGAGGGGTTAAGTTGAAGACTACCTTTGAGGACAGGGACCTGGGAGCCATTATAAGCAACTCCCTGAAACAATCTCACTATTGTAACATGGCCTACAGCAAGGCAACTAGGATGTTGGGGTGTATAGGGAGGGATTTTGATAGCAGGAGGAAGGAGGTGATACTGCCTCTCCATAGATTTCTGTAGAGGCTGCATTTGGAATACTGTGTCCATTTCCTAAGCATCCACCTAAGAAAAAATAAAAACAGGCTACAGATGGTTTAGGGTAACCAAAATGATTCAGAGTCAGCAGGACAGATCCTACAAGGATCGGCTTAAGGCCCAGAACATATATTCACTGGAGACCAGAAGGGAGAGACAAGCTATAACAGACCTTCAAGTTCCTGAAAGAATGAACAAGGTAGATGGCGAGAAAATATTCAGCAGGACTTGTGAACTCTGAACACAAGGGCAGGAGTGAAAGCTGATTGGGTGGAGATTCAAGAAGGATGAGTATAAGTTTTATTTTAAAGAGCGTGGTTGAGCCATGGAACAGCCTACCAGGAGAGTATTGGGTGCAAGAACCACTGTTAGTTTCAAATACGGCTGGGACCAAGTAAAAACTTCTACACCCACAGAACGTTTTCTGCAGCTCCTGTTTCAGCCGCCCTCCCTCCACTTACCAGCTTCTGCTTTGCTTGCTGAACCCTGCCTGTCTCCTTCTGAACTTTTAATATGGACTGGCAAAATCTCAGTAGCAGATTTTGGAAGCGTGTGCTCAGCAGATCATTGACTTCGGTGGGGGGTAGGGCACAGTGACTACTTTAGGAGAGACACTCAGTGGTTCCACCCACAGAAAGTTTTCTGCAGCTCCTGTTTCAGCCAGCCTACCTCCACTTATCATCTTCTGTTTTGCTGGCTGAACTCTGCCTGACTCCTTCTCAGCTTTGAGCCTGGACCAGCAAGGTGTCAGCAGCCATTTCTGGGAGTCCGTGGTTGGCTGGTGGCTGATGGCAGCAGGGAGTGGTGCAAAGCAATAGTTCTTATTTTGCTGATGGTGTAGTGGTGCTTGAGTAAGGAGAGGCAGGAAACAAACTCAGTGAACGGAAACAGGTTTACTTGGTGCAAAGCACCAGAGACGATAAGCAGTTGTGCAGCCGGATGTTCTGTAACTCCGTACTCTATGATATCCTTATACTGTACAACTGTCTTTACCACTCGATGGTACCCTTATACTCTATGATACCCTTATACTCTCAGCTATCTTGCCACTTATTTTATGATAATCTTATACTCTATGACCTCCTTATATTTCTACTATCTTACCACTGTATACTTTATGGTAACCTTAGGCTCTACAACTCTATAATTAAATAATGTTGTCACTCTATCATTCTATAATAATAATAATAATAATAATAAAACATGACTAGCAGAGACTGAAAGTCAGAGTGTGGTGTCCATCAAAGGTCGAGAGTGGTGGCCAGCAGTGCACTTCGTTAGCTGGCTTTAGTTGACCTGGAAGAAGTGAAGGGGAGAGAACTAAAGTGAACAAGGGCCCCAAGCAATGTAAGGCCTCCTGGCTGAGGTGGGACTCCAGGGAAAATGAGATTCAGAGAAGCTGATGCACAAAATGCAAGGCAACTGTAGGGCCTCCTGGCCAATGAAGGACCCCAGGGAAATGAGACACAGATGAAACTGGCTGAAGACCTGCTCTGAAGCTGGATCCCAGGAAGAAAAACACAAGATGCAGACAAAATTGGCTGAAGGCCTCTGGGCTGACACAGGATCCCTGGTGAAACACAAGATGCAGAGAAAACTGTCTGAAGACCTCTGGGCTGAAGCAGGATCCCAGGGAAAATACAAGATGCAGACAAAACTGTCTGAAGACCTCTGGGTTGAAGCAGGGTCCAGGGAAACACAAGATGCAGATGAAACTGGCCAAAGACCTCTGGTCTGAAGCAAGTTCCCAGTGAACTGGAAGATCTGAAGAGCTGAGACACCTTTGCTGGAAAACCTCAGGAAAGACTGGATACTTGCAACCAAAGCCCCACCCTCCTTGACAACAGATCCCTATCTGCGAACTGAGGCAGTTCCCTGCACTACCTAAAACTGTTAGGGAGGGAATAGCCTGTAGTCCTGGAAAAGAAACAATTGATGGGGAGCTAGCTAATCTATACCTATGCTGGCGACGGGCCCCAACTTGTGTGAAGAAGGAATGGTGGTCACAGTCTCTGCTTGGTCACTGCTAGTGACAGTCTGTAGTCAAGCAACAGTCAGGTGAAAAAACTGGCATTAGGCAAAGAGATTCTTGGATGAGCAGGCAGTTCAATGGCATGCAAGGCAGTTCTTGACAAGAAAGGCAAGTGCAAGGTTAATCCAACAGTCTATTATTGGAGCAAACAAAGCAAATTTGAACTGAAAGGGCACTTTAGTACATGTAGGGAAAATTCAGGGTCAATCCAACAGTCTTTTGAAATAACCAAGGCAAATTAGAGCAGGAAAGACAGTTACGTTGCTATGTACAGTCGCTGTCCCTTTAAATGCAGTCTGAATGTCAATAAAATATTTTGTCTATTTCGCAATTCACAATGTTCCACAGAATTGATTTCTCATAGCAGTAACTCTAGTAAGAAAAAGGGGAAAACCCTGTCAAATGCTGGATAGCTAGCTACTCGGGGACCCTGGGATATGACCCCCCTCCCACAGGTGATTGGGTTCAAAGGAGCCTAACAGGAGGATTAACCTATTGGGTGAGGGTAATCTGGATAGCTGGCATGCTAAGGATCCCTCGCTAACTGTCCCTCCCTTTCTGGGGGCTATGAGGCTGTACACTGGTTACTAGCCATTGTTTTCCTTTTTTGGGGGGCATAATACAACAACTTCTGTAGCTGCTACATTATATGGAAGTCTATACTGCCACTGTAAGCTGCTAAATTGTATAGAAAGCCGTGCTGTAGCTGTATATTGCAAAGAAATTTGTACACATTGAATAACATTTTTAATTGCCTAGGACACTATTGGAATCCCTAACTACCCTGACTGTTCTCTGACCCTTTCCCTCCACAGTATTCTTCTCTATCCCAGCTTCTGTATTTCACTCTCTTCAGCTTTCCCTATGCTCTCTTTCTCCTCTCTCCTTTGCTCATTCTCTACCTTTCCCTTCCTGTTCTCCCAGAGACAGCTGAGTTATTTTAATTACGGTTGGCACCTAACCATTGCCACGCTCAACCTGCTTCCTTCCCCCCTCTTTTTAATTGCAGAACAGCTATTTCAACTCAGCTCACTTGCTCTAGTTGTGTTTACCATAAGCCCTTGATTTAATTGCAGTTAAGTCAAGCCCTAAGTGTTTTATTTCCAAGCCCCCACTATTCAGCTGCAAATTCTTTTGTGTTCGGTGGATACTAACTTAACCCTCTCCCCCTTCCTTCCCAGGCTGTGCCCCACTTGGGCTGAAGGAATGGACCGCGGCTACAAGCAGCCACCAGACACTCACTCCCCTTGCCTTCCGAACAGCAAGTAGCCAAGCAACCAGCTCATCAGGTATGGTTACTGGAGCCTCCTTAGAGCTTCCCAGGCTTGTATGTCTGGAAACGGATTGGCCAGTGTCTCCTGGCTGCTTTTTTTCTCTTTAGCTGCTCTGAGCTCCAGCCAGCTACTGACTGGAGCATAGTTCTGCCACCCAGCAGTATTATTCCCTGTGGCAGCTGTGAGCCCATGTGACAGCTCTCCCAGCCAAGCAGCCCTGCCTGATTTGTCTCAGCCTTTTCAGACACATTACCTCAGGGCGCACTCTCGGCTGTATTTTTTTTTTCCCCACCCACGCCTGACCCCGGCCACATTAAATACACTTTCACCCCACCCCTATCTCTGAACTCTACCCCTATTGGATGACTCAGTGAATTCCTTATTCTAAAAAGGAACTTCCCTTTCTTCTGCATGCCTGGCTGTTAAAGCAGGCTATATTCACACTAAGCACACCCACCTCCACAGGAATGAAGCCTATTCTGTTATTTTTGGGCTGCATAATAGATGCTCTATTTCACTGCACCAACCTAGATAACAATTCTTTAGGGATATCACTGGCTCCACATCTGTGCCATTCAAACCCCTGCCCTCCACCACAAATCCATTCTTAGAACATTCACTCAAACTCCTGCACCCTCTTAATATGAACCCTTATGGTTCCTGCACCCTCAAGTCCTGGTGCTATTTCTAGTACCCTCCACCTTCCCAGTATATTACACCTCCATTCACTTGTCAGGTCTAGTTACTTCTGTATGCATCCTTGGGCACACTTGGAGCTTGTCATATTGACTCTCCTCCACTATCTGCCCATTACCTGGAAAGAGGATATTCTAAACTTCTCAGGCTTCTGCTAAATGCCATTAAACAGATTATGTTGCCACTATTATTGTGCACTGGCAATGCTGAATTAAATCCAGGCCCTTCCCATCCTATCAATGTTCTGTCTGATCTACCCTTTATAAAAGGGATGAGCCTAATGCATTTAAACGGGGAAAAAAGTGTAACCTTATACAAGCTTGTGTAAATCAAATCTCCCCAGATATTCTGGCGGTCTTTGAGTCATGGCTTAAACCTTCTACTCAGGATTATGAAATAAATATCCCCGTCTTACAATGTGTACAGAACAGAAAGACCCTCGGGGGGGGAGGGGTTGCCATTTATTTAAAAGATAAATTTCAAGGCTCAGTCCTCGACTCTTCATCAGAGCAAAATTAGTTCAAAAGCCTTACAATTAAGGTTCAGTTTTCCTCTTCTAAATCTCTCCTTGTACTTGAATGCTATAGACCACCCTTGGCTGGGCTAAAAGTGCTGGACTATCTAAAAAATGTCATTGACACGGTTTCTTCAGCGGTCATAATTATGGGCACTCTCAACCTCGATTGGCTCTTTGCCATCTCTAAGCCTCTTAAAGAGTTCTGCAATTCCTTCAGCTTACAACTTGTGATGGAAACAACCAGACCTAATACTAAAACCCTTGAGCACAATTCCCTACTAAATATAATCCTTGTAAATAAACCCTACCTATTCACTCACTCGGGGATCTTCTTCAACTATCTTAGTGATCATTGCACCATTGCCTGTGTCAGATCAACTCCAAAGTGAGTTTCCATGTCTAAATACATCTACAAAAGGAAGCACTGCAATCTTGACATCCCTGCTTTTCTCTCAGGCCTCCAACACTCCTGCTGGGAAGACTTTTACTTGGCCCCATCAGTGTCCACAGCTTATGAATCTTTCTATAACATACTCCTAGGTGCCAATAATAGACATGCACCCTTACTTAAATTAAGAACAAAAAAAGCATCCTGCCCATGGTTTTCTGCCAGCTTTAAGTCTGCGCTCCTCCACCGGGATAAATTGTGGAAGATTTCTCAGAAGACCAAACTTCCTGCTGACTGAATGGCTTTTCAAGGGGCCAGAAACCAGTGCACAAAGCTCATCAGAGATGCAAAAGTCAGCTACTTAGCCACAAACTGGACACATCTACAAACTGTTCTTTCCAATTTTGGAAAACCTTGAGAGAGGTCCAAGGCTTCAAGTTCTCAAACTTCCTCCCCACTAAAATTTCCTCCGGAGGGTCTACTATTACAGACAAACACTCTGTTCCAGATATCTTAAACAACCACTTTGCAACAGCCAGTTTGGCATTTGACTCCTCTCCTGCTCAGAACCTGCATGATCAACTCTATGAACAAAACCCAGCCCTGGTGACTTTGACCACCTCTATGTCTGCTACTCCCTTCTCTTTTAGACCAATTATACTAAAACAGGTTAAAGATCCATGTCTAAACTTAGACACCTGGAAAAGCACAGGAGCAGACCTGACTGACCACTATTTTCTCAAAATAAGCTCTCATGTCATTGCTCCTCCCCTTACTCATCTGTTCAATCTGTCTTTAAGTCAAGGTACCATTCCCCAAATATGGAAAACAGCACGTGTGATACCACTTTTCAAATTGGGTGATCATAGTGATCTTAACAATTACAGACCTATTTCTCTGCTCAGAAAAGTTGGTTCATCATCAAATTAGAGACTTCCTCGAATCATTTATTTATTTTTTTGATAACCGGGTAGGTGCGCTAGACACAAAAGTGACTATTTTCAGGCACGACCCGGGAGGTCAACAACATAGAGAGATAACAGTTACATAGAATACAGTATAAGGAGATGTGCAATACATTGCAAACATAAGGTGAGGTAAAGTTAGGACAAATAAAGGTACAAGGCACGAATGGTGTAAAAATTATACAATTAGAGATAAGTGCCCAAGTGTAGATTATCATAGTAATAACACAAGATATGAGGTACAGAAAGAAGAAATATACCAGCAAAGGCATCATTATGACATGCTGAAAGTAAAAGGGTGTTGATTTGGAAGGGAGCAGGGAGAGGGGATAGATTTAAAGGAGGCTGAAGGATTAGGGTGCCATCTCACACCATAGAAGATGTTTCCAAGGGCAGCCAGGGCAGAGTAAATCTAGATCTATGGAGGGTTGAAGCAGGTACATTGGGCACAAGTAGTAAGGAGGGAGCGGTGCCTTTTCTTAAAAGTGGCATGATTAGGTGCAAGACGGACATCTAGGGGCAGCGAGTTCCAGTAGGAGGGACCTACATGCAAGAATCCTGATTTCCCTTTGGTAGTTCTACATCTGGGAATGCAAATCAAGGAAAGGTCAGTTGATCGGAGACCGTAGGAGATGGGTTGAGGGATCAGCAGGGAGGCTAGGTAGGTGGGCATACTAGATCGAAGTACACTGTCCAGTAGGTTTCCAAGAGAGAGGAGATGTTGTGCAATAGGAGAAGGCCAATTTAGGTCAGAGTACAGCAAGCAGTGATGTTTTAGTCTGGAGGAAGCAGAGGCGTAGCGGCATATATTGTTGTAGGTAGTGTCCCACCTATGAAGATTGGCTTCAGACGTATTTGTATAGATTACGGATCCATAAGAAAGTGATGGAAGTAGAATTCCTCTAGCAATGGCAGTCCTAGCAGTGGGGGTAAGAATATGGCTTGTTTTGTAGGCTAAGCCCAGTTTGGCATTTACAGCCTTACAGGTGGACGTAATATGGGCATCGTAGGTGAGGGATTCATCAAGTAAGATGCCCAGATATTTAAAAGAAGTTACCATCTCCAGTGGGGAGCTGTCAGCCCAGGTGACCTGGAAAGATTTACGGTGCTGTTTTAATTTAATAGAGGATCCGAAGAGCATGGCCTTAGTCTTTTCAACGTTTAGAACAAGCTTATTTTTGGTGATCCAGGATTGAATATTGTGTAGGTCCATAGAGAGCTTGTGATTAATAGAGTGGATATTGTCTGAGCTAGTGTAAAGGACAAGGTCATCAGCATAAAGTAACGATGAACAGGAGGATACCACTAGAGGAATGTTGTTAATAAAAATTGAGAAAAGAAGGGGTCCGAGGATAGAACCCTGTGGTACACCAACATTGATGATTGCTTTTTCTGAGGTGGCTGAATTGAATTTCACAGTTTGATACCTGTTTGATAGGTAGCTATGGAACCAGTTTACAACTTTGGGTGAGAAACCTAGGGAGTGGAGATTGGTAAGCAGAAGAGGGTGGTTAACTAGATCGAAGGCTTTTGTCAGGTCTATAAAAACTGCCCCGGTTAGATGACCCTGGTCCATAGCTTGAAGAGTATCATTTGTCAGCTGTAGTAGAGCAGTTTGAATACTATGGCATTTTCTAAAGCCATGTTGGTTAGGGTGCAGGAGGTTATACTTTGTAAGGTGTTCAGAGATCTGAGCTGAGATGAGCTTCTCAAGGACTTTATTTAATGTTGACAATATTGCTATAGGTCTATAGTTGGCTATATCTTTTTTGTCACCTTTTTTGAATACTGGTGTGATTCTAGATAGTTTCCATATCTCGGGCACCACGCCCTCACTTAGGGACAGGTTGAATATACAGGCCAGAGGTCAGGAGATGAAAGGTGCCACAAGCTTAAGGAGTCTAGGTTCAAAGCGGTCAGATCTGACAGCAGTACTGTCTGATATAGAATTTAGATGTTTGAGGACATCATTTTTCGATATAGCTTTAAAGTAGAAAGTGGGGATCTGTGAAGTTACTTTTGGGTAGGGGGATCCAGGTATTTGGTTAGTGGAGGAGAGAGTGTTTGTGTAGCTCGAGGTCAGAGAAGTAAGAGTTAAAAGCATTTGCAATTGTGCCTGAGTCATTGCAATGGACGCCTTTCAATATCATGTCGTTATTTAGCAGTCTTTGATTAGAGCCGAGGAAAGTCTTGACATGAGACCAAAATTTTTTGGGGTTGCCAGCAGCATCCAGCAGAAGCCTTTGCAGTACTGGCTTTTAGCAAGTCTTATTTGTGTTTTGCATTTCGACCGCTGTTCTCTATAGTTGTCATAATCCTCTGGGAGCCCAGATATTTTAAACTTTCTCCAGCATTTGTCCCTGTTTTTGAGGGCTGTGAGGAGGTCTTTGTGCAGCCATCTGGTTTGTTTACCACGAACGTGTCGAGTGACGACTGGGGTATGTTTGTCTTGAAGGAGTATGAACCTGCTCAGGAAGGCATGCAGGGCAGTTTCGGTACTAGTAGAAAGGAAGATAGGGGACCAGTCAGTGTGAGACACATCATATAGGAAATTACCTTTATTTAAGTTAGCATAATTTCTGAAGCATATATAGTTTTGGTGGGATGTGGAGTTTGTGGAGGTGCTCCATATGCAAAAGACAGGGGAGTGATCACTGATATTATCCGGCATCGTACCAAATTTAGCAATTCTATCCACACGATTTGTTAACACCCAGTCAATAAGGGTGCTAGAGTCAGTGTTGATTGACACCCTTGTGTAATCAGCAATGATTTGGTGCAAATTGTAGCTCTGCACCAGGGATTGAAGTGTGTCCTGAGATTTGCCAAGCCAGTTTAGATTTATATCGCCGAGAATGATGAGTTCATTTTTCCCCGTGTATGCAGCTGTTTGAGCTAGCAAATCAGCTAGGCCTTGTGTTCCACTATTAGGTGGATTGTAGGCACAGACAACGTGGAGTTTTTTATCTCCTAGTCTGAGTATAGCATGGATATATTCACACAGGGAGTACTCTCTTCATTCAGTCAGGCTTCAGACCACTCGACAGCACAATCTCTGCACTCACTAAAGTTGTGAATGACTGGCAGAATGCACTGGATAACAAAAATGTTGTAAGCGTCTTATTTCTGGACCTAAGCAAAAGCTTCAATACTGTGGATCATACTCTACTTCTGGGCATGCTTCCGTATCATTGTCTTTGATACAGTGGCTCTGAAATGATTTGACAGCTACCTCATTGGTCGCCTACAACAAGCTAAAACCGAAGGTGATCTCTCTCCCCCAATACCCCTCACTAGAGGGGTCACTCAGGGATACATCCTGGGTCTACTCCTTTTCTCCATCTATATAAATAATATACACGCTGATGTTAAAACTGCTAACATTCACCTCTTTGCAGATGATACTGTCCTATGTATCACATGGCCCTCCCCGATACAGTCTGTTCAGACCTCCAGTCCAAGTTTAATCAACTTCAATTAAGTTTACTTGAATTAAAAATCAATGCCAAGAAAACAAAGGCCATGCTCCGCACGCCTTGTCTAAAGGCCCCAAACTCTCTGTCATGGGAACATTGCCCCCCAGTCACCACTCTCTTAGGTGAACAGTAAGAATATGTAGTCTGGGGGTGCTGTGAAGCCCGAGCAGAGAGGTCACATTTACATTGGCACCTCAGGCAAACAAATTACAGCAAACTTAAAAAACTATTTAAATTTAACATTTTCACATAAAATACTCAACTGCAGATAGCCTAAAGTGTGCAGATCAGGAAGGGTAAAACAAACCACACCCATCTTGAAGGAGAAGGGAGGAAGGATGGATGTAAGGGGTAGGTGGCTGGTCCCAGTACCCCATCGACAGCGCATGACCCACTCAAGGGAGAGGGTGCCAAGGAGACTCTTCAATCGCTGAGCTGCAAGATGCATCAATTATTGGCTTTGTTGAATGCAGTGAGCCAAAAGCTGGACTTCATTACTGTACAGCTTAATACAGTTGAGAAGTCGGTGGACCTAATGCAAGGGGAGCTGGAGGAGGTCTGTGGCACTCAGAATTTTTCAAGGGTGCCATGGCCCAACGTGCAAAGAAGGCCCAACACACCAATAACCATTTGCAAATACTTGAAAACCAGGTTGATCCAGACACCCAGTCAAAATATACATTTGGTGAGCCTGCCAGAAGGTGCAGAGAGTGACCACATGGCCTTTTATTTTGTTAAGGACTGGCTGAGGAAGCAATTTAGGGAGAAATGCCATGGACCTGGAAATTACAGTTATCAAGGCCTACAGAATACAGCAGTGAGCAACACTCACTTCCAACTTTCTTAGAGTGGTGATGGTGGTGCTGGACAATATAGAAACATAGAAACATAGAGTTTGATGGCAGATAAGGACCGCTTGGCCCACCTAGTCTGCCCATTTCCATACCTAGAGGATAAGCTGCAGATCCTATTTAACCAACAGCCTATTTCTTCCTACCCCCTACAAAAATTGCCTTATGTCTGTCCCATGCATTCTTGAATTCTCCCACAGTTTGAGATGCCACAATCTCCTCAGGAAGGCTGTTCCATGCATCCACCACCCTCTCTGAGAAAAATACTTCCTCACATTGCCCCTGAGCTGTCCCCCTCTATCTTCAAGTTGTGTCCCCTTGTTCTTGCACATCTCTTTTTCTGAAAGATGCTACCCTCTTAGACTTTGTTGATTCCACTGAGGTACTTAAACATTTCTGTCATGTCCCCTCCTCCCTCCTTTCCTCAAGGGTATACATATTAAGCTCCTTTAGCCTCTCCTCGTATGGCTTCTCTTGCAGACCCTGCACCTTTTTAGTTGCCCTCCTCTGAACTGCCTCCATCCTGTCTATGTCCTCGTGGAGATGAGGGTCTCCAGAACTGAGCAGTATTCCAGATGGGGTCTCACCAACTGTCTGTACAGGGGGATAACAACTTCCTGTTTTCTGCTGGTGATGCCTGTCCCTATACATCCCAGTATCCCCCCAGCCCTCCCTACCGCCTTCTTACATTGCTTGCCAACCTTAAGGTCATCTGATATGATTACCCCCAGGTCCCTTTCCATTTTTGTTGTTGTTACTACCTCCCCCCCATTGTGTAATCTTCCCCTGGGTATTTGTTTCCCAGGTGCATTACTTTGCACTTCTTTGCATTGAATCCAAGCTGCCATACTTCTGACCATTCCTCCAACCTTGTCATGTCCCTTCTCAGCCTTTCCACACCTCCTTGTGTATCAACCCTGTTGCAGATCTTTGTGTCATCTGCAAAGAGGCATACTTTTTCTTCCTGTCCCTCTGCAATGTCACTTATAAAGACATTAAAAAGGACTGGACCCAGTACTGAACCCTGCGGTACCCCACTAGTAACCCCTCTTTCTTCAGAGTGAACTCCATTTACAATTACCTTCTGTGTCCTGTTGTTCAGCAAAAGTTTTACCCAAGCTACCACCCTGGGATCAACTCCAAGGCTGGTTAATTTGACTACTAATCTTTTGTGTGAGACTGTGTCAAATGCCTTGCTAAAGTCTAGATAGGCTATGTCCACAGCCCCTCCCTGGTCTACTACTTTGGTCACCCAGTCAAAGAAATCAATTAGATTCATCTGACATGACCTTCCCACTGTGAACCAATGCTGCCTTGGGTCCTGTGCCCCACTGGCCTCTAGGTACTTAATAATTCTTTCCTTCAGAAGTGATTACATCACTTTCCCTACCACAGAGGTCAAACTGACAGGTCTGTAGTTTCCTGCCTCTGTCTTGCTCCCACTTCTGTGAAGGGGAATCACATCAGCCTTCTTCCAGTCCTCAGGTACCACACCATCCTCCCATGATTTGTTATAAAGGGTAGTCAGTGGTGTCACTAGTTCTCTGCTTAATTCTTTTAGAATTCTGGGGTGAATTCCATCTGGCCCCATTACTTTGTCCACCTTCAGTTTTAGGAGTTCTTTCAGAACCCTTTCTTCTGTGAAAGGACTGGGATCGACCCCCTCTCCAGAGTGCTTCTGTTAATTGGATTAGGCACCTCCCTACTTCCTCTTTTGTGAATACTGAACAAAAGTATTCATTCAGCATCCCTGCTTTTTCACTGTCACTCTCTGCCCACCCACCATCCATTCTATTCAGCCTCACTATCCCTCCCTTTGTCTTTCTACGCTCCCTGATATACCTATAAAAGGTTTTATCCCCCTTCTTAACCGAGTTGGCTATCTTTTCCTCAGTTTGTGCCTTTGCTATTCTGACTACCCTCCCTGCTTCCTTCTGCACTCATGACTGCCTATTAAACCTGGCTAAACAATACTGTCCTCTTAGTCAGAGGGGGTGACTGTCCACATGTTCCCTGACATTGTGTATGCCACTCGTTTGTGGTGGAAAACATTTGATGGAGTTCAAGGTACTCTGAAGGAATTGAATATCCCCCATAACATTCAATTCTTGGCAAAGCTCTGAGTAGTATATCAGTCAATCAATCAATCAAAGTCTTTATTTATCCAGGCGGTCACCGTTGAGCAATGCTCATTTGTAAGATGGACCTGGTTAGAACATGTATACATGGTAAAATCATTCCACACAGTGATAGTACATTCACAATATGGGAAGAGCCCTGAGATAATATTGCATATGAGTAAGAACATACAGATAATACAATCATAGATTATACAATACAAGGGTTCATGTGGGTGAGGGATAGCATCAGCATAGCACAAATACAAGGTACAATGCACATATACATGCTGAGTGAAGACTGCAGTCACAGGCTAGGTAAGAAATAAGATAACACAGAGGGGGAAGGAGAGGAATTAAGGGGAGTAAGAAGGGCGTGTGTAATGCTGGCAGGGTGGCAGGGTGCAAGTGGTAGAGGTGGGAACATTGAAAAGGTATCTCAAACCAGAGTGTTGGGGGAGCTCCAGCCAAAAAAGGGAGACTCGGGGGGATTATACTGAAATGTCAAGACAGCAGGGAAGATATTACAGAAAACTAGGGGAAGGCAAGACAGCAGAGGCAGCTATGAGTGGGTTCAAGCCGGAGGGTGGACCAAGGTCGATTTGGATGCCAGTACTGGGCAAGCAAAGCAGTTGCAAACTTCTGTGATTGTGTGGAAGTATAATGCCTTGAAGGTGGGTAAGGAGATAATGGCACTCAGTTTAAGGATTCTTTGTAGGTTATTCCACAGGGTGGGTACCGTAAAGCTAATTGCCACTCTGCCGAAGCAAGATTTTGCTTTGTTTTTTTGAGAGAGATGTATGAATGGCTTCTAAGCGCGTAGTTTCCGATTACGCTTAAAGGTAGGCAGCCAGAGATGTAGGGGGGTAGTTTTTTTGTGAGAGCACGGTAGGTCCAGAGTGCAGCATTTTTGTGGCGCCTAAGTTTAAGGGAGGTCCACCCCACAGCAGCATACAGCGTGCAGTGGTGAGTAGTAATGGGAAGACCTGTGACGAACCTCAAGGCTCGGTGGTACAGCATGTCCAGTTTTTCTAAATGAGAGCTGGGGCAATGGCTGTACAGAAAATCAGCATAATCGACCAGTGATAAGAAGGTGGATTGGACCAGTCGTATCTTGGCATCTATGGTAAGGAATTGGTTGATTCTGAAGAAGAGTCCAAGCCTTTGTCGGATTTTTTTTAGCAAGTCCTCGATATGTTAGGTGAAGGAGAGTCTGTTGTCAATCCATATTCCCAGATATTTGAACTTTGTGATGAATTCCAGCTTTTCTCGTAAGATTGTGGTTATTTTGGGAATAGACCCACAGGCTGCCGGGTTGGTTACATGGGCGAGCAGAGTGAAGAGCATCGCTTTTGTTTTTTTACCATTCAGGAGTAGCTTTATGTGAATTAGTTGGCTTTGCAGGAGGTTGAATTCGGCTTGAAGATCATTGTAGGCAGCATCAGGTGTAGGCCTACTAACATAGAGAACGGTATCATCTGTGAACAAGTGGATGTTGGCATTTTTTATGCGACTGTCGATATTATTAATGTAGATTGAAAATAAAAGAGGGCCTAGAATAGATCCCTGTGGTACTCTTCTTAGAAGGGGCTTAAGGGGGGACAGTTCACCTTCCACTTTGACTTGCTGAAGTCACCCTGAGAGGTAGTCAGTGAACCAGTGCAGCGAGGAGGAGTCCACTGCTATGGTTTATAAGGAGGACAGGAGGTGGCTGTGGGCAACTGTGTTGAAGGCCTTGCTTAGGTCCAGAAAGACCGCACAGGTGAATTTTCTGGAGTCAAGGGCTCTCAGCCAATCATCAGTTACTTTAGTCAGAGCTGAAATGGTGCTGTGTTGGGCTCCGAACCCCCACTGCATAGGATTTAATAAATTTGTTGTCTCGAGGTAGGACCTTAATTGTACATTCACAATTTTCTCAAGAAGTTTTGATAACACTGGGAGGAGGGAAATGGGACTATAATTATTGAGATTGCATGGGTCACCTGATTTGAAGAGAGGGATGATATGAGCAGTCTTCCAAACAGGTGGGAGGATACCCTGGGACAAGGATAAATTGAATAGGTGGGTGATGGGAATAGCTAGGACATGGTAGGCGATTTTTAAGAAAGTACGGGTCTATTGAGTCAGCGCCTGCACTTTTTCTGGTGTCCAGTTGAAGTAATAGATCTTCAGCCTCTTTTATGGAAGTGGATTAAAGGATAAATACAGAAGAGATTAGCTGGGGGTGTTGAAGGGAAGATGTCTGTCAGGCATCGTGTCTTACATGCTGGAGAGTTGTCAAATGCCAGGCCTGCGGTTGCAAAGTGGTTATTGAAAGAGCCTAGGATCTCCATCCTTTCATTGATTGTAGTATTGCCGAAGATGATCTTGTTCAGAAGGGAATTACCTGAGGAGAGGTTCAACAGATCCTTGATAGTGCTCCAGAACTTGGACGGGCTCTTGGAGGCAGAGTCAAGTTCTGAGCGGAAGAAAGAAGCCTTGGCTTCTTTAATTGACTTAGTGCATCGGTTTAGTGTCTTTCTGAACAGATTTCAGTCATTGTGCATGTTCAGTTTACGTGCCTTTTTCCAAAGCTTATCCCTTTAGAACAGCAATGACCTGATCTCAGGGGAGAACCATTTGCAGGATTTAGTCTTGGCTCGGACTTTAGTCAGGAGAGCATGCTTGTTGAGAGCCCCTGACAGTATGTCATGGAAGATGTAGTAGGCAGCAGTGGCTGTTTTGGCTAAATAATACTTCTGCCAGTGCATAGACAGCTTCAGTTCATTAAGATAGGCAGCTAGATCAAAGTTGCGTCTGAATCTCTTCAGGGAAAATTTTGATGTAATCGTCAGTTTGTTGGTTGATCTTACTCCTGCGATAAAGCAGTGGTCGCTGACATCCGAGAAAAAGGTGCCAGCATGGGAGAAAAGATGGGGTTTGCTCACTAAGAGCACATCCAGTGTAGTGCTTTTATTAGGGTTTTTTGTGTTAGGGCGCATTGGGTCAGTAATAAGCTGAGTCAACCCATGAACGTCACAGAAGGATACAAGGGGGACAGATGCATTGGACAGCCGGTTGAGATTAAAGTCACCAAGGATAATGGTTTCAAGCGACCCTTGTCCCAGGATGTCATTTAGATGGGATAGAAGCTGTAAGCCAGAGGATGGGGGCCTGTAATATCCTATTAGCTGAAGAACACTTGTCTGGGAGATTTCCACTTTGAGGGCTAGTTATTTGTATTCATTGGCAACAGAAGATGAGGCAATGCAGAAGACAGTGAATTTATCTTTGACATATATGGCCAGCCCACCTCCTCTAGTTTGCCTATCCACTCTGAACAAAGCATAGCTGGGGACATTTATTTCCACATCAGAAGTTGCTGGTCTAAGCCATGATTCAGAGATCACTAGTACATTGGGGGAGATGTGAGACACCCAAGCTTAGATCAGGGTGAGTTTTTTTAGTAAGCTGCATACGTTGATGTGCAAGAAGCTCATGCCTTTTAGCTAGGCTAGGTCTGAGGGTGAAGAGATTGGTGCAGGTGGGCCAGGATTAAGCTCTACGTTACCTGAGCACAGAAAGAGGAGGAGAAGTATTTTTCTAAGTGTGGCAGAGGAGAGTTTGAGATTCCTGGTCTTACACCATTTGTCATACTTGGTGACTTTAGAGAGTAGGTTGCTACCATTGTAAATGATGCCACCTGTTATTTTCCGGCTACTAGTACTCTGGTTGCAAGGTAGCTAAGAGAGTAGATAGGCTGAGTGGTGGGAAACGTACCTTGCGGCCGAGGTACCAGGTATGTACTGCTTGAACGAGTTAGCCAAAGGTAGGAGTGCATTCAAATAGCCATGAACTCGCATGGGGCTTGCTGAGAAATGGTACCAGTTATCATAAGGCACATGACAGGATTGTATTCCATGCATGGTATCGGCCCATTTGGCAGGTGAAGACCAGCCGGTACTCTAAATAGGAGAGGCAATAAGCAAGGCCATACGAGTCCCCACATGATGAAGCTTGGTGGTAAGGTATGGAACTCGGATAGCTTGGAGATCTGTTCAGCCAGGGCTGCTTCCTACAGTGGCTGGGTCAGGGAGACAGAGCCTGAAATCAGGTCGAGATGAGCCTAGCGGGGTCTTCTAGCCTAGTGTAGCACAGCCCTATAGAACTAGGTACTGGAGCTGTGCAGGCCAATAGAGGTCATGGAAGAATACGAATGGATGAGCACAGACCCAGTGGGGGTGTCGCCAGGGAAGTGGCGTGAAGCAAGCATATTTAATAAGTGGAGAGGTAGGAGAGGGGGCGGGCGTAAAAGTTGCAGCAATTGCCATACCTTTTGGAGCCAAGGGTCCAGGGCTATGGTTTCGAGCAGTGGCTGAGGTGGCGCCAGCCGCCCGCTGGCTGAAAGTCCAGCGGCTTCAATGCAGGGAGCCAGAGAGAGTGATCCTCGGCTGGATCGAGAGAGGAGAGTAGGAGTTAATATCAGGCCGTGGACAAAAGGGCAGACAGAACAGCAGGGAGTCCAGTTTAGAGCACAAAGGGGATGAGTATTCCTTTGGCACCCAAAAGTCTAGGGCCAGTGCAAAAGAGCAGAGGAGAGCTGTAATTCACAATTCACACAGGCTTGACACTTTACAATAAGTCAAAATGTGCAATTGGTAAGCATAAACAGCATTAAAACATATTTTTACTGGGTAATTACAGTCTAAAGAGAGATTTTTTCAGGGCAAAGAATCGGCTTTCACCAAGGACCAATACGGACGCAGCCTGCAAAAGTCGTTCGTGTTCCGATTGATTGCAGCAGTTGCTGTACCTTTTGGAGCCGAGTGTCCGGGGCTATGGTCTCTAGTGGCAGCTGAGGTGGCGTCTGCTGCCCGCTGGCCGAGAGTCCCGCGGCTTCAATGCAGGGAGCCAGAGAGAGTGATCCTCAGCTTTTGGAGCCAAGAGTCCGGGGCTATGTTTTCGAGCAGCGGCTGAGGTGGTGCCGGCCGCCCGCTGGCCAGGAGTCCCACGGCTTTGATGCAGGGAGACATAGAGAGTGATCCTCGGCTTTTGGAGCCGAGAGTCCGGGGCTATGGTCTCGAGCAGCGGCTGAGGTGGCACCGGCCGCCTGCTGGCCAGGAGTCCCGCAGCTTCGATGCAGGGAGCCAGAGAGAGTGATCCTCAGCTTTTGGAGCCAAGAGTCCGGGGCTATGGTCTCTAGTGGCAGCTGAGGTGGTGTCGGCCACCCGCTGGCCAGGAGTCCAGTGGCTTCAAAGCAGGGAGCCAGAGAGAGAGTGATCCTCGGCTTTTGGAGCTGAGAATCCAGGACAATGGTATCGAACGACGGATGAGGTGGAGCCAGCCGCCCACTGGCCGGGAGTCCCGCGGCTTCAATGCAGGGAGCCAGAGAGAGTGATCCCCAGCTTTTGGAGCCAAGAGTCCGGGGCTATGGTCTCTAGCAGTGGCTGAGGTGGCGCCAGCCGCCCACTGGCCAGGAGTCCCACAGCTTTGATGTAGGGAGTCAGAGAGAGTGATCCTCGACCTTTGGAGCTGAGAGTCCGGGGCTATGGTCTTGAGTGGCAGCTGAGGTGGCGCCGGCTGCCCGCTGGCCAGGAGTCCCACGGCTTCAATGCAGGGAGCCAGAGAGAGTGATCCTCGGCTTTTGGAGCCAAGAGTCCAGGGCTATGGTCTCGAGTGGTGGCTGAGGTGGCTTCGTGGCCGGGAGTCCCACGGCTTCGATGCAGGGAGCCAGAGAGAGTGATCCTTGGCTCGGTATATGACAGCAAGGTTTTCATATTTAGTGATCCTCAAGATGCAGGGAAATGAGTGGCTAAGATGGGGGAACTAAAAACTTCCAAGACTGAACCTCCGATGAGGAAACCTGACAAGGCTGAAGCAGGTTTTTCAACTTAAAAAATGTACCTGTTCTGGTAACACATATGGGGACATGCTCTATGGCCAGCCTCCTGTTACATTTTTTTTGTTTGCTTTTAAGGGTTGAAGGAGGAAATAAAGAGTTTGCTAGTTCTTCTGTTTAAATATTTGTCAGATAAGCAAGAGGACATGGGAGGTGTAGAACTGCGAAATGAAAATAATAGCTAATGGCAGTTACTTTTTTACAGTGGCATTGTTGCCCTTTAGCACACGTTGTATCAGTTAAATTTAATTAATAAACAGTACTGCCAGTATTCTGTTCCTGGCTGACAAGATTAAAGTAAATGATCAACAATGACAAGGGAGAGTTAATGGTTAATTAATATGTAACTGTACCTTAGGAGATTTGATCTTTGGGGGAATATTTTTGCCTGAGGGGAGATTAGAAATGTGACTAATAAAACATGTTAGAAATTAGCATAAAGTTACTGCATGATACCTGCAGCCCAGTAGGGCATAGGATTAATGTAAGCATTTAAGTTTTTTTTAAATAAGTAATGAGACTATTGTGTGCTCATAGGCTACAGTTCACAGCTTACAGTATTGCATTTGCTTCACTTTAAAAGAAATGTAAGAGAAACGAATATCCTGCTTAGTAAGGGATTAAAGCCCCGAATGTATTATAATTTTGCACATTTCTTACAAGAATGTACTTCTACTGTACTGTTCATTTTAAAATGAATAAAATATAAGTTAAAAAAAAGGAATATGTAGTCAAATTCAAGTACCTGGGTGTCTGGGTCGACCAAAAATTGTCCCGTTAAGACCACATTGAGGAACCGACTAAAAAACTTAAAACAGTGACTCAGCATTTTCTTCCATCTTAAACACCTACTCACCATAGAAGCCAAACCCAGACTTGTCCAAGCAACCTTTCTCCTGCTACTGGACTATGCAGACATACTTTATGGATAATCCACCAGCTCGGTCTACTCTAAAATTGATACCCTATACCACAGGGCAATAAGATTTTTAAACGGAGCCCCCTGCTCCACACACCACTGCTCTCTATACACCATGGTAGGTTGGTCATTGCTCAAATTCAGATGCCAAAAAAATACTGCCTTTTTGACATACTGTGCTATAACTAAAAATCTCCCTCAAGATAGTTCGGACCGCCTTCCTATCTGCCATATAGGAAATTATGAACTGGACATCGTAAATATGGGAAGCTGATTGGCTGAGAGGTTTTTGAAGCCATGATGATATCGGTCTACATCATCATGGCTTCAGAAAACCTCCGGCCACCAGCTCCTCGCTGCCAAGGAATTCCTCCAACTGCAATGTTCCCTATCACTCTCACTCCACTACACAAAACCCAAAGACAACACCTGCTGTGGTCTTCAGCAAGTCAGACCTCAAGACAGTCACCTTAACCAAACAAGAAACAAAGCCACATCAAATCCTCACAGAAATTGCCTGAGTACATAAAAAAAAAACACCACTGATAACAGCGCACAGAAAACTACCTGCTCTGTCCACACAAGTGGCACAGCACTACCACAACAATCGAAATCTGTTAACGACTGTCAATGAGCACACGACCCCAAAACTGCCACACAATGTTTTTTTCCTCAGGACTATTGGAAGCATTTTCGCATTTTACCCTTTCACCTGTTAACTTACTCTCCCCTTGCAAAAAAACAGCTGCAGGTGACTTACCATTTCTCCGGACCGATTGCCACCGGCAAACCAGAAGTAGCAGCCTGCATTTTTCCCATTCCGATTGCATTTAAAAAAATTAGATAAAAAAAAGAATTCTACACATGCTTCACCCGGTCCCAGACCAGGCAGCACAACCGAGTCAAGTCCCAGACCAGCAGAACCGAATCAAACACAGTACATTCAGGAGTACTCCTAGCAGAACGATACACAGTTAACAGCTGCACCTCCTTACAACAGCGCCACCTGCTGTCCAGAGCCCTCAGTAACTATTTTCTTAAAACATACACCTCCAACATCCCCAAAAATGCACTTTCAATGGTTTTAAAAGATTTTTTTTATCTATTACCAATAAAACTTTTTGGCCAGTCCATAATAGCAATAAGGCACTCCAGGGTGTGGTATATCATGGGATATCATCACTTCTCGGGTAATTGGACGCACTCGGCCTGTGACCTCATGCCCAACCACCCGAGGCGTGATGATATCCCATGACATACCACACCCTGTCGTGCCGTATTGCTTAATTATGCATTAAGGAGCATCTTGTATATCTGTCTTGCAATCCCCAAAGTTACCCTCGCCCCTCTCTATGGAACAATCTGCAAAAGATCTTGAAGCTAGCCTGCTATGTGAAATTAACAACCTTCAAGTTGCTATTTGGCAAAGCGTTCTCCGAATTCTGTAACTGCACTTCCTAACACACTGCTTGCATGGCTCCTGATTTCTCCTGAGTATCCTTAAATTCCCGCTGCCTACCTTTCTTTATTTTCTCCTTAGGTACACTCCTAATACCCTCCTTGGTGTGCACCTGTTTTTCAGATTATATTACCCGCACTGTATTATATTGTTCCATACTTTATAACCGGCCTTCTCTGTACTTCAAGAGTTGTTACACCCTGTACATATATTGCTTTGACTTTGCATTGCCTTTGGATTGTCTCTATTTTGTACTCCTACACCACTGTATTTTTATGTATTGTAATGTACTGTATATAATTCTGTCCTACCTATCTGTATTTGGAATGGTTTTGGTTTGTGATATTGCTTTATATTGTATTTATGTATTGTATTATGTATTTTCATCCAGGTCCATCTCGGAAATGAGTTATCTCAATGATGCTTTGCCTAGTAAAATAAAGATTGATTGATTGATTGATTAAGGCTACTACGCTGCAGGGCCTAACCGTGTACCCACTCCCCTTTCCTTGCTGCTAGCTGAAGCTGACACCAGAGTGCACTTCTAACTTAGCAAAATTTTGCACTCCCTAAATATTTGCTGTGACTTGGCTACTGGTGGCCACTTGGCTACTGGCTCCTTACTCCACACTGTGGCACTCTTCACTTAACCTGGGACTTGTTTCCCCTACCTGGCCCACCTGGAGCTCAATTAACTGAATAAAATGATAAAATCACTTTTGGGCTACCGAGCCCCTATTTTACTGGCCCACCTGGCTAGTGTGACCACTACTTTGTCTGTGGCCCTCCTTGCCATGACTGGCCCTTCTTTACTTATTACTTTAAATAAAATAACATTTTTGGGCTAACTAGCCCTGTCCAGTAGCCCACCTAGTTAACTTTAAGTAAAGACTGGGTCTTTGCCTTGCCCCTAGCTGCAGTTTTTTTCAGTTTTATTAATTAATTTATTAATTTATTCATCTAGGGCTGCTCTAGCCCCAAGCTTCACCTCTGGGGAGCCTTGATTTAAATATATTCTGCCCCTCTCCTATTGTGCCAATGCTGGGGCTAATTTAAATAAAATAACAACTCCGCTCTCAGGTGGTCCTTCACTAAGGAGCCTTGCCTGCCCCACTCCTGGGTGCCACTCTTACATGCCCTGCAGCACAGAAATAAACTTTATTTATTTATTTAAGTACTGGTGGTCAGCACCTGCCCACTGGTGCTGCCGCTGACTCACCGCCCTAACCCGAGGAGAAGCTGGAGAGAAGATGAGAAGGGGGAGGAGGTGCACTGGCTGACTGGCTGGCTCTGGAGGCAGGCAATATGAGGGACAACTACAGGAGGCCTTGATGCTACTGACGTTCCCTCTGTTGGCCTGACACTCACTGGATCAAGGATGTGGCCCCACTTCTGGGCACCGCCAACAAGGGAATTTACTTTATATTTAAAAAAAAAAAACAGGGCAACTAAGCCCACACCTCAGATCCCAACAGCCTCCGACTGCTGAACCCACCATCACTGATGCCACCAAAACATTGCTGGACCCACTGGACTATAGGGATGAGAGGAGGACTGCAGGTACACTTTACCTTTTTATTACAGTTACCTCACTGCATCCTCTTTTGCTCCACTTGCCACAAAACGTGTCTCTTCTTCATCGGGATGCCTGCGAGTACTCTCCCAACCACTGCTGCCACAAGCCACAATACAATTCAAAATGGCTGTTACTGGCCACTTTGGAGCCCTCTCTGACATTCGGGGTGCCAAGTCTTTAGACCATGGAAAACATAGAGGGGGGTGGCTATCTACTCCCGCTGCTCCTTAAAGTGCACTATCTTCCATCGTGAAGCAATCCCCAGCTCCCATGAACTCCTCTTAGCAAATCTAGCTTTCCCAGCTTCCACTCCCCTTTTCATAGGGGTTTTATATGCCTCCCCAAAATGTTCCCCCTCATCCCTTATCTCCCTTATCTCCACAGTTTGCACCCTGGCATCTGCAGGTGAGCTTATCCTTCTTGGTGACTTTAAGCTCAACTGGCTCTCCCCTTTGTCACTTAATTCATGTCACCAGATTGAAGCTCTAAATCTCACCCAGCTGATCAAAGAGCCCACCCATCCTAACCCTAGATATAATACTCATTCTCTACTGAACTGGGTGCTCTCAACCCACCCCCACCATATCTGCTCTGCTAATATCTTACCCAATGTGCTCAGTGACAACTGCCCAACCTTTCGCATTAGGAAGTGTCGCCCCTCCCCCCAAATATATCTAGTACTTCCCCCTCAAATCCCTTGATGTGAGTAAACTACTCCATGACCTGGCTCGGTCAAACTAGTCTCCCGTCTTTTCCTCCCTCTCAATCAACATTGCCCTTCGCTCACTTCACATTCATCTTCTTAATAGTCTGGGATACCCATGCCCTGCTTAAAACTAAATAAATAAAATGCGTTGACCATCCCTGGATGACCCCTGATATTTTGGCCATGTGGAGAGAGCACAATGTCACTTGGCACCACTTTAAATCCTCAGGAAACCAGGCCTCCCTACAGGCCTTTCGTGTCCTCTGCAACAGTTGCACTAACAGTATCCGCTATGCCAAATCTGACTTCTTTAAGGCACACTTGCACCCCTCAAACAGTACCCCTTTCTCCTTCTGGCAGGATCCCCGCTCACTTCTGCACCCCCCACTGAATCCCCTCCTCCCTCTATTCATGTGTCAGATTCTCCAAACTCCAACCCCTCCCTTGTTGCCGAGACCCTAAATAAGTTCTTCACATCCTGTGCCATTCCCCAGGAGCTTCCCACTTCTCCACCCTGCACCCCTCGTCAAAGATGCTTGATTTTCAGCTTTCGCTGTTTTCACTGTCTGATGTTCTAAGAGCTCTAGCTTCACTTAACCATTCTAAGTCAAGTCCCTATGGCCTGCATCCTTGGCTCCTCAACATTTTCTTCCTCCTCCTCTGTTGTTACCCCTTTAACCTTCATCTTAAATCTTTCGCTCTTCACAGCTACTGTCCCCATAGCTTGGAAGTCTGCCACATCCTCCCCCTCTTCAAAGGTGGTGACCCCACTGTCCCTGGAAATTACCACCCCATTTCCCTTCTCCCTTCCCTCACTAAAGTCCAAGAGTCTCTTATTCTCTCAAGGCTCAGTGAATTCTTCTTGCTTCCAGCACCCTCTCCCCATTCCAATCAGACTTTAGGAAATTTCACTCGGCCACCTCCTCCCTCTTACGCTTTACTGATGCTATTCATTCTGCTATAGACCTTGGCCAGATCACCTCGGCTATCTTCATTGACCTGGCCAAGGCCTTTGACTCTGTTTCCCATCCTCATCTACTAAATAAACTATTCCTTGCTGGCCTTTCCCCTGCCTCCATGTCTTGGTTCATCTCCTACCTTACTGGCCATTCCCAGTCAGCCTCTATTAACAATGTCCTATCCTCCTCCTTCCCCATCCTTGCAGGTGTGTCTCAGGGATCTATTCTTGGGCCTGTTCTTTTCTCCCTTTATTAACATTCTCTCCTCAGTCTGCACCCATGCCAATATTCACATGTATGTGGATGATACCGTACTTTTTCTGTCCGGCCCATCCATCCAAGCCGTCCAACCCCCCCCCTTCAAAGCGATCTCAGCCTGGTTCCATGCCAACTGCCTAAAACTAAACATAAAAAAACCATAGCCATGACCTTTGGATCTAAACAAAACCTTGCTACGCTTCCCACCCTCCCAGTCTTCTTCTCTGCTGCCAGCACACCTCTAGACAAAGTGCCTAACTACAAGTACCTAGGGGTCTGGCTCTACCCCCTTTACTAGACTTCTCTTCTCAATTTAGTGCTCTACACTCCAAGCTGCACCCTAAACTTGAGCTACTTTACCACCATAAAGCCAGTCTTTCCCTCCCTCCCTGTAAGATGTGATCTCATGATTAAATGGATCCTTCTAGTTCTTGACTATGGAGACATAGTTTACAGTGCTGCCCCAGCTGCCTCCCTTGCCATACCTGATATCTTGTTTCATGCCTTCTGTAGGTTCGCCTCTAACTCCCCCTCCTTAACTCAGCACTGAGACCTATACTCCTCCCTTTCCCTCCAATCCCTCACTCAGAGATGCTTCTCACACAGTTCCATCTTCATCACTAAATACTGGTTTGGAACCCTTGCACCCTACCTCATCTCCCTCCTTAATCCAACTAACCCCTCACCCTACAACTCATGGTCGAATGGTGCCTGCTCCTTTTCCCTTCCACGTATACGCACTTCAGTTGACAAACGTTCATTCTCCTATAGACTTCCTTTCCTCTGTAATAGTATTCCCCTCCAAATCCGTCTTTTTCCCTCCTTCTCTGCCCTCAAGTGCCTACTCAAACCAACCCTATTACTTTCTGTTTCTGCTCCACTTCCTAGTACTCACTTACCTCTGCTTCTTTGTCCCCCTCTCCACTGCTGCAACGCATTGTATATAATTAATTGTATATAATCAAAGTAAATATTGTTCTGTATATCAAGATATCTCTTCAGTGTATAAAGCATTCTTTTCTGCTATGTAAAATTCCTACTTTTTGTAACAGCTTTGCTATCAATGTTGTATTATCAATTGCTGTATTTTATTCCTCTGTACCCCCTCCCCTGGGTCGCACCTGGAAACGAGCTTCTGCTCATGGTGCCTTTCCCAGTGACCAACTTTTAAATAAATAAAAATAAATGAAAGTTATACCTTATTTGAAATTATTTCAATAAATGTGGTTCTCTGTGATAATTGCATTTTAACTATTAGCAATATATACATTCCTCCATGGACTTGATGCTATTTCAGAATGTGGTCTTTCCCTCTCTAAGTACAGAGAATGGATCATAATGGCAGACTTCAATAGAAATTGGAGAAGTTGTCAGGCTGATGGGACTAGTGAGTTGTTTTTAGATTTGGATCTCCATCAACTTTTTACTGAAACAACTATTGTTAATCACAAAGCAGGATATGAGTCCATTGTTGATTGGGTAGCTGTCTCGTAATCTTCATGTCTCGTTGCATCTATTTTCCTTTCAGACTCCATGAGTGACCACAGGGCAGTGTTTTGTAAATGGCCCACAAAAAGTGTAAGGAAAGACTTAACATACATTTTTATATGTAGATTCATGGATTTAAAAGTAGAACATTTGAATAATTCACTTTATATGGCAGATTGGACTTTTCTTGCCAGAATTCAGAATCTGGATAACGCTTATGAGCCTTGTTGTAATACTTGTTTGGGTATATATGATACCTTCCACTAAAAAAGATTAGGATAAAGAGGATGAACAATAAATGGATTACTTCAGACATTTTTAAGTTGATGCACCAGAGGGATAAAATCTGGACAAAATACAGGAAAACAAAAGATGCCACCATCCTTCAAGAATGCAAACATTTGTATGCAATCAATATAAGTCTGCATTAGGGCAGCCAAGGTTAATTATTTTAAAAATAGACAACTACAGGACATGGGGAATTCAAAGAAAATTTGGAGAACATCTCATGAACTGGTACAACTCAGAAGATTGAGCCCTTTGCCCTAGGGAGTGGGAGGTATGACAGTGACTAACCTTGGAGAAGTAGCAAAATATTTAATATGTAGTTTCATAACCTTGGGGGATTTAGGTCAGATATAAATCATTTGTCATTGCATGGTGATCCTAATTTGATACTGTCTTTATCTGACCTGCAGTTCAGTCAACTCACTAAAGTCTTTTTCCATATTCTAACTCCTAATGATTTTTGTTGGTATCTTAAGAAGGTAGATCCCAAGCCCTGTTTTGCACTTATAAAATTGATTGCCATCTACCTAAACTGGCAAGTAGATCTATTGCAAGTCCTCTTGTGGAAATTTGAATTACTCATTCTGCCATGGTGTGTTTCCAACTATATGGAAAGTGTGGTCATTAGACTTATTCATAAGTAGGACCTGACAAACCATGCAAGCAAGTTTAGACCTATTTCCCTGCCTGCTTCTCCTTCCAGTATACTAGAAAATGTGTTTTTTGACCAGTTGATTGTGTTAACAAATACAATATCTTGACTAACTTGCAGCATGATTTCAAAGCAAACTAAAATACAGAGGCTGCCTTGGTGAGGTTCCCAGACCACATCCATAGGGTTTAGGGTGATGGGCTTTATATAGCCTTAGTGTTTGTGACCCTTACCAAGCATTTGATTTGGTAGACCATGATGTCTTAATTAACAATTTACCCAAGATTCATTTTTCCAGGAATGTCTTACCATGTTTTTTAACTATTTAAGAGGTAATACTCATAGGACAATCACTGAAGGTTTTCACCCAGATTAATGTCAGATAATATGTGATGTCCAGAAGGGTCTATCCTTGGCCCTCTATTATTCACTTTATTTGTTAACTCCCTCCCAGAAATATGCTGTCATATGGAACTAATTTTATATGCAGATAATTAATGCACTACTATTTTGTATGGATAGTGATGTGACAACTCTTGGTGTTCTACTACAGGGGGACTTTAATAGATTACATGCCTAGTTTTCTAACCATAGACTAGTGCTCAACTCAAAAAAGACAAAGCCAGTTGTCTTTGCAGGGTCACGTAAGGCCTTTGGCTTCAACTTCGACTTTACTATTAATGACAATCATGGGGATGTTATTGAAAGGGTTTTTGAATTTAACTGTTTGGGCATTTTCCTTGATTATTGTGTTTCTTTTGATGTCCATGCTGTATATCTGATTAAGAAACTTTACCAATGATTGGGTAAGTTATACCGACTAAAACAGTCACTCATTCCTAAATCCAGATTTCTGTTGGTGAACAATTTTTTTGTTTGTGCTGCTTGATTATGGTCCTTTAATCTACACTTTGCCTTAGAAAAAGTCTTAACTCAACTTAGAACAACATATCATAATATTATATAATTTGTCACTGGCCTACCTAGAAGAACAAATCACTGCCAGCTTTACCGGGTTATGGGATGTTTTTCTCTTGAAAATATATTTAATTATAAAGCCTCATTATTTCTTCATAAAATAAACCATGGCCTTATGCCTGATGATATTGCTGTTTTGTTCCAAAAATCCATTACCATGTCAGGCACAAGGTCTCAGAGTAGGTTTCTTTTTAAAGTACCATTTTTTCATACTAAATAGAGTCAAAACCCATTATTCAGAACTACTAAAGTTTATAATGGTCTACCATCCTCACTTATCAATTGCAACAAGATTTCCTATTTTAAAAACAGTCTGAAGTCCACTCTTCCCAAGTTGATCAGAATGTAACTGTTAATGATGTTTATCATTGCTGATCACATGTTAAGTATGTATTTGTCTGCCATAAGTGTTGTTTCTGTATTCTTTGTCATGTATTTGATGAATACAGTATTTATTTCACCAGATGCTTGGGAAAACAAGCCTTTTGCTCAAATACGAATCCAGTATAAAATAAACAATGAAAATGCCTAATAGTTACACAAATGACAAGCAGTAGGCAGAGAGCAAGGGTGGGGTGGTGAGGTGAGGAGAATAACCCTCACTAGACATTAGGTACCTGGGTAGGATCGGGTAAAACAGGGCAGACTGGAGGAACTGATGGTCTTTTTCCACCAACATTTTCTGTGCCATCTCTCCCCTCTTTCCTTACTTCCTCCTGTTTTGCTTTGCAGTTCTTTGTTCTCCTACCTTAGAGTTCACATGTTCCTCAGTGCTGATAAATTCCTCAGGCCGGTCTGACTGTGCTTCCAGGTGTACACTTGTTCCCCTTCTTCTCTGTGCCACACTTTCCTCTGCTGCACCCTCTGCTTTCCATGGCTTCTCAATGCTACTTTCCCTAACTCCTGCTTCACTTTTCTGGCTATCCACCTTTCTTTTGCTTGACCAGCCTTCAATAGACAAAATTCAGCTACCATTCAGAGCTCCTTGAGTTTGTCTTCCCAGCCATCCTTAGTCAATCTCATTTTCACTGCATTGTGCTGCTTCTGGCTGTGGTTCTCTGCAGCTCTTTTGCTCTGCATTCCAACTCTTCTACACAGACCTCCCCTCTTTCTTGCCTGCCTGTTGCAGCTCCACATTTCTGTATCAAGCTCAGCTACTCTGCCTACCTGCCTTCTTTTATATCTCTGCTGCTCCCCTCATCCATCTGGCAACTTCCCTGAAAATATTCAGTGCTCCTACAGTGTGTCTTACTTCTGCAATAGGCCTACCTCTTCTGCCTGATAAGGGTTATTCAAGGTGATCAGTACCCCATCAGACCTGATTCCCCAGTGATGCCTTTCATCCAGGTGCTATGTTCCAGTTCCTCTCCACAGGAGCTCTATAGAGGTACTCCCACAATTGTAGTACCACAGCTTTAAAACATCCCTTGTTGTCATTGGCCTGGTTCATACAGATAAAGGCAAATGCAAAGAGAGCACACTTAAAAAAAAGGTGCACATAAAACAGTGACCAGCAAAAAGGCGACAGTGAACAATGCCAAATAACCAAATGTTGCCAGCCAGGTATAGAGAAACACATTAGAACAGTGAACCAACTACTAAACTACACAACTAGGAGCTACTTCATGCCATAATTTGTGGGAGGCTATGCCCCCACACCCCCATCATATATAAATAAACATAACTGTGGTCCGCTATTACAGGATGACCATGCAAAACAGTGCACATGCTCTAAAATCCACATCGCTCCTATGACTTAAGCCTTAATTCCCACAACCATTTTCTGACAACCTTCTTTAACCACCCTTTGGATGGTATACCCATGGACCCTAGCCATGGTATATAGACAGAAATGAGTCTCATCTCTTGAACCACACTTAGGTTGTTGGAGGTCATCCACCACACAGTTACTGTACCTCTAAGTAGCTACTACCACACTGGGCCCTCCTCTCATTCTGCAGTTTCTCCCTCACTCTTACTGTGCCTTTTCTGTCACAGCCCAGCCTGAGTCCATTCCTTATGGATTCTCTACCCATCTTAACTTGAAAACAGACACTCTGGCCAGGAAGATGTTTATGTATTCATTCAGGAAAGCTGCTTTGAAATTCTGTCTATACTGCAAAGAATGAAAAGTTCCCAAACTCATGCCAGCCCTAATAAACTTGAAAACCCTGGTGACAGAGTTTATTAAGACCCTGTCCCATTCGTTATGCAAAAAGAATTACAAGCAAGGATCTGTTGCATCCTCTCCTCTCCTTTTCTCCCTCTACTCTGCCTGATTGCACAATCAACATTTCTTGTGAGGCCTAGGAACAGATCACTCTGACGGTCTTGCAATTCCAGCCCCCCCCACCCACTATCTCCCTGCCTTCACTTGCTGTTTCTATCTTTTCTTCTCCCTTGTGTATCTGTGGTTATAGGTGAATCTTTGTGTGAAACTGGGTTCTCTGGTTTGCAAATATATAGTTATATTGTTGAAATTATTGCAAACTGCTATTTAGAACTCAGGGGTTAACTTAGGCACCTATAATACTGAAGCATGAATTTGAACCTTGCACCTGTGGTTATATATTGTATCTGCTAACACACTTTGTCACGTACTTGTCAACTATGTATAATTTCTCAGTCATATGTGCTGAACCATTGTCATGTACTTGTCAGCTTGTATAATTCTCAATCATATGTGCAGAACCTTAATTTTTCCCTCTATGTACTTGTAACTAATCCCAGGTAGACCCTGAAAAAGGGACTGTCATGGTCTCAGTGGGCTTACCCTGTTATTCAAACTTTAAATAAATAAATAAATAACTTTTGAGATGCAATTTGAGCTCCACAGACTCTTTTCTAGAGTTGTTAACAGGAGATTAGTTTTGAGACACCATTTTCTATTTTGTTCACCTACAAGAAATAAACTGACAAGAACGCTGATATATTTTGTAAGTAACAGGATGTCTTTTATCAAGATCAGGAAGCAGAAGTTAATTGCCAGGCAAAGATGTCTTATAAAAAGAGAGCAATCTTTTGTTAGAGAGAGATTGAAATTTAGAATTAGAGATCTCCTCAGATGAAGGACTTTGTTTTCTTTGCTTGTACAGCTTTTGTAAATAGCTATACTGAATTTTTTTTTGTTTTACTGTTATTGACAATAATACACTGCTACTTTCAAATTTTATAACTGCTTCTGGTTTTTCTTTACTTCCTGACCTGTGCCTCAATGATAGATGGTGTCAGACTAAGTGGGATTTTCACCGTACAAACTCTAAGCCAGGAACTGTGTGCATGGGTACTAGACCTGGTATCAGGGAAGCATGGAAGAAAGGTATGGGTCCTGCAACAGCAAGCCAGGGAGTGATTACCAGGAGAATGTCAGCCAAACCAAAAGCAGAAACAAAAGTCCAAACTGAGACTGTATAGCTGAAACCAGTGATGGAAGAAGAAGAAAAGGCAGGGACAGAACCTGAAAGACTGTGTGCCTTCTTCAAATTGTGGGCTATACAACAAATAGAGACAGAGAAGCAGAGAAAAGAAGAGAGGCAGAGACAGGAGCAGCAGAAAAGAGATGAGATGCAGTGACAGAAACAGCAGAGAAAAGAAGACATGCAGTGATGGCTGGATGCCTTGCAAGCCACCAAAGCTGGAGGATCTGGCACAGGTCTAGCAGAGCAACAACACTCAAACAACTTAAAAGACATTGGGTTGTTTTTTTAAAGGCCCTTAGATCGACGCAGGGTGCATTAAACAACCACCTTGCATCAAATCCAGGTGTGCCAAATAATGTGCACCATATTTTGCAAGAAAAGCATCCTCTGTGGCAAAGTTCTCCAAACTGATGCAAGAGATCCACTGCATCAACAAAATGATGCAAGGGATGAGAATGACGCAAGCTGTGTAAAACAAATTGTGCATTTAATAAAGGATATGGAGGCTGTGACTGCCTATTTGAACCTTTAGGTGGACACCTACAACTCTAGATGGCCCTCTTATTTTGATTTTGCAGATGCACAATGAGGTAAATCAGTTTTAGACCAATTATTAACTAACTAGAGATTATCTTTTAATTTGTGTAACTACCCAGGTACGGGTTTAAAGTTTTAGGCCCAGATATTCAAAAGGGTTGTGCATGGCGCAACAGTGTTGCGCCATGCGCAACCCACTGATGTGCCCCTGCACGATATTCAAAAGGGAAAAGTGTGCTGCACAAATCCCGATGTGCCGGAGCGCATCAGTAATGTATGCAGGTGCAGGTGGGGGGGGGTGTGTGCCCATGCATACCCTGCACAGCCTGATATTCAGCCCAGGATGTGCACAGCCATGCATGCGCATCCCCTACCTGCGCCAGCACAAAGTTGATCAAAAAAAAAAGGAACGACTGATGGCCACCCACAGGTGAACTGCTGCATTGCAGGGTGCAACACAGCAGCTGCCACCTGTGGGTGGCCACCTGAGCTCTGGCCCCACCTGGCAGTGCCCCCCATGCCCGATCGCAGGCATTTGTAAAAAAATGAAGAATACTGTCAAATACCCCTGGTGGTCCAGTGGACCGCTGTGTGCCTGATCGCAGGCATTTGTAAAACAGAGAAATAAATGTCCAATATCCCTGGTGGTCCAGTGGACCACTATCTGCCCGATCGTGGGCATTTGTAAAAAAAAACATATGTCCAATATCCCTGATGGTCTAGTGGTACCCCCTCCTCCCCACCCACTGAGCACCACCGCCCGCTACCCCAGATCAGCCAGTGGGTGGCAGCACCCCACCTGACTGCCACCCCACCGCCCGCCGACTGACACCATTGGTAGGGCTGTACGCCCATTGGTCCACAGCATGAGTCAATGGGCGTGCAGCATACTCGTACTACACATTCCAGATATGTGAATGGGATCCATTCACATATCTGGAATATGTAATCTGTATAACTACTACCCTACCGACAGTATCGATCCAGCGGGTAGTGAGAGTAACAGCGAAACGAAGACCGCTACCGCCACTGGCTGACCGGAGAGCTGGGCAGTGGGGCTCAGTAACTGTGAGAGGGTACCACTGAACCACCATGAATATTGGACATATATTTTACAAATACCCACGATCGGGCAATCCACTGGACCACCAGGGATATGAACATTTTATTCTGTTTACAAATGCCACGATGAGCAGTCAGCGGTCACTGGACCACTCAGGAAATATTGATGTATTTTATTTTTTTACAAATGCCTACAATCGGGCACACAGTGGTCCACTGGACCACCAGGGATACTGGACATATTTTTTTTTACAAATGCCCGCGATCGGGCAGATAGTGGTCCACTGGACCACCACGGATATTGGAAGCACTTGTCCTATTTTTTACAAATGCCCACGATCAGGCAGATAGCGGTCCAGTGAACCACCAGGGATATTGATAATTCCTATTTATGTACATAGCCCACGATCAGGAGGGCAGGTCCACTGGGCCACCAGGGATGATAGGGATGTTATATATTTACCTAACCCACGATTGGGCTGTGGAGCACATTGCCAGCTGCAGGGGGCATCAGTCCCCGATGGCTGCTGCCTGGCACGGTGCCAGGCGCAAGTCATCGGGGATCTGCGCACCTGCATGCAAATGAGGTCATAATGACATGCAAATGGCCCCATGTGCACCTCGCATACATTATAGCCCCATTTGCATGTCAAGTTTTGAATATAGTGGTTGCTGTGCATGGCGCAATGGAACTTGCGCTAGCACATCCCCATGCTCCATTCTGGCCACTTGTGCTGGTGCAGTGCCACTGCGCCATGCACACTGTGGGTGGCCAGGGTGTGATATTCAATGCTGCTAAGCCATGGTGCAGCTCCGTTGAATATCGCCCAGTCCACACCCCTGCGCAGCCAAGTTGAGCTATGCCCAAGCTTGCACCACAGCCTGACACAGTTTGAATATCTGGGCCTTAAAGTTTTGAAGTTTTTAAACTTTTAAAGTTCTAAAATTTCAATTTGTGTGTTTAGAACACCTTCTTTTTATTATTGATTATGCATAATGAATATTCACAATTTAGATAATTCATTTTGAGTGGATAAATGTAATAAATAAATGAGACAGACATGTTTCATTTTATTATTCCATAACAGGTTTTAATAATGGACCTCATTATCAAATATACTTTGATTCTGCTGTTCTTAATGGACTTTATTCTTGGAATAATTCAGACATCAGCAGGATAGGAAGGACTCCTGGGGCTGGCTTCATCTTGGATTAAGGGCCTACCCTTTTCCTTTTTGTAGTTGAAGATTTAGAGTGGAGACTTTAACACATTTTGAGAATAATCTCTGCAAGAGATTAAGAGACTATGTGAGCGATTATATGACAGTCAGCCTTCTTATTGCTTATTTGTATTTGAGTTGTGATGAAGTCATATCTCTATTATGAGGTGTATGTACAGTATGGGCCGGATATTCAAAAGGGTTACGCCATACGCAATAGGGTTGCGCATGCGCAAGTCCAAAAGTCGCCATTCTGCGATATTCAGCAGGAGGCAGTTCGCCACGAAAACAGCTGAGCAACAGTGCAATGCAAATGGCAGCATGTGCAGCGAAGGTGGATCCCTGCATAAAGAGCGCCAATCACGATATTCAAAGGTTTTGCAATGTGCTACAGGAAGAGCGGAGGATTGCGCCACAAGTGGAAATGAGCCAAAATAAAAAGGCTCAAGGAAGAGGCGCAAGAACGCGACAGAGATGCCAAGCGAGACAGACAGAGAGAGAGAGACAGACAGTGATAGTCCAGAACAGGGCAGGCAAGGGAAGTTGTGTGTGCCATAGGCTGCAGAGGCCAGCGGGGGTACCCAGTGCAGTGGAGGTAGCAGTCAGGACAGCGGGGGTAACAGAGCAACATCAGCCAGGGGGGGTCACAAGCCAGGGAGATGGACAGTGCCAGCTTCCACGTGGAAGCTGTAATGAGGGGGGTGAGAATGCATGCTGCAGGGGGCCGTGGCCGTGGAAGGGCCTGTCGGCGGTACGCCCCCAACAGGCAGTACCGTGCCCACATCAGCTTTGAGCTGTACACAGATGTAGAGATCGTGGGCCCGTACTGCCTGAACAGGGCAATACTGAGACGGCTCTGTGAGCTGTGCAGTGATGTGATGCAGGCACCCTCATGACAGAGTCACACTCTGTCGGTGGAGACCAAGGTGACAGCCTGCATGTGCCTGCTCACCACGGGCACCTTCCAGAGGCTGACAGGGGACACCACAGGCATCACACAGTCGGCCACGTCACGCATCCTCACTCAATTCCTCAGTGCACTGCTGCCACATGCTGCAGAGCACATCCATTTCCCCAGCACCACGGCAGAGCGTACAGCAAACATGCAGGAGTTCCACAGGGTAGCACATATGCCTGGCATGCTAGGGGCCATAGACTGCACCCATGTGGCCATATGCACGCCACCTGACCCCAATGGGGCTGCATATAGGAACAGGAAGGGCTATTCCAGTGTCAACTGCCAGGTGGTGTGTGATGCCACTGGGCGCATAATCAATGTCTGTGCCACACACCCTGGTGGAGCACATGATGCCTTTATATGGTATCAGTCTGCACTGTGCCATCAATTCAAGAGTGGGGACATCCCCACAGGCCATCTAGTGGGTGATGCGCATGTAGGAATTGCAAGCGTGGGCAAGGGTGGGAATGCCACAGGTGCTATGGTAGTGGCACACAGGGATATTGGCAATATGGACCTGAACATGATACTCATCTCCACCATCTCACACAGGTGACAGCAGATACCCTCCATCCCTGGCTGCTCACACCATGCCGCGCCCATGACCCCATCGCAGCATACGCTATAATGAGGCGCATGCGCCACATGCAACATCATCGAGCAGGTGTTTGGGATGCTCAAGACACCTCCGGCGGTGCCCTACAGTACAGCCCCTCAAGGCCTGGAGATATTCCTGGCCTGTTGTATCCTGCACAACATGGCCAAAGACTGTGGGATAGCCATTCAGGTTGAGAGGGACAGCGATGAGGGCGCCAGCGGCCGGTGATGATAGTGATGAGCAGCCCCCTTGGACGGCGGGACCCCGACTGATCCGGCAGAGCCCAGCTGCACGGGACACCATCATGGAGGGCGTTATGCATGACACAGGTAAGTCAAGGGCCATGTGCAGCCAACACTGTCCTGGCACAACCCACAGGCACACAGGTAACACACCAGGTGCATGGCGGCAAGGGAGTGGAAGGGACCATGCACACAAACACACCATCAGGGAGGGGCAAACAGTCATATGGACACACACACACACACACACACCAGGCACAGCGTGCATGGGCAGGTGCACAGCAGAGCAGGAACAGACATGGCAAACACACAGATCCACAGACCACCCCACCACCTGTACTGTCCAAATCGTGTGTCAGATGCTGGGCACCCTTGCACCTTGGTATACAGTACAATGCAGGCATCATCATGCACACGCACCTGTGGACAGCAGTTGGGATGGTGTGCAGGTGGTCCGTATGTCGGCGTGATGTGCAGGGCACCCACCAGTGCACTGCCCACCATGACGCACAGTGCACACAGGGCAGCACCAGATAGGGCCCACACTGGGAGACAGGTCAGTCATGTTGCACCATTCCACAGCCACCGCGGATGCGTGGGCGGCCCCGCCATGACCCAACAGCACTGGCAGGCTGAGCAGGGGCAACATGGGGTGGCACCGATGGACCACCAGGGGTCCCACTGTGCGATCACGACCTTGTCCGCACTGGGGTCTGTAGTATGCCAAACATACCTGCACCAGGGGTGCTCAGGATGCCCACAGCAGAACCCGGCATCGACAGACTTGGTGTCGCACGACGCCAGGAATGGGGAGTGGAGAGTGTACTGTGTGGGGTGCGCGGTACAGGGGCACCTGCTTGTGTGTCCAATGCAGCCGCGACAGCGACCAATGCCTGGGTCTGCCTGTCAATGGCAGCGGTCACATCCATCCGCATATGGACCATCTCTGCAAGGTTCAGAGCACAGTCCCTGCTGTGCCGCTCCACAGCCACGCACAGTGCCTCCACAGACGTTGCAACCCGCCTTTGCTGCTGTACTGATTCCCACAGCAGGTGGGTGTGCTCTTCAAATGGGTCATCTGCCTCATCGGCAATCTCTCCCCCAGGGTGTGGAAGGCCCTGATGCTCAACACCCCTTGAGGGTGGGTGCTGTTCACCAGGACAGGAATGGGCATATCAAAGGGCGGTGGGCATGTGCCACCGCTGGACACTGTGCCCCCAGACCTGGTGGGTGACTGCTGCTGCTGCCCCTCCAACTGCTGTGCCCCAGGGACCACTCGTTCCACTGCTGTGGCCGCAACAGTGCCAGACACCTGCACAGCCACCGGTGCTGCCCCACCGGTGCTGACAGGCACAGCCTGGGACTGTGCCGACATGCTGGCACACACGTTTGAACCAGCTAGGCCCAGGGACACGTGCTGACCTGCTGTGTGTCCGTCATGGGACACACACATGTCACTGCCCATTGCAGTCCTTGCATCATCAATGGTGCAGGTACGTGCTACAGCCAGACTGCTGAGACACAGGCTGTGCACCCCCCACACCCGACTCACCGACACCAGAGTTGGCAGCCCGGCGTGCATGCTGGTGCAGTGCATGCTGGTTGGTGACAGAGGTGGATGGACCCTCCTCCATGTCCAGCAGGTCTTCCTCACTGCCTGAACCCACCACCACCATCCCCTGAAGATGAACAGGATCTGTAACAGAAAGTGAGGACATGTGAGTGCATGTGAACAACCTTCCCCCCCCCAACACCACCACCATGTCATACCGTGCAGTGATGGCCTTCCACCTGTCTGGAATCCACCTCCTGCTACGCCCTCAATAGCACTCCACTGCATTGATGCAGTCAGTCTGTCCTCAGCCGTGGTCAGCTCCACCACCGCTGGCTGGCCCACGCCTGTGCCAGCACATGCCGCCCTGAGGGCTGCCACCTTCTCCTTCACCCTCCTGCGGTCTGTCCTCATCTTCTTTTTGCATTCCTGCATGGAGCGCTGGTGGCTTCTGTGCAGGTTCACTGCCCGAGCTACCCCCTCCCATGCAGCCACACGGGCCTGAGGGGTGCCCCGCCATCCACTCAGTAGTGGCTCCTCCTCCAGGTAGGCCTGGAAGAGCACCTCTGTCTCCGCCGTGGTGAAGTTGGGCCTCCTCCTCCGCCCACCATCCTCACCCTCACCTTGGCTCTGCTCGGTCATGTTGATCTGTATGGGTGGAAGTGGACACCTGTCACTGTGCAGTCTACAGCGTTATCCCATGACCATTGTCCAGAACATCACACAGCATGCAACCCACCTCTCACCTGCAGTAACCGAATCTGGCCAGCGCAGCCCAATGTCGCACATTTATAGCGCAATGCATGCAAATTAGGAGTGGAGCAACTGTAATGAGATGCAAATCTCGCCACTGTGCCTTTGAATGGCTGATCAGATGATTTGCATGTGTCGGCTGAATATCGCGCCGTTGCGCTTTGCGCAATACAGTTGAGCCAGCTGAGCCAATGGCGCATATCTGTGACTGTGTGGTACACTGCATTGTGCATGCCCAGGTAGCTTACGCAGGCGTCTGCCGCGCTGATGACATGCTGTGCGCGATCGGCAATTCAGGCCATGGCCACCATTGTGCCAATGGTGCTACAGCACTGGTCACCACATGGTGCAGTGGCAGTACTGCGCAATAGTCCACTGTGGCACTGGCACGCAGGTGTCCGATCGCGCAGGATGTGTAGACATCCGATGGCGCTGTGCGTGGCCTTGCATCACAGACCCCTGACCTTGTGTCCAACCTATGCCCCCTGGCGCTGTTCGGCTGCCATGTGTATGGCTCTGTTGCGCTGTTTGGTGACAGTGCTATGTGAACCGATGGTGCTATACGAACAGCATGATTGGAACCTATAGTGGTCTATTGCACAACATTTCCACGTGGGGTTGCCACGCTGTGGGGCGCCATTTTGCCTGCTCTACTACCACAGTAATGGCACGCAGGAGAGCTCCACAATGGAGTCAGTTGGAGGTGGCCAACCTGGTGGCTGTGGTTGAGCCTCACTGTGGGGCACTGTTTGGGGATCAGCTCCTCACCATGGCCCGCACCCATGTGTGGCAGCAGGTGGCCACTGAACTGGAGGGGGTCACAGGGCGGTGCCGGTCTGCCGAACAGTGCAGGCACAGGTATAGTGACCTCTGCAGGAGGGGGCCGGATGTGCTGCAATGCCTCAGGTCACGTGCCAGGAGGGGCGTTGTGCCTAGGCCAGGTGGGTGTACCATCTATGCACCTGTATTCTCCGTAGGGGTGTGACTGTGTATTGGTGGCAGTGCATGGGGGATGGCTCTGCCATGGTTGGCTATGTCAGTGTGTGCAGGTGTGAGATGCATGGGTCTGGCTGTGTGGGCAGGCACACTCACTGGGGCAGGGGGCAGTCTGATTTGGGGTCACACTGATGTTTTTCTCAACCATTGTCACCCACAGGCCTGGTGGAGAGGATGCAGGCCCAGGCTGAGGAGGGCCATGGCAGGGCTCAGGTGGCAGCTGGAGGAGGCATGATGGGTGGGCCACAGCGGCAGCACCAGCAGCAGCCACAGCTGCTTGATGAGTGTGAGTGTCATTACATCATGGATGCTATTGCATGCTGGAGGGGGTAGGCATGAACACCAGCCATGGACAACACAACCATGCACTACACAGGCGACAGTCATCACTGTCCAGTGTCACTGCACGTCTGTGTGTGCATCACTGGTGGTCCATGCATGCACTGGGCACATGGCCGTGGAACTGGCATCCCACCACATTGCCACGTCACTTGACAGCCTTGTTTGTGCTGTGATGTACATGGGCAGTGTGTGTGTGCAGTGGCGCACATAGCTGGTGCTGCCTGGTTGGGCGTGTCATGTGCATGGTCACTGTGGGTGGGTGCATACCATCACAGGTGCAGGGCACTAGGCTATATGCCTTGCAGGGTGGGTGGTGTTCAGGGTTGTGGACAGTCACAGCCATTGACTGTGTTCCCTTTTCCTAGGTTTCAGCATCCTACAGCGGATGGACCGTGCCCTCCAGCGGCTGACACAGGTGTCAGTCGCTACACATGACCTCCTGAGAGACATGCAGTGCCATGGGGTCAGGTGACACCGGAGGAACCGGGAGGATCAACAGGCAGCAGGGGACCAGCCTGCCAGGGTGCTGAATGAGCTTCCCTTCCCACTTCACCCAGCCCTCCCACCCTGCCTTCCCTCTCCCAGTTGTTCACCCCTACCCCTTACCCACCCCTACCTCGTACCCCTACCCCACCCTTGTCTTGTACATATGTATATAGATGTTGTTGGTGTTGTACATATCTTTTTCGAATATATATATTTTGTTATGAATTCTGTGGTGGTCTCTGATTTGCAGCTGGCTATGGTTGCTCAGTTGCAGTGGTGTGCATGGCATCTGGGGTGGTATGGTCCTGGGTATGTGTGTGTGTGCATGAGGAGGTGTCTCCGGTGTGGGAGTGCCTTTCAGTCGGTCTTGCCATCTGCTTCCGCCCACTGCTGGGTGCCCAGGGTGGGTGTGGCTTGTATGGTTCTGTGCTACACAAGGTTGCAGTGTGCCGGGGTTGCATGGTGTTTACTGCAGTGACAGTCACTGCACATGGGTGGTGTCTTGGGGTCACAGTGCAGGGTGTGCTGTACAGAAGGAGGGGCTGATGTGCACTGTGGTTGTCGACCCACTGTGTGTGGCAGTCTCAGCCTGCCAGTGGGTGTGCTGGGGCAACATGACCCTGCTGTGCTTTGTTGGCTTGTCCCCATGGGCCGGTGGATCATCCATCCCTCCCCCAGTGATGCTGTGCTTGGGGTGTGTGGGTGTATTGTTAGTTCTGCAGTGTGTTCCTGTGCCCATGTGTGGTATGGCTGGTGGTGGGCCCCAGCCTACCTCCCTGGTTGTGCAGTTCCATTGCTCTGCTGGGGGGGGCTCTGCTTGCACTATGGCACTTCTGGACTGCTCAGCTGGGCTAGCCTTGTTGCGCTATGGCGCATCATTTCTGCTCAGCTTCCCCTTCCTGGTTGCGCTATGGCGCAGTTTGTGTGATATTCAGACATTGGCTGCTTGCGCAATTTGTCTTGCTCCATGTTTGAATATTGCGTCTATTGCGCATATGCGCAATTGACTTGTGCTTGCTCCTGCTGTTGCGCACTTTCTGGGTGCAGTTTGAATATCCGGCCCTATATGTTTTATTACCTGTCTCAAAACAGTATTTACAATAAAATTTACAAGTTCAAAAAAAATGGTGCATGCTGAGTCAAGAAAATGACTCAAGGAACAAGAATGAGACAGGTTGAGTCAAAATAATTGTGCAAGCTGAGTCAAAAAAATGACTCAAGGAATGAGAATGAAACAGGTTGCATCAAAAAAATTGGCGCAAGTTGAGTCAAAAAAGGGCTCAATGAATGAAAATGCCACAAGTTGAGTCGAAAAGTTAGTGCAAGTTGAGTAAAAAAATGACTGAAGGAATGAAAATGACACAAGTTGAATAAAACAAATGGTGCAAGTTGAGTCAAAAAAATGGCGCAAAGGATGTGAAGCAAGAGAGGAGGACTGCACAGGGAAGCAAGCAGTGCTCGGTTCAGGAAAAGTCAGGAAAAAACAAACGGGGAACCGGCACCTGCTTTAAAACGTGTAATGCTCTATTAGCTCTGTTATAGCTCGCCTTTGAAGGACTGCAAGCCGAGAGTGCTAATATGGTACAAATGATTTTAATATATGAAAAAAAACTCACTTAAAAGATGACACAAGGAAACAAAAGGAGTTCATGTACGGCTAAAGTCCATAAATCCATAAAGTTCCTTAAGTCCAAAAGAACGCCATGTAATCCAACACACAAACGACTGTATGTCCCAAACAGGTATGAGCAAAGGCTGAGGGTCGCTTCCAGCTGATGTCACCTGACGCGTTTCGCTTGTAGCTTTTTCAAAGGCCTTCAAAGGAGAGCTATAACAGAGCTAATAGTGCATTACACGTTTTAAAGCAGGTGCCGGTTCCCCGTTTGTTTTTTCCGCAAAGGATGTGGCAGATGAAATGGCCAAGGCTAATCCCCCAAAATCTTCTAAACTAGTCCAGCAGGGGGAATATTAGTCCTTAATAGTACTGTAGTCTGGTCAGCCCTCCTGTTATGGTCTGTTTTATATGCTCTAGTGTACATTAGACCAGCTCTGGCTGGTCTAACAGCAACATGCATCTGAGGCACAAGGACAGGACTCACAGTCTTTGAAAATCCTAAATAAGGGGATGGTGCATTATTTCACTGATGCAGGCATCCCTTCCAACATGGCACAGGCATTTTTTCAGCACAAGCATGGTGCAAGTCAGTCTGGTGCATGCAGACCTGTTTTTGACACAAGCACCATTTGAATACCAGAACTGGTACAAATTTTGATGCTTCTTGATCTTTGCATCAGTTGTTTTTGATGCAAGCACCCTGCATCATTCTGTGGCCTATGAAAATCTGTCCCATTAACATTACAAAGTTTTGTCCCTCGGATGATATCGAAGCATACCTGACAAATTTTGAAAGGGTTGCTGCAGCCTGCCAGTGGCCAAAGCAGCATTGGGCAGTCAGGCTGGTACCTTACCTGGCAGGTAAAGCCCAGCTCACCTGCAGCAATACAGACATTGCACAGTCAGAAAACTATGACCTCATACCATATGGGAGGCATTTAAATCTTTTATAAGGTGATGTTCCATTGCATTTAATTTAAAACGTAAAAAAATAAGAATGCATAAATTGATGGCATTAGAAACATTAATAGCACAAAAAGAACTAATACATAGCATTACAAAGGAATCTAATATATCACAGGACCTTATAAATTGCAGGACTGAATACAATAAATTGACTACAGAGGAAGCTGAATGGCAATTGCTATATATCAGGAGCAAAAATTATGCAATGGGGGACAAGCCAGACAAGATTCTGGCATGGCAACTCAAGAAAGAGCAGGAGGAAAACACCATTTCTAATATCCATGAGCAAGAAGGTAAACATATTAACTCTCCAGCAGACATTAATAGAGTGTTTCAGGAATTTTATCAAACACTTTATACATCGGATTACTTAGACCAACAAACAGGTGTAGAAACTCTTTTAGACAAAATAAATACCCAATTTTAATGGCGGCTCAAAACTCCTAACTTGATTAAGAAATCAATCTACTGTACAAGGAATTATTTTAGCTATTAGAAAACTTGCACCTGGGAAAGCACAAGGCCCTGATGGGATGCAAATTGATTTTTATAAATTATTTGAGTCAACCATATCCATCCACTTAAAAAATCTATATCATCATATATTTGCCACAGGTGTAGTGCCCCCATGTTTTAAGGAGGCAAGGATCCTATTATTAAAAAAAAAGGGCAAAGATTCACTCAGTCCAGGATCCTATAGATCAATATCACTAATCAATGCCTATACAAACATTTTTGACAAAAATCTTCACCACCACCAGGTTAGAAAAGTTGTACCAGAAATTATACACAAACACCGAGATGGTTTTATCAAAGGATGAATGCTAAAATCAAATATCAGAAGAGCAATCCACATTATAGATGAACACAGAACTCAGAATATTTCATTACTATCACTAAATGCTGAAAAAGCTTTTGATAGATTAGAGTGGGATTTTTTGAAAGCAGTTCTGGTAAAATATCGCTTCGGACCAAACTTTAGAGCATAGATAAAAACTTTATATTCAGACATGGTGGTGAGGATTAAAACCAATAGAAACCTATCAGAAACAATCCAAATACAAAGGGGCACCAGACAAGGATGCCCCACTCCCCGTTAATATTTTCTTTAGCAATAGAACCTCTTACAATAGCCATTTGCGGCAATAAACAAATCATAGGCATGAAAACAGGTACAATAGAACATCAAATAAGTTTATATGCTGATGATGCCCTAATATTTACAGTTAATCTATTAACAGTTACCCTGCCCTTCACTATATCATCACAGAATATGGTAGGGTCTCAGGCTATAAAGTAAATTGGAGTACAACTGAACTGATGGAATCCATTAATCATTCAGACCTCTTTCAGCCCATTGTAGAATGCCCAGTCAAAATAGTTTGTCAAATTAAATATCTGGGCATAACAACTGATCAAGACTTGACCAACCTTTTTGCATTAAATGTTTTACCCCAACAGAGAATATCAAAAAAGGACTAAAACACTGGGAATCCTTACCATAAATTTAATAGGAAGAGTCAATGTGATAAAAATGAATACTTTCCCCAAACTGTTGTTTACATTCCAAAATCTCTCTATAGTAATTTCTGAATCTTTTTTAAGCAATTTGATATCTGTATTATGAAGTTTCTCTGGAAGGGAAACCACATTCGTTTAAAATTTTAAAAATTTCATATATCCAGGGAATTAGGGGGCCTTACATTACCTAACATAAAATGGTATTATTATGCAGCCAACCTAGCATTTGCATATAACTGATTCCAACAAATCTATAAGAATGTCTCAGTACTAATGGAGACAATGTGGACCCCTTACACGGATAAAAAAAAAAATTGTTAGGAAGGACATATTGGTCCTCATTCTCAAAAGATTCATTCATCTGAGTACATACTGCATTTAGTATGCACTCAGTGAATGAATGACAGTTCATTAATTGAGCACGTACTATTAACAGTAGTAAATTATAGTAGTATATTATACTCCTCATAGATTGAGTATCCTGAACTCAGGCTACGCAAATAAATTTCCTAGATGCCCTAATGAAGACAATACTTTGGAGCCTATGCTGATTATATGTCCAGCATTAGATAATTGGTAGAGCAGCATATTGGAAACCTTGTCCAAAATATATTGTATTACACTGTCCAAGCAACCTTTGTGGATGCTTTTTTGTAATGGTGACACCATGGGTTCAATACCTCCTATCTGTCAGACATTCATCAAATTAAGCATATTGACAGCCTTTAAAAATACACTATTAACATGGAAGGATCAAACACCTCCAGAATATATCATTTGGCTACATTTTATGGTAGCTACCCATAGAGTGGATAAAGTTCATTATTGTGTGAATAACAATGATAAATAGTACAACAAGATGTGGACCCCATTCAATCAATTCATTGAATCCGATGGACTGAATTCAAGGAGATGCTGAACTAACGTAGTCTAGAATAATGTTAGAAGGTACATAAAATTATGTGTTGTCTCTAATACTGCTAAGCTTTTGGAATCATTTATTGTTCTTTCTGGTTTTATATAAGTTATATCCCCAGTGTCATCTAAATAGAATGATATTATAACTTACATAATAGTGTAATCCTCCTGCTGCACTAGGTCTTAATCTGCACCTTCATGGCCAGCCCTGTCAAAAACAATGCCATCCATACAGCGCTGACAAGAAAAGTGGCAGAAGACAATGCCGCCAACAAAATCAGCACCAGTGGTAACAATCGCAAGTGCGGTTCATGATCACTACCACTGGAAAACATTATTTTTGCGAGGGGCTCTGCCCCCCTCATCAACCATGATTGGAAAAATCAACTCCAAGCTGGAGCTGGGTTACAGGGGAAAGTAAAATTGTGGAGACCGGGATGAGAATCCTGGTCTCAGACCCCTTTCTGGCTAAGCTGCTTCTGCATTACTACTCCATGCCACGGGAGCAGCTTGGCCAGCCTCCACTGTTCCTTGACCCTGGTATTCATTAGTAGCACCATGGACAGTGACCAGGGGAGCAGTTACTACATTGCACTGTAATTCCTTGTCACTGTCCATGGTAGTGCAGTACAGACCACGCTGTATGAGCTTGCACTGTTCTGATTGTCTATGTCTCCGACTGCACCTGAAATATAATCCTTCCAAGCTGTGTGAAACATGAAGATAAGAATGTACTAACCTACTGTTTTTTCTATAATAAAAGGAAAAAAAAAAGAAAACTATGACCTCATGAAAAGAGGAATCCTGAAACGATATGACATCTCAGGAGAGACCTACAGGCAAAGATTCTGGTCCATAAAGAATTATTCAGTCAACAGTCCTCGAGAAGCCTTCACCCAACTCAGAGAACTCCTCATTAAATGGCTTCAACCAGAGGCAAACAGTCCAATAGATCATGAACATATTTGCAATGGAGTAATTCATCAGCATTCTGTCTACAGATGTGCAGCTTTGGGTAAAGGAACACCGACCAGAAAGTGGGAAAAAGGCAGTTTCTTTGGTCGAGAACTATGAGATGACCAGACAGGTCACACAGCAGCAAAGTAATAGCCAAAGACCTATAAGACCCCCTTTTTCCCAATTACACTTTAGGTCAGATGAGAACTCTGGAGGGGGTAACAAATCTACACCCAAAGACTTTATTTGCTATAACCATAACAAGCCAGGCCATATTACAAGAAACTGCCATAAGAATAAGGAGGGTAACACTGGAGCAGATTTGGCCTTAGCAAATTGGCACAAATATTTTATGGATGTCAAGGTGGGAGATAAAACTGTGAGGGGACTTTATGATTAAAGAAGCAGAGAGACCCAAGTGCATGTTGAAGTACTGGGAAAACACTGTACAAAAGGACCAGGCAATGGTGCCATCTGCATCTACAGGGACAATCAATACTATCCCTCCACCCACATGACTCTGAATATTACTAGGGTGTCACATCAAATGAAAGTGGGGATAATACCTAAGCTACCCATATCTGTGATTATTGGAACTGACTTTCCAGGATTTGCTGAGCTAGTCACAGAAGGAGCAAAACCTATAGTTTCAGCAGCCATGATGACAAGAGCACAGGCAAAGAAAATCCTTGTGGTGACCTTGATTTGGACTTGTTTGAGCCCAGCTCCAAGATCCAGAAATCCAGGAAAGAAAGAAGACGCCTGAAAAAACAGTGGCATCAAAAAATTAATGGACATGAGAGGTTAATATAAGTAAATGTTAAAACTAAACTGATAACTGATAATTATTTTGTTTCACAGCAAACTAACAACATTTCTAACATTTGCAGCAAAACAAAAACAGGATGAATAAATGTCTTAAAAATGTAATAGTCTACCATACAGAGTTTGGGCAAATCCTCAGATGCAACAGATAGGTGCCCAATCCCCATGTCGGCATGTTCATCCCCCCCACATTATGTGGCACACCATAACATGGCAGTTCCTGCCACCCACCATACACTCCCGAAAAGCCGACATCGGGGTGTCCAATCCCCTTGTTGGCATCCCCTTTCTTAGTGTATCTTTCCTCTTAGTGTGTCTTTCCTGGTTAAACAGTTTCCCCTTTCCTTTCCAACACTGGGATACCCACTCCTGGTGTCGGATTAACCCCCCCCCCCGTTTATATGCCTTGTCAACATCGGGGTGCCCAACCCCCGTGTCGGCATCCACCCCAAATTGTGGCACACTGGGGGCCCACCTCAGTGCGCCTATTTTTTTTGTGTTTTTGTGTAACCTGCAAATGAAGAAAACATTCCCTTGCGGGCTTTTTTTTCCCCTGCAAACAAGAAAATGGTCAACCATTATCTCCATCGTCCCCCTCCTCCATCCCCACCCTCCCTCTGTGCACCCATCTCCCTGTACCTCCCCCACCCATACTTACCCTCCGGAGGTTGGAAACAGTGATCTTCTATGAACCAGGACACATCTGCACTCTTCAAAATTGAACTAAGAACTGGAGAAACAGTGGTAAGCTTTATAGTGGGAGGCAACAGGGGTTTCAACTTAAGTTAATATCTCAGCCATTTTTTTGGAATTTTGGCCCCAAATTTTCAACATGGTGTTCTGGGGACACCACCTCATGAACATGTTACTGTCATTTAGTTTTTTGGTCCTGAAAGATGATTTTGCTGTTGTTGCATGGAATCACCTTTTGGAAATGAATTACAAAACAATAGTGCCCTTGTTCATGAGGGGACGTCACAAAAATCCCATGTTGCAAATTTGGTGAAAAAATTCCAAAAAATTACTGCTTTATGAGCGTGTGTTGTGCAGTTTCTAAGCACGCTCATAACTTCACCAATTTTTTATATTTTATCTCCAGATTTTCAACATTGCCATTTTTTCACATCTCCTTATGAACATTATAGTTGTCATTTTTCACATCCTTCCTGAAATGTGTTTTCACACCTGTGGCACAGAATGGCATGATCACTGTGGGAAATCAACTTTTGGGACAGATTAACAAAATTACAGTGCACTGTTCGTGAGGAGAGGTTCAAAAATGTCCATGTTGAAAATTTGGTGAAAAAATTCCAAAAAATGATGGCGTTACAGGCGTGCATTGCGCAGTTTCTACTCACTCTCGTAACCAACCAATTTTCAATATTTCTCTCCAGATTTTCAACATTGCCATTTTTTCACACCTCCTTATGAACAGTATAGCTGTCATTTTTCACATCCTTCCTGAAATGTGTTTTAACACCTGTGGCAGAGAATGGCGCAGTCGCTGTGCAAAATCACCTTTTGGGTTGAGTAACAAAATGATATTGCCACTGTTCATGGTGTGGGGTCTCAAAAATCCCATGTTGAAAATTTGGAGAGATAATGCCAACAAACAGCTGGGGTGTTAGGCTTTCCAACCATAATGATCTACTCTGTACAGACTGACAGGCATCAGGGGTGTGACTTTGGATCAAGGGCCATAATGCTCATGCCATTCCACCTCCACCTTGTAGCCAGTGACAGGCATCAAGGTGTGCCTTGGGGTCTTTGGCCCCAGCGTTCACCCCATTCTCCTATACCGCACCCATCTCAGCATATTTCCTTATGGAATGGGGTGAGTATAAGGCCCAAAGACCCCAAAGCACACTGCGACACCTGTCAGTGTCTGCAGGGTAGGGTGAGGTGAAATGGTGTGAACGTTATGGCCGATGACCCAAAGGCACACCCCTAATGCCTGTCAGTCTCTGCAGGGTGGGGGTGGAGTTGGTGTCAGTTCAATGCTTCATTGCCATTCCTATTATGCATCTCTCTAACTCCTGCACTGCCAATGCCAATGCCAGCAAGCCAACATTCAGCATTACATAGATACATAGACAGTGTCAGCAGATAAGGGCCTATGGCCCACCCAGTCTGCCCATTTGAGCTTGTAAGTTCAGTTTATGTTTTCCTAGAAGTCTGTTTCCCCTTATCCCTGACCTCCAGAATTCCTTCATGTCTATCCCATACATTCTTAAATCCCGTGATTGTTTCAGCCCCCACCACTTCCTCTGGCAGGGTGTTCCACTTGTCCACCACCCATTCTGTGAAGAAGTTCTTCCTCATGTTTCCTCTGAATTGTCCTCCCTCAACTTCATCCCATGCTCTCTAGTCCTGGAACATCTTTTTGCTTAAAAATAGTGTATTCCTGCACCCTGTTCCTCCCGGTAAGATACTTGTATGTCTCTATCATATCTCCTCTCTCCTTCCCACCTCTCCTCCAGGGAGTACATGTTCAGTTCCTTCAACCTGTCCTCATAGGACTTGTGATGCAATCCATGCACCATCTTTGTTGCCCTCCTCTGAACCTTCTCTATCCTGTCTATGTCCTTACATAGGTAAGGTCTCCAGAACTGTACACTGTACTCCAGGTGGGGCCTCACTAATATCTTGTATAGTAAAATTATGACCTCCCTTTTCCTGCTGGTGATGCCCCTGCCTATGCATCCCAGCATCCTATCTGCTTTACCTGCTGCCTTGTCACACTGTTTCCCTGCCTTGAGGTTATCAGAGATGATAACACCAAGATTCCTTTCCTGCTTGGTGCATGCTATATCCTCACCCCCCAACTGATATATTGTGCCAGGGTTTTTGTGCCCCATATGCATTGTCTTGCACTTCTTTGCATTGAATTTCAACTGCCAAACCCCTGACCATTCTTCAAGTTTCTGCAGGTCCCTTCTCATTCTGTCTACACCCTCTGGTGTGTCTACTCTGTTACAGAGCTTTGTGTCATCAGTGAACAGTGAAATTCTGCCTTCTAGGTCCTGCGCAATGTCACTGATGAAGATGTTGAGTAGGACCGGTCCCAGCACTGATCCCTGTGGTACCCCACTGGTCACTCTTCCTTCTGTGGAGTGACAGCCATTTACCACCACTCTCTGTGTCCTTCCACCCAGCCAGTTACCTACCCACCACACTACTGTCCTGCCCACACCCATATTCCCCAGTTTGTGCAATAGTCTTCTATGTGGCATGGTGTCAAAGGCCTTACTGAAGTCCAGATAGACCATGTCCATTGCCCTCCCCGATCCACCTCCCTAGTCACCCAGTCAAAAAATTCAATGAGGTTGGTCTGACATGACCTCCCCCTGGTGAAACCATGCTGCCTTGGGTCCTGTAGTCCATTGACAACCAGATGTTCCACCAATATCTCCTTCAGTAGTGCTTCCATGATCTTCCCCACTACCGAGGTGAGGCTGACTGGTCTGTAGTTCCCCGCTTCCTCTTTGCTCCCACTTTTGTATAAGAGGACTACATCTGTTGTCCTCCAGTCTTTGGGTACCACCCCTGTTTCCAGTGATTGGCTAAACAGGATAGCCAGAGGTTAAGCCACTACTCTCTTAGTTCTTTAAGGACCCTGGGGTGCACCCCATCTGGCCCCATTGCTTTATCAACTCTTATTACTTCCAGTTCCTTCAGTACCCTTTCTCGTATAAAGGGACTTGTGTCCATTTCTGCACCATTCTCACCCCTTGTACTCCCTTCAGACCCATTACCCTCCTCTTCCTCAGTAAAGACTGAGCAGAAATACCTGTTCAATATGCTTGTTACTATTTGAAATGCTGTATGGTAGACAACCTAGAGGGCCACAAGATAAAGTAAAAGAAACATGGGAAGATCACCCCTCTCTAAAAAAAAATTATTACATCTTACATCTGTGCCCTGAGAAAGAAACTGGCAAAATGTGTTGAAATTGCCCATAGTAATCAGGAAGGGGCCCAAAACCAGCAGAATGTGTATTATGACCATGGGGTAAAAAAAAAAGTTTTTGAGCTAGGTGAAAATGTCATGCTACTTTTACTCACTACAGGAAATAAACTGTTAATGAAGTGGCAATGGCCATACAAAGTGTTGAGATGTACTGGCACAGTTAACTATGACATTGACACCCCTAAAAGGAAAAATCCTACCAAGATATACCATGCTAACCTCCTGAAGAAATGGGTTGAAAGGACACCAAAGGCTACTTTGTTAGTTTTACCTGAAACTTCCATTAGAGGATGTTGACACAGCTCATGAGAGACTGGAACAAACTGTAACTGCTGATGCTGTAAAGGTGAAAGTTTCCTTAACTTCTGAACAAACTGCAGAAATTTGCTACTTAATAAAGACATTTAACAGTACTTTTCCCACAGTGCCAGGATGAGCAAAAGGGGTTGAGTATGTAATAGTGATAGGGAATGCTTGACCTATCAGACAAAAGACATACAGATTACCACTGTGGTTAAGAGCAGACTTGGTTAAGGAAATACAGAAAATGAAACTGTTGGGTATCATAGAAAAGTAGAGAAGTGCTTGGTCATCACCAATGGTGATTGTTATGCCCAGGATAGATGATTTGGTGGACAAACTGGAAAGTGCCAAGTACATCAGTACCCTCGATCTCATCAAGGGTTACTGCCAAATTCCTCACTAAAGAATATAGAGACAAAACTGTGTTTGCCACTTCTGTTGGATTCTGTCAGTTCACCACCATGCCATTTGGTTTACATGACACACCTGCTACATTCCAGCATTACATGGATGTCATTTTAGCTACTCACACTGGTTATTGTGCTGCTTACCTGGATGATGTTGTGGTGTACAGTGCAGACTGAAAAAGCCATCTGTAACACCTACAAGCAGTTATCCAATCTATCAAAAAGGCTGGTCTGACCATTAATCCTACCAAATGTGCATCAGGCATACAGGAAACCAGCTATTTAGGTTTTGTTTAGGAAATGGAGAAGTAAAGCCAGAGATTTCCAAGACAGAAGTTGAAGCTAACAGTCCTCTCCCTAAAAGAAAGATGCATGTCAGGTCCTTCTTAGGGTTGGCTGGTTACTATCAGAGATTCTTTCCCAGCAATGTCCATATTGCTGTAAGCAATTTGGGCTTTACCTGTAAGGTACTAGCCTGATTGTCCATTCCTGTTTTGGTCACTGGCAAGCTCTGGCAACCTTTTCAAAGGTTGTCAGGTATATTTTGATATCATCTGAGGGACACAACATTGTAAGTTTAATGTCTTTGAAGCTGTTTCTGTTTTGTTGTTCTGCTAGACCTGTACCAGATCCTCCAGGTTTGATAGCTTGCAAGGCATCCAGCCATCGCTGCTCTTGTCACTGCATCTTTTCTTTTCTCTGCTGCTCCTCTCACTGCATTTCTTCTCTGCTGCTGTCACTGCATCTCTTCTTTTCTCTGCTACTCTGTCTTTCTTTGTTGCTTAGCCCAAGATTTGAAAAAGGCAGACAGGATTTTAGGTTCTTTCCCTGCCTGTTCTTCTTGTTCCATCACTGGTGCTGGCTGTGCAGTCTCAGTTTGGACTTTTGCCTCTGCTGCTTTGGCTGCTATTCTTTTGGTAAGCCCTCATGGGCTTACTGTTGCAGGAACCATACCTTTCTTCTATGCTTTCCTGGTACCAGGTCTAGTACCCACACAGAATTCCTGTCTTACAGTTTGCGTGGTGTAAATCTCACTTAGTCTGACACCATCTGTCATTGAGATGCAGGTCAGGAAGCACAGGAAAACCAGGAGCAGTTGTAAAATTCACAAGTAGCATTATATTATTATCAATAACAATAAAATAAAAAAAATTGTGCAAGATTGTTCTTTAACAGGCAGTTCAAATAAAACAAAGTCCTTCGTCTGAGGGTATCTCTAATCCTAAAAATCTCAGTTTCTCTCTCTCTCTCTCCCGCTCTCTCTCTCTCTCTCTCTCTCACAACAAAAATCTGTGCCTGGCAATTAGCTCCTGCACCCTGAGCTTATTAAGAGGCATCATTTTCTCCCAAAATGTATTAGAACTTTGTCAGTTTCTTTCCTTGCAGGTGCAACAAAATAGAACATTGTATCCAAGAACTAGTCTCCCATTGACAAGTCTGCAAATGAGTTTGTGGAGGTCAAAATGCATTTCAAAGTTAACCATCTGAGTTCCAAATACCTTTTTGCAATCATTTCAACAAAATAACTATACAAATTTTTGAACCACAGAACCCAGTTTTACATAAAGATCCACATATATTTTGTGGTAAACTCAGGAACTGGAGGAGAGGGGGTTTCCCTGAGTAAGATAGTCAGGGTACAGCTGCAGCTGATTCAGCTGATTGGCTGCAGCTGCACAGACAGGAGAGCTTTAAAGACAGGAAGGAAAAGCCAGCAGGCAGTTGCTGCAGGGGTAGAGGGCTGACAAGCTGCCTGGATGTGTTCCAGATCAGGAGTCCCTTAAGCAACCATCAGGAGATTGGTCTCCTGAATTAAGCCAAAAATAAAAATGTATTTTCATTGTGAGTTTGTCGTTTTACTGTTTGTGTTCTTCCAGAAGGTCTAGCCTTCTGGAAAAGGGGATATCTAGTTAGGGCCGCGGATTGTTTAGACAGCGCTCCCACCCAGAGCTAGGCCTCTTTATTTCTGTTTTTGTTTCATTTTCCCCAGTGGGGCTTAAAAAGAAAAGGGCAGAAGCCCAAACTTCTGTGTTAGCAGCCATATTAAAAAAATAAAAATATACCTGGTTGGTTTGATGCTAACAAACTGGTCTTCCTGAGACTCCTTAACCACCTCAAAGCTGAACCTGAATCCATTGGTGAGGTCATTCCTTGTCACAATATTCATAACCACAAGTAAGCAAGGGGGAAAAAGATAGAAAAAGCAAGTGAAGGTGGGGAGATAGTGGGAGTGGGAGAATTGCGAGATGGTCAGAGTGATCAGTTCCTAGGTCTCACAAGAAAATTTGATTGCACTATCAGACAGTCAAGAGAAAGAAAAGGAGAGGGCAGAACACAGCATTGCTTTTAACTCTTTCTGCACAACAAATGGAACAGGGTCTTATTCAACTCTGCCACATAATCCTATCATCCAGTTCCTTATCATACTACCCCAGTCATTCTAATAACTCTTCCTCCATCCCTACCAGCAGGACCAGCCCTTCCAATTCCTCAGAGTATTATCCATGTTCCAATCTTGTCTTTACCATCTACCATGCCATCTGCATGCTCCACTAATTTTATTCCTGAGTCATCTTAGAAAGGACATTGGGTAACACTTTGTTTCCTTAACTACACTGTAGTTACAGTGTAACTTCACTGTAACTGCATTACAATTGCAATGTAGTTACATGCAACAAACTTGTAACTACTGTGTACTTTCCTCTGTCTCATGTAATTAATGACTGTCTACCCTGCAGTTACATTGAAACTGACACTTAGAATAAAGTGTGGCCCAACATTATTGAGAGAAAAGATGTCACTTTATCACCTTACTGGTTTCCTCCCATGACACAGTCAGGAATCGTAATCTCACTTAGCAACATGTCAGTGATATTGAAAGCTGAAGACCCTAGACTGTTGAAGAAATTAATGATTCCTAAGTTTGTCATGACCTTCAGCACTTACTGTGACATCCTTTGTGAATCATTTCCCTTCCTCAGATCTGAACTGGGTTTCTATTACCTACCTGGTGGTGGGCCTGGCAGTTTGCTATTGAGGTGTGTTATTCTACAACTATCACAAGCCTTTCACCACTAAGGTAGGAGAAATGGTCTCTCATTATAATACACAATTTTATCAGGCTGTCTGGGATAATAAACTCTTTTGTCACTATTTAGCTGGCCAATAAGCTCTTTCTTGTGCCTTTCAAGGTTTATTTCCTATAAAGCATCTCTATGTCCACTAATTGTTCAAAATGTATCTACTGCTACCTTGCCTGCCGCCAACCCATCTGTTTCATCAGCCACTGACATCTTCTATGCACCATAAAATCTCACAGACTGCAGAGGCTGATAAATTATGCTGTCCACTGGAAGAGTGATTTGTAATAACTTTATTGAAATGTACTGCTCCACAGCTTCTTGTACTCTACTGCATATTTAAAGTCATTGTGGAGATGGTCAGATGAAAACAGTGTGCCATTGAAAGCCATGACTGCTCTAACCATCTCTACAGAAATTACATTTTCTGCATCCTTTGACTCCTGTTGACATGCCCTAATTAGCTCAGCTCATGAGTCAAGCACCATCCTCTGCACCCAGTCCGCATTCTTCTACATGGCTTCTCCCAGGACTTCTATATGAGACTTCATGTTCTGCCTTCCATTTCCCTGATATGCAAGAATCTCCACACCTCCACCAATGAACCCGATGCTGTTTGCACCCTTCTCCAGAAAGGATTGACCAAAGGTGTCCTGATCTGCCCATTCATTGTTCTCCTTTTCTTCTTTACCAGATCGTTCCAATAGGTATTGTTGCTTAAGCATTCTCTGGTAAACAACATTTGATGGTGGACTTATCAGCACCCCACTCTTCCACCATTCTCAGCATAAACTCCTTGAGACCCTCATCTGATTTCTTTCTGGATTCTGCTAGGATTGGTGATGCCATAACATTCTTCAAGCTGGCTGGTGAGAGCAGGTGAGGGCACTTGGTTGCTCAAGGTGGACATTTCACTTGCTTTTAAGCTTTTTTCCCATGCATCCCACATTGTGTAACCTTCACAGCATCTGCTGGCAAGATTCCATTTAGTTTGCCATCGATCTTGCCTTTGGATGTAATACCACACCAAGCATTTTGATCTGTTTGCTGATTCCCTTGGTTGAATTTTAGGTGAATCTACTCTGATTGATCTATTCACTTCCCTGAGCATTCCCATGGCTGCAGACAAAGCTACAAACCCTGTAAGTACTCTGGAATTTTTGGGGCTAAAACTCAATTCCCTGAACATGGAGACGTGTCTTTTGAAGGATAAACTTATATGCATTTTGCATCTAGTCATATCCTTCTCCTATTGATCATCTTACACACGAACATATGAACATGTAAAATTTCCAGCAGAAACAGGCCTTACAGTCTATCGAGTCTGCTTGAGTGTGCAGCTAGCACCTCATCTCTCAGCTGCCCCTCCTACCCCCTCTTCCCAGTATCCTTTCCCCTTATTCTGTCCCAACCCCTCTTGAAACTGCCCACTGTCTTACAGGACACTATCTCATCTGGTAAGGTGTTCCATTTGTCCACCACTCTTTCACTGAAAAAATGTCTCCTCATCTCCCTCCTGAATCTTCCCCTCTTCAATCTCAGTCCATTCTCTCTCGTGTCCCTCCTCCTTCTCATCTGGAAAATCCCTTCTGTATTGGTCTTGTTTATCCCCTTCAGATACTTAAAGGTTTTGATCATATCCCCCCATCCCTTCTCTCCTCCAGTGAATACATATTCAACTCTCCCAGCCTGCCTTCACTGGGCTTCCTCTCTAATTCCTGGATCATCTTTGTGGCTCTTTGCTGCACCCCCTCTAACAATCTGATGTCTTTCTTCAGAAATAGGCACCAGTACTGCACACAGTACTCCAGGGGGGGCCTGACCAATTACCTATACAGGGGCAGGATAACCTCCCTCCTTCTGGAGGAGATCCTTTTCGCAATACACCCAGCATTTTGTTGGTTTTGGCTGCCACCTTCCTGCACGGAGCAGAGTTGCTCATGCTCCCCATAATGATCACTCCTAGGTCCTTCTTCTCTATGGAGCTCCCCAACTGTACCCCATTCAATTGATAATCCCTCCACTGGTTCCTGGCTCTCAAGTGCAGAACCTTGCACTTATTGTCATTGAACCCCAACTGCCAGTTTCCACCCACTCCTGTAGTTTAGTCAGGTCCTTCTGCAACCCCTTCCACCTCTGCCAATGTTATGTACCCCTCAAACTTTTGCTTTAATATACCATTCCCTTCTGCACTCAAGTGCAGCCTATCCCCTGCATATAGAGCCATATTGTCCCAGATTTTGCCCCAGTCCCCCACTATTCCATACCCCTTGGACTGACAGCATTCCCCCAGCCAAGTGTTGAACTCCCCAATCCTCCCTTTCCTTCCTGTACTCATGCAGGGTACTAGAAGCACCTCTGAGAAGGCCAGTGATTCTCCCACTTCTTCACATAGCCCTCCTAGCTCCTCAAACCTCACTCTCACCACCTCAACAATCTCCCCCACCAGGTCATTAGTGCCCACATGCACCACTACATGTGGTTTCTTCCTGCCCCTCCTTGTGCACTAAAGAACTGCCTATCCTACCCTGTCTGCCATTTGCCCCGGTATGACCTCCACCCATATGTGACTATGTCTTTCCCCCTTGCTGCCCCATCTGATCCCTTTCAGTATTGAACCACCCAGCATTATCACCCCCTTCCTTGTTCCCAGTCCCCACTCCATCCTTTTTCCAAGGTACACATTACTAGAACCTGCCACATCACTAACTCTACCCTTCCCCCCTTTGGCTCCCCTCTCCACCTCTGCTTTGTTTCCCCTTCACTGCTCCCTCACTGTCCTCTACATCCCTTCCCTCCACCCTTGGCCCCTTCTCTCTCTACTCTGTCCCTGCCATCCTGCCCACCAGATGTGCTGTTCTCCCCTTTATCCCTGCTGCCCTCCTCTGACCGACTTCTGTCCTGTGTGGATTCACCCACCTTCCATGTCCTGTCCCCTCCTGGAGATTGTGCACCCCCTCCTTCTCCATCAGTGTTGCCAGCACAGCAAACCTATTTCCTGCCCTTTCTGCCTGACTGTGCTTTGGCTCCTTCCCCCAACTCCAGCTCTCCCATTACTGCTAGACCCCCTGTTTATTCTGCTCCTGCCTCCCCTACCCCACCCTTGAGCTGCTGTTCCTCCCATGTGGTGTCCTCATGTTAGTCCCTGGATAAGACCTTCCTGCCTTATGCCCCCATCCTCTTCAACTGTCTACCCAGCCACAGGACTTCCTCCTCCAGACTTCTTAACTGTTACACCTGTTGGACACCCTCCTATCCTCCACAATATGTTCATCTAAACCATCACCACACATCCATTGCATCCCACAGGTCTACCAATGCTGGCCTTCCTAGCATCCTGCTTCTGCCTGTACCACCTCCTCCTCTGCTGTCCCCAACCACCCCCACTAGAGCTCCCACCCTCTGTGTGTCCTTTCCTAACCTCTCTGTTTGTTAGAAGATGTTTCTCCATTTCTTGTTATCACTCAGGAAGCCCTTCCCTAGCCATAGCCAGACAGTCCTAGTCCCAGTCAATAAAGGTAGATTATCTGGGGTGGGTGGGAGTAGGGGGATGGATGGATGGTGGGTTAATCCTCCTCAGTTCCTGAAAAGGAAAAGAAATAGCAGGAAACAAAATGTATCAGTCCACTGTGCCCCCAACAAACATTCAGACCCAACTCTGTTCAGGTCACCCATTCCTCCCTAGTCCCCAACAGTCAATATCCCACCTGGAGGCAAGTTAGAAAACCCCAATAGATATTCAATGCAACCCACAATACCAGTCCATAACTTGAAGCAAAATGTGGCAGCCCGTGTTGCGCTGCATCAGCTTACCTCTTCCTTCAGATCAACCAACAGCACGACTCGATCACCACCCAAACAGCACTCCTGCATTGTTTGCTGACTCCCTCTCATAGCCTCCAGAACTACCAGATGAAAAGCAAGCACTGGCCCCAGTAGCCACCAGAGGTCCCAATCCCCACCCAACCAGAATGTGCCAGAGTGAACACAATGTGAATGTTGTTCCCTTCTTAGATATCTAGCAGGGGTGGTTGAAAGCTCTGGAGTCTGTTCTGAAAATACAGTCAGAATTTTGGTAATTCTGATTCTGACTCCAATTCTGATCTGATTATGTTTACAGAATTTGAATGGAATTGGAAACAGAATCGGAATTTCTGATTCCATGTCTGACCCTGCAGATAGGGGTTTATGTGATAATGGTGAAAGTCTAAAGGCGATCACCGTTATCGCGAAGTCAGAGTGGTGAAAATTTATTTTGGCACTCTGACTCCCTGGTGCACAGCAAAACAGTGCTGAGGACTTGCTTTTTTAATGGTTTATGTGGGGAGCTAATTAAGGATTCATAACTCCAGGGGGGTGCATGTTGGGGAGGTGTAAAACCATTAAAAAAATGCTGGCCGGGCACAACAGAAATGCGCCAGTTCCCGGATACAAACACAGCACCCTGCCCACCAATGCCAGCTACCCACCTGCACACCATGGGGCCAGCTTGCCAACCCACTGCAGCACCACCCCTCGCAATCCCTCCCGCTCCTCGCTGTGCATGTTCGCTCCCCCCTGAATGCATATGTATAGAGACATCCTGCCTCTATATTTGCCAACTCCCCATCTGGCTGCCCTACCCTACCCTAGCCCAGATGACATGCACTGGGAATTCTGTTGCCATTATTGTAGATGCCCAATCGCCGATGCCCATTTCATAGGCTACCACAGATAGCCTCCCTCTCTGCACAGAAACAAGTAAAAAAGTTTAATAACACCCCTACTGCTTCAGTGTCAACAGAGCACCCTCTTCCAACAATACCTAGCTGGGATGGGGTCCCCTCTTCTCTACTCTTCTTTGGACCCTGGGTACCTAGAGGACTAGGTTGGAGGAGTTGGTTGGTTTAGTGGTAAATGTGAGGTGGTATCTGTTACAGGTGTTGCTCAGTCCAGTCAGCAGCTCCCTTCTTCCTCCATTCTGCTTTCTTTTCTTTATCCCCCTGACTTCAAGTTTCAAGACCCAACCCCACCACCACAGGCCCATTGCTACCTCTAGTTCTGACCCCAAGTCTCTGCATTGCCTTCTTCTGCATGGGATTTGACAACCCTGATCCCAGAATTCTGATCCAACACATCCCCCTTTTCCAAGTTATCAACACCTGATCTGACCTGATATAGCTGTGTAGTATACTGCTGCTGGATTTCCTTCTCCTATGTGAGCCAGCCGGTGGCTCCTGAGGTGTCTGCTGGGACATTACCAGTGGCCAACCTGGATCAAGCCCTGGGTTCCTGGCAGATTCCAGTTCAGTATAATAAACCTGGGGAGGCTGCCAAGAATCTAGGGATTGGTGATGGTAGGCCACCTCCCACCATCATCCTCAAATAGCTGCCATCCTGCTGGCAATCAGGGTTTGGGGAGAGGGATTGGTTACTCACTAAAAAGTATCTAATATTGACTGGCGCCAACCAAACAACAAGACCTGTTCTGTTGTACAGCATAATAAAGTGATGATATGATGATCCAGCTATGACCTGCCCTGACCAGTGACACCATCCAACTCTGGGACCAGGGCAGGGGTCAGTGGATGATGGGAAGATCAGTTGATGACAGAGCATGGGCGCCAACTACCATTAGGCTACTACCAGTCCACACTGGTGAGTGGAGTGGATCTAAGTTAACTCAAGCACTCTATATAGATGATAGTACAGCACCAGTGAGTGCAGCACCATGAGTCCTGATTGACCACACAGAAGCAGAAGGACAACACAGGTGGAATGATTGGACTGGGCAGTGGCACTGGGAGTCAGTCATGAGACTTGTCATGCTGGTGTGTGTGTGTTTGGGAATCAGTGTGGCCACTAAGCAGCATGCCATGGCAGTGTAAGTTGGGGGCAATGGTCAGTGAAGGGGTGAGTCATAGAAGAAAAGTTGACCTGGCCACCTGTGGAGTCTCTGACTAGTCAGGAGTCATGACAGTGGAAGTAAGATGGAGAGAGAGAAGTCAGGGCTTGGAAGAGATGGCCCAACCACAGCAGACAGCAACAACAGCAATCAGGTGGAGGGGACAAAAGGTGGTTGAAGGGGGTTAACAAATATGTTTCTACTGCTAACTGGATTCTAGTTCTGCATCTGATTCCTTTCCAGAATTTTGATTTTTCAGCCTTAAATACAAAAAAAGTCCAATTTTGAAAAAAGCTCAAAATCTGAACTATCTAATTCCATCAGACAGATTCCAAGCATCCGTAACATCTAGCTTTTGTTATGTACATCATAACTCTGGAGTAAATATTCATTGCCTACCTGTTCAGCCTGGCTTCTTCTGCATGATCCTTGGATCAGCACATCACCATCAACCTAGCAGTCAGGTCTGATCCCTTTATGTAGCATCTTTATTTAGCTGAATGGAATAGACACCTGCTCATCTTCCACGCACCTCTGCCTCATGCACAGCACGACATTTTCATTGATGCTTCACCTGCCGTCTGTTTTGCCACTTTTAATAACAAGGGAAGAAGATTGTCCTTTACATTTACATTAAATTTGTTTTTCATTTTTGCAGCAAAATTCAATTCAGTTTAAGAGAGACTGAAAACCTGAAGTTCTAGGAGTTTGATTATTTGCTTGAACCAAACTTGCAGCTCTACACAAATCCATACATTAGCTGTACTAGCCACAGAGTTAAATAAAAAGAGTAGGACTGGAAATCATCATTGCTTAAATAGCTAGGGACAATTTCACAAAGGGCTGTGAATGCCACAAGCCCCAGCTGTGCCAAACATATGATAGAGAGGTATTGTGGCATTCTCTTTACTAGCAATTGGGATTCTCAATCCTGTGCTTCAATTGTTGCAAGTTGGACCAACTTTTTTGGGTCTAGCTTGCAGCAATCTCAGGTAGCCTCTTTACAGGGCTTGCACCAAATGTTTGGCACAAGCTGCCATAAATCAGAAAAAGTGCTGTAACTGCACCCGATCTACTAGAATTGGGTGCAGTGTGTGGTAAAGTTGTTGGCACGGCTATGCCCACAGATGTGTTTGATGCAGAGCTTGATGCAAGCCCTGCATTTACCTTTGAGAATCTGGCCCCCAGTCTTCATTTCAAGGATCATATCTTAGTACTATACATGGTGAACAGTAGTCAGTATCACTGAACCTCCACTCCACAGGTGATTTTGCTCAAATGAGACCTGGGATCACATAACCATGTATAGTAACTTAGAATTTATATATCTAGAGAGGGGCTGTCTGTTCTGTTGGTTTCCAGTTCAAGAAAGATGAATAACTGCTATGCAGTACATTAAAAATGCAAATAAACTGTGACAGTCTAACCTGTATGGCACTGTATGTTGCTAGGAAAGATTGTTGTAGTGTACCCATTTTATTAACTTTGTAATTTGATGGGGGGTTTTGTCCCACGCCACCCCATTTCTCTCCATCCTCTGGGTCACACCTGAAAATGAGCCTTGGCTTAGTGTGTATTTTTTTAGCTTCCAATACTGTTAATTTTTTACTTTCCATGAATACATGTAGAGAGATTGATTGCTATTACAAAGCAGTTAAAGAACCAAATAATACAGACAAGTTAAGGAATCCTACATGATGGTCACAACAAATGATTCATCATCATAGCAGCAAGTTACACTAGTTTTCAAATATAATGTACTGTAGGATGGAGACTGTTTTTTTAGTTTTTGGTAACCAGGTAAGTACAGTAAGCAGAAACATACCTATTTTCAGGAATTACCTGGGATGAACAAAGCAAAGAACAAGTAAACAATAACTATAATAACAGTATTAGCAACATAAACAATATCAATGTTTTTTGCACTATACTGTTCATTGCAGTCTGTTCACTGGCAAGCTACTTGAATTGATTAAAATTTGATTAATTGAATAGATGCTACTATATGTACTGTATGTGAATAAACCACGTTCAGGAGAACAGTTGGGGGTAAGAAAAGAATTCAAGGCAGCCATGAGCTTTAAGAGTTGTTTGAAAGAAGACAAAAGCTCCATGAAAAAAGTGCTGACCTTTTCAAAGGGATGCTACTAAGAACACTCCAGAAAATAATCAAGCCTAAACTGAAAGAGAAAAATAAATTAGTTCAAGAAGCATTGTAAATAAATTGATATCAATACCAAATAAACACCAAAATTAATATTTAAAAAAATGGTAATATGGGTCTCTCAGCTGAGACTTATTTCAGCGGAGACAACTCACTTATAAAAATTGGGATCTACTAACTATTATAAATGTTTTGGAAAAAAGATGCAGTATTAATAATGCTGAGAAGCATGACATTGGATTAAACTTTGACTTGAGACAATTTCCCCCTAGTATTCTTGCAACACCTCTAAGCAATCATCACTACTGTAAAATTTCAATCTACTAAGACAGAAAAGAAGGCATCAATATCTCAGAGTAAATCACATGCCTGAACTTTAAACATCTGTATGGAAAACAGGAAAAATATCAAAACAACTGACACATGTAACTCTTGTTCCCTTTCAAAAGACTAACAGCTCATTATGACTCAAGAAATACAAAATCAAAAGCTTCAAAAGTCCTTCTGGTCAAGCTCATTTCAGAGAAACAAGTTAAGTACAAACACAATAGGCAGGGTATGGATTTTGTTGAATACTGTTACTGTACCTTATACAATGTATTAGTTTGGTGGAAGAGGGGGATGATGGTGGATCAGATGTTCTGAGCTGTATGAAGTGAAGTGAGCCTTGGTGTTTGTGACTGGACTTGAGCACCTCAACACTGTAATTTTTAGGTGGCTTTATAATTTAGTAATAGTAATCCATCCATGTCATCACCGTGTTCATATGTAATACTTTTGAGAATCAAACTTATTTTGTGCTACCTTGAGGTGGAAGTCTTTGTTTGTTCCCTAACCATTCCAAAGCCAACCTGATAGAAACTGAATCTGAGGAAAGGAGAAGGGCTGGTGAGTCTAACTGGAGAAGGAGAAGAAGACAGAGGTCTAAGGAGAATGGACTGGTAATGACTATGATGGAAGAGCACAGAGAACAGAGGAAAGTAGAGAAAGGAGAGTGAGGAATGGAAAAAATGTAGAGCAGAAAATCCCTAAATATGTGAAAGTGAAGTGAACAGACAAGCACAGCTAGGAACATTGCTGGAAATTGAACTGTTTTTAGAGTATGGTTTCCTAAAAATCTAATGAACTGTTGTGGGCTGATAACTGAACATTAAAAAGTTAAGAAGGTGTAAGTCAGTATTATATTTTTGCCCTGTGGTTTATCCTGGTAACATGAGCAGGGGATTTTATTAGTATTTCATTGGAGAACAATTTTAAAACCACACTTGCAAGTGAAACAGTTGATTTAATTAACTGCATTATTTTATTTATATTTCTAAATTATCACAGAATTCCTGGGCATTAATGTTCATGTGGTGCAGAGAAACAAATTAAAGCACACAGTGGCTCACACCATCACTTGGCACTGGGAACCCAAACAAGGACAGCAGTCATCTGGAGAGGGCCAGGCAGCATTTTGAAATGCTGATGTGCTGGATTACTAATTTTATTTTATCAAAAGCTACAACAATATCACATCTTTTATTTAAATTTATTCTCATCCTCTTCAACTCCTTGCTGGCAGCAATCTTTAATTTTTAAAACGTGTTAAATATTGGGAAAAGATCGAGCAAGTTGAGTATGCTGCATCTGACCCGTAACTTAGCCAAGTATTGAACAGTCAGTGAGGGTTTGAGAGGTGTCATTGCTATTGACAAACTCTCCCTGAAAGCATTCAGAGAGTGGAGTGTTTTGTACTTGCAAGCTTAGCACATGCCACATTTCTTGTGGCATCTGAAGGCACTTGATATTAACATTTATTGATATGATGAAGTAAGTACAAGTTACAAATCAATAACATTTTAACTCATATAAGTGAGGTTGGGGTGAACTTGAAATTTGATTCATATGTAATTTGAAAGCACAAACTGACTGCTTTAAATTTGGAGTTATATATATTATAAAAATTACTAAAATGCTGCCAAAAGGCACAGTCATCCTGTGACTACACATGCCACTATTCTTGGCAGATCCATGTTAATGATAATACCTAGTGCTGCTGAAGTTCAAGTATTGTTTTAACATATTGGGAATTGAAACTGTTTATTAATCCCCCAGCTCTATGTAATGTTTTCACTTGTTTTTGTTTTTGGTTTTTTGGCACAGAAATAGGCATTTTATTTTACTGGGCTCTGACTGTTGCTGTAAAACAGCCAACACAGTTTTCAGGCAACCAATGAGCAGGAACTTAGACTGTGTAGTTTGTTTAATCAGATATTATAAACCTGCATCCAGACTAAAGGAGAAGATGTCTACCCAGCACACACTTGTGAGCAGGGGCACCAGGAAACAGACTCTGATAAAGCAGCTTAAAGACATCAAAATACATCTGAATAGAGACCTGGTTGGAAATTTGACAACCTTGCTTCAGTAATCAGGTTTCCCTTTTAAGAGATATTTTCCTAAGATTTGTTTTATAGCATACAGTACTTTAGATTGTCCTAAATAGTACCAAAGGCTGGTCCAGAACATGACTGCAAGATGTACAAAGTGACTGTATCAAATTGTAGCAATAATTTAGAATTGCTTCTGAATAATTTCACCTACTATTGTCTTTTTTTCTTTCTGGTATTATTTAAATGTTATTTTATTAAGCCATGGTATTGGGGTATGCAGGAGGCAAAAAGTAACATTGTGTATAACTTCTAAAGAAGCAGTAGTGGGAAAGGTTTTACTCCAGATAGCAGGACAACTCTATAGCACTGATGTCTGAAAAAGTGTACTTATTTATAGAGTACTCCCCATAAGATCTATACCTTAGATCTTATCTCACATTGTGCCTATCACATAATTGTTTAGCAGTAACAGAATAAGTTAGCATGAACACCAAAAGTGGGAAAGTGATTGGTCATGTGGCAATTGGGGATATGGATAAAACAAAGAAAACACAGAAACAAAAAATATTTGCATATTGTCTGGGGAGTTCAATATTTTGGCATCTACTTCTAGTGATACTAAAATGGTACAAGGGCCTGTTGGCCTGAAAACACAGGCCCCCATCAGTAAGATGCAATCTCAGGAAATAAATAAGAAGCCAGGTATTGTGCTGGATTCTAAATTACTCTTTTCTCAATTAGCAAGTAAAAGCTATATCCCCCTTTAAAAGGAAGTGGTAATGGTGCAAGGAATCATGGATCATAGCATTAGAAACATAAATAAGGGGAAATTTAAAAAGAAAGAGCAAGTGATAGAGGACAAAAATATAAACAAAGAATTGATTACAAGCTTCTTGTCCCATAGTAATAATGGAAAAAACTAAAAGATGATAGTACTTCAGATGTGCAAAAGGACAAATTGATAGAGCCTGAGAATATGCTGGCCAGTTTGCAATGGTTCCACATCAAGATAGTGACTCCCAAGTGGCAAGGAGTGAAAATGTCATAAAATCACAGCACGTGCATTGTCGGTGAACTTTCTGTTTGTGGGTGGCTTCACCCTCCATGTCCACCCTTGTGGGGGCTTTGCCCCCACACCCCCCTTACTTAATATTCAAACTCTGGGGGGGGTTCTTGGGGTGGGGGAACTGTCAGTCACCAATACAGCAAGTGCTGTGATTTCATGCCATTTTCACTCCTTATCATTCAGGAGTCGCTGTCTTGACCACTGCCATTTGCCAGCATTGCAAGTGGGTTGATCCAGATGATAGCACACCAAATAATGCAGAAAAGTCAGCTAGATTTATTTAGTATACTGGAGTCATTGGATAACTCATATAACTCATTAATCAAAACCCTTGAACTAATATATAAAATATTTACCTTGTTACAATGGGCTAAATGCTTCCCTTAATATAGTGTCAGACCACTTAAATACTCAAGTAGAGCATATACCATTAAAACCAGATTTACTGCAACACTGTTCTAAGAACCAATTCAAATGAATGAATAAATAAATAAATATACATTGACAACCTTGGACCATCAAGTTACCTGAAGTGATAACAGACATAAAAACAAATTTGTAGGTTTTTTTTAATGAGGGATATGAACAACAGGATGAATGAGCTTCAGCACAAAGTTACAAGAGGTGAATAAATTATCATTTCCACCATTATAATACCAGATACCCCCACCCCAGCAAACAATAATAATCAGAGAAAAGGAAAGAAACAAAAAAAGAAAAAGAAACAACTAATAATAAACAAGGAACCCATTAGCAACAAGGAAGCTGAATTAAGACAATCTATATCAAATATGGAATATCATTCTGAGAATAGTAAAAAAAAGAGAATGCTAAACACAGTGTAGATACAAAATTGGGACAGGATAGTGAAAAAAGTGGTGCTAAAAAGTGTATGTATACAACAAAGAGTGGTTTTAAAATGTATGAAAAAGAAGTTATCATGGATGTACAAGAAAGCCAGAAAATAGCAGAAAAGACACAAGAAATACCACAGGGAAACAAAATAAAAGTCACAGAAGAAATATTTAATACATGGTATAATATGAATACAAAACAAAATAAAATGATGTAATAGAACTGAAACTTATGGGAAATGAAAAAGTGTTACTAATTATGGGTATTTTTCAGAAAATGAATGAGATGACAGAAACCTTACAAGGCATTTGACACAGTCCCACACAAAAGATTAATATACAAGTTAGCCAGCCTGGGAGTGGGTCCCAAGATGACAGCCTGGGTAAAGAATTGGCTGGAGAATAGGACACAGAGAGTAATAGTAAATAGAGTCCACTCAGAAAAAAGGAGGGTTACTAGTGGGGTACCGCAGGGTTCAGTATTAGGACCGGTTCTCCTCAATGTCTTTATAAGCGACATTGCAGAAGGACTGGAAGGAAAAGTATGTCTCTTTGCAGATGACACAAAGATCTGCAACAGAGTTGATGCACAGGGTGGGGTGGAAAGGATGAGAAGAGACTTGGCAAGGTTAGAGGAATGGTCAAATGTATGGCAGCGTAGATTCAATGCTAAGAAGTGCAAGGTAATGCACCTGGGAAACAAAATCCCAGGGGAAGAGTACACAATGGGGGGTGAGATACTAACAACAACAAAAATGGAAAGGGACCTGGGGGTAGTCATATCAGATGACCTAAAGGTGGGCAAGCAATGTGAGAGGGCAGCAAGGAGGGATGGGGGATACTGGGATGCATAGGAGAGGCATCACCAGTAAACAGGAAGTTATTATCCTCTGTACAGACAGCTGGTGAGACCCCATCTGGAGATGTGTGCAGTAGCTCTGGAGACCCAGTCTCCACAAAGACATAGACAGGATGGAAGCTGTCCAGAGAAGGGCACCAAAATGGTGCAGGGTCTGCACCGGAAGACATATGAAGAGAGACGAAAGGAGCTTAATATGGCTAGCCTCGAGGAAAGGAGGGAGAGGGGGACATGATAGAAACTTTCTGGCACCTCAAGGGAATCAAACAAAGTCCAAGAGGGTGCATCTTTCAAAAAGAGGTGTGCAAGAACAAGAGGGCACAATTTTAAGATGGGGCGGCTCAGAGGTAATTTAAGGAAGTATTTTTTCACAGAGAGGTTGTGGATGCATGGAACGGCCTTCTGGAGAGAGGTTGTGGAGTCAAAATCAGTGGTGGAATTCAAGCATGCATGGGACAGTCATAAGGCAATTCTAGGGGGGTGGGGGTAGGAAGAAGTAGGCTTCTGGTTAACTAGGATCTGCAGCTTATCCAGTAGGTAGGGAAATGGGCAGACTGGGTGGGCCAAGCGGTCCTTATCTGCCATCAAATTCTATGTTTCTATGATTTAATTGTAACTTTATTTCAAGCTGAACTAGGAATTAAGAAAGTAAAGTAAAGCAATAGATCATAATCCTCTTCAGAGACTGTAATGACCCTGACCTCCCAGTTTGCTGTACGTTATGGTAACCAACATGAGCTTTGCTAAACAAATATGGTTTCAAACAAGAAGATTAGCCCAGTTAGGACTAGAAATAGCAGCATCTGTGACTTGGAGAACAATAGATAACATAATTTTTAATACAGAAAAAATTAGATTGCAAATTGAACAAAAAGTACAATATACTCTTAACTTCTTTAAAATAGAGTTTCACAGACAAGCCATGCCCACCATCAGCCAAGGTGCTATTGGAAGATGACATAACAGTCCTTCCAATATTTTAAATGGATAAACTGGTAAATGAAACAATTCACTTTGCAATCATCTTTAAATGTTCTTATTACAAACATGTTGAAGATGAATGAAGGTGATACAAGAAATACAGGCTTATTAAAAGCAATGTGCTCATTCTCTTATACTGAAGGTTGTCAAGTAGACATTAATTTGAAAATATAGAAAATGTGCATGCTATACTTGAAAAAGTCTTTAAATTAGGTTAGATGGGTATTCTTATTGCAGACTTAAATAATTTTCTGAGACTAGAGAAGGAAAGTGAAAGAGAAGCATGACTTATTGATATACAGAACATTTCAGACTCTAGTGTGCAGCAAAGCATAACTGGGAGGACAGATAGCAATAGTATCTTATCACAGAATATAATGGGGTTTAATGGGAAACTAATGAACAATGAATGGTTATCATTCACATCAACAAATACTGTATGTTTCCAGGAGACATGGCGTCAGGAAATAATAGTAACAATATATGGCTATGAAACTATCAACTCTCCCATAGTCAAACATAGCAATTCTTGAAGACATGTTGGAGAGCTGTTAATGTATGTGAAAACTAGACACAGAATAAAAGTCATTGAACAAATTAAAATTTGAGAGAAACTTTATGATAATTGTGATAGGGTGGCATGATATTTCTGTTACACTAATGAATATCAACAACTCTCATAAAGGTTCCTCCGACTACCTGGATAACATTTGGTTGTTGGTAGGAAAAGACTTGGAAACTGCTATAGCTAAATATCCAGAGCCATACACATTAATTGCTGGAAATTTTAATGCCAGAATAGCCAGTCTGCACAACATACTTTTCTTGGAAACATATATGGAGCTATCAAACATTCCTCCCATGTTGAACACAGATAATAGAAAAAATGAGAATGGAAGGCATTTATTTATTTATTTATTAGCTTTTGCTAACCGGGTAAGTGCACTAGGCAACAGTCCTGCCTATTTTCAGGCAAGACCCAGGAGAGTACAACAAAGAGAATACAGTGAAGACATCAGGACAATTCAGTAACAATAAAAATAGGTATAGTCATTTACAATCTGGGAGGACATATATGAAATAAATAATAAACAGTACAAAGTATACAATCACAACAGCAAGATACAACAATATAGATAATTCCTAGAACTCTACAAATATAGGAGAAATAGGGAGAGGACTCCCAGTTAATTGCAGTTGCAGTTACCTAGTGAATAGAGGTGGGAGAACAGCGACCTCTTGAAGGAGAAGTGGGAGGAGGAGTGTTTAACTGGGGGGAAGTGAGTTCCAGAATTTAGGAGCAAAATAGGAGAAGGCCTGTTCCCCCATTTTAGTAATGCAAGGCCGAACTGATAGCATGGTAATGGATGAGGACCTGAGCGAGAGGATGCATGAGACCGGGGTAAGCATGTCACCCAGGGAGGCCAGGCTGGGTGGTCTGGTGAGGGATTCGACAAAGCACCCTAAGGAGTAAGAATGGAGGTCTTTGGGAGACAGCCAGTGTAAGCCAGAGTAGAGCAGGCAGTGTTGAGTAAGTCGAGGAGCTGATAAGGCAAACCTACAGATATTGTTGTAGGAAGTGTCCCACTTGCTGAGCACACTGGTATTGGCTCGGAAGAGAACTGGGAGGGCATAAAGAAGTTGAGGGAGTAGCACGCCTCTAGCTACTACTGTCCTAGCAGAGGGGGTGAGTGAGTGGCATACACGATAGGCTGTGCCAATTCTGGCATTAATAGACTGACACACCTCATTGACATGCAAGGAAAAATCAAGGGCAGAGTCAAACATAACCCCAAGGTATTTAAAGGTCCCAGTGTTAGTGACAGCTTTACCTTCAGCGACAGTGGACAAGGAGCTTAGGGGATTCCGAGAGCACTTTTTTAGATAATCTGAACAGCATGGCCTGAGTCTTACCTATGTTAAGGATTTGCTGGTTGACCGAGAGCCAGGATTGTAGGTATTGAAAGCCTTGTGAGAGATTTAGGTTAATGTCAGCAATAGACTTGGCAGAATAGTAAAGCACTAGATCATCAGCATACATGAGTAGGCTGCTGTGAAGGGAAAGACTAGGAATATCATTTAGGAAGAGGGAGAAGAGAAGAGGACCAGCCCTGAGGAACACCATGGGTAATAGGGATAGGGGAGGAGAGAGGGGAGGAGAGAACTTTACAGTAGGAAACAGCCTGAGAATGGCTGTCCAGGTAACTACTGAACCAGGATAGGGTGGAGTCAGAGGCACCTATAGCTTGTAACTTGGACAGTAGAAGCGGGTGGTGAACCATATCAAAAGCTTTGGATAGGTCAATGAACACAGCATCTGTGGGTAGGCCCTTATCCATATTGCTTTTGATATCACTCGTAAGCAGGGTCAGTGCAGTGGAAGTACTGTGCCCCACTTAAAAGCCATGTTGGGAAGGGGATTGAAGATTAAACTTCAGAAGGTGCTCTGAGACCTGATAATGGATGAGTTTTTCCAGAAGCTTGCTAAGAGTGGGAAGTAGAGAGATGGGATGGTAATTGGACAGTAGTTTAGCCTCATCCTTCTTATGGACCGGTATAGTTCTAGCCGATTTCCAGATCAAGGGGAATGAGGCAGTGGTAATAGAAAGGTTGAAAAGCCTGGTTATAGGCCTAGCAAGCCATGCAGCAAACAGCCTGATAATCCCTGGATGTATTCCATCAGGGCGAGGGCTGCCACTAACAGGAACAGTTTTGAGTAAATCCAGAACATCCAGGTAAGAGACTTGAGCCAACTCTAAAGTAGGTGGAGTTGGGGAATTTGGAGAAGGGGCAGATCCAGACATGGGGAGCACATGGGGGGCAATAGTAGGTAGGGAGGAGAAGAAGGAGTTGAAGGCATTGGCAATGGTGAGAGGGTGGTTGCAGTGGACATCGTTTATATACATATTAGTGGGAGTAGAAGGCTTGTTGTTCCCAAGAATTTCCTTGATTTGTGACCAATACTTTTAGGACATCAAGTGGAGTCGAAATCGAAATGTTAACAGATAATTCTCTTTTAATATTAAATAGAAGATTACCAGGGTACTATGTGGGAAATACAACCTATTTTGGCCCAAATGGACATGGTTTCCATCAGTGGGAAGATGGCTGGTCCCGGGATACCATAGCCAAAACATTATAAGCACAACTGTGCAAGATATGGAATACAGAAGTTGCACAGAAGATCAAGTAAGCTGTTATAAGTTCATAATTTTTTGTACAAGTCATCAGGTCAATAGACCTATGATTAACTCACCACTTTTCAGTGGTAAAATAGACATTTCTCTTCCCCCATATACTTATCCAGAGCCCTTTTAAATAGGGACATTGTGTCAGTAGTTACTACCCCATTAGCGAGGCTATTCCAAATTGATATAATTCTTTGGTTAAACCATTTAGCTGTTTTATCCATCCTGGGTACTTCCCCCAAAGCTGCAACTTGTGTGCTCTCAGTGTTTTATGATTTAATTTCTTATTTAGCGCTATGCTCTTACAGAGTGCATCATCTTTTAATATCTTGTATACCAGGCAGAGATCTCCTCTTAGTCTCCCATAGTGTAGAGAGTATAGCTTTAACGCTCCTTAGTCGGTCTTGGTATGATTTATTTTTCATAGTGAGAATTTATTTTGTTGCACATCTCTGGAGTCCCTCAAGTAATATTTTATTTCTTTTACTCTGCGGTGCACAAAACCTGGAGTTATACTCCAAATGTGGTCTTACCGATGCATACTGGGGCATGATCATCTCTGGCTCCCTGCTTTTAATATTTTTCTCAATATGGTGGCTGGAATCTTATTGCCTTTTTGAGCTGCTTTTCTGGCATTTGTATCAAATTTTAGGTCATTTGTAATAATCACACCCAGATCTCTTTCTTCTGTTGTTTCTTATGTAATTATGTTATTCAGAGTATATTGATAATTGCTGTTATTTTTACACAAGTACATAATCCTGCACTTCCCCTCATGAAAGCTCAACCTGTTCCTTATTGCCCATGCTTCCAACTTATCAAAACCCTTTTGCAATTTAATGTCTGAATCTCTATTATTTATAATAGCACCTATTTTACTATCATCAGTGTATTTGGCCAACCATGAGTGTTCCGATGTTTGCATACTTGAGATAAATATATTGAATAAGGTTGGTCCCAACCCCGCACCCTGGGGCACACCAATTGTCACTTCTCCTCAGGCCAAAAAGTGTCCCAGTATTCCTACTCTCTGCCTCCTATTACGAAGCCAAGATTCTATCCAAGAAGCTATGCTTGGATGCAGGCCTATTTGCCAAAGTGTATTTATCAATAATGTATGTGGCATGGTATCAAACGCTTTGGAGTAATCGAGATATATGACATCTACTGGGAGCCCTTTATCCAGTGCGGCACTAACAGATTCATAGAAGTGAAAATGACTTGTTTGGCATGACCTTCCATGTACAAAACTATGTTGTGTGATGTCCTGCATACTCTGTTCTGTAATGTAGTGAATTATTCGTTTTTGAATTATTCCTTCTAATATTTTACCCAAGACAGAAGTGAGACTTATTGAACAATAGTTTCTACTTTCATGGCTATCTCCTCCTTTGTGAATCGGGGTAACAACTGCCAGCCTCCATTCTTCCAGTACCTCCCCTTCATTAATGGATGCATTAAATAATCGTGTTATAGGCCCAGCCAATTCATCCACCTATAACTTCAGCAACATGGCGTATATGTCATCCGGTCCTGGTGACTTATTATTCTTGAGTTCTAATATTCTGTCCCTCACTTCCTGTACTGTGATTGTTATTTCTGGTGCATATCTTGATCTATTATGATCAGCTTTTGCCACCTTCTCTTTTGGAAGGAATGTACCTAGAAAGTAGTTACTGTATTATATTCTGTGGCCATGTCCAAGGGCGAATTTATAATTTTATCCCCTGATTTTAGTGATCCAATTTTAGGGTGATTGTCTCTTAATGTGCCTATATGGCTGTAAAATTGTTTACTGTTTTGTTTAATGTTTTATGCTAGTTTACTTTCTGTTTCTTTCTTACTTGTGTTTATAATCCTGCTGCATTTATTTGCTTGTGCTCTATATTTCTTCCATTTTAGATGTAACTCATCTGTCCTAAATTTTCTATATAGTCTTTTTTTCTTATGTTTTTCTTTATGTTTTTATTAAACCATGCTGGCAATCTATTTTTATGTTTGTATTTCTTACGTGTTGGTATGTGATAGTTTACACAATAATCAGATTTATTTTTAACTACTTGCCATATTTGCTGTAACCCTTTGTTATTCAATTTGTTTTCCCAGTCCCAATCTGATAGGTATGTTTTGATAGTTTTTGCATCTGATTTTTCATAACATTTGACTATAGTCATTCCAGCCACTGACTCCCATTTAGTTTTTATATTGAATTTTATCATTTTGTGATCTGCATCAGTTAACGGTTCTAATATTGTTATTTCTTCAATGTTTTCAGGCTGTGAGGCAAAGATTAGGTCTAAAATATTTGTAATCTAGTATTATTTTTAACCAGCTGTTCCAAGTTTTTATATACAGTTACATCTATGAACTGATTTTCAGTGGTAGATATACCTTCTAGCTTATTCCAATTCATACTAGGGAAATTAAAGTCTCACAGCAATACAGATTTGCCCTCTATAGCTACTTGTTCTATTGCTTGTTTAAATATATTATTTTCTTCCATTGTCAGACCTGGTGCCCTATATCCTACTGGCAGCATTACGTAATGAGTTTTCACTTTTATCCTTATTCACATAAGTTCCACATTACTGACCTTTATGTTCTGTGGGGTTATTTCATTTCAGTTTAGGTTGTTGCTAATATAAAGCAGTACACTGCCTCCTTTTTTATGTTTTCTACATATTTGATACCTAAAGTAGCCATGTATATCAGTCCCCCAGTCATCTTCTTTGTGCCAGGTCTCCATAATGACACATATATCTATGTTATATTTTTGCAGCTCAAACATAAGTTCTTCTTTTTTAGTTATTCAAGCTTCTTGCATTCAGGTATAAGAGATTAAGTTATTAACTGGTGTATTTTCCAGTGAATTTGAGTAGAACACCAACCTGAGGAACAGTGAAGCAGAGAAACATTGTGTAATGGTGGAAGATAAAACATAAACAAAGTGATGAGTCATCAGGAGCTGAACCTTCATTGTTCATTCCCAAATGGACAAAGCACCATTGACTACTGTATGTGATGTGTAACCCAAAACATTTTATCATGTTCAAGTCACTTAAAATACAAATAAGCAGAGAGTTATCATACTCCTTCTCTCTTAGAAATATTGTCACAGAAAGATAAGCCTGCTGCAGAGATTATTCCTATAAATTTGCCTAATAATGTTAGAGGAAAAAGGTTATATATGAAAGGTGATGTGCTGTGTTTCAAAAAGTAAATTCCATCCTATACAGTAAATATGCTACACACTGTGACAAATTCTGTGCACCCTGATATTGCATATGAGGTGCTAGATAAAGTTTTTAAATCAATACATCCCATCATATAAATGCTAGGATCCGTATTTTATGTAGTCACCTCTCCCTAGCAATTCTCCATCAACCTGACCCACCATACTCTCCTACCCTCCTCACCCCTCCCTCAGCCCCCTACCTTCCCCATATCTACACTACAACTATGACTGTATAAAGTTACCTGTGCTACATACACTATGACTATGACTGCCTAATGCTACCAATGCTATCTGCTTAGTGTCCATTGCCACCCTCCCCCCAATGACTACATATTCTTCTCTCCCCCTATATCTTGGCTTCACTTGTATATACTACTCCCTGTTTACATCAACTTCTGTTGTCTCATACTAATTAGTACTGCACTGCTTTTGCACAGCACTGCATGTATCTGATTTGCACTTATGTAATTAATTGTTTGGTAGTTGTATTCCATAATACTAGCACAACATTGTACGTTTTTGTTCTGCACTGTACATATTTTGATTGTTTTGACTTGCTCGAGCCTCCCATTTATGTACCCCCTCTCCCCAGGATGCTTCTGGAAATGAGCTGTTTACAGCTCATGCTGTCTTTCCTGCTGAAACCTTTTCAAATAAATAAATATATGTGAGTAAGCAATATGGTGGGGATAATACCTATTCATGGTTGAATAAAAAATGTAATATGGCAAAAAAAGTCTAATGAAATTAAAAAATGGACAAAAGAAAATCCTAGCAAGGAAAAGTTCAATAAAATTAAATATTAGCAGAAAACAATATTTGTTATTATTACAAAAGGAAAAAAATATCATTATCAAATGGCAAGATAGCAAGAAGTTTTTCAGGCCTTCAATTTAAATGACAACAAGAATTTTGGACATTGGTGTCTGAGGGCACAAATAATTTTCAACCTTGTTTATCAGTTTGTATTCCTGAAGAAATATGAATAAACCATTTCAAAACAATTTTCTTCATGGAGTAATCATCTATTATAAGTGCACTTACAGACTGGGAAATCAACAGTGAATCTCCTGGGATCCTCTCATGTTCTCGATGGAGAAGACTGAAGATGTTATAGTGCTGTAGCTTTCACAAATAATAAAGCACCTGAACCTGATACAGTGCCCTGTAAACTCTATAAAAATAACCTAAGCTTATGGGTTCCAGTACTTACTACTTGTTTTCATCTGTTTATTAAACAAAGATACATACCTCTTTCAGGAATATATATATATATATATATATATATATATATATATTAGAAGTGGGCACCAAAGCAGTTAACTAAATTCATTTATGCTCACTGGTGTTAAATAAATGGTGGTTCTGAGATTTATTTAACACCCTAACATCAATCATCTCCCACTGGCACTTTTTCCACAAACTTTTACTAGCATTCTCCCGCGCTCCAATGGTCTCCTTTTACTGACCATATCAGAGTGAGAAAAAATACACTCACACATATACACACATAAAGGAAACTACAAATGCAAATAATTTTTCCCCACAATGCTTTATCTTTCTTCATGTAGAAATTGAAACACCACGCTGCTATCTTTCCCCGCAACCCCACCCACTTGCTTACAAAGTCCATGACATCTGACACTCCTATATCCATTCATAAAACAAGCTTTTCATGCAGGAATGACTCCCCAGAAGTAAACAAACCCACATCAACCACTGACCTGAGGGAAAAAAATGCTACCTACTCCATACCAGACCGTTTGAGAAGCAGTAACACAAGAAACCCACAGCCAGCAACTGACCTCTGGAAAATATGCTGTCCACCCCTTGCTGTGCTCACTGCTGCAGTCTCCTCCGCTCTTCACCCACACACATCACCTCGTTTCTCCACTCCCTCAACCATGACACCAGGAACAACCAGATAAAGCAGGATCAACCAGATAAATAATTTATATAAAAATATACAAAATAACCACAGTGACTCTGTCTCTCTGTAACTCTCACAAAGTGAGAACCAGAGCCACCCTGTTTTCAAAATTCTCCAGCCCTCCCACATAGTGAAAACAACCAATCAAAACCTCACCTTTATGTCGGGGATGACACCTCCATCGCAACCATGGTAATGACCATAGTAACCACCCCAATCTGGAGCAGGAATACACAAAATAATCCCAGAAATTTTATAAAAAATAAAACTCAAACTGTAATAAAAACAAATAAAAAAGCATCAGAAACACTCAATCTCTATTACATAAATGAAATATGCAATGGAAATGAGTGGAATACATGATTTATCTGCATTCAAGCAGTTTGATCTTAGACACTGCACTCGTGGCTTACACCACTCGTGAGGTTACTCAAGGTCAAACTGATCTTGTGCAGATAAATCATGTATTCCACTCATTTCCATTGCATATCCCCTATATATACAGTATATATCTATATATATATATACACAGTGGGTGGGATATTCAGACTGCGCCAAAAATATACGCAATAGCAGGAACAGGCGCAAGTAGTGGAGTTGGAGGGAAGACGATTCAGAGGAAATGTGAGGAAGAATTTCTTCACAGAACGGGTGGTGGACAAGTGGAACACCCTGCCTGAGGAAGTGGTGGGGGCTGAAACAATCACGGGATTTAAGAATGCATGGGATAGACATAAAGGAATTCTGGAGGTCAGGGGCAACAGAGTTCTAGGAAAACAAACTGAAGTTACAAACTCAAATGGGCAGACTAGGTGGGCCATAGGCCCTTATCTGCCGACACTGTCTATGTATCTATGTAAGTAAAGTGCACCCCTGTGCAACAGACACAATATTCAAACAAAGCGCAGGCCAAGGTGTGCTTGTGCAACACAGCTGAATATCACGCCAACTGCACCATGGCAAAACCAGAGATATGCAGTGGAGCAGGGCTGATGTGCAGTAGCACAACCAAAGATGCACAGGAACAGGATGTAGGGTGCACCACCCATGGAAGCCATGGGCAGAGGAGTACACAGCAGGCCAGACAGACCCATCCACTCCCAGGCACCCCATGAACTGTACAACCAGGGGCGAGCTGGATGGACCACCAGCCTATGAACACCAGCACCGAATCAACATCTGGGGCACGGTACCCCAGCACACCCTCCCAGGCAAGCAGTGACCGCACCACAAGGAGGGCTGGCCCCCACAGTGCCACTCCATCCCACCAATGCAGAGCACACCCTGTACAGCAATCCCCAGACACAAGGCCCAGAAGCAGCGCTCAACAGTGCATGGCACCAAATGCATTCCACCACCAACGCCGTGACAATGCAACCCTGTGCACCATGGAGCCATGCAAGGCAGCCCCACTGTGAGTGCCCTGCAGTGGGTGACACCAGCTACTGATGCAACAACTGCATACACAATGCCCCCCTGCATGGCCCCCCATGACACAGCAGAGAGGTCAACCCTGCGTCAGTACCCGAGGAACCCCGCATGCGACAAGGCCTGGCCTGCACACCACCACTGGCAGGATAGCAGCCCACACACCCACCCATGCACACACCCTGTCCCAGCACTGGCCCCAACAGACAGCACAGTTTCCCACTGTGGTGCATGGAGGCATGCGCCACACAGGATGTGGCACAGGGCATGGACAAAGCCCCACCCTTTCCAAGGGTACCCCGACACAGGACCACAAAGCAGGGCAACAGATGCTGCTGGTGTGTGTCCACTGATGCCGTGTACCCATGGCCTGCACCCCACCATGGCATAGGTGAACCAGCCATCTGGCAGATGCATCATGAAGCAGTCCACCACCAGCATGTGGCCAGAGCACAAGTGACAGACAGTAGAACACAGACAATGCAACAGGCATCAGTGACAGCATGGAGGAGGAACAACAACAGCATAGCCCACAGTGTCACCCGAGGCAGACGTGCACCATACTGGTGACAGGATGTAAGCTGCCATGGTGCCATGCCCAGAGTGTGTCTGGCATGGACAGTCACCAATGACACGCCAGCAGAACGTGCACACCACAGACTTGCAAGGGGCCCAGCTGCACGGGCCATGGACAGACAGACAGGGGCTTCAGGGACACAGTTCATGCACCAGGGACCACTACACACAGGCATCCATTGCACAGGGAACAACACACATACCACAGACAGGGACCGAGTCCCCCATCCACACCATTAGTGGGGCCCTGCAGGACACACACATGCCCAGTCATGCACCACCCCAGATGCCATGCACACCACTGCAGCAAAGCACCATATGCCTGCTGCAAATCAGAGGCCACCACAGTTGTCATATCAAAATAGAATGTATTGGAAAGGTAAACTGTACAAACTACATATCAAACAAAACTAAGTACAAAGTGGGGGGCCACAAACCAGGTGGGGGTGGGCATGGCGCAAGGGGGTACAACACAGAGTGGGACAAAGGGGTGTGATAGACAGTCCAAGGTGGGGAATGCACATAACGTGCACCACAGGCCCTACTGGCGGCCCCTCTCTGCACTCCGGTCCCTGTGTCACTGACGGTGCCTCCTACGTCTGCTACGCTCCATTCCCTGAAGCAGCTCCAGAATAGCCTGGGTCACCTGCAGTAGCTCCTGCATGTACCGCTCCAGGTTAGTCCTGCGATGTCCACCTAGGACAAGGGAGCAGAGTCAGTATGCATGACTGGCCAGACCCCTGCAGCCCACCCAATGTGCATGGCATACAGCTGTGAGCCACACCCCTGTGATGGCATGTGTCCACCCATAGTGTCCGTGCCCACATGACCCACCTACCCAGGCACCCATAGCCATGTGGAACGCTGCACACACCCACCGCCCATGTCCTGCACAGCACCAATGTGGCCGTACAGTGACATGGCTATGCAGTGTGAAGGCAGTGGCACAGCCATGGACCCAGTGCATGCACAGCCCACACACGACACCCATCCACACATGCAGTGCCCCAGGATGGTGCTGAGTGCACCGTGTGGCATGCACAGCAGTGGGGCCAAGTGCTGGTGGCCATGCACCGCCATCACCCCTGCAACCCACCATGCACAGATGTAAGGGGAAACACCGCACTCACCTACATCCTGGTCAACAGGGCGCTGCTGACCCATGACACCACTGACTTGCCCCAGCTGCATGGCCACGACTCCCACTCAGGGTCCCACCGCTGGCAGTCACCATAGCGGTGGCGACACTGCTCCACTGACCTGCTGCTCCCTGACTCCTCCTCCAGGCCCTCCATGACCTCCTGCCACACCACGGTCTGTGACCTCTGGAGGGGTTCCTGCCCAGAGAGGGCACCAGCATGTGGCTCCACCAAGGCTACCAGGTTAGCCAATTCTATGGCACTCCAGACCAGTGCTCTGATCCTAGGCATGGTGCTTTCTCAAACGGAATCAAAATGGCACTCTGTAGCGCATGTGCCCCATGTGTGGAGGCAGTGCGGTACTGCACTGCAGTCCCTATCGCACTGTCACCAGACTGCACAATAGGGGTGCAGCCATGCAGACGAATAGCACCTAGGGGGCAAAGGTCAACCGCAGGGTCAAGGGTCTGTCTGCGCACGGAGTGCCACAGCGCTATTGGGACACCCTGCATATAGTGTGGTAGGGTGCATGTGTGTGATGCCCTGCAGTGGCCTACTGCACTGTGGCACCATGACGCCCACAGCGCACAATGGCACGAGAGCCCCACGGGCATACAGTGCACTAGCACCACTGACACAGTGGTGACCGTGCTCTGCACTGGCCCCCGTGCACAGTACATCAACTGCACTGCAAGCATCAGTGTCAGCACCCTGGGCATGCACTGTGCGGTGCCGATTGCGCACATCACAGTGGTGCGCTATAGCCTGAGCATGCTCACCAACATTGCGCAAGGTGCAACAGCATGATATTCAGCCAGGTTATGCAAATCAGCTCATTAGCCATTCAATGGCACATCCACTGCATTAGCATCCACTTACAGTTGTGCCTGCCTTCATTTGCATGCGTTGCACTTTTAAATGCGACCTGGGGCTGCAGAGGCCATGGATCGGAATTGCAGTCCCTTGTGGTAGGTTGCATGCTGTTGGGATGTGGGGTCTGTGGTTTGGGATGGCTGTATGGGACTGCAAAGTCCAAGGTGACACCTGTCACTCCCACAGGTGCAAGCATGACCGAGCATGAGGAAAAGGAGGAACAGGGAAGGGGGAGAAGGAGGAGGCCCAACTTCACCAGGGCTGAATCTGATGCCCTGTTCAAGGCATAGCTGGACAGGGAACCACTGCTCAGTGGACAGTGGGGAACGCCACTGGCCCATGCTACAGCGTGGTGTGAGCTGGCATTTTCAGTGAACCAGCAGGGCAGCCACCAGTGGTCCTTGCAGAAGTGCAAGAAGAAGGTAGGCTTGGACAGGAGGTGGATCAAGGAAAAGGTGGCTGCCATCAGGGCAGCACATGCTGCCACCAGTGGGGGCCAGCTGGATGTACCCCACCTGACACCGCAGGAGGAGAGGGTGGCCAGCAGCATGCGGCGTAGTGCCATCAAGGGCCTTCCTGGTGGTGGCTTCCAGACTGGTGGCCTCCCATCACTGCATGGTAGGTTCTATGCTGTCACAGTGTGTGGGTGGTGGAGGGCATGCTATAGGGCAAAGCATAACCAGTAACGCAACTGTGTTTCTTTACAGCTCCTGAGCGTCTACATGGGGCAGTGGTGGTGGGTGTGTCCACTGAGGGGGAGGCCCTGGACATGGATGATCACTCATCCACCTCCACAGGTGTCTGAGGGACCGGCCAAGTGCATACCTGCATGTCTGTCCGGACTGAGGTGGGTGGTGCGGGTGCAGACGAGGCCCTGCCTGTGTCCCAGCATGACATCACCCCCAGTGTCCAGCGTGCTGGGCCACTGATTGTGGCTGGATCCAACACCGCTGATGTTGGGCCGCGCGACCCGGACAGTGATACTTGTAGGACACAGGATGGTCCCACAGCAGGCAACTGCACGGGCGAAACCACGGGTCAAGCTGCTGTGGCTGCCTGCATAACAACCCAGTTCCAGCCTGTGTCTGTATTCCCCAGTGGAGCAGCACCAGTGTGTGTCCAGGATGGTAGGGCTGTTGCAGCTGCTGTGGTGGCACCAGTAGACCCTGGCAATCGGCAGCCAGAGGGGCAGTGCCAGCAGTTGGACAATGACAATAAGGGGACAGTGTCGGGGGCGGTGGCAGTGCGCCATGTGTGGATGTGCCCCAGCATGGCTCTGGTGTGCAGCATTCAACATCATGGGGTGCTGTCCAGCAGGGCCAGGAACACCACGAGGGACAGCATGCTGGACCAGCACACGACCCCTTGGACGATCACAACCATCTTCTCCAGACCTCAGTTGACCAGAAGATGTGGCTCGTGATGGCAGTGGATGCACTCAGTGCGGTTCTGCACCAGGCAGATGAGTGGTGCAGCAGAGACCACAGCTTGCTCCTGGAAGAGTTGGCCTGGTAGCGGGCGGATGTGACCGCTGCCATTGACAGGTAGACCACTGCAATGGCAACAGTCATGGCTGCACTGGCCACCCAGTCTGGTTCCCAGCTGCCACAGACACTGCACAGTGTCATGTCCACCCCCCGTTCCTGACATCGTGCGACACCTGCTATGTCGACACCGGGTTCGGCTGTGGGCATACTGAGCACGCCTGGCGTGGGCTTGTTCGGAGGGCTGCAGACCCCTGCACGAATACGGTCATTTTCACACAGCGTCACCCTTGGGGGCCCGTTGGTGCCACCCCATGAGGCCACTGGTCAGCCTTGCATGGCTGGCAGGCCTCAGTGGAGCTGCCCATGCATCCATGGTGGCCATTTTACTGTGTTGCGTGACTGACCTGTCTCCTACCGTGGCCACTGTCTGCCGCTGCCCTGTGTGCACTGTGGTGTGCATTGTGCGGTGCACCGGTGGGGTACCCAGCCCTGCACACACACGGTCCATGTGCACACTCTCCCAGCTACTGGTCACTATGGTGTGTGCATGATGATGCCTGCGTAGTGCTGTCCGCCACTATGCAATGGTGCCCAGCATCTGAGGCACGCACAGTGTCAGCCACTAGGCATGGTTGTGTGTGGTCCTGTGAGGGTATGGGGGTGGCTGTTGGGGTGGGCGTGATGTTTGCCCTTCAGGCATGTGTTGTCATGTGTGTGCGCATGTGTGCGTGTGTGTGTGCATGTGTCATGTTCAGCCCTGACCATCCCGGCTGCAGTGTGCGGTCCCCCACTCAGACCCAGTCCCTTACCACTGTTCACCCCTGGTGTCCAACCCTGCCTGTCTGTGGGCTCTGCCCTTGCCCCTGGTGGTTGCACATGGCCCCATGACCTACCTGTGTTGTCCAAAGTGCTCCTCTGCTATGGTGTCCCTGTGCTGCTGTGCCATCTGGAACAGACGGGGGTCTCGTCACTCAGGGGGTGGCTGCCCTATACCAGCTGGACCGGCATCCTCATCGCCCCCACCGCTGTCCCCCTCTTTGACCTCTATGGCTTTCCCACAGTCGGTGGCCATGTTGTGCAAGATACAGCAGGCCAGGAATAGCCCACAGGCCTTTGAGGGGCTGTGCTGTAGGGCGCCGCCTGATATGTCCAGGCACCAGAATCATGCCTTCAGCAGCCCAAACACATGCTCAATGACATTCTGTGTTGTGGCATGTGCCTCATGGTACCATAGCTGCGATGGGGTCATGGGGCACTGGTATGGTGTGAGCAGCCAGGGCCATAGTGGGTAACCACTGTCACCTGTGTGTAGAGGGGAGACATTAGCATGGTGGTCTGCGTCACTATGCCATGGGCCTTCATGGCCGGTGCCCATGGCATCTCTGACTATGCACCCCCCACGTCTGCTCACGTCGTCCTGTGTGATATGCATACTCACCTACTAGATGGCCAGTGGGGATGTCCACACTCTCAAACCTGTGGCACAGTGCAGACTGGTGCCAGATGAAGGCATCATGTGCTCCCCCAGGGTGCATGGCACAGACATTGGTTATGCACCCCCTGGCATCGCACACCACCTGGCAGTTTATGCTTGGGTAGCCCTTGTGGTTTATGTATGCCACACCCTCTGGGCCAGGTGGCGTGTGAATACCTACATGGGTGCAGTCAATGGCCCTGAAATTGCCAGGCAACCGTGCTATCCTGTGGAACTTCTGTATGTGTGCTGTGCGCTCCACCTGTCTGCTGGGGAAATGGATGTACTCTGCAGCATGTGGCAGCAGTGCACTGAGGAATTGTGTGAGTGGGCATGACGTGGCCGACTGGGTTATGCCTGTCATGTCCCCTGTTGGTCTCTGGAAGGTGCCTGTGGCAAGCAGGCACATGATGGCTGTCACCTTTGTTTCTACTGACAGCGCATGGCTCCGTCGTGTGGGTGCCTGCATCTCTTCACTGCACAGCTCACAGAGCTGCCTCAGAATCACCTGGTTCAGGCAGTACCAGCCCACTATGTCTGTGTCAGAGTACTGTTCGAAGCTGGTGCAGGCTCGGTACTGCCTCTTCTGGGCGTACTGCTGATGGGCCCTTCCATGGATGCACCTCCCTGCTGCCTGCCTTCTCACACCCCTCATTACCACCTCCATCTGGAAGGTGGCACTGGCCATGTCCCTGGCTGGTGTCCCCCCCCGGGTGGATGTTCTCCTGTTCCCCCCACTGTCTGTTGCTGGTACTTCCACTGCACCAGGTTCACCTCTAGCTGATTGCCTGAGGCTGCCCTGCCCCTTGCCACTGCCCTCAGTCCACTGTGACACTCACACGTACTTTGTCACACGCTGGCATGGGCACACCCACTCCTACCCTCACTCTGGTACACTTCTATTGGGCCCTGTCCTAATCCTGGCCACTCCTGTGCCCTGCTTCCTATCTTTCCTCTCTGGCACTCTGTCTCCACACTCACATCTGTGGCTTCCCTGTGGCGTGTTCTTCCTCCCCTCTCTTGCTCTCTTTTATTTTGGCTCATTTCTGCTGTCGCGCAACTTCCGCTTGCTCCGCTATTGTGCATGTCGCATGCTGTTGAATATCGCAGTGCACATGTTATTCATGGTTCAACCCCCTGCAGTTGCACATGCATTTATTACTGTTGCATGCTGGCACATTGCTTATTGTGTTGTGCAGCCGGCTCACTCTGAATATTGCACAATGGAGCATTTCTGCACTTTCACTGGCGCATCCCTCTTGCGCATGGCGCATCCGCTCTGAATATCCCACCCAGTATATATATATATTTTGCTCCAATGCATAAGAATGGCTTGTAATATGACCCAAATAATTTTCCACATCTCAGCTTACATGACACTATGGCTAAATCTTTTCCAAAAATTCTACTGGAAAAGCTTTCAAAATATCTATTAAATAATGTTGTTCTTGCAATTCCATATTGACTTCAGATCCAGATTTCCATGGTAATATTTTCATGTTTACACATTTATTGGAAAAATACTGAACTACAAAGCAAATTAAATGTTATGCTTTGTTCACAGTTTTTTTTTTTTTGTCAGTTTAGGATTCTCTCAATAGAAACATTTCTGTTGAAAATCCTGAAAGAAATGGAAGTTGATTCTTCCCTGCTTCTTCCTATCTGCCAGCTGTATAAGGACAATATTCCACTTGTCAGATATAGCTCTGGAAATGTCTCTGCTCTATTTTTGACAAATAAGAAAGTTAAACAGGACTACCTTCTGGATCCAACTCTATTTAACATATATGTATACTCACTCCTAGAATAGGTCCCTTAATCTGAGATATCCCTAAAATATAAAATAGATCATGTAATATAGCGGCATATGTGAATGATATAGTGCTGCTAGCTCTTTCTAACAAAGGTCTTCAAAAAATTGATAATTTTAAAAATAGGTGTGACAATATGTAATTGAAAATTAATTTACAGAAAACAAAAATAGTAGGTTTTGTATCATTTAAGCACAATCAATTTTCTCAGGAAAGGAGAAAATTGAGGTGTTAGAAGAACACACACACACATATATATATATATATATATATATATATATATATACTGTATATATATATATATATATATATATATATATATAAAAAATCCATTTAATGCATCAGTTAGGGTTGTTCACAGTGACAAAAGCAAGGAAATTCGGTGTTAGGGTTGCCACCCTTTCACCCCATGCCCACCCGTCCCCACCAATGGGCATCAGGGTGTGTGCTGAGGTCATCGGCCCTAACTCTCACACCATTCCATGTATAAATAAGCTGAGGCAGTGCAATATAGGAGAATGGGATGAGAGTTAAGACCGATGACCTCAAAGCACACTCCGATGCCTGTTGGTGGGGATGGGGTGGGGGGATGCAAGGGGTGGCAACCCTAACACCGAATTTCCTCACTTTTGTTGCTGTGGAACAACCCTAACTGATGCATTAAATGGAGTTTTTTGCCATGAATTTCTGTTTGTTTTGAGAATGTGCACTATAAATAGTGAACGGTAATGTTCACGCAAACGGTGATGGAAAAAGTGAGGTAAAATAAAATAGTAACACTAACGGTAATGCAAACACAAGTGCAAATGGTAACACACATGGTGATGAAAACATAAACGATAACGCAAACAGTAAGACAAACACAAGCACAAACATTAATGAAAACAGAAATGGTAACTCAAACAGTAACAAAAATGCTAATGACAACAGAAACGCAAATGTTAATGAAAACAGTAATGCAAACAGTAACGCCAATGGAAACACAAACGGAAATGGTAATGAAAATGTAAACGGCAACACAAACGCAAACAGAAATGCAAACGGTACTGGCAACAGCGATGCAGAAGGAAACAGTAACACAATCAGCAATGGAAATGCTACCAAAAATGCAAATGCTAAGGACAACAGAAACACAAATGCAAATGGTGATGAATATGCAAACAGTATCGGTAACGCAATTGGAAATGCAAATGGTTATGGTAACAGCAACGATGATGCCAAAGGGAACACTAACACAAAAGCAAATGCAAGCGCATATGCAAACACAAATGGTAATGCGCATGGTCACGGTAATGCAATTGGAAATACAAACACTTACGGTAACACCAACGATGACACCAAAGGAAACACAAGCATAATGGAAACACAAGCGATGTCATACATGAAACACAAATGGTAATACACATGGCGTATGAGGAAACACAAACAAAAACAGTAATGGAAATGCAAATGGTAACAGTAATGCAAATACGAGCACAAACGCAAAGGGTGATGCACATGGTGATGTAAACGGAAACGCTAATGCAAACAGTTATGGAAGTGCAAGTGGAAAGGCTAACTGTAACAGTAATGCAAACGCACACACATTCTTTCCCGAAAAGATGCATTCAGAAGCACAGTGAATACAAAGAATGTATGCATAATAATGGCCCTCGGAGCAGAAAATTAACACTTTGAATACTAAATTGCTTATATCTTAGGAACCGTACGATGTAGAAAAAAACATAAATTGTCATATTATGTATAACTTTCCTGGCTAATTTTGCACTTAGTCCCATAGCAGGGGACTAAGCATTTTTCTGATTAAAAGTCCGTATCTCGAAGCATTTTTGAGATACGGGCCCCGAAAGGCACAGCGGACGCCGTAATGTTAGTCTATGGGAAATATTGTTAACTTTGGAGTGCTGTAACTTTGTAGCCCTCTAATACTTTGTCACCAAACTACCAAAAGGCACATCTGTGGGATCTTGGCTTTCTTCCCTCCAAATTTCAGCCCAATAGACCAAACCGTTCTTTTGCAGCAAGGTAGCAAAGATTTCCTATTGTTTTAGGCATAGTGTTGCAAGGTAGTGTCGTGATTTGTGACACTTTCGCTAAAACAAATCACGAAAGTGTCGAATGTGTGACACTACTTTGTGACACTACTGTTTACAAAAATTTTAAAACATATTTCTGAGGTGTGTAACCCCCCCCCCCCCCATAAAAGACATGGCTAACATCCTTAGGACTCGACAAGGTAAACACAGCAAGAATTGTGTCCCCAGAGGGTCCCAAATTTAAATGTCAAGCATTTCTGTGACCACCAACTGAAAACAAGATGGTGGATTTGCGGCTCTACAGTAGTCATTTGCGCACACTAAAAACTGCATGTGTGACGCTTTCGAACTTTTTGTTAACTTATCCCATTGACTATAATGGGAAACTTGTTTTTTGAATAACTTTTGAACCATTTTATATTTTTTCATGAAATCTTAGAAAGGCACATTGGGGACCCCAGCTGCATGTTTCCTGAAGGATTTGGACCAGTCACACAGACAGTGAAACCTGTAGGTGAGAGCAAAGAATGCGCAAAAATGCATAATTTGTGCATTTTTCAGCACTCTTTAGCTCCACAACCGTACATCTGACCATAGCAAAACTTGGCAGATCCAGAGATCTATGGTACCAGACTATGCTTGCCAAATTTCAGGCAAATCCATCTTACAGCGGCAATGTTATTAATTGCCACATTTCAGATTTAACCTTAAGTGGGGTACTCAACCCTAACTTTAGTGGCACTACCATTATCATATATATATATATATATATATATATATATATATATATATATGTGTGTGTGTGTATAGATATATATATATATATATATATATATATATATATATATATATATATACCCACCATTAGTTTTTATAATGCTCTTTTAAGAGTATCACCATCCACTCCCAAAGTTATGGTTGGAGCTAAACTAGGAAAAACAGACTTACATTCTCAAGTAATGCTCCAAGAAATATCATATTGGTTAAGGATTACTAATGATAAATACAAGACACTTCCAAGTGAATGCCATCAAGAACAAATTTACTGGTTAAAATTGGATAGGCACTTTCCATGGCTTGCTTCACTAATTATCTGACAAACATCAATGTAAAACATGTATGGACAGATCAAATAAATTAATATACAGTAGCACCAGTTTATAGGAATTTAAAATAAAAATAAAAACAAAAATATGTCAGAATGTTCAGAGTAGTGATATGGAGAATGTGGGACAAGTAAAATATGCCTCTTGCTCTAGGGAACACAAGATTTCTTAAGAGACTGAAAAGTATTTACTTTTACCATTATCACCTGAACTTAGAAGAGCAGTAATACTGGTTAGATTCAAACTCCTTCTTTCAGAGTTTCTAGAAAACAGAAAAGGTCCAAATAGTAAGTCACTTCAGGTCTCTGTAGAACCCCCATGTAATATGGGGTTCTCTTAATTTCTGTCATGTGAATGTACAATGCAAACTCTATAAGAAATTGAGAAATCACTATATCTTCTAATTCCTACAGATGTACTCTGATAATCTTCATAATTTTCATGATGTGCTGTTCATTTTACTCCACCCAATTACTGTCAAAGATGCAGAGGCAATTGTATATTTTTATACTGCCCTCATAAGAAAGGGGATAGAAAAATTAACTTTGTTTTATAATTGTTGGCACAGAGTTTATCTAATTTTTTGCTTATACTTAATAACCACATTTAACATGTGGATTATCTGCAGGATGGCAAAAAAACAGCAGCATATTGCAGTACAAAAATCATAACTTTATTAACAAAGTGCAATTACATAGTTACATTATTTTGATGATAAAAAATGAACAGGACTATTCCAACCAGGTTTCATCCATAGGCTTTCTCAAGGGATACTGTTCCAAGTCAGTTCAGGATATTTAAAATGCAGACAGCCAGTCAGGTGCAAAACATATGTACAGGTGCAGTGCTGAATTAAGTGAGATTGCCACTAACCCACAGTTAAAACACTTGCTCAAAAGAGCAGGTAAAATAATTTTCAAAATTATATTTGCAGTAAACCACTTTGAATACTTAAAATAAATTACATAGTAAAGCCATTAGAGAGACATTGGTATAGAGGAAGAGTTCCCCTGGATTTCAGTTGTTTTGAGTTTAATACCTGCCACCCCTGCGGCTGGCTTCTGTTCTACTCATATTAATATAGTAAATGACTCCACATGGAACCTGTTCTGAGAGAACAGAGAAAAGACAGAGTTAAGCAAATCCAAGAGAATCAGCGGTGAGTTATAAGCTTATCAAGTTATTGCACAATAACTAATATTTAAAAGAAACTCTCTCTCCTAATAGATTTATATCAATACTGTTCATTTTCTCTGTTAATTTATTAGAGTCTCCTTTTCTTCTTTAGAAGTGGCATCACATCCAATCTGTCATTAAGCCCTGGCAAGTAGTGCCCCCCCCAGCTGAAAGATCCACAATACCTCCCTCCCAAGGAGTAAAGCCTCCAGGTCTCCACCTCACTTCCCCAAAGTTACCTTTGCCTGTGATTATCTGAAGGATACTGACCAGTAGGCCAGTACAGAATTACATGCTACCTTTTCAGGAGGGCATTTGCCAATGAGCTCGCTCTTCTCTCTGACGATAATATTAATATGATAAATAATGTATTTTATTCTACATGTGATAAATCACTGTTTGTGTACAGCTGCCTATGACAGTACCTCTTCTTATTGGTTTGTCTTTGTTTTTGTTTTTTATGTGTACCATGTATATATGAACTTAGCCCATTTTTCACTCATGCATATGTTTTGTATGTTGTCTATACTGTACTGGCCTTGTATGTTTCTATATTATAAGTTGAACAATAAACATTCTACTACAATCACTAAAGTGTATTAAATGAACCACTAGGGATCAAGCACTACTGAACATCCTTACCAACAAGGATAACCTGGGCAGAGAATTAGAACTTGGAGAAAGACTAGGAAATAATAGCCATCATAATGCCATCAGTTTCTCAGTTGGAATGACCACGAAAAATAGATGAATGAATAATACCATGCTCCTATACCAGGTAGATTTTGAAATAAATATGCAGTTCACAACACAGTTGGGGAACTAGGTGCATGCATATCAGTGTTGCATCTGTGTTAAGCAACTATGGGATAGCTTTAAAACGTGCTGCACAAACTGCTCTAAAGTAGGAATGTATCCCATAGAAATGGGACAATAAAGTCTGCGTGTTGCATCAATACCTCAAACAGTCATATTTCACAAGTATGTGGACAAATGTTATGTGGAGAGGCTGATTACCTTGTTTATGTTCACCTTAGAAAACAACTGACTGAAAGGAGACATGATGTACACATAATAAAAGTTATTTAATTCAGCGAGTAAACCCAAACTAAGTAGGTGCCTGTCTCATGTACTGATATTTAAGCATGGCTCCATGATGGGAACAGGGAACTATAGGTTAGTGAACTAGATATAAGGGTAGCTGCTCCAGTCGATCATGAGAAGCACACATTTTGAATACTGACAAAGAAAACTTGGACAGGCAACAAAGGATCTTAACAAATGATACCCATCAAAATCAAAATAGGTGGCCAGTGGGGTCCAACTAGGTTTATCCTGGAAACTATCTTGTTCACTATACTTATAAGTGACCTGCAAATGGGTACTTGTCTAGTGTGCTTTCCAGGTCAGTAACAACTAAATAAATAAATACCAGCAGCTGAATTGCCAGGTTGACATCTCCCCCATGGAAAGAGTAGTTGTTTAACAAAAGAAGACATAGGAACTGAAGATTGCATAATAGGAAATGTTATAACACTGTAAATGGTAACCTATTAACAAGGAAACAGGTGACCAGTTGACTTACAGTTCAGTTGCACAAGGATCCATCCATGTGGGCCTTACGTTGTTTGATATATTTAGAAGTTGCCTACTGTAGAAATGTACATCAACAGATGAATCACCTGGTTTGCAGATGATACCAAGATGGGAAGAGTAGTTATGTTACAACAGGTGATAGAGGAAATTCAGAAGGATCTGGACAGGCGTGGGAAGTGGGAAATGAACTTCAGCTCTGCGAAATGCAAGTTGATGATACATCTAGGAAAGAAGAACATGAGCAAAGGAAAATGTCCCATAGATTTCTGAAACTAAGCAGGAAAAAGACCTAGGATAACTGATCAGAAGCAACCTCGAAAAGGAGCAACAGTGTGGACAACAGATGGCGAGGCAAACAAAATCATAACATGCATAAAGGGAAACATCATAAGCAGGTCAAGTGATGTTATATCTTTCCAGATCCTTTGTCAGGTTCCACCTTGAATAATGTGTTCAATTCTAATCCCCATATCTGTTGACAGATGCTGATATTCAGTAACTGAGAAAGGACCAAGGAGCGTGAACAAAATTGTTTAGAAGTTTGGAAAACATGAGCTTTGAGGACTTTCTGACATAGGGCATTTTCAATGGATAAAAGAAGACTCAGAGAGGACATGATCACTCTCTTCAACTACCTAAAAGGGATAACATGGTCAGGCCAAATCCATTTATTTCTTTAGGATGCATAAGGAAACAAAAACAAGGGGACACACAAGGTCAGTGAGAGGAGGAAGATTTAAATGAAATTTTTGGAAGAATTATTTCATCGAACATGTGGTGTACATAATACATTTCACGAACAGGTGGTATCGGCTGATACTGTAATGGCCTTCAAGTTCAGACTCAACAATTCATTGGAAGACAAGAGGGCAATAGGGTACTTCTACTGAACTGGTGGTAGAGAGGAACTTGATGAACCAGTGGTTTTCTTTCCTCCCTGAAGCTGCATGTAAGTATGCATGTGTAATGCATAGTCACAATTAGATGCTAAACAAACAGTCAGACTTAACCGCTATACAGATAAATGGGTTGAATAAGTTGAAGGAAGGGATCATTGTGGTTTTGAAGGGATCTGTACTTGGTCCAGCCCTCTTCAATGTGTACATAAGTGATACATTGTTGGAGAAGGGTTACAGTGGAAAGTGTCTTTGTGGAAGAAACAAAACTCTGTTAGAGAATGTTTAGTTTAGTTTATTGTTCTAGGAATTACTACCTTTGAGCCAGAGGCTCTTTTACAAAGGTTCCACGTCAATTAGGTACAGTACAAAAAAGGTTACATAGATAACACAACAATTTGTGCTGTGTCAAGAGCGAGAAAACATATACAAATACATATCAAATCATTTGTGCAAAAGGACATGAGATATCAATAATCACATTATTATTACAAGAAAGAGGTCATGCCAGATTAGGAGAAACAAATAGGGAAAAAGTCCAGAACAGAGAGAGTAAGTGAAAGGTGTGGGGAGCAGACAATAGCAGGAGAACAGTGTACAGTGTGAATTGTGTTAATTGCTTGAAGAGGAATGTTGAGAAACTATAAAGATGGTCCAGCATTTGGCAGCTGAATTCCAGTTCCAAAAAAATAAAAAGCAAACTCATGCAAATAGGCTGCAAGAACTCACAAGCAGAATACTGGATTAATGGGATAAATGAACAATGCTCCAGGGAAAATGGGTATTTGGGGATAATAATTAGCAATAGCGGGAAGTCATCTTCCTATGGTAACAAGGCTTATGGAAAGGTGCTGTAAATGGGATACTGGGTTGCACTGGGAAGATCTTTATTAGTCACAGGAAAGAAGTGCCAGTTCTTTGGTACACGACATTGGTGAGGCAGTACCTGGATTATGCATGCAACTCTGGAACTCACACCTTAAGAAGGAAAGGGATAGGTTGGAGACTGTGCAGAGGAGGGCAACAAAAAGTCTACAGGGTCAACAAGGAAAAGGTTCTAAGGAAACATTGCAGACCTCCAAATACATTCCTAGAGGGTCAGTAGGGAAAGGGTGATGTGATAGAGACATTCAGATACATTCAGGTGTATAAGCTGAATAGCAGTGTCAATGGCTCAGCAGGTAGCACACTCATCTCTGAGGCCAGGAGATCAGAAGGTTGTGGGCTCTAGCCCCACACCAGGTACTTGGGTTAAATCCCAGTACTGACACTGTAGTGCAGCATGAGAGGGTGCTGCACTCCTGAGGTGCTGTCTTTCGGATGAGACATTAAACCGAGGTCCCTTCTGCCTGTTCTGGTGGTAGTTCAAGTGGATGTTAAAGATCCCATGGTACTTCTTGAAAAGAGAGGGGAGTTTATTGAAAAGAAAAATCAAACAATACAAAGAAAATCAAGCACTGAACAATTCTTAATATAGGAAATCAAGAGGAATAAAAAAAAATATTAGTAAAAATCATGTAATAGGAACATCAGTACTAGTGATCCAAGGTAAATTCCTCCAGTATGCATCCAGTACATGCCTAGGGTATTTCCTTGCGTGTTCTTTCTAGATTGTCTGTAGTTCCTGTGTTATATGATATAATAATAAAACGAGTGGGGTATCTATACGTTGTAATGAAAAACCACATATTGCATTCCAAATACACCATTTTATAACAGTGAAGATTAAATTAAGGGTACCTTTATGATAAAGTTGCCATGAGACAGAAAAGCAACTATACATAACAGTCTCATAGGTAACATTCAGGAAAGCAGGCATGGACCAATATCTGGAGAGAGTACCCAAAAATGGTGATATGTATGGGCATGTAAAAAAAGGTGTGTAATTGTTTCCTCCTGTTGTATACAGGGTACCCTAGGAAAAAAACGTTCAAAAAGCTGTTTATGTTTGTGGTTATTTTTAACATTTATTTTCTTGTGGCAACTAAGCCAGTGTAGATCCTACATTTTTGCTGGTATATTAGGTTCATTTAAAAGTTGTAACAGGGGTGTTTGCCACTGCTGAGGGCATGCAGAAAATGTATTTATTTCCATAAAATAAGTTTTCAGAATATGTGTATAAAGTTGCTTCCTAGTGGTAGAGATCAACATCTGACTTTCAATATTCCAACTCAGAAGTTTAACAAATATGTCTCTAAAATATGAGCGCAATCCAGTCATCTTTTGTAGTAGTACTACAAGGGTAGCACCTTCCATGGCTGAAACCATTGCTGTATAGACTGATAAAAGAGTAAGGCCAAAGGTTTATCTACATGCATCAACAAAGGTGTTAAATTGGTATAACAAAAAATAAAACAATAAAAGATTATTGGATTAACCATACTTAGCTCTCCTTGTTTATAAGGTAGGTAAGTAACGTTCCTTTTCAAGGGGTTGAGGCGACTCCCCTACACCGCCTGAAAAAAATTACTTAAGAGGGTAACTTCCAAAGATTTAGAAGGAAGAAAAATTCTACTTATGAAAGTAAATTGTGGGAGCACATAGGTTTTAATTAATACTATTCTTTTCTTTTTACTTAATTGCCATTTATTTCACTTGTCAACCATTGATCTCCCGACCTGTAATTTGGATTCCCAATTTATCCTATCCAGTTCCCCCAGCCGAAAAGAAAATCCTTAAAATTTTTATCAGGGTTTGTGAAATGGGAATTCCTGATACTGAATTCACAAAAGGGACGATAGGCCCTAATTGTAGGCCTTTGCATTTCTCTCTATTTAAGCTAGCTCCAGTTACTATGTCATACTGGTCATATATATCTAATGCTTCAGTAAGAGAGCTTTCTTCAGGTGCTAAAAGGCATAAATCATCCACATATGCAATGCAGTGAAAAGGGATGGTGCCAACAGCGGTTTGTAATGGCCTAATGTTAACACAAGTATTAATTTTATGCAGTAGGGGATCAATACAAAAGGCATAAAGAAGAGGAGTAAGCAGACACCCTTGGTGCACACGCCTCCTCAGAGGGATCATCGGTCCACATCTACCATTAATAAGGGGCGTGACAGTTACCATTCTATATAAGCCCTGAAGCCATTCAACAAAATTTGGTCGTACCCCGTATTTATGTAAAATTGCCCATAGATATGTATGACTGACTGAATCAAAGGCTTTCTTCTGATCCAGAGAACACATATAGCAAGTTGTTTAAGTAGTGGTGCCCCTAAGAGTTATTTTGTGTTATAGTAATAAGTGATCAGTAATATTTCTGTTTGGAATTGAGCAGGACTTTGATGGAGAAATAACATAAGGGGCAAGCCGCATCAGCCTAGTATCCAAAATTTTTGTTGATATTTTAAAATCTGTATTGAGGAGACAAATTGGTCTCCAATTAGTCAGTAAGCATTTATCTCCTTATTTATAAAATAAATCAATATCCCTTCTGTCATATGTAAAGGAAAGGAGGATGTAACCAGCATAGATGAAAAAACTTGGGCTAGTTCCTCCAAAAGAAAATTACTGAGACACTTATACAGTTCCCCAGTCAGGCCATCTTTCCCTGGTGATTTATCAATAGCTAATAAATTAATAGCAGCCAATACCTCCACTGGTGTAATCTCTTGTATAAGTTCTTGCAAAATATGGGGGTTGGGGGCTGTTGGGACTCTGAGAAGTACTCAGAAAATCTTGAAGTAGTAGTAGATTAATAGGAATCTCTGAAAAGGAAGCTATTGTATATTGTGTAACTAATATCTGTATATCATGTTGTTCAGTATACTTATCACCATTTGAATCGAATAAATTACTAATCTGTTTTTGTTGAGCCCTAGTGGTACATGTGGCTTAGGGACAGAGTGTACGCAAAGTCCCTTACTGTCCAAATGTATGCTGGAACTGAAGAGAACCAACTTTCTGTTGATGAAATTGCAGCATTTGGGTTTTTAGGGTGTTAATCTGTGCAGAATAATCATGCAAAGAAATATAGGAAAGAGTAATTAGTTTCTGTAAGTGTTTCCTAACATGCAGGTACTGAAAATAAGCATCAGTCTTATTGTTTTTACTAATGTGTTTTAGTAAAATTACCAAGTCATGCTTTGAATCGTCCCACCATTGGATGGGTGAATCATAAATGCAAAACACTGATTTCCTAGCCTGTAAAAAGGAAGATAATTTTGCCATACACCAGTCTTGTAAAAGCAAGGAGGAGTTAAATTTCCATAACCCAGGCCCAAATTTAAAAGGTGCGGCAATAGTAAGAATAAGAAGAGCATTATCTGTATATTCCACAGCAGTGTTAGTGATCAAGAATGGGTAGAGTATGTGAGACAAAAAAGAAATCTATTCTAGTGGCCAAATTACCTTTGTAAAAAGTAGGTATCACTTTCTTCTGAAATGTGAGGGCTGCATCTGTAAGATTAGCTGTTTTAATAATATTTGATAAGCAAGCCATGTCGCAAAAAGTTTTAACTGTACTAGTCATTTTCCCTCTATCATGTTTAGTTAACCTACAATTAAAGTCACCCCCAAAAATAACCATCTGAGCAGTATGTAAATATGGCTGTATCTGTTTGAAAAGTTTTACCCGCTCTGCTATGGATTGCCTGGTATAAATATTTATCAAGTGTATGAGATGACCTTGATAACTGATGTCTAATAATATGGCCTGACCTGGGAATAAATCCAACAACTTAATCAGATGAAATTCAATAGAGTGAAATAAAATACCCAATTCAGTACATTGGTCCATACCAAGAGACCAGTAAGATGGCCCAGTATACCAAGCAGAAGTAGCTGCCTGGATATCAGAGATGGTATGCAGCCTGGTATCCTTTAAGAAACATATGCCTGGAGGGCCTGAAAGCAAGGCAGAGAACACTGCCATATGTTTTCTATGACTTCTTATGCTATTCACATTTACTGAAAGACATTGTAGATGAAAGGTCATAGAAGAGAGAAGACACAGGATTACAGGCCACATATCATTTCTTCCTAGAGGCAGACCTGGTACCAGGTTTTACCTTCAATTTCACCTTAGGTTTTTGTTTAGATTTGCCTTTATTTTTAGTGTCACCAGCAAGGGTGTCCCCCTCTGGTTCAGAAACAACCTCACACACTGAGGAAATTATGGACGATGAATCTGTGTCAGCATCAGAATCACTATTTTCTAATGGTAGGGACTGAAAACTATTTTTTAGGTGTAGTGTTTGTATCTTTGCAAGTTTTGGAATGGGGTTAATGTCATGTTGTTGCTTAGGTGTTAGTAATCCCTTCCTATCAGTAGGAATGAGCAATTCAGGAGTGGGCATCTCAATGGAGGTACTAGGGACTGGTTCTGTTACCATTTCTTCAGATGGTAACTGTGCCTCAGCAGGAACACTGTCAGGTATGGGGGGGGGGTGGTCTCAGTCTCAGTGATGACCACAGTCAGAGGTGGGGATGTTGGAACAATAAGGAGTGGAATGGGTGGGTTGGCCATACTTGTTTTTTTCCTCTGTGTTATTGCTATAAGCAGGTGCTGTTCTTCCCCATCTGCCTGTTCTTTATTATGGGCAGCCCAGGAACAGCTCTGAAAAGAATGACCCATTTCGGCATAAAGACTACAAACTAGTTCATTTAAACATTGATTACTAGAATGCCTCAATTCAGTACACAGAGAACAATGAAATCTTATCACATACAGTATACTGCTAATGTGGCATACTGACTGCATGTATAGCAGGCCTTCAATTGGCCTGCATAAAATAGAACACTCCAGTCTCTTCCTAAAAAGAAAGAATTAGGTAGGTGTTGTAGGCCAGAGTCTGTAGAATGTAACAACGCTTTATATTTCCAGCCTCCAGTCCCATATTGTTCACTTTCAAAAATTGCCTCAGGGCCTTCTAGAATGCTGCAGTGCTGTTTCAGCCAGTAAGTAAGATCTAAGATGCTGACCTCTACATTCTGAAATAATACTGTAATGTTCTTAACTGCTGGTTTTGTAAGGGGTATAGCTTCAAATGAAGTATCCAAGGTATCCTTGAGTTCATATTTTTTCCAAAATTGGTCTAAGCCCCCAGTAGTTTTAAAGCTAATATCATAAATATGCTCCCCCAAGAAGTGTATCAAAGCATACGCTTTTGTGGCAAAGAATCTAAGAGAGTCTTTCAACAAAGCTTTCCCCACATAGACCCCATCAGGTACAGTATCTAATCCCCCTTTGTACAATAATCTCACTGAATTATGCCTCTTCACAGAAGCTATTAGTAAATGAGACAATGAGGCATAGGGCCTTCGAGGAGCACGGGGTACCATGTTCAAGGGAGCATCTGGCATATCTGCTGTAGGAGAAGCAGGCTGAGTAGGTAGATGGAGAACTGGGTGAGCTGTAAACTGTAGTGTCTGAGTAAGATGCATAGGGGAAATTGTTTCAGTATTATCTGGAGCTGCTGAAGGTATTCTAATAGGAAATGAACCAGAAACCGATTTCAAGCCATTTGAGGATTTTTCCCAGCCAGCAGCAAGGAGTGCAGTCTCTACTCACCAATCTTTCTCAGGAAACAGTGTTTGCTCATCCAGTGTCAAAATCAACATAGTTTGCTCAGTAATTTGTGGTCTAGGCGGTTCCGTTGGAGTCAAAGTAATACTACATATAGAGGTCTCAGTTTAGCAGGCCACTGCCTTCTCCTTTTATGCTGCCATGTCAGCAAGCAGCGGGGGAATCAGCTGAGCATCAACTTGCATTCCTGACACTAGTCGAGAAGAGCTAGAGTGAATATCATTAGACACAGAATGTAAAAGTTACAGCCACTGTCACAAGGATTGTTGCTGCATTTTTTTTTTTTTGCAATTTAAACTTTATTGCAGTTTCAACAACACAACAAAACCAAAATACAATACAATACAACATTGGAAACAGAACCAGGAAATAGGAGTGGATACATGTCTCAATCAACATTATGCTAAGAGTACCCCCCCCCCCAAAGTGGGTTCTATGTGACAAGGGCGACTGAATGTCAGCGACTCGTCATTAGGGTACACAACCACAAGGGTGACTGAAAAACAGTATGTTATGTAATGCAGGGGGCTTCGCCCTTCCACACACCCCCGTGGGGGGCATTGCCCCCCCACACCCCCCTTAATTAGGATTCCTACTCCAGAGGGGGGTGCAACTCTGGGAAAGAGGTGGAATCCAAGGTCACTCACATTGTCAGCGCTATTGTGCAGTCGCCCTTATGAACAGTCACCGACATTCAGTCGCCCACATCACAGGCTACCCTCAAAAAGACATACCCACAAATCCCTCCCTCCTCCAAAGCACACCAGGAAGTGCAACTCTGCTAAAATGACCTAGAAAAAAGGTAAAAGCAATTAACTACTGGATGCCAGAGTGGGACTAAGAAAGAGACATGTTAAGTTTTATGGACAATAGGGCATAGAGTGGTTCCCACCGAGATCAATAACACTGAGACCTGCCCAGCTGGTGTGTGATCTGTTTTTCCCTCTCACGCGCCAACAAAATTTCTTGATGCCATTCCTTAAATGACGGAATGGCATCATCCAGTCAATGCCGGTGGATGATTAACTTCACTGTTGTAACAATCAAGGACATATAGGCTCAGCTGGATCCAAAAAGCTCCTCTGGGAATAGTCCAACAAGACAGATCTCGGGTGTAAAGAAGGAGTCCAGCCCCAAAAAGGGATCAAGAAAAGATCAGATATCATTCCAGAGGGTGGTAACCTTTGGACATCCCCAGAGGATGTGCTTCAGATTACCCTCCGCTATGCCACGGCAGGAGCAAGTGGGAGAGGTGTGCTTTCCCATCCTGTGGATCCTAACAGGTGTGTAGTAAAGGTTGTGTAAAATATGGAATTGTAACAGTCAGTAGTGATCCTGTTTAATGAATTTATATAAATGTAGCCAAGACCACTGCCAAGTCTTAACGTCCACCTGAATTTGTAAGGCCTGTTTCCAATAAAAGCATATGCCTTCCAGGCTGGTGGGGTCTCTCAACTGAAAAAGGTGATAAAAACCAGACACAGAATGGAGTTGGATTGCCGTGTATAGGAGATCAGATAAGACTCCCGCAGATGGCAGGGACCAGGGAGTTACCCAAAAATGAGGTAAGGGCTCTAGAGAGTTGTAGGTATTTAAAGGGATGGAAAAGTGGGATGGCAAATCTTTGCTGTACCACAGGGAGTGTGGCAATTGCATCTCCATCAATGATGGACTCAAGGGAAGCCATCCCGAGACGGGGACAAAATTGGAGAGGGATGGACTGGTGCACAATTTGGATATAAGGATTCTTTAAAATGGGCAGAGACAAGCCCTTCCTCCACTCCCATCTCATGTATGAGCAAAGTTGTCTGACAGCTTTAAGAGACCAACATATAGGAGTGTTTCGGAGTTTAGGGGGTATCTGGGAGGGTATGAGATATAAAAGGCTAGCTAGCCGAAGCCCTGCCTGTCCACATATACGCTGCTCCAAAGACAGCCAAAGCAGATAGTAGTCTGGGACCATAGAAATGGACTTGGGAGACTCCCAGAGAAAACATTTAGAACTATGCAGGGAGCAGTAATATAGGAAAAAGTCTGGGAGTCGGAGACCTCTCCATTCTCTTGCGAGGGTGAGGTTGGAATAGGCCCTTCGGGGAGCTCCTTGTTTCCATAAGAAAGCCAAGATGGATGAGTTGAGCTTGGTGAACCATGCCTTGGGTAAGTAGAAACCCAACATTCCAAGGGGTAAAGAATATGGGGCAAAATATTAATTTTAATAGTTTGTACCTTACCCCAAAGAGAGAGGGGGAGATGTATCCATCTCTGTAAATCAACAGAGATCTCCTTTAATAGAGGGGCTAGGTTCTTTCTTCTCAGTGCAGTCAAATCCCATGTAACTCTAATGCCCAAGTAGGTTAGAGTATGCGGTTCTCAGAGTAGGCCCATATCCAAGGTTGACTGGTGTGTGACATGAACATTGAGTGATAGTACCTTGGTCTTGTCAAGGTTCAGTTTGTAACCTGCCACCTCCGAAAATCTACAGATTTTGTCAAGTGCTGTAGGGATGGAGGACTGAGGATGGTTTAGGTGTAAAAATAAATCATCAGCATAGGCTGAGAGTTTACAACTTAGCCCACCCACCTGAATGCCTTCAACCAGGGGATTATCCTGGAGGCTATGCAGTAAGGGTTCAAGACAGAGAGTGAATAGGAATGGAAAAAGGGGACATCCCTGCCATGTTCCATGCTACAGACTAAAAGGGGCAGACAGGACCCCATTGCTACAGATCCTGGCTGTGGGGTGAGAGTATAGGACATGTACCCAGTCACAAAACCCATCAGGGAAACCAAATTTATGGAGAGGGCAAAAAGAAAAGGCCAAGAAACTCGGTCAAAGACTTTCTCTGCATCGAGCAAGACCAAAGCCACTGGAGCCTTGCCATCACTCGATGCAGAGCTCAGGTGCCAGAGCTTGCAGAGATGGTAGGAAGAGGGTCAACCAGACATGAAGCCTACTTGCCTTGGGCTAATGAGACCTGACCAAACCTGGAGCAAATAGAGGGCCAACACCTTCACCATTATTTTCAGATCAGAATTGAGTAGGGAAATAGGCCTGTAATTGCTGGGCAACCGGGGGTCCTTTCCTGGCTTCAGGATGAGGGAGATCCAGGCCTGAGTATACGAGAAGTCGGATAGACCAGATGAACCCAGGCAGTTAAACAACCGAGTCAGGACAGGAGTGACCACTTCCTCACACTCAGTATAAAAGTTATTGAGGAAGTCATCAGTACCCGGAGCAATGTTTTTTGGAAGAGAGCAAACAGCCACCCTTCCTTCCTGCTCTGTTATAGGGGCTTCTAATAGGTTCTGTTGGGCAGGGGAAAGCTGTGGTAAGTGCACAGCATTCAGATAATTCGCAGTTCAGGCAGGGAGTTCAGGTGATGAGGAGTCGGCCACATAGAGGGATTGATAGTACTGACAGAATGCATCTGCGATCTCCTGAGGTTGCGTAAGGATACAGCTCCCAGGGCTGGCTGAAGAGAATGTATGGCAGTCTTTGTCTCGGTCTGTTGGAGGCACAGGGCCAGAACCCCACTGCCCTCTCCCCCAACTCCAGATAATGCAGCTTTGTGCGCTGTAGAGATAAGTCAGCCTGCTCAGCCAAAAGGCTGAAATATTGAGCTCTCAGGGCATTTAACTGACACCAGGAGTCGGGATCCGAGGAAGCAGAAAGGGATCCCTCAAGAGTTCTAATTTGTCATAGTAAGCTGTCTGTCTTATTCACCCTCTGTTTTTTGTGGGCGGAGGAAATCCATATCAACTCTCCTTGTAGTGCACATTTGGCTGCCCCTCACAATATATCCAGGTGAGAAACTGAGCCTTCATTAGTCAAGAAGAAATTCTGTAGATGGGTTTTAACCTCTGCAAGGATCTCTGGGTTTCTGAGAAGGGTAGCATTGAGCTTCCAAGTGGGGTCCCGCTCCTCTAATCCAAGAAGCCTGTGATCCAAGGAGACTGCTGCGTGGTTGGAGACCACTGTGAGTTGTATGTCACAGGTCTGCAAATCTGACACAATAGAGGTACTGATAAGAAAGTAGTCAATTCTAGACTGTGAGGTATAGGGTGCAGAATAAAATGTATATTGACACACAGAAGGGTGTAGAAGGTACCAGGGATCATTGAGCCCAGCTGAGTCTAGCAGGTCCCACAGGCCCCAATGCCCCAGGGATAATCCTTTCCTGTTGGCCCCCGAGCGGTCCAGGTCTGAGACATACACCAAATTCCAGTCCCCCAAGGATTATTGGTAGATGCAAATATGGGGCGAGATGAGACAAGAGATCAGCAATAAACTTGGGTACTCTATGTTGGGGCCATAAACTGATCCTAATACCAGTTCCAATAGGCTGAGTCTGCTGCGTAAGAAAACAAAATGGTCCCCGGGGTCCCAGATCTCCTGTAGCAGTACAAATGGGATCAACTGGTTGATAAGAATAGCAACTCTACCTCTTTTATTACTAGCTCCTGCGCCATACACCTGCCCTGCCCATTCTCTACAGAAAAGAAGGCCATCCTCCTGCATAGATGGGTTTCTTGTAACAGGGCGAGGCTGGTTTGGAGTTGTTTGAGGTGTCTCAGAACCATGTGATGTTCCTTCTTATTTTGGGCACCCTTAATATTCCAGGAGACAAATCTATAACTATGAGACATGGTTATTATTCAAAATAAGAAAAAAAAAAAAGGCATACCGAAACCGATGGAAGGAAACAGTGAAATCACAGATAGACCCAAATCCCCTGGTGTGCTTTGGACCCCAATCCCTCCCAAACCATACATGATAACAAAAACAACTCCCATACACACACACATCTAACTATGTACAAATCTGACCCCTGGTCCCGAGGACTGATCTTCCAAGTTCTTTCCATCCATGATGTTGTATACGCTGCTTTCCCATCAGTCCCCCCCCCCCCCGGCTGTGCACAGAAATGGAAAACAGATCTCCCCTTACCATTTGCTATCATAAAGAATACCTGCCCTCCAAAAAAATTCTAATTTAAGTGCAGATATATGCTAACTTAAGGGGTGCACAGTCCAGTGTGATAGAGGAGACTACAGGATCTGAAGGGTACCAGTTAGCCCATGATATGCATAGATAAACTTTCACAGAAAATACTATAGAAACCCATTTAAACAAATCACTATTATCAGTACAGTCACATATAAGACCCTCCCTGATTTCTCAAGTCCAGAAATGCAGGAGCTGTGGGGGAATGAGGCCACTAAGATAACATGAAAAGAAGGCAACCAGGGGTGGCATTAAGATATAGCTAGTCTCCCCTCCTCCAAAGCATATAGTCCCCAAGATAAATGGCCTCCAGTGTGTAATGGGCAAGGATGTGTTGCCTTCATGATAGAATCTAGGAAGTTTATTTAAAATCGGAGGAGTCCCACATCTTGGAAAGGGAAGGGAGAACAGTCTAATAGGCCAGCTGAGAGTAAGTGTCCAAGTACACATGCTGGCATCGTTGCCCTAAAGGTGTCCATCGGCAAATATGTTCAGTTGTTCACTGCAATGACCCTTAAGGTATAAAAAGTGCTTCTGGGCCAGATACCGGTCTTCATGTAGAAATCAGGTCATCTACAGATAGAAAGGGACTCAATTCAGTCCATGCCATGAGAAAGTAGGTGGTGGTGCCCCGCAGAAAACATCTGGATATAAAACAAAATATGGAAAGCTCCCAATAGTCCAGGGTGCAGCCAAACAGTTCTTATTAAAGAGTTAACACTGAACACAATAAAATATATAATTTGAGTAGAGCTGAGCCCTAGGCAAGTGCTTACACAGGCATATCATGAAGGTGGCCCCACACTGGTTTAGAGATGGCCAGGTACAAGAATGTAAGTTCTTGGGTTGCTTGGACAGGGGTTTTGAAACTATGCCATTACCCTCGATACTGCACTTGTAGTACAGAGGGATAACGCATATGAAAGTGGACACCTGCTGCAATAAATTTGGACACAGTGGGGTGAAAATCCTTTCTTCTCTGTCGCACCGTTATAGGGAGACCCTGGGTGATTTGAAGAGAGGTGCTTTCCCACATAATGGATTGTGCATCTTGAACCTTGGAAATGATGTGTTGCTTGTTGAGATAGTTGAGGCATTTGAAGATTAGTGGCCTAGGAGTGGCCCGCTCTGGAGGCATGGGCCTTAGGGAATGATGAGCCCCCTCAATGGTGTACATGGGGCCATTGGGTGAGGGCCCCACAATATGCTCACAGAACTTCTGGACAAATAAAATTGCATGGGACCCTCTGCTCATTCAGGTATCCCTAGTATGATAAGATTATTGCATCAGCTGTGGGCTTCAAGGTCCTCTAGGTGATCCTTCAGCTTCTTGTAGCATTGCTGCAATTGTATAAGCTCAGGGTCAGTCCTCACATGCCAGTCTTCCAGCGAGGATGTGCAAGCTTCGGCATCTCCCTTGCAGTGAGAGAATCAATGGAACCCTGCATATGCTAGAGGAATTCTGTGATGTTTCGGATTGTTTTCTTCAGTGGCTCCAATTGAATGAGAAATCTCTCCTCCATGAGAGCACTCAAAAAATGTTGCTGTCATGGATGCAGTCTGAGCCTTAGGATGCTTGGAGGTTTTGTCGGGCTTCATCGGTGGGGTGTGTTTGGGCTGTGGTGGCTTCATCTCTGCATCCATGCTGCTAACTTTCCCTCAGAAGGAATCTCTGACCAATACTCTACATGATGCAAATAAAGTTAGGTCACAAATATTTAAAATGCTCTGGTAAACTACTTTATTTAATTGGAAGAGTCAGGGCGCGTGAGAGGAGAGTGACCAGTCAGTCAGACACCCATCACATGACCCCTTTTGCTGCATTTCTAATTCTATCTCTTCCTGCTACAACCTGCTATATTCAGAATTACTGTCTTCCACTTCATGAGCTGTAACAATTTCTGAACTTTGAACCACAACCAAAGGTACTGACTTTTGTTCCATAACTGCACATACTGTGGTCTCTACATAGTGAGAGGCAGGGGAGAAGACCTGCTCCCCAACCTCCAAGATGTCCCTCCTCTCTGGAATTCCACTGCAAGTGGCCACTGGGATCCGATGATCACAGGGTCTGCCTACAGGAAGAGTAGGGGAATTTGTTTATTCAGAACTTCAAAGCAAAATATTACAGAGAGATATTAGCATACAAAATCCTAAGAAAGCATCATGACACACATAAAGAAAGAAAATAATAAAATTTATTTTTGAAAAGGAAAAATTCCCTCCCACCCTTTTCCAAAAGTGATAAGCAAAAAAAAAAGACAAATATACAAATTATACAACGAGTTAATCTACAAAAAAAGATAAACACAGGTAGGTATGGTATCATACCTCAGTATCTCAAAGCATACACACAATCATATTTCTCCAGACCTACTAGGCCTTAAGCATACAACTAAAAACCCTTACTAGGAGAGCAGGGAAAATTAAAAGATAAATAGCAAGAAAAAATCCAGAATCCAGGAATACAAAAGAAATCAAAATGAAAAAATTTAAGTTATGGGAACATCTGTATCTGTAATTCATGGTAAGTTCCTCCATTTCTGTAGTAGAATACAAGAGGTATATAGTTTAGATTCATTTTGATATATATGATGAAGTTCTACTGTTATTTTCTGTAAAAGTTCCACATGAGAAATAACCTTCTGCTGCAATGTAAAAAGACAATGACAATTCCAGATATGTCACTTACAAGCAGCAAATATAACATGTAAAGTGCCCACATCCCATTTAGACCAATGCGAAGCATAAAATCCATATATGAGAGTTTCATAAGATACTGTCGAAAAAACAGGCGCATTCCAAACACCAGCAACATATGACCAAAATGATAGAATATAGGGGCAAGAAAAGTATAAATGATGCATAGTCTCAAGCTGTTGAGAACAACCTGCACGGGAACAATTACGTTCTTCTAACTGCTTGTGATGGTGATTTCCCCTTACATTGAGTTTCTCATGACAACACAACCAGATTATATCTCAGAATTTAGGAATGATTCACTTCTCAACCAAAAGGTACTGTAAAGTCAAGAGATATGGAGCAGGACATTTAGGAAAAATTAATACTTCAGAAAAATGGGAACTTATCACTGATTAATAAACACATTTCTTAGGTGTAGAGACTATCCCAGCACTAGTGAGTTGCCACTGTCACAGTTTTACAAAATAATTACAAATGTAAGGCGCTGCCATAGGATTAGCTTTTAAATAATGATTGGAGCCAGCAGTCCATTCCTGAAACCATGGACCTACTGATTGTCTAAATTGACCTGTTCATGTCTTAAGGACAGATTTTAATAATGGGGTAAAGTTAGAATAAAAAAATTGACAATAGTAAAACAAAAGAGGATTCACCATATTAAGACCTCCCTCTGAGATTGGTAAATATAGGATATTTCTTTTAAGGGGATTAAGGCGGCTACCCCACACGGCCTGAAAAAATTATTAAAAAGAGCAGCTTCTCGCTGTTTAGGTGGGGGAAAGACATTACACAAAAACAAAAAAGAGGCAATAAATATGTACAAATCATATAAATATGCTTGGATTTGCTCAATTGCCATTTATTCCAATTTTGAAGCATGCCTTTACCCTTATTAAGCAAAATGTCCCCGTTATAAACAGCTGGGTTAGGGGACCTAAAAAAAAACTCAAAATCCTGATATGCTCCACTGAGAAACTTATACCTGATATAGAATCCTGGGTCAGAAGGGTAACCCCTAATTCATAACCCACACACTTCAATTTGTTCAATGAGGTGCCAGAAATAGTCCCAAAGAAATCACTTAAGGAAACAGCCCTTTGTATAGACAAAATCGTAGAGGTACAAATATAAATATCATCTGCATAGGCTAAAGAAGAAAAAGGAAGAGAAACTCCAGTAATGGCGATGGGAGGAATCATAAGATATAAATAACATAACAAAGGGTCAATACCAAATACATACAACAAAGGACTAATTGGGCAACCTTGTTTCACTCCTCGTTTTACTGGAAGGAGTGGCCCAAGTCATCCATTAACTAAGGGGGAAACTGTAGCATGTCGATAGATTTTTTGTAACCTTGCAATAAAAGGGGAAGGAATTCCATAATGCTCAAGAGTGAGCCACAAATAATCATGATTTACTGAATCAAACACCCTTTTTTGATCAAGTGACATAATGAAATTTGAATGATCCATAATGTGAGACCTATCAAATATTTCTCTTAAAAATAACAGTTGAATGGTGATCGTGCATCCCGGAACAGCACAAGATTGTGCCAGGGAAATCAGAAACTGAGCTACAGTCAAAAGACGCGTATTTAGTATTTTCATACGTATTTTCAAGTCTACATTGAGGAGAGTAATCGGCCTCCAATTGGAAAGTTCCATTTTGTCTCCTTTCTTATGTAAAAAAATAAGAATTCCTCCTACCATATCTAAAGGAAAATCTGAACATGATAGCAAAAAATTAAAAACATCAGATTGTTCTTGAGAAAAGTCCACACTCATCAGCTTATAAAGTTCTGATGTTAGCCCATCCCTCCCAGGTGCCTTACAGGTTTGCAGGGATGTAATTGCACTAATCGCCTCTTGTGGAGAAATAGGATCAGCTAATTGTTGGAGAGTAGAGGAAGGACAATCAGGAACTGTAATTTGTTGCAAAAAGGCCTTCACAGCTTCTTTATCAACAGAGTGTGCCTGAAAAAGTGACTGGGTATAGTTGGATATTTCCAACAGTATTTCTGAATGGGAGGTCTTAAGGAGACCATCCTGTCCCTGTACTCCCTCAAAAACCTTCTTTCTCACCCTGTCTGTACAACTAAGGAAAGGACATAGTGTTGCAAAGGTACCCTGTGTACCATATTATTGTTGGAATTTTAAAGTATGTGATTGAGCCATATGAAAGGGAGACAATTTATCCTTTATCAGTTTGATCTGGGTGGAAAAATCATGTTTAGTTGTTTGTGCTAAAGACATCACTCTTTGCAATTGTTGTCTATCCTGTAAATAAGAGAAATAATCTTGTTCTCTTGAAGTTCTCCCTAATAATTTCAAAAGTGCTATCAGATCTTGTTTTGTGTCAAGCCACCAATATAAAGGGTCATCATGCATAGCATATAGAGATTTTCTGGCAGAAAAGAAATAACGCAATTGCTGTAATATATCCTGGTGAGTCAAAAGATCAGAATTCAATTGCCAAATCCCTTCCCCATTATCAAAGCAGAGTCCAAGCCCACAGTAAGTCATAACACGCAATGATCAGAGAATTCAACTGGGATAATTGCAACAGAATGTATGGGTAATGGTTTATTAAGGAAGAAAAAATCAATCTTAGTGGCTAACATACCTTTATGGAATGTGGGAACAGGTTTTCCTTGATGCCTAGCATATGCATCACTTAGATTTGTAGTTTGTACCACAGTTGCCAAACAGGACATATCACAAAATTGTTTTTTCATGGTAGTACCCCTACCCTGATTCTTATATGTCATACCACAGTTAAAATCACCACCCCAAATGATATGGTGTGGGGTATGGAGGTAAGGCTGTACAGTACAAAAATAATTCTACTCTGGCAGCCTTTGTCTGAGAGGCATAAACATTAATCAGTCGAAAACAAACACCTTGCAATAAAACATCCAATACTAGAACCCGTCCGTTTACTAAATCAATAAGCTTCAAAACTGAAACAGTAATATTAGTAAATAAAATAGCTACCCCAGTGCAGGGCTCCAAACCTACAGACTAAGAAGACACACCAGAATACTACCATTTTGCTGCATAAGAGAGCTCAGTCATGGTTTGCAACCATGTATCTTGCAAAAAGAAAACAGCACTTTCAGTGGAGTATAAAAATGAAGAAATAGCAGCCTGTCTCACCTTATTCTTAACACTGTTCACATAAAGTGAGCAGAAATGTAAAGACGGAGTCATTCCAAAAGTTTAAAGAAAGGTAGCCCTCATGGAGGTTTGTGCCTTTGTTTTTTCCCTTTCTTTTGCCCTGGGATAACCGCATGGGGACGAAAGGGTTGTTCTTCTTCTGGCTCCATGTCTGATTTTCCCTCTGGAATTTCTAACCCTGGTTGGGAGGATTCAGATTCAGCATCTGAGACATCCTGGGCAAGTAACAGAGCATGAAATCTGTTTGTAGTAGGAGTAATGGAAAGTTGTGGGACTTTTGAAGCAGGCTGAGGGTTGTATGAATGCCTTCTGGTTACCCTGGTCTGAAGGGGTAACTCCTGAGGAGGTAAGGGAGGGGGCATAGAAACAGTTTCAGGTTGGGGCTCAGGAGGAGGGGGGAGGTGTGGTTTGAGATAACTCAGAAATTGCTTCTCTTTTATCTGGGGCAACCTCAGGCCCAGTTAAGGGGCAGGGTGGATGAGGCGGGAAAGGGCACGGCTGGAACAGTGTCAACAGGCCGGGAGTGGGAGACAAAGATAGGGGAGTCAAGTCTGATCTAGATGAATGAGATCTTTGTGCAATAGCTATCATTAATCTCTGCTCCTCTGCACCATGGGGATCCGGTTGCCTATGTGCTGCTGCAGGGCAGGTAGCATAGGAGTGGCCATGCTTACCACACAGAGTACAAACAGCTACACTATTACATTGTGCGTTAGTGTGTCCAAAAGAATTGCAAAGTAAACAACGGAGCTGGTCACAAACACTGCTAATGTGGCCTGGCTTGCCACACCTGTAACATGTCTTTGGCTGCCCAGCATAGAAGACCACACCCCTGTCCCCACCTAAAAACACACAATTAGGAAGATGCTGCAACCGATCCTCAGAGGAATATAAGATCACCCTGATTTTTCATCCTCCAGTCCAAATATCTTCTGTGTCAAAAATTGCCTCCGGGTGCCTCAATACTGTACAACATTGCTTTAACCAAAGGAGGAGGTCAGTGACACTCACTCCCTCATTCCTAAAAAGGACTGTAACTGTTTTATGAGCTGGTTTTGTCAATGGTATTACTTCAAAGGGTGACCATAAAGGAGTATGTTTAACTTTATGATAAGCATCCCAGAATTGATCCAACCCACCACTTTATTTAAAACTGACATCAAAAATCTTTTCGCCCGAAACATGAATTAATGCATACATTTCAGAGGAAGAAAAGTGCAAACTATCTTTCAGCAAACATCTGGCTACAAATTTGCGATCTGGGAAGACTTCCATACCCCCCTTATAGACAAATCTAACAGCATTATGCCATTTAGCAGAGAAGGTGGGAGTCCTAAAAAAAGAAGCATAGGTGCGAGAAGTGTTACGTGGATTTTCTGTGGAAGGGTTTAATGGTGGACCTTCAATGTCGTCTGTAGACAAATGTGTATCTAAATGTTCCATGGAAGAAGAGGGTGAAATCCTAGAAGAGGAGTCATCATTGGCTGGAGTGGGAGTAGCTGAGACATCAGTGTCTAGCTTAAGGATAGGGTTCTGTGTCAACATTAAGTCCAAAGGCAGTTCTAATGGAGAATCATGAAGTGTCACCTTATCATGTATAGTTTCATCAATAAACTTAGGTTTAGAAGCAGTAGGAGATGAAAGACAGCAGAAACGGGGTGTAGAGGGGGGACTGACTGACCTGTTTTGCCCATACAGACCCCCGGTAGCCTTATGGGGGAAAACCCAGAGATCCAGCGTCCAGTATCAGGGAGCTTCACCCAGCTGGCAGCTTGCAGAGTAGAATCTACAGACCAAGAGGCTTCTGCCTCTTCAACCTGGTCTGCCCAAGAAGAGGGCTGTTGTTGCGAGTGCTTAACAACGCTTTTTACAGCGCGTTTTTCCGTTGTTGCAGCAAATGAAAAGACTGTGGCTTTTTCCTGATCAGTAGGAGTAATGGTAAAAATAGTACTCACAGCTGGGGTTGAAGTGCGTATAGCAAGATGCAATGAAGCAGAATCTGCAGCTTTAACAACTGGTGTATCTGCAACCACTGTAGACGTGGCAGCCTCTGTTGCACTGGACAGCTCAGCTGCTGTCAAAGCCGCTGAAATAGTTTCCTTTGTTCTGGTAAACTTCGCTTCTTCTGAAGCCAATAAAAGTCGAAGCACCTCTGGATCCTGTTCAGAAATATCCATAAATTGATCTGATTTGTGTTTTAGTAGATCCACAGTGCATAATTCTCCACGCAATCCAGACTGTATAGCAGTGAAACTCACCACAGCATCTGCTTGTTTTTGAAATGTACAATCTCCAGTCTAAGGCAAAGCTTCCAATTCTGCCGGTGCCTCAAAAAAAACTTCTGGCTCCAAAGTTTCAGCCTCAAGAGGAGAAGACAACTCCCCAGTCTGCAGCACAACCTGCTGCATCGCTGTCTGCTCACCAACTGAGTCAGCCATTCCAACGGTCAGAGGTTCCCCCTACTGACGAGTAGGGGAATTTCCCCGGTGTCCTGGCCAAATTTCCCCCCATTCACTAAAAATACCACCAACAGCTTAATCTGGTTCAAGGTCAGTTGGCATTCATCTGTATCCCCTTCCCCTGGGTCATGCCTGAAAATAGGCAGAATTTATCTAGTGCACTTACCTGGTCAACAAAAACTAAATAAATAGCAAGGTAACTGGTCAGAGCTGTTCAGGTTGAACAAATTGTCAGTCGTTATGGGTTCCATGTTCATGCTGATGAGGCAGGTTCAGAAATAATGCTACTGTAGGAAGTACACTTTCATACAGCCGGAAGGGGGGCATATAGGATAGTACCTGTATACATGGCAACTTGTACAATGAAAAATCCATTAATGTTTTCAAGACTGGCTGGGATGGCTTTAAGGGTCTTATTAACTAGAGGAGGATGGGGAGTGACAAGAAGAAGGTGGGAAGGATGATAGGAAGAGCCAGGCTACATTGGATGGAATTCCAGTCTTTTTCTGCCCTTACTTCTGTGTTTCTATGTTTTAAATATTGCCTTGTGTGGTACAAAATGGATACAATACCAGCATGGTATGTATTGTAGCAGAGGACTTTGAACAGGTAAGTATTCTTTGACATTATAGTATTTTGTATAAAACACCACAGGTATTCCTGTCTCCATATATACTGACCTTCTGCCAGAAGTTTTGAGCCTAAGATGTACATAACTGGAACTTAGGAAAATCCAACTATACTTCAGGAAGGGTTTCCACAGCCCCATTTTATTCAGCACCGTACTTGAGAACAATATGGGGAAAAGTAGTAAATGATGCCATGTCATACAGTATGTCAGCAGCAACAACAAGAATAAACAACATGGCTGTGTCAGCATGTAGAGTGCAAATACTGCTAAGGGTTAAATTAAAGTGCGCTGAATATAAAAAAAAACAATGTTAAAATTGACATTTCAACCTTCCTGTCTTTGTTATGAATGATCTATAAGGAACATATATTTTCTGTATAAATCATTCTTAATAAAGCCCTAGTGATCAACATATCAATTCTAACTTTATTTTACATTTGCAGTACACAGTAAATGTAACCCTTTTGTTTTACTGGCAACAGAATTAGTAACTGCAGATTTGCTAATGATAGCAATATTTAAGATTCTGACTAAAATCATTGCCAGTACACTCTGATGACCTAAAAAAATATGGTGAGTAGCACGTTGAGAAGACTGAAATCATAATTGCTTCTGTAGATGAAAGGTGCTGCCTTCATTGTCCATCAGTTTGAATGTCAGTACTTCAGTAGCAGCCATGTACTGTATATGATATTTAATTAAGTACAAAGATTAGTGTCCAAAGAGCACAGACATTTGAAAATCCAGTGAATCAAAAAGAACCCTTGGAATACATGAACATTTTACACTTGTGAAAGACTCATCCTAATCAAGCCTGTATGTTTTTAATTTATTTTTCAGAAATAGAGAAACATGAATGATTTCAGTTTTATGACAAAAAGGTTATAAGACCAGAAGAGAGCGAGTGCCTCAGAAAGAGCTTTCACATGCTAAGCATCACACATAACCAATACAAGCCTCTCACAAATAACCAATACAAACCTTTGCAGGTGGATATGTTCTGATTGGATTTGACTGTTCTCTTAAGCAATGTCAACTGTGTGTTCAGATACAATAACTTCAAGAACGTGCAAGGAAGAATTAGGTTTGCTTGGGTAAGAATTTCTCATAACACAAATAGATAACATTAAACAATATTTAAAGGGTTGTTAAACATTTCCAGAGCATTTTCTCTGAGTCTACATCAATGACTTGGGAAAATGTGGTGCCACAATAATGCCCCTTCCCTCTGTTTCCCAGTATTTGCTACTCTGTTCTATGCCATTCAGAGGACCTTTGAAACTAATAGCTGTTCTACATTAACCTTGTTATCTGTTTCAAATAAGATCTATAAGACACAAATTACATTATTTAGAAGTACTATCGTTTTATGGAAGATAAATTACTGTTAGCTGTAAGGAACATTTCATTTAAGTTGTATCACTTGGTATAAACTTTGGCCCAACTCTTGCTAAAGGGGCATTAGCTAACATTAAAATTATAGCATGACAACAAGATTTTTGTAAATTTACTGATTCATTCAACAACTGTAAGCATGCTTGTTGGAGTGTTTATCACAATATAGGTTGTTGTCGTTCACACTCTGTCCCATGACTGGGACTATCACCCTTGGGAAGCACCAGAGAACTCAGTCATGTGACCAAAGAAAACCTTGACCAAGTGAGGGTTCCCAACTTGATGAGCTGCAAGGACACAGTCTCCTTAGACTACAGGTACTTTAGGGACTGCACATTTAATATTTGCATAATGAAGAGGGAACTGTGCATGAATCATGGATGGCTGAGCCATCCAGGACCAACTCGATGGTGGAATATTTTGACCTTCAGAATAAAAGAAATGGATAAAACCCCATGGAGGAGCTCTTTGAGGGAGGGATTCAAGGTCTCAGGCTACCTTTCCACCACACTTCTTATGATTATTATTATCATCATACTATTATTACACTCCAAATAATGGTGGTGAAAGTGCTGCAAAGTTTGAATAAGAAAAGTAAATAAGCACATCCCCCAAGAAAAATATGCAAGACACTGGGACTCCAGAATGAGACACAATAATTCACTTTTTAAAAATGTTCTGAAATGGGTTGCTGTCCTCTCTTGCTGTCTCAAGACTGAGAATTCCATGCTCACAGAAGTGCTACATGGTACAGCACTGCAACTAATGGGATACCCACCCATGAGGAGCAAACCCTTGGGGGTGCCTGAGGAACTCATCTCTGAACTCTAAAGAAACATTGGAATTATGACTGATCATCAAAAGCAAAATTAAAAGTACAGTCATTGAATAGCTCAGATGAGCCCTTCCTCTGACTGGTGGCCAAGACTACGACTCTGCTCAAGATTCAGTACGCATGGGTGTACAATTATAGGAACCCTGTTGTAGTAGCTCCACTGTAAGAGATGCATAAGGGACTGGACTCAAGCTGAAGGTAAATTTAGAGCACTTTGCTAATGCCATCAAGGACAGAAACAGAACAACTGCTAATGACAGGCTAATGTCAACTAATGAGGAATCAGTGACTGAGAAATGGTTGCTTCACATGTTAGTGGACTGAACAGTGCTCATTAAATGGAACATTAAGAAGGGTGCTGAGCCTTACATGGAAAGACTCCTGTTGTAAATGAGGCATAGCAGCCTAGTAGGTTGTTGGAATGAAGCTCTTGTCATTTGTGAGGATCAGAGCCTAGTCACTTTCAGGGGTGCATGGATCCCTTATTGTTTGTAGGACAAAGAGGTTTTGTTACCTACAAATAAGAGTAGATCTTCAAGAGGATCTCCATAAAAACTTAACACATTGGACTGTAAGCCATTTGTGTTAGGACAGCATGGGAAGCTTTTGCAAGATGCGGTTGCCCATGTCAATAAGCCTCTGCATGACGGTGGTGTATTGCTTTGCCTATATAATACAGGCAGGCCCCAACCACTTCCATTTTCCCTCATCAGTGAATAGACTTTCAAAATGTACACCAACAGCAGGACTGGGCCACCCCCACTAATAATGTACAGAGAGGCAATGGAAGCAAAGCAAGCACTGTTTGCCACCCACCCATTGATGGTACTGCTACAAATGACAGGCAAACTCTACAGTGTTATGCCAAGAAACTAAAAGAGAAAAGGACCACCACACCAGAGGGATGGCAGGTGGAAAAAGGTATAGTGCTAAGGAGATTCCCTCAACAATCTACTCTTACTTGTAAGTAATGAAACAATCTTCTTCAAAGGTACCTCCATAGTGTCATAATGAATTAGATGATTACAAAGCAGTGTCAATACCAATTGGGTGGCTGGGAAAAAAACAGTGGACAAACTGCCCATGTACCAGGTCTTGAAAAAGAGCAAATCAAAACCCCACTATCCTATGGGAGATCAGTTCCAGACTATAATGTTTAGTAAAAGAATGAACTGTGTGCCAGGTAGCAGTCCTGCAAATGTCAGTGGCTGAAATTGACTGAAAACAGGTTATGGAAGCCATCATGCCCCATGGGACATACCCCATAACAACACCAATTAGGTTCTGCTCTACCTGCCTGTAGCAGAACAAGATGTAGAAGGAAATCCATTTGGAGAGCCACTTTTTTTGTAGACAGGTTTACTCCTGGCGCCAGGGACAAAAGAAACAAATAGCAGAGAGGATTGGGCACAGTCCTTGGTATGGCTGATACAGTACCAAAGCATCCCGTGAACAACCAAAGAATGAACCAACACCTCACCCAGGTTCTGAGGAAAAGGAAAGAGCACGAGTAAGTCAATGGACAATGTGAAATTGGACACCACCCTAGGCAAGAATTTGGGGTGAGTGTGCAATGCCAACCTATCCCAGTAAAACAACAAAAAAGGAGCGTCATGAACCAATGTCTGCAGTTCAGATATATGCCTGCCTGAGGTAATAGCGATAGGGAATAAATCTTTCTAGGACAGATACTTTATGCCATAGGAAGATGCAGACTTGAAAGGGACTTTAGTCAGAGATTTGAGCATGAATTTCAGATCCCAATCCAGAACTGGCTTACAAACTGGAGGGACAACATGCAACAGGCCCTTCAGAAACCTATGGACCACAGCCAGTTGAACCAGTCTTGTCCCTCATAGGGACATGGAAATCCAAAGTGGCTAACAAGTGAACCTTCATCAAGAAACATTGTCATCCTGACAATGACAGAGTCAGGAAGTACTCCAGTATCAGCTGCATAGGACAAGTAAAGGGGTTCAGGGATGCCACCTGGTAGTACACAGTGAAATGCTTCCATCTCAGGAAGTAGCTGTGCCTTGTGGAAGGTTTCCAAACAGCAAGCAGAACAGCTAAGACCTTAGCTGAAACTCTGAACCAAGAAACCTCTATGTCCCAGGAACCAGGCATGGAGTCACTGTGACTGGAGGTTTGGATCTGGCAGCAAGTCATTTTTCTGAGACTGAAAACTGGGGTAGTAACAATAGAGCTTTGACTGCCAGTTCCTGCAGTAGAGGAGAAGAGAGCTGCCTGGACTGCAAGGGTGTCACAAGAATCTTTCTAGCTGTTTCCTGGCTGAGCTTGGTAAGAAATCTCTGAATCAGTGGCAGGGAATGAAAGGCATGGAGAAGCTCCCTTTCCAGCAGAGGGACAACACATTTTCCAGACAATGTCATGCCACAGAACAAGCAAGCAAAAATACTTAGTTTTGTGTTATCTAGAGATGCAAAATTGTCCTATTCTGGCCTTTTTCCACGTGTCAAACAGTTGGTCAACCATAGTCTGTCTGACCTTCCACTCATGGGGCTAATTCACAGACTTGCTGAGGTTGCCTTCTAGGACATTTAGTGAGCCTGCAATGTAGACAGTAAGTAGCCAAACCCTCCAGACCACTACCCATTCTCACACACTCACTGCCTCTCAGCATAAAGTAGAAGCATGAACCCCCCTGTTAGTTCAGGTGATACTTCACACTCTGTCAGACTGTAGCAGAAGAGATATCCACTGAACCCTGGTGGCCAGGGCCTGGAGTCTATACAAAACCACACTCAGCTTCAGCATGTTTGTATGAAGGCCTCATTACAGCTAAGACCAGAAACTCATAGACAAGTGAAGATCTTACTAGGGTGAAAGGGGGAACCCACAGCAGGTGACCCTGTCCCACCATCACAACAGAGCATCTCTTAATAAGTGCCAACAGCAATCAGATGGTCCAGTGGCTGCAATGCCTGTGACCACTAAGCATGCAGTAACCATTTAGCAATCTTCATTTGCAGGCAAACAAGAGGAACTATAAAAATGGAGGCTGCCATGAGACCTAGAGGATGGAACATGACAACGTGCCAAAACCTGGTTGTTGCACCTTGCCAAGGCTGCTTGGGCTACAAAGGCCAATATCCTGACCTTGGGGAGGAAAGATTTCCTAGGGCTGTGTTCAGAACTGCTTCAGTGTACTAACTCCTCTAATAAGGAACCAGAACTGATTTTTTTACATTCACCAGCATCCCAGATTGTCCAGTAGTTGCCCAGTGTGGTGTTGAGTGTACTGCCCTCTGGCTGCTAAAGTCCCCTTCAGGAGACAGTCATCCAGTTATGAGAAGATGTAGAGGTTTTCCTCATGCAGTGCAGTGGCCACCACTGCAAAGGATTTAGTAAAGATGCACTGTGCTGAAGACAACTCAAAGGGCAAGACCCAACATTTAAGAATGACATGTAACAAGTCTACCGTACCATGATAAAGGGCTTGCGTACAGCAATGATGACAGGGTTGAAAGTGCATGTCCAGTGCTTTGTATTTGCCCACACAATATATTTAGTTATCTGCCTCAGTCCCTAATTATCCTTTGTTGGTTAGATGGGCAGAAGAAAATTCACCATGTTCGTTTTTTGTCTGCATTACTTTAAAGCCCCACTGCTGCTGCTCACTTCATAATTTTGTGTCTCACTGTCACTGTCACTGTTACTGTTACTGAAAGCTGTGGTAACTCCTGTACAAACTAGTTCCCTTTGGAGACTTTAGTTTGAAATGACAGAGGCAGAGAATTGTTACTGAAATATGCAAAATGCCTCCAGGGCTGATCTGTGGCATCTGAATCTAGCTGGCTGAGTTCAATGGCTCAGAAGGTGGAAATGAAACAGGACAGAACCACACTTATTCCTTTGGTCCTTCCCTTCATCTCCTTACTCTGCCTCTGTACTAAGTCCATGCTATGTATTGAGCCTTATACAGTTGCACCTTCACAACAGGTATAGAGTTTAATTGGATGTCTTCCTCTGGGCTTGGCCACCTTGGGGGGCACCACTGAGGGAAAACAGCAGAACTTAGAAAATGGGAAGAAGAAATATTGACTCTGATTGGCTAAGGACCCTAACCAGCTGGTCCAGTATCAGGCAACAGAGACTGGGAAATAATGAGCCCCAGTCTCTGTAGCCTGATTACATTCTAAAACCATAGTGCCCATAGAATTTTAAGAAATAAATAGCAGCCATTGTTTTCTCTGTTGTTTAGCGAGTGATTTTGTCAGATAGCCAAACTACAGTCTCAGACCCATAAAAGTTTGCTTATTTTTCCAATAGTGAAGGTACATTTTTCTTTCTATTCCCAAACCTCAAAAAACAGTTGGCTGCCATCTGTTCTCACTCAGTCCTAACTATACGGTGTGACAAAACCCACATATGCAGCACCAAGAGTTGAGCACCAGAGTACTGAACAGCGCTGCAACCCCTCCCCCGTCTCAGTCCCTGTGCTACTCCTCTCATTAAATAACATTTCTGTCTGCTAAAGTATGATAAAATGGTGACAGTGAAGAATACCAATAAAATTATCTCCCACCACAAAAATCTTTTTTGCCGGCTAATCACCAACACTGCTGCTCATCGCTGCCCATTCTTACATTCCCAGAGAACACAGCACCAACTGCTACCAACCAAATACTGAATAAATGAAAAGATGGTAAAAAAGTTGAACTGTAAGCCACATCTTTATTTTAAAATAAAAAAAAAAAGTAAAATCAGCGTTCTGATGCCTATTCCCTTTTCTCCACACTTCTGCATCACGTCATCTAGTTGGCACGAGCGAGGTAATCATTGCATTTTCCTTAGAACTGCACATTTACAAAGAAAGGGAGAAACAAACAAACAAACCTGACCTCAAAAAACATTAGAACTCTGTGTGTGTGTGGGGATGGGCGGAAAGAGACTTGTGCATTAAATAGAAGGTTCACGGCATCTTTTACTGCCACTACCAGGAGAGCGCAGTGCAGGGATTTCTTAACACAAGCATTATTTTTAATTATACAATGGCAAGGACATTTCCTGTATTCTGATTGGTCAGTGGGTGTCTGAGACAGTGATGTTATTACACAATAACATCACCGTATGGATTTACTTGACCATATTGACCCTATTGACCACTTTTTTCTCCTCAGAAACACAAAAAATCTACAAAAAACATTTTTAATTTTTTGTTTATTTTGTATAACATCGAGCCATTGTATAATTGCAATAAGGCACTCCAAGGTGTGTGTCATTGTGTAATAACATGACTCCTGGGGTGGTGGAAGCACTCGGCTTTGCCTCGTGCTTCAACCCACCCCAGGAGTGATGTCATTACACGATAACACACACCTTGTCATGCCTTATTGCTTAATTGATGTCTAATAATTTTTTGCACTTTTTAAAAATGTTTACAAAATTATTTAACTCACCCCAAACCCATTTTTCAAAGTGCAATAATACCCTCCAGGGTGGGCAGTATGGGCTATACCTGACCTTTCAGAGGCTATAAGGGGTTACATGTGATAATGACGAAAGCCTAAAGGTGATCACTGATATCGAGAAGTCTAGGTGCCGAAAAATGTTTTTCAGCACTCTGACACCCCAGCGCACAGAAAAATGGTGCTGGGGACTTCTATTTTTAATGTTTTATGTGGGGGGCTGGCCTTTTACTTTCTCTATAAGGATTCTGAACTCCAGGGGTGCATGTTGGGAGGGGTGAAAACATTTAAAAAAAAAAAGGTTCGGGCTGGTTGCAACAAAAACACACCAGTGCCCGAACCCGAACCTAGTACCCTGCTGACCAGTGCCACCAACCCACCCATCATGCCACAGGGTCAGCTTGGCAACCCACAATGGCACCACTCCTCACATTCCCTCCCATCTCTTGCTGTGTGTGCTCACTCCCCCCCACGCACATACGTAGAGCGATATCCTGTCGCTATATTCGCTGACCCCCCCCCATCTGGCCTCCCTACACTATGGTAGCCCTAGAGACATGTGCTGGGGATTGGGTCACTATTATTGTAGGCGCCCATTCACCAGTGCTATTATCTTGTGCTACCCTATAAGGCCCTCTGCCTCATTATGCCCCTGGGCAGTCTGGTATACCACCCACCCTGTTGGGTATTATTGCTTACTTAACAAGGCAGCACATGGAGGTGGCCAACAACAGTGAAGACTACTCTGTGGCATAGTGTGGGACCTGTGTAAGGGAGTGACATAGAGGTAATAGGCTGTGCCTTTAGATAACAATAAAGGGAATAAATTAAATAAAAAGACTGACAAGAAATGCACTTCTGTTCATTTTGATCCTAGCGCTTTCACACAGCTTGGGTTATTTACTCATTCTCAGTTTGTCACCACAGTGGTTTTAAACATCACCTCTTTTTGGACATGGCAACACAGAAAATATTATGAACATTTCTTCAGTGTCACATTCCATATCATATAAGTGAGTTCTAAGTCATATCGTGAAGGTTGATCTTAAAGTTAACTGTTTAATTTCCCCACATGGCAGTGTTGTACTGATTTCAAAGCCTGTGCCCATATTTTCAGGCTAATGGTTTGTAATAGTTAGATAAGTCTTCGGATTTAGTATTTATTACTATTGTAATGTACAGTATCATTCGTTCATTCATTGTGCTTTACGGCTATTATTTTTAGATGTGTTTCTGTACTTTTTGGATAGCCCAGCTGGGATGGGACATTTTGTATTCCCCTATTCCCTTGGTCCATCCCTTTATCCCCTTGCTCTTTATGTGCTGACTTCCTCCCATTTGCAGAGCCCTATAGAGGTTGCACCTCCACAACAAATATAGGATTTAGATGGATGCCTCCTCCTGGGCTTGGCTACCTGATGGAGCCCCACCATTGGCCATTGTTAGTTATCAAGGCAGCACATGGAGCGGGGTCCTGTTTTTTCCCCTTTTTCAGCTGGATAGACTGGAGCATTGGGAGGTTATGTGAATTCACACTCCAGGTATCAGCTCTAGTGGGGTTTGAGCTTGTTATTGCCTGGTTCCCAAGCTAGTGCTCTAACCACCAGACTACACTGTCTTTTTTTTTTCTAACTTCCTGTTATTATATAGCATCTCATGCTCTGAGCAATGGGATGAATGCAATATACAATTAAGTCCACTATATTACTGCCTAAATATGAACAATGAACTGCAAAGGCAGAGGGGTCTAGATTAATAAGTGTATTGATGGATAAACTGGTTCAGATTCAGATCCAGACCTTGGGTTGCTTTAGGTTGACTCTGATCATCCAAGTCATTTTCTTGAAGATCAGTGTCACTCCAAATACAAACTGGGGTTGAACCACTGAGGAGTTACTTTTATCCTAGTGTACTTAGAAACATAGAAACATTATTTTGTCAACAGAAAAGGACCTTTAATCCCATTCAATTTGTTCCTTGTCCCTGCCTATTCCATCGCCACTGACCCTAGTCATAAGTCACTCCGTCCCCATTCTTCTACGTAATATGACCCTGTACTTATCCCATGCATGCTTGAAGCTCCCTCTGTCTTTGACCCCAGCACCTCCTCTGGCACTGTTCCAGTCATCCACCACCCTTTCCATGAAGAAACACTTCCACACATCTTTCCTAAATTTTATTCCTCTTAGCTTCTTTGCATGACCCCTTGTTCTAGTGCCATCCTTTCTCTGAAATACACCCTCCACTTGCACCTTGTTCATTCCTGTGAGGTACTTATAGGTTTCTGTCATATCCTCTCTCACTCTCTTCTCTTCCAGGGAGCACATATTGACTTCTTGCAGCCTTTCCTCATATGGCATCCTGTGTAACCCCCCTCACCATTTTGGTTGTCCTCCTCTGTATCGCCTTCATGCTTTCAATGTCCCTGTGGAGGTGCAGCCTCCAGAACTGGACGTAGTACCCCAGGTGTGGCCTCATCAGTGAGCAATACAAGGGCAGCACCACATCCTTCTATCTACATGAAATCCCTCTCCCAATGTACCCCATCATCCTGCTAGCCTTTCCCATTGCTTTGTTATACTACCCAGCTACCCGGAGTGATAGAAACATAGAAACATAGAATGTGACAGCACATAAGGTCTAGTGGGCCCAGCCAGTCTGCCCATTTTTGTTAAACTTCACTTTTTGCTGCAGACCCTACTTGATCCACAGGACAATCTATTCACCCACCTTCCTTTCCCCTATGATTCCCTTGTTCCTGTCCCAGTCATTTTTGAATCCCACCATTGCTTTTGCCCCCACCCCTTCTGATGGAAGGCTCTTCCAGGTATCCACCACCCTTTCTGTGAAGAAGGCAGATTAAATTAGCCCTGAATGGGTGCCCCTCCATGGACCACTTCCTCAGCAGCTCCACCTCAGCCACTACCTGCCTGCCCAGACAGAAGCCCAGCCAAAGCCGCAAGGCACAGACCCAGCTCTGCTTCCCACTGCACTCCAGCACATCCCATCCTCCCACTTGCCCTATCTGGCACATTACCTCTATAGCCTTATGTGGTCACATGATGGGGCTGTGCAGAAATCTTTTAAAGTGTCCACTTTTTCATTAGCCTCTTATATAAAAATACCACTAGAGGGCTTCCAGGTACTGTAGTTTGTTGACTGTCCAGCCATATTTTTATCTTCCATTTTTAGGAGAATACATCACCTTCTCTTTATTTATTTATTACATTTTGTTAACCGGGTAGGCCTGCTGGGCCCCAAAGGTCCCTTTTTCAGGGGCGACCCAGGGATTGTTACATAAGGTTTGAATATACAGACAGGTATCACAGTGTCATACAGATCATACAGGGTTACTAAGACAGTATACAATTTCCCAATTTTGTGCAAGAGGGCAGGAGGTACATAGTATTAGTTGGTACAGTCATAGTACAGTGCAGTGCGTATGTTACAAGATACAGCAATACAGATCAGTACATGTAAGGTCCGCTGATGCACTGAGAGTAGTACAAATAATACGGGGTTATGAATACACCATACAGTTTCTGTGGAAGTGGGCAACAAATACATTATAGTATAGAATACAGCAGTGACATCAGGTGGAGAAGTGATAAGTTCTTTTGTGTCTACAGGAGGTTCCATATGGGGTAGTGAACCAGCTCAGGCAGATGTTAGTTGTTACCCTTGTAAGGGAGCGGTGTGTAGTCAGTATGGATTGATGTTAGGTGTGATTGTCTTAGCTGTTGGGGCAGTTGCAGGGACTTGGTTTGTTAATGTGAGCATGTAGCCCCCTTTTGAAAGATGGCTAATGTCAGTGCCTCCTGAAGATGGCTGGGGAGATTGTTCCATGACTCTGGGGCTAGGTGAGTAAAGGATTTTCTCCCTGCTACTGTGCAGGTCTAGGGAGTCTCCAGGAGTTTTTTGTTCGAGGAGCGGAGCAGTCGTCTGAGCGGCTTTGAGACAAGTAGTCCTTTCAGGCCTGCTGGAGAATGGGCTTCCTGGAGTTTATAGGTCCAGTTTAGTAGGGGGTACTGGAGCCTATTGTCCAGGGATGGCCAGTTGAGGGCAGTGAGGGCATCACAGTGGTGCATCCTCAGGCAGGATTTTGAAGCAAAGCGAGCTATTTTGTGATATAGAGTCATGAGTCTGCTCTGGTCTGTTTTGGTGGTGCCAAGTATGATGGAAGCAGCATAGGTTAAGGTCAGGAGAAGGATGGTTTGTGAGATGGCCAGTCTAGTCGCTGGTATCATATTGTGGCTAAGGCGATAGAGAAGACCCAGTTTTTGATGTGTGTTTTTTGTTACAGCATCCACTTGGGGCTTAAGGGTGAGACCCTGGTCTAGTATGAGACCAAGGTATTTTACTGATTGTACCACCTCTATGTTGGAGCTGGCCATGGTAGTGAGTGGCAGGAGATGGTCCCTGGAGAGGCCCAGGGATTTTGGTCCAAACAGCATGGCCTTGGTCTTTGTGGGGTTAAGGACAAGGTGGTTTTCAACTAGCCAAGTCTCAGCCTTGGTGAAGTTGTTTTAGAGCCTAGGTCCTAGATCGGATGGGTGATCCCCAGTTCTGTAGAGTACTGCATCATCTGCGTACTGTACTGAGGAGCTTCCACCGCAATGCTCATGGAGGTCATTTTTGAATAGGGAAAACATAAGTGGACCTAAGATTGAGCCCTGAGGGACTCCCTCAGTTAAGGGTAGAAGTTGTGAGGTGGCCCCTTTCCACTTGACCTGTTGAGTGCAGTACATGAGTTAATTTCAGAACCAATTGAGGGAGTGTTGATCCAGCCCTAGCTGGCTAAGCTTTGTTAGCAAGAGTGAGTGATCCACCAGGTTGAAGGCCTTAGAGAGGTCTACGAATACAGCCCCAGTTGGGGTACCCTTGTCCCAGGCTGTTAGGACATCAGAGTTGAATTTGATGAGGGCAGTATTGGTCCCAAGCTTTGGTCTAAAGCCATGTTGTGTGGGTGCCAGTAACCTGCTGGCTTTCAGGTAGTCGCTGAGTTGGCTATAAACTAGCCACTCCTGGATTTTAGCCAAGTGGCAGAGGATGGAGATGGGCCTGTAGTTTCCTATAGGTTCCCTTGCTCCGCCCTTTTGGATTGGGACTACATGTGCCCTTTGCCATGTTAGGGGGACTGCACCTTCCTGTAGGGATCTGTTTATTAATTGTGTCACAGGCAGTGGGATGGCTGGGGCAGCAGCCCTGAGCAGCCTCGGATCCAGCCCATCGGGTCCCTTTGCCTTTTCATTTATAATTTAAGACAACCATAATGAGCATACCAGTAATATTAATTTCATTATGGTTTGGCCGTTATTCTATGTTGGTATGCTTTATGTTGTTAGGCACGTTCCATCCTATCAGCACCCCTATGCCAGCAATTCGCCTTAAAAATTTTAATTTAGGAACATTACTTGATTGGCAGGTCACAGGCTCCCCTCCTACATATGGCATTGGTGAGCCCTTCTGCCTGCTGTTTCACCATCTAACAGGCATAAGTGTTCTAGGTTTTAAGGCTGGTCATCTACACCGTATGCCTGCATCATATAATACAATACCATTAAGTGTCCTAACAAGAGGGGGAATCTATGGATTGTCAATATCCCATTTCATTCCCAGTATACATGAACCAGCTAGTAGACCTGCGCTCCTCAAAAAGGGATGGCTACCACTTATCACGGTTATCATTAGCTGACTTAAGAAGCTTTTTCTCATTCTTCTACTTTGCTCTGGGAATGCTGAACTTAACCCTGGACCTCCCTCACCCATTGCAACCCCTTCTGATATGGCCAGCCTTAAAGGCATCAAACTATTACATATGGTGAGGCCTCACCTCGAGTACTGTGTGCAATTTTGGAGGCCACACTTCAAGAGGGACATTGAACTCCTGGAGAGGGTCCAGAGGAAGTCAACCAAAATGATCTGGGGCTTGGGGGAAGGACCTATGGGGAGAGGCTTGAAGAGCTAAATACGTACACATTGGAAGACATAAGGGACAGGAAGGACATGATAGAGGTCTTCAAGTACATGAAGGGGTAAATAGGGGAGGTATAGTCATGGTGCTCCAAAGGAAGGGGGGCAACTAGAGGGCATGGGTGGGAGCTGGAGGGGGGAGACTCAGGAGAGAAAGGAGAAGTTGCTACTTCACTGAAAGGGTGGTAGAACCATGGAATGCATTGCCCAGGGTGCTGGTGGAGGTAGAGACTGTGGAAGGATTCAAGAGGAGGTGGGACAGATACAGTGGAAGGGTTGTGGAAGCAAAGTCCAATGAAGTGGGAATACCCTGGACTGGGAAGGGAGAAACCCAAGAGGGTGGGGGGGGAGCAAGGTCAGCTCCCAGGGTGGGGACTGACCAGATGAGCAGACACGAAAGCCCACTAGGCCTATTCTGCTGGAATTTTTGTATGTTGGTATGCTTACTACACCAACATCATGAATCATAAAACAGATGACTGCCATAACTAGGGAGGCAGTATAGCACAGTGGTTTAAGGCTGTTAACTGCAAATCTGGAGATCAGGGTTTGAATCCCACTTGCATACTGGGTGACCCTGAGTAAGTCACTTAACTTCCATGTGCTCCCAGATTGCCCCTGTAAAAAAATCTTTCGGCTTAGTGTGCCACTCCTGGTTAAACAATTGAAAGAAAAAAACACAATATATTATTTTTCTTGCTTTATTTTGCTACTACAAGCTTTGACTAATACATCCATCCTTATTTATAGCTTATGTGTCTGTGACCTAGGCAAAACTACACTTAAAATCTCACACATAAATAAACTATCAGAATAGCATTTATTTTAATAGTATCTCCTTCCTTTTCAGTTGCCCATGACACTATGTATATATATATTTATATATTTTAACTTCAAAGCACTAAATCTATTCAAATACAAAAACACAAGACTTTATTCTCTTCACACAATAGTGTTAAACTTTAGATCCTAGAATGGCCAAGAAACAAATTAGACTTCACTCTTGCATGCCACTGCCATGCCCACTTCTCCTGCAAGCAACAATCAGTTACAGAAACTCTTTCATTTCTATGCTATGCACTCTTACATCAAAGAGACATAAATCTTACAGAACTGCTAAAAAAACAAATTTATCAAGACTGGATTTCTGAATTAAAACCTGTTGTTTACAGTACCTATGTAAATAATAATTTACTGGCTACAAACGATGCTACAGACATGACATTAACATAATTTATATTTTACATGGAAAACATCCATATAATGAACTTGTCATACAGGATTTGTGACCTTCTGTCTGCATGTATCTGACAAAGGAAAGGCACCTGCTTGATCCTTTTTTTTTCCTATTTTATTTTTATGCCCAACTTGCCCATACCGTAAGAGCCAAATATTGACATGCTTAGAGTTAAAAATAAATCATGATGTCTATGTGTGTGCGTGTTTCTGGGGGGGGATCTGCCTAGATGCAGTTTCAGGCACTCCTTGATTACTTCCCTAGGCAGCTCTGATAGTCAGTTTTTCCAACATGATAGATCCACCTCTTGCCCTTCCCACATGAATAAAAAAAAGGTGGGGTAGTTCTTTAGGAGCTTGTGTGTGGGGGGGTATGCCTAGATGCAGTTTCAGACATTCCTTAATTACTTCCCAGGCAGCTCTGATATTTAGTTGTTCCAACATGATAGATCCACCTCATGCTTCTCCCATGAAAATGAAAGCATAGTACATGCAACAGACCTTAGGAACATCACATTGTTTAATGTCAGCTCTGATCTGTTCAGTCTTACTTTTTTCCTGGCTCAGTTTATAATATCAGTGAAAAGAAAGTAGAAAAAAAAACACCCAGCCTTTTGCTTCTACAAGTAGTTGTTAATTGCAGCTGGTATATTTTAACATGTACAAGGCAACCCTATGCACAACTTCCCTAACACAGACAAATGGCATCAGTGCTCACTAATGTGTTAACATCCTGTTTCTTGTGCCTCTGATAAAATAAAATAAAAAATATAGTTGAGATTTTTTTTATAATGTCAGCTCTGATCAGAATAGCTTTTAAAATCACCAATTGTTTTCTTGTTCAATGTTTTCTTCTCTCCTTTTACTGATAGTACAAAATAAGCCATAGCTATTTCTCACAAAAATACATGAAAGAAAATCCTATGATATATATATCACTGTTTTGCAAAATGTATCCCTTACAATTTTTTCTTATTTGCAAGACAACATATATTTATCCTAACAACTCTGTCCTACTGCTACATTCAAAACACTAGCCCCTACCTATTTGCCACCTATAAACTCAATTATATTAAAATAAATTATAGGCACTTAACCATTATTCATTCCCCAGTCCCATTTACAACACTTCTACACTTATATATAATACACACTTCTCAAACTTAAAATAAAAAAATACACTTTATCATCAAAGGGCTATGTTTATCAAGTACTGTGCACATTATTAAAATAATTTGAACACCCTCCCCCAAAAAAGTGCCCTCACATGAAACTGCATGTTTAACAGGGTGGGTGGATTTTTAGGAGCTTGTGTGTGTGTGTGAGTTTGGAGGGGGTTATGCTTAGATGCAGTTTCATGAACTCCTTAATTACTTTCTCAGGCAGTTCTGATAGTCAGGTGTTCCAACATAATAGATCCACCTCATGCCCCTCACATGAAAATGAAAGAATAGTGCATGCAACAGATCTTAGGAACATCACGTGTACTGTTGGGATGGCCTACATTTGAGTAGAAGGGGCAGTACAATGTTGGGTAAAACATTTCTGAACATTATAAACAATTATTTAAACTAATAAAAATGGGGGAGAATGGGAACTTACCCACGTCTCTAAATAAATCCAAGAATGTGTCACCAAAAACTTTTAACATCCTGTCATTAAATGCCCGTTCCCTAAATATATCCAAACTTTCAGAGTTAGAGGCAAAAAGTAAATTATTGAATTTAGCAATAATTGCAGTGACTGAAACTGGTGGATTCTCATTCTCAGTGGAGCCAACACTTAATGGGTTATCAACTCTAGTATAAAAATAGAGTCCTTAAGAAGGGAGGGGGTGTGTGTCTTTATATTAGAGATGATATCCCCTCCTATGAAATTCCAGCCCCAAATTATTCAGAAAGTATCTGGGTGGTAATCCAACCTCAGGGACTCCAACAAATAACAATTGGAAATTGCTATAACCCCCTATCAAGTGATCCAAATTCATGGAAAGCCCTAATAAATGACTTAATCCATTTTACATATTTAAAGGATGCAATACTCTTGGGTGATTTTAATATGCCCCAAATCAATTGGACCACTAATTTAGGACATAATAATCATGACAATGATTTTTTATCAGTATTAACAGATAATGGACTAGTTCAACTAGTTTCATCTACTACTAGAGGTACTAATATTTTGGATCTCCTTATTACTAACATTAGTCACAAAATATCTAACATTCAAATTATGGATTCCCTGGGAAATAGTGATCATTCCTCTATACTGTTTAATTTAATGGGAGCAAAAAATAATCAGAATAACAAGTCAACATATAAAAATTATGACTGTGCAGACTTCATCAGTATTAACAAGGAAATCAAAAAAATTCAGTGGGATAAGATTTTTCTGGCTCTTTCTTCAAACGAGGCCTGGACTATATTAAAAGATTTAATTTTATTTCTGGAAAAAAAGTATGTTCCAATAAAAAACAAATATAATAGTAAGGGCAGAATCCCTAGGTGGTTTAATAATTCCATTAGGCTACAAATAAAAAAAAAAGAAAATTGTTCAAAAAATTAAAAAACACCTTTAGTATTAATAATAAAGAAATACTTCTTCAGTACAAAAAAAGTTACAAAAGCTTAAACACATGATTAAACAAGCTAAATCCAAGTTAGAATTTAAGTTGGCACACACTAAGGATGGTTACAAGTCTTTGTTTTCAAATTTAAACAATAAAAAAGGTAATTTGCATAAGATAGGGCCAATAACTCATGATGGTAGTTCTATACAATCAGATTTAGACATAGCTAATCTTTTTAATACCTATTTTTGCTCAGTCTTTTCAAAAAAAGACTCTTTTCCCCTAAAATCTACAAGTGTCAATACTAAATTATCTCATACATATAATATTAAGGTATCGGATATATTGCCATTTATAACAAAATTAAAGAAAACTGCAAGTCCAGGTCCAGACCAAATAAATGCCAGATTCTTAATCCAAACTGCTAAGACTTAAGCATTTCCTTTAAAATTAATATTCAATAAATCTCTTCACAATGCAGAGATTCCTCTAGATTGGTTAACAACTTTTGTTACACCGATTTATAAAAAAGGTAGTAGATCTATAGTCCAAAATTATTGTCCAATAAGTCTTTCCTCTATAATCTGTAAAATAATGGAGAAATTGATCAAATCATTTCTGGAAAAAGAAATGATTGAATTAAAAATTATTGATCACACTCAACATGGATTTAAGTCAAACCACTCTTGTACAACAAATCTGATTTCATTCTACAACAATATAAGCAAGGGCCTAGATGATAAAAATCAAATGGATGTTATACTTTTGGATTACAGCAAGGCTTTTGATAAAGTACCTCATAATAATTTGATCAATAAAATGTATTCATTAGGTTTCTCAGATCAATTGATCAAGTGGGTTTCTGCCTGATTGACAAATAGAACCCAGAGAGTGGTACTAAATAATCACCAATCTCTATTAGGAGCAGTTACTAGTGGTGTGCCTCAGAGCTCAGTTTTGGGTCCAGTTCTGTTTCTTATTTACATAAGTGATATGCAAGTAACTAATAACAACTGGTTGTCCAAATACGCTGATGACTCGAAGCTAGGGGGTCCTGTAAACAATTTGTCAGAATTTAATTTACTAAACTCTGATTTAAAATCAATTGAAAAATGGGCTGTTGACAACCAAATGGAGTTTAATGTAGACAAGTGTGTTGTTCTGCATTTTGGACTCCATAATCCACATAATAAATATTATATTTATAATTCATTACTGAAGTCATCAGATGTGGAAAGGGATTTGGGAGTTCTAATTAATGCAGAGCTGTCCTCAAAAAATCATTGCACAAAGATAGCAAATACTGAAAATGGCTTATTAAGACAAATCCAGCGTTCCTTTGTAAATAAGTCCGAGCAATGTATTATGACCCTTTACAGATCAACTATTCGACCTTTTTTTGATTATGGGTCTCCCTTTTGGAACCCACATCTAAAAACAGATATTGACTGTTTAGAAAGAATTCAGAGACGAGCAACTAGAATGATTCCTAGATTAGCCAAATTACCTTACAAATCAAGACTATCATTGACTGGTTTGCATTCTCTACAGAAAAGAAGGGCAAGGGGGGATTTATTACTAATACATAAACTGTTAAAAAACCCAGATTTGATGAATAAATGCGGATTAGTTCATGATACCCGACGTATTGTCCCAAGATGCCATACTAAACAACTAATGATACTTAAAGCCAAGACTAATTTAAGATTAATTTTTTTTTCATTAAGGGCACTGAAATTATGGAACAGGTTACCACAAGTAATAGTGGACTTAGATAACATTGTATCATTTAAAAAGGCTGTAGATAACTGGTTAGCAATGAGATTATAATTTCTGATGTTCCCACTGTATGTGGGGGAATCCAGATGGGCTTCGGCCTTCTTTTTTCCCAAAATTACCAAGTATACCAAGTAAGTATCACATTGTTTAATGTCAGCTCTGATCTGTTCAGTCTTAATTTTTTCCTGGCTTGGTTTATAATATCAGTAAAAAGAAAGTAGGAAAAAAAACACCCAGTCTTTTGCTTCTACAAGTAGTTGTTAATTGCAGCTGGTATATTTCAACATGTGCAAGGCAACTCCATCCACAACTTCCCTAACAGACAAATGGCATCAGTGCTCACTGATGTGTTAACATCCTGTTTCTAGTGTCCCTAATAAAAGAAAATAAAAAATATAGTTGAGATTCTTTTTAATGTCAGCTCCGATCAGAATAGCTTTTAAAATCACCAATTGTTTTCTTGTTCAATGTTTTCTTCTCTCCTTTTACTGATAGCATAAAATTATCCATTGCTATTTCTTCCAACAATACATGAAAGAAAACCCTATGATATATATCACTGTTTTGCAAAATGTACCTACTTGCCACATATAAACTCAATTATATTAAAAAAAAATTCTTGGCACTTAACCATTATTCATTTCCCAGTCCCATTTACAACACTGCTACACTTATATATAATACATACTTCTCAACTTAAAAGAAAAAATACACTTTATCATCAAAGGGTGAGTTTACCAAGTACTGCACCCATGATTAAAATAATTTGAACCCCCTCCCCCAAAAAGTGCCCTCATATGAGACTACATGTTTAACTGTAAAGACAATTAAAAATGTATTTCTAAATGCATTACTAACACCAATGCTTTCAAAGTTTTGAAACTACTAAAGACTATATATATATATATATATATATATATATATATATATAGATCTATCTATCTATCTATCTTTATATATGTGTATATATATATATATATATATATATAACACACACACACACACACACACACACACACACACACACATATTGAATATGGTAAATAAATATTGTTAATCCCAAAAGCTGAACTTTATGTTTTTAGTATATAAATGTTTAAGAAAAACCTGTGGCTCATTCAACTTGAATCAGAATGCTGTGTCTATCGTTTTCCTTGGGAGCTGTAGTTTCAGGCACTCCTTAATTACTCTTTCCTTCTGGTGGCCCCAGGTGGCTCTGATAATCATTTGTTCCAAGGGTTTTTAAGTCAATTTGAAGGCATTAAGTATCTTCCGTTCCCCTAGTCCTTAATAAAATGCAGGGGTTCCACAACTCGATCACTCCACAGACTTGTTCTGTTGCTTGGTCCAGGTCACAAACTAGTGTGACTTGTTCCAACATGATAGATCCACCTCATGCCCCTCCCACATGAATCAAAAAAAGGTGGGGGTGGATCTTTAAGAGCTCCTCGGGTGGAGGTGAGGGTGGATCTTACTCCCCCCCAAAAAAACTAATGCTGCCTCCCACTACTCAGGTTCCAGTTCTTGTACCGCCCATTTGCCCATTTAAGAAAGAAAATAGTACCCTGCAACCATTGACTTACATAAAAGCGTACTTATTTGAGGGCGGAAAACATTTCTTGGAGGAGGGTAAGGCAGAGGAGACTATTTACACCTTCAGTCAGTTCCACAGACAGAAAACATGACATCTCTCCTTTTGTACATGCAAAAGGTCTGCAGGCTCCACCTACTGTAGATGTAAAAATTTGACTTGGTCCAAGCCTGGGCTTTACATACTATCCCTGATGTGATAATTATCTCAGAATCTTGGCTCTGTACTTCCACTTCAAATCATGACATTGGCATTCCTGCTTATAATGTGTTCAGAGCCGATAGGCATGCCAGAGAGGGAGGGGTTGCTATCTATGTGTTTGACAAGTTTATGGTCTCTGTCATTAACACAACATCTATGCCTAAGAAGTTTGAAAGCCTCACCTTAAAGGTCTCACTACCCTCTAATGAGGTTTTGTATATAGTAGGATGTTACAGATTGCCTTCCAGGGGCCTTGCCATTAGAGATGAAGTGAATTTAAAATCTGCCAGTAAACTGAATGTGAAGTGGCCACTTCATGCTGGCACTTCATTACATGGAGTGCCCCATAGGAAAGTCTCACTTTGCCTTTTTATTATTACTTCATGTTGTCATTCCACCTTAAACATGAAGTAAGGTGGATTGACAACAATATTGGCAACATCCCACCAACACAGTCATCAGCATTAATGTGCATCCCCAAAGTGCTGCTGTCTTGTGTCCAGAAAACTCCCCAGTGCTGATGAATTGAAATGAGAGTGTAACAAGAAATTCAAAGTCTCCCAGAATTAATGGTGCACTCAGTCATGCATGCAGTGGTCAGGTCACACACAGAGTCACCAGAATTAATGTGCATCCTCAAAATGCTACTGTCCTGTGTTCAGAAAATTCCCCAGTTCTGACAAATTGAAATGAGAGCGTAACAAGAAATGCAGTCTCCCAGAATTAATGGCGCCATGTAAATGCACAGATAGATTAAGATTGCACTGCACACTCAAGGGATACATATGAAAAGGCACAACAGCACCTAACCAGTGCTCACAAGTCACAAATCCAAATCTGGAAAGGAATACATTTTGCCAGTTGGGGGATTAGTACATGGCAGTAACAATCCACTACTAGTAAAGATACCATAAAGCAATTTAAAAAAAATTATGTAAGTGCAGTGGATAGCAGGTTCACACTGCTGCAATTGCTCTGTAACACAATAAAACGTGTCTGATTTAATTGCACGCATCACATGCACACTCACACACACTCAAGTAATGTGTAGCAAATTGAAAACCTTTAATAATATAACCAAATGTTTTAAACAGACAAATTGTGCACTGCTGCACCACAACAATCAGCAAAAAAAAATGGCAAGAATTACTGAAAATATTACTGTGTGTACATGAACACAGTTATACAAGAAAAATATAATCAAAACAGAAAGACTGCCTTTTTCTCCAAGTTAATCTTCCTACACCACAAATACGCCCCTCCCCCGGAGCACACTTCACAGTACACAGACTGATTGTTCTATATTAACATTCAAAATCCACACACAGCAATAAACACTCAATGATATGAGCACAGAATGGTTTCCTACAATCGATGTACTAAATTTTGAGCAAAAAATATTACTCAAAAAGCCATCTTAAATGGATTTTAGAGGTTTTGAATCGTAGAGCTCTGAGAGCAAACTGTCTCCAGCTACCACTGCACACACACTACCCAGGCCAGAACTGAGGCTATGCAAAACAATCTAGAGCCCATGTGACCTGCAATCCCATGAATAACTGCAGAATTTCATTTGGAGCTCAATTACAGGGCGAAATGAGGTGAATTACATTGATTTCAATGTGCTTCACCTTACAATTCACTGCTTGCAGCCATGTTTCAGTAGGAGTGGGTAGAATATTCATTCGGTATCCTGTACTTTTGTGTCTGTTAAAGGTATTTGTATCCATGTTTTGTTTCTGTATAATACTACTTCCAAGAGTATTAATTCTTTGTGACAGGGGCCATTAACATATGAGTACACCTAGCTTGTCAAGTTTATATGCTATAGCAAGAATAAGATTATATAGAAGTTTATCTTGAACTACAAAGGTGATTTGGCCCTAATTAGTAAGTTTGCTTTCCCTCCACACCCACTGTATTATTTTGCAGCCAAGCCTAATTCCAGTCATTTTGATTATCAGCTAACATACTGTTTTCATAAATCAGTCATGGCTTTCATTATACAGTACAGAAGTTCTTGGCTATGTAAAGTTAGCAAATATTGGGCATCCCTGATTTCACCCTTTACAAAATCCACCCTGAGGTCCTTTTCTAAACCTGTTTTTGTGATTAATTTGCCCTGAGAGAGGTTTTTTTGGATTCTTTTAAGTATCTTAGGATAGTAATGGGTAGATCTGCACTTAGGGCGAAGTGACTGAGCAAGAAAACTTTTCCCCATATCCAGCTGGTAATTTCCATATCAGAGAGAACCAAGTGAACTGGTGCCACCTAACTGAAATTACCTGTCATTAAATAGATTATATTGTTTTTCCCATTCTGGGAGTCTTTTTTCCCTTGTTCTTCCCTTTAGTTTTGTAAAGAATATGTGACTCCAGCGGATCACCATTAAAAGAAGTATTATTTGATTGGTGTGTTGTATGTTTAGTATTATTATCTTTTTCTGGTTATTTAGATTTTTTTCATCTTCTTTGAGAATTTTCCACCACTTGGGAACTGAAGATATTTGGTTCAAGGGATTTGCTATACAAGAGGTATTTTAATCCTCTTGTGTTTTATTTAGTGGATTGATTTTCATTGAATCCCCTTCTGATCATAATTCCCCTTTTACCAGTTCTATGAATGTATTTCTTATAAGCCCTTCACGATGGGCTAGTTTGGGTTTTATAGTAGTTATTTCATCCTGTAGAATACATAAGTACTCCAGGAACAAAATGTCTATGACGTGTTGACCCTTAAGGGCATCCATCAACATGGAAGAAAAGGGGTTGGGTAATTATTTATCAAATCAGAATGATCATTCTCTTTAGATTGAGAAGGCCTTTCATCCAGTGGTTCTCCTTAGCCATTACAGTACACTACCAGTATGATTAATCCCCAAATTTGGGCATCTTTCCAAACAGACTAGAGAATGTTCTAGTCTTGTGACTGATTCACAAAAAAGACTCCTCTTCAAATTCCATGGCAATTGGGGACAAGAATTTATCAGAATCTACATTCACCTGGGTGTGCTAATAAATATATTATGTCTGCATTTGCATCTTTGTTATAAGGAAAGGTATTGAGTAATGTTCTGTTATAAAATCTATGTGTTTTTCCACTACAGACTATCACAGAATAATGGCCTCCTTCTTTATCATGATTTAAGGCAGACTGAACCCTCTCATCCTTTCCTTTTTGTAACTGGGGTGTAGATGTGCATAAAAAAATGTATGCACATCTGTTTTGCCCTATTTGGATCTTCTCAGTAAATAGAGAAGAGTGCTTATTAAATTTGAATGCAGTAAGTGTTTCTTTATCAGATCCCATTTCTGCACTATCTGATCTTTTTTCCCATTTGGTTTTGTGTTTCTGCTACATTTTTCCCAGATCATTAATAGTATTTTCTTGTATAGACTGCATATGGGGATCCATATTTGTTTCTGGCAAATGTTCTTTTCTGCCCCTAGTGGTAACTACCATTATCCTATCTTTATTTAAATAATTATAAGTATGTAAAAAATAAATTCAATCCAAAAGATTATAATCCTGTATGTTCCATCACTAAATCAAAAGTTTTTCTACCTGAGAATATTACATATTACACTAACTGCACATGTAGTTCTACACAATTAAAACAGTAGGTGATAATTAGTTACAATTGCCGAAGAAGAATCAAATAGGCTTAAAGTCCATAAAGTGCATCCACATAATTAATTTACTTTTCTTCTCTTTGATTAAATGGAGGAACAAGCTTAGGCTGTATCAGGTCCATGTAAATGGTATGTGTCAAAAATCAATAATGTCTGGAGAAGATTCTTTCAGATGTTGATACTTTGCTTTCCCATTGCAAAATGTTCCAAATCCTTGTAATAGGGTAACGTTTCAGTAGATTACCTTAAACTAAGGTGCAAAAAGAAAAATAAATACTGTATAGGAAAGACTATCAATAATGATAACAATTAAAACCTGGCTTTTATATATATATATATATATATATATATATATATATATATATATATAGGCAGCCTAGTATTAGGCTCAGAGTTGTGTTTGCACTCACCTCTCTGGTAATTTTCTTAAAGAGCTGCTGATGCCAAAAAGAAAACTTTTAAAAACACAAAAATTAGGTACAATTCACCTTGCATTCCATTTGTATTCTATAGCTTTCTCTTCCTTATTATTTATTACTGAGTAAATTTGCATGAGTACATGTATTTATCCCTTAGATTTCCCTTAGAGTTTATCTGCCTCTGTAGCCTACTCCCTACTTCAAGTCATAATGCTCTGTTGTGATATCAGAATCTGTTGCTATGGGAATAACTGTGATGTCACAATGAGGGCATTATGGCCTCAGGTAGGTGGAAAGCAATAGGAATAAATTAACTCTTCAGGAGCAAAGATCCTGTTATCATGCAAATGACCTCAGTAATAAATAGTGGGGAGGAAGAATACAAAAATAATGTGAAATACAGGCTGAAATGTGTCTAAATGTTATATTTTGTTAAAGTTCTCCTGAAGGTGTCAGCTGCTCTTTAAATGGCCATAAATAAAAGTTACAAACTCTAGCCTGTTTTTTTTTTCTAAGGTGTAATCTCTGGCAGCTTTCTTTTGTTCCAGCAGCCTTTGAAACATAAGAAATGTTGACTTCTACCAAATTGAAATGTCTTGGATCAGTCTTTGCAAGTGTACAGTACTTTGTGCTTCTGCTGTACTTTTTCAAACAAGTGGTGGGCATTGCTTGAGTGATAGAAATGAGTGCAGATTAGCAGTGCAACAAGAGCCTTAATGTGTTCCTTTCCTTATCAAGAAAAATGTGAACTATTAAATTCAAGCAATGCGCTGGCCCAGTTGTGCAGAGAACTAAGGCGCTGGATGCCTTACCTCACACTACACAGGTGGCTTGGGCTCAGGAATGGACTCAGGTTATTGGGATGCCAGCATGGTGGAAAGGGTCTGAGCAGGATTGAGCAAGCTGGAAGGCAGTGCTCCTCTCCTGGTGGTGGTCACTGCCCCCCCATAGTCCCACTGCAACCAGGTGGAAGTCCAGTGGTTAGCATAAGCAGTGGGGGCAACACTAAGGAAGGGCACATTGAGATGCAGTGTACGCATGCCTCCACATGCATACATGTCCAAGGTAGGGAGCCAGTATCGGGGAGAAAAAGATAAAGAATACCATAAAAATTTGTATGGCAATAAAAAAATTCAAGCAATGCACAAAGAAGCAGATGTGAAGAAAGTCCTCCTTCTCTGAGGCATTCCTTATGTTTGACCCATTGTCAGCAACTATAAAGCCAGCTGAAAGTTCCCGTGATGTAAGCCATTGCAGTATTGGTTATTTGAGCTACTTATTGATGTTGTGTGAGTTGTGATCAGATGGAAAATCAAACAGTCTTAGAACATCAAATTGCATTTCACTGCCCCCACAAGAATTATCAGTAAAACTTGGCTAATGTGCAGTGACTGTCAGGAAGGGTTCAGGATGACAGCTTACTCAGATATTTGTTGTGAGATGCACCATCCTTCCAAAAGCCATGACCAAAACTCATCTGAGTTTTTTTTACATATGCCATCATAGTGATCTGGAATCCCTGTTGAGTATAAAGATGTTCTCAGTGGTATATTATATTGAGGTTCATTGTACTCTAGCAGCTGTCTGAATCCTTCATCTTCTATCAGGTTATATGCCAGCAAGTTAAAAGCTATCATCTCTGAAAATGTCATTGTTATTATAACAGCAACAAGGTTGCTCAAGGGATATTTGGCTTTACGTTTATATGTTTCTGAGGTGGTAAGCTGTTTCCTTGAAAAAGGATGGCCTTGATTGCTATCAGAAACATTAGGAGTCATTCGAATGGAAAGAAATATTGGAGGTGTTTTAGTACTACTGCTGATGCTGTGACTGCTATCTTCTATCAGATCTACACCTGAGTGTATTGAGTTAGTATCATTACTGACACTTTCTCTTCTATTCTCAAAAATGTATTTATCATTAATGTTATAATATCTGTCTATGTGCCTTCCCAGTGCTAATGTTCCCAACACTCCTTCCTTTTTGCCATTGCTGATTTACTAATATAGCATGTTGCCATAAGCTCATTAAGAACACTAACAGAAAAGTATAACCAAAACAAAGATGGCATTTTTTAGGGGAGGGGTTGTCAGGTAGGCACTGTAGCTCAGTCTCTTTTCTGAATAATTTTTACTGGATTTTTCTTGGACCTGTTCCTGTTTTGCTTATTCCCTTCCTCTAATCCACTGTCCTCCTCCTACACCTTAGAAACCTAAGCTGGGTGGACTGTTATTTTGGAAATAAGAACCTCCCCTCCCTCCATCCAGCACTTACGCAAGGATGCAGAAAAATACAGACTCAGTCAGTGGAGTCTGGTTCTGAGTATGTGATTAAGGCAGGGAACAGCAGTATGAGATGGGGAAAAGCAGAGAAGATATGCTGTTCTGGATGGCTGCTGAGAGGAAGGAGTAGAAGAGAGAGAGAGCAAGACAGAGAGAGAGAGAGAGAGAAAGGATACTGTGCAGTGGGTATGAGTGACTGGTTGCAAAAGAAACCAAAAAAAAAACAAGAAAGATTACTTAGTTGCCACCATGGTTAAAGTGGCAAGCAGCAGTGCAATGTGGGTGGAAGGAGAGAAGTGACACAGTGCACAGAGAAGAAATGCATTGAACAGAGAAGAAATGCAGTGAATATAGGAATGAGTAGAGGAGAGGACTGTGCAATACAGGGTGGCATGGGGAGGAGAAGAGGTATGGTGCTTAGTGTCACATGGGTGGGGGTAGGTGGGGAGAAACCAATAAAAGAAGAAGTGAGTAGGTCTGCTGCCTCTGTGGGTGCTGAAGGGATGAGTGGACTGGGCAAGTCAGGGCAAGGTGGTGGGGATGGGAGTAGAAGGGAAGGGAAGGAACATGATGCCATAAATTAACATTGGTAGGTAGGAAGGTGAGATGAGGGACTGGGTAACATGTAGAGGACTGGCCAACACCACAAACCATTGGCAGCACTATGGAGGTAGCCATTGCTACAGCAATAGCAATTGTTGGCAGGCAGAATGGTCATGTGACACCACTCTGCAACATAAATACTACTGAACTGCACAACAGACTCAGATGGAAGAGAGACAGTAGCGGTGCAGGCAGAGCGAAAGGACAGATGAAGAGAGGATGGAGAGGGAGAGGGAGAAAGGGATGACCACTAAAGAAATGAAAATGTACCAAGAAAGTAATATTTCATAACTATAAGGGTTTTGGATGGCAGCAGAGAGGAAAGAGTAGAAGAGAGAGTGAGAGAGACATAGAGGATGCAGCACCATGGGTGGGAGGGCTGAGTTGAAAAAAAAAAAGAAAGACTACTTAAACACAGTTTAAAAAGGGGTTTCTTTTGACTGCTGAGAATGGAGCTGGAGAGGCAGAGGAGAAGATTGTACTGGGGGAGAGGGCCAAGAGAGTCAAAAAGCAAATAAACAAAAGTTACCATTTATGTTACAAAATGCTCCTTAACATAAGAACAAGAAAAGATGACATTTTACAAAGAAAAAATACCCCTTATCATAAGAACAAGAAAATGTACCATTTTACAAGAAAAAATACCCTTCATCACAAGAACTACAAAATTTACTATTTTACAAGAAAAAGATACCCTTTATCATATGAACAAGAACATTTACCATTTTACAAGAAAAATACACATTATCATAAGCACAAGAAAATGTACAGATCTACAAGAAAAACAAAGTTTACCATTTTACAAAAAAAGGAAAAATATCCCTTAACAAAACAAAAGTTGCCATTAAGAAAATATCTCTCAGTGGCTTCTGGTTGCTGAGGACAGAGTTGGAGAGGCAGAAAGAGAGAGATGGAAGATATTGTGTTGCAGGTTACAAAATAAAAATACCCAGTCCCCAAGACCCCAACATGAAAGTATCTTCTAGCTGCTGAGAACAGAATTGGAGGGAGGAAGAGAGAGACAGAGGAAACTGTGCTGGGGTTAAAAAAATACCCCATACCCAAGACTCCAACATAAAGGTAACTTCTGGCTGCTGAGGATGGAATTGGGGGGGAGAGGAGAGAGAGAGAGAGAGAGAGAGAGAGAGATGTGCTGGGGTTTACAAAAATAATAAAATACCCTGTCCCCAAGACCCCAACATAAAAGTGATTTCAGACTCCTGAGTATGTGTTGGGGGGGGGGAAGAAATGGAGGTCTTGTGTTTGGGATTACAAAAAAAATATTCTGTCCTCAAGACACCAACATGAAAGTGGCTTTAAAAAAAAAAGGAAACTAGAGAGACTGAAAGATAGAGAGAGGTCAGTGAGTTAACGTACTCATCTTGTCCTGACCTGACTCGTAAAAGATTACTTTTTTTTTTTGTTAAAGCAAAGAAGCAAGAAACAGCAAGCCTGGAGTTTCTGACATTTGTTAATTTATTGAAATAAATATCTACATCAACAATTTAAATTTCAAAACCATAGCAGCATTACACTGTTGAGCTACTGAATAGTCATCGAACTGTAACAATAGGATTCACTCTGTCTTCTGCAGAAGGAAGAATTGGTGGTCATCATCATCATCATTGTTGCATGGCTGGCTGTGCTGTGTACACATTGGCCCTGTAGATACTGGATTGGGAGTCAAGATGCTAGAGACTGGGAAATGATACTTTTAGAAAATGAAACAATACCAAAAAATAAAGAATGGATCTAAGTGTTTAGAGTCAGACTAGTTCTAAGTCTTAGGTAGATACTGCAGCTTCAGGCAACTAAAAAGGGAATTTCAAGGGCCAGGCTAGGTAATCATCCTCCTGCATACAGCAAAGAAAATCAAACCACAAAAAGTGATGCTGGTAAATGTAAAATTTCACCTTCTATGTCAATGCTGGAATCCAATAATGGTGTGTCTGTCGGATCAGTCCCACCACCCATCCCCACCACTCAGGCACTCCCAGATATGGAATAGTTGCATACTATGTTAATGTTAGTCCTCCAGAGACATCCAATTCCTCTGAGGCTGAGCTTGACCAGGATAAAGACAGTGATAGGGAACAAGATGTACTGGCAGAGGATAAGTGGATGGAAATTACAAATGAGGAAGAAGTGAAAGCAGATGTTTCTATGGTGGAGGAGGAGGAGGATGGGTTAGAGGAAGGGAATAAAGCACAACAGGAACAGGCCCTAGAAAAATCCTATAAAAAGAACTCTTGAAAAGGAGACTGAGCTGTAGTGCCTACCTGGCAAAAAAACAAAAAAAAAATTATATCTTTTTTTGGTCATACTTTTCTGTTAGTGCTTTTAATGAGTTGGTGGCTATATGCTCTATTTGTAAACAAGCATTCAGCAGGGGTAAAAAGAAAGGAATGTTGCGAACTTTAACACTGAAAGGGCACCTAGACAGATGTCATAACATTAATGAGAAATCCATTTTTGAGAAAAGAAAAGAAAGTGACAGTGATAATACTAGCTCATTAGACTAAGGAGTATCCCTGACAAATGATAGCAGTGGCAGCCCCACAGTAATACTGAAACACCTCCAGCATTTATTTCTATTTGAGTGACTTCTAGTGCTACCAATACTGCAGTGTCAAGAAAGAGCTGTTACACAATATGTGGTGCACAATGTAGTCAATATCAAAAAGAAGCAGTAAATAAAGGCATACACTCATGCCAGGAATCCTGACACCAGTCCAAGAAATTTAGGTGCTCAGTTCCTTTATTACTTAAAACCAGCTCCTCCACCATCAGGTACACACCGGCTAGATGACCTCAATGTTTCACACACGTGCACTGCACTTTGTCACGAGAATAGTGAGCCCTACATTGCATGCCCCTCATATAGTGGTTCTCGATTACTTACAGGTATATTTCATTCATGGGCAATAAATTTTAATTTAACAAACATAATTTCATCAATCACACAACACGATTAAAACCAGTCTAAATGACTAGTACAAACAACCTAGCTGTTACAAAAATTGTGCACATATGTAAAGTGCTGTAAACATTTAAAAAACTTGTGAAATCACATTAATAATGTCTGTGCATCAGAGCATTCTGCAAACCCTGCTAAGACAAACTTCAATGTTTTTATAGGTACGGTTGCAATTAAATTTTATCATTAAGTCCCAGGAAGCTCATGGCTTGCAATATAAGGCACCATTAAGATCACCTCCCCTGGGTCACAATTTTAATTTTTCAGTGCCTCTAAAGAGCCACGTATGGTCTGCCGGGTTTTGTATCTCATGAGTGTGCAGTGCAGTGGCATATTCTAAATTACCATTAGCGACTGCACGCATGTGTTTCCCCACCCGTTCATTGAATTTCCTTTTTCGTGCGGCCAATATAATAGACTCCACACTTACAGGTGTCCAGGTACGCACTACAATACTACAAGTGCCACAATTAACGAAATCATAAATTAATAGATTTTAACCATCAACTGGATTCAAAAATTCCTCAGTGACATTAATGTTCTTGCAGTATTTGCATCTTTGGCACTATACCTATAAAAACATTGAAGTTCCTCTTAGCACGGTTTGCAGAACACTCTGATGAACAAATATTATTAATGTGATTTCACAAATGTTTTTAAATGTTTATAGCACTTTACATATTTGCACAGTTTTTGTAACAGCTAGCTAGATTGTGTTGTACTGGTCATTTAGACTTTTTAATTGTGTTGTGTAATTGATGAAATGATATTTGTTGAATTAAAATTGATTGTCCATAAATGAATTACACCTGTAAGTAATCGAGAACGACTATATAAGTGGCATGCAATGTAGGATTCATTATTCTTTTGACAAAGAACAGTGTGCATGAGTGAAACATTGAGGTTATCTGGGCAGTGTGTACCTTGTGGTACAGGAGCTGATTTTATGTAATTAAGGAGCTGAACACCAAAATTTCTTGGACTGGTGTCAGAATTCCTGGCAAGAGTGTGTGCCTTTGTTTACTTCTTGCCTTTGCTACCAATACTGATAGAGGCCGTGTGTTCACAAGCCCCTCTCCTTCAAAGAAACAGCTTACTATCTCTAAAACATACAAACATAAAGGCAGATATCCCTCTATCCATGCAGTTGCTGTTACAATAACAAAAAAGGTCAGCAGTGATAGCCACTGACTTACTGCTATATACTGTAACATGATAGAACATATCGAGAACAGCAAGTCCTACATTGCATGTAGGATTCAGGTGGCTGCTAGAGTACTTTGAACTTCAATACAATATACCATCCAGAAAATATTTCTCCACAACAAGGATTCCAGATCTCTACGACTCAACTCAGATGAGTCGTGGCTAGTGCTGTTGGGAGGGTGGTGCATCCCACAATGAATATCTGGACAAACTGTCAACCTGAGTCCTTCATGTCTGTCACTGCACTTTAGAAATGTTTTGGTGACAATTCTGGTGGGGAAGAAAAATGCAATTTGCTGTTCTAAGTATGTTTTATTTTCTATCTGAACACAACTCATACAACACCAGTGAGGAGCTTTAACCACCAATACAACAATGACTCACATCCAGAGACCATCAGTTGTCTTATATAGCTGCAGATAATGGTCACATATAAGGAAGTCCTTGGAGGAGGGGGCTTTGTTCACATTCACTGCTTTGTGCATTACTTGAATTTAATACTTAGCAGTTTTCTTGATGACTGTTGCTAGCACTGCTAAAAGAATCTGCACTCATTTCAAGTACTTAAGTACAACCCATCACTTATTTGAACAAATACAGGAAGAGTACAACCTGCCTCTGCACAGACTGATCTGAGACATTTCAACTAGGTGGAATCCGACCTTTCTTATGTTCCAAAGGCTGCTTGTATAACATAAAGCTGTTAGACAGTACACCTTGGAAAATAAAATTGGTGATGCAGACCTTTATGTCACACCTCCACAGTGGGCCATGATGAAGTTTGTAATTTTATCTCCAGCCATTTGAGGAAATTATCAGAGCGGTGAGTACAAACACAGCAGCTCTGATCCTGGTGATACCCTTAATAACATTTTTAAAATACTGCTTAAATCTTATTGAGGACACTTTAGAGAATCCAAACAATCCCATGACACATGCTGCCACCACTCCTGATACAAACAGGTTGCCAACCAGAATACAAAAATATCTGACAAACATATGGTCAAAAAAGGTTGATGAAGATTTAAAACTACATAAAATGCTTCATTCTGACCACAATATTTAAGCAACCATCCTGGAACCCCTATACAAATCAAAGCAACTGCTAAATGATACTTCTTTTGTGATAAACAGACAAGAAATAATTGAAGTCCATTCTATCATGCAATGGAGTACAGAATAATATTCAGAACAATCATCTTCACAATACAGCACAACATTAGGAAGCCCCTACTCTGGTGTTCCAGTTGTTTCTTCTTCCTCATCTTCACCCACTGCACCAGGGTCATATTCTTCTTCTTCACCACCATCACAAAATAGCAGTGTTTCATGATTACATACAGTAGTTCAGCTTCAGGTCTCGAGTCACTTGCAAGATGTCCCTGTAACTTCTTCATCCACTTCTTCTATGGAATCAAACCATACAAGAGCAAGGGTCTTGGACTTCAGGAGGGCAGATTTTATAAAGATGGGTGAATGCGTCAGAGATGACCTGGCAGGAGGGGACAGCCTGAAGGGGAGGAGGAACAGTGGGAAAAGATAAAAGAGAGCATAGTAAAGGCAACAAACAAGTGAGCAAAAGCAAGAGGAAAAAGAGACCACTATGGCTCTCAGAAGAGGTGGCTGACAAGGTAAAGGCAACATGGGTACCATTCAGAAGGTATAAGGAGAGGCAGAGGGAGAAAGATAGGGAGGTGCATGAGGGGAAACAGAAGAATGCAGGCAAAGCAGTAAGGAGCACAAAGGTACAAGTTGAAAAGAGAATAGCCCAGGATGTAGCAAAAGGGGACAAGACAATTTTTAGGTATGTAAGTGAAATGATGATGACCAGAGGTGGGATTGTAAGGCTAAAAAGGGCCGGGGAAATGCGTGAGGGGGCAGGGAAAGGAAAACATCCTGAACAAATACTTTTGTTCAGTGTTTACATAGGAAAGAGAAGGGGAGGGGCCACAAAGTAACAGAAACTTTGGAGGAAGGAGAACATTAGTCCTTTTTTGGAGGAGAGAGTCCAGAAGAGACTTGTTAGTCTGAAAGTGGACAAAGTAATAGGGCAAGATGGGGTGCATCCAAGGATATTGAGGGAGGTCACGAAAATACTGGCTGCACCTCTGATAGGAACATAGGAATGTGACAGCAGAAAAGTCCCACCGGGCCCACCCAGTCTGCCCAAGATGCCTAGGTATCCCCTTAGGCCTTTACAATAGCCCTCCCCCTTCCCCACATCCCCTTGTGTTTATTCCATGCCCTCTTGAACCCTCCCACTGTCTTCTAACTCACCACATCCCTCGGCTGCCCATTCCAGTTTTCAACCACCCTCTCAGTGAAGAAGTACCTCCTAGGGTTATCTCTAAATTTCCACCCCTTGATTTGGAATTCATGCCCCCTTACCCTGGGCCACTCCTTTAGTTGGAAAAGACTCTCCACAGGCACCTTATTGATCCTCTTGATGTATTTAAATGTTTCGCTCATGTCACCCTTCTCCCTCCTGTGCTCCAGTGAAAACATGCCAAGGTCATTCAGTCTCCCCTCGTATGGTAAGTGATCAAGCCCTCTCACCATCTTCATCGCCTTCCTCTGAACTCGTTCTGTCCTCTCCACATTCTTCCTGAGATATGGCCTCCAGAACTGGACTCCATACTCCAGGTGTGGCTTGCCAGCTGAGTGCACTGGGGAACTATTACCTCTCTCCTTCTGCTGGATATTCCCCTCCCTATGCAACCCAATATCCTGCTGGCTCATGCCACTGCCTTTCCACACTGCTTACCAACTTTTAGGTCTTGTGAAATAATGATGCCTAGGTCCTTTTCTTCTTCTGTAACTTGCAGGGATCTATCCCCAATCTTGTATTCAGCGTTCCCATTTTTTCTGCCCAAGTGCATGATCTTACACTTTGCCATTTTGAAAGACAATTGCCATTTATTGGACCATTCCTCTAACCTCTCCAGATCCCTATGCATCATCTCCATCCCCCTCTAATGTGTCCATTCTGTTGCAGCCTTTTGTATCATCTGCAAACAGACTCATCATCCCTTCCAGACCCTCCGCTATATCCCATATAAAGACATTAAAAAGAAGTGGTCCTAACACTGACCCTTGGGGAACCCCAATGGTGACCTCCAACTTCTCTGAGGGTGCCCTGTTGACCACTAGCCTCTGTGTTTTGCCCCTCAGCCAGTTAATGATCCATCATATTACCCCCTCCCCCAACCCCAGGAGACCCAATTTATGCATTAGACTGAGATGTGGCACCGAGTCAAATGCTTTTTTGAAATCAAGGTAGGCCACGTCCACTGAACTCCCCTGATCCACCACTTTGGTGACCCAGTCAAAAATCTCTATCAAGTTTGTTTGACAGGATCTGCCTTTGGTGAACCCATGTTGCTTCGGGTCCCTAAGTCCACTTGTTTCCAGGTAACTGGTGGTTCTGTCCTTGAGCAGCTTTTCCATGAGTTTGTCCACCACAGACGTCAAGCTCACAGGCCTGTAGTTGTCCACCTCATCCTTCAGCCCCCTTATGAAGGGGTACCACATCCACCTATTTTCAGTCATTTGGTACTACCCTGATTTTAAGGAGTTGTTGACTAGGGTGATCAAAGGAGCAGTCAACACCTCCTTTAATTCCCTCAAAACCCTTGGGTGCACCCCATCTGGCCCCATAGCCTTGGCCACCTTCAGCTCCATAAGCTGCCTCAGGATCTCCTCCTCCTGAAAAGAATTCACATCCACCCCTTCCCCTGCCACCTGTGCTTCCCCATGTTGCACCTGGGTATGTCCCCTATCATCCCACATACACCTCACATACACCTTACACTGTATTCCTGGTCTATTATACTGTGATACTGCTATTTTGCACTAATATATAAATTTAGGCATCCATCATATAAGCATGAGCACCAGGAATGTGCTTTGCTGCTCATTTATTCCAATGTTTACATCCTTCATAGGATTAGATCATGCACAACTATTATACCTCACTATAATGCATTATGTTTGTCTTTTACATGTATAATCTATCTAATCACTGATAAGATGACTCTGAGGGATCATCAGTGATTACTTTATACACTATATATATATATTCTCATATACACTATATATATATATATATATATATATATATATATATATATATTCTCATATAGTCATATGTAGTAGTGGCCAGTCAACGTTTCTCTTTGTCTAAGCAAGCTGACACAGACAGAAAACCTTTGTTATGTCTTATACAAAGACAAGAAATGTCACGTGTAGTTTGAACCCATCAGCATTTCTTTTGTCCAAGCTATAATGCAAACGGAAGTATATTATTTGTCTCATATGATACTTATTAGTAATTATGTCTCCTAAGTCATCATCCAATGGAGAATGACTTAGGACCAATACATATTGTTTCTCATATCTGTAACTATGAGGTAATATCTGTTGCTATGCTGTTATCTGTAGTATTTAACCTTCTGCAGCCCAGTTCCACAGGGAGAGAGAATGAGATCTTGGAGAACCTGAGATCCTGCAATCCTGGAGATTATGTACATTCCTCAGGAGTGTGGTGAGAAACCCATCTCCCTCGTGATTTTCTCTGTCACATGTTTGGCGTAAGTAGTATAATAAACCATTATTAGTAATCATGCTTGTTTACAAATGTTTCTTGGCAGTCTTCAAAGACATAAGAATCTGTATTATTAGTATTATTATTATTTACCCTACACACTAAGAGTGTTTGGACAACACCCAGAGCTACCCCCTTCCAGTCCTCTTCCTTCTTGAACACTGAACAGAAGTAACTGTTCAGCAGACCTGCCTTCCCCTGGTCTGCCTTTACCCTCTCCTCAACCCATTTTTCAGACTAGGTATCCCTTTTTCCATTTTCCTCCTTTCTCCTATATACATATAGAAGGTCTTGTCCCCCTTCTTGACCGCCTTAGCAATATTCTCCTCCATCCTTGCCTTTGCTCACCTGACCTCCCTTCCTGCCTCCCTCTGCCTAGCCTGATATTCTTCCTAAGCCTCCACACCCTGTCATGTTTTAAACCTCCTGAAGGCTCTTTTCTTAGCCCTGATGCTGTGCTCCACTTCCCTGCTGAACCACAGTGGCTTTCTCTTCCTCCTATTTTTGTTCACCTTCCTCACACAGAGGTTTGTGGCTCCCACTATGGCACCCTTTATTGAGACCCACATTTCCTCCACCCTCTTAAGCTCCCCCACTCAGTCCAGTGCCCTTTGTGCATAATCCCTCAGCCTACTAAATTCTGCTCATCTGCAGTTGAACACCTTCATCTTGATTTGATTTATAGTGGCCAACATATGTAGCATGAACTACACGGTACCAAGGTTGTCCCCCGCCGATATGTCCCCTACCCTATCCACATTTGTTAGCACCACATCCAACACCACCCCTTCCATAGTTGGCTCCCTGACCATTTGTCTGAGTAAAATTACTTGAAGGAAGTCCAGGATCTCCCTGCTTCTGGGTGTTGCTGCTGACACTGAATCTCATTCCACATCTGGAAGGTTGAGGTCCCCTATCATCAGCACCTCTCCCCTTGTTGTCATCCCTAGTATCTCTTCCATCATCTGGTTGTCCAGCCCCTCCTGCTATTCTGGTGACCTGTAGACCACTCCTGTGCACACTACCTTGCCCCTCCCTGTGTCTAATGAGAACCATAATCCTTCTGTTTCCCCCATCTACCCTGTATTTCTGTTGCCTGAATTCCCTTCCTCATGTAAAGGGCTACACCCTCACCCTTTCTTCTGACTCTGTCCCTCCTAAACAGTGCATACGTTGGTATATTCACATCCCAATCCTGCCCACCATGACACCAGGACTCGGTAATACCCAAGAAGTCCAAGTCTGCCTCTGCCATGACTGCTGCCAGGTCCAGGACTTTGTTGCCCAGACTGCTGGTGTTTGTGCACATGGCCTTCCACATTCCAGCCACCCTGATTCCTTCCCCATCCTAACACCTCTCACTGACCTGAACCTCCCTCCCACAGCCCCAACTGGGCATCTAATTTTCTTAGGGGGGGCAAGTGCATCCCTGGTCAGCTGCGCTGTCTTTGGTATTTGCTTGAACCCCTGCAATTCAGTTTAAATTTTAATATTTTTCCATGAACTGTTCCATTTTCCCTTTCAGCACTTCCTTACTCTCCCTGTTTAAATGTAACCTATCTGGGGTGAATAGACCTTCATCTTGCCAAGTGGTCCCTCAATCACCCATTATTCCAAAGCCTTTCCCAGCACACCATCCAGCAAGTCAGCTATTAAACACTGTTATCCTCTGTTTCCTCTCTGAGCTAGCTTTTGGAATTGGCAGCACCTTGGAGAATGCTATTTATCTAAAGCTGAGGCAGCTGCAGAACCTTGCTAGTGCTTCAAATCGTGCCTGCACCTCCATCAAGCTCTGCCCTGCAAGATCATTTGTTCCCAAGTGGAGCACAAGGTGGGTTTGCTCATCTTGCATTTTTCCCCAGGAGGGGATGTGGTGAATCACCACAGCTGCTGTCATGCCTGGCAAGCAGCTTACCCAGACCTTGCTCCCTTCCTCCACCAGCTAATGCCTCTAACATTGGAGTCCCCAACTATGAGGACCTTGTCCTCCACCTTTCTTGAACTGAATCTGCTACCTGCTAGTTGCTCAGCCACCTTCACCACTTTATCCCCCTGCCTCCTGCCTCCCCTAGCCTTCTACCCCTTGCTTGATATCCATCACCCTCGCTCACGTAGGCTACCCTCTCCAGGGGCCTCCCCCTGGATTCATCCCTGACACCCAACTGCCTCTGGGCCCTGTGATCCCTTCCCTTCTCACAAGTCCACTTCATTTGTCCAGCTCCTCTACCTGCCCCCTCCGGCCATCTTCCTGTGAACTCCTTATCAAGCCTTTGTCTTCCCCTCTCCTGCCTTGGGTTCCACCTCCCCTCCTCCCCCACCTCCATTCCCTCTGTGGCCTGTTCAATACCAGTGGAGGTTGTCAACAGTGTCCCAGTAATTTTACCCTCCTGCTCTAGCCCTTCCTCTTTCTCACTGCTCATAGATACCTTCTTGCCTTTGATATAATTTTGACCCCCATTGTCCCTCTTGGTTCTGGGAAAGCCTGACACTTTGATACCGCCCTCCCTGCCCTCCTGGACCTGCATCCCTGAGTTGTCACTACTACCTACCCCCTCTACCTGGCCACTAATACCATTCACTCCTCCCTGACTTCCCCTCTCATGAAAGTCCTCACCCCCACCATCATTCTTTGTCAGCAGTTCAGCAAATCTATTCTTATATATGATACACTCCCACTGCCCTTCCCCTACTGTGGCTCCCTCCTCCTTCTGCTCTATGAACTTACTTTGAATCCCTTTGCCTCCCACTATTTTCCTTCCCTCCTTCTCCTGTGTCCCCTCTCCCTCTCCCTAAACCACTTGCTAATCCCCTGCACCCTGGAGTTTCAAACTGATGTATACCACCATTCACACATCTACCTTTACCACCCCTAGTGTCCCTCCATTCCCTTATAGCACCCCTACTTCATTCCAGAGCATCAAGAGTCCAGCGTAAGCTACTTATTTTCTCCCTTAGTTGCATCAGCTGCTTGCACACCAGCAGCCTCCCAATCTCCAAGCCAAATGCAACACAATGGCTGTCCCACACCCAGTACATCCCACCACCCTTCCAAATATGCCCTCTGACTTTATAGCCTGCGGGTCTGGTTGCCAGCCCCAGTTCCTACTTTGCCAATGGTTCCTCTCCATGTAGGCTGCCATTAGAAGAAGAAGAAGAAGAATCAGCAATTATATAGCACTTTTCATACACAGTATCCCAAAGCACTTTACAAGCAATGCTAGACTGGTAGTGAAGTGACTGAATGTGTGGTGGCGGCCATATCGCACATCATCACCCACACACAGCCTGGATAATTGCATGAACTGGTTTATGGAAAGGGGAATGTTGGCCAGGACACTGGGAATGTTCCCTGCTCTTTGTGAAGAGTGCCCTGGGTTCTTTTACTTCCACCTGGACACCCACCAGGACAACACCAGGATGGGCAGAAGGGACCCCGGTTTAACGTCTCATTTGAAGGATGGCACACCCCAGCAGTACAACACCCCCCAATACTGCACTCAGATGCCAGTGATTTTTAGGTGCAAGTCCAATCCCAGTGTGGGATGAGAACCCACGACCTTCTGGTCTGGAGGTGGATGTGCTACCAACTGAGCCATGCTGACACCCACTAGGGTACTAGTTACTGTTTGTGCACCTGATTGGGATAAGTAATGTAGTTCACCAGATCAATATAGGACTGCAGAGTTGGGGAAGTGGCTAGTGTTCCCACCCCTGGTGCAAAAGGTCCCAGGTTCTATCCCCAGGTGGGGTATCTCAGAATTTCCCCAAAATTGCTGGGTTTGGACCCACAGTTCTATTGATGTGTGACCAATATAGGTCAGGACTAGGCTGAGGTTTCAGGGAAATCCAGAGTAAAGAGGTGTCTCACTAGCACCTCCCAGTGATTGACTGGTATAACGTGTAAACAGGGAAATGGGGAGTAAAAATGTGTCTGATCTGTCACATGACTTGGTCATGTGACCCAGAATACCAATAAATTGTAGGACAACCCAGGGTGGGGGGCAGGTGGGGTAGTCGACTCGAATCGTTGATGGGCTAGCACAGTCCCGTATCACCCTCTGTGGAGAGCACTACCTTGTGCTGCCTCTGCTCCATTCTCCCTGACCACTGGTTCACTGCCACTGCTGCTGGCTTGCAGCTACCCCTGAATAGAAAGGGGGGCTCCTGCCACACAAAGTTGGCCCTAGGGAGAACAAAGAAGAGATCTGATTACCGGTGGGAACTGACTGCACATGAGTAAAGTCCATTTCTCCCTCTAACACGGATTAATGGTAAAAACACTTCTGTAACACTCAGAATGGTAGAACAATGCAATAATCACCCCTAAAGTCAAAAACAACAACAGTTCTGATAGTTGCTATGCTCCCTCTGCACAGTAAGAACAGCCCTGACCTCTTAAAATAACACTGCCATTCAGGCTGCTCACCCTGTTCACCTGAACACAACTCCAAACAAATAAAACAGTTTCCATTGCTCTGCCAACAGGTAAGTGAAAATCAGTCTTTTTTGTAGTTTAGTTGCAATCCCCAAAGTCCAGTATCAGCCTTCATGGAGAGCACTACCTTTTGCTGCCGCTGCTTGATTCTCCCTGATGGCCAGTCCACTGCTGCTGCTGGCTTGCAGCTGTCCCTAAATGGGAAGGGGTCTCCTGCCACACAAAATAGGCCTTAGTGCTGCTACTGCTCCATTCTCCCCGACCACCTGTTCACTGCCACTGCTGCTGGCTTGCAGCTGTCCCTGAATGGGAAGGGGGTGCTCCTGCTACACAAAGTCAGCCCTTGTGCTGCCACTTCTCCATTCTCCCTGACCACTGGTTCACTGCCACAGCTGCTGACTTGCAGCTGTCCCTGAATGGGAAGGGGGTGCTCCTGCCACTCAAAATCGGCCCTTGTGCTGCTGCTGCTCTGTTCTCCCCAACCACCAGTTCACTGCCATTGCTGCTGGCTTACAGCTGATAGTTTTATTTCACAACTCACTGGAAACAGGAATGGTTCCAGCGGACTGGAAGAGGGCAGATGTAGTCCCACTATGCAAAAGTGGTAGCAGGGAAGAGACTGGCAATTATAGGCCAGTCAGCCTGACATCGGTGGTGGGAAAGTTAATGGAATCATTGCTGAAGGAAAGGATTGGAGAATATCTTGAATCCAGTGGGTTACAAGACCCAAAGCAGCATCATTTCACAGAGGAGAGGTCATGTCAAATGAATCAAATAGATTTTTATGACTGGGTGACAAAGGAACTATATCAGTTTGAAATAGTGGACGTGACCTACCTAGATTTCAGAAAGACTTTTGACACCATTCCACATAGCAGACTAGGGAGCAAGCTGGGTAGCTTAGGAGTGGGTCCAAAGGAGGTAAACTGGATAAGAATTTGGTTACAGGATATGCTACAGAGGGTGATGGTAAATAGAGTTCGCTTTGAGAAAGGGAGGGTGACCAGGTGGTGCCTCAGAGATCAGTACTGGGACAAGTCCTCCTTCATGTCTTTATAAGTGACATGGCAGAGCAGCTGAAAGGGAAGGTATGCCTTTTTTGCTGATGACTCCAAAATCTGCAATAGGGTGGACACGGGGGGGTGGAAAGGATGAGTAGAGACAGGAGAAAACATGAGAAGTGGTCAACGTTTTGGCAGCTGGGTTTCAATTAGGAAACTGCAAAATAATGCACTTAGGTCACTTAAACCCAGGGACAGAGTACAAAATGAGTGGAGTGGTATTGACGACCACCAAGCAGGAAGCAGACATAGGGTAATCATATTGAATGACCTAAAGGTGGCCAGGCAGTGCCACAAGAAAGTAGAGAGGGTTGGTGGGGTGGTGAGGTGCATAGGGAGAGATATCACTAGGTGAAAGAGAGAGATGGTGTTGCCTTTGTATAGATTATTGGTAAGTCCCCAGTTGAGTACTGTGTCCAGTTCTGGAGACCACATCTCTAGAAGGATATAGGCAGAGTGGAGGTGGTCCAGAGGATGGCAACTAAAATGGTGCAGGACCTATACCAAAAGCCCCACAAAGAGAGACCAGAGGACCACAGTATATTCACACTGGAACAGAGGGGGGAGAGAGGAGGCCTCCCCCACCCAAAGAGCACCAGTTCCACAACCACTGCCTCAGAGGTTGCCAAGTGTGAAGAGCAGTTGGACCATAGTGGGTTCTTGGAGGGTGAGGGTGGTGGAACAGAGGCGTAGCCCCCTAGTTGTACCTCTATACAAATCATATGTCAATCTGGCAAATCAAGGTTCCTCTATGATGACACCCTCAGTGGAGACCAAGAAGAATGTGGGGGACATCCACAAGGGAGACCCACAAAAGGGTGGCAAGGGACACCACAGGGGAAGGAAACAGCTTCTGATAGGGAACTCAATTGTTAGGAGTGTAGACCTGGGGAAGGGAGAGAAGAGGAGAGGGAAGTAAGGTGCCTGCCTGGTGCCATGGCTTGGAGGGACAGGAAGCAAATCCTCAGGATTGCAGAAGCTGCATCACAGGAGAGGAAACTAGATATCATTGTCCACCTTGGGACAAATGACCTAGCTAGGCATGAGATCAGTGCAGTGCAGGATGAATTTGTGGAGTTGGGGAGGGGCCTTAGACAGGTAGCAAGCATGGTAACCTTCTTAGAGGTGCTGACAGTCTATGGCAGGGGTGAGGCTAGGGTACTGCACACCATGCAGTTTAATGAATGGTTGCAAAACTGGTGCAGAGCACAGGGCTTTGGCTTCACTGGGGACTGGGGGTCCACCTGGAGAGATGAAGGTCTATACTGGTATGATGGTCTGCATCTGTCCAGGCAGGGAAACAAGCTCCTAGGTGACAGGTTTAAATGTTTCCATGGAAAGCTTTTAAACTAGCCAAGGGGGGAGGTGCTGATAGGAAGCAGGAAAGTTCAAGCCTCCCCCCACAAAACATGGCAGGTACTAGGGTAAACAATGAGGTACAGAGCTTGACAGAGGGAAAGACAGGGGTAAATGGAAAAATAGACAAGGGCAATAAGAGCAGGGATGGGTTAAAAAAGGATAAAGCCAACATTAAATGGAGGGCAATGAGTACCAATGCCCATAGTCTGGGAAACAAGCTTCCTGAGCTAGTAGCCCTAATGGAAGAGGAACAGTTGGATATTGTGGCAGTCACAGAAACATGGTACATGGAGAACCATGACTGGGATGTCAACATACCAGGGTACACAATCTACAGAAGGGACAGGGAGGGTAAACGAGGAGGTGGAGTAGCTCTCTACTTAAGGGAAGGGATCAAAGCTACAGAACTAAAAAGTAAAGAGGGAGGACAAGAGGCACTCTGGGTCACCTCGGAGACAGAGAATGGCATCACAATCCACACAGGGGTTGTATACAGACCCCCATCTCAAGGGGAGGAAATGGACAAGAAAATGATAGAGGACATTCTCAAAATGGCTGAAAAAGGGGAGATACTGTTGACGGAGGACCTGAATATGCCAGATATTAACTGGATGACATGAACTGCAGCCACATCCAAGAGCAGAGTCATTTTCGATGCCCTACAGGGGGCATGCCTTAGACAGCTAGTGGTGGAACCCACTCGGGAGGGAGCAATATTAGACCTGGTACTCTCAAATGGAGAGAGGACCATAAATTTAGAAGTCAGTAGGCATCTGGGAACAAGTGACCACTGCACAGTGTGCTTCACAATAAACACAACCATGGAGACAAGCCATACAAAGACAAGGATACTGGACTTTAGAAGGGCTGACTTTGGCATAATGGGTGAATACCAGAGGAATGCATTAGCAAATGGCCAGAAAGGAGGGGTGGAAGATCAATGGAGAAAAATCAAAACTGCCATCATGGAGGCAACAAGCCTTTGTGTGAAATAAAGAAAACAAAGCAGAATAAAAAACCACTATGGTTCTCAAAAGAGGTGTCAGAGAAGGTTAAGGAGAAAAAGGCTGCATTCAGAAAGTATAAGGAATCACAGAAGGAGCACAACAGGGAACTGTATCAATTAAAGCAGAAAGAAGTAGGGAAGGCAGTCATAAAAGCAAAGGCCCAAACCGAGGAAAAGATAGCCAACTCAGTTAAGAAGGGGGATAAAACCTTTTATAGGTACATTAGGGAGCATGGAAAGGTTAAGGGAGGGATAGTGAATATTAATAAAGGAGAGGGGAGGTGGGCAGAGGGAGACAGCGAAAAGGCAGAGATACTGAATGAATACTTTTGCTCAGTATTCACAAAAGAAGAAGAGGAGGAGTTACCTAAACCAAACAATAGAAGCACTCTGGGTAGTGGGGTTGACGCCAGTCCATTTTCACAAGAAAAGAGTCCTGAAAGAACTCCTAAAACTCAAGGTGGACAAAGCAATGGGGCCTGACAGGAGTCACCCTAGAATCCTAAAAGAACTAAGGGAGGACCTAGTGACACCACTGACCACACTTTTTAACAAATCATGGGAGGCTGGGGTGGTAATTGAGGACTGAAGGAGGGCAGATGTGATTCCCCTTCACAAAAGTGGGAGCAAGGCAGAAGCAGGAAACTACAGACATGTCAGTTTGACCTCAGCTGTGGGAAAAATGATGGAATCACTTCTGAAAGAAAGAATTGTTGAGTACCTAGAGGCCAACGGGGCACAGGACCCAAAGCAGCATGGATTCACAGCAGGAAAGTCATGTCAGATGAATCTAATCGATTTCTTTGACTGGGTGACCAAAGTAATAAACCAGGGAGGGGCTGTGGATATGGCCTACCTAGACTTTAGCAAGGCATTTGACACAGTCCTGCACAAAAGATTAATAATCAAGTTAGCCAGCCTAGGAGTGGGTCCCAGGGTGGTAGCTTGGGTAGCAAACTGGCTGCACAACAGGACACAGAAGGTAATAGTGAATGGAACACATTCTGAAGAAAGGGGGGTTACTAGTGGAGTATCTCAGGGCTCAGTACTGGGTCCAGTCCTCTTTAACGTCTTTATAGGTGACCTTGCAGAGGGTCTGGAAGGAAAGGTATGCCTCTTTGCAGATGACACAAATATCTGTAACAGAGTTGATACACAAGGGGTAGAAAGGATGAGAAGGGACCTGGCAAGGTTGGAGGAATGGTCAGACATATGGTAACTTAGATTCAATGCAAAGAAGTGCAAAGTAATGCACCTGGGAAATAAAAATCCAGGAGAAGAGTACACAATAGCAGGGGAGGTACTAACAACAACAATAATGGAAAGGGACCTCGGGGTAGTCATATCAGATGACCTAAAGGTGGGTAAGCAATGTGAGAAGTTGATAAGGAGACCCAGGGGGATACTGGGATGCATAGGGAGGGGCATCACAAGTAGAAAAAGGGAAGTGGTTATCCCTCTGTACAGACAGTTGGTGAGACCCCATCTGGAGTACTGCGTGCAGTTTGGAACCTCATCTATGCGAGACATAGACAGGATGGAAGCAGTCAGAGGAGACAACTAAAATGGTGCAGGGTCTACATCAGAAACCATATGAAGAGAGACTGAGAGGCTTAATATGTATACCCTTGATGAAAGGAGGATGGGGGGACATGATAAAACTTTTAAGTACTTCAAGGGAATCAACAAAGTCCAGGAGGATAGCATCTTTCAGAAAAAGAGATGTGTAAGAACAAGGGGGCACAATTTAAAGATAGAGGGGGGACAGCTCAGGGGTAATGTGAGGAATTTTTTTTCACAGAATGAGTGGTAGATGCATGTAACTGCCTTCCTGGAGAGGTTGTGGGGTCTAAAACAGTGGGGGAATTCAAACATGCATGGGACAGGCATAAGGCAATTATAGTGGGGGGTTGTAGGAAGTAGGCTATTGGTTTACTAGAATCTGCAGCTTATCCAATAGGTAGGGAAATGGGCAGACTGGGTGGGCCAAGTGGTCCTTATCTGCCGTCAAAGTCTATGTTTCTATGTTTCTATGATAGAAACTTTTAAATACCTCACAGTTTAAATAAGGTACAGGAGGGAAGTATTTTTCATAAGAAAAGGTGCTCAAAAACAAGGGGATATGCTATGATACTGGAGGGGAGTAGATTCAGGAGAGACGTGACTCATGAAGAAGTACTTCTTCACAGAAAGAGTGATGGGTTCCTGGAACAGCCTTCCAGTGGGGGCGGTAAGGGCAGAAACAGTAGTGGGGTTCAAGAATGCATGAGATAAGCACAAGGGAATCATAGCAAAAAGTAAGGAGGAAGGGAGAAAGACCTGTTGATTGGACACGGTCTGCTGTAATAGTGTAGGTAGGGAGAAATGGGCAGACTGGATGGACCAGGCAGTCCTTATCTGACATCAAATTTTTGATGTTTCTAACACGGCCTCAGCAAAGATTGTTGTTGAAATGTACCTGGCAGAGCCCAATATTGATTAGAATGCAGATCCATTGAGATATTGGAAATCCAAACAAAATATGTGGCCTGCTTTAGTACAAATTGCCATGAAATACTTGAATTGCCCTACTACTAGCATTTATTCAGAATGACTGTTTAGTTCAGATGGTAATATTATGACTGACACCAGATCCTCTTTGTCACCAGAAAACACTGAACGTCTGATATTTCTGAAAGTCAGCATTCACCACTTTAATTTCAGATATGATACCTGAATGAAACATGCCGACTCTGAACAGGCCCTCTCCATGAAAAAGTTTCTCACATTGTGCCTGTGATAAAAATCTATTGTTATTAACACATGAAGCACACATGAGTTAGTGGCAACAAGTCAGGTCAGGACAAGACAGGACAAGCCTGGATTATTTGAATGAACATAATAAGCACAAAGAAACAAACAAAAAAATAAGAACATCAGTGGATCCATATAATATTGCAACTGCATTTCATATCCCAAACTCACTTGCTAGTACTACTAATCTGCTCTGGATGGTAGGGTACTGTTGTCTACTACTGTTTGTCAGCAACTGGGTAAAATATTATTTACCACCTGACTGTGCTGTAGTATGATGTTAAAATATAGAATATTATATGGGGTGGTGTATGTAACTCAAATTTTACACACACCCTTGGTGTTGGATGCTACATAAATCCTGAGATTGAAGCTTGAGGTATTTATTTAAGCATCCAACTCTGAGGCAGATTTCAGATGCGTCTCTGGTCTCAGATTTAAAGTTAGTCATGTTACCAGAAAATTATTATTTAAATGAAAGTATTATAAATGAGATGAAAGAAGGAAATTCAGATATTTGGGAAAAAGGCATTGAACAAAGAAGAAAGAGAAGAAATAAAAAGATTACAATTCCTGATAGGGATAGCCCTAAAGGGATTTATTATTTATCTGAGTCCCAGGAAACCAAAGTGCAAACAACTTTGATACAAAGTTTAGACTTAACAAAATTGGAAAAATCTACAGAGATGACTATGAATCTCAGTACAGAATTGAAGGGAGTAGAAGAGAGATGCTTAGAGAAGGAATTCAAAAGTGATATGGATAAAATAATTAAAAACAAGAAACATTTTGGACTCAGTGATAATAGAAATGACCAGAAAGAAATGGGATTTAAAGAAATTAATCCTAATAAAAGAAAAAAAATCAATTCATAATAAGACAGCTTGAAATGGACAAAAGAAAAATAAGAGGTGAGAAAAACAACAGAGGATGCAGGGTTAAAAACTGATGAAGGAGGAAATGGTGAACAAAAACAAAACCATTGATAATTATTGTCCTTCAGAGGGGAAGAATCAGAGCCTTACACCGATGAAGGGTTTATTAATTGATGAAGAAAAGTCTAGAGATCTAAGTAATTTCCTTAAAAGAACACTTGTAATGGATTTTGCTTCACCCATTCAAAATATACAGTACCAATAATACCTGAAGAGATGGAAGTTAAACTAAATCAAAATATTAAACATCTTTTCGGCCTGGTTTTACAAACGCATGGAAAACCTGATAATATAATGACAGAATTTAGTGTTATTAGACCACTGATTCTTCTGGTTTCTGATCAATATAGGGTGTTAAAGACTATGGGCAATCAGAAAAACAAAATTAGAGATTATGGATATGTTATGGATAATGTAGTAGGCATTAAAAAATATTTTTCCTGGTTTTTACAAGGGACTACCATCCTCTGGTAAGGATGAAGAGATGCAAATCTCTATTTATGGTTTGAATAACTTCCTGAATGAAACAAAGAAAAATCTGAGGATTAAGGTAGTTGAGTTGTTACAGAACTTGACCAAGGATAGAATTATTAATAAAAAAATTAAGAAAGGCCATCAGATGGGAATCGGATGGACAGATAACTATATGGGTGAATAATCTGGAAGATTATCAACAATTTATGGATAAGGCCATGATTTTGGATAAAGTAGAGATTGTTCTGGAAGGTAATTTAGAGATGGGTAATAAAGAATGGGATAGAGATAGTAAAGATAACTGGATGAATCTGATTGAAATGACAAATAGATTTGAAATCCTGGAAGACAGTGAAGATTGACAAATATCTAAGAGAAACTTGAGTGGAAAAAGTTTATTCAACATAATTGCTTGGAATGTGTCATGGTTAACAAATAGTCTAGCAGAACCGACCTTTGTGAATTATATATCAAATTTTAATTTATAGCATTACAAGAAACATGGTCTCAAGAAGAAAAGAATATTAATGGCTATAAAACTTTCTGGAAATCTAGGAAACATTGTAGGATGTTGGGGGGGCTTAATCACGTGGTGCAAAGTCATAAAAGATGCAGAGTATAAAGAAGTGGAAATAGATTCTACACATATCTTGCTGATACAGATTAGTACAGAAAAGGGATCATTTGTTTTTATTAATGTTTATTTCCCACCTAGAAACTCAAAGTATAAGGATGACAAGGACACCAATTTGCTTTTAGAATTACTTGACCAAAGTTTGGAGAAGAAACCATTAGGAGGATTTATCATAATGGGAGATTTTAACGCTAGGGTGGGGCATCACCTGGGACTCAGAAAAGAGTTAACTGAGGAATATGGGGTCTGTAATGGTTTATCACTTAAGGTAATTAGAACTTCTAAAGCTACAAAAGTTGTGATAGAGGCATGCTGATCTCTAGGAAATTAGAATATATAGAATTTATCTTACTAAATGGTCATACTGTGGGAAATTTGGAGGGAGAGTTATATGGGACCTAGGGGTATGTCAACAATAGATTAAACTTGGATGAATGTAAACCTAGTAAGGAGACTGGAATCTTTCAAGATAGGTTTAAGGATGGATAAAGAACATAGTCCACTACAGTTAGAAATATCATTAGGAATAAACTTAGATAATAGAGCACCCAAAAGTGCACAGGTTACCAGGGTTAAAAGATGAATTAAGTGGGAAGCTTTGGAGGATTTTAATTCAAATAGATTATTAGATCATCTTGGAATTGAAGACCTTGTATTGGACTTGAGACCTCAGAAAATTTCAGAAGCCTTGGTATTTGTCAAGTCATTTGAAAAACTGATGGAAGCTGGTTCAGATATCCTAGTCAAAACTTCGGTAATTAAAGAAAAACGAAAAGGCAGCAAATGGTTTGTCAAAGATTGCGTAAGACACAAAACTGAAATTAATAGGCTATCTAGAATAGTTTATAACCATCCAATGAGAGACAATAAGCAAAAATTGAAATAACGGTAGAATAGAGTATAAAAGATTATTGGATTTAAAAAAATCTAAATATAGAAAATATCTTTGGGAAGAGTTTGAAAAAGCAGCCAGGGACAAAAACAGCAAAAAATTTTGGAAGATAGCTAATAATGGATGGGACAACATATTGGAAAATATAAAATGCTATATAGAACCATCTATTTGGGAAGAGTACTGTAAGAAATTATTTTTTAATAGTGCTGTAACCATGATAACAAATAAAGATAATACTAACCTAGTTAAACAAATATCATCCTCAGAAATAGAGTTAGCAATAAATGAAGGGAGAAAAAACATAAGGCACCGGGGCCTGATGGTGTCCCAATGGAAATATTTATGGATGACCCTGAGCTTTGGATTCCAGTTTTAACTAATCTATTCAATTTGGTCATAAAAGAAGGTATTACCCCAGAACCTGGAAAGAGAATATCATAATTCCAATTTTTAAGAAAGGGGACGGAAAATTACCAGTAAATTATAGACCTATTAGTCTGTTGGACAATTCTCTGAAGATTTTTGCAAGAGTAATCCTGAAGAGAATGATCAGGTGGTTGGATGATAAAAAAAAGTATTGATGAAGGTCAAGCTGGTTTTATGAAGGGCCGTTCAACAATTGATCAATGTTTTGTATTAGCCAACATTATACATAAATATATCAATATAAAAAAAGCAAAGATCATTTTGTATCTTTATAGATTTAAAAGCAGCCTTTGATAGAGCTGATAGGAAACATTATGGGATGTATTGGAAGAATATGGGTTGGAAGGAGGTATAAGTAGTATCTTAAAGATTTTATATGATAGTAATTATACCTATATTAGATATAATAAAGAAGGAAACACAACACCAAAATTCAAGTCTAATATAGGATTAAGACAGGGATGCATCTTATCCCCAATCCTCTTCAATATATTTTTGAATAAAATATTAGAAGGACAGTATAAATCAAAGTTGCATATACCTATGGTGGGTAACAGGCAATGCCCCTACCTGGCATATGCCGATGATGTCATATTAATGTCAACCAGCCAATTAGGAATAAAATGGAGTATTAAAAAATTCAGTGAAGAATGCACTAAAATGGATTTTGAAATAAACATTAATAAAACAAAATTTTTGATACTTAGTAGGAATAGGGTAATAAATCACAAGTATGGGGATATCAAATGTAATAATCAGATTATGGAAAGGGTGGATAAATTCTGTTATTTGGGTATAATTTTGAATTACAACTTAAAATCGACAGAACATATTACAAATTTAGCACCAAAGATTAGATCAACCCCAGGAATAAAAAGATTTACATATAAGTATGGTGGACACTGTTAGTGGTCCATTAAGGGTGTTAAGGGCTAAAGTCAAAAGTCAAATACTTTATGGGGCAGAAATTTGGGACCTTGATAAGGTAATAGGTTTAGACTCATTAATGAATACATTTTACAGACATATTCTGGGACTCCCAAATGGTGCATCTAGTTGTCTTAGGAGGTTGGAATTACTACAGTTACCTCTTAAATGTGACATTGAACAGAGGCTATGTGTATATTGGATTAAGGTTTTTAACATGAACCAAGACATACTTCCCAGAATCTGCCTTGACAAAATGCTGTTAAATAGCCGTAGAGGATTTGTATACCCGAGTTTAACTTCTTTTGAAAAAATTATCAAACCATATGGACTACTATCTTGCCTTAGTATGAGTATTAATTATCCTCTCGCTGTGATAAACTCAGTTCTTAAAGATAAGATTAAAGATTCTTATATTCAAAAAGAAAGAGAATTGGCAAAGAACTGCAAAATCAGTAAATGGTTGGCATATAATACCAACTGAGTATTTGGCATACAAGAATACCTTACAAAATTAAAAAACCAAAAAATTAGGAAAGCTTATACAAAGTATAGATTCAGGTACGTTGAAAGCCAAGTACTACGAAAAACCTATGGTTTGACTAATTTTAGTGGTTGTATACGTGGTTTAGATGATGACTCAACTATCCATTTGTTAATGTTTTGTCCTCTTTATACAAAGGAAAGAGAAATATGTATAGGTAATATCCTAACACACTTGGATATGGAACCCAAATACTAATATAACTATCTAATGAAAACAAGGAATGATTTACATTTAGAGAGCATTGCTAGAATGTGTAGTATAATTGTAAGCAGAAAAACACATCTCAGAACAATAAAGCATTAGTTGAATAATTATGCAACAGGAAGTAATTAGAATGTATTTTAAGAAAAGTATTTTAAAGACATATAAGAATGGAAGGGCACTATTATAGATTTTAAAAAGCAAATTGTGTTTTTTGATGTTTTTATATATAATGTATGGCATATGTTTTATCAATTTTGTAACGACAGATTTTGTCAACAATAAAAAGAACTTACTTACCAGTACCAGTAACTCTAAGGGTGTGTGTAAAATTTGAGTTTCTACACCACCTCATATTTTATTTTATATCATTGCTGGGGTTGTGTTTTTTCACCACAGCAATTATTTAAAATATCTGCAGCAGTTCATTGGTGCAGTTACTGGAATTGTAGCTGTTTTGTCAAGGATGAAGTAACCGATTTTGAATGCTTTCATAAGTTAACATTTTAACAGGAGTCAAACATGTTTAAAATATTTTAACAAGGAAACTGCAAGTAGAAAAGTAGTAACGCTGAACAAAGTGCTGAACTGTTAAAAAAGGCTCCAGTCCTATGGTTCCCTTTGGTTGCCATGGTGACACTTATCATGTGACCTGCAGAGGTAGGAGAGGAGAGATAAAAAAAAGGGAGGGGACAGACATGTTAAAATGGCTAGTCATTTTTTTTTTTAGGAATGGCTGGCAATTTTAAACAGACTGTGCTCCTCTGTGAAGCAATGTCCAATGTCAAACAGTATGTGTTTTTCTTACTTTGAAGGTGTTTCGAAGTGCAGCGTAGCATGAGCGGCTGTGTGGCTTGTGCTTTTCTCACAGGAAAAACAGCGCATATTGTAACAGCAATTTCTACCAGCTTTTCCTATGGGAAAAAACAACCTCATATTATACTATAGTTATTGTTTTTCTTACAACTTGGTTTAGCTAAAGCCGAATGCTCTTCTTTATTAATATGTTTTTCACATCCCTCCATAACCATATTTGGCTGTGATTACTTTACAGAGAAAAATCTTGCTATTCATTCATTTATTCATTGTTTGTAGTATGATGTAATATTACATCTTGGTTAAAGTGACTAGCTGGGTTGAGATCATGTTTTATTATATATACAGTACTTATACTACTTGGCACTGGCAGCAATTGTTTCTTGGAACTAGAAAAGATGTACAGTACTATGTGTTGTCAGGTTCACAGGGCAGTGATACACTGTTTATTTTATTTTATAAAATGGGCAGAGAAAATCCTTCATTTTGATTGGTTATTACCTGTGCATCAAATGTATTTGATACACAGGTAATAACAAGTGACAAAGAAGGACTGGATTGCTAAAAAAAAAAAAAATCAGTGTGCCTTTGGAACATTCATTTTAAATGTTGCCATTTTTTATTCCTTATTAATGCAGAACTTGTGGTCCATTATTCAAACTGTGGTGCAGTTCACTCATAACTTTTTTTGTATTTCTTTATTTTTTGTACATTGTCACTGCAAAGCTTTGTTGTGGAAAACAAGGTGCAAGCAAGAAACCAGCGTGGAGTGGGGGGGGTGATAGTCCGACTACCCTTTGCAAAGAAGTAATTCAAATCATTAATCAGCTCAGCAACCTCATTTCCACTGCTGGTGAGATTTGGGAGAGCAACTGGAACAGTTTTGATCACACTGTTTCAGGGGTGGAGGAACTCAGAGCATGACAGAAAACAAGTGGTAGTTTAATATTTTTATTTTCTATCTACTGGTTATGTGTCCACACGTAAAACTGCTGCTCATGAGGTCCCCAGATTTCTTATGCTCACCCCAGATGCCCACACATCCCTCTTCTCTGGATCAACTTACCTCAGCCACACAACCATTCTTGCTGCCATTCACATGCTCCAGACTCCCACACACTTTTGACTGCAGCTGATTCCTGTATCCCACTTACCCAATGATACTTCTCCCCTGATCTCTGCCACCCCATTACATCAACCCTGTTGACAAAGTAAGCATATCTGCTATGAAAAAATGTAAATGCTCAGTTCAGCACCTGCACCTTGGATTTATAGCACTTACACATATCAGGCTTCACAAGGCTTCTTCACTATGACTGTTAGTCCTCTATCTGAAACAATGCCATCCCAACTTCCTTCCACGCTGCAGACTAATGAACATGCTGTATGTAGAAATGATGTAGAGGAGTATTAGTTGCCCACTGAATTACAGCAAGCAGAGTAGTCATTCCATTCTACAGGAATGCTAGTATTAAAAAAAAAAAGAAAAAAAACAATGCTTCTTTTCTCTACCAACCTCAAAAGCAACCTCAGCCTCATGTAATGACAGTTTCTCAATTCACTGTGTCATCGAGGCTGATAACAGTGGGGGCAGCGGTGCCTGGCTGTCAGAATCATGACATCATTTTCAACCTGGCTTTACCTGGCAGAGGGACTATTTGATTAACAATACTAACTATAATATGCTTTTTAAATATACATAAACTTATTTTTTGATAAATCAAATACTTTGGGGGGAAAATAGCTCATTTTATTAAGTGCAATAAGACACTTCAGGGTGTGCATTGAACAGATATTACTGCACATCCAGGGACTGAGGGCACTCGGCCTGTGGCCTTGTGCCTTATTATGCCACTGGCGTGTGGTAATATCTGTTCAACGCACACCCCATTGTGTTTTGTTGCTTACATTGACTGCACTTGAGTGATGGGACTGACTGGGTGGTGGCCAACAGTCTTTTATTCCTCACTTAAAAGATGCTGCTGTGTAGAAGGTGTAGTAGAAAACTGTACAGCCTGTTGGACAAGGTAGTGTACCATTGCATAGTACACTGGGACATGCAATACATCTACTGTATATCACATAGGTAGAGAGAATGGGCTCTTACTGCTGCTCATTTGATTATTAGCTTTTTTTCTGACTGGTCTCCTTTGGAACAGACAACAAAAGAATATACCCAGCATTAATAAAAAAAAAGTATCTTAACTGCCTGTTATTAGGAGGTAGTGGGTACTTGCATCTCTCTCTTCTCTCTCTTTTTTTCTCTCTTTCCTCCATGAAGGAGCTACTGGTTGCTTTTCTTCAGCACTTTTACTTTTTTTCATACAAAAATGAATTAAATGTTACTTATTTATTATTTTATTTAGTTTTTTTTACTAGGAAAGGAGGGCTACTCTCCTATATGCACTGATACAGGTTTTAACAGCAGGGCTGGCAGTGTTAACACGGAGAATGTGTGCCTAAAGCTGCTGTCAGGTGATAAGGAAAGTGCTGGGGAAAATAAAAAGTGGTGGGGTTTGGAATTGATACTATCACTACAAGCAAGGAGAAACTGAAGCTGGATAAGCCGTGCAAGGGTGCAGGCACTGACTATGGGAAAAGTAAAGTTTTGAAGGAAACAGGGTTAACATATCAACAACAAGTGGGGCAGGAGGGAAAAATGTACCAATCCAACAATTTATCACAACAAGCAAACCCCACAGGATATGGCTACGATTTTTTCCTTTTCTGCAAGACTGCAAGGGCAATCTAAATCGGTAATGGAAGAAAATAAAAGTAAAAGGGCAGCTTTAATGCTGGCAAATAGAAACTTAGACTTGGGTGACACACCTGATTTAGACCTACTGCCAAAGGAACCCACAACTGATAGAAAGGAGGCACCCCTTCCCCACGTCTGCTGCCACTAAACAGGCTTTCACGATACAGCCAATTTCCATGGATCCATTTCTTGCATGGTCACCTGAGAAAGCACTAATAAAGGCTGGATGGACTAAAACTTCAAGTCGACAATGGTTATCAGATCCAGACTGGAAAGATCCCTCATTTGAGGCAAGTTCTGAATGGCAGCCCTTGGAGCAAGGGAAACATCAAAACAGTGCTTGTGAGATACATATTGGAAAAATTCTAGATGGAGAGTCAGGAACAGGAGTTTCAATAAACAAAAATGATGAGGGTCATACTGCAATAGCCCCTGGGAGTGAAGAAGCCCCTGGGCCTTGTGGAGGTTGAAGGGCAGACATGGAGGTTCATTGTGAAGGAGTGGAGGGTGGAGGAAAAAAGACTGAGATTGAGCCCCCCCCAATGCCCTTTGCTATCTGAACTGTTTTCTAAGTCCAAGAAGGAGGCAGCACTGAGACCGAATGCTGTTCAAATAAGGTACAAAGGCAGAATGGAGTTTCACCCGGATAGGCAATATGTGGGGAAAACCCTCCTTAAAGACTCTCTCCATTTTTCCCCACGGGAAGTTTTTGCGTTTATCAACATTTCTGGAGAGGACAATTATGACATTAGTTTTCATTCTACTTATTTGTTGGATATGTTTTGGCAACATTACAATCTGCTTGAGTTTTCCCCTCAGTGGTCTCCTTTTCTAGTAATTCCTTTAACGAAACCATTAAGTATGTCACAATCATGTTTCGAAATTAAGGTGTACATGTTGTGAACATCACATATTGGTTGTCACAAAAGTGTGATATTTTGAGTGAACCTGAAGCTTTATTAGATTCCGAACAATTTTGGACAGGGGGATGGAAGTATAAGGTTAAAGTACGACAGGTAGAAAATGAAATTGAGCACATCCCAAACTCTTTTCTTTTAGGCAGGGATAGAGGCGTGTGTTTCTATTCTGGACAGCCATCACCTGCTATAAATGTGGGGCCCGACACATTTGTCTAGTACCTGTGATACCCCTAGGTGTGATAATTATGGGGAGGTGGGGCACAATAGAATCCAATGTCACAATAGAACAAAATGTGATCTTTGTGAGGAATCATCACATACCTTTGCAGAGTGCCCTTGGGCTGCCACGAACAAGGCCTGTGTCATAAGCCCTGATCTTTTCATAAAAAAAGGCACAAGAGTCTACAGACCCCCCCCCCAAAAACCATGGGAAGAAGCAAAGGTAGACACAGAGTGTCAGCAGGTTTCCCCAGTGGTGGTGGTGGGCAATAAGGAAATGGTGGAAGATGAAGGCAAGCACGAATCAACAGATTTGGTAGTACCTTCAGAGATCCAATGGAGTGGTGTGTTACCTGTTTGTTACTCAGATGAGAAATTTGTATATCCAGGGGTTAATCAGGTAAACAGCGCCCCTTTGCCCCCTTGAAGGGTGACAAGGAATTCAAAATTATTGTTGTTTCAAATGAAGAACATAGAGGTAGAAGTGTCAAATCCCTTTACCCACTTATCGCAGGGAGCTGATGAATCTGACATGGAAGTGTCAGAGTCCTACCCTCCCAAAGTGGAGAGAAGGGGGACCCTAAGCTTGTGGAATATAAAGGGAAGAAAAAGAAAAAAAGGAAGAAAGGGCCTTAGTAATCAACAAACTTTGACACGTTGATGAATGTTGGATCATGTAATTGTCATAGCCTTTTACATTATCAGAAAAGACATGCTTTTTTTCAGTATGTAGTTCAAAAATTCCTTGACATTTGTTTTTTTCAGGAAACCTGTATGTGCATGACTGAACAAATGAGAACCTTCAAATCAGAATGGCAATGGGGAACATCCTTTTGGTCTTTTGGGAGTGATAAGGCAGATGGGGTGGGTATCTTTTTCAGCACATATACATTTAAACTAACAAAATGAATTTATTGAATCCCAGGGAGATGTTTGGTTCTTGATGGTTTATGGGATAATGTACCTTATAGATTTATTAACGTATATGGACCGCAAACAAAGGCAGCGAGGGAAGATATGATTAACCAACTACAGCCTTTCCTTTATACCTTATCTTTGCTATATTAGGGGTGATTTTAATTGTGGGTTACCGAAACAGTGTTTCAAGTGGGAAAAAAAGCTATTGTAACTCGAATGCACTACAAAAGTGCATACAACTAGCAGAGCTGGTGGTATTTGTGAAATACTTAGCACAGGGTCCAAGTTACACTTTTAAAAAGGGGATATTAACCTCTATGATAGATCATTTTTTTGTTTCAAAAAATTTCCCAAGACCTAAACTTTTTGTGTGGGTTTTCGGAATTATCTGATCATCTTTTTCTTAAGATTTCTTTTGAAAAGCAGCTGGTAAATATTAAGAAAACAAAAAGATGGAGATTGAATACTGCCTTGTTGTTAGAAACAAGGGTACATGAGGGTCTGGAGTCCCTTTTATGGGCGAGGTCTTCTGTTAGTGATTTATATGAAGATTTATTTTATTTATTTTTTTTTTTATTTATTGAAAATCGGATTTACAACCTTTGAGTCAAAGACTCATTTACAAAGGCTCCATGTCAACAAACAGAACAGAACACAGATTAACAGCATACAACAATACACATGCTTGTTCCATGGTATTAATAAAACATACAGTAGATACAATAAAGAGGCGGGTGTGGTCTATACAATTAGGTAGCTAGTTGGGCCAGACTAAAGAGTTTGAAATTGCTATGATTCAAGCAGTCGGGTACCAACATTGTCAATAACACAGTCAATCTTGAATAGAAAATTAAAAGCATTAGGATACACAGCAGTATTGCCTATACTTAATCAAGTGGTGCAGGTGGTGCTTATGGTTTAAGGTTTAATATATCTGCTGAAATCTAGGTTCCAGATTCACTACTTTGACCGGACCAGGCAGGCCTAACCAGGGTCTGGTAGCAGTTATTGGAAGTAGTTAGGCAGCAGTCCACAAACTTTGCCCATGCAATGACAGCAGCGTGCAGACAGTATGTGGTTTTGAGGGCTATTTTGAAAGGGTCTAGTCTGGTGATAGAGGTAACAGCCAGTGGAAGATCATTGTACCATAGTGGTGCTCTGTAGGAGAAGGACCTTTGGGAAAGTGAGGTTGAGACCTTGGGAACAGTCCATATCGGTTAGTTTGCCAAACAGGTGTGCACTGGGGCATGTGTGCGTGGGGAAGGCAGTAACTCCAGAGGGAAGAGGCCTAGATGAATTTTTTGGTGAGGAGAAGTGTTTGGTAGCAGACTCTTTTGTCAAGGGTGAGGATATTTGTTAGGGCATGCAGGGTGCAGCTGTGGGTGCACCTGTCTACTCCAGTGAGGAGTCTACATGCTTTGTTGATGGCTAGGTGGATTTTATTTAGAGCAGTGTGATTGGCGGCTGAGTATACAGTTAGTCCATAATCTACTAGAGAGAGAGAGAACAGAGGAGGTAACAGCAAGGTTAAGGGTCTCTGTCGGGAGGCAGGTTCTGTGCCGATATAGTAATCCAGTACGAATATTTATGGCTGAGGTGAGATTATTGATATGTGGATGAAATGAGAGACTGGGATCAATTGTAAGGCTCAGGTATTTATAGGTATGGACCTGTTTGAGTGGACGAGGGCTTTAGAAAAGATTTTTAGTTGGGCATCACAGTCCTTGCTCTGCTGGTGGGCAAAGAGCATTAACTTTGTCTTTTTATGTTGACTACCAGTCTGTGGTCCGTAAACCAGTTTCTCACGTGGTTGAAGGTGAGTTGTAGGGATGACTGTAGGATTGTGGGATATGGGTGGAGGCAAACAGTACTGCATCATCTGCATAGAGTAGAAGATTATTTGGGCAGGATTTAGAAAGGTGTTCAGCAAGATGCTGAAAAGTAATGGACGAGGATGGAGCCCTGGGGAACCCCCAAGAGGACTGGCAAAGGAGACAAGAGAGCGCTGTTTATCTTAACACATTGGGACCTATCTGAGAGGTAACTTGAAAACCACGAGATGGGTCCAGGGGACAGCCCGGTGAGGTGGAGAGTATTTAAGAGTACGGTGTGTGAGACAGTGTTGAATGCTTTTGACAGCTCCATAAATACCGCTCCTGTTAGGTGTTTCTTATCCAGGGCATTGTGCAATGAGTTAGAGAACACTGTGAGGGTGGTAGTTGTGTTATGCCCTGTTCTGAAGCCATGTTGTTCACTACAAAGTATATTGTGTGTTAGTAGGTAGTCAGTGAGTTGTGTGGCAACGATTTTCTCTAAGGCTTTTGAGAGGGGTGGTAGAATGGAGATGGGTCGGTAATTGTTGGTTGAGGTGGGGTCCCCACTCTTTAGTATCGGTGTGATCGTAGCCATCTTACAGTCAGTGGGGAACTGCCTCAGACATAGGAAGAGGTTAAGGAGATCAGTCGGTGGGGAGAGCACAGTGTCAAGCACCAGGTGAAGGATTTTCATGTCAAAGGAGTCTTTGCAGTAGTTAGAGTCCCCGAGGGCCTTCGCAAGGCCTTGCTTCATTCATTGTCATAACCCTCAGGTGGGAGGGAGGGTAGGCATTGCTTGGCTCAGGGGTCGTAGGGGTTGGGTAAAAGAAATTATTTGGAAGGATTGCACTCAGATCAGAGAAAGCAGCATTTAGGCAGTTGGTGATGATAAGGGGGTCCGAGGTATTGTCATTGTTGACAGTTAGCTGAGTGGTGGACTGACACAAAGCAAGAAATAACAAAATGGCTCAAAAAGTTTGATAAAATAAAGGAAAGAAATTAGTTTTTCAGTATTTAAAACTACAGGCTCCACACCAGTATTTATTTAGTTTACAGTCTACCTTGAGAGTGAATTATGAAAGTCAAATTGACCAGATAAAAATTGAGATGAAGTCTTTTCAGTGTGAAAGGATGAAAACATTAAGGGCTGAACTTGAATTTGGTATGCAGAAAACACAGGTGGGAGATCCTTTTGAGGTATTTAAACTTAAGAAGCAGAAAATGGATTTTCACACTTTAAGAGATGAGAGAGGAAATTTGACATCGGATGAAAGGAAAATTCATGGTTTAATATGAAACCAGTTTTCGCTTATGAAATGATATCAGAGCCTGTTGAATAGACAATATCAGATTTTTGAAAAATCTTCCATGGAAACATATACAAGAGAAATGGAGGCCTTGGATGTACCTTTCATGGTGGAGGAAATAGAGTACGTGATTTCACATTTAAAACTGGGAACATCACCAGGACCAGATGGATTGTCCTATGAATTATACAAACTGTTTCCCAAGATATTTGCAGTATGTTTGAGAGAGGTTTTGGGAGATCTTTAGGACAAGAAGGGTTCCTGAGGGTTTTACTGCAGGGTTGATACTTATTTTTATTTAAAACAGGAGATAAGCATGAAATAGAAAATTGTGCCCTATTTCAATCCTAAATTCAGATTTTAAAATTTTGTCCCAAGTTTTGCAACTTAGATAGAGACAGGTAGTGGGTAAATTAATACACCCTGCACAATACTGCAGCCTGCCTGATTGGAAAATGCAACAGGCTTTAATGCTGATAAGAGATGTGGTAGCCTTCCAGAAAGGAAAAAGGAGAAGATGCCTCCTGTCCCTTGATCAAAGTAAGTGTAATTAATCGAAGAACCAAAATTTTTATTCCAAGTTCTATCACATTACAGAATCTCAAGTACTTTTATTAATAAACTTAAATTATTATATTCACAAACTACTGGGTATCCCATTATAAATGGGATTTCATCCACAGGGATTGTTATGAAAACTGGGGTGTTAGGTGCCCCTGAAGCCCATTATTGTTTATATTTTCTTTGGATCCTTTGATTAGGAAATCAAATCTGTCTCAAGCATGGCAAGGGGTGGAGTGTCTGGTAGGGCTCGAACAGCCAAAGGTCCAAGCTTATGCAAATGATGTATATGTCTTTATGGGTAATATAAAACAAATTCCTTTGGTAATTGAGATTTTCGAAGATTATTCTTCTGTATCAAACTCCAAATTAAATTTTGAGAAAAGTTTTGGGATATTTTTGGGAGACCAAAATGGAGGACCTGTTTGGAAAAATCATAACCTTATTTCAAATGATCAACAGAAAATCTTGAGGGTGCACTTTTCTCCACAAATTTACCTATTGAGAATTGGGAACGAGTTTTAAACACTATCGAATCAAAAGTAAACAGATGGAAGTCATAGAAATTATCTAAAATAAAACGAATTAGGCACTAAAACAATTTATAATACACTCTTTGTTATATGAGAATGATTTTCCCACTTCCCTGTAAGTTTGAAGCCAGACTGTATAGAAGTTATTTTCAAATGGTGTGGGAAACCATTTAAACCTGTAGGAGATGTTTTTATATTTACCAAAGGCTTAGGATGGCCTGGACATGATAGACCCGGTCACTTTTTATTATGACTTTATTATTATCCCAAAACCTTAAAATGGCTCTCAGGAGTACTCAGAGTACCCACGCATTACGGTTTAATAGTAATGTAAATGATTATTTGAAAGTATGGGTGGTTGTGGCCCCTCCAAAGGTGACTCCGAAAACGCAGGTACCTGAATATATAAAAGGGGCTTTTGGAAAATTTTGGAAATGGGGAGTGATTAAAACACAGATAGTCCAAATGTCTGGACCACAGCTCTATAAAGAAATTATGGGGAATATGTATCCAGCTGAACCTGTTTTTAAAGACTGCCTTGATAATTTGACAAGTGGTGTGCTAAAACAACTAATGAATAAAAGGATGCCCCTACAGATGTGGGAGGTTCTGTGGTTAACAATGTACAGGAGATTAAACCTGAGAGGAAATGCAAAACATAAAGCGCTGGAGGAAAGAAATTGTCCTTATAATGAGTGTCAGAACATTGTTGAAACAATGGAACATTTTCTGTTTGACTGCTCATATGCAAAACCATTATGGCCTTTTTAGCTGCAAAATGGAAGATGGCATGGTTAGCAAATCTGTCTTATGAATCGCTAGTGTTGGGACACTGCCCTCAGTTAGTAGGTCAGTATCACTACAATACACTTATGGTATCTTTTTGTTGTCTAAAATATTATCTTTAGCAGGGGAGATGTCAGTGGTCCTTACATAAAAATGGATGTTGTATCAGACGTTTAGTGTGCTAGAAGAACAAGCAATGTTGATAGTATATAAAAAAGATATAACCAGGCACCCTCGAGATGTGGTAAGGCACTGGTGGAATGGGTTATCTTTCTTTATTAAATATAAGTAATATAGTATAAAAGGTTGGAATATGGGGTGAATATCAGACAAGTGTGTTGGCGCATCATACTGAGTGTAAAATAGTGCATGATTGCAGGGGTTAATTTAAGATACTTATAAATGTTACCTGAGAAATGGAATGGATCTTGTATATTTCAAACTCCTGAATTTATTGATATTTTTGCAGTATTTTTTTCCCTTTGGCTTTACATTTCTAGGATAATGATATGAGTTGTGTTTTATTTCTTTCCTTTTTCTCGGTCTCCTAACCAGGTACTGTATGGGGTTAATACATTTGCAATGCTTTTTATTTGTAAAGGTTTTAATTATGGTTTGGAGTGATGTAACACAGTTTTTGATAAGTTGTTTATGATGTTGTATTAATAAAAAAATCCCCCTACACTTTTTGAGACATACTGTGGAATCCTTAATATCCACCTGAGCAACCATCAGACAAAGAAGATGGGAATTGTTTCCTTTGGGATCTGTGTTAAATATTGCAGAGTTCAGTCCCTTTTATGCATTTTATCACATTCATTCAAATAGTTATAAATAATCAGAACTAGTCAGAACTAATCATGACTAATCAGACTCCCCGATCTTTTGGTTCTTATTTATTAAGAATGAGAACTTCAGCAAGTTCTTCCACCCTCATAGAAACATCTGCTTCCACCTCTTTCTCATTTGCAGTTTCCATCCTCTTATCCTCTGGTATACCTTGTGCTCACTCACAGTCTTTAGCCTCATTGGGTTATGCTTCAGAAGAATTGGGTGCACTCTGTGGGGAACTAACATTAGCATAGTATGCAATTGTTCCATACCTAGGCATGCTACATGGGTGGTACCAACCAACCATTTAGTTTTAAATTAAGAACTTTAAAAAAAATTGAGACTGATCTGACAGATGCACCTTTATTTGACTCAAGATTTCATTTTGAAGATGAAACTTTAGATTTACCAGAATCACTTTTGGGGTTTGATTTTGTTTGCAGTTTCCTTGTAAACAATTGCTTAGCCTGGCCCATGACACTCTCTTGGTTGCCTGAAGCTGTAGTGTTTGCCTGCAACTCAGAACTAGTCTGTGAACACTTTGATCCATTTTTTTAGATTTCTTGGTATTTTTTATTTTCTACTGTATTAGTCTAATTAATTATTTATTATGCTGTTTACTGGTTCAATCGTTACCGTCTTAGAAATTACCAATCCAGCTGACACTGTGTGGCATGTATGGCTCACACCACTAAATCTTAATTTATGGGAAAACAGAAAATTGTTATTGCAATTAGACTTATAATCACAATAAAAACCTCAAAGCCTGTAATTTCTTTTTATTAGCAACCAGCTGGAGGGAGGTGGCCTGAGGCTGTGTCTTGGGTCACCCATCCTCCCAACCGTTCATTATTCCCTCAGAAATTATGAGCTTCTCGACTGATATTTCTTAAAAATATCCCTCCCAACTCCCTCGCATCTTAATTCCCATTCTATAATGGGCCCAATTTACATTGTACACATCACACAATAATGAAGATAACCACTACCTCCTTCCAAGCTCAGTGCAGAGGACAAAGAAGGGTGACTCCTAATGTTACTGTTCAGTGACTATATTCAGCAACTCAATAATGTCTACTATGACCATGGAATTTAAATTGGTGATATATCCATTTTTATTTATGCTGAGCACACTGGTACAGTGGTGATGATGAAAAGAAGGACAGGAATCAGTATGATGATTGACAATGACATTTCTTTTATATTTCGGCAGGTAGGCACTAGTGTTGTCTACAATTGCAGTAGTCTACTCTGAATAAATTAACGAATGTCAAAACACCCTGTATGGTTTGTTGCTTCCTCTTTGTTTGCTTTATCAAAACTAAAATTAGTCTGCTATGAGTCAGGACAAAATGAGTATGTAGTACAGTACCCTTGACCTCTGTCTCTCTCTCTCTCTCTCTAGCTCTCAAAATTCAAAATAACTTTATTGGCATGACAAGATGTACAGGTATCACCAAAGTTTATACATCAAACTAGTCATAAGACATAAACATACTACAATGCATTTAAATAAATCTATGTTGTATTTCAAAGCTGATGGCATGATGCCATATAGTTTGTAGCTATTTCTGCTACATTGTTTCTTTCCCTTTTCCCCCAGCAGTATACAGAGTTTTGCTTCATTATTCATGGGCTGTAAATCAGCTATCCTTCTTTATAGTTTGAGAAAACATTGTTCTCATACACAGCTGTATTTTGCACAATAGAAAATGAAATATATTTCTGTTTCAGTTTAATTGCTTTCACACTGAGTACAGAGTCAGGCTTTTTTAGGTTTCCAGGTTAATTTTTTCCAGCCTGTTTCTATCTCTGAATTGTAGTCGCTGATTCTATATTGGGTTAGAATTTGTCTGTGTTTAGCATTTTTAACTGTATGCAGATAAGTAGCTACAATATGGTGAAGTTTTTGTGGAGGGATCTGTCACACTCTAGTTTTCCTTGAGTTTTGATTTTTCTGTTCCCAGCACATAATATGTTTGTTCCTCAGGGCGGTCTCTAGTGCTCTGGATAAGATACAATCATGTTTAGGCTTACTTATGTCATAGCCTTTGATGTCAGTATTACTGTGACCTAAGAGTGTGAACACATAGGAGTATATTGTGGTTTTTTTTCATTTCTCTGCTTTAAATTATTTAGTGCTTGGCAATGATAGGAATATTCTTCACTTTTCTGTAAATGGGACTGGAATTTAACTATACATTTCTGTATATTCAAGTCACTCCTAAGACATACCCTAAAGGAAAACTGCCACTGCTTCTCCTAAATGGTTTTGTTACCACAGGGTCACCATATGGCACTTACATGTCAGCACTTGCCCAATTTATCCTGCCCTTAGATGACACTCCCAACCTCATCATCTCCTACCCTTGGTCTTGTCTGTTCACCCTCTTCCTCTACCTCAATATCCTCCTTATAACCTTCCTCTCTTTTACATCTTATTCTAATATTCCTTCCCCTCCCCCTTGCTCTGTCTCCATACCACCTCTGAACTTTATGCCCTACCTCCTTGCACCTGTGACTATAGTTGATCATAGATGTTCTTTTGTTAAATTACACCCCATGTTCCAGTTTTATTGTGATCATTAACTGCATTGTTTTGCTCTCTGTAATTGTATTTTTGTATTCGTTATCTTTATATTCTTTTGTTGAGTCCGTCCAGGACCACCTTGTAAATTAGTTTTTCTCAATAGTTTATTTCCTGGTAAAATAAAAATTTAATTGAATTAAATATATTTAGCAACTGAGGAAATCATCCTAATTCAGCCCTGCAGCCATTATTGGGAGCATTTCTCTGAGTTTTTAGTATGCACTTACAAAATAATAAGTGCATTCCTGCTGCTGGGGTTTTGTCCCATTTTGCATGTCATTAATCTTAATTTTACATTTCAAGGATTAATACATTTATTTAATGATGTAATATGTTTTCCCTCTTATTCCAAATTAAAGGAATTAAAATAAGATAAAAAAATACAGGATGCCAAACTGAGTCAAAGACATTTTAAAAATCTATGATGCGGGCATACATCTTCCCTCTCTGGGTATTTTGTGCATGTTTGTTTATAAGTGTTTGTAGTGTGAGGATATGATCAGAGGTTCGATGTTTGGGGAGGAATCCAATCTGGTTTTGATACATAATACTTTTCATGGTTAGGAAATGTAACATTCTGTTACTTATGATGCTACAGAACACGTTGCTGTATATTACTCCCAACACAGATACTTCTGTAATTGTTTGGATTTAGTTTATCTCCACTTTTGTAAATTGGGGTGACAAGTCCTTCTGATTAATTTCTGGAAGGTGCCCATACTGAAAAACAAGACTGAACATTATCAATAAGGATTGCTGAAGTTCATCAGTACTGTTTTAAATACTTCATTAAGTATGATATCTGTACCACAAGCCGTTCCATGTTTCAGTTTATTAAGACTGTCTTTAATTTCTGTAATGTTCTTGGACTATCTGATTATCCTTGATGTCTGATTATCCTTGATGGCCTCTCAAATGAGTTCAGTTAATTTAGGACATCTGTTTGCTCCTGAGTAAGACTTACAGTTTGAATTTCTTTACAGAGCTTTTGAAAGTGCACTGTCTATAATTTGTCATTTTGAATTGCTATTTTATGTTCATCTTTCTGGGGCTGAAACACTTTCCAAACATGCCAGAAGGTATTACTATCTACTACTTTTCAATTTGGAATAATCTTTCATTCATGTAATTAGACCTTTTCTGCTGGAGTAGGGACTTGTACTGTATTCATGAGATAGGCATTGCGCAGGTCAATTTGTAGAGGTTCTTTGTGTTTTTGGTTAGAAAGTTTATCTTATTTCTTGATAGTTTGAAGTCCTTGTCAAACCATTTTTCATCATTCTGATTTAATTTTCATTTCTTTTCCTTAATTTTTGAGGTAATGATTTAGTTGCTGTTTTTCAGAAATTGTGTCCGGATCACTATCTCCCAGATTAATATCATTTAAATTTTGGGTATAATTGTTGCTAGGAATATATAGGCTAGGTTTTCCAACTCTGGTGTTTCTAGCAGTTCTTTCTATTTTGCTGTGCTACCATGTGTCCAGTTATACCTCTTAGGCAGTGTCTGAAGATGCAATACTAAGCCACTATATATTACTTGATCTGATCCATCAAATACAGAATAATTTGGTTGTGGTCTGATAAGGAGACTGAGCTCAAACAATGAGTACATTTATTGTGCTGATATCCAAGTCTGTGATGGTAAACAGTAGTTAATGACACTACAGCCCAAAGGTGAGTTGAATTTAAATCTCCCTAATGAGTCCCCCAGACTTCTCCCATTAAGGATGTAGAGGCCAAGACTTTTATAGATCTATAATAATTTCTTACCATTTATGTTAATCACATTGTTGTAGCTATTTATTTGCTTCAATAATGGGTTAGCATAAGGTTTATTATCTCCAAATAAATGCTTATTCCCATGTGTAGGAATGAAGTAAATTTATTTCCCTGTGCATACATTTATGTCTCCACATATCTTATTTTTTACATAAGTATGGAAATAGGAGATCGAGATTCAATGACTGAGACATATTCATCATTAAAGTATGGGGAATCTTCTGGGAGCATATATAGTGCACAGAGATGCATATCAGCTTTCAGCTGTAGCAGTGTACCAGATACCTTAATCTAAAAATCTATTTTACCCTTTTCAGAGGTGTAATGTACTCATTTGCTTCTGATTTGTATCAAACTAGAATACCACCTGAATACCTGCCATGCTTATGTTTCTTTAACCCAGTGACTGAAAGTTCCCAATAACCATTTGGGCAATGTGTAGATATAGCTTTACCTAGCCAGGTAAAATGATCATACCATGGTTAGTTATGCTCAGAATAAAATTGGTATCTTTAGGTTTGTCACAAAAAACAGAAGAACGTAAACCCTGGGGCCCAATTCTCAAAATGTGGTACAAGCGACACCAACATCAGCTTGCACCAATTGCCAGTGTGCCAGGGACCCTGTGCCTGATTCTCTAGTAGGTAGGGTCCTGGTGGCAAAGTCCAGCAGCTTGAGGCAACCATGGCCATGTTCCAAACTGGCAGCATATATGGATGGTGTGCTGCAAGCTGCTGACTGCCTGTGCACCAGTCTCTGGTGGTCTAGCAGTCCCCTCATCCCTATCCTTGCTTTATTAAACTAAATACATCCTCAGTGGTCTAGCAGACCCTCCCAGCCCCAATATGGCAGTATATATAAAAATCATTCTCTGGTGATCCAGCAGTCGACTCCAGCCCTTATATGCCCATATGTTATAATCTTAATAGAATCATTCCTATGCAGGCATTCAAAGGGCTAGCAGTAAGGTAGTTGGTAAGGAGAGACAAAGGAGGGCATGGACCCCGCTTAGACATTAGGTCCCAGGGTTGCAAAGGATAAAACAGTGCAGACTGGATGGACTGATGGTCTTTCTGTCCAACATTGTCTATGATTCTATGTTTCCTTTTTTCTCTGCCCTGTTAACTATGTGTGATGATGAATAACAGATATACAGTACACACTCAGTGACAGTTCAGTTGGCGGGCAGCGAGGTGGTAAGAGGATGGCTGGCTGGTTGCCAGTTCAGGGTTTGGAACAGGGTGGAGTGGGGTGGTGGGCACTACCTGCCAGGGTGGTGGGGTGGGATCTACTAGACCATCAGGGTATGATTGTATTGACATGTTATAATATATGGGCATATTAGGGCTGAGGATCATTAGATCACCAGGGAATGATTTTATTAATATGTATGGGCATATCAGGGCTGGGAGGGACCACTAGATCACCAGGGAATGCTTTTATTAACAGTTTATCCCATGCCCTCTAGTCCTGGAACATTCTTTTGCTGAAAATAGTGTATTTCTGCACCTTGTTCCTCCCTGTAAGATACTTGTATGTCTATTTTATCACCTTTCTCCCTCCCTTCCTCCAGGGAGTAAATATTCAAGTCCTTCAGAGGCAACAAGCCTTTGTGTGAAGCAAATAAACAAATCAAAATGAAAGAAAAAGCCACTATGGTTCTCAAGAGAGGTGGCTGTGAAAGTCAGGAAGAAAAAGATAGCATTCCAGAAGTATAAGGAAACACAGAAGGAGCAGGACAGACAGCTGTACCAGTTAAGGCAGAAAGAAGCAGGAGGAAGTCAGAATAGCAAAGGCCCAAACTGAGGAAAAGATAGCCAACTCAGTTAAGAAGGGGATAAAACCTTTATAGGTACATCAGCGAGGAAAGACAAAGGGAGGGATAGTGAGGCTGAATAGAATAAACGGTGGTGGGCAGATGGGGACAGTGAAAAAGCAGGAATACTGAACGAATATTTCTGTTCAGTATTCACAAAAGAGGAGGGGGAAGTGCCTAATCCAATTAACAGAAGCACACTTGATGGGGGGTCAATCCCTGTCCTTTCACAGAAGAAAGGGTTCTGCAAGAACTCCTAAAACTGAAGGTGGACAAAGCAATGGGTCCTGATGGAATTCACCCCAGAATTCTAAAAGAATTAAGGAAAGAACTAGTGAAACCACTGGCTACTCTTTTTAATAAATCATGGGAGGATGGTGTGGTACCCGAGGACTGGAGGAAGGCGGATGTGATTCCCCTTCACAAAAGTGGGACCAAGACAGAGGCAGAAAACTACAGACCTGTCAGTCTGACCTCTGTGGTAGGGAAAGTGATGGAGTCACTTCTGAAGGAAAGAATAGTTGAGTACCTAGAGGTCAGTGGAGCACAGGATCCAAGGCAGCATGGGTTCACAGCGGGAAGGTCATGTCAGATGAATCTAATAGATTTCTTTGACTGGGTGACCAAAGTAGTAGACCAGGGAGGGGCTGTGGACATGGCCTACCTAGACTTTAGCAAGGCATTTGACACAGTCCCACACAAAGATTATTAGTCAAATTAACCAGCCTGGGAGTGGGTCCCAGGGTGGTAGCCTGGGTAAAACATTGGCTGGACAACAGGACACAGAAGGTAATTGTAAATGGAGTCCACTCTGAAGAAAGGGCGTTACTAGTGGGTACCGTAGGGTTCAGTATTGGGTCCAGTGCCTTTTAATGTCTTGATCAGTGGCATTGCAGAGGGACTGGAAGGAAAAGGTATGCCTTTTGCAAATGACACAAAGATCTGCAACAGGGTTGATACACAAGGAGGTGTGGAAAGGATGAAAAGGAATTGGCAAGGTTGGAGGAATGGTCTGACGTATGGCAGCTAGGATTCAATGCAAAAAGTGCAAATAATGCACCTGGGAAACAAGAACCCAGGGAAGAATACACAATGGTGTGGGAGGTAGTAACAACAACAAAACAGGAAAGGGACCTGTGGTAATCATATCAGATGACCTTAAGGTTAGCAAGCAATGTGAGAAGGCAGTAGGAGGGCCGGGGTATACTGGGATGTATAGGGAGAGGCATCAGCAGCAGAAAACAGGAAGTTGTTATCCCTCTGTACAGACAGTTGGTGAGACCCCATCTGGAATACTGTGTCCAGTTCTGGAGACCCCATCTCCGCAAGGACATAGACAGGATAGAGGCAGTCCAGAGGAGGGCAACTAAAATGGTGCAGGGTCTGCAAGAGAAGCCGTATGAGGAGAGACTAAAGGAGCTTAATATGTATACCCTTGAGGAAAGAAGGGAGAGGGGGGACATGATAGAAACTTTTAAGTACCTCAGTGGAATCAACAAAGTCCAAGAGGGTAGCATCTTTCAGAAAAGAGACTTGCAAGAACAAGGGGACACAATTTAAAGATAGAAGGAGGCGGTTCAGGGGCAATGTGAGAAGTATTATTTCACAGAGAGGGTAGTGGATGCATGGAACAGCCTTCCTGAGGAAGTTGTGAGTCTAAAACTGTGGAGAATTCAAGAATGCATGGGACAGACATAGGCAATTCTTGTGGGGGCAGAAGATATAGGCTGTTGGTTAAATAGGGATCTGTGCCATCCTGTAGGTAGGGAATGGGCAGACTGGATGGGCCTAGCGGTCCTTATCTGGCCAAAGTCAAAGTCTATGTTAATTAAAGGGACATATTGGGGCTGGAGGGGGAACTGTGGCACATTGGTGCAACATGTTAACCCTCAGAGAAAAATTTCTAAGTACCCTTAGGCGAGCCCTGGCTGGTCTAATGGTACTTAGGCATTTGCCTTCTGGGAGGGTTTTGAACCAGTTCAGGAGATTGGCAGCCTTCATCTGCAACATGCCCCCTAGCATCATGCTGCAGCCCATTTTGTGCTACAAGGATGGTGCAAACACCCTTTGGTGCACACAGCCTATGGTTGACACAGGCTGCCTTTGAGAATCACTCCTGGTGCATCTTCTGACGCAAGAGGCACATTGCACCATTCTCTGTGGTGCAAGTTCCTTGCACCAATTCATGAGCTTTGAAAATTGGGCCCTGTCTGTTCCAACTACTCTCTCTCTCTCTCTCTCTCTCTTGATCTCCTTCTCTCTCTCTCTCTCTCTCAGTATCTCTCTAGCTTCCTTCTTTTTCTAATCACTCTCACTGCCAAGTCTGCATTTTTGCACCTTTTGGCAGGCACAGTCAGGTTTCACTGTGCCATACTGAGAGCTGTACTGAGTAGTTAGATAGGAGGAGGATATTCTGCCCATCTAGCCTGTCCCCCACATTTTAGTGGGTCAATCTGCCTCCCTTTTTACTCATGATATAATGGTCTAATTGGTTTTTGAATTTAAATGATGTACTAGACTCAACACTTTCCTTTGTAGGTTGTCCCATAATCTCCCAGTCCTCTGCATGAGTGTACCCCTTCTAAGTGCTTCTCCAGTTTTGTTTTTTTTTGGAAGCCAGGCAGCCAGCAAAGCAGTGCTGTTTCCCCCAACACTGTCTCTCTCTGCATTTCCTTCTTTAATCCCTTTTGTTCTGCTTTATCTACATAGATACATAGACACTGTCAGCAGATAAGGGCATACGGCCCATCCAGTCTGCCCATTTGAGCTTTTAAGTTCACTTTATGTTTTCCTAGAAGTCTGTTGCACCTTACCTCTGACCTCCAGAATTCCCTTATGTCTATCCCATGCATTCTTTTTTTTTTTTTTGGCAAATAACTTTATTTTATATCAAACACCAAAACATGAACAAAACAGCCCCCCATACCAATAAACCCCGATACAACGTTGGTACAGTAAGATGTGATAAAACACAATAAGCCAAACAAACCCACAACCCAACCTACCCCAAATCTAACCACCCCTCCTAACCCCGGCAGCTATTCAAAATAAGAAGAGGGCAAAAAAAAAGAAACCAGGTAACTTGAGAAACAAAATACTATACTGATAAACTGTATCCTTTTTATGAAAGTCCTGTTAAACCCATTTAAAGCGTGGTTGAGAAAGAAGGGAAATAAGAAGTAAAAAACAAAGGGGGAGGGGGGGATAGAGAGTGTATTGAGGCAACCAATCTATTTCGCAAGGAATGGCATAGGAGAGAAGGTTGGTACACAAGCCTCTAGGAAAGTAGCAGAAGCATTGGCTAGTCTCGACTGCACTAGTAGCCAAATTTGTCCTTCAAGCACTGATAGAAATTACCCCAACATCTACCAATTTCTCACTAGATTTAAAGCCCTTAGCTTCTGACCCTTCCGCATTCAAGGCTTCCAGAAATGTATCCACCATTCCTTGCATGAGGAGTCCCATCGCTCCGCTAATAACGGAGGAGCAACAGCTTTTGTCACTAAAGTAACCAAGGCTACTTGGCACTTTTGAACTGCTGAAGGAATATGAGTGGAACCTACCAAGAATGCAGGCCAACATTAAAAATAAGGTGAGATATCACAAGGGGCCTATCCATGACCTGACCAAATCCCAAAGCTTAACCACTTTGGACACTCCCAAAGTTTGTGCAAAAATAGTGGCCATAGAGTTACAATCCTTACACTCTGGGGAACTAAGTCTGTATACTGAAGTTTAGCAGGAGAGAGATACAGATTGTGTAAGATGTTAAATTGAAGACCCTCAATCTATCTTGTTTGACACAAGCATATAAGTCCAACCAAACCTTTGTCCAAATCTCTTCCGACCAATTCAGGGATAAATTCACCTCCCAATAATGGGGAATAGGGAGAGCATCAGAGTCCTCTTGCTAAAATAAACTTATAAATTTTCGAGATTGCATTATTAGATAGTGCCAAGTCTTTTATCTTTCTTATCAACCTTCCAGCCTCCTCGACCCATCCATCCACCAGGAGGAGCGAATACACCTTTGAATTTGGTACAGCTGCAACCGATCCTTGAATCAATCATGAATTTCTCCATCAAGACGGAGGGTGAGGTGGCAGAACCATCTAAGACAAAATCCCCACCTAGGTTTGTGGGAGAGGTTACCTACACACCTTTTATTGGCTGGTTGCCAATCAGAAGGTTAGGGTTCCTAATAAGGGTTGCGCCAGGTCTCTTGTATAGGGAATATTCAGAAGTGAATAGAGCTGGTGAAAGGGCCCTGATGTCCCAACCCAGCGGGTATCTTTGACTTTGGGTGGAACTTTGGACCAAGGGTAAATAGAAAGGACTCACGTCTAAGTTAACACACTGGGCCATTGAGCGATCTAACATACCACCTACAGAGGGTCGTTACCGTCTCTGGCGCCCTGGGCGATCTTGCCATGGCAGCCAAGTAGTAGATATAAAAATCCGGTAACTGCAACCCCTTCCTTCCTCAGTTGGGTAAGTTTCCCATAAGCCCTCACGAGGGGTTTGCCATTCCATAAAAGTCCGTACAGTATTTATGACAAAGGTTAAAAAGGATTTGGAAGATACACGTTGAGATTGAAGAGAAGATAGAAAATTCTGTAAAATCATCATTTTAATCATATTAGATCTCCCCAGAAGGATAGAGGAAGCTTGGTCCATCGCTCCAAATCCTCTTTGATGGATTTGAGCAAGGGCTTAAAGTTTAGATTCGGCAACTCAGCTAAGTCTTTAGAAATTTGGATGCCCAAATAGGGTAAAGATTTTGTTTGCCAACGTAGGCCCAAAGATGAACACCAACTCTGTTACAACTGAGGGGATAGTGGATAAACCGTAGTTTTACTCTTTGTTCAACTTATATCCCGAGAATTCACTGAAACATGAAATAATTGAAAACAGGTGCGGAAGCTATTCTTGACTATGCCAGATGTGGATTAATAAGTCATCTGCAAAAGCAGACAATTTAAACTCGACTCCTATACAAACCCCATGAACTCTATTGTCCTCTTGATGGCCCTAATAAGGGTTCTAAATATAAGTTAAATAGAACGGGAGAGAGGGTATCCTTGACGGGTGCCTCAACAATGAAAAGGGCTGAAATCAAATTATTGCAGAGAATCCTCTGGACATGTATAAAGTATACGAATATAGTCCAAAACTTATTCGGATGCCAAATTTGGACAGTACCTCAAACATAAACTCCCATTCCACCCTATCGAATGCCTTTTCTAGCGCCTAGTGAGACCAGAGATGCTTCCATGTCTGGGCTCGCAGACCCTGAAATTAAGTAGAGCAACTTTCTAAAGTGGTCCGCAGACGAGTGACCTGCCACAAACCCGACCTGCTCAGGGCTCAACAGTCCAAGCCAGGCTGCCTTCATTCTAGTGGCCAAAATCTTAGCAAAGATCTTAGTATCGATGTTTAGTAAAGATATTGGTCTATAATTACTTACTAAGTCTAAGGACTTGTCGGGTTTGGGCAGGAGAATTATTCTCACCTCAAAGAGGGATTGGTCTTCTATCCCCTGCTCATACCAAAAGGTATATAGTTGCTGCAACAGCGGTACCAGGTGTTCTTTGACGGTCTTGTAAAATAAAGCTGTGAACCCATCTGGCCCTGGTGCCTTGTCCAGCTTCAAAGCATCGATAGATTTGGAAATCTCTTCATACAAAGGAGCTTCTAGCATCTGACTGAAATCCTGGAGAGTTTAGGAAGGGGAATATTCAGCCAGAAATTCTCTCTATTCTAGTAGCCGCCTCTGGCTAGTGGCACGCCTCAGTATAAACCTTTTATAAAAATCAAAAAAATATTCAGTATGCCCTCTGGATCTGAAATCAGGTCACTCATCTAAGTGGTGTTTCAATGCTGCCACCCACTTAGCCATGCTCTTGTTTCAACTGCCATGCTAAAATTTTTCCAGCTTTGCTGCCTTGCCCTATGTAGGACGCCCTCAATCTAGAGGCTGAGCTCTCAACCCTCTCTTTCATGGTCTTTTCATACCAAGCCCTAAGAGTAGCTAACTCATGCTCTTGGTTGTAGGACCTCGAGGCCTCACCTAAAGCGTCCAGGGCCTTAATTTTCTCTAAACAGTTAGATATCAAACATGCAATTTTCTTTTTACGAGTTGATGCCAACCTAATCAACTCACCCCTCCATGTGGCCTTTAAGGCCGCCCACACCCGATCGACTGCTTGTATTGATCCCCAATTGGAATTGATGGAGTGAGATATGAATGCCCGGAGACGATCCAATAAAGGGGGATCCTTAAGTAAACTATTGTTTAGGGACCACGAGTAAGATCTAGGTGGTACAAATAGTGGCTGACACCGACAGCTAATGGGGGAGTGATCAGAGATTACCCGACTGGAAATAGTAACCTCTTGGATCAGAGTAAGAATCTGGTGACTAACTAAAAAAATCAATGGGAGTAGCTTCTATGAGGGAGTAAAGGTAAACTCTCTGGCAGTTGGGTTGATTAGTCTCCATGGGTCGATTAGGCCTAACGAGGAGACAAATTCTGCCATTGCTCTCTGGGCCGGGAAGGAGGAGACCTTGACCATGAACGATCCAAGCGTTGGACTGTACCAAATTCCAATCCTCCTAAGATTATGGGCTTATCAGCTAAGGGTGCTATAAGTACCGCCAGCTGTGTAAAAAGGACATGACTCCTGATTAGGCCCATAAAAGATCCCAACACTAAACTTGCACCCCCCAGCTTCCCTACCACAATAACAAATCTACCATTAGGATCGGAAACAACTTCCGAAGGAAAAAAGGGAACCTTTTTAGCCACTAGGACGGCTACCCTTCTTTTACTTGTGGAGAAGCCAGGCCCAAAAACCTGTCCTACCCATCTTTTTTCAGAAAGTGGAGCTGGTCAGAGCATGTGAGTTTCTTGGAGAAATACTATCGCTGGATCAAGTGCGCCAAATGATTTAAAATAATGTACTTCTTATTATTATCTCTACCCCTTAATGTTCCATGAGACAATGTTTAGATTGGAAGCCATGAAATAGCTCTATACAGGATACACCCCAACTGGTAAGCTGCCATCTCCTCCCCAAGAATCCCTCAAATACCTAAAACTTAAAAGGAAAATCCTCCTCGAAAAAGCCTCCCTTACCCCAGTCCCTACTGTAACCATGCTCCGGCCCCAGGCCGACTCCAAATCTGTTGGCCTATGGCACTCTCTGAAGGTGGGGCCCTCCTCTTAGAAAGAAGAATCTGTTTACCATATCCCACAAACTTAATAAGCCTTATAAGGCTATTAGCAGCCGTACCTATTCTACCTTGTTCACATTTTCAATTAGATTAACCCTACCCCATTCCCTGTGTAAAGTCGCAAAATGTAACATTATTAAATGCTAAAGAATAGCCAACAACTACATTCCTTACATAACTTGAAAGATAAAGGAAACCTAACAGTGGGTGAGCCAGAGGTAATCCCCGTGGAAGCCAAAGGGAGGGAAAGAAAAGTGCCATATAGCCATATGTCAAGGCTGACACTTCCCCAGTAACTCAGCCCAGAAAGTACAAAAACCCTAGAACAAACAGGCTAAGACATTATTCTAAAACCCCACTGGTAACCTCCAGCTTATTAATCAATAGGTAGCTTAGTTAACAGGACCAAACCCAGAACAAGATAAGAGGGGGGAAGCCAGGCAAAGAGCCAGAGTGCAGTTATAGCTAATTAGGTAGATAAATAACGAAACTTCGGCAGGGCCAGGCGCCCGCCATAGCTCTTAGGGAGCTCTAAATATACTCCGCCCAAAGTGGCGACATACCAGGGGCTGATCCTATCATATGGAGGGATCCCCCATAAAACGCGACGGAAGCTTACAGGAGCATCTCTACAACAACCGTGCACCTGATCCCTTTTTATAGGAGCCTCCATCGGCTACCAAACCAAAGACCGAGAGATCCCCCTACCCACAAGTAGGCAAGTACATAAAATAAAGCTCCGGGTAGTAGCAAGTCTAATGCCCCAGTAATAGACCTGTGAGAAAAAAATTAACATTAAAAAAAAACAAATAAACAGGGGCTATAGGAGATCCCAATACTCTACAAGTTCAGTGAAAGACTTTGCAGTTTGAAATTAAATAAGTCAGTCCAGGATGTCTACTACATTCCGGAGACTTCCTCGAGATCAACCCTCTCAGCCTTTGAGAAATAAGTCCGGAATGACTCTTTTAGTGTCTTTAGAGCCTGTCCTGACGATTCAAAGAGTTTTTCCCATCCTTATGGTGACTTCCAACCTGGCTGGGTATAACATACATATGTTTCACCCCAGCAGCCCAGAGTTTTGAAGTGATGGGACGGAAACTAGCTCGGGCCATCCGGTTTTTCAAAGTTAAATCTGGCACCACACGTAATTTCTTGCCCTCCCAGAGAATGGCTGAGAGTTTCTCCTCCTTTAATATATGCTCTTGATCAAGATAATTTAAGAGCTTGAAAATTATAGGCCTTGGAGGATCTGGGGGAGAAGGCTTTGCCCTTAAGGCCCGATGACCCCTTTCAATAATATATTCGGGCCCATTAGGCGAAGGTCCCACCGTCTTCTTGAGAAACTTTTGCAGAAAAGAAATTGTGTTGGGGCCTTCTTCACCCTCCGGGAGCCCCAGCAGTACGAGATTATTTCACCGATTCCTTCCTTCAAGGTTGTCTAGACGATCTTCTAATTTAGCCAGTGACCTCTTATACTCGACCATAGCTGGGCCTTGCTTCTCTGCACTCCGCTCTAATGAAGAAATTCGAGCTTCTGCATCTGTGACCCGATGGGCCAATTGCGTTAGTGCGGGCTTGAAGTCGGCAACCTCTTCGATGAGTTTAAACAAGGCATCTTTAATTGTTGACAATTCTGTGTATACCCGAGAAGGCGTAAGTTCGCCTTTGCTGGGCTGCCGGGAAGAGCTGCGCCGAGGACGCTTCGCCCAGTTCTTGCTTCGTTCTTCCATCTTTGCCCGCTTAACCAAATAAAGTAAGCCTTCCAATGGTTCACTACTTTAGGTAAGGTTATCACAAGAGAAAACTGCAAAAATGTGAGGAAAATTCGGCTTAAACGGAGAGAGAGAGCCCTTGTGCTAGCTGCTAGGCCTCTGACGCATCAATGGACCTATCCCCATGCATTCTTAAATCCTGTGATTGTTTCAGCCCCCACTACTTCCTCTGGCAGGGTGTTCCACTTGTCCACCACCGCTCTGTGAATAAATCCTTCCTCGTGTTTCCTCTGAATCACCCTCCTCCAAATTCATCCCATGCCATCTAGTCCTGGAACATCTTTTTGCTTAAAAATAGTGTATTTCTGCACCTTGTTCCTCCCTGTAAGATACTTGTATGTCTATTTTATCACCTCTCCTCCTCTCCTCCAGGGAGTAAATATTCAAGTCCTTCAACCTGTCCTCAAGGACTAGTGATGCAAACCATGTACCATCTTTTGTTGCCATCCTCTGAACCTTCTCTACCTGTCTATGTCCTTATGAGGTAAGGTCTCCAGAACTGTACACTGTACTCCAGGTGGGGCCTCACTAGTGTCTTGTATAGTGGAATTATGACCTCCTTTTTCCTGCTGATGATGCCCCGCCTATGCATCCTAGCATTCTATTTGCTTTACCTGCTGCCTTGTCACACTGTTTCTACCTTGAGATCATCAGAGATGATAACCCCAAGATTCCTTTCCTGCTTGGTGCATGCTATATCCTCACCCCCAACTAATATGTTGTTCCAGAGTTTTGTGCTCCCATATGCATTATCTTGCACTTTTGCATTGAATTTCAACTGCCAAACCCTGACCATTCTTCAAGTTTCTGCAGGTCCCTCTCATTCTGTCTACACCCTCTGGTGTGTCTACTCTGTTACAGAGCTTTGTGTCATCAGCTGAACAGTGAAATTCTGCCTTCTAGGTCCTGCACAATGTCACTGATGAAGATGTTGAATAGGACCGGTCCCAGCACTGATCCCTGTGGTACCCCACTGGTCACTCTTCCCTCTGTGGAGTGACAGCCATATTCCCCAGTTTGTAATAGTCCTATGTGGCACAGTGTCAAGGCCTTGCTGAAGTCCAGATAGGCCAGTCCACTGCCTCCCTGATCCACCTCCCTAGTCACCCAGTCAAAAATTCAACGAGGTTGGTCTGACATGACCTTCCCTGGTGAAATCCATGCTGCCTTGGGTCATGCAGTCCATTGGCAACCAGATGTTCCACCAATCTCTCCATCAGTAGTGCTTGATGATCTTCCCCACTACCGAGGTGAGGCTGACTGGTCTGTAGTTCCCTGCTTCCTCTTTGTTCCCATTTTTGTATAAGGAACTACATCTGCTGTCCTCCAGTCTTTGGGTACCTCCACTGTTTCCAGTGATTGGCTAAGCAGAATTGCCAGAGGTTCAGCCACAAGCTCTCTTAGTTCTTTTAGGACCCGTGGTGCACCCCATCTGGCCCCATTGCTTTATCAACTCTTATTACTTCCAGTTCCTTCAGGACCCTTTCTCGTAAAGGGACTTGTGTCCATTTCTGCACCATTCTCACCCCTTGTACTCCTTCAGACCCATTACCTCCTCTTCCTCAGTAAAGACTGAGCAGAAATACCTGTTCAATATGTCAGCTTTACTGTTGTCATCCTCCATGCGGCCCCATCCTCCCCTTCAGTCTCACTATCCTCCCTTTGTCTTTTTCTTTTTCACTTATGTACCTGTAAAGGTTTTGTCCCCTACCCACTGATTTTGCAATGTGTTCTTCTGTCTGAGCTTTGGCTTCCTTACTGACCTCCTGCCTCCCTTTGATTCTTCTGGTACTTCTTCCTATCCTCTTCCTCCTGCATCTTTTCGTATTGCCTGAATGCAATCTTTTGGCTTTCACTTTCTCCGCTACTTCCTTGAAAACCATAATGGCCTCCTCTTCCTTTTTCCCTTGCTAACCTGCTTAATGCATAATTCTTATGCTCTTGTAATCCCCATTTTAATTATTGCCCACTGTTCCTCAACCCCTGATTCCTGCCCCATTCCCATTAATGCCTCTTTCAAACATCTCCCATGTTCCCAAAGTCTGCCCCCTAAAATCCAGGATACATGTTTTTGTGCGATTTGGTTCTGTTCCTTCTTTGATTTCAAATCACAGTGACTGGTGGTTGTCAAAGCACACTCAGCAGGTCAGACCCTCTGCTCCCCAGTGCCAACCTCTGAGTGCAGTATTGTGAACAGGTAACAGTCAGGGCAACCCTTCTGTCTGCTTGTATGTCCAAATCACCTTTAGTCTCAAATTCTGGGGGGATTCAAACTGTGAACATTATGCTAGCGTACTCAATGTACAGGTGCAAATTCGTACCCTCTTCGGGGATTGCGGTATAATCTTATGCCAGGGGGCACCCAGCCAGGCTTCCAAAATGAAGCTTTAAAACTCTATAAAAGACCTTAGGTATATTCTTACCTTTTCCCAGTTTGGTAACACCATCAAGCTTTCCAGAACAGCTGTCAGACTTAACCAGCTATATGTCACATGCAAAAAGAACTTGAGCAGGCCCAGGCAGTCTTTCAAAATAAAGATTTTACTAAAGATGATAAAAATATGAAAAAATGTAAACACAGAACAATATATCAAAGAGCATGCAATCACTTAAAAGAAAAGCAAAGAAAACTACAGACAAACTCCTACCAGCATACAGTTAGGCCGGCCCGGTGGCGCTGAGGGTTGAGGCGCTGGTCGCTACACCTCGCGCCACGCCGGCAACCCGTGTTCGGGAACAAGCACAGGTTGTCGGGGTCGGCGGGAGGGAGATGGATCGAGCGTCCGGAGGACTGCTCTCCATCTCCGGGTGGGGATTCGGGCGTCGGTGCTTGCCTGACCGCAGCGGAGGCTGGGGATCGACAACACACAGCTGCAGAGACAGGGGAGGCGGATGTGGCAGACGCTGACTAGTGTGGGCGATCGGGAGCCAGCAAGCAGACAGTCGCTGGCTGGCTGCGGCGCCATGCCCGCCGGGAGAAAATCAGGAAAAATGGAGCCTGCAGCATGGCGTCATTCCCCGTCGCCATTCCCGGAGGATGCCTCCCTGGCATGGACCCGTTCTGGTGGGTTGAGTCGCCCCCACCACCCTGCCGCTGGGCGGTAAGTCACGGGTGCTGAAGGGAGGGGGCCTGTCCGGGATGGCTGCTGGAGGAACTATGGAGTGCGGGGGAGGCCCTGAGAAATAACATTGGAAAAAAAAAAAACATACAGTTAGACTTTTTCTATCTAATGTATTACCTCTATAGTGCTTATAGTTAGATCTTGTTTCTTAAGAGCTCAAAAAGATATGCCAAGTTTAAACACAGTATACAGTTTAAAACTCTGTCTTTCCACACCCCTTCTATGATGTCATCTAGCTCCTCCTTTTAGAATATAAAAAATATACAAACAATGATCTCCTGCCAGGAGATATATTAAATAATGTGACTTCAGCAAAAACTATTTTCCCAAATTATGACAGTCTTTAATCAAGCCTTTCCTTTGAACTGGTGGCTAATTCTTGTTTTCCCAAGGAACATCAAAGGTTTTTACAACTCTGCAGTTTCTCACCTAGATATAAATATAGCCAACAGGAATCAGCTTCTTTGAAGTCATAAGAGGTAGGAGGTCATAAAAAGGCTATAAAATGCAACTTCTCAAGGAAGTTAATTACATTACAGAAAGCTCCTGGTCAGTTACATATATCCTGTTATTTTCACTAAAATCTGGTGGGGGTCACCCAGGAGCACAGGATGTTTCATGTGAGACAATCACATACCACATTCTATATTACAAATATCATAGAACAATCATAACCAGCTGGCCAAATGTCACAGTGGTCACTGTTCCCCAGGTGCTCCCCACTGTTACCCCATCACACTGTCCTCGATTGTGAGCACAAGGTCCAGTACTGCCTTCTGCCAAGTTGGTTCCATGACCAGTTGCTTGAGGAAGGCACCTTGAAGGAGTCCAAGATAAAATCTGCTCCTGGTCAATGCTGCTGCTGCTGGAGGCTCAGTCCATGTCTGAAATACTGAGGTCTCCAACCAGCACCACCTCACCCTTGTCTGTCATACTTTGGATGGCTAGCATCAGCTCCCTATCTGTTTCTTCCTCCTGGACTGCTGGTCTATAGACCACCCCTGTGCGGATGGTTGGCCCCATTTTCCTTTCCAGCTTAACTCACAGTATCTCTCCGCCCTTTTCTTATTCCTGGATCTCTGTGGCCTTTATGCCATTTTTCACATAAAGTGCCACTCTTCCTCCCTTCCTACCTGCCCTGTCTCTTCTGAATATGTTGTAGCCAGGTATGGCCATCTCCCAGTGGTGGTTATCATTACACCAGGTCTCTGTGATAACCACAGTGTCCAGGTCTTACTGCACCATGACAGCCTCCAGATTTTCCATCTTGTTGCTAAGGCTCCTGGCATTGGCACACATGGCTTTCCATGATTTGAACTCCCTGGACTGTTAAGATGTTCTACTCCAGTCCCTTCCCTGGTTGTCCTTTATCCCTGTGTTACACGAGTTAACCTGCACTCTAATTGATCCCCCCAGAGGTACACTGCATACAGCTAGCATTTCTGCACATGTTATACTAACATATAGGGCTAAGGGCATCTACCGTATATGTCAGGATATGTATGCATATAATTGCTATACACTTTACTTTCTAATATACACATGTGTTTCTTGCTTACAAGATGTTAGGACACCTGTGTCCTTGTAATAATATGACATATGAGTCGGCATTGCCATCTTCTGATGATTTGTATTACTACACAGCTATGCACAAACTGTACTTCTTTGTTTCCACAAAGTGATGACTATAACAAAATCGTATGTTATCTAGAACTGAGGAGCCACCTCTAATTTAGCCAATAGGGCTCATCTCTGTAACTAGAAATGTTTCTGCCTTACAGTAACCATGGTAGTTATCTTATGTATATAATGTAAGACATAACGTCTTCTACCTCAGAGACCCCAGGAGACACAGAGATTCCTCGAGGTATAGGGAACACTTAGCATTGGCTCCCAGTTCCTAATGGTAAGAACTGCTTAGGGCAACTGTGATTTTCCTTTTGGTAATAATAAACAAGCTTTATTACTCTTATGCAACGTGTCTGTGATTCCTTGCATTCCCATTATTGCCAAGAACCTGAGGGTGAGGTTTAGACCTCCTGACAATTGGCAACTGCGTGCAGGCAATATTTGGAGTCTGCAAAATTTTCTCTTGTTGCTACAAACTTCCCTTTCCAACGGGGACAGTAGGTGTGCATTCCCGCATCACCTCTCCCATTTTTCACCCACTTTGTAATCACTTGCAAAGTCTGGCTGCTTACTGGGTGTGGTCAATGCCAACTTACCTCACCCCACAGCAGTTTTGAATTGCAAGCTTACAAGTGCACAGTAGCCCACCTGTGACTTAGTGCACCTGCTGTGGATCGATACACAGCACAGTGCCTTTTCACAGGTTGATTTTCATTCCTCCCACACAATGGCCACTATATCAATTATCTGCAGAGACTTGAGACTCGATGTCTCGAACTTTCTTGCCTCCATGGAGGATGGGTTGACTTTGCGCGGACGCAAGTCAATCCAAAACCCCATAATGGGGATTTCAACCCAGTACTCCAAGATGAGACAAACAGTCAGAAAGTGAGAAGCTAAAGGACTGTTGGTCATAGCTCTCTACACTGCTTTGGAAGCCTCCAAAGTGAGGTTTTGAACCCTTGAACTGCAAGTCTCATCTCTTAAACAGGAGATGGGATGGCAGGAAACTGAATGTGTGAGAGGAAAGCAGGATTTGGAGTCTGAGCTTCAAACCCTGTGAAATGAAAAGGATTCCATTTTGCATCATTCTGCATGGGCAAATAAACAGGAACTTTGTATACTGAAGCAGGTGTGTGAAAGTTTGAGACAGGATAAGGGACAGGCTTTGCAAATTAATGACCTATTAAGTAGAATGAATGATCAGATGCGTGACAAATTGGGAGAGTTACAGGCCGAGATAAACCAGGTCGTAATGACTTAGGAGTGGCTACTAGGAACAATCATGTATTGAGCACCTTGTATAGACTGTTACAGAAGCACTTACAGGATAATGTGGATCAGAATGTTGCAAAAGTGAGTCATGCGGATTGTAAATGCAAAATGTCAAAACTGCGCCATCAACAAGAGGTGCTGGCTGGTCATGTCAAGGCCCTGGGTGGCGTAGCCCCCATCTTGACAACGTCATCTGAGGAGGAGGAGTCAGACGACAACATTTCCCAGTACAATGCCCAGTCATGTCTCTGTTATGGCCCAGTCACCCCATCCCACCATCCACAACATGGCGGACACCCATCACATGACACTACATCCTTATGTCATCAACGGCGTGATGACCATCATGGGCGATGCCTACATGGCAACCCCTCGATAGGGGGAGCAGGCCCAGGCCTAGGCCCAACGGCACCACCAATCACCATTATTTCTGTAGATGATAAGGAAGAGATAGAGAAAATGAATGATGCCACCTTAGGCAATGTGACCCTGCCCAACAGAAGCAAACGGACCCTCCAAAAGCAGCTTAGACAGATGCTGCAGGAGGATGCTACTCGGGACAGAATGGTCTGCAGTGTGGCTGAAGCCGCAGCTCAGGCAGCCCTGCAGGGTGCCTGAGACAATCTACCTCCAAACGATCATCCCAGCAGCTCCCTACAAATGGCCCACTCTGTTCAGCAAATATCTGACAGTATTGGTCAGATGAGCCCATCCGACAACCTCAGTTACCACTTGGAAAAGGTGCATGCTAAATGTGAAATGCTTAGTCTTGCTGCAGACTACCAGGTCCAGATCCTACGCCAGACCATCAATCCTGGCCTATGGGTGAAACTCCCCGATGCTGTCTGACAGGTCAGCCATGCCACCTTTGACAAAGTAGCATCTGAACTCATCACTGCACACAACCCAGGTGTGGTAGGAGTGATGCTTGCATACCCTGTGAAACAGAATGCAAAGGAAAGTCCAGCGACCTTCCACCAGAGGCACTGGATGGCCTACAGAGCAGGGAAGAATCTTGCAGGAGAAACCGCTGATGCGGACCTCATTAAGTACAAAACCTTGTTCTTTTGAACACGATCCCCGCAATGTGAGAAAAGGTAGAGCCAACCACTTATCCCACCACAGAGAGTTCTGCCAACATTCTTCGAAAACAGAGAGAGTTTATCAACTCTATAGCCATGATTCAAGCTCTGGCTCCAAGAAGGTAGCTGCCGTGGAAGCCATCCCATAGGCCACATTGCACTACATGGTGGAGGGCAGGCCCAGAGAAACAGCCCCTCCCCACAGATAACCAACACCCCCAGCAGGCCCAACAACAATCCTGGGGTGGGAACAGGAATGACCACAAAAATAAGAAACACCAGTAAAACAGTAAGGGTAAACAACAGAGACCAAGCCCTTCATATAGGGAAATAGCCAATTAAAATCGAAACCTCCGAGACCTCCTCTGGAAAGTGCACTCCGTAGCGGACACTGTTCCAGTACGGGCCCTTGCTGCAATACAACTGGGAGAGCAGACTTGCACAGGCCGTGGAGTTACCGGAAGTTCAGGCTCTCAGGCCCCACCAGACCTGAACCCGGAAGCAGCTCCCTATATAGCATCAGTGCAGCATGGTGAGATGGTTCACAGGAACCAGGCCCAAACTCTCTTTCAAGAGCTTCCCCATGCTTCCACTGGTACAGATTGACAGTTACAAGCCCCAGTCCGTATTGTAAACAAATTGGTATTGGACACAAACGGAAGGCCCTGCACAGAGGCCAAAGTCAGGGGCCACCTACTCACAGTACTACCGGATACAGGAGTGGCTGTGTCTGTATTACAGGATGATAACCCAGACACATCACCCTGGTCTACCAGATGGAGGACCAATATGTCTGGTGCGGATGGAACTAGGTTACCTGCATATCGCTCCCTGCCACTACCCATGACACTGGGACACCTGAAGGTATACCACACCTTTAGCTGATGGTATTGCATGACCACCCTAGCATAATCGGAATTGACTTCTTGGCACCACACGGCTGTGTGGCAGACCTAGCCAACATGTTACTGATACAGATTCAGGGGCAATATCACGCCATCATGATCCCTGACTCACATGTGGTTACAACAATCTCCGCAAATGACAAAGAGTATGACATCATAGATTTGTTTAAGGACCATGAGCTTTTCCAAAGCTCCTCCCCATCCTACAAAGTGGACCTGCTTACCACAGGGTTTCCATAACAGCCCTTCCCTGTTCCATCTGCACATGATGGACACCCTTGAGGGTTTCTCTACACCCCAGTGTCTCTTGCAGTATGTGGATGACTTGTTGTTGGCCACAGTCACACAGGAACAACATATGGATCTCTTGGATGAAACTACTGACCCTCATCCAGAGGACAGGCCTCAAATGTAACCCAGCAGAAGCACAGCTATGTCAGAAAGAGGTTCTCTTTCTGGGTCTGAGGATAACAGACAAAGGCAGAAGTCCTACCTGGAAGAAGATACAGGATTGCAAGATCTGCCACTGCCCACCAGCATGGCCACCCTTAGAAGGTTTCTAGGTATGGTAAATTATTCCAGAGATTTTGTTTGTGATTTTGCTCAGAAGGCTGCCCTCTGTATGAACTACTGAAAAGGATGTCCCTGAACTTGGGGCCCCATTCATACCTAAGCTGTGACATCACTGAAGCAGGCCCTGGCCTCAGCTCCAGCTCTGGTTAACCTCAATCCAACCTTGTCATTCCATCTGGAATCCACCACCTCTGACATTGCTATGTCTGCAGTGTTGGCCCAGAAGGTCCATGGCACCCTGAGACCCACTGCATATGCATCACAGCTGTTGACCCCAGTGGAACAGAAGTACAGCCTTTGTGAAAGGAACCTTCTGGCCACCTACTGGGCTGTCAAGCACTTTTGTATATCATTGGGTACTCCCCCCTGATCATCAACACAAACCATACCCTAACAACCTTCTGCTATCAGACAGAGTAAAGGATGGGTCAGTCTCTAATACCAGACTGACACACTGATCCCTCCTTCTCCAGGACAGAGACATCAAGGTCCACCCAACCAAAATGCCATCCATACTGCTGCACGGCCTCCTTTTCCAAGGAGAACTCCATGACTGTACACTGCGGCCACCTGATCTACCAGATCCAGGTTCCTTCTTTCCTGCTACGCCACAACTATTTATTTGAGAACACCTCACTGTGTCATGTCTTCACAGACAGATCAGCTTCCTATTATTAGGGAGAACAGATAGCAGGAATGGGCATATTTGTAGTTTACCCTTTTGGTAACACTGTTAAGATTTCTAAATGTTGCAGTGTGGCATCATCACAGTATGCAGAAATGGCAGCGGTGGCCTGTGCCCTCAAGTTCATCCAGCATGGAACTGAGGATACCATCATTTTTATAGACTCTAACTGGGTTCATTGTTCTCTTACAGAATTTCTTCCTTTCTGGCAGAAGAACTCCTTTACCTCTTCTGATGGCACCCCAGTGAAACACAAGGAACTGGTAATATATATTCATTCACTGGCACAGAAATGTGCACACAAACTCTATATACACAAGGTTAAGGCCCACTCCATACATGATCCCTACCATGCCTTCACTGACACTGCTGACACCCTTGCTAAGGAAGGGGCCCGAGGAGGTGACACCTGGATGATGGACCATCCAGAGGCCAGAGCAGCTGTGCACGTTGCAGCTGTCAAGAAGAAACCTGAACCCTTCTTCCCCTTGTATTTGTCAGAAGCTCAGCATGTTGACTCTGAACTCAAAAATGTGTTCAGATTCCTGGATTAAGGTACTGAGAAGAATTTACCTGCCCACAACCCATACGGAAGGCATTCAGGTAAGTTGCACCTGTCCCCGGACGACAAACTCATTTGGTACCAACCAGATGACACCACCACCAAATTGTGGGTGGTCCCTCGTCATCTTAGATCTGAATTTCTGCACCAAGTGCATGACACCCCCACTGGTGGACACCAGGGAGTAGAAATCACACTCCACAGTCTTAAGACCACCGCATGGTGGCCCAAGGCCACCAAGGATGTGTTAAACAGTACATAGACAACCGCCTTGTTTGTGCATAAACATCCCTTATCCCTACCAAATGAAATGCTGTTACTACCACAAAGGCATTCTTGGCCCTTGGCATGCCTTACAGATTGAGTTTATTGATCCCCTTACCAATACCAGTAGAAACAACAAATGCCCCCTTGTCGTAACTGATCTTTTCTTTGTGGGTCTGAAGCTTCCCCACCAAGACATGCACTGCAAAAGCCACTGCCAAAATCCTGGTGAACAGATTTTCCAGGTGGGGCTTCACCTCTCAGTAAACTCTGACAAAGGAACCAGTTTTACAGGTGAGTTGATGAAAGAAGCTCTTAAACTCCTTGGAGTTCATCAGAAGTTCCACATACCATACCACCCACAATCATCAGGTCAAGTAGAGAGGGCCACAGGCAGATTAAGCAAATGCTTTCCAAATTCATTGAGGACAATCCCAAGGACTGGGATTCCATACTGCTGTTACTACTTATGGCAATTAGGGGCACGCCCTCAGCCACCACCCAGTTGACACCCTTTGAGGTGATGACTGGCAGAAGTATGAGATTACCTGAACACCTGTTGTTTGACCTGCACACCTCCACACAGACTGTGTTTCTGTGGATCAATATGTGTAAAAATTAAGAAAATACCTAATACACACTCATTTATATGCTGTAAACTGCATGGGCAAGGCCCAGCAACAGTCCAAAATTCAGTTTGACAAACACACACAAGAATTGGATTGGCAAGTTGGAGATCAGGTAATAGTTCTGAGATTTGCGCATCCAACACATTCTTTCTCCAACAAGTGGGAATGACCCTACCCAATTCTCAACAAGTTCAGTACAGCAGTCTATCAAGTTAGACTCATTCAAAACAATAAATTGACTGACAGATGGTTACATGCAAACCAGTTGAAACTGTAAAGTGAGTACAATTATTTTCCTTACCCCATTGGGCAGAATAATACTATTTACTAATGTCTGATTTTCCTTTCAGGTACACTGACAAGATGGCTATCTTGTCCCACTTTGTCCTTATCTCAGAAGTTATCCCTGCTTCCAAGGCACAGTAAAGCACCTTCTTCCTCACCTTGATCCACCTGCAATTACCCCAGAGGGAGTGTCCATCAATATTCCCAACAATTTGATTTCAATTCTGGAAGGTTCAGATGCCTACTTCACTGCCTCGGTTGTTGCTCCTGATAAATCTACCCTACAAATTGAGTGGTAAACCAAGTCTCAAGGACAGATACTCCCCATGGCCAAACTCTCCAAGGGAACTTTCCATGGATGGCCCAATGCAAAATTATCCCCAAATGGTACTTTGCCCTTGCACCAGACCTCTCTCAGACACTCTGGTTTATACAATATCACTGCTTTAATTGATCCCTCATATTGTGATTCACTTTCTAAAGATTCTGCCAGGAAATTTTGTGCTGTACACAACATGGCTTCAGATGTCATGTATGTATCTGTGTTACCACCTACTGAGAAGCAACTTTTAAAATGTCCAAAGCAAACCCTGGTCCTTATGGCGGTCTCACAGCCACTGCTCTACCTGGCTCACTCATTAACCACTTACAATATTTGTATGTACCTGTCTTGTTTAACTTGACTTACTGGAATATGAAAGAATTTGGTATGTGCATACTACTAACACACCATTGTTTAATAGTACTTTGTTACATGATAGCTTAGCAGCTTTCAGATTTGTAACCAAGACCATATTGCCGGTACACACCACCAGCATAGAGGCAATTTTAGGAGAAAACCTGTTTCTCAAAAAAGATGATCAAAGTCATAAAAGAAATACATGACACATCTGATGTTACTGGTGCCACAGGCACTGTTACTGGTGTTTTGGTACTGCAATGTCTTTCTGGAATAAAGTGGACATTGCTACTATCAAAGCACATTCACAGAAGTTTGAAACTGGTATGATCAATGATATCATACCCCTATTATTGCATGGTATGGATGGCCTTAGTCAGAAAAGAGATATACTGTGACAATATCACGATATTGCTACATGCTTACAGATTCTAAAGAAAAGATTAACGCCCTTATTGCACAGAACAATAAGGAAGCAGATAAGCAATACATTGCCCATGAAATCTTATGCTCGCGCCTATGGATCATATATTATTTCTACCATCAACAACCTCTTCTGTGATCTGAATCCGAAGAATCTCTTTGATAGCATACATGATAGACGATTTCTAAATGGTATTGTCCTCACTGCAAACTTAACTGTTGTTGCCATGTGTGCTACAATCTTCTTACTATTCCTATTGCTATTTTAGAATTTAGAATTATGACCAGGCACCCCAGTACTGGTCCTTGCTCTACTTCTAAGAAATGTTCTATTGAGGATACTATGTTTGTGTCTTTATTGTTTCTTTACCATGTTTTGATCCTACTACAGCTATATTTGATAAACTATCATCTGTTACACCCATTGGGCACCTTGATGACGACATCTACAGAGAACGCCTCGATTTGCCTCCCCTACTGGTTTTCCATCCTCTTCTGGATGCATGGGTCTCACCGCACATGGACTGCTGTGCTAAGAAAGGATACATTTATTTGTGTCGATGTGACATATTTGATGTTATTAAACTTGTATGTGGCTATTTCCCAGACAGTATTGATTGGTCCTTTTCCATGGATGATGACATCACCACCAATGGCACAGAATACCAGGACTCAACATCTACACAGATGATTCTCAATTGTACCAGTCTTACTGGAAGGAAGTTCACCGCCTATCAACACAGGTTTCAAACAGACTTATACTTGCCCAGTACAGCTACAAAATGGAGACTGCCTACTGTTAAAATGCAAATAATTCAGATGGTGAATTTTGTGGTAACTAATTTTAAGCACCACATATGGAGAGAAGACATGATACAGTATTAATGGATTCTAATTTTTGCTTTGCCTTCATCAGACCACTATTATTGGTACACAGTTACTATCCCTGTTCCCTTGTGGAACCCGATATTACTGATGGTAACGCTGATTATCTACTTACTCTTCAGACTACTTACCTTATTTTAATGTACACATTGACCCTTTGACTTAACTTGAAGTCACTTTAGACAGGAAAGACACCCATCTCATCCACATCAACAATAATATACCCAAAGCAAATGAAGCAGTATTTGACCTCATCAATTATGGTGATTTTAATAGTGCACTTACTAACACTTGGTTAGATTACATTTAAAGGTTTTGTTATTATACAGGCATTTTGATTTTCTTTCTTATCATTATGCTTTGCTGCCTCTGGCACACTCTGCGCCAACACCAAATTATCAAACCATATGGACTACTATCTTGCCTTAGTATGAGTATTAATTATCCTCTCGCTGTGATAAACTCAGTTCTTAAAGATAAGATTAAAGATTCTTATATTCAAAAAGAAAGAGAATTGGCAAAGAACTGCAAAATCAGTAAATGGTTGGCATATAATACCAACTGAGTATTTGGCATACAAGAATACCTTACAAAATTAAAAAATCAAAAAATTAGGAAAGCTTATACAAAGTATAGATTCAGGTACGTTGAAAGCCAAGTACTACGAAAAACCTATGGTTTGACTAATTTTAGTGGTTGTATACGTGGTTTAGATGATGACTCAACTATCCATTTGTTAATGTTTTGTCCTCTTTATACAAAGGAAAGAGAAATATGTATAGGTAATATCCTAACACACTTGGATATGGAACCCAAATACTAATATAACTATCTAATGAAAACAAGGAATGATTTACATTTAGAGAGCATTGCTAGAATGTGTAGTATAATTGTAAGCAGAAAAACACATCTCAGAACAATAAAGCATTAGTTGAATAATTATGCAACAGGAAGTAATTAGAATGTATTTTTAAGAAAAGTATTTTAAAGACATATAAGAATGGAAGCGGGCACTATTATAGATTTTAAAAAGCAAATTGTGTTTTTTTGATGTTTTTTATATATAATGTATGGCATATGTTTTATCAATTTTGTAACGACAGATTTTGTCAACAATAAAAAGAACTTACTTACCAGTACCAGTAACTCTAAGGGTGTGTGTAAAATTTGAGTTTCTACACCACCTCATATTTTATTTTATATCATTGCTGGGGTTGTGTTTTTTCACCACAGCAATTATTTAAAATATCTGCAGCAGTTCATTGGTGCAGTTACTGGAATTGTAGCTGTTTTGTCAAGGATGAAGTAACGATTTTGAATGCTTTCACAAGTTAACATTTTAACAGGAGTCAAACATGTTTAAAATATTTTAACAAGGAAACTGCAAGTAGAAAAGTAGTAACGCTGAACAAAGTGCTGAACTGTTAAAAAAGGCTCCAGTCCTATGGTTCCCTTTGGTGCCATGGTGACACTTATCATGTGACCTGCAGAGGTAGGAGAGGAGAGATAAAAAGGAGGACAGACATGTTAAATGGCTTTATTTTTTTTAAGAATGGCTGGCAATTTTAAACAGACTGTGCTCCTCTGTGAAGCAATGTCCAATGTCAAACAGTATGTGTTTTTCTTACTTTGAAGGTGTTTCGAAGTGCAGCGTAGCATGAGCGGCTGTGTGGCTTGTGCTTTTCTCACAGGAAAAACAGCGCATATTGTAACAGCAATTTCTACCAGCTTTTCCTATGGGAAAAAAAACAACCTCGTTATTATACTATAGTTATTGTTTTTCTTACAACTTGGCTTAGCTAAAGCCGGAATGCTCTTCTTTGTCTAATATGTTTTTCACATCCCTCCATAACCATATTTGGCTGTGATTACTTTACAGAGAAAAATCTTGCTATTCATTCATTTATTCATTGTTTGTAGTATGATGTAATATTACATCTTGGTTAAAGTGACTAGCTGGGTTGAGATCATGTTTTATTATATATACAGTACTTATACTACTTGGCACTGGCAGCAATTGTTTCTTGGAACTAGAAAAGATGTACAGTACTATGTGTGTTGTCAGGTTCACAGGGCAGTGATACACTGTTTATTTTATTTTATAAAATGGGCAGAGAAAATCCTTCATTTTGATTGGTTATTACCTGTGCATCAAATGTATTTGATACACAGGTAATAACAAGTGACCAAAAGAAGGACTGAATTGCTAAAAAAAAAAAAAATCAGTGTGCCTTTGGAACATTCATTTTTAAATGTTGCCATTTTTTTATTCCTTATTAATGCAGAACTTGTGGTCCATTATTCAAACTGTGGTGCAGTTCACTCATAACTTTTTTTTGTATTTCTTTATTTTTTGTACATTGTCACTGCAAAGCTTTGTTGTGGAAAACAAGGTGCAAGCAAGAAACCAGCGTGGAGTGGGGGGGGTGATAGTCCGACTACCCTTTGCAAAGAAGTAATTCAAATCATTAATCAGCTCAGCAACCTCATTTCCACTGCTGGTGAGATTTGGGAAAGCAACTGGAACAGTTTTGATCACACTGTTTCAGGGGTGGAGAACTCAGAGCATGACAGAAAACAAGTGGTAGTTTAATATTTTATTTTCTATCTACTGGTTATGTGTCCACACGTAAAACTGCTGCTCATGAGGTCCCCAGATTTCTTATGCTCACCCCAGATGCCCACACATCCTCTTCTCTGGATCAACTTACCTCAGCCACACAACCATTCTTGCTGCCATTCACATGCTCCAGACTCCCACACACTTTTGACTGCAGCTGATTCCTGTATCCCACTTACCCAATGATACTTCTCCCCCTGATCTCTGCCACCCCCATTACATCAACCCTGCTGACAAAGTAAGCATATCTGCTATGAAAAAAATGTAAATGCTCAGTTCAGCACCTGCACCTTGGATTTATAGCACTTACACATATCAGGCTTCACAAGGCTTCTTCACTATGACTGTTAGTCCTCTATCTGAAACAATGCCATCCCAACTTCCTTCCACGCTGCAGACTAATGAACATGCTGTATGTAGAAATGATGTGAGGGGTATTAGTTGCCCACTGAATTACAGCAAGCAGAGTAGTCATTCCATTCTACAGGAATGCTAGTATTAAAAAAAAAAAAAAACAATGCTTTTTTCTCTACCAACCTCAAAAGCAACCTCAGCCTCATGTAATGACAGTTTCTCAATTCACTGTGTCATCGAGGCTGATAACAGTGGGAGCAGCGGTGCCTGGCTGTCAGAATCATGACATCATTTTCAACCTGGCTTTACCTGGCAGAGGGACTATTTGATTAACAATACTAACTATAATATCTTTTAAATATACATAAACTTATTTTTTGATAAATCAAATACTTTGGGGAAAATAGCTCATTTTATTAAGTGCAATAAGACACTTCAGGTGTGCATTGAACAGATATTACTGCACATCCAGGGACTGAGGGCACTCGGCCTGTGTACTTGTGCCTTATTATGCCACTGGCGTGTGGTAATATCTGTTCAAGCACTACCACCATTGTTGCTTACATTGACTACACTTGAGTGATGGGACTGACTGGGTGGTGGCCAACAGTCTTTTATTCCTCACTTAAAAGATGCTGCTGTGTAGAAGGTGTAGTAGAAAACTGTACAGCCTGTTGGACAAGGTAGTGTACCATTGCATAGTACACTGGGACATGCAATACATCTACTGTATATCACATAGGTAGAGAGAATGGGCTCTTACTGCTGCTCATTTGATTATTAGCTTTTTTTCTGACTGGTCTCCTTTGGAACAGACAACAAAAGAATATACCCAGCATTAATAAAAAAAAAGTATCTTAACTGCCTGTTATTAGGAGGTAGTGGGTACTTGCATCTCTCTCTTTCCTTCTCTCTCTTTTTTTCTCTCTTTCCTCCATGAAGGAGCTACTGGTTGCTTTTCTTCAGCACTTTTACTTTATTTTTCATACAAAAAATGAATTAAATGTTACTTATTTATTATTTTATTTAGTTTTTTTTTACTAGGAAAGGAGGGCTACTCTCCTATATGCACTGATACAGGTTTTAACAGCAGGGCTGGCAGTGTTAACACGGAGAATGTGTGCCTAAAGCTGCTGTCAGGTGATAAGGAAAGTGCTGGGGAAAATAAAAAGTGGTGGGGTTTGGAATTGATACTATCACTACAAGCAAGGAGAAACTGAAGCTGGATAAGCCGTGCAAGGGTGCAGGCACTGACTATGGGAAAAGTAAAGTTTTGAAGGAAACAGGGTTAACATATCAACAACAAGTGGGGCAGGAGGGAAAAATGTACCAATCCAACAATTTATCACAACAAGCAAACCCCACAGGATATGGCTACGATTTTTTCCTTTTCTGCAAGACTGCAAGGGCAATCTAAATCGGTAATGGAAGAAAATAAAGTAAAAGGGCAGCTTTAATGCTGGCAAAAGAAACTAGACTTGGGTGACACACCTGATTTAGACCTACTGCCAAAGGAACCCACAACTGATAGAAAGGAGGCACCCCTTCCCCACGTCTGCTGCCACTAAACAGGCTTTCACGATACAGCCAATTTCCATGGATCCATTTCTTGCATGGTCACCTGAGAAAGCACTAATAAAGGCTGGATGGACTAAAACTTCAAGTCGACAATGGTTATCAGATCCAGACTGGAAAGATCCCTCATTTGAGGCAAGTTCTGAATGGCAGCCCTTGGAGCAAGGGAAACATCAAAACAGTGCTTGTGAGATACATATTGGAAAAATTCTAGATGGAGAGTCAGGAACAGGAGTTTCAATAAACAAAATGATGAGGTCATACTGCAATAGCCCCTGGGAGTGAAGAAGCCCCTGGGCCTTGTGGAGGTTGAAGGGCAGACATGGAGGTTCATTGTGAAGGAGTGGAGGGTGGAGGAAAAAAGACTGAGATTGAGCCCCCCCCAATGCCCTTTGCTATCTGAACTGTTTTCTAAGTCCAAGAAGGAGGCAGCACTGAGACCGAATGCTGTTCAAATAAGGTACAAAGGCAGAATGGAGTTTCACCCGGATAGGCAATATGTGGGGAAAACCCTCCTTAAAGACTCTCTCCATTTTTCCCCACGGGAAGTTTTTGCGTTTATCAACATTTCTGGAGAGGACAATTATGACATTAGTTTTCATTCTACTTATTTGTTGGATATGTTTTGGCAACATTACAATCTGCTTGAGTTTTCCCCTCAGTGGTCTCCTTTTCTAGTAATTCCTTTAACGAAACCATTAAGTATGTCACAATCATGTTTCGAAATTAAGGTGTACATGTTGTGAACATCACATATTGGTTGTCACAAAAGTGTGATATTTTGAGTGAACCTGAAGCTTTATTAGATTCCGAACAATTTTGGACAGGGGGATGGAAGTATAAGGTTAAAGTACGACAGGTAGAAAATGAAATTGAGCACATCCCAAACTCTTTTCTTTTAGGCAGGGATAGAGGCGTGTGTTTCTATTCTGGACAGCCATACGCCTGCTATAAATGTGGGGCCCGAACACATTTGTCTAGTACCTGTGATACCCCTAGGTGTGATAATTATGGGGAGGTGGGGCACAATAGAATCCAATGTCACAATAGAACAAAATGTGATCTTTGTGAGGAATCATCACATACCTTTGCAGAGTGCCCTTGGGCTGCCACGAACAAGGCCTGTGTCATAAGCCCTGATCTTTTCATAAAAAAGGCACAAGAGTCTACAGACCCCCCCCCCAAAAACCATGGGAAGAAGCAAAGGTAGACACAGAGTGTCAGCAGGTTTCCCCAGTGGTGGTGGTGGGCAATAAGGAAATGGTGGAAGATGAAGGCAAGCACGAATCAACAGATTTGGTAGTACCTTCAGAGATCCAATGGAGTGGTGTGTTACCTGTTTGTTACTCAGATGAGAAATTTGTATATCCAGGGGTTAATCAGGTAAACAGCGCCCCTTTGCCCCCTTGAAGGGTGACAAGGAATTCAAAATTATTGTTGTTTCAAATGAAGAACATAGAGGTAGAAGTGTCAAATCCCTTTACCCACTTATACAGGGAGCTGATGAATCTGACATGAAGTGTCAGAGTCCTACCCTCCCAAAGTGGAGAGAAGGGGACCCTAAGCTTGTGGAATATAAAGGGAAGAAAAGAAAAAAGGAAGAAAGGGCCTTAGTAATCAACAAACTTTGACACGTTGATGAATGTTGGATCATGTAATTGTCATAGCCTTTTACATTATCAGAAAAGACATGCTTTTTTCAGTATGTAGTTCAAAATTCCTTGACATTTGTTTTCAGGAAACCTGTATGTGCATGACTGAACAAATGAGAACCTTCAAATCAGAATGGCAATGGGAACATCCTTTTGGTCTTTTGGGAGTGATAAGGCAGATGGGGTGGGTATCTTTTCAGCACATATACATTTAAACTAACAAAATGAATTTATTGAATCCCAGGGAGATGTTTGGTTCTTGATGGTTTATGGGATAATGTACCTTATAGATTTATTAACGTATATGGACCGCAAACAAAGGCAGCGAGGGAAGATATGATTAACCAACTACAGCCTTTCCTTTATACCTTATCTTTTGCTATATTAGGGGGTGATTTTAATTGTGGGTTACCGAAACAGTGTTTCAAGTGGGAAAAAAAGCTATTGTAACTCGAATGCACTACAAAAGTGCATACAACTAGCAGAGCTGGTGGTATTTGTGAAATACTTAGCACAGGGTCCAAGTTACACTTTTAAAAAGGGGATATTAACCTCTATGATAGATCATTTTTTTGTTTCAAAAAATTTCCCAAGACCTAAACTTTTTGTGTGGGTTTCCGGAATTATCTGATCATCTTTTTCTTAAGATTTCTTTTGAAAAGCAGCTGGTAAATATTAAGAAAACAAAAAGATGGAGATTGAATACTGCCTTGTTGTTAGAAACAAGGGTACATGAGGGTCTGGAGTCCCTTTTATGGGCGAGGTCTTCTGTTAGTGATTTATATGAAGATTTATTTTATTTATTTTTTTTTTTATTTATTGAAAATCGGATTTACAACCTTTGAGTCAAAGACTCATTTACAAAGGCTCCATGTCAACAAACAGAACAGAACACAGATTAACAGCATACAACAATACACATGCTTGTTCCATGGTATTAATAAAACATACAGTAGATACATAAAGAGGCGGAGTGTGTGGTCTATACAATTAGGTAGCTAGTTGGGCCAGACTAAAGAGTTTGAAATTGCTATGATTCAAGCAGTCGGGGTACCAACATTGTCAATAACACAGTCAATCTTGAATAGAAAATTAAAAGCATTAGGATACACAGCAGTATTGCCTATACTTAATCAAGTGGTGCAGGTGGTGCTTATGGTTTAAGGCTTAATATATCTGCTGAAATCTAGGTTCCAGATTCACTACTTTGACCGGACCAGGCAGGCCTAACCAGGGTCTGGTAGCAGTTATTGGAAGTAGTTGTGCAGCAGTCCACAAACTTTGCCCATGCAATGACAGCAGCGTGCAGACAGTATGTGGTTTTTGAGGGCTATTTTGAAAGGGTCTAGTCTGGTGATAGAGGTAACAGCCAGTGGAAGATCATTGTACCATAGTGGTGCTCTGTAGGAGAAGGACCTTTGGGAAAGTGAGGTTGAGACCTTGGGAACAGTCCATATCGGTTAGTTTGCCAAACAGGTGTGCACTGGGGCATGTGCGGTGCGTGGGAAGGCAGTAACTCCAGAGGGGAAGAGGCCTAGATGAATTTTTTTGGTGAGGAGAAGTGTTTGGTAGCAGACTCTTTTGTCAAGGGTGAGGATATTTGTTAGGGCATGCAGGGTGCAGCTGTGGGTGCACCTGTCTACTCCAGTGAGGAGTCTACATGCTTTGTTGATGGCTAGGTGGATTTTATTTAGAGCAGTGTGATTGGCGGCTGAGTATACAGTTAGTCCATAATCTACTAGAGAGAGAGAGAACAGAGGAGGTAACAGCAAGGTTAAGGGTCTCTGTCGGGAGGCAGGTTCTGTGCCGATATAGTAATCCAGTACGAATATTTATGGCTGAGGTGAGATTATTGATATGTGGATGAAATGAGAGACTGGGATCAATTGTAAGGCTCAGGTATTTATAGGTATGGACCTGTTTGAGTGGGACGAGGGCTTTAGAAAAGATTTTTAGTTGGGCATCACAGTCCTTGCTCTGCTGGTGGGCAAAGAGCATTAACTTTGTCTTTTTTATGTTGACTACCAGTCTGTGGTCCGTAAACCAGTTTTCGACGTGGTTGAAGGTGAGTTGTAGGGATGACTGTAGGATTGTGGGATATGGGTGGGAGGCAAACAGTACTGCATCATCTGCATAGAGTAGAAGATTATTTGGGCAGGATTTAGAAAGGGTGTTCAGCAAGATGCTGAAAAGTAATGGACCGAGGATGGAGCCCTGGGGAACCCCCAAGAGGACTGGCAAAGGAGACAAGAGAGCGCTGTTTATCTTAACACATTGGGACCTATCTGAGAGGTAACTTGAAAACCACGAGATGGGTCCAGGGGACAGCCCGGTGAGGTGGAGAGTATTTAAGAGTACGGTGTGTGAGACAGTGTTGAATGCTTTTGACAGCTCCATAAATACCGCCCTGTTAGGTGTTTCTTATCCAGGGCATTGTGCAATGAGTTAGAGAACACTGTGAGGTGGTAGTTGTGTTATGCCCTGTTCTGAAGCCATGTTATTCACTACAAAGTATATTGTGTGTTAGTAGGTAGTCAGTGAGTTGTGTGCATACGATTTTCTCTAAGGCTTTGAGAGGGGTGGTAGAATGGAGATGGGTCGGTAATTGTTGGTTGAGGTGGGGTCCCCACTCTTTAGTATCGGTGTGATCGTGAGCCATCTTACAGTCAGTGGGGAACTGCCTCAGACATAGGAAGAGGTTAAGGAGATCAGTCGGTGGGGAGAGCACAGTGTCAAGCACCAGGTGAAGGATTTTCATGTCAAAGGAGTCTTTGCAGTAGTTAGAGTCCCCGAGGGCCTTCGCAAGGCCTTGCTTCATTCATTGTCATAACCCTCAGGTGGGAGGGAGGGTAGGCATTGCTTGGCTCAGGGGTCGTAGGGGTTGGGTAAAAGAAATTATTTGGAAGGATTGCACTCAGATCAGAGAAAGCAGCATTTAGGCAGTTGGTGATGATAAGGGGGTCCGAGGTATTGTCATTGTTGACAGTTAGCTGAGTGGTGGACTGACACAAAGCAAGAAATAACAAAATGGCTCAAAAAGTTTGATAAAATAAAGGAAAGAAATTAGTTTTTCAGTATTTAAAACTACAGGCTCCACACCAGTATTTATTTAGTTTACAGTCTACCTTGAGAGTGAATTATGAAAGTCAAATTGACCAGATAAAAATTGAGATGAAGTCTTTTCAGTGTGAAAGGATGAAAACATTAAGGGCTGAACTTGAATTTGGTATGCAGAAAACACAGGTGGGAGATCCTTTTGAGGTATTTAAACTTAAGAAGCAGAAAATGGATTTTCACACTTTAAGAGATGAGAGAGGAAATTTGACATCGGATGAAAGGAAAATTCATGGTTTAATATGAAACCAGTTTTCGGCTTATGAAATGATATCAGAGCCTGTTGAACAGACAATATCAGATTTTTTGAAAAATCTTCCGATGGAAACATATACAAGAGAAATGGAGGCCTTGGATGTACCTTTCATGGTGGAGGAAATAGAGTACGTGATTTCACATTTAAAACTGGGAACATCACCAGGACCAGATGGATTGTCCTATGAATTATACAAACTGTTTCCCAAGATATTTGCAGTATGTTTGAGAGAGGTTTTTGGGAGATCTTTAGGACAAGAAGGGTTCCTGAGGGTTTTACTGCAGGGTTGATACTATTTTTATTTAAAACAGGAGATAAGCATGAAATAGAAAATTGGTGCCCTATTTCAATCCTAAATTCAGATTTTAAAATTTTGTCCCAAGTTTTGCAACTTAGATAGAGACAGGTAGTGGGTAAATTAATACACCCTGCACAATACTGCAGCCTGCCTGATTGGAAAATGCAACAGGCTTTAATGCTGATAAGAGATGTGGTAGCCTTCCAGAAAGGAAAAAAGGGAGAAGATGCCTCCTGTCCCTTGATCAAAGTAAGGTGTACGACCGAGTGAACCAAAATTTTTTATTCCAAGTTCTATCACATTACAGAATCTCAAGTACTTTTATTAATAAACTTAAATTATTATATTCACAAACTACTGGGTATCCCATTATAAATGGGATTTCATCCACAGGGATTGTTATGAAAACTGGGGTAAGCCAGGGGTGCCCCTGAAGCCCATTATTGTTTATATTTTCTTTGGATCCTTTGATTAGGAAATCAAATCTGTCTCAAGCATGGCAAGGGGTGGAGTGTCTGGTAGGGCTCGAACAGCCAAAGGTCCAAGCTTATGCAAATGATGTATATGTCTTTATGGGTAATATAAAACAAATTCCTTTGGTAATTGAGATTTTCGAAGATTATTCTTCTGTATCAAACTCCAAATTAAATTTTGAGAAAAGTTTTGGGATATTTTTGGGAGACCAAAATGGAGGACCTGTTTGGAAAAATCATAACCTTATTTCAAATGATCAACAGAAAATCTTGAGGGTGCACTTTTCTCCACAAAATTTACCTATTGAGAATTGGGAACGAGTTTTAAACACTATCGAATCAAAAGTAAACAGATGGAAGTCATAGAAATTATCTAAAATAAAACGAATTGCGGCACTAAAACAATTTATAATACACTCTTTGTTATACGTAGCAATGATTTTCCCACTTCCCTGTAAGTTTGAAGCCAGACTGTATAGAAGTTATTTTCAAATGGTGTGGGGAAACCATTTAAATCCCGTAGGGAGATGTTTTTTATATTTACCAAAGGCTTAGGATGGCCTGGACATGATAGACCCGGTCACTTTTTATTATGACTTTATTATTATCCCAAAACCTTAAAATGGCTCTCAGGAGTACTCAGAGTACCCACGCATTACGGTTTAATAGTAATGTAAATGATTATTTGAAAGTATGGGTGGTTGTGGCCCCTCCAAAGGTGACTGAAACGCAGGTACCTGAATATATAAAAGGGGCTTTTGGAAAATTTTGGAAATGGGGAGTGATTAAAACACAGATAGTCCAAATGTCTGGACCACAGCTCTATAAAGAAATTATGGGGAATATGTATCCAGCTGAACCTGTTTTTAAAGACTGCCTTGATAATTTGACAAGTGGTGTGCTAAAACAACTAATGAATAAAAGGATGCCCCTACAGATGTGGGAGGTTCTGTGGTTAACAATGTACAGGAGATTAAACCTGAGAGGAAATGCAAAACATAAAGCGCTGGAGGAAAGAAATTGTCCTTATAATGAGTGTCAGAACATTGTTGAAACAATGGAACATTTTCTGTTTGACTGCTCATATGCAAAACCATTATGGCCTTTTTTAGCTGCAAAATGGAAGATGGCATGGTTAGCAAATCTGTCTTATGAATCGCTAGTGTTGGGACACTGCCCTCAGTTAGTAGGTCAGTATCACTACAATACACTTATGGTATCTTTTTGTTGTCTAAAATATTATCTTTAGCAGGGGAGATGTCAGTGGTCCTTACATAAAAATGGATGTTGTATCAGACGTTTAGTGTGCTAGAAGAACAAGCAATGTTGATAGTATATAAAAAAGATATAACCAGGCACCCTCGAGATGTGGTAAGGCACTGGTGGAATGGGTTATCTTTCTTTATTAAATATAAGTAATATAGTATAAAGGGTTGGAATATGGGGTGAATATCAGACAAGTGTGTTTGGCGCATCATACTGAGTGTAAAATAGTGCATGATTGCAGGGGTTAATTTAAGATACTTATAAATGTTACCTGAGAAATGGAATGGATCTTGTATATTTCAAACTCCTGAATTTATTGATATTTTGCAGTATTTTTTTCCTTTGGCTTTACATTTCTAGGATAATGATATGAGTTGTGTTTATTTCTTTCCTTTTCTCGGTCTCTAACCAGGTACTGTATGGGGTTAATACATTTGCAATGCTTTTTATTTGTAAAGGTTTTAATTATGGTTTGGAGTGATGTAACACAGTTTTTGATAAGTTGTTTATGATGTTGTATTAATAAAAAATTCCCCCTACACTTTTTGAGACATACTGTGGAATCCTTAATATCCACCTGAGCAACCATCAGACAAAGAAGATGGGAATTGTTTCCTTTGGGATCTGTGTTAAATATTGCAGAGTTCAGTCCCTTTTTATGCATTTTATCACATTCATTCAAATAGTTATAAATAATCAGAACTAGTCAGAACTAATCATGACTAATCAAGACTCCCCGATCTTTTGGTTCTTATTTATTAAGAATGAGAACTTCAGCAAGTTCTTCCACCCTCATAGAAACATCTGCTTCCACCTCTTTCTCATTTGCAGTTTCCATCCTCTTATCCTCTGGTATACCTTGTGCTCACTCACAGTCTTTAGCCTCATTGGGTTATGCTTCAGAAGAATTGGGTGCACTCTGTGGGGAACTAACATTAGCATAGTATGCAATTGTTCCATACCTAGGCATGCTACATGGGTGGTACCAACCAACCATTTAGTTTTAAATTAAGAACTTTAAAAAAAAAAATTGAGACTGATCTGACAGATGCACCTTTATTTGACTCAAGATTTCATTTTGAAGATGAAACTTTAGATTTACCAGAATCACTTTTTGGGGTTTGATTTTGTTTGCAGTTTCCTTGTAAACAATTGCTTAGCCTGGCCCATGACACTCCCTCTTGGTTGCCTGAAGCTGTAGTGTTTGCCTGCAACTCAGAACTAGTCTGTGAACACTTTGATCCATTTTTTTAGATTTCTTGGTATTTTTTATTTTCTACTGTATTAGTCTAATTAATTATTTATTATGCTGTTTACTGGTTCAATCGTTACCGTCTTAGAAATTACCAATCCAGCTGACACTGTGTGGCATGTATGGCTCACACCACTAAATCTTAATTTATGGAAAACAGAAAATTGTTATTGCAATTAGACTTATAATCACAATAAAAACCTCAAAGCCTGTAATTTCTTTTTATTAGCAACCAGCTGGAGGGAGGTGGCCTGAGGCTGTGTCTTGGGTCACCCATCCTCCCAACCGTCATTATTCCCTCAGAAATTATGAGCTTCTCGACTGATATTTCTTAAAAATATCCTCCCAACTCCTCGCATCTTAATTCCCATTCTATAATGGGCCCAATTTACATTGTACACATCACACAATAATGAAGATAACCACTACCTCCTTCCAAGCTCAGTGCAGAGGACAAAGAAGGGTGACTCCTAATGTTACTGTTCAGTGACTATATTCAGCAACTCAATAATGTCTACTATGACCATGGAATTTAAATTGGTGATATATCCATTTTTTATTTATGCTGAGCACACTGGTACAGTGGTGATGATGAAAAGAAGGACAGGGAATCAGTATGATGATTGACAATGACATTTCTTTTATATTTCGGCAGGTAGGCACTAGTGTTGTCTACAATTGCAGTAGTCTACTCTGAATAAATTAACGAATGTCAAAAACACCCTGTATGGTTTGTTGCTTCCTCTTTGTTTGCTTTATCAAAAACTAAAATTAGTCTGCTATGAGTCAGGACAAAATGAGTATGTAGTACAGTACCCATTGACCTCTGTCTCTCTCTCTCTCTCTCTCTAGCTCTCAAATTCAAATTCAAAAATAACTTTATTGGCATGACAAGATGTACAGGTATCACCAAAGTTTATACATCAAACTAGTCATAAGACATAAACATACTACAATGCATTTAAATAAATCTATGTTGTATTTCAAAGCTGATGGCATGATGCCATATAGTTTGTAGCTATTTCTGCTACATTGTTTCTTTCCCTTTTCCCCCAGCAGTATACAGAGTTTTGCTTCATTATTCATGGGCTGTAAATCAGCTATCCTTCTTTATAGTTTGAGAAAACATTGTTCTCATACACAGCTGTATTTTGCACAATAGAAAATGAAATATATTTCTGTTTCAGTTTAATTGCTTTCACACTGAGTACAGAGTCAGGCTTTTTTAGGTTTCCAGGTTAATTTTTTCCAGCCTGTTTCTATCTCTGAATTGTAGTCGCTGATTCTATATTGGGTTAGAATTTGTCTGTGTTTAGCATTTTTAACTGTATGCAGATAAATAGCTTCTAATATGGTGAAGTTTTTGTGGAGGATCTGTCACACTCTAGTTTTCCTTGAGTTTTGATTTTTCTGTTCCCAGCACATAATATGTTTGTTCCTCAGAGGCGGTCTCTAGTGCTCTGGATAAGATACAATCATGTTTAGGCTTACTTATGTCATAGCCTTTGATGTCAGTATTACTGTGACCTAAGAGTGTAACACATAGGGTATATTGTGGTTTTTCTTCATTTCTCTGCTTTAAATTATTTAGTGCTTGGCAATGATAGGAATATTCTTCACTTTTCTGTAAATGGGACTGGAATTTAACTATACATTTCTGTATATTCAAGTCACTCCTAAGACATACCCTAAAGGAAAACTGCCACTGCTTCTCTAAATGGTTTGTTACCACAGGGTCACCATATGGCACTTACATGTCAGCACTTGCCCAATTTATCCTGCCCTTAGATGACTCCCAACCTCATCATCTCCTACCCTTGGTCTTGTCTGTTCACCCTCTTCCTCACCTCATATCCTCCTTATAACCTTCCTCTCTTTTACATCTTATTCTAATATTCCTTCCCTCCCCTTGCTCTGTCTCCATACCACCTCTGAACTTTATGCCCTACCTCCTTGCACCTGTGACTATAGTTGATCATAGATGTTCTTTTGTTAAATTACACCCCATGTTCCAGTTTTATTGTGATCATTAACTGCATTGTTTTGCTCTCTGTAATTGTATTTTTGTATTCGTTATCTTTATATTCTTTTGTTGAGTCCGTCAGGACCACCTTGTAAATTAGTTTTCTCAATAGTTTATTTCCTGGTAAAATAAAAATTTAATTGAATTAAATATATTTAGCAACTGAGGAAATCATCCTAATTCAGCCCTGCAGCCATTATTGGGAGCATTTCTCTGAGTTTTAGTATGCACTTACAAAATAATAAGTGCATTCCTGCTGCTGGGGTTTTGTCCCATTTTGCATGTCATTAATCTTAATTTTACATTTCAAGGATTAATACATTTATTTAATGATGTAATATGTTTTCCTCTTATTCCAAATTAAAGGAATTAAAATAAGATAAAAATACAGGATGCCAAACTGGTCAAAGACATTTTAAAATCTATGATGCGGGCATACATCTTCCCTCTCTGGGTATTTTGTGCATGTTTGTTTATAAGTGTTTGTAGTGTGAGGATATGATCAGGTTCGATGTTTGGGGAGGAATCCAATCTGGTTTTGATACATAATACTTTTCATGGTTAGGAAATGTAACATTCTGTTACTTATGATGCTACAGAACACGTTGCTGTATATTACTCCCAACACAGATACTTCTGTAATTGTTTGGATTTAGTTTATCTCCACTTTTGTAAATTGGGGTGACAAGTCCTTCTGATTAATTTCTGGAAGGTGCCCATACTGAAAAACAAGACTGAACATTATCAATAAGGATTGCTGAAGTTCATCAGTACTGTTTTTAAATACTTCATTAAGTATGATATCTGTACCACAAGCCGTTCCATGTTTCAGTTTATTAAGACTGTCTTTAATTTCTGGTAATGTTCTTGGACTATCTGATTATCCTTGATGTCTGATTATCCTTGATGGCCCTCTCAAATGAGTTCAGTTAATTTAGGACATCTGTTTGCTCCTGAGTAAGACTTACAGTTTGAATTTCTTTACAGAGCTTTTGAAAGTGCACTGTCTATAATTTGTCATTTTGAATTGCTATTTTATGTTCATCTTTCTGGGGCTGAAACACTTTCCAAACATGCCAGAAGGTATTACTATCTACTACTTTTCAATTTGGAATAATCTTTCATTCATGTAATTAGACCTTTTCTGCTGGAGTAGGGACTTGTACTGTATTCATGAGATAGGCATTAGCAGGTCAATTGTAGAGGTTCTTTGTGTTTTTGGTTAGAAAGTTTATCTTATTTCTTGATAGTTTGAAGTCCTTGTCAAACCATTTTTCATCATTCTGATTTAATTTTCATTTCTTTTCCTTAATTTTGAGGTAATGATTTAGTTGCTGTTTTTCCAGAAATTGTGTCCGGATCACTATCTCCCAGATTAATATCATTTAAATTTTGGGTATAATTGTTGCTAGGAATATATAGGCTAGGTTTTCCAACTCTGGTGTTTCTAGCAGTTCTTTCTATTTGCTGTGCTACCATGTGTCCAGTTATACCTCTTAGGCAGTGTCTGAAGATGCAATACTAAGCCACTATATATTACTTGATCTGATCCATCAAATACAGAATAATTTGGTTGTGGTCTGATAAGAGACTGAGCTCAAACAATGAGTACATTTATTGTGCTGATATCCAAGTCTGTGATGGTAAACAGTAGTTAATGACACTACAGCCCAAAGGTGAGTTGAATTTAAATCTCCTAATGAGTCCCCAGACTTCTCCCATTAAGGATGTAGAGCCAAGACTTTTATAGATCTATAATAATTTCTTACCATTTATGTTAATCACATTGTTGTAGCTATTTATTTGCTTCAATAATGGGTTAGCATAAGGTTTATTATCTCCAAATAAATGCTTATTCCCATGTGAGGAATGAAGTAAATTTATTTCCTGTGCATACATTTATGTCTCCACATATCTTATTTTTACATAAGTATGGAAATAGGAGATCGAGATTCAATGACTGAGACATATTCATCATTAAAAGTATGGGAATCTTCTGGGAGCATATATAGTGCACAGAGATGCATATCAGCTTTCAGCTGTAGCAGTGTACCAGATACCTTAATCTAAAAATCTATTTTACCCTTTTCAGAGGTGTAATGTACTCATTTGCTTCTGATTTGTATCAAACTAGAATACCACCTGAATACCTGCCATGCTTATGTTTCTTTAACCCAGTGACTGAAAGTTCCCAATAACCATTTGGGCAATGTGTAGATATAGCTTTACCTAGCCAGGTAAAATGATCATACCATGGTTAGTTATGCTCAGAATAAAATTGGTATCTTTAGGTTTGTCACAAAAAACAAGAACGTAAACCCTGGGCCCACCTCAAAATGTGGTACATGTTTACACCAACATCAGCTTGCACCAATTGCCAGTGTGCCAGGGACCCTGTGCCTGATTCCTCTAGTAGGTAGGGTCCTGGTGGCAAAGTCCAGCAGCTTGAGGCAACCATGGCCATGTTCCAAACTGGCAGCATATATGGATGGTGTGCTGCAAGCTGCTGACTGCCTGTGCACCAGTCTCTGGTGGTCTAGCAGTCCCCTCATCCCTATCCTTGCTTTATTAAACTAAATACATCCTCAGTGGTCTAGCAGACCCTCCCAGCCCCAATATGGCAGTATATATAAAAATCATTCTCTGGTGATCCAGCAGTCGCACCCAGCCCTTATATGCCCATATGTTATAATCTTAATAGAATCATTCCCTATGCAGGCATTCAAAGGGCTAGCAGTAAGGTAGTTGGTAAGGAGAGACAAAGTGAGGGCATGGACCCCGCCTAGACATTAGGTCCCAGGGTTGCAAAGGATAAAACAGTGCAGACTGGATGGACTGATGGTCTTTCTGTCCAACATTGTCTATGATTCTATGTTTCCTTTTTCTCTCTGCCCTGTTAACTATGTGTGATGATGAATAACAGATATACAGTACACACTCAGTGACAGTTCAGTTGGCGGGCAGCCGAGGTGGTAAGAGGATGGCTGGCTGGTTGCCAGTTCAGGGTTTGGAACAGGGTGGAGTGGGGGTGGTGGGCACTACCTGCCAGGGTGGTGGGGTGGGGATCTACTAGACCATCAGGGTATGATTGTATTGACATTATAATATATGGGCATATTGGGGCTGGGGCGATCATTAGATCACCAGGGAATGATTTTATTAATATGTATGGGCATATCAGGGCTGGGAGGGACCACTAGATCACCAGGGAATGCTTTTATTAACAGTTTATCCCATGCCCTCTAGTCCTGGAACATCTTTTTTGCTGAAAAATAGTGTATTTCTGCACCTTGTTCCTCCCTGTAAGATACTTGTATGTCTATTTTATCACCTTTCTCCCTCCCTTCCTCCAGGGAGTAAATATTCAAGTCCTTCAGAGGCAACAAGCCTTTGTGTGAAGCAAATAAACAAATCAAAATGAAAGAAAAAGCCACTATGGTTCTCAAGAGAGGTGGCTGTGAAAGTCAGGAAGAAAAAGATAGCATTCCAGAAGTATAAGGAAACACAGAAGGAGCAGGACAGACAGCTGTACCAGTTAAGGCAGAAAGAAGCAGGAGGGAAGTCAGAATAGAAAGGCCCAAACTGAGGAAAAGATAGCCAACTCAGTTAAGAAGAGGATAAAACCTTTTATAGGTACATCAGCGCGTGAAAAGACAAAGGGAGGGATAGTGAGGCTGAATAGAATAAACGGTGGGTGGGCAGATGGGGACAGTGAAAAAGCAGGAATACTGAACGAATATTTCTGTTCAGTATTCACAAAAGAGGAGGGGGAAGTGCCTAATCCAATTAACAGAAGCACACTTGATGGGGGGGGGTCAATCCCTGTCCTTTCACAGAAGAAAGGGTTCTGCAAGAACTCCTAAAACTGAAGGTGGACAAAGCAATGGGTCCTGATGGAATTCACCCCAGAATTCTAAAAGAATTAAGGAAAGAACTAGTGAAACCACTGGCTACTCTTTTAATAAATCATGGGAGGATGGTGTGGTACCGAGGACTGGAGGAAGGCGGATGTGATTCCCCTTCACAAAGTGGGACCAAGACAGAGGCAGAAAACTACAGACCTGTCAGTCTGACCTCTGTGGTAGGGAAAGTGATGGAGTCACTTCTGAAGGAAAGAATAGTTGAGTACCTAGAGGTCAGTGGAGCACAGGATCCAAGGCAGCATGGGTTCACAGCGGGAAGGTCATGTCAGATGAATCTAATAGATTTCTTTGACTGGGTGACCAAAGTAGTAGACCAGGGAGGGGCTGTGGACATGGCCTACCTAGACTTTAGCAAGGCATTTGACACAGTCCCACACAAAAGATTATTAGTCAAATTAACCAGCCTGGGAGTGGGTCCCAGGTGGTAGCCTGGGTAAAACATTGGCTGGACAACAGGACACAGAAGGTAATTGTAAATGGAGTCCACTCTGAAGAAAGGCGGTTACTAGTGGGGTACCTGAGGGTTCAGTATTGGGTCCAGTGCTTTTAATGTCTTGATCAGTGGCATTGCAGAGGGACTGGAAGGAAAAGTATGCCTTTTGCAAATGACACAGATCTGCAACAGGGTTGATACACAAGGAGGTGGAAAGGATGAAAAGGAATTGGCAAGGTTGGAGGAATGGTCTGACGTATGGCAGCTAGGATTCAATGCAAAAAGTGCAAATAATGCACCTGGGAAACAAGAACCCAGGGAAGAATACACAATGGGTGGGGAGGTAGTAACAACAACAAAACAGGAAAGGGACCTGTGGTAATCATATCAGATGACCTTAAGGTTAGCAAGCAATGTGAGAAGGCAGTAGGGAGGGCCGGGGTATACTGGGATGTATAGGGAGAGGCATCAGCAGCAGAAAACAGGAAGTTGTTATCCCTCTGTACAGACAGTTGGTGAGACCCCATCTGGAATACTGTGTCCAGTTCTGAGACCCCATCTCCACAAGGACATAGACAGGATAGAGGCAGTCCAGGAGGGCAACTAAAATGGTGCAGGGTCTGCAAGAGAAGCCGATGGAGAAGAGACTAAAGGAGCTTAATATGTATACCTTGAGGAAAGAAGGGAGAGGGGGACATGATAGAAACTTTTAAGTACCTCAGTGGAATCAACAAAGTCCAAGAGGGTAGCATTTTCAGAAAAGAGACTTGCAAGAACAAGGGGACACAATTTAAAGATAGAAGGAGGCGGTTCAGGGGCAATGTGAGGAAGTATTATTTCACAGAGAGGTAGTGGATGCATGGAACAGCCTTCCTGAGGAAGTTGTGAGTCTAAAACTGTGGAGAATTCAAGAATGCATGGGACAGACATAAGGCAATTCTTGTGGGGGGCAGGAAGATATAGGCTGTTGGTTAAATAGGATCTGTGGCCTATCCTGTAGGTAGGGAAATGGGCAGACTGGATGGGCCTAGCGGTCCTTATCTGCCGTCAAAGTCAAAGTCTATGTTAATTAAAGGGACATATTGGGGCTGGAGAGGGGGAACTGTGGCACATTGGTGCAACATGTTAACCCTCCAAGAGGAAAAATTTCTAAGTACCCTTAGACGAGCCCTGGCTGGTCTAATGGTACTTAGGCATTTGCCTTCTGGGAGGGTTTTTGAGAATCCCAGTCTAGGAGATTTGGCAGCCTTCATCTGCAACATGCCCCCTAGCATCATGCTGCAGCCCATTTTGTGCTACAAGGATGGTGCAAACACCCTTTGGTGCACACAGCCTATGGTTGACACAGGCTGCCTTTGAGAATCACTCCTGGTGCATCTTCTGACGCAAGAGGCACATTGCACCATTCTCTGTGGTGCAAGTTCCTTGCACCAATTCATGAGCTTTGAAAATTGGGCCCTGTCTGTTCCAACTACTCTCTCTCTCTCTCTCTCTTGATCTCCTTCTCTCTCTCTCTCAGTATCTCTAGCTTCCTTCTTTTCTAATCACTCTCACTGCCAAGTCTGCATTTTTGCACCTTTTGGCAGGCACAGTCAGGTTTCACTGTGCCATACTGAGAGCTGTACTGAGTAGTTAGATAGGGAGGGATATTCTGCCCATCTAGCCTGTCCCCCACATTTTAGTGGGTCAATCTGCCTCCCTTTTTACTCATGATATAATGGTCTAATTGGTTTTTGAATTTAAATGATGTACTAGACTCAACACTTTCCTTTGTAGGTTGTCCCATAATCTCCCAGTCCTCTGCATGAGTGTACCCCTTCTAAGTGCTTCTCCAGTTTTGTTTTTTTTTGGAAGCCAGGCAGCCAGCAAAGCAGTGCTGTTTCCCCCAACACTGTCTCTCTCTGCATTTCCTTCTTTAATCCCTTTTGTTCTGCTTTATCTACATAGATACATAGACACTGTCAGCAGATAAGGGCATACGGCCCATCCAGTCTGCCCATTTGAGCTTTTAAGTTCACTTTATGTTTTCCTAGAAGTCTGTTGCACCTTACCTCTGACCTCCAGAATTCCCTTATGTCTATCCCATGCATTCTTTTTTTTTTTTTTTGGCAAATAACTTTATTTTATATCAAACACCAAAACATGAACAAAACAGCCCCCCATACCAATAAACCCCGATACAACGTTGGTACAGTAAGATGTGATAAAACACAATAAGCCAAACAAACCCACAACCCAACCTACCCCAAATCTAACCACCCCTCCTAACCCCGGCAGCTATTCAAAATAAGAAGAGGGCAAAAAAAAAGAAACCAGGTAACTTGAGAAACAAAATACTATACTGATAAACTGTATCCTTTTATGAAAGTCCTAGTAAACCCATTTAAAGCGTGGTTGAGAAAGAAGGAAATAAGAAGTAAAAACAAAGGGGAGGGGGATAGAGAGTGTATTGAGGCAACCAATCTATTTCGCAAGGAATGGCATAGGAGAGAAGGTTGGTACACAAGCCTCTAGGAAAGTAGCAGAAGCATTGGCTAGTCTCGACTGCTATTAGTGCAAATTTGTCCTTCAAGCACTGATAGAAATTACCCCAACATCTACCAAATTTCTCACTAGATTTAAAGCCCTTAGCTTCTGACCCTTTCGCATTCAAGGCTTCCAGAAATGTATCCACCATTCCTTGCATGAGGTCCCATCGCTCCGCCAATAACGGAGGAGCAACAGCTTTGTCACTAAAGTAACCAAGGCTACTTGGCACTTTTGAACTGCTGAAGGAATATGAGTGGAACCTACCAAGAATGCAGGCCAACATTAAAAATAAGGTGAGATATCACAAGGGGCCTATCCATGACCTGACCAAATCCCAAAGCTTAACCACTTTGGGACACTCCCAAAGTTTGTGCAAAAAATAGTGGCCATAGAATTATCAATCCTTACACTCTGAGGAACTAAGTCTGTATATGCGAAAGTTTGAGCAGGAGAGATACAGATTGTGTAAGATGTTAAATTGAAGACCCTCAATCTATCTTGTTTGACACAAGCATATAAGTCCAACCAAACCTTGTCCAAATCTCTTCCGACCAATTCAGGGATAAATTCACCTCCCAATAATGGGGAATAGGGAGGCATCAGAGTCCCTCTTTGCTAAAATAAACTTATAAATTTTCGAATTGCATTATTAGATAGTGCCAAGTCTTTTATCTTTCTTATCAACCTTCCAGCCTCCTCGACCCGATCCATCCACCAGGAGGGCGAATACACCTTGAATTTGGTACAGCTGCAACCGATCCTTGAATCAATCATGAATTTCTCCATCAAGGCGGAGGGTGAGGTGGCAGAACCATCTAAGACAAAATCCATACCCTAGGTTTGTGGGAGAGGTTACCTACACACCTTTTATTGGCTGGTTGCCAATCAGAAGTTAGGGTTCCTAATAAGGGGTTGCGTCAGGTCTCTTGTATGAGGAATATTCAGAAGTGAATAGAGCTGGTGAAAGGGCCTGATGTCCCAACCCAGCGGGTATCTTTGACTTTGGGTGGAACTTTGGACCAAGGGGTAAATAGAAAGGACTCACGTCTAAGTTAACACACTGGGCCATTGGAGCGATCTAACATACCACCTACAGAGGTCGTTACCGTCTCTGGCGCCCAGGGCGATCTTGCCACATGGCTAGCCAAGTAGTAGATATAAAAATCCAGTAACTGCAAGCCCCTTCCTTCCTCAGTTGGGTAAGTTTCCCATAAGCCCTCACGAGGGGTTTGCCATTCCATAAAAGTCCGTACAGTATTTATGACAAAGGTTAAAAGGATTTGGGAAGATACACGTTGAGATTGAAGAGAAGATAGAAAATTCTCGGTAAAATCATCATTTTAATCATATTAGATCTCCCCCAGAAGGATAGAGGAAGCTTGGTCCATCGTTCCAAATCCTCTTTGATGGATTTGAGCAAGGGCTTAAAGTTTAGATTCGGCAACTCAGCTAAGTCTTTAGAAATTTGGATGCCCAAATAGGGTAAAGATTTTGTTTGCCAACGTAGGCCCAAAGATGAACACCAACTCTGTTACAACTGAGGGGATAGTGGATAAACCGTAGTTTTACTCTTGTTCAACTTATATCCCGAGAATTCACTGAAACATGAAATAATTGAAAACAGGTGCGGAAGCGATTCTTGACTATGCCAGATGTGGATTAATAAGTCATCTGCAAAAGCAGACAATTTAAACTCGGACTCCCCTATACAAACCCCATGAACTCTATTGTCCCTCTTGATGGCCCTAATAAGGGGTTCTAAATATAAGTTAAATAGAAACGGGGAGAGAGGGCATCCTTGACGGGTGCCCCGCAACAATGAAAAGGGGGCTGAAATCAAATTATTGCAGAGAATCCTCCCTGTGGGACATGTATAAAGTATACGAATATAGTCCAAAAACTTATTCGGGATGCCAAATTTGGACAGTACCTCAAACATAAACTCCCATTCCACCCTATCGAATGCCTTTTCTGCGTCTAGTGAGACCAGAGATGCTTCCATGTCTGGGCTCGCAGACCCCGAAATTAAGTAGAGCAACTTTCTAAAGTGGTCCGCAGACGAGTGACCTGCCACAAACCCGACCTGCTCAGGGCTCAACAGTCCAAGCCAGGCTGCCTTCATTCTAGTGGCCAAAATCTTAGCAAAGATCTTAGTATCGATGTTTAGTAAAGATATTGGTCTATAATTACTTACTAAGTCTAAGGACTTGTCGGGTTTGGGCAGGAGAATTATTCTCACCTCAAAGAGGGATTGGTCTTCTATCCCCTGCTCATACCAAAAGGTATATAGTTGCTGCAACAGCGGTACCAGGTGTTCTTTGACGGTCTTGTAAAATAAAGCTGTGAACCCATCTGGCCCTGGTGCCTTGTCCAGCTTCAAAGCATCGATAGATTTGGAAATCTCTTCATACGAAAGGAGCTTCTAGCATCTGACTGAAATCCTGGGAGAGTTTAGGAAGGGAATATTAGCCAGAAATTCTCTCATTCTAGTAGCCTCTGGCGATAGTAGTGCACTGAGTATAAATTTTTATAAAAATCAAAAATATATTCAGTATGCCCTGGATCTGAAATCAGGTCACTCATCTGCGGGTGTTTCAATGCTGCCACCCACTTAGCCTGCGGCCTGTTGTTTCAACTGCCATGCTAAAATTTTTCCAGCTTTGCTGCCTTGCCCTATGTAGGACGCCCTCAATCTAGAGCTGAGCTCTCAACCCTCTCTTCATGGTCTTTTCATACCAAGCCCAAGAGTAGCTAACCCATGCCTTGGTTGGAGGACCTCGAGGCCTCACCTAAAGCGCCCAGGGCCTTAATTTTCTCTAAACAGTTAGATATCAAACATGCAATTTCTTTTTACGAGTTGATGCCAACCTAATCAACTCACCCCTCCATGTGGCCTTTTAAGCGTCCACACCCGATCGACTGCTTGTATTGATCCCCAATTGGAATTGATGGAGAGATATGAATGCCCGGAGCGATCCAATAAAGGGGATCCCTAAGTAAACTATTGTTTAGGACCACGAGTAAGATCTAGGTGGTACAAATAGTGGCTGACACCGACAGCTAATGGGGGTGATCAGAGATTACCCGACTGGAAATAGTAACCTCTTGGATCAGAGTAAGAATCTGGTGACTAACTAAAAAAATCAACACGGAGTAGCTTCTATGAACAGGGGAGTAAAGGTAAACTCTCTGGCAGTTGGGTTGATTAGTCTCCATGGTCGATTAGGCCTAACGAGGAGACAAATTCTGCCATTGCTCTCTGGGCGGAAGGAGGAGACCTTGACCATGAGCGATCAAGCGGTTGGACTGTACCAAATTCCAACCCCTCTAAGATTATGGGCTTATCAGCCAAAGAGATGCTATAGAGTACCGCCAGCTGTGTAAAAGGGCAGCGACTCCTGATTAGGCCCATAAAAGATCCCAACACTAAACTTGCACCCCAGCTTCCTACCACAATAACAAATCTACCATTAGGATCGGAAACAACTTCCGAAGGAAAAAAGGGAACCTTTTTAGCCACTAGGACGGCTACCCTTCTTTTACTTGTGGAGAAGCCAGGCCCAAAAACCTGTCCTACCCATCTTTTTTTCAGAAAGTGGAGCTGGTCAGGGAGCATGTGAGTTTCTTGGAGAAATACTATCGCTGGATCGAAGTGCGCCAAATGATTTAAAATAATGTACTTCTTATTATTATCTCTACCCCCCTTAATGTTCCATGAGACAATGTTTAGATTGGAAGCCATGAAATAGCTCTATACAGGATACACCCCCAACTGGTAAGCTGCCATCTCCCTCCCCAAGAATCCCTCAAATACCTAAAACTTAAAAGGAAAAATCCTCCCTCGAAAAGCCCTCCCTGCAGTCCCTACTGTAACCGGCCTCCCGGCCCCAGGCCGACTCAAATCTGTTGGCCTTGGCACTCTCCGAAGGTGGGGCCCCTCCCTCTTAGAAAGAAGAATCTGTTTACCATATCCCCACAAACTTAACAAGCCTTATAAGGCTATTAGCAGCCGTTACCTATTCTACCTTGTTCACATTTTCAATTAGATTAACCCTACCCCATTCCCTGTGTAAGATCGCAAATGTAACATTATTAAATGCTAAAGAATAGCCAACAACTACATTCCTATATAACTTGAAAGATAAGGAAACCTAACAGTGGGTGAGCCAGAGGTAATCCCCTGTGAAGCCAAAGGAGGAAAGAAAGTGCCATATAGCCATATGTCAAGGCTGACACTTCCCCAGTAACTCAGCCCCAGAAAGTACAAAACCCTAGAACAAACAGGCTAAGACATTATTCTAAACCCCACTGGTAACCTCCAGCTTATTAATCAATAGGTAGCTTAGTTAACAGGACCAACCCAGAACAAGATAAGAGGGGAAGCCAGGCAAAGAGCCAGAGTGCAGTTATAGCTAATTAGGTAGATAATAACGAAACTTGGCAGGGGCAGGCGCCCGCCATAGCTCTTAGGGAGCTCTAAAATATACTCCATGAAATGGCGACATACAAGGGCTGATCCTGTCATATGGGCGATCCCCCATAAAAGCCGACGGAAGCTTACAGGAGCATCTCTACAACAACCGCACCTGATCCCTTTTTATAGGAGCCTCCATCGGCTACCAAACCAAAGACCAGAGATCCCTACCCACAAGTAGGCAAGTACATAAAAAAAGCTCGCGGTAGTAGCAAGTCTAATGCCCCAGTAATAGACCTGTGAGAAAAAAATATATTAAAAAAAAACAAATAAACAGGGGCTATAGGAGATCCCAATACTCTACAAGTTCAGTGAAAGACTTTGCAGTTTGAAATTAAATAAGTCAGTCCAGGATGTCTACATTCCGGAGACTTCCTCGAGATCAACCCCTCTCAGCCTTTGAGAAATAAGTCCGGAATGACTCTTTTAGTGTCTTTAGAGCCTCACTGACGATTCAAGAGTTTTTCCATCCTTAAGGGTGACTTCCAACTGGCTGGTATAACATAATATGTTTCACCCAGCAGCCCAGAGTTTTGAAGTGATGGACGGAAACTAGCTCGGGCCATCCGGTTTTTCAAAGTTAAATCTGGCACCACAGTAATTTCTTGCCTCCCAGAGAATGGCTGAGAGTTTCTCACCTCCTTTAATATATGCTCTTGATCAAGATAATTTAAGAGCTTGAAAATTATAGGCCTTGGAGGATCTGGGGAGAAGGCTTTGCCCTTAAGGCCCCGATGACCCCTTTCAATAATATATTCGGGCCCATTAGGCGAAGGTCCCACCGTCTTCTTGAGAAACTTTGCAGAAAGAAATTGTGTTGGGAGCCTTCTTCACCCTAGAATCCCAGCAGTACGAGATTATTTCACCGATTCCTTCCTTCAAGGTTGTCTAGACGATCTTCTAATTTAGCCAGTGACCTCTTATACTCGACCATAGCTGGGCCTTGCTTCTCTGCACTCCGCTCTAATGAAGAAATTCGAGCTTCTGCATCTGTGACCCGATGGGCCAATTGCGTTAGTGCGGGCTTGAAGTCGGCAACCTCTTCGATGAGTTTAAACAAGGCATCTTTAATTGTTGACAATTCTGTGTATACCCGAGAAGGCGTAAGTTCGTCTTGCTGGGCCGTCGGGGAAGAGCTGCGCCGAGGACGTTTCGCCTCCAGTTCTTGCTTCGGTTCTTCCATCTTTGCCCGTTTAACCAAATAAAGTAAGCCTTCCAATGGTTCACTACTTTAGGGTAAGGTTATCACAAGAGAAAACTGCAAAAAATGTGAGGAAAATTCGGCGTTTTAAAACGGAGAGAGGAGAGCCCCTTGTGCTAGCTGCTAGGCCTTCGAGCGCATCACGTGACCTATCCCATGCATTCTTAAATCCTGTGATTGTTTCAGCCCCCACTACTTCCTCTGGCAGGGTGTTCCACTTGTCCACCACCCGTTCTGTGAATAAATCCTTCCTCGTGTTTCCTCTGAATCACCCTCCCTCCAAATTCATCCCATGCCATCTAGTCCTGGAACATCTTTTTTGCTGAAAAATAGTGTATTTCTGCACCTTGTTCCTCCCTGTAAGATACTTGTATGTCTATTTTATCACCTCTCTCCCTCCTCTCCTCCAGGGAGTAAATATTCAAGTCCTTCAACCTGTCCTCAAGGGACTAGTGATGCAAACCATGTACCATCTTTGTTGCCATCCTCTGAACCTTCTCTACCCAGTCTATGTCCTTATGGAGGTAAGGGCTCCAGAACTGTACACTGTACTCCAGGTGGGGCCTCACTAGTGTCTTGCATAGTGGAATTATGACCTCCTTTTTCCTGCTGATGATGCCCCTGCCTATGCATCCTAGCATTCTATTTGCTTTACCTGCTGCCTTGTCACACTGTTTCCCTACCTTGAGATCATCAGAGATGATAACCCCAATATTCCTTTCCTGCTTGATGCATGCTATAGCCTCACCCCCCCCAACTAATATGTTGTTCCAGAGTTTTTGTGCCCCACATGCATTATCTTGCACTTCTTTGCATTGAATTTCAACTGCCAAACTCCTGACCATTCTTCAAGTTTCTGCAGGTCCCTCCTCATTCTGTCTCTACCCTCTGGTGTGTCCACTGTGTTACAGAGCTTTGTGTCATCAGTGAACAGGGAAATTCTGCCTTCCAGGTCCTGCACAATGTCACTGATGAAGACGTTGAATAGGACCAGCCCCAGCACTGATCCCTGTGGTACTCCACTGGTCACTCTTCCCTCTGTGGAGCGACAGCCATTTACCACCACCCTCTGTGTCCTGCCACCCAGCCAGTTATCCACCCACCGCACTACTGTCCTGCCCACTCCCATATTCCCCAGTTTGTTTACTAGCCTTCTATGTGGCACAGTGTCAAAGGCCTTGCTGAAGTCCAGATAGGCCACATCCACTGCCCTCCCTGATCCACCTCCCTTGTCACCCAGTCAAAAAATTCAATGAGGTTGCTCTGACATGACTTCCCCCTGGTGAAATCATGCTGCCTTGGGTCATGCAGTCCATTGGCAACCAGATGTTCCACCAATCTCTCCATCAGTAGTGCTTCGATGATCTTCCCCACTACCGAGGTGAGGCTGACTGGTCTGTAGTTCCCTGCTTCCTCTTTGTTCCCATTTTTGTATAAGGAACTACATCTGCTGTCCTCCAGTCTTTGGGTACCTCCACTGTTTCCAGTGATTGGCTAAGCAGAATTGCCAGAGGTTCAGCCACAAGCTCTCTTAGTTCTTTTAGGACCCTGGGGTGCACCCCATCTGGCCCCATTGCTTTATCAACTCTTATTCCTTCCAGTTCCTTCAGGACTCTTTCTCGTGTAAAGGGACTTGTGTTAATTTCTGCGCCATTCCCACACCTTGTACTCCCTGCAGGCCCATTACCCTCCTTTTCCTCAGTAAAGACTGAGCAGAAATACCTGTTCAATATGTCTGCTTTCCTCCAAGTGGCCCCCATCCTCCCCCTTCAGTCTCACTATCCCTCCCTTTGCCTTTCTTTTTTCACTTATGTACCTGTAAAAGGTTTTGTCCCCTCTACCCACTGATTTTGCAATGCGCTCTTTTGTCTGAGCTTTGGCTTCCCTTACTGACCTCCCTGCCTCCCTTTGATTCTTCTGGTACTTCTTCCTATCCTCTTCCTCCTGCATCTTTTCGTATTGCCTGAATGCAATCTTTTTGGCTTTCACTTTCTCCGCTACTTCCTTGGAAAACCATAATGGCCTCCTCTTCCTTTTCCCCTTGCTAACCTGCTTAATGCATAATTCTTATGCTCTTGTAATCCCCATTTTAATTATTGCCCACTGTTCCTCAACCCCTGATTCCTGCCCCATTCCCATTAATGCCTCTTTCAAACATCTCCCCATGTTCCCAAAGTCTGCCCCCCTAAAATCCAGGATACATGTTTTTGTGCGATTTGGTTCTGTTCCTTCTTTGATTTCAAATCACAGTGACTGGTGGTTGTCAAAGCACACTCAGCAGGTCAGACCCTCTGCTCCCACAGTGCCAACCTCTGAGTGCAGTATTGTGAACAGGTAACAGTCAGGGCAACCCTTCTGTCTGCTTGTATGTCCAAATCACCTTTAGTCTCAAATTCTGGGGGGATTCAAACTGTGAACATTATGCTAGCGTACTCAATGTACAGGTGCAAATTCGTACCCTCTTCGGGGATTGCGGTATAATCTTATGCCAGGGGGCACCCAGCCAGGCTTCCAAAATGAAGCTTTAAAACTCTATAAAAGACCTTAGGTATATTCTTACCTTTTCCCAGTTTGGTAACACCATCAAGCTTTCCAGAACAGCTGTCAGACTTAACCAGCTATATGTCACATGCAAAAAGAACTTGAGCAGGCCCAGGCAGTCTTTCAAAATAAAGATTTTACTAAAGATGATAAAATATGAAAAAATGTAAACACAGAACAATATATCAAAGAGCATGCAATCACTTAAAGAAAAGAAAGAAAACTACAGACAAACTCTACCAGCATACAGTTAGGCCGGCCCGGTGGCGCTGAGGGTGGCGCTGGTACGCTACACCTCGCGCCACGCCGGCAACCCGTTCCGGAACAAGCACAGGTTGTCGGGGTCGGCGGGAGGGAGATGATCGAGCGTCCGGAGGACCGCTCTCCATCTCCGGGTGGGGATTCGGGCGTCGGTGCTTGCCTGACTCCAGCGGAGGCTGGGGATCGACAACACACAGCTGCAGAGACAGGGGAGGCGGGATGTGGCAGACGCTGACTAGTGTGGGCGATCGGGAGCCAGCAAGCAGACAGTCGCTGGCTGGCTGCGGCGCCATGCCCGCCGGGAGAAAATCAGGGAAAAATGGAGCCTGCAGCATGACGTCATTCCCGTCGCCATTCCCGGAGGATGCCTCCCTGGCATGGACCCGTTCTGGTGGGTTGAGTCCGCCCCCACCACCCTGCCGCTGGGCGGTAAGTCACGGGTGCTGAAGGGAGGGGGCCTGTCCGGGATGGCTGCTGGAGGAACTATGGAGTGCGGGGGAGGCCCTGAGAAATAACATTGAAAAAAACATACAGTTAGACTTTTTCTATCTAATGTATTACCTCTATAGTGCTTATAGTTAGATCTTGTTTCTTAAGAGCTCAAAAGATATGCCAAGTTTAAACACAGTATACAGTTTAAAACTCTGTCTTTCCACACCCTTCTATGATGTCATCTAGCTCCTCCTTTTAGAATATAAAAATATATAAACAATGATCTCCTGCCAGGAGATATATTAAATAATGTGACTTCAGCAAAACTATTTTCCCAAATTATGACAGTCTTTAATCAAGCCTTTCCTTTGAACTGGTGGCTAATTCTTGTTTTCCCAAGGAACATCAAAGGTTTTACAACTCTGCAGTTTCTCACCTAGATATAAATATAGCCAACAGGAATCAGCTTCTTTGAAGTCATAAGAGGTAGGAGGTCATAAAAGGCTATAAAATGCAACTTCTCAAGGAAGTTAATTACATTACAGAAAGCTCCTGGTCAGTTACATATATCCTGTTATTTTCACTAAAATCTGGTGGGGGTCACCCAGGAGCACAGGATGTTTCATGTGAGACAATCACATACCACATTCTATATTACAAATATCATAGAACAATCATAACCAGCTGGCCAAATGTCACAGTGGTCACTGTTCCCCAGGTGCTCCCCCACTGTTACCCCATCACACTGTCCTCGATTGTGAGCACAAGGTCCAGTACTGCCTTCTGCCAAGTTGGTTCCATGACCAGTTGCTTGAGGAAGGCACCTTGAAGGGAGTCCAAGATAAAATCTGCTCCTGGTCAATGCTGCTGCTGCTGGGAGGCTCCAGTCCATGTCTGAAATACTGAGGTCTCCAACCAGCACCACCTCACCCTTGTCTGTCATACTTTGGATGGCTAGCATCAGCTCCCTATCTGTTTCTTCCTCCTGGACTGCTGGTCTATAGACCACCCCTGTGCGGATGGTTGGCCCCATTTTCCTTTCCAGCTTAACTCACAGTATCTCTCCGCCCTTTTCTTATTCCTGGATCTCTGTGGCCTTTATGCCATTTTTCACATAAAGTGCCACTCTTCCTCCCTTCCTACCTGCCCTGTCTCTTCTGAATATGTTGTAGCCAGGTATGGCCATCTCCCAGTGGTGGTTATCATTACACCAGGTCTCTGTGATAACCACAGTGTCCAGGTCTTACTGCACCATGACAGCCTCCAGATTTTCCATCTTGTTGCTAAGGCTCCTGGCATTGGACACATGGCTTTCATGATTTGAACTCCTGGACTGTTAAGATGTTCTACTCAGTCCCTCCTGGTTGTCCTTTATCCCTGTGTTACACGGTTAACCTGCACTCTAATTGATCCCCCAGAGGTACACTGCATACAGCTAGCATTTCTGCACATGTTATACTAACATATAGGGCTAAGGGCATCTACCGTATATGTCAGGATATGTATGCATATAATTGCTATACACTTTACTTTCTAATATACATGTGTTTCTTGCTTACAAGATGTTAGGACACCTGTGTCCTTGTAATAATATGACATATGAGTCGGCATTGCCATCTTCTGATGATTTGTATTACTACACAGCTATGCACAACTGTACTTCTTTGTTTCCACAAAGTGATGACTATAACAAAATCGTATGTTATCTAGAACTGAGGAGCCACCTCTAATTTAGCCAATAGGCTCATCTCTGTAACTAGAAATGTTTCTGCCTTACAGTAACCATGGTAGTTATCTTATGTATATAATGTAAGACATAACGTCTTCTACCTCAGAGACCCCAGGAGACACAGAGATTCTCGAGGTATAGGGAACATTGGCATTGGCTCCCAGTTCCTAATGGTAAGAACTGCTTAGGCAACTGTGATTTTCCTTTTGGTAATAATAAACAAGCTTTATTACTCTTATGCAACGTGTCTGTGATTCCTTGCATTCCCATTATTGCCAAGAACCTGAGGGTGAGGTTTAGACCTCCTGACAATTGGCAACTGCGTGCAGGCAATATTTGGAGTCTGCAAAATTTTCTCTTGTTGCTACAAACTTCCCTTTCCAACGGGGACAGTAGGTGTGCATTCCCGCATCACCTCTCCCATTTTTCACCCACTTTGTAATCACTTGCAAAGTCTGGCTGCTTACTGGGTGTGGTCAATGCCAACTTACCTCACCCCACAGCAGTTTTGAATTGCAAGCTTACAAGTGCACAGTAGCCCACCTGTGACTTAGTGCACCTGCTGTGGATCGATACACAGCACAGTGCCTTTTCACAGGTTGATTTTTCATTCCCTCCCACACAATGGCCACTATATCAATTATCTGCGCAGACTTGAGACTCGATGTCTCGAACTTTCTTGCCTCCCATGGAGGATGGGCTGACTTTGCGCGGGACGCAAGTCAATCCAAAAACCCCATAATGGGGATTTCAACCCAGTACTCCAAGATGAGACAAACAGTCAGAAAGTGAGAAGCTAAAGGACTGTTGGTCATAGCTCTCTACACTGCTTTGGAAGCCTCCAAAGTGAGGTTTTGAACCCTTGAACTGCAAGTCTCATCTCTTAAACAGGAGATGGGATGGCAGGAAACTGAATGTGTGAGAGGAAAGCAGGATTTGGAGTCTGAGCTTCAAACCCTGTGAAATGAAAAGGATTCCATTTTGCATCATTCTGCATGGGCAAATAAACAGGAACTTTGTATACTGAAGCAGGTGTGTGAAAGTTTGAGACAGGATAAGGGACAGGCTTTGCAAATTAATGACCTATTAAGTAGAATGAATGATCAGATGCGTGACAAATTGGGAGAGTTACAGGACGAGATAAACCAGGTACGTAATGACTTAGGAGTGGCTACTAGGAACAATCATGTATTGAGCACCTTGTATAGACTGTTACAGAAGCACTTACAGGATAATGTGGATCAGAATGTTGCAAAAGTGAGTCATGCTGATTGTAAATGCAAAATGTCAAAACTGCGCCATCAACAAGAGGTGCTGGCTGGTCATGTCAAGGCCCTGGGTGGCGTAGCCCCATCTTGACAACGTCATCTGAGGAGGAGGAGTCAGACGACAACATTTCCCAGTACAATGCCCAGTCATGTCTCTGTTATGGCCCAGTCACCCCATCCCACCATCCACAACATGGCGGACACCCATCACATGACACTACATCCTTATGTCATCAACGGCGTGATGACCATCATGGGCGATGCCTACATGGCAACCCCCATGATAGGGGGGAGCAGGCCCAGGCCTAGGCCCAACGGCACCACCAATCACCATTATTTCTGTAGATGATAAGGAAGAGATAGAGAAAATGAATGATGCCACCTTAGGCAATGTGACCCTGCCCAACAGAAGCAAACGGACCCTCCAAAAGCAGCTTAGACAGATGCTGCAGGAGGATGCTACCCGGGACAGAATGGTCTGCAGTGTGGCTGAAGCCGCAGCTCAGGCAGCCCTGCAGGGTGCCTGAGACAATCTACCTCCAAACGATCATCCCAGCAGCTCCCTACAAATGGCCCACTCTGTTCAGCAAATATCTGACAGTATTGGTCAGATGAGCCCATCCGACAACCTCAGTTACCACTTGGAAAAGGTGCATGCTAAATGTGAAATGCTTAGTCTTGCTGCAGACTACCAGGTCCAGATCCTACGCCAGACCATCAATCCTGGCCTATGGGTGAAACTCCCCGATGCTGTCTGACAGGTCAGCCATGCCACCTTTGACAAAGTAGCATCTGAACTCATCACTGCACACAACCCAGGTGTGGTAGGAGTGATGCTTGCATACCCTGTGAAACAGAATGCAAAGGAAAGTCCAGCGACCTTCCACCAGAGGCACTGGATGGCCTACAGAGCAGGGAAGAATCTTGCAGGAGAAACCGCTGATGCGGACCTCATTAAGTACAAAACCTTGTTCTTTTGGAACACGATCCCCGCAATGTGAGAAAAGGTAGAGCCAACCACTTATCCCACCACAGAGAGGTCTGCCAACATTCTTCGGAAAACAGAGAGAGTTTATCAACTCTATAGCCATGATTCAAGCTCTGGCTCCAAGAAGGTAGCTGCCGTGGAAGCCATCCCATAGGCCACATTGCACTACATGGTGGAGGGGCAGGCCCAAGAGAAACAGCCCCTCCCCACAGATAACCAACACCCCCAGCAGGCCCAACAACAATCCTGGGGTGGGAACAGGAATGACCACAAAAATAAGAAACACCAGTAAAACAGTAAGGGTAAACAACAGAGACCAAGCCCTTCATATAGGGAAATAGCCAATTAAAATCGAAACCTCCGAGACCTCCTCTGGAAAGTGCACTCCGTGAGCGGACACTGTTCCAGTCGGGCCCTTGCTGCAATACAACTGGGAGAGCAGACTTGCACAGGCCGTGGAGTTACCGAAGTTCAGGCTCTCAGGCCCCACCAGACCTGAACCCGGAAGCAGCTCCCTATATAGCATCAGTGCAGCATGGTGAGATGGTTCACAGGAACCAGGCCCAAACTCTCTTTCAAGAGCTTCCCCATGCTTCCACTGGTACAGATTGACAGTTACAAGCCCCAGTCCGTATTGTAAACAAATTGGTATTGGACACAAACGGAAGGCCCTGCACAGAGGCCAAAGTCAGGGGCCACCTACTCACAGTACTACCGGATACAGGAGTGGCTGTGTCTGTATTACAGGATGATAACCCAGACACATCACCCTGGTCTACCAGATGGAGGACCAATATGTCTGGTGCGGATGGAACTAGGTTACCTGCATATCGCTCCCTGCCACTACCCATGACACTGGGACACCTGAAGGTATACCACACCTTTAGCTGATGGTATTGCATGACCACCCTAGCATAATCGGAATTGACTTCTTGGCACCACACGGCTGTGTGGCAGACCTAGCCAACATGTTACTGATACAGATTCAGGGGCAATATCACGCCATCATGATCCCTGACTCACATGTGGTTACAACAATCTCCGCAAATGACAAAGAGTATGACATCATAGATTTGTTTAAGGACCATGAGCTTTTCCAAAGCTCCTCCCCATCCTACAAAGTGGACCTGCTTACCACAGGGTTTCCATAACAGCCCTTCCCTGTTCCATCTGCACATGATGGACACCCTTGAGGGTTTCTCTACACCCCAGTGTCTCTTGCAGTATGTGGATGACTTGTTGTTGGCCACAGTCACACAGGAACAACATATGGATCTCTTGGATGAAACTACTGACCCTCATCCAGAGGACAGGCCTCAAATGTAACCCAGCAGAAGCACAGCTATGTCAGAAAGAGGTTCTCTTTCTGGGTCTGAGGATAACAGACAAAGGCAGAAGTCCTACCTGGAAGAAGATACAGGGATTGCAAGATCTGCCACTGCCCACCAGCATGGCCACCCTTAGAAGGTTTCTAGGTATGGTAAATTATTCCAGAGATTTTGTTTGTGATTTTGCTCAGAAGGCTGCCCTCTGTATGAACTACTGAAAAAGGATGTCCCCTGAACTTGGGGCCCCATTCATACCCAAGCTGTGACATCACTGAAGCAGGCCCTGGCCTCAGCTCCAGCTCTGGTTAACCTCAATCCAACCTTGTCATTCCATCTGGAATCCACCACCTCTGACATTGCTATGTCTGCAGTGGTGGCCCAGAAGGTCCATGGCACCCTGAGACCCACTGCATATGCATCACAGCTGTTGACCCCAGTGGAACAGAAGTACAGCCTTTGTGAAAGGAACCTTCTGGCCACCTACTGGGCTGTCAAGCACTTTTGTATATCATTGGGTACTCCCCCCTGATCATCAACACAAACCATACCCTAACAACCTTCTGCTATCAGACAGAGTAAAGGATGGGTCAGTCTCTAATACCAGACTGACACACTGATCCCTCCTTCTCCAGGACAGAGACATCAAGGTCCACCCAACCAAAATGCCATCCATACTGCTGCACGGCCTCCTTTTCCAAGGAGAACTCCATGACTGTACACTGCGCCACCTGATCTACCAGATCCAGGTTCCTTCTTTCCTGCTACGCCACAACTATTTATTTGAGAACACCTCACTGTGTCATGTCTTCACAGACAGATCAGCTTCCTATTATTAGGGAGAACAGATAGCAGGAATGGGCATATTTGTAGTTTACCCTTTGGTAACACTGTTAAGATTTCTAAATGTTGCAGTGTGGCATCATCACAGTATGCAGAAATGGCAGCGGTGGCCTGTGCCTCAAGTTCATCCAGCATGGAACTGAGATACCATCATTTTATAGACTCTAACTGGGTTCATTGTTCTCTTACAGAATTTCTTCCTTTCTGGCAGAAGAACTCCTTTACCTCTTCTGATGGCACCCCAGTGAAACACAAGGAACTGGTAATATATATTCATTCACTGGCACAGAAATGTGCACACAAACTCTATATACACAAGGTTAAGGCCCACTCCATACATGATCCCTACCATGCCTTCACTGACACTGCTGACACCCTTGCTAAGGAAGGGGCCCGAGGAGGTGACACCTGGATGATGGACCATCCAGAGGCCAGAGCAGCTGTGCACGTTGCAGCTGTCAAGAAGAAACCTGAACCCTTCTTCCCCTTGTATTTGTCAGAAGCTCAGCATGTTGACTCTGAACTCAAAAATGTGTTCAGATTCCTGGATTAAGGTACTGAGAAGAATTTACCTGCCCACAACCCATACGGAAGGCATTCAGGTAAGTTGCACCTGTCCCCGGACGACAAGCTCATTTGGTACCAACCAGATGACACCACCACCAAATTGTGGGTGGTCCCTCGTCATCTTAGATCTGAATTTCTGCACCAAGTGCATGACACCCCCACTGGTGGACACCAGGGAGTAGAAAACACACTCCACAGTCTTAAGACCACCGCATGGTGGCCCGGCGTCACCAAGGATGTTAAACAGTACATAGACAACTGCCTTGTTTGTGCATAAAACATCCCTATCCCTACCAAATGAAATGCCAAGCTACTACCACAAAGGCATTCTGGCCCTTGGCATGCCTTACAGATTGAGTTTATTGATCCCCTTACCAATACCAGTAGAAACAACAAATACGCCCTTGTCGTAACTGATCTTTTCTTTAAGTGGGTTGAAGCTTTCCCCACCAAGACATGCACTGCAAAAGCCACTGCCAAAATCCTGGTGGAACAGATTTTCTCCAGGTGGGGCCTACCTCTCAAGGTAAACTCTGACAAAGGAACCAGTTTTACAGGTGAGTTGATGAAAGAAGCTCTTAAACTCCTTGGAGTTCATCAGAAGTTCCACATACCATACCACCCACAATCATCAGGTCAAGTAGAGAGGGCCAACAGGCAGATTAAGCAAATGCTTTCCAAATTCATTGAGGACAATCCCAAGGACTGGGATTCCATACTGCTGTTACTACTTATGGCAATTAGGGGCACGCCCTCAGCCACCACCCAGTTGACACCCTTTGAGGTGATGACTGGCAGAAGTATGAGATTACCTGAACACCTGTTGTTTGACCTGCACACCTCCACACAGACTGTGTTTCTGTGGATCAATATGTAAAAATTAAGAAAATACCTAATACACACTCATTTATATGTTGTAAACTGCATGGGCAAGGCCCAGCAACAGTCAAAATTCAGTTTGACAAACACACACAAGAATTGGATTGGCAAGTTGGAGATCAGGTAATAGTTCTGAGATTTGCGCATCCAACACATTCTTTCTCCAACAAGTGGGAACGACCCTACCCAATTCTCAACAAGTTCAGTACAGCAGTCTATCAAGTTAGACTCATTCAAAACAATAAATTGACTGACAGATGGTTACATGCAAACCAGTTGAAACTGTAAAGGAGTACAATTACTTTTCCTTACCCCATTGGGCAGAATAATACTAATTTACTAATGTCTGATTTTCCTTTTCAGGTACACTGACAAGATGGCTATCTTGTCCCACTTTGTCCTTATCTCAGAAGTTATCCCCTGCTTCCAAGGCACAGTAAAGCACCTTCTTCCTCACCTTGATCCACCTGCAATTACCCCAGAGGGAGTGTCCATCAATATTCCCAACAATTTGATTTCAATTCTGGAAGGTTCAGATGCCTACTTCACTGCCTCGGTTGTTGCTCCTGATAAATCTACCCTACAAATTGAGTGGTAAACCAAGTCTCAAGGACAGATACTCCCCATGGCCAAACTCTCCAAGGGAACTTTCCATGGATGGCCCAATGCAAAATTATCCCCAAATGGTACTTTGCCCTTGCACCAGACCTCTCTCAGACACTCTGGTTTATACAATATCACTGCTTTAATTGATCCCTCATATTGTGATTCACTTTCTAAAGATTCTGCCAGGAAATTTTGTGCTGTACACAACATGGCTTCAGATGTCATGTATGTATCTGTGTTACCACCTACTGAGAAGCAACTTTTAAAATGTCCAAAGCAAACCCCTGGTCCTTGTAGCGGTCTCACAGCCACTGCTCTACCTGGCTCACTCATTAACCACTTACAATATTTGCATGTACCTGTCTTGTTTAACTTGACTTACTGGAATATGAAAGAATTTGGTATGTGTCATACTACTAACACACCATTGTTTAATAGTACTTTGTTACATGATAGCTTAGCAGCTTTTCAGATTTGTAACCAAGACCATATTGCCGGGTACACACCACCAAGCATAGAGGCAATTTTAGGAGAAAACCTGTTTCTCAAAAAGATGATCAAAGTCATAAAAGAAATACACATGACACATCTGATGTTACTGGTGCCACAGGCACTGTTACTGGTGTTTTTGGTACTGCAATGTCTATCTGGAATAAAGTGGACATTGCTACTATCAAAGCACATTCACAGAAGTTTGAAACTGGTATGATCAATGATATCATACCCCTATTATTGCATGGTATGGATGGCCTTAGTCAGGAAAAGAGATATACTGTGTACAATATGCACGATATTGCTAAGGCGTTTACAGATTCTAAAGAAAAGATTAACGCCCTTATTGCACAGAACAATAAGGAAGCAGATAAGCAATACATTGCCCATGAAATCTTATGCTCCGCCTATGGATCATATATTATTTCTACCATCAACAACCTCTTCTGTGATCTGGAATCCGGAAGAATCCCTGATAGCATACATGATAGACGTATCTCTAAATGGTATTGTCCTCACTGCAAATCCCTTAACTGTGTTGCCATGTGTATGCTACAATCTCTTACTATTCCTATTGCTATTGCTAGGAATTTAGAATTTATGACCAGGCACCCCAGTACTGGTCCTTGCTCTACTTCTAAGAAATGTTCTATTGAGGATACTATGTTTGTGTCTTTTATTGTTTCTTTACCATGTTTTGATCCTACTACAGCTATATTTGATAAACTATCATCTGTACACTCCATTGGGCACCTTGATGACGACATCTACAGAGAACGCCTCGATTTGCCTCCCCTACTGGTTTTCCATCCTCTTCTGGATGCATGGGTCTCACCGCACATGGACTGCTGTGCTAAGAAAGGATACATTTATTTGTGTCGATGTGACATATTTGATGTTATTAAACTTGTATGTGGCTATTTCCCAGACAGTATTGATTGGTCCTTTTCCATGGATGATGACATCACCACCAATGGCACAGAATACCAGGACTCAACATCTACTACAGATGATTCTCAATTGTACCAGTCTTACTGGAAGGAAGTTCAACGCCTATCAACACAGGTTTCCAAACAGACTTATACTTGCCCAGTACAGCTACAAAAATGGAGACTGCCTACTGTTAAAATGCAATATAATTCAGATGGTGAATTTTGTGTGGTAACTAATTTTAAGCAATTCACATATGGAGAGAAGACATGATACAGTATTAATGATTCTAATTTTTGCTTTGTCCCTCATCAGACCACTATTATTGGGTACACAGTTACTATCCCTGTTCCCCTTGTGGAACCCGATATTACTGATGGTAACGCTGATTATCTACTTACTCTTTCAGACTACTTACCTTATTTTAATGTACACATTGACCCTTTGACTTTAACTTTGAAGTCACTTTTAGACAGGAAAGACACCCATCTCATCCACATCAACAATAATATACCCAAAGCAAATGAAGCAGTATTTGACCTCATCAATTATGGTGATTTTAATAGTGCACTTACTAACACTTGGTTAGAGATTACATTTAAAGGTTTTGTTATTATACAGGCATTTTTGATTTTCTTTCTTATCATTATGCTTTGCTGCCTCCGGCACACACTCTGCCAACACCATGAGCAGCCAGAGTTCCTTTACAAGGCTCATGTGTTGGGTCTGTAAATGACACCTGCTCTCTCTTTCTACTTCCCTACTCTTGCTTGTGTTGCCCCTTATGAGGCAACAAGGGGGAGAATGTTACACAAAGTCCCTGCACCCTAATTGGTACCCTCAGAGGTACCCCCCAGACAGCTTGCATTTCTGTACATGCTATACTAACATATAGGGCTAAGGGCATCTACCGTATAAGAGTAGATGTCAGGATATGTATGCATATAATTGCTATACGCTTTTCTTTCTAATATAGACATGTATTTTTTGCTTACAAGATGTTAGGACACCTGTATCCTTGTAATAATATGATATTTGAGTCGGCATTGCCATCTTCTGATGAGTTGTATTACTACACGGCAATGCACAAACTGTACTTCGTTTCCACAAAGTGATGACTATAACAAAATTGTATAATGTTATCTAGGACTGAGGATCCAGCTCTAATTCAGCCAATAGGGCTCATCTCTGTAACTAGAAATGTTTCTACCTTACAGTAACCATGGTAATTATCTTAGGTATATAATGTAAGACATTACATCTTCTACCTCGGAGACCCCAGGAGACACAGAGATTTCTCAAGGTATAGGGAATGCTTAGCATTGGCTCCCAGTTCCTAATGGTAAGAACTGCTTAGGGCAACTGTGATTTTCCTTTTAGTAGTGATAAACAAGCTTTATTACTCTTATGCAACAAGTCTGTAATTCCTTGCATTCCCATTATTGCCAAGAACCTGCGAGTGAGGTTTAGACCGCCTGACTCCTGGTTCTCCCTGCTGTCTGCCCTTCTGTTGAATTTTGCCCCCTTTCTGCCTATCCACCACTTGGGTGCTTATCTCCATCTTTTGCACACTGCTTTGTAGAGATATCCACTCCTCCTGTTCACTGGTTCCACTGCTAGCTGTGGGGGGTGGGCAATAAAATACTCTCTTTGCTGACCTGCCACCCCCCTCTTGGCTAGTTTAAATGCTTGTCCATATAGCATTTAAGCTCATCATTGAGTGCTTTGATTCCCCTCCAGGATGGATGTAGGCCATCAGGCTTGAACAAGCCTCCATCCCTCCAGGTGGGTCACCAATGAATCCAAACCCTTCCTCACAGCACCAGTTCTTCAACCATGAGTTAAAGTCCCTAGTGCATGCACCCCTATGCTCTCCCATGCCTCTCACAGGTAGTACTTCTGAGCAGGTGACAGAAGTAGCTACTTGCTTGAGACCCCTCCCCAATTTCCTAAACTCTTCCTGATCTGTTCTGTACAGCACACCAGTCAATCTCCTGTCTATCTCTGCCTCCATCCTCAGCAGCCAGAGGCCACATTTATGCTGGGGATTTTTTTTTTTTGGTACGGTAACCCTCAGCACAATCTCCTCCGCCTCTCTCTCCAACCTCATCCTCAGCAGCCAGAAACCACTGTTAAGAAGTATTTTTTTTTTTTGTAAAATGGTGAGTTTTCTTATGTTAAGGGGGTATGTTCGTATCAAGAAAGCATTGGGTAGATATAAGGGTGCTCTAGAGACAGGAAAGAAAGGGTGAGCTGCAGATAAACTAAGATCTGTAGTTTTAGCAGTAAGCAGGGAAAAGGGGCAGACTGGGTAGGCCACATGGTCCTTATCTGCTGTCAATTTCCATGTTTCTATGTCTTTTTATAGAATGGTAACTTTTGTATAGTATTTGCTTGCTCCCCGGCACAATCTCTTCTGTATCTCTCTCTCTCTCTCTCACTCTCTCTCCATTTATTTTGTAAAATGGTAACTCTTCTTATGTTGTGTCTTTGTTTGTAAAATGGTAGTTTTTTTTCTTTAGTTAAGGTTTTTTATTTTTAAATGGTAACGTTTCTTTTTCTTATGTTAAGGGGTACTCTTTTTGGTAAAATAAATGGTATATTTTGTTTGGTAGTTTGCTTGCTTTTGGGTCCCCTTGCTCCTCTACCTCCATTTCTTTCCCTCTATCCAACTCCATCCTCAGCAGCCAGAAGAAGCCCCTTTGTCAATTACAATTTAGTAGTCTTTCATGCTTTTTTTTTCACGATCTTGGCCCTTCTGCCCACGGTGCTGAGTATCTTCTCATTCCCCTACTCCTTCCTCTGATCAGCCAGCCAGAACCCCATGTAGTTTACTTTATTTATTCATTTATTTATTTATTTTATTTAGTAGGTAATTTCCAGTTCCTTGTAGCAGGTTGGCCTTCCTTCCTGGCCAATCACTCTCTGTTGTCTCTCTGTCTCTCTCGGTCTCTCCTATCACACTACCCATGCCACCACTCACATTCTCTCTCCCGATCTGACTCTGTTTGTGCAGTGCAGCAGTATTTGTAGTGCTGAGACATGTCTCATGACCCATTCAATCTGCCTGCTACTGCTACTGACTATGGCTACCACTAGTGCACCAATGGTCCATTGCATTAGCCTGCCCTCTCCTCCCCCACGTTATCCAGTCCACCTCCTCCCCAGCCACCAAAAACAATGCTCTTGCTCGCTGTGCATCCCTTTCCTTTTCCCTACATCATCCAGTCCCTTCTTCCCCACACACCAGAAGCACTAGATGCTCAATGCATCCCTCCCTTCTCCCCAGTGTCCCCACATCACCCAGTCCTCTCCTCCTCACCCATCAAGGAAGATGCTCAATGCATCCTTCCCATCTCCCCATGCTCACATTATAGCCCCCTCCTCTCCACCCACCAAGGCAGTGGCACCATTTTCCTTCTCCTCTCCACATTACTCAAATTTGTCAAGTCCCCTGCTCCAGCCCATCAAGGCATGAAGGCACCAGATGTGTGCACTGAGTCCCTTCTCAGTTTCTCCCCATGTCGCACTATTGCACTGAGTTTTACCCACAAACTCAGAACCAGGCTTAATTGACCAAGTCCATATTTATATGAGTTTGTGGATAAGTGCTGGACCTAGAGAGGGGTTCTGATTCACAAAAGAACAGTCCATCCAGCCTTACTATTGGGCCTGTAAGGGACATGAGGAGGAGGCTTGCAGTGACTGAAGCTAGGACACATGCAATGGGCTCCTGAGGAGGACAGACTTGCCATACTGTCAAGTATTAGATGATCTCATGGACTCACTAATCCATGACAGTTTCATGCAGTTTATTATATTTGTTATCATCTTTATATTGGAATCCCCTTCCCCATGTTTCATATTTGATTTGGAACCAGACAGAAATTCGACATAACATCTGATACAGACTCATCTTTAGTCTATGGCAGTAGAGATGTTATGTTTTTGCATGGGATTATGTGGCTTTTCACTGTGAATGTGAGCCTCTCAGCATTTTGAGGTGATAGATTTGTGAGTTTGTCAGTAATGATGATCCCTAATGCACTGAACACACTTTTGGAACTCACACTTGATGGTGGGCAGCTGAAATTGCATATTCCATAACAGATGATGCTAGCTACTCCTGAACCTTTGTTGACCAGTTCAAAAGCAACTACTCATTACTGTTCAAGTTGAATCAGTCAGATATTCCGGCCCGGTGGCGCTGAGGGTTGAGGCGCTGGACGCCACACCTCGCGCTACGCCGGTGACCCGGGCTCGGGAACGGACTCGGGTGGCCGGGGGTCGGCAGGGGAGAGGATCGAGCGCCCCAATGGATGCTCTCCTCCTCAGGGTGGGAACCATGAACGCTTCCGCGTTCTACATCACCCTCGTAGCCGGTGGAAGCACCGACAATAGAGGGGATGGATGCAGCTCCGTCTAATGGAGTCGGGGAGGGGGGACGCCACCGATGCATGAGGGCTCTGGCGTGCGTTAGCATGCCATCACTCGGGACGTACGTCCCAAGCGTTCGACGTCCTAGGGGTAGGGAACGTAAGGGGGAAAAAATGAAAATCCCCTCCGGCAGCCCTAGATGAAGGCCGCCCTAAGTCCACCCGGACCACCTGCAGGACAGACCCCACTGCGCAAGGAGAGGAGGATGGGCACTCTAGGGGCAGATCCCCAAGGTAGGCAGGGGAGACATGAGTGGATGGAAGGAGGGGGCTCCGGAGGTAGTAAGGAGGGATAAAGAAAGAAAGTAAAAAAAAAAAAAAGAATCAGTCAGATATGCCGCCATTATATGTTCTGTAAACTTATGGCTGAAGTTCTTTTCATCTCCCCCCCTCTGCAATTCTCACTTGTGATAATACTGCCCATGAAGGGTTGGAACTGCTGCTACAGTGGCCTTTAGAAGTAATGGTGGTGATGCTACTGTCCAATGTTTCCCTTGATGTGTTATGGTCAGTCAGGGTCATTTGCAAGGACTAGAATTTCCGGGGGGGGGGTTGATCTAATTCTTAGCTCGATTAGCTTTGCTGTCAATTGCTGTGTATACTCCTTTTCAATCAAGTGATTATTCATCTGATGAAATGCATTTCTCTTGCCTCTCAGAAGTGCTACTAGTCTACATTTGTACTGTGGGTCTAACGAGGTGGCAACATTGTACTCTGTGGCTTCTGAGATGGATTATAGAAAGGTATTGTTATAAAATAGTAACTGCATGTGTTCCAGGAGTACAGTGCAAGTAGAATCATTACTTACCACTGATCTGTTGATAAGTTCATGTAATCTCCTGAGACATTATGGGTGGTAAGAATTGCACTATTGGAATATATGCTCAATTGTGTAAAGGGTGGAGTTTTACAGTCTGACTATTTCTTGCTTAATCTGCTACTGAAGCAGATTCCTTTTTATGTTGATTGCGTGCATGCGCAAGAAACATATTGTGGCAGCTTTCCAGAAGCAGGTTGTGGAGGCGCAGCACTGTTGTGGCCCACTTTCCCCAATGCCGTGGCATGCTGCTGCTGACACTAGTTCAGCGAGCGTGCCACAACCTTGAAACATTTTGGCCGCTGTGATCAGGGACTGCCTCGTCAATGCAGTGTCAGCGATTTGCTGCAATAAGGGAGGTACCGCCATTGCTGGGCAGAACATTGCTACTGTAATATTGTTTGTGTACGTGGCTGCACCTTGCCGCCCTGTTCACAAACAATATTAATCCGGCCCCAGTGCCGAGAGGGTGCCCAATTCCCCCGTCGGCAGCATGTGCTCCTCCCCACAACAGCAGGTTTTTGCCGACGGGGGGCCCAGTCCCTGTTGGCTTCCATCCCCAGTGCTAGTTGACTTGTCAATGGGGGAGCCCATTCTCCATCGGCATTATGTCCCCCCTCCCTGTTTGATGTGCCAACGGGAGAACTCACTCCCCGTCGGCATCAGGTCCCCCCTGAAAGAGTAGCGGGAGAGTTGTGCCGAGGGGGTGTCCAATCCCCCTCGGCTCTTGTGCCCCTGCTTTTGTGCTGACAGGAGTGCCCAATTCCTCATCAGCTGCACACCCTCAAAACATTCAGGTGGCACGCTGGGAGCCCACCCAAGCATGCCCAATGCCCTGTAAAGAAAAAAATCCCACAATTTTTTTTAAACCTGTAAAAAAAAACACTCCTTCGTGATCTCCCTGCCCCCCCACAACCCACACTCAACCACTGTGCACCCTGCCTCCCCACACCCTCCTCACCCCATACTTACCTCCGGAGTCTGGTGCAACAATCTTCGGTGGACCAGGAACACATCTGCACTCTTCAAAGACGACCTCGAAGTGAGGAAATGCCAGTAAGTTGTATAATGGAATGAATAGGGCTTTTTCAACTTTGATGCATGTATCAGGCATTTTTTGGAATTTTGACACCAAATTTTCAACATGGGGGTTTTTGGGGCCCCTCCTCATGAATTCTGCCACTGTCATGGCGTTATTCGGCCCCAAAAGGTGATTTTACGGTCACTGACCAGAATCCCCTTTTGGGACCGATTAATGAAATGACAGTGCCAGTGTTCGTGAGGTGGGCTCTCAAAAAGCCTATGTTGCAAATTTGGTGGAAAAAATCTAAAGAAATGACTGTTTTATGAGAGTGCATTGTGCAGTTGCTATGCACGCTTGTAACCACGAATTTGTTATATTTTCACACCAGATTTTCAGCATTCACATTTTTTCACACTTCCTTGTGAACAGTACCATTGTCATTTTTCACATCCTGGCTGAAATGTGTTTTCGCACTTGTGGCGCAGAATAACACGGTTGCTGTGGGAAATCAGTGTTCAGGACAGATTAAGAAATGACAGTGACACTGTTCATGAGCAGAGGTCCTAAAATGCCTATGTTGAAAATTTGGTGACGATACTCCATAAAATGACTGTGTTATGAGCGTGCGTTGCGCAGGTTGCACGCACTCTCATAACTTTGCGAATTAATATTTTCACTCCAGATTTTCAACATTGCCATTCTTCTGCACCTCCTTATGAACAGTACAGCTGTCATTTTTCACATCCTGGCCAAAATGTATTTTCACAGTTCTGGCTCAGAATAGCACGGTTGCTGTGGGAAATCCATGTTTGGGACACATTATGGAAATTACAGTGACAATGTTCATTAGCAGAGGTCCTAAAATGCCTATGTTGAAAATTTGGTGACGAACGTCCATAAAATGAGTGTGTTGTGAATGTGCATTGTGCAGTTTCCACACACACTTGTACCTTTGCAGCTTTACAATATTTTCACTCCAGATTTTCAACATTGCCATTTTCCCACATCTCCTTATGGTCAGTGCAGCTGTCATTTTTCACATCCTGGCCAAAATGTGCTTTTGCTCTTCAGGCGCACAATAGGAAAATCAGTGTTCGGGACACATTAAAAAAATCACACTGACACTGTTCATGAGCAGAGGTCCTAAAATGCCTATGTTGAAAATTGTGTGATGAAACTCCATAAAATGACTGCGTTATGAGCATGCATTGTGCACTTTCCATGCACCCTTGTAAATTCGCAAATTAGTAATATTTTCAAGCCAGATTTTCAACACTTGCATTTTTTTACACCTCCTTATGAACAGTGAGGCTGTCATTTTTGACATCCTGGTCAAAATATGTTTTCACACTTCAGGCACAGAATACCGCAGTCGCTTTCGGAAATCAGTGTTTGGGACAGATTAGGATAGAGCAAGTGACAGAGGGGTGGAGTGACTGAGCTCAACTGAGTTCTATCAGGACTGCTGTGGATTTCTTTGTGGGCAGGAAAAGGTGCCAATGCAGGCAGGAGCCAGTACCAAAGGGCAGCCTGCAGCGCTGAGAGAAACAGAACAAGCGACTGAGAGAGGGGGAGTGAGTGAGCTCAACGGAGCACTATCATGACTGCTGTGGATTTCTTTGTGGGCAGAAAAGGGTGGCAATGCAGGCAGGAGCCCAGTACAAAAAGGCAGCCTGCAGCGCCGGCAGAAATGGACCGAGCGAGTGAGAGAGGGGGGAGTGAGTGAGGTCAACAGAGCTCTGTTGGGACTGCTGCAGACTTCTTTGTGGGCAGAAAAAGGTGCCAACAGAAGCAGGAGCCCAGTACAAAAGGGCAGCCTGCAGAGCCAGGAGAAACAGAATGAGTGAGTGAGACAGCAGAGTGAGCGACCTCAACGGAGCTCTGTCAGGACATCTGCGGATTTCTTTGTAGGCAGAAAAAGGTGCCAATGCAGGCATTAGCCCAGTACAAAAGGGCAGCCTGCAGCACCGGGAGAAACAGAATGAGCAAGTGAGAGAGGGGGAGTGAGCAAGCTCAATGGAGGCCTAGTGTGACTGCTGTGGATTTGTTTGTGGGTAGAAAAAGGCAACAATGCAGGCAGGAGGCCAGTACAAAAGGCCAGCCTGCAGCACCAGCAGAAACAGAACAAGCGAGTGAGAGAGGGGAGTGAGCGACCTCAACGGAGCTGTGTCAGGACTGCTGCAGATTTCTTTGTGGGCAGAAAAATCTGCCATTGCAGGCAGGAGCCCAGCACAAAAGGGCAGCCTCCAGCAGCGGGAGACACAGAACAAGCGAGTGAGGGGGGGGAGTGATTGAGCTCAACGGAGCTCTGTTGGGACTGCTGCAGATTTCTTTGTGGGCAGAAGAAGACAGCAATGCAGGCAGGAGCCCAGTACAAAAGGGCAGCCTGCAGCACCAGCAGAAATGGAATGAGCGAGTGAGAGGGGGGAGTGAGCGAGCTCAGCTGAACTCTGTCGGGACTATGCATATTTCTTTGTGTGCAGAAAAAGGCACCAACAGACGCAGGAGCCCAGTACAAAATGGCAGCCTGCAGCGCCAGGAGAAACAGAATGAGCGAGTGAGACAGGGGGAGTGAGCGACCTCAACGGAGCTATGTCAGGACAGCTGCAGATTTCTTTGTGGGCAGAAAAAGGTGCCAATGCAGGGAGAAGCCCAGTACAAAGGGGCAGCCTGCAGCGCCGGCAGAAACGGAATGAGTTACTGAGACAGGAGGAGTGAGTGAGGTCAACGGAGCTCTGTCGGGACTGCTGCAGATTTCTTTGTGGGCAGAAAAGGTGCCAACAGAGGCAGGAGCCCAGTACAAACGGGCAGCCTGCAGCGCTGGGAGAAACAGAATGAGTGAGTGAGAGAGGGTGAGTGATTGAGCTCAACAGAGGCCTAGTGTGACTGCTGTGGATTTGTTTGTGGGTAGGAAAAGGCAGCAACGCAGGCAGGAGCCCAGTACAAAAGGCCAGTCAGCAGCACCAGCAGAAACGGAAGGAGCGAGACAGAGAGGGGGCGTGAGCTACCTCAACGGAGCTGTGTTGGGACTGCTGCAGATTTCTTTTCGGGCAGAAAAAGTCACCATTGCAGACGGGAGCCCAGTACAAAAGGGCAGCCTGAAGCAACGGGAGACACAGAATGAGTGAGTGAGGGAAGGGGGGTGAGTGAGCTCAGCAGAGCTCTGTTGGGACTGCTGCAGATTTCTTTGTGGGCAGAAAAAGGTGGCAATGCAGGCAGGAGCCCAATACAAAAGAGCAGCCTGCAGCACCAGCAGAAACGGAACGAGCGAATGAGAGGGGGGGTGAACAAGCTCAGCTGAGCTCTGTCGGGACTGTGCATATTTCTTTGTGGGCAGAAAAAGGTGCCAACCGAGGCAAGAGACCACTACAAAACGGCAGCCTGCAGTGCCAAGAGAAACAGAATGAGTGAGTGATACAGGGGAAGTGAGTGACCTCAACGGAGCTCTGTCAGGACAGCTGCAGATTTCTTTGTGGGCAGAAAAAGGTGCCAATGCAGGCAGAAGCCCAGTGCAACAGGGCAGCCTGCAGCACTGGCAGAAATGGAATGAGTGACTGAGAGAGGAGGAGTGAGTAAGGTCAATGGAGCTGTGTTGGGACTGCTGCAGATTTCTTTGTGGGCAGAAAAAGGTGCCAACAGAGGCAGGAGCCTAGTACAAAAGGGCAGCCTGCAGCACCAGGAGAAACAGAATGAGCTAGTGCGTGAGAGGGAGTGAGCATCCTCAATGGAGCTCTGTCGGGACAGCGGCAGATTTCTTTGTGGGCAGAAAAAGGTGCCAAGGCAGCCAGAAGCCCAGTACAAAAGGGCAGCCTATAGCACCGGGAGAAACAGAATGAACGAGTGAAACAGGGGGAGTGTGCGAGCTCAATGGAGGTCTATCATGACTGCTGTGGATTTGCTTGTGGGCAGGAAAAGGTGGCAAAGCAGGCAGGAGCCCAGTACAAAAGGCCAGCCTGCAGCACTGGCAGAAATTGAATGAGTGAGTGAGAGAGGGGGAGTGAGCGACCTCAACGGAGCTGTGTCAGGACTGCTGCAGATTGCTCTGTGGGCATAAAAAGCTGCCAACACAAGCAGAAATCCAGTACAAAAGGGCAGCCTACAGCAGCGGGAGACACAGAATGAGCGGGTGAAGGAGGGGAATGAGTGAGCCCAACAGAGCTCTGTTGGGACTGCTGCAGATTTCTTTGTGGGCAGAAAAAAGGCAGCTATGCATGCAGGGGTCCAGTACAAAAGGGCAGCATGCAGTGGTGGGAGAAACAGAACAAATGAATGAGAGAGGGGAGTGAGTGAGCAAGCTCAATGGAGCTCTATCATGACTGCTGCAAATTTCTTTTTGGGCAGAGGAAGGTGGCAATGCAAGCAGAAGCCCAGTACAAAAGGGCAGCCTGCAGCACCGGCAAGAAACGGAATGAGCGAGTGAGAGAGGGGAGTGAGCAAGCTCAACGAGCTCTAGTTAGAACTGCTGCAATTTCTTTGTGGGCAGAAAAAGGTGCCAACAGAGGTGAGAGCCCACTACAAAAATGGCAGCATGCAGCACTAGGAGAAACAGAATGAGCAAGTGAGAGAGGGGGAGTGAGCGGCCACAACAGAGCTCTGTCGGGACAGCTGCAGATTTTTGTGGGAGAAAAAGGGTGCCAACGCAGGCAGGAGCCCAGCACAAAGGGCAGCCTCCAGCAGCGGAGACACAGAACAAGCGAGTGAGGGAGGGGGAGTGATTGAGCTCAACGGAGCTCTGTTGGGACTGCTGCAGATTTCTTTGTGGGCAGAAGAAGACAGCAATGCAGGCAGGAGCCCAGTACAAAAGGGCAGCCTGCAGCACCAGCAGAAATGGAATGAGCGAGTGAGAGGGGGGAGTGAGCGAGCTCAGCTGAACTCTGTCGGGACTATGCATATTTCTTTGTGTGCAGAAAAAGGCACCAACAGACGCAGGAGCCCAGTACAAAATGGCAGCCTGCAGCGCCAGGAGAAACAGAATGAGCGAGTGAGACAGGGGGAGTGAGCGACCTCAACGGAGCTATGTCAGGACAGCTGCAGATTTCTTTGTGGGCAGAAAAAGGTGCCAATGCAGGAGAAGCCCAGTACAAAGGGCAGCCTGCAAGCGCGGCAGAACGGAATGAGTTACTGAGACAGGAGGGAGTTTGAGGTCAACGGAGCTCTGCGGGACTGCTGCAGATTTCTTTGTGGGCAGAAAAAGGTGCCAACAGAGGCAGGAGCCCAGTACAAACGGGCAGCCTGCAGCGCTGGGAGAAACAGAATGAGTGAGTGAGAGAGGGTGAGTGAGTGAGCTCAACAGAGGCCTAGCGTGACTGCTGCGGATTTGTTTGTGGGTAGGAAAAGGCAGCGACGCAGGCAGGAGCCCAGTACAAAAGGCCAGCCAGCAGCACCAGCAGAAACGGAAGGAGCGAGGCAGAGAGGGGGCGTGAGCTACCTCAACGGAGCTGTGTTGGGACTGCTGCAGATTTCTTTACGGGCAGAAAAAGTCACCATTGCAGACGGGAGCCCAGTACAAAAGGGCAGCCTGAAGTAACGGGAGACACAGAATGAGTGAGTGAGGGAAGGGGGGTGAGTGAGCTCAGCAGAGCTCTGTTGGGACTGCTGCAGATTTCTTTGTGGGCAGAAAAAGGCGGCAATGCAGGCAGGAGCCCAATACAAAAGAGCAGCCTGCAGCACCAGCAGAAACGGAACGAGCGAATGGGGGGGTGAACAAGCTCAACTGAGCTCTGTCGGGACTGTGCATATTTCTTTGTGGGCAGAAAAAGGTGCCAACCGAGGCAAGAGACCACTACAAAACGGCAGCCTGCAGTTCCAAGAGAAACAGAATGAGTGAGTGATACAGAGGAAGTGAGTGACCTCAAAGGAGCTCTGTCAGGACAGCTGCAGATTTCTTTGTGGGCAGAAAAAGGTGCCAATGCAGGCAGAAGCCCAGTGCAACAGGGCAGCCTGCAGCACTGGCAGAAATGGAATGAGTGACTGAGAGAGGAGGAGTGAGTAAGGTCAATGGAGCTGTGTTGGGACTGCTGCAGATTTCTTTGTGGGCAGAAAAAGGTGCCAACAGAGGCAGGAGCCTAGTACAAAAGGGCAGCCTGCAGCACCAGGAGAAACAGAATGAGCGAGTGCGTGAGAGGGAGTGAGCATCCTCAATGGAGCTCTGTCGGGACAGCTGCAGATTTCTTTGTGGGAAAAAGGTGCCAAGGCAGCCAGAAGCCCAGTACAAAAGGGCAGCCTATAGCACCGGGAGAAACAGAATGAGCGAGTGAAACAGGGGTGCAGTGAGCTCAATGGAGGTCTATCATGACTGCTGTGGATTTGCTTGTGGGCAAGAAAAGGTGGCAAAGCAGGCAGGAGCCCAGTACAAAAGGCCAGCCTGCAGCACTGGCAGAAATTGAATGAGTGAGTGAGAGAGGGGGAGTGAGCGACCTCAACGGAGCTGTGTCAGGACTGCTGCAGATTTCTCTGTGGGCATAAAAAGCTGCCAACACAAGCAGAAACCCAGTACAAAAGGGCAGCCTACAGCAGCGGGAGACACAGAATGAGCGAGTGAAGGAGGGGAATGAGTGGGCCCAACAGAGCTCTGTTGGGACTGCTGCAGATTTCTTTGTGGGCAGAAAAAGGCAGCTATGCATGCAGGGGTCCAGTACAAAAGGGCAGCCTGCAGTGGTGGGAGAAACAGAACAAATGAATGAGAGAGGGGAGTGAGTGAGCAAGCTCAATGGAGCTCTATCGTGATTGCTGCAGATTTCTTTTTGGGCAGAGGAAGGTGGCAATGCAAGCAGAAGCCCAGTACAAAAGGGCAGCCTGCAGCACCGGCAGAAATGGAATGAGCGAGTGAGAGAGGGGGAGTGAGCAAGCTCAACGGAGCTCTGTTAGAACTGCTGCAATTTCTTTGTGGGCAGAAAAAGGTACCAACAGAGGTCAGAGCCCACTACAAAATGACAGCTGGCAGCACCAGGAGAAACAGAATGAGCAAGTGAGAGAGGGGGAGTGAGCGACCACAACAGAGCTCTGTCGGGACAGCTGCAGATTTCTTTGTGGGAGAAAAAGGTTCCAACGCAGGCAGAAGCCCAGTACAAAAAGGCAGCCTGCAGTGCCGGGAGAAACACAACAAGTGAATGAGAGTAGGGGAGTGAGCTAGCTCATCTGAGCTCTGTCGTGACTGCTGCAGATTTCTTTTTGGGCAGAGGAAGGTGGCAATGCAGGCAGAAACCCAGTACAAAAGGCCAGCCTGCAGCACCAGCAGAAACGGAATGAGCGAGTGAGAGAGGGGGAGTTAGCGAGCTCAACGGAGCTCTGTTAGAACTGCTGCAATTTCTTTGTGGGCAGAAAAAAGGTGCCAACAGAGGTAGGAGCCGACTACAAAATGGCAGCTGGCAGCACCAGGAGAAACAGAATGAATGAGTGAGACAGGGGAAGTGAGCGACCTCAACAGAGCTCTGTCGGGACAGCTGCACATTTCTTTCTGGGCAGAAAAATGTGCCAACGCAAGCAGGAGTCCAGTACAAAAGGGCAGCCTGCAGTGCCGGGAGAAACACAACGAGTGAATGAGAGTAGGGGAGTGAGCGAGCTCATACAAGCTCTATCATGACTGCTGTGGATTTCTTCATGGGCACAAAAAGGTGGCAATGCAGGCAGAAACCCAGTACAAAAGGCCAGCCTGCAGCGCCAGCAGAAACAGAAAGAGTGAGTGAGAGAGGGGGCATGAGCAAGCTCAATGGACTGGTGTTGGAATTGCTGCAGATTTCTTTGTGGGCAGAAAAAGCCACCAATGCAGGCAGGAGCCCAGTACAAAAGGGTAGCCTGCAGCGTCAGGAGAAACAGAATGAGCGAGTGAGAGAGGGGGAGTGAGCCACCTCAACGGAGCTCTGTCGGGACAGCTGCATATTTCTTTCTGGGCAGAAAAATGTGCCAACGCAGGCAGGAGTCCAGTACAAAAGAGCAGCCTGCAGCACTGGGAGAAACAGAACGAGTGAGTGACAGAGGGGCAGTGAGCGAGCTCAACAGAACAACGCAATCAACATTCGGCATTGACAAATGCTTGTTTCATTTTAATTCCTGCAGCTGGTGCTTTGCCCTGGATTAGTGGGCAAAATGATCACAAATGCATCAGCATGTATCAGTACTGTAACTCTTTGGTGTCTACTTTGCTAAGTCCTACGCTACCAGGTTAATGCAATTTTCCATGCATGGAACTCTATAGAAACCACCATCCTTCTGTCACTTTTACCACATTTCATCCATTTATGTTAACTATAAACCCACCTTTTAGGAATAATGGGTGCAGCTAAGTGCTAAGTTTGTTCAGTAGCTTGACCAAGAGGATAGTAGCAGACTGTGTTTGTGGCATGAACGCTCTGGATAAAGTTGCTTTCTTTTGGACTTTAGAGGTGTGGGGACAAATGCAATTCACAAAGGATGGGGCCACAGGCAAGCTTTGCAGTTGTACCCAGTGGGCTCTTATGTACATGAAAGATGGAAAAATAGAAACCACTGCTGCACGTATGAATGGTCAAGTGTATCACATCAACTGCTCAGTGTAATAAAGCATGTGACAGGCAGACTGCAACAGTATCACTGAGTGTCAGCACTGCCTGCTGAACAAATATCTATGCAAAAAAACTTTCCATAATGAGCCAGGCCTTCTCCATCAGCTTCTTGAAACCTGGATTCTCCATAAAAGAGCAAGCCAAGAGTTTCTGCTGTGGCAGCATTAAATTCCCTGGGCACTGTGTGATTGTGGGGCAAAGACTACACAATTATTGACTGATAAAATAACCTCTTCTAACCAGAACTGTTTTATTTTTTCACCACTTTCTCACCAGAGATATGTGACTGAGAAAGGGCACTATCACCCAATGGTGGCTCCTGTTGCAATGACACAAAGGAGGTGATTTTATTTCCCCTTGATTTCTCTGTAATCTTTCTGTAGTTCCAGTAACACTAGTGGTGACTCCCTTATCACATTCCTCCTCCTCCTCCTCCTCCACCTCATCCTCCTTCTCCTCAGGGTACAGGCACAAGCTGTAAGGCAGTTGGCAAAAATGCCAGGAGCCTAGGAAACAAAATTAGTGAGTTCCAGTCAATGGTGGGATATGGGGTTAAGGTCTTGTGCCCATTATAGACACACTGGCCACCTGAAATAATGACTGGGACCGGGTGGTACTGGGATACACTATGTTCTGTTGGGATAGGGGTAAGGGAATAGAAGGTGGACTAGCCCTCTAGGTCAAGGAATGCTTAGAGGTAGTAGAGGATGGAGCCATTAGGGGAGAGAGTGTGGTGTCAGAATCACTGTGGGGAAAGCTCATGACAGCATTGGGTAAGAAGCAGCACATACGAACATACGAACGTGCCAGCAGAAACAGACCACCTGGTCTATCTATGGGTGTGATCTAGGGACCACTGGGACAAGGGGACAAGTGCGACAGGGAAATAGGGACAGAAACTGAGAAGGGGGTCACAAAGGTGAAGGTAGTGGTGGTGGTGGTGGTGGTGGTGGGGATCTCAATCTATCAGATATACATTGGGACATTCCAGCAGCAAAGATTGCCAGGAACCAGTCCTCACTAGATAAGTTGCGGGACTGGCTGCAACCGGCCAGTCAAACACACAAGTCAGGCTGCCACTCTAGATGTGGTGTTCACCAATTTGGAAGTGGTAGGCAGAGTGTGGGTTGGGAAATCAATAGGGTCTACTGGCCATAACAACATATGGTTAGACTGGCCGGGGTACAGTACCCATTCCCTCATCAAAGACTGAGGTTCTAGATTTCAGATGAGCAGACTTTTACCAGATGAGGGAATTAGTCCAGAAGAAGTTGGTTTAAATGGATCAAACCAGGGGGTGGAGGAGAGGTAGGGAGTAGTTAAAAGAGTCATTCTCAAGACAACTAAGTCACACTTGAAAACGGTTACCAGCAGTAACAGGCACAAGAGACCAATCTGGTTCTCTAAAAAGTCAGGGATGCAGTGAGGGCCAAAAAAGGACCTTCATCAGATACAAAGAGAAACAGGGGAATGAGAAATGGCACGAATACTAAACAAAGATGAGGGACTCCAAGAAGACAGGGATGGAAAAACAGACACTGAGCTGCATCAGGGGTCAATGGAGGGGAAAAACAGTTTGTCAGAGACATTATAGAAAAATGAAGATGAGAGGGGGAATTGCAAGACTGACAGAAGGGGGCAGGTAATTAAGGACAAACAGAAGGCAGCCATGCTTGATGGCTTCTTCTGCTCCTTATTTACTATGAGGAATCTGGGCCCTTGCCAGAAAACAGCTTAAAGGCTGCTGCAAGGGGATCTCAGAAATGGGCCCGGTCGTAATCAAAAGGAGAAAGGGTCAGAATAGGGCTTACATCCCTGAAAGTAGATAAGTCCCCAGGGCTGGATGGATTGCACCTGAGGGTGCTTATAGAATGAGCAGCAGAACTGGCTGAACCTTGATAGAACCATTCAGTAACTCAATACACTTAGGGGTAGTTCTGAAAGACTGGAGGGTAGCAGACTTAGTTCCATTCCACAAGGGAGGTGACAAGCAGCAACCAGGTAAACTACAGGCCCATTAGTCTTACCTCTGTTGTGGGTAAACTGATGGTGACACTGGTCATGCAGGACCTAGTGGACTACCTGGAGAGAAATGGGCTCAAGGATAGTAAGCAACTCAGGTTCATGGTGAAGAGGTTTTGCCAGACCAGCCTGAAAGTATTCTTTGACTGGATCACTAGGCAGTAAATAAGGAGCAATCACTGGATTTACTATACTTCTACTTCAGCAAAGCACTGACTCAGTTCCTCATAGAAGGTTGCTGAAGAAGTTAAAGGATCTGGTACAGTGAAGGACATAGTTAGATGGATGACAAGTTGATTGAGGAGGAGACAGCAGAGGGTGCTGATGAATGGGTTCAAGTCAGGGGAGAGGCAAGTCACAAATGAGGTGCTGCAAGTCAGTCTGGAACAACCTTTTCAGCATTTTCATCAGCAACATAGGAGAAGGGATTTAGAACAGGATGTGTCTCTTCACAGATGACACTAAGCTCTGTGGCAATGTGGACAGTCAGGACATGGTAAGGAAGATGCAGAGGGACCTACAATGGTTAGAAAGATGGTCCAAAATCTGACAGTTGAAATTCAACACCAAAAAGTGCAAGGTTATGCATATAGGGAACAAGAACCCAAGGACAGAATAATGAATTTGAGGGGTTAAACTGAACAGAACTTCTCAGAAAACAGGCCTGGAAGTTACACAAGAGACTCCCTATAACAATCCAGGCAATGTCGGAAGGCCTAGAGTAAGGTGACCAGAATGCTGGGGTGTCTTTAGAGGGGTTTTGATAATCCTGAAAATAGGTAAGTCTTCAGGGCTGGATGGGTTGCACCTGAGGGTTCTCTGAGAATGAGCATAGGTATTGGCTGATACTTGCCAAGATTGTTCTGTAACTCAACAAAGTGATAGTTCTGAAAGATTTGAGGGAGTAGATATAGTTCCACTCCACAAGGGAGGTAACACGGAGTAACCAAGTAACTACAGGCTCCTTAGTCTTACCTCCATTGTGGATGGAGGGGGACACCAGTCAAGGAGGACATAGTGGACTGCCTGGAGAGAAATGGGCTCCAAATGGGCTCCAAGATAGTAAGCAGCTTGGGTTCATGTTTGGAAGTCTTGTCACACCAACCTGAATGCATTCTTTGACTGGGTTGCTCAGGCAGTAATTACAGATTGATTACTGGATTTACTATACTTCTACTTCAGCAAATCAGTTACTCGGTGCCACATAGAAGTTTGTTCATAGAAACATAGACTCTGATGGCAAGACTGTCAGAAGTGCATTCAGTACCTCTCTAAGCTTCCTCAACACCCTTGGATGCACCCTGTCTGGCCCCATAGCTTTGACCACTTTCAGGTTTGTGAGTGCTTTCAGGTCTCCCTCCTCAGAATAAGGACTAGTGTCCACTTGCACTGATCAAAGTTCCTGTTGCCTTTTCTTTTTTTGTGGTCCCTCCCCTTCTACTGAGCAGAACATGTACTTGTTCAAAGATGTCTGCCTTTTCCTGGTCACTCTTTCTACAGCCCCCCCCCTCCCTTTTAGGACTGCAGTGACCTGAGCCCTGTAGACCTTCTGCAATCAAAAAAGGAGACTTTTCCAACAGTGTGGAGTGGCCTCACAGTCGCTTCCACATCCGTGAAGCACTCTGCTCTCTCCATTAGCGGTCACACAGCACTATTTTTCTTTAGTCGGAAGTCATGGCGGAACACGGCACAATCCACCATGTCCAAGATGGCCACCAAACAGTACTGCGTATGCACAACTATTTGTGCATGCACAATAGAGTTTGGTGGCCATCTTGGACATGGCGGATTGTGACATGTTCCACTGTGACCTCTGTGAGCAAGACCACAGATAAGATTGTTGGGTTTTTTTTCTTCCTACCCATCTGACCCTTCCTCTCAATGCCCACCACCCCCCAGAAACATAACAGTGACACTGGGAGGTGCCCAGTTCCTCAGTGTCTTGATCAGGAATGTTGTTAAATTATTTTTTCTAATATGTATATTTTCTTTCCACCTACCTGACCCTCCCTCTCAGCATCCCTCCCTCCCAGAAGCATAACAGTGACACTAGGGGTGCTCAATCCCTCCATGTCTTGATAAGGAATTCTTGATCTGTTTGGGGGTTTTTGTGGACCCCCATCCACTACCATGCATGCACAGTTGCTTGCTAGGTTTTGTTTTGTTTCTTCCCTCCTGCCCACCTGACCCTCCTTCTCAGCACCCATCACCCCACACTGCCACCCCAGATAAATAAGAGTGATACTGGGGGTGCCCAATTCCCCACTGTCATAATCAGGAATCCTCTGTTCTATTTTTTTAAGCCTGTAAAAAGAAAACCATCCATTGATGTCTTTTGCAGCTGTTTGTCCCCCCACCCAAGCCTCCCACTCATAGAAACATAGAAACATAGACTTTGATGGCAGATAAGGACCGCTAGGCCCATCTAGTCTGCCCATTTCCCTACCTACAGGATAGGCCGCAGATCCTATTTAACCAACAGCCTATATCTTCCTGCCCCCACTAGAATTGCCTTATGTCTGTCCCATGCATTCTTGAGATTCTCCACAGTTTTAGACTCACAGCTTCCTCAGGAAGGCTGTTCCATGCATCCACTACCCTCTCTGTGAAATAATACTTCCTCACATTGCCCCTGAACCGCCCTCCTTCTATCTTTAAATTGTGTCCCCTTGTTCTTGCAAGTCTCATTTTCTGAAAGATGCTACCCTCTTGGACTTTGTTGATTCCCTTGAGGTACTTGAAAGTTTCTATCATGTCCCCCCTCTCCCTTCTTTCCTCAAGGGTATACATATTAAGCTCCTTTAGTCTCTCCTCATACGGCTTCTCTTGCAGACCCTGCACCATTTTAGTTGCCCTCCTCTGGACTGCCTCTATCCTGTCTATGTCCTTGGCGAGATGGGGTCTCCAGAACTGGACAAGTATTCCAGATGGGGTCTCACCAACTGTCTGTACAGAGGATAACAACTTCCTGTTTTCTGCTGCTGATGCCTCCCTATACATCCCAGTATACCCGCCCTCCTACTGCCTTCTCACATTGCTTGCCTAACCTTAAGGTCATCTGATATGACTACCCCTAGGTCCCTTTCCTGTTTTGTTGTTGTTACTACCTCCCACCCATTGTGTATTCTTCCCTGGGTTCTTGTTTCCCAGGTGCATTATTTTGCACTTTTGCAATGAACTTAGCTGCCATACGTCAGACCATTCCTCCAACCTTTCCAAGTCCCTTTTCATCCTTTCCATGCCTCCTCGTGTATCAACCCTGTTGCAGATCTTTGTGTCATCTGCAAAAGGCATACTTTTTCCTTCCAGTCCTCTGCAATGCCACTGATGAAGACATTAAAAGGACTGGACCCAATACTGAACCCTGCGGTACCCCACTAGTAACTGCCCTTTCTTCAAAGTGGACTCCATTTACAATTACCTCCTGTGTCCTGTTGTCCAGCCAATGTTTTACCCAGGCTACCACCCTGGGACCCACTCCCAGGCTGGTTAATTTGACTAATAATCTTTTGTGTGGGACTGTGTCAAATGCCTTGCTAAAGTCTAGGTAGGCACTCAGCACCCATCACCCTGCCCCCCCAAGCCCTGGCCACAGACACATCTTCACTCTTCAAAGCTGGACTGCGAACTGAAGAAACAGGTATGTGGTACGAAGTATTCAATGGTGTTTTGAACTTAGTGGCATAACTTGGGCATTTTTGCATATTTGTGGCCCAAATTTTCAACATGCCTTTTTGGGGATGCCACCTCATGAACAATTGCACTGACATTTGCCAAATCTGTCCCAAAAGATGATTTTGTGATCCCTGCAATAAAATCACCTTTTGGGCAGGAGTTGAACATTTTCTCTGCTCATATTCATGAGGTGCAGTCATAAAAAGGCTATATTGAAAATTTAGTGTAAAATTATTGAAAAACAACAAAGTTATGAGCCTGCATTGAATTTTGTGAATGTAGGCTCATAACTTTGGTAATTTTCAATAGTTTTACCCCAAATTACATAGCCATACATTTACAGCACCTCATGAATGTGACAGCTATTGTAGACCTGTCTGACCTACAGTCTCTTACGTGAACTACCATGTTCTATAATACAGCATAAGGCATATTGGTATTTACTCATGCTTTCTATGATGTGCTTACAAACTATTATCCAGCATAATTATTTTTGTGGTGTTTGTGCGCCACCTACAGCTATTTGCCATAATGATATGATCAGCATATTTTATAAATCATTATATTGTAACACAAAAGTAGCCTTGATCAACATAACGCTTATCACTGTGTATGTGCAAAACCTAATGGCCTTGGGTGCAAGCTGCCCACTGTACCCACCGATAGAATTGCCTTGTTTAACTTCTCTACTGTGCAGATGAGAACGTTACCAGGTAATGGTCCCTCTTATCTCTGACTATAATAATCCATGTAAGCCTGTTTATCACTGAGTTTCTCTAGGACCACACTGGGTGTTCGGAAGTTCCAAATTCCCAGCAGATACGTTGTCCCTTTTACATGAATTTGGGGAATAAACCTTTATTCTGTGACACCTGTCTTTTGTGTTGTGTTTTGCTATCAGGTTTTGAATCCTGCCAAAAACCCAACACTGTCATTTTCCAAATCTCGCCAAAATCTTTTTTTTTATATCTCGAAAGGTGATTTTGCAGTCCCTGTATGAAATCACCTTTCAGACAGGAGTTAAAAACATTCTCTTCCCTAGTTCATGAGGTGGGGTCATAAGAAGGCTATGTTATAAATTTGATGCAAAAATATTTAAAAAAAGTTATGAGGCTGTGTTGCATTTTGCAAAGGCAGGATCGTAAGTTTCATAATATTTAGTATTGGTATCCCAAATTTTCAACATAGCCATTTCTTTCAGCACCTCATGAATGTGACAACTGTCATTTTACAACTCCTGCCCAAAACGTGGTTTTCCGTTCCAAAAGGTGATTTCATAGTCCCTGTGCAAAATCACCTTTAGGCCATGAGATGAAAATGTTCTGTGCCCTTCTTCATGAGGCAGGGTTATAACAATGCTATGTTGAAAATCTGGTGTACAAATATTACAAAACTACAAATTTATGAGCCTACTTTACATTTTGCAACTGCAGGCTCATAACTTTGGTAATGTTCAATATTTTTACCCTAAATTCCTCTTCTGGAGCCCTATCAGCTCTGGCCAGAGTTTGTTTTAACCTTACAATCTCTCCTGTTCTCTTCCTTTTTTCACTTACATACTCAAAAAATGTCTTGGTCCCTTTTGATACTGCCTGAGCTATTCTTTCTTCACTTTGTGCCTTTGCACTCCTTACTTCTTTCTCTGTTTCCCCTTATACACCTCCATATCCTCCCTCTGCTTTTCCTTGTACAGTTAAAGCCACTTATAATGCCCTCAGCTATCCTGGGTAGTCGGTTATTTAGGGCATTTTTAGATTGCCATTTGCCAGTCCCCTAGGTATGCTGTTAAAAAGCATTGGCTATAGCGTATTAGGGCTGCCATCTATTTTGGGCAGATTTGTCAAAAGATACACTGATTACCAACACTATTAGTGGGTGTTAAGTGTTAAACAGATGTCCCCTGTAGGTGTGAATGACACTGATTACCCTGATTACAGTGTCAGTTTTCACCCGGCTAGCCATTGTTATGTGGCTCTCTTTTTAAATGCCTGTGTGCTCCCACCTTCACCTCTGTGTCTCAGTCCGATGTCAGTCTGGTGCTCTGTTTCCTCATAAATTCCTGCAGTCCCAATTTCTTTTTAAATGCCTGTGTGCTCCCACCTTCACCTCTGTGTCTCAGTCCGATGTCGGTCTGGTGCTCTATTTCTTCATAAATTCCAGCAGTCCCTATCTCCGTACCCTCTCTTCTGTTTCGCCTGTCCATTCCAAGGCTTGGTCTCATTTTAGTCAGCACTTCATTTCCCCCTTACTCCCCTTTCTGTACATTCTCTCCTCTTACCCAGGTCCAAGCAGATCAGAGCAAGCTTGATTCAGCCAGACATCTAGAGCACAGAGTCTGCTGCTACACCCGGACCAGGTCAGCTTGGACTTATACTACTACAGAACTGAACTATCTTTCCTTTTGATAAATTGTTGTGGAAATTGCAGTGAAGTATTGTAACTGAAGCGCTGGCCAGGTACAGTAATACTGTTCAAGAGTGTAGCAGGTACTCAGGTCCTCATTTCAAATGCAATGGTACAGTGTCCACTGTCTTTACCGGGCAAATGTAACTTACACAAATGCGCCTGTTCTAAGCAGCTTTAACTGTACTTTCTAAAAGGGATCCTTTCAGCATTTACCTTTTCAGCCACCCTTTTTGAGAACCATAGCAGTCTCTTCTTCCTCTTGCACACTTGCTTGGATGAAGAGGTTTGTTGTCTTTACTATGCCTTCTCTTAGTATACTCACTGTTCCTCCACACCACAAGTCACCCCCAGCCAGGTCATCCCTAAGGCATTTAGCCAACTTTATAAAGTCTGCCCTTCTGATGCCCAGGACCCTCACCCATGTGTGGTTTGATTCTGTAGCCATTCTTATGTTGAACCACACTGTACAGTGATCCCTGTTCCCCAGGTGACTTCCCACCTTGATATTTGCAACACTGTTCCTGTCAGTGAGAACCAGGTCCAGTAGTGTCCCATCATGAGTGGGTTCACTGACTAGTTGCCTGAAAAATGACCCTTACAGGGAGTCTAGAATTTCTCTGCCTCTGGTTGATGCTGCAGTTTGGAGGTTCCAATCTACATCCAATAGACTGAAGTTCCCCACCAGCAGCACCTCTCCCTTCTCAGCCATTTTTCCAATCACTTCCAGCAGTACCTTATGTAACTCCTCTCCCTGTGCAGGAGATCTATAAATCACACATGTGCAAATAATGACTCCATTCCCTGACTCAAGGGTGAGCCCACAGTACCTCTTCCCCCCACAAAATTCCCTGTTCCTCCTTTGCATGTATGCTTTCCTTCACATAAAACATTAGAAACAAGGGACTGGGAGAAATATAAAAAAGAGTGAAACAAACTTAAATTTAAAATCCGCACCTCAAAAATTCAATATTATAAAAATAAGGTTGCTGAAACCACTGACCCCCGTAAGTGTTGGAACTTATTAAAATCATTTGAAAAACCTGTGGTAAATAAATTGCCTATTCAGATTAAAGATAATGAAATATTGTTAACATCACAAGATTCTGCAGAGAGGCTAAATCAATATTTCGTTTCACTTCCTGATACAGTTATTCCTCCAGATGATCATGTTGAAACAATATGGAAGGAACAAGGGCCCCCAAACAAGAACAAATTTAGATTTAAAGTAATTACCTGTCGAGAGATTAAGGATGAACTTAGAAAACTTCAAACTAAAAAAGCCTCAGGATTAGATCAAATCGAAACTAGGCTATTAAAAGATTCAATGGATGTAATAGCCTCAGTATTAACTAAATTCTTAAATTGGAGCTTGACTGAAAAGAAGTTCCCAACCCTGTGGAAAAAGGCGAAAATAGTATCAATTTACAATGGGGGGTTCTTTTGTGGAGTCAACAAACCATAGGCTAATTTCCTTATTGTCTGGTGTGTCAAAGGTCTTTGAGAGACTGGTTCAGAGGCAATTGAGTGAATATTTGGAGGAGGGTTCTCTATTGTCCTGTTACCAGTCTGGCTTTTGAAAGGGTCACTCCACGGACACTGCCCTCACCGACCTGATTGATAACATCACTACCCTTGTAAATAGGGGCAGGGCAGTGGGGACGGTGTTTGTGGATCTCTCCAAGGCCTTCAACACCATAGACCATGGAATCTTGTTTCACGGAATGCAGGGGTTAGGGATAGATAGTGAAACCCTTCCTTGATTTCAATCTTATCTAACGAAAAAGTTCAGCAAGTGTAGGTTGAGGATGTTTTGTCAAATCCAGTCACCATAAAAAGGTAGGTTCCCCAAGGCTCAATTTTTGGGTCCCCTATTATTTATAATGTATGTAAATGAATTACCAAAGGTTGCAGAATGTTCTGCCCTGAGAATGTATGCAGATAACACTGTTTTATTGACACATGGATGCTCGATTCAGGAGATGGAAAAATGTCTCCAAAGGGATTTTAGCAGGTTGGAGTTATGGTTGTGCCAGTCAAAGCTTGCTTTAAATAGCAAAAAAACAAATGTAATGGTCTTTCAGAGTAAAGGGAAAGCAAATAGTAATCATTCCAAAATTCACATAAAAACAGTAAAGAATGAAATCTTAAGTCAAGTAGAGTGCTATAAGTATCTGGGGGTCTTTGTGGACCAAAACTTGAATTTTGACATCCATATAAAAGAGGTAATTAATAAAACAAATAATAAACTAGGAGCTTTTCAGAGGTCAAACTATTGCTTAAATCAAAAAATGAGAGGAGATATTACAAATCAATTGATTATAACTAGTATTGAGTATGAAATCCATGTTTACACCATGGCTAGTAAGCTTAGAGCAATCCAGGTTTTATATAACAACTTGGCTAGATTTGTGTTCAACTGTGAGTATCATACTCACCACTGTGATATGTTTATATTATTACAATAGCCTCAATTAGAGCAAATTACAGAACAAAAATGGTTAAAACAAATTCATGGGGTGGTGCACAATCAAAACCCCAGATATCTTGTGGACAAAATGTCAAAATTGACATATGAACATAATTACAATTTCAGAGGAAATCGGGGAAATAAATGTGTTATACTGCAATCAAATAACACATTTGGTGATATGACCTGTGGTACAAAAGTTGTTAAATTATGGGTACACATTGATGAAGGAAAAAAACAAATCAAACAAACAAAATATTTTTTAAAAGCTAGTGGATATGACCTAATAATGAAATATATGTGCAATGGTTGATGTGTCTAGGAATAGATGGATTGACAAAAGTGTGTATGAAAACTGTAGAAAATATTTTAAATTTGGGTATATAGTGCAACTTATAGTTGTTAGCTACATCATATTGTGTCTTTAGTCCATTTTTTTTATTTAAATGAGAATGTATAGATGTTATGATATAGTTGTTTGGATGTATGTGGTATATGTTTAAAAAAATGTGCAATATGTCTAAAACTGTAGATTTGTAAATGTAACAGGTCCATTTCAAAAAAGGGTATTTGCCCCAATGATGTTGTAACACTGCTACCTGTATAAAAATAAACCTTTACTACTACTAATGTACCACACCCTCATCTTTCCTTCTCACCCTGTCCTTCCTTAATAGTGTGTAGCCTGATATGGTCAAGTCCCAGTCATGGTTGTTGGTGCACCATAACTCAGTAATGGCCACAATATCCTGGTCAGCCTCTGCCATGCTGGCCTCTAGGTCTGGAATCTTATTTCCCAGACTTCTGGCATTAGCACACATGGCCTTCCAGATTTGGTTAGCACTTTGCTTGTCTCTCCCTTTTTTTTTGCCCCTACTCTTTATAATGCTTCTGTTCACCCTTCTCCCCTTTACTTTCACCCTGCTTCTTTGATTGTCTTGCACCCTGGGAGGCTTCTCTTCATACATAAGAGGATCTGGTGCAGTGAAGGACCTAGTTAGATGGGTGGTAAGTTGATTTATGGATATAATGCAGAAGGTTGTGATAAAGGGGGTCAACTTAGGGAAGGGGCAGGTCACAAGCAGAGTTCCACAAGGGTCAGTTCTGGGACTAGACTTTTTCAGTAAGTTCATCAGTAACACAGGAGAAAGAGTTCAGACAAGGATGTGTCTCTTCACAGATGACACTAAGCTAAGCAGAGTAGATAGCAAGGAAGGGATAAAGAAGATTCAGAGGGAGCTGCAAAGGTTAGAAATGTGGTAGTTGAAATTCAAGTTAATAAGTGCAAGGTTATGCATATACAGAACAAGAACAAGAACCCGAGGATGGAATATTGAATGGGAATGGTTTAGCTGGACACAGCTTCAAAGGGAATAGACCCAGGAGCTATCATAAGAAAATTCCTAAAACAATCCAACCAATTCAAGAAGACTTAGAGCAAGGCAACCAGAATGTAGGGGTGCATTTGGAAGGGTTTCACTAGCAGGACAAATGATGTAATATTAACGCTGTATAGAACTCTAATGAGACTGTATTTGGAATACTGCTCGCAGTTCTGGAGTCCTTTCTTAAGGAAAGACAAAGACAAGCTGGTGGCAGCACAATGCAGGGTAACCAATATTATTCAGGGCCAACTTACCAAGGGACTTTAAGGCTGTTGGCAAAGACTTGAGGGTACAGGAATGCCGTATTTTGATATCAGGAATTCTGCCCATCCCTCGAGATGGGGCAGCCAAACATAGGGACATTAGACAGCTAAATGGGTGGCTGAGAAGATGGTGCCATAGGGAGGGTTTTGTATTTATCCACCACTGGGACACATTTAGGGACCAAGGTTTATTTGGGAATGACGGGTTGCATCTTAACAGACATGGTTCTAGAATACTAGCTAGGGAAATACAACAACAAGTTGAGAATCATTTAAACTCGGTACCGAGGGGGTAGGGGGTATTCATCTAGCTTCCCAGTCATCAGAGAATATCCCCAAACAACTTGAGAAGACTAGTTTATCTCAGGACTGGAAATGCCTGTCTCTTAATGCCAGGAGCCTTACAAACAAATTTGATGAACTAGTTTGCTTGCTAAATACTGATAATGTTCAGATATGTGCCATAACTGAGACCTGGTGGATATCTGAGGAAACCTGGGACCATCATATACCAGGATATGATTTATATCATATGGATAGATTAAGTAAAAAAGGTGGAGGTGTAGCATTGTATGTATCCAATACAATAGAATCAGTAGCTATTAAAGTTCCTCAAATACCAGGAATTGAACATCTGTGGATTAAGATATTGCCACTGGAAGGCCCAAATATCACAATGGAGGTTATGTATTGACCTCCCTCAATTCCCCCCAAAATGATGAGGCTGTTCTAAATGTTTTGAACTCCTTAGAGTCTACAGAAAATATTATACTTTCAGCCGACTTTAATCTGCCAGGTATCAATTGGTCAAAACAAACAGCAGGGACATCAAATGAGTTAAGATACCTGGACCCTTTTTCACTAGCAGGTTTGGATCAACACATAGGGAGTAGCACAAGGGAGGGAATACATTAGACCTTGTGTTAAGTAATTTAGGGGACTCGATTAAAAATGGTAGTACTTCCTCACCACTTGGTTCGAGTGATCACTGCATGATTAGTTTTGAACTAAATGGGGTATATTCTACAATTTCTGGTTCAACCAAGGTCCGGAACTTTAACAAGGCCAATCCCAATAAAATGAGAATGGAACTCCTGGAGTGGGGATGGCTGAAAGAGTTTGAAAATAGATCATTAAAGGATAACTGGGCTATCTTGGAGAAGAAGATTGTTGATTTGGTAAACAAGTATGTCCCACTAAGGAAGAAATACGATGGACTGGGAAAAATTCCCTAATGGCTATCCCCTAGAATTAGGAAATTGATTAAAAGGAAAAAAAGAGCTTATATTAAAGCTAGGAAAAGTGATTGTGCAAAAAATTGGGCTGTGTATAATAAACTATTAAAAGAAACTAAAAAAGCTATTAAACAGGCAACTCAGAATTATGAGTTAAATTTGGGTACAAGAGTTAAAGATAATCATACATCTTTCTACACTTATATTAATAATAAAAAGGGGAGTAAATCTGCTGTGGGGCCCACTAAGGAACAGGCTGGGGATTTAGTTGAGGACAACCAGGCTATGGCAGGGCATTTCAATACTTATTTTTCATCAGTCTTTAATAATAAATCTGAAAGTACTAGGGACCATCTGTATAATGCTGGTTATAAAATTGTTTTGAATAAAGGAGATATTGAGGGTAGATTGAAGCACCTGGACCCAACTAAGTGTCATGGACCAGACAGGATCCATCCTAGAGTTCTTAGGGAGCTGGCAACAATATTGGCAGAGCCCATAACAGCATTGTTTCAAACATCAGTGGATAGAGGGGAGGTGATAGAGGTATGGCACAAAGCAAATGTCATTCCTATCCATTAAAAAGGCATCAAAACAGGAACTGAGTAACTATAGACCTGTAAGCTTGACCACTGTTTTGGGGAAAATATTGGAAACTATTAAAAGGACCAAATAGCGGAGTTCATGAAATTAGCAGGGAACTGTGATAATGCATAACATGGCTTTAAGAAGGGTTTATCATGTCAGATGAATCTCCTAGAGTTTTATGAGCATGTGAGTAGGGCCTTGGACGAGGGTACCTCTGTGGACGTAGTGTTTTTGGATTTTTCCAAAGCATTCGATAAGGTTCCACATGGGGAATTGGAGGATGCTTTAATAGAACACAAAATACCTGGGTATATTACATCTTGGGGAAAACCATGGCTGAGTGATAGAAAGAGGGTTTGTTTAAAGGGTGTATATTCTGATTGGTTAGGAGTGGAAAGTGGAGTTCCCAGGATCAGTACTGGGGACTTTTTATATATATATATATATATATATATATATATATATATATATATATATATATATATATAAAATACAAAATCACATGCCCCACAATGCAAAGCATCATGGACTGCATATGCAAATCACCACAGAATATTATGCTGGTCCAACTTTAAGCAAATTGCATGGTGCGAAGGCCTCTCACACAGTTGCAAAGGTGCTAACAGAAGACATAGACACGTGTTTCGTCCTACCAGGACTCATCAGTATGCCTTGTCTGTTTGACACCCCAGTGGAATGGACCAGCTGCCCTAAGGTAGTGTGCCTGGGATATATTGTGGTGAACCCATTAAAATAAAAACTATTTAAAAGACAAAGAACCTCCGTGCATAAACACTGAGGCAAGGGTTACCCCAAAGGGCATTTGGCTGGGAAGCCAAGTTTCAAGAAAATACAAAATCACACATGCCCCCACAATGCAAAGCATCATGGGCTGCATATGCAAATCACCACAGAATGTTATGCTGGTCCAACTTTAAGCAGAATTGCATGGTGCCGAAAGGCCTCACACATATATACTCACTGACTGGAGGAGGGGATGTTTGGGAAACCAAATTTGAAGATGACACTAACATTGGTACTAGTATCAAAAATAGTGATGATGCAATGAAGCTGCAGGAAGCCTTATTTAAAATGAAAAGATGGGCTAGGGATTATAAGTTATCTTTTAACACCAACAAATGTGCAGTTATGCACTTTGGGAAAAATAGCAAAAAAGCTGATCATGTTCTAAATGGACATATACTGGGAAAGGTCCTGAAGAAAGAGATCTGGGTGTTAAAGTGACAAATGATCTTAAGTTCCATCAGCATTGTAGCCAGGTTATAAAGACTGCTGATGGTATTCTTATTAATATTAAGAAGCATATTAAGAGTAGGAAGAGGGAGGTGATTGTACCTCTGTTTGGTGCGCTGGTGAGGTCACAGTTAGAGTACTGTGTTCAGTTCTGGTCACCCGAGTTTAGGACAGATGTCAAGAGATTGGAGAGGGTTCAGAGAAGGGCAACTAGGTTGGTAGCAGATGTTAGGGACCTAGATTATGAGGACAGATTGAAAGATTTGGGGATGTTCACACTGGAGTATAGACGATTGAGAGGAGACATGTGTATGGTGTATAGTTCACGTAAAGACATCAACCTAAAAGATAAACTGGGACTTACACTAAGGGATCAGCATTATGACACTAGGACACACTCATGGCAGTTGAAGGGGCAACATTTTAAGACAATAAAAAGAAAACACTGGTTTAGTGTTAGAGCCATTCCAGTTTGGAACAACTTGCCTGAGGAGGTGGTTGCTAGTAAGACCATGTTTGAGTTCAAGAGGAAACTGGACAAACATTGTATAGCGAACAAAACAAGGAGCTACCATAATTAGGGTCTAAGTGAGCACAATGGACAAAAGTCTTCTTTGCTCTGTACTTACCTATGATACCTATGATACCTATGAACAGGGCCGATCCTACAAGAAGTGGCTCATGGCACTGAGCATGTACTTGTTGGAGGACAAAAGGGAGAGGAGAGACACAATAGAGACTTTCATATTTCTGAAAGGAATGACTAGGTGAAATTGTGAGAAACTGTTAAGCAGAAGTGATGAGTCAAAAACTCAGGGACATGAGTGGAAGCTGACAAAGAGGAGAACGTGGGATGTACTGTAAGAAATTTTTCTATTACAGAGAAAGGGGTTGAGCCATGGAACAGCATACTGGCTGATGTGGTGGGCATAAAAAACCTTCATGGTTTCAAACATGACTAGGGTAGAGTTGAGGGATTACTAGGTCTTTAGAGGACTAGCAGTAAGACAGTTGGTAAGGGGAGAGAAAGTGAGCATATGAACCCTGCCTAGACATTAGGTCCCAGGGTTGCAAATGATATAACAGTGCAGACTTGATGGACTGATGGTATTTTTTGGCCGATGTTATCTATGTTTCTGTTTCCTTTTTCTCTCTACCCTGTTTGGCCATATGTGATGATGAATAACAGGGGCTCCCAGTACCTCATGAACCCTGGGTGCTTTGTTCAGATTTACAGATTATGTTAAAGGTGGCTGTGCTTCCCACTAGTGTCAAGGTGTGATCCCCTTTACCACATCTGACATGTGCCTAGTATTGTTGGAATTTTCAGTTCAATTATTTCGTGAACAGGGTGAGTGCACTGGGCATAGTTCCTCATTTTCAGGATTTTCCAGAGATCATCTGATGGATCAATATTGTAATAAAATAGTCCTGCAAAAATAAATGTGGGAGGAATAGAGGTTAGTCTCCTCAGGTACTGTCTCTGGTTGCGTTGCTTGTGGCTTCCTTTTTTTGAGGGGGGAAGAGGATTCAGTCATTTTTGCATAATGGATTTTCCCAACATATTGGTTGCAGTGTCACATTTCACATTTCCTGAACCCCTATGCTGAGTAATGGAATGAAATACTTGTTGGAGCAACATAGAACCATAGAAATTGTCGGTAGATAAGGACCACCTGCCCATAAGCCCTTGTACTGGATTACTGCTTCCGATTCACCCACTGCTGTACCTCTATGGTTCCCCTATGCTTGTCCCAAGCGTGTTTGAATCCATCCACAGTGCTCATTCCTACCACCTCCTGAGGCAAACAATTCCATGCGCCCACCACCCTCTCTGTGAAGAACTTCCTCACATTCCTTCTTAACCTCCCACCTTTCAATTTCATGTCATGCCCCCTGGTTCTTGTGCTCCTCCAATATTGGAAAATGTCTCCCCATGCACCTTGTTTATACTCTTGAGGTACTTGAATGTTTCTATAATGTCCCCTCTCTCCCTCCTCTCTTCCAGAGAGTACATATTGAGGTCCCTTAATCTCTCCTCATAAGTCTTGTGTTGCAAAGCCTGTACCATCTTAGTCACCCTTCTCTGGACCAGCTCTAACCTGTTAATACCCTTATGAAGGTGCGGCCCCCAGAACTGCACACAGTACTCCACTTGAGGCCTGGCCATGGTTTTATATAATGGCATCACTACCTCCCTCCTTCTGCTGGTGATACCCCTGCCTATGCACCCTAGCATGCCACTGGCACTCCCTGCTGCCTTAGTACTCTGCTTTGACATTTTCAAGTAATCTGAAATAAGAACCCCCAGGTCCCTTTCCTTCTTTGTGACTGTCAGCAACTCCCCCCCCATCCTATAGCTTTTCCCAGGGTTTCCGTGTCCCAGGTGCATACTTTCATACTTTTTCAAATTAAACTTCAGTTGCCAGTCCTCAGACCATTTTCAAACTACTCTAAGTCCCTCCTCATTTTCTCCACCCCCTCTGGGGTATCCACTCTGTTACAGATCCTGGTGTCATCTGCAAACAGGCAGACCTTTCCCTCCAGCCCTTCTGCAATGTCACTAATGAAGACATCGAACAGGACTGGTCCCAGAACCAATCCCTGAGGCACCCCACTGGTCACCTCCTCTCCCCAGACTGCACCCATTTACCACCACCTGGCTGAAGCAGCTACATGTGTTCCAGTCCATGTCTGGCATATTGAAATCCCCCATCAGTGGAATTTCACCTTTCATTGCCATCCCATGTATTTCCTCCACTAGCTGTCTGTCCAGTTCCTCTCCTTGTCCTGGAGGCCTGTATATCTCCCCTGTGTGTATTACTGTGCCATTTCCATGTTGAAGGGTGATCCACAGTGCCTCGGCTTCTCCCTGCCTACCCTTTACCTGTGTTGCCATTATACCCTCTCTAACATACAGGGCTACTCCCCCTCCCTTTTGGCCCTCCCTAACCCTCCTGAATAGAACATATCCTGGTACATAAGTTTTCCACTTATGATTAGCTGTGTACCAGGTTTCAGTTATTGCTACTATGTCCAGTTCTCCTTCAATTATTAAGGCCTCCATGTCTGGGACTTTATTTCCCAGGCTGCATGCATTTGTCAACATGACCGTCCAAGTTTTGTTGCCTGACCTCTATCTCTTACTGTTTTTGGTCCCCTGCATCTTCAGTCCCTTTCCTGATATTTTTCTCTTGTGTTCCAGATTTCTTTCCTACTCCATTTCTGCTTCACTCCAATGACCTCGATATCAACTCCTCTTCCTGCTCCACTTGATGACTTATTTTTCTGACTGATGTTCCCTGTGAGTGTACATCATCACTGTTACCCTCATTCTCTTCTAATTCTTCATTAGTCTCAGACTTGCCATACCCCTTATCCTCAGCAACCTTTTCCTCAACTGCCTCCCTCTCTTTAGGTGTTTGAATTACTGTGGGGGAACGGGATAGACTAAAACTCGGTCTTCCAACCTTACTTGTTTAGAATAATAGCAACTGCTGTCACCCTGCCTCATCTGCCTTATGATGCTGAACAGTGAGTGCTAATATCAACCACATCTGGGTGTGATAATCTCTGCTTTTGCGTCTCCTCAACCTGGTGAGGAGCCCATCCCCCAACCTGGCCTTTTCTACTTCTAGTCTTTTCTTGAACCCCCTCATCATATATCACCGGGGTCCACACTAAATATATAAGTGATATAACCTCATAGCTGCACAATAGGACAGTTGCTTCACAGCCCTACACTAATAATAAATAAATGTTGTTTTACACAGAAAAAAATAGATTTTTTATGCAAACGTCTTAGTTGAAAAACAATGCATGCTGTCAAAACCATTGAGTTGCACAGCAGGACAGCTGCTTCACGGCCCTAGGCAATAACTGACTGTTGTCTTGCACAGCCAAAAATATTTTTTTTATATAATATTTCTTACTTGAAAAAATTTATGTCCGGTGCCTAAACATTGAAATTCAACCACATCCAGAAACATACTCCAGCCAGAGCACTCCCACCGACTGATCTGGTAGAGGGAGGAAATAGAAGCCACCGCTGACTCTTCATGATCCAGTTAGAGGGACAGAATCAAAACCATCAGTAACTCTTTGTGGAACTGGAAACAGGGAAGAAATTGAAGTCATAGATGAATCTTTTTAGGACTGTAGAGAGGGCAGGAATTGGAGCAATCACAGCACAATAAACATGTTCTGCACAACTCACACATGGCTACTGTTTCCTCTACAGTCTTAAGACAAGAAGGTAAGAAGAAAGGGGGATGCAAAAAAGAGTTCTCTTAGTGATAGTCTATCAGTCACGGTAATGATTACTGTGCCAGATGGACTGTCACTAAGAAATCTGTTACTTTTTTTACACTGAATCTGACTGCAAGGTAGGCACAGTTCCAAGGTAATCTAGGCAGGCATGCTGAGGCAGTGAGTAAGTCAGGTGTCATGGTGGCAGCATTCTACATTAATGCCTGTGTATTACACTTAGTTGAGGGCTTCCAGTTTCTTGCAATAGTGCATTCATGTGGAGAGCTCAGCACACAGAACTGTGGAAACTGACACAAATTGCTGGCAGTATAGTCCAGAGGATAGAGTAATGAGCTGTGAATGAGCTTGGTACATCCAGCAGACCTGATTCCAACAACCTCTACTTGTATACTGGGTGACTCTGAGCAAGTTACTTAACTTCCCCAGTGCTCCCAGGTTGCCACTGAAAACAGGAACTTGTGCATAGTGGGCTTTACCTGGTTACCAAAGAATACAAAAATAAATTAGAAAAAAAAACATGATGCATCAGAAGGGTGACTGGACTGAGAGGTAAGCAAGGAGCATGCTTGTACTGTGTAGCAGTCATGATGACTTATCATTGCCTGTTTCTTGTCAAACAGCAGGTAGCATGCTTTACTCTTCTTCCCAACTGAGTTGTCCCTGTGAGCTGTTCACATCTCTGGTATCCAAAAGAAGCAAAGATGAGCTCTATCTAGGGAACTGCAGTGCTAGTGCATGTTGTAGTGGTGCAGTAGCGCCACTATAGCGAGGGCTGAGTAAGGTGTTCCGTGTTAAACCCTTTAATTTGCACATTAGTATCTTCGGTAAAATTTGATGAAATCAGCTGCAATTTTGCATGTGATGTCTAGGAGGCAAGGTCTTTATCTGTGGAAAGTTTTGTGACAGCAGCTTGTGTAGTTTCCGAAATCCACATATGACATTTTCTGTAAATGTCAAATTTTCTCTCTATACTTAAGGATTTTTGCTCTCACCTACAGCCCACATGGAATGGAATTATTTCCCCAAACTTGCAAGGCACAGGTGTCATATCCTAAGGTAGTACCTTTGAAAGGTCTGGTGAAAAAAAATATTAAACAGTTTGGCTTATAAGGCTTTATCGCTTTGTGTTTTCTCATTCTGAGCATGTGCAGTAGGTTTTTTGAGATAATGTTCTGGTGCAAAATGAAAAATCCAGTGTCACAGGGCCCTTTTTTTGTTTCTCACTACTTGCTTCTCACAGCACAAAGCATGTTTTTTTGTACTGTGAAACCGCCATCTTGTTGCTTTTCTCCTCCAACTAACAAGCATGAAAAATACAAAAAAATTTCATTTTAAAAAACAAACACCAGAACCTAGCTAAACAGGTCTGGTTTAGCTAGATTCTGATGTTTGTTTTTTAAAATATGGGCCAGAAACACCTTTTCTGGGCACCCTAAATCCCAGGTGCCCAGCTTAGGAAGAGGAGCCATTCACCTGCATTCTATGTACAAGAACAGTAGGACTTTCTTTACTTCTGCAGTTGCAGCTGGAACTCATGTTGTGGGCTGCAGTAAGAGCAGTGAGCTGCCTATTCCCTGGTGTCTAGTGGCATTCCCCCCTTCACATCCCTTTTTGTATGTAATGTTGCCCTGGTGTCTAGTGGTACCCCACACCCTCCAATTGCTGTCCCTATAATAAAGCATATTTCCCTGGTGTCTAGTGGCACCCCCACCCTACGACTGTACTGAAATAAAGAAAACTGTCCCTTGATGCATTTTTTTGTTCCTGGAAAAAAGGTCCTCGCCAGTCTGACCCCCCCACTCCCATGTTCCACACAGCACCCACCACCCCACACCCCCAGTAGACCCACACACACCCTTACTCACCTGAACAGATCACAGGGTGAAGATTTACTCTCTGATTGAAGACACAGCTTGCTGCTTCAACCACCGACTGGAATACAAGAAACTAAGGTAAGTGTGGTTCAATGTATTTTAATGGCGTTTTAACTTTGATGCATAACTTTACCATTTTTGCATATTTAAACACCAAATTTTCAGCTTGGACTTTTTGGGACACCACCTCATGAACAATGGTGGTAAAATTATGCAAATCCAGCCCAAAAGACGATTTTGTGGTTACATGGCAAAATCGCCTTTTGGGCTGGAACTGAAACTTTTCACCACCCTTGTTCGTGCAGTTGGGTCATAAGAAGGCTATGTTGAAAATGAGGGGTCCAAATCTGTAAAAATGGCAAAATCATGCACATCTGTTGACATTTTTCTATGCTTGCTTGTAACTTTGGTAATTTTAAATATTTTTTACCCAAAATTTTCAACATAGCCATTTTTGTACACTACCTCATGAACGTGACAGCTGTATTTTTTCAAATCCAAGCCAAACTGTGTTTTCATCCCGGTGGTGTGGAATGATATTGCAACGGTGCAGAATAATGTTTCTCTGAGGAGCTGAACATTTTCAGTACTGGATTCTTGAGTTGGGGTAATAAGAAGACTATGCTGACAATTTGGTTGCTGTTTTGCTACAAATGCAAGCATAGGGCCTGGAGGACCCTGCACTTTCACAGTAACTTATATGTACACATCTATGGACTGACCCATAGAAATATAGAAACATAGAATTTTATGGCAGATAAGGACCACTTGTCCCACCTAGTCTGCCCATTTCCCTACCTAATGGATAAGCTGCAGATCCTAGTTAACCAACAGCCTACTTCCTCCTACCCCCACAGAAATTGTCTTATGTCTGTCCCATGCATTATTGAATTCCCCCACTGTTTTTGATTCTATGACCTACTCAGGAAGGCCATTCCATGTATCTACAACCCTCTCTGTGAAAAAATACTTTCTCACATTACCTTTGAGCTGTCCCACCTCTATCTTCAAATGGTGCCCCCTTGTTTTTGCACATCTCTTGGAGTTTGTTGATTCCCTTGAGGTATTTGAAAGTTTCTATCATGTCCCCCCCTCCCTCCTTTCCTCGAGGCTATACATCTTAAGCTTCTTTAGTCTTCTGTCATATGTCTTCTGATGCAGACCCTGCATCATTTTGGTTACCCTCCTCTGGACAGCCTCCACGCTGTCTATGTCTTTGTGGAGATGGGGTCTCCAGAACTGTACACAGTACTCCAGATGTGGTTTTACCAACTGTCTGTACAGAGGGCCAACAACTTCCTGTTTTCTACTGGTGATGCCTCTCCATATGCATCCCAATATCCCCCAGCCCTCCTTAATGCCTTCTCACATTGCTGGCCTACCTTTAGGTCATCTGATATGACTACCCCCAGGTCCCTTTCCATTTTTGTTGTTGTCAGTATCTCACCCCCCACCTGTGTACTCTTCTCCTGGGTTTTTGTTTCCCAGGTGCATTACTTTGCACTTCTTTGCATTGAATCTAAGCTGCCATATATGTGACCATTCCTTCAACCTTGTCAAGTTCCTTTTCATCCTTTCCACCCCACCTTGTGTATCAACCCTGTTGCAGATCTTTGTGTCATCTGCAAAGAGACATACTTTCCCTTCCAATCCCTCTGCAATGTCACTTGTAAACACATTAAAAAGGAACAACCCCAGTACTGAACCCTGTGGTACCCCATTAGTAACCCTCCTTTCTTCACTGTGGACTCCATTTACTATTATCCACTGTGTCCTGTTGTCCAACCAGTGTTTTACCCAGGGTACCACCCTGGGACCCACTCCCAGGCTGGCTAATTTGTTTATTAATCTTTTGTGCGGGACTGTGTCAAATGCCTGCTAAAAGTCTAGGTAGGCCATGTCCACAGCCCTCTCTGGTTACTGCTTTGGTCACCCAGTCAAAGAAATCAATTAGATTTGTCTGACATGACCTTCCCGGTGTGAATCCATGCTGCATTGGGTCCTGTGCCCCACTGGCCTCTAGGTACTCAACAATTCTTTCCTTCAAAGTGATTCCATCATTTTCCCTACCACTGAGGTCAAACTGACAGGTCTATAGTTTTCTGCTTCTGCCTTGCTCCCACTTTTGCGAAGGGGAATCACATCTGCCCTTCTGCAGTCCTCAGGTACCACACCATCCTCCCATGATTTATTAAAAAGGGTAGTCAGTGGTGTTACTAGTTCTTCCCTTAGTTCTTTTAGAATTCTGGGGTGAATCCCATCAGGTCTCATTGTTTTATCCACCTTCAGTTTTAAGAGTTCTTTCAGAATCCTTTCTTCTGTAAAAGGACTAATATCAACCTCTATCCAGAGTGCTTTTATTGACCGGATTAGGTATTTCCCCCTGTTTTTCCATTGTAAATACTGAGCAGAAGTATTCGTTCAGTATCCCTGCTTTTTCACTGTCGTTCTCTGCCCAATCACCTTCCTCTTTGTTCAGCCTCAGTATCCCTGCCTTAGTCTTTCTTAGCTCCTTAATGTACCTATAAAAGGTGTTATCCCCCTTCTTAACTGAGTTGGCTATATTTTCTTCAGTTTGGGCCTTTGCTATTCTGACTGCCTTACCTGCTTCCTTCTGCTTTAACTGGTACAGTTCTCTGTCCTGCTCCTTCTGTGTTTCCTTATACTTCCTGAATGCTATCTGTTTCTTCCTTACCTTCCCTACCACTTCTTTTGAGAATCATAGTGGTTTTTTCTTTCATTTTGATTTGTTTATTTGCTTCACACAAAGGCTTGTTGCCTCTGTGATGGCGGTTTTGATGTTTCCCCATTGTTGCTCCACCCCACCTTCTTGCCTGTTTGCTAGTGCTTTTCTGAGGCACTTTCCCATTTTGACAAAATCAGCCCTCCTGAAGTCCAGTACCTTCACTTTTGTGAGGCTTGATTCTGCAGCTAAGTTTATCGTGAACCACACTGTTTGGTGGTCACTTGTTCACAGATGGCTACCCACTTCAAGATCAGAGATCCTCTCTCCATACCCATTTGAGAGCACCAGGTCTAAGATTGCTTTCTCCCAAGTGGGTTCCAAAACTAGCTGTCTGAGGCATGCCCCCTGTAGGGCATCGAGAATAGCCCTGCTCTTGGATGTGGCTGCAGCAAAGGTGCTCCAGTCAACATCTGGCATATTCAGGTCCCCCATCAGCAATATCTCCCAAGGATGCTTTCTATCATTTCCTTGTCCATTTCCTTCCCCTGAGACAGGGTCTGTATACAACCCCTGTGTGGATTGTGGAGCCATTTCCAGTCTCCAGGGTGACCCACAGTGCCTCCTCTCCTCCCTGTTTACCCTTTAGTTCTGTTGCTTTGATCCCTTCCCTTACATAGAGAGCTCTTCCTCCTCCTCCTCTTCTTCCCTCCCTGTGCCTCCTGTAGATTGTGTTTCCTTTTGCTTCCACAGGCAAATGAGGATACTATCTTAAAAGTAAGGAAACTCATTTTGAAAAACTTCATCATTGCACCAGTTAGCGTACCTTAATACCACAAAAGTAGGAAAATGTGGTGCTAGGGATTCCAACCCTTACACCCCTCCCACCTGCCAAGCAGCAAAAGGAAACCACATTAGAGTTGTCATCCCTAATACTCAACCTTCCCCCAAGCCTGTAGTCTCCAATCCGAAGCACAATGTACAGCTCCCAGTCACTGCCTCATAATGTTAAACTCTTCAAAGCTAGAGAAATATGTCTCACCACAGGTTGGCAACACAATTTGTAGTACCCTTTTTCATGCAGGGCCCTTGAAGAAGGGAGATCATGTGTGATGTTATTTGTTCATGGAATGGGGTGGGCATTAGGGTTGACAACCACCAAGGAAGACCCCACCACTGATTCACCAAGACTCTAGAGACAGAAAATCCTAATATTTTTTCCCTTTGCTGCTTGGGTGGTGGGGTGGGGCATTAGGGTTTGAAACCCTAACGCCACATTTCTCTACTTTTGTGGCATTAAGGTACCCTAATTGGTGCATTAACAAAGTTTTTTGCAATGAATACATAGAAACATAAAAGTTGATGGCAGATAAGGACCACTAAGCCCATCCAGTCTGCCCGTATATCCTACCTGTATCAGCTGCCACTCACCCTGTTTATTCATTGGTTTTATCTTCTCCTTCCCACCTCTAGAGTTCCCTTATGCCTATCCTATGCATGTTTGGATCCTGCCACTGTGCTTGCTCCTACCACCTTTTGGGATGGGCTATTCCATGCATCCACCACTTGCTGTGAAAAAGAACTTCCTCGCATTACCCCTTATCCTGCCCCCTCCAATTTCATATTGTGCCCCATTGTTCTTGTATCTCTCCTGTACTGAAAGATGTCTTCCACTTGCACCTTGTTTATGCCCTTAAGATACTTGAAGGTTTCTATCATATCTCCCCATTCCCTCCACTCTTCCAGTGTATACAACATTGAGGTTTTTAATCTCTCCTCATAAGTCTTCTGTTTCAAGCCCTGCATCATTTTAGTCATCCTTCTCTGAACCACCTCCACCCTACATACTTACAAAGATGCAGCCTCCAGAACTGCACACAGTACTCCAGCAGTGTCAATGGCTCAGTAGGTAGCACACTCACCTCTGAGGCTGGGAGATCAGAGGGCTGTGGGTTCAGTTCCCACATCTGGCACTTGGTTTAATATCCCAGTACTGACACTGTAGTACAGCTTGAGAGGGGTGCTGCACTTCTGAGGTGCCGTCTTTCAGATGAGATGTTAAACCGAGGTTCCATCTGCCTGGATTGGTGGTAGTTCAGGTGGATGTTAAAGATCCCATGGCACTTATCAAAAAGAGTAGGGGAATTTTTTTATTGAAATCTGAACAAAATTATAACCAAGTATATGCAGATCAATCATACATCATACATAGCCATAAAAGGGAAAAAAAAAACATAAATGAGTATTAACTCATACAATAACCCTGAAATATAAGAGAAAACAATATAACCCACCCCTCCCCTTCCCCACTATAAGAGTAGGGGAATTTTTATATTATAACTGAAAAGGAAATATATAAAACAAATAGTGTTACATCACACAAAATCAAACATTAAAGAATAAAAAAAAACAAAAGTAAATGTTGTGAAACTTCCTTCATGTAGCTTCAGTATTATAATTCCAAATAATAATATAAAGAAGAAAACCAAAAACATAAACCATCCCCAAAAAAACACCCTCCCAAACATTAAAAGAGATGGGGTATTCTTTATGCAAAACACTTGAAACAACATATACAAAACAGAAAGATTGCATGCTAAATCATTAGTAGTAAGAAAAAATAACTATTATGGCATACAATGAAGAAAAAAAAAACAAAACCTAGTTCATGAAACCAGCCTTATTTTAAGCCTCCACATATTGTAAAGATTTTTTTAAAAAAACTGAAATTTTATACAAAATTGTATTTCTCCATACAAAATTTCAAAAAAAAATTAATAGAACTAAACTCATAAGACCAAACAAAATTTTTTCCTCCTAGAAATTATAAATAAATATGAGGGGAAACACTGAAAATATGTTTTAAACTTTATAAAGTCAATACAAAAGAAAAAAAAACTGACTATAGTCTGTAAAAGGAGGAAAAACTTAAAGAAACAAAACAGTATCTTCTGTTTACCCCGTGTCTAACCAATTTAAATGTTTCCAATACATCTGAAACCGAACTTCAGGAACTTGGAGTTTTTCAAAATGTTTGATCTTTAAAATTGTAGTTTGTACTTTCCAAAATAACTGTATTGGGGTCAAATACTATTGTTGCAAGGACCGCTCACAGCGTGCTTGCCAAATGTGATACTTAGTACAGGACAGAATTACATGAATCGTATGAGGAAAGTAGTTACTCCAAGAGTGAGGCAAAATTCCAAAAAACAACACTTCTTCCATTAGTTGTTGCAAAGGTATTTCTTTCCACTGGTTTACAACATAGGACCAAAATTCAACCACATATGGGCAATCAAAAAACAAATGCTGAACAGTTTCAACTGGAGCATGGTATAAGTGTCTTCTTGGGCAACCTCTGTCTAAAACACCTTTATGTTTTAGATTCCCCTTAACATTCAACTTCAGATATACAGTAAGCCATACTACATCCCACAGGTAGGCAGGGATCTGTTTAGATGTCAACATACTACTAATTTGTGAAAGTTTAGGTGATGAATATTCAGCAAAAGCTGGGAGAATCAAACATTTCTCCATAATATTCGCATATAATGTTTTCCTCTGATATGTTTCCAGGTAGATTCTTAAAACACCTCAGACCTTTAATTTTGAAAAACAAGATTTAAAATACTCAGGAAGTCCTGTCAGAGATTTTTGTTTGGGAATGCATTTAGAAGATTCCCAACCTAAGATCCAGGGAGAGATGGCATCCCACACCCAGCCCTCCCAGATTTTCCCAACTTTGTGTAACAATGGACAAATGTTCTTAGTGACAAACAGAGAAAAAAAGAGCACTGTTTGATTTACCATTTGAATCCCTTCTAAATTAAAATCCTGATAAATATCCCTCTTTTAATAGGGTTTAAGCTACTTCCCCATATTGCAGAGAAGAATAATCCATAAATAACTGTATCTAAAGATGCTGGGGGAGGAGTTTTCCTCCGAAAACAAAAACATATTTAATAAAAAGGTCTTGACCATATAGACCCTCTTTTTTTTTTTTGACATTCTCCATTTATTCCATTTTAAAACTTTAGATTGAGCAGCTAGCAAATAAAGATCCCAATTATATCTAGCTGGGTCTTCCATGCCCCCAAAAGATCCCTAAAATTTTACCGGGACGTGTACATACCGGAATATTCAGAGAATCCAAGACCACTAATGGATCTACATTAAGAGAACAATACTTGCCTTTTGATAGATTTAATTGTGATCCTGAGCCCTCTGCATATGTCATCAGCAAGGCCGCAATAGCATGGCACGATGGGAGATCTGCCAAAGTAATACAAAGGTCATCAGCATAAGCAATTGTTCTAATTTCCACACAAGTACTGTTTATTGATAAACCCCTAATACCATCAGTATCATTAATTCGAGCAAGAAGGGGTTCTAAAGACAGAATATATAATAGGGGGCTTAAAGGGCACCCTTGTCTAACACCTGTAGTAACTGATACTGGATTTCCTAACCAACCATTCACACATGGCATTGCTAACGCTGCGCTATAACAAGTTTTTAACCAGTCTATAAATAATGATGGGAAATTCATATGTGCAAGACAGGCCCACATGTAATTGTGTGAGACACAATCAAAAGCTTGTTTCTGGTCTAAACTAAGAATGAAGCCCATAAGCTCACCTGAAAGGCCTCTTGAAAATATTTCTCATAATAAAATAAGACCATCCTGTATTGATCTACTGTATCTGGTACCGCACAAAACTGGGTTGGATGGATTACATCCTCTAAACAGATGGATAAATGATTACTAAGAATTTTTGTAAGCAATTCATAGTCGCTATTCAGGAGAGTAATCGGTCTCCAGTTATTTAAACGATCCCTGTCACCTTGTTTATATAGTAATATCACCAAACCTATATACACACTTGAAGGTAATACTTCAGTATGCAAACTACTTGAAAAAAGACAGGCTAATTTGTCTGTCAGCCAAGGTAGCAAAAGTTTGTATAATTCATTTGGAAGACCATCTGAACCCAATGTCTTTCCTACTGGAGAATGGGCAATTACATCTCTCGCTTCCTGTACTGAGGTGGGTTGTGTTAAGGTTGAAATTAAATATTCAGGAACCATTTTAAAGGGACATGAAGACAACCACTCCTGTATACAGGAACCTGTAAACCCTAAATCTTCAGTAAATAATGATTTAACCTGCCTTTCTACTTCCTCCAAAATATAATTTTTTTCATGAATCACCTCGTCTGTGGGTCTTTTTAATGTTTTAATATATTTTCTTTGTCTGGAAACATTACAAAAATTAAATGGATTTGTATGTGCTTTAGTGCCACTTATTCCGAACCTTTATTCCTGCCTTAAAGAAGACATATGATTATATTGAAGTTTTGTAAGTTTTTCTTTTAGGTTTTGAAATTCTTGATCATCATATGGGAGACCTTTTACTATATATTCCTGGAATATGAATAAAGATCATCTGGGAGTACTCCTGTGTTTTGTACCTACCCAATAATCTACCTATTGCTTGAAAAAAATCTGAAATTCTCATTTTGTGTCTTCCCACCACATTTGCTTACTCTTATATACCTCTAAACAAAATACTGATTTTCTAGCCATGATAGTGGCTTGGAAATCTTCCATAACCTCTGGGATATCTAATAAGGACAAATTTAATTTCCAGTACCCTGACCCCCTAGAGGTTTTCTGACAATTAGAAAGAGTAACACTGAGAAGTACATGGTCTGACGTAGCTACTAACAAAATGTTGGGGTCCCTGGTCTGCAGGGAAGAAGAAACAAACCAGCAATCAATACGGGAAGATTTTTTTCCTTGAAAAAAAGTAGGAGGGACCATTGTTTGGAGTGAATATACATCAGTTAAGCCAAACTGAATAAGTAAAGAATTAAAAAAATGAGTGTCACAATATACCTTTGAAGTGGTGAAATGTCTATCCTGAGTCGTACGGTTGATGTAGAAATCACCCCCAAATAAAACAGTCCTACTAGTAAAAAGAAAAGGGCATATTTGTTTCAATAAAGAAATTCTACCAGTTTTGGTTTGTGGACCATATATGTTAACCTGAAACCTACTGAAGCTAAAGTGACATCTAACAAAAGAGCACGACCAGGAAAAATATCAACCATATGTGTAACTTTTACATGGGGGTAGCAAATCCCTAGACCTGAACAAAGGTCTTCTCCCTGACCAATAACTAGGACCCCATATCCATGCTTCAGAAGCTGTAGCAAAATTTTGTAAGGAATACAATTTGGTATCCTGCAAAAATATTATTTCATACATAAGAGTGGAAAATAAGTCAAAAGTGGCTAACATTCGTACCTCAGAATGGATATTATTTGTATTAAGTCTAGCTATGTTTAAATCATAGTTAGCACAATCATTTAATTGAAACATTTATTTAGGTGGTAGCCGTAGATAATCTTGTGCATTTTCTGGTCCCTTGTCTAGGTTTGGAGCTACATTTCTTCTTCACTTTACTAGGTACATTTATACCAACATCAGGATCTGAAGCAATCTCCATTTGAGAAGAAACCATGGAGGCTGAATCAGAATCCAGATCTGCCCCATCAGTATCAACAGATAACACCGAGTATCTATTTTCATTTACAGGCATACCCATTACTGTTTGTGAAGAATATCGAAAGGGAGGCTGAGAAACAGGAACCTCAATTTGTTGTGAAACAGGGGAGATTGAGATCACCGAAGGTGAAGGAGGAGGGGGCATAGCCTCTTTGGTATGCTGGCTCACTTGGGGTGTGGAAAACTTGGGTGCAGACACCTCCATTTTTTCTTCTGGCAAAGCCTGAACTGTTTTTTCTGCCCTAGATCCTTCAGAGGGAGTAACAGTGGTAGGGTCTGTTAAAGTACAGTGTAGTGTATGCCCCTGTTGTCTCCTCTGAGGTTGAGGTTCAGATAGAAAAGAAGGAGGTATGGGTTTGGTGGCTCCATGCACATAAAAATCCTGGATACCATAATCTGCCTCTCCAGTATTGTGTGCAGCCCATGGACACTCCATAAAGCTGTGACCACCTTCATCACAAAGGTTACACTTTGGAGTGTTTATACAGTGAACACTGATATGGCCTGTATCTCCACAATATGTGCAGTGCTGGATAGTGCAAGTGGAACTGAGATGTCTGGAAGAACCACATTTAAAGTATCGTTTTGACTGTCCAGGGTAAAAAATAAATCACTTATCTCTACCTACATAAAAACAATTGTAGATGCTCTAAACCATCTGCAGTTTGATTTAACTTAATTTTCATTTTCCACCCCCATTCCAGAAACCCTCTGTATCTAAAATAGGATCAGGGGTACCTTGTATAACACCATGTTTTTCCGGCCAGTAAAGAATGTCTGAGATATTAACCCCCTCATTTCTAAATAAAACAGTAATGACCCTAAATGGTTGTTTTGTTAAAGGGATTACCTGAAAAGGTGTCCATAAAGGATTGGTTTTAACAAACATGTATTTAATCCAAAAACGTTCTAAAAGTTCAGGAGTTCTAAAACTGATATCAAAAGAAAGTTCTCCCAGGGCATGGATCAAAGCATAGACTTCAGATGGCGTGAAGCCTAAGGATTGTTTTAATAGAATATGCCCCACAAAGTATCTATCTGGGGCAGGATCCATGCCCCCCAAATACCTGAGTCTTATTGTGTTTCTTCTTTTGGCCAGTTCAACTAGTTTTCTGAATAAATCTGCATAGGAAGTGCATTGAGTATTATCTATTTTCTGGGCCTGATTAAGTTCTTGTGAGTCTAAATTCACAGGCCCAATGTTTAAAATGCCTTCCGGTGCCTCATTTGGATCAGAAAACCCCGTTAGATCACTAGATATATTTGAAGAGTGGGGAGTATCTGAGTTCAAAACATTGTTACCTGTGTCTGTTTTTTATCCTTCTCTGGTGTAGGCCGCTCCTGAGGCTCTGATGTAAATTTCATTGCTTCCGATGATAGTGCTGCTGAAGAATCTGTGGTATGGTTGAGAAGCAAAAGGTCTTCTAAAACAGGATTTTTTGTCAGAACTGGTTCTGCACTCCATTCTTCATTTAGTTTTTGATGCCATCCGGCGCCTCTGAGAGCTTGATCTGGTGACCATCCTGGATCTCCCAGAACCTCGTACACTTCTGTATTAGACCAATTACTGTCTTCCGGTAAGACTGAACCGGCCACAAACACTTTGGTTAAAGAAGAAGAGGCATTTTCTGCACTCCATTTCCTTTTTTTGTCCATTTCCATGTTTAGTTGCTTCTGACATAATTCTGCCTCTAAAAGAAGCAGTTGTTGTAAATAAGTGCATTTTTCCTCTAAGGTTTGAGTTGGGTGCAACTGGGAAGTCACTAAGTCTATACTTGCTTCATTTATAATCGGCATAGCAGATAGCCGAATTTCATCCACCCTGGTTCCCTCCAGAGTGTCTATCATGGGGGAGGTATCATGCCAAGTTTCTCCTAAGGTTAAAACCGCATCCTCCCCATCAACACTTCCATCTCCTTCAGCTGCCAGCTCTGAAGTGAGCTCAGCCATCCCTGCAGACAGACGGACAGCGCCACCCGTCTACAGAGTAGGGGAATTTCCTTGGTGTCCTGGCCAAATTTCCCTCATTCACTAAAAATACCACCAACAGCTTAATCTGGTTCAAGGTCAGTTAGCATTCATCTGTACCCCCCTCCCCCGGGTCGTGCCTGAAAATATGCAGGATTTGTCTAGTGCACTTCCCCAGTCAACAAAAACTAAATAAAATAAATAAAAGATGAGGCCTCACCAGTGTTTTGTATAGTGGTATCACCATCTCCTTCCCTCTGCTGATGATACACTTTCCTATGCACCCAAACATGCCACTGGCCCTCCCTACCAACTTTGTACTCTGCTTGGCCACTGAGATGATAATCCTCAAATCTCTTTCCTCCCTGGTAACTGTCAGCAACTTCTTCCCCCATCCTGTAGCTCTCCACAGATTTCTGCACCTCAGGTGCATGATTTTTGCACTTCTTCACGTTGAACTTCAGTTGCCACACTTCGGACCATTTTTCCAGTTTTCCTACAGTAGGTCCCACCTCATTTTTTCAAACCCATCTGGAGTGTCTACCCTTTTGCAGATCTTGGTATCATCTGCAAACTGGCAAGCCTTCCCTTCCAGCCCTTCTGCAATGTCACTAATAAAGACATTAAAAAGAACTGGCCCCAGGACTGATGCTTGAGGTACCCCACTGGTCATCCCTCTTTCCTCGGATTGGATCCTATTTACCACCACCCTCTGCTTCCTGTCTTCCAGTCAGTTTCTAACCCAGTTCACCACCTTCTGGCCCATGCCCAGGCTTCCCAACTTATTTACCAGTCTTTTATGTGGAATGCTGTTGAAGGCCTTGCTGAAATCGAGGTAGGCAACATCTACCACTCCCCTGATCCACTTCCTTCATCACTCAGTCAAAAAAATCTATCAAATTTCCAAACATATGAACATATGAATGTGCCAGCAGAAACAGACCACCCAGTCTATCTAAGTCTGCTCGAGTGTGCAGCTAGCACCCCTAGTTTGCAGCTGCCCCACCACCTCCATCATCCCACCCTCACTCTCCCCTGTTCCCTGTCCCATGCCCTTTTAAAGCTGTTCACAGATTTACATGATACCACCAATTCTGGTAGTACGTTCCATTTTGCTACTACCCTCTCTGTGAAATAGTGTCTCCTCATTTCCTTCCTAAATCTTCCCCCCTCTATTCTTAGCCCATGCCCCTGGTGACCCTCCCCCTCCTTAACTTAAAGACCCTATCTGCCCTATCCTTATTGATTCCCCTCAGATACTTGAATGTCTCTATCATGTTCCCCCATCCCTTCCATCCTCAAGGGTGTACATATTCAGGTCTCTCAGCCTGCTGTCATAGTCTCTCCTCGCCATTCCACATATCATCTTTGTTGCCTCCTCTGCACCCCCTCCAGTAGCCTGATATCACACTTTAGATATGGCCACAAAACTGCACACAATACTCTAAGTGTGGCCTTACCAGCAACCTGTAGAGGGGCAAAATCACCTCTCCTCGCCTGGACAAAAAACCCTTCGCTATGCACCCCAGCATTTTGTTCACTTTTGCAGCTGCTCTCCTACACTGGGCAGTTTTGTTCATGGTCCCTGTAATCATTACCCCTAGGTCCTTCTCCTCCTCAATGATCCTCAGCTTAACCCCCCCCCAGCCAGTATTCTCTCCTTTGGTTCTTCACCCCAAAGTGTATAACCTTACACTTTTTTGCATTGAACCCCAGCTGCCACCTCTCTGACCACTTCTCTAGCTTGCTTAGGTCTCCCAGCAGCTGCTTCAATCCCTCCCCTCCATCCACCACTGATCCAATTTTGGTGTCATCAGTGAACAGACTTGCCTTGCTCAATACCCTGTGTGCAATGTCTGATATGAACAGCCCAAATAATACTGGCCCCAGCACAGAGCCCTGTGGCACCCCACTGATCATCAGCCTTGGGGTTGAGAGCTCCCCTCTCACCACCACCCATTGCAGCCTCCCACTCAGCCAGCTTGTAATCCAGTTCATCATTTTTGCCCCTACCCTTATAACAGTAAGTTCTCCCAAGCCACCCATAAGGCACCAAATTGAAGGCCTTGCTGAAGTCCAAGTAAAGAACATCCACCGCATGACCCTTATCCAGCTCACCTGTCACCCAGTCATAATATTGTATCAGGTTGCTTTGACAAGAGTTCCCTGAAATGAACCCATGCTACCTCACATCCTGGAGGCCATTGTCCTCCAGGTACAACACCAGTCTTTCCTTTAGTATCATTTCCATGAGTTTGCACACTATGGAGGTGAGACTTACTGATAATTACCTGGTTCATCCCTTGGTCCACTCTCGTGTAATGGTACTACATGTACCATCCTCCAGTCCAGTGGCACACATCCCGACTCTAGTGAGGTGCGGTACCGATCCACCAGTGGCTCCACCAACACCTCTGCCATCTCACTCAGCACCCTGGTGTGGATACCATCTGGCCCTGGTGCCTTGTCTACCTTCAGTGCCCTCAGTCCCTCAAGGACTTTACTTGCCTCAGTTCTTCCATCTGTCACCTCCTCTCCCCTGTCCCCACCCTCCCAGCCTATGGTGGTAGCAGTCTCCCCTTTTATTCCATGAACACTGAGCAAAAGTATTCATTCAGTGCTTCTGCCTGTTCCTCCCCCTTTTTCATCCACTCCCCACCCTTTTTTATCCTCACTATTGTCTCTTTGCACTTCCTTTTCTCCCTGATGTATCTGAAAAAGTCCTCCCCTCCATTAATTCCCTGCACTAATCTCAGCTCTCTCTGGGCCTTGGTTTCTCTCACTTTTCTGGTCACCTCCCTGGACCATCTTGCATACTTCTCCCTGTCCACTTCCTTCCCCATCCTCCCATACCACTGGTGCACCTCTCGTTTAGCTCTCACCACCTGCACTACCTCATTGTTCAACCAGCATGGTTTTCTTGTTCTGCTCCTCTTACTCTGTGTCTTGGTGCAGGCTTCTATTGCCTCTGTAATCCCCTGTTTAATAATATCCCATTTCTGCTCCACATCCATTTCCTGCTTTATGCCCTCCAGTTTCCCTTCCAGTACTTCCTGCATCCTCCCAAAGTCTGCCCCCCTGAAGTTTACCACCTGAGTAACTGATTTCTCTAGCTCACACATCGTGATATTAAACCACACCGTTTGGTGATCACTGTCAGCTAGTGGGACCTCCACCTTTATTTCCCTTACTGCCTCCCCATTCGACAATACCAGATCTAAAGTGTTCTTTAGCCTAGTAGGTACACTAGAAACTGTGTCAGAAGACCCTCTTGGATTGTGTCCAGGAGCACTTGCTCCCTAGCACTGGAGGTCACTGGAATGCTCCAGTCAACCCCCAGCAAGTTGCAATCCCCCATGATGACCACCTTCCCTTTTTTACAGACCTCTCTGATTTGTCCTGTTAATTCCCTGTCAAGCTCCTCAGACTGGGATGGTGGCCTGTACACCATCCCAAACCTCAGTTTCCTACCCCTTGAGTCTAGGAGCTGCAGCCAGATTGCCTCTGTTCTCCTTTCTTCCCCCTCATCACTTGTGCATTTGATCCTGTCCCTTATATAGACTGCCACCCCACCACCCCTCCCCTCATTACAGTCCTTCCTGTATAATTTATATCCTGGGATTGCCAGATCCCAGTCCCAGTGCTCAGTTGCCCATGTTTCTGTGACAGCTGCAATATCCACCCTCCACACTGCTAAGAGTGCCTGTAGCTCAGCTGATTTGTTGCCTAAGCTTCTTGCATTCAGCGAGACCACACTCCATACTGCCCCCTTCCCTTCATTGGCCTCCATTTCCTCCCTTCTACTCCCTCCCACTCCAAGTCCTTCTCTCCTAGCATGGGAAGTAGGCTGTGACTCCACTCTATTGGATCCCTGCCTACCTGCTGTCCACTTGCCACCCCCCATCTAGTTTAAATCCACCTTTGTCGCAATAAACCTCCCCAGTCATTGCTTTAATACCTCCTTCCCCTCCCCATTCAGGTGCAGTCTATTCCTTGCAAACAGATTGTTATTATCCCAGGTACTGCCCCAGCTGCCCACAACCCATATCCCTTAGTTTGACACCATTCTACCAACCATGTGTTCAACTCCCTAATCCTCTCCTTTCTCACTGTGCTTGCACAGGATACTGGAAGCACCTCGGAGAATGCCACAGACTACCCAGTCTCCTCGCACAACCTTCCCACTTCCTCAGTCCTCTCCTTTGTTACCTCCACCATTTCCCCCACTAGGTCATTTGTCCCCACATGTACCACAATGTGTGGTTTCCTCCTACCCCTCCTTATGCACCTTAGGATTGCTTGTTCTGCCTTGCCTGCCTTTAATCCTGGTATGGAGTCCACCCATATCCGACTGTGCCTCTCCCCCTTGCTGCCCCATCTGATCCCCTTGAGTATGGAGTCCCCCAACACCAGTACATCTCCCTTTCCTTTCCTTGTGCTCGTCACCACCCCCCCCCCACCCAGGTTCTCATTTCTGGGGCCACTCAAGATGGTGCTTTTACAATGTGTCCCAGTGTCTTACCCCTGCCCCTCACAATTGAGACTCCTCCCCCTCCTCCTGTTTGACTGCTAACCTTCCTCTCCCTCCTCACCTCTCCAAGTATTATCCTTCCCCCTGCTATGCCCTGCTCAATCTGTCCACTAGTAATGCCCCTCTCTCCCTCCTCTTTGTGAGTACTAACCCTTGTGCAATTTCCTCCTGTGTCCTCTTTCTCATGTGTTGCTTGTACAGCAAATATGTTTCCTACCCCCTTTGCCTTACTGTGTGTTTCCTCCTCCCTCTTCCCTCCCTCCTGCCTACTGCTGCTCCTCTTTTTCTAGGTCTTACTGGAGTCCACCCTTCATCAGCTGGCTTCCTGTCTACTGTGCCCCTTCCCCCTGACCCCTCCTTTGACCCACTGTTCCTTCTCTGTGTTGCCACCACAATGCTCTCAGATGTCAGCCCTCCTACCGACACAATCCTCCCCATATCTCTCAACCTCTCCAGCTCCCTTCTCAAGCCTTCTTAGCCTGTGGCATATTGGGCACCCTTCCAGCCTCCACAATATGTTCATCTACATTGCTGCCCCACAACCATTGCACCCTACAATCCTACCCATGGTCCACACTACCTATACAGCCTCTCCACACTAACTCTCCCTACAGCAAGTAGAATTAACTAACCCTAGCCCAGCCTTTATGCTGCCTTGGATCCTGTGCTCCATTGGATTCCAGGTGTTCCACAATCCTTTCCTTAAACAGTGCCTCTATAACCTTACTAACTATTGAGGTGAGGCTGACCAGCCTATAGTTTCCTGCCTCCTCCCTGCTTCCATTTTTGTGAAGTGGGACTACATGTGCCCTCCTTCAGTCCTTCAGAACTACTCCTGTATTCAGCGACTCACTGAACATGACTGCCAGTGGTGCTACTATCTCGACCTGTAGTTTCTTTAGTATCCTGGGATGTATGCCATCTGGTCCCATTGCCTTGCCTACTCTCAGTTTTGTGAGCTCCTGTAGGACTCCCTTTTCTGTAAATGGACTGGTGTTCACCCCCGGCCCCCGATGTATCTGATGCCTAGCTGTGGTCCCTGTCCCTCTCCTTCTTCAGTGAAAACTGAGCAGAAGTATTTATTCAGTATTGACACCTTTTCCAGATCTTCCTCCACACACTCCCCTTCCTCCACTCTAAGCCTTACAATCCCACCCCATGACTTATTTCTCTCACTGATGTACCTATAGTATGTCTTGTCTGCTTTCTTCACTGTTTTGTAATAATCTTTCCTCTGTTTGCACCTTTGCACTCCTAGCAGCTTTCTCTGCTTCCCTTAGATAATTTAGGTACATCACCCTATCCTCTTCCTTCTGTGTCTCCTTGTATTTTCTGAAAGCATTCCTTTTGGCTCTTAATTTCTCTGCTACAACTTTAGAGAACCATAGTGTTTTTTTCCTTCTCTTTCCTTTGTTTCTCAGCCTAATGCACTAGTTTGTCATGTCCACTATGGCTCCTTTTAGGTGTGCCCACTGCTCCTCAATCCCCCCCCATTTTACATCCCTCCTTGCCAGGACTTCTTTGATACCTATCCCATTTTAGCAAAGTCTGCCCTCCTGAAATCCAAGACCCTTGCCTTTGTGTGCCTTGACTGTGACCATGTACCCATGTTAAACCACTGTGGGGTGGTCGCTAGATCCCAGGTGCCCTTCCACCTGAACATCTGATTCTGCCTCCATTGGTCAGTAGCAGGTCTAGAATCACACTGTCCCTGGTGGGTTCTAGCACTACCTGCCTGAGACCTGCCCCCTGCAGGGAGTCCAAGATGTCTTGGCTCCTGGCTGAGGCTGCCAACTGTAATAATCACACAGACACCAACATGGAGTACACTGGTAACTTTACTGTGCTGTATGGCACTGAGATTCAACTGCAAAAGCATGTGCTACTGCCCACCAGATAAGGGCTTTTATCTAAATGTTAATTCATGCGCAATAACAAAGCATGCGCAAATTGCATATGCTAATTCACTTCCTTACATCAATGGGATAGTCCAATCCACATCTGGCATATTAAAATCATCTAGCAGCAGTATTTATTTATTTATTTAATTAATTAATATTTCGGGAAAGACCTTTGAGCGTGAGCTCTTTTACAAAGGTTCCAGGTCAGGGTGGACAATAAGACAATACACATATTCAGTGATTACAGAGGCCTGATCATTAGGCATTAAAGAGCAATTATATGAGAATTAGACAAATAGGAGAAAAACAGAGCAGTTATAATAGAATACTAAGCTATTTCTAATTAGTTGCCCTAGGTAGCACACCCCTGGAAACCTCCAAATCCGTTGATAGACTATGGCAGAGTAACTGCATAGGGTTTAACACTATCCCAGATGGTGAGAGGCTGGGTGACAGTAAAACAAGGGGGATTGGGTTTAAACCTACCACAGAGAGTGACAGTTGGGGGAATAGTGAAACGGTGGGGGCTGTGATGGGGGGAGCAGCTCCAGAGGGCTTTGTCAAGTAAGGTGTGTGTGGGGGGATTAGGGAGGGGCAGCACCAAGAGTGTTTAAAGAGGACTGATAGCTTACTTAAACCCTTGGCTAGGCTGGAATGGAGGCAGGTTTCCCTAGGTAGCCCTGCTGGGTGCCACCTTGGGGGTAGGCCTGTCTATCAAGTGGGACCTGAGGAGCAGGGTCATTTTTGAGCTAGACATTCGGTGCTGTTTGAGGCCTGCTTTGAACTGAGACAGGCTGTTGTTTGTTTGTAATTTCATCGGGGGTTCATTTATTCAGAGGGGGGCTCGATAGGAGAAGGTGCACTACCCTAGTGAGGTTCGGCAGAATGGTATAGACAGTGCTCCATTCTTTCTCCCTGTGGTAATGGGTGATGAGAGAGAAGCCTCAAGCAGGTTTCCTATGCAGGGTGTTTTTTTTCCGAGGAGTGCCTTCTTTCCCAGGAGGCAAGTTTGGTATTTGATCCTGTCTTTTAGGTTAAGCCAGTTTGTATGCTCATACAAGGTGCAAGTATGAGTGTAGTGATCTGTGCACAGGGTGAGGCGGCATGCCTTATTGAGTGCAATTTTGACCCTTTTCAGCACTGTATCAGTAGCAGCTCCATAGACCACCAGCCCGTAGTCTATTGTGGAGAGTATGGAGCTGGAGACTGAGATTCAGAATGCTTCCAGGGTGAGGGATTTCTTATGCCTATAGAGGACCCTGATCTTTGTGTTTACCACTCTGACATGGGAGTCCACGTGGTGCGTATAAGTGAGAGAGTCATCAATGGTGACTCCAAGGTACTTGAACAAGTGCACCTGCTCAATCTGCTCACCAGCCTTAAGGGTGATTACGAGGGGAGCATGCCCGCGTTCTTTGTAGGGGCTGGATTGTAGCATGGCCTTGGTTTTCTTGTAATTTAGTAGCAGCTTTTGCCTACTGAACCAGTCCTCAAGTTTATTGAAAGAGTTCTGTAGTTCTGTTTGTAGGGCAGCCTGAGAGGTGCTGCTGCTCAGCAACACGGCATCATCCTCATACAGGATAAGTTTGGTGTCACAGGCTATGGGTAGGTCATTTACAAAGAGGCTGAAAAGCAGGGGCCCTTGAATTGATCCTTGAGGGACTCCTAGGAGTACATCTCTGGTGCTGGATAACGTCTTCCCAATTTTGACTCGCTGGCTCCTGCGTGTTAGGTAGTCATTGAGCCAATTCAGGGTGTTAGGTGCCACACTCAATCTTTGGAGCTGGAGTACTAGTAGAAGGTGGCTGATGGTGTCGAAGGCTTTGGTGAGGTCAATGAAGATGGACCCCATCAATTTGCCTTCATCCAGCGCCTTGTGTGCATAGTCAGTATATTCCAGCAGTGCCGTGATGGTACTGTGTTTTTGCCTGAAACCATGTTGGTTTGGGCATAGCAGATTGTACTTATTGAGGAATTCTGTGAGTTGACTTGCCACAATTTTTTTCCAAAGCTTTGGATAGTGGGGAGAGAATAGATATTGGCCTGTAGTTTGACACTAGCACCTTGTCACCATTCTTATGCACTGGAGTTACCAGGGCTTGCTTCTATACCTCCAGAAATTGATCTAGAGCCAAGGATTTATTCAATAGCATTGTTATGGGCATGATAAGAACATCAAGGGTGAGAGATAGCAACTTCATGTCTAGTCCGTCACTCCCCAATCTGGTTTTGCCTAGGACTTTCCTGACCATCGTTAGGGCCTTCTTCACCATCACCTTCTTAAAGTAGAGGGCTGGGTGGTTAGTTATGGGCAGGTTGGTGCAATCCTGGTCCTCTGCAGGCAGAAGGTAGTCTGGAGGCAGCACTGATGACAGGTCTGTAAAGGTCTGGTTAAGGGCATCAGCAATGGCAAGCGGATCTGAGGAGGATGAGTTATTAATGTTGAGCATCTTAGGGTGCTGCTTTTGATTTTTACCAAGAATGTTCTTGATGTTGTCCCAAAACCTCTTTCCATCTCCCCATGCATTGTTCAGCTGGGTCTTATGGAAATCGGCTTTTCATGGTACAATAAAATTCGGTGCAGATTTCTAGCCATTTTTAGCACTATGTCATGCTTGCTACTACACATGAGTTTAAGGCTGTTTCCAGAGGCAGTCCCTCTCCTTTAGGAGGGAGAGAAGCTTGCCATCAATCCAGCTGTTTACCTCCCCCTGAATTTTCCATTTTGTGCGTGGTGCATAGATATCACAGATGGAATTGAAGCCTTCAGTGAAAAAACTAAGGGCCTGGTCCAGCATAGGTGCCTTGTTGATGGGGGACCAGTTGTAGACAGACAGGGCCAATTTGAGGGATCCAGGTTTGCCTTTCTGCAGAACCCTGCTCACGATGAGGTGGGGTGGGCTTTTGTCAAGTTTAGTGGTCCATATAAATGAGATCAGGGAGTGGTCACTCAGCATGTCCAGTGGAACCCTGAGTCCTGAGAATTGAGCTGGTGAGCTAGCTAAGACCCAGTCAATGAGGGTGCTGGTACCAGCCTTGTAGTTCTGCCTGGTGGGGTGAATTATGAGTTGTGTGAGATTGTGGAAGGTGATTAGGTCTCTGGAGGGTGTTGCCTCCTTACATAACCAGTTAATATTAAAGTCACCAGTCAAGATGAGTTCTGAGCCCTTTTTGAGTGTGCTAATTTCTTCCATAACAAGAGAAAGGCCTTCTTTGGCTTTTTTGGGGGCAGGTAGGTTGTGACGATGGCAAGGGTCTTGCCTTTTAGGCCAACTTGTATTTTTACCACTAGTAGCTCATACTCTGCCACAACTTTGGAGATGGGGAGGATGGAGCAACTCAGTGAGTTTCTGGCATATAAGAGGCAGCCACCACCTTTTCTGCCTATTCTATCAAGTCAAAACGCTTGGAATCCTTTGATGGCCACCTCACCATCTTTGATCCTACCTGACAGCCAGGTTTCAGTTAGGCAGAGTATGTCAGGGCATGGATGGTCATCCAAGCCTGGAGCTGGTTGAATTTGGCAGTTAGGCTGCAGATGTTTAGCAAAGCTATCTTTAGGCTGTTCACTGTATGGACCCCCTGCTCCTCAGGGTTGTTGGTCCAGGGTTTAGGCGAACATTGCCAGACAGTAGCAGTAGCAGAAAGATAACCTTTCTGGCAGATAGGGGGATGTTCATCTTCCCTTGTGTCTTCCATCGCCTGCGCTTCAGGTGAGGGAGGTGTCTATATGCCTGTGTTAAATTAGGGGGAAAGCTAACCGTTAAGGTTATGGTTTGGGAGGTTGGCTTGGCAATACCTGTGTATGGGAGGTGCAGGAGGATAAATAGCCTATCTTTACTGGAAGTGGTAGTGGCCATGTGTATGCTTTTCTTCCAGCTTGCACCCAGTGAGGATTCAGAGTGGGGAGGCAGGGGTCCGAATTCGTATATGGTACCAGCAATGCCAAAAGAGGTAGTGAGGAGGAGTAGTAATAAGTGGTTGCACCTCATGGTAGTTTGTTTGGTGTTGCTGGCCTGCTTTAACTGCTAGCTGGTTTATACTTGAAAGGGTATATAGTTGAATTATGGTGAAGTCCCTAACAATAGGGCAGGTTGGAGCAGTAATTGAGAGGAGTTAACTGGAGTGACTGGAGAAAAAGTTGAGAGCAAATGTGCGACACTGTGGGTGAGGCTGCTTTAAAAAGGGGCAGTAAGAAAATGGGTCAAGTCAGATATTGAAGACAGGGAGGCCAATAGCATAAGAATGTGCAGCAGTGGAGTGACCAATCAGCTACCAGGCAGAGGAAAGGGGCAGAGTAAGGGTCTATTTAATACTGTGAGGAGGTGGGGGGGGGTGAAAAAATTCAGTCCAGAACACAGCACAGAAAGAGATTTCCCCTAAGATCAGGAAGCGCCAGGTGTTGGGAAATCAGCCAAGGAGCAGAACTGCCAATCAGTGCCTGGGTCCTCCACTGGATGTCCAGTCAAAACAGTAGCATTCAAAACCATGAGTTTCAGAGGTCCGGTGCTTACCTGAATCTGTCCGGGGGTCAGTCGGGTGGTCTGTTAGCTGCGGCCTGCTCAGAGAGAGCCAGGGCTAGGGAAGCCCACAGATGGGCTGTCTGTGGAACAAGGAGGGAAACACAGAGGATTAAATACAGCTAGAGTACAATAGCAAGCTCAGTGGGGGCAGGCAATGAGGAAGGACAAAGCATGAGGTAAAGAGGTGTAACTGCAGGGCAATTATTTAGAGATAGAAGAGGAGTTAACGGGGGTCTGTACTTTGGCACTGGATGTCTAAGAAGGACAGCAGCAGTGGGGGTGTAAGGAAGGGTTTGTAGGTAAGGCAGAAAAGAAATTAAGCTGTTTAGAGAGACAGCATTACAAGTAGGGCAGAGAAATTAATAATTAGCAGAGTGACCAGTGTGGGGAAGGGGACAGGTTTTGTCAGTAGAGCAGAAATGTAAAGCTGCAGCAATCTTGCTCAGTAGGTAGGTCTAAGCAGTCAAACATCAGCTATTATACAATACAGTTTGTCCAGCACTAGTCACACAACAGCAAGTAACACGGAGAGGCTAGACTAGTGGCTTGTAATAGACTAGCTAAACTGGCAGGCAAAGTAAGACCAGTTGATGCATAACATAAGTAAATTACATTAACAAAAATTCAGTCCGGAACATAGAACAGAAAGAGATTTCCCTGAGATCAGGAAGCGCCAGGCATTGGAAAATCAGCCAAGGAGCTGAACTGCCAGTCAGTGCCTGGGTCCTCCACTGGGCATCCAATCAAAGCAACGGCATTCATAACCACGAGTTTCGGAGGTCCAGTGCATACCTGAATTTGTCCAGGGATCAGTCAGGCGGTCTGTTAGCTGCGGCCTGCTTGGAGAGAGCCAGGGCTACAGGAGCAGCTTGGGAAGCCCGCAAATGGGCTGTCTGAATCTGTCTGAGGGTCAGTCGGGTGGTCTGTTAGCTGCGGCCTACTCGGAGAGAACCAGGGCCACAGGATCTGCTTGGGAAGCCCGCAGATGGGCTGTCTGAATCTGTCCTCACCTTTTGTTGTCATCTCATATATTTCTTCCACTAGCAATCTGTCCACCTCTTCCCTCTGAGCTAGAGGCCTGTATATACTTATATTAGCAATTAAAGAGTTGGCGATACATTCAGGTGAACTTTAACAAAGACATAGTCCAGCATGTATTTCCCATTAGTTCTGTATTTTTCCTCCCCCTTATTTATTACTGAGGTCATTTGCATGAAAACAGGATTGCTGCTCCTGTTTATCTATTCCTACTGCTTTCTCCCTATCTGAAGTCATAGAACACTGCTTGTGACCTCACAGTTACTCCCATGGCAACAGACTGTGATGTCACAACAGAAGATTATGACTTAGAGTAGGGAGTATGCTATAGAGGCAGATGAACTCAAAATAAACTCTAAGGGACAATGATCATATAGTTATACTCATTTCTTTAGTAAGAACTTATGGGGAGGAGAAATATATAAAATATAAATGGAGTGCAAGCAGAATTGTACGTAATTATTATGCCTAACCCAATTAGCAGAAGCACTCTGGAGAGGGGGGTCGATCCCAGTCCTTTCACAGAAGAAAGGGTTCTGAAAGAACTCCTAAAACTGAAGGTGTACAAAGCAATGGGGCCAGATGGAATTCACCCCAGAATTCTAAAAGAATTAAGCAGAGAACTAGTGATACCACTGACTACTCTTTATAACAAATCATGGGAGGATGATGTGGTACCTGAGGACTGGAAGAAGGCTGAAGTGATTCCCCTTCACAAAAGTGGGAGCAAGACAGAGGCAGAAACTACAGACCTGTCAGTTTGATCTCTGTGGTAGGAAAAGTGATGGAATCACTTTTGAAGGAAAGAATTGTTGACTACCTAGAGACCAGTGGGGCACAGGACCCAAGGCAGCATGGGTTCACAGCGGGAAGGTCATGTCAGACGAATCTAATTGATTTCTTTGACTGGGTGACCAAAGTAGTAGACCAGGGAGGGGCTATGGACATGGCCTTCCTAGACTTTAGCAAGGCATTTGACACAGTCCCACACAAAAGATTAGTAGTTAAACTAACCAGCCTTGGAGTGGGTCCCAGGGTGGTAGCCTGGGTAAAACATTGGCTGAACAACAGGACACAGTAGGTAATTGTAAATAGAGTCCACTCTGAAGAAAGAGGGGCTACTAGTGGGGTACCGCAGGGTTCAGTACTGGGTTCAGTCCTTTTTAATGTCTTTATAAGTGACATTGCAGAGGGACTGGAAGGAAAAGTATGCCTCTTTGCAGATGACACAAAGATCTGCAACAGAGTTGATACACAAGGAGGCGTGGAAAGGATGAGAAGGGACTTGGCAAGGTTGGAGGAATGGTCAGAAGTATGGCAGCTTGGATTCAATGCAAAGAAGTGCAAAGTAATGCACCTGGGAAACAAAAACCCAGGGGAAGATTACACAATGGAGGGTGGAGGTAGTAACAACAACAAAAATGGAAAGGGACCTGGGGGTAATCATATCAGCTGACCTTAAGGTTGGCAAGCAATGTGAGAAGTCGGTAGGGAGGGCTGGGGGGATACTGGGATGTATAGGGAGAGACATCACCAGCAGAAAACAGGAAGTTGTTATCCCCCTGTACAGACAGTTGGTGAGACCCCATCTGGAGTACTGCATCCAGTTCTGGAGACCCCATCTCTGCAAGGACATAGACAGGATGGAGGCAGTTCAGAGGAGGGCAACTAAAATGGTGCAGGGTCTGCAAGAGAAGCCATACGAGAAGAGACTAAAGGAGCTTAATATGTATACCCTTGAGGAAAGGAGGAAGAGGGGGGACATGATGGAAACGTTTAAGTACCTCAGTGGAGTCAACAAAGTCCAAGAGGGTAGCATCTTTCAGAAAAAGAGATGTGCAAGAACAAGGAGACACAATTTGAAGATAGAGGGGGGACGTCTCAGGGGCAATGTGAGGAAGTATTTTTTCACAGAGAGGGTGGTGGATGCATGGAACAGCCTTCCTGAGGAGGTTTTGGGGTCTAAAACTGTGGGAGAATTCAAGAATTCATTGGACAGTTATAAGGCAATTTTTGTGGGGGGGTAGAAAGAAATAGGCTGTTGATTAAACAGGATCTGTAGCTTATCCTCTAGGTAGGGAAATGGGCAGACTAGGTGAGCCAAGCGGTCCTTATCTGACGTCATAGTCTATGTTTCTATGTTTTTTGAAGTTTTCTTTGAGGAGTCAGTAGTGCTTTAAAAGTCTACAATACTGTATAAGTGGAATTGGGTTTATTAGCCTGTACAGTAACACTGAATGGATAACACAATTGAAAATTGTGTTTTTCCTGCCTGCAAACTGAGAACAGCCTTTGCATGTTCCAAAGATGACAGTAAGACCTAGCAGTATAAGACACAGTGGTAGAAACATGGAAATATATTTTATGTTGTGTGCAAAGTGAGAATAGGTTTTCTATGCTTAACAGATGACTGAGAGAAAAATCAGTGTATGAAAAAGTATCTTGAAATTAAGGGGTATTGATTTTTTAATATACCTCCCCGCGTTTTTCTTGTCCTCCCATCCCCAAAAAACTGCACTTAATTTGGGGAAGGGAAGTAGAAACATAATTAGATTTATTTATGCTTATTTTATTGGATTATTAATTATTATATGTATGTTTTTGTAGGGTCAGTCATGATTAAGCTGCTACAGCAAAACATTGATTTGGCAGTTGAACACTGTATATAGGAACTTTTCAACACTGAGATGGAGTTTCGTTCTGTTCTGTTGGTAAACTGCAGTGCTACTTAAAGATATCCGTACATCCAGGCAAAGAAATTGGGAGTGCCCACCACCTACTATGGACTGACAAAAAAGATGTACTGGACAGCAGGTCACATGCTTTGCTTTTCTTCCCCAGCGAGGCAGTCCAGTTGACCTGTCACCCTGCTATGGGCTGATACGAGAGGTGTACATGTACAGCCACAAAAAAACAGAGGTGTACTCTCACATTTATTAAAGTGTAGTGTATATTGTGCAGTATCAGAAGTGCAAATGAGCAAAACTTGGGTAAAACTACAGAGGCAGCATGTAACCAACATCCAATAACCTGATATTTCGCACTAGCCTATGTTGTGCTTCCTCGGAGGTGCTCCCTGACACTCCCAGTTTCTTTGTCTGAACTTTCCTGATCTTTACCAGTACTTGCCACCCTCTCACCAAGCCAACCACTTCCTTGGTGATTAGTGGTACCCCATCCCTCTCCCCATTTGATCTGTGTCTTTCTTTGTGGCTATAACTGTCTATGGTGTCTGATCCTGTCTGCCCATAAGTGAGAAAAAAGTAAATTTATGTTGATTTAGTTTATAACTGTTGACTCACTGATTTTTCCCGTATATCAAAACAATGATCTGCATATGTCAATATTAATTTACTATAGTAACATTGTGCTTTAAACACATACTTTATATTTTGAAAAAACATAAAGACATGGGCTTGATTCTGGAAGCTCCGGCGCAGGCCAAGGGGCTTGTGCCACAATGAATGGTGCACAGTGCCCCTTGCACCAAACAAAGTGCCAAGAGTGATACTCAATGGCAGCCTGCATCACCCACAGGTTGCCTGCCCCAAACAGGGCTTGCACCACCCAGGCACCCAACAATGGGCTGTGACCTGGTGCTAGGGGGCGTGTGGCAGATGCAAGCTGCCACATTCTCTAATGTTGGATTCAGTCCTCTCCCAGAGGGAGAAATTCTGAGTAACCGGGGCTGGTCTAAGGGTACATAGAAAAATCTCCTCTGGAAGAGTTGCCTGTTTGTGGCATTGTGCCGCAGTCCCCCCACCCTGATCCTCAATGTCCCCATTCTTATAACAATTAATAGTGTGCTTTTCATTGGTGGAGCAGTGCCCCTCCCCAATCCCCAATATCCCCATTCTTATAACAATAAATAGCACCCCTTTCATTGGTGGTCCAGTGGCCCCACTCCCCAATCCCTGATGTCCCTGAATACCTGATTATAAATAAATAAAAATCCTGGTGATCTAGTGGCTCCCCTCCCCGATCCCCCTTGTTGCCCATAATATAAATAATTCAGATTTATTTATTTATTTATTTATTTTTGTTAACCAGGTAAGCACACTAGACAACAAGTGCCTATTTTCAGGTGCGACCCAGAAGGTTACAGAGTACATAAAACACATTATACAATGTCAAGGTAACATACAATGTCAAGGTAACATACAGGCCCTCATACCAGAAGTTCCAGGGTACAAGAGATACAGAATACAGAGTCAGGATAACATACAGATGCACGCACTAGTGGGTGGGACAGCAACAGTACACATGGCTAAATTATACAGTCAAGTAGGCAGTACATCAACAGGGTACATAAGTAGCAAGGGGAGGTAGAAACTCAGCAGGAGCAGCAAGGCAGCGAGTTGGCCAAGCACCAGCAAGATGTGAAATTAGTATTGGGAGGCAGAATCAGCAGGAGACTACGTGGCCGTGGCGGTGACAACTCCCACGAAAATGAAAGTACAGACAATACAAAATGCTTGACCAGAGGGAAAGGTGGGCGCATCAAAGTGCAGCTAGAATGAGTGCTGAAAATGTAAGAGGGTGCATCTCTAAGGACGGGCAGAAAGTGCTTAAGGCAGTAGTGTCAGAGGGGAATGGTGGCCGGAGAGACAGCACACAAAATCCAGAGCGGGAAGGGGACAAGGGTAAGGGAGAGACTTCTCTGGGTTATACAGCACATAGGCAGGTAGAAGCCATTTTGAGGAAGTTCTATAGGGATGTTTTGAAGCAAGGGTGGGAGGGGAGGCACGAACTAGGGCAGGAAGGGAGTTCCAAAGGCGAGGCGCATATACAGAGAAGGCCTGGTCACCAGTGAGAGAGTGTGTCCTTGGGACCAGCCGGGCCTGGTCAGCACTAGACCTTAAGTGGTAGGCAGGGGTTACATGTTTGAGGGGTAGAGCAAGAGCAGAGGGGTTCTCCGTTCTAACTATATTGTCAATGAAATTGCTGAGGACAAAGGCACGGTGTTTCTCAGGGAGACCCTCAGTCAAGAATAGAGCTCACAGCGATGTGTAAAGGCGAGGCAGAGAGTGCGAAGTGACAAATGTTGTTATATGCTGTATCACATTTTGCTAGACTGGAAATCAGAACTGGGGCAAAAGTTACAAGCCCGTAGCAGAGCGTGGGAAGGAGAATCCCCCTGGCATGGCGAGCCGAGCAGGCGTAGTGAGGCAATCCTTAGCTCTGTAGGCTAGTCCAAGCTTGCTGTTGGTGGCTTTACATATGTTCCTAAGGTGCTCAGTAAGATCCAGTTGAGGATAAAGGGTGATGCCAAGGTACTTGACGGAGTCAATGACCGGCAGGAGGAAGCTGTTAGCCCCAAGGATAGCTAACGGAGTAGTGCAGGAAGTGATTCTGGCCACTGAACCAAAAGAGCATAGCTTGGGTCTTGTCCAGGTTTATGGTGAGCTTGTGTCCCACGAGCCAATGCTGGATACGAATGAAGTCTGAGTTAAGACGGGAATTGATGGTTTTAATGTCCTGGTAACTAGCCAGTACTACGAGGTCATCCGCGTAAAGAGTAGTGTGCCCATAGGATGCAATGGAGGGCAGCTCATTTTTTGTAAAGGGAAAACAAAATAGGGCCAAGGACAGACCCCTGGGGGACCCCGCAGATAACTGAGGAAAGGGCCGAGCAGGCACGGTTGAAGCTGGTGTATTGCTGTCACCCCACCCCCCAAGGCAGTTGGAGAACCATGCGAGGGCCTGGGGGAAGAATCTGATCGAGTGTAGAGTAGAGTGGAGGAGATTATGGTCAACCCGATCGAAGGCCTTAGAGAGGTCAATGAAGATGGCTTCCAGTCAGTTTACCTTGGTCCATCAAGGATCTGATCTCAGAGTGACCACAGCAATTGCAGACGCTGTGCTGTGCCCCTTCCTGAAACCATGCTGTGCAGGGAAGAGAACTCCGTACTCCTGTAGGTAGTGGGAGATTTCTGCAGCCACTGCCTTTTCAAGGAGCATACATATAGCAGACTATGGCTATGGTGCGATAGTTTTTCATCTCTTTAGTGTCTCCATGCTTGTAGACTGGGACAACCCTGGCAACTTTCCATATGTCAGGTATGGTTCCTGAGATAAGGGAGGAGTTGAATAATATGAGTGACAGGCTGTGCAAGGAGGGGGGGCCCCCAGGCTAAGCAGCTTAGGCTCGAGGTTGTCGTGACCTACCCCCGTATGGTAGGGGAGACTGGCGAGGAGTGCCTGAGTCTCTTTAACTGAGATTTGTTAAAGGTATAATGGTGGACGGGAGGGGGAGGCTCACCCCGGGGTATTTGGGTGGAGGATTGGGAGGTGGGTGGAACAGACATGTCTGAGAACATGTCGTTGAAAGCAGAGGCAATGGTACGGGGATTATTGCAGTTAATCCCCCCGACATTCATCTCCGCGAGCATTTCCTTGGCGGAACCCCCAACCAGGTTTTTGATGTTTTTCTAAAAGCGCCGGGGGTTATAGGCCGAGTTTAGCAGGGCGGATTTTCAGTACTCGCTCTTGGCAGTGCGTATGGCTCTCTTACAAGAGTTTCTGAGCAGCCGATATTCTTGGAGGTCGTTATTGCTGCAGGAGATTTTGTGTTTCCCCCAGCATTTGTCTCTTTGCTTCATTAGGGAAAGAAGACCTCCATGGAGCCACTTCGTGACAGTGCCCCTCACCCTCCTTTTTGTAAGGGGTGCATGCCTGTTTTGCAGGGGAGTGAATACGGCCAGAAAGTGGTCAAGAGCGGCACCAGAGTCATTAGTGCTATGGACCGTGGACCAGTCGGCACCACTTTGCTGGGGATTTTAAGTGAAGTGGAGCCCCAGATGCAGTAGGTAGGTGAGTGATCAGAGATGGCATACGGGAGTATTCCTGCATGGACAATATTGTCCAGTCTGTTACTCAGTATCCAGTCAATCAGCGTGCCTTTGCCCCCCAGGAGGAGATCCTGGTTGGGCCCGAGATGGTCTGACTGAGGGCGAGGCCAGAGAGAAGAGGCTCGAATTGCTTGGAATTGGACCCCAGCCAGTTGAGGTTGAAATCCCATGGCATAAGCAGCTAGTTTGAGCCTACCTTAACTTTAAGGTGGTCAAGTAGGGCGGAGAGTCCTAGGATACCTCCTTTCGGGTGGTTATAGGGCACAGACCAGATGCACCTTTTTTGTGTTCCCAAGCAGGAGGAGGGAGTGAATGAACTCACAGGCTGTGGCATCCGGGTGTGAATGAGAGACAATAGACACATTAAGGTGCCCCCTATAGTACAGTAGCACCCCCCCATGTTTATTTCTTGCCCTGTCCCTCCTGATGAGGCTGTAGCCCGGTATGGCGCACGCGGGGTCAGAAATATGAGGCTTCGGCCAAGTTTCCGTGATGGTCATAATGTCCAGCTTGTAGAGGGCCACCCAGGCCATAAGATCAGCTAGGTTTTGGAGAATGCTGTGGATACTGAGGTGCACTACCTTTAGGCCTTTTGGGGAGAGCCAGGTCAAGGGAGGTTTGAAGGGGTAGTGGGAAGCAGGAGGACCTTGGCAGCAGGTTAAGTTACCAGCCTGCATAAGAGGAGCAATGGCCATGCCTTAGGAGGTAGTGAGGATGAGTTGGGTACCCAGCGAGTGGCGGATCCCGTCTGACAGTGCCGCACGGCCTGGGTTAGCAGGGGGTAACGCGGTGTGGTTGTTGAAGCCCTGGCCCCGAGGACAAATGCTAAGATCTTATGGAAGCAGTTTGAGGAGCCACCTGAAGCCTCAACTCAGGGGTGGAGAGATCTCAGCCTTCCAGAAACTAGCACCCTGTGGAGTATAGGTCAATGGCCGCAGTGACCAGTGGGACAGAGTACATGCCCGGAGAAGCAGTGAACCAGGGGACAGAGCTAGATAATAGTGGTGCTAGATAGAGCTAGTTACATTTTTGGGGCAGAAACTGAAAAGCTATAGGTAGCCAGGCTTGTTCAACTAAGCAGGTGAAATATGAGGAGGCCTCTAGTGGTGAAAAAATATAGCCTGCAGATGGTAAAGTGGGCTGATTGGTTATTTTCAGCCCAGGTGAGCAGAGCTAGTGCTATATAGCACAGTGACGACCACGGGTGGTGGTGGGGGCGGTGGGTCAGCCAGTGCAGCCGGTGGGGCCAGTACTCCCGCTCAGCAGAGGCAAAGATGCAGCAGAGCTTCCCGCATGGCAGAGAACATGACAGAGGAAGTCGGAAGCCGAGGAGAGTTCAACCAGCGACTGCATTTTGCAGGGTATTGACTGATTAGAATTGGAGGTTCTTCCAGCAGCGAGAAATTACCTGGCACACTAGTATCGGGCTTGGGGTCTCGCTCCGGAGGGTGGGGGAGGGTAGGCAGTGGCAGCCCTCACGACCTTTCAGACAGGACCCTCACGGGATCCGATTCGGCTTTCCTGTTGAAGAGAGAGAGAGAGAGCAGTGATGAGACCTATATATCCAGGCAAGGGGGAGGAGAGAGGGAGGCAAACAGGAGTGAGAATGTGGGGGAGGCCTAAGTGAGCAGACAGGGTGCAGGAAAGGTCAGGAATCCTTTACCAAGTAAAACGCTGCTGAGCCTACGTATGCAACATACAGAATATCCTTAGCACTGTAAGTATACAATATCCTTAAAGCTGTAAGGTGAGGCAGAGAACACTAAACAATTAAACTCTACCTATAGTATGCTAACTTATACACACTGCTATCTATTAAAGAACGCCGTGCTTCAGGGGTCAGAGACTGCAGTAGCGAATCAGAACTATAAGAATATCCTTAGCACTGTAAAGTATGCAATATCCTTAAAGCTGTAAGGTGAGTCAGAGAACACTAAACACCAAGCACTACCGAGATTGCAGTAGCAAATCAGAACTATAAGAATTTCCTGTCTCCCCAAATAACCCAGAGGACACAGTGCTACTGAGGGAGAGACTATCAGAATGCACATGAAATCCTCTAATATTCATTTAAGGCAATCCTGGGCTGAGAGGGTAACCAATAGGTGCTAATGTGACCTGGCTCTTAAGGAGCCAAGTGGATTCAGTCCAAAAGCAGGAGAGGCACTGAGTTTTCGGCGACTTTAAAACCTATCAGCACACCATCGCCGTCTTTTAAATGTAAAATGGCGCTAAGTTCAGTCCTCCGCTCAGCAGAGGCAAAGACGCAGCAGAGCTCCCTGCGTGGCAGAAAGCATGCCAGAGGAAGTCGGAGATGCCCAGAGAGGCTCAGCCAGGTGACCTCTTGTTGCAGGGTAAGCTGTTTGATTGGAATTGGAGGATCTTCCAGCGAGTGAGAAATTACCTGGCACACTAATATCGGGCTTGGGGTCTCGCTCCAGAGGGTGGGGGAGGGCAGGCAGCGGTGGCCCTCACAACCTTTCAGACAGGACCCTCACGGGATCCAATTCGGCTTTCCTGGCACACTAGGCTTGGGGTCTCGCTCCGGAGGGTGGGGGAGGGCAGGTAGCGGTGGCCCTCACGACCTTTCAGACAGGACCCTCATGGGATCCGATTCGGCTTTCCTGGCACACTAGTACCAGGCTTGGGGTCTCACTTCAGAAGGTGGGGGAGGGCAGGCAGCGGTGGCCCTCATGACCTTTCAGACAGGACCCTCACGGGATCCATTCGACTTTCCTGGCACACTAGTATTGGACTTGGGGTGTCACTCTGGAGGGTGGAGGAGGGCAGGCAGCGGTGGCCCTCACGACCTTTCAGACAGGACCCTCACGGGATGGTGGTATAGTGCCCCCCCACCCTGATACCTGATGCTGCCCATAATAAAAATAATATATATTGCCATTTTCCCTGGTGGACTAGCAGTCACCTTCCCCGATCCCCAACTCTGCCCCTAATGTTAATTATTCAGAATTCCCCCACCTGTGGTGGTATAGTGGCCCCCCACCCTGCTCCCCAACCCGCCATCCTGAATCAGAGCTGGTGATCAGCACAGCCCACTTCACACCTCCACAGCTGGCTGCTAACTGAACTGTCAATGAGCCCATACTGGAAAGTGTACACGCGCGTATGCTTTTACAGTACATGCTCACTGACAGTTCCATCAGTGGCCAGCTATGGAGGTGTGAGGTTAGCTGTGCTGGTCACTGTATCTGATTCAGGATGGTGGGGGGGAGGTGGGCACGACCTGCTGGGGTTCAGGGGTGAAGGGACACTGTACCACCATGGCTGGGGGCAATCTGAATAATTGCTATTAGGGCAGCATCAGGGATTGGGGAGGGGGACCACTAGTCCACCAGGGAAGGTGGCAATATGAATTATTTTTTATTATGGGCAGCATCAGGGTTTGAGGAGGGGGGCCACTATACTACCAGGGAAGGAGTTTTAGTTATTGTACTAGGGGATTGGGGATGAGGGGACCGCTTGCATTTGTGGCAAAGAGCCTGCAGCAGCCCCTTCCCATGCACCATGTGTTTGCTACATGGGAGAGGTTGCCACAGGTGTGGGGACGTAGGTGTCGGGACCCCTCCTGTAGCAGAATCTGGTGCAGGGTCCCTGGCGCACCGGGCTTTGGTGCAAGCTGCTGTTTGCCCAGCTTGCACCAATCACAGCCCTTTTTGAGACTTGAGCCCATGGGTTTAATGATCAGGAGGCTGGATCTCACTGATCTCCAGGCTCCTTAATTTTTGCAACTCTTTCATACAGTATGTCGATGGTGGAATGAAGATGCACCAAGAGCCATCTGTACCACTTGTAAAACTGACCCTTGTTGTGTGCTGGTTGTTTTTTAATACCCACATTTAGAAAGACTACTTTAAAATGAAACTATTATTTTAGTTCTGACTTCCTCAGCTGGCAGAGGGAATGTTAAAATGCAGATGATTCTGGATGCAACTGTGCACCGAATCCCTTCCATCAGAGACCCTTTAAAAACAAATTCATACTAAATTCCCTCTACACCCACATTACTACTGTCTCGATTGAAGTACTGTATGTTTTTTTGAATTTGGGTCGGGAGGTATGAAAACACACATTTACTGTAAAATAGAAAGAAAGTATCTGATTTTGGAACCCTTGGAAAATTGGTTGACAGATTTTTTTGTTGTTTTTATTGTTACATAATACAGTATACTAGTGTTGCTCAAACAGTATCCTAGAAATTAGGATACCAACAGATACCTCCCATTTGGCCAGATAGTTGCTGGTGTAGGATAGCAGTACTATCTGACCATGTATACTACTCTCTAGGATCCAGCTTGGATCCTAACTATCTGACCTAGGATCCATCGCTATCTGACCCCAGATCCTAATTTTTGGACCTAGGATCCCTGGATCCTAATTAGGATCCATCACTATCTGACCCCGGATCCTAATTTTTTGACCTAGGATCCATCACTATCTGACCCTGGATCCTTCATCTGTCTTTGTTAGGATTTCTAGTAGGATCCAAGGTAGGACACCAGCACTATCTGACAGATAGCAGTAGAATCCACAAAAGCACTATCTGAGCAACACTACTGTATACTGTATCATTTTCAAGCTGTAGATGTAGATGAAAATGGCAGACAGGAATGATGCTGATCAGATCAGGATTGAAAAGGGAAAGACCAAGAAAAGAGGCATGAGAGTGAGAGTCTGTACCTTACAGAATGCCTGGCTCAATAAGAGGGAAGGATGATGAATCATATGCCACATAAATAAAGCCTCCAGGTATAAAATTCAAATGAGAGGATATAGCAGATCAAGAAAAACTATTTGTGAATGGGAATGCAGGTGTTATATCAGAATTAGTGCAATGCAGTTGGAGAAAACAACATACAATCATAATTAAGAAATCGCCTTCCCAAAAGAATGTAATTGTACAGTGGCATTCTCAACCAGGTTCGATCCACCATACAAGAAAAGTGAAAACATTCTATATACAGTGGTTCAGATCTGAGCTTTAGGAAACTGAAGCATAGACTCTTCTCATGAGTATTCATGAGGACTGTTTAACTAACGGTTACTTCTTCAGACATTCAGGACTGAATTGATAAACTTCTTTATAGACAAGGAGCAAAACAAAATTAGCTATATTTTAAAATTACATTAACATATGGATTTGATTAATAAAACACATTTTGAAAATTTATTTTTATAGTTGTTCTGTGTAAGTATCTCTTAGAAATCTTTATTTTTTGTGTGCCTTTATCTGTGTCTGTGATTTGCAGTTTAACATTGTTAGTGTTTGATCCATTGTTGCACTTGTTCCCCAACTGCTCAGGACACATCTAGAAATGAGCCTCGTTCCAGCCCAGTATGCCTACCTGACCAAAATAAAATTAAATAAATATATGGGAATAATGCTTATTTGTGCCCATGGCACATTCAAGTATAAAATGGAAGTATAAATGCATTTGGGACTGGGACATGAAGGATTTTAATTGCACAAAATGAGTGAATGAAGTTTCTCCCCATTGTTACAAAAGTTGACTGTAACTCAGCGGAACCACACCGTTGGCTGTACTGCTAGCAGTGCATGAGGTTCACATGAACAAGTGGCAAATCTCCTGAGAACACAGTGGCAATATTTTTGTGACCAGAGTGCCACTCCCCCTGCACTGTTAGGCTTCTCTTGTGAAAAATGGAGTGACTCTTCCAATCCCCTGTTAGGCCTCTCATGTGATGTGCTATGTAGACTTGCTCTCCCTGCCCTACAGAGCCTATCATATGCCACATAGAGTGGCATCACATGTGTGACCAGGGGATCTTTCATTGGATTGTGAGCCTGCACCCAGCAGATAAGAAAAGTTAGAACTAGTGGCATCAGATGCTCAGCCAGGGAGAATGGGATTGGGAGTTGGAGGCAGCTGGGGTGCAGGAGCTGTACAATCAACCATGGAGCAAAGGGAGGAAAGAGAAGCAGTGGAAAACAGTGCCAACTCAGAGGATGTAAGAAGGATTGCGGGGTCCAGCGAGCATAAAGACTGAAGTGGTCTATTAATGGTAATGCCAAAGAGTTTCTCTCCTGGTAACTTGAATACCTCACTGACCTCACTATTAAGCTGAGCCTGACTGCAAGAGAAATACTTCTGGTGGTGCCAGTGAGAAGCTTGTGGGTGCCATAACTCTACAATGCTGACTGGGGAAAGAGGAAGGTACTAGAGAATTAATGGTAAAGAAGAACCAGAACAAAGGAGTCAAAAGTACAGCCAGTTGACTGGCAGTCAAGTCACCAGGAGAGAGATTACAAGACCAGGAGTAGGCATGGAGGACAAAGGAGGAAGAGGGAGACATTAGCAGCAGAGTACAAACTCCATCCCCAATTTCCAGCAAAGCTGCTACTCCCGGCTCATATTCATAGCATGAATTAGAGTTTGTGAATGTGCCCTTAAATGGAGGACTGGAGACAGCCTTGGGGGAAGCCTTTATCTACACATAACAAAAAACAAAACACCTCACATAAAGATATAAAGATTAGTAAACATAAAAAAAGACCAACCTTGTTGGCATGTGCCAAATCTTGTTGTTGTTTTTTTTTTTTATTTACTTGTCCATCCAAGGTTTGCAATATGTTTTTGCCCACTTTTCTGTGAAATCTGTATAAAGAGCTTTCACCAAGATTTTCTAACTTCATGGTGCAGTTGTGATCTCACAGTGCTTGCCATGGTCACAGACTGCAGTGTAATTAATATAGCAACTGTGTGTAGTCACTTCAGGCTAGTCAGACATTTTTGACACTACCAGTGGAACAGTAACTTTTTAATGCAAAATGTTTCAAATACTGAAAATGGGATACTTCTAAAAAGTTAAAAAACTGTAAAATGTAATGCATGTGTTATAGACATAATTCTTTTAAATGATTAAATCTAGTAATCACCCAGCCACTCTTACAGTTCTTACTTCAGCCACAGTATAAACCTTGGTCTTCACTACTGTGTCATGAAACTCTTAATCTTGCCTTTCTGTTGAAGAAGGAGTTCTGCAAAACATTTAATGAACTAGGCATCAATTGCTAAAACATGCACTGTAGATAATTTATAGGTAAAACTGCTAAAATATCAGTAGTGTTTATAGGATACTATATAATAAAAGGTCAAACTAAAGCATGCACTGACTTTATATTGAACAAGACAAGCAAATGAACTGTCTTTAGTACTGGACTCATAGCAGAGTCACCCTAGGTGCTGATCCTTTGATCCAGTATGATTCAAATGAATGCAGACATGACCTTAAGTACTAAAGTGTCCCTAGATAAACGTGGTGTTGGTGCCCCCCCACCCAGAATTACCCTTTTGGTGGTTCCTGACAGTCAAAAACAGAAGGATTTATTGATCTGGAGCCCCCTCATAACTGGCATCCCTTGGAGGTGGACTAGTATACCTACAGTATCCTTACAGCCAGCACTGCATGTATGTTGTTGTACAGTATACTGTATCTGCATTTGAACCAGACTTCAAGTAATATTTCCCTTTTCCCAATGAATGTAATATCCAAAATTGCAACACACGTAGAAAGAAGTGAGATGACTGACATAACACCACTAGGGGAAGGCTTTGAATGCAGAGTATGTGTGTGTGTGTGTGTGTCTGTGTGTGTGTGCATGCGCGAGTGTGCGTGTTTGTGTTTCTGTGTGTGTGATTTTGTGTTTGTGTGTTGTGGTGTGTGTGTGTTTCAGTTTGTTCACATAGCTAGAGGAAGTAAAAAAAAACAAATGGTAATGAACAAAGGACAAAGGTGCTCCATATACATTTAGACAAAAAACACTTTTCAAGGGACCCTGATAGTATTTTATATCTACGATGCTCAGTATAAAATATACATCTTATAGACAAACTTAATGTAAGGGTAGATCACATCCTGTTGCTGGGTATGCTGCATAATACATTTGCCCTGTCAAGCGTTATTTTCTATGTGTTGTGCAGCAAGAAAGGCAAAGCATGAAGACCACTGTCTCTGTTATTTGTGCTAGTTTGGTGAGACATCTCAGGTTGTCACAGAAAATTCTGCCTAATTTTAGTGTTCAGTAATTCATTACTTTACTTATCCTGATTGCAATCAATTGTATAAGACACCATTTTGTAATCATTTGGGAGCAGCCTTTACACTACAGAATGCAACTTGGGGGAGTCTGTGCTTTTCTTTAGGAAAGGAAACATCAGAACAAGCTGTGAAAAGTTTGAAAGAGCTTGTAAGACTGAATAAAAACCTCCACCAGAGCCTCATCACTGCCTTTATTAAGTGTCACTAAATACTAAACATTATTTACTTGTATGCATATATTCAGCTTGCAAACTGTCAAAATTTCCCCTCCCCCTTCCCTCTTCTAGTACCCTCCTGGCAAATGTGGAGTTAAAGAATCTATGACTTACAAAAATAGTGAACCTGAGATATATTGTATGCATTAAGCGTGAAATAGAAAATGTTACATTCACAGTCACTGGTTGAGATCCCCTTATCTCACTCTAGAGCACAACTGACTTTTACGGATACATGCCGCTAATGCAGGCGACCAAGGCTGCTATACTAGAGCACTAGCAGATGTTATATGCTTTTTGTTATTTTTTTTTCTATGCAACCAGTCAACTAATCAGACCCAACAAAAGAAATTCAGTCAGCTGTTTAAAGGTAAATTAAACCTTCTTTGTAAATATATTCTTTTCAGTTATTCAGGGTACCCAGAAATTTGTCTACAGCTGATGGTCCATCTGTATCTTCTGTCATAAAAAGCAGATATTCAGTATTTGTAATGTTGTAGCTTCTGTAACATAAAGAAATAGGAGTTTTTAGACTTCAGCTCTGTTCTTACCTTCAGCTGGAACTAAAAATACAAGTTTCTACAATTGTCTTATATTACATTTAAGTTTACACTGATGAATTAAATATATTTCTCAGAATAATCAGGTCTGTTTTTTACCCATTAGTTCATGAATGCACCCATGTTCACATCAAACAAAAAAAAAACTTTTAATACATTTCTTTGACATCAGTCTGCTATATTATCTTATTTTTTCAAATTCTATTCTTTTCACAGAAGCACAGAAATTGTGGCACAGGAGGAAGCCATTCTGCCCTAGTTGCCTGTGTCACAGTTCTTCCTCTCACGGGTATATTTTATATTAATCCTATTTTCCCCATACCCTTTCATATTCCTCCTACTCAAGTAATTGTCCAGTTCCTTTTTTTAAAATATTATTATTGATTCCACATCTATATCCAGGACTAAAGCATTCCACATCCCATTGACCCTCTATAGTAAAACAAGTTTTGTTCCTTTCTGTTCTCTGTTTATATGCATCTAGGTTTGTTTCTGAGATTATGCCCCTTGATCTTGATTTTATACTTTGACTTGAATCAAGGTATATCTACTTGTATTCATTATTCATTGTTAAAATGCAACCTAAGATATGCATGAAGACAGCTGTGTCACCCTTAATGGCTTTTATTTCTTTGGATGATGTGGCAGAAGTGCCCTTGGTCTCCAAACAGCTTTAGATTTCTGAAATAAACTGGATAATAAAGAAGGCAATGAGGGCAGGCTTTTCAAAGCACATGACACAAGCACAGTTCATGATTTGGGGCATAGCTTTTATCAAGGCAAATGTGACAAAGCATTTGTGGGTCATTTTTGAATGTTTCTGTGCATTTGCAACATATCCTCACTTTATGGCACAAAAGTGATGCATTCATCACTGTTTTGACACATGCATTATTTTCAGAGTGTAACTTGCAGCACTTGTGGCACAAAGCTAAAGAGCAGCTGATGCCTTTGGGAAAACTTTGGAAAATCTAACATTTAGACCCAATTCAGCTTGTAGTTTTTGTAAGCAATGAGACAAGATGGGGTATGCATTAAACAGTTCTAACGCATGGCTAGGGAAACGTAGTGAGGCACGAGGCCACAGGTCGAGTGCGTCCAGTCCCCTAGCTGCGCATTAGAACTGTCTAATGCACATCCCCAGAGTGGCTTATTGTGCTTATAAAATGGGCCTGCATATTCTAAATGGGGTTTCTAATTTTAGCTGTGCATTAGACACTTCTAATGCACGACTAACAACCAATCAGATTGCTTGAAATCCTTTGCCCATTTTATTAATATCTTGTAAACTTTCTCCTGTCCATTATTTATTACTGAAGAAATTCCCATAAAAACAAGGGGCCTGATTCTAGAAGGGGTTACACCAGTGGTGGAGGAATAGCCGGTGCAGCCGGGGTAGTGGCACAGGGGCCCAACACACTTAGGGGCCCATTGTAATCATACACCGATTTGCCATTTTTTTGGCAAAGAATCCACATTTTTGTCATCTTTTGCTGTCTTTGGGTTGACTGACAGATTCACACCAGCTGACTGAGCTGTCAGCCACACAGCCTGCTGTGGCCACCACACGTACTGCAGATGGCAGCACTGAGAGGCTTGCAGGATGCGCCAATGCGCTATGCGCAGGCAAGTCGGCGAGCAACACAGTGACGCTCAAAGCAGCAACAGGGGCCCCATACTGGTGAGTCTATGTAAGAAAGATGGACCTTTAAAAAAAAAACGAGTCTCTGGAGCAGTGGCTGACTCCACCTTAGCCTTGGTTGGGTAACAGTATATGGTTGCTGTGGAAACCTCACTCATTGTTGACCCATTTCAGCTCTTTGGAAGATTTCTTTTTTTTGTATTGGTACCACCTGCTGGGCACTTTGAATTGGAAGTCGCTTCCAGGAGCACTCTGGGAGCAGTAATGGAATGGACCTGCTGTTAGCTGATTGGCTTAGCAGAACGGATGTAGCCAAAAAGATGCACTCCTAGTGGGCTTTGCATGTAAACTAGTGCCACATGAGAGAGCAAATTGATTAACTTGCTGCTATCGCCGGCCCACATTCCACCACCATACCGGTGATTGATTTAGACCTGATGACCTCCCAACAAAACAAACTCCTGGTTTGCTCAGACATGGTGCTGGAATTAGTGAATACTACAACTTGAAGGTAGGAAGGAAATTAATTTGGACTGCTGTGACCTGTGAGACGTCAGCTCAGCTACTGGCACTACCTGGCTGGACAAATATGATGACTCAGCTGCTGCTAGTGGACTTTGAATTTAGTCTGGCTGGCTAAGCTTGCTTTCTTTTTGGCCTGGGTGTGGATGGATGGCACAAGCTGCAGTGGACTTTGACCTGCAGTTCTTTCTTGGCCCGATTTTTTGTTGTTGTTGTTGTTTCTGCCTGGGTTACACTAGGGCTGTGGTCGGATCTTTGACTTGGGGTTGTGCTGCACTGCAGTAGATTGCCTTGCCAGAGGTCTTTAGAAAGATGGGTCAGGTGCTGGGTCCAATATCTAGAGTAATCTGCTCAGAGAATTTGGGAGAGTGTTTCCCAGAACTTCAGCCAGTAGTGTATGTATTATTTATATTATAAATAATACATACACTATAGGCTTCTGGGCATATATATATTGCTTGGAGAATGTACAGCGTGGAATGGACTGGACTGGACTACAACTACATGTACCTCAGTTTGTGCACACACACTGTAAATGTAGTTATCAGAGCTGAGGGACAGCAGGCTCAATCAGGTTGTTTGTGGGCCAGTTTAATGGCTGTAGTAGACTCTGGGGAAGGGACTAGAGTGCAACTTACTGGGTATGGGAAGGGGGTAATAGGGTAGAAAATTCTGTTTCAGATGACCCCCCAAAATTCACCAGAATGCACCAAAAAACAAAAATTTTGTGAGGGCCTAGTCGGCCCCAAGACCACCAGCCTATGCTTTACATTTTTGGTGCATACACTTTTTTTAAGGCTGGTTATTCCTTGCCTTGCTTGCTTTGTTATTTACGCTCTTCTGTTCTGCTGTCTGCTCTCTGTCCGCCCCCCCCAAAGTCGAGTCCTCTGGAGTTGCTTGCCTCGCTCACTGCTATTGTGACTCTGTGATGCCTGTTGTTGTGTGGCGCCAGTGCCACTGTCATCATGCCCACTCACTTGGGACCCCCCCCCAACATGCTGCTGCCTACAGCCTGCAATGACCATGTCAGTGTGCTGCTGCTGGGGCCGGGGAGGAATCGGAATCAGCTGCGGTCAAATCATTGCGACAATGACAGCAGGCATACAAGTATTAGTGCTCTAGCGCCTGAGTGAGGAGGATGACTGGGGAGACAGTTGCAGCATAGCAGTGGCCAGGCAGGCCTGCAGGCCAGCCACCAGCAACCTAAGCTCTTAGCTCCTGGGTTCCATTTCTGGGCTTTGCCTTACTTCTGGGCCTGGCTGTTTTGGGGGGCACAGGCAACAAGGCCAAGGGAGCATAACACAGGGTGCCACAGACATAGGCTGCAGCCACCTTAGCTGAGGGTTTACCTTTTTTTTGTGGTGTGTGAGGGGGTGGGATTCTCAGAGGTCAGGAGTCCCTGGGGGGTCACTCACTTCTCACTCAGTGTGAGAGTGAGCAAGCAAGTAATAGAATAATAGAAAACAAAATACTGTGTGTGCTGCTGCTTGCCTGGCCAGGGGGGCCAGCCCAGGGGCACAGCCAGCCCAGTAAAGTTACAGTCACTGACTGTCTGACAACTCTCTCTCTCAGTCTGTCTGTCTATCTACTCTCTACAGTAAGATTAATCAGTGAGTGACAGTGAGTCTGTAGTGGATTTGCCTTGCACAACCTTGCCTGCCACGGTGCCACCTGACCCTGACTGTGAGTGACTTTGACTGTATCTCCACAACTCCACCTGCTAGGTCAGCCTGTGTTTTGCATTGTGGTGGCGGGGGATGCCAGGGTGGGAGTCAAAATTACAACCTGCACTGGGGCCCATCTTTCTCTTCCTCCACCACTGGGTTAACCTGGTGTAAGTGACTTGCACCAAAACAAATGGTACAAGTAGCACTTTACACCATGAATTGCAACATTTGGAATTCTGCAAAGCAGCCTGTGATATGTCACAGGCTGCTTGCACCAGAGTGGATTACACCACCAGTTACACCATAAACTCCCTGCGACATGGCACAAGGGAGTTTACAGCAGCAGTTGCACCCTATTCTGGGAGGGTAGCTGGCAGATCCCCACATTTGCTATTCTGGAACAACCCCTGGAGGACATCCATAAAAGTACAGTTACACCTGCTATTAGCCGGTGTAAGTTTACCTTGCGTCCACCGGGGTTTGTGTCAAAGTGCCCGCCAGCCCATCTCCCATGACATGTACCCCCACCTCCATGGCATGATCCCCCAAAGTGCTGTAAGAAAAGCCCTGCAGGGTTATCAATCCCCCTAATGCCCCGGATCCCCACTATTCCTTAATGAAAACCCCACAGGGCTAGCAGACCCCCATGACCCCATCCCCCATTGAAGTATAAATACTCTGCAGGGCTATAGAACCCCCCATGTCCCAAATCCCCTAAAGGTCAGTGAAAAGAGCTCTGCAGGGCTAGCACCCCCCCCAGCTCTGATCCTCAAATGAATGTCTGGCAGCAAATGACAAAGCTGAAAACTGACAAATAATAACTCCATTTCCCTGGTAGTCTAGTGGCCCCCCACCCAGCAGTGCCAGACCACCACACTCCCCTGACCCATACCCAGCCAGTGACTGGCACAGCCTACCTCTCACCACCATGAACAGCCACTGACTGAGCTCTGTATGAGTGTGTACTACTGTAAACAGTACATGCTCAATGAATGAGCTGTCATTCATTGAGTGCGTACTATTTACAGTTGTACATGCTCATACAGAGCTCAGTCAGTGTCATAGTGATGAAGATGAGCTGTGCTAGTTGCCAGCTGGGCATGGTTTGGGGGGAGCGGGGTGGTCTGGCACTGCTGGGTGGGGGGGGCCACTAGATTACCAGGGCTACCAGGGAGTGGAACCATGTTTCTGATGGTCTTACAGAGGTGTTTTGGGGTTCTAGGATTGGGGCTTTGGGTGGCTGTAATAATAGTACATTATGTGGATCGGGACTTAGGGGGCAGATTAGCCCTGTGGGGCTGTTTAATTTACATTATGTGGATCAGGACTTAGGGGGCAGATTAGTCCTGTGGGGCTGTTTAATTTACATTATGTGGATTGGGACTTGGGGGGCATGAGATTAGCCCTGAGGGGCTGTTTAATTATGTGGATCAGGATTTGGGGGGTCCGATAGCCCTGTGGGACTTTTCAGGCTTTGGGACAGGGGCAGGGGGGCACTTGCACCCTTCCTTTGCCATGCTGCAGGTTTGTGGCCAACCATTCAGGTATGCCTTCTGTTTGGCATACCTGTACGGTTGGCACAAGTCATGGGACTTAGTCGCCAGGACTCTGCCTGATACAGAATTGGATGCAAGGTCCTTGGTAGAATGGTGTTTGGTGCAAGTCACCTTTGGTGCAACTTGCACCACCCCTTATAGAATTGGTCCCAAGATCTTTATCCCTTAGAGTCCATCCGCCTTTATAGCTTAATTCTACTCAAAATCATAGTACTCTGTTGTGACAGCACAGTCTGTTACTATGAGAATAACTGTGATGCCACAAGCAGAGTATTATGACGTCAGGTTGGGAAGAAGCAATAGGAGCTGATGAACCCTCAAGGAAAAATAAACACATTTGGATGCAAAAATGCCTTGAGTAATAAATAAATTGGATAAGAAATACAGAGCTAATGAGAAATAAAAGCTACTTTGAATCCAAATATGTTTTTTAAAGTTCTTTTCAAGGTGTTGGTGGCTCTTTAAAGAATGTTTTATGTGGTCTAAAACTTATGTTGCAAGTAACGCAATTGCACTGTAAATGTGATGCAAGTTTTTGAAATGCAGCCCTAGAACAGCAAGCTAATGCAAATTTGCTTATGAAGCTATACATGTGGTGCATAACATTTTTATTGTTAAAGGCAGCAGTAACAACATCCTGAGCTGTAATTGGCAGTGTGATAAAATATTTTGTTAAATGTAATGGTCTGGATTTTCAAAAGCTGTTCTAGGATTTGCGTCACATTTCTGATGCAGTCACCTAAATTACGCAAGAAAGTTTATACCACGTTAAAGGTATTGTAATTTTCTGGCACAGTTGCTGCAATCTGCACACAGAAAATGATGCTTGGGTCAAACAAAATTTGAATGTATCATTTTTTGCCATAAAGCAGGTACATTGCTGCAAATGCATCAAAATGCTTGAACACAGCATTCATTAGGATGCATTTATTTTGACACATGTGCAGCCCAAAATCAGAATTCCAGCTACAGCAACACTTCTGAAAATCCAGCCTGAGAACTGCATTGTGGGATTAACATTGGTCTTGCATTAAATAAGAAAACCCTCTTATGTGGACATGAAGCTTTTATGACATTTTTTGCTCTGTAGAAAAGATGATGATCTTTTTTTTTAAAAAAAAGAGAGAGCTGCCTTGAACCTGTAAGCCTGTGTTTTCTGTAAAAGCTATTTTTCCAATATTAGTTCACAATCAGTTATTTTTCCAGTGTTATCCCCATTTTAGTAAATTCAGTGGATGTTTTTGATTTACATACTGGTGTTAAGGACCATTTTAGAACCATCTGATTTTGTTTCTGTCCTTTTAATGCTCTTGTACTGTTGCCACAATGCACCTGTGTTCTAGTACAGATCTCGGTTGTTAAAAGGGACATTAACAATGTCATACAGTTCTAGATGAGTACTTATAGTATCATCAGAAGGTAAATAAAAAAACATCCATGGAATTTACAAAAAAGCCAGTAAATAAAGCTGGAACAATAACTCAGCGCAACCCAGTATTTTATTTATTTAATACTTAATTGGCAAAGTACACTGGGCAGCAAGGCCCTTTTAAAGGTCTCTAAACATCCCCCCCACCCCTCAATTGTAACAACTACTTTTGACTTATTCCCCTCCTGCTCTTGCCCCCTACCCTCTGTCCCCCTTCAGTCCCATCCTCTGCTTTCTCCACCACCCCTACCCCCACATTTTATTGCTGTCACCCTATCCACCCCATCTGTACTACTCCCTTCCCCCTTCACTGCCTACCCCCCTTGACCACCCTCTTCCTATTTCTCCCCATCCCCTATCCCTCACCACTGACCCTCCACCCCCAATGACAAAGCCCTCTCAGGCTGCCACTCAAGCACAGCTTCAACAAAACCTTTCTTTCTGGTGGCCTTACCCTACCCAAGCACTAGTTCCCTGAAATCCTTCTGCTGACCCATGCAGACTTGAACTCACTGTCTATATATGTAGGACTGATAGTAAAATTTAATTGTAAATTTCTAGACAATCTGTAACCAAGGTGTAATTTGACAGTTAAGCACAATATTTCTTTTTTTTTTCTATGTATGCTATGTAACCTTGAAATCATGTTATCTTTTGTACACAAATGTATTTCTGTATATATACTGTTGTTGCTGTTTATTCTGTTCTGTACTATGTTTGACTTGGAGCCTTAGTAAATGTACCTTTGGCTCAAAGGTGTTAATCCCAAAGTGAAATAAATAAAAAAACAGCTACACAGTACCAAAAAACTTACCAACATGTGGTATACACACAACATATACAGATATCCCTGTAAACCCATACAAACATTAAGGTGCAATAAAAGCACTCATTGGAAAAGCACCTTCCATAGAAAGCATGGGATTTTAGGTTCAAGACAGTACTCCTTTTACATGGTACTGTATCTCTATTCCACATTAAGGGTGCAACTGAAGAAAAAGTCACTCAAATTTTCAGCAAATTTGTGGTACATATTTTAGAACGTTGCCCTTGCTGAGTCAATGTATACATTGAAAAAGTAAAAGTTACCCCCCCCCCCCCGGGAGAAGGATAATATTTCTTAACCTTCACTTCGTGGTCTGCAAAAATAAAAATAATCCTTCTGTCTGCAAACATGCATTATCACACTAGTAAATACTCAGAGAATGCTCCAATACAATTCAGTTGGTTGCTGTGGTCACTGCACAGAACCTAGCAACATCTTAAATGGTTTTAGCAGTTTTAGATAATTTAAACAGAAGTTTATATGGCAATGAGACCCTCACATCCTTGAGACTTTCTAGGAGAATAACGCCCCTTGGGAAGATTAAGGCCCTCAGCATTGACTCCACTTACCAGAAATTATCCTCTTATGAAGTCCCTCAAACTCATGCCATATTGCATAAATAAATGCGTTGGGGTAATTTGAGGTGTGTGTGTATATATATATATATATATGTGTGTGTGTGTGTGTGTGTATAGATATCTATATCTATGTATATATACAGTATATGGAAGCCTAATGTGGCCCAGAGGTTATTGTGTGTTTGTTGCCTGCTTGTTTGTGTTTCTCTTAAATTAAATCCTTGTGTGGTCACAGGTGCATAGTAATTTAAAATCTTCTCATTGCCCAGAAGTCGAAGACAGCTTAGCACCCCTTCAAAAGCAATATACTGTACTTACAGTATCTTGACAAGTCTTTCAGTTGTTTTGAAAATGTGAAGGGCATTGTCTTTGATGTCTTCAACTGCATCCATCCAATCCAGCCATTCAGTGCTAAAGTCTGAGGCTGAGGAAAAGAGTTCATGGTGTACTTAGCCTTTACCCTTTCCTGACCCTTTGTTGTTGTGCACTCTGTTATGGCAATCTGTATGCTGTAGGTAGAATCAGCATATATTTCTTCAAACGCTTATGTTATTATTCAAGCTAATATACAAGTTAATCTTGTTATTCTGAAGTTCTTCCATGTATTATAATAATACACAACTGAGCAGTACAAGAGTTTATGAATAGTGCCTTCAGAACCAGAGGCTCAATGTTGAATCCCCAGTATACACTTATACCTTAGCTCTTTGAGATACATTACAAGTGATGGGGTAACCAGCAGCTAAACAGTGTCACACAGTTTTTGGTGCATTAAGTCAGGAGACCATTTTGTCCTTAGAAATAGGTTAATAAATCATCAAAAACAAAATTCTGGAGGATTAAGAGAAAAGATGCACTGAATGTATACAGGAGAATCTGCTTTCACATGAAAGACCTACAGATATGTGATTCAGAATTACACAGAACTGGAACATATGTGGGTCATGTGGATTCATCATTTTTTTTTTCTGAAGAAATATCTCCTTTTGGTAATTTGGCTGCTGCTTGTTTTCTCTGCTGAATGGTCAGAGACTCACAGATAGCTCACAGCTTCAGGCTGCAGCCAGACAATTATTTTTTTTAGGACAGGCAGTTAGTTAGTAGAGCCATCAGTGAGGCATCTGTCATTTTACTAGGCCTGAATTGTTTTCTATGATGGATGTCACAGCCTGTATGATCAAAATAGGAGCCCTGCTGCTTTTAATTGCAAAATCGGAGTACTTGCACATTTGTTATTACGCTGAGGTTATTACCTCACACGAAATGAATTAACAGGTGAAAATAATTGATGAGAGGAGTCTTGGGATTTCAGCCTCTTCAAAGGGAATGTGTAATTATGGTATAATGAATGTTCTGAGACATATCTGTGGGGGGCAGCATTAGACCACCAAAGATCTCTTTAGATTTATGATAAATTCACCAAATTATGCTGCAATATTGCTTAAATTTACTCAGTTTAAAAGGAGCTCTGTGATTAATGATGTCATGATGGGCAAATTTAAAAAAGTAAGTTTCACTTGCTAATTGGATTACTTCTGATTCTTATAGTAGCTTACCTGAGCTGTCTTCCCAGAGCATTGAGCTATGATAGCCACTAAAAATGAGTTTCAAATAATTAGCAAATGTGTGAGCTGCTATCTGTGTGATGGTTTTTATAATCCAAAGAATAGGATGCTGCTTAATACTCCTTTACAGTATATTGCCATGTGATATACAGGGAATACTCTGCTGTATATCAAAATACATGTCAGGAGAGAAAGCCATAATAAAAATCTTAAATGTATCTATCATTGTGTTATGTCTGACCGCTGTTTTATTCCTTCATGTTAGATGCATCTTTCAAAGAAATATTGGCAATTGGTGTACTAAATATGACAATAAAGAAAACATGTATGTTGCACAAATGAAATAAATGGAAGTCAGGTTGTGAACTGTACCGCATGTGACGCAGGCTGGGAGAAGACATATCAGACTTGATGTCACTTGATGAAACATTTTCCATAATCCAACGCTCATCTACATTTGTCTTCAATATAAACCCCAAAGATTAAGCCTCCCAAGATGTCACAGTATGTAAGTGCATATTTTCAGAAGCCATATATTCCATTTGGAGACCTTTGTTTTAGTGCTGTTGCACTGGTGGCGAGATGTAAGTAAATCAGAAGTCAAATGGCCCATGGGTTAGAGTTTCATATTCTTTTAAGTGGCAGTGCTGAACATCACATACTGTACTTTAAATCTGGATTAAACAAAACACCTTAGCACCACATGTGTTTTTTTTTTTTTTTAACAGATCTGGTATTATTTGTAACAGTTAAAAAAATCCTAACAGAAAATGAGAAAGCAGAAAGAAATAGCAGTGCTGATTTACAAGAAAAGGTTTGTAATAAAAATGAAAACACAATATGTGTAATATACCATAGTTGGTTGCTTTGGACATCTAAAGGTTAATGGATGTTGCGTCTTCAATGTCCTAAGTGGTATCATCATTAGCAACATGCAATCAATCATACATTTTGTACAGATTGGTTTTGCAATTTAAGACAATATGGATATAGTATTCAAGACTAAGCCAGCATTTCTATTAATGTATAAAATACAGAACGTTATCGACTTTCTATCATTTACATAGAGAAGACATTCAATTTAATGCTTTTTATTTGATTATTAAGGGGGCATGTTGTAGTGACAAGTTGTTCTTTCTTTTATTGGGGGTGTATTTAAAAAATATATTTTTTTTTACAACAGCATCTACATTTTGGTTGTCAAGTGGTGCTTCATTTTTAGAGAGCATTGTTTTACATGAACCTGTTCCTCCCTTGTAAAATCTTGCCTGTCCAAATGTTTGCTGGTAAATGTGTCAACCACAGGAAGAATAACATCTGAGAGGAAATATATTGCTCAGCCAAAGTTGTGGAAAAACCTTGTGCAATTTTTTTAGGCTGAAATATAATGAAGACAAAAACAAAAAGAAAGAAATATTTGAATGCGACCAAAAATGGTCAAAGAAACTAGCTGACAATTTTTTTTTGTGAGATGAAGTAAACATGTAAAAAGAAGAAGGTGCATCACGTTTACAGAGCCATCAAGTCTTCACATGTATAGTTCCCAAAGATAGACCTAAAGAACTCACATAATCACACTATCACAGACAGAAAAATACACCTAGATGTTATTTTCCCACATTGTTTTGACAAATATTACTTCTGGTGAAAAATGACAGCTTTATATTGCTAACAAACTAAAGCCTGCTTTTTATCAGCAACCTGGTCCATTACCTGCAGACACAATGCACTTCAATCCATTGTAGTAGTGTACCTTAACCCTGATCAAGAGGAACCACCTGTCTTCCTGGAATTACTGAAATTTGCATTATCTGTACTCTTGAGTAACGCAGTGGAGTTGTTATGAAACATTATCAAATGGGTAACAGAAATTCAAGAATCTGATTGGCAGATAGAGATTTCAAGCTGTAGTGTTACCCCATGATAACAGTTCAATGAAAAAAATGGAGGGTATTTATTTGTGTTGTTGTTAAAAGTTTGACTATTTGCTAATAGCAATAATATACCCTAGGGTGTGTGTTATCATTTGGAATAAAGCCACCTGCAGCCTTGTGTCCCAATGCAGTAGAGGTGTGGCATTATCCTATGATAATGTGCACTCTGTTGTGTATTATTGCCAAATTAAGTACATTTTACTAAGAACATCTCTGTTGTCAGTTCCTGTCAGTAATGAACAGAACAGGATTCAGACAGCAGTATATTTTAATTAAAGCCCAAAACAACACCATCCCCATGTATCTTCTAAGTTTAAACACACTTCAGAAAATGTTCTCTTATGGTATAAGAATGTGGTTTTCTGAGTTTGGGTAAGAGAATCACTAAGGCAAAACTGAGCAGTTGCAATTCAGTCAGCCCTAACTGCGAAATTACTTTTTATACCATATAAGACATATCTCAGAGCACACAAACATGTTATGAATCACTTGCATTAGCTGAAGTGATTTAAAATACTGTAAGTTCCATTTCTTTTTTATATATTATATATAGAGCATATATATATATATATATATATATATATATATATATATATTTATAAATATATATATATATTATTAGAAATAAAGCATACAAATACTGTACAATTATTTTAAGGTATGGAATGTAGCTCCTGATACTGACAAGGTTGAAATCACTCGGCCCTTAAATAATCCATCAGCTTAACCTTAGTGAGACCATAACTGTATGCATCTCGAAACAAACTATGGAGCAATAATAAATACTGAACAATATGTAGAAACAAGTCTACAGTACAGATTTCAGGTACAGTCAAATAAACTTGAACAAAAGCATGTGATCAAAGCTAGTTTATAAGAAATGAGTAGTTACAGAGTAAATGGACCTTTTCACTTATTTTGAAAGAATTCTAACTGTAATCATTGCATATATAATTCCTTCTATCACTGAAATATCTTGAACCTTGGCAGCCCAATTAGTGAGAACAGGCAGCAACAGATTTAATCATTTACACATTATAACTTTTTTGCAGCAATGATTGCACTTACGAAAAATGTATTTTATATTCCTTGCCCTTTAGATTGGTGGGCAGTAGCCCAAAAGAAGGAAGTTCCAAAGAGGGCAGGGTATTGGGAATATTGTTTTCAATAGTGTTTTGACACTTCTGACTAGTAAATCAGGAGATGAAAGTAAGAACAGAAGATGTCTACAGTATATAGGATGCTCATGGTTCACCACATTGTCGTCAAGATTTGTGGGAACTGCATGTGTTGCTGAACAGTAGTTTAAAGAAATGGATTACCACCTTCAATACACCTAGATGTACAAGTACATGACTTTGTGAGGTCCATCTAATATGAAAGACAAAAATCCTAGGGTTACAGCCACTGGAGTTTCTTCTTCCTGTTGTTTTGGAATATATTTATTTTGTTTATTTTTAGAATTCTTGGCTGGGAAAGACCCACTGAGCTGATGCCCATTTCCAGGTGTGGGCATTAAGCACTGGGAGGTTAAGTGACTTCCTTAAGGTTACACAATATGCAAGCCGGAGTTGCTGGATTCAAACCCAGGTCTATTGGGTCATCAGGTTCACACCTTTGTGCTCTAAGCATTAGGCAATATTACCACTGTGAATTTATTTATTTGAAATTTGTTGACTGGGAAAGATACTGAACAGAAGCTCATTTACAGGGGCAAACTGGTGAAATTGTTACAATGTATTTGTTTACATCTTGAAAGACTTTGTAAAAGAACAAAACTGCATGTGGGCTTTTGGAACTTTGTAATGCTTGTTAGATCAATTGAACAAATTGGTGAAATTGTTTTGTTGCTGTATTGTTTTGTAGTCTTTCAATAAACAGACTATCATCTGAAAATATATGTAGCAGTCTGTGGCCTGTAAACCATATGTGGTTTGTAGTCTTTAAATAAAATACATAGTAACATATTAATTGAAGGTAAAAGAAAGGGGATCTAGGTCCATTGGGTCCTCCCCCTGCCTTTGAAGCAGGGATGAATAGGTATCCTGTACAAATACATGCTGATGATTAGGGGTTCCCTACACATTGCACTTACAAGGGTAACCAATAATTCCCTTGTTAAGCAGAAATGTGTCCAGGATTATTTTTTAATGAAGCCTACACAATCTTTATATTCACTGTCCCCACTAGGTAACTGTTCCACAGAGTCACCACCCTGTAAGAGAAGTACTTCTTAATGTTACTCTTGAATTTACCAACTTTGAACTTCAGGGCATATCTCCACATCCTGCAGGAGGACAACAGATCAAGCATTTCTCTCTGTTCGGTCTTGTAAATACTATTCATTATGCAAAAACCTGAGATCATGTCCTCTCATTGCCTCTTATCTCCAAAGTGAATACGTTAAGGGCTACCAGCCTCTGCCTAGATCATTTTGGCAGTCTTGCATAGCTCCCTCTCTAGAGCTTCTATGTCCTTTTTGCATTGAGAAACCCAGAACTGCATGCAGTACTCCAGATGGCACCTAACCAGAGTCTTTTAAAGAGGCAGGATATCTCCTGCCCTACTGTATTAAATAATCTGTGATATTAGTAAGAAACTGTATCAAGCTACAGACCCATTTTCCTCCAATCTTTAAACTTAAAATTGAGCCTAGCTAAAAGGAAATAAGCATTCTCAGAAAGTCACCCAAATTGTGCAATTTAAGGATACAAAGAAAATACCTTGATGGTACTGTGTCATACCTTATGAGTGTTGTGGAAACAGGTTATCTATGCAACAAACCCCTAGACTTATTAGAGTATCACAAAGAGGAATTTGAAGGAATAGGTCATAAATCAAGCCAGCCACCTCATCCTTCAATTACTGGTATTACTAAAATTATCCCACAAAAGAACTGACCAGATTTGTGCCAACCAGTAAGGAGGATCTAATGCCGAATTCACAGTCAGTGAAAATGTTGAAATACGGAGATTTGGCCAAAGGTGAAGCAGGTTCAAGGTTCTCAGTTTCCTTTTGGCAGTTCAGCACTTTGATAAGGTGTATACACTGAACATATCAAATTTTTTGGCAAGCCACATGGCCTGCAGAAGCCAATCAGTGACTCTGAAGACCAAGAACTCCTCACACTGAACACATCTCAATCCCATTTCCATCTCTCTCTCTCTCTCTCTCTCTCTCTCTCTCTCTCTCCTCTCTCTCTCTTTCTCACACACACACATACATACACAGGAAGGACAAGGATCTCCTTTTTTATATGAAAAAAGTGACTTTTCATCAGAAAACTTTAGATAAAAATCATCAGAGAATCATGCATTATCATTCCAGTTAGCTAATTCGCTACATTCAACTGTAATTTCAGACAGACAGGCTAGCAACATTATGATACAGAGGAGAGGAGAGGAGAGGAGAGGAGAGGAGAGGAGAGAGCGCAGTGTTCGGCACACTGACAGCTGCAGGCAGTGCGGCAGACGTAGGCAGAGTGAATTTAGTAGGCTGGAAAAGTTACAGGGAAGATTTGTGAAAGACTGATTTTGCATTTTTTCTTGGTGCCGATGATGTAGATGGCATGGAGATTCATCTTTATCTTTTTGACTCCCAGCAACAGGAATAGGACAAAGTGAATGTAGTCACTGGGAAAGGTGCAGGGGGGAGTTTGAAGGGTTTATTTGACAAATATAGTAATTTGGCTGCTTGTGATGTGCTGTGATGTACAGAAATCCATCTTTTTGTTGTTTGTTTGCCTGTTTAAAAACTAAATGAAGTAGGCTGCCACAAGTTTACTATTTAGGGTGAGGAGAGCTCAAGACGGTGTCAGTGGGTGACATGATATATGTGTGTGTGTGTGTGTGTGTGTGTGTGTCTGCCATTAGTGCAGAAACTGTTAAGAAAAGAACTAGATGAAAAAGGGATATGGGGAGGAACAGGGACTAGGAGTCATAGTGGTAGGGAATGGGCTACACAAGAGAGAAGGATGAGGTCTAAACACGTGATAGTCCAGGCAAAAAAAACATGGTTCACTAGTCTTAAGAATTCAACGGGTTCCACACCTATTGCACACAGCAGCTTTCCCAGCCATTCCCAGTTGTCCAGTGCACCTGAGGGTGAAAGTACCCTGAGTACCCTGAGCAAACCAGAAGCACACAAGTCTCCAACTGTTCCACATGTGTGTACTTTGAGGGCCCCTACCCTTGGGATATAAGAAACTCATCCCAGTCTGTAAAGGTAAGGTCACCCCCATGTTCATACTGTATGAACAACATGACACTAGCTGTTAGTGTCAGTGGCACTAGCACCACCACCACAGCCGTCTCTGCACTGTGGGTATAAGCGATTGCTTGTCTGCCTTGAGGCACTATATAATGCTTCCCCTCTGTACCCATGCTCCAAATCAGGCATTAGCAGTAGTAGCATCACCACCCCAGTTCTGCTGCTCAGTCATCTTGTGAGAAAGATGAGAGGGAATCTGGGTCTGGCATTGATACTACTGTTACTTTACCACCTGAGGAAAAAGTGGTCTAGTTTGGTTCAATTTTCTAAAAGCAAGGCAGTATCACCAGCACCCCCAAAGCAGCTCTTAAAGAAGGAACATGTCATTGAGGAGGATATAGAAGTGGAGCTGTCAGAGCAGGGACTATGACAATGATATGGTAGAGGAGGGGGAAGCAGAAGCACATGAGAAGGTGGCAAAAGGGAAAGGAAAAGGTGAACATTCATGTGGAACTAAAATGGAGAGGCATGTAAAAGAGGAAAAGCTGAGGAGAGAAGCAAGAGGAAGGAGAGGAGGAAGCACATGCATTAGATTAGGAGGATGATGCATAGGAGGTTAAAAGTGTGCTGTCAGTTACATCAAGTTCTGATGATGACATGGTACAAGATGGCCAAATAAAAAAAACACAAAATGCAAAAAGAGATGGGCATGAAAGCAAGTTAGGCAGGAAAATCTAAAGACCAGAACTCACCCAGCCACCAGATAGCCAGAACTGTTGCAGCCCTCATGCTGCTGCAGCCAGTGCTGCCCTGCCAGGGCATCCAGCCCAACTACACCATTCCACACTGAGGCAGAAAAAAACTAAATAATCTCACAGATACCACTGTATTGCTCCCAGTGAACCACTGCAGTCCAGTTATGCAGCAAAAGAAGAGAGATCTTCTGTAGTGTGAGATTATTTTACCAATGACCACACCGTTCCACTGCGAGCATGTTGCAATCTGTCTGACAGAAAGATCATCCGGTGTCAGCCTACATTGGGGACCAGTGCTCTGTCTGTTCATCTGAAGCATAAAGATACTATAGCATCTTCCTAACAGTGACATAAATTCCCAACCCCACTGAAGTCATATGGGGAGCAGCAGGGACAGTCGAGCACGGGTGGTGCAATAAGACTTTTTTTCAAGTATTGCACCCACCATGGCAGCCACAGCTGCCAATTGATACATCTCCATGTACTGATGCTGCATCAAAAATTCCACTTCAACCATCAACAACAAAATAAACTTCACTGCCCAAGTCATTATGTGCCCACACTAAACTGCACCCAAGTCACCCAATCTATGTCTGAATCACACAAATGATTGGGGGAGATGATGACCCTTGATCTTCAGTCATTCTCCATTGTAGAGGACCCCAGCTTTCGAAGATTGTTGAATGAATAAAAGCTGAAATCCAACATTCCATCAAACTTCATCCTTAGAATGTATGAGTCAGTACTTATGCAACTGTTGACACTTCTGGAGGAGGCAATGAGGGTCTCTGTGTATTTAACTAATGATATATGAAGCAGTAGTGCAAACCAAAGCTTTCTAAGTCTCACTACCCATCAGGTTTTGACCACATGAAGCAGCACCACCACCATTGTCACCCCACCTCCGCAACCAGCTTCTGCAGAAATTACATTGAATCAGATCACCAATAGAGGAACTGCCTAACAAGGTATTGTTTAGGGAAGGGAAGCACAGTGGTGAAATCGTTCTGTAGTTCATACAATCACTGCTGGACATCTGGATATACCCTCATGATGTGAAAATGGGAGTGTTCATGATGGACAGTGGGAGTAACATGCTAAAGGCCTTGAGTGATGTTTTTTTTTTTGCCCTGCACCTTGTTTTGCACATGCACTGAATTTAGTGGTGAGCTACGTATTTGACAAACATGCACAACTAACAGAGATACATGGCACTGTAGGGAACATCACTACATATTTCTATCATTCTCCCACATGCTCTGAGCACCTCTGCCAGTACCAGCAAAAGCACACTATTCCACAGCATTGCTTAATTAAAGGCATGGTAACAAAGTGAAACTGCAACTTTTACTGTGTATTGTGGAGAAACTGGTGGAACAGAAATCAGTGTTCCGGGCTATGGAATTTGATGATGTGGCCTGTGGGGGGGGGGGCGGGGGGCGCGTTGGTGGGTGCTGCCAAAGCTTGTTCCACTTCTAAGACTTTATGAACATGCCACCAAAAGTGTCAGTGCTTAATCCACAACTCTTAGTATGCTCTTCATCTCGGTGAGTTCATTTCAGCAAGTCACACACCATTATTTGACATCTTTTAAAGCAACCCAACAAAGCAAGGCTTGTGGTGGTGGTCACTGAGGTGGTAGAACTGGTGGTAGTTGTAAGAATGACAGCGATGACAATGGTGGTGGATGCGGTGGTGACACCATGACTAGTTTAACTGAGTCATACCAGCAGCAGTACAAGCAGGATGCCATGCTTACTAAGGAAGTGGAAGTCAGGTGATGGCACACTAGGGAGAAGCAGTGCTTCAGGTGGCTCTCTGTGGTTTGCTGCTTGAACTTTTTTGAGGGGAGGGAGTACACCTTTTGTGGTCTATTTAGGATCACTTAGTAGTGCCATCATCATCTTAGCATTCAGCACACATTGAAATATGGATCAGCTGGTTGTAGAGGATATCATGGATACTTTTATTTTACCGTCCTCACTTTCAGAGCAGAACCTGGCATTCGAATGCCAAAAGACTGATGACTCTATATCCACATCCTTGGCCCGTGTGATCGAGCCAAACATGCTGGATACATTTTTTAAAGAACTGTGCTTGGTTATCCACGTTACTCGATCTGGCAGCAGATTTCAAAGTCATGAAACCAGTGCTGGAAGCAGATAGGTTCCTGGTGTCAAATGCAGTTCTCCATGTTAGTTCATCGGAGGACTGAATACAGTGCTCAAAACTTGAGCTGGTCAGTAAGCACAGAAAGTTGCAGAGGTTGGAAGAGTGGATCAAGGATCAGGAGGGCTATATCCACCCTAACTATCTAGTGCTGTTTGGCCTTCCTGAAGGGGCAGAGGGCCAGGACATGGTGAAGTTTCTCCAAAAGCTTCAGAAAAAGGTAGCAGGCCCCACTCTACATGGTCTGCCCTATTTTGTGGAAGGTGCACACCAGGCACTCCAACCTATATCAGCTCCAATACAGAAGCCTCTGCCCATCATTTTGTGGCTTTTAAACTATTTGGATAAAATCCAAGTCCAAGCCAAAGTGAGGGAGCTCAAAAGAAATTTGTTGGGAAGGTCATCGGTTACGTATTTTTAATTATCCTAATCCACAGGTGAGGGCCAAGCAGAATGGGTATTGTGACATTAAAAGCAAGCTATATGCAGCTGGCATCAATTTTCTAATGCTTTATCCAGCCTCACTGGTTGTCTTTACTATGGACAGGGACAAAAAATTCCTACAGCTGCGGATGCTTCAAAGTAGCTGCCCAAATTGTAGCCAAACATTTTTCTTTCTCCAAAATCATCAGCCCGCTAATACTGTTGTTCTACTTCACTTCAACTTGGAGCCTGTGGTTATAGGGTTTTTGGACACCTGAGCTGGTACTGCGAGGTGTTTTTGTTTCATCTTAAGGCACTGCCTGCTATTATTTTTGACTGGCTCCCAGTCTCCTGCCAGCTTTTCCACCCCCTTGTTTCTGCCTTTTTTTCTCTGGTGACTCACTAACAGCCACGCTCAGCCCCATGGCTCCATCTTGGAATTTTCCACCGGGCTGTGTCATTTGTTGTTACTGTTATCACCTATTTACCTGCTGGAGGTGTTTACTGGGGGATTTTACAGTGGGGAATTGGACAGTTCTGGCACTAACTCTGACATTATTTTGTCCAGCTCACCTTTATTGACTTTTTTCATACAGCAGCAATGGAGATGTTGTGGACTCTGGAAGCACATCTTTGCAAACTACTGGCTGTGACCTTGTCCCCTGGATTTTTAATTTCACTGGTATCTCTTCATGGACCCTGCTCTATTTCTCCTTTATTTTCACTGGTTAGATGCTTTGGCCTTTGTTTTTGGGAGTGCACAGTCTGTGTGTGCACCTGGGAGGGGGATCTTGTTATCTGTTTGGAAGTTGCTCCATGAGGTATATCTGTTTATCGGTCTCGGTTTGTACTTTTGGGATGAATCTACTGCCATTATTTTGGGGGAGGGCTCACTTTTGGCTTCTTTTTATACAGTTACTATTCCAGATGGTTGTTACTTGGTTTTATCCTTGTCTGTCCCAAGTGTCAGACACCTGTAATTTTGTTTGGACTCCTAAGAATTTCTTGGGAAGTCAGCATTTTTTCCTACTTTCCACCCCTTGAGAGTCTCTGCCATTTTCATGTCTCTGGCTCTGTATACCTCACTGGGCCTTGTTTTCTGAGTAGGGGGCCACTTGGAGGTTCACTGCATGTGGATCCACCATGAATCAAGGTGCCAGGAGAGCTGTTCAGGGAATGGGGGCAAGCTCATCCAGTTGGGTGAGGTGTTTGTTGCATGCTTCTTGTTTTCGTTTTATTCATTAATGTTTTGCTATTATACAGTTGGGGGGGGGGTCAGGCTGGGGTATTTTGTATTGTGTTGTGTAATTCTCAAGGTACCTGTGGATATTTGCTCCAGGTACTTATGTACTGTACAGCTTTGACTTCTTATGTCCACTAATGTTAAAGTTGTTTCATGGAATGTTAAGGTGGCTCATTCCAGGGTGAAGAGATACCAAATTCTTAAACATGCCAAACAACTGGGGGCACATCTGCTCTTTTTGCAGGACATGCATCTGCTGGCCAGTAACGCAGACTTGTTTAGAAGGGATTAGGCTGGGCAAGCTTTTGGGGCTGGGGATTATACTTGGAAATGGAGTTGCTATTTTGGTGGCAGGTAGATGAGGCTCCATCTCACCCAAAGGGAGGCAGATCCAGATGACAGATATCTCCTCCTCAGAGGGGTGTTAGACAATACCAGGGTGTTAGTTTGTATGTCTCTGTTGACGGCCCTATCACCATTCTTGCAGTTTCCTATTCTTCTGGATAGCGACTGGAATTTAGCTTTTGCCCTGGACCTGGATAGGATGGGTAGGGCAACGGTTGGGTTGTCACTAGTCTAAAGGGCGCTTAGGGACTTGCTAGACTCCCTTGGGGCATGTGATCTTTGGAGAACTCTTTTTCCTAAACAAAGGGAATACACATTATTCTCCAGTTCACAATTCTTACTCGAGAATTGATTATTTTCTTACTAGTCATTCAATGATCCACGGATTACACTCATGCGGGATCTCTTCTAGAGTGCTGACAGATCACTCTCCAGTATGGTTACAGCATGCATTCACCAGTGGGTCTGACTGTGACACAGTTTGGAAACTAAATAGCCAGTTGTTAAAAGGTGACCTTATTGTGGGCAAGCTTAAGCAGTTTATATTTCTTGAGCTGAATTCTGGATCCATAGGTAGGCCTGACTTGGAGTGGGCTGCATTTAAATGTGATGTTGGGGGGTAATTATTCAATTGGCTTCCATGCAGAAAAGAACAAGGGCTGCTCAGGGCAGTAAGTTATTGGCTGAGATTAGATGCCTGGAAGCCCAGTTGAATCTTCCCACTCCTGAGTCTATTAGAACTTCCTTATGTATTCTGCAAAATAATTATGCAGAATTGCTCAGACAGAAGGCTGAGCATGCCAGTTTCAGAGCACGTGTTAAATATGTGAAGCAAGGGGGAAAAGGCGGGTAGAATGATGGCCATGTGTCTCTGCAAGCAGGAAGTTTCACCCCATGTTCCTCTTATTAGGGCCAGTGTTTTTATTTATTTTTTTTTTAATTTGTTTCACTCTGGTCACCGGTGATGGGGCATCTCTCTGGCAGGGCCCACTCAGCCGCTCTTCTACCACCTGCCCGAGCCCTGCCCCCAACCGATAAATTGGGTGCTGGGTCCCCCCACTCCCACAACTCAGAATGGGAGGAGGTGGGAACCACGGAGTTTCAAGTCAGCAATGGGGCCAGCATGGGCATGTGGGAGCAGCCCTGGAGCATCCGCCATCGCCTCCCCGACAACGAGGTTTTTCTCCATGTTTGTTGCCCCCGGAGATGCCGGACATGCAGTGATGTCTGCGCAAAGGACGTACCTCCACTAACATCCACTGGTGCCTCCCCCTCTCAATGCAGAATGCTCTTTGAAGTACACCCGGTCTCCAGCAGGAGCCACTATAGAGTGATGCATCCCTGTAGGCCCAAACCAGGAGAGGAGAGCAGTCCTCCAGATACTCAATCCTCTCCTTCCCCTGCAGACTCCCGGCAACCAGAGCCAGTTCCCGAACCCCGGTTGCCAGCATGGTGCAAGGTGTGGTGTCCAGTGCCTCAACCCTCAGCACCACTGGGCCGGCCCAGGGCCAATGTTGATAATGTCTCTAAGACAACCTTGAAGGAGATAGCCCAGGAGTTTTATCACTTTTACTCTAATGTATATGGTCCGCCATGTATCCTTCCTGACCCTCAGGGGATTAATGAATATTTGGATTCTATTAATGTACCAACTTTATTTGAGGAGCAATGGGTACTCTTGTCTAGTCCCATTACTTTATCGAATGTTTTGGACATCATCAAAGCTTTAGCACCAGATAGGGTTCCAGGTCCTGATGGTTTTGTGGCCAATTTGTATAAAACCTTTTCTTCTGAGCTAGCATCCATGTCATTGAAAACCTTCATATAGCTCTTTGAGCATGGGGTGGCAGTCCCCACTTTTTCAGAGGCCATGATCATTTTACTTTTGAAACCTAGGAAAGATCCAAATTGGGTGTCTAGTTATAGACCCATCTTGCTTATCAACAAAGATATGATGATTTTGGCCAAACATTTAGCTGGTCAGCTTAATTCCATGTGGGGCTGTCTTATTGGAAGTGAGCAAACTGGCTTTATGCCCACATGTCGTTCAGCAGACAGTCTCTGCAAACTGGCTCATCTCTTCACAGCATCAGAGGACCGAGGGACCCCGATGCCCTTGGTGTCCTTGGATGTAAAGAAGGCCTTTAACGGAGTCTCATGGCCCTTTCATTTTGTCACCTTTGTGAAATTTGACATCCCTCTGCAAATTATACAGTGGGTAAAGGTGCTATACACCAAGTCCAATGCTAAAATATATTGTAATGGTGTCTTCCCCTTTCTTTTCTACACTGTTGGACTAGGCAGGGGTGTCCCTTTTCTCCCCTTCTCTTTAATCTTTATTTGGAACCTCTTGTTGGTAAACTCATAGCCAATCCAGATAAAACCAGTATTCCAATTCATGTGGTGCAGTTTAAAATATCGGTTTATTCAGATGACATTTTATTGCTTGTCACTCATTCAGATTAGTCCATATCTGCTGGCCTTGCCACTATTGCTGAGTATGGTCATGTCTCTAATTATAAACTTAATACTAATAACATTATGGTTTTGCCCTTAAATGCTCCTGTGATGAAGCAAGACATTTTAGACCTTGATTTGGTCTGGGCCTCTAAACAATGGTTTTACCTCAGTGTTGATTTAACTACAAACCCTAAAGCTTTTAAGAGGCTCAGCTTGAATAACCTTAGAATTTGTCAGGATTCGGATAATTGGAAATCTTTTCCTATTACTCTGTGAGGTAGAATTAAAGGTATCCTGTGAGAAGGGAGATCGCTATTCGGTGCTTAAAAAAAGGGTGACTTAATAGTGGCACCTGTTCTCAGGGTTAGTGGACGGGGGGGGCAAATGCGGGTATAGTGACATCCTGTCGCTATATGCACATGCGCGTGCGGGGGAGCCAGTATGCTGTGCAACGGGCGGAAGGGGAGGAATGGTTTGTGAGGTGTAGCACAACAGTGGCTTGCCGAGCTGTCCATGTGGTGTGGTGGATTTGTGACAGGCTATGGTTGGGAGGGTGCTGGGTTCGGTGCTGGGCGCATCGGGATTTTTTGACCAGTCTGAGAAATTATTTTTTTTAATTTTTCACCTCCCCAACATGCACCCCTGGAGTTGAGAATCTTTAGTAGGGGTGTGGGGCTCATAAACAAAAGAGTCAAGTTCCCGTGCCCTTTGCCATGCACCAGGAGGTATGTCAAGTAAATGGATTACCGCCGATGTACATTCGTCCTAACGGTGATCACCTTTCTGCGATTGTCGTTATCACATAGATCCAAATTAAAATCATTAAAATTTACATTTTACCCAGACTGCATTACCCGCTGCAGATGGTGAGCGTCTGCTTACCCAAGATTTGATTTCAGAAAGTTCACTTCATCATTTCCTGATTTATTTGGCCAGATAAGGCTTCATGCCCTGTGTATTATAAGATAGCTGTTTCTAAGCAGATTGGTGGCCTTTGGTTACCGCATTTTACCCTCTACTATTGGGCAAGTCAAGCTAGCAAGTATTTGGGGTGGGCTACACTGGATCTTCCAGAAAATTTCAGGCTTATATGCCCCTTTGGCTTAGGCTTGAAAAGCAAATGATATCTGATGCAGAGCTTACTCTCCAAGCACTTTACATGTGAAGTACTGTAATCCCCCCCCAACAAACTCAAATACTCTGTTATTGATGTTTCTATTCAAGTTCATCACAAACTGGGCATGAGTTTGAATCTTAACTTGTCTAAGGACACTGGCCAACCCTTATTCTTTAATCTGAATTTTAAAAAAGATGGTAGGATCTTATCCCTAGACTGGCAACATAATGCCCCAATTCTTGCCATATCCAGTTTTTTGTTGGATGGGCACTTCCTTTCCCTTCTCTCTCTGCTAAAACTACATGTCAGTTAACCAATAGGGATGCTTTTACATTTCTTCAGTTGATTCACACCATAGCTGTCTACCTGGGAACTGCTCCCTGGTTTGTGAATAATCAACAGATACTTCAAGTTAGTATTCAACTTTCGTCCCAGCACCATGCAATATTTTATTTGTACTCCTTTTTGTTTTCATATGCATATCCTGCTCTAGAGGGTCCTTGCCCATATTGGAATTCAGCCTTTCCTTTGGCCTAGTTCAGCTAAGAGAAAATATGGTGTGATCTTTATACACATATTAAGAAGGACAACTTAAGGCTGACACAGTTTCAGACTTTGAATAACTGGACAAAATATTCTCACTGGGTCTCAAGGTGGATGGTCTTGAAAGTAATCCAGTCAGTTGGTCAGATCATTGTATCATTAGGTTCTGTTTCAAGGTCCCACTTAGTAGTCCACCCCCTGTGGAGGTAGTACCATACCGACCTTTAAAAGGCTTAGGACCAGAAGGACTGCTGTCAGTATTGGACACCTTGGAAATGTTGGCAGCATTCACTAGGGGGTGGGGGCTGCAGAGCTTACCTATAATAGGGCCATAACTGGGGTCTTTAACCTTCCAGTACCACTCCTTGTATGCCCCCTGGCTTCGTACCTTGGCTCACCATGGTTCGATGGCAGGCTGAGGCCACTTAAACCTAGAGGATGGAGCTTGGAGCATTGTTGGAGGAAGTATCTGACTATGGAGGACAAACTAGTTCTGATTTCCCATTATGAGAAATATCAGAAGGCAATCTCTCAAAAGAAGGTAGATTTTCTGTCAAGAGAATTGCTGCTGGGAAGAACTGACCAGCTCAGCTCTTCCAGATAGTGAACAGGCTGCTTCATCCAGCCTGTCTAGAGCCAATAAGTGAGATTACACTGGCAAAATGCAAGGAGTTTGCTTGGTTCTTCTCAGATAGGGTGTCCTCCATTAGGACCGGTATTACTCCAATAGGGTCTTATGTTCCCAGCGATGGACCACATTGTGGCTGGGAACACAACAATTGTTTTTGGGGTAAATTTTGGCTAGTAATGGTGGAAGAGGTGTGCCAGATTGTCCAGGTGTTGTGGCCAACCTGCTGTAATCTGGAACTGGGCCTAACGTGACTCTTACTGAGTTGTGTTGACTAACTGGTCCTAGTGTTGGCCGAAATCATCCGGTGATCCTTGCAGGAGGGTCTGGTTCCAATGGCACTTAAGTGTGCTTTGGTTAAGCCCCTCCTGAAAACAACATTGTTGGACCAGGAGGTTTTGGCTATCATCCAGACTCTAACCTTCCCTTTTTAGGGAAGATTATTGAGAAATTGGTAATGCTGCAGCTCGACGAGCATCTGGAGGCCTCTAACATCTATGAGCCATTCCAGTCAGGTTTCAGAGCCAAGCATAGCATGGAGACAGCCCTGGTTAGAAACATAGACTTTGATGGCAGATAAAGACCGCTTGGACCACCTAGTCTGCCTATTTCCCTACCTGCTGGATAAGCTGCAGATCCCAGTTAACCAACAGCCTATTTCTTTCTACCCCTCACAAGAATTGCTTTATGTCTTTCCCATGTATTCTTGAATTCCCTCACTGTTTTTGACCCCACAATCTCCTCAGGAAGGCCATTCCATGCATCCACCACCCTCTCTGTGAAAAAATACTTCCTCACATTGCCCCTGAGCCATGCCCCCCCTCTATTTTCAGATTGTGTCCCCTTGTTCTTGCACATCTCTTTTTCTGAAAGATGCTACCGTCTTGGACTTTGTTGATTCCCTTGAGGTACTTAAAAGTTTCTGTCATGCCCTATCCTTTCATCAAGGGTATACATATTAAGCTCCTTTAGTCTCTCTTCGTTTGATTTCTGTTGCAGACCCTGCACCATTTTAGTTGCCTTCCTCTGGACTGCCTCCATCCTGTCTATGTCCTTGTGGAGATGGGGTCTCTAGAACTGCATGCAGTACTCCAGATGGGGCCTCACCAACTGTCTGTACAGAGGGATAACAACTTCCTGTTTTCTACTGGTGATGCCTCTCTATATACATCCCAGTATCCCCCCAGCCATCCCCACTGCCTTCTCACATTGCTTGCATACCTTTAGGTTATCTGATATGACTACCCCCCAGTCCCTTTCCATTTTTGTGATTGTTACTACCTCTTCCCATTGTGTACTCTTCCCCTGGGTTTTTGTTTCCCAGGTGCATTACTTTGTACTTTTTTTGCATTAAATCTAAGCTGCCATACTTCTGACCATTCCTCCAAACTTGTCAAGTCCCTTCTTATCCTTTCCACCCCCCTCTGTGTATCTACCCTGTTACAGATCTTTGTGTCATCTGTAAAGAGGCATACTTTTTCTTCCAGTCCTTCTGCAATGTCACTTATAAAGACATTAAAAAGGACCGAACTGAGTACTGAACCCTGAGGTACCCCACTAGTAACCCCCCTTTCTTCAGAGTGGACTCCGTTTACTATTACCTTCTGTGTTCTGTTGTCCAGCCAATGTTTTACCCAGGCTACCACCCTGGGACCCACTCCCAGGCTGGCTAATTTGTTTATTAATCTTTTGTGTGGGACTGTGTATTAGTTTGGTCACCCAGTCAAAGAAATCGATTAGATTCATCTAACGTGACCTTCCCACTGTGAATCCATGCTGCCTTGGGTCCTGTGCCCCACTGGCCTCTAGGTACTCAACAATTCTTTCCTTCAGAAGTGATTCCATCGTTTTCCCTACCACTGAGGTCAAACTGACAGGTCTGTAGTTTCCTGCCTCTGTCTGTAGGGTGCTCAATGACCTGCTCAGGGTGAGCAATAGAGGAGAGCATTTAATTCTTGTCCTCCTTGATCTCTCTTCAGCATTTGATACTGTGGACCATGGTGTACTTTTGGACCAGCCCAGGGAGTATGCTGTTTTGAGTCCTTTTTACAGGGTAGAGACCAGAGAGTTATACTGGGGAACTATTCCTCGAGCTCGATAGCGCCATCCTGTGGCATACCCCAGGGATCGGTCCTGTTACCAATGCTGTTTGTGGTGTACATGATACCCTTGGGCATGGTCATCAGGTGGGTCGGGCTGAGGTTTCACTGCTATGCAAGTGATACCCAGCTCTATCTGTCTTTTGCTCACAAGACCCAGGCTGCCATTGACATGTTTAACAAATGCTTGTCTGAAATCCAGAACTGGATGGCCTCTAGCTGGCTGAGATTGAACGCTGAGAAGATTGAGGCATTGATGGCAGAGCCAAGCTGAAAGGGGGGATTGTGAGCTAGCATAGGAGTGACTGGAATTTGGCTTGGTGACTCTGATCTGCCAGCCTCCCAAAGGCTGAAGAATCTGGGAGTCATTCTAGATGAAGGCCTGACAATGGAGGCCCAAGTGATGGCTGTAGTCCTGAATGGCTTTTTCCATCTCAGGAACATCTATCAGATCAGATCCCTCATTCCCCCCAAAGACTTGCCCACACTAATATATGCATGTGTGACCTTGAAGCTGGACTACTGTATCTCTCGATACCTTGGGGTCAATGGGGGTATGCTATGGCGCCTGCAGTTGCTCCAGAATGCAGCTGCCCGGCTACTTATGGGCTTGTCAAGAACTTGCCATATACCTCTGGCACTGCATGATCTGCACTGCCTGCTGGTGAAATGGCAGATCTCTTTAAAATAAGTTTATTAACCAATAAAGCCCTGCACGGTCTGGGCCCAGCCAACCTGAGTGAACTCCAGATTCCTTACACCCTACTCCATTCCTCAGAAGGGGGCATCCTGATGGTTCCTAGGGCAAGGTTAAAATCTTCAGGTGACTGGACCTTTGAAATAGCAGGCCCGCTGTTGTGGAATTCACTTCCCAGGACCCTGAAGGAGGCCCCTCTGTGGACATTTTCAAAAAAGGTCTAAAAATTTGCCTACAGTATTTCAGCAGGCATTTGGGGAAGTCGTGTAACTCTCCATAACACATTTATTTTAGTTCTGGATGAGTTTTAATAAATATGTGTTATGGGACTGTTTTATGAGATTCGTTATAATTGCATTTGTTGTATTGTTTTATTTGTATGAAGACTATCTTGTTTGTTAATGTGTGTAATGTTTTAAGTGTATTTGATTGTAATAGTGCCCTGGGCCTCAGGGAAGGGTGCCATAGAGAAATAAAATCTATTACTACTATTGTATTGTTCTCCAGTTAAGTTGGCAAAAATGGGCAAGCTGCAGTCTACAACTTGTATGCATTGTGGAACGACTGAGAGAACATTGCTTCACATGTTGTGGCAGTGCCTGAAGGTTAAGGATCTCTGAAATAATATTAGTAATAGAGCAGATTGTCTCCTGGGCATCACCGACCTTTTCACCCTTGAAATGTTTGTGGCTGGGGATTTTTCTGGTGCATCTTTTTTTTTCCCCCAATTGTTTAACCAGGTGAGACACATTAAGCTGAAAGCTTGTTTACAGGTGCAACCTGGGAGCACAGGGAAGTTAAGTGACTTGCTCAGGGTCACACAGTATGCAAGTTGGGGCTGTGGGATTCAAACCCAGGTCTCCAGATTTGCAGCTCAGAGCCTTAAACCACTGTGCTATTCTGCCTCCCAAATATCTATAAAGGAAAGAAAGCATCACATGGCAATAATTTCTTTAATAGTGAAGAGATCAGTGCTGCAGCACACTGGCTTGATCAGGACATTATTCCATACACAGACTGGTTAAATGACCTGTTGTTTAATCTCAGGATTCAAATAAACATTTGTCAATGCTGAATATTGGCTTGCTGGCATTGGCATTGGTAGTACAGGAGTTAGAGAGATGCATAATAGGAATGGCGGTGAAGTATTGAACTGACGCCAACCCCAACCCCACCCTGCAGAGACTGACAGGTGTTGGGGGTGTGCCTTTGGGTCATCGTCCATAATGCTCATGCCATTTCACCTCTCCCTACCCTGCAGACACTAACAGGTGTTGCGGTGTGCCTTGAGGTCTTCGGGCCTTATACTCACCCCTTTCCATAAGGAAATACACTGAGATGTGTGCAGTATAGGAGAATGGGGTAAACGTTGGGGCTGAAGACCCCAAGGCACACCTCAATGCCTGTCACTGGCTGCAGGGTGGGGGTGGAATGGCGTGAGCATTACAGCTGATGATCCTAAGTCACACCCCCAACTCCTGTCAGTCTCTACAGAGTAGAATGTTATGGTTGGAAATCCTAATGCCCCAACTGTTTGTTGGAATTTTCACTCCAAAATAGGATTTTTGTGCTCCCACCTCATGAACAGTGGCACTATCATTTCGTTGCTCAATCCCAAAAGGTGGTTTTGCACAGCGACTGTGCCATTTGGCACCACAGGTGTGAAAACACATTTCTGGCAGAATGTGAAAAATGACAGCTGTACTGTTCATGAGGTGGTGTGAAAAAATGGCAATTTTGAAAATCTGGAGTGAAAATATGAAAAATTGGCGAAGTTACGATTGTGCATAGAAACTGCGCAACGCACACCTGTAACTCAATAATTGTTTAGAATTTTTTCTCCAAATTTTCAACATGGGCATTTTTGAACCTCATCTCATAAACAGTGGCACTGTAATTTTGTTAATCTGTCCCAAAAGTTGATTTTCCTCAGCAACTGCACCATTCTGCGTCACAGGTGCGAAAACATGTTTTAGGAAGGATGTAAAACATGACAGCTATACTGTTCAAAAGGAGGTGTGAAAAAATGGCAATGTTGAAAATTTGGAGAAAAAATATAAAAAATTGGTGAAGTTCACAGTGTGTGTAGAAACTACATAGCATGAGCTAAATAACACAGTCATTTTTTACTCTTTTCACCAAATTTGCAACATGGGCTTTTGGGACCTCCCCTCATGAACAGTGGCACTGTTGTTTTGTTAATCAGTCCCGAAAGGTGATTCTGTGCAGTGACTGCAAAATCACCTTTCAGGACTGAGAAACTGAATGACAGTGATATGTTCATGAGGTGGAATCCCAAGAACCCCATGTTGAAAATTTGGGGCCAAAATTCAAAAAAATGGCTGAGATATTAACCTAAGTTGAAACCTCCCCAATTGCCTACCATTATAAAGTTTACCATCATTTCTTCAGTTCGCAGTTTGGCTTTGAAGAGTTTAGGCGTGTCCCAGTTCAGAGAAGATCGTGGCTCCTGACCTCCAGAGGGTAAGTATGAATGGGGGTGGGGTGGGGAGGTGGATGCACAGAGGGAGGGGTGGGGATGGGGAAGGGGGACAAGGGAGACAATGGTGGACCGTTTTCTTGTTTGCAGAGGGGAAAAAAAGCCTGCAAGGGAAGGTTTTCTTCATTTACAGGTTACAAAAAAAACAAAAATATGCACACTGGGGTGGGCTCCCAGTGTGTCACAATTCTGGGGAGGGGATGCTGACATGGGGATTGGGCACCCCAATGTCGGCAAGGCGTATGGGGGGTGCACACCGGGAGTGGGCATCCTGGTGTTGGAAAGGAAAGGGGAACCTGTTTAACCAGGAAAGACACACTAAGAGAAAAGACACACTAAGGGGGGCATGCTGACATGGGAATTGGGCACCCCGATGTTGGCTTTTTGGGAGTGAGTAGCAGGTAGCAGGAGCCGTCATGTTATGGTGTACCACATAATATGGGGGGGGGGGACATGCTGACAAGGGGCTTGGGCACCCCGATGTCGTCTTTCTGGGGATTGTGTGGCGGACAGCAGGAGTCGCCATATTTATTGAAATGTTTCACAAGGAAAGGCACGTAATGGAGGCGTGTCATCTGACGCTGCAATGACGAGCCTGTTTCTGATTGCAGCGGCAGATTTGCTTAAACTCCATGGCTCTCTCTGAAACTGCTGTCATTGGCAGCATGCTCACTGGTTGGCAGCTGAGGGACACACCCAGTAAAGCATCCCCTGCATTCGCCACAATGCTGACACACCTCTGAAATGTGCTACTACTACAAGATGTTGCTTGTGCTGAGTGGAAGCCAACATAAAAATGATAGCTAGTGTCAGTAACTCTATGATGTCTTATGACAGGAAATGGTGTAAACTGTAAAACCCTTATTCACTGCACAGTGAGACTCCCAGCTCCTCTTAATTTATGTATTTTTAGTCAATCGTAAGTTTCTTTAAATTGCTCATGACTGAACTGTTCTATTTGTACCTTGTCTAGTAATTAATTGTTGTTGTTTGTACCTTGATTGTTTTCTTTTCCTCACCTGTGTACTCTGTTGGGGATGTGTGCTGGTTTTGTCTTTGTTATATGTTGTCTGTTTCATTTATTAAATGTATAAGGTGAACTTAATTACCCAAAATGTAAGGAAGTGACAGAGGTGTTTCTCACACAAACTGCAAATAGATTTGAAATCATTGGATTGGGCACACAATATAGCATGGCAATGCCAGAGGATCCCAAAAACTAAGATACAGTTGGGCCCACCAGGATGCAGTGCAGTAGCATAGATTTCTGCATGACAAAATGGATTAACTGCCATTGAAATTGCTCTGTTTCCTGCAGTAACTCTTCACAATTCTGATGTATTCCACATTGCATCCTGGTGGGATCCATTATATATGCATCCCTCTTGGCACATTGACTATAGTAAGCAGAAACTGTTGTATACACTTCAATGTAGCAGCACAGACAATGTGAAGACACAACTAAGAAGCAGTCTCTTCTTTTTCATACTGCCCCATCTCCTTGGTTGACTTTGCATGCTTCCAGTACCAGGTGCCAGCATGATGATATAGAAGACAGCTCAGATAGTGTTGATCCAAAGACAGCAAAGGACATTTGGGAGCTTTTTAGCACTGACTGCCGGCACTGCACAGACATTTTGGAAGAAGGCACACACAACTCACAGGTATATGATGGAGGCTTATGTAGCTGAGCCACTGTCCAGCCAAAGTAATGAATCCATCAAATTCTAGCAAGCAAGGAAAGTTATTTGGCCTGCACTGGCTTAATTGGCTTTTTACTTTCTTGCAACACCAAAACCATGCACTCTGAATCACTGGCAGTGGGTGCTCATCCAAGAATCAAGAGCAGCAGAAAACACATTCATGATGGCACTCAATCCAAAAAAATGACTTGAAATGCAGTAATGTACTAAACACCAATTTATTTATTGCAGTGTGGCACAGAAAGCCCCAATGATTCGTGTCTAGCATGACTCTTCTTCAGGGGGTGTTTCTTGGATGCCCTACAACACTCAGAAAGATTTTTCAGCATAACTGGCGATACTGCCTCACCACCACATCACTCCTGGCTAGATCCTAAAATATTGAATTCTTAGCATTTCTGAAACTTAGTGTAGCATGGATCACTTCAGCTAGCCATTTGTAATTCATATGTCCAACAAGTTACATCTCCTAGTATTCCCACTCCTGTATTTCCTGCTTGCAAACTCACCCAGACATCAACTGACACTGGCTGCACCACAGTCCAGCTCACCACTCCTAACAGCACTGACAGTACAAGGACTATGACACATATAATTGCACCTCGAGTCCTCCTGAAAGCAGAACAGCTTTCACAATATCATCACCAGCAAGCTTGATGTGATCACGTGTAATACGCGGCTTAGACCAAGTAGTCATTATCAGTTAAATAAGACCAATGAGGTCACCCAACCCTCTGTCAAGGGACAGTGATCCCAACACCAAATGAGCCATTAGTGATGGCCACACCCAGATACTGTACACAATTTCTTTAGTTTCGTGATCTCATGTAGTCACTGACTACAAGTTTGGCTGCCAGCAAACAACAACTGTCTTAGTTGGTACTTCAGTTAACATTAAAATAAACAAACTTAAAACATTTAAACTATTAAAAACCAAATGAACAATAAACAGAAAGAGAAACTCAACATCTAGGCAGGCAAAACATTGTGATATAAATATACTGTCATACCCTAAATGTATGACTTTTTAATTTGTGTTTGTGTCCCTGGTTGCATGATTTTTTTTTTTGAGGGAGGTCATTACAAATTTTGAAAAATAAATGGGGCCAGTGAGGAGGTGGTAATTGGCATGGATGTAAAACAGAATCTACAGGTGGGTGAACCATGAGCTTAGCAATAAATGTTAACGATTACTATAGCTTAGAGCTGGGATGTAGCAGCCGTTCTCATTGTGGAGTGTGTCACACCATCACAGACACACCAATCCCCAGCTGTGGCATGCCGATACCTCCTGACACAAGTAAGTCATATTAGTTCATATTAATTGCCAACCTCAAACCCCCTTCCCAATTTGTAGTCTGTTGTACCCTATGCCAATTACTACATTATGAGACAAAAAGGTTCACCAAATGGACAAAGTTGAACAAAAGATGGCTGTGGCCTACTTCCCTCACACCTAACTGCCCAGCAATAGTATTTGCAGTAAGCAAAGATAAGACCAAACCATATAATAGGAGTTATAATGTGCAAAGCTTCACTCTCAACCGTTTCCTGTCACAGATATATCTTGAAAAATTGTTAGCCCATAACAGAAAATATTAATTGAAAACTGAGATTGGTAACATTCCAGTTATTATTAAAAAAAATGAAACACTCCCCCAGCCTCTGAAATGGAACAGAATCTTCCTTCTTTGGAAAACAGAATAAAGATGAAACTTGGCACGTTGCTTTTTAAAGCCTCTAGAGGTTTTCTCCCTACTCCCCTGTCCTCTATATTCTCTAGAGCCTCTAATTCCTCTGGAACTAGGTCACAGGATAAACCTGTTTATGATTCCAAAGGTAAAAAAACCTTTGGTCAGAAATCATTTTGATTTAGAGCTACTGTATTTTTTAATTCTATTCACACAGCCATTAGTGTTTGTCTTTCTCCTACTAATAATAATAGACTTAATAGACTGATAGACTTAAAGCATAGTTGTAACATGGCTAAGATCAGCAACACAAAATCAAAGGAAGTACTTGGCCAGAAAGCATCACATGGGACACTTTGGAGATGGCATTAATTTTGCAATAATACCATCCTCAAAGTGAAGTACCATGCTAATCCACAGAGCTTGAAAAGCAGCAGGGCACGAAATGTCACTGTATCCCTCAGGAGCGGTACTTGTCTGTCCCACCCACCCACCCAAATGCCCATGACTGTCTGCGTGCATGACTCACCAGGATTCAGCAGGAATAAACAGGGGGAAGTAGCAGTGATGCACAGCAAGACAGTGGAGCAACCAGCGGGGCAGTTCCGGTGCAGAACATACCCTTACACGGACCGCAAGGTGAAATGTGATGTCCGGTCAATTGTCAATGGTTTGCAATACATGGGACAGGCAATGTGAAGTAATCCTGTTGAAAGCCCAGCCAGGACACCCCCAAGACCTGCAATTGATTCATGAAAGGAAGGAACCGGATGCATGAAACAGGGGAGGTAGAGACATTACAGTGACGTAGTAGGCACACAGACAAGGGCAGAAAATATGCAAAACAGATTCACTTGCAGATACTGGAACCCACGAATGACCATATCATGGACCTCCTAGGGTGTGTATGAAAATATTAGCCACACAGGTCTGTGAAATTGTCAGAAACAAATGTTGACACATACTTTCTTCACACTTATGTTTACTATTGTTTTGAGAACATCACCATATAAATGGCAGTCTGGCAAATGTTCCAAAAGTGCAGGAAAGAAATGGAAACAGTACAAAATGTGTTTCTATTCTTTTATTCACAGTATGAAAATAAGAGTGATAGTAACCATATTGTCCTAGAAGCCATGTTACAGGAGCATTAAGCCACTCTGAAGGTGGCCTCTAACGGGGAATTAATGCAAGTTTGGGCCATTGTGGGCACTCAGCCTTCAGCCTCGTGCAACAACCCTCCCAAATATGCATTAATTCCCCATTAGATGCCACCTTCATCGTGGCTTAATGCTTACTTGGAAAGCTTCACCTCTTGTTCATGATCAAGTGACACTTCTAGGACTTAGTTCCTTTGTTATGTTTTTATTGTGTAACTATTTTTGTATTGTATTTATGAGTTTTTGTATTGAATGATTGAATGATTGTGTTGGTTTCATGTTTTACTTGCCATTTGTGAAAACGGGCAGTGCTGCTCATCAAGTTATCAAGTATAAAAAATAAAAATGAAATAAAATGAAATGAACACTTCACCTTATTGCAGCTACACAAGATGACAACTTCACACAGAGTGAGAGGTCCCGTGATTCTCAGTGCTGACTTGTTAACATACAGTATATAAAATAAGTGATTTATAATATACTAAATAATATAACAATCAGAAATGTTGCATGCTACTTTACAATGATATGCATTTTAAATTGGTGCCTATTTGCCCCAGGAAAAAGTGACAGACAGACAACAGGGACTCCTGATGCATAGAAAATTTATCATGCATGTCAGAACCTGATGACTCACAAGCTGAAGGCATGCCTTCAAGTAATTTCACATTAACAAGTTATGTTGCTTCTTATTGTGAATTTAACATGGGATATCTTGTGACAACTTGATTGAGCTTGTGGTAATTAGAAGTCATTATGCCCACTGGAAATGATGGCAGCTAGAATGATAATTCACATTTAGTCATGTTAACAAAACTGTGTATATCCTGACAAAATGGAACTTAACTTGTATCTGCAGTGTAATTAGAGGTGAGATGTTCAGTGTCACGGATACTCTAAGGCTTAGTGTTATAGAGTCAAGGGATGCAGTTTGGTCTTGAGGTTAGAGTACAAGCTTGAGAAGCAAATGGGGATCTAGTTTCAGATCCCGCCAAAGCCACTTACTGACCACACAACCCTGAACAAGGCACTAAAATTTCCCAAGTTGGCTTTTCATTGCAAGTTCTTGTTGCAATGCCCTCTCTAACTGATTTTGAATATCAAAGGACTCCCATGAAGAACTGGGATTATAGATCTGTGTGTCCCACAGATGCCCACTACAAGTTGGATGACTTTTAACTTGTAACTTGTTTGTGTGCATCCTTTTTGTGGCTGCTTACTGCCAAAGTTGGACACAAACTGCTTCAACTGCTGCAAAATTTACACTGGTCAGAAAATTGGGTACAGGTGGTTCAGAGGGAAAAACATGTATCAAAAGTGTAGTGTCTAAGTTCATTGGATGCACCTGTATCTAGGAACTTTAGAAACATGTCCCTCTGTGATTCAGTCCTATCCACTGTAAAATTATGTGGTAGTAGTATGACCCCATTTAACCCTTGCAGGGCTGCAGACTGATATATCAGTCTAGAATTCCTATACGTTCTAATTATGTCGGTAGGCTAAGGGTTAAAATGACCTGTGTTCTCTTAGTGGGCCTATAATGGATGCATACATTGTAAAAACTGAACATAATGCTTGTGTAGAGTATTGTATGCCATGTGAAAACTTTTATAAATTATAATCTCCTGTATGTTTCCCCTCCTATCAGTTATAAATTTAGTGACAGTGAAGTTCCATATAGGCCTTGTACTCTGACATGAAAAACATGTATCTGTTCATCCTGCTGGGCTTTGCATGTTTAGTTTCTTCTAGGCCCTGTCCCAATGTTTGATAAATGAAACCTTGTGCAGAAATTCAGGCAGAACACTGTGGTTAAAACTGGTGCTCTTTTATAAAAGGTATCAAGGGACCTCAAACATCCACAGTGCAGGCAGGTCCTCAACTTGCATCCTCTTTAAAAGATACAGCCTACAGCAACAGATTACCCCCATCCCCTCCTCTCCATGATGCTGTGTTAGTAAGTGGATAATACACAGGTTCTTCCCTAGCAAACATGTCAGTTTGTGACCTTCATAGAAACATAGAATCTGACAACAGATAAGGACTGCTTTGCCCACTTAGTCTGGCCATTTTCCCTACCTACTGTAATACCGCAGTCCCTACTTGAGCTCCAGCTTAACTGTCCATTCCAGAACCACTAAGGTTCCCTTATGTCTATTCCATGCATTCTTGAATCCCATACAGTTTTTGCCTTCACTACCTCCACTGGGAGGCTGTTCCATGCATCCACCACTCTTTCAGTAAAGAAGTACTTCCTCATGTTTCCCCTGAGTCTACGTCCCTCCAGCTTCATAGCATGACCCCTTGTTCTGGAGCATCTTTTTTCTGAAAAATGCTTCCCTCTTGTACTTCATACCCATGAGGTATTTGAAAGTCTCCATCATATCCCCCTCTCCCTCCTTTCCTGCAGGATGTGCATAGTGAGGTCCTTTAGTCTCTCCTCCTAGGGTTTCTGGTGCAGAAATTGCACCATTTTGGTTTTCCTCCTCTGGATCACCTCTTCTCTGTCTATGTCCTTCCTTAAAAATGTTGTCTCCAGAACTGGATACAGTACTCCAGATGAGGTCTCACCAGTAATCTATACAGAAGCATCACCACCTCCCTCTTTCTGCTGCTGATACCCCCATGCATACTAGCATCCCACTGGCTCTCCCCACTGCCTTGTGACACTGTTTGTCCACCTTTAGGTCATCAGATATGATTATCCTCAGGTCTCTTTCCTGTTTGGTGGTCATCAGTACCACTCCCACCCCTCCATCTTGTACTTGCCCCTTGATTTCTGTGACCCAAGTGTATGATTTTGACCGTCTTTGCATTAAAACTTAGTTGCCACACTCTTGTCCACTCCTCAAGTTTTCTTAGATCCCTATCAATTTTTTCCACAACCTCCCCAGAGTGTCTACCCTATTGCAGATCTTTGTGTCATCTGCAAAAAGGCATATCTTCCCTTCTAGCCCCTCTGCAAAGTTATTAATAAAGACATTAAAGAGGACCAATCCCAGTACTGATCATTGCGGCACCCCACTGGTCACCCTTCCTTCCTCGGAGTGAACTCTTTTACCATCCTTCTGTTCTTACCCCGTTTATCACGTTTTGACCCACTCGCAGGCTGCCCAGCTTGTTTATGCATCTCCTCTGTGGAACAGTGTTGAAGGCCTTACCGAAATCTAGGTAGGCTACATCCACCACTCCACTCTGATCTAATTCCCTGGTCACCCAGTCAAAGAAATCTATCAGATTTGTTTGACATGACCTCCCCTCAGTGAATCCATGCTGCCTCAGATCCTGTAAGCTGCTAGATTCAAGATATTCCACAAACCTTTCCTTCAGTAGTAATTCCATTAATCCCCCCTACACCAAAGTCAAGCCTGTAATTTCCAGCCTCCTCCCTACTGCCACTTTTATGAAGTGGGACTACATCTGCCCTCCTCCAGTCCTCTGAAACCTCTCCCATCTCCAGTGAGTGGTTGAACAGGACTGTCAGAGGTACAACCAGCACCTCCCTGAGCTCCTTCAATATCCTTGTATATATCCTGTCTGGTTCCTTTGCCTTGTCCACTTTCAGTTGTGAATTCTTTCAGGACTCTCTCCTCTGTAAATGGACTAGTATCCACCTCCCTTCCTGCAATGCTCCTGACCCTTATCTATGGTCCCTGGCCATCTCTTTCCTCTGTGAATACTGAACAGATTTGTTCAGGATGTTTGCTTTCTCCTGGCCCCGCTCCTTACACTTCCTCCCTCTCCCCCAAACTTTACAATCCCTCTGTGATCTTTCTCCTTTGGCTTACATAACTGAAAAATGTTGTCTCTTTTTTTACTGCCTGGGCAATGTTCTCGTCCATTTGTAGCTTTGTACTACTGATTGCTTTCCCTACCTCCCTCTGCTTCTCCTGATACACCTCCCTATCCTCCTTACTCTGTGTCTCTTTGTCCATCCTGAATGCTAACTTTTTTGCCCTTACCTTCCTGGCCACCTCATTTAAGAACTAAAGCGGTCTCTTTTTCCTCTTTCTTTTGCTTACTTGCCTGAAACAGAGGTTTGTTGCTTTCACTATGGCCCCTTTTAGTTTTGCCCACTGTTTCTCCAGTCCATCCAAGTCCTCCCCCCCTGCCAGAGCACCCCTGATGCATTCCCCCCATCTTTGTAAAGTCAGCCCTCCTGAAGTTCAGGACCCCCGCTTTAGTGTGGTTTGATTCCACCAGTATTCTAATATTAAACCACACCGTATGGGGATCACTGGTCCTCAGCTGACCCCCTCACCATGATGTCTGCTACACTGTACCCATTGGTGAGTACAAGGTCCAATATTGCCCCCTCAGGAGTGAGCTCTCCTACTAGTTGCCTGAGGAATGCCCCCTACAGGGAGTCCAGGATGTCCCTGCTCCTAGCAGAAGCTGCAGCTGGAATGCTCTAATCTACATCCAGCAGATCGAAGTCCCCCACCAGTAGCACCTCCCCTTTACTTGCCATCTTTTGGATGGCTTCCACCAGAACCTTATCCATCTCCCACCTCCGTGCTGGAGGTCTGTATATCATGTCAGTGCGAATAGTGGCTCCATTCTTATCTCTAGGGTGCCCACAGTACCTCCGCCCCTCCCTGTGTGCCCTGTATCTCTGTTGCTTTTATACTATCCCTTACATAAACAGCCACTCCTCCCTTTTTTCTTAGCCACCCTGTCTTTCCTGAACAGAGTATAGCCTTGTATGGTCATATCCTTTTCATTGCACCATGACTCAGTAATGGCGACAATGTCCAAGTCAGCCTCTGCCATAATGGCCTCCAGGTCTAGGATTTTATTTCCCAGACTTGAAGCATTAGTACACATGGTCTTCCAAATTCTGCCACCACCCTCTTTGTCAGCCCCCTTATTTCTCTTTTGCCTACTCTTCTTTCTTCCTCTGCCTTCATTTCCATCTCTCCTCATTTCAGCTATTTCATTTATCTTTTTGCTAGGCACTGTTGTGGATTTCCTTCCCTTAGGGTTTTCTCTACCGACTATTTCAGCTTGCGGGGTGGGGGGGCAGCTGATGGATCCCTGCTTCCTTCTGCCACCCCCCTCGGCTACTTAACAGAATAGGCTGCTACCTAATGAGCTGCTTCACCACCACCACTCAACACACTGGCAAGAGGCTTAAGCTGGGAATTTTCAGTATTATGTGATAAATCCCCAAAGAATTTCCTAGAATTCTTTGACAAGCAGGTTATACACTTTTAGCATCACTGAAGTTAAAGAGACAGAGCCAAAATGAAACAAAAATATTGTAGGACATTGGGAATGTTTTTACAATTTATTGAATCAACCAATCATATGTGTTCATTCAATTAAGAATAAAAAAGACCATCAAGGCAAGCTCATTTATAGTGATGTCCCTAATTATGTGAACATCACAAATAGTAGAAAAAATTAAATAAATATTATGAAATGTATCTAAAAACATGAACAAGAAATTACAGCTTATAAGAAAAAAAAAGAGAAACAATACTTTTCCCCTGGATAGCCCAGCTGAGATGTAACCTGTTATTTTCAGATGTGTCCTGCCTTCTTCTATATTATTATACTTCTATATTATTATCGCTGCCTCCTAATATTCATGAAGCACCTACCCATGCTAGCTTTAAAACTCGACACCGGGTACATCTACAATCAGTCAGCCAATGCACCTGTTTCAAGCCACCTTAAACTTCATCATTCTCCCCTCTCTCACTATAATACTTTCCTCCTCCATGTCTTTTCCCCACCTCCCATACTACCCATCTCTCTTCCCCTCCACTTTCTCCTCCCCCATCCCTCACTCTCTCCACCTCTCTCTCTCTCTCTTGTCTTCTCACCCTCAATTTAGGCACTTACTGTACTGTGTTTTGCTCAAACCTTCGTGATAATGTCTGTTTCACTCACCATGTAACTCTAGTTGTTTATGTTACCCTAAATGTATTCTCCAGATTTGCCTCCATTGTAACCCTCCCCTATTTATTCCAAATGTTAACTGCTCTTTGATCTTATTGTTTCAGTTGTTGTTAGCTGCCTGCATTTCCTCACTGTGTTCCACCAATTTCATGTGCTGCGTCACATGTATGTTTCATTTTGTATGTTTAACTGTCTTCTCCCGGGTCGTGCCTGAAAATAGGCATTGCTATGCCTAGTGCACTCACCCGGTTACCAAAAGCAGATAAATAAATACACTACTTGGGAGTTGGGCTAGTTAAGACTATTCTTATAGTTTAGGACTTTACTGGCAGTGTTATGGTTAAAGTAATCTATACTTTCATAGATATCTGTAAGGGATACTATATGAGAGGGTGTGCAGTTGTAAGGGAATTTAGTACATGCGTGCATTGGGTGGTTGTTAAACATGAGGTATAGCTGAGTGCTTTTAACCACACAAGAAGCAAATATTCCCTACAGCCTCACATCCTGAAGTTTGTCATCCTGCTTATACAAACGGGCAGATAATACAAAAAAAGATACAAAAAGTGTTTTGTGTTCCTTTAATTTTAAGAAAAAGGCACTTTGAAGAAAGAATTTTCCCTAGAAACATAGAATCTGACAGCAGATAAGGATCTATTGGCCCACCCATTAGGCTACCATGCCAGGCATTACAGACATTGTTACCCAGGACCTTTCCTTTCACACAGCGTCTTTAAAGAAAGGCTGCCTTACAGATGTGCTGAAAGCTGTTTCATGATGGGAGTGGATCCTCATGAATAACAGCGACCTCCCTTAAGTAGTGACCCTCCACAACTCCCTGTTGTGCCATACTGGTCTCTATCTTCTGGTACTCAAGGCAAACAACCTGGGATGCCTCCTCCTCCTGGCTGTTGACTGATGTTCCTCTGGAGACCTTGCCAGAGGGGACCAGTGCTACCCTGACCCAGGGACCATCCCACCATCCCTGGGCCCACATGGTCTCTCTGCTCAATAACAGTCACAGAGTCTGAGCTTCCTTTGCTGTTCTTCCTGTACATCTCTCTAGGGTTTCCCTCTTTCTCCTGTCTCCCTCTGTTTGCCTTCACCTCTTATACTCTAAAGGGGGTAGGGCAGGACCATAAATATTCATGCTAGTTTTTCCTGCTTCTAGCTGAGTCAGGCCACTCACAGCAGAAATACCCAGACATCCTGTGTCCCAGCAGGATCCCCCCCCCCCAGATGACAACTCTCAAGCTCAAGCTCAACCCTTCGAGGGCCCTCTTGTTAACAGTCTCAGGCTGGATGAGGAGAAAGACTGGCTACATGTACATTACACATCAGCACACAAACATAAAGGGGGAACACTGGAAGGGTATGTGAGAGAGGGTAGAGGGTGGAAAACAGTGATAACCTACAGGATACTCTGTGAATTCAGCCACTACATAAGAACATAACAATTTGCCGGCAGAAGGAGACCTTGTGGTCCAGCTAGTCTGCCTGGATTTTCTACCCCCACTGTCAATTTGTCTTGCTAAGGTGACTAGTCTGTCTATCCCATGCCTGTTTGAATTCACTGACCATCTTGGCTGGCACTACCTCTGGTGGCAGGCTGTTCCAAGGGTCCACCACCCTCTCTGTGAAAAAGTACTTCCTAACATTTGTTTTGAATTCACCTCCCACCAGGCACATTTTGTGTCCTCTAGTACATGCACCACAGTTCACTGCCTGAACTGCAAGAGGTTCCATGCCCTGAGAATGGAACTGTAGGCAACAAGGGCTGAAATATGCCACTTGAGGGCTACAACCACTGAGCCGCCTAGGATGCTCCTGCCACAGGCACTACAAAGGCCCATCCAGGTCCAAGCTGATGGCTGGACAGTAGTAGAAACATAGAAGTTGACAGCAGATAAGGACCACAAGGCCCATCCAGTCTGCCCATTTTGTTTTCTGCCTTATAAATGTGCCATCGGCCTTTGCTCTGTCAATGGCCTATCTATTTATACTCATTTGTATTGCTCCCTTATGCCTATCCCATGCCTGTTTGAAGCCCTGCACTGTATTCATATCCACCACTTCTTAAGGTAGGCTGTTCCATGCATCCACCACCCTTTCTGTGAAAAATAATTTCCTCACATTACCCCTTAATCGGCCTCCCTCTAATCTCATGCTGTGTCCTCTTGTCCTGCTATTTTTCTTATATTGTAACATGTTAGACTCTTTCACCTTGTTAATGCACTTAAGGTGTTTGAATGTTTCGATCATATCACCTCTCTCCCTCCCTCTAGGGTATACATATTGAGCTCCGTTAATCTGTCCTCATATGTTTTTTGATGCAATCCATGCACCATTTTGGTTACCCTTCTCTGGACTGCCTCAATTTGGTTAATGTCCTTGTGAAGATGTGGCCTCCAGTACTGCACACAGTACTCCAGATTGGGCCTAACCAGTGTCTTGTAAAGATGGATTATTACCTCCCTCTTCTGACTTGTGATACCCCTACTAATACAACCTAACATCCCCCTAGCATTACCTACTGGTTTAGTGGTCTGCTTGGATGATTTCAGGTCATCGGTGATGATGATGCCCAATTCTCTTTCTTCCCTTGTAACTGCCAGCAACTCCCCTCCCAGCCTATAGGTAGTAGAGTGTGGTGGCTGAAGAAGAAGAGGGGAGGGTAAAGACTATGGAACCAGGGATGTGCACAGTCAGCAGGTACTTGCTGTTGTTGACTGAGGGGTCCCAGGATGCCCACATAGTGGAGAAATACACTAGCATGCCCTGCAAGCAGGCATAATCATAGTGGGGACATAAAAAGAGGAAGGAAGGGTCCCAGAGTGGGTAAGAGAAAAGTGCTAGTGATACAGGATTTAGTACTGAGGGAAATGGGGAGGGAGGTTAGTTTCATACTGGATGGGCAAGAGGTGGTGCACTGTTACCCTGGTGCTACAGCAAACAGATGCAGATTCATGGTAATTAAACTTACAATGGAAGAAGGAGGGAAATCAGATCTGATGGTGCCTGTAGTTACAAATGATTTTAGTGGGAGAAGCATGTGAGAGGTAAAGACAAGCTTCCTTGTTCTAGGTCAGGTAGTCAAGGAAAGGGCACAGGCAGACAACTTTTCAGAGATACTGTACTACTGCTGCCACAGTTGAATGAGAGGGGAGAAATGTCATCTGTACCTGTTTATTGCGTGGCTAAAAAGATGGTACAAGGAGGCCTTTCTGTTCCTTGGAGACTGGGAACCAACTTGGAAGAGATGGGAGCTGTTCAAAATAAAAATCCCCAAAAGAGATACTGTGGCTGATAATGACCCTACAAATATCATGTTCCTACTCTTAAAGGTGCCTGAGTGTTAAGTAGGGCAAACACAGGCATTTTACGTACCTTACCATTGACCATTCCATAAATATTGGGTGGTTTGATTCTCTGTTGTATCACTCAGAGCTGCTTTGAATAGTCAGTCACTAAAAGGCTGCTTCATTTATGCAAATAACAAATTGTTAACATTGAGGATGACTGATTAGCCACACATATATTGTGTCTGGTAAAAAGAAGTCCCTTGATATGGCATTACTTAGGATGTTTATTGTCTGACTGAACTTTTTAAACTGGTGGCTATCTATTTACTCATTTATTTATTTATTAAAATTTATAAAATGGGTAAAACAGATAAAGAATTCTGATTGGCTGAGAGATGTGTTTAGGTGAGCATTTATGAGACAGAAATGCCTGCCTAAAACAAGTCCCTCTGCCAGGTGCCCCATCACCCACTGGAATCCGTCAGCCAGGTGACAAATTCAAACCTGCCACCAGCTATTTTTTTTTGCCCATGAACTGACCAACAGTAAATTGAGCAACATGTAAAACATAGCAGACAATGTTACCATTAATTCTGAATTCCTCACCAAGGAAAGTTTTAACATAATGTTTCCCCATAATGACGCCACTTTTCCTCAACCTCCAGCAAAAAAAATAAATAAATAAATAGAGATAAAGAAAACTCCCGTTTCATGAGTGTACGGCCATAAAGGTTTAAGGGAACTGATGCAGGCATCATTCAGTGTGCACACTGATGAGCAAGGCCTCTGTTACATTTCATTGAGCCACAATGAAGCCATGGAAAATTACAGCTCCCCCCACCACAGAACAAAACAAGGATGACAGAAACAGGAGATTTGTGTACAAGCATCTCACAGATACACCATGCCCTATAAAATCATTCACAAAATACCTCTCCAAGCTGCCAAGAGATGTTCCAGCTTTCTACTGCCATCCATTCAGACAGCCACAATCCAGCTTAGATTCCCTGCCATGCTGGTATTCAAGAGAACCCATGGGGAAAAATTACTTGGGAACAATGGATGGCAAGACTTGGCGAAGAGGTACAAATTGCCAAACATTACACCAACCACAGTATCAAGACCATAGCAGTGCAGCTACTCTCCAGCTCTAGCCTAAGCAGCAGAAAAATAACAAGTGTAGATTTCCACAGAGCTGAAGGCAGCCTAGCTAACTACTGGGCTCCCAGACCACAAGACAGAAAACACTGGAGCAGTGTACTGAGTGGGCAGCACACAGAGAAGAAGAATGCAAGTCACCATAAGAAAGAAGAAACACCACCAAAGCCTCAAACCATCTTTACCCTGCCACCTGCAGAAATCTCTGACCCAAAGAATCACTTCAGTCCAAGCAACTGTACCTTCTTCGCTGTAATAAAATTCATCAGCTACACAAAGTAGTGGGCTTAGTTTTTTATTTTCAGCCTTTCCATAAACGGAATGTGCTACAGCGGGTGCAAAAATTGTTTTATTACTTTCTTTTTCTCAGGAACTATTTTTTGTCCCACTGTTTAAAAGCTTTAGTAAACTTAATTATTGTAATTTTCAAAAGTTAAGTGCTGTCTCTATGTCATTTTTCTACCAAAATCCATTTTCTAAGCACAATACCACCCGCCCTGTTTGGTATTATTGCTTCCTTGGTGACCAGGATAGGCACATTGAGCTGAGACTCATTTCCGCAAGCAACCCGGTGAAGGGATGCAATAGGGAGTATCACCAATGTGTGGCAAGATATTTGTACAGAACTAATGAGGTGTAAAATTCAGATTACAGAGTATACTGACTTGTAAGAAAAAAGTGCTGTTTTCTCTTACTTTGTGCCTGGTTTATGGGCTGTTTTTCTCTATGTTAAAATTAAGTGTTACAGTCTTTTGAATTGTTGTGTGGGCTAGATGCTTAGGCGCCTAACCCCCATACCCTCCCAGTCTATTGTTGTGCAGATCTCAAGTTTTAGCACCTTGTTGCAGATTACTGCAATAAAGGTACTTTACTGACTGCCTTCTCCTCTGTCCCCCACCTTGTAGAAGGCGCAGCCCTCGAGATCCAAAGAGCGGAGGGGCTCCGAGACGCCAGCGGGTCGGCGGCACCTGTGCAGCCGACCAAGGGTTTCAGGAGGCCGGGAGAAGCAGGCAGAAGGTACGGGCAAAGCCGCAAACCAATCGGAAAGCGACCGCAGACTGTGCCTTGCTTCCGATTGCTGCGCCTTCCCCATAGACTTAAACTGGAGTTTGCTGCACTATTCTGGCTGGGATTTCTGCTTTTCTGTAATTTATTTTGAATTTCTCATAAAAAGTGCTGTTTTCTCTTACTTTGTGCCTGGTTTATGGGCTGTTTTTCCCTATGTTAAAATTAAGTGTTACAGTCTTTTGAATTGTTGTGTGGGCTAGACGCTTAGGCGCCTAACCCCCCATACCCTCCCAGTCTATTGTTGTGCAGATCTCAAGTTTTAGCACCTTGTTGCAGATTACTGCAATAAAGGTACTTTACTGACTGCCTTCTCCTCTGTCCCCCACCTTGTAGAAGGCGCAGCCCTCGAGATCCAAAGAGCGGAGGGCTCCGAGACGCCGGGTGCCGCCGACCAAGGGTTCCAGGAGGCCGGGAGAAGCAGGCAGAAGGTACGGGCAAAGCCGCAAACCAATCGGAAAGTGACTGCAGACTGTGCCTTGCTTCCGATTGGTGCGCCTTCCCCATAGACTTAAACTGGGGTTTGCTGCACTATTCTGGCTGGGATTTCTGCTTTTCTGTAATTTATTTTGAATTTCTCATAAAAAGTGCTGTTTTCTCTTACTTTGTGCCTGGTTTATGGGCTGTTTTTCCCTATGTTAAAATTAAGTGTTACAGTCTTTTGAATTGTTGTGTGGGCTAGACGCTTAGGCGCCTAACCCCATACCCTCCCAGTCTATTGTTGTGCAGATCTCAAGTTTTAGCACCTTGTTGCAGATTACTGCAATAAAGGTACTTTACTGACTGCCTTCTCCTCTGTCCCCCACCTTGTAGAAGGCGCAGCCCTCGAGATCCAAAGCGGAGGGGCTCCGAGACGCCGGCGGGTCAGCGGCACCTGTGCAGCCGACCAAGGGTTCCAGGAGGCCGGGAGAAGCAGGCAGAAGGTACGGGCAAAGCCACAACATTTTTGCCCGCCCCCCTCCCTCTTGGTTGATTCCTTTTATACACTTTCTCCCGCCATTTCTTAATCCACCCCACATCCCTTCCTTCCTCCCTTAACCCATACCTAATCTCCACAATGCTACTTTGCTCCTTTTGCTCCTGAGCCTTGTATCTCACCCAATCCCTTATGATATCAATGCTATACCCAGTGTCAAGATAAATAACTCAGTTAATCTGAACTGCCCATTTCTACCATCCACAAGGGCCAACCACAGTTCCTTATTCACCCTGAACCACGTTTGCAATGCAACCTCTGGGATATCCCACATAAGGCCACCCTAACAATTCAGCACAGCCCTGGCACCCTACTTGTATCATGGCTTTTATTAACCCACTATGCCTGTCCATTAAAATATTATGCTATGAAAAATTTTGCATCCATATATCAGGACCATCACTCAGCTCACAGCAGGCACCCAGGATTAGGAGGAAACGCTCTGACCACTCACTATCCTTGTCCCTTGGTGCCTCCTCAAATTAATCTTCTACCCTCTGATCTGTTTGGTACCATTGAAATAAATCCTGGCCCCATTGAAAGTATTTTTTCCCCTGCTGATTTATCCTCTATAAATGGCCTAAGCTTCCTAGATATCAATGCCTGCAGCCTTTTAAAAAAATTCTCCGTAATACAGACCTGGGTGGCACATACTCTGCCTGACTTTCTGGTCATCTCTGAATCTTGGCTCAGACCATTGACCAAAGACAGTGTTGTAAACCTTACCAACTATCAGCTCTTCAGAGCAGATCGCCCTTCCAGGGGTGGTGGGGTGGCCATATACATTAAGGACATCATCTCTGCTACCTGCCTCATCATCACATCAGACCAAAGATTTGAATGTTTATCAATCAAAATATCCCTTCCAAACTTGTCTCCATTTAAACTGATTGGCTGCTATAGGCCCCTTCAGCAGGCCTCAAATTACTATCTCACCTGGGGTCAATAACCAATCTAGGCCCTGAAGATACCATCATCCTTGGTGATTTGAATTTAAACTGGCTATCTAATGCATCTGCTCCATTGGTAACCTTCTGTGACACCTGGCTTTACACAGCTAATAAAAGACCCAACCAGGGTTAACCTAAAAATTCTAGCAACAGCTCACTCCTGGATATTATGTTGGTAAATAAGCCTCACTTATATACTCATGCAGGAGTACTACCGAATGATGTAAGTGACCATTGTCCCATAGCTGGCATAAGATCTTCACCCAAACCATCCAACCCTGCTGAATTTGTCCCCAAAAGGTCAAAAAAGAAGTTCAACATACCAGGTTACCTCCATGACCTGAGTAACACAATATATTGGCAAGATTTCTACCTTACAACCTCAGTGGAAATTGCTCTCCAGATCTTAAAGGACATTATCACTAATGCTCTAAATATTCATGCACCATTCACCAATATCAGAACTAAAGCAAGGTCCTGCCCCTGGTTCACCACTGATCTTAAAACAGCCTTGCTAGCCAGAGACAAACTGTGGAAAAAGGCAAGAAAAACTAAGGATTCCATAGACTGGCTAAATTTCAGAAAAGCAAGAAATTCATGTACAACACAAATAAGATCTGCCAAAGCGGCCTATTATAGAGCTGAATTGGATGCCTCCTATAATAACCAACCAGGCTCTGGGGAACTATAAAGGGTATCTTGGGCCAAAACTCTACTCCTGCCTTAACCTGCAAACTGCTACTAAATAACACAGAAATTACGGATAAACAAGAAATTCTAAATACCTTCAATGACCACTTCACCACAGCTGGACTAGCATTTGACTCTTCACCTGCAAATCTCCTGAGATCTTCCTTGAATCTTCAATCCACCGTGGGCCAAAAGGCTACATCAACCTTTTCCTTCAACCCAATATCATTGAAAGAAGTGGAAGATCTCCTCTCCAATTTGGATACTTCAAAAAGTGCAGGTACAGACTCCCTGGACCCCTACTTCCTCAAGATTGCATCTCAAGTCTTATCTGCCCCCCTCACTCATCTCTTCAATCTTTCCCTCACCACTGGATCCATTCCCTCCATTTGGAAAACAGCTCAAGTAGTTCCTTTACTCAAATCTGGTGATCCCATGGATCTCAATAATTACAGGCCCATTTCCATCCTATCAGTTCTGTCCAAGATGCTCGAAAAGTTAGTAAACTCACAATTAAGGGTCTACCTGGATAACAATAACCTCCTAAACACAGCACAATCAGGATTTAGATCAGCACAGCACCATTTCAGCCCTAGCCAGAGTAACCAACGACTGGCAGACTGCTATGGATAAGAAGAATAGTACCTGTGCTGTGTTCCTGGATTTAAGCAAAGCATTTGGCACAGTGGATCATGAATCACTGATCACCTCCCTTGGTTCAATAGGGTTGGATTCCCTTCACTCAATTGGTTCAAGTGCTATCTATCAGATAGATCACAACTGGTAAAAAATGAAACTACCTATCCACCTTAAAACCACTGCTAAGAGATGTACCGTAAGGCTCTATTCTTGGCCCCATCCTCTTTGCCATCTATATTAATAATATTGATGCTAACCTCACTCAATCAAATATCCATCTGTTTGCTGATGATACTGTGCTATATGTTAGCAATCCTTCATTGTCTAAAGCCTGTGAACTGCTACAATCTGAATTCTCCATCCTACAACACAACTTACTGGATAAAAACTACTTCTAAATGCCAAAAACAAAAGCTATGCTCTTTTCCTCAAAGTTGCTCTGCCACTACCCATCATCTACCACCCTACAACTAACCACCTTACTTGGAGAAGCTGGAATCGTTGATAACTTCAAATATCTTGGTGTCTGGATTGATAACAAACTTGACTTTTCTGTCCATATTGAGGAGCTACTAAAGAAACTGAGACAAAGGCTTGGTTTATTTTTAGAATAAAGCACTACCTCAACAGAGACTCAAAAAGATTAATCCAGGCTTCATTCCTATCCCTCATTGACTATGCTGACTTTCTGTATGGACACTGTTCCTCCCCTCTTAAATAAACTGGACACCCTATACCACAGGTCCATCAGATTCATTACTGACCTTCCTTCAGCACCCACCATTGTTCCCTTTATAAGGCAGTTAACTGGTCATCATTACAACACAGAAGAAATAGGAATGCTGCAATTTGGATATTCAAAGCCTTATCAGGCAAGCTACCTACCTACATCTCGGACTGTTTTACTCAAATCACTTCTAGGCCATACAACCTAAGGATCAGCAAAATTATCATTCTTAAGGTCCCCAATGCCTGCACCAGCTTGGGAGGGCTGCTATCAGCTACTCACTAGCAATTGTTTGAACTCACTCCAAAAACCATGAAGCTAAATAACCTCCCACCCTTACTATCCTTCAAAAGATTATTCACCACCCTATTCCCAGAACTCTGCAACTGCTTCCACAAGCCTAACACGGCCCTACCCACCTCCCCTTTTCTGCTTGTGTTTCTATATGCTGAAAACCCCGCTCCCAGTCCCAAGATTCACCCTCAAAATGCCTGCTAGGTCCTATAATCTACATATTAACTCTGATGTGCAACTGCCTATTGTCTCCCAGATTAAAAGTGTTAATGCCTTGTACATATGTATATTGTTATATACTAGCACTTATGTCATTGTATTACTGTTTTTTGTTACCCCTGTCATTGTATTACTGTTTATGATACCCTTGTCAATGTAATAACACTTGCACTTCTTGACCACTCAGGTCCATCTTGTAAATGAGCTATGCTCAATGATGTTCGCCTGATTAAATAAAGATTTTGATTGATTGATTGATTGATTGATTGGTAAGAAACATAGAAATGTAGAATCTGCCAGCAGATAAGGACCACTTGACCCACGCAGTCTGCCCATTTTTCCCTCCCTATAGTATCACTGCATATCTTACTTGATCTCCGGCCCATTCACCCACCCCTTCCCTTTCCCTAAGATTCTCTTTTGTCTATCCCATATAGTGTTGAATCCCACCACTGTTTTTGCCCACACCACTTCTGCTGGGAGATTGCTCCCAGGAATGTACCACTATCTCTGTGTAGAAGTACTTTCTAATATCTCTTCTGAATATACCCCCCTCCAATTTCTTATCATATCCCCTTGTCCTTAAACACATTGTTTCTGAAAATACTTCCCTCCTGTACCTTATTTGCCCCTGTGAGATATTTAAATGTCTCTATCATATACCTCCTCTCTCTCCTCTCCTCTCTTCCAGGGTGTACATATTTAAGTCCAGGGAGTACATATTTTTCGGTCCTTAAGTCTCTCTTCATAGGGCTTCTGATGCAGACCCTGAATGATTTTAGTTGTCCTCCTCTGGACCGCCTCCACTCTGTCTATGTCTTTCCAGAGATGTGTTTAGAACAGAACACAATATTCTAGCTGGGGTCTCACAATAGAAAGGCAATACCACCTCCCTCTTCCTGCTGGAGATATTCCTCCCTATGCCCCCCAGTATCCCACTAGCCCTCCCAACTGCCCTGTCTCACTGCCTGCCCACCTTTAGGTCATCCGATATGATCACCTGTTTAGTAGTCATCAGTTTGTACTCTGCCCTTGTGTTTCTGTGTACCATGCGCATTACTTTGCACTCTTTCTCTTTGAAACTCAACTGTCATATCCTTGACCACACCTCAAGTTTTCTCAGGTCTCTGCTTATCTTTTCCATCCCCATTAAAGAGGACTGGTCCCAGCACTGATCCCTGAAGCACCCCACTGATCACTCTCCCTACCTCTGAATGAACTCCATTTACCACCACCTTCTGTCACCTATGCCCTAACCAATTTCTGATCCAGTTTACCACCTTCAGACCCACTCCTAAACTACCCAGCTTGTTTACTAGCCTCATATCTGGAGTGGTATCAAAAGCCTTACTGAAATCTAGATAGGCTGTATCCACCGCTCTACCCTGATCTACAGTAGTTCCCTGGCCATGCTGTCAAAGAAATGTATCATATTCATTTGACATAACCTCCTCACCATGAATCCATGCTGCCTCAGTTCTTGTAACCTATTGGATTCAAGATATTCTACAGACCTTTCCTTCAGCAGTGATTCTATTAATTTTTCCACCACTGAAGTTAGGCTGACTGGCCAATAATTGCCAGCCACTTCCCTGCTACCACTTCTGTGAAGTGGGATTACATCTGCCTTCCTCCAGTCCTCCAGAACTACTCCTGTTTCCAAGGAGCTGTTAAATAGGACTGTCAGAGGTGCAGCCAATACTTCCCTGAGCTACATCAATACCCTTGGATGCATCCCATCTAGCCCTATTGCTTTGTCTTTTCAGACTGGATCAGTTCAAAACCCTTTTCAAAGGCTGAGGGCTTCCACAGGATGCTGTAGGATTCAGCTGCAAAGCACTGGCTCTCCAGGCAGTAGAAAACCTCTTGGCAAGTTCTCTGACACTTGGCTGTGGAAGCCTCAAACTGGCTTCCAATCTTTTCCTCCACCACAATCTGAACCCTCCTGACTCGCTGAGAGCTCAAGCCAGACTGCCCCAAGCTGAAACTGTCCCTGGGGTTTCATTCAGAAATGGTAGCTTCTAGCTGGCCTGCCTGCACAGCAGCAAGGTGTCCGCTTGTGGTGCCGACATCCCAGGTTCAACGACGGACTCGGGAGTCAGATGGCTGGCTGGGGGGAGGAGGATCGAGCATCATGAGAACCACTCTCCTTCTCTTGAGGGAGGGGGGCAGAATGTCTAGTGCTTTGTGAACACCTGGTGGAGGCTTGGGGTACCACTGCAGCTAGCACCATAACCTTAGGGGGGCGGGGTGGATGCTGGAGGGGTCCAGTAATTGAAAATATGTCCACCGACAAATGACGTCGGCACTAGTCCCACATCCCACAAGACCAAGGGAGGGATAGTGAGGCTTAATAAAGGGAGGGTGGGCAGAGGGTGACTGTGAAAAGGCAGAGATACTATATTTTTGCTCAGTATTTACAAAGGAAGAGGGGGAGGTACCTAAAACAAACAGTGGAAACACTCTGGATACAGAAGTTGATACCAGCCCATTTACAGAAGAAAGGGTTCTGAAAGAGCTCTTAAAACTGAAGGTGGCCAAAGCAATGGTGCCTGATGGGATTCATCCCAGAATTCTAAAAGAACTAAGGGTAGAACTAGTGACACCACTGACTACCCTCTTTAACAAATCATGGGAGGATGGGGTGGTACCCGAGGACTGGAGGAGGGCAGATGTGATTCTCCTTCACAAAAGTGGGAGCAAGGCAGAAGCAGGAAACTACAGACCTGTTAGTTTAAACTCAGTGGTAGGGAAAATGATGGAATCACTTCTGAAGGAAAGAATTGTCGAGTATCTAGAGGTCAGAGGGGCACAGGACCCAAGGCAGCATGGATTCACAGTGGGAAGGTCATGCCAGACAAATCTGATAGATTTCTTTGACTGGGTGACCAAAGTAGTAGATCAGGGAGGGCTGGGACATGGCCTAGCTAGATTTTAGCAAGGCATTTGACACAGTCCCACACAAAGATTAATATACAAGTTAGCCAGCCTGGGAGTGGGTCCCAAGATGACAGCCTGGGTAAAAATTGGCTGGAGAATAGGACACAGAGAGTAATAGTAAATGGAGTCCACTCTGAAGAAAGGGGGGTTACTAGTGGGGTACCGCAGGGTTCAGTATTAGGACCGGTCCTCTTCAGTGTCTTTATAAGCGACATTGCAGAGGGACTAGAAGGAAAAGTATGTCTCTTTGCAGATGACACAAAGATCTGCAACAGAGTTGATACACAAGGTGGGGTGGAAAGGATGAGAAGGGACTTGGCAAGGTTAGAGGAATGGTCAAATGTATGGCAGCTTAGATTCAATGCTAAGAAGTGCAAGGTAATGCACCTGGGAAACAAAAACCCAGGGGAAGAGTACACAATGGGGGGTGAGATACTAACAACAACAAAAATGGAAAGGGACCTGGGCGTAGTCATATCAGATGACCTAAAGGTGGGCAAGCAATATGAGAGGGCAGCAAGGAGGGCTGGGGGGATACTGGGATGCATAGGGAGAGGCATCACCAGTAGAAAACAGAAAGTTATTATCCCTCTGTACAGGCAGCTGCTGAGACCCCATCTGGAGTACTGCGTGCAGTTCTGGAGACCCAATCTCCGCAAAGACATAGACAGGATGGAAGCTGTCCAGAGGAGGGCAACTAAAATGGTGCAGGGTCTGCACCAGAAGACATATGAAGAGAGACTTAAGGAGCTTAATATGTTAAGCCTTGAGGAAAGGAGGGAGAGGGGGGATATGATAGAAACTTTCAAGTACCTCAAGGGAATCAACAAAGTCCAAGAGGGTAGCATCTTTCAAAAAAAGAGGTGTGCAAGAACAAAGGGGCACAATTTGAAGATAGAGGGGCGGCTCAGAGGTAATTTAAGGAAGTATTTTTTCACAGAGAGGGTTGTGGATGCATGGAACGGCCTTCCGGAGGAGGTTGTGGAGTCAAAAACAGTCTTGGAATTCAAGCATGCATGGGACAGTCATAAGGCAATTCTAGGGGGTGGGGGTAGGAAGAAGTAGGCTGCTGGTTAACTAGGATCTGCAGCTTATCCATTAGGTAGGGAAATGGGCAGACTGGGTGGGCCAAGCGGTCCTTATCTGCCATCAAATTCTATGTTTCTCTCTCCACCCATACCTGCTGTAGCACCGCCAGGAAGCCGGAGGCCTCACCCGGGGCAGTAATCTGGAGTATGAGAAAAGCTCCTCCCCCAGTACTGCTACAAATGTGCGGGGAAGCTGGCGGCTCCATCCCCGGGGGAGGGGGTAATCCGGGGGGGGGTGCTTATTTATTTATTTATTTTAATTTTGGTAACCGTGTAGCCCCACTGAGACCATAACAGTCCTTTTTTCAGAGGCGACCCGGGAAGTAGAAGGCTTGGGGGGTGCTCTGTGAGGAGACACGGGGATGGGTGACCAGCCGATGGGGGTCAGGTCAGGCAAAAAAAAAAAAGAACTGGTAGCTTCTGATTGGCTGAAATTAGTTTTCCCTCAATAAAATTAATAAACATCAAGTCCCTTCAATTATTGATTGGTGATTGCTTTGGGTGCCAAAAATATGGCTCAAACTGCTCCCAAGATCCATTTTTTTTAACGTTTGGGTGCCCATGATTCTGATTGGCTGGCTAAAGATTGGAGATAACCAATTACCTGCAACTGCTGACATTAATGACAGCACTGTGTATTGCTTACTCAGTTTCACTTGATATGTTGCTTGCTTTAGATGACTCTGTCAGGTTGAGATTGTTGTTGTTACCCCTTTGAGTTGGTTTTAAATGTAACTATGTTGTACTTGTCTCTAACATTTTCCCTGTAACACTTTGTGAATACTGCTTTTGTAATGTCATTATGATTATGTCTCTGTAGCTGTGTGCCATCTAGATAGCCTGAGTTGTACCTGGAAATGGTCCCATGGATCAGTGTACTTACCCAGTTAAAAAATACATAAATATATACATACATGCATGCATACGTACATAAATAAATAAATATGGCTGCTTAATATACAGTTCCATATAGCTTATATGGCAATCCCAAATTTAAGGTCTTCTTGCAGCCAAACAGTTCAGTTTTTATAAATAACTGCACCTCAGTCCTTTAGCAGTCTCTTTGCCCTATTAACTGGATGCACAGTTAACTTTTAAAACTCTGTCCTCTGCCTGTCGCTCCCCTCAAAACACTGTCCCCCCAGGCATCCGGCAGAGAGCTCAATAATATTTATGGAGTTATTTACAAATGGCTCCCATTTTGCACTCATTGGCACTCTTAAATTGAACATTTTTGTGACTTCTGAAGTGCCTTCTCCATGTCTCCAACCCCCGACTAGCTGATTCTGGGGATCAGGAGCACCGGGCAGGCTTTTGTTTTGCCACGATTATTGAAAGAAAACTGCAATGCACCACTGTATATGTGTGGACCACCAGTCGCACATTCGTGCAGAGTACAGTCGGTTCCGCGGCTTTGCTCCTCTGGCCCCAATTCAGTAAAGAAACAATGCAGGGACCTGACAGGGATCCCAGAGACACCAGTGGACTTGGGAACTGTGGCGGTGCACAGAAGAATAGACAGGCAGCACCCAAGGAGCAAAAATTAAGTAAACACCACCTGGGGGATTAAAGATTATTAATAGAAACTCTGAATGGCATGGGGCCCAGGATCAAGCCCTGGAGAACCCCCATGCTATTATTTTTAATAAGAATTCCCAACTTTAGTTTTAAACTCCCTTGTCTCCAAATAGCTTTTAAACCAGTGCAGGACAGGTTCAGACAGCTCCACGGCCTTTAACTTACCAGTTAACATTTTGAGAATAACCAAGTCAAAAGCATTTGAAAAAAATCAATAAAAACAAAAAAGAAAAATCACAAATCAACTGAAGTGTGTAAGTAGCTAGTAAAAGTCAAAAGTGCAGTGTTATTCCTGTGGTACTGTCTGAAGCTATGCTGCTTAGGAGACAAGATGTTACACTTATCTAAATAATCATGCAGTTGATGATGAATTACTCTTTCTAACAATTTTGACAATAGCAATAGAAGAGCAACTGGCTGAAAATTTTCTACAGATGTTTTTGATTCATATTTGTGGAATGGGACGATGACTACCCTTTTCCATAGAGCAAGCATTCTTCTAGAACACAAACATAAGTTAACTATCTTTGCTAAGGCTGCAGCAATGTCTTGTTTTAGCTAGCTTTATTATACCCATGGCAATGCTGTCAGATCCCAGACTTTTACTATAATATTTTGCCAATTTTCACAATTAAGTTTGTGAAAACCTTAAAAAAAATTGTGAATGGTCATTGCATGGCAAGTCATGAAGACTAATATTTTGCTTTTCTAAGTTATGTAGATCTTTTAAAAGGTCTTCATAATTTCCAAAATTGGGGTATGGCTTGACTGACGACAAGATGGCAGCTTGATCTTGCCAGCTTCTTCTCCCTTCAGCCTAATCCTACTTAATCTGCCTGCAAGCATCGACATCCGTCTGATTAAAACCACTAGTCTTGTAGTCCTCAAGCCTGTGTACCAGTTATTGTGCTCTGTTGGGTTCTCGGTGCCACAGATCAGTGACAGTTCGATTCTTCTGCACAGCCCTTGATGGCCCCAACCTTCAGTGGGAAAATGGAGCTCCCTGTGACAGTATGTCTGGAGGCTCTGATGAACATGGAGGAAATTCAGAATATGTTTACACAGTTGCTGACAGAAGTGACTGAGATCAAAATAGCCATGGAATGATCTCAGAAAGACATTACAGCCCTAAGACAGTGGGTTACCCACACCAAACAGCAGGCCAAGTGGCAAGAGGCCTACTCAGATCACATCATGGCACATCTCTGGGACCAAGACCTCAAGATCAGACAACTTTACAAGAAAATCGACAACCTTGAGAATCAAGGTAGAAGGAAGAATCTCCAGATTGTAGGGTTCCCAGAAGGAGTAGTGGCCTGCAGCACAAACTCTTTTCTTCAGAATATCCTGCCTGTGTTTCTTAAACACCACTGGCCAGGTCTGTTTGAGAATGAGTGATCTCATTGATCTCTGGCTCCCACCACCCATACCAGGACAAGGACCAAAACCCCTACCTATCAAAGTTCTTCACTTTCCCATCAAAGAAAGGGACATACAGCTTGCAAAGTAAATAGGGCCTCTTGTATGGCAAGGACACACTATGCAGATCTGTCTAGACTTTTCACCAGCACTTACAGAAACACAGGGTACATTTACTGTGGTGACAAAAGCCCTACAAAAAATCGTGACCTCCTACAGCCTTAGATATCCAGTCAGATTACAAATTTCTAGAAATGGGGTCTTCCATTCCTTTGACTACTCAGAAGCCATGGAATATTTTACCCTTTGTTCTAGGCCAAGCACAGTGATTCCCTTCTTTCTAGAATCCCAGTTTATGGACACCAGTGCCACCCCAGCCCACTCGAGCTCCTAGACTGCAGCATTAGGCCTATGCCATCATCAACTGGATCCAGATGACAGAGGAGTGGAGGAAAAAGAACAAGTATGTTTGATCAGCCGTTTACCTTCCTGGGCACCGGGAGTCCTAAAGTGCTGATGTCATGGCAGGCCATCAAGCCCTTCTCCTTAGGCCACCTAGCATAAATGCTGCAGCAGTACCTACATAGCATAGGATCTGCTCCTGGGGCTATGGGGATCACCGAGAAGCTCCTCGGTCTACTCCAAACTGAAGTTATCTTATTTCAAGCATTTTGTTTTATTCTGTTTATGGTATATTTTAAAGTGGTTAAATGCGGTTGTGATTTTTGTTATAGCGATGCTTCTGGCAGGCTCACCTTCCAATCCCAGCTGAGCTTGCTTCAGTTCCAGACGGGGTGGGGGGGTGCGTCAAACCTGAACCTGACCTTCTGCTAGGACCCTTTCATGTTCAGAGGGGCTGTGGACTAAGGATGCATGATTCCAAGGTGTACATTAGTTCCTACACCCTTCAAATCATCCCATTCCACAGCAACAGAAGATGAAATCTATGACCTTTCCAGATAGCATAGAATGTGACAGTCAGAATGCTCTAATAGATTACATTTTTTACATAACTACAAATATTACTCATGATCTATCTAGGCATCTCAGGAAGAAGACCATCAGTCACCACTCTCATCATACCCCACTGGGTCAGATTATTCTCTACAGTCTTCCTAAGGGGGGGGACTAAAGCTTTAGTGTTACCCTTTAGTGCATACACCCAAAATAGTCAAACCCCATGGCTGATGCTACCTACATTACTTGCATGGTGGCTGAACTCCCTGATCAAGAGAAAAAATGTTCTTGCTCATTTAAAGAAAATGGGAGCACAAATGGCCTTTCTCCAGGAAACTAGACTGGTCTTTCATGAAGCAAAAAAAATTGTGAGGGAATGGGTGGGAGGGGAGATACACTGCTCATCACAGTCGGGCAAAAGAGGTGTATCTATTTTTTGGCACAAATCCCTAAAATGGTCAATAGAGGAAGGGCGCACAGACTGTGATAGGCGATAGGTTCTGGGGAAATGCAGCACACCATGAGTCCTTATTCTGATCAATGTCTATGCTCCCAATAAGGACTCTCCTAGCTTTTTTCTGTACCCACTACAAAGCCTTTCAGACTTTGCAGGTCAGCACACACCCATCCTTATAGGGAGCAATTTTAACCTCACATTGGAGCCATAGAGTGACCAATCCTCCACCCTGACAGAACCTCACCAGGTGGCCCTAGACATGATAAAGCAAATCATACAGAAGCATGCTGTTACGGACTGCTGGAGACTTTAATCCCACAGTTAGAGACTATACACACCACAATCTTGTCCACCTGTCTTTTACCTGGCTCGATTTTTGGCTTTTATTGCTACATATCACTCAATCTACCCTGGGCTTCAAAATCCATCCCATCTTGATCTAAGATCATGTCTCAGTGACATTAACTATCCTGTGGGGCTCAACTACTCCAAAGACATCATCATAGTGACTAGACCTGTTGCTGCTTTCTGACCCCAAGTTCCTACCCTGGCTTAGGGAGAAGTACAGGAATACCTGACACACAACAATAATTGTTCAGTCTCCCAAGCCATCTTTTGGGAGGCTCTGAAGGCCTACCTGCAAAGTTGCATCATTGGCTGTGTATCCAACAAGAGCAATGTGAAAGCAGCAGTGGCAAGGAGCTGCAGTCCCAGCTTATGAAAACTGAAGCAAAGCTCGAGGAGGATCCCAAAGCTGACCCCTCACAAGTGATACAACTCCAAACTCAGCTTCATGCCCTCTACTCCAGAAAGGCAGAGCTGGTCCTCCTTCAAACATACCACAAATACTGGGAGGGAGGCGAAAGACTGAGTAAGGTGTTATCATGCTGGCTGCATAAAATGCAAGCAGACAGGTATATCTCTAGCCTGCAAGGCTCTTCTGGCCAACTGTCAGTCCCCAAAGAGGCTAATATTATCATGAGGGACTTTTATGTCAGGCTATATTCTTCCTCTACACCTCCCTCAGAGTAGCACATCAGGGTATTCCTGAAATGCCTGAAACTCCCAGCACTGTCTGCAGACCAAAAAGCTGTTCTAGATGCTCCCTTATCCTTAGAAGAGATCTGTGTGGTGTTAAAGTCTATGAACAAGTAGAAGTTGCCAGGGGAAGACAGTCTCCCAGTGGATCTTTACCAGGCAGAGGAGAAGGTCTTTCCACCACTTTTGGTATGCAAGCTCCAGGACACCCTTAGCAAATGCCACCTAACTCCCCTTAGGGAGGTGGTGATAACAATTCTCTTCAACAAGGGAAAGATTCCACCCTTACAAGAAGTTACTGCATGATCTCTTTGAGCAATGCTGATGCAAAGATCCTGGCTAAGGTGTTAGCAGCTAGGTTAAATTCTATTCTGCCCAGTCTCAGACATCCTAGCTAGGCAGGATGTCTAAAAGGCAGATTGGACACAGATGACCTCCAATCCTTCCTTAACCTCCATCATGCAGCCCAATTCCTTCCCACTCCTGTGGCAGCCCTAACAATAGATTTTGAGAAGGCCTTCAACTCTGCCAAATGGTACTACCTCTTCAAAGTCCTGGAGGCTGTGGGCTTTGGTCCCAACTTTCTATGTGCAGTATGTGCCTTATATAATAACCCTACAGCCAAGGTCCTAACAAATAGCACTCTGTCAGACGTCTTCCTACTTCAGAGAGGCACTCAACAAGGTTGTCCCTTCTAACCCTTTCTTTTCTCTTGCCATTGCCATAAGGGAGCACCCCAACCTCCAAGGTATCAGAGCTGAAACAGCTAATCACAGGGCCCTGCTTTATTTTTATTTTTATTTATTTAGCTTTTGTTGACCGGGTAAGTGCACTAGACAAATCCTGCCTATTTTCAGGCACGACCCGGGGGAGGGGGATACAGATGAACGCCAACTGACCTTAAACCAGATTAAGCTGTTGGTGGTATTTTTAGTGAATGAGGGAAATTTGGCCAGGACACCGGGGAAATTCCCTACTCTTCGATAAGTGCCATGGGATCTTTAACATCCACCTGAACTACCATCAATCCAGGCAGATGGGACCTCGGTTTAACGTCTCATCCAAAAGACGGCACCTCAGAAGTGCAGCACCCCTCTCATGCTGCACTACAGTGTCAGTACTGGGATATTAACCCAAGTGCCAGATGTGGGAACTGAACCCATAGCCCTCTGATCTCCCGGCCTCAGAGGCGAGTGTGCTACCAACTGAGCCACTGACACTGACACTATGTGGCTAATATCCTCATACTGCTAGCAGATGTCCAACACTCAATCACACTGCTCCAGCAACTTCTTGCCCACTTCTCTGACTTACCAGGATTGTGCATCAATCATGGGAAGTCAGAGGTGTTCACCTTAAACCAACACTCTAACTGACAATCAGTAAAAGAAACGCCTTGTCTCTGGTGCTAGACAGAAATTACTTATCTGGGCATCAAAATAACACCCCATATAAAGGATAAAGGACACCTTATGGCAAGACTTTGCCTGCTGTAAACTGCTGATGTGTCCCTTACTGGCAAGATTGCTTCCATTAAAATCGAAGAGGCACCAAAATATTTCATATTCTGGACAACCTACCTATAGAAATTTCCCCTCTCTGGTTCTTCAAAATCAACACACTAATAGGGAATTTTCTTTGGCAGGGTCAAACACCCTGCTTCAGCAGACTCAGATTGAGACAGCACTGGTCAAGAGGGGGATGAGGATGTCCAGATTTCAGGGATTACCATTAAACCTTTGTCCAGACATAGTCAAGTGGTTCCTCTTGCCTTCTGCTTCCCTTCCACTATAGAGAGCAATGGAAGGGGCACTGTTCCTTGCTCCTAACCCAAGAGTGATACTATACTCTGCCAACCCTAAGGTAAGACTAAAACACCCTACTATATCAGTTTCCTTTAACTACTTACTGGAAGCAAATCTGCTTTTGGCTACATCTCCCAGACACCCCCCATCCTTTATGTTCCCTTGTGGGTCAATGATTTGTTCTGCATTGACCACAAACCTATGGTAGCCAGGCACTGGAAGAAGAATGTAGTTTTGAAGAAAAGAATTATGCCCTAGAGACACATTACAGCTTCACTCTTATTCTCACCTCATCTCTATCTACAGATTACTCAAGCATGACTTCTGGTTTTATCTACAGATTAGATTCTCACTTTCTCAGATGTTAAAGAATTCCATGGCGGTACCCCCTGAAAATCCTCTGAAGTCTTGACTAAAACTTCCCAGAGGAGTCACTGACATTGTTTATAAATCACTACAGGACTAGTCACTTCATCTCATGGCCAAGGCCCAGACTCAGTAGCAAGATGAACTTGTACCCTCCCCACTACTTTGCACAGTAAGCTACCCCTTGGTACCCTCGACTGGGCACCCAAACTAAGTCGGGCAATAGATTCCATCCCTAGCTTTGGGAATGTATACCAGTCTCACTATTTCTAGAGGTCAGAAAAGGGTGGGGGTGTACAAAGCAAAAGAACAAATGATCAAAATAGCCAGGTCCTGAGGAGAGAACTTTTGCTTAGGGCTATGCTAGGTCTGTACTTCTGGAGGGGAACCCAGTAATTCCACACAGGAAGCAGTAACATGAATGTCCAAACCAGGTTGGGGTTCTAGAGTGTGACTTTATTCCAAGATGGTACACTAAAGCAAAAGTGGACCCCCAAGGTTTACACATCGTGGCACAAGGCAATGGCAGAACAACAGAAATCTGTATCCGACAGAATATCTACATATCCCATATGTCATAGGACCTTGAATTCTCTTCAGCAGCAATGGCCTCAGCTGAACACACACATTTTGTTCTAGTGGCACTGGCCACAACTGAGCACATTTCCCATATTGCATGGGACTTAATGTTTTGGCAATGTGGCACTGGCCACGATGGAGCACACTGGTGCGCAAAATAAGCACAATCTACACCAGGGGTAAACTTTCTCTTCAGACATTGGCCACCATGTCCTGAACAAGCAGGTGTCCTTATGGAACCTATAGTGCTGAACTGGTCACTCCAGATGGGGGGCTGCCCACATTTGCTTCCACGTCCATACCCAGCCATTCTTTCAGAGTTACATCTCAAATCTTCTGTTAAAACAGTTAGAACTATGCATCTTGGAATTAATTTCACATCATGCATAAGAAAAACACTACTTCTGAATGTAGAACTAAAGTCCTGAACAATGTGCCAAGTCTTTCTGGGGATCCCACGATTGTCAGTCAACGTTAAAAACATGAGAATAGTCTCAGCTTAGCACAGAACTGGTGTACATCTCCCTTTATCAGAGTACACCCCAAAAAGCAGGTACTTTCCTCTGGGAAGCACAAAGTCAGATTATTCACAGTTGGTAAACAAACAGGCAGCTTCAAAGTCCTGGATCAAAATCAAGGGATTGTCCCCTGGATCCATTCTGGCAGTCCTTTTCCATCTCTCCAAGGATGGAAAAATCAGGAACTCCTGCTCTAGACAATGGTTTCCACCACTTCTCTTGGCAGACAGATGTTTCTCAGCACTAGGGTGAGAAAATAGGCTCTCCTCTCAGAGCTCACACTGCAGCTCCTCACTTCTCCAACTGCTCACTCAGACCTCCTCTCACAGAACTAACCCAAGATTCTAAAACTTTCCACTCACAGTCAACTGATGTGGCTTATGCTGCTGCAAGAGTTCTAAATAACATCACCTCTCTCCTCTCAGCTGAGACCAAGTAAACAGAGATGGAGCAGGTGAAAAACCAATTTAACCAGTTATTCACCAGCTGCCTTCCCTATCTAGCACTGTCACTGATGGGATTCTAGTAACACCAGGGGATTGGGTGGTTACAAACTCCTTATGCCTGTCACTGACCACCAGTGGCATATAGCCTGGTACAGAGCCCACACCTGCTGAAGGGACATGAGGGCCCAATTGACTCAGCTGAAGATTATGTATTGGTGGTGTAGAACACTCTAAATGTTAACAAATATAGGTCTTCTTCACTCAGATCTATGTTGGAGATATAAGTCACAAGACGGCTCCCTCTCCTACATTTTGTGGTCATAACCCCTTGTAGCCAAGTTCTGGAGGTCAGTTTTAGGCCACTGCCACCAGCTCCATCACTTGCTAGTACCCATGGATGTTTCTTTTGTACTACTTGGTATAACACTGCCAACCATACCCAAAGCAGACCCATCTATTCAGTGGGTTATTGAAGCCACCATTGTGGCCAAGTGTCTACTCCTTAAATGATGGAGAGCCACTGAGATCCTGATCCACAATGAATAGTTCCAGTCCTTGGGTCAGTTGGTCTCCCTGAAGAGACTCTCCAATTCGGGTTTGGGGAAATTTCATAGTAACAAAAAACCTAGACACACCCCCCCTTTTGTAACTACAGCGTACCCTTACAACTCTGACCCCTAACTGAGACCACCAGAAGGTTCCCAGCTCCCTCTCCTGTAAAATGTTAGCAATGGTATAGAGTGCATGTTCTATTCTAGAGTTCTGGTACAGTGTGTGTGTGTTTTGCAGACAGTAGTCTGATACTGTAGTCCTTTTGGATGTATTTATTACTGTTGATTTGTTTTTTTAGAGTTCTGTTTTATTGTTACTGAATTATTTCTACTTGTTATGCATATTCTGTATTTGTAACTCCATACTGACATTATGCAACAGCTTTATTGTACTGTATACTTATTAAAAAAGCTTAATAAAAAGTTGAACGTCAAAAAATAATTTCCAAAATAATTGTTAAAACATTTTGCAGTTTCCTTCTTGTTAATCATAGTTGTTTTATCCATAGCCAAAGTCAAAGGGATACATTTATTAGCATTGGTTAGAGTGCTAAATAGGATCCAAAACTGAGAAGATTCTTTATTCAGAGATTCCTGTTTATCCCTAAAGTACTTAGCCTTAGTCACCTTTACCATCAATTTACATTTGTTTCTATTAGTCTTGTAAGAGACTAATAGTTTCTCATTCCCAATAGCCTTCCACGCATTCCAGTCAAGGTCCCTATGCTTCATTACAGATAATGGGTCGCATTTTTAAAGGGCCCTTAGACTAATGTAAGATGTGTTATTCATCCACTATGCATCAGATCCAGGTGTGTCAAATACTGTGCGTCGTATTTTGCAAGAAAAGTGTTCTCTGTGGCAAAGTCCTCCAAAATGATGCATGAGGACTGCTGTGTCAAAAATATGACACATGGGGTGAGAATGATGCAATCTGAGTCAAAAATACAATCTACAGAGCTTAAGCAACAGGTTGGTAGAAAAGAGGACAGGAGTTATATTTTGTTTTTAACTGAAATATTTGAATAGTTTGTAAGTGAAATTAGTTCTAAGTGTTAAAAATTATTACCTTGAATTTGAACTGATACTTGGGCTGTGATATTGTAGGTTTGGGGATAGTTGTTTGGCAGGGAAAATTAGAAGGTAATTTAAATGTGTTGTTTGCCTGGTGTTAGGGGGAGGGGACATTAGCTGAAATTAACTTGTCTTTAAACAGGAATTACTGTGGCTTTCATTGTTCACTTGGGAGCTTAAGCAACAGGTTGGTAGAAAAGAGGACAGGAGTTATATTTTGTTTTTAACTGAAATAGTTGAATAGTTTGTAAGTGAAATTAGTTATATGTGTTAAAAATTATTACCTTGAATTTGAACTGATACTTGGGCTGTGATATTGTAGGTTTGGGATAGTTGTTTGGCAGGGAAAATTAGAAGGTAATTTAAATGTGTTGTTTGCCTGGTGTTTGGTAAGAGCCGTCCCACCCACCCTGTTTTGTAGGCTTTCTTAAATACTGAAAAGCCACTGGGGGTTGGGATTGAAGGGCTGAGTATTTCTGTTTGGGACTGAAATTTGAAGCAACAGGAGTTGGTGGGCCTGTGACATCATATGGTACCTGGTGTCTGCTTACACACACTGTTAGTGGGACCGAACACATACTGGACTGTATGTGTTTGTGAGACTTGGGAACTTTGTTGGTGGGGTTGAAATTGGGTTTGTAAATAACTACAGTCAGTATAGAGAGAAACTGTACTCCAGGGGAAAGGGACTGAGAAAAGGGGTGTGCTATTATAAACAGAGGGGGATAATCAGGGTGGCCATATTCCACCATGGCAGGCATCTTCGGAAGGGTTGTAAGCTGCACAGGCTGTGGGATGGCAATAATTCTAAATTGGGCCTGGAGAGAGGGAGGCTGCCCACTCTGTAGACAGCTATCTTGTATCAGGAGTGAGGTATATTGATTAAGGAGTAAGCTGTGGGAGCTATCCAAGGATAGGGGGTGTGGATATGGGCAGCAGAAGGGTGGGGCTGAGGGGAGGCTGGGGCAACGCTCTGAAATTACAGGACATTATGCTACAGCAAGCAGAAGGGGGGATATTAGGGACAGAGGACCCTTAGATAGGGAAGTTGATGCTAAGGGGAAACTGTACAGGGTGAAAATTCTGAATTCAAGGAGACTGGAGGGAGAAGAGTCAGGAGGGGCTGTTGTGCGGAAGCCTAAAACAGCAGACTGTGGGAAGGGAGCTCCTAAGGTGAACAGTGCAAGAGAGGAAGAAGAGGGTCAGTTTAGAGATGCAGTCAGGGGAAACTCGGGTTACTTGATGGAGGCTGACATAGAGTGTCACAATAAATTTGAGATACTAAGCATCCTAGAGGGAGGAAGGGTTGGTGGAAATGAGGAAACTTATACAGAGGCGGTGGGAGGAGTCAGATACCCATAGGGCATCACAGACCAGCTATGGAAAGGATAGACATAGTCCCAGAGGGAGAAGGAAACATATATGTTAAGCAAATGGGGAGATGCAACATATTCCAGACATGAGGAGAGAGCATGATTGGAGAGAAACTGGGAGACAAGGAGATGGGAGAGGAGCCCCCCTTCAGGAGGGAGGTCAGTACCAAGGATGGGGCCCTAGCTAAAGGGGACCAACAGAGAGCCTCTGGAGACAGGGGTACTATTACAAAGGGGGGATGGTGGTGCGGGGGAAGGGGAAACCATCAGGGCCAGGATAAATGGTTCAGATAAGAGAGGGTTAAAGGGGACACCTATTCAGAGGGGGTTTGAGTTAAGTGGGCAAAATAGCAAGGGAGGCAGAAAGGGGAGGGTGACAAGGGGGTCTCTAATAAGGCAGGAAGACTCCCATGAAATTGCGATCATGAATAAAGTGGGGGAGGGGGCTGAGAGGGCATAGTGGAGGTAACCATAAGGATGATGGCGGTGTTAAGGTTCTGTTACTGGGAGACTCGATGATTAAGGGTATCCATTGGGAGGGACAGGGGGTGGATGCCATAGCCAGGTGAAGGTAGTGAGTATCTCTGGGCTGACAGTGCACAGAGCAAAGTTCATGGTGTATGAAATGGTTAGGGATTGTGGAGGAAACCGGATTCCTGGTGCATTTGGGAACTAATGATCTAGAGGAAATAGCATTATGGAACCAAGCAAGGTTCCAAGAACTTGCCAGAGTCTGTCGGATAATGGATGCAACATTTCCTTTTCGAGATATTGCCAGTACCAAAGGCCTCAGTGGAGAAAAAAATGAAGCTCACAGAGGTTAATGAATGGCTCAGGAAGTGGGGTGAAGAGAATGGGTTGGGGGTGTTAGGGAACTGGAATGGAGTTTGGGAGGATAAGGGACTATATGCCAAGGACAGGTTTCATCTTGCCCCATTAGGGAAGGAAGTCCTTAAACAGGGGATGGCTGACTACATACAAGAAAGGTGGGGTTTAAACTTGTAAGGGGGGGAAGGGATAAGGGAGGGGCTGACCAAGCCCTCCCTCCAGATGAGGAGTAGCCTTCAAGCCCAAGGGGAGGGAAACAGACTAGGTGGAGGTTTCAGGAGGAGCAGGGGAGGATGGCAGTATAAGGAATCTGGGTGGGGTTCATTAAAGGATCAGGGATAAGGGGTGGGGGTTAGTGTTAGTTAATGCCAGGAGCTTGGGAAACAAGTTGCCAGAGTTCCAGGCCATGCTGTTCGAGGCGGTGGATGTGGCGGCAGTCACGGAAACATGGGCCAACAAAAACCATGACTGGGACCTAAATGTACGGGGGTACACTATGCTTAGGAAGGATAGAAAGGAGGGCAGAGGGGGTGGAGTGGCTATGTTCATTAGAGATGACATAGAAATTGCTATGGTAGAAGAGGCTGAGGGAAACGTGGAGGCCTTATGGGTCACCTTACGAACCCCAGCAGGAGATAAGGTCAAGCTGGGAGTAGCATATAGGCCCCCCGGGATGAGTGATGTTCTAGAGGATGGTTTGCTGGACAACATCATTGCCCAGTGTGGTCCAAAAGGGGAAGGAGTGGTGTTGATGGGGACCTTATATGCCAGGTACAAACTGGGGAACCATGTCCTCTAAGGTGGCCAAGGAGCAGAGGCTGCTGGATGGCTTCCAGGATGTGTTCTTAACACAGCATGTGATGGAGCCCACAAGGGAGGGCATGTCCTGGATGTGGTTCTGGCAGATGGGGATCTGGTAAGGGACATGGTTGTACAGGACCCCTGACTGGGAGTGACCACAATACTGTCTGGTTTCAAATAAGCATTGGGGAGTGGGGGTGAGATCTAGGACACTGGCAGTGGACTTCAGGGAGCAGACTTTATGGGCATGGAAATATTCTCAAGGATCACTTGAAGGGATTACCTCAACGACAAGTGTGGAAAGGAGATGGGAGGTCATAAAAGGGGACTTCATGAGGCAGTCAGGATCTGCGCTAAGTTGAAGCGTAAGGGAGCAAGGTCACATAAACCATGCTGGTGGTCCAGTGAGGTCCAGGTAGCAGTCAGAGAAAAGAAGGCGGCTTACAAAAATATAAAACAACAAGAGGGGATAGGGATATGAAATGTACCAGCTTGCATCTAGAAAGTCATTCGTGATGGTGAGGGAGCAAAGTCCAGTAAAGACAAACGGCTGGCACAGGGGATACATGGAGGGGAAAAGGGTTCTTCCGCACATTGGGAGCGGAGAAAACTAAGGCCATCTCAGCAGATTGAGATCAGAAGGAGGGTGGGTGGAAGAGCGAGGACCAGGCAGAAGTATTTAAGAGTACTTTGCCTCTGTGTTCACTAGGGAGGGGATGGGATATCTACAAAGCAAGGCACAAAGGGGATAGAAGCGGCAGGGAGTGGGATCAGGGAGCAACAGAAATGGAGCAAAGGGAGGAAGGTACCCAGGGTGTCACATCTGGATAAGGATAAAAGACCAGTAAGGTGGAGGGATGGATGATGCCATCCCGCCAAAGGTGTGTGTTTGCCCTCAAGGCCCTAAAGAAAGAAAATCTCCTGGGCCGGATGGCATTCATCCGAGAGTACTATGGGAATTGGCGGACATACTGGCTGCACCCCTGGCGGAGCTTTTCAGCAGGTCACTTGAGACAGGGAGGGTACCTAGGATTGGCGAGGCACATGTGGTACCAATCCATAAAGGGGGGTCGAAGGAAGTACCAGGAAACTATAGACCCATCAGTTCAACCTCGTGGTGGGAAAATTAATGGAGAGTATACTAAAGGAACGATTGGGGTTTACTTGGAGGAGGTGGGAGGTCTGGATGAGCAGCAGCATGGGTTTGTGCCAGGTAGATCATGTCAAACCAACCTTGTGGAGTTCTATGAATGGTAACATCAGAACTGGACAGGGTAAGCCTGTGGATGTATTATTCTTGGACTTCAGCAAGGCGTTTGACTCTGTCCCCACAATGGTCTGGTGGAGAAACTGATGGGGTTAGGAGTAGGCCCTTTGATGGTCAGATGGATTGAAAACTGGATAGCTGGACGCACTCAGAGAGTAGTGGTCTGTGGGGAGCTCTCGAACCCTACAGAGGTTGGTAGTGGGGCCACAGGGTCTCGGTCCTGGGTCCAATCCTGTTTAATGCATACATATCGGACATCAGGGATGGTATAGGGTGTGAAATGAGTCTCTTCGGATGACTCCAAGATGGGAGCAGTAGTTGAGGGAGAAGAGGGAGGTTGGCCCTGCAAGAACCTGGACACCCTGGAAAGCTGGGCTGCTACATGGAAATTAAATTTCAATATCGCCAAGTGCAAGGTGTTGCATCTGGTCGGGAAACCCTAAACACAGGTACACCCTGGGAGGGAGGTGCTGGAAGCCTCAACAGGGGAAAAAGACCTAGGGGTCATGGTGGATACATGTATGAATAACTCTGAGCAGTGCAGGAGAGCAGCTAAGGCAAACAGGATGTTGGGATGCATCACAAGGGGATGACCTCTAGGAGCAAGGAAGTGATTCTGCCGCTGTACAATGGACTGGTTAGACCACACCTTGAGTACTGTGTACAGTACTGGAGACCACACTTGAAGAGGGACATACAGCTCCTGGAGAGGGTACAGAGGAGGGCAACAAAGATGATACGAGGGCTAGGGGATTTGACTTACGAGGACAGACTTGAGGAGCTCTGCCTGTTTTCATTGGAGGAGAGGAGAGACAGGGGGGACATGATTGAGGTCTTCAAGTACCTCAAGGGAATAAATAGGGTAAACATGGATGGATCTTTAGACTAAAGCAGGAGGTATCACCAGAGGACATGGTTTGAAGTTGGAAGGTGGAAGGGTGAGGGGGGAAAAGAGGAGGAGGTTTTTCACTGAGAGGGTGGTGGACCCTTGGAATGCACTGCCTGGTGAGCTGGTTCAGAGATCCACAGTGGAGAGCTTCAGGAGAGGGTGGGACAGACACAGAAAGTGGATGTATCAGATGATGGCCTGTCCCAGGGGGGTGGGGATGGATGATAGGGGTTTCTAGAGCACAAGGGATGGGAGGGTCTCGGCACCCAACTAAGGATCTAGGTTCGAGCAGACTCGATAGACCATAAGGCCTAATCTGCTGGCAAATAGTATGTTAGTATGTTAGTATGTTAGATGGAGCAAAAATGATGCAAACTGAGTTAAAAATACAATGCATGGAGCGAAAAATGACAAAAGCTGAGTCAAACATTACGGTGGATGAAATGGCCTCAGGAAGCAATATTTTGCATGCTGCAGTCGTTGAGAAAGCAATACAATGTCTACAGTACAGGACTTTTGCAGTAGAATGTCATTCATAGTATCATAGTCAGGTCTGCTCACCTGCTGTGGACCTTTGTGTAAGCTCTAGTGTCAGTTAGACCTGCTCTAGCTGGTCTAACAGTGGCATGAATCTTAGGCACAATGACAGGGCCTAAATTCTTTGAAAATCCCAAATAAGGGGATGGTGCATCATTTCTGTGACGCACACATCCCTTCCGATATAGGGAAGGCATTTTTAGATGTAAGCATGGCATAAGCCAGTCTGGCACATGCAGACCTGTTTTTGACACAAGCACTGTTAGAAAATCAGAACTGACATGTTTTGACACATCCTGCTCCTTGCATCATCCTCTGACCTTTAAAAATCCAGACCAATATCTGAGCATTGATCCAACAATAAGATTTTAAACATATCCTTAGTTTCTGGATTGGTGCTATGTTGTTGCACGTGCTGGTAAATTCAGATATAAAAAAGTCCAAGGCATAATCAGTATCTGATATAGCATCAAGATAGAACCTATACATATGAATTAACTGTGCTGTAAGTGCCATAGCATCTACGTTTTTTCTGAACTCCCAAAAGTTTGTACTTCGGCTTGCTGTTAATTTGACTTGTTCAACCAACCACAGTAGACCATGAAATGATCACTCAGCACATCTTTCAGGGTGCCTGAGCAAATCATTTTATTTAAACTTTGCACCAATATCCAGTCCAACACATTTTGTACATTGGTCTTGTAGCTAAGTAGTAGTAACGCTTTTCTTTTTTGACAGGATAATGAACTTTAGGTTGTATTGGGGCCTATTTGCAAAGATGTCCTGTTATGGTTACAAAGAATAGAAAAAATAATAACAAAATAATAAATAATTTAAATAAAATATAATAAACATTCCAAGACTCAGGTATAAAAATCAAATACAAAGCAATATACATAGTCAGTTTGCACTGTCATGAAAATTTGCACACAGGCCCCTTGAGAGGAATTCTGGGCCCCTGGTAAAGTTTAGACTCTGGGGCCCCTTCCAGCTCACAGCCCCTTTCCTACATACAGTATCCTGAGCAGCTTGGGCCCCTCTTCATGCTGGGCCCCAGAAATTATCCCCTGCTCCCCCACCCTCTCAAAGGTCCTGTTTACACAAAGACAAATGATTTACCATTCAGGAAAAACAATTTATCCAGAGCAATTTTAAATCTCACAGGTACAGTGATCTTTCAGTTCAGCCGTTAATTCTTGACCAAATTAATTCTCATTGGGGCCTGGATAAGTTGGTGCAAATTTAGCTTGGACACCCTGTCATGCACAATTTTCTTGCTTTTATCTAGCCAGTTCTCATTAAAATCCCCTAGTAATATAACACTGTTGTTCTGGAAAGCTGTATGGTACTTTGAAACTATCTTTAACCCTTCATCAATCTGGCAAGTGGATGAATATATGACTCCTATGTGTAGTTTCTTCGTGCCACCCAGAAATATATCTGCACTCAGAAACACATGCTCGGGGCTCGCTTTGTCTATTGGCGTCACAAGAACAAACTTAAATCTATCTTTTATATACAGCACATGCCCCCCCACCACACTTATTTTGTCTATCTCTTCAGATCAAGTTGTATGAAGATAACACAACTACCCTGTCTGATATCTTCTGTATCAGCCGTGCTTCCAAAATGGTTATGACATCAAAGTTACACAATTTTTCCCACCCATGCAGGTGATCCAATTTTGATACCAAACTTTGTATACAGAGCAATCTTAATACAGTAAGAAGAAAGAACAGAGGACAAGCTGACATTTAAAAAAAAAAAGTATATATTGGAGCCTTGCTTATCTCAGTCTAGTGCCATATGTAAGGGAGACAGTTTCTTGAGCTTTTAGTGGGAGGTAGTTTGAACAGAACCAATGCTGGACATTGTCAAAGTCACACTGGAGTGAGGACTCCATATCACAGACCAAGACACCTGAAGCAGATAGAACTGTATCACCTGCATACTTGTATTTGTGGGAAGAGACAGAGGTGAAGGTAAGAAGATGGAGCAAAGGACTGAACTAAGGACGAAGCCCTGGGGGACAACAGACTTGATAGCAGAGGAGTTGATAGGGCATTACTATCTTGGACTGACTGGAGCCGATAGGAGAGATAGGAGCAGAACCACCTCTCTGACAGGTCAGAAAGATCCACAGCACCTAATTTATCCAAAAGAAGGAAGTGGGTCACAGTATCTATGGCCTTAGCAAGGCAGAGAGGGAGTACTTTAGCCAGTTTCCAGGACTGAGGGATGGATCCAAGTTAAAAGAAAGGTTGAACAAGGAAGCAAAAGAGGCAATGATGTCTGGTGCAGAGGAAGAAGAAGATTCATATCTAGACCATCTGGGCTGTGCCCCCTGTGGAAACTGGGTAGAAGTAAAATGATGCTGATGTTGAGGATGAGGAGATGAGGGAATTTGGGGAGAGACATGGCAAGCAGGATGGGGAGAGAAGGTAGGGGAGAAGGCAAAAGAAAGATGGCACAGGAAGTGTAGACATGGTTAAAGGTGTTAGCAGCCTCAGTTGGGATCAGAGAAAGCTGAGTTTTCTAGTTTGAGAATGGGGGAGGGAGACTTTGTAGAGGGAAACAGAACCTATCAGGGGATTTGAGGTTGTTCTGTGTCTTATAGGTAAAGTACTGTAAACTGATTTGACTTCACTGGTGGCCTTTCTACAGGTGTTAAGTAGTTACTTGCATCTCAACAAATCCTCTGTAGAGCCAGAGGCTTTCTAGAGATACCAGGTTGAATCACAAGCTTTGAACATGTCAATGGTCCCTGCAGAGATTCAGGGAAGGTAGGACCCATGGACTACACACCTCCTTTGGGAGTCAGCGTGGCTCGGTTGGTAGCACATCCACCTCTAGACCAGAAGGTCATGGTTTCTCGTCCCACACCGGGATTGAACTTGCACCTAAAAACACTGGCATCTGAGTGCAGTATTGGGGGGGCCTGTACTGCCGGGGTGTGCCGTCCTTCGGATGAGACATTAAACCGAGGTCTCTTCTACCCCTCCTGGTGTTGTCCTGGTGGGTGTCCAGGTGGAAGTAAAAGAACCCAGGGCACTCTTTGCAAAGAGTAGGGGACATTCCCAGTGTCCTGGCAAACATTCCCCTTCCCATAAACCGGTTCATGCAATCATCCAGGCTGTGTGTGGGTGCTGATGTGCGATATGGCCGCCACTACACATTCAGTCACTTCATTGCCAGTCTAGCATTGCTTGTAAAGTGCTTTGGGATACAATGTGTATGAAAAGTGCTAAATAAATACTGATTCTTCTTCTTCTTCTCCTCCTTCTTCTTCTTCTTCAGAAGTTTGTCCCATGTTGCAATGATTTTGGACATGAAAGAGGATAGAACAACATCTATATCAGTGGGTAAAGTGAGTGCTGTACATTCAGTGGCCTGTCTAGCAGGGATAGAAGATCAAGAGACTTGAGTGACTTAGACCAGATACATTTTGGTGGGACTTTAATGTGGTGAATCTCACAGATGCAGTAAACCATGTGATGGTCACTGAAAGCATTTAGTAAGGTTTCAGCAGAAATAATGCAGTGGGGAAGTAAGGACAGAACCCAATGAATGACAGAATCAATGACAGAACAATTTGTGGATTTGGAGTTGAGCCAGTCTAACATAGAAACATAGAAACATAGAAGTTGACGGCAGATAAGGACCGCAAGGCCCATCCAGTCTGCCCATTTCTTTTTCTACCTTATAAATGTGCCATCGGCCTTTGCTATGTCAGTGACCTATCTATTCATAGTCATTTGTATTGCTCCCTTATGCCTATCCCATGCCTGTTTGAAGCCCTGCACTGTATTCATAGCCACCACTTCTTGTGGTAAGCCATTCCATGCATCTACCACCCTTTCTGTGAAAAAATTCCTCACATTCCCCTTAATCGGCCTCCCTCTAATCTCATGCTGTGTCCTCTTGTCCTGCTATTTTTCTTATATTTAAACATGTTAGACTCTTTCACCTTGTTTATGCCTAAGGTGTTTAAATGTCTCGATCATATCACCTCTCTCCTCCTTTGCTCAGGGTATACATATTGAGCTCCGTTAATCTGTCCTCATATGTCTTCTGATGCAGTCCCTGCACCATTTTGGTTGCCCTTCTCTGGACTGCCTCAATTTGGTTAATGTCCTTGTGAAGGTGTGGCCTCCAATACTGCACGCAGTACTCCAGATGGGGCCTAACCAATGTCTTGTACAGAGGGATTATTACCTCCCTCTTACGACTTGTGATACCCCTACTAATACACCCTAACACCCCCTAGCCTTACCTACTGCTTTAGAGGTCTGCTTGGATGATTTCAGGTCATCAGTGATGATGATGCCCAAGTCTCTTTCTTCCTTTGTGACTGCTAGCAACTCCCCTCCCAGCCTATAAGTGGCTTCAGGGTTTCTCTTCCCTATGTGCATGATTTTGCACTTCTTTGCATTAAATCCCAGTTGCCACTCTTCTGACCATTCTGCTAGTTTATCCAGATCTCTTCTCATTCTGCCCACCCCATCTGGATCATCTACTCTGTTGCAGATCTTGGTGTCATCTGCAAACAGACAAGCCTTACCCTCTAGTCCATCTGCTAGGTCACTAATGAAGATGTTGAATAGGACTGGCCCCAGGACTGATCCGAGTACCCCACTTGTGACTTGCATCTCTTCTGACTGTATACCATTTACCACCACTCTCTGTTTTCTGCCAGTCAACCAGTTTGCCACCCAGTTGACCAACTTCTGACCCACCCGAGCCTACCTAGCTTATTTATCAATCTTCTATGTGGAACAGTGTCAAAAGCTTTGCTGAAGTCAAGGTAGGCGACATCAACTGCTCCCCTTGGTCCACCACTCTGGTTACCCAGTCAAAGAAATCTATGAGATTAGTTTGACAGGACCTTCCTTTGTAAACCCATGCTGTCTTGGATCCTGTGCCCTATGGATTCCAGGTGTTGCACTATCCTTTCCTTAAGAGTGCTTCCATAATCTTGCCACTACTGAGGTAAGACTGGCCGGTCTGTAGTTCCCGCCTCCTCCTGCTACCACTCTTGTGGAGTGGGATCACATGAACCCTTCTCCAGTCTTCTGGGACCTCTCCTGTGCTCAGAGACTCACTAAACAATTCTGCTAATGGCTCTGCTAGTTCCTCCTTTAGCTCCTTAAGTACCCTGGGATGTATGCCATCAGGTCCCATTGCCTTATCCACCCTGAGCTTAGCAAGCTCTTGTAGGACCCTTTCTTTTGTGAAGGGAGTAGTGCTCACCTCCCTCCCCCCTGTGTCCATGATGCTGAGCTGTGTGCCCTGCCCTACCTTCTCTTCAGTGAATACTGAGCAAAGTATCTATTTAGGATAGATGCCTTTACAGGGTCCTCCTCCTCACATGCTCCTTTTCTCCATTAAGCAGCAATACCCCTCTGGACTTCTCTTTTCACTAATGTATCTATAGAAAGTCTTGTCACCTTCTTTTACTGTTTGTGCTAGTGTTTCCTCAGTTTGGGACTTTGCCTGCCTTACTGCTTACCTGCTTCCCTTAGGGCAGTTTGGTATGCCCCCTATCTTCATCCGCTGTGTTCCTTATATTTTCTGAAGGCCAGCCTTTTGGCTCTGACCTTTTCTGCTACTGTATTTGAGAACCAAAGTGGTTTCCTTCTTTTTGCACTTCCTTTTCTGTCTAACACAATGGGATGTTGCTTCAAGTATTGTATCCTTAATGCTTGCCCACTTTGCCTGTACCTCCTCACCTGTGTTTCTTTTGCCAGGGCTAGCTTAACTCTGTTGGCCATCTTATCAAAGTCAGCTCCTCTGAAGTCCCATATTTTTGCCTTGGAATGGGATGATTTAGATGTAGTAGCCAAATTGAACCATACCATGTGATGGTCACTGGCCCCCAGGTGACCTTCTACCTGGAGATCTGTGATCCCTTCTTTGTTAGTCAGTACTAGATCTAGGATAGCCCTGTCTCTTGTGGGTTGCTGTACCAGTTGTTTGAGGCCCTCCCCCTGCAGGGAATCCACTATGAGTCTAGTTCTGGCAGATGTTCCGGCTGGCTCAGTAATGAGCTGTGTAAGACTGAGGGACTCAATTTGGTGAATAGTATTTTTTGCCACAGGGGAAACCAATTTATAATTAGTTCCCCCCCAAGGACAAAGAGATCACCTGAAGTTGAAGGGGGGAAGATGGATGATAGGGTGGCAGAACAGTTGTCAGGCTTGGCTTTAGGGGAGGAGTAAATGCCACCGCCAATCACAATGGGGAGTAGGAGACAGAGAGCCTGCACAGGATGAGTTCATGGACAGAAGGGATGGCAGAACAATATACAATGTCACAGTTAAGGCCGTAACATGTACAGAACCCCACCACCACACTTCCCATCATCCTGTCTGTGAACTGAGTAACCAGACTGTCCAATTTCTACATCATTGCTTCAGGCAGAGAGCCAGGTTTCTATAACACTAAGATCATCAGGACTGTCGAGTATGGCCCATAGCCTTAGCTGGTTTACCTTGGTGAGTAGACTTCTGATATTTATAGGAAAAACACTCAGTCCTTCAGGAAGGTTTGCAGATGTGGGGGAGGGTTTAGTTCCACATCACCCACCAGCAGTAGCAGAAGGGTATGAGGAACATAAGTGTGGGAGGGATGGAGGCGAGCTGGAGGTGGGGTTAGAGGAAAAGAATTCAGGAGAGCATCACGACTGATATAGTGGATCCAAGATGGCACTTGGGCATTGATAAACTACAGAGCTCATCCCAATTCATTTGTTTTAATTGCAGTATTTTGGTATAGCATGAGATTATTGGCCTCCAAATTGTAGCCTAAGCCTCAAACTAAGTAGCAACAGCAGAAGAGGAAAAATGATTCTTAATGATGTCAGCATTGTACAAAACTCTCAGAAAGATTTACGTAAAGAGGTTGCGGTTAACTAACAACAAGTTCTTACAAATGATGCTCTAGCAACAAGTAATGTTTACTCTGCAGTCTGGAGTCTATGGAGACTGCCCAGCACTACAAGAATATCTGATCAGTTGGTGTGCCTAACTCTTTTGACTCCACCTTTGCTATGAACTGAGATCTTGTAAATGTATGAAGCTTCTGAGTGATAATTTGCTTTTCATAACTGCAGCCTTTCATCTGTCTTTCAGGAAACCTGCTGTTATTCCTAATGCTAATGCTCAAACTAAAACTACACCCTTACAAGCACCAGAAAATCAACCTGAAAATGCTACACAGGGTGTCAATTTCAAACTCTCATCCACTGCCTCTGCAGCATTCTTAAAGGGACACTGTCAGCTTTATCCCTCCGTTTTCGTTAATCTCTGTGCAGTGTGCCTTTTCGCACACACCTAAGTAATTATCACTGCAGAATAACCCCATGGACTTAGAAATTCAGCACAAATACCTTATATATGAGCTTTTAGTGAAGTTATTCTTTCCCTTGGGTCCTCCAAAACTCCACTGACACCGGAAGCATAACCCCATTGAGGACGCGTGCCAGGACCGAGTGCGGTCACAAAGTGGCATTTTATGCCAAGCCGACTTTAAGAACATGCTGCTCATATAAGTGTCTACGTCATGAATTGCTCCTAGTAATTTAAAATTTAAACCAAGCCCTGCATGGCTTGCAATTTACTTTTTAAAACTGATGCCAAAATCCTGTGCATGCACAAGGGCGGCATGATCTTACGCATGCGCGGGATCTCCACACATCTTTATTGCAAGCATGCGTGGGATTTCTGCATCTGTTTTAAAAAGTAAATTGCGAGCCATGCAGGGCTCAGTTTTAATTTTAAATTACTAGGAGCAGTTCTCGAGGTAAAGGTTTATATGGGCAGCGTGTTCTTAAAGCAGGATTGGCATAAAATGCTACTTTGTGACCACGATCAGTCCTGGTGCACATCCTCAATGGGGTTATGCTTCCAGTGTCAGCATCATTATGGACAGCCAGAGAGAAGGACGAACTTTACTAAATATTTATAAATCAGGTATCTGTACTGAATTTCTATGTCCATGTGGTTATTCTGCAGTGCTAATTTTATGGGTGTGTGCCAAAAGGCTCATTGCGTGGAGATTAATAAAAACAGAGGGGTAAAGCTGACAGTGCCCCTTTAATGTAGCTCAAAATACAGCAGCTATTTTTTTTAAATCTTTCTGGCCCAAGAAATACAATAATATTTTCTCAGGCATTAAGCACTGAAAGGGACTTAATTATTTCAACAGTAAGGAAGATTGGTGCTTCGAAATTTCAAAAAACACCCTACCTTATTTCCCAGATACTGCCCCGCAACATTGCAAAGATGAAAACAGTTTCTTAAATGTAAGGATAATTCAGACAAAATTGGTGCAACATTTAAGTTCTATTTCCTGCAAAGTGCTGGTTCACATGTGGAGCTGAAAAAAAAGACTGTTTGAGCCAGAACAAGTTAGAGGCTACATACTTGGAAAAAAAGAATGAAAAAGAAGAAGCAAGAAAAAAAGAGGAGACAAAATGCCAGAATTAGACGAAAAAAATGAGGCTTGATGAAAATTGAACATTTGTATAATGATATATAGCAGTGAATGAATGCTAAGAAAAAAGTATATAGTACATCAAAATTGTAACTAAGACAGCTTGTTTTCACCGACTTTTCTTTGTTGAGAGGAACTCAGGAATGGGGGATAAGTATTATTGTTTTACTTTTGCTTGCATATGCACAAGAAACATTTTGTTATAATAAACAGCTTTCAGAGGTGTGTTACTGCCATGCCCATTGTAGCTCAAACTGGAAGAGGCACAGCAGTCCAGATAAATGACCAGGCACTGTGGTTTTGACACCACTCACTGCTTGCTGGTCCGAAACTTTGAGTAGCCAAAAGGACCAAAATCACTCTTATCAGAGTGGGCTTAGGTCCTTTCTTTTGCATGAAGATGGTCGGCAAGCAGCTGATTGACTTTCAGCATTTGGAACCTGAGAGTGATCGCAAAATATTTATCTGTCTTTCTGTCTACCTATCTATCTCTCTCTCCCTATCTGTCTGTCTGTCTGTCTGTCTGTCTGTCTGTCTGCCTGCCTGTCTGTCTGTCTATCTATCTATCTATCTATCTATCTATCTATCTATCTTTCTATCTCTCTTTCTACAGTATCTATATATCAATTATCTTATCTGCATGATATTTATCTATCTACAGTACCTATCTAGCTAGCTGTTTGTTTGTCCATCTGTTAAGCAGATGGGGTGCCCAATCACAGTGCACTTTCTCCCCCTCCCCTCTGGGTCACTCACTCACCTGCCCTTCCCAACATATAAGCAGAGCAGGATGCCCACTCACAGTACAACTTCTCTTGATCCCTCAGGTCACTGATCCCATTCCCTTTATGTAGGTGATGGCACTGGGGTGCCCACCCCCAGTGCTGCTGAACATGAGCCTGACACTGGGTGCTAATCCCAGTGTTCAAATATCCTTGAAAGAAATAAAGAAAACCATCCCTTGATTTATTTTTCATAAACCTGTAAAACAGAAAACGATCCCTTGCTGATCTGCCCCAACACACCCACCCACCTCCACCCTGACCTCCCACTCAGCACCCACCATGCCCGCCCTCCCCACATACCCTCACTCACCTGAACATGCCCCAGAGAGAAGATCCACTCTCCAATCGAAGACACATCTTGCTGCTGTAACTGCCTACTGCAATATGAGAAACTAAGGTAGTTCAATGTATTTCAATTGGGTTTTGAACTTTGATGCATAACTTTGTCATTTTTGCCTATTTTCAACATGGTCTTTTTGGGACACCTTCTCATGACTAATAGTGGTGGAATTAAGCAAATCAGGCTTGAAAGGTGATTGTGCGGTCGTGTTGCAAAATCACCTTTTGGGTGGAATTTGAACATTTTCACCACCCGGCCTTGCTCATGAGGTGGAGTCATAAGAAGGCTATGTTGAAAATCTGCGGTCACAATATGTAAAAATGGCAAAGTTATGTGCACACATTGAAATTTTTCTATGTTCGCTTGTAATTTTGGTAATTTTAAATATTTTGACCTCAAATTTTCAACATAGACATTTTTTTCACACCACCTTGTGAATGTGACAGCTATCAATTTTCAAATCCTGGCCAAAATGTGTTTTCACACCTGTGGTACAGAATGATGTTTTGAAGGCATGGAATGATGTTTTGGAAGGGATTTGAAAATGTTCACCTACCAGGTTCATGAGGTGGGGTAATAAGAAGGCTGTGCTGAGAAGTTGGTGTATAAACTGGTAAAATACCCAGGTTATGACTGAATGTTACAGTAGTTCAATGTTGACTTATAACTTCGCTAATTTTCAAGATTTTGACTCCAAACTTTCAACATAGTCATTTTTCCACACCATCTCATAAATGTGATAAATGTCATTTTTTAAATCCTGAATGAAACATGTGTTTGCACCACTGGTGCGAAATGATATTTCAGTCAATATACTATAAAATGATACATGTCATGTTTATGAATCATAAAATGAGTATATTGAAAAGCTGGGGTCAAAATTAAAAAAATATATATAATAGTTTAAGAACCTTTGTGTCATGCTTTCACCCCACTGGCCATGCTTTGTGATCTTGTGCTTGATGCAAGTATTCACTTATTCGTGGATGACACAGTGCTGTACCTGAGTCGTCCCACACCAAAAGAAGCTTATGCTGACTTACAAAAAGATTTCAACCTCCTGCAACTCCAACTAATCAATAAAAAACTGCTATTAAACACTAAGAAAACTAAAGCTGTGTCATTTTCCCCAGCAAACTACACAAGCGCTACTGACTCCCTCCCCCCAATAACCACGATGCTGGGAGAGTGCTTAGAGTACGTTCCAAAATTCAGATATCTTCGGGTCTGGATCGACTGTAAACTCTCCTTCACTGATCACCTGGAAGACTTGCTGAAAAAATTAAGGCAAAGACTTGGCCTTTTCTACAGGATAAGAAGACTTCTTACAGCAGACGCAAAGAAACGACTAGTCCAAGCCACGTTCCTGTCCTTAATTGACTACGCAGACTTCATATACAGTAGCTGTGTGGCTTCCTATTTTGGAAAATTGGATACGCTCTACCACAGAGTTATACGCTTCATCACTGACCTCCCCTTCTCTACCAATTTTGCGCACTATATGCTGTCACGGGCTGGAGCTCACTTCACTATAGGTGCAACTTTAATGCAGCACTCTGGACACTTAAAGCCCTCAGTGGCAAACTCCCTCAATACATCATCGACTGTCTGTCTCCGATTGTGCCCAGGAATTATTCCCTTAGAAGTTGCTCACAACTCCTGCTAAATATACCCAGGGCACTCATACAATTCTGGAGAGCTGCCTTCGGATTCTCACTCCCATCAATATGAAACAAAACCCAAAAAATACTTAAGCTGAAAACCCCAGTAAGTATCCTTTTGTTCAAAAAGCTTTACCGTGATGGCATTACGGAAATTTGCAACTGCTTTACTGGACACTAACTAACCTCCCTCCCTCAAATGGCAGCCCACAAACAGCTGCCCCCCAGCTGAAATGTGTGCCTCTGCCTCTAGCATGCCCACCAACAAATCCACAAGATTTTTTGCTGAACTCCCATATCTTATTCTTTGACACTTTGAACAGCTGCAGCCTGATTCTAGCACATGCTACCACACTTGGGGATAATTATCATCTTTCGCCCAAAAAAATATTTGGTCCCTCGCCCATCCAACTCCTCCCTCTGCCCCAACCTACAGGACCCTCCCAGTTATGTCCCTGCTACTATATTCCTCCTCTTGCACTTAGTACAATGGCAGATTTTCTCCTCCATATGTCGTCACGTTTTGGGACAAAAATCACTTCGTCACCTTTCATATGGTCCTCCACCCTCCCAATCCCTCACTTTGCTCTAACAATTGGGTTCTCTTCGCTTGCGCCCCTATTACCCACCTTTTCCTACATTATGCGCTTGATGTCTTCTATCTGGTATGCCTACCCTCTCCCTAACATTTCCCACTACAAAATGCACAGTTTTTGGGCTTGGATCCAGCACAAGTTCATTATCCACAACACCTTGTAGTACTAATGTTCAATGTATATTACCTGTAAATGTGCATTTTTACTATAATAGCAGCTATTTTTACTATTTGTACTATTGTAACTTGTCTTTCTGTATTATTACCGTAGGACCGCAGGTCCACCTTGTAAATGAGCTTGCTCAATGGTGCCTGCCTGCCTGGATAAATAAAGATATTGATTGATTGATTGATTGATTGATTGATTGGATAGGGTGAGGGTGGAGGAATGGCACTTTTATGTGACACTCCCCCCAGTCAGGGAATTAAAGGTGCAGGGTTGTCTGCACAGGCCCAGGTATCATATAGTGAAGACAGTTGTCCCCTTGGCAAAGGGCCCTGCACCTCTCCACCCATGGGTGGCTGAGAGCCTTGTGCTTTGGCTGACAGATGCACTCTTTGCCCTGTGCATCTGTATCTGCAGCCACATGTAAGCCCAGGAACCACAGGGCCCTGTGCATCAACAGCCCACCAAACAGCCCTATGAATTCTTCACATCCATTGCTGCACTAATGTGCAGGGCCCTTGGATGGAGTCTTCCTTGGCACAGGACATCTGCATCTTTTTACTGTCATTACCAAACACCTGCACAGCACACATGTGCAAGCAAACATTCTGCATTGTCAAATGCTTGTTTATATTTGTAAAATTTTGTATTACACTTTAAACTTGAGTCAGCTCCCTGGATATTACTTACTGATTATAACTAACATTATAAATAAATGGACTATATAAATGGAATTTAAGAAAGCACATATGTATATATATTTTTTATTTCAGACAGTAGTTTTGTTTAGTTCTAATATTCCTGTATTATACTCTATTTACAATTCTTGGATCTCTTCACGATTGTGGACTTTCCCTATTAAGTTACAGGGATATTATTATTACTATATGCATAAAATACACTATGTATGAACCGAATACAATATTTTTATGTTACTTACAAATATTTTCTCTATTTACTGTAAAATAAGAAAACTTCTGTCAATATATTGTCATACAAAAGCTTAAGGTCGGGGAGAAGAGGAGCACTAGCAAACAGGCAAGAAGAGGGGTGGAAGAACAATGGGGAAAAATCAAAACTGCCATCACAGAGGCAACAGGCCTTTGTGTAAAGCAAATCAACAAAACAAAATGAAGGAAAAAGCCACTATGGTTCTCAAAAGAGGTGGCACGGAAGGTTAAGGAGGAAAGGATAGCATTCAGGAGATATAAGGAAACACAGAAGGAGCAGGACAGAGAACTATATCAGTTAAAGCAGAAGGAGGCAGGGAAGGCAGTCAGAATAGCAAAGTCCCAAACTGAGGAAAAGATAGCCACCTCTGTTAAGAAGGGGGATAAAACCTTTTATAGGTACATTAGGGAGTGAAGAACGACCAAGGGAGGGATACTGAGGCTTAATAAAAGGGAGGGAATGTGGGCAGAGAGTGACAGTGACAAAGCAGGGATACTGAATGAATACTTCTGCTCAGTATTCTTAAAATAAGAGGAGAGGGCGGTACCTAAACCAAACAATAGAAACACTCTGGATAGGGGGGTTGATACCAGTCCATTCACAGAAGAAAGGGCTCTGAAAAAACTCTTAAAACTGAAGGTGGGCAAAGCAATGGGAACTGACAGGATTCATCCAAGAATTCTAAAAGAACTAAGGGTAGAACTAGTGACACCACTGACTACCCTCTTTAACAAATCATGGGAGGATGGGGTGGTACCTGAGGACTGGAGGAGGGTGGATGTGATTCCACTTCACAAAAGTGGGAGCAAGGTAGAGGCAGGAAACTATAGACCTGCTAGTTTGACCTCAGTGGTAGGGAAAATGATGGAATCACTTCTGAAGGAAAGAATTGTTGAGTACCTAGAGGCCAGCGGGGCATAGGACTGAAGGCAGCATGGATTCACAGTGGGAAGGTCATGTCAGATGAATCTAATAGATTTCTTTGACTGGGTGACCAAAGTAGTAGGCTAGGGAGGGGCTGTGGACATGGCCTACCTATATTTTAGAAAGGCATTTGACACAGTCCCACACAAAAGATTAATATACAAGTTAGCCAGCCTTGGAGTGGGTATCAAGGTGGTAGCCTAGGTAAAAAATTGGCTGGACAACAGGACGCAGAGGGTAATAGTTAACGGAGTCCACTCTGAAGAAAGGGGGTTACTTGTGGAGTACCGCAGGGTTCAGTACTGGGACCGGTTCTCTTTAATGTCTTTATAAGTGATATTGCAGAGGGACTGGAAGGAAAAGAATGTCTCTTTGCAGATGACACAAAGATCTGCAACATGATCGATACAGAAGGTGGGGTGGAAAGGATGAGAAGGGACTTGGCAAGGTTGGAGGAATGGTCAAATGTATGGCAGCTTAGATTCAACACAAAGAAGTGCAAAACAATGCAACTGGGAAACAAAAACCCAGGGGAAGAGTACACAATGGGGGGTGAGATATTAACAATAACAAAAAAGAAAAAGGACCTGGGAGGTAGTCATATCAGATGACCTAAAGGCGAGCATGCGATGTGAGAAGACAGTAAGGAAGGCTGGCATGATACTGGGATGCATACTGAAGCTCTTACCTTTTCTCCACAATGCTCCCCTTGCAGTACAGCCTATCCCAGCTCTCTCTCCTGACACTAGCCCCCTGCAGTCATCCCTCTCTCTCTTTGCCAGCTCCTATCCTATACCCTGCCTTTCCTTATCCTGACCTGCTGTTATCCCTACTGTTTACAATCTTGCCTTTCCCCTGCCCATTATCCCCCTGCACTTGTCAGTATTTGACCACATTTTTATTTATTTTTGTTGTACTTTCTAAATCGTATTTTCAAGACTACTACTTCAATACTCTTGCTACTGTATGTTTTTCGTCATGCTATGACTGTAAAAACCTCTATGATCCTACCAGGACCACCCTGTGTACTACCCGTAATGCTTAGCTTATTGTTTAATGTGTTTTGAAATACCCTGTATACTACCTGTGCTGCTTAGCCTATTGTTTAATGTTTCACAACACCTTGTTTATGTATCTCGATGTAATCTACTGTTTGTTATATCTGCAGTGTCTGCCCTGTAACATAGATACATAGACAGTGTCGGCAGATAAGGGCCTATGGCCCACCCAGTCTGCCCATTTGAGCTTGTAAGTTCAGTTTATGTTTTCCTAGAAGTCTGTTGCCCCTTACCCCTGACCTCCAGAATTCCTTTATGTCTATCCCATGCATTCTTAAATCCCGTGATTGTTTCAGCCCCCACCACTTCCTCTGGCAGGGTGTTCCACTTGTCCACCACCCGTTCTGTGAAGAAATTCTTCCTCATATTTCCTCTGAATCGTCCTCCTTCCAACTTCATCCCATACCCTCTAGTCCTAGAACATCTTTTTCGCTTAAAAATAGTGTATTCCTGCACCCTGTTCCTCCCTGTAAGATACTTGTATGAATCTATCATATCCCCTCTCTCCCTCCTCTCCTCCAGGGAGTACATGTTCAGTTCCTTCAACCTGTCTTCATAGGACTTGTGATGCAATCCATGCACCATCTTTGTTGCCCTCCTCTGAACCTTCTCTACCCAGTCTATGTCCTTTCGTAGGTATGGTCTCCAGAACTGTACACTGTACTCCAGGTGGGGCCTCACTAGCGTCTTGTATAGCGGAATTATGACCTCCCATTTCCTGTTGGTGATGCCCTTGCCTATACATCCCAGCATCCTATTTGCTTTACCTGCTGCCTTGTCACACTGTTTCTCTACCTTGAGGTCATCAGAGATGATAACCCCAAGATCCCTTTCCTGCTTGGTGCATGCTATATCCTCACCCCCCAACTGATATATTGTGCCAGGGTTTTTGTGCCCCATATGCATTATCTTGCACTTCCTTGCGTTGAATTTCAACTGCCAAACCCCTGACCATTCTTCAAGTTTCTGCAGGTCCCTTCTCATTCTGTCTACACCCTCTGGTGTGTCTACTCTGTTACAGAGCTTTGTGTCATCAGCGAACAGTGAAATTCTGCCTTCTAGGTCCTGCGCAATGTCACTGATGAAGATGTTGAATAGGACCGGTCCCAGCACTGATCCCTGTGGTACCCCACTGGTCACTCTTCCCTCTGTGGAGTGACAGCCATTTACCACCACCCTCTGTGTCCTGCCACCCAGCCAGTTACCTACCCACCACACTACTGTCCTGCCCACACCCATATTCCCCAGTTTGTGTAATAGTCTTCTATGTGGCACAATGTCAAGGCCTTGCTGAAGTCCAGATAGGCCATGTCCACTGCCCTCCCTGATCCACCTCCCTAGTCACCCAGTCAAAAATTCAACGAGGTTGGTCTGACATGACTTCCCCCTGGTGAAACCATGCTGCCTTGGGTCCTGTAGTCCATTGACAACCAGATGTTCCACCAATCTCTCCTTCAGTAGTGCTTCCATGATCTTCCCCACTACCGAGGTGAGGCTGACTGGTCTGTAGCTCCCTGCTTCCTCTTTGTTCCCACTTTTGTATAAGGGGACTACATCTGCTGTCCTCCAGTCTTTGGGTGCCTACCCTGTTTCCAGTGATCGGCTAAACAGGATAGCCAGAGGTTCAGCCACCACCTCTCTTAGTTCTTTAAGGACCCTGGGGTGCACCCCATCTGGCCCCATTGCTTTATCAGCTCTTATTACTTCCAGTTCCTTCAGGACCCTTTCTCGTGTAAAGGGACTTGTGTCCATTTCTGCACCATTCTCACCCCTTGTACTCCCTTCAGACCCATTACCCTCCTCTTCCTCAGTAAAGACTGAGCAGAAATACCTGTTCAATATGTCAGCTTTACTGTTGTCATCCTCCACGTGTCCCCCATCCTCCCCCTTCAGTCTCACTATCCCTCCCTTTGTCTTTCTTTTTTCACTTATGTACCTGTAAAAGGTTTTGTCCCCTCTACCCACTGATTTTGCAATGTGTTCTTCTGTCAGAGCTTTGGCTTCCCTTACTGACCTCCCTGCCTCCCTTTGCTTCTCCTGGTACTTCTCCCTATCCCCTTCTGCCTGTGTCTTTTTGTATTGCCTGAATGCAATCTTTTTGGCTTTCACTTTCTTTGCTACCTCTTTGGAAAACCATAATGGTCTCCTCTTCCTTTTCCTCTTGCTAACCTGCTAAATGCATAATTCTGTTGTTCTTGTAATCCCCATTTTAAATACTGCCCACTGTTCCTCAACCCCTGATTCCTGTCCCATTCCCCTTAATGCCTCTTTCAAGTATCTCCCCATTTTCCCAAAGTCTGCCCCCCTAAAATCCAGGATACATGTTTTTGTGTGGTTTGGTTCTGCTCTTTTGTGATTTCAAACCACAATGACTGGTGGTCACTGTTCCCAGGTGCTCCCCACTGTTACCCCCATCACACTGTCCCTGTTTGTGAGCACAAGGTCCAGTATTGCCTTCTGCCGAGTTGGTTCCATTACCAGTTGCTTGAGGAAGGCACCCTGAAAGGAGTCAAGATAAATCTGCTCCTAGTTGATGCTGCTGCTGGGATGCTCCAGTCCACGTCTGGAATATTGAAGTCTCCAACCAGTACTACCTCACCCTTGTCTGCCATCCTTTGGATGGCTAGCATCAGCTCCCTATCTGTTTCTTCCTCCTGGGCTGGTGGTCTATAGACCACACCTGTGGGGATGACTGTCCCCATTTTCCTTTCCAGCTTACCCCACAGTATCTCTCCCCATTTTGTTCCTCCTGGATCTCTGTGGCCCTTATGTCATTTTCACATACAGTGCCACTCCTCCTCCCTTCCTGCCTGCTCTGTCTCTTCTGAATATGTTGTTAGGCTAGTTGGCCATCTCCCAGTCATGGTTATCATTACACCAGGTTTCAGTGATGGCCACAATGTCCAGGTCCGACTGCACCATGACAGCCTCCAGATCTTCCATCTTGTTGCTAAGGCTCCTGCATTTGCACACTCCATGATTTGACCGCCCTAGACTGTTTGCTGTTCTCTCCAGCCCCTTCCTTGGTTGTCCTTTATCCCTGGTTCTCCTTGCTGTCCAGCCCTTCTGCTGAATTTTGCCCTTTCTGCCTATCCACCTCTTGGGCACTAATCTCCATCTTTTGCACACTGCTTTGCAGAGATAGCCACTCCTCTGGTTCACTGGTTCCACTGCTAGCTGTGGGGGATGAGCAAGTAGGTACCCCCATTACTGGCCTGCCACCCCCCTTTGCTAGTTTAAATGCTTGTCAATGTAGCATTTAAACTTATCATTGAGTGCTTGGATTCCCCTCCAGGATGGATGCAGGCCGTCAGGCTTGAACAAACCTCCATCCCTCCAGGTGGGTCCCCAGTCACCAATGAATCCAAACCCTTCCTCACAGCACCAGTTCTTCAAACATGAGTTAAAGCTCCTGGTGCATGCACTCCTATGCTCTCCCTTGCCTCTCACAGGAAGTACTTCTGAGAAAGTGACAGAAGTAGCTACTTGCTTGAGACCCCTCCCCAATTTCCTAAACTCTTCCTGAACTTCCTTTGGCTCCCCATTTTCCAGGTCATTAGTACCTAGGTGGATAATGACATCCAGCTCACCCTCCCGTCTTGCCTTCCCAGTGATCCCCAGGATCTTCCTTCCATCCCTCCATGCCATGGCACCTGGTAGGCACCTCACCTCCCTGTCCTCCCCCTCCTGTGTTCCTAGCTGGATCCCTCTTATGATGGAGTCCCCCACCAGGATTCGCTTCCTCCTCCTCTGGGGTCCACTGCTTTCCCCGCTGGGTCACCTCCTTGGCTAACCTCCACATCCTTTCCTTCCACTTCTCTGGGTACCTCTATTTGATTGTCCTCGTTTACCAGTGTGGCATATGAGTTCTTGAGTGGAATAGGATCTGGGATGTGCCTCTGCCTGACCGCTCTAACCCTCCCTTAGCCCACTGTCATCCAAGTAACCTCCTGGGTTGTGCCTGAAAACAGTCATCTTTATGGCTAGTGCACCCACCCAGTAAACAAAAACTAAGTAAATAAGGAGGGGCATCACCAGTAGAAAACAGGAAGTTGTTATCCCTCTGTACAGACAGTTGGTGAGACCCCATCTAGAGTACTGCTTGGAGTTCTGGAGAACCCTTCTCCACAAGGACATAGACAGGATGGAGGCTGTCCAGAGGAGGGTAACTAAAATGGTGCAGGGTCTGCATCAGAAGACATACGAAGAGAGACTAAAGGAGCTTAATATGTATACCCTCGAGAAAAGGAGGGAGAGGGGAGACATGATAGAAACTTTCAAGTACCTTACAGGAATCAACAAAGTCCAAGAGGGTAGCATCTTTCAGAAAAAGAGATGTGCAAAAACAAGGGGGGCACAATTTGAAGATAGAGGGGGGACAGCTCAGAGGTAATGTGCAAAAGTATTTTTTCATGGATAGGGTTGTGGAAACATGGAACGGCCTTCCTGAGGAGGTAGTGAAATCAAAAATGGTGGGGGAATTCAAGGATGCATGGGACAGACATAAGACAATTCTAGTGGGGGGGGTAGGAGGAAGTAGGCTGTTGGTTAACTAGGATCTGCAGCTTATCCATTAGGTAGGAAGATGGGCAGAGTAGGTGGGCCAAGTGGTCCTTATCTGCTGTCAAACTCTGTGTTTCTATGTTTCTATCAGGGTGAATAAGGAAAGGGACGGGGGATGGAAGGTAGGGAAAGGCTGGAGACAGGGTAAAGGAGGGAGATTATGACTAAGATAGAGAAAATAATGAGGGGGAGGGAGAGGAGAATTAGCAGGCATGGAAGGGCAAAAATGAAATAGAGGAAGGAGGAGTGAAGTATAGTCAATAAATGCTGGTGAGGTCTACTTGAAGGTGTAAGCTGCAGTATAACATATAGCAGCTAGCCAACAGCGATGGCGGGGCACACTTGTCGCATGGGCTAGCAATCAATACAAGCAGTACATATTTCAATGCAGATACAAGGATCAAGTCTGGCCACCATATAAAATAAATTACCAGAGCAGAGGTGCCTGCATATTCAGCCAGTGCAAATGAGTATAATAGTCAATACTTGCTAATTAAATTATCAGAGTAAAACAATAAAACATTTAATTATGCAAATCAGAGGGGCTAAGTTAGCAGTGCAGTACCGGATTTACAATGGTGCCAATGGTGCCATGGCACCAGGGCCCACACTCCGGAGGGGGCTCACCAGCAGGGCATCATCATTGCATGCAATTTAAAGACCTGACTGAGCTGGGCTTACTGTAGCGAGATTAGGTATCACTAGGTAGCGTTAGATATGAGAGGAGCAAAAGAGGCAGATGTCCATAAATAGCTCCTTTAAGATAGGGAGTAATACTCCATGTTCCCCTTTTGAAACTGTGTATGTATCCAAATTAGTTTTGAATTGTACTGTACCTGTGCTAGATATTACAGTGAGAGGGAGTTTACTTCATAGATTTGGCACTCTTGCAGTGTAAAAGTATTTCCTTTTATTTGTTTTAGACCTGTCAATTTTAATTCATGAGGGGATAACCTCTGGTGTTAATTTGATAATTTTTATACTGTATGTTTAATTCAGTCATCAAGTATGGGTTATTTAAGATATCATAACAGAGAAGCATATCTCCTCTGTGCCTTCTGATTTCTAGACTAAGTAGTCCTGGTATGTTTAGTCTTTCATAATACGTAAAATGTTCTAATGATTTAGTCAACCTTGTATGTATTTGAGATGGTCCAGAGCAGCCTCATAAACATGTAGTAGTGTCCTCCATCCTCCAAGCCCTCATGACAGCGAAGGCCCATCCCCGCCAGGGAAGGACAGCTAGCTAGGTTATGTGATGTGGTCCAAGTAGGGTCACATCATGTGGAGGCGGAAGAGCGTGGCAGTGCGCATCCTGCGCACACACTTTCCTGCCACAATTAGCAAAGGAGAATCAACTGATATCTCTCTCTCTCTCTCACTCTCGGCCTGTCTCACTCGAGTGCATTGCTGCAAATTTGTGCCAGAATAACAAAAAAATACATTTTCAAGCTGGGGCCCACAAAAGGTTAATCCAGCCCTGCCGCAATATACCAGTGCAAGGGGAAATACAATTAAACTAAGCAGGCTATACTAGGCACAAAAACAGGCAAAAAAAAGGGCTAACTAAGATGCAGTGCAGTAGTAAATATTATTCAAACAATGAGATTAACGAATACCTAAATGAGAAATGGGTGAAACCAGTCCAGTAAACTGTAATCTAGGGGTCAGTGATGGTTACTGTGATATTCAGTAAGAGCCTTTTTAAACAGGGTGAGTCAGTTAGCAGCAAACTCATGCACAGGTACCATGGAAAAAGGTGTAATACAAATGCAATCCAGCAAAGTAACCAGAGAACTGGATTCAGTGTGGCCTAAACATCCCAATAGTTTTGCGCTTTTTACTATATTATTTTCACAGGAGTTTGATGCATTTGTTTGGCAATAAAATGATTTATATTTTAATAGCCTGGCAATTTTTTTTTTTTTTCCTTAACATGTAATGTTGCTAATGTACTGTACTTTAATTTTGGGAATGGGCTCCAATCTGAAAGCTCCAACACCTTCTTCAATTCCCTAGCTCAGAGCATCTCAGAAACCCACAAACCCAATAATGCCTTTATGAATGGCAGGGATTACAACTTGGTAGGGTATGCCTTCTGCATAGGCTACCAATCCACACGAATAGCCCTACTCCAAATCTAGGTAGCCTCTGCTCTGGTCCAAGTCAGTCCTTAAGGGTTTACAATCCATCTCTAAATATGTCCCTTCCAATATTGCAGAGTCTCTAGAAAATCTAACTTGCCAATAAGTTGCAAGATATGCAGTATAAGAACAAGCATTTGTCAATGCCGAACGTTCGCTTGCAGGTATTTGCAGTGGTATTTGGCACTTGGACATGGCTTAAAAAAATCAGTGACAAAGAAGTACAAGCATTTGTCAATGCCGAATGTTGCTTGCTTCTATGTGCTGTTTAGGTATTTGGAACTCATTGGAGTGCAAATATTGAAAATTCGCGAACTTACGAGCGTGTGTAGGAACTGCACAACGCACACTCGTAAAACAGTCATTTTTAGGAATTTTTTCACCAAATTTTCAACACAGCCATTTTAAGACCTCTGCTCATGAACAGTGTCACTGTGATTTTCTTTCTGTGTCCCATACATTGAGTTCGCACACCGACTGCGCCATTGTGCATTACATGGTCGGAAACACGTTTTGGGCAGGATGTGGAAAATGACAACTGTACTGCTCATGAGGAGGTGTGGTAAAATGACAATGTTGAAAATCTAGAGTGAAAATTTGAAAATTGCAAAACGTATTTAGCGTATGTGAGGAACTGTGCAACGACGTCAGAAACAGTCATTTTTAGGAATTTTTTCACCAAATTTTCAACATAGCCATTTTAAGACCTCTGCTCATGAACAGTGTCACTGTGATTTTCTTAATGTGTCCCATACATTGAGTTCGCATACCGACTGTGCCATTGTGCGCTACATGGGCGGAAACACGTTTTGGGCAGGATGTGAAAAATGACAGCTGTACTGCTCATGAGGAGGTGTCATAAAATGGCAATGTTGAAAATCTGGAGTGAAAATATTGAAAATTCGTGAACTTATGAGCCTGCGTAGGAACTGCACAATGCGCTAAGTAAAACCATCTCTTTAGGGATTTTCACCAAATTTTCAAAATAGGCTTTTGAGAGCCCACCTTATGAGCAGCTGGCACTGTCATTTCATTAATCAGGCCGAAGGTGATTTCACACAGTGACTGCGAAATCACCCTTCGAGCCCGAATAACGCCATGACAGTGACAGAATTCATGAGAAGGGGTCCCAAAAACCCCATGTTGAAAATTTGGTGCAAAAATTCCCAAAAATGCCTAAGATATGCAACACAGTTGAAAAAAACCCATCTAGCCCATTATACAGCTTACCGGCATTTCCTCAGTTCGCGGTCAGCTTTGAAGAGTGCAGACGTGTTCCCAGTCCAGCGATGATCGTTGCGCTGAGCTCCAGAGGTAAGTATGGGGTGAGGGGTAAGGAGAGTAAGGTGCACAGTGGGTGGAGTGCGGGTTGTGGGAGGGGGCGGGGAGACTGCGTGGGACCATTTTTACTTTACAGGTTTTTTTTTTTAATAATTGACGACCAGGATGTTTGCCACGCTGGGGTGGGCTCCCAGCGTGGCAGAAGGATGGCTGGGGGGGCCGTGGAGCCGATGGGGGATGGGGCACCCTCGTCAGCAGATGACACGGGACATTTGCCACGCTGGGGTGGGCTCCCAGCATGGCAGAAAGATGGCTCGGGGCCGTGAGCCGACGGGATTAGCACCCACGGGCCGCAGACGACGTATGCTGCTACGCTGGGGTGGGCTTCCAGCATGGCAGCAAACATTTGGGGGTGTGGCGTGGTGCAAGCAGACAGCGGTGGTTTTCTTTGAAGAGAAGACCACCGCTGTCATACACAGCACCGGTGCGGATTGGTGCAGGACCGTCACGCCTGCTCAAGGGAACAGGGGATTATTCAGGAGAGGCACACCTCCAAAGTGTCCCATTCTCCCAAGACGTTCCTTGCGCATGTGTGCCAGCGAACGTAAAAATGAAGTGTGCCCAGGAACCCCAAGTTCAGCCATGTGAGCCTGTAGCTCAGTGGCTAGAGAACAGGGCTGGTATTCCAGGGGTCTGTGTTCAATTCCCAGTAGGTTACATCATTTCTCTCATGCTACAATGTGTGAATTAAATTGCTTAGCACTGGCTAATACTGCACGAAAAACATATAACAATCCACATGTAAAAGATTAAACGCCACTCTTCAGCCTGTGGAACTCTTAGCAGGTTACACTTTTTTCTAAACAAGCCAGGATATTTTAGGTCCATTACTTCTATTAAGATTGCACCTATTTTATTATCAAACCATTCCCATGTCCTTATGTCCCCAGTAGTGGGATGTCCACAACCAAGGTGGACTTGGTGGTACTTCAGTCTTTTTCTCCTGTATTTCACAGAATTTAAAGAGTGGATTAAGAAAGAGGTAGCTGATTACTGTAACTTAAATACAGCAAAGGGCGCCACCCAGACTAGTGTGTGAGGATTTGAAAGTATTTCTGCATGACAGAATATTTAGTTTCTCATCTCATCACAATAGGTTATGTAAACAGCAGTTGGCTCAGATCCTGCTGGATTTAAAGAAAAAAGAAAGGAGTAGTTGTCTCAATCTGTTGAATCAGTCAATGGCCTTCACTGCTTTTGTAGATTCAAACAACAAATTAATACAATTATGCATTATCATGCAGACCATGCTTTGATGTTTACTAGAGACAAATGTTCAGAGTCTGGGGGAATAGTCTCAGCTTCTGGTATACCAACTCAAGAGACACATTATGCAGAGACATAAATTATGCACTTTAGAAACTAAAATGGTACCTTATGTGTTGATCCAAAGTTAATTAACACTGTTAAATTATCTTTAGTCTAACCTACTGCATACACCTCAACAAAGTATTCTACTACTTCAGTACTTCAATCTATTCTGCAAGAACCAGCTTTTCCCAAGTCCCTCCCAATACTGCAGAGCCCCAGGAAAACCTTAACTTATCAAAAAGTTATTAAGGTCACACATTCTTTGGCAAAAGCAATGTCCCAGGTCTGAACAGGCTTAGTAGTGACATATCACTACAGCCTGCTTTTGTAGCTACCCCTCTACTTGCCACATTCAAGGAACTAGCAAATTTGGTAGTGGGGAGTGCTCAAACAAAAAATACTCAGACTTTTTATTCAGAGTTTTTAATTTATCCTTATGTCAGCCTGTTTCCCCAGTGTTTCATCTAATTACAGCAGGCATCATCAGGGAACCAGTTTTATATCATTTTAATGTTTCCTTTTAAACAGAAATAATAACAAAGTATGATTTATGTGTACATTGTACATAGTAATTATTTTCATTTATTACTGATTAAAAAGGGGAGTCTGTAGTACCTTGAACCTCCATGTATTATGGAATCATAATCACGTCATTGCCTCATATTGTTTTGAATGCCTATCCAAACAGAAATGAAATAAACATTATAAATAGTTGACATTGTCGTTGTCTTTTTTCTGTCTAAAAAACTACTAAAACAAAGCCTCCATGTGCAGTGCACTCACACCACCAGAACCCAGTGCATAACAGTAACATACGTAGTAACATAGTAGTTGACTGCAGACAAGAACCGCTAGGCCCACGTAGTTGGCCCGTATTCCCTGCCTGCATCAGCAGCTGCTGACCCTACTTGGTCATTGGCATTTGCCTCTCTTCCCCACATTTAGACTTCCCTTATGTCTAGCCCATGCATGATTGAATCCCACCACTGTGTTAGCACCCACTACTTCCTGGAGTAGGCTATTCCAAGCATCCACCACCCTCTCTATGAAGAAAAACGTCTTTATTTATAATACATATAAATGGCTTAAAACCAAGCCTTTTTTTTTCATAGAGACATGGAGCAGTTCCCGACATATGAACATAAGAATTTGCCAGCAGAAGGAAACTGTGCAGTCCATCTAGTCTGCCTGAGATGTCTACCCCCATCTACTGCTCTTGTTGAGGTGACCACCAAATTGATACATAATTTGTCTAACTCACCTTATCAAACCAGGTTACAACATTTCCATTTAATGTCACTAGAAGTGAGAAGAATTAGAGGGGACTGTCTTTTCTTTCACAAAATTTTGAAGGATCAAGCACTAATTAAAGAATGAAATCTTGTACATAAAACAAGGGGACAACATCTAAGATCTCATAATAACCAGTTTGAACTCCCTAGAACTAACACTAAGAGATGGGATAACTTTTTTACTTTAAGAATAGCTTCATTTTGGAATAAACTCCCAAATGAAATAGCTAACATCACTGAATTTAATAAATTCAAGAAAGCTTTAGATAAATACTTGGGGTATTGACTTATTCCCCACAATGCGTGGGGGGGTGGACTAGAAGGGCCATTGGCCTATTTCCGCCCCAGATTACAAAGTACAAAGTACTATATTGACTGTCCCATGCTCATTTGAATTCTCTGACAGTCTTAGCCACCACCACCTCAGGTGACAGGCTGTTCCAAGGGTCCACAACCCTCTATTTGAAAAAGTACTTCCTAACATTGGTCCTAAATTTACTGCCAACCAGGCGTAAGTTGTGCCCTCTTGTACACACAGTCCTATTTTCCTGAAAGAGGTTACCAGTATGTACTGCGTTTATCCCTTTAACAAATTTTAATGTTTCTGTCATGTCTCCTCTGTTCCTCCTCTGCTCTACAGAGAATAGATTTAACTGGCTGAGCCTATTTTCAACAGGTTTATGGTGTAGTCCCTGCACCATCTTGGTTGCTCTCCTCTGCACAGATTCCAGATGGCCTATCTCCTTTTTAGGTGTGGCCTCCAGAACTGCCCCACAACACTCCAAGTGAGGCCTCACCAAGGACCTATAGAGTGGGATGATTACCTCAAGCTTTCTGCTAGTAATAACCCTACCTATGCATCCAAGAATGCAGCTTGCCTTTAGTGCTTCTTTTTTGCATTGCTTTCCTATCTTTAGATTGTACGATATCATAACTCCTAGATCCCGTTCCATCTTTTGTCTTTTCCAATTGCTGCCCTTCCAAGTCATAGATATTTCCTGGGTTCCTCTTATACAAGTGCATTACCCTACACTTTTTGGCATTGAATCTCAACTGCCAGTTCTTGGACCATTCCTACAGCTTTCTTAGATCTGCCTCCATTCCTTGGACCTCTTCCTGTGTGTCCACCCTGTTGTAGAGCTTTGTATCATCTGCGAACAGGCAAACTTTCCCTTTCAGTCCCTGAGCGATGTCATTGATGAATATGTTGAAATGTATTGGGCCAAGTACTGATCCCTGTGGAACCCCACTGGTTACTATCCCTTCCTTCAACAAGATGCCATTTACCATAGCTCTCTGAGTCCTGTCCTGTAGCCAGCTTTTTATCCAGTTGACCACTTTCTGACTTATGACTGTTTGCTCCAATTTATTTGCTAGCCTTCTGTGTGGAACTGTATCAAAGGCTTTGCTAAAATCCAGATATGCTATGTCCACACCTGCACCTTGGTCCACTGCTGTTGTAACCCAGTCAAAGAATTCTATCATATTTGGTTGCCATGAGTGTCCTTCCATAAAGCCATGCTGCTTCAGGTCAAGTTTCCCACTTTCTTTCAGGTACTCCACTACCCTTTCTTTAATCAATGTCTCCATTACTTTACCCACCACTGAGGTCAGGCTGACTGGGTGGTAATTTCCTGCTACCTCCCTGCTACCACTGTTGTGCAATGGCACAACTGTGGCCCTTCTCCAGTCCTGCGGCACAATGTCATCTTCCAGTGACTTGTTAAATAGTTCAGCTAGTGAGGCTGTAAGTTCCTCACGCAGTTCCTTCAGAACTCTTGGGTGTATTCTATCTGGCCCCATTGCCTTGTCCACCTTTAATTTAGACAGCTCTTCAAGGACCCTTTCTTTTGTAAGGGGGCTGGTGTCTATTCTCCTGTTGTGGAGATGTGCCTTGGCTAGTGCTGGACCATTACCTTTGTCTTCATGGTGAAGACTGAGCAGAAGACTTCGTTGAGTACTTCCAGCTTGTCTTTGTCATTCTCCACCAGCTGTCCCTCTTTAATTGCTAACCTGGTTATTCCTCCCTTACTCCTTTTTTCCCTGTATTTAACAAAATAATATTTTGTCCCCCCTATTCACTCCCTGCGCTATTCTTTCCTCTATCTGGGCCTTGGCTAACCTAATTGTTTTTCCTGCTTCCTTGAGTTTTATCCTGTATTCTTCTCTATCCTTCTCAAATTTGGTCTCCTTGTACTTTCTATAAGCTTTTTCTTATCTCTAATTATACTTGACAACTCTCTGAAAAGCCAGGGTGGGTTCTTTTATTTCTGGATTTATTTGTTTTGCGCATTGTGCCGTGACTGTAGTTATAACATTTTTCAGTTTTATCCAGGTGTTTTCCACATTCCCTGTGGCATCGGTTAGCAGCAGTTCTTTAATACTTTCCCTCATTCTTGGGAAATTTGCTTTTCTGAAATTAAGCACCCTGAGTTTGGTGTGATAAGAGTTTTCTCTATTGTTAATACAGAGCCAGACTGACCTGTGGTTGCTGGTGCCCAGGTTGATCCCCACTTGCATGTCTGACACCCTGGCACTGTTTGTGAGTACCTACTTCACTGAGTGCCATGACTTCAGTCCCTTTTACCATTTCGGCAATTTAGCATTTCAATAAAGCAACAGGCACATTCTGTTTATAAGTTCTGCAGAAAAATAATAAGACTTTTTAAATCCTGCAAGTTCAACTACACTACACTGCAAAAAGCATGTTGGGCAATACAGACGCTGTGCAATAAAATGCTTCCTTACCTGATTCTGTGCTTCATATAGTGTGGCTGCTCAGAGGGACCAGAGGACTGCTTCTGTCTTCCTTTTCACTCTTTTGCTGTCTGACGTTGATGATGTCAAGTGACATCAATGAACGTGTGTGCATCATGATGCTCACTGCCTTCCTTGCCAATGCACAACAAACCCCACATTCCAGGAAATGTGGCCCCACGTCCAGACTTGCCTGCCCTCCATCAAGCAAGAAGCCTTAACTATGGCCCTGCCAAAGCCTAGCAATGATGCCTCTCTGTGCAGCAGTTATAGGTCCATCTCCCTGCTTTATTTGGACACCAAAGTACTGACCACAGTTTGGCCTCCCACACATGTCAATGTCAATTTTATTTAAAAAGACGCCCAATCCAAAGGCTCTGGGCGCCGCACAAAACTGTACAGTATGTCATACCGTATACATTTCATTAAAATAACAAACATATAAAATTCAATCTCCAAAAGCCTGCATAAATAGAAAGGTCTTCAGACGGCTCTTAAAGACCTCTATAGTGGGTGCCTCTCTCACTTCCAGCGGCAGCGAGTTCCAGAGAGCTGGAGCGGCAACTCCAAATGATCGATCCCCAGCTGATTTCAGCCTCGCTCTTGGAACTTTGAGGAGGCCACCATTAGAGGAGCGGAGATCCCGGACAGAGGTGGACGGTACCAGGAGATCCGAAAGGTAACCAGGGCCCTGTCCATGTAGGGTCTTATAGGTGAGAAAACCCACCTTGAACAATACTCTCCACCTGACAGGCAGCCAGTGCAATTTGCGCAATACCGGAGTGATATGACAGAACTTACTTTGTCCAGTCAAAAGCCGGGCAGCAGCATTTTGCACTAGCTGCAGTCTGCAAAGAGAAGTTCCAGAGACCCCGAGATAGAGGGCATTACAGTAGTCAAGCCTAGAAGTGATTAAGGCATGTACCAAAGTAGGGAGGTCCAGAGCCGGAACAAGGGGCTTAATCCTGGCTATATTTCTCAGATGAAAAAAACAGGAACGAATCACAGAGGATATTTGAGCCTCCATGGACAAATTCCTGTCAAAGATCACAGCAAGGTTTCGCACCCATGGGGAGGCCATCAATGACACAGCTCCTAGCACAATGCCAGTCGCAGAGTCAGAGGCCATCCCATCACGAGCTCTGTTCGACTCCACTACTAGTACCTCAGTCTTGTTAGGGTTCAGTCGCAGCCAGATGGAAGACATCCAGTCATTTATCTCAGCCAGACAGATATTTATCACATCCACTGCATTTAATGTTCCTGGGGCAAAGGAAAGGTATAGTTGAGTATCATCAGCATAGCAATGAAAACTCAAACCATACCTCCTAATGATCTCCCCCAGGGGCAGCATGTCTACTGCGAACAACATTGGGGCCAATACCAGACCCTGAGGAACTCCACACAAAAGGAGGTAGGGTGCGGAAGAGAAATTACCCATCACAACCCGCTGCCTCCTGTTAGTAAGAAATGACTCAAACCATTTGATGACAATACCGGTGAGTCCGCATAACTCCCTCAGGTGGAAAAGCAACACACAATGGTCCACAGTATCAAATGCTGAAGAGAGATCGAGGAGAACAAGAATTGTCTTGTCCCCCCGATCTCTAGCCCTGAGGAGGTCATTTTGCACCCGAACTAATGCAGTTTCAGTGCTATGTCTGGCCTGAAAAGCTGACTGGAAGGGATCATACAACTCGTGGGTCCTGAGATGTTCCCCAACTGAGTGATACCACCTTCTCAACAATCTTTCCCAGAAATGGAAGATTGGAGATAGGACGGTAATTTGCCCTAATCTCCGGGTCCAGAGAAGCTTTCTTTAAAAGGGGTCTCACCAGAGCCTCCTTCAAGGCATCCGGAAAGACACCCTGACTCAAGGAGCACCGGACAATCAGGGCAAACACCGGGCAAACAGTGTCAATGCACCTCATCAAGAAACGCGTTGGCACGGGATCCAGTTCACAAAAGATATGCCTCAAGTTGGCCACTATCTCAATGACCTCACGAACCTCCACTGGCCTAAACTCCCCCCACCTAGAGAGTGCTCTTAGAACACAACTGATGACTACTGACAGCAATGATATTACTGGCTGAGGAAACCTCCCGCCGGATCGCAAACACCCTGTCCGAGAAAAACCGAGCAAATTCCTCACAATCCTCATTTGAGGAAACTCTTCCGGGCTGAAGACAGAGTGGATGAAGAAGTCTATCAACAGTCCGGAAGAGTGAGGCTGGTCGGCTTCTCCCAGCAGCAATCTCCCGAGACAAAAATATTGTCTTCTTTTGGTTGATTTCCTCCTGATATGCGCAATAATGCGCACACAGGACCAGTTTGTCAGCCCCCAGACGGGATTTCCTCCAGCGACGCTCTAATCTCCGACCCAGCTTCTTCATTTCCCTGAGATCGCTATCATACCAAGGCGACCTCAGGTAAGAAGTTCTGGGTCGTACATGGACAGGTGCGAGGGAGTCAATGGCACCAGATAGCACCTCATTATAGGGCGTTTCACCTTCATGGCCAACCGGCCCGACGATGCATCACCCACCCTTGATAGATCAACTGCCGCAACAACCCCTCTGGGGTAAGATCTTTAACTGGCGGCAGTGAAATATCTCAGGAGGGAAGAATTCATGACGGGAGCACTAAACATGAACTTCACCGTGCAATGATCAGACCAAGCTACTCGATTAACATCAAGATTAGCGATCTCAAGTCCCAGTGAGAACACCAGGTCCAATGTGTGGCCGTCCTGGTGAGTAGGCACGCCGACAGACTGTACCAGCCCCAAAAGGGACATACTCTGCAGTAACTTGTCGCGCACCTTTGGCCTCTATCCTCAGCCCAAACATTGAAGTCCCCAAGAAAATACATTTTGGGAATCCAATGTTTCGCCGGCAACAAACTCGGCGAATTCCTGCAGGAACCCCCCCATCGGACCAGAAGGGCGATAGATGAGGAGGATCCTGCAGCCAACACCAAGTCCTCCATGAACGGCCACACACTCAAATGAACCTGGGGTTCCCACCGGGTGCACGGTGAAGTCCAAGTTTGATTTAAAACAAATAGCTACACCGCCTCCCCTACGATTTTCTCTGGGGCAGTGCACCACAGTATAACCTGGGGGGACTGCAGCCTCAAAAACAGGGCCAGCATCATCTCCCACCCAGGTCTCTGTAATGCACGCCAGGTCGACCGATGAAACCAGAGCGGCAATAATAGCTGTCTTATTTCTGATCGACCTGGCGTTACATAGCACTGCCATCAGAGATATTGAGGGTGATGCAGCCCTAAAAGTCACCTGGCCACTTGGCCTGTTGGCCCCCCTGGAAACAGGCACCAACCACGTCTGGCTTCTTCTAGGTGCTCTATTTATTCCAGGGCATCTCCTGGACTTAACCACCTCAATCATTTGATCAATCCGCTCCTGGTCATCACACAGCGCATGCGCAAAGCAATCCCCCCCAATCCCCACTTCCCTACAACGTCTGATAATAATATCAGATACAGGGAGGGGGATAAAAGGACGCAATGCATGCAACTGTGAATTCCCATAAACAATTCTGGGCTCTAAGAGCCGTCTGTCAGAACCCCTACACATATCTAATTAAATAAGCCAAATGGCACATGTAAATCATGCAGGCAATAACCTAAAACTCTACTTTATAATAAAACTGGTTGACATACATAACTATTAAAACATAATTCCCACCTCTCACCCGCCTCTCATCCAGAGCAACCAGATTTCAGCTCCGAGTGGCATGCGCCACTCACAACGCCCCGCTAGTGGCCAGCGACTCCGTCATTTAAGCAGTGCCTCACTCCCAGAGCCAATCAGCCAGCAGCCCCCCTCTCACAGCTCCAGCTCCAGCTGGCAGCTCGTTTGTGCAAGTTACACAGCCTCTCACGCTGTGTCAAGCACAAGTAGAGTGGGCAATTAGGTAGAAACAGTCCAGCTCAGAAAAACAGCAGTCCAGATAAATAACTTCACAGCTAGTACAACAGCTGCAACGGTGATATTCCTACCAGGCAGCGGAGGAAAGTAAAATACAGAAATGCCGCTAGCGAGCGAAGGTCCGTGTTTAAGCAGTGCCTCCCACTCCCAGAGCCAATCAGCCAGCAGCCCTCTCACAGCTCCAGCTCCAGCTGGCAGCTCGTTTGTGCAAGTTACACAGCCTCTCACACTGTGTCAAGCACAAGTAGAGTGGGCAATTAGGTAGAAACAGTCCAGCTCAGAAAAACAGCAGTCCAGATAAATAACTTCACAGCTAGTACAACAGCTGCAACAAGTGATATTCTTACCAGGCAGCGGAGGAAAGTAAATACAGAATGCCGCTGGCAGTGGCGTCCGTGTTTAAGCAGTGCCTCCCCACTCCCAGAGCCAATCAGCCAGCAGCCCCCCTCTCACAGCTCCAGCTCCAGCTGGCAGCTCGTTTGTGCAAGTTACACAGCCTCTCACGCTGTGTCAAGCACAAGTAGAGTGGGCAATTAGGTAGAAACAGTCCAGCTCAGAAAAACAGCAGTCCAGATAAATAACTTCACAGCTAGTACAACAGCTGCAACAAGTGATATTCTTACCAGGCAGCAGAGGAAAGTAAAATACAGAAATGCATGCTTGGCGGCGTCCGTGTTCAACAGTGCCTCCCCACTCCCAGAGCCAATCAGCCAGCAGCCCCCTCTCACAGCTCCAGCTCCAGCTGGCAGCTCGCTTGTGCAAGTTACACAGCCCTCACGCTGTGTCAAGCACAAGTAGAGTGGGCAATAGGTAGAAACAGTCCAGCTCAGAAAACAGCAGTCCAGATAAATAACTTCACAGCTAGTACAACAGCTGCAACAGTGATATTCTTACCAGGCAGCGGAGGAAAGTAAAATACAGAAATGCCGCTAGCAGCGGCGTCCGTGTCTAAGCAGTGCCTCCCCACTCCCAGAGCCAATCAGCCAGCAGCCCCCCTCTCACAGCTCCAGCTCCAGCTGGCAGCTCGTTTGTGCAAGTTACACAGCCTCTCACGCTGTGTCAAGCACAAGTAGAGTGGGCAATTAGGTAGAAACAGTCCAGCTCAGAAAAACAGCAGTCCAGATAAATAACTTCACAGCTAGTACAACAGCTGCAACGAGTGATATTCTTACCAGGCAGCGGAGGAAAGTAAAATACAGAAATGCCGCTAGCGAGCGGCGTCCGTGTTTAAGCAGTGCCTCCCCACTCCCAGAGCCAATCAGCCAGCAGCCCCCCTCTCACAGCTCCAGCTCCAGCTGGCAGCTCGTTTGTGCAAGTTACACAGCCTCTCACGCTGTGTCAAGCACAAGTAGAGTGGGCAATTAGGTAGAAACAGTCCAGCTCAGAAAAACAGCAGTCCAGATAAATAACTTCACAGCTAGTACAACAGCTGCAACGAGTGATATTCTTACCAGGCAGCGGAGGAAAGTAAAATACAGAAATCATCATTCTTCATCTGCAAGCTGGCTTTATGAAATGGAGACTGAGAGCAAATAATGTAAGGATAGCCCTAGACCTGGCTAGTATATCCCAAGGGTCGCAGCACTCATCATCCCTTATACTGTAGCTGAGGGTGCTGAAAAGCCCTTCAATGCTGTAGAATAGAGTTACTTATTCTAAACCATGGAAACAGTTAGAATTGGTTGTACCTTTATAATATGGGGGTCTGCTTTTTACTCATACCCAAAAGCAGCTATTCCTACCAACAGCTCTATCTCTCCCACCCTTTAACTCATCAGGGAAACCAGCCAGGAGGGATCCTTGTTACCCCTACTCTTTTTAATTGCCAAGAAACTTCTAGCCACCAACATTATGAATAGTGAGGCATTCTAAGGGACTGGGGTAGTCAAATGGAGCACAAGGCCTTCATATTTACAGACGACCTCCTAAACCTATCCAGTAAGGACACTTACATCCCTGATGATCTTTCCATATTACAGAAAATTCAGCTTAGATTCTGGCCTACTGGTAAACTGAGCTAAAACAACAGTGCTGCCCCATAACAAATGCCCCAAACCTGATACTGACCTGCCAGAAAGGTTCTGATAATGGGAGACTTCAACATGCCAGACACAGATTGGTCAATACCAGCAGGGACATCTGCCAGAACTAGACACATGGAGGATTCCCTGCAGGGGGATGGCCTCAAACAACTGGTACAACAACCCACAAAAGACAGGGCTATTCTAGATCTAGTACTAACTAACAGGGAAAGGATCACAGATCTCCAGGTAGGCTGGGGGACAGTGACCATCACATGGTATGGTTCAATTTGGACACTAGAACAAAATCATCCCATTCCAAGGCCAAAATATGGGACTTCGGAGGAGCTGACTTTGATAAGATGGCCAACAGAGTTAAGCTAGCCCTGGCAAAAAGAAATACAGGTGAGGGGGTAGAGGCAAAGTGGACAAGTATTAAAGATGCAATACTTGAAGCAACATCCCATTGTGTTAGAGAGAAAAGGAAGTGCAAAAGAAGAAGGAAACCACTTTGGTTCTCAAACACAGTGGCAGAAAAGGTCAGAGCCAAAAGTCTGTCCTTCAGGAAATGTAAGGGAATGCAGCAGGATGAAGATAGGGAGACATACCAAACTTCGTAAGGGAAGCAGGGAAGGAAGTAAGGCAGGCAAAGGCCCAAACTTAGGAAACACTAGCACAAACAGTAAAAGAAGGTGACAAGACTTTCTATAGATACATTAGTGAAAGGAGAAAGTCCAGAGGGGGTATTGCTAAGAGCAAAGGGGATAAGGGGGCGTGTGAGGAGGAGGAGCATGTAAAAGCATCTATCCTAAATAGATACTTCTGCTCAGTATTTACTGAAGAGAAGGTAGGGCAGGGCCCCACAGCTCTGTACCATGGACACAGAGGGAAGGGAGGCGTGCAGTAGTCCCTTCACAAAAGAAAGGGTCCTACAAGAGCTTGATAAGTTCAGGGTGGGCAAGGCAATGGGACCTGATGGCATACATCCCATGGTACTAAAGGAGCTAAGGGTGGAACTAGCAGAGCCATTATCAGAACTGTTTAGTGAGTCTCTGAGCACAGAAGAGGTCCCAGAAGACTGGAGAAGGGCTCATGTGATCCCACTCCACAAGAGTGGTAGCAGGGGAGGAGTCAGGGAACTACAGACCAGTCAGTCTTACCTCAGTAGTGGGCAAGATTATGGAGACACTCCTTAAGGAAAGGATAGTGCAGCACCTGGAATCCATAGAAGCACAGGATCCAAGACAGCATGGGTTTACAAAAAGGAAGGTCCTGTCAAACCAATCTCATAGATTTCTTTGACTGGGTAACCAGAGTGGTGGACCAAGAGGGAGCAGTTGATGTTGCCTACCTTGACTTCAGCAAAGCTTTTGATACTGTTCCACATAGAAGATTGATTAATAAGCTGGGTAGGCTCGGGGTGGGTCAGACTTTGGTCAGTTGGGTGGCAAACTGGTTGACGGGCAGAAAACAGAGAGTGGTGGTAAATGGTATACAGTCAGAAGAGAGGCAAATCACAAGTGGGGTACCTCAGGGATCAGTCCTGGGGCCAATCCTCTTCAATATCTTCATCAGTGACATTGCAAATGGACTGGAGGGTAAGGTTTGCCTGTTTGCAGATGACACCAAGATCTGCAACAGAGTAGATGATCCAGATGGTGTGGGCAGAATGAGAAGAGATCCGGATAAACTAGCAAAATGGTCGGAAGAGTGGCAACTGGTGTTTAACGCAAAGAAGTGCAAGATCATGCACATAGGGAAGAGAACTCCTGAAGCCACCTATAGGCTGGGAGGGGAGTTGCTGGCAGTCATAAGGGAAGAAAGAGACTTGGGCGTCATCATCACTAATGACCTGAAATCATTCAAGCAGACCTCTAAAGCAGTAGGTAAGGCTAGAGGGATGTTGGGGTGTATTAGTAGGGGTATCACAAGTCGGAAGAGGGAGGTAATAATCCCTCTTTACAAGACACTGGTTAGGCCCCATCTGGAGTACTATGCGCAGTACTGGAGGCCACACCTTCACAAAGACATTAACTAAATTGAGGCAGTCCAGAGAAGGGCAACCAAAATGGTGCAGGGACTGCATCAGAACATGTGTGAGGACAGATTAACTGAACTCAATATGTATACCCTAGAGCAAAGGAGGGAAGAGAGGTGATATGATTGAAACATTCAAACACCTTAAGGGTATTAACGAGGTGAAAGAGTCTAACATGTTTCAATATAAGAAAAATAGCAGGACAAGAGGACACAGCATGAGATTAGAGGGAGGCCGATTAAGGGGTAATGTGAGGAAGTTCTTTTTCACAGAAAGGGTGGAGGATGCATGGAACGGCCTACCTCAGGAAGTGGTGGATATGAATACAGTGCAGGGCTTCAAACAGGCATGGGATACGTATAAGGGAGCAATGCAGATGAGTATGAAAAGCTAGGCCATTGGCAGAGCAAAGGCCTATGGCACATTTATAAGGTAGAAAAAGAAATTGGCAGACTGGATGGGCCTTGCGGTCCTTATCTGCCGTCAACTTCTGTGCTTCTATGTTTCTATGTAAGTGGACACCTCAGAGCATTAAATACCTTGACATACATATCCTCCCCCCCCCCCCATAGTCTTACTAATGTTGTCTTTAATAACCTCACTCCAACACTACATAATATCACAGTTGGGCTTTATTGTAATTGATGGCAAAACTCAATTTGTCAATAGTGTTGAAAATCACTCCTGTCAGATTAATGGTACATCCCAAGCTTATTTACATTCATATCAACAATTGTATTGGTGGCTACTAATATGCTCACCATTTAATATTTGTTCTTTAACAGAACAAACTAAACTAGGAACATATAATCCTAGGGGACTTCATCATTAATTGGCAAGCACAGAATGCAGCAACAGCTAGAGACCAAATAGCTGGCCTGTACCTGACCCAATTGGTCACACAACCCGCCAGACAAAACTACCATACAAGAACCAGCACCCTCATCAACTGGCTACTCTCCTCCTGTCCTGAACATATCGCAGAGGTAACAGTCCTACCTGACAACATCAGTGACCACTCCCCTGTACTACTTACCTGGACTAACGAGTTCACCAAGAGTAAGCCTAAGACCACCAGGAACAGATCACTAAGGCCTGGTCAACTAGACTCCTTCAGGCACTACCTAAAAGGGTTTGACTGGTCGCCACTGGATAGAGTCAAGGCCGGAAACCAAGCACTGGATTACTTCTGCAATATCTTCACTAAAGCCTATGACATCTTTGCTCCTTACAAAACAAAGAAAGCCAGAGGAATCCCCAACCCCTGGCTGTCTAGCCCTGTAATTGAATGCATGTGACTCAGAGATCACCTGTGGCATAGGGCAAAGCCACCAGGAATCTAGCTGACTCCCAAGCGTATAAGGCAGCTAGAAATAGCTGCACAAAACTTATACGTCTGGCGAAAATAGCTTACTACAATGACCTCCTAGGAAAGACCTGGGGTAGAGGGAGGGAGTTCTGGGACTCTGTAAAATCTCTCATGGGTAGAGACTCAAAGGCCCCACCAGACCTTATAGTTACCACCTCTGGCACACTGCAAGACCCAAAGGAAATCACTGATGCTTTTAATGTTGCATTCACAGACCTCAGCAATGTGTTGCCACCTGAATACCTGAATCACACCCTCGCAGGCCAGCAGCACAACCTCAACACTCCATCACCACAGGATAATGTTACCTCACCATTCTACTTCAGACAAATCTCCCCAGGTGAGACCATCAAATATATCAAACGGGTCCTTGGTAAGACCATGATGGGAAGCGACATTGTTGTGACGATGATAGCATTCACATTAAATGAACTTGTGGCACCGCTCACCAAGGTATTCAATGCCTCTCTGAGATCTGGCATCTTCCCTGACAGGTGGAAAGAGGCTCTAGTCACACCTGTTTTTAAATCAGGAGACAGAGCTAATCTAGCAAACTTCCGGCCCATCTTGATTTTACCCCCCAAAAGCACTTGAAAGGGTGATCTCAGAAAACTAACTGAGTAGCTAGAAAAACATTGCCTTCTCTGCTTTCAATAACATGGATTCTGACAAAACCACTCAACCATCACCACATTAGTAGAGTACACCACTCAGCTTTATGGGGCCCTGGATAAAGGGATGGCAGTGGGGTCTATCTTCATAGACCTCAACAAGGCCTTTGACACAGTCAGTCACCAACTGCACTGAAATGTCTCCTCTCCACAGGATTGTCAATGGACTCTGTGGCCTGGTTCCATAGTTACCTCACCCATAGATCTCAATGGGTCAGGATCTGCAATACAATCTCTGAGCCCAGGGAAGTAAACCTAGGGGTCCCACAAGGTTCTGTCCTCGGTCCTGTCTTGTTCAGCCTCTTCATTAATTACATGCCTTCCACCTGTCCTGCACACTCTGTACTCTATGCAGATGATGCTGTTATCTCCATCCCAGGGAAAGACCTGGGGTCAATTAGCTCTGCACTTCAGCTCAATTTTTGTGCTTTGGAATCCTGGTTCACCAGAAATAAACTGCTACTCAACTACAAAAAGACAAAGAGCATGCTCTTCAGTACCCCACAGAGCAAGATTTGAGGGTCCTCACTGCATATACTTAGTAGCGAAGGAGAAGTACTAGACCAAGTCAACACATTCAAGTACTTAGGGTTTCACCTTGATGACACACTCACCTTCACTGCCCATGCTGAGCAACTGGTAAAATCCACCAACATGAGACTTGGCATCCTGTACAGACACTGCACCTCTATGACACTGGCTGCCCTGAAACTTGTTACATGCAGTTCAGTTCTCTCATCTGTGGATTATGGCCTTGTCATATATGGGGCAGGCACAGACACAGCACTGAAAAGGGTCAAAGCCATCCTCAACAAGGCCTGCCGCCTGGTCCTGGGAGTACACAAAATGACTCACTCTTGTTACCTATACAAGGAAACTGGCTGGCTCCCACTCCAGCACAGTCTCCAATACCAGGCCTGCCTCCTTGCAAAAAAGTCCCTGATGGGGACCATGCCTAGTCCTACTTCAGCCCTCTTTGAGCCTGCACAACCATCTAAATGCACAAGGAGTTCCTCCAGGGCTGTCCTAACTGTTCCCTTCAAATGAACCACCCTTGGCCAAAGATCCCTTTCCTACTGTCGACCTAAATGGTTCAATGATCTGCCTGCAGACCTTGCTGACTCCCCCAGACCTGGCCACTTTAAAAATGGGCTTCAATCTCTTCCTGCCAGCAAATCTGACTGCCAGTGTTTCTGTTAACCCATGGCCTCTGACAGCCGTTTTCACACCCATCAAACACTACCCTCTCTCACTCCCATCCTCCTGTTCCACAACTGCCCACCTCCCACTACCTACTACCTCCCCTTGACAAAGCCTCACCTTGGCTGTTAAAACTGCATTTCTGCAGAATGGGAGTGCCCCATCTAAACTGTAACATGATTGTTAAACACTGTACCGCACTTAATTAATGCTGCATTAATATGTTTCTCTGCAAGTGTGGTCATGTTTCTCATTTGTTGTACCCTGCTTAATGTTGTAACTGAACACTAATATTACTTGTTAGTTGATGTTCTTTCTGTTCTGCAATGTTTCATCACCTGCAAATGTCTTGTATTCCTTGTTGACTTGGAGCCTTTGTAAACAAGCCCCCCGGCTCAAAGGTATTAATCCGAATTTGAAGTAAATAAATAAATAAAAAATGTTTCTTTGCCAAATTTGTCATGCCTAACACTTCACTTCTCAGGGAGAGTGAGTCTTCAACCTTTCAGATAACTTTGCGGGCTTTAAATCTCTTTGCAGCAATCATAGATGTTATACACAGTACCTTATAGGCCTAGGTCAGTGGGGCTATTTTATTACTGCCACTACCTGTATTACTTTGCAGTTTTAGACTTGTTCTGTCTCTCAGGGAAACACATTCTCATTCACTCTCAGATGGTATACATAATCTCCGATTCATTTCAAGACTCGAACCTTGCACTCTAAGTTCACTTATGTGATCCCATAGAGGATCTTAACTCCAATTATACCACCATCATATACTGTCCTCTCCAGACCGGTACAAGGCATGGGGTTGGGGGGGCAACAGGGATATTGGCTGTCAGGCAGAGAGCCACACAGTCTAAGCACCATTGTGTCAGCCCATGTATAACTACTGAGGAAGCAATCAGTTCCTGGCAACTGACTCCTGGTTACAGCGAGCACCTAATATGTTGCCACACAGGCAAGGTAACACCTAGATGTACCGCCCTATACTGGGCTAGCACAACTGTCATACTCACTGCCTTCCAACCAGTGTAGGGTCTAAGTCTCAGTCAAAGCTGGTCCCCTGGGTACATTGAAGAAATGATGGTCCCTCAACCTGGCTCTGAGATTTACCCAGCAGGGCTGGGATGCAATAGTCCCTCTACCTATTCATGGTAATTGAGTACCCATCTAAGAGTTGCCACCAGGGCCTGTAAGGATCCTTATGGGATATCCGCTAAGATATAATATCCTCTGCTTTTGCCACCTTCTTTCACTCTAATACAGATCTTAATTACTGTACACATGCAGTTCTCAACTCCAGTCTCCTCTACTCAACCTCTCTCTCTCCATAATGGATGTCATGTCCCTTTTTATATACTGGAGAGCTAGACACATGGGCACCACTGATGTAGCTTGCACATTAACCTCTTAGTGGCACAGATGTCACAGGGAGCAGTAGCAGCCTGTCAGCCCCTACTGGTGGGGAGGGGGCTACAATTTATTAAGGAACTGCAAACATATTTTAGATTTAACCATGGAAGTGGCCAAATGCAGTTGTCTGTGATTAAAAAGCAATGTCCAACCTAACCATCTATAAAGAGTACCGTGGTGGACATCCTTGGGGCACAATAAAATAAATCTGGCAAGTAAATGTACATCTAATTTTGAGAGTATGTTGCTATTCAATATTTAAAATCTTGAAAGTCTGTACTAATCTTAATATTACTTCATAATCAAAATAGTTTTCATATCCTTAAAGAAAGACTATTTTGGGGCATTTTTGTCCCTAATAGGTTTATCTGGTATCCCGTGATAATAGCGACAGAATATGGATGACCGTCAAAACGGCAACTCATATTCAGTACTATTGTCATAGGCAACCCGCAGGGGTAGCGACTACTGCTACCGCAAGGGTAGGTGAAGGTGACCGGAAAGGGGAAATGGCAAGTGGAAGGGAAGGGGAGGAAAGAGGGTTATGTGGATGAAGTGTGCCTGCTGCCGCCAAGTCAGCCATGTGGTGTGGTGGGAAGGGAGACTGGCTCCAGCACAGCAGCTACTGGGTTTGGGGCTGGGGACGGGAGGGTTTGAATTTTGCCACTGCTTGCGGCTCCTGGATTTAATTTTTTTTCACGAAGAGTGTGCTGCTCCCCGACATGCACCCCCCTGGAGTTAAGAATCCTAATTCAGGGGGCTGTGGGAGGTGCAAGGGGGCACAGCCACCCCTGCAAAAACACTTTATTTTGCCGGATGTCAGTTCGCCAATAAGTGTATATCACCGATTTGCTTTTTGGCAATATACACTTGCCATAATAGCGATCACCATTTCACATTTGCTATTATGACATAGAACTAATTTATCTATACTTAATAAAATCCTTTAAGTTGTCACTGGATGTATATATGAGTTTGTCTAATATAAATTGATAAATCCAATGATTGATCATTGGTCACGATTGCCCTTGTAGCTTTCTTTCATCCAAAATTTCCTCTTTTCTTATATGATCTGCACTGTATGAAAATAGATGTCCCTTGCCGGCTCGCCAGCCCAGTGGTAGAACTACCACTTGTGATGCTGGTGACCCGGGTTCAGCAATGGGCCCGGGTCATCGGGAGGGCCAGCTGGGGGAGGAGGCTTGAATACAGGAGGGACTGATCGTCTCCTCCAGGGAGTGGGGGATACACTGACTCAGTGCGTGCCTGGTCTCTGGCGGTGGCTAGAGGTGCAGCTCACCCGAGTCTGTTCCAGGGCAGGAGGCATGGCAGATGTCAGTGTAAGACATGATATAAAACACATCATGTCTCCAGGTGGGGGTGCACAAGAAAAATACTCGATTCCAGCGTGACACCAATGAGAAAGTCCGATATGGCCCTCACCCATCGGCTCCGGGACCCACAAGGAGAACCCCGATAAAATCTAAGGTACGTGGGGCTCAGGGCCTGGCCCTGTCTCGTCCCCAGCTGGGGGGTAAGCCAAGGCTCTGTGGGGGGTCCTCTGGGGGTTGTGGTGTCTGATGGGATAGTCAGGTGACAGTGCTGGTGTGAGGGGGCTTAGAACAGCAATTACAAAAAAAAACACGCATTTGTCAATGCTGAATGTTGTTTTGCTGACATTGGCATTGGTAGCGCAGGAGTTGAACAGATGCATAATAGGAATGGCAGTGAAGTATGAAAGTGACATCAACCCCCACATCATCCTACAGAGACTGACAGGCACTGAGATGTGCCTTTGGGCATCGGCCATAATGTTCATGGCATTTCAGCTCACCCTACCCTGCAGTGCGACAAATATCATGTTGTGCCTTGGGGTCCTCGGGTCTTACACTCACCTCATTCGGCCATAACGCTCATGGCATTTTACCTCACCCTATCCTGCAGACACCAACAAGTGCTGAGGTGTGTCTTGGGGTGTTCGGCTTTACAGTCGCCCCATTTCATAAGGACATATGCTGAAATGGGTGCAGCATAGGAGAATGTGGTGAACTGTGGAGCTGAAGAGTCCAAGGCTCACCTCGATGCCTGTCAGTGGCTTGAGTGTGGGATGGGCATGGTATGGCATAAGCATGACAGCTGGCAATGGAAAGACACACCCCTGATGCCTGTCACTCTGTACAGGGTGGGACATTATGGTTAGAAACCCTAATGCCCTGGCTGTTTGTTGGTATTCGCACTACAAATTTGCAACAAGGCATTTTTGTGACCATCACCTCATGAAAGTGTTTGGGACCTCTGCTCATGAATAGTGGCACTGTGATTTTGTTAATCTGTCCTGAACGTTGATTTCTCACAGTGACCACGCCATTCTGTGCCAGATGTGGGAAAACACCATTTGGGCAGGATGTGAAAAATGACAGCTGTACCATTCATAGGTAGGTGTGAAGAAATGGCAGTGTTGAGAATCTTGAGTGAAAATATTAAAAATGCTCAAATTTATGAGCATACGTAGAAATTGTGCAATGCACACTTGTAACACAGTCATTTAGTGGAATTATGTCACCAAATTTTCAACATAGGCATTTTGGGACCTCTGCTCATGAACACTGTCACTATGATTTTCTTCATCTATCCTGATCATTGATTTCCCACAGCAACTGCACCGTAGTGCGCCACTTGTGTGAAAAAAAATTTCGGGCAGGATCTGAAAAACGACAGCTATACTGTTCATAAGGATGTGTGTAAAATTGAAAGTGTTGAAAACATTGAGTGAAAACATTACAAATTGTCGAAGTTATGAGTGCATGTGGAAACTGCGCAATGCACACTTGTAACATAGTCATTTTATGGACTTTTGTCACCACATTTTCAACATAGGGTTTTTAGGACATCTGCTCATGAACAGTGTTGCTGTAATTTTTGTAACCTGTCCCAAACACAGATTTCCCAAAGTGACTGCACTATTCTGCGCCTGTAGTGTGAAAACACATTTTGGCCAGGATGTGAAAATGACAACTGCACTGTCCATAAGGAGGTGTGAAAAACTGCCAATGTTGGAAATCTGGAGTGAAAATATTACAAATTGGCGAAGTTACGAGTGTGCATGGAAACTGCGCAACACACACTCATAGCAGTCATTTTTTGGAATTTTTTCACCAAATTTGCAACATAGGCTTTTTGGGAGGCCACCTCATGAACAGCAACACTGTAATTTCATTACTCAGTCCGGAAAGGTGATTCCGCGCAGTGACTACAAAATCACCTTTCAGAACCGAATAACGCATGACAGTGACTGAATTCATGAAGAGGGATCCCAATAACCACTTGTTGAAAATTTGGTTCCAAAATTCCCAAAAATATCCACGATATGAACCAAAATGTAAAAACACCTATTTATGCCATTATATAGCTTACCGGCATTTCTTCAGTTCGCGGTTGACTTTGAAGAGTGCAGACGTGTTCCCGGTCCACCAAAGATCATCGCACTGGGCTCCAGAGGTAAATGGGCAGGGGGGTGTGGGGAGGTAGGGTGGGCAGAGGGTGGGACTGGGTTGGGGAAGGCCACAGACCAATGAGGGACCATTTTCTGTTTTACAGGGTTAAAACAACAACAACAACAAAAAAACATCGCAGGACTGTTTTTTTTCAGGGACATTTGCCATGCTTGGGTGGGCTCTCAGCGTGCCACCTGTGTGTTTCATAGGAGGAGGGTCTGTAGCCGATGGAGATTGGGCACCCCCACCAGCACATACAGAGTTGGGAGGGGAGTCGCATGATCCGAGGGAGATTGTGCACCCCCGTGGCACACAAGAAATGGAGGGGGGTACATTATGCCGATGGGGACTGGGCACCCCCATCAGCAAGTTAAATTAGTAGGTGGCATGCTGACAGGGGGATTGGGCACCTCCATTGGCTTTCAAAGGGACTCTGAAAGGCGGTGGCTGTCCCTCGGCTTCTGTGGGGACTATGAAAAGCTGATAGGGAAGCCGCCGCCATGTTGCTTGATGGGAACACCAGATGAGGCAAGCAGTAATTGGCTGCTGCAATCAGGGACTGCCCCGTGGAGCCCCCTGATTGCAGCGGCTAATTTATTTCAAGGTGGTGACATGTTTTCTGAACTGCTGTCATAGACAGTGTGCTATGCCATTGATGCAACAGAGCCCAGCCACAAAAAGCAGTGGTGCCATTGGCTGCAGCAGACCCACATCTCTGAAACCTGCTTCTCCACTGAAGCAACCACAATATATTGTCTGCACTGTGCACGCAAGACAACATAAAAAATAGATGTCCCTTGTTTGTTGTTAGATTTTTTAGCGCCAGTGAATGTTTGAGTTAGAATTGCTTTTTGTAAATTCAGTGCACTGATTAAGTAGATAAAAGTGTAACATTTTCTTTTCACTGGTGAATTGGGTGAAATAAAATCTACATTTTCAGTAAAAAGTAGTAGAATAAACAATTAACTACCAAGTCATACACAGAAAAGCAAACAAACTCATGCAAAGCTAGATGTCCCATATCCTCCAAGCTTAAAGAAGGTGTGAGACAGATATAGGCACCAGCTAGCAACTGGAATAAAAGTAAATATTTTTCAACTACCCTGTATATCAATGAGAAAAGAAAAAAAAAGCCATCATGGGCCCACTAGTCAATGAGTACAGGAGCAAAACTGAGTAGAGTGAAGCAACAGTAAAGGAACTCATTGCATTCTTTGCCCTTTTATTCAACCAAGCAAGTAACACAGGAGACGCAACAGAAAGGACCCAATCAGATTCCATCCTCACATCCCTCCCCAATCAGCAGCCAATCCCAGGAGCTGCCTGGGAACCAAGAAGTGGACAGAGGCTTTAAATAGCCCCTGCAATGACAGAGAAGCTGCCACAAATGTTTTGGCAGGCAGGACGCTTGGATCTCCAACCTGGAGATGGGATAGCATCCCCCAGCACCAGACAGTAAAACAGATCATCAGGGAACTGGAGGAAGAGCAGAGTTTCAAAGCTCCCTGAGGCTCCTAAAAAGGAGCCGATGGCATGCCAGCCCTGCCTCTCTCCCTCCCTGATCAGCAGCCAATCCCAAGTGCTGCCTCCGAACCAGGAAGTGTGAAGGAAGTGTGCAAAAACAGAGAAGCTGCCACAGGCATTTCAGTGGGCAGGGAGCTTGGATCTCAGAACTGCAGATGGGATAGCCTCCCCAGCATCAGACAGCACAATAGATCATCAGGGGACCATAGGAAGAGCGGAGCTTGGAAGCTCTGTGAGGCTTCTGAAAGGAGTCAGTCTGATTCCAGCCACACCTCCCTCCCTGATTGGCAGCCAATCCTGCATGCTGCCTGGGAACCAGGAAGTGGGCAGGGGCATAAAATAGCCCACACAGCAACAGAGAAGCAGCCGCAGGCATTTTGGTGGGGGCGAGGACTCGGATCTCCAATCTGGAGATGGGAGAGCTTCCCCCAGTATGAGGCAGCACAATTTACAAGGGAATCAACAAAGTCCAAGAGGGTAGCATCTTTCAGAAAAAGAGAAGTGCAAGTAAAAGGGGGCACAATTTGAAGATAGAGGGGAGACGACTAAGGGGCAATATGAGGAAGTATTTTTTCATGGAGAGGGTGGTGGACACATGGAACAGCCTTTCTGAGAAGGTCATGGAGTCAAAAACAGTGGGAGAATTCAAGAATACATGGGAAAGACATAAGGCAATTCTGGTGGGGGGTAGGGTGAAGTAGGCTGTTGGTTAACTAGGATCTGCAGCTTATCAAACAGGTAGGGAAATGAGCAGACTAGGTGGGCCAAGTGGTCCTTATCTGCCGTCAAAGTCTATGTTTCTACATTTAGCAGCCAATCCTGGGCACTGCCTGAGAACCAAGAAGTGGGCAGGGGTATTAAATAGCCCCTGCAACAACAGAGAAGCTGCCACAGGCATTTCAGCAGGCAGGGGGCTTGAATCTCTGATCTAGAGATGGGATAGCCTCCCACACTACTAGACAGCAAAACAGATCATCAGGAGACCAGAGGAAGAGCAGAGCAAAACAGGACAGGAGGAAAGGAAGCACAAGAAGAACAGGAAAAAAGGAAATGTGAGGAGTGGTACAATGCGGTGGTTGTGGGGCGGCAGTCTTCAGGGAGACCTTCTAAAAACTGTGGTGCTGTCCCATCTGCATGTGCCTCTCTGGGTGGAGGGAACAGGTCTCAAGGCTCTGGGTCTGGGTAGAGCTGGCTGAGAGTCAAGAGAATGTCTCTAGACTCAAAGACATGTTGGCGAGGAGTCGGGAGACCTTTTCTTTCACCCAGGGACCACCTAACCAGAAACCACTACCTCAGAGGATGCCAGAAGAAAGGAGAGGTTGGATTACAGTGGGCTCAAGGAGGGCAGGTGTGGTAGGATCTGGAAGACTGGGAGGAGTGGGTAAGAGGGACACTCCTCATCCAGTGCCTCTAACAAATTCCTACACCATTCAGGCAGAGAGGGACTGCCAACAAGGGCATGTGAGGTGGTGGACAGTGAGGATGTGGGGGTCCACCCACATAGAGTCCCGGGGCATGGAGGATCCCAGAAAAGAAAGAATCAACTTCTGGTGGGGAACTCTATTGTCAGGGGGATTGAGTTCAGGGAAGGAACAGAGGTAGAGAGGGAAGTAAAGTGCCTGCCTGGCACAACATCTCAGAGGGATGGAAAGTGTATCTAGCGGATCGCAAGGGCAATAGGAAGGAAGTGGGAGCTGGACATCATTGTCCACCTGGGGATGAATTACCTAGCTTTGGGATGAGGGCAATCCAGGAGCAGTTTAGGGAACAAGGGAAGGGTCTTTGGCAGGCAGCACATACTGTTGTCTTTACGATAGTGCTGCCTGTCTACAACAGGGGGAAGGATAGGAAGCTCTGCACCAATGCCTTCAATTCTTGGTTGGTTAGTTAGTTAGTTAGTTTAGTTAGTTAGTTGTTAGTTTTGTTGACTGGGAAAGGAGGACTAGACAATTCTGCCTATTTTCAGCCTTGTCCCAGGGTAGGGGTGATACAGATGGATGCCAACTGACATTGAACCAGATTACACTGTTGGTGTTTTTTTAGTGAACGGAGAAATTTGGCCAGGACACTGGGGGAAATTCCTCTTCTCTTTTTTTCAGAAGTGCCATGGGATCTTTAACATTCACCTGAACAACCACCAGAATAGGCAGACGGGACCTCAGTTTAACGTCTCCTCTGAAACACGGCACCTCAGGAGTGCAGCACCCCCCCCCCCCATGCTGACTACAGTGTCAGTATTGGGATTTAACCCGTGTGCCTGGTGTGGGGAAAGAACCCACAGTCTTCTGATCTTCCGACCTCATAGGTGAGTTTGCAACTACCTGAGCCACTGACATGGTTAAAGGAGTGGTGCAGAGAGGAGGGGTATGGCTACATTGGGAACTGAGGCTCCACCAGGAGGGATCAGAGCTTGTACTGGGGGGATGGCCTGCATCCATCCAGGAAAGGAATGGCAGTTCTCAGTGGATGGTTTAAATGTTATTTTGATGGACATTTAAACTAGCCGATGGAGGTTGTGGAAGGCAAAGGGGAGGCAGCAACTGCCCCCCTCCCCACAGGCTGTGATAGAGGGCAGAGACACCCCAAGAGAAAAGATTCCCACCAGACTGCAAGATAATGAAGGTAGAGAGGGATTAGCAAAGGAGGAGGGAAGGAAGAGGAACAGGCAATATAAAAAGGTAAGGAAAGGGGACTGGGAAATGGTCGTACCTGGTGACATGATGTTTAAAAGAGACAGGATAGGAAGGAAAGGTGGTGGAGTGGTGCTTTATGTTATGAAAAACATAAAAGTGATGGAGGGTAGGGATTTTGGGGGGGGGGAGTGTTGTGGGTCGACCTCGAATCAGGAACCGGAGCCACTATTCAGACAGCAGCAGTATACAGGCCTCCAACACAGGGGGAGGACTTAGCCAAATAAATGTTGGAAGTCATAAGCACATTAGCTAAGAAGGGGAGCTGGTGCTGGCTTGGGACTTTAATCTGCCAGATGTGGAGTGGACTCCTGCAGCGTCAGCTAGAAGTAGAGTCATCTTGGACTCCCTGAAGGGAGCATTCCTTAGACAGCTAGTCAGTGAACCCACTTGGGTTGGGCAATACAGGATCTGGTGCTCACTAATGGAGATAGTGTTGTGGACATCAGGGTGGGAAGTCATCTGGGGACCAGTGATCATCGCACAGCATGGTTTAGTATAAGAACAACAGCAGAATTCAACCACACAAGAGTGAGGGTCTGGGATTTCAGAATGGCTGAATTTACAAAGTTGGGGGAGTGCATCTGAGACAGCCTGGTGCGGGGAGATGTCCTGGGTGGGGTGGAAGGTACATGGGCCAGATTAAGAGGGCACTATAAAGGCAACAATCCTGAACATCAAGCAAGTAAGCAACAGCAGAAGAAAGAGGAGACTGTTATGGTTCTCGAGGGAAGTGGCAGAGAAGGTAAAGGCAAAAACAATGGCATTCAGAAGGTATAACAAAACCCAGTTAGAGCAGGACTGAGAAGTGTATCTGGGGAAACAGAGAGAGGCAGGCAAAGCAGTAAGGGGCACAAAAGCACAAGCTGAGGAAAAAATAGTTCAGATGTATCGAAGGGGCACAAGACATTTTTCAGGCATGTTAGTGAGAAAAGGAAGACAAAGGGAGTGATTGTATGGTTAAAAAAGGTGGGCTGTACAGAGGAGGACCAAGAAAAGGCAAACACCTTAAACAAATACTTCTGCTCAGTGTTCACAGTAGAAGGGGAAGGGGAGGGACCACAAATAAGCACCAAGAGCTTTGAAAGGAGGGAAATAAAACCAGTCTCTTTTCTGAAGAGAAGGTCAGAAAAGCACTTACTAAACTGAGGGTGGACAAAGCCATGAGGCCAGGTGGGGCACATCCAAGAGTGCTGAAGGAACACAGGTAGGTGTTGGCTGCACCCCTAGCAGACTTGTTAAACAGTTTACTGGAGACAGGCATGGTCTCAGAGGACTGGAGAAGTGCGGATGTCCCACTTCATAAAACTGGTAGCAAGGACACGGCAGGAAATTATAGGCCTGTCAGCCTGACTTCCGTAGTAGGGAAATTGATGGAAGCACTATTAAAGAAAAGGATGAAGGAATACCTGGAATCCAACAGACTGCAGGATCCAAAGCAGCATGGTTTCACAGAGGGCAGGTCATGACAAACAACTGTAATAAATTTTTTTTGACTGGGTAACCAAGGTATTGGACGGGGAGGGATGGTGGATGTGGCCTACTAGGACTTCAGCAAGGCCTTTGACACTGTTCCACATAGCAGGCTGGTAAGCAAGCTAGGTAGCACGGGGTGGGCAATAAGGTGGTAACTTGGGTAAGAAACTGGTTAAGGGATAACAAGCAGATGAAGTTGCAAATGGAGTTTGTTCAGAAGATGGGAGAGTAACCAGCGGGGTAACTCAGGAGTCAGTATTGGGCCAGTCCTTTATAATGTCTTCATTTGCGACATAGAGGAGGAACTGGAAGAAAAGGTTTGCCTCTTTGTGGATGACATCAAGATCTACACCCTAGTGGACACTCCGGGGGGGGGGGGTGCAAAGGATTGAAAGAGATTTAAAATGGCTGGAAGAGTGGTTAAAAGTTTGGCAGCTAAAGTGTAAACGCAAATAAGTGCAAAATAATGCACTTGGGTCACAGAAACCTGGGTGTGGAATACAAAATGGGGGCAGAGGTATTTGCATTGACCAAGCAGGAAAGGGACCTGGGATAATCATATCAGATAACCTAAAGGTGGGCAGACAATCTGACAAAGTGATCAGTAGAGCTAATGGGATGCTCGGGTGTATAGGTAGAGGTATCACCAGCAGGAAGAGGGAAGTGGTATTGCCCCTAAATAGGTCACTGGTAAGACTCCACCAGGAGTACTGTGTCTAGTTCTGGAAACCACATCTCAGGGAAGGCATAAACAGAGTAGAGGCGGTCCAGAAGAGGACTACCAAGGTGTACTCCATGATACACACCCCGAGGAAGGATTGCAGAGGCAGGGAAGTGGCCATTTGTTTTAAAACCAGCCTGGGCCTCACTGTGATGCCACTGGGCTCTACCTGGTCTTTTGAGAGTGTTGCCAAGCAGGGGGTCATGGTGCAGGCTACAGGATCCTTCTAATTTACCATCCACAAGGCTGAGGGGGGAATTCCTGCAGGAGGTCAGGGAATTCTCTAGATGGTTAGTTCTGGGGGATTTCAATGCCTACGTCAATGACAGACTCTCATCATTTGGTTGTGACCTCCTGTGGAGTATGGAAGATCTTGGATTATCGCAGGTGGTTACCTCAGCAATCCACTTGCATGGCAGCTTTTTTAATCTAAGTGTTATGTACTGTACTGTTTGCAGCGATGTACTGCTCTCTTGACGAGGTGCCTTTGTAAATGATTCTATGACTCAAAGGTCTGTAAACTGATGATCTAATAAATAAATAAAATAAATAAATGTCCACACACTGGAAATGGTGTTCATACTGGGTCTTGGGATCGATTACCTCATTATTGATCCAGTTGTATGGTCGGATCATATCACCATGAGGTTCCGTCCCCGGATCCATCCTCTGTGAAGATGGTCCAGTACCACCCTTTATGAATAATGTCCCCAACAGGACTACAGGAGGTGCTGGACCTATCAAGTGTGGAAACTGCGTGTGTGAGGGGTGCAGAGGAGGCAGTGGTGGCCTATAATAGGGCTGCTACTGCAGCCTTTGTCTCTATTGCACCTGTATGTGTCCAGCACTTATCTACTCATCAGAGGCACCCCTGGTTTGATTGGGAACTCAGGGAGTTAAAGATTAAGTGCCAGAGGCTGGAGCAACACTGGAGGAGATCTGGGCTGATGGAGGACAAATTGGCTTTGGGGTCACATTACAGTGACTATCAAAGGGCAATCTCCTGGAAGCAGGTGGATTTTCTGTCAAGGGAGATTGCTGCGGCAAGGAACCGACCAGCCCAGCTCTTCCGAATGGTGGACAGGTTGCTACATCCAGCATGTCTCCATGTGGGAGGAGCAAGTTCAAGCATGAGGTGCGAAGAGTTTGCTGTGTTCTTTGCTGACCAAGTGTCTTCTATCAGGGCTGACATCTCCTCCAGTACTGCCCAAAGAGCTTGCAGGATCAGACTAGGGATGTGCTGGGGCACCCCTCTTGTTTGGGGTGAGTTTGATCCAGTTGGAATGGATGAGGCAGTTGAGATAGCCTCCGGCTGCGACCAAAATATTGTGATTTAGACCCAGGCCCAATCCAGCTCTTGGCTGCATTGGTCTGACTTGGCCTGTGGTTGCTGAGATTGTCCATTATTCATTGGAGAATTGGATCTTTCCTATGGCCTTGAAAGAGGCCTTAGTTAGACCCTTTTGAAGAAGCCATCAATGGACCTGGAGTGCCTCACTAACTACAGACCTGTCTCAAACCTTCCATTTTTGGGCAAGGTTTTAGAAAAAGTGGTGGCCATCCAGCTCAAGACTCGCTTCACCTCCTCCACCACTTTGAGCATTTCCAGTCTGGATTTAGACCTGGACACAGCATGGAGACTGCCCTGCTGAAGGTGCTGTGCAAGCTGCTTATAGCGAGAGATAGGGGAGAGCGTACTGTCCCTGTTCTCCTGGATCTCTGCAGTGTTTTTGGCACTATGGACCATGAGGTGTTACTGGGCTGACTGCGGAACTGGTGTGGACTGACTTGCAATGTCATCAGCTGGTTTAGGTCCTACCTCATGGGTATGGTGCAAAGGGTGATAATGGGGTTATCCTCATCTTGTCCAATGGCCTTACCCTGTGGAGTTCCACAAGGGTCGGTTCTGTCACCTCTGTTCTCAGTTAGTTTTATTGTTCAGCTGATTAAACCATTACAATATTCATACAGCAAATACAAATATACTCATACACAATATAAAAACAGAGTATTACAATTGGACATTCTGCATATAAACATTCATTTTCCATCTGGCTCAAAGTACAAATGATTACTCCTAGATTAAATAAATTCATATTCATATTATACATTTTGCTGACAAGTCTTTGTTTTAATTCACCTAACAAAATGTCTAAAAACTATCCCTATAGTTTACCAGGTCCCTTATTGAACAATTGCCCATCCTGTAACCTACAATGTTACCAAGCCAAATCTAACAGGCCATTCATAGGTCAACCTCAGAAATATCCCCACGAATCCAGGTCTAGGCCCCTCTATAACACCCACTTTATGTCACCAAACATACAACTATTCAGATTTTTGTAATCAATACTCTGTCAAGTGAACCATTGCATTTCCAGGGACTCCACCAAGTCCTGGATCCCATTATATATCACTAATTTGCTCTATAAATTTACTCCATAACTGCCTACCTTATTGTCTATTTTAGACTCTAGGTACCAGTTTTTAGAAATAAAACTCAAGAACACTACATAGTAACAAAGTACAGGAAACCAAGAAAAGGTCTTGTCCCCTCATATGCAAACCTGATCACTAGGCAGTCATTCATTCCATACTCTCTGTTTAGGTATATGTGAGTGGGACACATGTGTTTGTACAGATCTGCCTAACCCCACCCCTGGCAGAGATTAAAGAGGAACCCTGGGCTAGGCCCATCTTCCCTAGCCAGGCACCAACTAGGTACATTTATGGAAATGATTGAACAATGGCCTGTTTAAGCTGGAATATCCACCTACCCCTTTAAAATAATATTCTCCAAATATTTAATACTAACAAGGCTGAAATGCTATAAAAATATGCCTATAAATGATCCACAATTAGCTTCATCTAATAAAAAACAGAAAGAAGAAATGTTATATCCCCAAAATGAGCTACAGTGCCCAATCATGCTCCATTTATATTCCCACACTCACTGGTTTCACACCAATTTGGTCAGCACTAAGAAGCATACTACATTTAGGGTCCAAGGTACATTATGTCCAAGACACCTCCTAATATACCATCACTACCTGCTGACTTACACCCACATACTAGTGTGGAACTTTCTGTATATACTGCTGCTAGACCTAATAGGCTTGTGCCTAAAAGTGATACAATCTTGGCACCACATGTCAACTTGCATTACCTAGCCAGACTTGTAGCTACTTACTTGTAACACATTTTCTGTTTGCTATTATCGGCCTTTAAGTTTTTAGGTATTTGAGGATAGTATACATGAAACTATTGTCACCTTTACTCTCCTAATGGTGCTTTATCCAGGAGTGTAAAACACAAAGGAACATTTATCAGGCCGACAGAGCTCAAATAAACCCTTTATTAATATAAAATATAAAACAAAAATATCAAAAACTGGCAATAAAAAAAAAATTCTGCTTTTTGATTCTTCTCAGTGGTAGATGTTATAATTCCACCCCAATATTTAAAGTAGACTTACTGCTTAAAATATGTAAAAACAAAAACAATTTAACTTATTGAAAGCACACATTAGATACAAGGCTAAGTTTCATCTTAAATATTTATAAGCATCTTTTTATAAATAATTCCCATCGGCCCTGGCACAGCGTCTTTTTAACCAAAATAGAGCACCTTCCTCAAGTCCCTTGCCGATTTTCTTCAGTTTTTTATTCATTTTCTCATGATCGACCCGGGGCTTTATCTCTATGTGGCTTCCTTTCTGACCCAAAATGACCATTCCTGTACTTGAAAATGTGGGACTGGATGTCAGATATGAATGGAGTACATATGCACAGATCTGGAAGGTACATAACGTAGAATAGCAGCTCCTTTAGAGTAGTTTTCATATGCATCTTATTTTGGGCTAATATGGTTCTTGATGCACGGTTACTTTTCTCCGCTTCAAGTTGGTACTTCTGAGCATCATTACTGTTCTCAACATTTTCATGCATTGTGGGGGCATGTGTGATTTTGTATTTTCAGTCATGCTTCAAGTTACAGTTAAATTTACAAAAAAACACCTCTTTTTCATAAACACCCTTTTACTGTGTGAGGCAATATTCGTGGAAAAAAAATGGCCCTGTCACCCCTGTTGTTCACGGTGTATATGCTGGCATTAGGAGACATTATCAGGCAGTATGGGCTGGGTTTTCATTGTTACGCTGATGATACCCAGCTATACTTGCCCTGTGCACCTGGAAACCAGATGGCGGCCTCCATGTTTAACACCTGCCCAGATGAGATCCAGAACTGGATGGCTCAAAACTAGCCACGACTCAACCCAGACAAGACAGAGATACTGGTAGTGGATCCTGGTCATCGAAGAGATGAGGGAGGGTTGGGGAATGACCCTAGGTTAATACTGGGAGGCGTTCCCTTGACTCCCTCTACTCAGGCTAGGGATCTGGTGTGGTCCTTCACAATGGTCTAACACTTGATCAGGTGTCAGCCATCATTCAAAGTACTTTTTATCATCTTAGAAACATTGCCCAAATCTGGGCCCTGATACCAGATGATGACCTGGCCACTCTAGTGCATGCCTTTGTCATGTCTAGGTCAGATTACTGCAATGCTCTGTACCTTGGGCTTTCTGGAGGCAATCTCCATTATCTGCAGTTGGTCCAGAATGCAGCGGCCAGGCTGTTGACTGGGATTTAGAGATTTGACCATATCTCACTAGTTCTCTATGGACTGCACTGGCTGCCGAGTAGTTGGAGGATTGCCTTCATGGTTGGTTTACTGACATACAAAGCCCTGCACGGCCAGGAACCAGACTATCTGTAAGACTTCCTGGTTCCTCACCATCCAGCTTGCTCTCTCCATTCTGCCAAGGGTTGCCTCCTGGTGGTGCCAAGGGCTAGGTTACAACAATCTGGAGATTGTGCTTTCTCTGTGGCCACACTAGTCCTATGGAACTCACTACCAGTTTATTTAAGGGAGGCACCCTCGATGGAAACCTTCAAAAAAGGGTTAAAAAGGCTGGCCTGGTGGCGCTGAGGGTTGGGGCACTGGACGCCACACCTCACGTCATGCCGGCGACCTAGGTTCAGGAATGGACTTAGGTCACTTGGGGATCTATCGGGGCAAGGAAGAATCATGCGTCCACCAACAACTCTCCTTCCTCAAGGGAGGGGGCACAGTGCAGCACACTGTAGACTGACACCCAGTGGTGGCTGGGTGTCAGCACAGGTGCACTGCCCAGAATGGGAAGGGCCCATGTTCAGGGCATTAGACTGCCTCCACAGAGGCGGAGATAGTCACCCCGCCCATTGTATGTTCGTGGGCCCTGGGGCACAAAAACTGGAGGAAAAGATGGAGCTGGCAGGCTCCATGATGGTTGGCTGCACCTGCGCCAACCCCTGGCAATCTGGATGTTGGCTTCCAGGGGTGGTGGGAGGCCAGCACCCTTTGCCACCAGCCCTGTCATGGGGGTAACCCGTGGGGGATGGCCAGCTGGGATGGGTGCGGGGAAGCCTGGCCAGAGAGACGAGTCCCCTCTGATGGAAGGGCTGGAGCCACCTGCCCACTCCGAGGAGGTGCAGAAAAAGTGTATATGGAAAAAAAAGGGTTAAAAACGTTTTTATTTAACTAAGCCTATAATGTGGATAGTGTATAATTGCTAGAAGCTCTGTATTATACCCACTGTCATGTTTTTAAGTTTAATACTATAGATAGATTTTAAAATATTGTTTATATTCTGAAGATGAGATTGTAAATTTATGGTTATGTTATTTATTCAAGATGTCTGTTTTTAAATGTTGTACAGCGCACCGAGCCTCCAGACAGGGGGGTCTATATAAATAAAGTTTCTATCTGTCTATCTATCTATCTATCTATCTATCTATCTATCTATCTATCTATTTATCTATCTATCTATGGTACAGGGTCTACATCAAAAGTCATATGAAGAGAAGTTAAAGGAACTAAACATGTACACCCTGGAAGACAGGAGGAAGAGGGGGGATATGATCGAGACCTTTAAATACCTCACTGGGATGAATGAGGTACAACTGGGAGGTACTTTTTTGGAGAAAAGGTGCTCTAGAACGATGGGTCACAATATGAAGCCAGAGGGGGGTAGGTTCAGGAGAAGTGTGAGGAAATACTTCTTCACAGAAAGAGTGGTGGATGTCTGGAACAGCCTACCAGTGGAGGTAGTGAAGGCGAAAACTGATGGGATTCAAAAAAGCCTGGGATACGCACAAGGGAATCATAAGAGATAGGAAAAGGGTGGAAGAGAAAGTGCCATAGACCTAGAAAGGTCTGCAGCAAAAGCAATCACAACAAAAAATGGTAAACTGGATGGTCCAAGCAGCCATTATCTGCCATCAGTTTCTATGTTTCTACGTAAGGAATGGTAACAATGTAATACTTTACCCTAGGAAGGACAATTGGTAATGCTAATAGATGTACTTCCAAAATCATGGAGCTGAGGGAAGACATGGCATAGTGTTTAAGCAGGATACAACCAGTGATACTGACATACTGTACAGCACTAACATAATAAACTGACTGCACTCCTTCCTGAAGTGAGAGGAACCCCTTCAGTTGACACATTAAAAAGCCATTGGAAAACTCACTTGTTCAGTATGAGTTTTGGGTCTGGTATTGTCTCTCGATATTTTAGCATCTCTCCTGTAGTTTTAAAATGTTTTGTTTTTGTGTGATTGTAAGGTGTCCTGTTCCTCTGGGATTGGGCACCCCCTATAAATTGAATTGCCTTGCCTTGCTTAATTTGTAACACAGTAATACTATGGCCTAGAGGTTAGTGTAATGAGACATGAATGAGCCTGGTACATCCAGCAGAAAGATCTGGGCTTGATTCCCACAACCTCCACTTGCATGCTGTGTGACTCTGCACAAGTCACTTAACCTCCCCAGTGTTCCCAGATCATCCCTAAAAACAGGCACCTGTGCCTACTGGGCCTTACCCGGTTACCAAAGAATAAAATAAAATAAACCAAGAAAATTCAGACCCGAAGGGCCTCAAGGTCCATGAGGTCCACCTCTGGGATCTCCCCCCCCCACCTCCACCGAGTGATAAAGGAGCTTCTAAACTAGGTGTGGAGGGGGCAAAAGTTGTTGCAGATAAGCAGAACAACCAGGGAAAAGAAACAATGGGACTGATACTAGGGGCAGGGGCAACTACTCTACCAAAGGAAGGATGAACAGATTAAGAGGACAAGGAATATGGAAAGAGAGTGGTGGTTCAAAAAACGATAGCAAAGAGGTTATTAGTAAGGGACAAGAGCCTTACCAAGTACTCAGAGCAATAAGTTCAGTGTGCTCACAGACATGGAAGAAGTCTGAACAGTAAGGATTACGGTGCTGGCCTGCATCAGGCTCCATCATGTGTAACGATGTCTGGACACTGCTGTCACGAGCTCCTCAATTGCAACTAGTTGTAAGGCTTGGTGTCACTTGGTGTCAGTTTTTAAATGCTCAAACTGTATCATCTGCAGGGTTGTTAAAGCGTCAGCATGTAGCATTGTACAGAAACAGTGCTGTGCATTAGTGTGCCTCCACAAGCCTTTTAGCATGTGGGCCTGTAGCAGTCAGCTGGAAAATTGAAGATGAGCAAGTGAAAAGTGATGGCCTTAACTGTTCTCACTGTTCTTTTCTCAGCATACTGACTGAAACAAGGGAACCTGAGGCAGGGCACCATGGTAGCTAGCAGAGATAAAACAAACATAATAGGGATTATACTGTACAAACAATGTGGGAAAACTGTAATGGACAGAATACAGCATCAGAAAGGTGTAGATTGTCCAGGAAGGACTAGGGAGGCAGGAGGGGAGGCAGTGAGAGGTCTTTACATATGGGATGATATAGAAGCAAGAGAGCTGCAAGGCATTTGACAAGATGTGAGAAAAAGCAAAATCACTCTGGGTTCAAATTGAGGGCGACAAAGAGAAGTTGTTGTTAGGAGGCTACTACAGTACAGACCTACTGTACAGGGGACTTGTACCAGAAACTGTGGTTGGGAATTAGAAATGCAGCAAGGAAGCAGTCTTGTTGTCATGGGGGACTTTAATTTCTCTGAAACTGAGTGAGATATAGGCTGGACTCATTTGAGGGTATGGGCTGACCTCCTGGGTGCTTTAAATGACTGTTTTGTGGTGCAGTGAGTGAATGATGGGACGAAGCAGGATGCTATACTAGATCTACTGAAGGTTAACGGCAAAGTATTCATTTCTGAGACAGAAGTTGGGGGAAACCTAGAAAACAGTGACCACTATGTGATTATTATGTTGGCTCGCACTTGCGCACCAGCCAACATATTGAAGTAGCAGCAGATTTGGAGGTACGGTCACTGTGGGTGAATGCAGGGTACATATCAGCAGGTGCATCCCTCATTCCCCAATAAGCCAGCATGCAGGAACTGACAGCAGCAATATGAAAAGTGACCACCACATCTAACAAAAGTGCAACTGCAATGAGAGGCAAGCTCGCCATGCAGTGGCACAATAACATGCCTCCCGACGTGCTTTTACTGGTGAAGCATTCCAATAAACATGGTGGCAGTGACTGCTACCGCCTGCCACGATGCCGACTTCAGGGGTGCCTAATCCCCCTGTCGGCATGCTCTAACCCAGTTTATATGCCGATGGGGGAGCCCACTCCCCATCGGCATAATGCCCCCCTCCCATTTCAATTAGGCCGAGGTGCCCAATCCTCCCTCAGCATCATGTGCCCCCCCAACAGTCTTTCTTTGCTGACAGGGGGCCCAATTCCCATCAGCTTCAGTTCCCCCTGTTGCCAGTTCAATCTGCCGATGGGGGAGCCCACTCCCCATCAGCATAATGTCCCCCCATTTGTTGTGTGCCGATGGGGATGCCCAATCCCCCATCAGCTACAGCCACCCAAAACACTCAGGTGGCATGCTGGGAGCCCACCCCAGTGTGTTAAATGTCTCTGTAAAAAAAAACATGTAAAACAGAAAACAGTCCCTCATTGAGTCCGGTGGCCCCTCCCCCAACCTGCGCCCACCCTCTGTGCACCCTACCTCCCCACACACCCCTCTCACCCCATACTAACCTCCAGAGCACAGCGCGACGATCTTCGGTGGACCAGGAACACGTCTGCACTCTTCAAAGCCGACCGCAAACTGAAGAAATGCTGGTAAGCTGCATAATGGCATAAATAGGGATATTTCAACTTTGATGCATATCTCAGGCATTTTTGAGAAGATTGGCACCACATTTTCAACATGAGGTTATTGGGACCCCTCCTCATGAATTCAGTCACTGTCATGGCATTATTCAGTCCCGAAAGGTGATTTCACGGTCACTGCGTGGAATCACCTTTCGGGACTGATTAATGAAACAACAGTGCCACTGTTCATGAGGTGGGCTCTCAAAAAGCCTATGTTGCAAATTTGGTGAAATAAATCCAAAAAATTACTATTTTATGACTGTGCCTTTCGCAGTTTCCACGCACACTCGTAACTTCGTGAATTTGTAATATTTTCACTCCAGATTTTCAACATTGGCATTTTTCCATACCTCCTTATGAACAGTACAGCTGTCATTTTACATAATCTGGCCGAAATGTATTTTCGCATTTCCAGCACAGAATAGCACTGTTGCTGTGGGAAATCAGTTTAAGGGACAGAGTAAGAAAATGACAGTGACACTGTTCATGAGCAGAGGTCCTGAAATGCCTTTGTTGAAACTTTGGTGATGAAAGTCCATAAAATGACTGTCACAAGCATGCATTGCGCAGTTTCCACCCACCTTTGTAACTTCGCAAATTTGCAATATTTTCATGCCAGATTTTCAACACTGGCATTTTTTCACACCTCCTTATGAACAGTACAGCTGTAATTTTTCACATCCTGCCCCAAAATGTATTTTCACACCTATGGCGCACAATGGCATGGTCGCCGTGGGAAATCAACTTTTGGGATAGAGTAACAAAATCACAGTGCCACTGTTCATGAGGGGAGGTCCCAAAATGCCTATTTTGAAAATGTGGTTAAAAAAAATCCAAAAAATAATTGGGTTACAGACATGCATTGCACAGTTTCTATGCATGCTCATGGCTTAAATTTTTCATATTTTCACTCCAGATTTACAGCGTTGCCATTTTTTTTCACCTCCTCATGAACAATACAGTTGTCATTTTTCATATCCTGCCCAAAATATGTTTTCATACCTGTGGCTAGAGATGCAGTAAATTTTTAATCCGCTGGCGAAGTGAACACTAAGTGGCCACTTCGCATTGGCAGCGCGCAACGAGAAGTGGGCACTGTAAAGTGTTCACTTTGCGTTATCTTTGTTACTTCGCACTGCCATTATGCCTTAACGCGAAGTAAGGTGAAGTGACAAGTAAATAGAAAGCCCCCCACACATCACATGGCTTACAGTACTGTAAGTCACATGCTTTAGCCAGACAGGAAGGAAGTATGTCAGAGAAGCAGTTTCACTTTCCCCTTTGCATTCGTAGAGGGAGAAGGCTTTGTGAGAGAGCAGTGTAGAGTCAGTGACTGAAAGTGCTTTATTGCCTTTCTGTGAAGAAAACAACAGCTTTTTTAAAAGCTATATCTTTATTTTATTTTTGTATTGTGTTTGAGATTTTTTTTGGTAGTGAATTTTTTTTAATAAGATTTGTTTTGTTTTGTGTGTGTGACTGTGTGAGTGTGTGTGTGTGTGTGTGTGTGTGTGTGTGTGTGTGCCTGGGACATGTGTGGAAGGGATGGACCCTGAAGAAGGCGAGTCGCTGTCCCGTAGGCACGGTCAGAGCAGGGGAGTGTGGACATGTGGGGGCGGTCCTGTGATACTGAACCGCTCCCGACTTCTAGGTGTTGCCTCCCCCCCCAGTGGAAGCAACAGCAGCAGCAGCACCAGTGCCACCAGTGGCTTCTGTGCATCCACCTTCTCCACCACTACCACAACTACCGGTAGCAGCTGTAGGGGCTCCAGAAGCACCCCCTCCACCACCTCCACAGTCACAGGAGGTGCCGCTGGAAACCATAGGTGGTGTGAGGAATGTGTCTGGTCCCCCCACAGCTCCCCAGTGTGGGAGTTTTTTAACTCTGTGGGGGGGGACAGCACAGTTGTGGTGTGTCATCTGTGTGGTGTGCTGGTGCACCATGGCCCCCGGGGGACACATTTGGGGACTGGTGGCCAGCGCACCCACATGTTCAACCACCACAAGGTGGCGTGGCAGGCTGCCATGGAAGGGGCCAGGTGTCCACCTGCTGGCCCTTCTGTGGCAGTGGCCGAGGGTGCTGCTGGGGTTGAAGTTGTGCCTTGCTGCAGCAGGAGGAGGGCCAGTACAACAGCTGCACCACCACCACCACCACCACAGCCACCAGCACCACCCTCTCCACCACCACAACTACCTGTATTTCCACCTGCAGTGGATCCCGCCACAGTCCCTGCAACAGAAGCCGACATTGCCCTGGAGTGGGTGGCCCTGGAGGAGAATAATCAGAGGGTTGGTGCTTTGCAGCAGCAGGTCGACACAATACAAGAGCAGAAGCAGCAAATACTGACAATGCTGCACCTGCTGCTGGACCACCAAGGCATCCCATGGCCACATTAATGAATATTTACTGGCCCCCCTCCACTACTGTGTTGTACTGTTTTTCTGTGTTTTTTATTTGTTGTTGTTTAATAATACACATTTTCCCTTCCAGGGGAATCTTTCTTGCTCCACATAGTGCAATACATTTCTGTGAAAAACGCCCATAATTTCATTACAGTGTGTCACTTGATGGAGGAATTCCCGTTCTGAAAAGCCACCATCATTCTGCCCGCCTTCTCAGCAACGTTAGGACATGATGCCAGGGAGAGCGCGGGTGTGTGCTCCATTACAGTGAATGTCCGATTGTACGGCAGCTTTCCGAATGTTTCTTTATGTTATAATGGTCAGTTTGTGGTGAAACGTGTGGGGCACGTTTCCAGTAAGAAGAGCCTTGTTAGTGGAAACATTCCCACATTTCACCACAAAGTGAACCTTATAACATAAGGAAACATTGGGATAGCTGCCAGACATTCACTATAGTGGAGCATGCACCTGCGCTCCCCCTGGCATCACGTCCTAAAGTTGCTGAGAAAGGGGGGCAGAACGTGGGTGGCTTTTCTGAATGGGAATTCCTCCATCATGAGACACACTGTAATGAAATTATGGGCTGTTTTCTCAGAAATATATTGCTCTCTGTGGAGTAAGAAATATTCCACTGGAAGTAAGGCCCCCACATATTAGGTTATGTGCATCACCATAACTATGTAACATGGTGAATCTCTGTAAAGCAGCAGCACAACAATCTGTTGAAAACTCTAACCTATATTTTTTAATGCTATGTTACATCTTTCTTTACTTACACCCTGACTGGAATGATAAGAGAATTTCCAGTAGTTGAGTCTATTGTACTACCTTTTTTCATGTGTGAAATAATGAAAGGAACATTCCTTTTAAATTGGTGCTGACCAGGTCTTTGTCATTGTTTTCCTCTGCTTTTCTCCATCACATCAGTTAGTTATTATATATCACTTCTGTTGTAAATTAACAGTTATGCAGGAGGCAGTGTTTTATGACATCACGGAACAATATTTATTGAAAAGCAGCTGCAAATAAACACAAACCTGGTCAGAACAATATTGAAAGGCATGCTCATTTCTTTTTTCATAAAAAGAAGCGTATCATTCAAGTCACGACTCGGAGTAACTAGTGGCTGTGGCAATGTAAAGTAGCATAAAAAAGTACAGTTCAAACTTGTCAGGATATTCTTGCAATGCTGCTTTAATTGATAATGTCAGCATGACATCATGAGCTCACAACAATCGCACAACACACAAAATGCATCCCCAGAATTAATGGCACACTCAGTCATCCATGCAGTGGTGGCACAGAGTCCCCAGATTTTTCTGCATGCCCAAAATGCATCCTCCTTGTGTGCAGAAAATTGACAAGTGGTAACACAGTGAAATGGGAGTGTTTCAGCACATACAAAGTCCCTCAGAATTAATGGCGCACTCAGTCATGTGTGCAATGGTGGCACAGAGTCCCCAGATTATTTCTGCAGGTCCAAAATGCATCCTCCTTGTGTGCAGAAAATTGACAAGTGGTAACACAGTGAAATGGGAGTGTTTCAGTACAAAGTCCCCCAGAATTAATTGTACACAGCGGTGGCACAGAGTCCCTAGATTTGTTCTGCAGGCCCAAAATGCATCCTCCTTGTGTGCAGAAAATTAACAAGTGGTAACACAGTGAAATGAGACTGTTTCAGTACATACAAAGTCCCCCAGAATTAATGGTGCACTCAGTCATGCGCACAGTGGTGGCACAGAGTCCCCAGATTTTTTCTGCATGGCCAAAATGCATCCTCCTTGTGTGCAGGAAGTTGACAAGTGGTAACACAGTGAAATGGGAGTGTTTCAGCACATACAAAGTCCCCCGGAATGAATGATGACCGTGAGCATCCTGTTGCTGGTCCAATGTGTTCTGCGAGGCGATTCGAGCAAATGCAATGTGATCATCTCAACTGGATGAAAGGGTGCCCTTTAGCTGTATACTAATAATAGCCTTGGTGAGTAGATATATATATAGATATATGTTTCTGTATTTTGTAGGCAAGGAGGGGGGTTAACATGGACATGTACTCATGGTATTGTTCTGTATCACAGGTCACAGAAACTGTTGATGTGCACATTCCAGTGCTCAATGAGAATTTTTTGTTTTGAAATTGGAAATGGATAGCTCTCAAGAACATGAAGGTAAGTATTTTTTTTGGGGGGTGGAGGGAATCATATTTGCAGGTTTGTCTGTAATGGTTTCTTATTTTGTTACTTCTTCACAGATTTCCTCTGCATCCTTCTGGAGTCGGGTTGTTAATGATGGTCATGGTCATCTAATGAAACAACTTCTGCGTGCTGCATCTGTGCCCAAGCCTGGGGGAGGGGGGTGCCTGATGATGTTGAAGAACTTTTTTGAATAAGGCCACTTTGACAGAACAACAAAGCATCTGAAAGTTTCCTAAGAAAAGAAATGAATGACTTCTTACAACTTAATTGTTATTTGTCCCTCCCTGGTTCTCAATCTCAAGTCAAGTTACATTTCAAACCCACATCTTGTCAACTAACACAACCTGGTAACACAGACAGTGGTGGCAGTGGCTAACATCAGTCCCGGTGATGGTGGTCTGGGGATCAGACAGACTCATGGTGGCAGTGGCTGACATCAGTCCTGGTGATGGTGGTGGTCTGGGGGTCAGACAGACCCATGCTCAGTGGTGGCAGTGGCTAACATCAGTCCCGGTGGTGGTGGAGGTGGACTGGGGGGGGCGGACAGACTCATTCTCAGTGGTGGCAGTGGCTAACATCAGTCCTGACGGTGGTGCAATATTTGCTGCAGTCTTTCCAAAATAATGAAATGGATGAAATAAAATCTTCATACTTACCAGAATGGATTTCACATGGATATTCCATAGGTTCTTCTCTGTACGGTACAGCTGCAGTACCATTCCAACCAAGTTTTAGAGATGGAGACTTTTTTGTTAACCTGTAAAAAAAAACAAAATAAGTGTACCGTATGTGTTTTACCATCGCAGCTCTGAAAAGCTACAGAAAGCAAAACATTCAACTAAAGGAAGTGAAACAGCACCATGCATTTCTGCTTAAAGTTGAACCAGCATAATATTCTGTAGTGATTTGCATGTGCAACCCATAATGCTTTGCATTGTGGGGGCATGTGTGATTTTGTATTTCTTTGAAACTTGGCTTCCCAGCCAAATGCCCTTTGGGGTAACCATTGCCTCAGTGCTTGCACACAGAGGTTCTTTGCCTTTTAAACTGTTTTTTATTTTAATTGGGTTCACCACAATATAACCCAGATCAACCATCTTAGGGTAGTTGGTTCATTCTACTGGGGTGTCAAACAGATGAGGCATACTGATGAGTCCTGGTAGGACGAAACACGTGTCTATGTCTTCTGTCGGCACCCTTTGCAAACTGTGTGAGAGGCCTCTCGGCACCATGCATTTCTGCTTAAAGTTGAACCAGCATAATATTCTGTGGTGATTTGCATATGCAGCCCATGATGCTTTGCATTGTGGGGGCATATGTGAATTTGTATTTCTTTGAAACTTGGCTTCCCAGCCAAATGCCCTTTGGGGTAACCATTGCCTCAGTGCTTGCACACAGAGGTTCTTTGTCTTTTAAACTGTTTTCTATTTTAATTGAGTTCAGCACAATATAACCCAGATCGACCATCTTAGGGTAGTTGGTTCATTCTACTGGGGTGTCAAACAGATGAGGCATACTGATGAGTCCTGGTAGGACGAAACATGTGTCTATGTCTTCTGTTGGCACCCTTTGCAAACTGTGTGAGAGGCCTTTCGGCACAATGCATTTCTGCTTAAAGTTGAACCAGCATAATATTCTGTGGTGATTTGCATATGCAGCCCATGATGCTTTGCATTGTGGGGGCATGTGTGATTTTGTATTTCTTTCTAACAAATATGAGTACACATACTCACTGTATGGTTTAAATATTAAGAAGCTTTGTGGCTGATGGATGTGGTGGTCCGGACAGACTCATGCTCAGTGGTGGCAGTGGCTAACATCAGTTCCAGTGGTGGTGGTCCGGGGGTCAGACAGACTCATGCTCAGTGGTGGCAGTGGCTAACATCAGTCTCAGAGGTGGTGGTCCAGGGGTCAGACAGACTCATGGTGGCAGTGGCTAACATCAGTCCTGGTGGTGGTGGAGGTGGTCTTGGGGGGGCAGACAGATTCATGCTCAGCGGTGGCAGTGGCTAACATCAGTCCCGGTGGTGGTGGAGGTGGTCCTGGGGGTGGACAGACTCATGCTCAGTGGTGGCAGTGGCTAACATCAGTCCTGGTGGTGGTGGTCCGGGGGTCAGACAGACGCATGCTCAGTGGTGGCAGTGGCTAACATCAGTCCCGGTGGTGGTGGTCCAGGGGTCAGACGGACTCATGCTTAGTGGTGACAGTGGCTAACATCAGTCCTGGTGGTGGTGGAGGTGGTCTGTGGGGTGGACAGACTCATGCTCAGTGGTAGCAGTGGCTAACATCTGTCCCGGTGGTGGTGGTCAAGGGGTCAGACAGACTCATGGTGGCAGTGGCTAACATCAGTCCCGGTGGTGGCGGTCCGGGGGTTGAACAGATTCATGGTGGCAGTGGCTAACATCAGTCCTGGTGGTGGTGGAGGTGGTCTGGGGGGTGGACAGACTCATGCTCAGTGGTGGCAGTGGCTAACATCAGTCCCAGTGTGGTGGTCCGGGGCTCACACAGACTCATGGTGGCAGTGACTAACATCAGTCCCAGTGGTGGTGGTCCAGGGATCACACAGACTCATGCTCAGTGGTGGCAGTGGCTAACATCAGTCCCGGTGCTGGTGGTCCGGGGGTCAGACAGACTGAAGCTTAGTGGTGGCAGTGTCTAACTGCAATCCCAGTGGTGGTGGAGGTAGACTGGGGGGCGGACAGACTCATTCTCAGTGGTGGCAGTGGCTAACATCAGTCCCGGTGGTGGTGGTGGTCTGGGGGTCAGACAGACTCATGGTGGCAGTGGCTAACATCAGTCCCGGTGGTGGTGGTCCAGGAGTCAGACAGACTCATGGTGGCAGTGGCTAACATTAGTCTCGGTAGTGGTGGAGGTGGTCTGGGGGGTGGACAGACTCATGCTAGGTGGTGGCAGTGGTTAACATCAGTCCTGGGGGTGGTGGTGGTCCAGGGGTCAGACAGACTCATGCTCAGTGGTGGCAGTGGCTAACATCAGTCCCAGTGGTGGTGGTCCGGGGGTCTGACAGACTCATGGTGGCAGTGGCTAACATCAGTCCTGGTAGTGGTGCAGGTGGTCTGGGGGGTGGACAGACTCATGCTCAGTGGTGGCAGTGGCTAACATCAGTCCCAGTGGTAGTTGTCCGGGGGTCACACAGACTCATGCTCAGTGGCGGCAGTAGCTAACATCAGTCCTGGTGGTGGTCTGGGTGTCAGACAGACTCATGGTGCCAGTGGCTAACATCAGTCCCGGTGATGGTGATCCTGGGGTCAGACACACTCATGCTCAGTGGTGGCAGTGGCTAACATCAGGCCCGGTGGTAGTGGGTCGGTGGTCAGACAGACTCATGCTCAGTGGTGGCAGTGGCTAACATCAGTCCTGGTGGTGGTGGTGGTCTGGGTGTCAGACAGACTTATGGTGGCAGTGGCTAGCATCAGTCCCGGTGGTGGTGGTGGTCCGGGGGTCAGACAAACTCATGCTCAGTGGTGGCAGTGGCTAACATCAGTCTCTGTGGTGGTGGTCCGGAGGTCAGACAGAATCATTCTCAGTGGTGGCAGTGGCTAACATCAGTCCCGGTAGAGGTGGAGGTGGTCTGGGGGGTGGACAGACTCATGCTCAGTGGTGGCTAACATCACTCTCAGTGGTGGTGGTCCGGGGCACACACAGACTCATGGTGGCAGTGGAGGTGGTCTGGGGGGCAGACAGATTCATGCTCAGTGGTGGAAGTGGCTAACATCAGTCCCGGTGGTGGTGGAGGTGGTCCGGGGGCGGACAGACTCATGCTCAGTGGTGGCAGTGACTAACATCAGTCCTGGTGGTGGTGGTCTGGGGGTCAGCCAGACTCATGGTGGCAGTGGCTAACATCAGTCCTGGTGGTAGTGGTCTGGGTGTCAGACAGACTCATGCTGACAGTGGCTAATATAAGTCTTGGTAGTGGTAGAGGTGATCTGGTGGTGGACAGACTCATGCTCAGTGGTGGCAGTGGCTAACATCAGTCCCAGTGGTGGTGGTCCGGGGCTCACACAGACTCATGGTGGCAGTGGCTAACATCAGTCCCAGTGGTAGTGGTCCAGGGGTCACACAGACTCATCCTCAGTGGTGGCAGTGGTTAACATCAGTCCTGGTGGTGGTGGTCTGGGGGTCAGACAGACTTATGGTGGCAGTGGCTAACATCAGTCCCGGTGGTGGTGGTGGTCCGGGGGTCAGACAAACTCGTGCTCAGTGGTGGCAGTGGCTAACATCAGTCCCTGTGGTGGTGGTCTCGGGGTCAGACAGACTCATTCTCAGTGGTAGCAGTGGCTAACATCAGTCCCGGTGGTTGTGGTCCGGGGGTCAGACAGACTCATGGTGGCAGTGGCTAGCATCAGTCCCGGTAGTGGTGGAGGTGGTCTGGGGGGTGGACAGACTCATGCTCAGTGGTGGCTAACATCACTCCCAGTGGTGGTGGTCCGGGGCACACACAGACTCATGGTGGCAGTGGCTAACATCAGTCCCGGTGGTGGTGGAGGTGGTCTGGGGGGGCAGACAGTTTCATGCTCAGTGGTGGCAGTGGCTAACATCAGTTCCGGTGGTGGTGGAGGTGGTTAAGGGGGCGGACAGACTCATGCTCAGTGGTGGGAGTGGCTAACATCAGTCCTGGTGGTGGTGGTCTGGGGGTCAGCCAGACTCATGGTGGCAGTGGCTAACATCAGTCCCGGTGGTGGTGGTCTGGGTGTCAGACAGACTGATGGTGACAGTGGCTAACATAAGTCTTGGTAGTGGTAGAGGTGGTCTGGGGAGTGGACAGACTCATGCTTAGTGGTGGCAGTGGCTAACATCAGTCCCAGTGGTGGTGGTCCGGGGCTCACACACACTCATGGTGGCAGTGGCTAACATCAGTCCCAGTGGTAGTGGTACAGGGGTCACACAAACTCATCCTCAGTGGTGGCAGTGGTTAACATCAGTCCTGGTGGTGGTGGTGGTGGTCTGGGGGTCAGACAGACTCATGGTGGCAGTGGCTAACATCAGTCCCGGTGGTGGTGATGTGGGGGTTAGACAGATTCATGCTCAGTGGTGGCAGTGGCTATCATCAGTCCTGGTGGTGGTGATCCAGGGGTCATACAGACTCATGGTCGCAGTAGCTAACATCAGTCCCGGTAGTGGTGGAGGGGGTCTGGGGGGCAGACAGACTCATGGTGGCAGTGGCAAACATCAGCCCTGGTGGTGGTAGTCCGGGGGTCAGACAGACTCATGCTCAGTGGTGGCAGTGGCTAACATCAGTCCCGGTGGTGGTGGTCCGGGGATCAGACAGACTCATGCTTAGTGGTGGCAGTGGCTAACATCAGTCCCAGTGGTGATGGTCCGAGGGTCAGACAGATTCATGATGGCAGTGGCTAACATCAGTCCCGGTGGTGGTGTTGGTGGTCCAGGGTGGCACACCACCTTTTAACAACTTCAGTTAAAACCTGCCAACATTAACCACATCATGATCCTCATAAAGAAAGCTTCCCTCACAGTCATCTATGTCTGAAGTCTGACCACTGGGAAATTCTTTCTCCATTGTGTCATCATCTACTTCAGTGGTGGGCCGTTTCAAGCAGCCACTGCCGGTGGCACCAGGATGGTCCATTTCCACATCACCAAAACCACCATGACTAGGCCGGGGTACAAATACTGAGGTTGCAGTCTGTGCTGGTATGTGCCTCATTTATTTTAATGAATGTTAGCAAACTAACATTTGCAGGAGACAGGTTTGTCCAATGATCCCTGACTATTGCGCCTGCTAAGCTGAATACCCTCTCAACAGTTACACTGGTGGGTGGGCATATGAGGTACTTCAGTGCCACTGTAGTCAGCTCTGGCCATTCACTGACCTTTCCACTCCAGTACAAAAGAGGATCTTCAGTTATTGTCAGATGCCTGTTTTCAGACAAATATGACTCAACCATTCTCTGAGCCGCACTAAGTCCAGTTATTGATGCATCATTCTGTTCTCCCAAGTCATTTATTTCACAAATACCCACTTGGGACCAAAGCCTCCCAAAGCGGATTGACGCCAGCCACTTTGGATGACAGACCACCTGGAACTGCTGTCCCCTTCCCCTTGCAGGATATGCTTGATAGTCCTACAGGTACATCTTCAGCCGGATTATGCTGCTGAGGTTTGCTGACCTTGGCACATGACTTCTGTGTCCCATGAACCAAGCACACCAGTTGACCACTGATATTTTTTATCTGTTCAGGCCCTCCCTCCAGTACTGATGCAATTCCACGTTTGTATCGTGGGTCCAGCATTGTTGCTATTGCAAAGCTGTCATTACGCTGAATGCTCACAACATGACGATTCTGTTCGAATACTGTCAGCATGTGTTGCAGCAACATACTGCTACCACTGTCTCCAGCAACATCAAGTCCATGCTGTACATTCACCAATATCTGCCTCAGCACCCTCAGTATTGGAATTGATTGGCTAATGGAAGCAGACTTGCCACTCCCTACCTGTGTGGCATTTTCAAAAGGCCACAAATTTGTTATTATAGAGACCATTAGGCACCACTGTTCAGTCGTCATAGACATGGAGGCCCCGGAACTGTCACGGCTAGTGTGCATCATAAGATATTCTGTGATGGCTTTGTATTGTTCATGCAACCTCTCTGCCATGTATAAAGTGGAATTCCATCGGGTGACAACTTCCAGCTTCAAGCGTTGCTGAGGCAGGCTGTTTTGTATCTGCAACTGCCGCAGTTGGTCACGGACCTTTCCAGATCTTGAAAAGTAAGAGCAGATATGTCATGCAACAGTCAGCATTTCCTTTACATCAGGATGCTGCAGAAACTCCTGCACCACAAGATTTAAACAGTGGGCCATGCATGGAACACAAAAAAAAAACACCATTTGTGATGCATTTCACCACATTTGACCCATTGTAACTTGCTATGAACGCAGCTCTCAGGGACACAGGGTTTAGCTATTTGTCAATTTCAGTCAGCACCATGTCCAACATGTTCTCACCAGTTTGTGAACAGGTCACATTGCGCATAGCAATGGTTGCTTGCTGTCGAATTCCCGGAAGATTGCTACCGCGACAATCCACCTTACTGCACTGATTATTCACACTAGCAACATCACAAACAACCCCCGGCACCTGCACCCAGTGTGCAGTTATACACAAATATGAACTCCCCACTGTTGTGCCACTTGTCCACATATCCATACTTAAATGGATGAATGGAGAGGAGGAATGTTGAAGGCTATGTCTTATTGAGTCAGACACAGTGCGGGACAACTCAGGGACAGCACGGGTAGAAAAGTATGTCCTGAATGGGACTTTCCACTTTGGACAGGCAGGTGCAGCAAACCACCGGAAGCCAGAATTCTTCACAAAGTAGAAGGGCAAAAGATCAATTGCTAGCATTTCCGCTACAGCAGCATTAAGTTCATGTGACACTGTATGATTGGGGGGTACTTCAGCTTATGTGCAAAAACACTCTGTAACGTGGGCTGACTTAAACATTTTACACGGGGTGTGATCACAAATGGTTGTGCTCTGTGATGAATGGCATTGGCAGGGGGTGGAGTGTGGACATTTGATGAAGACGGTTGCACAGGTGATGATGACAAACCCAGAAATGCAGTTATTTTGCCAGATTTGCCAACCGGGGTTTATGTACCACTTACTCTAGACATACTGCATTCACCACCACTCCCACAAAAACTGCTACTCTCACCAGCACTGGACAACATTTCAAAGTCATTATGGTCCTCCACCTCATCATGCCTGTAGTAATCCTCTGCTCTTATTACCTCAGTACTGCACACGTTTAATTTACTACTGGACTTAACAGTCATGGAAGGGGATAACATGCTCGTTATGGTTGCCGGTGACAAAGATGAATGCCCCACTGTGGTATTAGCTGCCAGTTTGTGCTGTGTCCACAGTGCCAGATGCCTATTCTTAAGATGCGTATGCTATCCTCCTGTGCCCAGATGGCTCCCCTTTTTACCTCGACTCACACTCACATGGCAAACCTGGCACATTGCTACTGACTCATCATTTGCATCTTGAAAAAAAAAATCCTAAACAAGGGACTGTGATGCTCTGCTTTTAACATGTCCATGATGTGGCTTATTTAAGTCCGTTATTTTAAGCACTGAAGTGGGGGGGCATGTGATGTTTTGGGCACTGCACACCTGGACTGCAACTGACCACAACAGCTACCTATCATATTTATTGCTGGGTAATCATCATCAACTAAAACCAGTAAATCACAACTTTTTACGGGGGGGGGATTCCTGCAAACAGACTCAGACACAGCCACTTTTAATTTCTTTTTCTCCAGTTCCCAACTGGGGTCAATTACATCATCATCATATTCATCAACATCGCACACATCCACAACTTCTGCTTGGATGCTGGCATGTGGACTGCATGTTGCAACAACAGCAACATCATCGTCATCATCACATTCATAATCAGCATCTACAACATCACCTGATATTTTTTCACCACACTGTGAATCACTGCATGGAAAATGCATGACATTAACTGCTACGGTGGACGGAATATCACATCGTATGCTATCGTTGACATGATTATCAGAATCCTCAGGTTCAGTTACTGGGATGTTACTGGGAAGTATGACATCATCTACACTGCCACTCAACTTGCTCTGCTTCACACTCAATATTTTTGGATATGGTACACTGGTTGGAATTCGAACTTGATGCACCAATACTAATACTACCAGCACCAGTAACACCAATAACACTAACACCACCAGCTGGGAAAACATCATCTCCTCTAACTATAAGTGAAGCTACTGATCGGGCTGTAAAAAACATTGCAGGAGAAATGCCTTTTCTCACATCAGCAATGCACTTCTGCGTCTGCGTACTACCACGCCCACAGACTGTCTTACTGACGGCATTGCCATGGTAAGAAATAGCTTTGCTTGCACATCTCTTTGCGGGCATTTTGGGGGATCAACCACAATATTATAACCAAATTTAGATTTTAATTCGTTCACTCTCATATGTGGGGATGCTGGATGTGAAGCCAAAAAAACAACTGTAGCTTCAGTAACAGATAAGAGACTAGTCTGTAACGCAATGAAAACAACTTCAGTACCAGTGGTGCTGATGAGGTCAGAAAAACAGTCCAATCTGGGAAAAAATTCCTTTTGCCGCTGGTGATGGGGGTGAGCACTGACTGCAGATTTTTACGACAGTACAAGCAACAAAACAAAGAACAGATACCACTATCGCAGTACAAAAATCAGGCAGCTGCAGTGGATAGCAGGTTCACACTGCTGCACCTGCAATTACACTACTCTGTGGCACAATAAAAGATGTATTATTTGATGTCACGCAACACCGCACACACACTCACGCACATAACAGTTTGTCTACATTGCTGAATGAGTAATGCGTAGCAAATTGAAAAGTTCAGTAATATGCCACGTATTGTAATGTAAAAAAACTGAAATTATGAACTGCTACACCAGATCCACACAACACACAATCAGCAAGAAAATTTTAATAATTACTGACAATATTACTGTGTGTACATTAACACAGTCAGTTATATAACAAAAATATAACCAAAACACAAAGAAATCACTATTTCTCCAACTTAAATCAACCTACACCACAGATACGCCCCTCCCCCAAAGCACACTTTCACTGTCTTTCACTACACACACTCAATGTGGTACATTAACATTCAAAATCCACACAAAAACAAAAATGCTCAATGATATGAGCACAGGAGGGTTTCCTACAATTGATGAACTAAAGTTTGAGCCCCTCAAAAAACACAGCAATGCTTTTTTAACAGCTTTTAGAAGGTTTCAGTCACAGACAGCTCTCAGAGCACACTGTCTCCTACTCCTTCCTACGCATACTACCCCAAACTAAGGCTGTGCAGATCAATATAGAGCCCATGTGACCTAAAATCCCATGAATCACTGCAAAATTCACCTTCGGAGTTCAAAAACAAGGCGAAGTGCATTGTTCTCAATGCATTTCGCCTTAATGTTTGGTGGAGTAGTGGTCTGGGAAGGCAGAGTAACGCATAAAGTCATTGTTTTCAATGAACTTTGCATTACTCATTATAACGCGAAGTACTCCGCTTCACATTGCGGAGCACTCCGCGAATTCACCTTTGCTCAGCGAATCACTTCGCGGAGCAGATTGACCCCACTTTACCCACTACTACCTGTGGCACCAAATGGCACAGTCACTGTGCAAAATCACCTTTCAGCTAACAAACTGATAGTGCCGCTTTTCATGAGGTGGAGTCACAAAAAGCCCATATTGAAAATTAGAAGTGAAAATACTAAGAAACGCCTACAGCGTTAGGGTTTCCAACTGTAACACCCAACCCTGTAGAGACTGATAGGCATCAGGGGTGTGACTTGGGATCATCGGCTGTAATGCTCACCCCATTCTACCTCTCACCCCCACCCTGCAGCCAGTGACAGGCATCGAGTGTGTGCCTTGGAGTGTTCGGCCACAAAGTTCACCCCATTCCGTATACTGCACCCATCTCAGCATATTTCCTTATGGAATGGGGTAAGTATAAGGCCGAAAGACCCCAAGGTACACCACGACACTTGTCAGTGTCTACAGGGTAGGGTGAGGTGAAATGGCATGAGCGTTATAGCTGATGACCCAAAGGCACACCCCAATGCCTGTCAGTCTCCGCAGGATGGGAGTGAGGTTGGTGTCAGTTCAATACTTCACTGCGATTCCTATTATGCATTTCTAACTCCTGCACTACCGATGCCAATGCCAGTGAGACAACATTCGGCATTGACAAATGCTTGTTATTCCTTCATAAATGGACATGGCGGGCTTTTGCTAAGCTTGTTGCTCCTAAATTATATGGGGGCCTTCGTCTCTCTGACTTTTATCTATATTATTTAGCTATACGCATTACCCATTTCTTTCAATGGTATAGGGATCCCCTAGAGGACTCCTTGTCTGCCTACATGCCCCAATGGTTAGAAATTGAGAGGTCTGTGTGTGACCAACTCATTACCAATATCATCGCTTTATTACATGTTTCACCCAGTTGTCTTCCTTGTACCCTGCTGGATTCACCCTTGGTTGTATCAGTTTGGGTCCATAGACAGCTATGTACATTACTTAAATTAGACCCCACAAAAGATATCTTGCAACCTATATTGGGGAATCTGAATCTTAAAGTAGCTGGACAGCCTATTAATTCATTTTTTGGCCATACCAGGAGATTAAATTAGTAGACCTGCTAACTAATAATGGAAAACATATCTTTTTGGCCCTTCAGCAAAAATTTCAGGTGCCCTCTAAATTCTATTTCAGATATTTGCAACTCTCCCATGCATTGCTCCACCATTTCGGCTCTGGAACCTGGGCTAATGTGTATGGACGGAAGCTATTCAGTTTAGCTCCTAGAGCGTCTTCTCCCCATGTGATATCTTTTTTTTATGCACAGTTTTGGGATTTGCTTTCCCTTAAGGAGGCAGGAAACACTGTTCATTGGGATCGGGTTGCCTCTTAGTCTGGCACCCTGTACATTTGGTCCTGCTTATGGAAAAATTTATATAAATACTTAAAATGGGACAGGTACCAATACGTGCAATTCCAGGTATTATATTATCTTTATTGTGCTCCTGATAGGTTGTTTAAAATGGGTACATTGTCGTCTGATCTATGTACTCATTGTAGTAAAGTAACGGGCACCCTGTTACACATCTTGTGGGAGTGTGAAAAGGTTGTACCTTTTTGGGACTCCATATGCCAACACCTAGACCCTCTTTTGGGGTTAGATGCGGCCTTTTTACCTGACGTTTACTTATTGGAAGCATATAAGGATATCTTGCTTGGCAAACAACGTAACTATATGGGTCTTATTTTGGCATCTGCCAAAAAATAATCTTATGTCATTGTTGTGCTCAAACCATCCCCACCTATTTGGAATAGTACAACAAAATTCTGTTTGCCTTGCAAACTGAAAAAACTATCGCAAGCATCGTGGATCATCTTCTTGTTTTTCAGGAGATTTGGGATCCATTACTTGCATTGTTGTCGCTACATCCTGATTAATCTAAGTGGGGTACCTCAGGGATCAGTCCTGGGGCCAGTCCTATTCAACATCTTCATTAGTGACCTTGCAGATGGACTAGAGGGTAAGGCTTGTTTGTTTGCAGATGACACCAAGATCTGCAACAGAGTAGATGATCCAGATGGGGTGGGCAGAATGAGAAGAGATCTGGATAAACTAGCAGAATGGTCAGAAGAGTGGCAACTGGGATTTAATGCAAAGAAGTGCAAAATCATGCACATAGGGAAGAGAAACCCTGAAGCCACTTATAGGCTAGGAGGGGAGTTGCTAGCAGTCACAAAGGAAGAAAGAGACTTGGGCATCATCATCACTGATGACCTAAAATCATCCAAGCAGACCTCTAAAGCAGTAGGTAAGGCTAGGGGGGTGTTAGGGTGTATTAGTAGGGGTATCACAAGTCGTAAGAGGGAGGTAATAATCCCTCTCTACAAGACATTGGTTAGGCCCCATCTGGAGTACTGCGTGCAGTATTGGAGGCCACACCTTCACAAGGACATTAGCAAATTGAGGCAGTCCAGAAGGAGCAGCAAAATGGTGCAGGGACTGCATCAGAAGACATATGAGGACAGATTAGCAGAGCTCAATATGTATACCCTTGAGCAAAGGAGGAGAGAGGTGATATGATCGAGGCATTCAAACACCTTAAGGGCATAAACAAGGTGAAAGGTCTAACATGTTTAAATATAAGAAAAATAGCAGGACAAGAGGACACAGCATGAGATTAGAGGGAGGCCGATTAAGGGGAATGTGAGGAAATTCTTTTCACAGAAAGGGTGGTAGATGCATGGAATGGCTTACCACAAGAAGTGGTGGCTATGAATACAGTGCAGGGCTTCAAACAGGCATGGGATAGGCATAAGGGAGCAATACAAATGACTATGAATAGATAGGTCACTGACAGAGCAAAGGCCAATGGCACATTTATAAGGTAGAAAAAGAAATAGGCAGACTGGATGGGCCTTGCGGTCCTTATCTGCCGTCAACTTCTATGTTTCTATGTAATTTTATATCCTGTCAACTGGATTTGGTGTTAGGCGTGGAGTCCCCACATTATATGGTAGTTTCTCTTTACTCTGCCAAGAAGGTACTTATTGGAATATTGTATACCTTCCCACTCCTTCTTTGGGGATGTATGCATTAGGCTCCACAAGACTGCAACGCATTTCTTATAGAAGGTACCTTTTCCTGGAGTGTGGGGGGTGAAGGGGTGGTTAGGGGAAGAGGGGAGTAATGGGGTGGAGGTTTTTCATTTTATCTGTTTATTAATAAAATGTGGTTGTTGGTTGATGCTTGTTAATGTAATATTCTGTTTTTCTTAAAACTTAAAGTTTATTCAATTTATAAAAAAATCAGTGGACATGGAAGGAGAGAAAAACAGTTACAGAGACACTGAATTTCAGCACGACAAACTTTCCAGAGCTGAGGGAAATAGATAGGAACTAAGGCAGCCATGAGCAAAGGATGGGGTTGGAGAAATGTGGACTAGTCTAAAATTAATAATAGAAAAGACTGCAAGGGAAAATGTCTCCTGAGAGAAAAAGATCAGGAAAACCAAAGAGCAGCCAGCTTGGATGAGTCAGACAGTAAGGGCAAAGCTTAAGAGTGAAAGGAAAGCCTTGAAAGCAGTGAGGAAGAAGCCTTCAGACAACACCAGGGCAGAGTATCAGATATTACAAAGTGAGTACAAGAAGGTTATTAGAAAGGTAAAACAAGGATATGAGTATATGAGTGTAGCATTACCAAGACTATAGAAGGGAATGATAATAAATATTTTAGATATGTTAGAGGTAAGAAAGGAGAGAATATGCCTCATAACACCAGGGTGACAGAAGCTTGTTAGCTGGAGAGAAAGAGATTACAGAGGGCCATAACACTTAATTTAAATCAGTTTTACTGAGGAACCAGGGGTGAACTGCCAGTAGCAGAGGATCAGCTTGAATAGGGGGACCAAAAATGTAATTGGGGGCAGTTACAACACAGCTGGTGGCAAAATATATCCAGGACATCATGTTCAAACTTACAAGACATCTTGTTTTTGAATACTTTGTCAAAATATAATACTGTACCAGTGGTCAGTTTGTTCCCAGAATCAGTGGCCATTGAACCTATTTGTGTAATTGTGCAGCATATTCTGAGGGGCGATAAACACCTTCTTTTACATGTAGTACCATGTGCTTGAGAGTTCCATACCATAATACACTGTAGTATGTCTTGTAAACATTAAATCTACATATAATGATAGCCAGACATGCTGTATATTCCAATAAATCATTATATATCACAGAAAATCACACTGAAATGACTGGGGATCTCCTGTGATATATCGTAGAAACAGAGAAACATAGAAGTTAATTTCAGACAAGGACCTCAAGGCCCATCCAGTCCATCAATTTTTTCTACCTTATGGATGTGCCATAGGCCTTTACTCTGTCAATAGCCTATCTATTCATACTCATCTGTATTGCTCCCTTATGCCTATCCCATGCCTTCTTGAAGCCCTGCACTGTATTTATATCCACCACTTCCTGAGGTAGGCCGTCCCATGCACCCACCACCCTTTCTGTGAAAAAGAACTTCCTCACATTACCTCTTAATCGGCCTCCCTCTAATCTCATGCTGTGTCCTCTTGTCCTGCTATTTTTCTTATACTGAAGCATGTTAGACTCTTTCATCTTGTTAATGCCTTAAAGATGTTTGAATGTTTCAGTCATATCACCTCTCTCCCTCCTTCGCGCTAGGGTATACATATTGAGCTCAGTTAATCTGTCCTCATATGTTTTCTGATGCAGTTCCTGCACCATTTTGGTTGCCCTTCTCTGGACTGCCTCCACTGTGTTAACTCTCACCAAAATGATTGTGTACCTGCATGTTTTCTGCTTGTCTATACTCTGCGGTCTTAGGACTAAATCTTGTAACAGCTGATGAATCAAATGTGAGTCCAGCTTTGTAACTATTTTGGACTTGTTGTTTTTATTCCTGTATGTACTTGTCCTGCTGTATTTTCTCTGTAACTCCCCAGGTCACATCTGGAAATGAGCGGTCCCCGCTCAGTATGCCTGCCTGGTTAATCTCTTAAATAAATAAATAGATAAATGTTCTTGTGCAGGTGCGGCCTCCAGTACTGCACAGAGTACTCCAGGTGGGGCTTAGCCAGTGTTTTGTAAAGAGTGATTATTATCTCCCTCTTAAGACTTGTGATACCCCTATTAATACACCCCAATATCCCTCTAGCCTTACCTACTGCTTTAGTGGTCTGCTTGGATGATTTCAGGTCACCTGTGATGATTATGATGATGATGATGATGATGATAATGATGATGCCCAAGTCTCTTTCTCCCCTTGTGATTGCCAGCAACTCCCCTCCCAACCTATAGGTGGCTTCAGGGCTTCTCTTCCCTGTGTTCATGATCTTGCCCTTCTTTGCATTAAATCCCAGTTGCCACTCTTCTGACCATTTTGCCAGTTTATCCAGATCTCTTCTCATTCTGCCAACCCCATGCGGATCATCTACTCTGTTGCAGATCTTGGTGTCATCTACAAACAGACAAACCTTACCCTCCAGTCCATCTGCAATGTCACTGATGAAGATATTGAAGAGGACTGACCCCAGGACTGATCCCTGAGGTACCCCACGTATGACTTGCATCTCTTCTGACTATATACCATTTACCACCACTCTCTGTTTTCTGCCTGCCAACCAGTTTGCCACCCAGTTGACTACCTTCTGACCCACCCTGAGCCTACCCAGCTTATTACTCAATCTCCTATGTGGAACAGTATCGAAAGCTTTGCTGAAGTCAAGGTAGGTGACATCAACTGCACCCCCTTGGTCCACCACTCTGGTTACCCAGTCAAACAAATCTATGAGATTAGTTTGACAGGACCTTCCTGTTGTAAACCCATGCTGTCTTGGATTTGTTCTCCTATGGATTCCAGGTGTTGCATTATCCTTTCCTTAAGGATTGCCTCCATAATCTTGCCCACTACTGAGGTAAGACTGACTGGTCTCTAGTTCCCTGCCTCCTCCCTGCTAGCACTCTTGTGGAGTGGGTTCACATGAGCCCTTCTCCAGTCTTCTGAGACCTCTCCTGTACTCAGAGACTCACTAAACAGTTCTGATAATGGTTCTGCTAGTTCCACCCTTAGCTCCTTTAGTACCCTGGGATGTATGCCATCAGGTGCCTTTGCCTTGTCCACCCTGAGCTTAGCAAGCTCTTGTAGGACCCTTTCTTTTGTGATGGGACTTGTGCACATCTCCCTCCTCCTGTGTCCATGGTGCTGAGCTGTGGGCCCTGCCCTACCTTCTGCTCAGTAAATACTGAGCAGAAGTATCTATTTAGGATTGATGCTTCTCCTTGGTCCTCCTCCACACACTGTCCCTAACCCCCTTTGATCTTAGCAATACCCCCTCTGGACTTTCTCCTTTTACTAATGTATCTATAGAAAGTCTTGTCCCCTTCTTTTACTGTTCGTGCTAGTGTTTCCTAAGTTTGGGCTTTTGCCTGCCTTACTGCCTTCCCTGCTTCCCTTTGGGAAGTTTGGTATGCATCCCTATCTTAGTTCCGCCGTGTTCCCTTACATTTCCTGAATGCCAACCTTTAGGCTCTGATCTTTTCTGCTACTGTTTTTGAGAACCAAAGTTCTTTCCTCCTTCATTTGCTCTTGCTTTTCTTCCTAACACAATGGCATGTTGCTTCATGTATTGCATCCTTAATGCTTGCCCACTTTGCCTGTACCCCCTCACCTGTATTTCTTCTTGCCAGGGCTAATTTACTCTGTTGGCCATCTTATCAAAGTCAGCTCCTCTGAAGTCCCATATTTTTGCCTTGGAATGGGATGATTTATTTCTAGTGGCCAAATTGAACCATACCATATATCCCTATATTTAGAAATGCTGCACTGGGACATATGAACATAAGATAAAGCCAGTAGAATAAGGCCATTAGGTCTGTTGAGTCTGGTCATACTGCAGGGTCCTCAACATCAGTTACTGACCCTACCCCCCAATCAGCCCCTCCCCTTCTTCTAACCCTTTGATCTTTATTTTCTCCTTAGGTCTAACCCAGCATGCCTCTTGAAGCTACCCATCATTTTCAATGAAACCACTTCTGTAGGAAGCCCATTCCAGCCCCCTCCATGAAGAAGTTTTAGTTTTTTTTTTAGTTTATTAGTCTAGGAATTAATACCTTTGAGCCAGGGCTCTTTTACAAAGGTTCCACGTCACAAAGAACATTTAACAAAGCACGATACACATTACAGGTAAAACCAGACAGGAAAGTTACATCATAAATTTGCTATTAACAGTTTAAGGCAGTAACATTTTTAAGTTTCATAGAAAAACAAGCTATAACAGGTTCAGCGAGTAGACAATTTCGAGGTTAAGGAAACTTCAGGGAGAGGGTGATCATTAGGCGCCAAAGGAGACTAGAGAGGAGGGAAAGGTGGTGAGCGGGAGAGTAAGTGAGAGGGACAGGAAAAAGGGGAGTGAGTTTGGGTGGGAGACAGGAAGTAGTAGAGGTACCAGAGGGTTCATTAGTCAGGAGGAAGAGGCCTCAGATGTGAGGATGGACATGAGGAGTAGTAGTCTTTATCTAAGCGCAATCACAGTTGCTAGTGGTGGTGAGGTGGGCATAGAGCATGGATTTGAAAGCTGCCGAGGCTGAGGATAGAGTAGGTGGACTAAGCGCATTGAACAATGTCGGGGCCCTGTATGCGAAAGATCTTTGTCCCTGTGCAGTCCGGCATCTCGGAACCAGGAAAGGTTGGCATTCAGATCTGGTGGAGGGTCGTGAGCCAGGATTCAGTCGGAGTAGGTTTTGAATACATAATGGAGTCAGTCCCAAGATAGATTTTTTTGCCATTGTGCAGGTGAGATAAATGGGCTTCAGCTGAAGTGCATCCTAGCCTCTCTTCTAACCCTTCCCCCAATGTGAGACTGTGCTTCTTTGTGTTTTAATTCCCACTGACCTTGAAGAGACCTTCTTTGTTCACCCTATTTATTCCTTTCAAATACTTGAAGGTCTCAATCATGTCCCCCATTCTCGTATCTACTCTAGGGAGTATATGTTCAAGGCCTCCAACCTCTCCTTGTACGTTCTACTCTGCTAGCCCCAGATAATTTTGGTAGCCCTTCTCTGGATGTCTCTAGCAGGTTTATGTCCTTTTTAAGGTATGGGCACTAGTACTGCATGGTGTACTCAGGTACAAGGTGTGGCCTCACCAACAATCTGTATAAGGTCAGTGTCACCTCCTCCCGCCTACTGCTGATCCTCCTGGCAATGCAGCCCAACATTTTATTTGCTGCTTTCCTACATGGTGTGGGACATTTTAGGTCACTAGTTATCATCACCCCAAGGTCCTTATTCTCCTTGAATGCAACTACCTGAACCCTCCAGGCTGTACTTAGTCCTTGGGTTCCTGGCTCCAGTGTGCATAACCTTGCACTTCTTTGCATTGAAGCCAAGTTGCCAAATCCCAAACCATCTCTCCAGCTTTTCCACATCTTCCTTTAGGTCCCATAACCTTCAGCTGTGTCCAGCTTCCCACGGAGCTTCCTGTCATCCATGAATGCCCCATCCATCCATCCAGCCATCCATTCATCTGCCCATACTCACCCTCCATCTGCCTTCCCACCCCTTTACTGATCTTTCCTTTCTGATCACCCACACACACCCTCACTTCCCCCCTCCTTCTCCCCAGCTCCTACTCCACTCTCCCTGTTCTCTTTCCCTGCCCACCATGACTACTTTGTACTGTCTTACTCCACTTCTCCAGTCCTACTCCCCCAACCTCATAGCCTGTAGCCAACCTCTCTCCCCACCTGCTATTTCCCCTGCCTCACTTGCAGGCAGCAATTGAAATCTTTTACTTAAGGGCAACCCTTTGAATGCTCCCTCTCCTCCTGCACCTCTTGCAGTCCCCACTTCCCCCACCACTTGCCATTCCCCCTTGCTGGGCTCCCCTGCCCTACAAATTAGGGGTACCCATGGAACCTGGATGATACCCTTTACACCCCTCCCCTGCCTGTCAACCTCTCTCCCCTGGGCATCCATTATCTTCCTCTCTCTCTCTCCTCTGCGCTGTTCCTCCTGTGATCCACACCAGCCTCCCCAGCTCCCATCTAAACTATCTTACCTCTGCCCTTAGATGCTGCAAGCTCCTACACACTGGACAGCCCCCCTGTTACCCAAATTGTCCCCAACGATACTGGCACCCCACAACCATCACAGCACACCATGCTCTTCCCCCATCCTGATGTCTGAGCATGTTCCTATTCCCCACATTCTCCCAACCCCTGGACCACTCACCCTTCAGATAGGAACTTCTGTATATAATCCAGATGGGGATGTCTGCAAAAGCAGCAATTCCCTGATAGCCTAGACAGCTAACCCTAGTTGCTCCAACACCCCTACCGCTACCTTGAATACAAATGTGAACTCACCCTAGATAGAGACCAGCTGCAACCTTGCTGATTACCTAGTCTCAACACAAATATGAGCTGACCCTAGATAGGGGCCAGCTGCACTCTTCAACCTGTAGTACCCTTGTGGGCTGATCCCAGATGGGAGCAGGCTGCCCTTCCTAGAAATTCCCTGATCTGTTAAATACTATACTTACAAGCTGACTCTAGGTAGGGGTCAGTTGCAAACCCTTAGCAACACCCCACAGTGCATTTGCTGCCTCCCTTTTACATTTACCTACTATTTGCTGACCAGCATGGCCTGTGGCTTGTGGTCCTCCCTGTGGACACCTTGCCGACGCTCCCAGATGCTACTTAAGTAGATGCCACCATCCTGCTTCTTGGTACTTATGCTTCGGGGTCGCTTATGTGAGGGGTCATTAGGGATTGAAGGTATTTTATACTGACTGCAGCCATGCTATTCGGTGGCTGCAGCTACATGGTTTTGGCATTCCCATTTGTCCCTCGAGTCTGGCATCCTTTGTATCACCCTGAGCCCTCCCTCTCAGTCTGCCCACCACTACTCCCATCCAAAATCCCCAACACAGAGCAATCACAGTATACCAGGTACTTCTCATTAATGCAGTTCAAGTCCCATATAAGAGAAAAACAATGCACAATTCCATTGCCATAGTATGGGTTCCACTCCCATTCAAACTGCTCCCTCTAACAGCATGGTGGCTGGCTGTAAAAGAAAGAATATTCCAGCAACATAAATTTAAATTCTACATGACTGCAGCTGCACTATTGGCTGGCTGCAGTCACATGGTTTTGGTGTTCTTGCATAACCACCAAGTCCAGCATCCTTTGTCCCTCCCCAAGCCCTCCCTCTCAGCCCACCTCCCACTGCCTCACTTCTCATATCCCCAACACAGAGAAATTACAGCATACCAGGTACTACTCTTTCATGCAGTTCAAGCCCTATAAAATAAAAAAATGCACACTTCCTTCAGCTATAGTACGAGTTCTGCTCCTGCCTGATGCTGCTGCAGAACACGGCAGCATGAGTGTTGACTGGTTATTCTAGATTCTGTCACATCACCCCAGTGCTGCGATAGTTGCATTGGCTGCCAGTGCACTGGCGTATAACCCTTTAAGGCAGGTCTTTTGACCTACAAGGCCCTACACAGATTGGGTCTGGGCTACCTGAAGGATCACCTGCACCCCTACATCCCATCTTGCCCCCTCAGAGCAACTACTATTGTCCTCCTGGAGATCCCCAGAGCAAAGCTGAAGAGCTCTGGGTACTGAGCATTTGAGGTAGCTGCCCTGGCATTATGGAACTCATTGCTGGGGCATCTCCGGGAGGCACCGCCCACTGAGATATTTAATCTTCAATTAAAATCCTTCTTGCTTATACACGCTTTTGGGATCTGAGGGGGCTGTTAAAAATCTAGAATGGGTTCAGTTGTTTTAATTTTGATGGCATATATATATATATATATAGAGAGAGAGAGAGAGAGAGTGGATACATGATAGGCAGGAGTGTGATATGGAAAATATTCTCACTCCTGCAAAGTGAGCTCTGGATATTCATGAGTGCGGAAGGCACATTATTTTTCGGCAATGTACACTCGTCATAATAGCGATCACAGTTGCTCGATCGCTATTATGACATGGAATCCTTTCTATCATGTGGTTTGTTTAATTCTTTGCTCTGCTTTTTAGGAACCCTTTTACTATACTTCACGGCCAAAAATCTTTGTTTTGTTTCTCTCAATTCTACTTTAAAGCAGCAGTGCAACGAAACTGGGCAAAAAATTGAACCCTGCCTTTTTTTCACTATACAAGATTCCAGGCATCTTCCAGTTTAATCTGGTTGTACAATTTTCTAATTCCATCAAAACTTGAGTAGTTTATAAATGTTTTAATTGAGTTTTTTCTCAAGAAAAAAAGATGGCTGCCACATTTTGTGAAGAAATAGCACTTTAGACCTAGCAAGGGTTGGGATAAAAAAATAAAAATGTCTCATGGTGCACAGCACAGGAGGTAGACAAGTACATTTGACAGATATGCTAATATTTTCCTTAATTGTAGCTGAAATTAGCTTTTTGGAAAAACATTTTTCATTGCACTGCTGCTTCCTCTATACTACAGTTTCTTCTCAGCCTTAAAAACTAAGAGCATGGTATGCTGTCCACTAATTTGGGTAAATGGTAGCTGGTCAAATGCAGAATGATATTTTGATGTGCCAGTTTTCTGTAAAGTTGGGTCTCCAATTTGTTTCCCATCTTTTTTATTGCTAAATCTAAGTACGAGATGCTCTCAGGACTGTACTGTATGGTGAATTTCAATTTGCTTTTACATGAATTTAGATGGTCAAAGAATCTTAGCAGTTCTTGTTCTGGGCTCTACCACATGATGTGGAGGTTATCAATGTATCTTTTATAAGACTATATGTATTTGTGAAATGGGTTATTTCTATGTGCTGTGATGTGCTGAGTTTCAAATTCATTCATATATATGTTTGCATAAGCTGGGGCCATGGTGGACCCATGGTGATTCCACAACCTTGTTCATAAAATTTCCCTTCCAAGCTGAAATAATTTTTTTCATAAAATGAAGTCTGCTAATTCCTGTAATGTGTCTGTTTTTGGATGTTGTCCGGTAGATCTTGTGTCCTGAAGGCTACCCAGAGCAACTACCCCTCATTGTGTGAGATACATGTATACAGGTCACACACGTGTAATGTCACCAGAAGACTGTCTTCTTCAACCTCTTGCTCATTCTGCTCTGGTAGTGTTTCTAGCATGTGTGTGTGTGGTGGCTCTCAGGAAAGTAGGAATTTTTTCCACCAGGGCTTGTAAGTAGAAATTATTGTACCTCAAAATTAGTTGCATGACACTGTCTATTCCCGAGATAGTTGGTCTGCCAGGGGGATTTGGGGCATCTTTGTGGATCTTTGGAATCCCAAATAAAAACAAGAATTTTCAGATATTCTTTTTTTCAGTAGTTGACCTTCCCATTCTTTTAACCAGTTGCTGTTTACCATTACCTCTATCATGATGCTGAGCTGAGCCTGTAGGGTGAAGGCTGGATTTCCTGCTAGTGGTACATACTGTAGTTACTTATGTCATTTAACAAGGCTGTGCACATGCGCTTATATCAGACATAATCCATCACCACTATTCCCCCTCCCTTGTCTGCCATCTTAATTATGATAGATGTGTCCTTTTCCAAACTGTTTATTGCTGTCCTTTCTGACCTCTGTTTCCTGCTGAATTGTTTCTATATATGTTTCTATGACATTGTTTCTCCCTGGAGTTGGGTTATAAGATGCTTTAATGTTGATGAATTGTTTGACACTTCTTTTGTAGCTATCTGTATCAGGTTTTTTTTGAATTGTATTTCTAATCTTAGTTGCCTTGCAGACTGCTGCAGATCACATTGTAATTCAAATCTGTTAATTTCCTTGCTAGGTGTAAAGTATAGACCTTGGGGGAGTACTGTTGTTTCTGTCTCTGTGAGATTTCTGTTGCTTAAGTTAAAAACTGGTATCATTTGGATAGCAGCTCGGTCTTTGGATGCACATCCCCCATGCTTCTCTATGGTTCTGCTCCTGTTCCTCCCATGGCCCCTGTTGTCCCTTGTACCTCTACCTCCTCTTCCTGTACCAGGCCTCAAGCTCTGGTGAAATATTTCATTTCTTGTGGATCTGCTGTCTGTGTTTGAGGGCATGCTGCTTGCCTGTTCTGGCCTAAAAAGGTCTCTGATTTTGATTTGATTTAATAAAATTTTATTTTTATACAGGATGCAATTGTTAGGGTGTTACCCCAATTTTCAACAATGACCTGTGGTTCAATAAATTACACATAACAAATACAATCACAAAATACGACATCAAATATCACATACAACTGAAATTCAATCAATCAAAGTCTTTATTTAACCAGGCGATCACCGTTGAGCAAGCTCATTTTCAAGGTGGACCTGGGTTTGTTAACAAGGAACAAGGGACAATATACATGGGATGCAACACACAAGAAAATAGTAATAATAATACAAATAAAGTGAGATACAATAATACAGTATACGCAAAGTATCAGCAGGTAGCATTGACAGTAGTATATGTTTGGAACAGAAGATACAGCTAGTTTTGGATAGGATACAATTTTTCATAAAAGTAAAGAAATATACATATCAGGTGCATCGAACACAAATAAAACCTAATATAAAAAGATATATAGTGATACGGTATGGAGAATTTAGAGCTGGAACCAGGGTCAAAGGAATGTGGAAGGGACAGATATGGTGGTAGAAAAAGGGGAGAAAACATGTACATTTAGAGTTAAGGTGTTTGAACAGAAGCAATTTAAAAGTAGCCAGACTTCATACTCTGTTGTATCTCTCTCCTATAACTCAGTAAGGTATTGTTGTTGTTACTATCTGTGTCACTTGTGTCATTTGTATTATTTCTTGTGTTTACTCTTGGTTGGTATCTTTTATGGGTGCATATTCCATTGTCATTTGTGTCTCATTGGAATTTACAAATCTTTTGCTGCATCAGGTTTTCTTCAAATTCTGCTTTCTTTTTTATTTGCTCTAGAGTGGCATTAAAATCTCTCTGCTCTCATTTCTGTGTTAGTTTATCTTGTTCCTTTTGTAGCTCTTCAGCTAGTTTCCACCTTTCTTCTATAACTGTTTCAATTAGTACGTACATGAAATCGGTAACATTTGTTATGGATGCCATCCATTTATTATTTAATTTGCTTGAGTTGATTCCCAGATTCAACTACACATATAACCTTAGGCCTCTTGGTATACTTTTATGCACTAAATATTGGGCAAGCATATGGCTATGCCATTCAAGTTTATGGTATGGAAATTTAATGTTTTCTATTCTCTTTGCTACATTTTTGGTGTTCAGTACAAATGTGGTTGCTAAGTCCTTCTCCCCTTTTATGAGGCCTAGTAACATTTCCATTTCTGCGTCTGTAAATGTTGTAAACTGTAACTCCGTCATAATACTGCCCCCTATGGTATCAAATGCTTCCATGCTATGAAATATGACTCTTTGGGGTTCCACCTGGAGAGTCCAAAATTCAGGGTGAAACATAGAGGTGGAATTTGCATGTGTGAAAATAAACAAGAGACTGAGGACATTTTCTGGTCATTGGAAGTTCGTTTGGAACCCCCCACCACCACCACCATTTTGTTTACTTAGAAACTGTCTGCATCTGGGAGTTGGCAGCACAGTGTACATTTTGTGTCTTAAGGTCTAGAGGATTACCTGCAGTCCTTATTGTAATCAAAATAGAGGCACAGAGGTCTATGTGCAGCACATGTATGGAGTAATGCCTCCTTCTAGTTAGAATGCCCTGAACGATACATAGGAAGGTGAATGAACTGAGTCAAGGCAGAGTCAGGCACTACCTTAGGCAGAATACAAGGACTGGTCTGCAAAAACAACTTGTCCCCATGGAAAATCCAATAAGGAGTCTCAAGTAGGAGGGCCTACAGCTCTGAGATTTTTTTGAGCATAAGTCATGGGGATCAAAAAACAGTGGTTTCCATGAAATGAAATGTATCTTACTGGTTGCTGCATGCTTAATTGTAGCCAGAAACCATTTGCCAAGTATGACATTGTAAGTTTCCAAGCAGAATTGGTAGACAGCAGGTGAATGCCTATGCAAAATACCTTCCAGAAGTGTACTGGTCACTTTCAGCTGTGGAACCATGTGTGGGGTATGGAAAGATGAAAAGGCAGGTAAACATGCATTAATAGAGGATTTGTGTATAGTGAAGGCTGATAAAGACAGAGGGCATGCCAGTAGGGTTTTTCTATGCCTTTAGGAGCCATGCATGCAGATGCAAGGAACACAAGTCTGGATGGATCAGGGACTCCTAGGCCTGCAACAACAGATTCCTACAAATGGGGAGCCAAACAGGGGACTCAGCTGCCAGATGTAGACATGGAAACCAGATCTGGTGAGGCCAGAAAGGGACCACCAGTATGAGAGTAACATGCTCTGCCTTAAGTTTGAACAGAACCTTCTGAATAAGAATCAGAGGAAATGCATATAGAAATCTCCCAGTCCAGGAGATGAACAATGTGTCTCACAAGAAAACTCCAGGTCCTGAAGCTAGTGAGCAGAAGTGCAGTAATTTTGCATTGAGTGGGGATACAAAAGGTCCAACTCTGAGCAATCCCATTTTTTGAAGAGGCTATTTACCATGAAGGTCAGCAGCTCCCATTTGTGTTCCCTAAACAGAGACTGACTTGGCCTGTCTGTGAGGTCATGTGAGACACCTGGAAGAAACGCAACTAAAAGCTGAAGGCCATGAGACAACACCTAGTACCAGACTCTCATTTCTTCGCTACAAATGAGGTAAGACTGAGTGCTGTCTTGCCTGTTGATGAGGTGCATCACATTGACATTATCTGTTGTTATCAATGGATGACCAGGACTGAGGTGTTCTGCAAAGGTTTCGAGACCAAGGAGAACAGCTCTCATTTCTAGAATATTAATGTGGAGCACTAAGCCCAGGTCAGTCCATGACCCCTGAGTATGTACGTTACCCAGATGGGCACCCCATCCTGACCCAGAGGCAGCCATTGCTAAGGATCTGTACTAGAGTCAGGGAGAAGGAAACACCCTGTAAGAGGTGCAGTTAGGCCATCCACCGTATCAGGGTATTAGGAAGGGAAGACATGATGAGGATCATATGTTCCAGGTCATCCATCAATTGCTCCCACCGGCCTTGAACACTCTAGTGTGGGATTCGCATATGAAGACAGGTAAATGGGACAGTCATGATGGTAGTGGCCATGCATTCCAGGAGATGGATCATTGTTCAGTCTGATAATGAATGACTCTCATGTACTAACTTGGCTTGGGCAACCAAGGTCTCAGCTCCATCCAGAGGCAGAAAAGCACTGCTCACTGTCTTGTCTAGCACCACACCAATGGATTGCAGGTGTTGACAGGGAACTAGTACTTGTTTTTGGTATGTTGACCTTAATACATACATTTTTGAATAAGTGTAGTGTTCTGGACAGTGTGTATTGAATGACTTCCTTGTCCTGGCTTGTCAGTTACCAGTCATCCAAATATGGGAAGACATAAAGTAATTCCCTCTGGAGGACTACAGACACCACCTGAAGCATTTAGTAAATATTTGTGGTGTCAAGGATAAGTCAAAGGGTAAGACCTGAAACTGGTAATGGTTGTCCTCCAGCACAAAACAGAGATATTGTCTGTGGTCTTTTATGATCTTGACATGAAGGGAAGGGTCTTTCATATCTACTGCACAGAGCCAATCCTCTTTTTGCAGCACGGTGATGACAGCCTGAAGGGATATCATGTGAAATTTTTTGTTGTCAAAGAATTTATTCAGGTCTTATAGGTCCAGCACAGACCACAGGTCATCTGTCCATTTTGGAATCAGGAAATACTATTAACACAACCCACTGCTCTGTTTCTCCAGAAGGTTGGGTTTGAGAGCTTAATTTTTAAGAGGTGACTGCACTTCTTCTTTTAGAAGGGACAAGTGGCCCAGAGGATATGAAGAAGGAGGTGGAGGATGAACTAGAAGGCTGGAGAGTAACTCCAGAGCATGCCCCTTTTCTACTATTTCCAATACCCACTCATCAGTAATAATCTCCATCCATTTTGATAGATGAAGGGAGATACATCCCCCACTTGTACCCCTGGAGGCAATAGTGGATTGAAAGGAAGAGTGTTTGGGGATTTGGGGACCCAAACTGAGGCTATTTCCTTTGCCACAGAATCACTGATGGGATCCAAACTAGCCGCAGCAGTATGAGGCAAATCAGTCTCATGTGTACTATTAGCCTGAAAATTATTCATGGCAGAGTACCATAGGCTATCAGGATAATTTATCTTATATGCATGAGATGCTGGAGTCCTCTTCTTCACCCTTCAGGCTCATGACTTCTTGGATTTGTCTGAGTAAAATCTGAGCAGAGAGATTATGAGGATGAGACATGGGGTTATTAGACAACAGTGTCAACTACCTGGTAAGAGGAGAGAGTAAAGTCTGTGGGTGACCCTGCTTCACAGATTGTTCCTACCTTTCCAGATCATCCAGATAATTTTCCATGCATAGGAGATTATGATTATACAGTAGTTTACCTCATCATCATTTCGAGTGAAGATGGGGGGAATCGACAGATCCAGCGATGGAGATTGTGACTGTGACAGAGAAACGGTAGGTATGCTTTCATGTCCCATCGACAATGACTGTACCGACAGAGGAGGCCCTGTTGATGTAATGGTAAGTGTTGCATACATCGACAGAAATAGGCAAAGTAATATTTCTGAAAATTATGCCAACACAGTCTGGAAGTGGAAAATACCCTTAAAAGGGTTAATGACTACTGGTGTCACCACGACAGAGCCTGATGATGAAGATGACATACAATCCATAGTAGGCATGGCAGTGCCACAGCCAAGCCCTGACCTTGGTGTCCTAATGACAGTCAGGGGGGACTGTAGTCGATACCACTAGAGCAGTTACAATGAGTTCTTACCTTCCTTTAATGGAGTCTTCTACTGCCTTTGTATCAATGAAGCATGCAAGTTCTTCTCTGCAGTCTGCCCTGAGGGTCCCACCAACCGTGGTGGAGGCAGCATTGCCAACCTTCTGGAAGTATGTTTCCCAGCAGTGGCTAGATGGAGACAAGAAGCCATCCTAGACCGCGCAGCTTTGCCAGAGATATCATGTTTAATGACAAAGGTTTTCCCAGAGCCTTTGGGTGTCACCTCCTTGTGGCCTGTAGAAAGCACTGGTGAATCTGGCAGGCCTGTACCTCATGGGATAGGTGTCCTCAAATGGCAAACACACATAGTGTGAGTTTCGGTAAAACCCTAAATAAAGGGTTATATGACAGCATTATTTTACAGAAACAATGTTGACAACAGTATTTAAAAAGAAAATACAATCAATCACAGATTCTAATGGCATAGTATCTCTGCAGGCCAGTGAGCAGTCAATTGTGGAGGAAAGAACTGAGGTGCAACAGGGTCACCCACGGTTATATAGTCACTGATGCTGCATATCACCATGGATGGCTCCTGGCTAGGAAAGGTTTCTGAATGGTCTTGATGTAGATGACTTACAGTTCAAAGGTGTGGCCCAACACAGGAGGTATCCTTTATGAAGACAAGCTGTTACATTCCTACCTTAAAGAACTATGCCACTGGTTTGCAAACTGTTTAGCTAATACTCCACTGTCTGACTCTGAAATCCATACATTTAAATGGTAATTAGCATTTGCAAATGTCAGTTCAAATTCAACCTGATCAAATAAGATATGCTTATCTTGCATCATATCTTTATCTGTCAGTGGAAGCAGCTTGTATGTACAGTACATCTGCTGTGCCCTGGGACCTTCATAGAAGCAAGATCTACAAGTTAAATTAATACATTGAAATACATATATGCATAAAACTTGCAAAATGTTCAAACAATGAATTTTGGAGAGATCTCTTAAAATACTCATGCTGCCCACATTTTATGTACTCTTAGACAAAATGCCATATAAGCTTTAAAGTAAGGAAGAAGGATTCCATTTGCAAGGGTTAAAGCTGGTATGTTCCTATGCCATCTGAGGCAAACAGTTGTGCAATTCACTTCATTATAACTTTGAACTGCTGTCAATAAATACTTAGTACAATAGGAGGGCTAAAGCACGAGGTTCAATGTGGGGAATAGTTCCTCCCATATCCCCTACAAAAGCCAGCCTTTCACAGCAATTCCCCACTTAGCGCATTGTGAATCACTCTCCCTTCACAGGCGCTGAGCCCCTGCATGGCTCATGCAGCTGAGCCTCCTTTCATTTCTTTTCCAGCTCCCTGCTCCTTTGGTCTGTGCTCCTTCCCACTACTCTCATTTCTCCTTTGCTTGTTGCTTCCCCTTCCCCTTTGCCTTCATTTGCTCCTGTTCATTCCCCCCTTCCCTGTTCTCCTTGTCTCCCTTCTCCAGTCTGGTGTCCTGTTTACCCCTTTTGCCTCCAATTTTCCTCCTCCCTTCCCCATACCTGTATTTTTTCCTCTCCCTTGTTGCCGTGGCTCCTTGGGCCATCCCTCCATTCTGGACTCTGCACCACTCAGGGCCACTGCTCTGTCCTTGCCTGCTCTTCCAGGGTACTATGTTATCCAGGATGCGCCCACTCAGCTGCCCTGCACCTCCATTTCCCTGGACTCCATTGGTCCCTTGTGCTTCCTCATTGCTGCATTGTGGGCTCTACCCATTCTCCTGCTTCCCAAACACTCTCCCACCTGTGCTGTGCTGTGCCCTGCTCCCCCCAACCCCTTTCCCTCAGCTGTACCCTCTTCCTCAACCATGACTGCTGTTCCTTGCTCTGTGCCTCCTTTCCACTGTGCCCTGCCTTGCCTCACCCCATTGTGCTCCCGTTGGGCTCTACCTCCCAAGGGGGATGTCCTTGCTTCACTCTGCCTTGGACTTGTGGACTGCCTTCATGGATGTGCTACCCTGGGCTTTGTTGTCTTGCTGCCTGTGAGTGTCCACTCTCCTACCCTGCCCTTATGAATACCGCAGTTACAGCACTGTGGAGTCTGGCCCATTGCTGCAGTGCTGCTTACTCCCACAGCAAATGTATGTTTGCAGGTCACACCTGCAGCTTGCCATGACATTCCCAGAGTGAGGATCTGTTGGGAGAAACCATCATCCTCCCAGACACTGACTGCAAAGGTACCCATATTCCTAAATGTAGAGATGCATCAGGCTACCAACTATCCCCTGCCAATGGGTGGGAAGGTTTCTGGCCTGGGTTTCCTGCTGCTACCTTCCCCATAGCACTGTTCCTTTCATTCTCCCGTCTTCCCTCCTCTCATGTTCCCTACTTGATCCTTGTGCCCAAATCTATCACCCAGACTAGTTCACTGTACATGCTGTGAGGACTTGGAAAAGATTGCGGTATGGCAGGATTACAAGATGGCGGGAACTCACCAGGACTCAGTTTCACTTCCTATGACACCTTTATCCCTTACGTACTATTGGAGTGTTGCACATCCTAGGGATGACATTTCCACCGCCTACACATCTTGGAATGGCAGTTCCACCTCCCTGAACAATTCAAATGTCACCCTTGCAAATTGGACACTCAACCTGCTTCCCCTCTCCTTCTTGTTCCCCCCCCTCCCCCGTCCCTTCTTCTTGTCCTTCTCCTTTGCTCCCTTGTATTTTTTGGGGGGAGCTTCTCTTTCTTCCCGCCAGCACTCCATCTCCATCGCTGCTCCTTTCTATCCCAACAGCCCTCCATCTCATTTTCCCCTCATCTGGTACCTGTATTTTCTCAGTAATTACAGTGCTCTGTCATTTATTGCAAGCAACCTTCCCTAACAGTTTTGTCTATCACTGAAACTATCTATGCATTTCCCTGTTTGCTCCATGCTCTGGTCTCACCATTTGTATACCCTGCTAAGCCTATTGCTTCTGGATTTACCCCATGGTACCCCTGGTACTACGTAACTTTCCACCACTCGTAATCTTCTGTGCCTCCTCCACCTTGCTGATTGGGCTCCTACACACTCCTATCTCCCCTCCAGATCCCAAGTGGTCATTTTGTCTGTCCCTCTCTCATGCAGTGCTCCTTCTCATATCTTTTCTGTATTGTTTGCCATTGTACGTTCTATGTGCTTGATATGTTTCATCTGTTTCCTGTTCCCCACTGTGCTCTTCTTCCCCCTGCTCCCTGCTTGCATTCCTTACATCATCCTCTTTCCTGTTGCTTACTTTAATATGCAGCAGTTTGCTGTCCTTTTCTTGCTCAGCCCATTCCAGCAGTTTTCTGGCCTCCATCCCTAACTCTGCCTTTTGAAGCATCAAGCATAGGTACAGTAGGCTTGCTTTGTCTACCAGGGATGGGAGTCTGTTGCAATCCATCTACCATCTTACCCCGCTGGATTCTTTAAAAATAACTAACAAGGCATACCTGCACCCCAACATCCTCCATCCCTAACTCTGCCTCGGTGGTATTGAGTGAAGATGGGCTTGCCCTGTCTACCAGGGGTGGGAGCATGTCTCTTCAACCTCAGTTCCAACTGATTCTATTCCATACCATCTGCCTGCAGTCTCCATCCCTAACTCTGTCTGGCGTGGCATCGAGTGAAGGTTAAGCTTGCCCCGACTGCCAGGGATAGGAGCCTGTATCTTCAGTCTATTTTTCAACCAAATGTATTTTATACCAGATATCCAGTTGCTGCTTCCCCTCGGGAATGGGACCACTGCACACTGTTAGCCTCCAATCTCCTATCTCTCCACCTACATCCTATACCTCCGTGGCCTCAATGTACTTGTCCTCACCTTTGGCCTCCTCATATTCTGGATTTGGACCCCACCAGCTTGTTCCGTCTCCAACTCTACCTGGTCCATCAGACTCTTGGACTTCCTTGCTGCTTGCCTTCCACATCCTACTGTGCTCCTGGGTCCTGTTCTTGTGACTTGCCTTCTGGCTCCACCTTCTCCATTCTTGGGACCTTCAACTTCATGCTGCCATCTCCTCCTCACTGCTACTCTGGATGATTTCTGTTTCTATTGTCCTCTTCTTGGACTTGTCTGCTCACATTCCCCCTTGCTTTCTGCTGGATTTGTGACATTTGCTTGTCTTCAAGGATGGATGCCCAAGGTCTTCTGCAGTTTTTCCTGAATGCTGCCCTTATTCTTTCTGGAGGTCTTCCATCAGCAATTCCTGTGTAATTCCCTATCAGCACATCCAGTTTGCCATCTCCTGAGGTGGGAACCCATTCCCCAACACTGCTGTATCTTGCTACCAACTATTCCAGTTCACTATCTCCTTCAGAGGTGGACACATTCTATGCATCCCTGCTGCCCTTTGACTGTCTGCAATGTGAGTTTACCATCTCTTTCAGAGGTGGGAGCCCATTCCCCATTATCACTGCACCTTTGCTATCAGCGATTTATGTTTGTCATTTCCTTCAGACGTGGAAACCTCATACTCCATCAGTGCAATACTTCTTGCTATCAGCATGTTCCATTCGCCATCTCCTTCAGAGGTGGGACTTCATGCGTCCACTTCATAGCACCATTGTACCTGGATTCTCTTCTTGGTCATACCTTGATCCACCACTTGAGGCCTGATGGGGCTTTCCTGCATCATTTTCTGGTATGCTATGGTGTTTGCCCCCTGTTCTATACCTTACCTGCCCTGCCGATGTCAGTGCTGCTGGCTTCTGCTGTTCTCTCCTCCAGCCCCATCCTTCTGTCCATAGTCTGCTGCTTGGACGTCTCCCTCCATCCTGGGACTGCTGCCTTCCTCTTAACCGCCCTGGTGGCTTGGGGCTCCTGCGCATTTGCTGTGTTCTTTTTGGGCATTCCTACAATATCTACATACAGCATCCCTGCCTGCTCAACTACTCCAACCCATTCATCAGTCTCGTACTCCTGCTTCGGCCATCATAACAACTTCCTTCCAATGCTCTATGGAATTGCTGTTCATCTCATCTAAGGAAACCTTCTTCTAGCAACATCCCTTGAACAGCATGCCCTATAGACTCTTACGTCAGCATAGACTCATCACTACTTCTCAGTCATCTCCCTAGGACCCAATTCTGGAATCCCACTTGACTGGACCATACAAGCTCTCTTCCCTCAACCAACTCTACAGGGTGTTTCCTTATGTATCCTGTTCTTTCAAGCAGTATGGGCATCCCTACCTCTCATGTCTTCATAGGATCAAAAATGTAATGAAGCCTCCTTCACTCCTATCATTTTACCTGGAAACATCACCCTAATTCCTCCCAAGATGTAGCAACTCCTCAATAACCATCACTGTTAAGGATACGGGAACTGCAAGTCAACTCATTGCAATTCTGGCACCATCCATTTTACTTTCTCCTACAAGCAATGACTCAGTTTCATCACGATTACTCAACCCATATGCCCTTAATAACCATTGGATGTTCCTAAGGCCTTATTCAGTTACTATCCCAGAACAGGCATCATTGGATATTAGGTGCCTAGCTGCTTTGTCAAAGTTACTGTATCCAAGCCACTAATCCCTGGCCCCTGGATGTCATTATAAGTCATAAAGTTATCTACATCTCTTCACCACATTACCCTAAATCATGACAGCTACCCATCCAGCGTTCCTTCTAACTCATCCCTCAGGATTTACCTCCCATGCTCCCTCCAGCGTATGCCATCACCGAGAGCAGGCTTCCACTGATTCTTCAATCTGCACATTTGTAACTGACTTGACAGTCCCACTATCCAGTCATGCCATGAACAGTTCTATATCTAAGTATGCCTGTCACCCATGGCACTCTATACTGGTCTCAACTTCCCACTGCCCTATCAGTCTATAGACTTATTCAAAGGCCATTCTCAGGCTCCTCCCCACATTCCGACATTGGATGCTCCAGCACCGCAAAACTGCCATGGCCACTTAATCTCCTGCCATGGCAATTAAGCCACAGCAATACTCATATCCACCATTTTCTACCAGCAGTCCTTCCTCAATATGAGCCTATGCAAATCTCATTCTTGTAACAATAACTCTAGTCAATCCTCAAATTCATTGTACTGAACCATCCTATTATTCCCATCGATATCATTACCATCTCTACAGCATATACCACTTTTTCTTCTTTGGTCTGAATCATACAAGTTAAAACACTCCCACCAGGTACCTAAAGCTTCTGTACAAACCATTCATCGTCTCCATAGATGCCTACATAGCGACAAATCGCACATTGCTGAACTCCAAGCCTTGAGACCCTAATCCAGATGTCAAACCCTCTACAAAGTCTGATAGATTACTAAAGAATTTCATAACCCATCATACTTCTTCATAGTTTAGAGTCTGGCAGCTCAGTTAATCAACTCATGTTCTTTATGCTCACATTGACTCTGTAACCCCATTGGATATCAGCTAATAACACATGAAATTCTGGACCATGTTCACCTTGGACTTAATCCACATTCAGGATCTGGACACTCCTTCAGAATGGACCTGCCTCTTCAGCCTCAGAATCGACCTTCCAGTATGCATATTTCTACAGACTCTGAAGATGGAACATCATGTCCACAACCAGTCCACTTTATTTAGAAATTAGAATATGGTCGTAAGAACCTAGGATCATCTCCTCTTAGTTTGCCCTCAGGATGGGCGGGTCAGTAGCCATGGGTCCCAGATGTTTCCTCCACCTGGGGATTTTCCTCTCCTGCGTGCTATTGGTCATACTCTCCGTGAGTTGGAGGAGGTAATCTTTTGGGGCTTTCTATTTTTTACTCACTACCCAGCTTAGGGAAAAGCCAAAAGTAAACTACAGTTACACAAGCACTATTAACCACATACACTATTCACCAAAACATTGAATGGGAGGGCTAAGGCCCGAGGTTCAATGTGAGGATCAACTCCTCCCATCCCTACAAAGCCAGCCTCCCACAGCAGATTCCCGTTTGTACGTTGTGAATCACCCACCATCCACCCCTGCTGCCTCCTCCTCTCCTCCTGTACTCTACTCACCCTTGGTGCTGGGCTTTCTATTCCCTACTCACTACCCGGCTTACCTACCAAGGGTGGGAATAGAGAAAATCCAAAAGTAAACTACTGTTACACATGCACTATTAACCCCATACACTATTCACCAAAACATTGAACTAATTTCACCATAAGAAGCATATACTGTAGCTTTAATAGAACTATACCATATGCATTGCATTTTAGTCTGTTTATCCTCTCATTGGGGTGTTACACTAGTCTAAAGTGGAAAGAATTGTTCAGTACAATATATGTACTGACAGTCAACATCCCAACATGGACACAATAAAACCTAATTTACATATTTTAGCTAATATTTTTCCTGAGAAGAGATTTTGCTTAGCAAACAGTGCCATGTTTTAAGTGCAGTCTCTAGCATATAGAGATTGTAAGGAGCTTGGCTAAAAGGCATTGTGAGGAGTAATCTCTGAGGCACTCCAAACTCTCACAGACTGGGTCTCATGCTCACCTGATAGGCTGTTGATGAACATGTGACTTCAAAGAGAAGTCCCTGCCCCTCTATTGCCCCGCCTTGGGCCATCTGAGATCAGTTCTTCATGTGCATCTGACCAGGCTGGCTAACAGGATCAAACTTCTGCTTCTATCTTCCTACCTATAAACCTCCTCAAGAAAGCACACAATAACAAATGCAAGGTAAGGCACAGTTACTACTGGCTACCCTCTGTCTTCTGAATAGAATCAGGCTCTCAGAATCAGGCTTTCTGCCACCTGGCAGCTATTACCTTCTACTAATGTCCCTGCTGGCCCCACACTCCTAGCAGGAGCCAGCCACACAGGCACAAAGTCATAATGTCATGGAAATAACCATACACATCAACAATGCCGCACACAAATAAGAGTGCAGCAAAATAAGGTCAGCATAAGATGCCAACCAGTACAGCAATGCACACACCAGAACAATATCTTTGTTTTTGTGGAGAGCTCTGCCCCCCACAGCCCCCAACATGGGAGGCTTTGCACCCCACACACCCTGGACTTATAATCAACTCCAGGGGGTCATGGACTTCGGGCTAAAAGGAATCCCTGGAGCAGGGAAAACTTTTTTTTAAATAATATGCTGCAATGCAGTGGGACCTGGGGAAAACCAAACTGTAGCCCCAGATCCCTGACACCGCTGGAGGCAGGTGCTCTAGCCACTCCACCATGGGAGTGGCTTGACCAGGCACCACCCCAGCAGCATCCTTTAAATTACTGCATAGCACCATACAGCAACAGGGGTAGCGGTTCTTAACCACATGCTATAAAACCCCCTGTTTCTGTATACCCATTCGTGCTATTCCATGCATGGTATTTCATACACAGTTTCATCCATGCTATAATAACCCAGTACTGCCATGTGTTGGTCCATCTGGCTTATGTGCAGTATCAGCCTAGGTTTTACTCTACTACTCTTCATATTACAGGCACTTGTCATTTCTCTTTTTAAAACCCATGCCCATACAGGTATGTGCAGATAAGCTGTTTTTATCTTGGCACTCCTCCAAGAGCACCATGTGGCCTAACATGCCTATGGTCCCTACAGCAGTGACCATTGGCAATGCTTGCATTCAGTGTAAGCACCAGACCTCGGTATAAGCACCAGACCACCCCCAGATAGTGGGATCTTCTAGGTCTGGAACATGATTCCGGTGCCCCATGCAGCTCTTGCTAGTGGCTACAAGAGGGTCCACCCAACCCCCACCTCAGGAATGTAGTAAAGAGGTGGCAGAGTATAACAGCTTCAGAGAGGACAGCCCACCTAGCCAGAGGCCCCCGGGCATGCCAGAATGATAGCTGCACTCCCCTATGGGCTCATTTTTCTCTTTGCCCATCATCTCATGAGATTCAGCACTTACCTGAGCCATGGACCTCTCCCTGAGGACATGCCATCTGCTCCAGGAATCCCCCCCATGGCCTCTGGAAGCTAGCCAGTGCCATTTTCATAGCTTTCTGTGTCCAGCTTCTCTCACCTGTGTTCCTCTATCCTATCATCGCATCCTCCATCATCCTCCATTTACTCGCTCCCCTCTGTTGCGGGCCACAGTTCCAGGGTGCTGCCATCTTCTCCTTCCATCCTTCCCCTGCTTCTTCTTCTCCTGGCCTTTTCACAGGCTTTCTTCAGTGGAGGAGCTGGCTACATCCTCAGAGCCAACACAAATCTCAGCGTGCAGGAGCACCACTCCTGGCGCCATCTTGGTCACAGCGCCCCTGCCTCTCCAATACTCCTGGATAGTTTTCACCTTTCCTCCACAAGCAGGGCATATGCAGTCCACCTCCTTCACTTCACCTCCCCCTTTTGCTATGAAGGCAGACACCATGGGCTATCCCATTGCACGGATGACCAAACTTCCGGTGGCCATGTTTGTAGTCCATGTCCCACTTCTGTTTTGCCTACCATGTTCCAAGTCTGGCTGGCCTCCCTTCCAGTGGCCATCTTTGTAGTCCAACAATGATCCTCACTGAGGCCAGCCCCTAGATGCTCACAGCAGGGCTAATTCCAAATGGCAGCTCTTCCATCAGGGCCACTTCACCTACACTCACAGAAGTTTTCCCCTACAGTCGTGGTGCCTCCACTCCTAGTAGCTTGCCCTTTTAACCCCAGGTGACCCAAGATGCATCACTTTCGGTGGCCATACTGTACTTCAGCCAAATAGGACAAGATACAGCATTTGCCAGCCCTGGGTGGCCTGACTTGTGTCAAGTTCTGTGGCCATTTTAGTACTCCTACACCCCTTCTCTTCTATTAGGACTGGCTACAAACAGTACTCTTTGCCTAATTTTCTATGGTAATGAGCACACAGCCACTAAAGGAAATCTCTCTCATTATGTCTCCTTAGGCAGCCAACATGGAGTAAGTGAAGGTGTGCAACGCCTCCAAAGTTCCACTCCTGGCACCAGTCATGGCCAACAGTGCTTCAATTGCCTATCAGGAGACTTGTCAGATCATTCTGACCACCCCAAACCAGAGCAAGGCACCTCCTCCCATGGCACTGCCCCCACCAGCACACTTAACAAGGATAGAAAAATAGAAACATAGAAATTGTTGGCAGATAAGGACCGATAGGCCCATCCAGCCTGCCCGTAGACCCTATACTTGTTTGCAGCCTCTGACCCAATCTGATCAGTGGCTATTCATCACACCTTCCCCACTCAAGGTTCCTTTGTGCCTGTCCCAGATGTGTTTAAAACTTCCCATTGTACTCGCTCCCACCACCTCTTGTGGCAGACTGTTCCATGTATCCACCACCCTCTGTCAAGAAAAACTTTCTTACATTACTTCTTAGCCTGTCCCCCTCCAATTCCATATCATGCCCCCCTTGTTCTTGTATTCCTACTACATTTGAAGATGTCTCCCCCTGCACTGTTTTTATGCCCTTGAGGTACTTGAAAGTTTCTATCATGTCCCCCTGATCTCTCCTTTCCTCCAGTGAATACATGAGCCCCATGCCCAGACTACCCATTTTGTTAACTAGATCACATAACTCATCTCAGCCTATAACTACCTATCCTGTTAACCAGATCGCATAATGCATCTCAGCCTGACATGGCCACCCAACTCCTCCAAAACCAGCAGGCTATCAATGTGCTCATTCAGGTACAGCAAAAGTTCATGACAGCCATAATGTAGAAGTCAGCAGAAATGACCAACTCCCAGGCTTCAACCACCCTGGAACTGGCACCGATCAGACTGCCTGTGGACCCCGACTACCCTAACCCTCACCCGAACAACCCAGACGAATCAGATGAGGGCTCAGGCAAAGAGTCAGAGGGCAAAGGAGGACATATGGAGCTGGACTCTCAATCTTTAACAGCAAAGTATCGCTTCCCTGACCAGATCCCCAATCTATTTATAGCCATCAAGTCACGGTGGGGTTCAAAGATACACTGCTGGCTCCAGACTCTAAACTCATGCCCTCACTAAAAACAACACCCAAAGTATCTGACACCTTCTTAGTGTGCAAATCAGATGAGGAGGTGGTCTTTAAAGAATGGAGCGTGACTGAACCTACCCGAATCCTGGAGCAAAGATCCTTTGATAAGATGTACCGAGTCCAGGTGGGCCAACTTAAGCTTTGGTGCTCCGCGCCCCTTGTGGACTCCCAAATTACCTCCTTAAGCAAAAGAACAGTACTCCCCACAGAAGGGGCCATTGCCTGCAGGACTCCATGGATAAGAAAGTGGAGGACATGCTCAAGAAGAACTTTGAGCTGGTGGGACTAGGAATCAGAGCCACCACCATGGCCATATATGCCACTCAAGACCAAATCCTCTGGATGCAAGACATTTAGAAGACACTGACCCCCAACACGCCAGAGGCCACACTGATGGAACAGGCCATCCAATCGACTAAATAACTTGTGAATATGGTGGTAGACTCCCTACAAATCAATGCCATATCAGTGGCCATAACCAACAAGGCAAGAAGACATATCTGGATGAAAATTTGGGATGCTGACCTCGAGTCCAAGGCCATGCTACTCAGACTCCCCTTCAAGGGCTCACTGCTATTCAGGGAAGGAGTGGAGATATATCTGAAAGGAAAGAAGAATATCAAAGAGACGCCCAAGAATGGGAACCCCAGCACACCCATCTGTCCACCAGGGCAAGGCCAAGAAGGTGCCGTCATTTATGTGACAAACCGGCCAATTACAGTGCTAGTAGAAACCATGATTTTCAATCACAGCTCAACAGGAACTCCCAATACAAGTTCCGCGACAGACACCAGTCCAACAGGAACTGTCCAAACAACTCTTTCAAACCTAAACAATACCCACAATGACTACAAACAGGGAACCAAGGGGACGGGCTACCCCCATAGGGGCCCATCTCCTACAGTGTGTGGACACCTGGAGAAAGATGACTAAGGAAAAGTGGGTCAGAGAAGTAATATGGAAGGGCTATTCAATAGAGCTGATAGAAATCCCACAAAGGGCTGGCTAATCACATCACTGGTATCATGAAGGCAAGCTACCCCAGAATAGGTACAAAAGATACTGGACAAACTACTCAATGCAAGGGCAATCACATGGGTCCCAAAGCACGAACAAGGCACCAGGATCTATTCAATATTCTTTATGGTTCCAAAGAACATTGCAGACCTTTGCCATGTACTGGATTTAAAATTCTTAAATCACTTTGTTCAGCACAAGCACTTCAAAATGCAGACAATATAGTCAACCATCAGAGCCTTTAGGCCAGGGGATTACTTCGCATCCATAGATCTTAAGGACACCTACCTACACATCCCAATAAGGCCATCCCACCACAAACACTTACACTTTCACACCCTGGGACAACATTTCCAGCACACTGCCCTACCCTTTGGCCTTGCCCAGCCCCACAGTTCTTCACCAAGATCTCAATTGTCCTAGCAGCACAGATGGGGGAGCAAGGAATTCAGGTGATCCAGTACTTGGACGACTGGCTGATACAGGCCAAACCATAACCCAGGCTCACATGGAGACAGATGCCATAATCTGGTGGATGGAGGCCCATGGATGGGTCACAGAGAAAAGAGCACCCTATTGCTGAACCAAACTATCAAGCACCTGGGGGTCCTGAAAGATACCAATACTAGCATGGTGAGACTGTCAGACAAGTGAGTCGAGTCCCTAATCAGCCATGCCCAGAAGCTGGCATCAAACCTCAAGCCAACATTTGTCAAGGTATCATAGGCACTGGGACTCATGTCCTCCTGCATAGAGTTGATTCCATGGACATGATAGAACATGAGGCCCCTCCTCCTATCCTATATATAACAAGGATCTCTGGAGGATCACGACCTCTCCATCCCTTTTAACATGAGTAGCTCAGTGAGAAAATCACTGGCCTGGTGGACCAGTTGCATCAACTTGACCAAAGGACTATCACTGTATCCCAAGACCAACATAATCACAGAGACAGATGGTAGCCTAATGGGTTGGGACATACCCACCGGCAGCCAAACAGCTCAGGACTAATAGACAGCATTGGAGACAAGGCTCCCAATAAACGTCTTCGAGATGCAAGCAGTGTACAATGCTCTGATCATGTTCCAGACCCTGGTGCAGCACAAAACTGTACTAATTCACTCAGACAACATGGCTACAGTAGCATACATAGTAAAGCAGGGAGGCACCAAAAGCAGAACAATGCAACAGGAGGCATCCAAGGTGCTGAACTGGGCACAAGCCAACCTGAAGCAACTTATAGCAGTGCACCTGGCAGGGAAACTCAACTTAACGGTGGACTGGCTGAGTATACGACAAATACACTTAGGGGAGTGACAGCTAAAACAACAGATCTTTCAGCAAATAAACAAATGGTGGGGGCCAGTGGAGACAGACCTCATGGCAACCATCAAAAACACACAGGTGAAAAAGTTCTACTCCTGATTCAAGGAGATGCAGTCTATGAGAGTGGAAGGCCTCTCCATGGACTGGTGGTTCACAGTAGCATATGTATTCCCTCTGATCCCTCTCATACTGCAAGCACTGAACACAGTAAGGCAATCCAGCACCAAAGTGATTATGATCACCCTATACTGGCTGAGACGCTCATGGTTCACAACAGTGGTGACCATGACCGTAGACCACCCACAAAAACTACCAGTGAGACCAGACATCATACACCAGAGACTAGAGATGTAGTGAATTTAAAATCCGCCAGTGAAGTGAACGCAAAGTGGCCACTTCGCGTTGGCACTTCGCTACGTGGAGTGCCTCGTAGGAAAGGCTCACTTTGCCTTGTTATTATTACTTCACGTTGTCATTCCACCTTAAACGCGAGGTAAGGTGGAGTGACAACAATATTGGCAGCATCCCACCCACCAGAATGAATGTGCATCCCCAAAGTGCTACTGTCTTGTGTCCAGAAAACTCCCCAATGCTGACGAAGTGAAATGAGAGTGTAACAAGAAATGCAAAGTCTCCCAGAATTAATGGCGCACTCAGTCATGCCGCAGTGGTCAGGTCACACACAGAGTCACCAGAATTAATGTGCATCCCCAAAATACTACTGTCTTGTGTCCAGAAAATTCCCCAGTGCTGACAAAGTGAAAGAGAGTGTAACAAGAAATACAGTCTCCCAGAATTAATGGTGCCATGCAAATGCACAGACAAATTAAGATTGCTCTGCACACTCAAGGGATGCATACAAAAAGGCACAACACCACCTAACCAGTGTTCACAAGTCACAAATCTAAATCTGGAAAGGAATACATTTTGCCAGTTGGGGGATTAGTACACGGCAGTAACAATCCACTGTCAGTAAAGATACCACAAAGCAGTATAAAAAATTCATGCAGGTGCAGTGGATAGCAGGTTCGCACTGCTGCAATTACTCTGTAACACAATAAAAGGTGTCTGATTTAATGGCACGTATCACACACACACTCACACGCACACTCAAGTAATGCGTAGCAAATTGAAAACCTTTAGTAATATAACCAAATGTTTTAAACAGACAAGTTGTACACTGCTGCACCAAAACAATCAGCAAAAAAATGTCAAGAATTACTGAAAATATTACTGTGTGTACATTAACACAGTTATTCAAGAAAAATATAACCAAAACAGAAAGACTGCCCTTTTTTACCAGGTATCTACCTGCACCATAAATACGCCCCTCCACCAAAGCACACTTCACAGTACACAGACTAACTGTTCTAAATTAACATTCAAAATTCACACGCAACAATAAACACTCGATGATATGAGCACAGAAGGGTTTCCTACAATCGATGTACTAAATTTTGAGCAAAAAAATGTTACTCAAAAAGGCATTCTAAACAGCTTTTAGAGGTTTTGAATCACAGAGCTCTGAGAGCAAACTGTGTCCAGCTACCACTGAACACACACTACCCAGGCCAGAACTGAGGCTGTGCTGAACAATCTAGAGCCCATGTGACCTGCAATCCCGTGAATAACTGGAGAATTTCATTTGGAGCTCAATTATAGTGTGAAGTGAGGTGAATTACATTGCTTGCAATGTACTTCACCTTAAAATTGGTGGAGAAGTGGTTTGGGGAAGGCGGAATAATGCAAAGTCATTGGTTTCAATGGACTTCGCGTTCCTCATTATGAAGCGAAGTACTCCGCTTCACATTGTGGAGTTCTCCATGGATTCTGCATTACTCAGTGAATCACTTCACTTCCCCCACCACTACTTACAGTACTGTAACTCACATGCTATACAGGAAGGAATGCAAATGCCTATGGCTGTACTTCCCCAATGAGCTGTAGCACAAAACTTCCCAACTTAAAAATGCTTACTAATGAGTACAATGGTGGAGTGGTGAAGCCTGGAGAGATACCACAAAACATGTGTACAATACACCCAAGTAACTAGTAAAAAAATGAATGTTGTGATTCGTGACATGATCGTGAATTGTGATTTGTGACTACATTTGTGACCGTGTTGATGAAGAAACGTGATTCGGCGTCAACGGTGTGAGATAACCAATATAAAACTGTATTGGGAATGCGAATACCTACGGCTGTACTTCCCCGATGAGCTGTAGCACAAAATCCCTGACTTAAAAACGCTCATTAATGAGTACAATGGTGGGGTGGTGGAGCCTGGAGAGAGATACTACAAAACATGCTTACAATACATCCAAGTAACTAGTAAAAAAATTAATGTTGTGATTTGTGACGTGATCGTGAATCGTGATTTGTGACTGCATTTGTGATCGTGATGATGAAGAACGTAATTTGTATCAAGTGACTCGTGATGATGGTCCTGACTTAAAAACTCATATTAATGAGTACAGTGTTCATGCAGAATTATGCACCACACCTGTCCAGTACTCAGAAGGGAAGCCAAAGAAACATCCGTGACTTAAGTTACAGATGGGGATTGGGCCTTAAAGAGATGCAAATGCACAGACAGATTAAGATTGCACTGCGCACTGAAGAGATGCAGATGAAAAGGCACAACACCTAACCAGTGCTCACCATCAGAACTTTAAATCTGGAAAAGAATACCTTTGCCAGTTGGGCAGTGGCTGGGGCAGGTACTGCACTACAGTAACAGTCACTAGTACTAGTACCAGTAAAGATACCACAAAGAAGTACAAAAGTCACACAGCTGCAATGGATAGCAGGTTCACATTGCTGAAATTATTATATGGCACAATAAAAGGTGTCTGATTTGATTCACACACACACACACACACACACACACACACACACACACACTAAGTAATGCATAGCAAATTGAAAACTTCAGTAATATAACCACATATTTTAAACAAATTAAAATTATGCACTGCTGCACCACAACAATCAGCAAAAAAAATGGCCAGAATTATTGAAAATATTACTGTGTGTACATTAACACAGTTATACAAGAAAAATATCACCAAAACAGAAAGCACTGTCTTTTTCTCCAAGTTAATCTACCTACACTGAGTGGCCTAGTGGAAGTACCAGTGGGAACTACCAATTCCTTTGAATATATCATGGGTGAGCGTGTGGGGTGCAGGATTCTTCTCGTTTACTGTCCACCAGGTGACAGGAATGTTCTCCTGCAGGAAGTCGCAGACTTCATTGTCGACCTGACGTTGGGATCCCCCAGATGGTTGGTTCTGGGGGATTTCAATGCCTGAGTTGATGATGAACTCTCGCAGTTTGGTCAAGATTTCTGCCAGTTAATGATTTCACTGGGCTTCACACAGGTTATTTCCTCCTCGACCCATATTGGTGGTCATTCATTGGACTTGGTGTTCCTACTGGGGATGGAGATATCTGATTTGGTGGTGGAACCAGTTGGGTGGTCTGACCATCACACCATTGGGTTCAGTTTCGAGGCCACCCCTAATAGGCCAGCCCCTATGGAGATAGTCCGGTACCGCCCTTTGAGGGGTGTTTCCCCAGATGGTCTGATGGTGGTGCTGGACCTATCGGGTTTACCGAGTGATTGCATGGACCCAGGGGACTTGGTACTTGCCTATAATAAGGCGGTAGCAGGGGCCTTGGATTCCACTGCTCCGGTTCATGTTCATTCCCTCACTCTTCGCTCTAGCTCTCCTTGGTTTGATGAGACGCTAAGGAAGATGAGGAGAGCTGGATGAAGATTAGAGAGGCGCTGGCGAAAATTGGGCCTGGATTGTGACAAACTTAGTTTGATGGACCATTATGTGGTCCATCAATCAGCAATCTCTCGTAAGAAGACAGAATTCCTGTCCAGAGAGATTGCTGCTGCACAGAATAGACCAGCTCAGCTTTTCCGGACTGTGGACAGATTGTGCAATCCAATCTGTCTTCAGCCCAGAACAGCCTTTATCTCAAGAATGGTGTGAGGAGTTTGCTCAGTTCTTTTCAGATAAGGGTGCCACAATCAGATCGGATATCCGCTTGACCCTCCCTAGTGGGAGTTGTGATGGTCGGCAGGAGATGTCGGACACCCGGTTTGTGTGGTCTGACTTCAGCCTTCACAATGACATTGTGATGGTCATCCAATTATTGTGTCCGACCAACTGTGGTTTGGACCTGGGCCCTACACATCTCCTAGTGGGCTGTGTAGATAAAATTGACCCAGTCCTTGCTGAGATAATCTGGAGGTCTTTGGAGAGGGGAATTTTTCCAAATCCTCTGAAGGAGGCTGTGGTTCAGCCCTTTCTTAAGAAGCCCTCCTTGGACCCGGACTGTCTGGCTAACTACAGGCCTGTCTCTAACTTACCCTTTGTGGGAAAGGTTATTGAGAAGGTGGTTGCGTCGCAGCTGGATGATCATTTGACCAGCCACAATGTCTATGACATAGTACTGAGACAGCTCTTGTCCGGATACTAAACAACCTCCTAATAGCGAGAGATTGAAGGACCTGTTCCATCTTGGTCCTTCTTGATCTCACTGCAGCATTTGACACCATGGACCATGGTGTGCTATTGGAGTACCTGCGGTTTATCTGTGGGCTGTCTGGTACAGTCCTCAGTTGGTTTCAATCTTCCCTCAAGGGTAGGACTCAGAGGGTGATGTCTGGGATTTTTTTCTCTGTGTCATTCCCCCTATCCAGTGGGGTGCCACAGGGCTCCATTTTGGTGCCCATGTTGTTTGCTGTGTACATGCTGCCATTGGGAGCGATCATTAGGTGGTACGGTTTAAGCTTTCACTGCTATGCAGATGATACTCAACTGTACATGTCCTTTGTGCCCAGCCAAGATGCTGCCTTTTCGGTCTTTAACAACTGTCTGGACGAAATCCAGGACTGGATGAATGTGAGTTGGCTGTGGTTGAATCCAGAAAAAAATGAGGTGTTGGCTGTGGACTCAGGTCACTGGGAGATGAGTTTGTTGGCAGGATCTCCCTCGGATTTATGGCTTGGGGGTATTCAACTAATTACCTCAAACCGGTTGCGGAACCTGGGCATTGTGTTTGATGACTGTTTGACACTTAAATCTCAGGTGTCGGCAGTTGTCAAAGCCTCTTTTTACCACCTGAGGAACATCGCCAGGGTGAAGCACCTGGTTCCTCCTGACGATCTTCCTACTTTGGTCCATGCCTTCGTTACCTCCCGTCTTGACTACTGCAATGCCCTTTATCTTTGGCTACAGGGGGTTGATATTCACCGCTTGCAGCTAGTGCAGAATGTGGCAGCCAGGCTATTGACTGGTTCCTCTAGGTCCAGTCATATAACGCTCGTGCTCCACGGACTGCATTGGCTGTCAATTTGTTGGCGAATCACCTTCAAGGTCAGTTTGCTGACCTATAAGGCCCTACACGATAAGGGTCCTGGCTACCTGAAAGATCTCCTTTGTCCCTACTGTCCCTTCCGCTCTCTCCGATCCACTGACGAGGGATTGCTAGAGATTCCCAGAGTTCGTTTGAAGACCTCAGGGCCAGATCTTTTAGTTTTATGGCCCCGACCCTGTGGAATTCTCTACCTCATCAGGTATAAGATTGCCCGACTGTCCAAACCTTTAAGGGGACATTAAAAACTTATCTTTTTAACCTTGTATATAATGATTTTTAATTGTTGTAGGATTGGATAAATTTTAATGTTTTTTAGTTATATCGTTTTTATTATGTCATGTACAGGCACCTTGGTTTTGGAAAGGCGCCTTTTATAAATAAAGTTTGACTTGACTTAACTTGACTACACCACAGATACACCCCTCCCCAAAGCACACTTCCACTGTCTCTCAGTACACAGACTGAATGTTGTACATTAACATTCAAAATCCACACACAAAGAATAAACGCTCAATGATATGAGCACAGGAGGGTTTCCTATAATTGATGAACTAAAGTTTCAGCAAAATAAATTACTCAAAGAGGCTTTTTTAACAGCTTTTAGAAGGTTTTAATCATGGAGAGCTCTCAAAGCAGATTGTCTCCTACAGCTTCCTACACATACTATCCCAAACTGAGGCTGTGCAGAACAATCTAGAGCCCATGTAACCTGAAATCCCAGGAAACACTGCAAAATTCATCTTTAGAGCTTAAAAACAAGGTGAAGTGAGGCAAAGTGCATTGTTTTCAATTTACTTCACCTTAAGAATTGGTGGAGTAGTGGTTTGGGAAGGCGGAGTAACGCAAAGTCATTGGTTTCAATGGACTTCGCGTTACCCTTTATAATGCGAAGTACTCTACTTCACATTGTGGAGCACTCTGCAAATTCGCATTCACTTCTTGAATCACTTCATGAAGCGAATTGGGGCCACTTCGGCCATCACTACCAGAGACCAGTGGTCCACCCCATCTCCCCATACCCTGCAACTAACTGCCTGGCTCCTAAAAGGGAGAGACTGTTAAAAGCTGGGTACCAACAGAGAGTGGATGACATCTTGATCGTCTCAAGATGCAACTAAGTGACAAACCCGTACAAGAAACAATGGGACATATTCACAAGATAGTGTACCCTCAAAGATATCAAGTCAACCAAGGCCTCTATACCTGACCGACTTCTCTTCCTCCAAGTAGACCTGGACAAAGTACTCTCTCCCTCCTCTATGAGGGTGCAGACAACAGCTACCAGTGCTGCACAAGGCCAAGTAGGGAATTCTGCTCCCGGGGCGCACCTGACATAATAAGATTCATCAAAGCGTCAACCAACTTGCAGGCAAAGACAAGGGCCATCACCGCCCCATGGGACCTCACACTACTACTCAAGGCCCTTACCATACCATCATTCAAACCCCTGTACTCAGTCAACTTGAAATGGTTGACTCTAAAGACTGCTTATTTGTCTCCATATGCACAGCCAGATGAACATGTGAATTACCTGCTCTGGCTTGCAAGGAACCATTTATAGTTTTCCAGCAGGACAGAGTAACTCTTAGAACACTCCCCTCATTTACACCCAAAGTCAACTCTGATTTTCACATGGCTCAATTTATCGAGCTGCCTGCCATGATGCCTGAGGCAGACACAGCAGCACAACCAGAGCTTCACATTCTAGGAATGAAAAGACTCTTAACAGCTTATATAAACAGGACCAAGTAATTCCATAGATCTGACCAACCATTCATACTGGTGCAAGGGAGAAAGAAAGGACAGCATCCTCAAAATCCACAATTGCAGTATAGCTGAAGAACACCATCCTAGAATCCTATAAAGCCATGGCATGATGCCACCTAAGGACATACAGTAAAACCCCACTCACAAGAGTCATGGCTACATCATGGGCAGAACGCAATTTAGCCACAGCTGAAGAAATATGTGCTGCAGCCACATGGTCCACTGTTCACACATTTGTCAAGCATTACTGGTTGGACATGATCTTATCACTCAGAATAAACTTTAGCAGGGCAGTCCTCAAAGCAGTGACAGAGCAGCCATGCAGTCACTAGAAGTCTCCCCCTCCCTAATGATGCTACGGCACTGCTTTAAAAAAAACAGTCTGTGAAGGTTTGGCATGCCTCAAAGATGGTGTGCTGACACAAGATTGACACCACTAAGGCAATGTCCAGCACAGTGACAGATTTCACCAGGATGCAGCGAGTCGCTGTGCTGGAACTCAGCAGACACCGACATGGTGCAGTTCCAGGATTTGCTCCCCCCCGGTCCAACTCCGACTTGGAGTTAGATATCTAGAGACTGGAGATTGTGGGGAGTGGAGTCCCCCATATGGGGGGGTTGGGGGGAACAGCCCCCCCAATAGAAACACACCAGCATCCCTGACAGCACAATGCCAACATTCGGCATTGTGTCTATCACTGTAGGGGATGTCGGTGTGGGCGCTGTTGAAGCACTATAGTAAAACCCTCATCGATTACTCCCCACAATGGCAGTTTACTCACTTAGTAAAGGTGATTGCGGGAGTACATCACTGAGGCACTCCACAGCCTACCCAGGACAGAGACAGCACATGACTCCAAAGGCACAATCAAACACTACAGTTTAAGGACCTATTTTCCACTGGCATGCTGTACGGACTGGTCCACATTTAAATTGTACATAGCGGGTAATAAACACAGTGTTTTGATACACTACCACAATATGCATCTATTCTTTAAGGTAGCCATAACACAATAATGATCCTTTCTTCAAGTACACAGGTACAGCTATGAAAGATGTTGAATTGAGCTCAGGTAGCCCAAGGTGGAGCAATACAGGGGCTGGGACTTCTCTTTGAAGCCACGTGTGCATCAACAGCCTATCATATGAAAATGAGACCCAGTCTGTTGCTCTCCAGGAGGATCCAATACCAAACCTGTCTTTTGGCCAAAAAAGCACTTCTCGGCTTCCTGCCACCAGGCACCGCAAACCTGCTAAGCCCTCATTGTAGATCATAGCATACACAATGCTCAAACAGCCATCATCTCCATGTTCCTAGATGCCGGACAGCCCAGGGGCAACGCTCATTTGCCTACAGAGCACCTCACTGGTTTAATACTCTTCATAGTGATATAACTAACCTACCTAAATTGGGACCATTCAAATTGAAGTTACGCCAGCATCTCATGGCCAACAGTTCTTGTGATTGCTTCATCTGAGACTCCCATCTACTAGCATTCAATATTCTCCTCACAATTGGATAATCCTGTATCTCCGCAGTTACCTCAATAATTCCGAGGCTACTCCCCCTTTTCGCACTTTGACAAGGCCCCTGGCTAGCCCCCTGTCCACCTCACCCCCTACCCCTCCCCACAACCAGCTTGACAAGGCCTATGGCTGCCACTTCCTACCTTTCTTACCCCTGTCCACCTCATCCCCCTGCCCCTACCCCTCCCACACCAGCTTGACAAGGCCTATGGCTGCCACCTCCTACCTTTCTTTCTCCCATATTTAATCTTCCCCCCTCAGCTACACTTTCCTCCTATTAGAATGATAAAACTGCATATAGCTATATATATTTGCTCACTTTATGTTACTGTTTTTGGAAACACTGTACTTTGCCTCCTTTGTATGTTTTGTCTCCCCTCCCCACTGACGTGGAACCTTTGTAAATGAGCTGTCTGTGCTCAGAGGTATTGTAATCCGAGAATGAATAAATAAAATAAAGTCTGTGAAGGTTTGGAGTGCCTCAGAGATGTGCTCTCACAATTACCTTTACCAGGTTAGTAAACTACCATTATTTTTCAGGTCCCTATACACGGCCATATATTTGCTAATGCAATGCCCTAATGCTGATTTGCAAAATATTAAACATTTTCAGACTTGTTATCATATGCCACATGACCCTGTTTGGCATAACTGTAAATAGCTCATTCTAACCCAAAACAATCTTAATTAACTTTCTCTTAATGCAAATATTAATGCAAATATATAGAGCATTGTAAAATGGGCCCAGGCATGAAGGTCAGGTTTTCCTGACCCCCAGTTCCATAGGGCATGGTGGATAGAAATCTCCTCTACATTAACACAAATACATAACTCTGACTATCATTAATATTATTATTATTATCATTGTTGTTCTAAGATCACCTCATCTTCAGGCTGCTACAGTATGTGATGCAGTGAACCAGCATAGTTACACCTACTGGGAAGTGAGGAATGTAGGACCTGAATCTCTTTGTCACCTCCAGTTGACTTTGAATGCCTGCTACCAAGTCAGCAGCTGTAGCATTAATCCAGCCTGACCAGCATAAGGGTATCAAATCTCAATTGATTCATTTACCTCTTCCATTCCAGTGAGGGCAATTGTTACCTCATCATAATAGGGATTAGTCATACCTCTGAACATCACCAGCTATTGTTGAATGAATGACAAAAAAGTGGGGCACCTATGTCTGAAGTATACAGTAAGACACTCCAGGATATGTACAGTGGCATTCCCCAGAATGAAACCCAATTCTGCAGTATTTTGCAGCACTCTGCAGAATGCTGCAGCAGACCTACTGAATAAAGCAATGCAATTGCAATGGCAATTAATCCCTTTTGTCATTCAGGAAAATGTGACACTGCCAGGATGAAGTGAATGCCACAGTTTCCTGCATGACAAATGGTACTAATTGCCATCAAAATTACATTGCTTTATTCAGTAGGTGTGCTGCAGCATACTGCAGAGTGCTTTAAAAGTGGGTTTCATCCTGGGGGATGCCACTGTAGTTCTGAGTCAATAATTGCACACCTGGAGTGCGTTGTTAGGCACGAGAAGCTTTTGCTGAGTGCCTTTAAACACACAAATGGCAAGTGTGATTACTGACCATAATTACACATCCCTGGAGTGTCTTATTGTGCTTAAAACATTAAAAGGCTTTCAATTGTTTTAAGAAGAAAATATTGTTTTCTGTATGAATTATGAGCAGTAGACAAAGTTAGTGCCATAGAAATATAAGAAATATTGGCAGAAAAGACCATTGGCCCATTCAATCTGCCCTGTTTTACCCTAGCCTAACCCAGGACCAAATGTCTAGTTAGGTTATTGCTCTCACCTTCCCCCTTGTCCTCAGCCCTACTACTTTCCATTTGTGTAACTATTAAGCCTTTTACTCAGTCCCAGCCATGTTTTAAGCTATTAATGGTCCTTGCACCCACCACTTCTGCTGGTAGGCTGTTCCACAACTCAGCCACTCTCTCTGTAAAATAAAACATTCTCACATCCCCCCAGAAACTCCCCTCTGCCAGCTTCCACTCATGTCCTTGTGTTTTTGATTTGCTAGTCCTGCTGAATATTTCCTCACAATCTATCTTGTCAATTCCTTTCAGGCACTTGAATGTTTCTATCATATCACCACTCTCCCTTCTGGTCTCCAGCAACCACACACTCAGGGCTCTAATCCAATTCTCAAATGTTGTAACCAGTTGACTCTGAATTATTCTGGTTCACTGGGCATCTGATTGCTGATGTATTGGTGTGCTGCAGTGCTTATGTGATGTACCTGTGGCTTACTCTCCAAAATTACCACCCAGTTAGAGGTACAATAGGTGGAAAACTATGACTAAAGGAAATGAGAGTTCCTGGCTAAGAAGCCCAGCAAACTCAGGAGAATGCTGGAGTTGGAGGAGGGGTGGGGGAAAGAAAAGAAACTTGCTAGAGCCGAGAGATGTTGCTTCAGCTGGTTTAAGTATTGGCTGGAGTAAGTGGTCAGTCTGCTGACAACTAAACCCCAGCAAGCTGTCAATTCACTGAGCATCTGATCTCTGATGTGTTGATGTGGTGTCATGCTTATGAACTGTACCCTTTGCTTATTCTCCATTACTGTCATCCAGTTAGAGATGCCAGATGCAGAAACCTACAACTCAAGGAAATGGGAGTTCCTGGGTATGGAGCCAAAAAGATCAGGAGAATGAAACTGTAGAACCCTTCCAACTCACAGAATTATTCTATTCCTTGGCACAGAGGAGAGGAGAAAACTCCTGTGGGGGAAACCTCTGGGTATACAAGGCTTTGGGTATGCTTGCCACCCAGGCACCACAAATAATGAACATCTAACTACTCTAGCTGGCAATGTAAGCAGGATCCAGGATGCTGGAGTCATGATAGAGAAGAAACGCTGCCCAAGCTGATGATGCTGGCTCCAATTCCATTTGTGATCGAGCTGGTCAGATCAAGTGCAGCAGCTGAACAAAGGAAGGGTTACACAGGACTCTGGGCATTGGAGTAGGGTAGATGTACCCAGGCTGGGATGCTTCTAGTTCTTGTTTGAAGACGGTATAGTAAGGTTCATGTTATCCTGTGGTTATTCAGTATTGAAACACTGTTGGTAAATCAGGAGTTGTTTAAGTCTATTGGTTGCATGTCTGCAGTACAGGATGATGAGCATTTGAGCCTAGAGGTGTCTGCCTGGTAATGGGACAGTTAGACAATGGGATAGTTGGATAATAAGCCATAGAGACAGTAGTGAAGTAATAAGCTGCAGGTGTCACTGGCAGCTGATGGTGTAGCTGATGCAGTAAAGGTGTCTCCATGGAAGGATGGAATGTAGTTGCCATCCCTGGCTACACAATAATCCAGCAAGATCATGCTACAAGGGGCAGTGAGCTGCAATCTACCTCTGCTCTAACATCCAGTTTAAGCTTACACTTTCCATTGCCTCCCCCACTGCTTATGACTTGCTCCTCCTCCTCCTCGAGCTCTCTCTCCCCTTCTCTGTACCTATTTTCATGGCTGGCGCCTACTGCTGCCCTCATGTGTTCCCACCTTCAGTCACTGAGCTCTTCACCACTACCTCCTCCCATACCTCCTTTGGTGATCCTCTTATCATCTGTGATTTTAACCTCAATTGGCCCTCCCCCACTCTAAATAAATTATGCCAAAACATTAAATCACTCCAATTTACCCAAATGATTACTGACCCAAACCGGCACAATCACAGAGCACCCAATCACTCCCTCCTGGACTGGTTTCTCACCTTCCACCCCCACCCTGTCATGGATGATGGTACCTTCCCCAAAGCCCTCAGTGACCACCATGTAGTCTACTGCATGCACAAGATTCACCATCCCAAAGGTCCCCCCAAGTTCATTAAGATCTGGTCTTTCAGATTGCTGGACTTGTTCTCCCTCCATGCTGACCTGGTGGCTATCACCTCACCACCCATCTTTACAGCCACAATGTAAGTACTGCTCTCCATTAATTCAATGCCAAATTTATGTCAGCCTGAGATTGCCATGCCCCCATAAGAGAAAACAGGATCTGAGGTTCCCACCTCCCATGGATCTTAGCTGAATTGCTAGCCTGCCTCAGTATGCATGACCTTGCCTGGTGGACTCATAAGTCCTCTGTCTCCTCTGCTGACCTAGTCAAGTACCGGACCATTCATAATACCTGTACCAGAGCTATCAGGCTTGCCATGTCTGAATACGTTGCAGTCACAAGTCAGAACAACCTTAATCCCTTCCTATGTTCTGGAAGTTTATCCATGCCCTCATCTCCCCCCAACCCAGTCCCCTACCTTGATCTTCAAGGTGTATGGCACTCCTATTTCTGACTCCTCTTCTGTCACCTCAGATTTCAACTCATTCTTCACCTTCTGTGCCCGCTCCTTTCTCTCCTCCTCCTCAACCTCCCCCACCTCCCCCTCCTTCTACTTCACACCACCCCTTCACCTTCTCTCCTACCACTCTCGCTGCTTCCCTTCAGGCCCTTTTGGCTCTAAATCCCACAAAGGTCTGAGCACCAATGGTCTTGACCCCAACTCCTCTATCTCTCCACCACTGCAATTGCTCTACCTGTTATCTCACTTCTCAGTTTCTCCTTCTCTTTAACCTCCATCCCTAACACTTGGAAAACAGGCTGCAGTCATCCCCTTTCCCAAAGGGCATGACTCCACCTCTCCTGGTAACTACTGCCCTATCTTTCTGCTCCTCACTCTAAGATCCAAGAATACCTTGTGCTATCTCGGCCCTCCCTCTTCCTTGATTCATCCTTCTTCTTCTTCACCCCTTTCTAGTCTGGCTCCCTGAAGTCCCATTCCACATCCACCTCCCTCCTCCAGCTCACTGATTCCATTCCATCTGCCATGGATCAGGGCTTGGTCACCTCCACCATTGTTGCTGACTAGGCCAAAGCCTTCGATAGTATTGCCCACACCCTCCTCCTGGACTAGCTCAAGGATGCAGGGCTGTCTGATTAATCAGTTAGTTCTGCTCCTACCTTGAAGGCAGGTCTCAACCTGTCCATGTTGGGGAATCCTTATCCTCCCCACTCCCTATCAGCTTAGGCAGCCCCCAAGAGTCCATTCTTGGCCCCATACTCTTCCCCATCTTCCTGAATGACCTCCCTGCTGTCTGCTTCTTTGTCCTCTGTGGTCCTCCATATGTACTCAGATGACACAGTACTCTTTGCCCCCAGCCCCTCTGTCTCTGACCTTACAACCAGACTCCAACTGGACTTTGCTAACATTCAGCGCTGGTTCCTGGCAAATCAGCTGTCCCTCAATGCCAAGAAAACATTGTCTATGACCTCTGGCACTAGGCAGAGACTTGCCAGGCTCATCCCTCTCCCCTCCTACATACCATTGATGGTACAGCAATTAAGGATGTCCCCTCATTCAAGCACCTCAGGGTATAGCTAGACCAGCATTTCAATTTCTCAGCGCATGTGGACACCATCCACGAAAACCTGTGTCCCCATCTCGGAGCACTTTTCAAGAATAAAGGGTGTGTCCTGTTTCCTGCATGTCGAGAGATCATCTCAAAGATAATACTTCCCATCTCATTTTGCTCATTCTTTTATTGGGGGCATTTTATTATAGTTTATTGCTTAAAGTGGGTAGTTACTTTGTTTAATTTTTATATTATTGCACCTCTCTCCTCTGCAAGAGAGAGAGAGAGAGTGGAAGAGCCTCAAATCAGTGTTTATTTAAATGTTTAGTGTTAGATTGCTTTCTTCTTGTGTTATTTATTTATAGTTTTGTAAGTGTGAGTCATTTGGTTGGGCATTTTCATTTTGTGCTTGTTTGGGGTTTTTCCTTTTTGGATTTGGTTCATTTTGTATTTTGATTTTGGTAAGCCTGTGGAATGTTTAGGCCTTCCCCCCCCAGTCGTGTGCTATTCATCCTCTGCTGTCCGTGCCCTCCACCCGTTCTCCCCCGGTGTTGTGAACTTACCAGCGCTGTCGAGCGCTGTGTATTGCCAGTAGGAGGAGGGGTGGGGGTGGGAGGTGCGGACAACAGAGGATGAATGAACGGGTCTCTCACATCGGGGTAGTTAAGCCCAGAAGACACCCTGGGGTGAAATGGAGCCTGGAACGTGGTTTGCCATGCCTAGTCCCCATACCCCAAGGGCACCACTATTTCTGGAGGGCAAGTAGCCAGGGCGGTCCCGGAAACCAGTCCAACTCAAGCGGTGTTATGGAATGCCAGATCAGTTAAGAATATGACTGCAATTATTGCAGATCTTGTCAGAACAACTGATCTGGCTTGCATCACCGAGACCTGGCTGGATGAAAATGCTGGCCCCACATTGGAGGCTGCAATTCTGGCCGGGTACTCAGTGATAGACTGCTTGAGATTGGACCCCGGGGGGGTCGCGGTCTGTTTCAAGACCAAATTGGGCCTCACGAATGTACCAGTTGAGGAGGCTGACTCATTCGAATGTACTGTGGTAGCAGGTGTAGGTTGTAGGATAGCTCTCATCTGCCATTCACCCGAGGATGAGAAGTGATTCCTGCAAGAAGTAGAGGATTTAGTGATCAACATGTCATTTGAGTAGCCCAGACTGATGGTTCTGGGCAATTTTAATGCCTGGATCAATGATGAACTCTCACAATTTGGACAACACTTCCTCCAGTTGATGACATCTCTGGGCCTCACACAGATTGTTACCTCTGCTACCCATAAACATAGTCACTCCCTTGATTTGGTTTTCATAATGGGGATCGAAGCCTCTGACTTAGGGGTAGAACCTGTCGGTTGGTCCAATCACTACACAGTGAAGTTCAATTTTTGCACCCCCCTTTATAGGTCTACCCCTGTGGAGATGGTCAGTTACCGCCCTTTACGAGATGTGAGCCCTGCAGGCCTTGCGGCGGTGATTGACCTCTCGGAGTTTCCTGTGGCAAGCAGGAATCCAGAGGCTTTGGTGTTGGCCTATAATGAGACCATTTCCACAGCATTGGATTCTATTGCTCCAGTTCATGTTCACCCTCTCTCCCTTTGCCCTTGGGCCCCCTGGTTTGATGGGACCCTGGGGGAGTTGCGGCAAGTAGGACAAAGGTTAGAGTGGTGCTGGAGCAAATCCGCCCTGGAGGCCGACCACCTTAGATTGGTAGAGCATTATCAAGTCGACCAATCAATGATCTCCCGTAAAAAGGCAGAATTCCTGTCTGGAGGGATTGCTGCCGCTCAGAACCAATCGGCTCAGCTCTTTCAAACTGTGGACAGGCTGTGCAACCTAGCCTGTGTGCAGTTTCAAAGAGCCTTTCACAAGTGGAGTGCAATGAGCTTGCTCGGTTCTTTGTGAAAAAGGTGGCTGACATCAGGGTGGAGATCCTCTTGATTCGCTCTATGGGGGACGCTATTGATTAGTGCTTGGTCACCATCCCTCATGTTTCCTGGAGTACCTTTGACCGGCCAGAGTTCGCGGATGTCATGCAGATTGTCCAGAGTATGCATCCTACATGCTGTAGTTTGGACCCAAACCCAATTTACCTGATTATGGGTTGTTGTAATATTAATGGCCAGTCCTGGTACAGATAGTCTGGTGCTCCCTTGATTCGGGTGAGTTCCCTAGCTCCCTGAAGGAGGCGGTGGTGACACCCATCCTGAAGAAGGCTTCATTGGATTCGGACTCTCTGGCCAACTACGGATCAATCTCAAACCTCCCCTTTATAAGGAAAGTTATTGAGAAAGTAGAGGCAGTGTAATTGGAGAACCACTTGTCCACCCATTACAGCTATGATCCTCTCCAATCCAGTTTTCAAAAGAGGCACAGTAATGAGACTGTGTTGGTTCGGGTGCTCAATGATCTCCTGATGGCAAGAGATCAGAGAAGCTGCTCCATCTTGGTGCTCCTTGATTTCTCCTCAGCTTTTGACATCATGGATCATGAGGTGCTGCTTGAGTGCCTGAGGTTCATCTGTGGCCTGGCTAATACAGTCCTCAGGTGGTTTACATCCTTCCTCACTGGCAGAACCCAGAGAGTGGTGTCCTGGATTTATTCCTCTGACCCACTCTCTCTGTCGTGTGGGGTCCCTCAGGGCTCGGTGCTGTCTTCCATGTTGTTGGGGTGTATATGCTGCCACTCAGAGACATTGTAAGACAGTATGGACCGAGGTTTCACTGTTATGCTGATGATACTCAGCTCTACCTGTCTTTTGCACCTGACCAGGATAGTGCTCTCTCGATATTTAACAATTACCTCACTGAAATCCAGGATTTAATGAATTCGAGCTGGCTAAAGTTGAATGCGGGAAAGACCGAGGTGATGGTCATGGATCTGGGTCACCGGATAGAGGGGTCGAGGGCTGGTCAGCCCTCTGGACTTTTTCTGAGGGGATCCCAGATCCTTACCTCTGAATGGGTGCAGGACCTGGGGGTGGTGCTTGATGACGGGCTGATACTGCGATCTCAGGTGTTGGCAGTCATCAAGTCTTCCTTTTAATATCTTAGGAACATCACCAGGATCAAGCACCTTGTTCCATCTGGCGACCTTCCTACACTGATCCATGCCTTTGTGACCTCACGCCTTGATTATTGCAACTCCCTGTACTTAAAGATACCTTGGGTTGATATCCACCACCTGCAGCTAGTGCAGAACTCTGCGGCATGATTCTGATGGGGACTTCTCGGTTCTCCCATATTACACCTGTGCTGTGCGATCTGCACTGGCTGCTGATTCGGTGGTGGATCACATTTAAAGTCATATTACTGACGTATAAAGCCCTACATGGACTTGGCCCTGACTACTTGAAAGCGCTTAGCTTCTGGTACCTTACTGCCCTGAGCAGCAGCTCCGTTCAGCTGATGAGGGGTTGCTAGAGAATCCGAGGGTATCTCTAAAATTTTCTGGGGCCCATGCATTTATGTATGCATCCCCAGCCCTCTGAAATTCTCTACCCCATCAGCTTTGGGAGTCCACGACTGTGGGGGGTTTTAAACAGGCGTTGAAAACTTTCTAGTGGCATCAGGCTTATTCTAGTTTAACTGATTGAAAGGATTCCTACAGACCATTTTATTCTTTGTACTGTTGATTTTATTACTGTTTTTATCAATTTTATTGTACAGCGCCTTGATATTTCAAAAGACGCTTAACTTAAATAAAGATATTATTATCTTTGACTTGGGTGGCATAGAATACTGTGTTGCTCCCAAGTCCACCCTGGCCAGCCTGGATCCCCTCTTTCACTCCTTTTGTAGCTTTGCTCTGGACTGCCTCCCCCTGCTCCCACCACTGCTTTTTGCATCTCTCCCTCTCCTTCCTCTCCCTTGAGGCAAAATGCCTTGCCCATTGTGACTCTTTTATCTCTAAATACTGGCTTGCTCCCTCCCTTCCTACTTTGCTACCCTCCTCTTTCTCCCTCAACCGTTTTAACCCCCTTCACAACTCTTGCTATCTTACTCTCTCACTCCCCACAAGGAAATCCTTGTGAAGTTGCCTTCCCAAAACCATGGGGTGCTATTACCCTTACCATCGACTCTGCTTCTACTCACCACTCACTGTTCTCCCTTCTCTGTAACTTCGCTATTCACTCCTGCGGTTGCCCCGATACTGGTCCCTGGGCTGCTGCCCACTACCCTCCTGCATCTGCTCCCCATTCACCCCACAACCACACTAGTGTAGTCCCCTCTTCATTCTGCTGAATCGATAACCTTTGCTCCAACCCTGTCTTGGCACACTGCAAATGTTGTTATCCTCCCAGCACCTTATTCTATTGTAATTGCAAATGTGTTTATCCTCCAGCATTTTATTGTATTATAATTACTGGTCCTCATTTTTTCCCTAAGGGAAACCCAGTTATAATTTCCCCATTATAACCTGCTGGTTATAATGGTGAACATGTGCTGGGTTTCCCTGGATCTACACATGTGCCAGTTGCAGCTTTTCCCTTCCTCTGTGCTGGCCACCTCTTCTTACCGCTGGAGACTTCGCTGCCACTTGGACTCGGCAGTAAGTTTTAAAAAAAATCACTGGGCTTCAATTATTTAAACTACTGTAGCCTGCTTTTAAAACAAGAAAAAAAATAATTAAAAAAAGGTTAACGTTTCTTTCAGTACCTGACCTCGGACTGTGCTGACCCGATCGGACTGTGGCCAGCCTGCACATGGACATCTTTTATTTTATATAATTGCTGTGGTGAAAAATCGATGCCCAGCAATTATATAAAATAAAACATGGGGTAGTGTGTGTAACACTCAAATTTTACACACACCCTCGGTGTTGGATGCTTGTATAAACCCCTCAAACTTCGCTCTCGGGGTTTATGTAGTATCCAATACCTCGGGTGTGTGTAAAATTCTCATTATACACACTACCCCATGATTTATTCTATATGTAATTGCAGATATGGTTATCCTCCAGCACATTGTTGTACTGTAATGGCAAATGTGGTCATCTTCCCAACACCTTAATGTATAATTATGAATTTTACTTCATGCAATCCTTGCTTTTACACAATTGTTATGTATGATGCTTATTCATCTATTATTGTATTATTGTTCTTAGTTTATTTATTTATTTATTTCATAATTCAGATTTACAACCTTTGAGTCAAAGACTCATTTACAAAGGCACCTCGTCTCGGAGGGTAGACAACAATTGGTGGTGAAGTACAATAATGGAAAACATTACAGGTGAGATACAATAAAAGAACACACAAAGCAATTCCAGTAATGCAAAGGTGTACAAAGGCTTCAATTAGTTACAATTATTCTAGTATATAAATAATAAGGTACCATTAGGGGTTCTAGGGAGTGATACCTGGGGGGAAGGGGTGGTTGTTGGGGGAGAAGGCAGTCCAGAAGGACGTTGTCTGTAAATTGGGCCAGGTGGAGCTCTAGCTATGGGCTAGTCAGGGGCATTTACAGCTCCAAGTGTCAGTGAGATGGTCATCATTGTCTTTCCTTCCTTCCTTCCTTCCTTCCTTCCTTCCTTCCTTCCTGCCTTCCTTCCTTCCTTCCTTCCCCATCCTCCAGGACACACCTGGATACAAGCTGTTACCAGCTCAGAATATATTTCCTGGTGAAACTTTTGAAATAAATAAATAGCTACATAGAAGGCTACCATAGCCAGTGAGGAAGACTTGCAACTCTTGGTTCACAGTTGGCAAGTTATTGGAACCAAAGAAGCAGATCCCTCAAGGGGCTAAGTTAGAAAAAGAAAGAAACCAGAAGGGGTAAAGTGTCTTGAGACCCAGCCTGCTACCCATTGTTGGTGTGCGTTGCCTGCAGCATGAAGTCATATTAGGTGAAGCATGTTAATTATTTGACAGTAGAGCATGAGTGACTGCCCAAACAAGGGAAGGTCAGTGCCTGTTGTTGATGAGTGATGTTGCCTATGATAGAAAGCCAAAGGAGGTGAAGCATATTGTGTTCTTGATGGACAAAGCACAGATGAGTGGTCAACAGATGGAGGATTGATGCTTGTTGTTGTCAGTGGGTGTTGCCTACAGTACTAAGCCACAGGAGGCAAACGTGTACTGCACTCTTGGGGACAAAGAGTAGGTGACAGATTGGCTGATGGAAGGCTACTGCCTGTTTCTTCTTTGTGATATTGCCAGCAGTATGAAGCCATAGAATGTGAAAGTGTACTGAGTCTAAAAGGTGAGAGTGAAGGAAACCCAACAGATGAAGGGTTAATGTCAGCTGTTGTTGCTGGGCATTGCCAGCAGTACAAAGTCATAGCGATAAAAGTATACTGCGCTTTGTGGGCAGAGCCCTACCAGTGGTTGGCTGCTGTTAGATTGTAGGTGAAAGGCATTACCAGACTGTTAGGAGTGAGTCCATGGTCATAGTTATGGTAGAACAGAAGGTCAGATAGAGTCAGCAGGCCTGGAAGAAGACTTGGCTAGAGCTCTGGGCAGAACTGGCACCAGAGCTGTATGGTTCTTGTTGGGCAAAATGAAAGCATGAAACACATTGGACAATAACAGGGGTGCAGCAGTGATCAGAGTCTGAGCAGAAGAAGGTGCAAGAACCAGGAAGTCTGTGATGTAAGAAATATACGAATAAATCAGACAATAAGGAAGGGTACAAGGGAGTATTCTGTTATCACAATGGAGTCTGGACTTGAAGGTTGGAAGATTTCCCAATCTCTCATTCTCACTGCATATAGAACTGGTTGTTAAGGCCCTTTCTAGCTAAAGGAGAACATGCAGTAAATCTGCCAAGGGGAAGTAAATCAACTTGTGGAAGCAGACGGGAATTGAGCAAGAATGATGGGAATGCTTCTGCGCCGTAGGTCTGGGATGAAGTCAGAGCAGCTCAAGGTCAACTTCATAGCTATGGGAAGCAGATGCAGGTAGCAGGAAAGCCCAGCTAAATTCTTGGTAGTCTAAGGCTGGGCAGGTCTGAGAACTCTGGACTGGAGTGTTAGGTTCTAGAGGCTTGGCCATAGGGATTAGTGAAAAGGTTCAAAGGATTTAGATAATGTACTTCTGAGAAGGAGTTCTTGCCATGCTGATGAAAGTGGAGGTTGGAGCCTAGCAGATGCTGACTCTTCGGATTGTTGTGCACTGACAAGTTTGTGTCCTCCGAGGAGACCACTATGGAAGAATATCCTGTGCTGAGCAGAACAAACTGAAGGTTGTGAAGGACCAAAACAGAGGCAGTGAACTGTAAGGAGGGAATGTCCTTGGGTGGCAGTAGAGACACGGTTAGATAGCAGACTGTGATGGTCCATAAGGTCAAGAATAAGACCAGATTATTGGGAGCTGCAACAGATGGGTGAATGTTCAGAGTGAGACTTGAAGATTAAGGAGGCTGCCATTCTTGATTGTAGGAGCTGCAAGGGACAGGAGGCAGTACTGAGTAGAGGGGCCACAGCCAGAGGTTAAGAACAGAGGAAGAGTTCAGAAGCAGTAGTATAAGCAAGAGTACCTGAGGTGCCAGTTAGGGCTTTGTAGTGGTAAGTGTGAAGGTATAGCAGTAGGCAGCTGAGGTAGGGGGATGAGTCTTTGCTGCTGTCATTCAGAGCAAGATAAGCAGGATGCCAAAAGTTTTCTTGTGGTTAATTGTTGAAGGGCTTACTGAATGATTCAGAAGAGAATGGCACACTTGTTGGCTGACAGGGCCACATCCAGAGATCAAGATAGGACAGCACAGTATGCAGGGGCCACAGCCACATGTCAGAACTAGCAGCTCTGGGTGGAGGGGTCAGACTCCAGAAGGATGAGTTATCTCCTAGAACCGATACCATGTCTTGGACCAATACCGGAACTGATTCCTCTGGTCTCAGGGTGGCAGAACTGGGTGGATAGCCCACAACAAGAGACCAGGATGAGTGACAGGACTGGGTGGAGGGGACACAGCTGGAAACAAAGCAGTATCAGGTGGAGAGGCCAGAGGTCAGGATGGGTGACAGCAGTAGGTGGAGGGGCCACAACCAGATGTCAGGATGAGACAGCACTGGGTGGAGGGAACACAGCCAGACATCAGGATGAGTAGCGGAATTGGGTGAAGGGTGAGTAAGTGGTTGACCAAGTTAACAACTTGAATGTGAATTGAATAGTATGTTAAGAGCCTGAGGGAAGCTGCAGAAGTGTGGTGCCTGTGATTTGGGGGCTGATGTCCCAGTAGCAGCATCAAGGTCCATATGTATGAGCAGGAACTGGAACTGGTATGAGAGAAGATAGCAGATGATCTTGGAGGCAACAATACAAGAACAAAGAGCACTGGCCCTGGCAGACAGGGAGTCAGCTGCTGAGGCAGTTAGGAGCTACAAGAAGCAGATGCTGTGGAGCAAGGAATGAGTGCAGCCATGGAGGGAGTCAAAGAGGTGAACTAACAGACTGTGTAGATCTTGCAGGTGGAGAGGGTGAAGATGAGAAACTGAATCCCAGACAGCCATTCTGCCAAAACTGGAGTAAAGTAGAAGGGTTCACAGCTGGAAAATGGATACATTCCACTAAAGTGGAATAAAAGCTGCTGCCAGAACATATAAGGACAAGCGACTGTGAAAGCATATTCTGAGACCTGCAGTTCTTCACTGCTTGAGTACTGGTCAAGGGCTTCATGGCATCTTAATAGAAACATTCCATTGGAAGGGAGCCCTGAACAGGGTGGCAAGACAGCAAACACAGTGAGTGTTATACTGCTAAATGGGAGCCAGAACAAGGAGCCCACTGCAGCCGGCATCTGGCAGAAGAGCAGGCAGGCACACAAAACAGTATATGAGGAGGAGCCCTACAGGAAAAATACCTGAAGTGCTTGTAGTCGAGAATGAACATTGTCTCAGTTGAAGGTGGCCTAATCTACCAAAACAACACTAAGGACACTGCTTTAAGAAAGGGAGGCATCGGTACAAGAGAATGCAGCAGAGCCATGCATGAAGTCAGCCACTGCAGGAAGCAGTTCAAATCACCAGAGTAGCAGGAGACACAGAAGACCCCTACCCTTAGTAGGAGGTAAGTAAAACAGGCCTTTCTTGCCATCAAGCAAGGCAGGCATAGCACGGTGATGTAAAGATTGGAGCTGTCACCAGACAGGTAGATAGAGCACTAAAGATCTTGGGAGTTTGTAGGAGGCAGATTTGCTGGGCCTTAGAGGTTTACTGAAACCAACCTGGTAGAGAGAACTGCAAGTTCAAGTAGGCAAAAGCAAGAGCATATACAAGGGCCACAAGCAAAGCAAGTACATAAGAGAAAAACAAAGAGGGGGAAGAAAAATGACAGGCCTCACCGACAAGGAAGTCAGAGTTAGGCTAGGGGAAAAGCCAAAAAGAGCAGGCAGCAGAGCACAGCTAGTAACACTGCAAAAGCAACAAGACAAGAACAGAAACCAGGCAGAGCCCTGAGGTGTGGCTCCCGATGGTTTAATTAGTGGCTAGGGGGGATTGATAGGTAAGCTGACCACTGAACCCCAGCAAGCCACCACTTTCATTATGCTGCATCATCTCTTGCCTGTTATCCTGTCTTGTTCCAGTTAAGTCGTATTGTAGCTGAACCTGGTGCACAGGCTAAACAAGGGCAAAAGTGTAATTATAGGCAGATAAAGTCACTCTTGTACTTGTCTTTTAGCAAATCAGCAGGGCAGTGACCAGGGGGTGCAAGAGCTGTGGTTGCAGTAGGGCCCGCACTGTTAGGGGGCCCATTGCCTCAGAGGTCAGCATTAAGAAAACCCTTTACTCAAGACAAACTTACAAGTTTCTCTTTAGAAATTGCATATCCATTTGAAATTGGGTTTGTCAGCAGTGGTGTCAGAAGATTCCAACTCCAGTTTCACATGGTTGGGGGGGGAGTAGAGAAAAAAGAAGTAATAGGGCCCATTACCCAAAACATCTGATCTTGGTGCTGGTGTCCCCAGGAGGAACAGGAACAAATTACATTGTTCAGTTCTTTGATCATGTTGCCAACATGGGGTACAGGTGGCAGCATGGACAAACTATGTATGTTCAGAAGGACTGATACAACAAACTTATGCTATAAAAATTTCATATGCGCTAATGGTTATGTTACATTTATTGGTGGGGAGGTGGGCCCCACAAAATATTTTGCAGGGTGGCCTTTACAATTGCTGGCACAGCCCTGCAAATCAGATGACTAGAATGTACTTACCCATGTTACAATGTGCAGTGCAGTATCACTTCATTTATTTTTGTTTTGTCCTTTTCCTACTTGGGTAGGTTCTGTATAACTATAGTGTTAAAAACTGCTGGCTACATTACAAGAGCAGTGCGTACCACCCAATGTTTAATCTTGTGATCATGGTCAATGGACCCAGGTAAGGTTCCCCAAAGTCTGCTTAGCATCTAACTAGTTTGCCCAGGGATGACTGCAGAAAATAATTATTTTGTGGTTAGGATGTACTAGGAGAATATGTCCTTTCTAATAGGCCATATGAACAGCAGAACAAGGCATTTGCTCACTGTGAAGGCTACTGGTTCCAAATATTGTCTGTCCATCGCTGACAAGCCTCACATGCTGAAAAAGTAATGGAATGGTTAACATATTAAGTACTCATCCAGTTTGCAATATACATTTTGTGTAAGGCTTATGTAGTACAAAAAAAGGTAAAGAAGATAAAGACAGTAATGGTGTTGCAGCCCACAGCATGTGAAGGCTACTGGTTTTAAAAGTTATTTCTGTTCACACACTACCAAATCTGGATGAAGTTTCAAGTTAAGCTGGTATTACCCACCCCACAAGTATGGGGCTTACCATTTGGCTCCCTGAAGTCCAGTAAAACTGCTCCCATACCCCCCCGACTGGAACTCGCTGAAGGGGGACCAGAGAAGAGCTTCAGGATACTGGATAAACTCTCACCAAAATTCAAAGGGTAGCCAACCACCACTAATGAAGAAAGACAGCAATTGTGCTCTCAATGTACCAAAGGATTCATTGACCATTGTCCTGACCTGACTGGACACAGCTCATCCAAGCAAATGAAACCTGGGCACAGCTAACTAATTAAGGGAAGGTACCCTTCTGCAAAGAACTTTCGAGTTACCAACGTAGTATTCTTGTGATGAAAAACAGACTGGCACAGACTAAGGGAGATGTTAGCAGACTGCCACATTTACTCAGACTGAGGATAAAGTGCACTACAAAGATACAAAAGGTTAAAGGGTTTTGGACTGAACATAATAGGAAACTACAAGGACTACTAATTGTTCACTACAGGACTACAAATAAGATAGCCTCCAGGCACTTCTTTAATGTCTGTACCACATCTACTATAACCAGCATAGTCAGTGCTATGCTTGTGCCCCTTGACCCTGCCCCTGCAGTTAGTCAGCGGACTGGACCAGAAAATAGGAGCCCAGAGTCTGATGGACTACTGGAGGGTCTATTAATTCAGACACTTTTTTCTTCAGCCAATTGTCTGTCAGGTATCAGACCTCCAGGACTGCCTGGTCTGATTGACAGCCCTGAGAACCATTGAAAGCTGGGCATTCCAGAAGTGAATCAGATTGCTCGTCTGTTCCAACAAACTGAGTAAAAACCAGTTTTATGTTTAGGAAGTAAGAATGCAATTCTCATGCTTTTAAAACCTGAGATTGATGCTGAAAAGTGCCAGGAGTAAGACAGACAGTATCAATGAGCTGCATAACAACTGCTGCAGGTTCCACTAGTGGTCACTATAACCAGGTTTCAGTCTGTTACACTTTAATGGTGCAGAGGCCTCAATGTTTAGGTTGAGGTGGACACACAGGGGTTGGATTGATGGAGTCCAGCTGAACCTTCAGAGGGAGGCCATGAAGCAAGCACCAGACAGAGAGTGAAGCAGGTAGATGGAGAGGAAGTCCAGCTGCTTGTGTGAGACTGCAGAGGAGGGAGTTCCAGAATTCCCTTGTAAAGATCTGCCCCTTGCTTATTATTATTGTATGATATTGGTATTATAAATACATGGTCTGTGTATGACATTTCAGTGTGTGTGGAATTTGGCCTGTAAATTCAAGGTGTCAGAGGTTGAGAACTACAGGATATAATTAAACATACCAGGAGGAAAACAGTTAATTGAGACATCCTTCCAGAGACAGTTTATTGCCTGCTACTGCTTTTGAAGTTAGAACTTAAATACAAATTGTATGATGTTTCAAGAGAAAGGTAATTGGGCTTATTCTTCTCCCTTTAGCAACTAGCTGAGGAGTCGTAAAATACCTCAGATCTCACTGGCACAGGAAATCAGCCAAGGGACATGACAGACGTGGGAATATTAAGATCAAATGAAATGTTTAATTAAAGGATGCCATATTTAGGAAATGTTTTTTTTTTCTTCTGCTGTACATTTAACATTAAAATACCTCCTGGTAGAAAATTATGTTTGTAAGAATTAATTCTAAAGGGAGGAGCTAGATGATTCACCAAGGGGGTGGGGAGTTAGAGTTGAAAATGTATCATTGTTTCTGAAATGTGTGATATCATTCTTGGGACTCTAAGAGAAAGACAGTTCTCTGATTTAACAAGCACTTAGAGGAAACACTTAGAGAGAGAGAAGAATTAAGTGTCTGTACCAGAAAGACATGGCAAACAGATTTAAAGAACACTCTACAGATAATGTTAGTGATTTAGTTATTAGTACTGCACCTACACAAAACCAAAAGGCAAAGAAAGGCAAACCAGTAAAACAAAAGTCCAATAATAAAAAAAGATCTAGAGATGAGGAAACATATATCAGTGCAGAGGATGAATGGTTTCAGGTACAGAGCTCAAAAATTACTAAAAGAAGCAAGGGGAAGAATGCTGATGTTTTTAACATCTCCTTCCAAAATACCTTTGACCCCTTAGTCCAACAAGATGTACCTAATACTAGCACCAATGATATACATATACATGATGAACAGACTATTATAAAACATACAGGGTGTCACCAAACAGAAACAAACTCTACTGTACCATTGGTAATGCTTGAACCAGAAACAGATATTAGTAAATGAACTGAGGATTTAAATATCCAAATGGATAGAGTTGGTGGTCCAAGGGATGTAGGAAATATGAACTTAGGAAGTGAGCCTTTATTATGCAAAAAATAGATATTTGTTTTGGGTGACTCCCTAGTGAAAGGACTAGATAGAGCCATATGTGATGAAGATAAAGCAACAAGAAACCTGTCATGCTTTAGAGGGGCAAAGGTATCTGACATTAACAAAATGACAAATTAAATATTGAAACATGATGCACATAACTCTTTAGTTATAACTCATGCTGGAGCCAATAATATATTTTCTCAAACTGAAAAAAAAAGAGGAATTTGTGGACATGACTAATAACTTAGTGGAACTCAGTTGTGATTTTGCATGTTCTGAAATTCTGTCAATACCTAGGGCATCCCAAGAGCAAACAATAAAATTCAAAAAGGTGAATAATTGGCTAAGAATGTGGAGCCTGAAACAAAAGGTTGGATATATAATGCATTGGGAAGAATTTAATGTTAACAACGAATATTTCTGTAGAGATGGGCTGTATCTTAGTAACAAAGGCAATCAAAGATTAAGTATGCAGTTGAAAACACAAATTACTAACTATTTAAACTGACTACAGCGGTGGGCAGGATCATATAAGCATTAAACCAACTAACGGCACAAAAAGAATACACATTAAACATATAAGGACAAGCAAAAATAAAGATAAACATAGGACTCAAAAAGATATAAACATATTATTATTTAATGCTAGGAGCCTACATAATGAAATGGATGAATTGAGATACACACTGGAAAATAAACATATAGATGCGTGTGCTGTATGTGAAACATGGTTTACAAGTAATGATTGGGCACTGACATCCCAGGATACATTAAATTTACCAAATGCAGAAAACAAAAAAAAAGGGGTGAGGAATATGTACTAGAAAGTATAAAAACTGAACTCAAAAAACTAAAGGATGACGATACAGAAGTTCTGTGGGTTGATCTTCACCTAAATAATAAAATACTGACTCTGGGATTAGGATACAGATTCCCCCAGTCTAGATTTACAAGAAAACATGGCATTCCTTAATGAAATAGAAAGCATGGAAGACTCTAATGAGTATATCCTTATGGGGGATTTTAATCTGCCCAACATCAAGTGGTCCTCACTTGAGACTACAGAGTATCTAGAAGAAAAAGTTCCTAGAATTTACATTCTAACACAATTTTGAGCAATTAGTCCAGGAACCTACCAGGGAGAATAATATACTGGATTTAATCCTGACCAATATTAAAAATATAGAGACAGAACCGGTAGAATTACCTCTGCTGGCAGATAGCGATCACTACATGGTACAGTTTAGAGTAAACACAATAAGTAAAGGTAATAATAGTGGAATTACAAAAATCAGAGATTATAATAGAGCTGACTATGATAGTATCAAAAATTGCCTAAATAATTGGAATTGGGTCCAAGAACTAGATGGGAACATAAACCTTCAGGAATAACGGGACATAATGAATACCAAGATTATGTACTGTATAAATACATGGGTACCCTTGAGGATAAAATATAATAATTAAACAAAGAGAATTCCTTTATGGTGGACAAATAAAATAAAAAAAAATCATTATTAAAAAAACATAAGGTGTATTGAAAATATAAGAAATAATTGAATATAAATCATTTAATAAAATACAAAATGTTGGTACAAAAAACTAAAACTCTTATCAGGAAAAAGAAACAGGAACTTGAGGTCCGCCTAGCAATTGATTCAAAACATAACAAAAAAGTTTTTTTTTTTACTATATAGGATCCCTGAGGGTAACCAGAGTAGCATAGGACCATTAAAAATAAATGATACAGTAATCACAAAGAAAATTGAGATGGCTAACGAACTAAACACATACTTTATGAACATGTTCCTTCCAAAGGAGCATATTAAGATTGAGCAGCCAAATACTGAAGAAACAGTGAAATTAATAACTATAAAAGAAGTGAAGGGCATTATTACAAATTTGAAGGAAGACTCCGCACCAGGCCCTGATGGTATAGCCCCAATGTTCCTGAAAAAAATGGTCAATGAATTGTCTGGTCCGCTGGCTGTGTTATATAACATATCCTTAAAATACAGGAGCACTATAAAAGACTGGAGATGTGCTAATATTGTGCCAATACACAAAGGAGGTAGTAAACAGCTTGTGGGGAACTATAGGTCTATTAGCCTTACCTCTGTGATTGGTAAAATGATGGAGAGAATAATCCAAACTAGAACAATGGAACATGTAAGTAAAACTGTAAATTGTGATATATCTCACCATGGTTTTACTTTAGTCAGATCATGCCTAACTAACCTAATCTGTTTTTTTGAGCAGGTTAGTGAAGCTCTGGATCGGGGAATGCCTGTGGATGTCATTTTTTGGACTATGTCAGTGCATTTGATACAGTGTCACATAAAATCTTACTGGAACAACTGCTTAAAATAAATTTGAACAAAAATATTAAGTGGATATCCTCATGATTAAATGGAAGGGAACAACGGGTTGTCTTAAGAGGACATAAATCAAGTTGGGGCCATGTGACAAGTGGGGTCCCTCAGGGTTCAGTGCTGGGCCCCTTGTTGTTCAATATTCTTGTGTCAACAATGTAGACAAACTATCATGTCTGGATTGGTAAATATGCCTACGACTGCAAAATCGGCTGCATAGTCAATAAACCAGAATCGGTTGAAAGGTTCCAGGATTGTTTGAATAATATAGGTGTGTGGGCCAGGGAGAATAAAATGACATTTAATGAATCCAAGTGCAAGGTGATGCACTTTGGAAATAACAACATGGGGACTAGTTATACTATAAATAATACAATAATTCAAACAACCATGGAGGAAAGAGATCTGGGTGTAACCATTACCAATGATCTAAAATTTGAGATACATGCAAAAAAAACTGTCAAGAAATGCTATTCCTTACTGGGCTGCATACACAGACACATTAAGAGTAAGAAGGTTGAGGTCTTGATGCCTCTGTATACAAGTCTCGTCAGGCCTCACTTGGAGTACTGTGCTCCCTTTTGTGCATCAACTACTGCAAGAGGTCTGAGCATGGTGGAGAAGGTTCAGAGAAGGGCTACCAGAAAGTCAAACATCTGGCAAATCTATCATATGAGGACAGACTTAAGTCACTAATCTGTACTCACATGAGTACAGACTATTAAGAGGAGCTCTTATATAGATATATATATAAAACACTCTACATAAAGGAGAAACATTAGATGTTATATGTCTTGAGAAGCAGGTTGGAGTGAGTTCCACTAGATCACATATGGATAAAATTAAATGCCCGATTAATAAAACCCAAAGAAGACAGAGGTTCTTCACACAGAGGGTGCCACTGTTGTGGAACACATTACCTGAATATATTGTTGCCAGTGACACTGTGGAATCCTTTAAAACACAACTGGATGACTATATGGGAGAAATTAAATATAAATACCCCCATTGACTACATGGTGGTGAGTGGCCTTAAGAACTTGTATTTCTACTATGAAACTATGAAACTATGGTAGGAGTTTGGATTTCTGTAACTTTCCTTTTTATTTGTAGATGACTGTGAGATTTGCGAGATTTGTTATGCATGTTATTTTACCTGTTTTTATCATATTCTGGTAAATCACCTTTTCTTTAAGATACTGCCTTGGTGTCTTCTCAGTTTATTTTTGAATGTGAAGTGCCTGTATTTTAAGTCTGACAACTGTTTAAAAGGGTTGATGGTGTTACTAAGCTTGAAAAAGGTAAGAATATACCTAAGGTCTCTTACAGAGTTTTATAGAGTTTTAAGGGTTCATTTTGGAGACCTGGCTAGGTGCCCCAGACAAAGGATTGTACCACAATCCCCAAAGAGGGTACATATCTGAGCCTGTACATTGAGTATGCTAGCATAAGGTTCACAGTTTGAATCCCCCCAGAACTTGAGGCTAAAGGTGATTTTGACCCTAAGCAGACAGAAAGGTTACCCTGTCTGTTACCTGCTCACACTATTGCACTCTGAGGTTGGCACTGTGGGAGCAGAGGGCCTGACCTGTGGAGTGCGTTTGTGACACCTCGCAGTGTGAGGGAGGATCAGCCAGGATGAAACTGTAAGATCAGGGATCAGGGTTTGCTCTGCAGTAAGGAAAATTAATTGGTAATTGAGGCATTGTTTCTTTGCATTTGGCCATGGGGCCATGAAGTGTACAACTAACTTAGGCTCGCGGTCCAAACTACCATTTTAGTAACTGCAGGGCTTTGGGTTTGGGTTTATTTATTTAATGATTTGATTTTCGGAGATACACCTTTGAGCAGCAAGTGCTGTTTTCCAAGGTTCCACAACAATTACATTACATTACATCACATCACATTAAATTAAATTACATCACATTACAGTAAGGCACATTGTCTAGCTCAGGGGGAACTTGGTCAAACAATAACATTCAAGGACAGTTACAGTGATGGCCCAGATAGGGCCTAGTCTAGCACATATGCTATTACAGTTAGTAGAAACCCTGACAGCTTATACATTATGGGAACACATTATTAGCCCGAGTGGGGTTTGGTCTATAGGGCAGCAGGGGTTTTAAAACTTTATTGTTTTGGATAGCCCTCTGGTGGTGGCAGTGGGCAGCAGGCAATTGACAGTCACCATAGTTATCACATGTAGCAGCAGCATGCTGCCATCTTTACCAGTTTTTTTTTTCAGGGACAACTTAAACGGCAAAATCTTGGGTAGGCCCCATATGGGTTCTGGGAGATCATTCATTCAGTATGCAGCCCGGGTGGCAAATAAGCATTTCCCTGGGCTCGTTTTACAGTAGCAGACATTGAAGGGTTATCTAGTCATACTCCTGGTTGAGTAGTTATTAGTAACCAGGCAACGAAGATCACTGATAGCTGACGGGGTGAGGCTCCGTTGGGCTTTTCTCGCCAGGAGGCATGTCTGGTATTAAAGCCTTTCACGGAGTGGGAGCCATCCAGTTTGGGAGTACAGGGAGCAGGTGTGTGTTACTCTGTCTGCATTGCAAACAAAGTAGCATCCTTCATGGAGGACCAGTTGTGTCCTATTTAGGATCATCTCACAGACCACACCATATATGGGGAGACCATCATCTATGATTGGGAGTATTGTTGCGGAGACTGTCCAGATGTCTTGCTTCCAGAGTAAGGTTCAATTTTTGCCTGTAGAGTGCTCCAAGTTTTTGATTAGTATGGTTTGTTATGTTGTCAACATGGGTGGCAAATGAGAGGGTGTCATCTAGGGTGATACCCAGGTAACTGAAGGTTTCAACTTGTTCTAGGGCTGTGCCATGTGTTCTGAGGATGACCAGCGGGGGTGCCTTCTCTTAATTTTGTTGCCCTGCAAACAACATTGTTTTAGTTTTTCTGTAGTTTAGAACAAGTTTGTTCCCTTTAAACCATTCTTCAAGGGCCTTGAAACTGGTTTGGAGATCACTGGTAAGAGTAGCCATTTGGGAGTTACTGTTGTAGATTACCGCATCATCAGCATATAGTATCATTTTGAAATGGGGACAAGCTTCAGGAAGTCTGTTGATGAAAAGGCGGAAGAGGAGAGGGCCAAGTATTGACCCTGTGGGACCCCAACTGTGACCCTTTTGACATTTGAGAGTACCCTATTGATCTTGACTCTCTGTGATCTTCCTGAAAGGTAACATCTAAACCAAGAGAGGGTTTCAGTTGAGAGGCCAAGTGCAGCTAGCTTATATAGAAGCAGTTGGTGATTTATAAGGTAAAATGCCTTCGTCAAGTCTATATATATAGCGCCTACCAATTGGCGTTTGTCAAGAGCTGTGTGTACATTGTTGGTGTACTCAACAAGTGCAGTACCAGTGCTATGGAGGTTTCGGTTGCTGTGTTGTTGCTTACAGAGCAGGTTATATTTGTTTAGGTAGGAGACTAGCTGGTCAGAAGCAATTTTCTCTAGAGCCTTGGACAGAGGGGAGATGATGGAGATCGGTCTATATTGGCTACATTGGTGCGTTCTCCACTTTTATAAACTGGTATTACAATGGCAGCTTTCCAGGTTTAAGGGAACTGGGAGAGTTGTAAGGACATATTGAAGATTTTGGACAAGAGAGTTGCTAGTACATCCAGAGCTTGGGCTAGTAGCTTCATATCTACCATGTCTCCGCCCATTCTTGTTTTGCCTAGGACCTTTTTAATATAGTTAACGGTGTCCTTCACTGTGACATGCTTGAAGTAGAACGCTGGAGGATCCATTTCAGTGCCAGTTGAAGTGCTTTGTCCAACGTGTTTTTTGTTGTTGCTTGGAGCCTGGTATGGGGGGAGGAATGTGGTCGGATCAGTGAAGGCCTCATTGAAGATATCTGCTATTTCAGAGGGCTCAACGGTGCTTTTTCCCTTGCAGTTTACCATGGAAGGAGATGCTTTGGTGTTGCTGCCAAGGAGGTCTTTTAGGCAGTCCCAAAATCTCTTCCCATTAGACCAAGTTTTTACCTGTTTTTCTTTTAAGAAATCTGCTTTTACTTTCCTGATGTTGCGGGTGCATCTGTTGCAGGCTGCTTTGTATTTCTGCATGTCTGCTGGCAGGCCAGAATCCTTTGCACGGTACCATAGATTATCCCTGACCTGAAACTGAGCAAGTAACACAGGTGTGATCCATTCTGATGTTATCCTTTCAATTTTATGCTTTTTAAGGGGTGCAAATTTGTCGAAGGCCATATCAAACTGGTAAATAAAGTCGTCTAGTGCAGAGTTGACATCTGGGATATGGAAGCTCCAGTTCACTTGGGACAAGTAGAATTTGAATGCGGTCATTGACTCGTTCAGGAGGAATCTGTAGCTGATGGTTTTGGGGGGAATCCTAGGCTTTCTAGAGGACTATTCACAGAGTACAGGCGAATGGTCACTGATGGCGTCAGCCAGAACCTCAACCCTGGTTATCTTTTCCAGGTGCGTGGCTAGGGTCCAATCTATTAGGGTTTTTGTCCCTCTTTTGTAATTAGTCCTTGTGTAGTCCTGAACCATCTGGGTTAGGAACAGGCTGGCAACCAGATTGTTGTGGGAGGCACTAGTTTTAGCCAACTAATGTATGTTAAAGTCCCCCATGACTATTGTTTCACCCTTAGGGAAGGTTAGAGCAGGTCTGAGTTTATATGAGTAGTCACTCACATATAAATTTAAAGTGTGCCACCACCAGCCAACCAGCTGCACCTATTCAGTTCTGGGTACCCAGTAACTTTAAGGGAGCTCCATATACTGGTGAAATAAGGGAACTAGTGGTACCAGATGGGAGAGGGCAGTGTCTTCCAGTGCATGAGGGCCACATCATTCAGCTGCTGTGTCTATTGTGATTTCAGGGTTTATGGTATGATGGAGCTGTGTCTTAAAGGGCCTTTTAAGTGACCTAAAAAGCATTAGTTTGACCATGCCTGCTTAGGGTATGTTGTAGCCCCTGTTTGCATATAGTTTTAGGCTGGGTATACCTAGGGCACTGGAAGACTGATCATTTTGCAACACACCACCTTTTCTGCACTAACCCCCTTTTCCATTTTAGGGTGCATCCCTAAATAAAGTTGTGTTTGTTGAATGCCACTGATCTTTATTGTCTACCTAGTAGCAGTGCATGCTACTTGGAGGAACCTGTCTGCCATTCATAGGTGTCCATGGAAGTTATGACCACAATGGGGAGGAAGTATGCAGGTGCAGCACCCCAGGGGATTGTACTGACCAGTCACCTGGTCCATTTGAACCTTTCTCAGGGTGGAGGCACCAAGGTATTTCTACTATCTATCTACAAGCTCACCACACTAGTGAAAAAAATAAAATGAAGCCAGGATCCCCAAAACATCTAGGGCAGCCCAGTGGCATTGTAAGTAGAGATGCAGCAAAGTTTTACTTTGATTGCAAAGTTCCAACAAAGTCACCTAGTTTGATTTCTCAAAGCACTTTACGAAATTGGTCATTCTGTGGCAACTTCAAATTTGAAAAACTCTGCATATAACTTTGCATTAGACATTGCTTTATGACCAACTCAGGTGAAGCTTCCTCAGAAAAAGACTATAGGTCATATGCAGCAGTTCCTGCAGGTCACATGATACAGCTCTGTTTACCTTGTGTCCAGTTTCACTTCACAGTCTGTGTGAGTGAGTGGATGGAAACAGATCTGCTACATTTTGAGTGTTGAAAAAACAGATTATACATCAACATTTTACAGCTTTTTGGTATTTTATACATCTTTTGTTGTCTTAGAAGTTTGTTAGAAATTGTTTAGTTGTGGTTTAGGTCTGATTTTCTTTATATGATTGTACTTTTTTCTACAGCATTCTATCTGTATTTTCCTTTTACTTCTGTGTTCAAACATTATGGTTCTATGAATTCTTATTTAATTACTATTTATAACTTGTTTTTTTCCCATGTTTCTAGTTTTTCCATATTCACTTTCTTTGTGTTCTTTTTACTTTTCATACTTTTTCTTTGAAATAAAGATGAGTGGAGATGGAAAAGAAAGTGGGAGGAGTAGAAGTTACAGTGAGTAAGAGAAGAGAGGGACGGTCACACAGTCAACAAATGGGACACCATCCTATCTGTCTGAAGAGGACACCTTTACGAGTGGCACCACCAGCACCGGGTGTTGGAGAAAGGGCCAGCAAGAAGCAGTAGCAGCAATGGCTTCTTTGTCTGCAGAACTCCCACCCTGCCCACAGTGCAGCAGCATCAAGTATCAGGGCCTCCAGTTAACACCACTGTTCTGCTGCACGAAGAACCTGCAAGGAATAAACCCCCTCTACCCCCCTTCCCTGTGGTGCTGCTGCTATCACTGTCTGATCTCTTTGAGGAGGAGCCCTCCTGAGGCCATCCATTTCTGACTCATCCCCTACACAGCAGCACAAGTCCCCAGCTGGTAATTTTTTGATTTGTACCATGCTGTCAACAGTGTTGTGATATGTAAACTGTTCCAGACAGTTGTTCATCATGGTAAACGGGGCAGCCACTTGGGCACTGGTGTGCAGCACAACCACCTTATAGTAAGGCACCACTGTGAGTGGGAGGAATACAAGAAGGCAACTGAGAGGGCTGGATGTGGTGCCACTACTAGTGGTCCTTCTGTACTGCGGGAGGAGCAGCACAGCAAGTGATGGTGAGGTGTGCAGATGCCAGAGAGGGCACTGATGAGGGAAGTGGTACCTGCAGTCAGATTCAGGGACTGCTGCCAGGGAGAGCACATGAGGACCCCAGCTGCAGATCTTCCTCTTTCAAGTTCTTGGTTAAGAGATGAAGTGCCATGACTCAGCATAGACACAGGGGACCTCAGACCCAGAGTTGTGTCCATGGAGGCCACACCTCAGATGCTCCTGTCAAACCAACAGACTGTTTGAGGGAAAGGAGGAACTCCATGGTGGGGGAGCACCCCCAGTCCCACCCAGGCCATAGTTATGAATGCACACCATATGTCTTAAATTCTAATTTCCCTTATTTTTCTCATGTCCCAGAAATTATGTTTACATACTTGGTGCATACTGCTGCACTGTGTCAGTCAATCTCCCACCACAGCAACAGCACCTCTAAGCTGTAATTCAATTTAGTGCCCAGAAATCCACAATATATGAACAGCTCATTTCCCATTTATCTCAAGTCCCAGAAACGATATATAGTGTATTGTGGAACACTATACTAAGTTGATTTTCCACCATATGAAATCTTTTTCCGGCCACAGTGACAATAATGAATGGAATGCTGTACTGACCGTACGTGTAGAACAGCATTCCATTTATTTAAACTGAGAAGCTCGAGCTGTGTTTTCAAAGTACAAACAGAAAACCGCTGTGTGTCAGTATTAATATGAAACACACTGAAAATGGCCATGGTGGTTTTCAGACAAGGTATCAGTTTATTATACATAATGGGAAAAGCTGTATCAACCAGATTTGAGCTGTAAAAAGGTTTTTTACTTGCAGGTTTCGGCCCCTGGACTGTTTCTTTCCTCACTAAGTGAGACGTCTGGCCACCATGTTTTTTTTTCTAAATGCCTCCCACTGTCGAGCGGCAACCAGTCGGAGTGTGTGCTGCTAATGTATGGATGCCCAGTCCCTAGCAACCACACAACTCCGTGTCCTAGCGCTGTGAGACAACAATTTCCTTGACTATGAGGTAAATAAATTTTTTAAGCCTAAAAAATTTTATTAAAATAATTTGTGGGGCACCATACACTATAAAAAATACAAGATGGAGAACCCCATGCAGAACTGTGTGTTCTGTCACTCGAGTCTGATTTCATGGACCTCGAGCTTCGCTCTCAAGGTCACAGGGAATCAGACCCCTCTGTGTCAGAACACACTGGTTCTACATGGTTACCCATCCAGTATTGTCTATCTACTTGCTACAAGCTGTTGCACTGTGTCAGTCAGTCTCCCACCACAGCAACAGCGCCTCTACGTTGTAATCCACTTTAGTGCCCAGAAATCCACAGTATATGAAAATCTTATTTCCCATTTTTCTCAAGTCCCAGACATTATACATACTTGCTACATACTGCTGCACTGTGTCAGTCAGTCTTCCACCACAGCAATGGCACCTCTAAGTTGCAATTAACTTTAATGCCCAGATATGCACAATGAAGGCTATGCATTTATGCAGGCCAGATAGGGGCCATTCTCATATACCCAGCCTGTGTAGCTATGCACCCAGGGACTGGCACAGGGTGCATGGTATGCACAGCTGTATGCCCCTTGCCCCTGCAGGGCACCTGTCCATGGACCTGACTCTGCAGTGCACAGCTACACAGGGGAGGATTGAGGGACACAGGTGGGCATCCAGTTGGATGCCTGTCCTGGGTCCCGCAAAAGATCCCTTGCTCCATGCAGGTAGGCAATACTGGCTAGCCACAGGTCTACTGTTTTCTAAAACTATGGGTGAGTGCCAGAATGGGTACTCCCAGCCCTCCCTGTTGGTCCAGTGGGCTGGGGCATCATGGTGGGGGGATTCCCTGTCCTACTGCAGCCAGAAGATCTCATTGGAGGGTGCACAAAAGATACAGCAGGGTCCCTGCTGCTGTATCTTCCCCCCCTCCCTTGCCCAGCACTCTGCACCTTCTTGAATGGCGTGGTGTGTTGGCACACCCACAGACATGTCCCTGGACCGGCCATGTGCATAGTGGTTTGAATGTCTGGGGGATCAGGTGTGGAAGGGTTGTACATCCCTTCTGTGGATGTCACTGGGGATCCACTGGACTCCTGTATTATGGTAATAGACTTAGGGTTGCCTACGCACCCCGGATGCACAGCACATAGGTGACCCACATCTTAAGGTATAGGGCAAAATATATGAAAATCCCATTTCCCATTTTTTCTCAAGTCCCAAAAATTATATATACTTGTTACATGTCACTGCCCTATATCAGTCAGTTTCCCTATACACCTCAAGATGGCCGCCATGTTGGGTGTGCTGTCGGCAAGAGCTCTATGACTGTTTGTGGAGCCCTGTAATCTTTGTGAGTTTTGTGCCATTTGTGGCTTTATTCATCCCACTGGTTTAGCACTTTAAGTGCTGTTGTTTTTAGTGCTGTTTTAGTGCCATTTTATTTGCCCCTTTTGTCAATTTTTAGAGTAATGTAGTAGTAGCCTGGGTTTTAGCGATAGCTAGGGGACTAAGTGAGTGAGAGTAGTGAGCTGACCTTTTTATTTGTTAGTGTTAGGCGCAGAATGTAAGCCATCCCTTACAGCAGGTGGAACAAATAACAAAGGATCATAATCTTGCAGGTTATTTTTCTCTGCCATCTCTTGCCACACTGTGTTTTGGATTATGGAGTGTCAGCTTGTTTGTTCAGTCCTGGAACTATAACTTTTGTCCCAAGTTGTTGGCATTGAGTGCCAGTAGGTTGTGTCTCAGCTTGCTGATAGCTGTCTCCAGTTTCCTTTGGGACACTTCAGATATTTGTGAAGCAATCAACTGCTGCCCCAGTTATTGCCAGGTTGTGAAAACAGCTGAAGTAAAGAAGACTGTTGGTGTTGAGTCGACAGAGTATGTGTGTGGAGCAATGTACCCTCTAATTTTTAGTCTCTGTGGGTGGGTGACTGTTATGTGTGTGCGGCACTTTGTGCAAAAAAAATTGATTCATGTGTGCAAATTGGGTGGTCCAAACAAGTGATGTATTTTATTGCCAGTAAACAGTAGAAAATATAACCAAACACTCAAATACTCAATGCAAAGTATAAATATACATTCTGACACAGTCCAAAGCTTGGATGTGCATTGTGCGCCATAACAGTATAAACTGGAAACATGTAAACTATGTATATTTTAAAGTCTTGCATGCATCTAAAAGGGGTGTTGCTGATGATGCATTGCTAAGAAATCAACATATACTGTTTTTCTCTCCTGTCTTTCCCATTCTTCCAGTGGACTTATATTTTATTAAGATCCATTTTTCCACCAGATGTTAAAAACTATTTTGTTCGCATCAGTATATCTAAATAGCTTTCTTCCAAGCATTTTCTTTGTTTGCTCTTAATGCAGTTCATGAGGCTGAAGCCTCTTTCACAGTCAGCACTAGAAGCTTGGAATGTTTTAGTAGTAGTAGCAGTACAATTTATTGTTCAGCATAAAGCAGTTACGATATACTAAAATCAGGACAAAATACATAGTAAATATAAACAGACAATAAATAAATCAACAAGGAACTTAAATATCTTTACAGTGCAATTCAATTTAACAGAGTACCTTTTCATATAAAAAAACCTCCACAGGACTTCAAATCCCCCTAATAAACTTTACAAATGAGTTGAGATTAAAAATTTTGCAAAGATCTCTTCCATGTTCTTCTCTTTCATAGTAAACTAATATTCCAAAGATCCTCCAGGGGGAGGCTGAGCTCCTCCCAGCAGTTTTTTCCTAGTTGATTCGTACCTAGGACACAAGAGTACCACATGTTTGAGATCATCTATAGTCCCCATTCCACATTTACAATATGGAAAAAGTACCCCCTCTCTTTTGTCTGAAATGAATGCATTGCGCATTATAGTTTTCAGTTCCGAATCTTGTATAGATTCTTTTTTGTTTAGCACAGGTTAAAAAAGAGAGATAAGGCTCATATCCCCATGAAATCTTTACTTTTTTATAAAATCCATATAGCTTAAGCTTGGAGAGTTGAATATAGAAAGAATGTATGTCTTAAATCAGTAAGTCTCAATTTGACATCCTGCCTAATCTCCTCAAATGGTCTCATGTAAATTTTATATAAGAAGTGGCCCAATACAGCCAGCATTATTGTTTCCTTAATAAGTTGAATAAAGGGATGTACATATCCCACGCTGGCCAATTTGATGGCTTCCACTACACACATTCTGGGATATCTTTTTTGGGGCAAAAGAAAAAGTTTCAACTGAAAGAGAATCTGTCGTTCACAGATGAGAGAAGTCAAGGAATGTTGTCCTACCTCCAAGGTAAGAATACAGCTTGGAGTTCCATTTAAAAATATTAAGATGTATCTATAGAGTTTATTCAGAATTATTTCTAATTCTCTAACCTTAGTATAACCCCAGATTTCAGAGGCATATAACATGCTCATTCTTATTTTGACATTAACAACTCTTAATACCCCGCTCACTGATGACTTCCCCATCTTGCTGTTAAATATTTTTAGGGCATTTACAGAAAATCCCATTTTAAATTGAATGGCCTCCAAATGTTTGGTCCAAGATAGGCTATAGGCAAAATGGGCACCTAAACAGTCATAACACTTAACAGTGTCTGTATGGTTACTGTTTAGTCTAAAGCCTACTGCATTCTTGGTTTGAGAACCAAATACTACAATGTTGGTCTTACCGAGATTAACTTTTAGTTTTGTTTGAGAACAGAGAGATTCAAAGTGATCCAATTTTCTTTTAAGACCTAGGACTGAAGTAGAGAGCAAGGCTAAATCGTCTGCATATGCTAAACATTCAATCCTTTGATCATTAATTTTTGGAGTATGAAAATCTGGATTACCTAGCTGATCCAAGACTGTATTAATGTAGATGTTAAATAGAGTGGGGGCCAAAATACACCCCCTGTCTGCCCCCCACATTTGTCTCAAATCTATCAGATGACCATATTGATTATACTGGACCGTTGCCCACGTATTTTCATAGAGTCTATTAATAATATCAAGAAGTGAGGCCTCCAAATTCAGATCCCTTAATGTAGCCCAAAGGATTTTTCTACTAATGCTGTCACAGGCCAAGGAGAAGTCCACAAAACAGCAATATAATCTGTTTTTTTTCTTACTTTAGTATACTTCCAGATCAGGTGCTGAAGCACATAAAAGTGTTGTACTGTAGAACAGTCCTTCCAGAAACCGTTCTGTTCCTCATTCAATACTGAGTTCTCCTTGACCCATGACAGCAATCTGCCCAAAATTATCCCAGAGAAAATCTTCTGTGAAACATCTATCAAACTATTAGGCCTATACATCCTTGGGTCATTCAGATCCTCTTTTTTAAAAAATTGGGAAGATAACACTACTTGCCCAACTGGCAGGGTAAGAGTACCCCTGAACCAGGCCATTAAACAGCAAAAGAAGAAAAGGAATCCATCAGTTGGTAAAAACCTTATAGAGATCATCTAAGACCCCATCCTTCCCTGGTGCTTTATTTGCCTTAAGGCCAATCAGTGCCATCTGGATTTCGTCCTCTGTGATCAAGATAGGTCTTGGAAAAATTCCATCCTCCTGTATTTTGAAAGCATCAGGTGTCTCCTGCTCTTCATCAGAATAATAGAGCTTAGAGAAATGAGATGCCCAAAATTCAGGTGTAATATAGGCTTCAATCCTATTGGCATATCTATTAAATCCCTGGGCATCAATATCCCAAAATCGCCTTCCACCCCTATCCAAAACAGCCTGCCTTAGTTTTTCCCAAAGTCCCTGAGTATGTTTATGTCTCTCCCATTCGAGAATTTTCCTATATTTTTCTCTTTCAGTCTAGCAATTTAAAATCTGCTGCAGACTTATTTCTTTTCTTCTTATGCTGTCTTAATTTTCCTCCAAACTCTTTCTTTGCCTGTAGGCATACTGAATTAAACTAAGACTTTTTATAAAGGGACCTAGGATGGTATGTTGTTTTACATCTAGGTCCAAGTAAAGAAAGAATAGTTTCCCAATTCTCCAAAATATTAAAGGGCTTACTTTTGTCCAGGACCAACTCGTTAATATCACCTAAGACTCCTGTACTAAGAATTTCTTTGAAACTAGCTTGATGAATCGACTCCATCCAATCCTTCTCTTGTTTATGACTTTCAGACTCTTCCTGTTGTGCCTCACTCCCTAATGTTCCAAAAGGGCATTTTATGTTAATTACAATAGCACAGTGTGCAGATTCCAATCTGTCCATGACCTCTAACTTTTGCTTCAGCTTTATTGCTTCCAAATTGGTCTAAACCTGATCAGGGGTTGAAGAGCTAGTAGGTCCTCTACACGTTAAGGATCCGACTAGATCAACCTAAGTTTTACCATTTAAAATACAGAAATTCCTACTGGCCAAGCCCACTAGCAATTCCTTACTTCTGAGGTTAGATTTTAGATCCTGAGCAGTCCTAGTATATGAGATATTTGGAATAATTATAGATATTGTATGGATCATATCTGAATATACATCCTCCAAGAAATGAGAAGGAATATTGGCACTAAAGTCTCCCAAAATAATTATAGGACAAGTTATACTCTTATCTGACAATTCATCAAGTGCCATTTTCAGATCCTATATGAAAAGGTCAGCGGGATCAGTAGCTCTGTTGCGAGGGGGCAAGTATATGTTGCAGAGAATGATCTTCTCTTGTCCCTTGCTAATCATTAGAGCCAAAATACCCTCTGACTTAGTAGAAATGTTAGTGATCTGAAAATGTAGCAAAGTTTTGATAAAAAGGGAAATATCCCCTCTGAACCTTCCAAACTTTTTATCTTTATTTGCTGGCAGAGTAAAGACAGAATATCCAACCAATTTGGGAGTTACATTTTCTGTACATCATGTTTCTTGCAGTCCAATAATATCAAAATTATCCAGAAATCTCACTGCTCCATGGTCAATTATTTTAAGATGGATGCCCTCAATATTCCTGAAAGTATAGAAAGGGCATCCACATCTCAGTCCCCAGCTCCCGTATCCAACTCCAGCTGGCATTCGGAGTTCATTTGTTTGATATTATCTACAGGCTGCATTTGTCAGGCTTAATCAATAACTGTCAGCGCCGAGTAGGTCTAAAACTGTGGGAAAATTCAAGAATGCATGGGACAAACATAAGGCAATTCTTGTGGGGGGGCAGGAAGATATAGGCTGTTGGTTAACTAGGATCTGCGGCCTATCCTGTAGGTAGTGAAATGGGCAGACTAGATGGGCCTAGCGGTCCTTATCTGCCGTCAAAGTCTATGTTTCTATGTTTCTATGCTGGCTATTGTCAAGCTCAGTGGGGGTTTTAAAATGTATTTTTGCAATGTAGTGAGTGAGTCAGTGTGATATGAGAGGAGATGCATTTAAGAGTCTGTATTTCTCTTCCATTCTGGATCCATACTAAGCACAGTCTGAATTTATGAAATTAAATGAAAAGGAATTTTTTTGCATTGTCATTTCTTGTTGTCCATTTTAGAATTACCATCTCCATGTAGCCAACATGGGAAACCTTTTACAAGCACTGATTCACTGAATCTCAAATGTGTGCATAATGTGAGACCCTGTTTTAAAGAGAAGCACAATCTCATCTCTCTAGACATATGTACAGTCCATGTCTCAGCCTGCTAATTGAGAAGGTTATACCCATCCCAGCCCCCAACAAATACATAAAAAAAATGACACAGTCAGTAGGTTGCTTTGATGCTTTTATTGTAAACAAAAACTATAGTTTTCCCATTTTCTTGTACTGAAAAAAAAAATGAACACGCTTTCAATGGTGAGGATTTAAATCCATTATAAACACATTTTGTATGTGAGACGCTGCTTGGGGAGGAGGCAGATACACTGAAGTTGTGCAACTTTAAAACTAAAATGATATAATATACACCCTATGTCAGAGAATCTCTCGCATTGCTTTGTTGGGGGAATCTACCAAACAAATAAAACATGCCATTTCTGTGAACAGAAGGGGAATACCGTACATTATCAAGTACTGTCTTACTGAAAAGAGGTGTCGAGCTGAAACATTGCTGTAACTGCAAAGCCAATTGGTTGGAATTTTGCAGATTGGTTCCATTGTTCAGTAAGTGGAACAAGAGCGAGATGGCTGGCTTGTTAACTGCTGGCTTGTTAAAGTTAATGGATTGTGGCCTCAGGGGTGGGCATACAATGTTTCTTTCCCATTCACTTCCATGTCCTGCTGTCTGAGTCTTAAATCTGAGTGATGACTGTAGTCACTACTTCATGAACATGAGGATCCCTGTCAGCTGCTTTGTGCGCTACTACTGAAGCTGTGTGCGGGTTATTTCTGACTGCTGTGCGGGCGCACATGTGCACACCTTAGGGGGAACACAGGTGTGGAGTTATCAGAGGAAGATGGTCTGCATTGCATCTGGTACTGAGAGAGCTGGACGGCTCATTTTAGTGCAGTTCAAAAGTTTTGATCTAGGAAGCCTCAGCAAAATTCTGTCAGACTAAGCACTGAAATAGCTATTCCCTTTTAGCTGCCTTTGCTGGAATGGGGCTAGTGAGAGCTGTACCTGTTTGTTTAGAGGGAACCTTTGGATCTGAGCTCTGTGGCATTTACTTGAAGCAGTCCTGGCAAGACAGTACCAGTTCCCTGTAAAGTTAACTATGTTTGTCAGCCTGCCAAGGGGCTAACAAGTGACTGTCCTTATGAGACACTGAGATCAGTGGCTTACTTCAGGCACTAAGTTTAATGGACTTTTAGTGGTCTATTGGCACTTGTCTTATTTGAGTATTTATGCTGTGGGTGGGAAGGGCGGTGCTGGTTGGTGGGGGTTGTTTTGAATAGAGACTATACTGTATTTTATTTATTGGTCTATTAAGGAGTGTGTATGGTGGGTTGTGTGTGTTAGAGTATCAGATACTGTTTATTGTGTGAGTTAGGATGTGAATGCTGAATAGTGTACATGTTTTGGATTAATTTCTTTTTGGGATTGGGGGTTGTGGTGTGCAGTTTTTAAGTAGTCCCAGCTACTCCCCATCCTTACTTAGAAACCTGCGCCCCTTCTGCCCCCCCACCCACCAGCTGCTGTATATCAGCAGTGTAGGGAGGTGGGGATGGGAAAGAGGAGTAGGAAGACAAAGAGGGTTGTGTTAATGGCTGATGGGGAGGCACCAGTTGGGTCAGTGAGGACCAGGAGATGCCCAGGGAAGAAAAGGGGACTGGAGTGATGTCAGCCATGCTTAGTTCCTTTACCAAGGGAACCCACCAGACTGAGTGGGCAGGCAGCTGAGGGGCAGCTTTCTCCTTTCATCCACTTTGGGCAGTATTTTGCAATGCCAGGTTGGTAAGAAATAAATCTAATACTATTATAGCAGATCTTGTTTCTTCGGTCAACCTAGATTGCATCACCGAGACCTGGCTGGGGGATGATTCTGGTCCAGTACTGGAGTTGGTGGTCCTGGTGGGGTTCTTAGTGGTTCACTGCCTAAAGAGGAATTGCAGGGGATGGGGAGTGGCCATCTGTTTTAGATCTGAGCTGAACCTGGTGGTGCACCCAGTACAGAATACCTCATCGTTTGAATGCATGGACATGCATGGAGGTCCAAGTGCAGGTTGCAGGATCCTCCTTGTGTACCATCCCCTGGGATATGAAGGGAAGTTCCTGCAGGAAATCATGGCTTTCATTGCCAATAGGGTTTTGGAGTTGCCAAGATGGTTCATTCTTGGTGACTTTAATGCCTGGGTCAACAATGAGAGCTTGCAGTTTGCTCAGGATTTCCACCAGACCACAGAATTTCTGTGCCTTGCACAAGTGATTACTTCTGGAGCCTACTTCCAAGGTCATGCCTTAGACCTGATATTCTTGCTGGAGTTTGAGATTAATGATCTTGAAATTGATCCAGTCATTTGGTCGGATCATTGCGTCATCAGGTTTAGTTTCATGGCCCACCATTGTAGTCCATCCCCTGTGGAGGTTGTCTGGTTCTGCCCTTTAAAAGGGCTCCATCCAGAAGGACTGATCACAGTATTAGACATCTCAGTTGTGTTGAAGGCATGCACTGGTGGGCCAGAGACAGCAGTGGTGGCCTACAATTCAGCCATCACTGAGGCCTTTGACCTCCTTGCACCAGTCCGTGTACTCCCATTGCTGTTGTGCCTTGGCTCACCATGGTTCAATGGGGAGCTGAGGGTGATGAAAACCAAAGGGTGAAGGTTGGAGCATTACTGAAGAGTCCAGGGCCCAAGAGGATAAACTGGTTATGATGTCTCATTATGATGAGTATCAGAAAGCAATCACTCATATGAAGGCAGCTTTTCTGTCTAGGGAGATTGCTGCTGGGAGGAACCAACCTACTCAGCTCTTCTGGACAGTAGACAGGCTTTTACATCCAGCCTATCTGGAGCACATTAGAGGTTTTTCACTCACAAAGTGTGAGGAGTTTGCTCCATTCTTCTTGGACAGGGTGTCCTCCATTAGGGCCAGGATTAACCCAAGTGGGTTGTTACAACCCATCAAGGTGAAGCCTGAGAGTCAGGGTCTGGTTCAGTGGTCCTGGAGAGAGTTTCAGCCGGTGACAGTGATTGAGGTGTGTGAGGTAATCTCTGAGCTGTGGCCAACTTTTTGTAACCTGGATCCGGGCCCAACATGACTGTTAGTGAGCTGTGTGGGGCATCTAAGTCCGGTGTTTGCTGAGATTGTCTGGTGCTCCTTATTGGAGGGTTTGTTTCTGAAGTCATTGAAAGGTACTTTTGTGAAGCTTCTGCTGAGACAGCCATCTTTAGACCCAAACGTCTTGGTGAGCTACCGACCTGTCTCTAACCTTCCCTTTTTGGGAAAGGTTATTGAGAAAGTGGTTGTGCTACAGCCCAAGGCACACCTTACAACCTTTAACATCTACAAGCCCCTTCAATCTGGGTTCAAGGTTCAGCACAGAGACTGCACTGGTCTGAGGGCTCAATAACTTGCTCAGGGTGAGGGATGGGGAGAGTGGTCAATTCTCATTCTCCTTGATCTCTTGTCAGTGTTTGACACTGTGGACCATGGGTTGTTACTGGACCAACTAAGAGGATACACAGGACTCACCAGCAAGGTCATCAACTGGTTTGAATCCTATCTTAAAAACAGGACCCAGAGGGTTGTGATGGCAGAATACTTCTCGCAATTGGTGGCTATGTCCTGTGGAGTACCCCAGAGTTCAGTCTTGTCACCCATGTTGATCGCAGTGTACATGCTGCCCCTGGATGAGATCATTAGATGGTATGGGCTTGGGTTTCATTGTTATGCCGATGATACTCAGCTCTTGCATCTGGGACACTGGGTGCAATCAATGTACTTAATAAGTACTTGTCCAAGATCCAGACTTGGATGTCTTCAAGCTGGTTGAGACTGAACCCTGAGAAAACTGACGTGCTAGTGGTGAAGCCAGGTTGAAAGGTGGGAGCAGAGGCTTCCAAGGGGTGAGACTGGGCTTTGGCCCAGCCCCTCTAGGTTATTAGCCTCCACGGTAAAAAATCTGGGAGCCAATCTGGACAATGGGCTAACACTGGAGGCTCAGGAAGAGGCAGTTGTCTGGAGTGGCTTTTACCATCTGTGAAATATCAGCTGGAGTAAGTCTCTTGTCCCACCTGATGACCTGGCCACACTGATACACGCATTTGTGACCTCGAGGCTCAACTACTGCAACGCTTTATACCTTGGGGTCAAGGGAGGTGTGCTGCAACACCTGCTACTGCTGCAGAGCACTGTGGCCCAGCTACTGACAGGCCTGTCAAGATCCTGTCATTTGTCACAGAGACTGTGTGAGCTACATTGGCTGCCAATGAACTGGCATATCTCCTTTAAAGTTGGTCTTCTGACCTACAAATCCCTTCACAGGCTGGGTCCAGGTTACCTTTCAGAGCTCCTGAATACTCACATTCCTGGATGTCATCTTCACTCCACCGAGGAGGGCCTCCTTGTAGTCCCAAAGGCAAGACTAAAATCTTCTGAGGACAGGACATTTGAGGTGGTAGCCCTGATCCTATGGAATTCTTTGCATATGACTTGGTAATAGATTAGAACAGCACTTCCTGAATAGTGGTGTCTAAACCATGCTGCAGGAACTGCATAAACCTGAATAGCAACAAGGGTAGAATAGCAAATGTCAATTACCGCTAACCCTGTAGCTATTTGGGCAATGAAGGAGCAGGAGAGGAAGTGGAGAAGTAGACAAAAAGTGTGGATGTTGGCTGAGCTGTTTCCGTGGCAGAGAGGGCTAAGACAGCAGCAGATTAGGTGGTACAGCTCAGGAGACCTGGGTTCTGTCAGGGATTGTTGTGGTTTTGTATTTTTAATTTTTTTTATTTTAGTCTTTGGTAACCAGGTGAGGCCCACTAGGCACAAGTGCCTGTTTTCAAGGGTGACCTGGGAGCACTGGGCGGTTAAGTGACTTGTTCAGAGTCACCCAGTATGCAAGTGGAGGTTGTGAGAATCAAACTCAGGTCTGGCCTGCTGGATTTATCAAGCTCATTCACACCTTGTTCCTCTAACCTCTAGGCTATGCTGCTAGCCATTGTTTTGTGTATGGCTGAATCTGGTCCCCCCTCCAACTTTCACCACACAAAAACAGAAGTTGTGGTTTCGTTTTTTTTTTATTGCTTTGTACATGGCTGAATCCGGTCCCCCCTCCCCCAACTTTCACCCTGTCCCAAGTTCTCCTTGTGGAGTTGAGTATTTAGAAATTGGGGTGGGGGGGGCAGAGCCCCCCACATAAACACAAGTTGTGGTTTCTTTTAGTCACATAGTAGTGGTCCTCCATATGTTTTGCAGCCACTACCATTGGCAATATTTTTGTTGTCGGTGTAATGGATGGGAACTTGTGTTGCCAATGGCATTTTGACAGTGCGGTTTTTAACTGCGCTGTTTATGCTGTTGCAATTCTAACCTAGTGCTGGACTTTAAGGGAGGCCCCTTCTGTGGAAGCCTTTAAATGGAGTCTGAAAACGTTTCTGTTTATGCAAGCATTTGAGGATTAAATGAGTATATTAGCCATAAATAGTTATTTAGATCTATTTTCACTGTATTGGCTAGAGTTGATAGTATTTATGTATTTTATGTATTCTGTTATTCTTTAAATGGCACTCTGAGATACTGGGGGAAGGGTGCCGCAAATAATTAAAGACTACTACTACTCCTCCCGCCACACAGCAGCCCCTCTAAGTTATAGTTCACTTTAGTGCCCAGAAATGTACAATATATGAAAATCTCACTTTCCGTTTTTTCTCAATTCCCAGACATTATATATACTTGCTACATACTGCTGTGTTGTGTCAGTCAGTATCCCACCACAGCAACAGCACCTCTAAGTGGTAGTTCACTTTAGCACCCAGAAATGCACACTATATGAAAATCTCATTTCCCACTTTTTCTTAAGTCCCAGAAATTAGATATACTTGCTACATGCTGCTGCACTCTGTTGGTCAGTCTCCCCGACACTGCATTTTTCTTAAGTCTGAGAAATTATATATGATATTGCTATATGCTGCCAACAACATTGTTGTGACATGCAACGTATGCCAGACAGTTGTTCAGCGTGGTACATGGGTAGACACTTGGGCACTGGTGGGCAGCACCCCACCATAGATTAAGGCCCCATTGTGAGTGAGAGGAACACATAAAGTTGGCTAAGAGGGGTGGAGGTGGTAGTCCTCCTATGCTAAGGGGGGAGGGACCTCAGCAAGTGACAGTGAGGTGCATAGTTGCCAGAAGAAGACGCTGATGATGGAAGTGGGGCCTGCAGTGAGACACGGAGGCTGCAGCCAGGGAGAGATCCTGAGAACCCAGCTGCAGATCCTCCTCCTTCTCAGTTAAGAGATGAAGCAGAACAACTACATGCTGAGATGGAGGACCTCAGATGCTGAGGTGTGTCTGGGGAGGCCACACACCAGATGCTGCTCTCAAACCAGCAGACTCTCCTTGAGGGAATGACGGAACTCTATGATGGAGTTGCACCCTCTGGCACTTCTAGGCCATACTGTAGCAATGATGCACACAGTATCAAATTCTCATTGGCTACAGTTTCTCAAGTTCCAGAAATTATATGTGCTATATGTTGCTGCACTGTGTCAGCCACCAAACACAGCACATCTCTTTAAGCATTTTAGTGGACAGAAATTTGGGAGAGGAGGAGAAGAGACCTCTGAAGACAAGAGTGAAATTATGTAGACTCAAGTCCATTTCCTGTCAATTTGCACCTGTTAAAGCAAAATTAAAATAAAAAATATAAGAAAAAAACAACTTTTTTTGAAATGATACTTACCATGATAGCCATACTGTGAAACAGAACAATGGTGCCCCAGATAGAGAAGGTGGAGAAGGAGGAAGCTTGCTTGCTGGAGAAGGAAGCAGCAGGACAGTAGACCTATGAAGACAGTAGAAAATTATGTAAACTCTAATGAGTAGCCACTTTGGTGGATGCCCACACAATATATCCATTGTCCACTCCCAGTCTTACTGTTCTCCTGTCACCTGTCAAGGCAAGACTGAAATTATTGTTCCCCAGTTGTCCACTGTAGTGGCACCCTCACAGTATATCTGTTGTCCACTCCCAGTCTTACTATTCTGCTATCACCTGTCAAGACAAGGCTGAAATTATTGTTCCATAACTGGCCCAATGCATGAATGATTGTCAGTGTCTCAGCAGTATGCACGCTCACCTCTGAGGCCAGAAGGTCGGAAGATTATGGGTTCTAGCACCTCACTAGGCACTTGGGGTAAAATCCCAATACTGACACTGTAGTGCATCATGAGGGGGATACTGCACTCCTGAGGTGCCGTCTTTTGGACAAGACTTTAAAACGAGCGATGGGTGAGTCGGCTGTGACCCGGTTCTGATTCCGACTCCAATATTTTTCCAAAAGGTTCTGATTTACTCTGATGAATTGTAAAGTGTTGTACATTTTCAGGAGTAAGCATTGTGCTGCCATCAGAGAAAACATTTCTAGCTGTGCTAACTATACGCTCACAGTATACACTAGCAGCAGGGCAACTAAGAAGCTTAATAGGAAAGGCAGATAGTGCTGGCCACATGTTCTTCTTTTTCAGCCAGTTCCCAAAAGGGTCATCAGTAATATTAGTGAGTAGTTCTCGTAAATAGGCATCCACAATATCAGACAAAGACAAAGAAGGCGGCTCCATAGCAGACAGACCTGAATTACCAGTTTCCATGAGTGTTGACCAAAAAGTGTGAGAGTCATCTGTGTGCTTTTCAGAATGACATACCTTTTTAAGGGCCATGAAAAAGGACTTTGTACAGGACTACCCAATGCTGATGAAGGAGTACATGGTAGAACTAAGTGGAAATTATTCTGTCACCACCAATAGATGTGCAGCATCCACATCATGTGATTCACTTGTATTGTCAAATACAGTCCCATCCTTTTCCTGTTCAGTTGCTGAAATCAGCATGTTTTTGTATTCGAGATAAGAGACACCGAGATCTGAAGGAGGTAGCTGTTACAACTTAAACCAAGGGTCACGAGTCAAAAGAAGAACATTTTTGTTTGCCGTGATACTGTGAAGTCTTCTGCAATTTTGGAAATGGTTGTATCAGTCAGTCCGTGAGGGATACTCCAGATTTGCCTCCTTTTTGTTCAAAACTTCTATGAAGCCTACTGAGTTCCTTGTTTAATAAATTTATGATGGAAGTAACCTGGCTTAGAGTAGCATTCTCTTTGCTAATCTGTTGATTTGCTTCCTCAAAGAGAGTCAAGAGCAGTGTAAGATGCTTCATGATCCCCGCCGTAATGAATTCAGCACAACACCATCTGCTACTTTGTGCTTCATGATATATTCATGGACTGCCTTCTTTTGTGCGAGAAGTCTCTCACACATGCAAAACATTGAGTTCCATCTTGTTGGAACATCTTGTTTTAGCTGCTGTATTGGAAAGCCATTTTTTCTCTGGAGGTCAGTCACAATACCATGTGATTTTACAGAGTTACTAAAATGGCCACAGATTTTCTTTGCAGCTCCCACTAGTGTTACCATAATGTTGTCACTGGAAAGGAATGCTAGTACTAACACATTTAATGAGTGTGCAAAGCACAGAAGGTGAGTAAAACCACCATGCTTCAAATAAATGCACTAACAATATTGGCACCATTGTCTGAAACCACAAATTCAGTATGGAGTCCCAGGGGTTCTAACCATGCAGAAATGTTGTCACGCAACTCTTCATAAATATTTTCAGTGGTGTGATGCTTACCAAACATGCTAACACAAACAGCTGCCATTTGTCTACCTTTCTATTCACTGCTGCTTGTGGTGGTGTTTGAAGATGATCGTGTTACCCAATGTGCTATGATGCACATATAATCAGTGGTTTGAGAACGTGTCCATAGATCTGTGGTCAGGTGCACAGAACCACATGCACTGTCTTGAAAAGTCAATTTTATTTTACTTTGTATACATTCGGGCATTTTGGGAACAGCCACAGTTGCAAAATATTTATGGCTTGGTATGTTGTAACATGGAGTAAAGTATTTCAAACAGGGCTCTAAAACCATTATTCTCCACCACAGAAAATGGCTGCAGGTCTTTGGCAATAAATTCAGCTATTAACTGATTAATTTTTAGTGTTACTTGATGTGATCTACTGTAGGTAGTTTTTTGTTCAAGCATCGCTGTATTTGTCTACTGTTTAGTTCATGCAGGGGGTGCAAAAACCATAGGATTGCACTGGAGAAACTACAGCTTGTCTAAATATTTTTGTCAGTGAAGCTGAACATGTTTTTTTCTGCCCTGTTTCTGAGTCTCTTCACCATTGCTATTGTCTATCAGATATTTGTCCCTTGCTCATAACGACTGGGCAGCCAAGTGGTTGGATGTGCTCTTTGCAAATGCCTTTTTAGTAATGTCCCAAACTGGCCCCTCACTTTCCCCTTGACAACTTCCTGATGACAAAAGGTGCAGACAGCAACACATTTATTTTTGGGACTTATATGAAAATAGCTCCTCTCAACTGAGATGGAAAGTTTTGTCGTCATGCCAGGAACAGCAGCAACTTTGGTGGTTGGTGTTTCTGACCCCGATTCGTGCTCACTGTGGCTGTCCACAGAAGAGTTTCCTTGATTAATGATTGTTTTTCCACTATTGGCTGTGGCTACTGGTGGTGCTTGTTGTATTTGTTTTTTTTTCCTTTCTGGGTGGGGGAACCCAGGTGGCATCCTCTACCTCATAAGTATCATTTTGATTCATCACCTTTGGAAGAGTGTAACTGTGATACATTGTGACTGTAAACTTGTTCTTGTACCTTTACAACCTTTTCTTCATCAGAGGCACTGCATTCTGATGAAAGAGCTCAATATGCATGAGGGGCATATCGTGGCATGCCTCATCTAGTGGTAGGTGTTCTGGCTACCTGCTTTTATGTTTTACTTTTATCTGATTTTTCTGGCAACGCCAACAGTGCTGCACTACTTTGATCAGGGGATTCACCAACATTCTTTTCTTTGTCTGTTCGAGTTGCTTCATCTTATCTGGTTGTGTTGCTTCACATTTTTCTGCTTATGTTGCGTCATCTTTTTCTGCTTGCCTTGCTTTGTCTTTTTCTGATTGTGTTGCTTCATTTTCATCAGTTGTATTAATGATATCTTCAGCATTGAATTGCCCTTTTTTTCTGAATTTGTTTTCAGCAAATATTTTTATTGTTATCTGTGCCAGATTCAGCCATATTGCTGGTGTTGGCTACATGTTCCATTTCCATAACAGACTCTGATTCTGAATCCATTTTTGGGGGTCCAAATTAAATTTAGTTTGGACACCTAGATGGGCAACACAGAAGCTGAGACATGACACCTCCCCTCTCAAAATACGCGTGACACTATATGTACTAGTAGTAGTTCAGGCACGGAGATGGGCAACACAGAGTCTGAGACGTGGGTGACACCCCCCTCTCAAGATATGTGAGATACTATATGACCTAGTACTAGTTCAGGCACAGAGATGGGTAACACAGAGTCTGAGATGTGCCAAACCGCCCCTCCCCATCACAATCTGTATGGCACTACGGCACAGAGATGGGCAACACAGAGTCTAGAGCAGTATGACCTTTCAGGGCAGCACAGAGATGGGCAACACAGAGTCTGAGATGTGACACTCCCCTCTGAAAATACATGAGTCACTGTACGACCCAGTAGTAGTTCAGGCAAAGAGGTGGGCAACACAAAGTCTGAGATGTGACCCCCCCCCCCACAATCAGTATGCACTATGGTACAGAGGTATACTATGGGCAACACAGAGTCTAGGGCATTATGACATTTCAGAGCAGCACAGAAATGGACAACACAGAGTCTGAGATGTGGGCGACACTCTTCTCTCAAAATACATGAGGCAATTTATGACCTAGTACTAGTTCAGGCACAGAGATGGGCAACACAGAGTCTGAGATGTGACACTCCCCTCTGAAAATACATGAGGCACTTTATGACTGTAGCGGGGTCGTTGGTTCAGGAGACAAATTGCAGGCAGACAACAAAAATCAGTGCACAAAAAATGCCAGGATGGCATTTATCATTTTATTTTTATACTTCATGAAATGATTCAAGTTCTTACGGAAGAGAAAAATTGTCATTAGTTCAGCTTCAAAGGATCAACTATTCCGCCCAGCAGTACTCTGAGGTCTTATCCCTCAGACTCACAGTTCCAGACTGACTCCCTGGTCTGGTCTCTATCCATGATGTCATCAATCCTTGGCATAGGGTACGCATCAAATTTGGAAGCAGCATTTAAACATCTGAAATCCAGACAGAGACGTATACCACCTTCTTTTTTACTTACCACAACTATGGAAAATGCCCAATCACTATTTGATGGTTCAATTACCCCCAACTCATGCATCTTCCTTACTTCTTTTATTACTTCGTCCCTGGTCCTCTCAAGTAACCAGTATGGCTTTTGTCAGACAGAGCTAGGGGAATTAAATTCAATTCGGTGTTCAAAACCATGTACCAACCTAGGTTTAGAGGTGAATGACTGGGAATACTTACTAAGAAGGTGATCTAACTCTCTCCTCTGCTCTGTCATCAGCATGGGATTAATTGTAAGATCATTCATTTCTCCATCATTCTCTAGCCGCCTATAGGCTACTTCCATTTCGTTGGTATCACTCTCTGGGGAAATAAAACACCCTGGGGTTGGTCTTTCAACCCATTCTTTTAACAAGTTTACATGGTAAATCCCCTTTTTCTGATGCCTGTCTGGTAGTTCAAGTTCATATGTAACAGGGCCTGTTTGTCTTAAGATAGTATAGGGGCCCTGCCATTTCATTAGTAACTTGTCAGAGGAGGAGAGCAACAACAACAGTTCCTTATCCCCTTCTTGGAATGACTTAGTTCCCACATACTGGTCATGATACTCCTTCTGCACTGCCTGTTTGCATAGATTGTGCTGATGAGCCATCTGTGTGTATCTGACCAGTTTGGAATGCAAGTTCGTTAGATACATAGATACATAGACAGTGTCGGCAGGTAAGGGCCTATGGCCCACCCAGTCTGCCCATTTGAGCTTGTAAATTCAACTTATGTTTTCCTAGGAGTCTGTTGCCCCTTACCCCTGACCTCCAGAATTCCCTTATGTCTATCCCATGCATTCTTAAATCCCATGATAGTCTCAGCCCCCACCACTTCCTCTGGCAGGGTGTTCCACTTGTCCACCACCCGTTCTGTGAAGAAATTCTTCCTCATGTTTCCTCTGAATCGTCCTCCCTCCAACTTCATCCTATGCCCTCTAGTCCTGGAACATCTTTTTCGCTTAAAAATAGTGCATTCCTGCACCCTGTTCCTCCCTGTGAGATACTTGTATGTCTCTATCATATCCCCTCTTTCCCTCCTCTCCTCCAGGGAGTACATGTTCAGTTCCTTCAACCTGTCTTCATAGGACTTGTGATGCAATCCATGCACCATCTTTGTTGCACTCCTCTGAACCTTCTCTACCCTGTCTATGTCCTTACATAGGTATGGTCTCCAGAACTGTACACTGTACTCCAGGTGGGGCCTCACTAGTGTCTTGTATAGCGGAATTATGACCTCCCTTTTCCTGCTGGTGATGCCCCTGCCTATACATCCCAGCATCCTATCTGCTTTACCTGCTGCCTTGTCACACTGTTTCCCTCCTGAGGTCATCAGAGATGATAACCCCAAGATCCCTTCCTGCTTGGTGCATGCTATATCCTCACCCCCTAACTGATATATTGTGCCAGGGTTTTTGTGCCCCATATGCATTATCTTGCACTTCTTTGCATTGAATTTCAACTGCCAAACCCCTGACCATTCTTCAAGTTTCTGCAGGTCCCTTCTCATTCTGTCTACAACCTCTGGTGTGTCTACTCTGTTAGAGAGCTTTGTGTCATCAGTGAACAGTGAAATTCTGCCTTCTAGGTCCTGTGCAATGTCACTGATGAAGATGTTGAATAGGACCGGTCCCAGCACTGATCCCTGTGGTACCCCACTGGTCACTCTTCCCTCTGTGGAGTGACAGCCATTTACCACCACCCTCTGTGTCCTGCCACCCAGCCAGTTACCTACCCACCACACTACTGTCCTGCCCACACCCATATTCCCCAGTCTGTGTAATAGTCTTCTATGTGGCACAGTGTCAAAGGCCTTGCTGAAGTCCAGATAGGCCATGTCCACTGCCCTCCCTGATCCACCTCTCTAGTCACCCAGTCAAAAATTCAGCGAGGTTGGTCTGACATGACCTCCCCCTAGCGAAACCATGCTGCCTTGGGTCCTGTAGTCCATTGACAACCAGATGTTCCACCAATCTCTCCTTCAGTAGTTCTTCCATGATCTTCCCACTACCGAGGGTGAGGCTGACTGGTCTGTAGTTCCCTGCTTCCTCTTTGTTCTCGCTTTTTGTATAAGGGGACTACATCTGCAGTCCTCCAGTCTTTGGGTACCTCCTGTTTCAGTATCAACTAAACAGGATAGCCAGAGGTTCAGCCACCACCTCTCTTAGTTCTTTAAGGACCCTGGGTGCACCCATCTGGCCCCATTGCTTTATCAACTCTTATTACTCCAGTTCCTTCAGGACTCTTTCTTGTGTAAAGGGACTTGTGTCCATTTCTGCACCATTCTCACCTCTTGTACTCCCTTCAGACCCATTACCCTCCTCTTCTTCAGTAAAGACTGAGCAGAAATACCTGTTCAATATGTCAGTTTACTGTTGTCATCCTCCACATGCCCCTCATCCTCCAACTTCAGTCTCACTATCCCTCCCTTTGTCTTTCTTTTTTCACTTATGTACCTGTAAAAGGTTTTGTCCCCTCTACCCACTGATTTTGCAATGTGTTCTTCTGTCTGAGCTTTGGCTTCCCTTACTGACCTCCCTGCCTCCCTTTGCCCCTCCTGGTACTTCTCCCTATCCCCTTCTGCCTGTGTCTTTTTGTATTGCCTGAATGCAATCTTTTTGGCTTTCACTTTCTTTGCTACCTCTTTGGAAAACCATAATGGTCTCCTCTTCCTTTCCTCTTGTTAACCTGCTTAATGCATAATTCTGTTGTTCTTGTAATCCCATTTTAAATACTGCCCACTGTTCCTCAACCCCTGATTCCTGTCCCATTCCCTTAATGCCTCTTTCAAGTATCTCCCCATTTTCCCAAAGTCTGCCCCTAAAATCCAGGATCACTGTTTTTGTGTGATTTGGTTCTGCTCTTTTTGGGATTTCAAACCACAATGACTGGTGGTCACTGTTCCCCAGGTGCTCCCCACTGTTACCCCCATCACACTCTCCCTGTTTGTGAGCACAAGGTCCAGTATTGCCTTCTGCCGAGTTGGTTCCATGACTAGTTGCTTGAGTAAGGCACCCTAAAGGGAGTCCAGGATAAATCTGCTCCTAGTTGATGCTGCTGCTGGGATGCTCCAGTCCACGTCTGGAACATTGAAGTCTCCAACCAGTACTACCTCACCCTTGTCTGCCATCCTTTGGATGGCTAGCATCAGCTCCCTATCTGTTTCTTCCTCCTGGGCTGGTGGTCTGTAGACCACACCTATGCGGATGGCTGTTCCCATTTTCCTTTCCAGCTTAACCCACAGTATCTCTCCCCATTTTGTTCCTCCTGGATCTCTGTGGCCCTTATGTCATTTTTCACATACAGTGCCACTCCTCCTCCCTTCCTGCCTGCTCTGTCTCTTCTGAATATGTTGTAGCCAGGTATGGCCATCTCCCAGTCGTGGTTATCATTACACCAGGTTTCAGTGATGGCCACAATGTCCAGGTCTGACTGCACCATGACAGCCTCCAGATCTTCCATCTTGTTGCTAAGGCTCCTGGCATTTTGCACATGGCTTTCCATGATTTGACCTCCCTAGACTGTTTCACTGTTCTACTCCAGCCCCTTCCTTGGTTGTCCTTTATCCCTGGTTCTCCTTGCTGTCTGCCCTTCTGCTGAATTTTGCCCCTTTTCTGCCTATCCACCTCTTGGGCACTAATCTCCATCTTTTGCACACAGCTTTGCAGAGATAGCCACTCCTCTGGTTCACTGGTTCCACTGCTAGCTGTGGAGGTGAGCAAGTAGATACCCTCCTTGCTGGCCTGCCCCCCTTTGCTAGTTTAAATGCTTGTCAATGTAGCATTTAAACTTATCATTGAGTGCTTGGATTCCCCTCCAGGATGGATGCAGGCCATCAGGCTTGAACAAACCTCCATCCCTCCAGGTGGGTCCCCAGTCACTAATGAATCCAAGCCCTTCCTCACAGCACCAGTTCTTCAACCATGAGTTAAAGTTCCTGGTGCATGCACTCTTATGCTCTTCCTTGCCTCTCGTAGGTAGTACTTCTGAGAAAGTGACAGAAGTAGCTACATGCTTGAGACCCTTCCCCAATTTCCTAAACTCTTCCTGAACTTCCTTTGGCTCCCCATTTGCCAGGTCATTAGTACCTAGGTGGATAATGACATCCAGCTCACCCTCTCATCTTACCTTCCCAGTGATCCCCAGGATCTTCCTTCCATCTCTCCATGCTGTGGCACCTGGTAGGCACCTCACCTCCCTGTCCTCCCCCTCCTGTGTTTCTAGCTGGATCCCTCTTATGATGGAGTCCCCCACCAGGATTCACTTCCTCCTCCTCTGGGGTCCACTGCTTTCCCCGCTGAGGTCACCTCCTTGGCTAACCTCCATCCTTTCCTTCCACTTCTCTGGGTACCTCTATTTGGTTGTCCTCATTTGCCAGTGTGGCATGAGTTCTTGAGCAGAATAGGATCTGGGATGTGCCTCTGCCTGACCGCTCTAACCCTCCCTGAGCCCACTGTCATCCAAGTGCTCCTCGTTCTCGGCATCCTTTGAGGCAGTTGCATTGGACTGGGTGGTCTCTGGATAGGGGTGATGGTACTCCTGACCCAGTTTACTTCCACTCTGAGTCTGGCTACCTCATCCCGCGCAGTCCAGAGATGCATGCAGATAGGGCAGCACCTCCAGTGTCAGAAGGTCTGCCTGAATAGGCTGCCCCACAGCCACTGCATTGCACCACTCCCCACATTATACTGCAATTTCACTACTTGTCTACTACTGAAGCTCTCCTAGTTCCCTTTTTATTAATTTACTGTCCTAAAAATCCTGCCACTGATCCTCAGATAATTTTCTTAAAAAAAAAAAGAAACCAATAAATAAATAAATGAGTCAAAACACTTGTCATGCTGAGGGTGGGCTTCTTCCCCCTTATGCCCCTCCTACTTCACACCCCTTACTATACCCTGTGTTTAGCTCCTGTCAATCAGATTTAACAGGGCATATAATTAAGAGTTGGGGGAAGGGGAGGGAGGGGCGAAAATTTGCAGCAATTAAAGAGAGCACAGAATTACACCACCACTATGTTTTAAATTTTCATCAGCCCAAAAACAATTATATAAGTTTAATTATAAAATTTATAAGTAAAGACAACAAAGAAAGTACAGTGTCACTAAAAGCCCACAATCTAAGTTTAAAAGAAAAATAGCGATTACCAGTTACTCTAAAGCACTGAATTGAATATGTTTCCTTCCTTCCACTTCTGGCTTCTTCTGAGAAAATAAAACTCTACTTGCTACCTCAACTCTGACTAAGCCCCACCTCCAGTTATCACGTAGCTGAGGTCAGAGGCCAGACAATTAACACCCTTCACCCAACTACAGGGCAGTCAGACAAGCCAAGATAAAATTTGCAGCAATTAAAGAGAGCACAGAATTACACCACCACTATGTTTTAAATTTTCAACAGCCCAAAAACAGTTATAAGTAAAGACAACAAAGAAAGTACAGTGTCACTAAAAGCCCACAATCTAAGTTTAAAAGAAAAATAGCAATTACCAGTTACTCTAAAGCATTGAATTGAATATGTTTCCTTCCTTCCCCTTCTGGCTTCTTCTGAGAAATTAAAACTCTACTTGCTACCTCAACTCTGACTAAGCCCCACCTTCAGTTATCACGTAGCTGAGGTCAGAGGCCAGACAATTAACACCCTTCACCCAACTACAGGGCAGTCAGACAAGCCAAGATAAAATTTGCAGCAATTAAAGAGAGCACAGAATTACACCACTACTATGTTTTAAATTTTCAACAGCCCAAAAACAATTATAAGTAAAGACAACAAAGAAAGTACAGTGTCACTAAACGCCCACAATCTAAGTTTAAAGGAAAAATAGCAATTACCAGTTACTCTAAAGCATTGAATTGAATATGTTTCGAGGGTGGTACTGGTGTGTTCCTTTTTGTCTTCCCATTCCTCCTTGACAACATCTAGAGGTCCCCTGGGGTTCCTCCTATAAAGTAACTCAAAGGGGGCAAACCCCGTAGAAGCCTGTGGGACCTCCCTATATGCAAACAATAGGAGTGGAAGGTAAATATCCCATGTTTTTCCCTCATCTTCCACATATTTCTTCAACATTTTTTTCAAGGTCTGTTTGAATCGCTCAATAAGACCGTCTGTTTGGGGATGGTATAGGGTGGTGTGGATAGCCTCCACTCCTAAAGTTGCGTACAGTCGTGCTAGCATCTGTGAACAAAAATTGCTCCCACTATCTGTTAGGATTTCCCTTGGTATCCCCACCTGACTGAATACTTTAAGTAATTCATCTGCTACTTTTTCTGCAGTTACAGTGCGGAGTGGGATAGCCTCGGGATACTTGGTGCAGTAGTCACAGATTACCAATATAAATCAGTTTCCCTTTGAGCTCTTAGGTAAAGGTCCCACTACATCCATCGCTATACAGCTGAATGGAACAGTAATTAAAGGCAGTGGTTGGAGAGGGACCTTATCTTTTTTTGTAACATCGGCCACTTTCTGACACTCCGGGCAACTGCGGCAGTATTCTGCTACTTGAGCATGAATACCTGCCCAGTAGAACCTTAATAACCACCTTTTCCATGTTTTTAGGACACTGGCATATTATAAAGATGCACGTCCTGCTTTCTTTACATACTCCCTCTCGGGGAATTTGCACCTATAGCGCAATATGTGTTTCATACAGAATCAGGGCATACTTTAATGCTAGCAGTGCAATAGGAGCTGCTAAAGACTTTTTAGAGGCTTTCCTTTTTGTATACTGGCTATTAGACAAGGAACAGAATGGAAAGGGCACAGATAATAAAGGGGTTGCTACTCTTGTCCTTACAAGTGTTTATGGTAGGATGCAAGGGTGTCCTCCTACCATGAAAGATTGCTATTTTGTGCAGAGAAGTACAGGAAGGGATGTTTCAGCACTGTTAACAGTCAAGTTACAGTCAGTATATCATCCCTTTATACCTAGGCACTTTATTTCTTGGGGGGGTATTTATTAGAATAACTGGGCCTCTACTTATCACCACTAGTAGTTCAGGCAAAGAGGTGGGCAACACAAAGTCTGAGATGTGATCCCCCCCCCCACAATCGGTATGCACTATGGTACAGAGGTATACTACGGGCAACATAGAGTCTAGGGCATTATGACATTTCAGAGCAGCACAGAAATGGACAACACAGAGTCTGAGATGTGGGTGACACCCCTCTCTCAAAATACATGAGGCACTATATAACCTAGTGCTAGTTCAGGCACACAGATGGGCAACACAGAGTCTGAGATGTGATGCCCCCACCTTCACAATCCATATGGCACTATGGCACAGAGATGGGCAACACAGAGACTGAGATGTGGGTGACACCCCCTTCAAAATCTATGGCACTCTAAGCCCCTTCTCAAAATTACTAAGGCACTATGATCTTCAGTCACAGTCCTCCTGTCTTGTCTAACTGTCTTGAATTCATTGGTCTCTCTCTCTCTCTCTTTCTCTCTATGTCAGCAATAATACCTGACAGGGTAGGCAGTATTGGGCAATACCGGACTGCTCAGGGGCATAATGAGGCCCGACGCCATAGGCAGAGGGCCTTATAGCCTATGGAAGGTCCGGTATTACCCACACTGCCCACAATGGTGGGTATTATTGCATTTAGAAAATGGGCTACCCGTGGCATTTTTAGGTGGAATTAAAATAAATAAATAAAAAAATATAGTAACAATGAAGTTTAAGTGTTTTTCTTATAAAGTAGTCCCTCCACTTCTGTGTTATTACAGCTCCTGTTGCCCCCCCCCCAGCCGTTCTCTTCTGCTTAGCACTTCTTCACAGCATCACCTCCAGAATAAGATATGGAGTTTCTTCCACAGTCCCCCCAAGCAGTCTCTTGGCATCATCCATCATTATTGCACTAATAACAAAAAAAGAAAACAAACAAAAAATAGTTTTCTGCTGTTCCTGCAAGGCTTTTTTTCTCTCCCTTGTTAGATAAAACATACAGTATGAGCAGCGAGAGAATGACTTAGTAGTGAGAGAACGGGTCATGGGAGAATGAGTGATGAGCGAAAGAACGAGGAGCACAATTAGCATATATTTGCCAGGTTTTGTTTTTTTGTTGTTAAATATAATTTGCAAATGACGTTTTTCAATCAAAGTCATTTCAGTTGGTTTCTTTACCTTTTAGTCTTGTTTTCACAGCTCTGCATTTGTTTTCTCAATTTTATGTTATTGACCATGTTTGTATCAAATTATTAGCCCTTCTGCATGTACTTGAAGGTTACACAGTATTTCATCAAACACTTGGCAGTAGGATCTTAAAAATGTCATTTGCACATGATCTTTAATAAAAAAAGTATCTCATTGTTGGAGACTGGAGTGCAGGGAAGAAGGGCCAACTTAGGTCTGCATGAAGGAAAGCGTCAGAATCATATTGCCAAAACAAAAGAGAAAGCAGCAGAGTCTAACATGTGTTACAAATGTAAGAGGTCTGATTTCAAGATTAAAGGGTGATGGATGTATTCTACCATGCAGGCTTTTTTCGACATTTTTTGTATGTGTTTCTGCGAGGTGCCAAGTTTATGGCAAGCGGCAGTTGTGTTATTTCTATTGAGAAGTGGCCCACGCTGCAGTTTTGAGAAACACACTGCCCACAGTAGTTATGAGAAGCTGATCAGAGTGACAGCTTGTGTTTTCTTTTTAAACATCTGGCTATTTTTCTTTTATTTAGTATAATGTGAAGTGAGCCCAGTGGAGGGTGGTGTGTGGGTTCATGACCTTGTGTGGCAGCTGGCATTGAATTCAGGAGTGTTGGGGTGTAATATCTCTCAGTAAGAGAGAGAAACAAATGGCAGCAATTTCAAATTAATTTGGATGCTTTTGGCCAATAAGCAAGGAGGTCAGGCACAAGGATACTTGAATGGGTGAAGGGGCACATGGGCTGGAACTTTTTATTTCCTGGACATCTAGGAAAGTTAATGTACCCCACTGGCAGGGGTACCAGCCAATCAGAGACCAGGAAATAAAAAGCCCATTTTATATATATATATACATATCTATATGTGTATATATATATATATATATATATATATATATAAAATCTAGCAAAAACAGGTGTTTTCTCATTTTACTGTCGAGTCTGCAATGTCTGCACTCTGCTGCTGTCTACTCTGCACTATGCTGTTGAATTTGCTGGTCTCTCAACTCTCTCTCTTTCTAATGAAACAATAATTTTTTTTTGATGGATACACATAGTCTGCTGTAATGTCTGCAGCGCTGTGCTGTTTTCTGCTGTTGAATTTGTTGGTTTCTCAGTCTCTACTCTCCCTCTCTGACAACATGTTCTCTGTTTTTTGGCAGGGGAATCTACAGACACACACACACATACACACACACAGAACTGTCTCCATTGACTGCAAAGCCCCAAATGTGCTTGATACTCAGTTTCCTATGGCAGTCCTGTGGTGGCTGACACAGAGCATTGGCTAGAACATGTGTAGATCACAGAACAGAGACCCTCATTGGTTGGCTCCCTTCAGTGTCCCAGAATCACAAGTGCTTCACTTTGCTGGCCATGTGACGGTCCAGGGACTCGGGAGTCCTCAGTAGAGATCAGAGAAAAAAAGAAAAGGTTTTTTTTCTGCACTTTTCTGCAGCCTGCACTTCCTTTTCCATGCTGAGAGTGCTATTCTGAACCAGACCGCACTTCTGAACCAGGCCAAATTGGCAATCCAGGTCAAGCCACAAAAGGCTCGATTTTCCCAGTCAGAGACAAATTAACCCAGTCAGGGGGGGAGTTGGAGCTGCATCTGAGCCAGATCACCCATCCCTAGTTAAAATTGAGGTCCCATCTGCGTGTTCTAGTGGTTGTTCAGATGTACTTTAAAGATCCCATGGCACTTCTCGAAAAGATTAGGGGAAATTTATTAACACAAGAATGACAAACAAAGCAAATACAGAATTCAGTAAACATAAGTAAAAACGATACAGTCTAAAAGGTATAAAAAAGGATAATCTAAATAAATTGGGGAGAAAGGAAAAAGGAATGGAACAAATGAAAAACTTCTCCCAGGTCTGAAATAACATCTCAGATAATCTCAGTAACTAAACAAATTAAAAAGTATAGGTTCAAGGAAAAATAATTCCTGACAGCTTATGCTATTTGGCAGCTAAACATGATGTAGTAAGCTTCCTACTTTCTGATATAAATATTGAGGCAAGTTCACTCACTATTAACTGTATCAGAGAAGATGGCTGTATCTCCTTTTGTTGAAACAGGAATGCACATCGTGAGTGCCATAGATAAAATTTAATAGTGGTAATAACCAGTCTTACTATGCTGGCATCATAAGGTCACAAGGAGGGAAAGATACCTAGTATTATATTGCTGAAAGATATTCTTGACCAGGATGGGTCAACCTGTTGTTGCGCCAAGTCAGTTCAAAACCATCATGAATATGAACAATGCAGTAAAAGGTGTTCCATAGTCTCTAACATGGATTCACAGCCCAACCAAGGACAATTTTGTTCAGAAATGTGTTTATGCTTTGATACTTAAGCGTCCATGACTACTGAGCCAGCATATGTCTCACATCTTTGGAGGAGTCCTGACATCCTCCAAATATGTATTTACAGAGGGGTAATCTGCAGGAGTGATTCCTTTATAGGGTACCTGTTCCCTAAAATTACTGTCCATGAATAATTTTTTAAATACCAACCCTGGAGGTCTGAGTCATTAACATTAAACTGACCTGCCACTGTTTCAGATTTCCATTATGGTAGAAACAAATGTAGGGGTGGTAAGCAGTTTTCAAAGGAAGGAAATGTCTGTGGACCAAACAGTGAGCAAAGGTAGCATCCAACTATTTGTCCAGGGGTGCCAGAATCTGGGGGCATGATTGAGGTGCCTGAAAAAATTCCACACTAGAAATAAACTAAAATAAAAAACCAAAAGATTCAACATATTGATGCAAAAAATTGCTTACTATAAACATAAACAACTTAAAAGTATGGGTGAGCAATGTAATTTCTGGGAAACCTATAAAGAGCTTTCAGGAAAGAACTCAGGTAGTGATGTATTTACACTTAAACATGAACATAAACTGATCACCGACTCAGAACATACATTCTCGCTATTTAGTAATCAATTTGGAGATCTTCACAAATTTAGAGATTTGTTGTCTGAAAGTGATAGCAATAAGTCCACTGATTCAATCCCCTCTAGTCATTTACTACCAGAACCAGGGCTGATGTAAAATTTTACATAAACAAATGTAACCTGAAACCTAGTTCAGGACTGGATGGTCTGGACAACAGTCTGTTTAAAACTACTGTAGTCTTTTTCCCTTTCTGTCATGAAGCTGTGTAACTATCCTTTGTGTCATGATGTCTTTCAACATGTCTGGAAACTAGCAACCATTTGTCCTGTTCACAAAAGTGGTCCAGTTAAGGACTGTTGCAACTGCAGGCCTATTTAATTATTGGTCCCCTTGTCAAAAAATCTTAGACAGAATAGTTTTTGATTAGCTAAATGATTTTATGCATAATTATGATCTTTATACCCCAGCACATAGCATGATTTTCAGCAGAAACACAGCACCAAAGACAGCCTTGGCGGGAATCACTGACCACACCATCGGGCCATCGATTCTGGTGACCTGGTGACCACAGTGTTTATGGATCTCACCAAGGCCTTTAACCTGGTGGACCATCTTTTGCTGCATAAGACAATAACAAATATAAATGTTTTAGGTGAGGTGATTGAATTGTTTGATGATTATCTGACCAATAAGCACATAGGACTATTTATTTTATTTTTATTTATTTGTTCTAGGATTACAAATACCTTTGAGCTGAGGTTCTTTTACAAAGGTTCCACATCATTCCACCATGGTCAATGACTCTTACTCTGACAATAGGAAAATTGACTGTGGAGACCAGTAGGGTTCTGTGCTTAGACCCCTGCTCTTCTCTTGTTTCCCCAACAACTTACCCAGTGTTTGCTCTTCCTCAGAGATGGTATTATATGCTGATAATGCAGTATTGTTCATGGTGGGGGAGGAGTAGGGGCCCCTGAATATTTTGATCCAGAAAGATTTTAATGATCTCCAACATTGGTTCATTGGTTGGAACACAATGGTTTTAAACATAAAAAAGCAAAGGTCATGCTTTTTGCTGGCCAACATAAGAGAATAAATTTAGACTTCAAAATGAAATCTCTTGATGGGGACTTAATTGAAACAGTTAATGAATTTAAATACCTGGTCCTGACAGTTGACAGTGCAATAATGTATGGCCTACACATTTCCAGACTGGTTAAGATAATTCACCAGAAGACTGGAATGCTCTACAGCATTAGAAATTGTTTAGTTGTTGAAACTAAAAGACAGCTAGCAGTTTCCTAGCTTCCGCAGTTGATTATGGGCTTATGTGTTATTCTTCAGCAGGGGCAGTGCTGTTTACCAGGGTCATCTCCTTGTACAATCTTGACTGTTGGTTTGTTATGGGCTTTCCACTCCAAACTCATCATTGCACTCTTTACAAGAGTATGGGGTGTCTTTCTTCAGAAGACCATTAAACTTGCAACGTTTTTTACATAATGTGGTTCTGGGCAAGTAGCCTGAAAGCATAATGAGCCTCTTTATCCCCTCAAAGAAGACCAGAGATACTTGTTCAAAGGAATCTCATATCTCTCATATAGTGTGTGTTAATACTGCTACTGAGACCACTGTTACATTTGCAAGAGTAGTCTCACATGCATTCTTAGGGTATGAAAACTGTGAACCAATGTAAATGAGACCACTCACACAAGCGTAAGAGTGGTCTCTGTGGCACTATTAATATATTATTGATCGAGCTCAATCAATAATATATTATGTTTTTTTTAAACTGTCCCAGAACGTGTCCATTTCCCAGGGCATCTTCATGTGAAATACTCTTCACAGAATAACAGTGCCTCACGTGCAGAGGAAAGAAGCACTCCAACTGGTAGGGAGTAGAGATGGGTGAAGTGGCCCCAATTCACTCCACGAAGTAGAATGCGGAGTGAAAGCAAATTCATGGAGTGCTCTGCAACCCGAAGTGGAGTACTTTGCGTTATTAATGGCTAATGCGAAGTCCATTGAAAACAATGACTTTGCATTACTCCACCTTCCCAAATCACTACTCCACTAATTCTTAAGGTGAAGTACATTGAAAACAATGTACTTCGCCTTACTTTGCCTTGTTTTTAAGCGCCAAAGGTGAATTTTTCAGTGATTCATGGGATTTCAGGTCACATGGGCTCTAGATTGTTCTGCACAGCCTCAGTTTGGGGTAGTGTGTGTAGGAAGCTGTAGGAGACAATCTGCTCTGAGAGCTCTCTGTGATTCAAACCTTCTAAAAGCTCTTAAAAAAGCCTTTTTTGAGTCTTTTTTTAGCTGAAACTTTAGTTCATCGATTATAGGAAACCCTCCTGTGCTCATATCATCGAGCGTTTATTGTTTGTGTGTGGATTTTGAATGTTAATGTACAACATTCAGCCTGTACTGGGAGACAGTGGAAGTGTGCTTTGGGGGAGGGGTGTATCTGTGGTGTAGGAAGATTAAATTGGAGGAAAAAGACAGTGCTTTCTGTTTTTGTGATATTTTTCTTCTACAACTATGTTAATGTACACACAGTAATATTTTCAATAATTCTTGTCATTTTTTTGCTGATTGTTGTGGTGCAGCAGTGCATAATTTTAGTTTGTTTAAAATATGTAGTTATATTACTGAAGTTTTCAATTTGCTACGCATTACTTAGTGTGTGTGTGAGTATGTGTGTGACGCATGTCATCAAATCAGACACCTTTTATTGTGCCACATAATTTCAACAATGTGAACCTGCTATCCATTGCAGCTGTGTAATTTTTTGTACTTCTTTGTGGTATCTTTACTGGTACTCGTACTAGTGACTCTTACTTCAGCAGTGCAGTACACTGCCTCCCCCCACAGCCCGCCCCAACTGGCAAAGATATTCTTTTCCAGATTTGAATTTCTGATAGTGAGCACTGGTTATGTGTTGTGCCTTTGCATCTGCATCTCTTCAGTGCACAGCACAATCTTAATCTGTCTGTACATTTGCATCTCTTTAGGGCCCAATCTCCATCTCTAACTTAAGTCACAGTTGTTTCTTTGGCTTCCCTTCAGAGTACTGGACAGGTGTGGTGCATAATTCAGCATAAACATTGTACTCATTAATATGCATTTTTAAGTCAGGACCATCATCAGGAGTCACTCGTGATACAAATCACTTTCTTCATCATCACGGTCACAAATGCAGTCACAAATTATGATTTACGATCATGTCACGAATCACAACAGTAATTTTTTTTACTAGTTACTTGGATGTATTGTAAGCCTGTTTTGTAGTATCTCTCCATGCTTCACCACCCTACCATTGTACTCATTAATGAGTGTTTTTAAGTCGGGGAGTTTTGTGCCATACCTCATCGGGGCTTGGGAAAGTACAGCCATAGGCATTCACCTTTCTTTATCATCACGGTCACAAATGCAGTCACAAATCACGATTTACGGATTATGTCACGAATCACGACATTAATATTTTTACTAGTTACTTGGATGTATTGTAAGTCTGTTTTGTAGTATCTCTCCAGGCTTCACCACCCCGCCATTGTACTCATTAATAAGTGTTTTTAAGTCAGGGAGTTGGACAGTGTCTGCAGTACATACACAGACTGGAAAGAAAACTGCACCCATGCAGTTTAGCACAGTATACTTCCACTGCTCAGAATACATATGGAAGACAACAAAAGGGCATAATTACATACAAGGGTCGGGGATGGTGGAGGAATACATTTTATAACACAGCAAGGAAGGTGTGGGGGGGCACATGGTGTGAGGAAAAAAAACTATTGTGGGATCCCATGGTGATCCAGCAACAGTTCCAGCATGGACATAATTTGCAACTGATGTCCCTCTATGTAAGAAAAATAAAATTTACAGAAAGAACAACTTAAGTAAAAAAGAGTACAGACAGAAAAGACAAAAAAATGTAGCCTTTAAAAAAGCTGTTGGATCTAAATCAAAGTTTAAATCTCCTCTCTCTGATCTCAAAGTATCAGCAGTCACAAACACACTCCTCTCTTTCTGCGCTGCACAGGAGAAAGTAAAAGTGTCTTGTATGATTCACTTTTTCCTGCCTAGCTAATGAGCATGTGACTTACAGTACTGTAAGCCATGTAGTGTGTGGGGCTGCCAAATCTAAATACCAAGTGGATCACTTAAGTCATAATGAGGAATCTCGAAGTCCGTTAAAAACAATGACTCGCCTTACCCGCATGCCATTCCGCCTTATGCGAAGTGGTAATGACAAAGGCGGAGGTGCACTTTGCATTGCCCACTCCGTGTAGCGAGTGGCAATCACAGAGTCCCTTTCATTCACTTCACCAGCGGAATTTAAATTCGCTACATCTCTAGTAGGGAGCACTCCCTCGATCTGTACTGCCCTTTGTAGATACACTCAGCAGGGTCAGAGCGCTTTGTCATATTATGCAACTAACCTGTATAATAATTTACCCTTAATTATTACTTAACACAACACTGTCTCTGCTTTTAGATGAAATCTTAGTGCTTGGTAGATCTCTATGTCCATATGTCATTATAATGAACAAACTTGATATGTGCTGTTTGTATGCTGTTTCATTTGTTTTTATCATATTATTATTAATAAGGCATTTATCCTAAATAGATACTTCTGCTCAGTATTTACTGAAGAGAAGGTAGGGCAGGGCCCTCAACTCAGCACCATGGACACAGGGGGAAGGGAGGTGTGCACTAGTCCCTTCACAAAAGAAAGGGTCCTACAACAGCTCGATAAGCTCAGGGTGGACAAGGCAATGGGACCTGATGGCATATATCCCAGGGTACTAAAGGAGCTAAGGGTGGAACTAGCAGAGCCATTATCAGAACTGTTTAGTGAGTCTCTGAGCACAGGAGAGTCCCAGAAGACTGGAGAAGGGCTCATGTGATCCCGCTCCACAAGGGGTGGTAGCAGGAGGAGGCAGGGAACTACAGACCAGTCAATCTTACCTCAGTAGTGGGCAAGATTATGGAGACACTCTTACGGAAAGGATAGTGCAACACCTGGAACCCATAGGAGCACAGGATCCAAGACAGCATGGGTTTACAAAAGGAAGGTCCTGTCAAACTAATCTAATAGATTTCTTTGACTGGATAACCAGAGCGGTGGACCAAGGGGGAGCAGTTGATGTTGCCTACCTTGACTTCAGCAAAGCTTTCAACACTGTTCCACATAGAAGATTGATTAATAGGCTGGGTAGGCTAGGGGTGGGTCAGACATTGGTCAACTGTGTGGCAAATTGGTTTACGGGCAGAAAACAGAGAGTGATGGTAAACGGTATTCAGTCAGAAGAGATGCAAATCACAAGTGGGGTACCTCAGGGATCAGTTCTGGAGCCAGTCCTCTTCAATATCTTTATCAGTGACATTGCAGATGAACTGGAGGGTAAGGTTTGTATGTTTGCAGATGACACCAAGATCTGCAACAGAGTAGATGATCCAGATGTGGTAGGCAGAATGAGAAGAGATCTGGATAAACTAGCAAAATGGTCGGAAGAGTGGCAACTGGGGTTTAACGCAAAGAAGTGCAAGATCATGCACATAGGGAAGAGAAACTCTGTAGCTACCTATAGGCTGGGAGGGAAGTTGCTGGCAGTCACAATGGAAGAAAGAGACTTGGGCGTCATCATCACCGATGACCTGAAATCATTCAAGCAGACCATTAAATCAGTAAGTAAGGCTAGAGAGATGTTGGGGTGTATTAGTAGGGGTATCACAAGTCAGAAGAGGGAGGTAATAATCCCTCTTTAAAATACACTGATTAGGCCCCATCTGGAGTGCTGTGTGCAGTACTGGAGGCTACACCTTCACAAGGACATTAACCAAATTGAGGCAGTCCAGAGAAGGGCAACCAAAATGGTGCAGGGATGCATCAGAAAACATATAAGGACAGATTAACTGAGCTCAGTATGTATACCCTAGAACAAAGGAGGGAGAGAGGTGATATGATTGAAACATTCAAACACCTTAAGGGCATTAACAAGGTGAAAGAGTCTAACATGTTTCAATGTAAGAAAAATAGCAGGACAAGAGGGCACAGCATGAGATTAGAGGGAGGCTGATTAAGGTGTAATGTGAGGAAGTTATTTTTCACGGAAAGGGTGGTGGATGCATGGAATGGCCTACCTCAGGAAGTGGTGGATATGAATACAGTGCAGAGCTTCAAACAGGCATGGGACAGGCATAAGGGAGCAATACAGATGAGTATGAATAGATAGACCATTGACAGAACAAAGGCCAATGGCACATTCATAAGGTAGAAAAGGAAATGGGCAGACTGGATAAGCCTTGCAGTCCTTATCTGCCGTCAACTTCTATGTTTCCATGTTTCTATCTTTCTATGTTTCTATGCTAATGTAAACATTTGTTAAATGTTTAACTTATTCTGGTTGCTTATGAAAATGGGAATTATTCTGCCTATTATGCTTACCAATATAATCAATAAAGCTAAACTAATCTACTAGTACTACTGGCCTCTGATGAACCTGCAGCAGAAGTAGCTGCTTTAGATATACTGTAGTACCTTTCTGAACTACACAACCTACACTCTTCTTGGCAACATTGCCATGTCTAGAAACTCCAGCTTAACAAGCACATCTCTTCCTGGGCATTTGTATACACAGATTTTGGAGCACTGCAGTTAAAGTAAATATAGATAGCAGCACAGACACTAAAACACCTCAACATAGCACTGCGATTTAAATAACACAACACAACGCATATGGAAAATATCTATATTTTTTTTAATATCTGAAATATATCCTTGTATACCCAAATATGTTTCAAACATATGTCTGGTACATTCACACTTTTCAGATATATGAGATATATTCCAGATATTTGCAGAATGATCCAAGATGTATCATATTTGGGAAGCATCTTTAATATATATTTGAAATACATTTTTTGCTTTACTATTACAAAATGCAAGTTTTTGTTCTTTCAACATTATGCCCTTGAATAAAATCCAAAATATTTATTTGTGTATACACATTATTGCAGTTTCTATGTATTTTGCATTTTAGGTAATCATATATTTTGAATCTCTCCAACATATATTTTCTGAGTTACTTAAATCTTTTCATTTTTGGTTTCCCTTGTAAGATACTAAATACATAAAAAAAACAAAGAAATATATCCATAACATAGTTTTAAATGATACCAAAATGGAAAAGAACTATGCTGTATTTTGTTAATATGTAGATTATATCTGAATATGCCTAAATATATAATGAATTTCAGATATCTGTGCATTTTCCAGTTATATTTTAGATATTTGCTGAATTCAGTGAGATATGTCTTATACTTGGCATTGATATACTAAATGTACAGTATATGTTTTGTTATACAGTACTATCAAAGAAAATATTTTATTTTACTTTTTGACGTTTTATGGACTCTAATGGAAAATTATTATAGTTTTATGCAAGCGTACTTTTGTTCTGTAATTTCTACAAAAAGTGTAGGTTAACAAACGTATATTTTCAATCTATTAGAGATGTATTTTCTGAGATATTTTTCATATATGTTAAAATGGGTTTGGCCTGATATACTTTGGAAAGTATATGTGATATATGTATTATTTATCATATATATATATATATATATATATATATATATATATATGTTTTACATAGCAAATACATATGTTTTATAGTTTATAAATATGACTGAATATATATTATATATAGCTTTATAATATACTGTAATATTATATATATATATATATATATAGACTTCGGTTCAAAATATGAAAAATGCCAAAGTTATGACCATTTGTTACAATTTCGCCATGCCTACTCTTAACTTTAGAAATTTAAAATATTTTGATCCCAGATTTTTAACATAGCCTTCTTATTACCCCACCTCATGTATGTCATAGCTGACATTTTTCAAATCTTGCCCAAAATATGTTTTTACTCCTGCGGCACAGAATGGTGCTACAGTTGCACAGAATTATGTTTTGGTAGGGATTCAAAATGTTTCTGTACTGGGTACATGAAGTGGGTTAATAAGACAGTTATGCTGACAATCTGGGGTGAAAATAATTAAAAATTCCAAAGTAATGATCATTTGTTGCAATTTCTCTATGCACGCTTGTAACTTTGGAAATTTTCAATATTTTGATCCCAGATTTTCAACATAGCCATCTTATTACCCCATCTCATGTATGTTATAGCTTTCATTTTTCAAATCCTGGCCAAAATCTGTTTTCACACCTTTGGTGTGGAATGGTGTGGCAGTTGCACAGAACTATGTTTTAGTAGGAATTTGAAAATGTTCTGTACTGGGTACATGATGTGGGGTAATAAGATGGTTATGCTGACAATTTGATCACTATTGTCTTATAAATGGAGGGCCCTGTGCGTCCACAGCTACATACATATACACATCTATGGAGGGAAGGAGTGCAAGGCCTGTAGAACTCTGCGCTCCCATGGGCAAATAAGGATGCAATTATACTATTCCAAAAAGTAAGGAAACAAAGTACAAAAAACTGCATTAATGCTCTAGTTAGAGATAAAGCCACAAAAATAGGGAAATGTGGCATTATTAGTTAGCACACACAATGCCACCCTGCACATCAACAGGCATCAGGGGTGTGCCTTTGGTTTTATCAGCCCTAATGCTCATCCATTCTCCTATACTGTACCCATCTCAGCTTATTTACTTATGGAATGGGGTGAGTGTTAGGGTTGATGACCCCAAGGCACACCCCGATGCCTGTTGGTGTGTGCAGGGTGGGTGTGGGGTGTTAGCTTTGAAAACCCTAACACCACATTTCCCTACTTGTGTGGCTTTATCCCTAATTGGAACACTAACACAGTGTTTTGCAGTTTTATAGACTACACTCTGCATATGTATATATATATATATATATATATATATATATATATATATAAACGCACTATTTCTAAATATCTTCTTATAGTAAAATAGGTATACAAGCAAAGAAGGTAGCTCCAAAATGTAGTGGTGCTCACAACATGAATGTAAATAGCACTCACGATAAAAGTTAAGCACTTCATGATAAAAAATAGGCACACACACACACACACACACACACACCAGATCTGGAACTCCAGAGCCATCTTAGATGCCACCACAAAGTTTATTTATACAGAAAATGGGGTCAAAACTTAAAGTAGCAATAGTGAAAACAGATTTCCCCACAGGATTGACATTTTGTGCTGTTCTTGAACTTTTCAAGAGTAGTGCAAAATGTCAGTTTTAATGAGGGAGGTCTGTTGTTTACTATTGCTACTTTTGGCTTTAGTTTTTACAATTTTTTCATTACTGTACAAATAAACTTTGTGATGGGAAATCCAAGAAGTGTTTTCTGGAGCACCTGGTCTGGTGTGCATGTGTGCCTAACATCTGCTGTGAGTAAAATATGTATCTTGATTGCTTGCGAGATACAATATGTAGAATATATATTTTTATATACATCAAATATATTTTTGAAAATGTCTGCTGTGGTACTGTGCACATACTTGCATAACTAATTTGCATGTTTCAAAAGTACAGTTTATCTACCAACGTTATGGTTATTTATAGTTTTAAAATAGTTTTGAATTGACAGCATTAGCTTACAGACCAGAGGGAAAGGTAAAGAGTAAAAAACAAGTACATGTAGGAACTCACCCTGACATAAAAGGGAACCAAACAAGCTTGGTATAAATACCAATCTGAGCCTTTATAAATTGTGAGATGAAGAGGTAAATCCTATGTTTTAGTATAAATGTATAATCTGTAAATCTGTGGTAATGGTGCATCATTAAATGATAATTCTACTATAGATATCTAAATGGTTATTTATAAGAGGAATTCCCAATGTACAGTTAAAGATGTATTACATTTAAATTAATCTATTGTCTTTTTGTCTGGGTCTTTTAAGATATTTTTACAATGCATATATTTAAAAAATATTTTAGATGTATGTCAACTACATAAGTATCTATTAATTATTCAAGATATATAAGCAGAGATATAAAATATATACCCTGCACCTATAATAAATATATCATGGAAATGTATTTATGATATATCTTAAATATATTTGTCACATATATTCTGCAAATAAATCAGATATTTCAAAATTGACCAATTTGAGATATTTTGCATATACTTCAGACATACAGTATGATCAAACATATATTTGAAATATACTTTTAGAAATATATCTAAAATATATTTCTGTTTCATATTGGAACACTTTACTGAGCTAACAGTACCTACAGACTGTAAAAACAAGTGACAAAAAAGATACTTTTAATTTTTTTTTTACATGAACAATGCACGACAGAGAACAAGCAGAGCACCAGGAGGAAGGCCCTGCTGGTATAACTAAACTTCTCTACTTGGACTAAAAACTAGAACTCTTGTACTGGGACCTTCAATTTAGGGTAAAAAAAAAGTTAGTCTGTCAGAGTTAGTTGAAGTGAATTGTTATCTGTTATCTGTGTTACCTGTGTAGTTATCTAGGTGCTTCTCACAAGTGGCTGAAGGGAATTATTTGTGAAATTAATTAAGTGTAGAAATATTTGCAAAGTAGGGGGAGTGGCTTAGCTAGAAGGAGCCAGGTTAAAACCAGATTTAAACACTGCCCTAGATAGCTTCTGCCAGAGAACAAGCAGAGCACCAGGAGGAAGGACCTGCTGGTATAACTAAACTTCTCTACTTGGACTATATTGCCCTCCTTCTCCCTCCACCCCCCCACCCAAAGGCAGTTCTACTTTTATAGGCACAGGATTTAACTGACAACAGGAACTTCCTGTTTGGGAGCAGGAAGTGGTGATCACAGAACCACCAAAGACTCACCATCCTAAAGGGCAAGAGTAGCCTCCATCTCCCCAGCTGCTGGAGGTCTGACTCTGAGCAAGTAAGGAGACTACTGAGAAATATAGGAACTTCTTGTCTCAGAACAGGACGATCAGGAGCTAAAAGGGCACAGAGGTGTAAGTAGGGACAGAAAAGAAAAAAATAAACAAACAGAGGAAAGAGTAAGTATTCCAAACAACAATTAGGGGGCCAGAAATAAGACATGATGGGAGTGGTGCAGTGCAGTGGCTGTGGTGCAGCAGTATCCCGGGAGACTTTCTGGAGGATGCGGTGTTGTCCCATCTGCAGGCACCTCTCTGAGCTGAGGGAGGAGGTTGCTCATCTCCAGGCTGAGTTGGCCAGGATTTGTGGGACCTCCTCTCCCATCCAGAGACCACCAGGGGCACTGCCATTGCCTCAAAGGTTGCCAAGAAAGAGGAGCGGTTGGACCACAGTGGGCTCAGAGAGGGTGAAGATGGTGGAACAGAGGCACATCCCTCCAGCTGTACCTCTCCACAATTTCTATGCCATTCTGGAAAAGTGTGGTTCCTCTATGGATGCACCCACAGTGGAGACCAAGGAGGATGCTGGGAACCTCCACAAAGGAGACCCACAGGAGGTGGCATGGGACCCCACAGGGGAAGGAAACAACTCCTGGTGGGGGACTCCATTGTTAGGAAGGTAGAACTGGGGGAGGAAGGGGAAAGGGAGCTAATGTGCCTGCCTGGTGCCATGACTTGGAGGGTCAGGGAGTGAATCCTCAGGATTGCGGGAGCAGCTGCACAGGGGAGGGAGCTGGATGTCATTGACCAGCTAGGAACAAATGACCTGGCTAAGAAAGGGATCAGAGCAGTGCAAGAAGCATTTGTGGAGATGGGGAGGTGCCTTAGACAAATAGCACACATGGTAACCTTCTCAGGGGTGCTGCCTGTCTGTGGCACAGGTGAGGCTAGGGTGCTCCACACCATGGGATTCAATCAGTGGTTGAAAAACTGGTGCAGAGCTCAGGGATTTGGCTTCACTGGGGACTGGGGTTCCACCTGCAGGGATGCAGGCCTATACCGGTGTGATGGTCTGCATCTGTCCAGGAGGGGAACCAGGATCCTAGGTGATAGGTTTAAATGCTTCATTGGCAAGAATTTAAACTAGCCAAGGGGGGAGGCACTGGAGAGGAGAAGGGAAATCCTAGCCCCCCCAAAAAATTGGGGTACTAAGTGAGGTAAACACCAACATAGAGATGTCAATAGGGAGAAGTGCAGGAGTAAATGGAGAAAGTGACAAATGCAATAAGGACAGGGATGGGGCAAAAAGGGGTAAGGCCATCAAGAAATGGAGGGTAATGAGTACCAATGCCCGTAGTCTGGACAACAAGCTCCCTGAACTGGTGGCCTTGATGGAAGAGGAATGCCTGGATATCGTAGCAGTCACAGAAACATGGTACACAGAGAACCATGACTGGGATGTTAACATACCAGGGTACACAACCTACAGGAGAGACAGGGAGGGGAGAAGAGGGGTGGAGTAGCTCTCTATGAAAGGGAAGGGATAAAAGCAACTGAACAAAAGAGTAAACAGGGAGGAGAGGAGGCACTGTGGGTCACCTTAGAGACTGGAAATGGCACCACAATCCGCACAGGGGTTGTATACAGACCCGCATGTCAGGGGGAGGGAATGGACAAGGATATGATAGAAGGCATACTTAGGATGGCAGAGAAAGGGGAGATACTGTTGATGGAGGACCTTAATATGCTGGATGTCAACTGGACCACCTTTGCTGCAGCCACATCCAAAAGCAGGGTCATTCTCGATGCCCTTCAGGTGGCATGCCTCAGACAGCTAGTTTTGGAACCTACTCATGAGGCACTAATCATAGATCTCGTACTCTCAAATGGGGACAGTGAGACAATTTCAGATCTAAAAGTGGGTAGCCATTTGGGAACAAGTGACCACCAAACAATACAGTTCATGATAAACTCAGCTACAGAGTCAAGCCATACAAAAGTGAGGGTTCCGGACTTCAGGAGGGCTGACTTTGTCAAGATGGGAGAGTGCCTTAGAAAAGCACCAGCAAACAGGCTAGAAGGAGGGGTGGAGAAACAATGGGGAAATATCAAAACTGCCATCACAGAGGCAACAAGCCTTTGTGTGAAGCAAATAAACAAATCAAAATGAAAGAAAAAGCCACTATGATTCTCAAAAGAGGTGGCAGTGAAGGTTAGGGAGAAAAAGATAGCATTTAGGAAGTGTAAGGAAACACAGGAGCAGGACAGAGTACTGTACCAATTAAGGCAGAAGGAAGCAGGGAGGGTAGTCAGAATAGCAAAGGCCCAAACTGAGGAAAAGATAGCCAACTCAGTTAAGAAGGGGGATAAAACCTTTTATAGGTGTATCAGGGAGCATAGAAAGACAAAGGGAGGGATAGGGAGGCTGAATAGAATAGACAGTGGGTGGGTGGGCAGAGAGGGACAGTGAAAAAGCAGGGATACTGAATGAATACTTCTGTTCAGTATTCACAAAAGAGGAGGTGGGGGAGGTGTCTAATCCAATTAACAGAAGCAATCTGGCTAGTGGGAGGAAGGCAGATGTGATTCCCCTTCACAGAAGTGGGACCAAGACAGAGGCAGGAAACTACAGACCTGTCAGTTTGACCTCTGTGGTAGGGAAAGTGATGGAATCTCTTCTGAAGGAAAGACTTGTTGAGTACTTAGAGGCCAGTGGGGCACAGGACCCAAGGCAGCATGGGTTCACAGTGGGAAGGTCATGTCAGATGAATCTAATTGATTTCTTGGACTGGGTAGTAGACCAGGGAGGGGCTTTGGACATGGTCTACCTAGACTTTAGCAAGGCATTTGACACAGTCCCACACAAAAGATTAATAGTCAAATTAACCAACCTGGGAGTGGGTCCCAGGGTGGTAGCCTGGGTAAAACATTGGCTGGACAACAGGACACAGCAAGTAATTGTAAATAGAGTCCTCTCTGAAGAAAGAGGGTTTACTAGTGGGGTACCACAGGGTTCAGTACTGGGTCCAGTCCTTTTTAATGTCTTTATAAGTGACATTGCAGAGGGACTGGAAGGAAAAGTATGCCTCTTGTAGATGACACAGAGATCTGCAACAGGGTTGATACACAAGGAGGCGTGGAAAGGATGAGAAGGGACTTGGCAAGGTTGGAGGAATGGTCAGAAGTATGGCAGCTTGGATTCAATGCAAAGAAGTGCAAAATAATGCACCTGGGAAACAAAAACCCAGGGGAAGATTACACAATGGGGGGGAGGTATTAACAACAACAAAAATGGAAAGGGACCAGGGGGTAATCATATCAGAAGACCTTAAGGTTGGCAAACAATGTGAGAGGGCAGTAGGGAGGGCCGGGGGGATACTGGGATGTATAGGGAGAGCCATCACCAGCAGAAAACAGGAAGTTGTTATCCCCCTGTACAGACAGTTGGTGGGACCCCATCTGGAGTACTGTGTCCAGTTCTGGAGACCCCATCTCCACAAGGACATAGACAGGATGGAGGCAGTTCAGAGGAGGGCAACTAAAATGGTGCACGGTCTGCAAGAGAAGCCATACGAGGAGAGACTAAAGGAGCTTAATATGTATACCCTTGAGGAAAGGAGGGAGAGGGGGGACATGTTAGAAACATTTAAGTACCTTAGTGGAATCAACAAAGTCCAAGAGGGTAACATCTTTCAGAAAAAGTGATATGCAAGAACAAGGGGACACAATTTGAAGATAGAGAGAGGACGTCTCAGGGGCAATGTGAGGAAGTATTTTTTCACAGAGAGGGTGGTGGATGTGTGGAACAGCCTTTCTGCAGAGGTTGTGGGGTCTAAAACTGTGAGAGAATTCAAGAATGCATGGGACAGACATAAGGCAATTTTTTGTGGGGGGTAGGAAGAAATAGGGTGTTGGTTAAATAGGATCTGCAGCTTATCCTCTAGGTAGGGAAATGGGCAGACTAGGTGGGCCAAGCGGTCCTTATCTGCCATCAAAGTCTATGTTTCTATGTTTCAAAAGCTAGGAGGAGGCACACAAAAACTGAGGTAATTATAAAGATGTTACTGTTACTGTTGCAGTATAACTGTAACTTCAATAACTAAACAAAGTAACTGAAATCAATGCAGTCAAACCACACTGACAAAAATAATTCAATAAAACACACCAAACTATTCTACAGAACGAATTTACGAATCACAGAAAAAAGATAAAATAATTAAGACTAAACACTGCTGTAAATAGCACTAGTGCTGCTTACACCGACAGGGCTGCCTTACTTACTGCTAGATAACTAACACAGCTCCTCTCCCCCACAGCACTGCTTCACTACACAAAACAAAACAACTACTTTGAAATAAATAAATCAGAAAAAAATACCAAAAATAATTGTTAATCTAGAGGAACAAAGCACACTAGACACTTTGGGGGGGGGTGCTTTTGTTGAAAATACTGCATGTTTCAAGCTCTTTTGAAAGTTTTTGGGGACATTGAGATTTAGAGCAGACTTCACACCAACTCACTTTTCATAAGGCTGCGCTGAATTCAGTCTATGCATGGCAATATAGCTCATTGCAGTACCATGTGATATCTAATCCCAATGAACACTGCAAACTTTGCCAGGAGCCCCAATTCACAGGCAAAATTATCAAATCCCCTATTCGCTGAGTTCTAACTGTGATGCGAATTAGAACTTTGCATTATAGATTAAATTAGCGAATTGGGCAAATTTATTAATTTCTCAGTGAAGAGAAGTTTTCTAACTTCATACAACTCTACAAGTATGCCTCTGTCTCATCAATAGGTCCCATCTTGGTTAGTTTAATGTTTTTCAGGCTAGAAACCCCTCCTTGTCTATTGGCATTTACTCGACCAAACCACATCCTACATTCTTGAAGGAGTCTCATTGTTTCCAGCCAGCTATACTCACTTTTGACTTTACTGCCAGCCATCATAAGAGTCCAGTGATGCCCTTAGGAACTTCTTTATTTCCTTCATTTTCCAAATCAGGAAAAGGGGTCTCTCTTCATCCCACTGCAACAAAGGCTGCTGGTGCAACATTTCCTTTGGTCTGGCTCCAGGCTCTTTGTCCCCTCGTCATGCCATACTCCTGGTCATCACACTAACAGTTTCACCAGGAGCTGTCAATTCTGCCTTACCAGTTCCTTCCATCCATAGCGTACCCTGATGTGCTTGTTTGTCCTTTTGTTACTACTTCTAGTACCCTAACAGAGATGTTCCCATTTTGCCTGGGTCATTCTTGTCAGATCCCACTCTCACACCACATGTGAGAAGGTTAGGGTGCAGAACAACTCAAATTACACCAACCACTCATGTACAAGTTGCAAGATATGTGTCATTTTATTAAGCATAGTCACTTACACAACAACAACAACAACAACAACAACAACAAAAATGTCAGGATTAAGGATAAGTAGGATGCACATGGACTTCTTCTCATGGCAGAACTCCAAATAAAAAAAATTATATTTAAAAAAAAAACTTGTTTCAAGCTGGTATATGCCAGTTGTAAGCAGGGTACTGCTGTTTTGCTTATGATTTTACCAGGGAACCCGAGAGAGTTTCTGCAATGCACTGCCTGTGCTGACATCTTTTCAGTACAGGATTAACATGAATCTGACCCTCTTACCCACTAGGGCATTATAGATGGCATTTTCTATGCTACACTTTGAACAAAGAAAAAAAAAATTCTGCTGCTGGGCATTTCAAAAACTGTTATAGAGAGAGCTGCCTGCCCTTTTGCTTGTGGAACTCACTTGGTCAGTTTCAGTTAGAACTGATACAGCCTGTTTTTTTGTGTTTTTCTGACAGTTTAACTGAGACTCCCAATTTTCCTTAACTCATTATCTTCTGGACAGCCATTTTGTGTCAAGTTAAGCAATGGATAGTTCGGACTTCATACAAAGGCTATTGGAAGTAAGGGACATAAGCTTTACTTTTTCCATCCCAGGAAAACATTTCCTTTCGAAGCACTATTATCATTAAAACGTGCATAAAGCTTACATTCTCAGTGCTACCCTGTTTCTATAAACATCAAGTGTAGCCTGATCCTTTAGGCTAGTATTGAGAATACTTTAAAGGAAAAAGAAACTACTAGAGTACCAAACAGTTTAGGAAAGCAGGGTAAAATTGAAGAGGGAATTTTGCATCTAGATGGCCAGTCTGATGTCAGTTAGAAGGACAGAACAGAGGGAAAAGAAAAAACATGTAAGTGGCAGTTGAAACACATGAAGAGTAAGTGGACACCAGAAAGGAATAACCTTTTCTTGATTTCTTATGCTACTCTTAAACTAGCTGGTTGGCTTTCATTCTTTCATTAGTGTAACCACAGCTGAATAGGGCTTGTGTGAACAGAACTGCTTACCATTAACACCCCCATTGTCAGATAGGGTTACTCACCCTATCACACCTGGCACAGTGGATCCTGCACTCAGGAGAGACCCCTGGGGGTCTAACTCTCACTTAAGGGGCTGCTCTGGAGGGTGCCCCAATCCTCCATTAGAACAACAGTCCAGTGACACTTTTCCCATCAAGCAGCAGACCCTACCTACTCCTTACTGGGCATGTAGGGTGGCTACTGAGTCCCCTCCACAGACTCACACTTAGGTTAAGATTAGAAGGCTGCAGCCTCTGACATGTGAAATGCCACCCCTTGTGGGAAATGGCGGGGTCACAGATTTAAAATGACAGACCAACTTTTTTCTCAGAAACTCATACAGTTCAAAGTCCTCAGAGACCAAATTCTCTTCATTTACTGTACTCATTTTTCTCTTTAGTGTACAAGTACTAAGAAAGCTGTTCCCCACCAGGGACCATTGTGTGATTGGCTGCCATCATGAATTGCTTCATGCTGGGGTTCTCCTTCTCCCTCAAAGAACTGGAGACAGTAGGACTGGTGAGATGTGGGTAGCACAGTGCCCTTTCACCAATTGTCATAGTCAGAGACATGTGTGGCTTGTGCTGCCATGGCAAGCCCTACCCCTGGACATAGATCTGACCCATCTCTGGAAACTTTACTCCTTGGAGTCTGGAGTCATATACACACATCTCTAGAAACCCACAGGGCACTAGGGGGTTATATTATGGTGTAAAAGACCAGCCAATGTGAATTAATTTCTCCAGTCAGTAAAATGTTTCCAAGAGTTAGACTTCAGTTTGTACAGCTTGCACAGGACAAGTCAGACACTGTCAAAGAAATCAGTAGTATTTTTGATCAGACAGGCATGTGGGTGAGACATTGAGGGGCAGGTATATAAATTTACTGAGCAGTGAGCAGCAAGAGAAGAAGAGCAGCTAGGGCATGGCAGCAAATTAAAAAAACTCTGGCCAGCGCTGACACAGCTGCAGCTGTGCTTTTATAGTGCTCGCTGAGCTCATGGTGGAACAGTACGCCATGCCCAAGATGGTTGCAGGAACTCATGCATGCACACTGAGCTCCAGTGGCCATCATGGCAGCAGCAGAATGTTCAATTGTGAGCTCAGTGCGCATACGGGCAGTGCAGAGGAAGTTGTGCATGGACACTGAGATTCAGCAGCCATGTTGGCTATGGCAAACTGTTGCACCATGAGCTCATTTGCCACGTATATTCAGTGGAGCAGTTTTACTGACTGACGGTATTGTGCTGCAGTTCCAAATTTGTGATGTGGTCGGAATCTGGTCAGTCATTTTTCCAGCTGATTGCAACACAACTGCAGGCTCCGCCCACCGCAGCCATAAAAATTGCCATTACGACAAAGATGCAGCAGCCTGGAACAGGAGAAAAGGCAAGGCAACAGAGGCAGAATGAAGATGGACTCATGGTACCAGTATTATAACTAATGGACACAGAAACCCTCACCATTGACATCATTATTCTCCTGTGTCAGAACTAGTAGTGTAGGAGAGTCATCATTCATAAACCATGGAGTAGGCCATGTGAAAAGGGGTAGGTCAGCATCTCTCCATTGTTTGTGGAAAGGTATGTTCTCTTGTTCCATCCGAGGATCTTTTTACATTGGTCTACACCTTTGTCACCACTCATCTTGACTACTGCAACGCCCTCTACCTAGGGCTACCAGAAGTGTATATTCGCCGACTGCAGCTGGTGCAGAACGTGACAGCCAGGTTGTTAACTGGAACCCTTAGATCCAGTCATGTAACACCTGTGCTGTGTGAACTGCACTGGCTGTCTGTACAGTGGTGAATCACTTTCAAGGTCACATTGCTGACCTATAGAGCGCCACACGATCAGGGACCCCAAAAACTGCAAGACCTCCTATCTCCCTACTGCACCTCCCGTCCACTCTGATTCTCCAATGAGGGATTGCTAGAGGTTCCCAGGGTAGGCTTGAAAACATTTGGGGAAGATCTTTTGCCTTTATGGCCCCTACCCTGCGGAATTCTCTACCTCATCGGTTATGAGAGAGCCTGACCATAGAAGGGTTTAAAAACTCCCTTAAAACATATCTGTTTCAAAACGCCTTCGAAGGAACTCAAGATTTTAATGATTTTAGATGTAGATTTTTAAGCTGAATTTAATTGCATATTTTAATGTATTTATACTTGCATTTTGTGGGAGTATGATGTAAGAGTGCCCTGAGCTATGGAAGGGCGCCTTGTAAAGTTGCTTACTTACTTACTTGCTTGTTTCTGATTATATTGCATGCAGCACTGAAGCTTATGATTATGTACTTGCAGGAGGACAACTGAGGTACTCATCAGTTACTTCTGTCAAAGAGGGCCAGATGGTATTTTTCTGGTACCATTACAATAAAGGCTTGCTACTTCTTTCAATGCCACATTCTAATCCAAACATTTTGCATCATTTTGTTCACTAGCATCTCCAACACCACTATAGGAGAACTTGGTTTGTTGGTCTTTTTATTCAAGCTATAGCCATACAGCTGTTCTCACAGTGGTTTGTTCTTGGTGGATGTCTTGGTTGTTTTTTCAGCAGTAATGGCAGTAGTTCTGGGTTGAATTGAGAACAAAGATTACCCTCACGTTCAGCTGCATCAACAACACCTTGAGTTCCATGATCTGCCCTTCCTCCTCCTGGTCCATCACTGGGCATGCAAGTGATAACTGTTCCTCTTCTACTGTGCCTGTACCGCTAACCTTTTTGGTGCAACATGTTCAGTGACCAGATGAATAGGTCAGTCTTTATAGGACTGCTCATCCTTACCACCTTCTTCCACATCAATGAATGTGCCAGGTGTATCCTTAAAATGATCATCTTAGCAGCTGATCATGGTGTAGCAGTCAGCTGTATGCATTTTCACAATATGTGGGTCACCCAAGAAACATGTTCTTAGTCTTTCTACTACATTAACAAAAGTGGTATGCTTCTGCTCCACATATCCTCCTTCTCCACATATCTGGACTTCGTGTAAATGAATTGTAGGTTAATCAAGGCAGTGAGGTGCAGTACCTAACTTTGACCAGCCTGCATATCAATTTAGAACCTGTGCAGCCTCCTCAAAGGACTTCAGCACTGACAGACGGCCCCATCAGTCACCAGTAATTACAGCTAATATTCATCTCTCCCTTGCCAATATCGTACTCTGCTGCTTACTGGTGGCTGGTCTTCTGTTCTAATGCCAACAGCACATTAGATAGATGGAATTCCACCTTGATGGCACATCTTGTTCCAGGTGCTGGAGTGGGAGGTGAAGAGGGTTCTGCAGCTGAATCTCATATAACAACTTCCTTGCCTTAAGAGAATAAAATGACTACAGATGCTCTTGGCTACCCTAACACAACTATACACACTGCTGCTTTTCTTGTCTAGAAATCTGTGAACTACCAGTTTTGTAAAGTGAACAGTGCATGGAACATACTGTATGTATAATCACCCATTCCAACTGCCTTTATAATATTCTTTGCATTACCTCTTACTACAAAGCCTGTGGTTAGTGAATGCAGTGTCAGCTACTCCTAAAACATCTGCTCAATACACTCTAGATCGTTTTCCAAATGATGGTTATTGCGAATCCAGAAACAAAAATGTTGCCTTCTTTTGGAGCACAGTGACCCAGTGACTTCCTACTACTACTGTTATTATTGCTGGTGTCACTTAAGCCTGGGGAGGAGAAAGTTAAAGTAATAAAGCGAGGACATTGTCCCAATTGAGAGTCACTGTAATGTACTGTAATATGTGATTGACCACTCTACCACATGTCATTGGTGATGTGAACCACTAGCATGTTGGATGTTCTCAAGACCTGAGACACAGTTTTGCAGATATTCCAATACAAATCTTAAAGTGTTATAGTGGAGAAGTACAAATGGTTGATAGAAACACATATTACCAAATTCCAATTGAGATACCACTCACATACAGTATTTCAATGTCCTAGTCAGATACCGCACACATATTTCAAAATCCTTTTGAGATACCACACACATATTTAAAAATAAGTGCCTAAGAATCATACCAAAAAAGTATATATATACAGTATGTATTAAAGTGCAAGATAACCATATCACCGCAAGTAAAATATTGCAGTAATAAATTCAGACTCTAATAGACAAGTATATTTGCTTTCAATGGCATCTTTTTTTTTTTACTTTTTTTACACTTGTAACCTGGAATGCATGTCCCAATGGGCTACTTACTCCTACCTTGCAGGCCTGATCAAGGTTGAGGGGCCTGGGTTCCCATTTGGAATATTAAAACTGGTTCTTTCCCATAGGTAACATTATTGCACAGTGCCTCAACCCAGAGTATACTTTTCAGTGGGCTACAATAAAACCTGGTACAACTCCCTGGGATGCTGTACCCACCCAGAATTCCACATTGCCACCCCACACATGGATTAATACCCAAAACTCCATATTTCAGCATTTTAGAATTAAAGGCTCACACTAATAAAAACAGTTAACCAACAGTTTATTTACAAGAGGTGAGGGTTAGGATATGGTGAATTGGAGACAGAGGGTAAACATTTGCAACGGTTGGCATTTTGGCAATGCAATAGGCATCAGAATAATCATTTTGCATTTCTTACATCTAGACATTAATCAAAGTGGCCACCCACCAACCTCCTGATGTATTCAGAGCATATTGCTTGCTATCTATCTAGCTGCATATTTAATCAGTTGACACATTTCCCACACTGGTACCAGTCCAAGTCTATTATAGAACCCTGCAATTGTTTTTAATCCCATTTGTAGTTTGTGAACGAGTAAGCATGAGCAGTTATTTTTTGGGTTGATTTGTTTATGGAGAATTGTGGCCTTCTTATTGTAACTAGCTCCCTAGCAGCTGCCTGCACTTTGGCTGTGCTCTTACCCTTATTAAGCTATCATTGGGCTGTTGCACCCTATAAAGGTAAGCCAACTGAGGCAGTGCAGTGTAGAGTAGGGACCCAGCTGACGGGAGGTCCACCTCAACGCTGGTAGCTGGGTGACTTCACATTAGGGCCCTGAAGTGAATACCAAGAGACCCCCACTCCATTTGCAATTATAATAGTAAGTTGCCAATTTAGGTTGAAAGTGCTAGTTTGTTGTTGCAATTAGGGAAGGGGGAGGTAGGGTGTTCTCTGACCTGTTGTTTGTTCTAGTAAGCCATTTTCAGAAGCACCCTTGTTTTTAATCCCATTTGTAGTTTGTGAACAAGCAAGGGTGAGCAATTATGTTTTGTGTTGATTTATTATGTTTTAGGTGCATGTCTGATGAACTTTCAGCTGAGTTGGCTGGCATTGGGGCCCTTAAAGGAAAATCAAGTAAGCATTCTTTCTTTTGATTATCTTTAAACAATTCTGACTGATCTTGGAAAGCAAAACTTTAATCTTTAACATTCTAGGTCTAACGTTTGTATTTAGTAGAACTTGGATTAACTATTTACAGTTTCTTTTGGATGGCAGAGAATGGCTGTGCCTACTCACAGTTTGAGAGTCACCATCAGGTGTAAAGAAGCTTTCGCTGAGGTGCAGGCAGGGGCTTTGGCTGACCCCTCTTTACCAGGCTATTGCAGCTTGCAGGCTGGAACTTTCTCAACATCTTGATGGTTGTCCCTTCCCTCAGGGCTTGAAGTCACATTCTGGTTTTCTTTTTGGAAACAGACCAGGCTGGGACTGGGGCCATCACGCCTCAGACCCATACATCTAGGCTATGCCCCTCAGAGAGAGATGCATATGGCAGTGCTTAGCTGGCACATGACCAGGCTGACTCCCAGACCAGTCTCAAATACAGTCTCTTACAGTTTCAGGCAATTCAGGTACTTTTAGACACTCTTGCACTTCAACCACAACTGCTAGTGTAGCAGCCATGATCCTTTTACATTCAGGATTCATTCTCAAATGTGGGTGTATCCCCCCTGGGCTAGGGAGGACCCAAATTCTGCAGTCTCTTTCTCTTTCACACATTGCAGCACATTTATCTAACTTGGCTCTTCCAGCCAGGCTGTTAGCAAAATTACTGTGGCTTTTCAGAAGGCTAAGTCTTAGGCAAATCTCATTCTTTCACTCAAGAAAACCAGGAGCTTAAATGACTTCTCACCACAACAGCTAGCGGAGCTTAAGGCATGGCTCCCCACCAAGTTAGGCACTTTACTTGCCAGTAATTCACTTTCTCCGATGCCTCTCAAAGCACATTTAGAATTGCAGACAATTCACTTTATTTTCTCAATGCTTCTCACAAGCAGAATTAACAGTTCCTTGTCCAGTTGGCTTCTTGCAGCTCCAAACAGAACATTACAAAGTCCTCTCAGGCAACTCCAGGTGAAGCTCTGACCTCAGGATACTTCCACCTTCATTCCTTCAGGCATATTAATCAATCACATAGGCATTCTCAACACTGGACCCTTCACGGTCACTTAGACAGGTGTTCACCCATTCCTTGGTGCAAATCAAATGCAGGGTGCAGACAGGCAAGTTACTTGTACACTTGGTAGACGTTTACTCACTCATAATTAAATGCAACTTTCCATTATCTGAATTCAAATATTTCATCAGCTCTGTCACTGCTGAGGCAGAAATGTCCATGCAGCCCTCTCACAACTGCAGGCAGACTTCTTGCAGCTCTCACACAGCTGAAGATAGTTCAGGTTTCTTCCCCACATTTTCTAGAATGTGGAAAGGCAAATGCAAGCTCTGTGAGACAATATCTGGAAATGCCCAGGCCAGCAACTCCAATTCCTCACAGCCACATCTCCTGTGGCAGAGGCCAGAACCCCTCTCCACTGTGGAGGGGCTCCTGATGAACTGAACTAGGCCCATTCTCTTGCAAGGGTCCAGAGTCCCCCTTCCTGTGGAGGGGCTTGCACTGAACTGACTTAGCCAGAAAAGTCTCCTTGGGTTTTGGGAGCTCTCTGAGGCTCCTGAGTGGTCCATTCACTCATCTCTCTTCAAAATGAATATTCATTAGGCCCCCTTGATGCCTGATAGGCCCCCGTTTGAGCACCTAAATTTAGTCCCTGCTTTTCCCCCACAAGTCCTTGGCACTGTCTCATGAGTCTCTGGCAAAGTCCCAAAAGTCCAATGCAAACAAATAATGACCGGAGTCTGCTGTTCCTTATGATGATTTCTTTTTATTTCAGTTCACTTCAACCCTACGTTTCGCTCCTATGAGCTTGATCACGGGGCTTCATTAACATCTATTCAAAAACAAATAAATATTTAATTATATGTTTTGAAACTTGTAGCTTCAAATATTTCTTGAAACTATTTTACTTTCACTCCAAATATCTACCTGTCAGATATGTTTCTATGAAGTTTAGCACTTTGAACTTCAAAGCTTAAATTTCTTTCAACTTCTTCCTGAAAGGAATGTATAAAATATAATGCTTCGTTTTAAAGACGCTGATAGCAGCAGTCATGTCTTTATATGACAAAAGTTGTAAAAACTTTAACACCCCTATAACCCGCATACCTTGGGAAACAAACATATATAGCTCTGCACTCTGTGTATCTTTAGCAAATCTGAAAAAACAAAGAATTCCGTATAACCAATAATGCTTAAATGCCAAACACAATTTTCAATACGATCGAAATCGACTCATTACTGCAATACGAATTATAACTTATCTACTTAGTAATTGCTCAATATATGCTTCAAAGCTTTTGTGATTCCCATTGCCTTTTCTAATTCGCATGCTTGTTAGAACGCTGTGGCGTTGTAATGTTTCCCTTGGCTGCTACCCCTCTTGAGCAGCCTGAATTTCCCACAGGAGTGACGTGTCACATCCTGAAACTCTCGCAAGATACGTTCTAGCAAGCATACGCCATTACGGCTTAACTTGAAACTTCTTTAAAAATAGCGTTGGTCTAAATTAGAAAGGCAATGGGAATCTAAAAAACTTTAGGCTATATGATGGCAATTAAATGAGATATAATTCCGTGCAATAATGAAATACGACACTACGGCTTAACTTGAAACTTCTTAAAAATAGCTATGGTCAAATTAGAAAAGGCAATGGAATCACAAAAGCTTTGAAGCATATATTGAGCAATTACTAAGTAGGTAAGTTATAATTGGTATTGCAGTAATGAGTCGATTCGCATCGTATTGGAAATTGTGTTTGGCATTTAAGCATTATTGGTTATACGGAATTCTTTGGTTTTTTCAGATTTGCTAAAGATACACAGAGTGCAGAGCTATATACATTTGGTTCCCAAGGTATGCGGGTTATAGGGGTGTTTAAGTTTTTACAACTTTTGTCATATAAAGACATGACTGCTGCTATCAGCGTCTTTAAAACGAAGCATTATATTTTATACATTCCTTTTAGGAAGAAGTTGAAAGAAATTTAAGCTTTGAAGTTCAAAGTGCTAAACTTCATAGAAACATATCTGACAGGTAGATATATGGAGTGAAAGTAAAATAGTTTCAAGAAATATTTGAAGCTACAAGTTTCAAAACATATAATTAAATATTTATTTGTTTTTGAATAGATGTTAATGAAGCCCCGTGATCAAGCTCATAGGAGCGAAACGTAGGGGTGAAGTGAACTGAAATAAAAAGAAATCATCATAAGGAACAGCAGACTCCGGTCATTATTTGTTTGCATTGGACTTTGAAGCACCCTTCAGGAGTCTGTGATTTATTCAATTGTTCACCATTACCCAGATATTGCTTTGTTCTATTTAGATAAAAGTCCCAAAAGTCTCTGCAATAAATCCTGTCTTCCCAATTTGCTGCTGGCTGCAAAACATGGCTGCCATTAAATGCAGTCCCCATGCAGTCCATGGAAGTCCCAAAAATAAAGTTCTGGTGCAACAAGTATATTTATTTTATTTATATTATTGCCCCACAGTTCAATAGCTACTTTAGTGCCTTTTAAAATGCTTCCATTGTTTTACATTTTATTTGAGCCCAGAGCCTGTCGCTGCTGCCAAAATAGTGTCCCTAGGAGGCAGACAGGTTTCCTCATTAATATTCATGGTGTGCTCATTAATATGCATTAGCCCCAGACATGCCCCGACTCAGACTCAATATTAACAAAACTACAGCGACATCTCACTGGCCTCATTCATGCTACCAGCCCCCGGTTAAGTGAACACGGTCACTGGGACCACCGGGACGCCACTCATTTGACAACAATCATGGTTGGAAGTTGGAGTGCACTTCTGCACATGCACGAGTTACCAGCCAGCCTGGACATGGATGGGGGAAATGCTGGCACTCTGCTATTGTTCCTAAACCCCTCAATTGGCAAAAATGAATGAAGGGGCTGTTCGGGGCCCTTGGGCACATAGGGGGACTTGGGCCATGGAGGTGCAAGATCGGGGATCGGGGGACACCACCAGGCAAACGGAGGCTTTCAGGAGGAAATCAGAAGAAATGGGTTGCAATTAAAGTAAGCCCCCATGGGGGGGGTTACACACTAATTTAGTGTACATATCATAACATGAATGAAACCCATGAAAAGAGTCAATCATTTAAGAAAAGGTAGTAGATGAAAGGAGTCCTTCAGACCAAGGTAACAGTGGGCTCTTAGTCCATATTGCCAAAAGCTTTCACATTTTAACAGCTTATTGTTTTGAACCACCACCAACCCACCATACCCCCCACCCCTGATGCATAAAATGTATTTTTCAATGCCCTGGAGCCTGAACCAATGTCCATTTCCTTCTTTAGCTACATGCATTGTCAGGGCACAAGTTCTATCTTTTTTCTCAATACTCCTTAAGTGTTCAAAAATCCTTATTTTAAACTGGTGCTTCATTGTGCTGATGTAAAAGCAGGGTGACTGCAAGCAGCTTTGTATATCAAATCTTTGCTGTTGCAATTAGTACATTGTTTGACCTCATGGCTGTCCCTGGCTACTGGTTGAGTACAAACATCACAATGCAGAAAGTTAGGCAAACTTCACACCAAAGCAAAATGTCTCCTTCTATTCACTTTTATTTATCATAACACAAGGTACAGTTGGGTAACATTTTGCATTGCTTCTCTGCTTCGTCAGACCCATGCTGCTTTACCTACATTCAAAATATATACATTCTGTAAGTTACTAAAAGTTCTTTTTTATAGGTAATTACAATTAAGTGCAACTACCACTAAACAGGTGTATTTTCTCATTATATCAATTTCCAGCAAATCTCTCACAGTTTTAAAAAGAGAGTTTGACATTCTGACATTCTACTGGGGTTCTGCTTGTGTTTATAAAATATTCTTTGCAAAAGACTTTGTTAATGCACCAGTTAGGGTAACTTAATGCCACCAAAGTAGGGAAATGTGTCATTAGGATTTCCAACCCTAACTCCCTACTCCCACCCCAAGCAGCAAAAGGAAAAAAACATTAGGGTTTTGGATATCTAGAGTCTTGGCAAATCAGTGGTGGCATCTTCTTGGAGGTTGTCAACCTTAATGCTTATCCCCCCAGCCCATAGCCTTCAGTTTGAAGCATAATGTACAGCTCCAAGCATGTGCCTCATAGTGATACACTCTTCAAAGATACAGAAATATTTCTTGCCACATGTTGCCAACACAGTTTGTTTTTGCTGATTGGAGGGTGGGAGCGGAAGTGGGGGTGTGGAGTTAGGGTTGGAAACCCTAACACCACATTATCACTACTTTTTGACAATTAAGTTTTCTCAACTGGTGCATAAACAAAGTATTTTGCAAAGAATTTCCTTCACAGTGGAATCATATCCTCATTCATGCAGATTCCTTTGGGCCCTGCTCCATTGGAAGACTCCATCTGCCTACCGTGCCGGGCCAAGTAAATTCACTCTTTACAACATTCCCTCAACAGTCTTCAAAAATTCACTTTTCACACAGTCACTCTTTACACATTCACTCACTACATATTCACGCTTCACACATTCACTTTTATTTTTATTTTTTATTTAATTTTGACCCCACATTTTCAAAAAAGTCATTTTATGACTGCTCTTATAAACTTGACATGTAGCATTTATAGTGTATTGGCCAAAATCACCAGGCGGGTGCCCTGGATGGGAGAGGGGAGTGGGGAGAAAGAAGTGATACCAGGGGTGGGCAGCCCATTCCACTTAAAGGAAAACTGCTTTGATTTCAGGTGACCTATGTGCTTGCAGCTAAGAAGAATGGTATCGGTGACTACTACTAATAATACTACAAGGTTTAAACCCCCCTTTTTGCTTTCACTTGCACTTGCGTAAGGAACATATTGGGACAATACTACATTTGAGAGGTGTGTCATTGCCAGGTCAGTTACAGCTGAAACTGCAATGGGCTTGGCAGTGTATACCAATGACCAGGCACTCTGGTCATGACACAAGTTTAGCTTTCCAATGTGGCATGTTGTCTACTAAAACAAATGAACCACTCCAATGGGAAAGCACTTCATTTCTTTCTGTAGACATAACTCCAGGCATGCGCACCCTACTTCCACATTAGCCATGGTGTGGCTTTACATGTTTGCTGCTCCTGCCACACTCTCGCTGCCTGGTCCTTGCTCCTTTCTCCTCAGCCCTCGTTACTTCTGCCCCCCCAAGCTTGTACAATATAGCCATCATGAGGTTTTACATGTTTGTGGCTCCTGCCACACTCTCACTCCCTGGTCCTCACTCCTTTCTCCTCAGTCCTCGCTTCTTCTGCTCCCCCTACTCCCTGACTTGTACAATATAGCAGTGGTGCAACTTTACATGTTGTTTGCTCCTGATGCATTCTCTCTCTCCTCCCTCAGTCCTCACTCCTCTCTCCCTGTCCTCGCTTCTTCTGACCCTCACCTCCCCAGCTTGTACAATATAGCTGCAGTGTGGCTTTACATGTTGGCGGCTCCTGTCACACTCTCTCCCCAGTCCTTGATCCTTCTGAACCCCCTTCCCAGGCTAGTACAATATAGCCATGGCATGGCTTTGCATATTGGAGGCTCCTTCCACACTCTCTCTCTCACTCCCAGGTCTTCGCTCCTTCTGCTCCCCCTCCAGGCTAGTATAATATAGTCACGGCGCAGCTTTACATGTTGGCGGTTCCTGCCACCTTCTCTGTCCCCGGTCCATCCATTCCTACGACCCCCTGGCTTTCACATTAGCTGCAGTGCAGCTTACCCTTCAATGTGGGACACTGGGGAGCCCACTCCCAGTGTCCCAACATTTCCATAAAAAAACCTGAAAAGAAGAAAACAGTCCCCCAACATCTTTTTCTTTTGTAACCTGTAAAAAAGAAAATGATCCCTCATCATCCCCATCATGTCCCTCTCCCATCCCCACCTTCCCACTGAGCACCCACCTCCCTTCACACCCCCTTACCCCATACTTACTTCTGGAGGTCAGCGGCTGTGATCTTCTGTGGACCAGGACACGTCTGCACTCTTCAAAGCCAAACAGTGAACTGAAGAATGAAGGTAAGTGCCATATAATGACAAGCAATGGCATTCTGACCTTATGTTGATGTCCTGGCCATTTTTAGGAATTTGTGCTCCAAATTTTCAGCATGGGCTTTTTGGAACCCCACCTCATGAACACTGGCACTGTCATTTCGTTACTCCATTCTGAAAGGTGATTGCACAGTTACTGTGTGGAATCACCTTTCAGGACTGATTAATGAAATGACAGCATTGCTGTTCATGAGGTGGGGTCCCTAAAAGCCCATTCTGAAAATTTGGTGCAAAAATACGAAAGAACACTCGAGTTACGCACCATTGTTGAAATTATTCTGTGCAAGCTCGTAACTTCAGCAGTTTTTAATACTTTTATTCTAAATTTTCAGCATTGCCATTTTTTCCCACCACCTCATGAACAGTACAGATGTCATTCTCCACATCCTGTCTGAAATGTATTTTCACACCTATGGCACAGAATGGCATGGTTGCTTTGCGAAATCACCTTTTGAGACCAATGAACAAAATGACAGTGGCAGTGTTCATGAAGTGGGGTCTCAAAAAGACCATTTTGAAAATTTGGTGGGAAAATTCCTAAAAATGGCAGAGTTATGTGTGGTCATTAAAAATTATCTATGCATGCACGTAACTTTGGTCATTTTCAATATTTTCACTCCAATTTTTCATTATAGCCATTTTATCACACCACTTCATGAACAATACAGCAGTAATTTTTCACATCCTGCCCCAAATGTGTTTTCACACCTGTGTTGCGGAATGGTGCTTTCCCACGGATTTACAAATTTCCACCTACGGGGTTCTTGACATGGGGTGATAAGACTATGTTCAAAATTTGGGGTCAAAATATTAAAAAATTACAAAATTATGCCCATTCATTGCAATTTCAGTACACGCCCTCGTAACTGTAGAAATCATACATCTGAAACTGCTATGGGCTTGGCAGTGTTGACCAGTGACCAGGCACTCTGGTCATGACAATAGTTCTGCTTACTGATGTGTAGTTGAAAGAAATGAACTGCTCCAATGAGACAGTGCTTCATTTCTTTCTGCAGCCGTAACTCTAGCCATGCACATTACAGATGACACTAATGCACATGACTGGAGTTATGGTTATTGTCGGCTCCTGCCACCCACCGCACTCTTTCTCCTTCTGGTCTTTGCTCCTCTGCCCCTCCCAACTTCTACATTACCCATGGCACAGCTTCACTTACTGGCGGCTCATGCCCCCCAGTGCACTCTCTCTCTCTCCTTGGTCCTCACTTCTCTGAACCCCCCTCAGGCTTATACATTAGCCATGGTGTGGTTTTACTTATTGGTGGCTCATGCCACCCAGTGCTCTCTCTCTCTCCCCGGTCCTCACTCCTCTGAACACCCCCAAACTTATACATTATCCAGAGTGCAGCTTTACTTATTGGTGGCTCCTTCTGCCTGGTGCACACTCTCTCCCTGGTCCATTTAGGCCAATGGTGCTGGCATCTCTGACTAACAGCTCCTTGCTGCATTTATGGTGTAGCTTCCACCGTGCGGCATCTGCCGCTCTCACGGCTGCCTCCTTGCTCCTCTGAAGCCACTACCAGTACCAAACACCACTGAAAACCTGCAAGTAAACATTTGGCATTGACAAATGCTTGTTTTAGTTTAGAACTATGGACAAAGTGCACTGGCAAAATTAATTTCAGTTCTACACCATGTAGGTAATGATGTGCATCTTGACCCACTGTGAAATACAGTAATTAAGAAGAGTGGTAAGCTATTAATCCCGTCCCATTCATTATTTAAAAAAATGTGAAACACAATTTTGTTTTTATTTATGTGAATGTCTGAATGTTATTCATACAGTCTCATAGTCTGAGTTGCAAGCAGCACAGTAAGCACTGTAATGAAGTAAATGTTAAACTGTAAGTTATTTCCCTGAGTTATCCAAATTGATAGCAGTCACAGTAATGTTATATTTTATACTTAAACTACTTCAATCAATGTTTCTGTTTTCATTCATAGCATATTGATGCTGGTTAATCAGTTTTGATAGGGTGGTTATGCAATTGAGATTCATTTGATCAGCTCACAAAGCGTGTTCTACTTCAGATGAATAATGCCAAAATGCAACATTTTTTTTTAGTTTGTAGCCATACTCTCATTTCACTTTGTATGGTCTTCTACAATAATGTTAGCCTTAATGGATTGTTCATTGTATATAGGAAACTTAACATTTGAATGCTGGTGTGCAACACAGTTTATGTGTATGTGGGGGGGGGATTTCTTATTACTGTATTATTATTGTGATTGTCACTGTTACAGAGCTTGTCAATACTCAATATTTGTAGTCTATTATGATATGTCAAACATTTTGATATAATTAGCAAAATGGCATTTTATTTTTGAATGTCTTAATACCAGTAGCCGCTGACCATGTACAGGATTAATTTCGGTTAAATTGAATTAATTTCATTTCATTTCATTAGATTTCAGTTCTGAGCATGCTCAGTAGGGTATCAAACATCTATCCAAAAGGCCCTACTAAGCATGCTCAGAATCAAAATAACAAATCTTTATAACATGGGAACCGATTAATACTTTTTCACCAAACAAACAAAAGGCACTATTCTGGGGCAAGCCCTTTCTACCCTGAAAATTTCAGACCAAAATTCCAAACTCTCTGGGCTGTAGGTGATGACAAAAAAAAAAAAAACAGCAAAAAAACCCCACAATTTTTCCTAAAAATGTACTCTCTGGATCTGAAAATCTGCATGTCTGACTGGAAAAAAATTTAGCAAATCAAGACACCTTGCCCCCAAGCTGCACATGTAAAATGTTGTGCAGTTCCATTGAATGGGGGCAAAGCTATTAAGGTGCAAATTTAGTGGTTTAACATTAAACAGCCTACTCAATCCTAAACATAATGACACTACCGTGCCACTATAATACTGTATTTAGATAAATATATATATATATCTATATATATAGATATATATACTATATATAAATATATTACTAGAGTCACCCTGTTCAATGGAATTGAATGAAAGTTTGCATGTGCAGTCTGGGGGACAAGGTGTCTTAATTTGTCAAGTTTTGTTCCCCTCAAATGTGCAGATTCTGAGATCTGGATAGTGCATTTTTAGAAAAAATGGGGAGTTTTTTTTTTGTTTTCTTTGTCAATAAACCGGTTTGGAAATGTGGTCTGAAATTTTTAGGGCAGAAAGGGCTTGCCCCAGAATGGTGTATGTCATTGGTTTGGTTAGCAAAATATTACATCATTCTCAAGTTACAAGGATTGGAAATGTTGTGTTCTGAATATGCTAAGTAGATTATAAAACATCTATCCAAAGGCCCTACCGACCATACTACCAAAGTTTCCAAATCCATATAACTTGGGAATGGATTAATATTTCTTTCACCAAACCAACAAAAAGGCATTATTCTGGGGCAAGCCCTTTCTACCCTAAAAATTTCAGATCAAAATTCCAAACCAGCTGAGTTGTAGGAAATGACAAAAAAAGACTGCAGAAAATACTGTTGTTTCCTAAAAATACACTATCCAGCTCTCAGAAGCTGCACATCCACCTAGAATGAAACTTGGCAAATCATGAGACCTTCCCCCAGTCTGTGCATACAAATGTTTGTGCAATACTGCTGAATGGTGGCAAAGCTACTGTATTAAGATGAAAATTTAGGGGTTTAACATTAAACAGCCTACTCAACCCTAAGTATAGTGGCACTACCATGTCAATATAATATGAGAATTGCTGGATATTGATAACATAAGAAAACACACCTTTTTGATGGTGGTGGTAGCACTTAATTGTAATTACATATAAAAAGGAACTTTTTGTAGCTTTATGTATATATTTTGAACATTGGTAACACAGCATTGGTCTGACAAAATTGTGAAGCACTACAAAATGTTACCCAGATGTACCTTGTGTTATGATAAATAAAAGAGAATAGGAGACTTTTTGCATTGGTGTGGACTTCACGCAACATTCTGCATTGGAATTTTTAATTGTCTTTTGGATGACCCAAGACATAGGAAACTATTTTAGCTTCTAATATAAGTGCGGGTAGCCTGGACACCTGAAGTGACATTTTTGAGTACAGAAGTCACCAACTTGCATTGCCGTGCAAATGGGTAAGTTCCACATCTATGTGTACTTTGTTGGAAGTGTGATAAGATAGACTGTTCTTCTGTGGTGTGGAGGCTATTGATGACCTGATCTGCAATGTTTCTGCCTCCGCGATAAATAATCTAGACCGATTTCTCTGTCGACTGTGCAACGCAGGTTATGTTTTAAAAAAATGCCATTTCTTTTCAAGCACTGATTTTAATGGATGGCGCTGTGAGTAAAAGTCAGAATAAAATTAAGTTGATTATTATTGTGGCAACGATCAAGATTTGGTCTTAACAGTTGTTCTCTAGTCATAGTGTCTGCTTTACTGATAGCATCAGTACAGTGTAATGTTCTCTTGCTGCAAAATGTTTCTCAAGAGTCTGTGCCCCTTCAATATAATATTTATTTACACTCATATTTCCTTTAATTTGCATAAACTGGCTCTGTGATATATTTTACCATGTGCCTTGTGTCACAACTCTCAGACTTTAATAGCACATTTCTAACTGTACCTTTCCTATATAACACAGTTTGAACACACCCATTCCCATCTCTAGCAGTTGTTTAATCCAAAAATGTAACAGCCTCTTTTTCATAACATGCAGTACATTTAAAAATTGTATTAGAAATTTCAAGGAAATCTACAAACATCCGTAACTCATCTGGGGACCCCCTCAACACCAAAAATATATTCTCAATATAATGCCAAAAAAAATCAATCTTGTTAAAAAATGGATTCACATCAGGAGACAAAATAGTTCACTTATCCCATTGGGCCAAATACAAACTGACATAATTTGATGCAAAGGAGGCCTCCATTGCAGTCCTTTTAACGTGGAGATAGACACGGTTCATAAAAATAAAAAAGAGTTACAGTATACAACTATTTCTGCAATAGTCAGTATGAACTTTATGAATGCTAAAGGGCTACCTGTATATTGATAGAGGGACTCCAAGTGTCTTGGGTTCAAGTCCCAGCTAAGGCAGTTACTACTTTCTCTCTTCAGTTTGTATGTGTTCCATAAATGTGCACACTGTGCTCTTGTGGTCGAAAATTTAATTGTCTGTGCAGCATGAGGTTGTGCATTAGAGAAAGAGTAATGTGCTCTGGGACAGCCCAGTTTCCAGTTGCCTTGGTGGCGCAGCTGGTAGCACAAATGGAATGGTATTCCAGGTGGCCTCGGTTCACGTCCCAGCTGAGGCACTTACTACTTTCTCTTTCCCTTCTGTTTGTATGTGTTCCATAAATATGCACACCACACTCTTGTGATTGAAAATGTTGCAATGCCCACCTGATAAAGAATGTTCGTACACAAAGCCATAATGTCCATTGCGACCAACCACCAGCAATCTTCTATGTACAAATCTTGTAATATTTGTAAAATGTGGATGGTATCTTTTATATGAGTTGGTGACAACTCCACTATTAATTTGATTTGCTTATCTACATATTTGGCCAGCGGCTCTGTGAATGAGCCAGTATTCACCACAATGTGTCAAGCAAAGGGATTGTACAAATCTTTGTGTATCTTAGGGAGCCCATAAATAGTATCTCTAGCTGGATTTGGAATGTCTGTTTTGCTAATAATACTATTCATAAGGGCTTGGTATAGATACACATCAATATTCTTTTTATATACCCTTGTCATATCTTTAGGTAGCAATTTATCAAATTGAATCTGCAAGCTGTTACAACAATTCATTTTCATATTTAACTTGGTCTAAGCCCACAATTGAGCCACCGTTATCTGTGTCTTTGATGACTGTTATTTTCCAATCTGTTCAGTGCTTCCCTCTCTTCTTTGGTGCAGATGTTGGAACTTAGTTTTTGTTTTTGTTTTACTAGTCCTTGTACACTGTATCTTTCTCACAGGCATTTTGGAAAACAGACACAATGGGGTTAGCCAGTGGAATAAACACCAATTTGTTTTTTTTAATTATTCTGTGTGTTGTCTCTGCTTGTGATGTGCTTGGTATGTCATTAACACCTTATTGTGAGCCATATATTTTTTTTTCATTATTAAGCACGGTTGCATCTGATTTTTTCCAGCTCTAATCAAAAATATGCTTATCAGACTAATCCAGCCTGTCCCCCTTAAAAAAAAAATTCTCTTTCATTTTCTGTATTCTTATATCATAATTTTTAATCATCTGGTCCTGTTGTTGTCTGTATCAGTCATACTGTGTATGTGAAGCAAATTTTGACACTTGTTAATCTTTTAGTAGTAATGCCTCCTTTAATATCAATTTCATGAGTCCAGCAGATGACTCTAAAAGGTCAGCTTCCTATTCTTTCATAAAACAATCTCGAGCAACACCAAAAGATGGCTTTTTGAATAACCCAAAGTCCCTCAGGACTTGGTTTATCCAGAGATATGCTGAGAAAGTTGCTGTCTGCTAATAGAGGCATCTACTTTTAAGGGCAACTCAATCCCTTCCAGCTCAACTGATCTGCAGCACTAAGCACCTGAAAGACCAGGGCATCTACCATGGACATCAGCCGTGGCGATGGCATTGGCCTGAGACTCTGCTTGTTTTATGCATGGAACACAGGTAAAGTTGTGAACACATCCTGGCTATTTTCATGTCTTAGGAGGAATGGACTGCTGTTAGCTTTGTCCTGGGCTAACAGTTTCTACTGTCTTGGCCACTTTTCTCTCTTCTGCTACTGTGTTTGTCATCAGTAACAGGGATCCGTAAGGGTATTTGTATCTATGTATTGCTCCCTCATACTTGCCCTCCTGCAATTTCCACCAGGTCGTCTCTAGTTAGTTTACCTACGGCCTCAACTGCTTGTGGTATAACCTGCTAGACTTCTTCTTGACTATTTTGAACTGAATACTGTTGCTATAGCTGCTACATTAGGGGTGTTTGACTATTATGGGCCCCTGGTAACACCCCTAGAAACTGACTGCCACTGCTGCTGTTAACTGTCTGTTACACAACCTCCCCAATTTATGTTCCCAATGTCTCCCCAGGGTATTACCTTCATGTTGTAGCGACATTGTGTTACTATTTACAGTCTGACCAGTGTCCAGCACATTTAGATAACTACTGTTATTACTGATTTAATCTTCATGCTTTAGCGACATTGTGTTGCTATTACCTGTAACTGTCTAAGCAGTGACCTGCACATTTAAATAACTATTGTTAGAAAATGGGCTAAGAAATTCCCGAGCTCTGACTGGCTGATACCTCTGGCAAGTTAGGCATCTATCAGTCAACAGAGCCCTGGTTAAAAAAACTGCTAGTCTGAAATGACCTGATTACAGATATCAATGTGGGCATGGAATGTTCTGTTTTCAAAAGCCACCATTTTTTTCTCTCACTAAGCAAAAGATATACAGTAGCACTCCCAATACTACCACAACCTGTGTCACATTCCATTTTTTCTTTCTTTTAAACTGTGCCAGATGAAAACTTTTTTTTTTTAACTTTCATTATAGTATCATTCGGTAGCACAGAGCGTGCTTACCTCTGACCGCAAACACAGGCAGGGTCCAGATCACCAAATCCATTACAACGGTCATCTGTACTATTGTTTCTCACAATCATGAGTCTCGCTCGCGGTCCATCTGCCAACCACATTATTGTGCAGCAGTTTGCAACAGCCGTACCTTGCAAATAGGAAAAAATAAAACTGGTATGCAACTTGGAGAAGTGAGGGAGTTAAACCATAAAGAAAGTACATATTAATGCAACAGGTTGCTCCTCTCCCACCCCCCTCCCCCTGCATACTTCTGGGCTCATGCAGTCAGCATCTGCTGGCATACACAGCCCAATAATAAATGAAACATTTAATGCCAAGCTTCAGTTTGATTTTTAAAATAAAAAAAGAAGTTAGCATTCTGCCACCTCTTCCCAGCCCTCCATTCACTAGTACTTCAGAGAGTCACGTCATCGGGGACGAACGAGGTAACGGCTAGATTTCCTGTAGAACTGACTGCACATCAATAAAGAAAGAGGACAAAAACAGACTGATAAAAGAAAGAAACAAAGGCTGCAGATATGGTCTCCAAATGGGATGGGGGAGACTTCTGCTTTCAGCAGAATGGCTAGCTACAGCCCCTCTACTGCCACTCTAGGACAGAGTTTGTGTCACACCAAGTGGAGGTCCCAAAGTCAGTGTTCTCCCTCTACTAATTTTGCCACTACTCCCAAAAACGCTCTGTGTGTGTTTGTTTTTTTGGGGTTTTTTTGTTTTTTGAGGGGGGGTAAGCCTGACAACTGCAGTAACTGAATGGCACAAGTATAGAGGCTCAACTAGCACAAAAGTTCCCCTGATTAAAAAAAAATCATTCTAGTGCAGGCATAGGAATTATTTTTTGACAAAACTTATTTTGAACTAGTTGTTTATTAACAATTTTTATTAAACTTTTTTTTTTTTACAGTGCTAATTTTCTAAGCACAATAAAACCCTCCAGGGTGGGTATTGTGCTATTCTTTTGACTTTTCCAGGGCATATGGCCTCTACCAGTGGCGTTGGCCTCATATGCTACTGGGTGGTCCAGTATAGCATAACACCACCTACCCTGGAGGGTATTATTGCTTACTTATTTTGTTTTTTCTATCTGCCTCAGTTGTTTGACGTATAATTCAATCACTCTAGATTTTTTGCCTCTGTTTGCACCACTTGTTACATTTGACCTGCTGATCTCACATTTCCCCTTATCTACATTGTGTTTCTAGGCTTACTATTTTTTGTGTACATCTTACATTGTCTCTCCCATTGATTGCTGGCATTTTGCCTGTCTACTTCTGGGCCTAATAACAATTCACATTAGATAACCAAAGCTATTCTTACATACATTGTTTTACACTGTACCAGATGCCTGTGGCATTTTATTCTCCCAGTCTGCTACACTAATTATTCAGGTCCCTTCTGCCCTTCTCATACACAGTTTTTGTCACCCCTATATGGGTAGCACAAGACTTCATCCTATAATGCACCAAGTACTGCCTACATCCATTATGTGCTCCTTCCTTCTAGGCCTCACGTTTCTGTATGACTCCTGTGCCTACATTCTGGCCAGGGACCTAGCAGATATAACCAGCTACTCCTCCTCAACACTGATGATGTACCCCTTCCCACTTCTTATCCCCTCTTATCTCACCTCTTCGCTTCCCTTGCTTGCCTGGAGAAGAGAAGGGTTGTCATCTGGGTGGCTATATTTTCTCCCTGAACCCCACACAATGGTCACTTTCTGTGTGATATATTAATTATCCCTTAACTCCCCTATTACTACTTTTATTAGGAGGTGACATTGAAACTAATCCTGGTCCAACCTATACCCCATTAAATCACACATATCCCCTCTGGGCAAATAGCCATGGGAAAAGAATTGCACATTTGAACATTTATAGCCTCATCCCCAAAATTCATGAATTAGAAGTCTGGACAGCCCTCTGCAACCCAGATATTCTAGGCATAACTGAGACATGGCTGAAGCCCTCCATCCCTGGCTCAAACTACCAAATCAGGGTTATACGCTACTCAGGCATGACAGACCCGGGAAGAAAAAAGATTGTGGGGTGCTACTGTTTTCCAAAGATCACTTTACCATCTCTATTATCTCGACTGATGACTCTGTTGACTCCTCACCAGAATGGATCATGTCCCTTGGGGCCTCCAAGAAGCTATATATGGCGTGTGTACATAATCCCCACAGGGGGGTCTGAGTGGACATGCCCAAATAACCAAATGTATTGGCCACCTCTCCCCTTCGAGGGACCTTATAATGGTTCATGACTTCAACCTCAAATGGCTTAATGAGCAGCAGTTGGAGTATGCTGAGCTGCTTAAGCAACTGAACCTAACCCAAATTATCTCCTCCCCCCACCCACATGGCTCAATTCTAAATACTCCAATCACTCCCTCCTCGACTAAATCCTAAAAAAATGAGAGGACAGGATCCTATTGGCTGGGGTGTTGTCTGACCCCATTATTGACCACTCTCCCACTTTCTGTATGTGATCTTGTTGTTGCCCTCATCCCCCACCAAAATATATATCCCTCAGGGACTTCTCCAAATGTGAGATGGACAAACTTTGCTCTAACATTATGGTGGTTAGCTGGTCCACTCTCCACTCACTAACTAATGTAGATTTAGCCCTAGGTTTCCTCACTGCTGCCCTCTTCTTCCATACAAGACAAGCACTTTCCAGTTACTACCTGTCATGTCAGGGGAGGGACCTCAAGATGGTTCACAAAAGAGCTTCTGTCCAAAATGAAACTGTGGGATGCCTTGTGAGTAACTTTTAATTCCTCTCCATCCCCTGCTAGCTGGAATAATTACTGTAGGCTCCAGAACCTGCATAAGCAGGAGTTTAAACTCCTCAAAGCCTTCTTCATTAAAAACCAGCAGACCTACAACCTGGGTGACCCTCGTAGGTTCTGGACCAGTGTGAACTTCCTTACTAAACTTGACCCCAAGCAGCGAGGCACCAACCTGCTCATGGGCACAAGACTCTTAACTGAGCCATCAAAAGCTGCTGAAGCCTTGATCCACAAGTTCTCTAATCGAGAAGGGCCGGCCCGTTGGCACAGCGGTTGGATTTCCACTTGCGACGCCGCACCCGGGTTCGGAAATGGACCTCGGGTCGTCGAGGGCTGGCCGGGGGAGAAGGATCGAGGCGTCCCACGGACTGCTCTCCTTCTCCGGGGAGAGCTGGGGTAGCAGTCGGCTCAAAGGGGATGCCTAGCGGAGGCTAAGGGGAACACCCATCTTGTGCGTGCTTCGTCAGGGGAGGGTAAGCGGGGGCAGGCGCTCAGCATCATTAGCGTCCCGCCTCCCTCAGGAGTGGGCTAATGGGGGGTAAAAGCCGCGCGTCTATATGGCGCTTTACTCCAGGAGACGCCCTGATTGGCCACGGGCCATTTCCCGACCAGTTACTAGTTCGGCGGTCCGATATGGGATGCATAACGAGGCCCTGCTCTCTGGGAAGCCAGGGATGACTGAAGTCGGCTATGTCCGATGGCGGGGGATCGGAGTCCATTGACTAGGCTGAGGACGGACGTGGGACGTGAAATAAAAGAGCAAATTTCAAAAAAAGTTCTCTAATCGAGAAGCATACCTAGCTAAACTCCCACCTAAGGTTGCTACCCCTGGCCCTGGGAGTGAGGGATCTAAGGTGACTGGAGGTCCTCCCTTCCATTTTAAAGCTACTTCCCCGTGGAGGTCTGACATCTCCTCAGGGCTCTCCCCAACTCCAGCAGTGCTGAGAGTTGTGGTCTCTGCCCTTGAGTCCTAGAATTGTCAGCTGACCTCATTGCTAAACCAATTGCCATCTTATTTAACCTGTCCCTTTCAACCTCATCCATCCCCCTGCTCTGGAAACAGGCCAGTGTAGTTCCCCTATTAAAGTCAGATGATCCCAAACCCATGGATAATTACAGACCAGTATCCATTCTCTCGCACCTGAGCAAGATCCTTGAAATAAATGTCTTTTGCAAAGTACTGACCACATCTCAAAATACAGTCTGCGATCTCCCGACCAGCATGGTTTTCATAAGGGCTTCAGAACTACTACTGCATTGGCTTGCTTCACGGGCCACATACTAAGAAATGCAGATGAAGGTAAGCTCACTGGGGCTATCTTCATTGATCTCTCAAAGGCTTTTGACCTAATAGATCATGACATTCTCCTTTGCAACCTCAATTCTTATGGCTTCTCAATGGGTACTATGGATTGGTTTAGGAATTACCTCTCAAACAGATCCCAAAGGGTCTGCTTTGGTGGGGTCATATCCAGCCCTCTAGAGGTTCAAAATGGAGTCCTGCAGGGGTCCATATTAGGTCCCATCCTTTTCTCCCTCTTCATAAACCACCTACTTAGAGACAGTCCAAGCTGCCATATGATTTTGTACGTGGATAATCTCATTATATTCAGGAGTGGCAAGAGTCCACGAAATCTATCCATCTTCCTCTCCAAGGACTTTGAATCCATTCATGACTGGTTTCCATCAAACAGACTAGACGTAAATGCTAAAAATGCCAAGATCATGTTATCTGAGTCCAGGCCTAAGCTTGCTAAATGCTTCACTGGGCAAACCAACTCCATCTGTATCCTGGCCACAGACAGATCCCCCTTGAGCATGTCACCACCTTTAAATACCTGGGGATCACCCTTAAATTTTCCTTTACCTTTGAAGATCATATTGGGCTAATGGTGAAGTGTGTTAACCAGCAGCTGTGTGCCTCTTACTGTCTGAGGCATCTCATGATCCCTAATGTATGACTAGCTATCGGGCAGGGTACACTCCTACCCCTCCTGGATTACTGCTGTCCCATCATCTCTCAAACCTCATCTCATCATCTCTCATGTCTAAATACCACCCATAACAACACCTGCAGATTCATCACTCTAGCCTCATAAAGCACCAACCACTGCTCCCTTTACTCATCACTTGGGTGGCTCCACCCTCCAGGCCCATCAGACTTTCACATGGTTACCTTCATTTACAAATCCCTGCACAATGGTGTTTCTTCCCCATTAACCAGACTTCTCAGCACCAAACACAGCACACAGGAGCTGCTGTCCTCCTCTCAATTCCTCCTTGATTATCCCCAGTCTTCTACATATGGGGCAGAGCCTTCTTCATTGCTGCCCCCAAGCTCTGGAATGGTCTACCAGTCTTGCTTTATTCATTAGGCTCCCTTCAATTATTCATAGTACACTTTAAAAATGCCATTAAATCTGCCATGGCCTGCAAAAGTGCACCTCCTGACATTACACAGAGGGTTTCTTTTGTCAGCCTCTCACCCCATTAGACTGACAGGTGCCATTTCTGTAGCCACTCACTGACTTTGATCTCTCATCTGTTTGGTCGAGTTGTATTCCCTGTTTCTGCTCATATACAGTATTTTGCACTGATTTGTTTGTTGTTACTACCTGTCTACTAGCATTATCCCCAACCCCTATATTGTATAACACCTGTGTATCATATTGTATTGCTTTTTATTGCAGAATTCCTTGTGAATTGTACTCTCATGCATTGTATGCTGTATTCATGCATGTATTTTTCTCTTTCCTTGTACTGTATGTAGGGGAAAGGGAAAGAGAACATTATTTAACCTGGAGTAGCACATTAAGCCAAAGCTTGTTTCCAGTTGCGACCTGGGAGCACAAGGAAGTTAAGTGACTTGCTCAGGATCACACAGTATGGCTAGGTGGCTATGGGATTAAACCCAGGTCTCCAGATCTGCAGTTCAAAGCCGTAACCTACTGCACTACACCGCCTCTCTATATTGCCTTGGTCATACCTGAAAATGGTCCCTGGGATCAGTGCACCTGCCCAGTAGCCAAATGATTAAATAAGTAAGGGATTCCTTTATATCAATGGTTAGGTTATTCACTATCAAGCCTCTCTTACCTCCTCTTGGGGGAACCCCGGGTCCTTCTGGGACAACGTCAAGCAGCTAAATGGACACTCCCGGTCCCCCCCTCCTTCTCTTCTTAACATCAATGGTACTATATCCTCTGATCCTGCCTTCATTGCCACTCACCTCAATAACTCCTTTACGGACCTTAGCTCAGTGCTCCCTAGCAATTTCTTCAGTCCTCCACCCCCCCAGGTCTGCACCATCCATCCACCCGCCCTTGTTTCACCTGCATTGTGTCTCCGCTGAAGTCAGACCATACCTGCTTAAAAGCATAAAAAGAGGTAGCCTGTCGGTAACGACTCCCATGATCCCTGTCTCTCGTCAGGTCCTGGACCAGGTCATCTCGCCCATCACCTGCATCTTCAACAAATCCCTCTGCCTCAGACAATTCCCCATGGTCTGGAGGGTCACCACTATGCCCCTTATCCACAAAGGTAGCGACCAGACTCTTCAGTAACTACCGGCCTATCTCAATCCTGCCCCCCCAAGGCATTAGAAAATCGTGGCACAAATCTCCTGACTACCTCTAAATACCAATGTTCTCTGCCCTGAGCAACATGGGTTCAGAGCTGGACATAGTACCATTACAGCTCTCCTGGAGTTTGCCAACTTCCTCCACACATCTTTGGACTCTGGCTCCTTGGCTGGTGCGGTATTCATTGACCTGTCTAAAAGCCTTTGATGCCGTATCACACCTCTCCTCTTAACCACTCTCACCACCTAGATTTTTCCTCTGGTCCAGTCTCCTGGTGCGTCAGCCATCTCTCAGCCCGCTCTCAATGTGTGAGAGTTGGTGGAACTCTCTCAGCACCTGCCCTATCCACTTGAGTCCCTCAGGGCTCCATCCTCAGACCCTTACTCTTCTCCCTCTTCCTCAACTCACTTCCTAGCAAATGTGGAGGTAAGATCTTACTCTACGCTGACGATGCAGTACTCATTGCCTCTGACAGTAACCCCTCTTCACTTCAGAATTCTCTCCAGCTAGCATACAGTTCCGCTGAAACCTGGTTCTCTGAACACCGACTCATAATCAACCTAAAGAAAACAAAAACCATGCTCTTCTCCCACCCCCAAAATAAGTCCCGCAATTTTCCTCTCACTGTCCCTCCTCCTCAATATCCCCATTGAACAAGTGCAGGCCTATAAATATCTTGGAATAATCTTTTGACCCTGCCTCTCCTTCCATGGCCACATTTCCACCTTGAACTCTGCCACCAACTCACGGTTGGGCATTCTTTTCGGCACAAAAATGCCTCCCTCCCTTCGCACGCCCTCCGCTTGGCTGTCACTTCCTCTGTCCTTATCACCCATCGATTCACGGCCTTCCGGTCTATGGGGCTGCTGATCAGATGGCCCTAAACAAGGTTCGCCTCACACTGAACAAAGCCTGCAGGCTGATAACCGAGCGCCTAGACCTACCCACACCTGTCTGCTCTACTCCTGGCTTCCATACCAGCCTGGATGAGCGGCTCATGTACCAAACCTGCCAACTCACCTTAAAGGCCCTCCATGGCCTATCCCCACTGGCATATCCAACTCCAATCCACCAAGTAATCCGACTATGAACACCCGCAGCTCCAGACAAAACAACCCTGGGTCATTCCAAGCTAGGGCGTCGCTGACGGCCAAAGGGCGTTCCCTTACAGAGCGCCACCTGGTATAACTCCTCCCTGCCACTGTCTCAGACTCCCCTCATTAGCATGTTTAAAATAGCCTCAGAAATCACCTGCTTATCTCACGCAGATGCAGCTGCCGCTAAAGTATAAAAAAAAAAAAAAGCCTGACAATGCTCGCAGCTGCTCTCCACCCTCCTCCTTACCTCCTTCCCTATACCTCTTCCACCCTGCTCTCCCTCCTTCCCAATCACTAACCCTATCTTTGCTAGCCTGATTAGCCATGTATTCCTCATTTCTGTTTTGAACCAACTGTAACCTTGAATGACACTTACTTTGTACCTGTTTTATCTGTTGCTCCTGTTCCTGTTTTATCTGTTGTCTCCCATGCCACTGTCCGTGTCCTCTATGTTACGAGGTATCTTTGTAAATGAGCCCCTGGCTCAAAGGTTGTAAACTGATGTTTAAATAAATAAATAAAATAAATTCAATGGTCTTTCTTTGGGTACTGTGGGCATCGTAGCCATGTTAATGTCCAGCAATGGGTTTGCATTACTGTCTTTGAAAAGTACAAACTCTACAAAGATATTAGCATAAGTATTGAAATTAGTGTTAGATAAATGGGGAGTGCTGCAATGTTACTAGCTGTTGGCCTGCCTGCAGTCATAAGTGCAGACGGAAAAAACACAGCATTTCATGCCAAACTGTGAAATTTACAAACTAGCAGAAAGAGAAGGGGGACACCAGAATTAACTGCAGCTCCCAAAAATTATAACAGAAGCAACACCCGGGAGCAACACTATATAGCTGGGGTACAACAAAAATGGCAACAAAATCCAAAACCTTGAATTGGTTAAAAATATAAATATATATATATATATATACCAGTGTGGTTGTGCCAGTATAGTTGGGGTTCAGTAGGCAGCCTAATGATAAAAGTCACATTTTGCACCTTAATAACTTTGCAACCATTCAACAGATTTGCGCAAAACTTGGAATGCATGGTTTCATATGGTAGATCTCTCAATTTGAGAAGTTGTTTTTCAATCGGACTTGTGGTTTATGTGCAGTGAAGCACCAAAAAACGAATTTTTCGATTTATTTTAATTTTTTTGCACTTTTTTGCTGATTTTTGCCCATCATGCTGTGGCCACACCATTTGGTATTTTGGTCTGATATTTTCAGGGTTGAAAGAGGTTTGGATAAAGAGCAATCTGGCATTGGTTTGGTGACAAAATATCAATCCGTTCCAAAGCTATTTAAATTTGAATTTTCAGGTTCTGAGCATGCTCAGTTCAGTCTAAGATTTATATGTACATTTTGAGAAAGGGGATTGGGCTCGCAATTGAGGATTTTGTCATCTCACAAAAAGGGGATTTATAAAATTCCCGTTCGTGAGGAAAAATTCCCCTTTCATGTACCGCCATCTTGTTTTCATTTTCCCCCCCAAACAAAACGTTGTAGCTTGCCCCATGGCTGACTTCTTTTGCAAATGAAACATAGGTTTTGTTCAGGGCGACCCCCTCTACAAACCCATGTCTTTGGTTTCCTTGGTTTTGTCCAAAAAAACAGCCATTTTAAACTTTGAAATTCTTCTTTCGTGACTTGCTTCCAATCCTCGTTCGTTAGGTGGCAAAATCCCCTTTCATGAGCTGATTCCCTTTTATGAGGTAACAAAATCCTTGATTGCAACTTAGGGACCAGATGGCCCTATCTCATAAACAAGAATCAGCTCACAAAAGGGGATTTTGTCAGCTTCTGAAAGAGGATTGGGTTTTTGAATCCCCTTTTGCGAGCTGACAAAATCCTTGATCATCATTTCCCGACCAGATGCCTGTGCGCATTACGGTTTGCGATTACGTGTGCACTTGCATTCATGTTTCTGTTTCTGTTCCCTTTCATGTTGTTTTTGCTGTGACACTTAACATTTCCATTTAAAATACCGCTGCCATCACTGTTCGTGTTACCAGTTGCATTTTCATATGCGCTTCAATGTCCATTTGCGTCACTGTTCACTTCAGCATCACTTTGTGCTTGCATTTCTATTAATGTTTCCTTTACCATTTATGTTTTCATTGCCATGTGCGCCACTGTTCATGCTTCTGTTTGCATTGCTGTTCCTGTTACTATGTCACAAGACATCATGTGGCGGGAGGGCGGGGCCCCTCCCACCACCACATTACATTCACTATTTCTTGTCATCATTCTCAAAAAGAAGGGAATTAGAGGTAAAATCCATTTAATGCATTGTTAGGTTGTTCCACAGTGATAAAGCAAGTAATTGATGTTAGGTTGAAGCACCCTGATACTTTCAGCCCACCCCCAACCGGCATCGGGTGCATTGGGGTTGTCGGTCCCAACTCTCACCCCATTCTCCTACACCTCTGCTTCTTCACACACATGTGATGGGGTGAGTTAGGGCTGATGACCTCAATGCGCACCTGGATACCAGTTGGTGGGCTGGGGTCCAAGAGGAGCTAACCCTAACACCAAATTTCCTTGCTTTTGTCACTGTGGAACAAATCTAACTAATGCATTAAATGGAGTTTTTTGCATATATATAATATATATATATGTGTGTGCATATGTATGTATGTATATTATATATATATATATATATATATATATAATATATATATATATGATATACAATATATATAATGTATATATGTATACTAATATGCTACTCGAGAGACAAAGTGTGACGTTCAGGTTCCAAAATTTATTTGGGCCAATTGTCATAACCATATCATATTTACATTTGGTACATGTGGTAGTATAGCAGCCCCCAATATAAAGATAGTTTGTAGTTCAGTGGTCCTAGAAAATGGGATTAAAAGTTCCCACAAGACCAACGTAATGTGAGTAACATCGTGTCCTTGACAGCAAATTTGCCATATTATCAAACATATATTTTTTTATATTACTATGTCTATGGCATCTATTTAGGTAGCATAATACTTAACTTTTCATTTGTTTTATCATAAACTTAACTTGTTGGTAATTATGCCACAGTATGTTTCCTGATTGCAGTATGCCCAAATCTGGACATGTTCTAGTTTAGCTACCACGTTATGTCCTTGATTTTCTAGCCCATTGTTTTTTTGCACAACTATATTACCCTCATAGGAAAAGACAGAAATCACTGAATTTTCAGAAAGTGAATTATACTTTATTTACAAGGGTTTTTTCCACAGGATGTCACGTGAGTAACACTGACTCCACAGGACGTCACGCGAGTAACACAGACACGACAGAAGTCACATGAGTAACATGGACACCAGAACAACAGTAGTATCAGTATCATACCAAGTGTCTCACTAAGTCATACCAAAAGTTATTGCTAATGTTCACCCAATAAATGACTATCATACTATGGATATTTGGTATAACATTTTTTGAACATTTTGAAGATTGTACTGTAGTCACAAAATGATATTGACTTAAAATATTCACAAATGTTTTATGTTACACAGTGTAGTATGGACTGAATCTCACCTGGCCTGTCTATTACATATACCAGCTGGTCCCAAGCCTACGATAAGAGAAAGGGAAGCCAACCTATATCTCTATGAGATGAATGGGGGTATTTGGGATTAATGCATGTCCTTGCTGCTTGTGATATTCAAGGCTGAAGGCAAAACACCGGAAGTGTATTAGTGACTTATAACATGGGTTAGATAAAGACAGGTGAGTGGTAAACAGCCATCAGGTGACCATTGATTACTCCACAATATACGACAGGTAGTGGTGAACCATCCCTCCGAGAGATCAGGCTGTGTTTCAGTTCTGATCTTGTTATAGTGCCAAAATTGCAGTCTGTGGAGCAGCCATTACCATCCCTGCTTAGTGAGGAAGAGCCAAGGCCTTCCATGTAATCTCAGGCAGTGCAGCAACAGTGGCTGCAGTGTTCAAAGTTTGTAGTCTTGCTTCTTACCCACCCACACACCCCAGGGATCATCACAGCAAAACCACATTTCTTGTCTGTCACCATCTTTCTATGATGAGGACAACACAGAGAACAGGTGCCAGCCCAGCAGCCATTAAAACAACCTGAGTGAGTGGTCGGGAGTGTGGCATATGGCATTTTCTTGTTCTATGTGGAACTGCCCAGGAGACAGAGAGAGATGCACCATAACATTTTATTCAACAGCAGTACCTCTGTTTTCTGTGGACATGTACTGTGCCACAATGGTTGCCCTCACTGTGTCCCCCCCCCATTAGATCACAGAAAGATAGTAAGAACTTCGGGAGTGCCTGTCCATGTATGGTACCAAGGAATTAGACAGCAAACAGTACTTGTCCATGAATTACTCTGTCCGTGATCACACAAGCACCAGACTAATGGACAAGTGCTCAGTGTGCCAGATGGGTTCAGCCTGTGGCTTGTTTTTCCCTCTGTATCCCATGTGCAGTACAAAGAAGTACCACACAGCAACATCCGCTCCTCATAGACAAACGGAACATCTAAAGCATGAGTGTCTGCTGTTCTGCCACTGTCTGTGTCACTTTACATGGTGACAGTGATAGAGATAGTGAGAGACCCACTGCAATGCAGGAGCAGCAAACATCATCTGTGACAGCGAGCAGCAAATTGCCAGCAGTCCCCTGGTTCCACTGCCAACTGTCCCTATCTTAACTCCGTGCCACTAGGAGAGAGAGGGAGAGATGCACAGCAAGGGGAGAGAGCAGGAGTCAGAGCCAGCATTAAATGAAACTTGACTTAGTGAACTTGTCTCTTTCACCGTCTCTGTGCCAGTGAGATCCGAGCCTCAATGTGATAAGCTTATCCCCAGAGTGAAATGTGTGGTCCACATGGTCATTTTTCTGTCGCACAGCCAGATTGACAGGTAAATCCTATAGTTGTGGCACAATGTCAAATGGAACAGTGTGAAGAGAGGGAGACCCCCCAACAACGTCACGATCTGAAAGTGAGCTTTATGCTGGTGGACAGAGAAACAGAGTTCTAGCAAGACCTGCAGGCTCCGAGTCCCATTAGTTGGCATTTCTTAATTGGTAGAATATAGTACTGCTGGGGAAAATGTTTACTTGCCTGCCATGCATTAATGTAACCATAGACAGAGAGATAGAGCAGCTAAGCCAGTAGAGGTGCAGACACCTTGTCTGTACCACAAGAGGCAACTCCATGTTTTGCACTTCAGAGCTACTGTACTGTCTCAGAAAGCATATCATGCACAACAAATGTCAGAGAAAGCATAGCAACACATTCTTTCTGACATTTGTACAGTATGTACATGACAGCAGTTTTGTTGGGGACTATTTTTCTAGGCAGCAGAATACAATAATTTGTTTGCCTTTTATAAAAGGAGAAAAAACATTTATGTTGCTTTCTCCTTGTTTTGTAGTGCACCCTCTGTTATAAGTGTAATAGCCCAATCCAGGGTGTGCAGTTATTGGGGATTAATCAACACCCTGACTGTTGTGAGGACACTCAGCCAGCAGCCTCATGCCTCACAATGCACTCGGGGTATTGATTACTCCCTAGTAACTGCACACCCTGGAGTAGGTTACTTCCTACTAATAGAACTATGCCCTTGAATGGGTTTCTTCAGTCTTAAAATGTGTTTTAAGAAATGAAAATGAAATGAAAAACTGACTTCAGGAGCCAGATCTTCAAAAGCTTGCCCATGTGCAAAGCCTAGTTTTTCTGCACAAACCCAGATGTGCGCAGATGTCCACATTCCATAACCCTGTTATCATGGGCAAACAAGGTTTGTGCCCAGGAGATTTTCTGAGGTTGGCAAAATACAAATGGAAAGTCAGGGACCTGAAATCTGGCAAAGTCCTATAATCACAGTGTGCCAGGTCATTTTGCATGGTCCCCTTGTATGGTGCAGATATACACAATTATCCCTGTTACTAATGGTGCCATCCCCTAGATCACATCCACAACTGAAGACACAACCCCTTCCTGTTGTCAAATGGTCCCCTCCATGGTACAGTCACTCATTGTGTCCACAGCATGGCTCTGCTGGTGCATATGGCAACCAGTGCATTTTGGGAGGGGGTGCACTTTTAGGTTTCTTTGGCTACTGTAGTGAATGTCAGTAATTGTTTGATGTGCCATGCTAGGCCCTCAGCCTATCATGCAGCACGTGGCACACCAAACAATAACTATGATTCACTGCAACAGCAAAGTAAGCCTAAAAGTGCACACCAAAACCTGAATGCAAAAAAAAAAACAGAACAAAGGGTAACACTTTGGCAGTCACTGACAGCAATCATCCCAGTAAAGAAATACAATAATTTGTTTGCCTTTTATAAAAGGAGAAAAAACATTTATGTTGCTTTCTCCTTGTTTTGTAGTGCACCCAAAACCTGAATGTATTTTACTTCACTTGTACTGCCATGGAAGCCATTTTAGGCATACCATGCAGCACATGGCCTAGTTACTGAGATACGCTGCAATAGCAGCCAAATGAGCCTAAAAGTGCACATAAACTATGAACAGGATTGATGCTGGTGGTGACTGCAACCCGGTTACCATCAGTTACAGTCATTTTACATCCATTTTTGGTGTTTGTGGCCTTTTAGGCTCATTTTGCTGTTGCAGTGAATTTCAGTAATTGTTTAATGTGCCATGCTAGACTCTTGGCCTAACATGCAGGACATGGCACACCTAATGAATACTGAGATTCACTGCAACAGCAAAAGGAGACAAAAGTGTGCACAAAAACACAAGTGATGCAAAATCACTAAAAACAATGGTGCCGCTTTAGCAGTCACTGTCAGAAAACTCACCAGTGAGAAAAATAAACAGTATTTAACATCACTTGTACTACTACCGAAGTCATGTTGAGCCTACTTGCAATACATGGTCCAAACAATTACTGAAATACACTACAACAGCTAAACAAGCCTAAATGTACATAAAACAATGACAATTATGTAAAATTACTACACCAGAGGGTGACTGGGTGGCTGCACCAGGTGTATCTCCCCTAGCAAGAGAACATTTATTTACATCACATTTCCTCCCACATATGCCATCCTAGGCCACAGGACACATCAAACAATTACTTTTACTTCCCACATTTTACATTCCCTAGTAGACAGTAACACACACTGAAACTCAGAATCATGGCATACAATGTGATTTTTATTTTGTTTCTTCTTTTTTCTTTTTGCTTCTTTAAACTTTATTTAATCTATGTGTCATTATGCTCCTACTGCCTTTCTATTTAAGCCCCTTGTAAGCACGTTTATGTTTTAAGCCCATGACCCCCAACACCACCACCAGACTTTACTCATGAGCACTATTTTAAGTGTATGGTATAACATGTCCTATTTCAGTTCCATGTCAGTTTAGTATCATTAAATGGTACAGTACTGTATATAGGACAGAAAAAAAAACAATATACTGTATTATAAGAACGTCCTCCTTCCCCCCGGGACCATAGAGGACTGCACAAAGAAAAATAAATATATTTACCAGGATTTCTTTTTAAGTTTAGCAGATAAGCAGGTAGTTTAAAAGTAGTTCTGGTGTTCTGATGCCTCCCACACAATATAAGCCCCTAAAGACATCAAGTTTACACAAACTGAGCACCTGCAGAGACCAGGTCCTATTCATTTACTCCCTCAATACAGCATGTATTTTATTTCTCATTACAGAACTCTCCAAACAGTAGTTATGGTGTTCTGATGCCTAATACAAAATGAGCCCCCGCACTAACCAGGTCCAATTGATATACTCCCCAAAACTGCAGGGTTTTTTGCCCAGTACAGAACAAACTATTTAGCAGCAGTAACATTAAAGGAGCCCCTGATAGAGAATATGATCACACAAAATGCCTCCCTGCAGAGACCAGGCCACACAGAATGATCCCCATGTAGATACTTGGTCTATAGAATAGGTATATATGTATAACCATTTAATCCAGGAAACCTGCAGTTGTTCAACTTTAAAATGCTTTATAATCAACTCTCTATGCCCCTATCCCACCCTTCAACCCCTGAGCCCAGCATCTTGGGGCCATGAGGCAAGGTCCGACTACATGCCTCTGTGTTTCCCAAAAAGCAAATGTGTACCTTTACAATCTGAAGACATTTGACACACTGGGGAACAAAAGAGCAGCTGAGATGCACAGAGAATAGCCCACTGTAGTGCCCATAACGTGCATAACTCCAAACTTCAGGAGGACAACATGTCTTGTCCAGAATTTAGGTGGCAGTAAAACGAATGCAGAACCACCAGCTCCATGGCTTTAAAGAGCCATGGGGTGATGACTGAAGGTGTCAGCATGCATTTCTGGTTCTCAACATTCTGGGCTAGTGGAGGAACCAATAGTACTGTGGGTCACAAAAGGACACAAAAATAACAGGCCATGGGAAAAGGGAATTTTTTAAATAAATGAGTTATAACAAACCGCAAGGTTTTGGCAGCATGCCATTAAAAAAAGAAGATCACCAAACACAATAATGCTTTTGGATCACAGTCCATGCAAGTTAAAGGCATAGTCTGCTTAGGATGAGGTACTAGAGGGACACCACATGTTATGAACATTACAGCTGTATAAAATTATTTAATAAAAGGCAAAAACATTTATTCTGTACAGGGAGTTCATGGGGGAGGCTAAAATGAAGTAATTAGATAACACATCAACAACAGTTAGGTTTCTGGGGCACAATAAAGGGCAGTATTTAAATACTTACATTGGGACTGGAAGCAATGTCACAAAATGGAGCCCTATTTGAAAGGGTAAATAGATGTTTGTAATAAAACTGAAAGAACATAGTGGAACCAAACTGGGTAATGTTATGTTTAGTGTCTCTCCTAATGTGGCACTACAAATTAGGTGTGTGATGCGAACCTTTTAACAATTCATCAAAAAGTTACAGAGTGTCAATGTGCAGTAGGTATGAGTCTCTTGAATACTGCATACATGCCTATATATATATATATATATATATATATATATATGTGTGTACATATATAAACGTTAGTTAAAACATGATAGCAGTGTGTTTTAACTAATGTTATAAAATGGCAAGAAAAATCTAGAAGTTTCATTGATCAAGGGATGTCACCTGACTGCATTTAATCTGTATATGCACATGGTCAGGTGCTGAGTCTCATTTTCCTCCCTCAAATAAACTATTTAGAGCCACTTTATAAGTGTAATACGCTCCTCCAGGGTGTGCATCATAGGAGTTTAATGCACTTCTCAAGAGTGTATGGACACTCTACTTTCAGCCTTGTGCTTTACTACACTCCTGGGGCATGCATTGAATTGATAATAATGCATGTGCAGGTGTGTGTTATGAGGAGTTTTCACACACCTGGGGTGTGTGATAATCCATAAACACCAAGAGTGAAGCTCAATGGGTTTATGAGATTATCACACACCAAGGGTGTGTGAAAATTCCTCATAAGACAAATCTTGCACATACATTATTTTTTATAATAACTGGTACAAGGCTTTGACGAGACAAAAATTGTAAGCTGTAATTATGAGAACGAGCCTGTCTCTGAGCAGCCTCCATAGTCACGCAAATACAATTTGCTTTCTTTCGTGCTCCAGTGACGTGAGAGCGTGAAAAAGAAAATGCTGTAATTACCTGCTATTAAGTTATTACAGAATTCAGCAGGTTATTATAGTATTTTGCCAGGAGTGGATATCCAGTAATTATAAGGGGTCACCCATTATTATAATCCTATAATGCACACCCTGTTGTGGCTTATTACTTGCTTAAAATGTGCTGTCATTTATTACATTTTCACTAATGTTAAAATGTAATAGCAGCACTCACCCTAATCTGCCAAAGTTTCATGCTATTACGTGCACTTGCACAAGGTGTGGTCACTGTTAGAAAGAGTCTCCCTTAAATAGGCCAGAATTTAAACTGAGTTTACAAATATAAGTATCAAGGGAGCCTTGTATTAACAAACACAGTAATAAATGCCTTGGAACTAATTCCAGTTTATGACAGAAGTATAAAATATATACTGTAAATAGCAAAATCTTATTGAGATACTACACGCATATTTAAATCGACAACACACTTTGAACCACATCTTTCAGTTAATTGTTTAGGATATCACCTGGAAAACCAATTAGCTCTAGATTTTTTTTTCTAAACGTTATTTTTTCTAGTCATTCCAATCTAGCAACTTGGGCTATGTTCATGTAAAGCTGTATTGACTGCACCTTCCAAGGTAAGGGTTCTTGAGGCAACAGCTTCAATTTTGGTTTCATTTTGTTTTGTGGCCTTTTCTGTGCTTCCGACTCATAGTTCTGTGGTTGCACAACATGAGGATATTTTGACTAGTGTGGTCTCTCTCCCTTGATTACAGGAGCGAACTTTGGCTTAAAAATATGTGAGGAGGGCTTGGTGTATTGTAATAATGTCCAACAGATGCATCTGTCTCCATTGATTAAATATAGGACAAACAAAAAGTATATGCAATAAAGTCTCATCATGTCTCAAGTTACAATAGCAATTTAAATCCATTGGATACTCTCCTTTTCCCTTTGTGTATCTTAACTCCAACTTTTTATCAGGGAATGTTTCACAACTTATTTGTGTTATTGTTCTCCTTTCTTCTGGTTCCAGAGGTGACTTCAAATATGTCTCAAGCCCGTGAGTTAGTTTATATTTTACTAACCATGGTGAGACCTTGAAGACTTCTACCAGCCCTAAATCAGATTTAGCATAACTCTTATATCACATATGAAATAGATACTGTACCCATTGTAAAAGGTGCTCTTTAATTATTTTAAGAGAAACATATTGCTTGGATCTGCTGTATTCAAAACTCCCATTCCTCCCTCACAAGAAATAAAACAGTTGGACTGATCAGGCCTAAATACTATACCTATGTGAACATGTACAGTACCAGTGAAGAAGAATGGGACAAAAAATACAGTAAATCTGCTGGACTGATCAGGGCAAAATATTATACCTGTGTGGAACTATACCAGTGGAATTGGGTAGGACAAGTAATAAATCTGTTGGACTGATCAGGCCACAATATTACTCCCATGTGAGACTGTAACAGTGAAATAGGATATATGGGATAGAACAAGTGGATGTGTGAATCGGGTCACTGGTTCATAATGACAGTATTTGTACAGAATATCTAGACCTACTTTGTAACATTACTCTTGTTTGTCTCCTATGGATTGCATTGTTTATATTTCATTCTTCCCCAGGTGATGCCACTTGATATCTCCTTTTTCATCAATCTGCCCTAATGGTCTTGACCCCAACCTCCTGTCTCTCTCTCTCTCTCTCTTCTCCTACCATTGCTCTCCCTGTCACCTACCTTCTAAACCTGTCCTTCAGTCTTGGCTCAGTCCCTGGTTCATGAAAGCAGGCTACAGTTATCCCCCTTCCCAAAGAGGGTGACCCCTCCTCCCTCCCTGGTAACTATCACCCTATGTTCATCCTCCCTACTCTGGCTGAACTTCAGGAACACCTTGCTCTGTCCAAACTCTCTCCTTTCTTTGATTCCTCCTCTTGCTTCACCCTCTACCAGTCTGGTTTTAGGAAGTCCCACTCTACTTCCACCTCCCTCACTGACTCAATCCTCTCTGTTATGCATCAGGGCTTGGTCCCCTCAGACATTTTGTCAACCTGGCCAAAACCTTCAGCACTGTTGCCCATACTATCCTCCTAGACAAGCTAAAGGTAGTGAGGCTCTCTGCTTACTCAGTTGTGGTTCTGCTCCTACCTTAAGGGCAGGTCTTAACTGTCAATATTGGCAATACCTTATCCCTTCCTCTCCAAATCTGCCCTAGCATACTCTAAGGATCTGTCCTCAGCTCTGTCCTAGTCTCCATATTCTTGAATGACCTTTCCTCTGCCTGTTCCACTGTGCCCTGTCACATGTATACAGATGGCACAGTCCTCTATGCCTCCAGATACATTACCTCAGACCTCATGGCTGAGCTCCAACTGGACTTTACCAACATCCAGCACTACTTCCAGGCTAATCTTCTATCTCACGATACCAAGAAAATGATCTTCAAGACTATTGGCACAAGGCAGAGACTAGCTAGACAACCCCCCTCCCCAATACCCTTGATGGTGTTGCAATTGAAAAATGTTTCCTCCTTTAATGGGAGGGCTAAAGCCCAAGATGCAATGTGGGGGAATAGCTCCTCCCACATCCTCCTTAAAGGCCAGCCTCCTTCAGCAGTCCTCTGCTTACTGCGTTGTGATGCAAAGGCACTCTGGGCTCCTGTGTGGCTCGTGGGCTGAGCCGCCTTCCCTTTTTTCTCCCAGTTCCATTTTTGTTCCCTATGCTTCCACTCGCTCCTCTCTTCTATTTTTCCCTCCTTGGCTTGCTCCCCCATCCTGTTCATCCATTGTTCCCCTTCCCCTCCATTTCTCTTGTCTCCCACCTCCCATCTGATGTCTGTGTCTGTTCTTTTCTTTTCTCTTTTTCTTTGCCTGTTCTCCCTCTTCCCTACCCTGTACCTTGTCTTCCACTCCTCTCCCTTACTGCTGGCTCCCTTGGGCTGTCCCTCCTTTCCAGGCCCCGTTCCACTCAGGGCACGGCTTCTTCCTTTCTTCCTCCCTCCCTCCTCTTCCGGGGAGCATCATCATCCCCACTGTGCCCGCCATGCTACTCTTCCCATTCCTCTATCGACCTCCTGTGCACTGCTTCTGGCTTCAGCTGCAGGGGAAGAGTTCTGCATCTCCACTCCTGCCTCACTTGGCCATATCGGTGAGTGGCTTAAGCATGTCTTACCACCTGCTGTTTTGCTATCATTGGCTATCAGAACAGCTCTGTATCTACCTAACATTGGGCAGACAATTATTCATTTCCTGCTCCCCGCCATTTGCCTTTCTGCCCCAGTCTTCAATGGTAATGGGAACTGTACTTTTCCACCATCCTGCTCTCCGCAGTGCCTGTCTCAGGGACATCATAGACAGTGGTGCAGATTTCTTTTGCTTACACCATTTTGGGCCATTACCTCTGTCCTGCTGCCCCAAATCCAAACATTGCTCCCCAATGTGCTGTGTATTCATCATCGCAGGTGTTATTTCTCTTACTATAGTGCCTGCAAGGTTGTGGTATTCTGAATAGGAGATGTACTCATGATTTACAGCTGCTTCTGATGTTCTAAAGTCTATGCTCCTGTGCCCCACCCCATCCAGTGTTGGCTTATACTCCTTTGGCAGACTTCCACCTCAATTCAACTACTGCTCTGTCTATTCCCTCTCCTATGGTGGGCATCGCTCAAGCCCTTTCTGGAAGCTGACCCACTGTCTATGGCTCCCAAAGGCGAGCCCTCTATTCCCAGGCACTCCCCACCCCCCATCCCCAGTTTCTGCCCTTGTTCCATGCTCCCCTGGTTTCCTTTCAGGCCTTTCGCTCCTCACACCAGCATTCCATTTATGCCCCTTCTCCCATCTTGATCAGTGCTATCCAGTCTACTCAACCTTCAGTCATTCATTGCATTCCATCGCTACTAGCATACTCCTTCCTGGAATACTCTAACTCACCCTTACTGGAATTCCAGATGACTTCCTCCTCATGTTGTCCCACCCTGACTTGTCGCCTTCCCCTATGCTGCCTATCTGTTTACTTCCTGTACTATGCAGCCAGCTGCCCTTTCCTGGCTCAGCCCATACCAGCAGTTTTTCCAGACTCCATCCCTAACATGTACCTTCTGAGGTACTGAGCGAAGGTCTACTGGGGATGGGATTCCGTTACACTCACTACTACCTACTACTTACAAACCTGACAACCTCCATCCCTAACTCTGCCTTGCAGCATCGAGTGAAGGTTAGCTCACCCCAACTACCAGGGATGGGAGCCATGTCTGCAATCTACCATGTCATACTTATGCATTCTCTACCCGATACCAGTTGATGCTTCCCTTCAGAAACGGGGCCTCTTTACCTCATGTGCCTTCAACATACTACCTATGCCTAGCTGCCTTGAGTCAAGGTCATCTCACCTCAGCCACCAGGGATGGGAACCTGAGTCTACATTCGACTGTTTCAATCTTATGTATTCTCTACCTGATGCCCAGTGGTCACTTTCCTTAGGGAATGGGACCACTATACCCCATTTGCCTTCACCATCCTACATTGCCTGGTGGCATCGAGTACAGGTACTCTTGCCTTAAATACCTAGTGATGGGAGCCTGTGTCTGCAAAAGACTGTTTCATCCTTATGCATTCTCTACCTGATACCCAGTTGCCACTTCCCTTTGGGAATAGGACCTCTGTACCTCATTTGCCTTCCGCATCCTTCCTCACCACTCTCCATCCTGCACTTCCATGGACTCATCGTACTTGTCCCCACCTTGGCCTCCTCATGCTCTGGATTTGGACTCTGCCAGCTCGTTTGATCTCTACCTCCATTCAGCTCGACTGCCTCCTGGACCTCCTTGCTGCTGGCTACCCCTTCTGACAACTGTGCGAGTTCACCTTCTCCTTTGGAACAGGGAACCTTATGCTTCTTCACTGCAGCGCCTTCTGTTCTCTGCACTGTTGTTCACCATCTTCTTTAGATGTGGGACTCTCGTACCTCAACCTCGTAGCACTAGGTACTTGGCTTCGCTTCTCGGTCTTCCATGGATCCACCTCTCATAGCCTGCAGTGGCTTTCCCACATTCTTCTTCAGTTTGCTGTGGTGCCGGCCCCAGTCCTGTTCCTGCCTGCACCTACAATGTCAGTACGGCTAGACCTATGCCGTCTTCTTCTTCTAGGAATCTTTCCTCTAGTCCGCAGTCATCCACTCCGGACTTTCCCTCCATCCTTGGACAGCTGCCTTCTCCTCACCACCCTGGCAGCTTAGGGCTCCTTCCTGTATGCTGTGGCTCTTTTTGGGCATTTCACACCTATCACCAACCATTATTCCTACCCAGTCAACTACTCCTCCCATTCATCTGTTTCATACTCCTACCTTGGCCATCCTAACAGCTCCCATCTACTACCTTGGCCATCCTAACAGCTCCTATCTACTACTGTATGGAGCACTCATTCATTTCACCTGAGGAAAACTTCTTCTAGCAACATCCCTTGGACAACATGCCTTATAGACTCTTATGTCACATACTCCTTCCAGCCAAGAATTTCACTGAGACCAGGCTTCCATTGATTCCTCAGTCTGCACATTCATAACTGACCAGGCTGTCTCACTGTCATGCCTCTCACCAGGCCTATGTCCGACTTCAGTGCTAGGCATCCCTGGCATTCTACACCGCTCTTAACTTCCCATTGCAACATCAGTCTATAGATTCCTTCAAAAACCCATTTCGGGCTTCCTACAGCATTCATACAGTGAATCAACCTGTAAGGCAAAGCAGACATGGCACCTCAGCTCTTATCACTGGCAATTACACCACAGCAATATCCATATCTCCTTTTCCCACCAGTAGACCAGAAGGAACCTATGCAAGTATCATTATAACATTAATACTCAAATAAACTCTCGAATTCATTGTATTGAACTTCCAGTTATTGCCATATATATTCAGTTACCATCTCTATTGCATACCAACCTTCCTTCATTGGTCTAAAAACTTCCACATCACCCCTCCTACCAGGTACCTAAAGATTTTGCCGAATTCCTTCATCTTCTTCATGGATGCTTACATTGCAACTTATCGCTCGTCGCCTAACTCCAAACCTTCAGACTCTAACGTGAATGTCAAACATTTTACAAAGTCAGATTGTTTATCTTATGACTTCATAACCTATCATACTTCCCACCGTTCAAAGTCTGGCAGCAAATTTAATCAAATCATGCACTTCATGATCACTTTGCCTCTGTAATTCCATGGATATCATCCATCATTATCTTGGAAACCTGGGCTGTATTCATCCCATTTTCAACTGGATCCACTCCACTTTCAGGATCTGGTTGCTCCTTCAGAATAGACCTACCTCTTCATCTTCAGGATCATCCTTCAAGAACACATCATCCAATGGACTTTGAAGATGGACTATCATTTCTTCAAGCAGTTCACCTTCCTAGGAAAGTAGAATATGGTTACTAGAACCTGGGTTCATCTCCTCTTAGTTTATTGGTGAAACCAGAGGACGGGTGGGTCAGTAGCCATGGGTCCACAGAGGTTTCCTCCACCTGGGGGGTTTTCCCCTCCTGTGTGCTGTGGGTCATATCCTCCATGAGTTGGAGGAGGTAATCATACTCTTTTGGACATTCATTAGTAATTCTTTTGGGCTTTCTTTTCCCTACTCAGTAGCCAGTTTCCCTACCAAGGGTGGGAATAGAGTAAGCCAAAAGTAAACTACAATACACACGCACTACTGACTTCATACACTATTCACCAAAACATTGAACTACATCGGGTCTGGCTCGATCATCACCTCAATTTTTCTGTTAATGTGGATGTCATCCCAGAAGCTTCACCCCCAAACTGGGTACGCTTTACAAAAATAAAGTGAGTACCTTGTTTCCTGCCTTCAGAGAGATCATCTCGAAGATGATTTTCCCTATCTTTGACTATGGTGGCATTGTTTACAGTGCCACTCCCTAATCCACCCTAGCCAGACTGGACCCACTATTTCAATCCTTCTGCTACTTTGCCCTTTGTTGCTCCCCTAGATCCCACCACTGCTGCCTTTACTCATCCCTCTCCTTTCCCTCGCATGATGCCAGGTGCCTTGCTCATTGTGTTACTTTCATCTCCAAATTCTGGCTTGGGTCCCTCCCCTTACCTTTTCTCCCTCCTCAGTTCTTACCTTCTGTTCTCTTCACAGCTCAGGCCCCTTGCTTTCTTGTGTTTTCCTCTATAAAATCCTCTGCTTGCCAAGCTGCCTTCTCCTTCCACCTCCCCATACTATCGGTCTCTCTTCCCATCACCATTTATACTGCTCCTTCCTCCCACACACTAATATCTGTCTTCCATGAATTCACTCCTGCAGTCTCTGATCTTGTGCTGTATCTTGCCATACTACAATGCCCCCCCCCCCGCTGCTGCTTCTGCTTGAATTAATTTCTCCCTCCTTCCCCTAGTTTTGTCTGTCCTTCCCTACTGAATGAACTGGCAACAGCACTTCATTCACCCTTCAAATTGCTACCCCTCTGCACTTTAATACCACACCCAGCAGTGCCTTGTTCATACTCCACCCCTAGGATACATCTGGAAAAGAGCTATTTCAGCTCAGTATGTCTTTCCTGGTAAATCTTTTAAAATAAATAAGTAAATAAATCATAAATAAATCTATTGATGCCTCTGGATTGCCCAAGGCCCCAGACCACTGGCAATCATCTTCTCACAGTCACTAAAAGACATACCATATACTATACCAGTTAGATACAGTGCCAGCCAGAGATAAGTAATGATATGTCTAGATATATAATTGTGAAATTCCATTGAAATCAATGGATTTTACAGTGATCTCAACCTATTGCTGTTTTTGTCATGCTGCTTCTGTACCAGGTGCAGGAGTTGCCCTTTGGTTATTTTGAGAAAACATACTGCTTGTATTTGTTTTATGCAAGCCCTCCATTCCTCCCTTACAAGAAATACGTCTGTTGGACAGTTCATGCCAAAATATTAAACCTGTGTAAGAATGTACCAGTGGAACAGGATAGGTAAAATGAAAATGATGAAGGAGAAAATGAAGCCACTGGTTTACCCTAGCCTTTTCAGTGCAGAAGATCCAGCTCTTATGTGCAACATTACTCTTCTGTTTTTCAATTCAGTGCACCATTTATTTTGTACTATACATAGAAAATAATGCCTGTGCAGGTATGTGTTTTGAGAATTTTTTACACACCTAAGGTGTGTGATAATCCATAAATCCCAAGAGTGAAGTGTGTAAAAAATTCTCATAATATAAACTTTGCACAGGCATTATTTTTTTATAATTACTGGTGCAAGAGAGTGAATACAAAAGCTGCTGGAGCAGCTTCATACACAGGCATTCACACACACACACACACACACACACACAGCCTGTTTCCTTTGTTTTTAATTAAAAAAAAAAATTATATTACATTACGGTGCAAACCTCAAGCTGGAGCAGTAGAGAGGTACACTCCATTTGTAATGCAGCAGCTGTCTACTGAAGCCATGCTCGAAGGCTATGAACTGCAGAATCAACCAGATAGATTTTTAAGTTTGTAAAGGTTGGATCAACCAGATAAATATTGAAATAATTTAAAAAGTTACCTGTCATGGCAGCGTGGGGGCAAAGGATGAGGATTAAGGCTGCTCCATAATGAAAAAACAGAGCCACCATGTATTCGGACCACCAACACCCCGTGTGAGTGCCAATGAGGCGGCACACTAACTGAGACTGACAGAAAACACCATAATAACAAGTTCTACCAGTTATTATAGCATTTGAAACATGGATTGACTCTGTGAATTAAAGGGGGTCATCAGTAATTATAAGTGCTTATTAGATTCTGGTTCTGGTTTTGATTTGCCTGACCTGAACTGGCCCAATGCAGCAGAACTGGAAAACCCAACTTGCACACCCCTACATGAGAGGTATGGGAAAAGTCCCACAGTCTGCTTCTGTGAATAGCTGGAAATTCACTGCATCATGTTCCCAGAAAACCAGTGCCTGGATATGAGCAGACAGTGGTAATGCCCAATCCACAGTGGAGGCCTGCATATATGACCAAAGTACATATCCAGGCACATAAATTGCATTCCCCTGGATTCAGCCATACATAGCCAAATCCACAGTCCCTGGTCTCCCCAGTGTGTGTGCAGAGTAGAGCATAGAGTGGCTGGAGGACTTATGGGGGAGTAGAGTGGGGCTGGACACAGGGCATTAAATCAAGTGCCTAGGTTGATGCCTGAGTGGAACCCCTGCTCCATATACATCATGGGGCTGTAGAATACAGCCATCCTGTAAGGACTGATATATTCCCATACAGGCAATACATTAAAAATGATAACTAAATAAGATCTAAGGTTATGGCCTCCAGCCCTCCATGCCATCTTGGAGGTCCAGGAGCACGATTTGGTAGGACTAATCTGGTCCCCAAATGTCCCCAAATGTCCATGGTAGCTGACCGTGGAGGTTGATTAGATGTTACTGCTGGATCCCTCTGGCATAGCATCAGACCCTCCACATGACCACCACAGCCAATCTATGGGTTATTTGAAGGACATCGAAGACCCCTGTGTGAGCCCAACTGGCTGTTTAGACATACAGGTGGAGTGGGACTCTGTTTGGAAGGCTGGCTCAACCAATGCACTAGTGAACTGAGTCCCTGTAGTTTCACAAATGGTCACTCTTCTACCCAACAGAAGGCTGACTACTGTAAAGAGTATGCCCTTTTGCCAGCCCATGAAGATTTTTCATTGTTACGCTGCATTAAATTGTATGCCAGGTGGATTGCCCCCCTCATAGATAGCCCTCTTAAAAGATACACCTTTAAACCTATGCAGTGATTCAGATGAAGTCAAATATTAGGTATAAATTGAAAATCCATACAGTTGAAAACATTGCATTGGAAACAGAATGCTGCAACTTTAAGGTTGTGTATTACTGTAGCTAAACAATAATATATGGCCTATAAAACAAACAAAAGTGTTTTTATGTGATTTTTTTCCCCTTTATATAGAGCTAGTTATATTAGTGTTGTTTATTACACATTAGCATTCAGAATGCTTTCAAAGAGAAATCCAAGCACAATAGCGAACATCTGTGAAGTGAACAGTGCTTTGCTTAACATTCGACACCATTGTATTTGCTTTCCTAATATAACAGTTCTAATTAGTACCTAGCACTCATCCCAGGTTCTTCAGCTTGAACACAGTGAAGGTGACAACCGTGTCACAATTTCATGGCACTCATTGTCAGTACCTGTCAAAATATAGTTATAGCTTTAGGAATTGTAATCTAAATACTAAAAAAATTAATTGTCCTGAAAGTGTCTATCTATAGGTTATTTCAGAAAGAAAGGAAAATTTAACACTTGCTTAAAACATAATGCTACTAATGCCCTTTATTATAAACCCAACCATGCTAATTTAAAGGTAGTAATTTACTAATGTGTGTCAAATGACTGCATTTTTGCCCCTTCATGACTTAGGTTGGAACATATAAATACATTTGATGTGTCCTCCTTCGGAGATTAAAAATTCAGTGAAATGGCTCATCTCAATATGATCCTTAGCTCATAGGTATACAGTATTAAAATATTACCCTAAACAATATAAACCCACACCAAACTGGTACTCTTTAAATTTCCCCAGTATAGAGTACACTTTATAGTCTGGTTATCTTACAGTATATCCAATCTACTGTTTAAAATGTTGCATACAATCAGGAGAGGACTAACAGTCACACATACAGTAACATGTGTGCATGTGCTTGGGTGGGGGGGTTAGACACAACTAAAAACTGAAATGAAAAACTGTTGTGCATGGTAGTCTGTGAAACAATTAAACTGTATTCCTGATCCTACTATGCCCCATTTTATTTTTACTGAGTCGTTGCCCATAGTTACTAAGCAAGTGTAATACAAATGAGGAAGAGTATATTGCATTTAAGTCCTCAGCTTCAGTCTTAATGACAGCTACAGGACCAGGCACTAGCAGGCCCTGGTACTATACCAACATATCAACCATATTTTTTCACTGTTCTTTCCCATTCCTAATGGAGTAGAGTGAGATCATCTTAAGAATGTCTCTGTTCCATGATTGGCCTCGGCCTAGTGAAACTAATTATAGGGGCACAGTACCACCCCTATAGTTAGGGTGGCTGGTGAGTTCTGTATTACACAAAAATGTTTGTTTGCTGGTTGCAGAACAATGGTTTTACAGATTTACCTGATACTTTCAGGATTTGTTGTACATGTCAGAATCCACAATCCCTGAAAGTCTCATGTAAATCATATCAGAATTTTTAGAGATATTAAGTATACTTTCCTATTGATTTCAATATTTTTTTTTCTAAATTGTTGCTCTCAGATAGCTAAAAAAAACACCATGCTTTAAATGTTGTATGGTAGTGTAGTTTGGTGGGGAAGGATTTCCTAGATGGGGTTAATATTTGGGAGTGTTGTATTTTTTAAGATATTTGCATTTGAAAAATTGTGTTTTTAGCATTAAGGAGTCCATCCCAGGAGTCAGGCTGGAGTTAACTTACTGCATGCTCATAGCAGAGAGTGAAAGTGAAAGTAGTCAGGCTGCATTTAAAGCAGCATGTGCGCAAAGGACCGAATAGGGATCAAGAAAGAGAAAGTAATGATCAGCAGTTCAAAATCATTGGCAAATACCGTGTTTGATATAGTAACCACTTTTTTCCTCGTAACATTCCAAATTTGTGATTTTACAATAATATTTTAACTGTGAACCATTGTGGGTCTCTATGTATTCAGTTTTCTATTTTATTAGGCATTTGTGTAGTATTCTGCATGTTGTAAGGATTTACTCTTGTCTAAGGAAAAAAGCTACAAACGTTTTAATTGTAAAACTTGGAGTAGATTTGTGGATTGCTGTTAAATGGTTTCTTGAGGGCTTACAAGCTGATCTTTCATTTCTTTTTTAAGCTATTTAAGTTTAAAAATCAGGTTTTGCGTTTAAGTCAGGCATGTGTGTGAAAAGATTGGAGAGCATTGAGAATATCAAAAAAATACTGGGCTTTAAGATCTCTTGCAAATGTACTAATTTTCTCCTTTTAATGTTTGCTATAGATCCCATTATATTAAACTAGGAGTTCTGATCATAAGTAGTTATTTTCAATTAAAATGATATTTTAGCCAGATCACAGTCCCTCGGTTTTGTTTTCTGTGAGTCTACTCTTTTTCACTCAGTGTAGAAACATAGAAACAATAGACAATGCCAGCAGAAAAAGACTTATGGTTCATCCAGCTTGCTGTGCTAATGAAAGAGTGACATGTTAAGCTGAAGGCAGTAAGGAGAATGAAATTTTTTTTTCTATTATCTGACATTTGCTTTCAAAAACAATTATTCATGCTGGATGTATCTTTTGTATTCTAGTTTTAAAAAAAATGAAAGCATAATCATTTCTCATAATCGTGATCCTTACTAGTGGCTTATTTGACACATCTGATCAGCTCTCTTGGTATTGGTTTCACAGTTTATCACTCTCTGTGGGGGGCTATAGTGGAGCTGACAGGGGATTGGGCACCCCCATCACCACACAGACTTTTGCCACACTGGGGTGGGCTCCCAGCATGGCACCTGGAAGTCTGTTTGGGGGGGCAGCAGAGCCAACAGGGGATTGGGCACCCCCTGTCGGCCATACAGTGTGTGGGGGGAGCGCATGAGCATGCTGGGGTGGCCTCTCAGTGTGCTACATAGGTGTTTGTGGGGGGGGGATGAACTGTCTATGACAGTTCAGATGCAGTGCTGACGTGTAGGCAATTTGCATACTTCAGACAACTTTAAGCAAATTGCCTACACGTTACCACTGCTGATTATAGCGGTGTTTTCCTCAGAACAGTACGCCACTACATCTGAATGGCTGTCATAGACAGCCGGATATTCATTGGTGCGGTGCAGCCATGCCTGCAAAAGGGAGCAGGGCATTGGAAGTGGGGGAGGCACACCTACAAAAACTCGTATGGTGGCACGGTTTCTTGCACATACGTGCAAGCAAACATAATAAATGGCTTGTTTAGGCCATAAATATCCTTGCATTCAAGCTTCTATTTTAAATCTCCCAACAGAAATGCATCAGCAGAAAAATGGCATAAATTAAAACACACAGAAAAGAATGTCTTTGCTGTGTGAAAAAAAGGAGGGGGAAGGAAATTAAATCAAAAGAGTCAGAAGGCTGTAAAACTCATTTGCAACAGTGTAATGGTAAAAGTGCTAATATTGAAAATGGGTTGTACTGTGTAAATCACTGCTACTAATGTTCAAAGATATAGGGGATATACCACCTTTGATCCAGAAAAAGCCAGGTTCACGATTTCAAGATCAAGCAAGTGTGCCTAAAACAGTACAACCCCACTAAATCAATAAGATAAAAGATTGAGAAGCTGTTACAATGTAAGTCATACAGATCCATACAAAAAAGAAGGTTAATGCCTCTTTCCAAACAGAGACAGATATCTTTGCCCATATTTGCAGATTGCAAGGGAGACTGTCGGCTGAATTCACTTCTCAGTGCACACAGTTGTTAGAAGGAAACACACAGCATACATGGACTTGTTTTTGTAAAATGTTTGCAACTGTTTTAAACAGTACATACTCATACAGCCAACTGTATATCAAATTTCAAATAATATTAAACTTGCTGTATAACTGACTTATGTCTTCAAAGTTTCTGAACCATCTGTTGGAAAGCAGTACCCAATAAATGTGTAGAGGCTATTAACTCGTCCTGTGATTTCTGCCAGCAAACAAAATCAAATGAGCAGCACCAGTATAGTCCAATGTGCAAAGGACAGAAAGGGGAGTATTTAAATGGCAAAAGCAAAAGCAGCCCAAAGAAAACACACAAAAAAAAAAGTTTCAAATATTTTCAAAAGAGCCTTGCCTACCAGTTGGTTACCTGGAAATGCTGCTACAGTTTTTACAATGCAGTGCTCTCTCACTAAAATGAACCAGATGGGAGCCAAAACATAATTTCGTTATAGCTCCCGGTTCATTGCATCAAGGAACGCTGTTTTGAGCGATTTGATCAAGGCTGTTAGTACAGATATAGTACTATAGTTTAGTATTTACTGTATAGATAGTCTAAACAAATATCTTTTTACTTTAGACCTAATCCAAAAGCCAAAAACGTTAACAGTACCTCCACCCACCCATTCCCCGATTTCTTGCTACAGTTCACTGCTTACTGACCTGCCTTACTGCCTGCCACTACAACATCACAGTGCATGAGACAAGTATGAGACTTTAGAGCACAGAACTAGAAGGAAAGGGTGTTTCTTATCCAAGTTTATTATATAAGAAAACAGAAGATGAAACTCTTTTCCCATTTCTTCCAACCACATCTCCTCCTGCCACACTCCCCAACTGCCTGCCACTCTCTGACTCCTCCCTTCCCCTCAGTGCCCTCAATGCTCTTAACACCTCCCCCCCACCCCCCTCTTTTCCCTCCTTTCTCTCAACTCCTCTGCTCCTCATGCCTCCCGCACTCTTTCCTCAGGTCTTAGGACCAGTGTTGGTATGCCTCCCTGAACTCAGGCTCAATCCCCTACCTGCCCCAGATCCTCCCACTTGAGACCAGTTTTGCACTCTAGTATTTGACCACTGCTATACCTGTGGAGTTTCTTAGCCTCATATATTTTTGTTTAACCTTGTTAATATTTGTGTCTCTACCACTATTTTAATCTATTGTAAACTTCTACTTTTTTCAATTGTACTGTAACAAATGTTTTACTCCTGTGAATTTCTTTGTTCCCTGGTCGCACCTGGAAATGAGCCTCGGCTCAGTGTGCCTTTCCCAGTCACCAATTTTAAATAATTAATAAATAAATAATAAACTCTTCTACACACACTTTTGCCTCTTTATAATTTTCTTAGGAGTGGGTGCAATTTCTTAGTTTCTAGTTTCAGGTTTCTATTGTATTTAAATTTCCCTATGAGGGTGAGAGTGAGTGATCAAGGATGAGAAAGTGAGTGAGTGCATTTAGAGGTTAGAGTGATTATTACAGTGACTGCTATCACATGTACAGCCACTGAGCTAGTGAACATCTTGTTACTGTGGCTACAATGAAATCAGAGGGGTGGCAGTATTCAGCTGTAAGTATATAAGATATCATGTGCAAATAGGTTATGGGCATCTGAAACTTTCCCCTGTGGCACATATGCCATAACATATGGCATACTGTATGTGCCAAAGGAGAGAATTCCAGATGTGGAGACATAAGCTAATACAAAAAATACAGTAATATCAGGAGCCACAGGGGGAATTTGTAATAGTCAAACATTTGCTATAGCAGGGTTCGCTATAGTGAGGGAGCACTGTACATGTCTTGTCACATGCTTTTGGACCAATCTAAAATGGAACACTTTACCACTGGACCAATGAAAAATCATCAAAAATTATCTCATTGTCCAGTTTGATATAAAAATCTATGGGTACATGGTTGAAAAATCTAAACCCCGATTGTAATTTTAGCATGTTGCTTAGCAAGATCTGGATGCCTTTTTTTCTTCTATTTCTCCTATTTGGGGATTTGCAATAGAAACCCAAATTCTTCACATTTTAACTGATAATGTTTAGATATTACTGGTAAAGAGGTCTTCCTATATCATGTTTCTGGGAAAGCACTTTGGTTTTAAGGTGCATCTTACGTATTTAAAAATAAAATTTGATGTTAGTTTGATCACAGTTTCACAGAGTACATTCTAAAAGCAAATGCCATCTGCCAGTCTTCCAACAGTGACTAAGCCAAATGATGGGCAAAGAGCCTGAGTAAAAGAAGTGACCGGGGCAAAGTCTCAGTGCAACCATATAATTTATTATGAGCCTTAATGTACAGTAATGGCACACTTCATCAGTTTGCTGATCAGCACAATAATTATTTTATTAAACTGCAGTTGAATTTTCAGATTTACTTTGGAATATGAAATTAAATGCAATGTCGACTTATTTACACTTTGCCAGAAAGGATATGTAATTCATTAATCATATGGTCTGAAATGAAGACTGCATTCATAAAACCCCTATTGTTCTGTAAAATAAAATTACCATATTGTCTTTAATTTCTTTATCTTCGATAGGTAACATCTAGCTGGAACAGGCAACCTGCTATGAGCTCTTTGTGCTCTTTGCAGCCATTGGATGAGAACCATTTAAATTCTTATCAGCATCATGATGAAAGCTGAAGTCATCCAGGCTCAGTTGCAGGCAGCAGGGAAAGGGGTCTGCAGCTAACCATTCTAAAAGCAAAAGGTTTTTAAATAAAATAGAAATTTATATTTAAAAAAAAGCCTACCCAAAACTGAAGGTTGAACCAAAACTAAATTTCAGATCCTATTTATATCCATACCAGAAGGATGTTTGGAGGGCAGTATATGAGGCAGTGTTGGATGGTCATCTTTTACTCAAAGGGAGTTTGAAGGTCATGATACGTGGCAGTGGGTGATGGGATGGGGGTATCTTTAAAATAAAGATGATTATTAAGTCAGAGTAATGCGGGTGTAGTGAACCAGTAAGAATGGAGGTTATTACTAAGCCAGTACTGGACACATGGGGTGGGGTTATATACCAGGGCTGTAGGCTGAGAGCATTATCAGGGATAGCTGTGGAGGGAAATTACTACCAGGACTGATTGTACTACCAAGGCTGGGGTAATTATTATTAAGTGAAGAGGTACCACCTGGAGGCCATAACATGAAACTGGGACAAGGTTCTAATAGGGGGTAAGACTAGTGGCCTACATTTCTTTTTGGAGCACACCTGGGTCCTGATACACAGTTCCAGTCAGGGTGGCACAGTTTTTGAGTGCAAAGAGGTGCCTGTTCTTTTCCCCTGCAAAACTGCTATATGTATATCCCAGACTTAATACTCTTGGGGGGAAGTCTCCCTCAGCAGTTAAGTTCCAATGCAAATGATAATGTTTAGATGTTTGTAAGTGAAAATGGAGTTTTGAGCTGCAAATAGATACAGTGCAAGCATCACAGACTTCTAAATATGGCACTGTACCAGTCCCATAGCATGATGTTGTATCCAGAGGCCATCACATCAGATGTTATTGCCTCAATCATCCCCAACCCCAACCCCTTAAAGTGTGCTTGTGGGTCAGTTAGTTTCATGCTTTTCACATCTCTCAACACTTATTCCCTGGTTGTCTAGTGGTGCCAAGACTGCTCCAAACATTAGCCTTCATCCCTGGTGTTCAGTGGAACCCACCACCCCAACCCATTTCCCTTGCTTGTATATTTTAAAAATGGTTACTTGCCAATCATGGTCCTTTGTCTATTCCTCACAGAGCCATCACACACCTACCCCACCCCTCTTTACCTGTTTCTCAAAGTGTTGCAGGGGTTGGTCACACAGTGTTATGTGGGCAGCTGTTCTGGGAGCTGGGAAGCATCTGTACATAGTGCAGAACTTGCTAACTGCACTGGGGTGGGTGCTCAGGAGAGGACACAGACAGCATTAGGTAAGGTTGGGCGGTCCCACTGCTCAGTGCAGTCATCAATAAAGTTGAGCACCACAAGCGCAATATCAACAGCAAGCAGCAGTCTGGGGTCAAAAGTGTTCAAAATGATCAAAACTAACCAGGACATCCTTTAACATACAGTCTTGTGATAGTTATTTAGAAATTTGATCAATGAGATGCCATATTTCAGAAGACCCAGTTCATGAACATTCCTAAAGTATGTAACCCAATAGTTGAATAATAGAGAATATTAAAAAAAAAATACAGTATCCATACACTACAAGTATTATGCCATCATTTTTATGAGGTTTTAAAGTTACTATAGGGCATTAGAGGTACAGCAGAATATGTAAAACGGAATTTGTCTATTTCATGTCACACTTCATTTTTCATTTAATTTAGTTATTTTTATATGACACCCCCCATCCCAGCCTAGGAATGAAAACTGCAGGTTGCCCACAGAGGCCCACGTTCCAAATAGTGAAGACAGCTCTTCTCTTTAGAGATGGCTCTGCACCCCTTTACCCATAAATAGCAGAGAGCCTGTACATTGGCTGATAGATGGACTGTTTCCCCTCGGTGCCTGTATCTCCAGTCACATGCAAGTGCAAGGACCAGAGGGCCCTGCAGTTCTGCAGCCAACCAGACAGCCCCATGAATTCTTCACAGCCATCGCTGCATGAAAGTGCAGGAGCTGCAATGGCCTTGAACTCCCATAGTAGGATGGAGTATTTCCTTGGCGCAGGGCTCAAAGGGTTCTGCATGTCTGGATCTGTTCACACAGGTCTTGACAGGACCTGCGTGAATGAGGATATGATTTCACTATCTCAAAAAGAATGGAAATTCTTTGCAAAAAAACTATCTTAATGCACCAGTTAGGGTGCAAGTTAATGCCACAAAAGTAGAGAAATGTGGCATTAGGGTTTCCACCCTAACTCCTCACCCCCATCTCCCAAGCAGCAAAAGGAAAACACATTAAGGTTTTTGGTCTCTGGAGTCTCAGCAAATCAGTGATGGGGTTTTCCTTGCATGAATAAAGGACATCACTTCTGACATTGTTTGTTCAGGGAACAGGGTGGGTATTAGGGTTGACAACCCCAAGGAAGACCCTACCACTGACTCACCAAGACCCCAGAGACCCAAAACCATAATATTTTTTTTTCCTTTTTCTGCTTGGGGGTTGGGCTGGGAGTTAGGGTGGAAACCCTAATGCCACATTTCCCTACTTTTGTGACATTAACTTGCATCCTAACTGGTGAACTAACATACTTTTTGTAAAGAATTTTATCAAACAATAAGACTTGCTGTCATTTGCAAATAACAGGTTCTCTTGGAGTCCATGTATGTCAGAACACAAATATAATTTTTTAGATATAAATTGTTCTTAAATTGTAATAGGTTATTGGAAATCATAATGTGTATGTGCGCCTCTCCAGTTGTTGGGGAGGTTTCTAATAATATCCCTGAAAATGGGAGTATGGTACCTGATTCTTGAATTGTAAGATGGAAAGAAAAGTATGCTCGGCTCCCACTGTGAGTTCAGTTTAAAGTTCAGACTTGATTGAATTCAGCTCATATCTCCACTGGTAGGTCACCACTTAGTGTCTAGTGTCTCTTTAAATTGCTAAGATTTTTTTTTTTTTTTTTTGGTACCAGCAATGTGTTTTTTTAGGGCAATTTACAAGGAGACTGTTATTATGAATCTTTCATACAAAACATCCCTTGGGAATCTTATCCATGTTTGTCATCTGAAGCAGAAGGCACAAGTACTTTCTTATTAATAGGGTTTATTTTTTAGAATCACAGGAAAATACTACTATTAATTGTGAATTCCTTTTTACTTCTGGCCTTCCTGACTGAATGACACAAGCTAACCCTTTTTAATTTCCCCAGATGCCTGATGCAGCAGTAGCCAAGAAAAACAAAATAATGCATTATTTATTCTAATATTAGGTGGCCATTTTCATCCTCTAGCCAAGCAGTTGTTTAATGAGGTCACATTAACATTCAGCTCACAGCCTGAAACATGTGGACTGTTGATAAAAATTAGATTAAACCTTTCTAGATTAAGCACATTTACTCAAATACATGTTCAGGTACTTGCAACTCACACCATGTAATAGCATTTTACAATGCATAATGCATCTCCCATTACCAGCTACATTAAAAAAAATCAAATAAAACAAAGTAATTTGTGTCAAAAAGTAAGAAACACTCACCAAATGCATCATTATGGTCCTAAATGCTTGCTATTTAAGGCATTAATGCAATTTTATAATGTCAAGCTTAAAATATAATGGGCTTGATGGATTTTTGTTTTTAGAATTGGCTTAGCGATGATTATATTTTTATAGTCTTTTCTTGTGTACTTTAGCCATTTAGCACTCAAAATGCAAGAAAAGTGTGTGTCAATTTGTCAGTTATTTTTCACTAAATGTTGTAGCACTTACTGAAATTTATTTTGATCAATGCTTAATAAATTATGATTTTCACCGCAATTCAGGAATGAATTCCAGCCACCCACTCTCTTCCAAATCCCTTGGAATGTCATTACCAAGAAGGAAGCCTAATTTACAAATGGGAAGGACCCAAGAAACTTCTAACATGCCATTGCTCATAACAAAATAAGTAAAGTAAGTTTTCAAGGAGGCCTCAACTTCAGGATTTTATCATAATGTACTTAAGGTGAAATCAACCTTGCCTTTCAAATGACAAGGGACAGTCACAGAGGCTGCTGGCTACTAATCTGTAAATATTCATTGATTGAGCAAACAGGGTGGCTGTTAACCGATGAAGCATTCTGCTTCCCACTTTATACAGAAAGAGAAATGCATTTTGATTTCTGTCCACAGGAGCTTCTCAGCAAGCATACATCCTTACTAATGTTACCATGTTGTTTTCATCTTTGAAAGGCATATACATTGCGTCCCTAGTTCTCTAGCATAAACTTTGGTGAGAATGAAACTGTATGACCTAAAGTAACTGGGAGTTGATCCAGCCTGACAGAATATAATTCAACTTGAGTTATATCATGCCAAATTACCAGCCTGAGCATCCTGTGATCACATTTTTTACTCAAACTGCAAACCCTGTAACAAGGAACTGCTTCGACGGTAAGGAATTGTTGGTGCAGTATTAGCTATGGCTAAGTATTTCAAGTACACATTGTAGTGTTAAAGAATGACTGTCCTAGAGGAATTGTTTAGTAACAATGGTTCTGGCAAACATCCATCCTTATTATTACTCAGTCCCTCTTAACCATTAATTTATCTAAAGGACTAGAAAACTAGATATATGGGTTTTAGACTGATATTCTTTATGTGGTTGTGTGAATACTATCAATTCTGTCTGGGAGAGGTTTGATAATCTATTTGTAGATGAAGGCAGGTTAAAGCACTGTAGCCTGAATCCACTATCCAGGCTAAATGTCTCAGATACATTTGGATATACTGTTGGATAGAACAGTGCACAATCCACAGGATCTTACTTCCCAGTTTTCTTTTCTTTTTCCATATAGTTTCTTACCCTGCCAGCTGCTGTTATCCCACCCTTTAACAGCTTCCCATTTCTAACACTGGCTGTGTCTGATGCAACTAATTGAAATGGGTCCCAAGAGTACCAGGAGGCCATTGTCTGTTCAGCTGCTGGAGGACTTGCCCTAGTTTTCTTTCTTCCCTCTCAACTCTCACAGGTGCTTCAGCATGCCCATGAGTCTTCAGCATCCATAAGAATGAGGTAGTGAATGTATATGTCCTCTACATCTCATTGCCCCCCCCACAGGGGTCACTGTGGAATTGACTGGCAGTACTATCCCCCAACCCAGAATGTGCTGCCACTGACTGCTATGTGGCAAAAGACTGCAGGGAGCCCAAGCACTTCTGAACCCCCATCCCCCACATGGTAGCCTTAGGGACTACTGCTGTTCAGTTGGGGCATCCCTCTTTCCAATTTCATATGTTAAGATCAGTGGAATAGGGGGACCATTTAGTGACCCAAATGGTGATTCTAAAAGAAAATGTTTTATGGAAATACAGAGGTACCAGCTAGGATGCAACACTGTACCTTGCAGTATTACTGCAATAAATCTACAGAGCACTGCAGTATACTGCAGGGAACAGTGCAGTTTGATGGAAATTAAGCTCTTTTGTCCAGCAGCATTTTGTGACATGTAATTTAATGCAATATATTGATTTGCATTGTGGCTGGTACCTCGGTAATTGCAGTTTCATGACTGACCTCATTCTTCAGCTTAGGAAACCCATACCCCCATCTAAGCAAATAAAAGTTCAAGGGGTTTATTTTTTTATACGGTACTATAGTCCAAACTGCACCATTGTTTTTCAAAATAGCATACTGATTGGATGCCATTTTCATGATTATTACATCACAGTGTTAATTAGCAATATAAATATTCATGATCTGACAAGTTCTGGTCTTTTTTTTACTTCACTATAGACAGCAGGAGAAAAATCATGGGCGACACATGGGTCAGGTTTGAGGTGGAAGAAATAAAAAGGCATCAGGTACTAAAGCAACTGGGAAACTTAAAAACCAAAAAAACACTAGGCCCAGATGAAATTCATCCTAGAATGAGAAATGAAATGAGGCAGGTGCTAGTGGAACAATTTTCAATCCTCTATGGGCAGTCAATAGCAACAGGTGTAGTGCCTGTAGATTAGTGGGTGGTTAATGTGATTCCACTGCACACATGGGGCAATAGGGAAAATGCAGGTAACTATAGGCTGGAGTCTCTGCCATCAGTAATGGGAAACATTTCGGAAACATTTACAAAGAGGAGATAATTGCAATAGGGACCATATGCTTAAGCTGGATGGGGAGAGGTTCAAAAAAGACATTAAAAAGTATAATTTCACAGGAAGGATAGTAGATGGATTGAACAAATTTCCAGACAAAGTTGTGTAGCCAGAGGCAATATCAGGGTTCAAGATAAATTGGAGTGTTTTTAAGGGAGTTATAAGATGTGATAATGTAGAAGGGAGAGAAGAGTATTAGTGAAATAATTAATGCTATAGTGGTTTTGAGTATGGACTCTTGGGACAGATGAGATAGACTGTTCAGGTCTTTTTCTGTCCTACTCTTCTCTATTTTTTCTGTGTTGCTATGACTTGAATTGCTAAGAGTGTGAAAATCTGTCCCCCACCTAGAAGTCTGTTATTTAATAAATGGGGATATCTTTCTGGTATTTTACATTACAAAAACTATTATCACATCAGTGTTAATTAACAATATAACATTATGTGATTAGCCAAGCACTACATTGTAAAATACAGGCACAAATTATATTTTCTGGGACTCATTTTTAATATGCTTTGGGATGTTTTCACATAATCAAGTAAGAAGGGCAGGACAGCATGAAACCACACATAAGCTAACATCAAAAGCGAGACTAAGAAATTTGGGAAGCTGGAGGCAGTTGGTGGTGTGCAGAGCTTGGATGTAATTAAAATAATTGAAAGCTGGTGAAGAGGCAGAAATTGCTGCAGTCCCATACTAGACAGCTACAAATTGTTTAGGAGCAATAGGCAGTAGAGACATGGCTATGGAGTGACTTACTGGATATAACGGATGATACTGAATCAAAGAAAATAAGTGACTTTAGATATTTAGATTAAATGGGAGCACAAGAGCCAACTTTCATTTTCTTGGAGGGAGTCTTATTTAATAGCTGTGGTTCTAGAACTGCCTGGGCTCAAAGAACTTCTGGTGTTTTAGTTGCTTTGGTATATTTTCAAACTTATATTCAGTGTAAAAACACTGCAAGATCATAGTGGAGCAGAAGGGACAATTGGCTGAGCTTCTTGCAGTAATCTTTCAGGAATTGGTCTGAACAGGTGTGATACTGGAAAAGTGACCAATGAGTTTTTAATATTCAAGTGAAGGATTGGGACAGACACAAGCAACTATAGGCCAGTCAACCAGACATCAGTGTTAGGAAACGTCCCAGAAGCCATTATCAAGGACACAGTAATGAAGCATTTGGTTGTGCTAAACATTCTTGCCCCCAATCAGCATGGCTGTATGAGGACCAAACCAATCTGATCACATTCTCTGACGGGGTGACCAGGAAGCTGGACAGGGACAATGCAACACTCTATCCAAACTTCAGCAATGCCTTTGCCACTGTGGTACATGACAAGCTTCTAAGCAAAGTGCACTAATGCGGTCTGCATGAGGCAGACACAAGGTTGATTAATTATTGACTTGGGGGCGGGAAGCAAAGAGTTGTGGTAGACTGGCACTGCTCAGTGTGGAGAGGGCTACTTAGCAGAATACCACAGGGATCAGTACTAAAGCTACTACTGTTCAACACTGTCATCAGTGATCTAGACACCGGAGTCTCCAGCTGGTTGCTTACATGCACTGATGACCCTAAGCTGATTAGGATGGTGGGTTCCCTTGGTCAGATACCACTTGCATACTATGTGCAGTTCTAGGCTCCTTAATACAAAATGGGCATTGAGACAGTTAAGAGGGTGCAATGCAGGGCCACCAAAATATTAGAAAAATGGAAGAATGTACAGAAAAAGACTGTAAGTCCATGAAGTCTGTCCTGATGCCCTATAAGATATTACTCTTACTTAGTCTTATCATCAGAGCCTTTCCTGTCTTCTGCCACCATCTTGTTCCTAATATCCCTCTTAAACATGTACAGTCTTGGGCTGCCCAATGACCCAGAGGCAGCAAGTCATGACGCTGTGCAGGCAACCTGTGTTTGGGGGCAAACTCAGTTTTTACACTGGGGACTGGCCAGGCTGGGGTAGCTGCTATGCACTTGTGTGCCTCAGTTGGGTTGGGTTGGTGGTGGGTTCCAGTGCCACAGCAACCCCTGCAGTTGGGTCCCTGAGGTTGCTTTCTTCTCAAGGAACTGCGTGTGTGTACAATGTCAACAGTGGCATCACTCACACCAAGGGTGGAGGGAGGGATTAAGGGGCAAAAACAGTAAAGTAAAAAAGAAAATTGCCTTCTGAATGATGGTGGCTCTGACTGAGCAGGGTATATCCTTGTTTGTTGGGTATATCCCTGGATGACAGCAGGGAGAGAAGGGTAAAAGAAACAATGGCAGTACACTACAATCATAAAATAACAAAAGACAGCAGATGCAGATGCTCAAAAACATTTCATTTCTCTACAGTACAGAGTCCCCCTGATGAAGTCATCTAACCAAGGCCCAGATATTCAAAGGGGTTGCACATAGTGCAACAGAGTTGCATCAGCACAACCCCACATTGTGCCCTGGTGGGATATTGAGAAGGCTGCCTGGCACAGTGCAAATCCCGATGCGCTGAAGCGCAATGTTAACGTATGTGGTGCAAATGCAGGGGGTGTGCCCATGCATATGCGGCACATCCCGATATTCAGCCCGGGATTTGCGATGCATATACTGGCACAACCCTGCATTGTGCCACATGGGGGTCTCAAAGTTGAGCCCAAGAAATGTTGGAACAAGTCCTGGCCAATTATTACAGGGCTGCTGTATTGCAGGGTGCAACACAGCAGTTGCCAGCCATGGGTGGCCACCTGCCCACCCAGAACACCATCCACAAGCACCCACATCCCCTGGTAGTCCAGTGAACCCCTCCCTCCCTCCCGATTCCCCGATCGCCAGTATATGTAAATAAGTCCTGCCCTTGTAGTCTAGTGGATCCCCTCCTCCCATCACCACAATCGGCGGTACAGTACTGTGAGGCTAAGCCCTGTTAGTCTAGAGGGACCCCCCCCCTCTGATTCCCCGATGGCTGGTAAATGTAATATAAGTCCTTCCGGGTAGTCTGTTGGAACCCCCACCTGATTCCCTGAGCATAGTAAATTACTTCAACATAATTCCCTGGTGATCGAGTGGCACCCCCACTCCACCCACCCATATAGGACCCTTGCCCACCCACCGCCCCATCATTGGTGGTGGGCCCAGCTCTCTGCATACTGCCTGGCCACCTGCCAAATGACAGGCACAGTATGCCCTGCAAACCCATTAGTCTACACTGTGGACCAATGGGCTCACAGCCCATACTGTACCTGTCATTCGGCAGGTGGCCGGGTAGTAAGTGTGTGGGTGGGTTGCAGCCGCCCGCTGATGACAGGGGGGAGAATGGGGTGGGCAAGTGGTCTTGTGTGGGTGGGGGGTGGATGGTGCCACTGGATCACCAGGGAGTTATGCTGTGGTGATTTACCAGCACTCAGGGAATTGGGTTGGACGTGGGTTCCATTAAACTACCAGGGCTTATTCTTACAGTACTATACCAGTAATCACAGCAACGGGAGGAGGGGTGCCACTAGACTACCAGGAAATTGTTGCCAGGCATTTTATCACGATCATGGTGATGGGATGGGGGATGCCCCAGGACCCCCACTGTACACACGTCATGCTGTGCAGGGCGCCAGGCACAAGTCGCTGGGCTGCCCTGTGCAAGGCATGCAAATGGGGCCATAATGACATGCAAATTACCCCATTTGTGCCATGCATATATTATGGCATCATTTGCTTGCCCCCCACTGAATATCACGGATGATGTGCCTAGTGCAATTGCACTGGTGTATTCCCGTGCTCCCTATCTGTGGCTTGCACCAGCACAGTGCCACTGTGCCATGCTCAGTCTGTGCCATATTCAACGGTGCTGCGCCATGACACATCACTGTTGAATATCACCTGGTTCTGGCCCCAGCGCATTCCAATTGCACTGCTCCCAGGCTTGCGCCACTGCCAGGTGCAGTCTGAATATCCGGGCCCAAGAGGCAAATACTAGGTTTACTGGCAAAGGAACCTAGCTTCAGCTGAGCTCTTTTCTTCTACTTTCTGCTGCATTGTTACAGGGTATGCCTACAGGTTTGTTGCTGTTTCGTGCTTACAGATTACTGCTGTAATCTTCTCTGATACAAATTGTTTCTTTTCGGGGTATATTTTCTGTGGAATTGTTCAAGGCTGAACCAACAGGCTTTGGTTACTGTGTTGTGCCTACAGGTGTTACAGTTTACTGCTTTATTTTTTCTCTTATTGAAATTTTTTTTTTCCCTGCAGGGTATATTTTCTGTTAAATTGTTGTGCTTATAGGTTGTTACTTTTTGTACTTACTGATTACTGCTTTATTTTTCTCTGATTCAAAGTGTTTTTTGCAAGGTATATCTTCTGCTAAATTGTTCTGCAGGTTGTACTTACAGGTTTTGTTACTTTTTTACTGCTTTATTTTTCTCTGTAGCAAAGTGTTTTTTGCAGGGTATATCTTCTGTTAAATTGTTACAGGCGGTGCTTACAGGTTTTGCAGTTTTATCTATCATTAGGCTACGCTTACAGGAGCACATATGAGATACAGACTGAGGGATAGCGTCTGCATTTGTTGTTGGTTGATTGCTTCTGCTCTTACCTCATTTCTTTTGTCCATGGTTCTTCTTTTTCGACAGGAGAAGGGCCCAACTACCCACTCCCATCCCCAAACACCCCATGCTACACTCCTTTCATAGAGTAGCATAGTGGTGACATTTCCTGTAGCAAAGCAGGACGGGGAAGATCGGAGGGGTATCCGCACAGTGACCTCACTTATGGGGCACAATTAATTTAACTTGTTATAAAAAGTTATACAAAAACAAACAAAATATTTTAAAAAATCGAATTTTGCTTTCATTTTTCTTCTAATTACTCGGACCATGTTATAAACTCAGCAACCCGACTGGAATGGATATATTAACTGCAGGTACTGCAGGACACTTTTCAAAAGGGCAGTTATACAGGATTTAGGATGCTCTCCTACATGCTGGATCATCAGACATCTAAGAGATCGGCTCTGCGCAGCATGGGCAGAGACTGCACACCTCCAATCGCATATTAAGGAGGAAATATATTACAAGGACCGCCCACCATTTCCTCAACATCCAGCTGAAGCACCTCAACTGCAGAGGGTAGTTGGTCCTGGAAGCTGGTAGGTAGTTAGGAGGGGCAAATCGGGTACCCCATCACTCAGTGCTCACCAGTGTATCACCTCCACAAACCACATAAAAACGAAAAACATGTATCTGCCTCTATCTCCAAAAACAAACAAAGGGGCAGAGAACACTACAGAACAGGACACCGCAGCACAGGAGCTAGCACTACAAAACTCACCCAAAACAGGGACCAAAACAAAAAAGGCAAGAAGGAAATCCAAAACACTTCTAATCACAGGAGACTCCATGATTCAGAGGGTTGATACCAACCTCCAGCAGGGGGTAATGGTTAAATGTCTCCCAGGTACATCAGCGTGGAGAGACACTGACCACATTGCTGAAATCATGCAGGAAGCATGAGAAAAAATTGACATCCTGGTACACTTTTTGGAACTAATGATCTCACCAGCCGGTCAGTTGTGGAGACCAAGGAACACCTGACCAGGCTGGGAGACAAACTGTCATCCATTTCATCCAGCATCTCCTTCTCAGAGATCTTGCCAGTCTGTGAAAGGAGTGAAGACAGACGGAAGATCAGAAAAGGGGAGATAGGGGAGCTAAACATGTGGCTCAAGGGCTGGTGCCAGGTAAAAGGACGCAAATTTGTAGGAAACTGGCAACAGTTTGGGGAGCAAAAGTTCTTTAAATTTGATGGCTGCATCTGACTAAGGAGAGAGTCAGTGCATTGGGGCAGAAGTTTGATGTCTTTGCAGAATATTTAAATTAGCAAATGGGAAAAGGAGTGCAGCACCCAATACATCGAACAGGAAGAACACCCTTCCCCCCTCAGCTAGTGATCAAACAGGAGTTCAGCATGTTTGTAGTTCATTTGCATCACCAGGTAAGGGAAAAATGTCTGGCTCCCCATACGATGTTCAGGGGAAAATCTGGATCTCACCCAACTACTAACGTTCCGAAATCTGACCAATGGAAAATCATGTACACAAATACCTGCAGTCTGGGAAACAAAATCCCAGTCCTGGAGGCAACAATGATAGAGGCTAAACTGGACATAGCAGCCATTAGCAAGACATGGTTCACCAGTAACCACACTGGGAGACTTCAGTACCCAGTTATGTACTGTTCAGAAGAGAACGAGGTGCAAAAAGGGGGGGGGGGAGTTGTCCTTCATGTCAATGAAAATATCAAAGCTACAGAAATTCAGAATTCACCTAAGGAGCCAGAAGAACTGTGGGTCACCCTGGAAACAGGAAATGGGAGAGCAATTTGAATTGGGTTGTCTTCAGGCCTCCAGACCAGGGGGAGGACACAGACACATTACTGTTAGAAGATATACAAAACATGACAGCTAAAGGAGAGGTTCTGATAATGGGAGACTTCAACATGCCAGATACAGATTAGTCAATACCAGCAGGAACATCCACCAGAACTAGACACATAGTGGATTCCCTGCAGGGGGAGGGCCTCAAACAGTTGGTACAACAACCCATAAGAGACATGGCTATACTGACTAAGAGGGAAAGGATCACAGATCTCCAGATAGAAGGTCACCTGGGGGACAGTGACCATCACATGGTATTGTTTAGTTTGGCCACTAGAACTAAATGATCCCATTCCAAGGCAAAAATATGGGACTTCAGAGGAGCTGACTTTGATAAGATGGCCAACAGAGTTAAGCTAGCCCTGGCAAGAAGAAATACAGGTGAGGGGGTACAGGCAAAGTGGGCAAGCATTAAGGATGCAATACTTGAAGTAACATCCCATTGTGTTAGGGAGAAAAGCAAGAGCAAAAGAAGGGGAAAACCACTTTGGTTCTCAAAAACAGTAGCAGAAAAGGTCAGAGCCAAAAGCTTGGCCTTCAGGAAAATATAAGGGAATGCAGCAGGATGAAAATAGGGAGGCATACCAAACTTCCCTAAGGAAAGCAGGAAAGGCAGTAAGGGAGGTAAAGGCCCAAACTGAGGAAACATTAGCATGAACAGTAAAAGAGGGGGGCACGACTTTCTAAAGATACATTATTGAAAAGAGAAAGTCCAGAGGGGGTATTGCTAGGATTAAAGGGGATAAGGGTGTGTGTGTGGAGGAAGACCAAGAAAAGCATCTTTCCTAAATAGATACTTCTGCTCAGTACTTACTGAGGAGAAGGTTGGGCAGGGCCAGCAGCTCAGCACCATGGACACGGGGGAGGGAGGTGTGCACAAGTCCCTTCACAAAAGAAAGGGCCCTACAAGAACTCACTAAGCCCAGGGCGGACAAGGCAATGGGACCTGATGGCATACATCCCAGGGTACTAAAGGAGCTAAGGGTGGAACTAGCAGAGCCATTAGCAGAACCATTAGCAGAACTGTTCAGTGAGTTTCTGAGCACAGAAGAGGTCCCAGAAGACTGAAGAAGGGCTCGTGTGATCCTGTTCCACAAGAGTGGCAGCATGGAGGAGGGAGGAAACTACAGACCAGTTAGTCTTACCTCAGTAGTGGGCAGGATTATGGAGACACTCCTTAAGGATAGGATAGTGCAACACCTGGAATCCATAGGCACACAGGATCCAAAATAGCATGGGTTTACAACAGGAAGGTCCTGTCAAACTAATCTCATATATTTCTTTGACTGGGTAACCAGAGTGGTGGACCAAGGGGGTGCAGTTGATGTCGCCTACCTTGACATCAGCAAAGCTTTTGATGCTGTTCCACATAGAAGATTGATTAATAAGCTGGGTAGGCTCTGGGTGGGTCAGAAGTTGGTCAACTGGGTGGCAAACTGGTTGACGGGCAGAAAACAAAGAGTGGTGGTAAATGGTATACAGTCAGAAGAGATGCAAGTCACAAGTGGGGTACCACAGGGATCAATCCTGGGGCCAATCCTCTTCAATATCTTCATCAGTGATATTGCAAATGGACTGGAGGGTAAGATGTGCCTGTTTGCAGATGACACCAAGATCTGCAACAGAGTAGATGATCCAGATGGGGTGGGCAGAATGAGAAGAGATCTGGATAAACTGGCAAAATGGTCTGAAGAGTGGCAACTGGGGTTTAATGCAAAGAAGTGCAAGATCACGCACATAGGGAAGAGAAACCCTGAAGCTACCTATAGGTTGGGAGGGGAGTTGCTGGCAATCACAAGGGAAAAAAGAGATTTGGGCATCATCATCACCGATGACCTGAAATCATACAAGCAGACTGCTAAAGCAGTAGGTAAGGCTAGAGGGATGCTGGGGTGTATTAGTAGGGGTATCACAAGTTGTAAGAGGGAGGTAATAATCCTTCTTTACAAGACACTGGTTAGGCCCCATCTGGAGTACTGCGTGCAGTACTGGAGGACGCACCTGCATAAGGACGTTAACAAAATGGAGGCAGTCCAGAGAAGGGCAACCAAAATGGTGCAGGGACTGCATCAGAAAACATATGAGGACAGATTAATGGAGCTCAATGTGTATACCCTACAGCAAAGGAGGGAGAGAGGTGATATGATCAAAACATTCAAATATCTTAAGGGCATTAACAAGGTGAAAGAGTCTAACATGTTTCAATATAAGAAAAATAGCAAGACAAGAGGACACAGCATGAGATTAGAGGTAGGCCGATTAAAGGAGAATGTGAGGAAGTTCTTTTTCACAGAAAGGGTGGTGGATGCATGGAATAGCCTACCTCAGGAAGTGGTGGATATGAATACAGTGCAGGGCTTCAAACAGGCATGGGATAGACATAAGGGAGCAATACAGCTGAGTATGAATAAATAGGCCCTTGACAGAGTAAAGGCCTATGGCACATTCATAAGGTAGAAAAAATGGTCAGACTGGGTGGGCCTTGCAGTCCTTATCTGCCATCTACTTCTATGTTTCTATGTAAAGCCTTGGGGTACAGTCCCTGCTGTCATCCCTGGTTCTCTGTTATGTGGTGAAACGAAACGCGGGTAAGCATCTGGACAATTGGGCAAGGGTGTGTGTATATTGTGTGTGTGTGTGTGTGTGTGTGTGTGTGTGTGTGTGTGTGTGTGTGTGTGTATGTGTGTGTGTGTGTGTGTGTGTTGATGTGTGAAAAGACTAATAATACAGGTTTACAGTCACTTCACTACCCGTCTCTCATTGCTTGCAAAGCACTTTTGTATATAATGTATATATGAAGTGTGAGGTAATTTTATAGTTTAGACAGCGGGAGCTCTGCTAAGGCAAAACAGAGTTAAGGGACAGTACATTACACAGACTGGGGAGTATACTGTCCATCGCAGACCTGCATTTGTGTTGTTAATAAAGCCAAGACCTGTTCATTCTGCTCAGAGAATGTGTCTTTCTAAGCTCAATAACCCTACATGGTGTCAGACATGGCAGTAGAGCGATGACAGAAGGATTTGTAAGAGCTCTGTAACTTTGCAGTAAGTACAGAATAAAAAAAAACATTAGCTTCATACAGACAAAAAGGGAGTACAAGTAAAACCATCAGCATGGTATCCTTTAAAGTGCTCCAGTATGCTGCAGGGAACACCGTAATTCAGTGGCAATTAAGCTCTTTTTTATTGCAGTATTTTGTGACATGCCATTTGCTGCAAGTTACTGCATTGCATCCTGGCTGGCTCTGCTGTATCTACACCTGAAAAGGATTTCAATAAGACAGAACAGTGGCCCAAATGGATCATAAGATTTGAAAGATTTATGCAAGGAGGAGGAGATCCAGTTTAATATTTTAAGCTACTCTATGGGGGATGAAACTGATGACATTCTTTGTTCATTTGACCTACCTGTACCATCTGAGGAAGACAAAACGTATGATAAGGTCAAAGACAAATGTAATTCTCATATTGTGATGTGACGGAATGTTATATTTGAAATGGATAAATTTAAGCAACGTAAACAAGAGGAAGTAGAATCCATGGAAAACATTATCACATCACTTTACTATCTAGCTGAGAATTGTGGAGATGGGATGCTCCCGGATTAAATGATCCGAAATAGAATTGTTGGTTTGAGAGATGCTAAGCTGTCTGAGAGACTTCAAATGGACTCTGAGCTTACCCTGGTGAAAGCTATGAATCTGGTCCATCAAAGTGAGGTGGTATAAAAGTAGCAAGATGTTCTAATGAACCAGATACAGGAAGGAGCTGCGAGATCAAAGATGCATTGCATACAAATATGGGATCTCTTAAGTCTGACTGTAAGCCCAAGGCAGTCATAAGTAAGTCAAATCCCTCACAAAAGAATGGAATGACACCATAACAGAAGCAGAAAGAGTGCTCAGGATGTTGTAATGCACCCACATACAGCCATTGCCAGTGTCTAGCAAAGGATACAATATGCCACAGATGCTCCAAGAAAGACCGCTAAGCAGTGGTATGCTAATTAGCTATAAAAGTGATACAGGTGCAGATGTGAGTGTAATCCCAGACTCCTCATATAAGGCCCTGTCCACACTATGCCTCTGTAATGTTACAGAGTGCCCAAATCGTTACCACAATGGTTTGCGTTGACACTTGTAATGTTACAGAAGGCGTTTTCATAACCGTTGTTGAAACCACATATGAGGTGGTTTCAGCAGCAGTAATGAAACTGGTTACGCCTCGGTAACATTACCGGGCATAGTGTGGACGCATGGCACCAGTCCCCTAGTGGAGCATGAGCTGCATTGTGGGATCGGGTGCCATGGTAACGGTCGCCTGGCTGCCGAAGTGTGGACCGGTGGTGTCGGTCCCGTAACGGACACCACGGCAGTGTGGACACACTGCACTGCTCCCCGGTTGTAACAGTTTCTATCCATTACGGGGTCTGAGCGGTGCAGTGTGGATGGGGCCTAAGGCCTTTCTAATGAATCTTGTCAGGAATTCAAAAAAGAGACTCTTATTATGTCCCGGGACACTCCATGCTATGTGGGCAGTTAACAGGCACACTGACTAACTGGGAATAGCCAGTAAGACAAAACATAAATGCTGTCTGAGGATTAAGCTATGCTCAGGTAGGATGCCCTGCAAAAGCAGCTCTGGTATTGATGCTACTAACTGAAGCCATTAACATAACAGAGGAGAAGTATTACAAGACAGAACATCCCTAGTTGTTCAAAGGCTTAGGAAAGCTCAAGAGGAATACAAGATCCTGCTCATGCCAGATGCCAAGCCATTTTCACTTTTAACTCCAAGAAGGATCCCTGTACCTTTAGTACCCAAGGTGAAAGAGTAACTAACTCACATGAAGAAGCTAGGTGTGAATAAAAGGACTGATGCACCAACAGAGTGGTGTTCAGGGATAGTGGTCATTCCAGAACTAAATGATAAGGTTCACATTTGTGTTAACCTGACAAAACCTACTGAAAGTGTGCACTAAAAAAAGCATCTCCTGCCAGCAGCTGACCAGACCTTAACTCAGCTGGGAGGTGTCAAAGTGCTTTCTCAACTGGATGCTAATTCAGGGTTCTGACAGATAGTGTTGCTCAAAGATTCAGCTGTACTGATTAAGTTTATCATACCATTTGGTAGGTTTTGTTTTAACTGCCTTCCATTTCATATGTCAGCGGCCTCAGAACACCTTCAGAAGATAATGTCCCAGCTACTGGAAGGTCTTGAAGGTGTACATTACTAAATGGCTGCTTTCCTCATTTATGAAAAATCCCAAGCCAAGCATGACAGACAACTGCAGAATGCCCTTCACAGGTTAGAAAACTCTGAAATCACACTTGTTGACAAGTGCAAATTTTCAAAATACCAGGTTCAATATTTGGAATGTATTATTTACTCCACTGGAATAAAGACCAAAGTAAGGCTGTCTCACATATGAAACGTTTAAGTACCTCAGTGGAATCAACAAAGTCCAAGAGGGTAGCATCTTTCAGAAAAGGAGACTTACAAGAACAAGGGGACACAATTTAAAGATAGAAGGAGGGCGGTTCAGGGGCAATGTGAGGAAGTATTATTTCACAGAGAGGGTAGTGGATGCATGGAACAGCCTTCCTGAGGAGGTTGTGGGGTCTAAAACTGTGGAAGAATTCAAGAATGCATGGGACAGACATAAGGCAATTCTTGTGGGGGGTAGGAAGAAATAGGCTGTTGGTTAACTAGGATCTACGGCCTATCCTGTAGGTAGGGAAATGGGCAGACTAGATGGGCCAAGCGGTCCTTATCTGCCGTCAAAGTCTATGTTTCTATGTTTCATCCATCAAACATGACAGAAGTTAGACATTTCTTGGGAACAGAAAATCAGCGGGGAAAGTTTTCACTATGCCTCTCAGTCCTTAGTAAGCCTCTTTGAAATCTGCTGTGTATGTAAAAGTAGTGGCCCTGGGGAGATGTTCAGGAAAAGGCATTCCAAGATGTCAAAAGAGAGCTAAGTTCAACATCAGTGTTAGCACTCTGACCAAAGAAGGAAAATACAGTAACTGTGTCTGCAGTTGAATCATCTTATTGTCTAGGGGTGGTAATGATGTAGAAACTGCCAAACAGTCAGTGGCAGCCAGCAGCATATGCTTCCAGAGCACTACCTAACACAGAAAAGATATGCCCAAATTGAGAAGGAAGCTTTCGCTGTGACATGGGCACATGAATGGTTCTCTGACTATCTGACAGAAATACAGTTTCAGACTAAAATTAATCAAAAACCATTATATTCTCTGCTGGGCTACAAAAATATAGATGACTTACAGCCATGAATCCAGAGCTTTCACGTGAGACCAATAAGGTGTCTGTACACAATCTCTCAAGTCCCTAACAAGCATCAAACAAAAGCTGGTACTTTGTTGTGTGCTCTGTTAAATAAAGTCACTTCAGAAAAACAAAAATTTCCAGGAGTAAATATGTATGTAAATGTTGTCATTGAAAGCTTTTCAAAGAAATAACTGAAAGAGATTCAAGGGCAGCTTCAGGAAGATGAGGTCTGTAAGGAGAATGCAACCTTTGTCTAGAAGGCTGGACAGAAAAATCTAAGCTGAACTGTGTCATTAAACCATAGTGGTCTACAATGGAAGAACTTAACAGTTGAACAACAGCTTCTCCTGAAAGGCTGCTAATTAGTTATTCAATCATCACTGTGCTCTAAAATACAGGAAAAGTTATATGAGTTTCACCAAGGTATCCAACAGTGAAAAGAGTGAACTAAATAATCTGTTTGGTGGCCCATTCTTACTAAGCAACTGGAAGTAATGGTTCAGCACTGCACAGACTGCTGCAAGGAATGTCTAAACTGTGTAGAACAAATAATACCATCTGCACTCTGACACCATCATTGGCAAAAGGCTGAAACAGACTTATTTGAGTGGAAAGGCATTTTCTATCTACTGGTGACAGATTACTTTTCCAGATATTTGGAAGTTTGTAAACTGGACAAAACAACTTCATCATCAGTTGCCAGCACTTGAAATCAATTTTTGCTCACCGTGTGATCTCTGACATTGTTATTTCAGACAATGGCCAAAACTTTTTTCAACCAACTTTACAGACTTTGCAGAATAATACAATTTCAAACATGTTGCCAGCAGTCCAATGTTTTCTTAAAGCAGCGGGGAAGCAAAGCATGGAGTTCAAACGGTTACAAAAAGACATGCTTAAAAAAAGCTAAAGCTTCATATCTAGCATTACTAGTCTATCGATCCATATCTTTACAGTACGGGTACAGTCCATCTGAACCACTGTCGGGAATGAAATTGCAAACAGCCTTACCAGTGCACCCAGCTCAGCTGACTCCTAAATGGCCAGATATCTCACAATATCCTGAAAGAGAAGAAAGGAGTAAGATTTGCCAGATGGTTGATTACAGTTTACACCATAGAGCGGAAGACCTTTTGAAGTTACAAAAGGGAGATCAGGTATGGTTGAAAGATAAGGACTTTACTGGTAAAGTTGTAGGAAAGGCATCTACACCACATTCCTACAGTATATGATTGAAGCATTGACTGGTACAGTTCACCGGAATCATTGACACCTCGCATCAGTCCCTGAAACAACTAAGACTACAGCAGCCAGTGAAGGAAGTCAACCTCTGAACCTAGGAACCAATGACACTAGTCAGCTGTTATCTCCTCTACAAAGATAAATGCCAGTTTAAGAAACCAGGACAGAGACTATAGCTGGAACCAGAACCAGATTGGGCAGGATTTCTGTCACTCCAGTAAAGTTGGACTTGTAACTGTCAAAAGTAAAGTTCTTTTACAGTTGTATCTGGGGGTTAAAGGAAAAAAAGTGTCTTAGTTCAAGGTATAATGATGCATATATAGAAATAGTATTCTGTTATGAAGTTTGTTGAGTAAAGCTAAAAATATTATTGTTCTTGTTCCCAGAAAGGGGATGTGAGGTAATTATATAGTTTATCCAGCAAAGGGAGCTCTACTAAGGTACAGCAGAGTTAAGGGACAGAACCATAGAAGCACAGAAAAAGAATTTGTCAGCAGAAAAGGATTGCTTGGCCCACTGAGCCTGCCCAGATGTTCCCTGCCTAATCTGTCTCCGCAGATCATAACTAGTCTCTAGCAACCCTCCCTCCTCCTTGCCTATTTTCTGATATACTCCCTATGTTTATCCCATACAAGTTTGATGCCCCTCACTGTTTTCATCTCCGCCACTTCTGCTGGCAGTCTATTCCAGGCATCTACCACCTTTTCAGTGAAAATAAATGTTTCCTTATATCTCCCATAAACTCCCCCCTCCAGCTTCATTGCATGCCCCCTTGATCTTGGCATCCTTACCCATTTGAAGGAGACTCTGCTCTTGTACCCTGTTCACCCTGGTGAGGTATTTGCAAGTCTTTATCATGTCACTACCTGCTCTCCTCTCTTCCATGGTGTAAATACTGAGATCCCTCAGTCTCTCCTCATTGGGCTTCTCATTTAACCCCAGCCCTCCTCTGAACTGCCTTCACCTTGTCTATGAGCTTTTGAGGTGTGGCCTCCAAAACTGTACACAATACTCCAGGTGGGGTCTCATCTCCTTTTGATATGGTGGTGAACACCACCTCCCACCTCCTGATGGAGATACCCCTCCCTATGCACCCCAACATCCAACTAGCCCTACACACTGCTTTGTCACATTGCCTTGCCACTTTGAGGTCATCAAATATGATAACCCCAAGGTCCCTTTGCTGTTTAGTACTGTTAATACATCCCTCATCCTATACTCAGCTAATGGGTTCCTATGCCCTAGGTGCATGATTTTGCACTTTTTGGCATTGAACAACTGCAATGCTTTTGACCACTTCTCAAGTTTTCCAAGGTCCCTATACATTCTCTCCACCCCCTCCTGAGTGTCCACACTATTACAGATGTTGGTGTGATCTGCAGAAAGGCATACCATCCCTTCCAGTTCTTCTACAGTGTCACTTATGAAGACATTGAACAGGACCAGTCCTGGAACTAAGCCCTGCAGCTCCCTGCTGGTCACTCTCCACTCGTTAGAGTGAGTGCTGTCAACCACCATCCTCTGTTGCCTATCTATTGAACAGTTCCTAACCTAGTTAACCACTTTGGATCCCACCCCCTGGCTGCTCAATTTCTTTATCAGTCTCCTGTGTGGTACAGTGTCAAAGATCTTGCCAAAGTCTGGCTAGGATACATCCACTACCCTCCTCTGATCTGCCTGTATTTCCCTGGTCACCCTGTCAAAGAAATCAATCATATTTATCTGGCATGACCTCCTCTCTGTGAATCCATATAGTATTTGGTCTTGTAGCCCATTGTATTCAAGATACTCCACCAACCTTTCCTTTAACAGAGTTTCCATTAATTTCCCACCACTGATGTGAGACTGACCAGCCTATAGTTGCTAGCCTCCTCCCTGCTGCTGCTCTTATGGAGAGGGAGCATGTCTGCTCTCCTCCAGTCTTCCAGAACCATACCTGTTTCCAGTGATCTGTTGAATATGGCTGTAAGTGGGGCAGCTAGCATCTCGTTGAGTTCCTTTAGTACCCTTGGATGTATCCTGTCTAGTCCCATAGCCTTGTCCACTTTTAGAGCTGCAAGTCCATTCAGGACTCTTTTTCTAAAAAATGGACTTGTGTCCACTTTCCCACTTTCTTTGTTCCTTCTTCGTAGTTTGTTCCCTCAACAACCACCATGAATGCAGAGCAGAAGTACCTGTTCCAGATATCTACTTTATCATGATCCTCTTTTGCACAGTCTCCACCTGCTGCCCTCCTTATACTCACTATCCCTCCCCTTGCATTCCTCTTCTCACTTATGTACCTGAAGAAAATGTTATCCCCTTTAGCTACCCCTTCAGCTATTCTTTCCTCTCTCTGTGCCTTTGCTCCCCTCATTGCCTTTCCTGCTTCTCTCTGTTTTACTTGGTATATCTCTCTGTCTTCCTCCCTCTGCATTTCCTTATACCTCCTGAATGCCACCTATTTCTTCCTCACCACCTTGGCCACTTCCCTAGAGAAGTATAATAATCTCTTTTTCCTTCTACTTTTACATACTTCCTTTGCATAGAGATTGGTTGCCTTAATTATGACCACCCCTATTTTTACCCAATGTGCCTCTACCCCTCCCTGCTGACCTCCCATCAGGCAGTTTCTGAGGCAGTCTCCCATTTCTTTAAAATCCGCCCTCTTAAAGGCCAGGAATCTCATTCTCATATGAGTTGCCTCTGCTCCTGTCTTAATGCTAAACCACACTGTAAGTGATCACTGGTACCTAGGGGACTTCCCACTGTGATATCTGCAATGCCATCCCAGTTTTTGAGCACCAGGTCTGGCACTGCCCCATCTCTCATAGGTTCCTTGATTAGCTGCCTGAGAAAAGCTCCATCTAGGGAGTCAAGGATCGCCCTTCTCCTTGCCGAAACTGCTGTTGGAAGGCTCCAGTCCCCATCTGGCAAACTGAAATCCCAAACTAGCAGCAACTCCCCCTTACTTGCCATCCTGATGATGGCTTCCCCAAGTACCTTATTCAATTCCTCTCTCTGTGTATATTTACTGTACTTCACTTTCAGCAAGGCTTTCAACTCAGTGCCACACAGAAGATTGCTGAAGATGCTGGAGGACCTGGGCACAGCTAGGGACATAGATGGATAGAAAATTGGTTGAAGAAGAAACAGCAACGGGTGGTGGTAAATGGGGTCAAATCAGAAGAGTTGGAGATCATGAGTGGGGTGCCACAGGGATCTGTCTTCTTCAATGTGCTCATCAGTGGCATAGGAGTGGGCATCCAGGTCAAGTTGTGCCTCTTTGCAGATGACACAAGCTCTGCAGTAGGGTAGAGAGTGATGGAGGGATCAGGGAGATGAAGAGGGATCTACAAATGATAAAGTGGTGATCTAAAGTTTGGCAGTCTAAATTCAATGCCAAAAAATGCAAGGTTATGCACCTAGGGGAAAGAAACCATGACAGAGTACTGGATGATAGAGGTTAACCTTAGTACTACGGCACAGGAAAGCGACCTGGACCTCATCATTAGTGACTCCCTCAAACAGTCAAGTCAGTGTAACAAGGCCTAAGGCTAATAGAATGCTGGGATGTATTGGAAGGGATATTGATGCTAGAAAAAAAAAGTAGTACTACCTCCATATAGGTCACTGGTGAGGCCACACCTGAAATACTGCACTCAGTTCTGGAGTCCTTACATAAGGAACAGCAGGGACAGTCTGGAGACAGTGCAATTCAGGGTGACCTAGATGATTCAAAGTCAATATGGCTGATTTTACGATGATTCTCAAGGCACTGAATATGTACTCACTGAAGACCAAGCAAGATAAGGGGGATATGATAGAGACCTTCAAGTTTCTGAAGGGAATAAACAAAGTGAACTGGGGGAACTATTTAGCAGGAGTACAGAGTCATGAACCCAAGAAAACAAGTGAAAACTGGTTGGGAGAATGTTTAAGAGATATGTGAGGAAGTTCTATTTTACTGAAATAGTGGTGAAGCCATGGAAGAGTCTGCCAGTGGAGGTGTTGGGCACCAAGACTGTAAATGGCTTCAGGCATGATTGGGACACAGTGAAGGGTTTGGTGGTTGCTCAAGCTGGTAGCTGTAGGGAGGGGAGCAGGGAAGGGGGGTTGACCGGAGAGGATAAAACCATGTATTGGACAATAGGTCCCAGGGCAGATAGCAAAATCTGGCAGATTAGATGGACCTTTTTATGCCATCATTGTCTATGTTTAAATGCTGGAGGGCAGTATACCTGTATGAATAGTGGCCCCAGTATGGTTTCCAGGCTACCTCACAGCATCTCCAGCCCTTTTTTTTTTTTTATGGGGACATTTTATCCCTGACTTCCAGCAAGGGCTAGGTGGTGGCGGACCGACCATCCTGTGCTCTTTGTCCCCCGCAGAGATCATGGGGCATGGCAGTGGGGCTAGGGTTTTTTGTAGTTATGGAGATGACTGTGTTAGGCCCAAATCCCCACCCAGAGAACACCGGCATGAAGGACCGGAGTCCAGGTAAGAAGCCGTGCTGACACACAGCTTTCACCAAGCACCTAAGAGCATCCTCCCCTGTCTACACCATCTGCTAGTCGGAACAGAGACCAACCCTCCCCAGTAGTGGAGAACTGCCAATCAGTGGCTCAGTCCAGCTCCTCCTCCCCCCACCAGCTGACCCCCAGTGACTCCAGCTCATTCCCAAACCCGGGTTGCTGGTGTAGCACGAGATGTAGCATCCAGCGCCTCAACCCTCAGCGCCACTGGGCCGGCCCTGACCTCCAGCCCTTTTTTTTCCTTTGGGTGCACCTGTACTTCCATGGCCTTGAATCTGCTAGAATTTTTTGAAACAGTCAGTAAGGCTTTGGACAAGGTGGTAGCAGTTGATGCTTTTTATATGGACTTTAGCAAGGAATTTGATGTTCTTCCTCATCATGAGTTAATTCTGAAACTTGACAGTCTTGGTATAAACAAACATATAACCAGATAGAAACATAGAAATTGCCTGCATATAATGAGTGCTTGGTCCACCTAGTCTGCCCATTTGTCCTGCTTATACAGTCTGTACGGATCTTACTTGATCTCCAGCCTATTCACCCACCCACACCTTCCCTTTCCCTAAGATTCCCTTATGCCTGTCCCATGCTTTCTTGAACCCCGCCACTGTTTCTGCCCCCACCACCTCTACTGGAACACTGTTCCAGGAATCCACCACTCTTTCCATGAAGAAGTACTTCCTCACGTTTCTCCTGAATCTACCCCCTACAGCTGCATGCCCCCATGTCTTTGAGCACCTTTTTTTTTAACAATACTTCCCTCCTATACCTAATTTATCCCCATGGAGTATTTAAAGGTCTCTATCATATCCCCATCTCCTCCTGTCTTCCAGGGTGTACATAACAAGAGTGGTCCCAGAGATGAGTCTGGCAACTACAGACCAGTCAGTCTAACATCCATTATCACTAAATTAATGGAGACCATTCTAAAAGAATGGTTGATAAACTTTCTGGAGGTTAACGGTCTCCAGGACAATAGGCAGCATGGATTTGTCATGGGGAGATCCTGCCAAACAAACATGATAGAATTTTTTGACTGGGTCACAAGGTCATTAGACAAAGCCCAGGCAGTGGATATACCATACCTGGACTTCAGTAAGGCCTTCGACTCCATGCTGCATGGTAGGTTGCTTAGCAAACTAAGTTACCTGAGAGTCAGGGTTAAGCTGCTGGGGTGGGTCAGGAGCTGGCTGTAGGAAAGGAAACAGAGAGTGACAGAAGGGGGTGAACTATCCAAGCCTAGGCCTCTAACCAGCAGGGTACCACAGGGATCAATGCATAGTCCAGTATTATTCAACATCTTTATTGGCGACATAGCACTAAGGATCAAAAGTAAGTTCTGTCTTTTCGCTGATGATACTAAAATCTGTTGGAGGGTGGACATAGAGGAGGGGAGACAGGAACTCAGGAAGGATCTGGCCAGACTTGAGAAATGGTCTGAAATCTGGCAGTTGGGGTGTAATGCCAAGAAGTACAAGGTCATGCACCTGGGAGCTAGGAACCCAGGGGTCAGCTACTGGCTGGGTACAGGTTTCCAGTTCAAAGGAAGAAAAGGATCTAGTGGCGTTAGTTAGGGGTGACATGAAACACTCTGTGCAGTGTTGTAAAGCAGTAGCCAAAGCAAATAAAATGCTGTGATGCATCTCTAGGGGAATCACCTCCAGGTGAGAGGAAGTCATTCTGCCCGGTTTTATGTGATAACAGCGACTAAAAAATAGCCGACCACAAGAGCTACCACAATATCACCAAAAGGAAAAAAGGCAATGGCAATTACAGCAACTGCCACAAACAATGAAAGATGCTTAAAAGTACACAGGGCGGGGGGTTGATATGGATTAAAATTTTTATGCGGTGGGCTACACCCACCGCACCCCCCCTTTGTGGAAGGCTTTGCCCCCCACACCCCTCAAACTTATTATAATCAACTCTTGGGGGGGTTGGACACGGGGAAAGGGGAAAACTCGGGAGGGGGGCTACTCGGGGGGCAACTGGGAGATAGGACTTAGAAAAAATACAATTTATTTTATGGGCAAAAAAAATTATCCCCCCCCCCAGACCAGAACACAGGTCCACCCGCTCCACAAACTGTGACCTAACCCATTACACCAGACAGACAGACAGCTGGAAACTGCCTGGCCAAACACAGCCCTATAATGTTATACAGCAAGTATACCTCACTGATACACGCACTGTATACTACTCACGCTATACTTTCACATTCACTGCTATTGTAGGTGCTCAAACTGAGTTCCTAAATTTGACTCGCCCACATTACATGCTACAATTCTGTCCTTGTACAGGTCATTGGTTAGACCACACTTGGAGTACTGTGTGCAGTACTGGTGCCCTTATTTGAAGAAGGACATAAAGCTACTTGAGAGGGTCCAGCCTAGGGTGACTAAGATGATCCAGGGCATGGGAGATAAACCATATGATGAGAGGTTAAGGGAGCTTAGTATGTATTCCTTGGAGAACAGAAGGGAAAGGGGGGATATGATAGAAATCTTCAAGTATCTAAAGAGTATAAACAGGGATGGAGTGGAGGGCATTTTCAATTTAAAAAGGGAGGGGTCCACTATGGGCCACACTCTGAAACTTGTGGAGGTAGACTTAAAAAAGAAATGATGAGGCACTTTTTCACGGAAAGGGTGGTGTCAAAGTGGAATGCATTGCCTGAGGAGTTGGTATCTTTGGAAACAGTGGGAAGTTTTATGGGGGGGGCAGGGTAAAAATTAAAGTGGCAATGGGAGGGAGGAGGGGGAAGGGGAAGAAGAGGGGAGGATCACTCTTGGAGGCAAGAGGAGGATAGGGCAGCTCCAGTAAAATAGACTGAGCTGCACAATCGAGCAGACTTGATAGACCACTAAGGCCTTTTTCTGCTGGCAATTTTTATATGGTCATATGTTGGTATATTTAGGTCCTTAGGTCTCTCCTCATAAGGTTTCTGATGTAGACCCTGCACCATTTTAGTTGCCCTCTTCTGGACCACCTCCACTCTATCTATGTCCTGCCAGAGATGTGGTTTCCAGAACTGGACACAGTACTCTAGATGGGGTCTTACTAGCGGTCTGTACAGAGGCAATACCATTTCCCTCTTTCTGCTTGTGAGAGCTCTTCCTATGCACCCCAGTAACTCACTAGCCCTCCCAACTGCCTTGTCACACTGCCTGGCCACCTTTAGGTCATCCACTATGATCACCCCAAGGTCTTTTTCCTGCTTGGTGGTCTACAGTACCACTCCTACCATTTTTCCTCTGAGTATTTGCTCCCCAAGTGCATTGCTTTGCACTTTTTTGTGTTGAAACCCAGCTGACATACTCTTGACCACTCTTCGAGTTTTCTCAGGTCTCTGCTTATCCTTTGCACACACCCCTAGCATGTCAATCCTATTGCGGATTTTGGTGTCACCTGCAAAGAGGCAGACCTTCCCTTCTAGCTCCTCTGCAATGTCACTTATAAGGACATTAAAGGGGACAGGTCCCAGCACTGATCCCTGAGGCACCCAGCTGGTCACCCTCTCTTCCTCTGAGAGAACTCTGTTTACCAGCCCCCTCTGTCACCTTTCACCTATCCAATTTTTTACCCAGTTTACAACCTTTGGATCTACTCCTAAGCCACCCAGCTTGCTTACTAGCCTCCTATATGGAATAGTGTCAAAAGCCTTACTGAAATCTAGGTAGGCTATGTCCACTGCTCCACCCTGATCTAATTCCTGCATCACCAACTCAAAGAAATTTATCAGATTCATTTTACATGACCCCCTTCCCCCCATAAATCCATGCTGCCTTGGGTCTTGTAATCCATTGGATTCAAGATATTCCACAATCCTTTCCTTCAGCAGTGACTCCATTAACTTGCCCACCATTGAAGTCAGACTGACTGCCCTTTACTTGCCAGCCTCTTCCCTGCTACCACTTTCATGAAGTGGGACTACATATGCCCTACTCCAGTCTTCCAGAGCCACTGCTGTTTCCAATGAGCTGTTAAATAGAACTCGCAGAGGTGCAGCCAGTACCTCACTGAGCTCCCTCAATACCCTTAGATGTACCCCATCTGGCCCAATTGCTTTGTCCACTTTCAGATTAGCAAGTACCTTCAGGATACTCCCCTCTGAAAATGGTATAATATCCATCATCCTCCTTTCAATTGTCCTGTTACTTTTTTGTGGCCCCTCCCTTCTCCTTCTTCTGTTAACACTGAAAAAAAGTATTTGCTCAGGATGTCTGCCTTTTTCTGGTCCCCCCCTGCACATTTCCCACACCCTTCCCTTTTTAATCTTACAATCCCAACCCTGGTCTTCCTCCTTTCACTTACATATCTGAAAAATAGGTAAATAGCTGGCTACCTGGTAGACATCAAAGGGTCAGAGTAAATAGTTATACACCAGAGTGGGAATCAGTGACCAGCAGGGTGCCTAAGGGTTTTGTGTTGAGGCCAACTCTCTTTAACATCTTTGAGTGATATGCGATGTATCTATGGATGCTGGATGTCAAAATTTGCTAATGACACCAAAACTAGCTATCAGGTGGACTCACAAGAGGATATTCAGAAACTGTGACAGGAACTAGATATCTTTCACAAATGGGCTTAGAGATCAAAAATGTCATTCAGCCCAAAAAATGCATTATACTCTAATTTGGGGCAAAAAGTCCTACAGCAGAATATACAATAAATGGGAACAAACAAAAACTAAGCAGCTGTGAGAGCTTTCTGGGAGAGCTAGTTGTAGACAACCTAAAGCAGTGACAGTGTAATGAAAAACAACAATAAAATTCTTGCACGCATAAGAATAACATTTATAAGTAGAGACAGGGAGGTAATTGTGCCATTGTATAACACACTGGTTAGACCACATATGCAGTACTGTGTCTAGTTTTGGAGTCCTCAAAACAAAACCAAGATAGCAAGGATGGAGGCAGTACAGAGAAGCCCAACCAGGATGATCTGGGATCTACACGGGAAGGATTATAATTCTAGGTTAGACAACCTACATTTGTTTTCACTAAAAAGGAAAAGGCTGAGGGGTGACATGATACTTGTTTTCAGGTTATTCAGAGATCCTCAATTACAGAAATCCATACCAAATCATGTGAAGAGAGTCTAAAAAGGCACGGCTACCAATTAAGAGGACAATTGTTCAAAACTGAGAAAAGGATGTATTGGTTTATGCAGAGGGTGGTGGAAGTCTGGAATGGATTACTTGGTGAGGTTATGGGTAGTGCCAATCTTAAAGCCTTTAAAAAGAATTTAGACAAATATATAGAGAGAATGCCACATATTTGTTCCTATAAATGGCTGAGTAGGTGGCAGACAAACTACAAGGGCTATCACCTACTTTTGTCTGAAACCCCTATGAACCTATTGTATGAATTGGTGGAAAATTGCTGTTTCCAGGGTAGTAAGTAGAAGATAAAACTGGTATCAAAAATGTTTTTGGCAACATATACCCTTCTTTTTTACATCTGCCACATTTTTGCCAACCTCAATTTTGCATAAATGCAGCATTTTCTCAAACCCCTATGTCGCCATGTCCACTTTTCCAACCAAATCCCTATAATTTTGATTAGAACTTTAACCCTTTGGATACCAAACACATTAGTGATATCACACCCTTCTGGGAATTGTAAATACACCATAACACACTCTTTCCTTTGTTTATTTTTACCTCAGAAACTCGAGGAATTCTCAAATTCCTATGAGGTGCTGTTGTATGATTCTGTATCCTTCATCAATAAACAAATATCATCAGTATGTGTCATGACTGTTTTTGTAATATATTTTATTTGCATATAAAAAGGCAAACATATGCAGAAAGAATACATTATATGCATTCCGTTGTACAAAAATGGCCATATATCAGACAATAATTCACAACCATCACTTCAATAAATAGTTCCATTGCTGGAATGGACCCAGAATGGCCACCGGGAGCAAATGAGTTAACTAAGAACTATTTTACACATATTTTATATAAATAACTAGGAGATTGACAAGACAACTTTATGTTCCACAAATGGATGATTGTAATTCCATTCTGATATCTTACAGTATATCATTTTCCAAGGCATATTGTACTGGGCCCCAAATTTCCAAATATGTTTTGATACTTTTAATTGTAAGATAAAGCTGTTTTCAATTCTCATATACTCTAATAGGAGATTTTTCCAAAGGTCCCATGTTGGAGCTAATGGGTCCCTCCACATTCTGGCACTATATTGACTAGCATTAATAAGCATCATATTTAATAATTTATGACTTGCACCCACTGGAAGGGTTTCTTACATAGCTGAACCTAATACATATAATTCCACTTCACCAAACAAATCAATATTAAGAATATTATTAATTCATCTAAAAATGTTTTGCCAGAACATAGAAATGCTGGGGGAAAACACCATTAAATGTGACAGATTTGCCACATGCATTTCCATCTCTGGCAACTTGAGGAAATGTCGGGATTAGATTTGTTTAAAAGATAAGGAATATAGTAAATCCTATGGAAGATATAACACTAAATCTGGGTTTATCTATTATTCATAGACAGTTTCCATGGTAGCATAACAATTCCCACTTATCAATTGTAAATGAAACTTGTAATTCAGTTTCCCATTTAGTTTTTAGTACAGTCAGATCAAAAAATAGTTTTGATTCAATACTATAACTATAGATTTTAGATATTAACTTAGTTCTATTAGGTGCAAAATATATCATGCCAAAAAGTTAATTCCCCTTTTGACAAAACTTGTTATTACCAGATATCTCCTCAAGAGTCACCCTCAACTGTAAATAGCTGAAAAAAACTTCATATGTAAGCCAGTTTAGTCCGTTATTTGTTGAAAAGAATTAAAAATGTTACCCTGATATAAATCCACTATTAGGCATATATCAAATACATTAAATTGAGGTCCCATCTGCCTGTTCTGGTGGTAGTTCAGGTGGATGTTAAAGATCCCAGGGCACTTCTCGAAAAGAGTTGGGGAATTTTTATTGTAAATAACATCAAAAACAACAGAATTATACAATCATAATATAATAATAACTGGGAAATCGAGGGACAAAACAAAGAACTGCAAAGTCACAATTGAAATATTAATGCAGGAGAACCAAAACATCATTATGATAATATATTTACATATTTATGACCCACCCATCATCAGATATTTTTTACATAATTTGCTAACCAGTTTTGTAAGGAAATTATGTTTTTTTCAACATTATTTAAACTTTATAAAGGGAGTAAAACTTTTCCACCACATATACACCTTGAGTGATGTGTGTAAAGCTTTATCTTTCATATACACAGAGTACATAGCTTGTTGTACTAGGATACTAAACATGTCATAAGTCATTTTCCTTTGATATAACACCCACTGGCATCTAGCCTGCCATATGTAAAACTTTAAGCAACACAAAAAAACTGCCAAGGTACCCTCAAGATAATTCATACCTAACTGGGAGAACTGTCCTAATATAAAGGAGTCATAGTTTAATTTTCCTTAGCCAACCTATTCTCCATTAAACTGCTAGGAACTCCCATAAAGATTTTGCATAAGAACAGTTAAACAAAATTTTTTTCATAAACTCTTCTGCAGCAATTATATGGGCAGTTTCTTTCTTCTTGAGCGTTGTGCTTACAATTTCCTCAAATGTTTAATCTCTTGTACACTGATAACCACAACACTTCCCACATTTGGGGGGAGGGGGATCCTGTCATCTTTTAACTAGTCTAACACTTTATTATTTCGAGCAGAGGGGCAGTTTTTGAAAACCAGCTCTTCAGGATATATTTTAGCTAAAACTTCTTTGTACTGTTTTGACCCAGTCCCCTGACAAATTTGTTGCTTTGATAAGCCCCTTTTGTAGATTTTCTGAGCTGAGGATTTGAAATATTCAGGAATATTGTTTATTATGTTGCTTGCACGCATGTGCAAGAAACATAGTGCCATCATCGGAGATTTCGGAGGTGTGTCACCTCCTCCTCCAATTCAGTCAGTGAGCTGGCAGGCGTGGCCCCTGTAAGCCAATGCATTTTGGAGCTGTCTATGACACGCTCCAAAATGCAGTGGCTTACAGTTGAAAGGGGGAGCTACGCTTCAGTGAGCAGAGATAAGAAGCGTAGCTCCCCGACACGCAGTGTGCGGGCCCCGCACATACTGTGTAGCCGGCGGGGTGCCCAGTCCCGCCGGCTGAGCTGCCTCTCCCCCAGTTGTAGGTGCCACACTGGGAGCCCACTGCAGCGTGGCAATCAGTCCATAGGCCAATGGGGTGCCCAATCCCCTGTAGGCTGAACACCCCCATCGTCCTTGTGCCATACTGAGGCCCCACCCCAGCATGGCAAAACTATTCTGATGTCTTTTTTTTTAATTTTTAACCTGAAAACGAAACGGTCCCAGAGCGCCTCCCGACCTCCCCACAACCCGCACCCACCCACCAGCACCCAGCCTCCCACGCCCCCTCACTCCATACTTACCTCCGGACTCTGGTGCGATGATCTCCGGTGGACCGGGAACACGTCTGCACTCTTCAAAGCCGACCGCGAATTGAGGAAATGCCGGTAAGCTGTATAATGGCCTAGATAGGGGGGTTTCAACTTTGTTGCATATCTCAATATTTTAGAATTTTGCTGGAATTTTCAACATGGGGTTTTTGGGACCCCTTCTCATGAATGATGTCACTGTCATGGTGATATTCAGGCCCGAAGGGTGATTTCGTGCAGTGAATGTGCAGTGACTGTGAAATCACCCTTTGGGCCTGAATACCACCATGACAGTGACATCATTCATGAGAAGGGGTCCCAAAAACCCCATGTTGAAAATTTGGTGCAAAAATTCCAAAAAATGACTGTTTTACGAGCGTGTGTTGCACAGTTCCTACGCAGGCTCGTAAGTTAGCAAAATTTCAATATTTTCACTCCAGATTTTCAACATTACCATTTTACCACACCTTCTTATGAGTAGTACAGCTGTCATTTTTCACATCTCACCCAAAATGTGTTTCTGCCCATGTAGCGCAGAATGGCGCAGTCGGTGTGCGAAATCAATCTACAGGACAAATTAAGAAAATCACAGTGACACTATTCATGAGCAGAGGTCTTAAAATGGTTATGTTGAAAATTTGGTGAAAAAATTCCTAAAAATGACTGTTTCTGACGTCGTTTCTGTGATTCCTACATGAGCTCGTAAGTTCGCAAATTTTCAATATTTTCACTCCAGATTTTCAACATTGCCATTTTACCACACCTCCTTATGAGCAGTACAGCTGTAATTTTTCACATCCTGCCCAAAACTTGTTTCCGCCCATGTAGAGCACAATGGCGCAGTCGTTGTGCAAACTCAATGTATGGGACACATTAACAAAATCACAGTGACACTGTTCATGATCAGAGGTCTTAAAATGGCTATGTTGAAAATTTGGTGAAAAAATTCTTAAAAATGACTGTTTTACGAGCGTGCGTTGCGCAGTTCCTACGCACGCTCGTAAGTTCTCAAATTTTCAATATTTGCACTCCAATGACTTCCAAATACCTAAACAGCACATAGAAGCAAGCAATATTCGGCATTGACAAATGCTTGTTTATTGTTTATTGCAAAATTTGGAAAGTATCTTTCAGTTGAAGACTCATTTACAAAGGCTTCACATCACATTTAGTAGAACAATACAACAGTAAACACACTTCCAAAGCAGTACTCAGATAGACTTGTTACAGAGAATACAGTAAATGGCTAGCAATCTAATCCAGAGTATTTGGACAGGTCAAAACAGCTTGGTAAATTGTTCCCAGTCAGTAGCAGAACAAGCCGCTCGGGGGGAAGAGCTGGCCAGAGGCTGTTGTCAGGGAAGGGGGCAGGTAGATCAATGACAGTCACAGGGGGTGGACTGGAGGTGGACTCTGAGAGTGGCTTTGAAGGGGCCAATTCTGGTTTCATTAGTAAGTGCACTGGACAGACAATTTAACAAGGAAGGGGCCCTGTGGCTGAAAGATCTTTGGAATTCGGAGGTTTGACACCTGGGAACTGATAGGAGCCTCTTGCCAGTGCTTCAGGTGTTTCTATGCATCAGGGCTGGTTGAATAATAGGGGTGAGGCCAGTGGATGAGTGACCCAGGGTGATCTTTTTTGCCATAAGACATGTGTGGAACCATATTCTGTTGTCAAGGCTTAGCCAGTTAGTGGCAGTGTATAGAGAGCATGTGTGTGTGAGATGATCACAGCCAAGGACTAGACAGCAGGCTTTGTTCAGGGAGAGCCTGAGTCAGCCTAGGGCAGAAGTGTTTGCAGTTCCATAGATAAGAATACCATAGTCAAGGAGGGAGAGGACCGAGAAGGAAACAGTGAGCTGAAGGGCTTCAGGAGTAAGACAGTGCTTGAAGCGGTAGAGGATTCTGAGCAGGACATTAAGGGCGGTAGACAGGTGATGGATGTGCTGGTAGAAGTTAAGGACTGGGTCTAGGGTTCAGCCCAGATATTTGAAGGTAACCACTTGCTCTAGAGGGGTCAGATTGGCGGTAAGGATTTGAGGGCAGAGCACCTTCCAGGAGTTCAGGGGATGTGAGAAGTACATGACTCTAGTCTTCATGTAGTTTAGTGTAAGACGCCGTGTGGAGAACCATTTTTTGTCATCAGAGAAGGAGGACTGGAGGGAGATGTGTAGTAGGGTGGGGTCTGTGTTGGAGGAAAAGAGGACAGCATTGTCAGCATATAGTAGTAGATTGCCAGAGCAGGACAAGGGGAGGGAGTTAAGGAAGAGACTGAAGAGTAGAGGACCGAGGATGGATCCCTGGGGCACACCAGAGCAGACTGGCAGTCTGCTAGATAGGATGGCACCAATTTGGACCTGTTGGTACTGATCTGACAAGTAGTCTGTGAACCAGCTAAGGGCATCCAGGGAGAAGCCGATATTGGAGAGAGTGTTAAGTAAAAGGGAGTGATTGACAGTGTCAAACACCTTGGAGAGGTCAAAAAATATGGCACCTGTGATGTGACCTCTAAGGCAGAGTGGATGTGTGAGGTGAATTCCAAGAGGGCAGTCATAGTGCTGTGCTCTTTGCAAAAAACATGTTTCTGTTCACAGAGTAGGTCATATTTGTTAAGGTGTTTGGTGAGCTGGTCGGAGACAATACGCTCAAGTACTTTTGATGGGGGGGAGGATAGAGATGGGGTGATAGTTGTTAGTGGAGGTAGGTTCCCACTTTTAAATATGGGGGTAATGGAGGCAGATTTCCACTGGGAGGGGACTTTACCTTGACAGAGCGAGCGGTTGACAATGTGGGTGACAGGGTGGAGTACCTCATGAAGTGTGAGCCGGAGAAGTCTCAGGTCCAAGGAGTCACTACTATAATTGGAGTTGCTAAGGGCTTTCTCCAGATAAGGCTTGGCTGATGCAGGGGTGACGCATTGAAGGTGGAAAGGAGGGGCTGTCGGAGGGGTCATAGGGTAGTGGATAGGGTTGAAGAAGTTGGGGGGAGGACTTGGTTGAGATTTGTGAAGGAGCGATTAAAGGCTGAGGCAACATGGGTGAAGTCCAAGGATAGGCACCTGTCTACCTCAATCAGGTATGGGGGGGATTATGGGTCTTGCCACAGATGTCCTTAATATTATTCCAAAACTTGCGCCCTGAGCCCCAGGCAGAGGTAAGGAAGGATTTGTAATACTCAGCTTTTGCTTGGTATAGAGCCCACGTGCAGTTGTTCCTGGCCTCCCTGTACCTTTGTCTGTCAGATGGCAGGCAAGTCTCTTTGGATATATGCCATAGCGAGTCCCAGGTGTGCATCAGAGTCAGAAGGTGGTTGGTTATCCAAGGTGCAGGATTGCCTTTGACCATCCTTTTTGTAAGTGGGGCAAGGGAGTCACAGACAGCATTGAAGGTAAAAATAAAGAGGTTGAGGGCACAGTCGGGGTTGAGGGTGTCCATTATGAAGGACCAGTCCAACATAAGGAGGTGGGATTTTAGGAGAGCAAGTTTACCAGGCCCTAGTTTGCATTGCAGTATAATTTTAGGGGGGTTCTTAAGAGCTTTGCATGATCAGGAGCAGAGGACAGGGGAGTGGTTGCTTATGGCATTAGGGAGAACGGTGGTGCTTGTGATCTTGTGTGGGCAGTTTGTGAAAACCAGGTCCAGTAGGGAGGAGGACCCAGTGCATTGGTTCAGGCATGTGGGGGTGAGGACTACTTGAGTAAGGTCTTGGGCAGTTGCAGCGTCAATGAGTGGGGTGCCAGTCCTGGCCAGCCAGTTGATATTGAAATCCCCTAGCTCTATTATTTCATTATTTGATGGGAGAGTGGCGAGGTAGGAAAGGACAGAGTGAAACGAAACACTCTGATTCCTGGGGGAATGTATACCGCCATGATGAGAAGGGGGGTTTGGGAGCATCCCAGTGTAAGTCTGAGTGTAACAGCTTGGGGGCCAGGATCCAGAGGAGGGGTTGGGAGTAATTTACCATGCAAGATGTCCTTAGTGTATATGGCACAACCTCTCCCTCTTTTACCCTGCCGGTCAGCCCTGTAGAGGTTGTACCCGGGGAGAGTTATCGTTGAGTTTGGAATAAGGGGGGAGAGCCAGGTTTCACCCACAGCAATGACATCGGGATGATGTTGAAGGACCCATCCCCGGTAATTGTCCCACTTTTTTAATAGGCTGCAGACGTTGATGGAGGCAATGAGTAGGTCAGAGGCCTGGTTAAGTCTGGGCGCATTGGTCACGAGCGGGCCTGGGTTAGGGTGGATATTGCCAGACATAAGGAGGAGAAGGAGGAGGGATCTGAGGATAGAGTTCCAGGCCAGTTTTTTGAGGCAGTGAGATTTGCATCTGAAGGATCCCTGAGTGCTAGACCATGTAGGAATGGGGAGGGTAAGTATGTGTGGGGTGGCCAGTGTGAGAGTCATTGGAGGGGGAGGGGGGCCCTAGGAACCTGTAGGGGTGGGAGATGAGGGACAGGAGGAGTACAGAGGGTGCATCTGGCACAGTGACAGTAGCTTTAGATTGTAGAGAGAGTGGGCAGAAAGGTGGCCTCTTCTTAACAAAGGAATCTCAACTGAATTGTTGGCTGTGCATCATGGGAGAGCTGCCAGGTAGGCAGATAGTTGTCAGGGGGAGAGGAAGGTAGATAAGCAGGGAGAAATTAGTAGGGGAGAAAGAGCACCAGGACAGCAGAGTCAGATGTTGCAATGGCATGGCAATAATAGGAGGGAGACACTCAGAGGGAAATGCTTGCAGGAGGAGATGAGTAAGCAGAGTTGCCTCTAGTGACAAACTGGTATAGCCTGCTAATGGAGATGCAGGCTGATTGGTTCAGGCATTCAGGGGACCCCTTATAAAAGGGAATGTCTACCAAGGGTGGTGGTGGGGAGCCAACGCGGTAGCGTCGGCAGAGTGAAACTTTGCTTGTCTGACGAGTTCGGCTCTGTATTTCAGCCTGCGAGTCTCTCATGTGCTCTACCTGTAAGGATGTTTTGGGGTTGGGGGAGGGTGTCTGTTCTGTAGCCCTCACAACCTCCATGCCACCATGATCAGGCAGCTGTGAAGAAACAGTAAAATGCAGGTGAGCTTTATACTGTGGGAGAAGGGAAGGGGGTGAGAGCTATGCAGACCTGAAATTCACTACTCATACTACAAGAAATCCTCTCAAAAAAGAAAAATAAAGGAGAAGTGTATTAGTACACGAATTAAAGGATAAGCCTTTTTCTTTCTGTACTGGTTAAAGCTACACAGTGATTCGAACAGCTTGTTTCTGCTGGGAGCTCAATTCAAACTGCAGGACTTAGTGCATAAACAATTAAGTAGATACGAGGCACAATCAGGTCCCTAAGCAGTGTTAAGCAGTGTTAATAAAGAGAATTAAAGGCAAAAATAGTAACTCTAAATTACAGAGGACATATTACAGGCAGCATGCTTTTACAGTTTACAAGGGTAAAAAAAACTATCTCCACTTGTACGATGATACAAAATGCTGGCAGTTTGAATTTAGAAAAAGGCACCAACGTTGCTTGTCCGATGAGTTTGGCTCTGTATTTCAGCCTATGAGTCTCTCACGTGCCGTACCTGTAAGGATGTTTTTGGGGGTGGGGGAGGGCATCTGTTCTGTAGCCCTCACGACCTCCGTGCCACCGTGATCAGGCAGCTGTAAGGATGTTTTGGGGGGAGAGCATCTGTTCTGTAGCCCTCATGACCTCCATGCCACTGCGATCAGGAATATGAAGGTGGCTAGTTACTTTCAGAAGGATATTTATCCATGCCCTAAAAATCTAGATAAATTGTTACACATGCATTTTTGCTGGAATGAGTCTGATGCCACAAGGCCACATCTTATGGTTGGAGAGATAAAAAGGGTGTGAAAGAATACCATGGGGTCCACCATCCCTAGGCCCCCTTTATCCTTTGAGAGACGTAAAACATCTCTTGATGAGATTGAGCCTACTGTCCCATAGCATCTGAAAAAAAAACACTGTATAATCTGGTTTCAGGATGTGCTGGGGGGAATCATGGCTGTATACAAGATGCAGGGGATGATGAATTGTTTTATAATGTGAATTCTTTTTAATTTAGACATTTTCCAGTTTTTCCATCTCTGGACTTTCTGCTCCACTATCTGTAAGGTAGAGTTCTAATTTGAGAGGGCTAAATTCTGAAGACCAAAGGATATCCCTAAAATTTTCAGGGGCTCGGAAGAGATATTAATGCCCTCTATCTGTATGGGAGTGGGGCAACAGGAACCCACAAAAAGACCTTTACATTTGTCTTTATTTAATTTTGAGTTAGAGAGTGTAGAGTATACCTCCATTTCCTGCAAGAATAGTCCTAACTGGTTATAATCTGAGAAAAATAAACAGATGTTATCCACATAGGCATGAAGCAGTAAGCTATTGTTCATGCTATCTCCAGAGATCCCTTGCCATTTTGGTGTATCACTTAATTTTCTGATGAAAGGGTCCAAGGAGAAAATGTATAAAAGAAGGCTCAAGGGCCATCCTTGCCTAACCCCTGTTGCAATTTGTAAACCCCTTGTAACTTGATTATTAAACACTGGATGCACTGTAGCTGATGAATATAGTAGTGTTATCCATTGAATAAATTCCTGTGCTATTCCATAAGCTTCTAATGTTAAAAACAGAAAGGGATGGTAGACTCTATCAAACGCTTTGCACTGATCAACTGATACTACAGTATGCAGCCCTGTTTGCCATGAAGGGAGAGGTTGTCAATTAAATCTCTGATTATCAACAGTGCGTGCTGTATTTTTCTATTTTGAAGACTGCAAAACTGTTGAGGGGAGATGACTAAACAGACAATGTTTTAATCTGTTATTTAAGATCTGGGATAATATTTTAAAATCTGAGTTGAAAATGGTGATTGGTCTCCAATTTTGAATCAGCTTTCTGTCACCAGATTTGAACAAAAAGATTAATAAACCCTCAGTAAAGGAAGAGGGAATAGATTGTATTAAAAAAATTCCTGACTACTGTTTCCAGACATGCAGATAGTTCTCTAGAAAAAGATTTATAACATTTGTAGGTTAAGCTATCTGGTCCTGGTGAAGTCCCAGATTTCAGTGAATTTATTACCTGTTCAATTTCCATGGCAGAAATGGGTCTAGACATTTCCTGGGTATCACCCAGAAATTTGGGGATATTAATTTCCTGGAGATAAGATTTTATAGCAGATATCCATACTACCATACATCGCTGTACTCACGTCGGGTACCAACTGCCTCTCTCTCATGGGTTTGCCCTTTCAATTAAAGCTATTCTGTATGCTTAGTATCGTCCCTTGCCTCACTGTTTGGCCTTGGAGAAGAGTTTGAGAAAATGCCCATGCCTCAGGGGCAAAATTCGGCCATTCTGACTACTTCTTACTGCTATAAAAAAGATGCTCCTGCTGTTCATCATCTGTGCTGGTAACATTGAATTAAACCTCGGGTCCCCCCCTCTCCATTCCTGCCCCAGCTGACCTACCTTTACTAAAAGGGTTATCATTTTTGCATTTGAATGCCTGCAGCCTTCTGAAAAGCTTGATGCTATCAAAACTTGGACCCTCCACTGCTCTCCTGATGTTCTTGTAATCTCCGAAACTTGGCTAAGACCAACCACCCTGGACTATGAGGTTAACATTCCTTTGTACAACTTGTTTTGTACTGATAGGAAATCTCGGGAAGGGGAAGTAGCCAACTATGTCTGGGACAACATTACTGCAACTATGGTGGACATGACTACAGTCTCCAAGGAGTTTGAGTGCCTCACGCTAATAATTCAACCAGCCAAATCTACCTCTATCTGCATTAGTGAGTGCTATAGGCCGCCCTCAGCTAGCCTCTGAAACACCTAAGTGACATATAGCTACCACCTCATCAGAAGTATCCATAACTGGTGACCTCAACCTTGAATGGATCTTTCCAGTCTCCTTACCATTGAAAGAATTCTGTGATGCCCATGGACCTACCCAGATCAGTAATGAAGCTACCTGCCCAAACACCAAAAACCCAGAGTGTAACCCCCTTCTTGACCTAATCCTTGTAAGCAAGCCTCACCTCTTCTTCCACTCAGGTGTATTCTTTAACGACATCAGCGACCACTGTGCCATTGCATGCGTAAGGTCGGCACAACTACAAACCTCCTCTTGTTCTAAATACATCCACAAGAGATGTAAACAGAATTTCTGCCCAGATGCTTTTCTCTATGACCTCTGGTATGCTAACTGGCAGAAATTTTACCTTGCATCTTCTGTGGAAGAGGCACATGAGGTACTTCATGAAATACTCAATGGAATCCTAGACCTCCATGCCCCAGTTACCAAAAGCAGAACCAAAAGAAAATCCTGTCCCTGGTTCACAGATAACCTAAAGACTGACTTATGGCATAGGGATGCTCTTTGGAAAAAAGCCAGAAAGTCTAAATTGGCCACAGACTGGTCTGCTTATCGAACTGCAAGGAATTTCTGCAAGAAAACTATCAGAGCTGCGAAGTCTAGTTATTTCCGCGCTGAGCTTAACGCATCCACTAACTCTGCTACTAAGTTTTGAAAAACTTTAAGGGAGACAGAAGGCCATAACAGCACTGGCACACTTCCCCACAAAATCTTGACTGGTGGTACCCATATTACAGATATAAATGAGATCCTTGACCTCCTTAACAATCACTTTGCCACAGCAGGGATGGCTTTTGATACCTCCCCAGCAAATGCCATCAGGCCACATTTCCTTAGTCGGTCATCTGATTGCCATGATCCAGAATCTATTGACCCTTACCACTCTTTCTCCTTCTGTCCGATCACCATCAAACAGGTTGAGGATCTCCTTCTTCAACTTGATACCAAGAAATGTGTGGGTGTGGATATGATTGAGCCTTTCTTCCTAAAGTTGGCCTACTATATTTTGGCCCCCCATTAACCACCTTTTCAATTTGGCTCTCAGTCAGGGCTCCTTCCCCAAGGTCTGGAAGATGGTCCATGTCATCCTTCTATTCAAATCAGAGGACCCCTGCAACCTAAATAATTACCACCCAATCCCCTTGCTCCTGGCCTTGTCAAAACTATTGGAGAAGGTAGTAAATGAACAGTTCAGATCTCATCTGGAAAGTTTTAATCTACTAAACCCAATTCAATCCAGTTTCCATCCAATGCGTAGTACCTCCACTGACCTTGCCAAGGTTATAAATGACTGGCAGTCTGCACTTGATAACAAGCAATGTATATGTGCCTTGTTTCTGGACCTTAGCAAGGCTTTTGACAAGGTGGACCATGATTTACTCCTGGTGACCCTGAAGAAAGTTGAGGTGGACAACCTGGCCCTAAGTTGGTTTGCAAACTATCTTGTGGACAGACAGCAGCAGGTCAAGGCTGAAGGAGACCTATCCCAAAAAAATACTCCTTAGAGGTGTCCTCCAAGGATCCATACTTGGTCCACTTCTCTTTGCCATTTATATTAATCAAATCGACACTGGCCTAAAGTCATCTAGTATCCATCTCTTTGCTGATGACACAGTGCTATACATTGACAGACCAACTCTGAATCAAGCCATTTTAGACCTCCAGAATGATTTTGACATCCTCTAAAAAAATCTACTCAACTTGAAACTCCTGCTCAATGCCAAAAAAACCTAAGGCCATGATTTTCTCTCCACTGGCCCCTCATCTCAAAAACAAAAAAACCCAGATGAGGTTCCTCACATAATCACCCTTTTGGGAGAAGCCCTGGAGTTCATGGAACAATTCAAATACCTGGGGGTCTGGACTGACTACAAATTGTCCTTCACTGATCACATTGAAGAACTCACTAAGAAACTGCTTCAAAGGCTTGGTATTTTCTTCAGGCTCAAGCACTCACTAACTCAGGAGGCTAGAAAACTCCTAGTTCAAGCTACCTTCTTGCCTCTCCTAGACTATGCGGACTTCCTATAAGGCCAAAGTACTAGCACAACTTTCTCCAAGCTTGATACCCTATACCACAGAGCCCTTAGGTTCATTTTGGATGCCCCTTATGCACCACTGCATCCTCTATTCTTCTATAGGCTGGAGCTCCCTTAGCTTCAGGAGGCAAAAGAATGATATTCTATGGACATATAAGGCAATCACTCATAAATTACCTCAGTACCTCACAAGCTGCCTAACTCCCTGCATCCCTAGTGCCTATTCTCTCAGAAGTTTTACCATCTTATCTCTGGCTATCCCTAAAGTTAAAATGCGCTTTGGTAGAGCCTCAATAAGCTTCACTCTTCCTACGCTCTGGAATAAGATCCAGAAAACCTTAAGACTCACTTCCTCTATCATGTTCTCCCTCTTCAAATCCTTGTTCCTGAGGACCTTCTCTGAGGCCTGTCATTGCTTCAAGTCAAGGTCTTAACATCACGATTTGTTACTGCTTTAAATTCTGGACTTAAACCTCAACCATTACCTGAGGCGTCATTTGAGTCCTCCCCTCTGTCATTGTCTAAATCAAGGTCCCAACATCACGATCTGTCTTTGCTTCAGATATTGGACTTAAACCCCAACCATTGCCTGTGGCATCTGTTGTGTTCTCCCTTTGAACAGTCCTTCCTCCCTAGGCCATCATGTCCAACCCTCTCCTGTCTCAGCTGACCTTCCCTCCCCACTCCCTATACCCCCTCACCTTCCCACCCCACTTGCCACGACATGCCTACAGTACTTATCAAAGAACTCTTAAATTTCAATCTTCTTCGCACTTTGATGCTAGAGGAACTGCCACTCCTGCTCACTATGACTCCTCCAATGATGTTTACTGTATAAACTTTAGCTCATTACCTTACGTCCATATATCTGTATCCATGCAATTGTATTTAAATGGCACTACTTCCTGTTGAACCTATTGCTATGTTCTGGTGCAAGTATCTTGTCACATGTGATAGTTATATGTTATTATGTTATTATTACTATGTAATTGTTATGTACGTTCACGCAATCTGTTATGTCTTAACCTTGTTGGCAATTGTTTTGCCCCAGGTCCATCTTGTAAATGGGCTTGTCTTAATGATGTTCCACCTGGCAAAATAAATATTTTGATTGATTGATTGATTGATTGATTGATTGATTGATTGATTGATTGATATCTGGGGGCAAGGTGGTGAGGATAAGGTGTGGGACTGAAGGAAATCTTTTATTATCCTATGCATTCCTTTGGTTGAGTCAGTAACGACCACTTCAGAGTCCAATAGGTTTTGCATTGATGAGGCCCCCCTTTCTCTTTTTGCAGGCTTCAAACAGGTCCCCTACAGGGGATTGTTGGGTCCCATATTGCAACATAGCCCTAATAGAATTGGCTCTATCATACAGAAATGATTTCATGTTCAATTTTAATTTGTCAGTTTGAGATGAATAATCATGTCTAGAGGTATAAGAAAGTGAATATAAATAGTGTAATTGCTGCCTGAGTTGCAGATATTTTAAGAATTTTTCATTTTCCTTATGTTTACCAAAGTTTTGAAACATGCCTTTAAGTCTGCTTTGGAGTCAGTCCACCATTCTCCGAGGTCATCGTACAGTGTGCTTACAGAGGACTGAGCCCAAAGCAGTTCCAAAATCCCAGATCTAACTAAGGGGTTGGACAAAATAGAGGAATTCAGTTTCAATCTGTTACTCTTCTGAGATTTCCTAGGGAGGTCTTGGAAGAATATTTCAAGTAGCAAATGGTCTGAGAATTCAACTGGTATAGTTTTAAAAGTTACAGCTGGTAAGTTTTTAGATATAAATATGTGGTCTATGTTAGATGTAAATTTTCCTCTTTTATATGTATACCTGGGCCCATGGGTTTGATGTTTGCAGCAGTCCAGCAAATCAGCTGTCTCTATACATTTTTGCAATGTGTTGGAATCACAGTGTATTTTTTTATTATTCCCTTGGGACATAGAATTTCTTACTTTTATGTCACAGTTAAAGTCCCCACTTAAGAAAATGTTATAGGAGGTAACCAGGTAAGATTGAAGGGAGGTGAGTAAAGCTACTCTGTCTGCCTTTGTCTGTGGGCCGTAGACATTAATGAGTCTACAGTCTACCTCCTTCCATAGCCCATCCACTATTAGAACCCTGCCGGGGATAAGAGTGATCAGTTTTGTTAAAGTAAAAGAATAAGAGTTAAAAATTATGCCCACACCGTTAGCACTATCTGGGCCAAAGGACCAAAAAGATGGTCCCCATAGCCGTTCACCCTGAAAAAACCTAAGTTGATCACTAGAGAACATCCAGGTTTCTTGCATGAAATACATATCAATTTTAGATTCATGCACATACTGCAGTTAAAAACAGCCTGCCACTTTAAAACATTTAATAGACTAAGCACATTTAAAGACCCCACACACATGGGGACAGAGTTACAGTTTAGGATGTTTTTTTTTTCCTTTTCTTTTCCTTTTTTTCTCTGTAATCCACTAGCCCCTGATTTTTAAAAGGCATGTCTTTATCATGTGGCTGTGGGTCTGAATCCCCTTGGTCCATTTCTGCATCCTCCCAATTTGTGGACAAGGCAACATAAGAATTTTCAGATTCAATGTCTATGGTAGATGGGGGGATTTAGGTTTAGTATTCCTTGAGGACCTTCTCCTTGGTAATAGAGGAGATGGGGGGGTGCAGGAGAAATCACCGGCCCATCTTTAGAGTCCTTATAGCAGACAAAGATAAGGGTGGCTGGGAGGGGGACAGTTGGGGGGTAGGTTCCTCCTTAGTATGAATCTCATCAATCACTATAGTTTTAGTAGGCACCGCTCCTGACTCCAACTGGGGGAGGCTGAAGGGGGAGGTGGGGGGAGGTGCTTGGGAGCTTTGTTCCTTAGCAGAAACTCAGTCTTGGGTTTACTGTATTAACAACTCTGGACTTACTGTATGCAGGAAGCTTTGTTTGTGGCAGCCCAAGAGCACTCTGTGAAGACATGGCCAGTCTCTTCGCAAAGGTTACACTTAGTATGGTTGGCGCACTGGTGACTGATGTGACCTGTTTCACCACAGTTGTCACACTGTGGTTTGTCACAAATGCTAGAGAGATGGGTCCGAGAGCCACATTTGTAGCACGCACGGGACTGACCCACATAAAATCATACTCCCCTGTCCCTCCATAGCAGGAAAGAATTAGGAAAATGTTCCACACCAGAGTCAGTTTGTAGTAATTTGATTTTATATTTCCAGCCCCCAGTCCAAAAAAGTTTGGTATCTAGAATAGCCTCTGGGGCACTAAGGACTTCACATTTCTAGGATAACCAGTAAATAATATCCTCCACATGGACCCCCTCATTCTGAAACATAACAGTAACAAACTTAATGAGAGGCTTGGTTAATGGAATCACCAGAAAGGGGGTCCATGTGGGAGAGAACGTCACCTGGTTATACCACTCCCAAAAAAGGTCTAATGCATATGAAGAATGAAAACTAACATTGAAATTGTCTTAGCCAGAAATATTTATGAAGGCGAAGACTTCTTTGGGGGAGCAATGAAGAGATTCTTTTACTAAGAGTCTCCTACATAATGTCTGTCTGGCCTAGTGTCCAAACCACCTTTGTATCGAATTCTGATGGCGTTCCTTCTGGGAGCAGCCTCTTTTTTAGTTTTTTGAAATAAGTCCAATAGCAAGAGCCTGTTTGGTAAAGTCGATCCCTGGTTTTCCACCTCAGGAGCAGGAAGAGAGTCCTTTAAAATGTCTGAATCTTCAGGACTGGAAGAAACTCCTTCACCTTTCAAGGTCGAAGGCAGTGTAGCAAAGTTTGTCACCTTAGGTGGAACTTCAGAAGTCAGAATTTCACTTTGCACCAGTTCATGAGTTTGTAGTCTTGGCTGGGATGCAGGTACCTGATTTTGTACAGTTGGGTGCTATTCTGGAGAGGTCTGTGAAAAGGCTAATTTAGGATCCCAATCAGGGTCTGGGAGCCAGGCCCCATCAGGCATCTTCTTCCACCCTGCTTCATTCAAAGCTTTCTGTGGTGACCACGTTGCAAAGGGGCCCAAATTTAGGGGTTGAACAGAAAATGCTGCCTGTATTGCAGCCGATGTGGACTGAACCTCAGTACCAGCAGAATGAGTTTGAGGAGAACATCCTGAAATTCTTCCAATTTGTTTGGGAGATCAGGGGCAATATTTATTTTTGCTAGCATTAATGCAGGTCTCTTTTATTTGATATCATCCTGCACACAAATTTTAACATTAGGGTCATTGCAAAAAATGCAACTACTGTAGCACCATCTTGAATTGAATTGATCATTTGATAAATGATTTGGCCCTATTTTAAGGTGGCAGTCTTAAGTTGTACAGTATCTGCTGGAGTTTGACCACAAACCCAGTTTTCTTAGGCATTGCATCTGCACAGGTTTTTGACCTGGGGAAGTCTGAGGCTACACCAGTACTTATCGGAGCAGAGTTAGTTATAGGTAAAGCATTAAGCATTTTGTTCTGCTTAGTGGAAGCAGCAGAGTCAAATACAACATTCTTATGTAGGACACCCCCTTTCTCTACTCCCCTCGGCTCTAGGCACATGCTCTTTCTAGCACTACTGCTGCCAGCTGAAATTACAGTCTGTGGAATAATAGAGGAGGAAATTACCTGGGGCAATGTGCTGCATGACTCACCCAGCCTGGCAACATCTTTTGATGCTCCTGTGTCATTCTCTAGAGGGAGTTGCCTGACAAGCGGACCGGGAGTTTTGACAGCAGCTTTCTTGGCCTATAAATTAGCGAGTTGTACTTTGAAAAGTTCCTGTTTCTGTAGATGCCTCCTGTTTTCTGCTGCAATCATTTCCAACAGGACAAGTTCTGAATCAGAATTTTTAAGGCTAGTCTCACACTCGTTTGTCTCTTCAGTGATAGAAAAATTTTGCACTGTCATCTTCTTTAGATTCTAACAGAATTTCAACATCGCCCACGACTTCTGGTAAACTGAGAGTAGGAGAGGAGGTTGTCTCTCCAACCTCAGAGACGTCCATCTCCTCGGGAGTCCCATGCAGAGTGGCCATCTTGCAGCAGCCAGCAATCCCCCTACTGGAGAGTAGGGGGATTTTTTATTTTAAATCAAAACATCTTCATAACAAAATATATACAAATCAAAATGACATCATGCAGAATCATAAAAAGAAAATTACAAATCATAAGTAGGTATTAATTCATACAAATCCCCACACATAAGAAACCCCTTTTTTTCCTTAATTTGCCCCACCCCTCCCCCACTTTTTTAATTAAAACAAAAATAGAACAATTATATATTTTTAAATAAGATATTCTAGCATATATAAAGGTATTGAAATGAAAAACATTTTAAATCCTGTCCCCTTCCCATACTATAAACCAAATCCCCATACCCCATCTTTTTATATAAAATCTAAGTGAGACCACCTCTCAGCCCAAACATCTGAATTATTACATAAAGATTCAACTTTGTTCCATTTTTTAAGTTCTCCCATAATAATATTATAAAGATCCAAAACCATAATTACTTGCTGCTGTAAAACCAAACAACAGCAACATATCCAAATCCAGCATAGAAAATGTGCAACTACAACACGGATTGTGCCGTCATGGAAATGCACCACTAATTTTGGCGTTATTCCATAATGCAATATTTTTTTTTTAATTCAATAAGCTTTATTAATTTCAAATAAGACAACATAAAACACAGCCCCCTGAGGGGAGATGACAGTGAGACAACCAATAAGGTACAACAGACATTCCCATAGAAATCTATCATCCCCCCCACCTCCCGCAAGCCCCCCTCCCGCCATCTCCCTCCCCTTACTTCAAATCCTCCCTTGACCCTCACCCCCCCAAAGCCAAGTGTTATTCGTGTGTCATCCAGGTAAATAATCGCAGTAGTGGTCTACAGTCTAACCTGGTTAGGGCTTCCAAATGGCAAGCAGGGCCTCTAATGATCCCCATTTGCTCTGGTATGTTTTGTAACTATTATGCATTAGGCAAATATGTTTCTCCAATTGCAATGCCAGCAACACCTCTTTGTGCCATTCCAGGACAGATGGGGATACATTATCCTTCCAGTGCCGCATTATAACCAACTTTGCTACTATAGCAATCAGGACCTTGTGGCCTTTCCTGACCTTGGATGTGCCCTGGAGAAAAAAATTCAATAGACAAACTTCTGGGGTAAATAAAGGGTCCAGACCCAAGAATGAATCCAAGGAATGCCTAATTGCCTGCCAAAAAGTTTGCACTTTCGGGCATATCCACAGCATATGGAACAGAGTACCCAGCTCACCTCCACATCTAGCGCAGGCCGGGGAAGAAAGTCGCCCCAGTCTGTGGAGTTTAGTAGGGGTAAAATAAAGATTGTGCATGATGTTAAATTGGATAAGATGCATTCTATCCTATTTAATAAAATTATAAGTATTGCACCATAGTTTCTTCCAGAAATCTGCGTCTATGCCCAGGGGTAGTTCCTGAGCCCAAGAGTAGCAAACACCCTGAGGCAGGTTACTTTGTGGTGCTTGTAACTTTTTATAAACTAAGGAGATTGCATGCGGTTGCCTGGCCAATTTCAAAATAGAAGATAGCTCCACTTTATCTGACTCGGGGCCCCGAGTTTTACCTATGTGGGAGACTATAGCCTCCTTAAGCTGTCTATATTGGAAGCTGCTACTAATGTGTGTATTGAATCTGTTTCAAAATGTGGGGAAGGAGATTATTTCTCCATCGGCAAACATATCCGCAACTTTCTTCCCCATCAAATTAAGCCGGTAAGACACTGGGATGGGCAGCAGCCCAATTCTGAAGTGAGGGTTGCCCAGCATTGGTTGTTCTAGAGAGGTATGCCAGTTAGTGGAGATACTCACCTGCAATTGATGTAACGCTTTAATAGACCAACCTAGCGGTGTGGACCTTAAGGGTTTAGGAATTTCCCGGGGGTGGCATATAATAAAGCAGGGAGGGTACACTTATACTTGGCTGCAAGGTGCTTCTCTATTTCCAGCCACTCTGGTGAGTAATCCTGCGCATTTACAACTTGCGTTTCCTGCGCCCAGTGAGCTAGCTTGCTAATATGATGGGCACAGTAATACAAAAAAAAGGAGGGAACAGCAAGACCGCCCTGCCCTTTTGGAGCAGTTAATTTAAAATAGGACCTTCTGACTCTTTTACCCTGCCAAATGAAGGCGTTCAACATTGATTGCAACTTGGTGAACCATTTTTTAGGGAGGAAGCAGCCCAGCATGCCCATTGGGTATAAGATATGGGGTAACACATTTATCTTCACCATGGTGATCCTCCCCCAAAGCGACAGGGGAAGAGCACACCATCTATCAAGATCCGATTTAATATTAGTCAATAAATCTGAGAGGTTGGCTTTCGCCATGGAGGTAATATCTCTAGTCACTTGGATTCCTAAATATAAGAGGGATTTCGACTCCCATGAGAGAGCAAGGTCTGTCACCTCTCCCCGGGAAACTCTATTATTGAGGGGGAACACCTTGGTTTTGGTGAGGTTGAGTTTATAATGGGAGACCTTGGAAAAGGCCTCAACCTGCTCCAAAAGGGCTGGCAAGCCTTTCTTCGGGTCTACTAAATGCAACAGCAAGTTATCCATGTAAGCTGAGAGAGTGTATCTTTGGTCCCCTATCTGGATCCCCCGAATGTTTGGGGAAGCTGCCAGATTCCTAATGAGGGGTTCTAAATATATGTTGAATAAAAGAGGGGAGAGGGGACACCCCTGCCTGGTACCTCGGTGAAGCAAAAAGGCCTCAGAGAGGACACCATTGCATCGAATTTGGGCTGAAGGAGAAGAATATAACAACCTAATCCACTTAAGGAAGCCTTCGGGGAAACCAACCCGCAACATGGTGGTAAAAAGGAAGTCCCATGACACCCTATTAAAAGCATTCTCGGCGTCCAGTGACACCAGAACCATAGGAAGTTCTGAGTCCCTAGCCACCGAGAGGAAATGTAACAACTTCCACATATGATCTCCCGAGGACCTTTCTGTCATGAAACCAATTTGTTCTTTACTTATTATGAGGGGCATGAGAGGTCCTAACCTATTAGCCAAAATCTTGGCCAGGAGTTTCATATCGGTGTTAATCAACGAAATAGGCCGATAACTCTCCGGGTATTGTGGGTCTTTGCCCTTTTTAGGAATAAGCGTAATTATCGCCCTCAAAAAGGTAGGGTCAGATAACCCCTTATCGAACCAGAAGTTATAAACTTCTGTCAACAGTGGGGCTATTTCTGATATACATTCTCTCTCTTCATTCTCCCGCAGAGACCACCCCCTTCCCCTGAGGAGACCGGAGGTCGCGAGGGCCTGCTCTGAAGCCCTCCCTGCCCAAAGAAGCCTCGAACCCGAGACACACCAGGTAATTTCTACCTTGATCCAGGCTGCTGCCACCATCATTGGCCATCTGGTGTCTTTTCTGAAACGGCCACAAGCTCCCCTGCTCAGCGCATGAATCCCGGCCAGAGTAGCACCTCGAGTTGCTGCCCAGGCTCAAACGGAGCTGAACTGTTACTTTTGTGCCTGATTTTGAAACTATTTCCATTGCCTATAACTGTATTTAAAAGCTTAGAGTCACTGCAAGCCCAGGACCTGTGTTCTGTCTGAAATCCCCCCTGTGCAAATCGGACTGGGGACTGTTTGTTAATTTGTAAAGTGCATTTCCAGTTGTAACTGAATTACCCCTGTGAAAACTCATTTGGGACTGTTTAACTTCTAAGAGCTATTCCAGTGTTTAGAATTTGAGTTTTGTCCTGCTAGTAATTGCCTCGTTTTTGAATCACAATAGTACCTGATAGCCAACAGCCCATTTGCTCTTCTCCCCCACCCCACTACCAGCCCTCCCCAGCAGGTTAATCTTTTGCCTGGGCTGCCTATTTAATCCCCCCTCTCTCTTCATTCTCCCGCAGAGACCACCCCTCTCCTGAGGAGACCGGAGGTCACGAGGGCCTGCTCTGAAGCCCTCCCTGCCCAAAGAAGCCTCGAACCCGAGACACATCAGGTAATTTCTACCTTGATCCAGGCTGCTGCCACCATCGTTGGCCATCTGGTGTCTTTTCTGAAACGGCCACAAGCTCCCCTGCTCAGCACATGAATCCCGGCCAGAGTAGCACCTCGAGTTGCTGCCCAGGCTCAAACGGAGCTGAACTGTTACTTTTGTGCCTGATTTTGAAACTATCCATTTGCCTATAACTGTATTTAAAAGCTTAGAGTCACTGCAAGCCCAGGACCTGTGTTCTGTCTGAAATCCCCCCTGTGCAAATCGGACTGGGGACTGTTTGTTAATTTGTAAAGTGCATTTCCAGTTGTAACTGAATTACCCCCTGTGAGAAACTCATTTGGGGACTGTTTAACTTCTAAGAGCTATTCCAGTGTTTAGAATTTGAGTTTTGTCCTGCTAGTAATTGCCCTCGTTTTTTGAATCACAATAGTACCTGATAGCCAACAGCCCATTTGCTCTTCTCCCCACACCCACTACCAGCCCGCCCCCAGCAGGTTAATCTTTTGCTGGGCTGCCTATTTAATCCCCCCTCTCTCTTCATTCTCCCGCAGAGACCACCCCCTTCCCCTGAGGAGACCGGAGGTCTCGAGGGCCTGCTCTGAAGCCCTCCCTGCCCAAAGAAGCCTTGAACCCGAGACACACCAGGTAATTTCTACCTTGATCCAGGCTGCTGCCACCATCGTTGGCCATCTGGTGTCCTTCTCTTCTCAACATCAATGGTACCATCTCCTCTGACCCTGCCCTCATTGCCTCCCACCTCAATAACTCCTTCACCGACCTTAGCTCAGTACTTCCTGGTAACTTTTTCAGTCCACCTCCTTCATCTGTACCACCACCCATTGCCCGCCCCTCTTTCCACCTGCGTGCATGTCACCATGCAGAAGTTAGGCCTTACTTGCTAAAAGCCCTAAAGGTAACACCATCGGTAATGACTCACTTGATCCCTGCCTTTTACGTCCAGGTCTTGGATCAGGTCCTCTCACCTATTACATGCATTTTCAACAAATCACTCTGTCTCGGAAAATTCCCCTCTGCCTGGAAGATTGCCACAGTTACCCCTGTCCATAAAGGTGGTGACAGGACTCTTCCGGGTAACTACAGACCCATCTCAATCTTCTCCCCCCTCTCTAAGGCGTTAGAGAAAATTGTGGCGTCCCAAGTGTCTGACTACCTCTGTAAGTACAATGTTCTCTGCCCTGAACAACACAGGTTCAGAGCAGGTCATAGTACCAATACAGCACTCCTGAATTTTCCAACTTCCTCCATGCCTCCTGGACTCTGGTGCCCTGGCTGGTGCTATATTCATTGACCTGTCTAAAGCATTTGATACTGTTTCGCATCCTCTTTTGCTCTCCACCCTCGACCTAATAGGCTTTGCCTCAGGACCTGTTTCCTGGTGCACCAGCTATCTCTCCGCCCGCTCCCAATGTGTGAAAGTCAACGGTACTGTCTCTGAAACATGCCCCATTCACTCTGGGGTGCCGCAGGGCTCAATTCTTGGACCCCTACTATTCTCACTCTTTCTTAACTCCCTTCCCAGCAGTTGTACGGGTAAGATGCTTCTGTATGCTGATGATGCTGTTCTCGTTGCCTCCCACAATGACCCCATGCTGCTACAGAACTCCCTCCAACTAGTCTTTGACTCTGCAGCTACCTGGTTCACTGAGCACCGACTTGTTATCAACCTTAAGAAAACAAAACGATGCTCTTCTCCCACCCCAAAATAAGTACAGCAAGTTTCCTTAGCTGTCCACTCCACACCCAATCTCGTCATTGACCAGGTGCAATCCTATAAATATCTTGGTATAACCTTTGACCCTGCACTTTCATTCCATGGACATATATCTGCCCTAAATTCTGTCGCCAACTCACGGCTAGGCATTCTTTACCGACACAAGAAATGCCTCCCTCCTGATGCCCTCCGCCTGGCTGTCACCTCCTCTGTCATGTCTCTCATTGACTATGGCCTTCCGGTCTATGGCTCAGCAGATCAGACTGCCCTCAACAAGGTTCATCTCACAGTAAATAAGGCCTGCAGACTTATCACTGGTGCTCCCAGACTCACTCACACATGTGAGCTGTACACCCTGGCTACCCTACTCAACCTGGAAGAGCGACTCATGTATCAGACATGCCAGCTCACTTTTAAAGCCCTGCATGGCCTATCCCCCATAGGCCTATCCAACTCCATTCTACGCACTGCACCGACTCCTGATCACGCTGCAGCCTGCCAAGAGCTACCCTAGTTATTCCGAGAGCCAGGACCTCACAAGGTCAGAGGGGCATTCCCCACCATGCGCCCCACTGGTATAACTCCTCCCTGCCAGTGTCTCAAACTCTCTAACCTTAGCTTGCTTTAAGCCCAGGCTCAGAAACTTCCTGCTTAGCTCTAAAATGCAACTGCCGCTAGCCTAGTGTAAAATATATATATATATATATATATATATATATATATATATATATATACTCTGTTTGACAATGCTCACTGGTGGCTCCCCTTCCTTTCCTACTTATTCCTCCTCCCTATCTCCTCCCTTCTACCCCCCACCAGCTCTCCCAGACCATAAGTTTTGCACCTTTTGTTATCTTTTGCTCGTTGGAGATTGTACTCTATTGTAACAAAATTGTAATTGAACTGTAACTTTTTTGTTTGTAAGTACTGTGTCCCTTGTACTACTGTTCTGATGTCCTCTTTGTGACGAGGTACCTTTGTAAATGAGCCTCTGGCTCAAAGGTTTCTAAACTGATGTTTAACTAAATAAATAACTAAATAAATAAATACAGGCCTTGTAGAGACTGTTAGGGAGTCCATCAGGTCCCAGGGATTTGTCCATTGGGAGGAGCTCAACGGCCCTCACCACTTCTTCAACCTTGATGGGACCCTCTAAGGAAAAAGTGTGGGCAGGTGATAACCTAGGTAGGTCAATCAAACTGAGGTATTTCGTGATATCTGCCGTAGAAGGGCGATTAACCAGATCTTCGGCATATAAACTCTGGTAGTATCACCTTAACACCCCTGCTATCGCATGGGGATCAGTGACAACTGGTGTATATTTATCCGGTTTGATACCCGGGATAAACCGGGATGCCTCCTCTTGCCTGAGCCTCATGGCCAGTAGTTTACTAGCTCCTTCCCCTGATTCTAAGTAAAGAAACTTTGTATGTTTCAATGAAAGCTCAGCTTTCTGGGAGATAAGACTAAAATATTGGGTTTGCAAGCCATGTAGCTTGACCCATTCCTCGACTGGTGATAGCCGAGAAACTGTATTTTCCAATTGGCGAACTGAGGAGAGCAAAGAGTTCAATTGTGACTTGAATTGCCTGGATTTTGTTGAGGCCATTCGGATGCACTCCCCCCTTAGGGAACATTTTAGAGCCACCCAAACCACCTCAACCCTGTTAACTGACTCACTATTGCTCCTTATGAAATCGGTGATGAAATTTCTTATATGCTGCAAGGAACTGGGTTTCTGCAGTAGCTAGGTATTGAACCACCAGAGGGTGTCCTTCTTAACTCCAGGTCCCACTAGGAGAAGAAAGGAGACCAGCGAATGATCGGAAATGACCCTGGCATGTATATCAGCATTAATAACACCTGGGAGGGCAAAAGAACTCATAAGGAGGAAATCACTTTTAGAAAACGTTTTTTGTGGTGGAGAAAAAAAAGTGTATTGACGTTCCTCCGAGTGCAAGATACGCCAAACGTCGATAAGATCCACCCCCTTCATGAGCTCATGTAAGGCCCTCTGGGCGGGGGAAAATCCCCATCTCCGGGAATCGGATCTATCTATATGTGAGTAAGATTTAATATTCCAATCCCCCCCAAGATGGGAAGTTTGGGGGGGTTGGAGACAACCAACTCCAACAAATGTGTGAAAAAATGGGGGGAATCGACGTTTGGCCCATAAGCCGCTCCCAGTATAACCTGCTGTGACTCCAACGAGCCATGCACTATGACATGCCGACCGTCAGGATCCCAAAGTTCTTTTCCAAGGGTGAAGGGAATCTTTTTATTTATTAGAATTACCACTCCTCCCCTATTAGTGGATTTACCAGCCCCAAAAACTTGCCCGACCCACGCTCTGCGGAACAAAACAACATCCTCCTGCTGGAGATGCGTTTCCTGAAGGAAAGCAATCCCAGTGTTCAGACATTGCAAGTGTCGAAGAATAATGTGTCTTTTACAACGATCTTGGGCACCTTTTATATTCCAGCTTATAAACTTATATGGGCCACCCATGATAATATTTCACTTGTGACACTACCCCTGTTGCTGTTTTTGATATAGTAGGACAAAAACACTTGGCCCCCCCATCCCCCTAACCTTAAAACCCCTTGCCAAACACCTATTAATCCCAAAAAATGAGTCCATACACAATAACTAATACCAACTACAGCTAACACCACTTCCTCCACTATTCATTACCCCAGTTCTAAACAACCACACCACAATACTGCTTTCAGTGCATGATGTTACTGCAGCCTGTGTCCATCATAGCACCCCATCTGCTCCCACCCTTCCCCCACTATTATTATCCAAGGAAAAGAAAAAGCTCTGGCAAGACATGTAGTTACCACGACACTGTCAGGTGCATACACACGTACCAGTTTCCGGGAGTAGCCCTTTGGCTCATTCAGTCCCCTTCCCTGGTGGTGTAAAAATGAAATTTTGTGTTATCAAGTGTCAGAAAAATAGTAGGAGGACTAGTATAACCAAACCCACCAGACAATATCAGCACTACCCCCTAAATAAGAAGTAAAGGTGAAGGACAGTTGCCCCCCCATAACTAACACTGTGCTTGGTCCCTTAAAATGTCAGAAGGGAAATCATACCAACAAGGAACAATAATAAAAAAATAAAGATCAGTGACCATCCTGCCCATATTAAAGTCCATTTCCCTCAATCTACGGCATACTCTAGGAGGGCTTGTATTACAGTCTTAGTAGATTAATATCATAGACCAAAGTCCAGTGTCCCATCACTCTGTTTTTTGGGACAGACAACCAACGTGGACCGTCTCCGGGTCATGCAAGGGCTAGGCGACACTCAACACCTGGTCTCCTGTGCGAATACTCAGTTCACTGTGCTGCTCTCGCAGTGGAAGGGGCTGTGCCATTCAAATAAAACAAAAGTGATCGATCTTGCTCAGATCTGCAGGGGTGATCTCCCTGTTTCCCCGTCAGGCGATCATTCTGATGAGTGTGCAAACATACAGTAACCAAACCGACAAATCTGCTTTGTTTGCCCACTCGGTCACAAATGGAAACTCACCCCAATACAATCCTCACTTGAACAAGTCAGGGAACAGGGTCTTGAGCTCCTTTGTCGCTTGCTCCTGAGATTCAAATGAGAGCCATTGCTCTCCGGATTTAACCTGAGCATTGCAGGGTATCTCATGTGAAAGGGCTTCCCTGCTGCGATCAGCTTAGATACTGTCGGGTGCAATTCCTGCCGTTTCAATCGAACAGACTGTGGGACATCATGCGTAATATGAATTTTATGGCCCTCCCAGAGAACTTCCTGCAGGTTCTTAATTTTGCTCAATATGAACTGCTTGTCGAGGAAGTTTAATAACCTGAAGATGATGGGTCGAGGAGGGGCATCAGGAGGAGGAGGAGGACAGAGGGCTTGATGGACACGCTCAATGATGTATGCTGTGCTATTCGGGGATGGCCCAGTGATCCTCTCACACAGCTTCTGTACAAAAAGGATTGGATTATTTCCTTCCTCTTTCTCGGGTACTCCGATCACCAGGAGGTTATTTCTCGTACTCCTCCCTTCTAAGTCCTCGAGTTTTTCCTTGAGTTTCTTGATCCTGCAGCCCAATTGGGTAGCCTCCTGTTCCATTTTGCCCTGTTTTTTCTCCAGTGATGCAATGTTAGCCACAGAGTCCCCCACGTGTATTGCTAGTGATTGCACCGACGTTTTAATTTGATGCAGGTCATCCGACATATCAGATATTTTTTCCTGCAGGGGCTGCATTATTTCGAGGAACCTCTCCTCCGAAAGGGCTGTAGCCGACGTAGAGGATTTAGATACCCCTGTAGCTTGCTGTTTTGGGCCCTTTGCAGCCTTATCCTTCTCAGGCGTCGACGGGGAGAGTGCCGTGGAGGCACTCTTTTCACGAAAACTTCCATTCTTGCCACATGATTTCACTAGTTGTACAGTCATGCAGTATTACCACAACCAGCTAAAACCCCGAATTGGCAAGGATCAGCTCTCGGTATGAATTAAATCACCCAAATTAACAGCGGGAGAGCGGAGCTGTGGGTGAGTGCTGCTGTTCCTTAGGCTGCCCTCATGTGACCGGATAATACAATAAATTTGGAAGCAGAGGAAAAGGTAACTCAGTTTTTCATCATTCCTTTACAACATCCCAAAAACTAATAATAAATGGACAGTCATAACACAGATGATCCATTGTTTCCAACTCCTGGGTATAACAATCCCAAGGACAATACCTCTCCTGTACTCCTTTATGTTTCTGATTACTTTTAACGTTTATTTTCATATGTACTCCCAACCACACCTTATCCCAGATATGCTCTGGTATTCTTTTATCCACAAGATATTTAGAAATTAAATCCTGTTGGATACACGGAAACCTTATGAAAGGATACTCCAAAAATTTTGCCAAAAGAAGTTCTTTATACAATTGCTTTCTGGATATTTTTAAAACTGATGTAAATTTAATTCCCCATTTTATAATCCAATCAAAAGTACCCTCCCATCTTTTTACCAATCTAGGGTTCCATTTATTTTTGTGGAGAAATGTATCTTGTTTTCATTCTAACAGGACTCCCTGAAGTAGGGAAAGTCCCTAATTACCCCAAATCTGTTTAGTGCCCCGCATCAGTGGAACTATATTATTATAAATAAAAATAATTAAAAAAAACACAAGAGGATTAATCATATTTACCCCACCATATTTAATTTCATTATATAACACATTCCATGTAATAGGATTTAGACGGCTTCCCCAAAAACATGTAAAAAAACATCCCATCAATGAAACCTCCATACTCCTGGGAACTGGAAAAACTGCACTTACATATAAGAAGAGTGGTATCAAAAATGTGTTTATAAGATGTACTCTCTTCTTTTTAGCCACCCTCCATCGGTTCCACCTACTAACCATCTCTTTCCCTTTAGACAATACCCTGCCCCAATTATACTCTGCCATGTTACAACCCCCAAGATAGATACCCAATATCTTACATGGGGCCTCATCTACTGCACAACCTCCCACTTCTTGATATTAATTATGAAACCCTAATAAATCTATACATTTTGTTTTTTCTGCATTTAAACTAACTTCTGTAATTTTTCCCATAATTTGTATTAAATCTCAAGCTGTATATAGGGAATGTCCATCCTGAAGTAGAAGACAGAGATCATCTGCATATGCCAGCACTTTACTCGAACCTTGAACCCCCCCTTTCAAACCTTGAATTCCTGGCGATATTTGTATTACTCTTAGAATAGGATCAATCATAAAAACATATAAAAGGGGGCTCAAGGGACAACCTTGATGAACTGCCTTAATATTTGGATTTTTGAACCCCATAATCCATTATCAAAAGGAACTACATATGCCAATGCATAACATACTTGTAATAAATTAATAAAGGCTAAAGGAATCCCATATGCTGCTAAACAATCCCATAAAAAAGTAAGGGAGACACAGTTGAAAGCTTTAGCTTGATCTAAGCTAAATAAATACCCTGGTTGATGTCCCATACCTTTATTCAATCCTCCTTCTACTACTTCTAAAGGAAACAACAAAGCCTCAGTAATTCTCCTCCCTGGTACAGAACAAAATTGTGTCGGAAATATTAAATCTTCCATCACGTGAGCCAATCTGTTACCTAATAATTTTGCAAATATTTTGACATCTGTATTTAATAATGTTATCAGCCACCAGTTTCGTATATCCGTAGAATCCCCTGATTTAAATAAAAAAATCAACAATCCCTCATACATTTTTGTTGGAAGATAACATTCTTCTCTAAAAAAATTAAAAACTCTCAAAATTTCTTGAGGGATGAGATCCCAAAGCTCAGTATATACTCCCCCCAGTAATCCATCTGATCCTGGTGAAATGCCACTATGTAATCCATTTATTACTGCCAAAATTTCATCATGCGAGAACAGAGCCAATAAAGGTCCATGAAATTCTAAAGCTAGACTAGGTACCTCAGCCATCTGCAATAGTTGTGGTGTAAACTGTGAGGCTTCTACTGGGGTCACAAACTGAGTTTTTACATGTTGCTCGATCATTCTCATAATCCCTTCATTATTTGTCACCGATAACTGTTTTCCTGTTTTTAAACTTTGAATTAATTTTTTCTCTCGTCTATACTGACTACTCACAAATGGGTTTATACTCTCTGTCTTCCCCTGTGTACCAAACATTTGTTCTCTTTGTAAGGAGAGAAATCTATCATATTGGTATGTTCTCATTTCTAACTTTACCAGCTCAATTTCTTCCCTAAGATCTACCCCTTCATTACACTGTCTAGAATTCAACAAACTCAAATCTTTACACTGTGTTAAATAATGTAGGTATGATGTAGCTGCCCTTAGCTTTCCTTTTACTTGAAAATAAACAATTAAGAGATGTTTAATATCTTCCCATCATTTCCCTATATCCTCATAAAGAAAAATTGTCATAGCTTTATCTTTTATTAAATCTCGAAAACCAGTCAAAATATGCGGATCTTTCAAAAGCGCAACATTAAGTCTCCAAAAACCTGGCCCAGCTTCTCTTTCTGGAGGTACAGCTATATTGGTCCCTATTAACATATGATCTGAAGTCTCAAAGGGGTTAATATAACTCTGTGAAACAAGTAATGTTTTCTTAATGAACAAAAAATCTATTTGTGATGATAACTGACCCTTATAAAAGGTGGCTTTTCCAGTTTGCAAAGTGTCCTCTTGAAAATCTTTTAGACCAGCAAGAGGTATTATGTTCTTTAAAAAGGTCTTATCACAGTACTGTTTCCCAAGTACCCTTCATTGTTAAAAATTGATGTTGAAATCCCCATCAAACAAAATTTTCCTACTGGTGTGCAGGTAAGGCTGTATTTTAGTCAATAACTCAATTCTTACTGATTTAATCTACGGGGCATAAATGTTTATCATTCTACATGTAAAGGAATTTATGAGTACATCCATCATATATGCCCTACCTGGTTCTATATCCACATGTCTTAGAACCTTAGCCCCAGTAAAACAAAACCAAAAACCTACCCCACAACAAGTGTCTGTACCCACTGACCAATTAGAAGGACCTCACTTCCAATCTTGAGTTGCCTGATTAATTTCTAACTGAGCATGGAGCTGTGTGTCCTGATGCAAAAAAAATCAAAATCCAAATCCTGTAAAATACCAAATGTCATTTTCCTTTTATACCCTGAATGTATGCTATTCACATTTAAACTCACTATTCATAGATGTATTGGCTCAGGGAGGAATATTCAAACCCTTTTTACTAGATCGTGTTATCCTCTTTTGTGGTTCAAACACTCTAGGTTTAAGAGGATCAAGCTGTGGTGTAACTGAAGAGGAAGACTTATCTTCTTCTATCAGAATTTCCCTTTCTGCCTGTTCACTCCATGAGGAAAAAGCAGCAAATCTATTTGAAAGGGGTAACGGTGATAAAGGTACAGCATTTGCATTTACCTGAGGGCTCACATTTATTGAAGAAACAGATAAAGGGCTCACCTCAATATCAAAATCAGGGGGATAACCTTGAGAAACCACTCCTAATTCTCCTTCCTGTTCACCTTTTTTCCTGGTAAACTTAAACCTCTTTTAGGAGAACTCTGAGGAGTCACAAAGGGGGTTTCCACAGTATTAGGCACTAACAGTGATGAAGAGAGTTCTTGGGAGGTTTTACTCATTTGGGGGGGGTGTCTATATGTTGTATCTCTAAAGGTCTCTGGAAGCCACCACCTCTGGAGTTGTAAAGTCCACCTCTCCCTCTTCCTCTGCATCTAAGTGGGGGCTCCCTCTCACCTCTCTCAGTATTTTGAAAGGGCTTCCTTGCTTGTGTTAACAAAACATCATGGTCTGAGATTTTGTCAAGATTGTGTGCTGTCCATGGACAATCCTGAAAACTATGCTCATCATCCCCACTAAATTGCATGTGGGGGGAGCAGTACATTGAGCTGCAGTATGGCCCAAAACCCCACAATGGAAAAATTTTATGGTATCACAATCAGTGTTTAAATGGGTCAAAGCACCACAACGATAACAACTTTTTGGCTGACCTGCATAGAACACAATACCTCGATCTCTTCCTAAATAAAATGAGCTAGGTAAGTGCTGAATACCAGTAGTCGTTTGTTTCAACTGTACCCGATATGTCCACCCCCCCATTCCAAAACCCGTTTTCATCTATGATTGCCTGTGGTTGATCAAAAATTATGCATCTTTTTTCTAACCAAAAAGTAATATTACTCACATCCACCCCCTCATTTCGAAATAAAACCGTCACTGTTTTTATAGTCTGTTTAGTTTATAGGGATAGCAATAAAATCTGACTACACTTCTAATTTTTTTAATTCGTAATACTGTGTCCAAAACTTGTCCAACCATTTAAATGTCAGAAAACTTATATCATAGTTCCGGTCTCCGGGTGCGTGTATAAAAGCATAAACCTCTGTAGGAGTAAAGCCCAAGGAGTCTAAAATTAAAGCTTTCCCCACCCACAACTTATCTGAAGGAATGGGAACTTTCCCAACATATCTTAATCGAACCAAAAATCGGCACTTAGCTGCCAGTTCCGGTTTCCGAAATAACCCTGCATATGACTTTGAACTCTTACCATCTTGTATCTGCGTATCAGTATTAGTTTTTTTCCCCACCAGTTCCCTTTTGTAACGAACTTGCCCTTAGTAAATCTTGCTTGTCTCCTACCATTTCTCTGTCACCCAGTTGAAACATAGAAACATAGACTTTGACGGCAGATAAGGATCGCTTGGCCCACCTAGTCTGCCCATTTCTCTACCTACAGGATAGGCCACAGATCCTAGTTAACCAACAGCCTATTTCTTCCTACCCCCTACAAGAATTTCTTTATGTCTGTCCCATGCATTCTTGAATTCTCCCACAGTTTTAGACCCCACAACTCCTCAGGAAGGCTGTTCCATGCATCCACTACCCTCTCTGTGAAAACATACTTCCTCACATTGCCCCGGAACGCCCCCTCTATCTTTAAATTGTGTCCCTTGTTCTTGCGTCTTTTTTCTGAAATATGCTACCCTTTTGGACTTTGTTGGATTCCACTGAGGTACTTAAACATTTCTATCATGTCCCCTCTCCCTTCTTTCCTCAAGGGTATACATATTAAGCTCCTTAAGTCTCTCCTCACATCGGCTTCTCTTGCAGACCCTCACCATTTTAGTTGCCTCCTCTGGACTGCATCTATCCTGTCTATGTCCTTCGGAGATGGGGTCTCAGAACTGGACGCTGTACTCCAGATGGGGTCTCACCAATTGTCTGTACAGAGGATAACAACTTCCTGTTTCCTGCTGGTGATGCCTCTCCTATGCATCCCAGTATACCCCATCCTCCCTACTGCCTTCTCACATTGCTTGCTAACCTTAAGGTCATCTGATATGATTACCCCCAGGTCCCTTTCCTTTTTTGTTGTTGTTACTACCCCCCCACTGTGTAATCTTCCCCTGGGTTCTTGTTTCCCAGGTGCATTATTTTGCACTTCTTTGCATTGAATCCTAGCTGCCATACTTCTGACCATTCCTCCAACCTTGCCAAGTCCCTTCTCATCCTTTCCACACCTCCTTGTGTATCAACCCTGTTGCAGATCTTTGTGTCATCTGCAAAGAGGCATACTTTTCCTTCCAGTCCCTCTGCAATGTCACTTATAAAGACATTAAAAAGGACTGGACCCTGCGGTATCCCACTAGTAACCCCTCTTTCTTCAGAGTGGACTCCATTTACAATTACCTTCTGTGTCCTGTTGTCCAGCCAGTGCTTTACCCAGGCTACCACCCTGGGACCCACTCCCAGGCTGCTTAATTTGACTATTAATCTATTGTGTCGGACTGTGTCAAATGCCTTGCTAAAGTCTAGGTAGGCCATGTCCACAGCCCCTCCCTGGTCTACTACTTTGGTCACCCAGTCAAAGAAATCTATTAGATTCATCTGACTTGACCTTCCCACTGTGAACCCATGCTGCCTTGGGTCCTGTGTCCCACTGGCCTCTAGGTACTCAACTATTCTTTCCTTCAGAAGTGACTCCATCACTTTCCCTACCACAGAGGTCAAACTGACAGGTCTGTAGTTTTCTGCCTCTGTCTTGGTCCCACTTTTGTGAAGGGGAATCACATCTGCCTTCCTCCAGTCCTCAGGTACCACACCATCCTCCCATGATTTATTAAAAAGAGTAGTCAGTGGTTTCACTACTCCCCCCCTTAATTCTTTTAGAATTCTGGGGTGAATTCCATCAGGCCCCATTGCTTTGTCCACCTTCAGTTTTAGGAGTCCTTGCAGAACCCTTTATTCTGTGAAAGGGCTGTGATCACCCCATCAAGAGTGCCTCTGTTAATTGTATTAGTCACTTCCCCCTCCTCTTTTGTGAATACTGAGCAGAAACATTCGTTCAGTATCCCTGCTTTTTCACTGTCCCCCTCTGCCCACCCACGATTCATTCTATTCAGCCTCACTATCCCTCCCTTTGTCTTTCTACGCTCTCTGATGTACCTATAAAAGGTTTTATCCCCCTTCTTAACCGAGTTGGCTATCTTTTCCTTAGTTTGGGCCTTTGCTATTCTGACTTCCCTCCTTGCTTAATTCTGCCTTAACTGGTACAGCTCTCTGTCCTGCTCCTTCTGTGTTTCCTTATACTTCCTGAATGCTATCTTTTTCTCCCTGACTTTCCCAGCCACCTCTTTTGAGAACCATAGTGGCTTTTACTTTCGTTTTGATTTGTTTATTTGCTTCGCACAAAGGCGTGTTACCTCTGTGATGGCAGTTTTGATGATTCCCCATTGTTGCTGCACCCCTCCTTCTAGCCTGTTTGCTAGTGCTTTTCTGAGGCAGTCTCCCATCTTGCCAAAGTCAGCCATCCTGAAGTCCAGCACCCTCACTTTTGTATGGCTTGACTCTGTAGCTGAGTCTAACGTGAACCACACTGTTTGATGGTCACTTGTTCCCAGATGGCAACCCACTTCTAGATCTGAGATTCTCTCACTGCCCCCATTTGAGAGTATGAGGCCTAAGATTGCTCCCTCATGAGTGGGTTCCGAAACTAGCTGTCTGAGGCCTGCCACCTGTAGGGCATCGAGAATGGCCCTGCTCTTGGATGTGGCTGCAGCAGATGTGCTGCAGTTAACATCTGGCATATTCAGGTCTCCCATCAACAGTATCTCCCCTTTCTCTGCCATCCTAAGAATGCCTTCTATCATATCCTTGTCCATTCCCTCCCCTGACATGGGGGTCTGTACACAACTCCTGTGTGATTGCGGTGCCCTTTCCAGTCTCCAAGGTGACCCACAGTGCCTCCTCTCCTCCCTGTTTACTCTTTTGTTCAGTTGCTTTTATCCCTTCCTTTACATAGAGAGCTACTCCTCCCCATCTTCTCCCCTGCTTGTCTCTCCTGTAGGTTATGTACCCTGGTATGTTAACATCCCAGTCATGGTTCTCTGTGTACCATGTTTCTGTGACTTCTACAATATCCAGGCATCCCTCTTCCATCAAGGCCACCAGCTCAGGTAGCTTGTTGCCCAGACTATGGGCATTGGTACTCATTACCCTCCATTTACTGATGGCCTTACTCCTTTTTGCCCCATCCCTGTCCTTCTTGCCTTTGTCACTTTCCCCATTTACCCCTGCCCTTCTCCCTATCGCCACCTCTATGTTGGTGTTTACTGCACTTACTACTGTGATTTTTTGGGGGCTAGGATTTCCCTGCTCCTTTCCAGTGCCTCCCCCCTTGGCTAGTTTAAATGCTTGCCAATGAAGCATTTACACCTATCACCTAGGATCCTGGTTCCCCTCCCGGACAGATGCAGCCCATCATGCCAGTATAGGCTTGCATCACTCCAAGTGGACTCCCAGTCCCCAATGAAGCCAAATCCCTGAGCTCTGCACCAGTTTGTCAACCACTGATTGAATCCCATGGTGCGGAACACCCTAGCCTCTTCTACGCCATAGATGGGCAGCACCTCCGAGAAGGTTACTGTGCGTGGTACTTGTCTAAGGCCCCTCCCCAATTCCACAAACTCTTCCTGCACTGCTCTAATCCCTTTCTTAGCCAGGTCATTTGTCCCTAGGTGGACAATGACATCCAGCTCCTTCCCCTGTGCGGCTGCTCCGGCAATCCTGAGGATTCGCTCCCTGTCCCTCTAAGCCATGGCATCAGGCAGGCACCTTACCTCCCTCTCCCCTTCCTCCCCCAGTTCTATCTTCCTAACAATGGAGTCCCCCACCAGGAGTTGTTTCCTTCCCCTGTGGGGTCCCATGCCACCCTCCTGTGGGTCTCCCTTTTGGAGGTTCCCAGCATCCTCCTTGGTCTCCACTGCAGGTGCCTCCATAGAGGAACCACACTTTGCCAGAATGGCATAGGAATTGTGGAGAGGAACAACTGGAGGGATGCACCTGTGTTCCAGCACCCTCACCCTCCCTGAGCCCACTGTGGTCCAACCACTCTTCTTTCTTGGCAACCTCTGAGGCAATGGCAGTGGCACTGGTGGTCCCTGGATGGAAGAGGAGGTCCCACAAATCCTGGCCAATTCAGCCTGGAGATGAGCAACCTCCTCCCTCAGCCCAGAGAGTTGCCTGCAGATGGGACAACACCGCATCCTCCAGAACGTCTCCCAGAAGACTGCTGTTCCACAGCCACTGCACTGCACCACTCCCATCATGTCTTATTTCTGGCCCCTTAACTATTGTTTCGAATCCTTACTCTTTCCTCTGTTTTTTTTTTCTTTCTCTTCTCTCTCTACTTACTTTCTACCTCTGTGCCCTTTAAGCTCCTGATTGTCCTGTTCTGAGACAAGAATATCCTATATTTCTCAGTAGACCCCTTACTTGCTCAGAGGCAGACCTCCAGCAGCTAGAGGGGGCCGGAGAGCTGCTCTTGCCCTTCTAGGATGGTGGATCTTTGGTGGCTCTGTGATCACTCACTTCCTGCTCTCAAACAGGAAGTTCCTGTTGTCAGTCAAATCCTGTGCCTATAAAAGTAGAACTAGCTTTGGGTGGGATGGTGGAGGGGAGGGAAGGAGGGCAATATAGTCCCAGTAGAGAAGTCCAGTCACACAGCACTCCTTCCTCCTGGTGTCTTCTGCCAAGCTACTAACAGAATATTTCTAAGGCAGTCTTTAAATGTAGCTTCCTTCTAGCTAAGCCACTCCCCATACTTACTAGATCTTTCTACAAGTAATTTAAACTGCACAGCTATCAAGCCCTTTCAATCACCTGAGATTTACACCTAGATAACTATTCAGATAACCATTCAGTTCAGTTAACTTAGACAAACACACTATTTTTTTTTTGTTTTGTTTGTTAGTTTGTTTTTTTACCCTAAATTAAAGGTCCAAGTACAAGAGTTCTACTTCTTTAGTCCCAGTAGAGAAGTCCAGTCACACAGCACTCCTTCTTCCTGGTGTCTTCTGCCAAGCTACTAACAGAATCTTTCTCCTCTTTATCCATTTGATCGTGGTTTGCTATTCTCCCCTATACCTGTTGCTGCAATGGCGAAACCACGTCTGTCATAATCAGCGTCTCTCTTGTCTCACTCTCGTACTGCACAACCGCTGTGTTAACTTTCAGGGACAGAGAAATCCCAATCATATGTGGTGTTTCCCCTGAGTCTACCACCGGAGGATTTTCAGTTATTTTTAAAGATGACTTTGCTGATATTCTGGGTATAGGGTATGTGGGATCAGGAACCCAACATTTGTTTTTATAAATCCAACCTGCCTTTTGCAGCACATCTTCAGGAAACCAATCTGCTTCATCAGTAGACACCTGAGATGCAGAGATCTTGTCTTCTTGACCCTGTTCAGGAGTATGTAACTTCTCACAAGTATTCCTCTCAGGGACCATCTCAAAATTAGTAGGCAAATGCTTTCCAGTACCTGAAGTAGGACTTGCCGCCAACCTTTTCCTTTTCTTTTGTGCTTCCTCCAAACGTGACCTACTCAAATTGTATTCTGTCTCTGTAGCAGTAATTAAATCCATTAGTTATTTCTTCTTTGCCTCCATCTCTACTTTCAGTTCCAGTTCAGCAGAATCCATATCGTCTAACAAAGGATCTTCCAGGATAGGTATTTCAGGCTTCTCTAAAACAACTCCATTTAAAGGTTCTACTGTATCCATTTCCATCTCACCAGTGTTTTGCAGCACCACCTCAGGAGCTCCAAGAACCTGACCTTCCCCTTCCAGCATCTGGGACATACTGAGACCTCGACTCTCCTGCAGCGCTTCAGCGCCCCCTGCAGCAAGCGTAGGGGAATTTCCCCGGTGTCCTGGCAAAATTTCCCCCATTCACTAAAAATACCACTAACAGCTTAATCTGGTTCAATGTCAGTTGGCATCCATCTGTATTCCCCCCTCTGAGGCAATGCTGAAATAAGGCAGAATTGTCTAGTCCTCCTTCCTGGTCAACAAAAACTAAATAAATAAATAAATCAAATCGTTCCCACAGTTTAAAATTATCAATGTTAAAATTTTTATGAAAGCTATTTCTCCATATAGGAGAAAGTTTATTGATTTTGCTTTTCTTTTTGCCATTTTAAGTGATCATTTCCCAAGTAAGTAACATTTTCTCAAGGAATATGCTTTGAAAGCAAGCAGTATCTTTTTTCGTTAAGGATTTGGTAAAAAAAATGTAGCTTCTTTTCTTTTATAATGATTATGTACATTTTAAATAGATTCCTGGAGGTGTTTTTTTTTTTCATCCACTCTTTAAGTGGCTCCAAAAGCATAGCTATATGACAAGATTCAGAATCAGAAAGTTTTAATCCTGGTTAGTAATGAGAGGCTAATACTTTTTTGTTGTTTTTTTGTCAGCCATGCCCTACCACCCTTTCATATAAATTTAAAGATTATCTTATCTAGTTCCATAAAAAACTGTTTAAGGATAACACGAGGTAAAGCTTGGAACAAGTGCAGTAATTTAGGCAGAATATTCATCCTAACAATTCTAATACATCCAAACAATATTACTGGGAGACCTGTCCAGCCTTCTAAATCCTGAGCAATGATAGTTAACATGGGTTTGATATTTAAACCTAATAAATTGCAAATTTGGTTAAATAAATGAATCCCCAGATATTTTATGGAGGTATTCTGTATTTTAATCAAAAATAGTTATTGATTTATACTACATTTCTTAGGGTGTATGTGCAGTGTTTCCGATTTACCTCAAGTAACATGGTACCATCCAGATATTGCCCCATAGTCCTTTACCAATTGTAATATAGTTTAGATTTCTAATTCTGGATTTCTCAAATATGATAGTATAACATCTGCAAACAATTAAATTTTTAAAGATTCTTTCCCATACTGCAGACCTTATATATCCTGTGATTTCCTTATACTGTTGACTAATGGCTCAATAGCTACAGTGAATAATAATGGTGATAGAGGATACCCTTGGTGGGTTTCTCTCTGAAGCCAGAAAGCTAGTGATATATTGCCATTAATCAAGATTTTAGCACATGGTTTGCTGTATCAAGCTTTAATCCAGTAAATAAAACCAGCTCCAAAATTGGCACTACTTAAGATATCCAATAAATATGCCCATAGCATTTGGATCTCTAATCAAATGAATAAAATATAATGCATTCCATATAATGTTATGTTCCCTCCTTCCCTTGATGAAGCCCATCTGATATGGGTGTATTACGGAAGATGAAACTAATTCTAGCCTTGAAGCAAGTAAATAAGTTGTAATTAGCATTCAGGAGTGATACTGGTCTATAAGATGCATATTGGGTTTTATCTTTGCTTTTCTTAGGTATGACCATTATTAGGGCCTCTTCAAAGGAAGGAGGGAGCCCTTCCTTAATAGAATTAAATACTTGTACCAAATATGGAATCAATAATTTCTTGAAAAAAGTCAATAGAGAATCTGTCTAAACCTGATGATTTTCCAGATTTTGATTTCTTTATATTGTAGTCTTATCAACTTCATTGGGTGTAATTTCTTTTCCCAGGATGGATTTTTGATATTCGCTTGCAGTAGGGAGATCCTAAAATGTATTCATTACACCTGACTTTCCTTGTATTTTTTATAAGGTTTAATAACAGTCCACAAATGTATTTTTCATTTCTCCAAGATCTGGTGTATAACTGTTTAGTTGATTGTTAATTTTTATACATTCTACTATTCTTTGTGATTTTTCTTTTTGAATTAAATATGCTCATAGTTTTCCACGTTTATTGACCTGTGTTTAATATTTATCCTGTGTAAAAAGCATTAATCTTTCAGTCTTCTCATTTAGAATAGAGTTATAGTCATGGCACAGTTTTCCAGGTTTTTATAGTACATTTGTTTTGTATTATGCATGGAATGTGATTTTTGAAACTGTGATATCTGGAGTTACAATTCTTTTAATTTTCTGATTTTTACTTCCTTTTTAGCAGCATAAGAAGTGATAATTTTCCTTATGAATGTTTAGTATGTATCCCATACTATAAGAACAGCAACACGTTGATTCATATTATGATCAAAAAAATTTCAATCCCATTAATTATCGTTTCCCTAAAATTTTGTATCTTTAAAAACAAGGGGTCAAATTTCCATATACCCTGTTTGATGGTACCCCTGGGCATTAGAAACAAGCTGGCAGCTGCATGGTTAGAAATTGATATAGGGCAATATTTAATATCTACTGTATAACTTAAGGATATACATTTTTGAATATAATAATCATATCAGTATGAGAATATGTAAGCTAAATAATAAGAATATTCCTTCTCCCCTGAATAGGAATTACACCAAAAATCTTTTAAAGCTAAATTATTCATTCTACTTAACACAAATTCTGTAAACTTTTTCAATGTTCTATTTTTGTCTGTCATGTCTATGGAAAAATGTAAATCATATTAGTCAGCTGCCACAACATATGATTGCTGGCATGCTTTTAACTTTAGAAAAAAGTCACTAAAAAGAAATTAGAAGCATTATTTGGGGCATAATGTGATACCAATGTTTGTATTGTTTTATTGATTTCTGTAGATGTTATAACAACTCTCCCTTGATTATCTATATCTGTTTTCAATATCTTAACATTTAAACCTTTTCTAGAAATTATTGAAGTCCCACAAGATTTATTATTCAAGGTGGAATGAATAGTTTTCCCACCCCATACTTTATCAAATGTAATAGCTTTTACTACCTCTAAATGAATTTCTTGCAGCAGTTATAATGTCCGCTGTTTTGCTTTTAATAAATTTTGTGGCCTTTTCCTTTTAATTGAAATATTAAATTGTTAATATTCCATAACATAATTTTAAGCTCTCCCATTATTTTATTTAAATAGCTATATTCAATATGGCCTTGAAAATAACTGTTAACCATTAAACTCATAACACTGTATATGCCCGTACTTCTGGACTGCATGCCTACAAATTCCCCTTCATTATAATAATAATACCCGGTGACTGGCCTGTAACCACTCTCAGGCAAAAGTCATCTCTTTTCCAGACAATATGCTGCATAACCAGAGCAAAAGACCTGGAGCTCATCTCCATCTATTAATCTACTATTAGTCAAACCTGTTTTTAACCAATATACTTCAAAAGGCACTCCACACAAAATCCTTTGTCCAAAAACACAACAGAGAAATTGTAACTTCCCCCTTTCTTAACAGACTGATCCAGAATTTCCCCCTTTTCAAGAGGCAATTCATTTATTTGCTCCACATTTTCTAATGGTTGATGCACAATAGTAAGGGCATTATTAGGAAACACACCGGTGGGACTTCTATGTGTCTCTGGGCATAAAGTGCCTTGACTCTGTAAGGGCACTGATACCACATCAATAGTTGTGTGCTGTTGAGGTTTTCTGAAATTTTGGTTCATCTCCTCTAGAAATTTCAACCCAATTGTCTCTTTAAGAAAAAGTGTTGCTTCAGTTTCATTGTCAAAAGTAATTTGCTTCCCACTGTAAACCGTTTTTAAGGAATTTGGCACCAAATGTTGAAATTTCACCTGTGCTCCCACAGAATGGATTGTAGGGGGTTAAATACCTTCCTTTTTTGTAAATATTAGGTCTCGCATATGGGAATACCAAACCTGATTTCTGTTCAACTGAAAGCCATGTTTTTTGCATGCAAAAGCACTTTTTCCTATTTTGGTATCTAAGGAAACAGGTTATGTTTGTTTAGTATTGGGAAGTTTTCCTGGTGTTCTGTGCACTTTTTCAAGTTCTGATGGATTTTGAGCTGACTTTCTGTTTAAACTTTTTTTGTCACCAGTTAGTCATATATGAAATAAAGTCCCTTCCTTCAGTCCCCTCTGGAGTGCTAAGAAATTTTTAATTGTTTCTCCTAGCTCTCCAATCTATACCTTCAGTTTTCTCCTTTAGTTCATTTAGTTCCCAGGTGCTATGTGCGATATTTCTTTCCATTTGTGGAATATCAAATCAAATCAAAATCTTTATTTATCCAGGTGAACATTGTTGAGCAAGCTCATTTACAAGATGGACCTGGTTAGCTCTGGGTCAAATGGTACAATGCATACAGAGATATTTACAATACAGCCAAATAACACAAGTAAAAAACAATTAATGCAATTAATGCAGGTAAGTACTCAATGTTACATCAGTCATATCAGTTCAGAGTGCTTCTGTAATATTTAAGGAGGACATAAAATGAGGCTTAGTAGGAACTTCAGTAGGGAGAAGTGATCGGCTACTCGTGTACGGGGCTGACGCAAGTACAGAATTTCAAAAGTAGTATAATCATACAGTATCCCTAGATGTAACACTCTAAACAGAAGGATAAGGGCCTTAACAGTCAAGGAGAAAAGTAATTACAGCTCTTTTTTGGCAAATTTCAGCATGGAAATCAGATTTATGCTTGGTTTAGAATGGACACAGAAGTAAACTGCAGGAACCAATCGGAAGTCAATGCCGAAGAGCACTCACGTTCCAATTGGATGGCTGCTAATGCCATGCTTTGCTAATGGAGAGTCCAAGCTTAGGTTCTCAGGTGGCAGTAGAGGCAGTGCCGACCTCCCAGTGCCCGGGTTTCCCCCACGTATGGGCAGGGAGCCCGTGGAGAGCATATCCTTGGCAGGGGATGGAAGAAGGGGTCGGTATTAAGTACTGGGCCATGGACAATGAAACATTTGAACTAGCGGGAGGACCAAAACAGCAGGACAACAGAGTTGGGTATTCCTTGATGCCTAAAGACTGACCCAATCACAGAAATTCAGGAAGAAGTGTAATCAAACAGAGTCCAAACTCTTGACACTCTAAACAGGAAAAAATAGAGGTCATAACTGTTAGGCAATAAGTAAGTACAGCTCTTTTTTGTGCAAGTTTTAGACAGAAGATCAGACTTTAACTTAGTACTGAGGGAGACACAGGAACAGACTACAGGAGCCAATCAGATGCCAGAGCAGAAAAGTGCTCGTGTTCCGATTGGGTATCAGCAATGCCGCACCTCGCTAGTAAGGAGTCCAGCCTGGGTGTCACAGGCCATGGCTATGGAAGTGACAACCACCCAGTATCCACATTTCTCCTACCTGAGGGGCAGAGAGCCCCTGAAGGGCTAGTCTATGGCAGAGAAGAGAGTTAAGGGACAAAGGGAAGAGATAGTAAGAGTGGAATACAGTGGAAAGGAAATACGAAGATGAAATAGGGCAGTTAAATGGTACAGGTTAGGGGAATAAGGGCCACAGATTAAGCAATATGTAAAAGACAGCAGGGTGAGTTAGGTGTAGCATCCACGAAAGCCATGAAGAGATAATAACCCTATGGGGATTTCTAGAGGGGAAAAATAATTAAGGCATAAGACGCTCAAAGAGTTAAGGTCACCAAAGGTTACAAGCGATCTTCTATTTCAGAAACTCCATTCTCCACTTCATTAACTCTTTGATGTATACCTTTAATTTCTTGTCTTGCCTGCGCCACTTCATTGGCTACTTGTTCAGTTCGAATGTTAACCTCTTTGAATCCTTTTTTCTTTTCGTTCAGTAACATATTTAAATCACAATTGCTTAACTGATTCTGGTCAGTTCACTGATGGTTTGAGGTTACTATGTTTGCATAACTAGAAGAGGTAATATTTTGTTCTTGTAACAATATCCACCTTTTAGATTTTTTCACACAAGGTCCCACTTTGTTGTAAACTATGGTCAAGTGGCAGTTTATTAATATTTTTACTCAGTGCCCCATCACAAAATCTTTCCATTCATATATGTTTCAGAGAAATTAAAATTATTCAGCACTTTTAACATTGTTGATTGAAATTCTGATCTATTATCATCCATTGAGTTTTTATTCAAATCAGCTCTTTCTTGACTTAAATTTATGATCAACTTAGCATGATTTTCAAAAGCATTTTTAAACATTCTACCTATTTGTTTCTGGTGTGCACTTTTGTGGGGTTTTTTTTAGACTCTCCTTGCTTTATTTGTTCTGTAGTTTTTTCAGCATTATCTTTGAGAACTTTGTTTCATGCTAGTACCAGGGAAGAGAGTCAGAACACATTCATGTTCACTATTAAAAACCTTCTGTAATACTACTCATCACAGTAGCCATGTTAAAGAACTACTATAGTTTACTGCCTAAAACAAATATTATTTTTTAAAAGCATTCAACCATTATCATTTATATCTGAGGTACTTTTACTTTATTTGTCGTTAATTAGAAGATTGTTTACCTGACGTTAGTAAGTGTGATGTGTGGAACAGCACTTTGCCTGGCAGATGACATATCTAGCTCTTTTCCTTCCATTACATCATCATCATTGTGATCTCATTGACTGTGACATCACTGCTGCTTAGGAACAGTCATATAGTAGTCAGATCAGTCAGTTGTGATGTCACTGTCGGTGAGATCCCAGTGTTGATGATGTAGTGGGCATAGAGATAGATATGTCAGCTGCCAGTCTGGCAGCTATTTTAGCACATCCAGCATAACATTATCACATAGAAAACTATCTAAGTAGATAAAGGAAAAGGAAAAATATTTCAGAAATAAAAAGTTACAGCTGATTACTTCTTAAAATTGTTATCATTTTCCTGTCTGTCTGTTACGTCCCACTAGCTCTTTAGCTTGATTTATCTCTCCTGTTATTCTTCTAAAGAGGCATTTATTGATAGCTTCTTGATACTATATGTGCCTGCTTCAGGTATTGTTTCTTTAACTGCAGCTTTGGTTTTACTGTGGTTTCTGGTGTTCATTCTTGGGAAAAAAATTCTGTAATCCTTTTTAATGTCCTTGTTTTCCATAAAGAGCAACTGCAAGAGCCTTCAGTAGAACTTTAATAAAACATAATTTGTAGACATAGTTCAGCTTATATTTCACATCAGTTCTGTATTCCTCCTCCCCGTTATTTATTATGGATGTTATTTGCATGAAAACAGGGTCTTTGCTCTTGAAGAGTTCATCTATTCCTGTTGCTTTCTCCCTACCTGAAGTCATAATGCACTGCTTGTGACATCACAGTTACTCCCACGGCAACAGATTGTGATGTTAGAACAGAGGATTATGACTTGAAGTAGGGAGTAAGCTATATAGACAGATGAACTCTGAGGTATATAGATCATGTATTTATGCATATTTCCTCAGTAATAAGCAATGTTGAGGAGAAATCTATAGAATATATATGGAATGCAAGCTGAATTGTACCTAAATATTCTGTTTTTTAAAGTTGTCTTTGAGGCATCAGCAGCTCTATAACTGCTTTTAATTTGGCAGACATTTCTTCAATGCTGGGTGTTTAAATATAACTACACTGTTTTTTTTAACTGCTCCATCCCACTGAACATCAGCAAATATTAAAAATTTCTTCAGCGGACTTCACGGGATTGATTAGACCTGCTCTATAGGTCTTTAAAGTTTTTAAGGCTTTTTAAACATCCAATGTCTGACATTAGCAGGTAAGGTTAGTAATATCTCTTAGAATCATTCCCAACAGAGAGAGCAGTTAATATAATACAGGACAAAAATATGTTACTTAGCTTCTTTTTCTTTTTTTTTCTTTTTTATTTATGCATTTTATGAACTATAGCTTAGATCATATTCATATGATACATTACAGATAATAGAACGACAAACTATTGCCTCAATGTACAGATTGTTAAACATGTAGAAGTTACTATATAGAACAATTAGTCCATCTTTAGCTTTGATTGTCCATTGATATGCAGGAGTAAAATCAAGCAGGATAACTGTGTAGAATAGCTCACTCTCACCAACTCTTCAGTAAACAGAGTGTATGCCACAGTTCCCTGCCCCTAGCAGAAAGGAGGAATATAGTGGGAGACTGAACTTCCCCTCAATGACTCCCCTGACAAAAATGCAAAATGATGGTCTGGGCTCAATAACGTTGTATAACACCCCTACCCCTTAGCACATACCAGATGGCAGGTAGGGAAACAGATTCTTTAAAGGATATAATCTAAAAGTTCACAAATTGAGTGGCGCAAACTACCACTCCCAACGTGAGCAGGGATAACATAGAGGATATCTGCAATAAACTGTAAAGAAAACAGTTAGGATTTAACCTGAGCGTAGGCCAACATGGCTACATGAATAGCACAACAAGGAATCAACGCAGTCATAGAGAGAGACATTATTAATGTAATTATAGAACTGCCCTTCGGAACAGAAGTAGCCTGTAGAGTTATAAAAGGAAAAAGGCCTCAACATTTTAATTAAAGATTCAGTCATTTGGGTCCAAGTCTGAATCATCAGCATCCTCCCGATCTACTGAAATAGCCTGGGATGAAATTAGCTTTGACGCAAATACTTCTGCAGCTTCAGGATCAGAGATGACATGCGTTTTATTATTCCGACAAATTTGAAGCCTTGCGGGGAACAGCATCTAAGCAGAGATCCCATGTTCAAGTAGAGTTTTCTTAGTAGCTTATAAAGCCTTTTTTCGAGTTTGAGTTTGTAATGAAATATCAGGGAATATAGCTATTCTGCTGCCTTCCCATATTAATTCACCCCGTTGTTGGGCAGCATGCAGCAATGGAATTCAGGCTTCTGGGCTGGACAGTGTCACAATGGCTGTCATTGGCCATTCTCCAGCATTACTGCAAGGTCTGGCTCTAACTGGAATGGTGAAAGCTTTTAATATAGAAATCCCTGAATCAGTTGGCAGTAGTCCAAGGTCAGTAAAAATAAGTCTTCTAACTGCCGGTAAAAGCTCCATTCTCCCCTCAAACCTGGGAGGAAAGCCCACCACACGAATGTTAGTTTGTCTCTGGGCATTCTCGAGTGCTTCCACCTTTGCCCAAAGAAAGTGGGAGTCCCATACAAAGGTCGCATGCCTCTCTCTCTGGAGCGTCTCTTCCAACGCAAGCTCAGTGATTCGGGAAGTATTAGCTTGTACTCTTGCCTCCGGTTCTGTATAATGAACCTCCATATTAGCCAGTCTCCGGTTCGTTTCTTTTCCTGTCGCCTGTATTTTTTCTAGTATGGCCATAATTTGAGGATTCAGCAGTTCTGGGTGCGTTGTGTCTCCAGTGGCGAGCAGGCCACTTGATGTGTCTCTAGACATCGTTGCCAAAGTAAAGTAGGAATCCAACCATTTGCGCTGATTGTTTGTCCCGTTTTGGACCCAATGTCTGATCCTCTGATCGTTAGTATACAAGTTGCCTCTAGTTTCTGAACAATCACAGGGATCAGTTCTGCAAAATTAAACTATTTAGTATGCCAGTATTGCAATGTTAAAAGGCGCTGCTGTGATGCAGAGCTCCAGTGCATGCCTTCTTTTTTCAATTATATGGCTGTTCTCGGTTAAAACACAGGGGCTTTAGATTCTGATTTTTTTTTCAGAAGGCTTAAAAGAAGTTACCATTCCTGTGTGCCAACCATTTCTTTCAGCGTTCCCACTGCCACAGCCAGAACCACAAATAAAGATAGTCCTGGTTTTAAAGCTTTGATCCTTTAACACAGTTTCTCTCTCCAAGCTTTCAGCTCCTTTTCCTCCTGCCTTCAGACAGATTGTCTCTTGTCAGGTCACAAAATCAGAAAGTGAACCTAATCAACAAAATGTCACAGCAGCAGCAACCTGTGAGAACTCCACTGAAACTCAGAATCTTACCACATGACTTGGCATTTCCAAACTTACTAAGAATCAGCTAAATGGCTCACCAGCACGGCCTGCCTGCCACAGTCTACTTACCTCCTGGGTGGCCATTTTGTGTCAGGTAAACAATGGATAGTTCAGACTTCATATGGAGCTATTGGAGGTAATGAGCTAAAGAAGTTTAAGTTCAAGTTTATTTCCAGGAAAAACTTCATTGAGCAAGCTCTTTTTCCAGAAGGTCCTGAAAGGAGAAGGAACCAAAAAAACAAACAAACTTGAAGCACAATCAGTAGTTCCAAGTTATCATATCTACTGACAAAATCCTTGCATTTTCCTGGTCATTCTAAGTTTCACTACAGGGAGAGGTTTTCTCCATCCTCCACCAGTCTACTTCACAGTGCCGTCTTGGTCCCGCCCCGGAAAGCATGTGCCAGGACTGTTGTAATAGGTCCCATCATATTTAGCTATAGACCTCTAATCCTCTCATTCTATTCTATTTTCTTAAGATATGGATCTAAGCAACAAATACATAAAAGTGAACTAAGAGTGTACTCCTGCCGAACCCCCCTTTTTAGTTGTATGGATTTCCCTATCCAAAAATTCACATTTGGAATTACCATAGTGCTGGAATAAAAAAAAATTGAATCTATTGAACAAACCTTTCTGGAAATCTGTATATCTGAAGCATTGCCATCCTATCCACTACCCATGAGGTATCTGATCAAAAGCTTTTGTCTGATCCAATGGCATGACAAAACATAGCCCTCCAGGAACCCATGTGCTAAATTTTCTTTTAGCAGGGGTCCTGAACAGCATAGCCTGCTATAGAGCAAGTCTGGGACTTTGTAACTCATGGCTCTAAAATACTGGAGAACCACTTGTTAATGATTTTAATTAAAATCTTAAAGTCCGTATTTAACAGATTGATTGGTTTCCAGTTTTCAATGCCAGTGGCAGCACACTTTTTGTGCAGTAAAACTAAAAGGCCCTGACAAGTATTTTCAGGTAATGAAGTGGAAAACAGTATACTATTATAAACATCTACCAAACCTTTTGTTATAAATTCTGAAAATGGATTTATTAAATTTGACTGTTAAACCATTACATCCTGCTGCTGTACCCACGTCAGTGACCTTAATGGCCCATCAGACTTCGTCTACTCGTATTTCAACCAGAAAATGTTTTTCTAGTTCATCTGACAACCTTGATATTACTAGACCATCCCAGAATACCTCATCCTCTTATTGTATATCAAGATCTGATTACATCATCTTGTAAAAATAAGTTTCTACAATCCCTGATATATGTTTCTGATTGAAAACTACTGTATTAAACCAGTCTAATCATATAGTCTCTGAACCACTCTTTTCCCTAGCCCATTTCTACAACCCTCAAAGGGGCTCCCTAGGGGTTGTCTTCCATGATTCCCAAAATGTTGTTCAACTAAGAGAGAAACTGCTTCATTTTATTGCAAAGTTTGCATCTCTGATTTAATTTTGAAGCTATGCTCAGTAATGCTTTTTCTCCTTAATTGGCTTCTGTGAGCAACTGGTACAGATGAGATCTCAAATCTAAATATTCAAAATACTCATTCCATTCCACTTCTTTTCCTTTTTTCTGTAATAATAAAAACATAGAAACATAGAAAATAGCAGAAACAGACCATTGGTCCTTTCAGTCTGCTATATTTTAACCTATCCTATGTCGGGACCCATTGCCTAGTTGGGCTTATGGCCTTCACCTCCCCTTCTTGCCCCCATCTTACTGCTTTCCCCCATGTAACTTTTTTTTTCACTTCTGTTTCTGGTTCTCTGTCCAGGTTGAGGATGTAACCCCCATATCCCTCAAGGACAGCCAAAGATCACCCTGACTTCCTAGATGACACTCACACTGGTCTTGTTTCAGTAGCAGTGTGTTGGCTGTGGTATCGTCAATCATCCTGCTGCCTGCCCAGAAGGTTTTCTTCTTTGTGGTTCCCTGGACTCATAGCCATGCAATGATGGCAAGCATGCAGCTGTGCATGCTGTCACCCATGGCAGGCCAATGTTTGGTGATGCCTCCACCCTGTGTTGTGCAGTCATGGTTCGTGTACTCCCAGCCTCCACTGGGAGTCATCATATCGACAGGCACCACAGCCCACACCACCCCCAGAGGAGGAGAGCAATCCAGTGGACACTCATCTTACCTCCCCCCCAGCTGACCCTTTGATGCTCTGGGTCAGTTCTGAACCAAGGTCATCAGCGCCACAAGTACTTTAGTAGTGAGACCACTACACCAGCGATCTGACCTCCTCTGTAACTATTAAGCCTTTTACTTAGTCCTAGTCATATTTGAAACCATCAATTGTTCTTGCACCCACCACCTCTGCCAGTAGGCTGTTCCACAGCTGAACCACTCTCTCTGTAAAATAAAACTTTCTCACATCCCTCCTGACTCTCCGCTGCTAGCTTTCACTCATGTTCCTGTGTTCTTAATACACCAGTCCTGCTGAATATTTCCCTACAATTTACCTGGTTTATTCCTTACAGTAACTTGAAGGTCTCCATTATATCCTCCTTTTCCTTCTGGTCTCCAGCAAGTGAATGTTCAGAGCCTTAAGCCAGTGCTCATAGGATCTGCCCTGCTGGCCCTGAATCATTTTGGTTAATCTACACTGTACCATCTCTAGCCTGTATTTGTTTTTTCTTAGGTGGGGGATCTACAACTAGGCACAATTTTCCAAATGTGTCCTCACCAGTGATCTATACAGAGGCAGTCTCCTCTCCTTCCTGTTGTCAAACCCCTCCTAATACATGCCAACATTCTGGTTGCTTTGTTGTAGACCTTTTTATATTGGCTAGATTGTTTTAGGGAATCAATGATGATGACCCCCTGGTTCCTTTCCTCAGTGGTAGTGTCCAGCTTAAACCCTCCCATCCAATACTCCTTCCTGGGGTTGCTGTTCCCTATGTGCAGCTTCACCTTTCACTTTTTAGCATTGAATTTCAACTTGCAAGCTTTGGACCACCTCTGTAATCTTTGCAATCCCTCTGCAGCTCTCTAACCCCTTCCTCACTATTAACCCTGCCACAGAGCTTAGTGTAATCTGAAAAGACACATCTTGCCTTGTATTAGTTCTCCTATGTCACTGATAAACATATTGAAAAGAACCAGCCCCAAGACTGAACTTTGGGGCACCCCACTCATGACCTCCCTTAGCACCACCATTTGCTGTCTCCCCCCCCTCAGCCTGTTTCCCACCCATATAACAAGATATTTTCCTGTTCCCAGATTCCCAGATCTTCTAACTACTGCAATCCCATATGTGGCACAGAGTCAGACATCTTGCTGAAGTTGAAGTAGAGCACAAAGCAAATCCACTGCTTGTCGCTTGTCCACTACCCTAGTTACCCAGTCAAAGAATACTATTACATTGGTCTGAAAAGACTCCCTGCACAAGCCCATGCTGCCTACTATCCTGAAGTCCATTTCTCTCCATGTAATCCACTGGGTCCTCTTTGACTAGTGTCTCCATTAGTTTACCTGCTATGGAGGCAAGACTACTGGGTTTGTACTTTCCTGATTGCTGTTTGCTCCTCTCTTGTGGGATGGGATTATGTCATCTACCTTTCACTCTTTTGGAACCACCCCTGACTGTAGGAAACTATGGACCCCCTCTTCCACTCATTCTGCTGCTATGCCTTGGACTGCTCCCCCCTTGTACACACCACTGCTCTCTCTCTCTACTCCTCCTTCTTCCTCCTTTCCCTCAGTGCCAGTTGCCTCATACATTGTGCCATATTCACCTCCAAATTGTGGTTTGGCTGTCTTCCCCCCTACCTCTCCACCCTCCTGTCTTCCCACCTCCTTCCTCCTACCCCCTCCAGAACATTGCTTCCCACTCCCTCTCCTGCAGGAAAACTTCCATGGAACAAGCTGCCTTCTGGAACCCTTTTCATAAACTCTGGTCCTCCTGCCCCCACCTATCCACTCAGCCTCATCCTTCTCTTCTCACAAATCCCTTCTGCATGACTTTGCCACCTCCTCCTGCAACTGCTCTTGATCCCTTAGCCTTGCATCCCCCTCACATGTTTGTTTGACTTCCCCCTTGCCTCCCCTAGCTTTGAGCAGTGTCTAACACACTCCACCCTCACTTCATGAGGCTAACTGTGCCTTAACCAGTTACTCCATCTGGTGATATTGTTCAATATTGTACTCCTCAGCTATGGCTTTGTTAGCTTGCACCTTAGCAGTCTGGTGACACTAATCCTGCTACTATCTGTCATTGCTCTCTGTACTGTATAGCACTTGTACTGTGTCTGTATTTGTATTATATCTCATCCTTATTTTTGTAGCCATGATAGTCTGCCTCCATTTGTGTACTACACACTATTTATTTTTATTGCCTGCATTTTTACTGTATTTATTTTTATTACAATGGCACCTTATGGTATGTATTTTCCTTGCACATCATGTACTGTATATTCCTCTTTCTCCTCCCCCAGGACGCATCTGAAAATGAGCTGATACAAGCTCAGTATGTCTTTCCTGGATAAAAGTTTTAAATAAACAATTAATAAATAAATGAACTGAATAGCTCAGCCAGAAGTTCAACCAGTTCCATTGTTAGTTCCCTGAGCACCCTCAAATGCATCCCATCTTACCCTTGAGCATTGTCTATTTTCCAAGGTTCCTAACCGTATACTGACATTTTCTCTCACAAACATCACCTGCCACATTTCTGGGATCCCACTTGCAGCAACCTTTATGCTGCTTTCAGGCAAGGGCTCACTATCCCCTACTGTGAACACAGATCAAAAATAGTAATTTAGAAAGGTTGTCTTCTGCTTGTCCTCCTCTATTACCCTGTCCTCTTCCAACCAGCCTAATAATTCCTCCTTTCATCTTCCTTTTTCCCTACTGTAGCTAAAGAACTGTTTTCCCCTCCCCTTGACCTCCTCTGCAATATGCAGTTCTGTGTCTGCTTTTGCATCCCTGACCATCTTCTCAGCTTCCCTAATCCTGAACTGCTTTTAACTCCATTCCTCATCACCCTGTTTCTCTTTGTATCTTATGATGACCCTTTTTTAGCCCTCATTGCCTCCCTGACCTTCTCCAAGAACCAGATTGGCCTCTTGTGCCTGTTACTCTTGGTAACCATTCTCAGGCATGACTTAGTCACCTCTAGAATTACTGTTTTAATTACTCCTCACCACCCCTCCAGCCCCTGATTTTACCCACTCCATCAGCTTACCCTTGACTAGTTCCCTCATCTGGTCAAAGTCTGCCATTCTGCTACCCTGCTGGTCACTCATTTTTGAGGCACCCCAACATTCTGTCAACACCCTCAACAGGAGCTGCACACTCCTTGTCATGCTTCAGCCCCTTGTCTATTATAACCCCAATATCCTTTTCTTTGTCCAGTGCAGCAAGGGGAACCCCCCACAAAGTGTCAGTCCTACCTTTGTTTTTCTTCCCTAAGTGTAGTACTTTGCATTTGACTACATTGAATCTGAGACTTGAGCAGTCTGACCAATTATCCAGCATGATGTTTTCCCCATCCTCAAGAGAGTTCATCACCCTGGCAAGCACAGTGTCATCAGCAAACTTAGGCTGCCTGATGCAGATCCCAGCTTCTAGATCACTGATAAAAATGTTGAACAACAGTAGCCCAGCACTCATCACTTTGGGATGTCTCTGAGAACCCCTGTGCCCTCAGAGTATTAATCAGCTACCACAGCCCTCTGCTCCCTTTCCTGCTTCTTTGCCCTCCCCTCCCAATCATTTACTGACATTACAGCCTCATTTGTGCACTCTATGCCTTTCAGACCCCAACCCCACCCCCACTCTTACTAACTTACAATATGATGAACAGGGGATGACACAGGTGGGGCAACTGAAAGAAAAGGAGTAGTTTCAGGTAGTTTTACTTCATAAATAGTTAAGGTGTGCAGGAGGGACATGTCTCAAAAAACTAACCATACCCAAGCAGTTTATGCTTTGTTCCACTGACTGATGCTTTTATGGAAACCCTTGAACAAATACAATGTGCTCAGTATGCTACAAGAAAAATCTAAAAAGGTAAAACAGCAATGGAAGGGTTAGTCCTCCAGCAGCTGCTCTAAGTAGTATAGGAGATTCTTTGCCAGTCAATGCACAAATGGAAATGCCCCAGAAGTGCAGTCAAAAGTGTGCCCTTCAATGTCTCCATCTGCACTACCCAGTTCTAGTCCCATAGTTTCACAATCAGGTGTATCACAAACAATAGCACCTTGTCAAGTGGAAAATATAACAGTGAACAGTGCAGTATCTAAAATAGAAGAATTGTAAGCACCAGCAGATAGCACACAAGCATCAACTGAAGGTCAGAGCAAGTCATCTGATAAACCTAAACAGAAGAATAACCATTGTTTCATGTGTAAGAAGAAGGTGGGACTTACCAGATTCAAATGCAGATGCGGAAATGTCTTCTGTGGTGTGCACTAAAATTCTAATGTACACAGTTACTCTTATGATTGCAAAGCTGATGCAGCTGAAAAAATTAGAAAGCAATCTAAAACTGGGATATAGCCATACCAGGCTACACTCTGTTCAGGAGGGACAGGGAGGGTAGAAAGGGAGGAGGAGGAGTGGCTATCTATGTCATGGAGGGAATAAAGGCAACTGAGGTACAGGGAATGCAGAGAGAGGTGGAGGCACTGTGGATTACTCTGCAGATGGGAAATGGCCACAATTCACACTGGTGTGATATACATACCTCCCACACAAGGGGAAGAGCTGGACAGGGTACTTGTAGAAGCCATTAACAGAATGACGGCTAAAGAGGAGGTGCTGCTGGTGAGGGACTTCAGTCTGCTAGATGTAAATTGGAGCAACCAAGCTGCAGCCACAGCCAGGAGCAGAGACATCCTGGACACCCTGTGGGGGCATGCCTCAATCAGAAGTGACAGAGTCCTCCCAAGAGGGAGTGACTTTGGACCTGGTGCTCACCAACCAGGACAGAATTACAGATGTAAAAGTGGGGAGCCACCTGGGATCAAGCAATCACAGTATGGTCTGGTTCCTACCAGGTCATAATGTCACATGCTTAATAGCGTACAACATTGTGGCTAAACCGGTACAGCGCTGTAGCTGTGAGTGAATGGTGCAATACCGCGTATACTGCAGTATGTGATATTGCAGCATTCACACTTTCCCAGGCAGAGGATAAGACCTCTGCTGGGAATGGGTTCTGCTGAGCAGCTGCTGTGGATCACTGGACTGAGCTACAACTGCAGGAACCCAGGCACCCCGTCTGGGACTGGGTTTGATTCCCGATCCCAGAAACTTTTATTTTTTTAAACATTGTGCACTTCCCAAGTTAACTCCCCCCAGAGTTGAGAATCTTTAGTGTGGGGGGGTTCAGGGGCTGTATTGGCAGTGCAATTTTGCCATGTGGCATAATGTCTTGCGACATTATGACCCAGTGCCAGTGTGGTTCAAGGTAAGAACAGCAGAAGAGCCAAACCACACAAAAGCAAGGGTCCTGGATTTCAGGCAGACTGACTTTGCAAAGATGGGGGAATGTCTTTGGAAATCACTGTCAGGGAAGGAGAAAAAAGGGGGGAGGAACAATGGAAGAATCTTAAGCCCTGTGAGTGGGTCTGTTTCTCCAATTCTGTAGATAGAAGTTACAAGAGGCTAATTGGAGCTAGATCCCTCCCAGACCGTTGATTTATTTTTCAGGTGTTGAAGGCCACACTGACCTTTCTGTGGTTTCCTTGAAGTACTATCTGGTCACTTCTCCTTGGTGACTTCGATCAGGAGGCTCCACAGTCACATTTAGACTGAACCGTAATAAAAGATGAAACTACTATAAATCATCCATTTGAACATCCAGAGACACTTGTTTTGGAACTGCAATGTTAATAGGATCTTTGAACTATACTTTATTTACTTTGACTATGGTTCAGCTATGACTTGTTGGCTCTAGTCTGAACAAAAACTGTTTGCCGGGTCTAGACAAGATATCCTTTCAGAGTGTGGTGGAGTTTACTACAATTTTGGACTCTGTTTTTGAGTAAGAATTATAATTGTATGTTTTAAACTAAGAATTTTTTGGATCAATATATTTTTAGCTGTTAAAATATGAATAATGGACGTTTTTGAAACACTAAAAGGTATAACTGATGAAAAGTTAATCCAAGAACATTAACTAAAACAGATGAGGAAAGGATACTACAAGGAATAACCAGTAAGAAAAAATTATCTGGTGACCTTAACACAAAAAAAAATTTGATTCACAAATATGAATCTTTAAAATAACGTGAACTCAGATTAGAATGGCATTGTGTAACACTTACAGAGTATTATAAAATGAAAAGAATCCCAAGGGGTTTGAGAGTACCCACAGAACCAAATTTGGGGTTTACAACAAATGATTTAGAAAAAAATGGGACGGAGTAAGAAATAAATGTTCTTTGGATTTTCTTTTATTATTGGTGGAAGCATTAAATATAGAACTGATGAACATAAGTGGGGAAATAAAGAATGTTTACGATCAATACAATCAAAAACCAGATATTAGAGAATTTTCTGAATTTTTAGATAAAATAAACAAAGCATTAGAAGATTATGAAAATAATTTGATTGATCAAAAATTGATGAAATTTAAACATGATTTAAATGATTACAAAGAAGGAAAAGTATACAGCTACAATAAATTCACACCATATCAAATGCAATACACATACAATCCAGATTTGGAGAACAATTTATATAGTTCAGACAGCAATGCAGATAGCAGTGGACTACAACAACAATTTAAGCCTTTTTTAGGCAGAGGTAGATACAGGGGGAGAGGAAGATGGAACAGAGGCAGATGGAGAGGCAAAAATCAAACAGGTGAATATATTACCAGGGACCAAAGATTCACAAGAGAAAGAGGAGAATCAGAGATAGATGTAGAATTCACACACAAATGAATAAAAGAACAAGAACAGGAAACAATAGGGACCAGAGTGGTGCAGAAGTCCCACAAGAGAGGACAAGTATAGTTTTAATTTGTCACATTGACAACTGAATGAAATTGAAGAAAGAGTTTTAAATTTGGGTTTAACATTCTGTCCACATGGGGAAACTTAACTTTTTCCATTTAAAAATGGATATGCAAAAATTTTACAGAAAAATAAGATTACGAAATTTCTTTGCAGATGTAGAAGGCACAGTCAACACCCTAGAAAAAGAAAAAAAGAAAACTCTAGCAGTAAATTTGAATTACCATTCTAAATTTCTCCCACCAGGTCCCATATCCCAAATATAATTACATACATAGAAATGGTGGAAAAGGACTTAGAACACCTTGAAAAGCATAAATTAGATAGAAGACAAAGGTATAACTTAACAGCTAACAAATTTGGAGCCCTAAGGAGTTTAGAAAATGATCAAGCTATAGTTACTAAAAAGGCAGAGGGGGGGGAATAGTAATTATGGATGGAGAAGATTACAACAAGGAGTTCCTTAGACAATTAAGTAATAGAGAATTCTATCAGAAGTGTGATACAAACCCAATGGAACAGGTAAAACTATTAGTAAAAAAAGATTTTAGAAGAAGGTAGAGAAAAAAATTACATAACAGAGTGGGAAGAAAGAATGCTTCTCAGACAACATCTCATTATGGCAACATTCTATACTCTGCCAAAAATTCATAATGATGAAAAGAACCCACCAGGATGCCCAATTATAGCTGGAATAGGCTCAACACTAGAAGCCTTGTCTGCCTATATAGACTATTTTATACAACCATTTGTAATTAACATTGAGTCATACCTTAAAGACACCAAAGATACTATACAAGCATTGGGAAAATTGAACAAAGAAAAAATTATAAATGAAAATTGCTTATTAGTAACTTTTGACATTAGAGATCTATATACATGCATCCCACATGATGCGGGTCTAACAGCATTATATGACAAACTTATGGAAAGAGATAATTTTTTTTAATTAAACTGTCAGAAGTGGTTTTGACACAAAATTCCTTAAAATATGATAGGACACATTACTGGCAATGAAAGGGAACTGCTATGGGTTCATCCATGGCACCTCGTTATGCCAAATTACAGATATCTACTAAAAATCAAGTACTATCTATAAAGGTATACAGGAAAAAACAGATTGAAATGTACTATTACATGTAAAGAGTTTTCATAAAAAAATCAGTGGTAGAAAACATTCCATATGGACAACTAATTAGGATAAAGAGAAACTGTACAGAAGAGAGTGATTAGAGAGAAGCAGTTACAGAAAAAATAGATAGATTTGGAGAAAGAGGGTATTTAGAACAAAATTTACAAACAGCAAAAAAAGATGTGATGCTGTAGAAAGAAAAACATTATTTGAAGAAAAAATACAAGCAGACAAACAAAAAGAGAAAATTATGGTTTCTGTGAACTATTCAAATCAATTATATGAAATTAAAAAAAATTATACATAAACACTGGGATTTACTTAAAATTACTCCTAAGGGGGAAGAAATATTCAAAGAAAAACCATTGGTAATAGCTAAAAAAATTAAATCTTTAAAAGATATATTATGTGATTCAATGAACAAAACCCTTGAAACTCAATATGAAATGTTTGAAGGTAGATCCAAAATTGTAGGTAACTATCCATGCGGCCGTTGCCAAAATTTCAATAGTACAAGGAAAACTAAAATTATTTATAACCCGTATAGAGACGAACATGTAACAATAAAACAATTTATTACATGTCAGACAGATCAAGTGATCTATATAATTAAATGGCCTTGTGACCTACACTATTTGGGACAAACATCAAGACCACTTAAACTGAGACTGAATGATCATAGGAGTGATATTAGGAGAGAAGATACTGAATCTGCTGTAGCTAGACATTTCCTAGAATAAAAACATAGCTTATCAATTTTCAGATTTGTAGGAATAGAAAAAGTAGATTTACCACCACGAGGAGATAATATACTAAAGTGCCTCCTAAAGCGAGAGGCATTTTGGATAGACAGATTTGGCACATTAAACAAACATTATAGAATAAATAAGGAAATTTTATGGAACGAATTCGTAGAATAGAATATTAGCCATATACAGTAAATAAGTTAGAGCCATTAAAAAGACTGACTGTTGAAGTAGGCTTTTTGGCCTTGCATTTAGCAGCCATTAATGGTGCTACTTTACACCAGTGGATCGGGACATGGGGCCACTTCACTTGTGGCACCTTGGTCCCAATTCAGTCATGTGTTGCATTTTTCCAGTTCAAGATTTTAAACTTAAAAAGAGTACACCTGTTAAAAACAAAGTCAATACACTAAACCCTGCCATCACACTGAAAGGTTAAGTCCATACATATTTCATGAAATAAATTAAAAATGTGAAATAAGACTACTATATACAGTAAGTCAGTTAATACTGATGAACACAAAACCCAAGGTAATACACCTTTAAAACAAAGTAGGAAATATGGTGAGGTAGTGTGAACAAAAAGATGGTAATAAAAAAGTTTTAGCTAAAAATACATAAAAGACAAAGTGATAGAACCAATTTCAATGGATAATTTGCCACTAGGTATACATAGGAATGTAAGTGTGAAAAAAATATGTCCATCTTCTGCTTTAAGGCACATGTATATGAAAAGAAATAGAGACAATATGAGAGAGGAAAAAAAACTAAGTCCCTACTAGAATCTAGTGAGCATGCTCACAAACTCAAATATAGATAACATGACACTCAAGGATGTCTCCCAATTGAAACTTGACATGTAACAACAGGGCAGAGACACTGGGCTTAAAACAGCAACCACAGCAGGTGTGGCTTCCTTAAGCAGCAAAGCAGGAAGCAGACTACAGATGCCACACATAAATCCTTTTGGTAAGTTCTCTTAAATGAATGAGCACTGAAGAAGAGTAACTTATAAATGATTAATCTAGTATTGAACTGGTGGATTGTGTAGAAAGAAAGATTTAAAATAGACACCATGCTTTTTTACAGGGTAAATACATCCAAGAGGCCTGGTGCCTTAAAACAGCAGTACCCTGAACAGGTAACATATACACAATAAGGCCTTCACATTTAGATAGAAACAATAGACATAGTAAAAAGAAAACTTACAAATTCAATCTAATTTTAATACAGAGTAAAAAAACAGAACAGTTGGAATACTCCTCAAAGTGATGAAAAACTGATTTTGTGCTGTTAAGAAAACAAAAAGGTATATTTCTTATATTTCTTTTAAACAGAACCTGAAACTGAGTTAACAAATTTAGTGCTATGTAATAAAATGCTGTTTTTTCTACAGATAAAAACAAATGAAAACAGAGTTCTTAACATTGATAATGGAGTATTTGTTTCACTGATCAAAAGGTGGGCAGCAAGCTTTATGAAGTATGATTAGAATTAAAAAGTAATGTGTAAAATCAAACAATTAACAAGAAGAAATTGTAATTAATTAAAGAAAATAATGTCTATTAGGCCATTAAATGGATATGACTGGTAATACCATGATAAACAAGTGTACTTAAGTGATGTTTTAAATGGACATGTGTTATTATTTTTTATTAGATATAAAATACTGATGAAGCAGTAAGAATAACTGAGAAACGTTGATGGAATTACTTGGTGATTCAATTAAATTTAGAAACATAGAAACATAGAAGTTGATGACAAATAAGGACCGCAAGGCCCATCCAGTCTGCCCATTTCTTTTCTACCTTATAAATGTGCCATTGGCGTTTGCTCTGTCAATGGCTAGGTTTGCTGGCCAAGGCACCTAGCTTCTCCTGAGCTCTTTCCTTTTAGCTTGCTTGAAAGGACAGAACTAAAAACTTTACCAGAAGGTGTTGCAGTCTCCTTCTCACATTGAAGACAGGGAGAGTGAGAAAAAAGCCACAGCTTCCTTGAATCAAGGAGGTTATTTTCTAGACTACACTAAACTGAATTATTACTTTTTGGACCTGTGTAAGTAACTAGTATTGATTCTGTTTTTGGGGTGGACTTTTTTTAGTTTTAACTTTAATTTGCCAGGGAGGAACTGTAGCTGAGAGAGATTTGCAGTCAGTTGTGACTGGACCTGTTAGTTAGCCTTTGTGAAATAGGTATCTGAAAGGAAGGAGGGCACTCCCTGGGGTGAAGGGTAAGAGCTGTAGGTGATTGTTTCTGGACAGCATAGGTTTACTTCCACCCACCCCAAGCACATAACTTCCTTTATAGCAGGGGTTCTGACATCACTTCCTCAAAACTGCTAACAACATACTCCTGTTCATATCCTTAAAAGCACAGCACACTGAATAGGGCGTAGAGACACTCACACGCTTGCACACACTAAAACAAGAACAAAAACCAAAAAAGCATCTGTAACTGGAAGGGACACAGACTTATGGGGAGTGGTGCAATGCACTGGCTGTGGAGCAGCAGTCTTCCAGGAGACATTCTAGAAACTGTGTTGCTGCCCTATTTGCAGGCACTTCTCTGGTCTGAGGGAGGAGGTTGTTCGTCTCCATGCTGACCTAGCAAGGATTCAGAAAACCTGCTCCCCCACCCAGGGACCACCCAGGCCACTGCCACTACCTCATAGGTTGCCAAGAAAGAGGAGTGGTTGGACCACGATGGGCTCAGGGAGGGTGAGGATGGTGGAACAGAGGCGTATCCCTCCAGTTGTGCCACTCCACAATTCATTCACCACTCTGGTGAAGCATGGTTCCTCTATGGAGGCACCTGCAGTGGAGACCAAGGAGGATGCTGGGAACTTCCACAATGGAGACCCACAGGAGGGTGGCCCAGGACCCCACAGGGGAAGGAAACAACTCCTGGTGGGGGACTCAATTGTTAGGGGGGTAGAACTGGGGGAGGGATGGGAAAGGGAGGTAAGGTGCCTGCTCAGTGCCAAGGCTTGAAGGGACAGGAAATGAATCCTCAGGATTGTGGGAGCAGCGGCAAGGGGGAGGGAGCTGGATGTCATTATCCACCTAGGGACAAATGACCTGGCTGAGAATGGGATCAGAGCAGTGCAACAGGAGTTTATGGAGTTGGGGAGGGGCCTTAGACAAGTAGCACACATGGTAACTTTCTTGAAGTGCTACCTGTCAGTGGCATGGATGAGGCTAGGCACCCTCACCATGGGATTCAATGACTGGTTGAAAAGCTGGTGCAGAGCTCAGGGATTTGGCTTCATTGGGGACTGGGGCTCCACCTGGAGGGATGCAGGCCTATACAGGCATGATGGTCTGCATCTATCCTGGAGGGGAACCAGGATCCTAGGTGATAGGTTTAAATGCTTCAGTGGCAAGCATTTAAACTAGCCAAGGGAGGCACTGAAGAGGAGAAGGGAAATCCTAGCCCCCCCAAAAATCAGGGTAATTAGTGAAGTAAACACCAAAATAGAGCAGTTGATAGGGAGAATTGCAGGGGTAAATGGAGAAAAAGACAAAGGCAGTAGGGACAGGGATGGGGTAAAAAGAAATAAAGCCATAAAAAATGGAGGGTAATGAGTACCAATGCCCATAGTCTAGGTAAAAAGCTCCCTGAAATGGTGGCCTTGATGGAAAAGGGATGCCTGGATATTGTGGCAGTCACAGAAACATGGTACACAGAGAACCATGACTGGGATGTCAACATACCAGGGTACACAATCTACAGGAGGGACAGGGAGGGAAGAAGACACTGCAACAGATGCCGGCAAGCTCCCTCCAGGAGCCGGGACACTGAGAGACCCTAAAGAGGTAAAGAATACCTCCTCCTTCAGACTGCATCATTGTGAGGGGTGTTAGCCTGTCGGCACTGCACGTCGACTGCCCCGCCACCCCAGCCACCCACCCACCTAGCCACCCAGCCACCCAGGGTCATCCCTTAATTTATTGGCCCTTTCCTATGACATCACTTCCTGTCTGCTCTAATTCTAAGTCCCCACTTTTCCATTTGCAGGTTATACCTGCTAGCCACTAGACGGACCCTCTGACTTTCACCTCTGGTTCTCTACCTGACTTCCCTCCTCCTCCTCCTACTTCCTGGAACCCCTCTACCTACTTATGCTACTTCTCTCGTCTACTATCATCTCTGCCTCTGCCCACACCTCACCCCCACACCAGGCCTCCTAGCTAGTCCTACATACCCTGCCCTACCACCAGACCCACACCCAGCCTACCACTAACCCCCAGTGACCACTAGGAGTCACTATTTCCACCCTGAATTTTGGCCCAAACCCAGCCTGCTTGAGTCCCCTAGAACCTGGATCCCTGCTCTCACCCAGGTCCTATTTCAGCTACCCTGCCAGGGTCTCGAACCTTGTACCCTGTCCACCAGAGTCCGTGACACTACCACTACTCCAAAAGATACTTGTACCTTTCTGCCCTGCTGCTACCTTAGGCACTATGTTTGTCACCTCCTCCTCAAATGTCTCCCCCTCATTTACATGCTAGTACCTACATCCCATCAGCCAGGCATCTCCCCTGGCCCACTTGTACCTGCACCCACAACTCTCCCTGACTTATTCCGATCCCACCCTACACTGACCATGTAGCCTGGCCTGCAGCACCCACTACCTGGATGACTCCCCACTGCCTACCCTGGCTCCCCTTGGTGGCTACTCGTTCTCACCCTCCCGACCTGTCAAACCCTGCCCATTCCTTGTTCCCCTATGGCCTCCTCCCCATCCCAACGTACCCCCCAGAAGCTTACAAACTACCACCCCCTGGTCAGAGCATTGGTCTTCCTATTACTCCTATCAGATAATATACATCCTAGCCCAGGCCCTGCCCCCAACAGCCCACCAGCTGGGTCCACTGGTCTCCACATAGCCTCCATGAATATATGCAGCCTACTGAAAAAATTTGATGCCCTCCAGTGCTGGGCAATTCTACATCAACCAAATGTCATAGCCCTGGTTAAAACCTGGCTGTCAAAATCCACCCCTGACTCCCTCCCAGGCTATACCCTATACCGGGAGGACTGAGTAGGCAAATGCGGGGGTGGCTGTGCAATCTATACCAGGGACACAATCACCGGACAAGCACTCCCTGCCCCAGCTCTTGTAAATGGGGCCCAGGCCCTTACCCTCAAACTTGCTCCTGACCCTTCCAGGGGCCCTCTATATCTCACCACTGCCTACATTCCCCCAAAGAACCAGAACCCAGTGCTGATATCTTTAACAGAATATATTGCCAGCCTCCACCACAAGGTGGAACAAATCCTAGTGGGGGATCTAAACATGAACTGGCTCAGTGCCTCCTCTTCCACTATTCGTGATTCTTTCGCAGCCCTAGACCTGACACAACTCATTTCCCAACCCACTAGAGTAAACCCAAAGAAAGGAACCAGTACCCTTCTGAACGTAATTATCACCAACCACCCCAAAAAAATCCATGACATCCAGGTCCTCCCAGACTCACTTAGTGACCACTCCCCTATCCTATTCCTGTGGGCGACCCCCACTCCCGAACTCACAACCCGGACTATACTCCACAGATGCCTTTGACCTGGTGGGCTGATAAAACTCAAACAATTTCTCTCCCAGATTAATTGGTGCCCCCATTCATCATACACCTGACATAGACACTGCCCTCGCCTTTTTCTCCCAAACCTTTAACAAGACCTGTGACCTCTTTGCACCCCTCACAGGATTTCGATCCAAAAAACATAATGCACCCTGGGTTACCCCTGCCCTACTACAAATGCTTAGAAATAGGGATAACCTGTGGCACCTTGCCACTGAAATGGGCCAGATGGCTGATAGACAGGCCTATAATGCTGCACGGGACAAGTGCACATGGGCCATCCGTAAAGCCAATGCCAACCATTACCAGGCCACCCTCACCTCCTCCTGGGGGTGTGCCCGGACTTTCTAGGACAATGTTGAACAACTAAATGGGAAAGCACTCTCCCTTCCCCCATCCCAGCTCACCATTGATGGCTGTACCTCCACCGACCCTGCCTGCATAGCTAACTACCTTAACACCTCTTTTACCAACCTTAGCTCTGTCCTTCCCAGTAATTTCTTTGACTCTCCCCCCACCCTACCTTCCCTGGTCCTCCAATTCCCCAGCTTCCACCTACATAGGGCATCTACCCAGGAAGCCAGACCTTACTTCATCAAAGCATTAAATAGCAATAGTCCTGGCAGCGACTCCCTGGACCCCAGTATTCTCCGGCTGGTGCTAGATGAAGTTCTTGCCCCACTCACCAGCCTACTAAACCAATCCCTCTGCCTGGGGCAATTCTCCACTGCATGGAAAATAGCCATAGTCACACCCATTCATAAAGGAGGCGACAGGTCCTCCTCCGGGAACTACCGACCTATCTCCATCCTCCTTCCCCTCTCCAAAGCCCTAGAAAAACTGGTGGTCATTCAAATCACAGAATATCTGACTAAGCATAACATCTCATGCCCAAAGCAGCATGGCTTCTGTGCTGGTCACAGTACCGGCACTGCACTAGTTGAGTTCTCCAATTTCCTACACTCCTCCCTGGATGCCAGCTCCCTAGCTGGTGCAGTGTTTGTTGACCTCTCAAAGGCCTTTGACACTGTCTCCCACCCTCTTCTGCTGGATGCCCTCTGCCACACTGTATTCTCTGCTGGCCCTCTTGCCTGGTGCACTAGCTACCTATCTGCTCACTCCCAATGTGTAAAAATCAATGGGATACTTTCTGAAACTCATCCCATCCGCTTAGGAGTACCTCAGGGCTCCATCCTGGGCCCCCTACTCTTCTCACTCTATCTAAACACCCTGCCCAGTGCATGCTCTGGCAAAATTCTTCTGTATGCAGACAATGCTGTCATTTTTGCCACCCACCGCAATCCCATCTCCCTCCAGCACACCCTACAACAGTCCTACAATGATGCCGAAGCCTGGTTTAAAGAGCACAGACTCATCATTAATCTCAAAAAAAAAAAATGCTTTTTGCCCACCCCCAAAACAAAGCTGGCAACTTCTCACTCCATATCCTCCCTAGTACCAAACAACCACTTGAACAAGTCTGCTCCTACAAGTACCTTGGGGTTTCTTTCGATTCAGCCCTCACCTACCATACCCACATTGATGCCCTTGCATCCACCACTAATACACGGCTTGGCATCCTCTACCGCTATAAAAACTGCCTCCTCCCGATGCCCTCCGACTTGCAGTTACATCTTCAGTACTGTCCCTTGTTGACTATGGCCTGCCAGTATTTGGTGCTGCTGATATTGCTGCCCTCAATAAAATTTGCCTTACCCTAAATAAGGTCTGCAGGCTGATTACTGGTGCCCCCAGGCTCACACATACTGCTTAACCTAGATGAACGGCTATGCTATCAAACCTGCCTCCTCATGAAAAAAACTCTACTTGGGCTATCCCCTCCCGGGGTGACAGCCTCCATCCGCCACACCCAACCCACTATCGCAACCCGAACCCCCGGCAAGACCACCCTACTGGTTCCTAGATCCAGGATCACCCATGGACAGAGGTCCTTCTGCTACAGAGCTCCATCCTGGTTTAATTCTCTCCCTGCTCCCATCTCCAATGCCCCCACAATCTCCAACTTCAAAAACTGCCCTTCGGAGCCAACTGTTTAACACACGCACTCAGCTCCTGTCTCTAAATGTGGCCTAGATCACTCCGTACTTGACAACGCCCACTGGGCGGCACTCCACCTCACCCCCCCAACCTCTCCCCCATTGCATATTGCCTCTGTTATTGCCAGCATGTGCTCAGCTGTATCATTGTAATTGCTACTAAATTGTATAAATGTATGAAACCACTATGTGCTTCGCTAAGTTATGTGACTCTTATACTATAACCTAAAATTGTTCTGTTTGTCCTCAATGTGACGAGGTACCTTTGGAAATGTTCCTCTGGCTCAAAGGTTGTAAACTAATGTACAAATAAGCAAATAAACAAACAAAAAAGAGGAGGAGGAGGAGGAGGAGAAGTAGCTTTCTATGTAAGGGAAGGGATCAAAGCAACAGAACTAAAGGGTAAACAGGGAGGAGAGGAGGCACTGTGGGTCACCCTGGAGACTGGAAATGGCTCCACAATCCACACAGGGGTTGTATACAGACCCCCATCTCAGGGGGAGGAAAAGGACAAGGAAATGATAGAAGGCATCCTTGGGATGGCAGAGAAAGGGGAGATATTGTTGATGGGGGAGGGACCTGAATATGTCAGATGTTGACTAGAGCACCTTTGCTGCAGCCACGTCCAAGAGCAGGGCCATTCTCTATGCCCTACAGGGGGCATGCCTCAGACAGCTAGTTTTGGAACCCACTCGGGAGAGAGCAATCTTGGACCTGGTACTCTCAAATGGGGATGGAGAGAAGATCTCTGATCTTGAAGTGGATAGCCATCTGGGAACAAGTGACCACCAAACAGTGTGGTTCATGATAAACTTAGCTGTAGAGTCAAGCCACACAAAAGTGAAGATACTGGACTTCAGGAGGGCTGATTTTGTCAAATTGGGAGAGTGCCACAGAAAAGTACTAGCAAACAGGCAAGAAGGTGGGGTGGAGCAACAATGGGGAAACATCAAAACCGTCATCACAGAGGCAACAAGTCTTTGTGCGAAGCAAATAAACATATCAAAATGAAAGAAAAAAACACTTTGGTTCTCAAAAGAAGTGGTGGGTAAGGTAAGGGAAAAAAAGATAGCATTCAGGAAGTATAAGGAAACACAGAAGGAGCAGGACAGAGAACTGTACCAGTTAAAGCAGAAGGAAGCGGGTAAGGCAGTCAGAGTAGCAAAGGCCCAAACTGAGGAAAAGATAGCCAACTTGGTTAAGAAGGGGGATAAAACCTTTTATAGGTACATTAGGGAGCAAAGAAAGACTAAGGCAGGGATACTGAGGCTGAACAAAGAGGAAGGTGGTTGGGCAGAGAGAGACAGTGATAAAGCAGGGATACTGAATGAATACTTCTGCTTAGTATTCACAATGGAAAAGCAGGGGAAAATACCTAATCTGGTCAATAGAAGCACTCTAGATAGGGGGGTTGATATTAGTCCTTTCACAGAAGAAAGAGTTCTGAAAGAACTCTTAAAACTGAAGGTGGATAAAGCAATGGGGCCTGATGGGATTCACCCCAGGATTTTAAAAGAACTGAGGGAAGAACTAGTAACACCAATGACTACCCTTTTTAATAAATCATGGGAGGATAGGGCGGTACCTGAGGACTGGAGGAGAGTGGATGTGATTCCCCTTCACAAATGTGGGAGCAAGACAGAGGCAGGAAACTACAGACCAGTTAGTTTGACTTCAGTGGTAGAGAAAATAATGGAATCACTTCTGAAGGAAAGAATTGTTGAGTACCTAGAGGCCTGTGGGGCACAGGACCCAAGGCAGCATGGATTCACAGCAGGAAGGTCATGTCAGACAAATCTAATTGATTTCTTTGACTGGGTGACCAAAGCAGTAGACCAGGGAGGGGCTGTGGACATGGCTTACCTAGACTTTAGCAAGGCATTTCACACAGTCCCGCACAAAATATTAATAAACAAATTAGCCAGGCTGGGAGTGGGTCCTAGGGTGGTAGCCTAGGTAAAACACTGGTTGGACAACAGGACACAGTGGGTAAGAGTAAATAGAGTCCACAGTGAAGAAAGGAGGTTTACTAGTGGGGTACCGCAGGGTTCAGTACTGGGTCCGGTTCTTTTTAATATCTTTATAAGTGAGAATGAAGAGGGACTGGAAGGGAAAGTATGTCTCTTTGCAGATGACACAAAGATCTGCAACAGGGTTGATACACAAGGTGGGGTGGAAAGGATGAAAAGGGACTTGGCAAGGTTGAAGGAATGGTCAAATGTGTGGCAGCTTAGATTCAATGCAAAGAAGTGCAAAGTAATGCACCTGGGAAACAAAAACCCAGGGGAAGAGTACACAATGGGGGGTGAGATACTGACAACAACAAAAATGGAAAAGGACCTGGGGGTAGTCATATCAGATGACCTAAAGGTGGGCCAGCAATGTGAGAAGGCAGTAAGGAGGGCTGGGGGGATACTGGAATGCATAGGGAGAGGCATCACCAGTAGAAAACAGGAAGTTGTTGGCCCTCTGTACAGACAGTTGGTAAGACCACATCTGGAGTACTGTGTACAGTTCTGGAGACCCTGTCTCTGCAAAGACATAGACAGGGTTGAGGCTGTCCAGAGGAGGGCAACCAAAGTGATGCAGGGTCTGCATCAGAAGACATATGAAGAAAGACTAAAGGAACTAAAGATGTATAGCCTCGAGGAAAGGAGGGAGAGGGGGGACATGATAGAAACTTTCAAATACCTCAAGGGAATCAACAAAGTCCAAGAGGGTAGCATCTTTCAGAAAAAGAGATGTGCAAAAATAAGGGGGCACAATTTGAAGATAGAGGGGGGACGGCTCAGAGGTAATGTGAGGAAGTATTTCTTCACAGAGAGGATTGTAGATACATGGAACAGCCTTTCTGAGGAGGTTGTAGAGTCAAAAACAGTGGGGGAATTCATGAATGCATGGGACAGACATAAGGCAATTCTAGTGGGGGGTAGGAGGAAGTAGGCTGTTGGTTAACTAGGATCTGCAGCTTATCCGTTAGGTAGGGAAATGGGCAGACTAGGTGGGCGAAGTGGTCCTTATCTGCCGTCAAATTCTATGTTTCTATGTTTATTCATACTCATTTTATTCCTTCCTTATGCCTATCCCATGCCTGTTTGAAGCCCTGTACTGTATTCATAACCACCACTTCCTGAGGTAGGCCATTCCATGCACCCTTTCTGTGAAAAAGAACTTCCTCACAGTACCCCTTAATCGGCCTCCCTCTAATCTCATGCTGAGTCCTCTTGTCCTGCTATTTTTCTTATATTGAAACATATTAGACTCTTTCACTTTGTTAATGCCCTTAAGGTGTTTGAATGTTTCAATCATATCACCTATCTCCCTCCTTTGCTCTAGGGCATACATATTGAGCTCTGTTAATCTGTCCTCATATGGTTTCTGATGCAGTCCCTACACCATTTCGGTTGCCCTTCTCTGTACTGCCTCAATTTGGTTGATGTCCTTGTGAAGATGTGGCCTCCAGTACTGCACGCAGTACTCCAGATGGGGCCTAACAAGTGTCTTGTAAAGAGGGATTATTACCTCCCTCTTATGACTTGTGATACCCCTACTAATACACCCTAACATCCCCCTAGCCTTACCTACTGCTTTAGAGGTCTGCTTGGATGATTTCAGGTCATCGGTGATGATGATGCCCAAGTCTCTTTCTTCCTTTGTGACTGCCAGCAACTCCCATCCCAGCCTGTAGGTGGCTTCAGGGTTTCTCTTCCCTATGTGCATGATCTTGCACTTCTTTGCATTAAACCCCAGTTGCCACTCTTCTGACCATTTTGCTAGTTTATCCAGATCTCTTCTCATTCTGCCCACCCATCTGGATAATCTACTCTGTTGCAGATCTTGGTGTCATCTGCAAACAGACAAACCTTGCCCTCCAGTCCATCTGTAATGTCACTGATGAAGATATTGAAGAGGACTGGTCCCAGGACTGATCCCTGAGGTACCCCACTTGTGACTTGCATCTCTTCTGACTGTATAACGTTTACCACCACTCTCTGTTGTCTGCCTGTCAACCAGTTTGCCACCCAGTTGGCCAACTTCTGACCCACCCTGAGCCTACCCAGCTTATTAATTAATCTTCTATGTGGAACAGTATTGAAAGCTTTGCTGAAGTCAAGGTAGGCGACATCAACTGCTCCCCCTTGGTCCACTACTCTGGTTACCCAGTCAAAGAAATCTATGAGATTAGTTTGACAGGACCTTCCTTTTGTAAACCCATGCTGTCTTGGATACTGTGCTCCTATGGATTCCAGGTGTTGCACTATCCTTTCCTTAAGGAGTGCCTCCATAATTTTGCCCACTACTGAAGTAAGACTGACTGGTCTGTAGTTCCCTGCCTTCTCCCTGCCACCACTCTTGTGGAGTGGGATCACATGAGCCCTTCTCCAGTCTTCTGGGACCTCTCCTGTGCTCAGATACTCACTAAACAGTTCTGATAATGGCTCTGCAAGTTCCACCCTTAGCTCCTTTAGTACCCTGGGATGTATGCCATCGGGTCCTATTGCCTTGTCCACCCTGAGCTTATCGAGTTCTTGTAGGACCCTTTCTTTTGTGAAGGGACTACTGCTCACCTTCTTCCCCCCTGTGTCCATGGTGCTGAGCTGTGGGCCCTGCCCTACCTTCTCTTCAGTAAATACTGAGTAGAAGTATCTATTTAGGATAAATGCCTTTACATGGTCCTCCTCCTCACATGCCCCCTTATCTTCTTTGATCCTAGCAATACCCCCGGACTTTCTCCTTTCACTAATGTATCTATAGAAAGTCTTGTCACCTTCTTTTACTGTCTGTGCTAGTGTTTCCTTGGTTTGGGCCTTTGCCTGCCTTACTGCCTTCCCTGCTTCCCTTAGGGAAGTTTGGTATGCCTCCCTATCTTCATCCCACTGTCTTCCCTTATATTTCCTGAAGCCCAGCCTTTTGGCTCTGACCTTTTTAGCTACTGTTTTTGAGAACCAAAGTGGTTTCCTTCTTCTTTTGCACTTCCTTTTCTCTCTAACACAATCGGGTATTGCTTCAAGTATTGCATCCTTAATGTTTGCCCACTTTGCCTGTACCCCCTCACCTGTATTGAATTGAATTTTAATTTCTAGCCCGGTGAATGGGTCTGTTTCTCCAAGTCTGTGGCTAGAAGTTACAAGAGGCTAATTGGAGCTAGATCCCTCCCAGACCTTTGATTTATTTTTTAGGTGTTGAGGGCCACACTGACCTTTCTGTAGTTTCCTTGAAGAATCTTAAGGGAGCCATAGCCGAGGCAACAAGTCATTACATTAAGCAATTAAGCAAAACAAAGCGAAAGAAAAAAACACTATGATTCTCAAAGGAAGTGGCCAACCTGGAAAGGAGGGGGGTTGGTAAGCAGTACTGGGGGTGGACACTCTGGTCCACTTTTGTAAAGAGTATAAATAAATACTTTGGGGGGAATACAAGGGAAAGCTGGCTGAACCAGAAGGAGGAGCAAAAACTGAATAAAGTAGGTAGGTAGTAGGGAGAGAGAGAGAGAGAATGAGAATGAGAGAGAGAGAGAGATGCACCAGAGTGTCCACCCCAGTACTGCTTGCCAACCTCCCTTCTTTCCAGGTTGCCCCCCATGAATAGGTGGTGACATCGGGGTGCCCACCCTTGGTGCCACCATGGAGTTTAACTGACACTGGGGTGTCCAATCCCAGTGTTGGAGCCAATAGTAATTTTGTAAAATCTGTAAAAAAAAAATGTCCCTCAGTGCTTTTGCAGTATATATTTTTATGAAACCTTAGAAAATTAAAACTGTCTCTCGATCTCTTAGTTTTTTTCAACCTGAAAAAATTAAAACGGTCCCTTGCCTATCTGACCCCCCCAAGGCACCCACACACTCCACTCTGACTCCCCCACACTCAGTACCCACAACCCCACACTCCCACACACCCACCCTCACCTGAACTTGTCCCATGGTGTAGATCCACTCTACAATCGAAGACATGTCTTGTTGCTGGAACTGGCGACTGCAATATGAGAAAATAAGATAGGTCCAGTTCAATGTATTTCAGTGGAATTGAACTTTTATTCATAACTGTCAATTTTTTATATTTTACACCAGATTTTAAACATGGCCCTTTTGGAACCCCATCTCATGAACAAGGGGAGTAAAACTATCTAAATCCATCCTGAAATGTGATTTTATGGTCGCTGTGTGAAATCACCTTTTGGGCAGGATTTGAACATTTTCACCACCCTTGTTCATAAGGTGGGGTCATAAGAAGGCTATGTTGAAAATTTGGGAACAAAATAATAAAAAAACAAGGAAGTAATGAATGTAAGTTGAAAAATGTTCAACGCTCACTCATAACAAGTAATTTTCAATATTTTAACCCCAAATCTTCAACATAGCCATTTTTCACACCATCTCATGAATGTGACAGCTGTCATTTTTCAAATCCTGGCCAAAACATGTTTTCACTCATATGGCGTGAAATCTCCTTTTGCAAGATTTGAACATTTTAACCTACCAAGTTCATGAAGTGTGGTCATAAGAAGGCTATATTGAAAATTTGGGGTAAAAATATTAAAAAATAACAACATAATGAGCATACATTGAACATTTTCTATGCTTGCTTCTGTTGCAATTTGCAATATTTTGACCCAAAATTTTCAACATAGTCATTTTTTCACACCACCTCATGAATGTGACAGCTGTCATTTTCAAATCCTGTCTGAAATGTGTTTCTGCACTTGTGACATGAAATCATGTTTTGGTCAGGATTTGAACATTTTCACCTACCAAATTCATGAGGTGGCATCATGAGAAAACTATGTATAAAATGTTGGGTCAAAATATTAAAAAAGAACAAAGTTATGAGCATATGTTCACATTTTTCTATGCTCTCTCATAACTTTGGTAATTTTCAATATTTTACCCAAAGTTTTCAACACAGACGTTTTGTCACAACACCTCATAAAGATCACAGCTGTCATTTTTCAAATCCTGGCCAAAATGTGTTTTCGTACTTGTGGCATGAAATGACCTTTTGGTCGGGATTTGAGAATTTGTACCTACTGGGATCATGAGGTGGGGTAATAAGAAGGCTATGCTAAAAATCTAATATAAAAATACAGTAAAATGTCCAAGTTATGAGTGAACATTGAAATATTTCAACGTTCACTCATGACTTTGCTAATTTTCAATATTTTGACTTCAAACTTTCAACATAGCCATTTTTTTGCACCACCTGATAATTGTGACAGGTGTCATATTTTAAATCCTTGATGGGATATGTTTTCATAGTTGTAGTCTGAAATGACATTTTGGCAAATATACTATAAATGTCATATGTCATGTTTATAAAGGGAGTCATAAAACAACTATCTCGAACATTTGGTGTCAAAATTAAAAAATATATAAATTAAGAAACATTGTGTGTAGTACAAGCCTTTACCCCGGTGAGTAGTTCTTTGTGATCCCGTGGTGGTGAGCTGAGTTCAGGGGCAAGCTCAGTGAAACAGCTGGATGGGGGTGAGGCTGGGGGGATAGTGATATTATGTAACACCCCCCATGGAAGGAAAGGTGCAGGATTGCCTGCATGGGTCCTGGTACCATACTATGAAGACAACTTTTCTCTTAGCACAGGGCCTGCACCTCTGCACCCATGGGTGGAAGAGGGCTCTGTGCATTGACTGAGAGATTAACTCATTGCCCTGTGCATTTGTATGTGCAGCCATATGGAATTGCAGGGCCCACAAGACAGCCCTATGAATTCTTGGTGTCCACTGCTGCATGGAAATGCAGGGCTCACAGGGCCCTGCACTTCCATAGGTAAATGGAATCTTCCATTATGTCTGCATCTGTTCATGCTGGTCCCAAATATACTTGCCAGAATGCAGATACAATTCCACTATCTCAAAAAGAAAGGACATTCTTTGCAAAAAACTGCATTAATACACCACTTAGGGTTCAATTTAATGCAATAAAAATAATGAAATGTGGTGTTAGGATTTCCAACCCTAAATCCCCACCCCCACCCCCCAAGCAACAAAAGGAAAAAAAAATTAGGGCTTTGGGTATCCACAGTCTTGGCAAATCAGTGGTGGGGTCTTCCTTGGAGTTGTCAGCCCTAATGCCCACACCCTTGCCTGAGAAAACAAGGTCAGACATGACCTCTTTTCTTCATGCAGGGCTCACAGGGCCCTGCGTGAAGAAAGCTACAATGAATTGTAGCTTCAACATGTGGTGAAACACATTTGTCTATCTTTGAAGAGTGCATTACTATGAAGAACTGACTTGGAGCTGTACCTTGTGCTTCTGACAGGAGGCTATGGGCTGGGTGGTGGGGGTGGTCATTAGGGTTGACAACTCCAAGAAAGAACCCACCACTGATTCACCAATATCCTGAGACCCAAAACCTTAATGTTTTTCATTTCCCTTGTCTGCGCGCTTTGCATTCTACAGTCCTAATATTTGCAATAATGTAGTTTTTGAAATTTTATATATATATATTTCTCCTATCCTATATTTCTCCCTCTCATCTGTTATTTGGAGTCATAGTGATTAAATATGCTCCACCTGAGTCAGATTTGTCTTCCTAGACCTCTATGGTTTCTTTTACATACACTGCTACCCCCATGCCCTCCCCGTTCCTCCTAAATAGAGTATAGCCAGGGATGTGAAGCCCCCAGCTGTTCTCATTTTCCCATGTTTCAGTTATTACTACTGCAGTACATCCAAATCATCTGCCACCATTATCGCTTGCAGTTCATCCATTTTGCAAACTAAGCTTTTTGCTTCTTACATTTGTATACAATGAATGACAATTGGGTGTGGCATGGGGCAAAATAAGAGAGCAGGTAGCTGGAAGAGCCCTGAGGGAGAGCAAGGGGAGCAGACTAGTATCCAGCATATTGGGAGAGAACTGATATCTGTCTTTGTAACCTTTGTTTTACATTCTTTTTATTGATGTAACCTATTTATTATCAGGACAATCTTGATAATAGAGTTTTGTAACTCTAACTATAATATCCTGTACACATAATAAAAATGTTACCAAACTACCTATCCAGGGCCAAGCAATACTGCTGGGGGGGGGGGGGAGGAGAAGACAATCATTGTCCATGCTGGCACAAATTGCCTAGGAAACACAAATCCAGAGGATATAAAGTGGTCCTTCATATAATTTGGTGTGTTCCTGAAAGAAAAAGTGTCAAAGGTGATCTTTTTGGAGATCCTTCCAGTCCTGAATGCTACTGAAGAGCAACACTGGGCAATTAGGCAGGCCAACACTCGACTGAATGGCAGATGCAAGAAGCAGAATCATCTCTATCTGGCCACCAGCAGAGACTTCTGGGGCAAGGGATTCCTGCATGTCTGGGATGGGCTACACCAGGATGGAGTAGGTGTGCTGACCAGGAGAACGGACAAGACAGTCAGAGGGTTAAATTACAGGAAATTGTGGACGTGATAGGGATCACCAATGTTGGGAGACAGATGCAGAGAAGGACAGCAAAGCAGGGAAGAACTCTGAGATGAGACTCCTAGGCACAGGGAGGAAACTTAGAGGGACAAGTTGCTTTATCTGCCTGATGACCAATATGAGGACCACACCTAGCAAAATGAGCATGTTCAAGGGCCAGATGCACTTAGAAGGCAGATTAGTAGCACTTACAGAGGCCGGTGGGGAAATGAAATAACTTGGACCCAAGTGTAGAGGGGTACAGGCAATTTTGAAGGGACAACACAAAACAAAAGCAGTGCTTTTCTGAAGGAAGGGCCAGTGCAGTCATGAGCAGGCAGCCTGAATACAGTGCAATGGAAACAGGAAAGGCTACACTTAAGAGAGGGACTGAAATTAAACAAATGAACTGCTATGTAGCAAAAATTATACCCTTTTTGTTGAGGCATACAAAACTGAGAATGCAGACAGAGGCCTGGCGCATTGACCAACTATGGTCTTCTTCAGGTGGTGTGTCTGGGTGTGTATTCTGAAGAGACAAATCTGACAGGAAAGGTGATGGGGTGGTTCTGTTTGCAAAAGAGGTGGTCGACATGGAAGATAAGGAGGATGTCAGGGAACTCATCAATGCTACAGAGTCTGTTTGGGTTCAGTCAGGAGAAAAAATGGCATAAGAGTAACCTTAGGGGGGTGCTACATACCACAGAGTTCATCTGGTTGAGCCAGGGTAAAAGAGTGGCAAAAGAGTAACCTTAGGGATGTGCTACATACCACAGTTTATCTGGTTGAGCCAGGGCAAAAGAGTGGCAAAAGAGTAACCTTAGGGGTGTGCTACATACCACAGTTTATCTGGTTGAGCCAGGGTAAAAGAGTGGCAAAAGAGTAACCTTAGGGGTGTGCTACATACCACAAAGTTTATCTGGTTGAGCCAGGGTAAAAGAGTGACAAAAAGAGTAACCTTAGGGGTGTGCTACATACCACAGAGTTTATCTGGTTGAGCCAGGGTAAAAGAGTGGCAAAAGAGTAATCCTATGGATGTGCTACAGGTCCCCAAACAGCTCAACAGAGCACAATTTAAGTTGGTCAAGCAAATTATGAGGTGGGCAAACTGAATGTAGTAGTGATCCTGGGGGAATTCAATCTCCTGTGCACAGACTGGCATCTTGAGAAGGCTAACTGGGCTAAGCAGGGTTGAAACCAATTTCATGTCCACCTCCAACGAATCTTTCCCAGAACACCATATCCAAAAAGAGGCTAGTTTTGAGGCCACCCTTGACTTTGTTCTCAGAAATGGGGCGGGGTCAGCTCCACTGTGAACATCAAGGAACTAGTGGGAAGCAGTGACCACAACTTGGTAAACTTCTTCCTGGTAACAGAAAAGACTAGCAGGTCTTAGTCACCAGCACCCAGAGTTCCAGAAATGCAGACTTTGGCAGTATGATGAACCTGGTGTCCAAGGATCAGGAGCATCTGCATGAGGCTAGTAATGGAGAATACATGAGGGGTTCACTGATGAAGGTGCTCAAAGCAGCAGCATAAGCAGCATCTCTGTAAGCAATAAGGGCAAGGGGCAATGAAGTGGATCCCTAGGTTCAAAAGGGACCTAAGACAACTAAACCCAAACAAAATAAAGGGCTATGACTTCTGGAAACAGAGGTTGTCACTAGGCCAGAGAGGAGTACAAAGCAGCCCTGAGGGACTCAGGACCAGAATTAAGAAAGCCAAGTAGGAAGCTAAGATAGCAATCGGAGTGGAGAACAACACCAAATCCTTCTTCCAGTAAATAAGTGGAAGGAGGAAAGAGAAGGAGGAGACTGGGCCATTAAAATAGGGGAAGTAAGAAGCTTCTGAGAATGCCAGTGGCAATGGCTGAGATGCTGAATGAATACTTTGTTTCAGTGTTCACCAAGGTTCCCCCTGTAGGGGAAGGGTGCTCACTGGGAGGGCCCATGACATCAGGGATAGCCATGATGCAGTTGGCAGAAATCACACCCACTCTGGCATTTGACTATCTGGCAAAGATCAACTCAAGCGTGTCCCAAGTGGCAGATGGGATACATCCTTGTGTCATTGTGGAATGAAAGGAACATTTGGCAGTGCTACTTGTAGTAATCTTTCGGAAGTCTGTCTGCACAGGTGTGGTGCTGAAGGGTGGGAAAAGGGTAAATGTGATCCCTATCTTTAAGAAGGTGGTGAGGTCAGACCTGGGCAACTATAGGCCAGTCAGTCTGACATCAGTGCTGACAAGATCCTGGAAACCGTTATCAAGGACAGAATAACGGAGCACTTGGTTGAGGCAAAAGTTCTTGCCCCCATCAGCATGGCTTTATGAAGGTCAGGTCATGCCAAACCAACCTGAGCACCCTCATCAAGGGGATTACCAGAGAGGTGGACAGGGCAGGGCTGTAGACATGGTCTAGCTGGACTTCAGCAGTGCCTTTGGACACTGTGACACATGCCAAGCTTCTGATCAAGGCACACCAGTGCAGTATACTGTACATGAAGCATATAGACGGAATTGCTGTCTGACCTGAGGTCAGGAAGTAGAAGGTGGTGATGGATGAGCACTACCCTGAGTGGAGAGGGGTACTCAGCACTGTCTCTTAAGGTTCAGTGCTGGGATCACTGCTGTTAAACATTTTCAACAATGATCTGGAACCTGGGAATCTCCAGCAGGCTGCTTCAGTTTGTTGATGACACTAAATAGTTCAGGGCGGTGAACCCCTGTAAGGATGTGGAGAAACTTCAGGAGGACCTGAGTAGGCTTGTTGATTGGTCAGACTCCTGGAGCCTCAGATTTAATATATCCAAATGCAAGATGCTGCACTTGGGAAGGAAAAAAAGAAATAGGGCCTATGCACTGTGTGGGAATCCTCTTGCTGCAGTGGAGGAGGAACACCTGAAGATAATAATAATAAACAAGGGGTGGAACATGACAAGCAGTGCCACATTCCTCTCAAGAGGCTGAGTAGAAAGATAGGGGTTACCATCAGATCGGGGAAGTATTCCTACCACTTTGCAAGGCTCTGGTTAGGCCCTACCTGGCGTGTTATGTGCAGTTTGGGGTTCCCCAGTACAAAAAGGACACTGAGGTTGTCGAGAGGGTGCATCAGGGGGTCACCAAAATGTTCAGGGCTATAGAAGATAAAAGCTATGAGGAGAAACTTGAGGCCCTTAACATGTTCACCCAGGAGAAAAGGATGAGGGGACATGATCTCAGTCTCCTGCATACTCAGCGGCATCAACAAAAGCAAACTGTCTGAGAAGTTTGATCTGGTGTCCTCCAGCAGGATGTGGGGACATGTCCTGAAGCTCAAAGATTTTAAATTCAGGGGTAACATTCATAGACACATTTTCTGTTAGATAGCAGTGAACTTGTGGAACAGCCTATCAGCAGAGACAGTGGATATAAAGACAGTAGAGACCTTTTTACGGTAAACCTGGACACATTTCTGCTCACAGGTGGAGTGAGTAGGGAATTCCTATAAGCTGGCAATGTTTACACAGCATACTTATGTAACCCCTAGTTGGCGCTATCCCGAGGGCTACTACCCCTGCCTGTTTGACTACGGATGGGTTGAAGGGCCTAGGTCCTATGGCGGGTGCCTCCACCCAGAGGTCAGGGTTTGTAGTGGTTAGACTAGCTTGGTCACAGCCCTCTGGGACACTGAGACACCCTTTTATTCCCTCTAGTGGCTCACACAGTTCACCGGAGTTACAGCCCCAATACCCCACGTATACACACTGTTTACTCATATAGATACCACTTACCCTCGAGACTGATTCTGCAGTATGTCTCTGAGGACCCCCTGTAAAGTAAGGTTAAACAACAAACACAGCAAAACACAATACTGTTTCCATAAGTACCAACATCACAGACAGTATATAGTATAACAACAACAAATCTGATTTATTTAGGGAACAGTAACAAGGAGGGGGCAATCAGGTTGATTTGGTTGGAAATATTCAAATCACAGTACTGTGCACACATACAGGGTCTGAAAAGTCACACTCTGGGTACCCAGGTTGGGGGGGGGGGGGCTAGCCTGGTCCGTTGCCCGTGGTTGGCCAGCAGGTGCAGATGGATAGGGCCCTGTAGAAGAAAATATATGCACAACACCCAATTGTAATCCGGAGCCGGAGGGCTAAATCCATGAAACAGTGAAACAACAAGAATTAGGTGACACACTTGTGATTGAAAACAAGCTGCAGGGGAATACCCTGATTTGTACTCACAACACCCAAGCTGAGGATCGGATGGAGAATGTCCCTCTGGATTGTCAGAAGAGTAGGGCATGAAGACAAGGTCCTTGTGACTGGATCCCACTGTAGTTGATAGCAAACAGATGTAGTCCGAATTAAGCTGGGGGTTTATGTCTAGCTTCAGCACACAATTCACTGTACAGGAGATTTGAAAGTGATTCCCCACAAGCACTACGCACATTTATATGTAAAAGGAAAGTACTATACCGGGCAGGCTGCTCCTCTATCCCGATCGCAATTACTGCAAAATACCCGGGAGCACACACAACAGCTCCAGTCATACCTCTCAACTGTACCACATTATGAGGAACATTCCTCTTTTTACTTCACAAAAGCTCCCTGTTCCACATTGTGAGGACTTGTTCCACATTCAGTATTAACATTTTAAAGCAAAAATCTATAGTAAATGATGCAAAAAATATATTATTCAATTAATAACAGACTTTCTGAACATAAATGCAAACATTTTAACAGTGTTCTGAGCCTCCTAAGGCAAAGATTTAATTAAGTGTTCCACATTTTGTTCATTTGTTCCACATTTTGAGAGACAATGTTCCACATTTGGGGGACAAAAGGTTGAGAGGTATGGCTCCAGTTCCTGACAGACCGAGCGCGATTCAGCAGGTTCTCCAGTCTTCTACAGGGTGAGCCTGGTTTCCGCACTTCTAGTGCTTCTTTCTCCTCACAGCTCTGATTCAGTCCAAACTGGCACTCACAAAGGCTGCAGACCGAAACTCAGGGCCTCACATGCACTTCCCGCATGAAACTATACACCGCAGAAGCACACAGCTCCTTCTCTGTTCACTGCCACAACTGATCTGATCTTTCCAGTCACAGAGCAGGACATTTCCTTTAGCTCCGCACTATTCTGTTGGCTGATTCAGCTGTCACTCACAATAAGACTCCCTCTGTTGGTAGAAAAAGGCGCCAAGGTCAAAACTACATTTCCCAGAGTTACTGCCCATACAATCCCCTTGTGGCTGGCTCAAAATTAGGAGTCCAAATTCTGATTCGTCCACAGGCTCCATTTTAGGGAACCCTTAACTCAACTGGCCCAGCACAGCAGTTTAGGACTAAAATGGAGGGGTAACACACACAGAGTCCCAGCTGCAAGAAAGGCAGGTTAGACAAATTGCATTTTACTTAACACTCTAACTGGATTCAGGCAAACAGTTACATCTTTCATTTAGGCTCCCTCTGTGCTCTTAGTGACTGCAAAAATGGAGCGATTTCTCCGCAGCTCGGGCGGGATTCGAGCATTAAATACACAGTCCCCCCATACAAACTAATTAAGTCTGCAAGCAGACAGCTCTTAAAGAGACAGTATGCGGAACCTCAAATAGCACTCACTTGGAACCACATTTAAACAGCTCAGACGTCGAACACTGCCCAGACCTTGAGCATTCAGGCAAGCTCCTGGAAGACTTTTGGGAACCCCCATTTGCAGAGGGGTTACATCTATTTCATCTCTGCTCAAAAAGTGTGTGGGAGGGCCAGCCATGATAGATGTAGAGTCCTACAGCTTCAATTTGCTATGCGACTGTGTATATGTCACTTGACTTCATGCCCCTTAGTTGCTTGGGTCCTTAAATCTGAAATGAATCATCTGTCCCCCAAGAATAAATTTTCCCTTTTTCCATCCATTTAACTTTGCCCTTCAAGTATATTTCCAACACACACATTTACCTCTGGCTTAGTTTAAACAGTCCTATGATCTCAGATTGAACACTATTCATTCTCGCTAACTCTTGTTTGTCTCTGTAACTCGGTAACTTACTACAGACTCACTGGCCAACACACAGTGCTCAGTCTTCAAAACTCAGCACAAGCTGCACCAACAGCAGTATGCGCCAATTGCTAGTGCACCCCGGTGGTGGCACTCTCTTTACATTGAGGTACGCATCCACATCTGCAAAATTGAGGAAAGGGGGTGTTTTTTTAAAGTGCAGATGTGGATGCTTGCTTCCGTGTATTTTTTTTATTAGGGGTATTATTTTGGACATGTTACTCTGAGGTTGCTCTATGATTGTAAACATTAGGGATGTGTCTGGGGCTCGGGGGTGGGCAAATCTAATTTTCAACTTTAAAACCCACTGACCCGCTCACCCAGGGCCAAACCCACTAAACCCCAGCTTCCTGGTCCACACATGCACAAAACATGAGAGCGCACGCTCCAGGCACTCCCGGCCATAGAACTAGTTCTATGCTCCTGGTGCTGCTCATTCTCAGCCTGGCCCCGACTCTACTGTGCAGAATGCTTGCACCCTGTGGACATTACACAGCGAGGGTGGCAGGTGATCAGGGAGACGTCCAGGGTGAGCCAGCAGTGCACTGAGTGTCCGTCCTGGGTGTGAGTTTTTTTGATTTAATGCCCAGTCAGGTCGGTCACCTCAATCATGTCAGACCGCTCCACAGACTGCTCTGATTGCATCCTCCAAGGAGCCTGGGAGCCTAAGTGTGGTGGAGAAAGTTGAGGAACAGCCGCGAGTGTGGGTGCGAGTGCCTCGGTCCCGGGCCATGGTCTCAGCAGTCTCACTGTCAGGCCGAGGAGGTATCAAGTCGGGTGTCAAGTTGAAGAGGAGGATGAAGAAGCATTTCCTCCAGCTTCCAATCCAGCAGGAGTGTCCAGGCCCTGCATACAGCCTGTAAAAGGGAAGTGAAGAAAGAGCCTGTGTTGCACAGTAAGTTTAATTTGCTCAGTCACTTGATTCCCTGGGGGCGACCGACCGGGTCAGTGGTTTTATTATCCCCATCCAGCATGGCAGTCTGAATGAGAGATGACTCATCCAGGTCTGGTCTGTTAGGACCATTTTTAGCAAGCACAGCCCCGTTGTGAGGAGTGTCTTCTAGTGTGTGAGGGGGCCTGGCCATTGCCAGTGGAACATAAAGTAAGAGGTGACCATGGTAAGGAAACAGTAGGGAAGGCTCTGGTAGGAAAGGTAGGAGAAATAAAATAAAGTTCTGCAGCTAATACTAGATGCACAATTCAGCTTAAATTGTACTGCAGCTTAAAAGTGCTGCCCACTGCTGGGATCCCTCTTCTCCCCCCCATCTCCAAAGCTGACAGCCGATATATGCCTGCTATTGCTATTCAAATGCACAGTGTTATACCACAGTGCCTACCTTTAACTGCTTTTGAGAGTGAAGTGCCCACCTTAGGCTGTAGAACAGTACTGTCCTTGAACTGGGGCAGTGCAAATGTAATATTCCAGAGTACAGCCCTGGTGCTCCAGTGCATCTCAGTATGTTTCCCCTAGCACAGACCAGTCCAGTCCCGGGGTACCTTTCATAATCTTCCAACCATCTTCTCAACACTCACTATCTGCTCTACTTCTCAGGCTCATGGATTCTGAAAGTATAAAACAATGCAAATTATTGTACGGCGTTTACAATTAGGCCCTGTCCACACTTACAATTAAAATTTGTTAATGTTTTTTAAACCGTTACAGGGCTTACCGTGCTGCCACATCCACACTAGTTGGGACCGTGTCTTAACACGGTTCTGTGCCTGTCCACACCTCCTGAAATGAAAGCGTGTTTTAACACGCTGTCAGGTCACTTGCCAGTGCAGATGAAATACTGCATCATGGGCGCCAGTAGGATCACTGCAGGGAACATGGATCGGACGCCCGTATACACTGGTAAGTAAAAACGTTTCTCACTTAAACTATTTTCAAAACCATGCTAAAACCCTGATTGTATCAGGGTTTAAACACTGTTTTGAAACTCATTTCAGTGACGTTACCAGTGTGGACGCGAACCGTGTTCCCTGATTTTAAAACGTTACAGGGCGTCTGTAACATTTTAAAATCCCCAGTATGGACAGGGCATTCGTTTCTAGTCTGCTGAATAAATAGAATATTGAAATGGATTTGCATGGCAGCATTGAGGGGAATCTATAACTCCTAGGGAATGTTCTACTCCCCCATAATATCCAACTAGCAAGAAGGAAGGCACGAAGGGTGAGGGTCTTTCTTTGGTGCAGATTTCAATGTGATAGTATATGTCTTGACAGATTTAGCAGCAGTAAATACATTTTCCTATTTGCTGAAGTTTTTAGTGTGTATGTGTGTGTGTGTGTTTGTAATGTAGCAGGATGGCCCAGCTGGGGCACAGCATCTTGTTTTCAGTGGGGTCCTGCTGCTAATCTTCTTAGGGGTGGACCAAAGCATTGGGAGGGCAAGTGACGGGGGGGGGAATAAAGAAAAGGAATGTCAAGTGATTGGGGGATGGTGACGCACAGGAGGTGAAACAGCTTGCGTCAGCTTACACAGCAAACCAGTGGAAGTGGTGGGAACAGCCCTAAACTGCCTGGATACAGTGAAGAGGATGTATTGTTCTGCCCTCACCTTACACCTATTGAATAGGTTGATGAGTTCCTGGGACTCTGGGAAGGACTGGAAGTGGTGCAGACATGCGGGCCCAGTGTGTGGAATCTCCGGGGGGATTTGGAGCCCGGAATGTGAGGCTCAATGACAGTGCCTGTACCCGGTGCCTGTACGGTCCTAATCAAATCTGGAAGGGATGAGAGAAGGGAAGAAGGAAGAACCCAATCTACTGGCAAAAAAGAAAAAGTAAAATAAGTGCCACTGACATTGCCCTGTGTGCTGCCATAACTGGGTGCCATACAACCTGTCGCGTGCTTGAGTTATAGAGGCAAACAGAGTTTCGTGGGGCTTAGGTGGGGCACAGGTGGGGCACAGTGGAAGTGGGTCAGAGGGCTAACTACTGTTTACAGCTGATTGCTGTGAGTGCATGCTCCAATTAATTCAGACAGCAAATAGCTTAGATAGTGAGAGGAGGGCCTGTGCTGGTCCCCATCCTTTCTTGCAGCACTTATCCTTTACTTGGGTGTCATACAGGGTTGGAGGGTGGGGTGGGTGCAAAGTATGTGGGTGGGAATTTAATGTCATTGTCTCCTGGGCATTGTCATTTTCTGGCTGGGTGAGGATGGCGAGATTGAGTGCTGATGAGTCGGAGTGAGGGGAAGATCTGTTTTACTGCTGATTTGGCCAGGGCTGGATGTGGAAGTTGGAGGGATGCCAGGAACCCCCATAGCACTGGCCATCAAAAATCATAGCAAAGGACCAGAATATGTAGCACTTTCTTATTTTAAACAATATCTATATAAATAGTGTGCCCCATATGGTTGGTGATAAGGAATGTTTCTAGCAACTTAGTTCAATTATCAATGGTTCCTCATTTGAAGAAAAAGGGGGGCTGGAGGCCATAACTGATTCCTTGTTTTTGTATTAAAGGGGTCCATTTTTTCAGAAAAAAATAAGGAAAGGGGTCATTTCTAAAATGTGCAGACAAGCATGGGTACAACTTTTTACAGATTGTGCCACCACCGGGTGGTGCACCAAGGACCCTGCACCCAATTCTCTGTCGGGTAGGGTCCCAGTAGCAAAGTCCCACAGCTTGCAGCAACTGTGGCCATGCGCCAAATGGACAGCACATCTGGATGGGTTGTGGCAAGCTGCAGGGCAGCCATGTGCCACTCCCCCCAGCCTTGGTCCCCATTATATTAATATGTCACACATCAATGGCAGTCTAGCGGATCCCCCAGCCCTGATCCCCATTTTATTAATATGTCACACGTCCCTGATAGTATAGTTAACTGCCCCAGCCCTGATCCCCATTTTATTAATATGTCACACATCCCTGATAGTATAATTAACTGTCCCAGCCCTAATCCCCATTTTATTAAAGACACATGTCCCTGGTGGTCTAATGGACCCCCGCCCCAGCCCCGATCCCTGTTTTGTTAATATGAAACACATTTCTGGTGTTCTAGCAGATCCTCCCCCACCCTGACTTGCCCGTGTAAGAATATATCCTTCCCTGGTGGTCTAGCAGACCACCCCTCCCTATCCACGATCTGCCCATATAATATAAATATTTGTAACATGGGTTCCTAAAATACTGTCTTCTGATGCATCCAAACAGGTCACCTGACCATGGATTAATGTCTGATATACCTACAGATGCATGGTCACATGGCTTTATTTCACTGTTTCTTTAGGCAAAACTCTAACAAAACATTGCCTATGTTACAAGAGGATTAACCCACTCCAGGGTACGGGTTTACTGAACATTAATCCACACCTGGGTGGTTGAAATCACCCGGCTTCACCTCGTGATTCCAACCCCCCCAGGTGTGGATTAATGCTCAGTAAACCCATACCCTGTTGTGGGTTAATCCCTCCATTTTTCCCTGTTGGTCTAGTGGATCCTACCTGACAGTCAGTGCCCCACCACCCCACTCCCACCCCATCCCTGAGCTGGCAACCGGCACAGCCCTCTGATCTCCACCATGTCTGGCTGACAACTGAGTTGTCAAGGAGCACGTACTATATACAGTACACACTCATTGACAGCTCAGTCGGTGGCCAGCCATGGTGGTGAGTGGAGGGCTGTGACAGTCGCTGGAGCAAGGATGGAGGGGAGAAGGATGGTGAGACACTGCCTGTCATGAGGAGGGTGAGGATCCACTAGACCACCAGGGAAATATATATTTATATAATATGTGAAGCTCGGGGATAGGGAGGGGGGTCTGCTAGACCACCAGGGAAGGATATAGTATTATATGGGCAAAGCAGGGCTGGAGGGCCAATAGCTTGCCAGGAACATGTGTCATATTAATAAAATGGTGACTGAGGCTGGGGGGGGTCTGCTAGACCACCAGGGATGTGTGTCATGTTAATAAAAAGGGTTTCAGGAGTGGGTGGAGTCCGCTAAACCACCAGGGACGTGTGTCATATGAATAAAATAAATAAAATGAGGACTGGGACTGGGAGGGTCCGCTAGACCACCAGGGATGTGATTATTTTAATAAAAGGCTGGAGATGGGTGACCACGACATGTTGGCACAAGTTCTCTAACCTTCCCAGAGGACATGCTTCTAAGTACCCTTAGACCAGCCCTGGGTGGTCTAATGGTACTTAGAAATGTGCCTTCTGGGAGCGTTTGGTGAATCCCGAATTAGGGGATATGGCACCCTGCATCTACCGCAAGCCCCCTAGTGCCTTGCTGCAGCCCATTTTGTGCCACAAGGATGGCACAACCCCCCTTTGATGCATGCAGCCTGTGTTTGCTGCAGGCTGCTTTTGTGAATTGCTCCCAGCGTGCCTTTTGGCACAAGCCACTCCTTGCACCATTCCTGGTGGCACAAGCCTCTTGCACCATTCAGGGGGGCTTTGAGAACAGGTCCCACAGTCTTCTCCATGTAGTCCTCTAAGATGTGAATTAAGTTCAAACATTTACATTCTTTGTAGCTTGAATCAAAATATTTGCTACTTTAAATGGTAAGTGGTATGCTCAGCTATAATTTATTTATTTATCTGAAGTTTTGGATTAAAATATCTTTGAGCAAAATTACTCTTTTACAAAGGTTCCACATCAGGACACAGGGGATCAAGAGTACAGGAGACACGACTGAGTACATTGATCAGCATAGTTTACATACAATTATTATACTTTTACACCAAAATACACTTAGTCAATTAAAAGATAAAGCTCAAGATCTTGGTACTAGTAGTGCCAATTTAAAGTGGCACTACCAGTACCAAGGAAAGTGGCACTACCAGTACCAAGGAAAGTGGCACTAACAGTACCAAGGAAAGTGGCACTACTAGTACCAAGGAAAGTGGCACTACTAGTACCAAGGGGACCAGGGCCACTATGGCCAGAAGTAGCACCGGATATAAATGTAATTAAGCCATCCCTCTAGTCTAAGACATGATGGGCCAGACCAGGGAGAGGAAAAGGCCAAAGGAAATCACCATGACCACTACTGCCAGAAAAGGCACTAACAGTACTCAGTAAGCAGAAGATGAACATCGTCTTAAAGGGGCAAGAGCATGAATGAAACCTGTATCCAGTCTGAGGATTATTTAAGCTTTCAGTATTTTTTTTGTTGCTAATTTGATTTCTTTGTTTTGAGTTTAATGACTATCCAGCTAGTCAGCACACATGCTACTAAATATGAAATACAATGAAAACCGTGAACAAATTAAAAATTAATTATTTATTTACTTTTGTGCTACTAGGAGTAAGAGGGTGCTTTAATATTTGTTTGCCTTGAGTTGAGGATTGTAGATGGATCTAGAAGTGTACAGAGCATTAGGATAATAAGAAGAAAGCCAAGCAAGGAACAATAATACAGGAAACGCTTCTCCCTTTCTCGCTAGGCCAAATCTCTCATTTTGTCTGTACTAAGAAAAGGATTTCCAGAGTACATTTACTAAGCTGTCTGCTGTTTGTTTCTCACCTTTCTGTGCAAATACAGTACTCTAACATTGTTTCCAGGGTTCTATTTGAATAGCTGGCTAGTTCACTACAATCTCCAAAATACATCACACTGCCTTTCCTTTTTGCCTGGAGTGAACTAGTCCAGCTGCTGAGTCTGTTTTTGTTTTGGTTTGTTCTCTGCCTTGGAACAAACCCCCGGAGTCGGATGTGGAAGCCCAGAAGCAGACTTTTCATAGATCTTAGGTGGCTGACACTGGACCGTGTTTTTTCCTGATCCTTGGTTTGGCCTCAGTGGCAGATGTGAATGCATGGAGGAATCATATCCCAGAAATCTGTTTCCTGAGGCAATTCTTTATCTGTGGTTTCAAATGTTCTGCCTTACAAATGTGATCTGCATAGGACATGCAAGTTATTTTCTGTGTTTCAACCACAGAAGTCAAATGTCCATGTTTTTCATCATCTTTTTAAAGTACCCAGATTTGTTTACCACTGAAATCTTTACCTTGATTGACTGTTCCAGATTAACTGTTTCAAAATTAAACTTTAGAAAATCCTTAGAGAATTCACATTTTTGATATTAAAAGCTTTTTACTGACTTTTGCTTATACGGTATGTTAGGATTCATTTATTTATTAGAAAATATTTCACCAGGAAAGACAACATGAGCTGTAAACAGCTTGTTTCCAGAAGCGTCCGAGAGTAAGGTGGGAGAACAGGCAAACACATAGCAATAACAGAGCAATACAAGTACAATTACTAAAACAAAACAGTGTAGTATAATTACAGAGCAGAAATAACCCAGACCAACTGGCCAGGGTAAACAAAACCATGTGCAGAAATAGCATACGTGGCAAAAACCCAAGAACAGGTGATTCAGTAGGGTAAATGTTAGAGGATGGATAACACATTTAGTGCTATTGTACACCCAAGAGAGGGCAATTATAAGACAAGTGGGTAATTGGATCAATGAGGGGGTAGAAGGTGGGGGATGGAAGAGGGAAAGAGAGAGGGCCAGCCAAGATCTAACCCCTTCAGGATGCCGAGAACCCTGCAAGGGGGACAGGACCAGGCAGAAAAGGAGGAGAGAGAATGGAGGCAGGGAGGAGGAGGAAGAGTGAAATGTGGTGGGTGACTGGGGGGAGGAGAGGAATAAGGAATAGGGAGGCTGGAGAAAATAGGGGTAAACTAGGAATGGAAAAAGGGAGAGCAGCAGTGGGGGAGAAGAGGGGGTTAGTGGGGGGAAGGACAGCAGTAAAGTATTGAAATAGCACAGTAGGTTGTGGATGGTAGTAGACAGTTGAAATGGCAAAATAGGTTGTGGTAGGGGTTGGGGGTATAATAGGTGGTAGCATGTGAGGAAGTATTCAGAGGAAGGGTTCAGTTAAAAGACAGGAGGTAAGTCAGGGATAGAGGAGTAGGGGATAATGCACAAGGGTGGGGAGGGTTGTGAAGGGGGCTAGTAACAAGTACAGTTAGGAGAATAGAAGTAAAGTAGGGCTAAAGGATAATGCGCCAGGGTTGGGAGTGTTGAAGGGGGGCTAAGAACAAGTGCAGTTAGAGGAATAGAAATTATAAAGGGCTAAAGAGATTGAAGATGGGGAAGAGGAAAGTCTGGTAGGAGGTGGCAGTGAGTTCCAAAGCTTTGAGAAGTGGCAGGAGAAAGCTTCCTGGCCTGTGGAGGTACAGCGACGAGGAATAGCTAGAGTGCGTGCAACAGAAGCAACTGTGGTATAAATGCGATGTCCAAGTATTAATTTAGCTGCTGTAAACCCTGATAACTGAGAGTGGTGTTTTGTGTTGTGTGTTGAACAAGCCTACAACAGGACCAGCAAAGGGATTTGAAGGTATGACCCTATATGAATTTGTGTAGACTGCTTTGCTTTTAATTTGACAGCACTCCATCAACTCCTCAGTTATATTGGCTAGTACTATATTACAATAACTCCCCCTACATACACACACACCTGTTCCTTATATATTGTGCCACCTGTCCTTTGATGCTGAACTAACTGCTCCTCGTAACCAGTGCTACATGTTCCTTATACAGCATCCTGCACTGTACCTGTTTTTTGTATACTGCATTAACATGTAAGCAATAAGACACAAGGGAGTGCGCATTAAACATTTCTAATGCATGGCCAGGGGCATAATGAGGCACAAGACTGAAGAATGCATGCCTTCAGCCCCTGGATGAGCACTAAAAATGTCTAATGCACACCCCCCAGAGTGTCTTATTGCTCTTAAAAAATGGGCACTGTATTTTACAGGTATGAAAAAATAAAAATATTTATGTTTAATTACTGTAATATTAACATCTTTACTGCATTTTATAGTAAAATAGTTCTTCCACCTATGATGCTTTTTTTTTTTTCCTTAACATGTTTGCCTTATTATGGCCTTGGTAGTTGAACTGTGGTCATCATGGTACCTACCCCCCACATACGCACATACATGGCCCAGCTACAGTGTACTGATAAGCAAAGAACTATTTCTGAGCTGGTTAGCATTTTAAAGGCTTCTAACAACATTTCCCCCCCCCCCAAATCATTTACAGCTGCTGTGAGAGGGTAAGCGATCGTGTGGTCACACAAGATGATAGCCATGACCTGAAAGTAAGAAATAAACAGAGTGAAAACCTAGCTGCTAATCTACAGTGCATGTTGTTGTTCGTGGAGCTGCCCATTTCTGACAATAGCTGCTAAGAGGACTGATAGTACAGAAGGCAGGCAGTCAGGTGGGAGGAGGGCTCTAGTTTGAATAAAAGTGAGCAGCAAATGGACAGGTCACAATGAATGTGAGTGGACGTGTGAGAGGGGAGCCGCGCTCTGAAAGTAAATACTGTAATTCAAGTAAAAGACTAGCTGCTAAACTTTCTGTATCTATTATTGTTTGTGGAGCTACCTATTTATGACAAGGGCAGTGAAGAGGACTGCTGGCAGCCAGGAAGGATGGAGTGGATCTGAGTGAAGAAGAACAGCGGGTGGCGGGGGGCAAGTTTCTGTCTAAAATAAATAGGGGATACACAATGGCCTTGCTCAAATATGCAATTTATCTTCATGAGTGAGGGGGCAGGACCATAACTCAGAAGTGTCAGAGCCACAGGTGAATTATGACAGCCCTGCTCCCTCACAAATGGAGATAAGTTGTATATTTTGAGTAAGGCCACTGGGTATTCGATTTACATAACATCAGTTTATAAGTTATACCATTTAAATTAGCTGATTGTGTAGAGTTAACTGTTGCTGTTTGAATTCAGCAGCTAGCTTCAGAGCAGGACAAGGCTACTGTGATGTCATTAGCATTGTGAAAGCTGCTCTCAGATTGGTCCTTAGGTTAGGATAGTCATTGTGACATATCTAACCTCCAGATAAATATTTATCTGGAGGTAAGACAGTGAGATAAATAAATTTATTGGGGAACATTTATTGCTACTCATGTTGTATAAATAAAGAGATACAAAGTAAATTGTTACTAAGAAGGAATTTGGGTATTATTTCCTTTATTTTATTTGTGTAGTTTTGTGGCAGATAGGGAATAATACATCTAGGGCTAGATATTTAAAAGTGCGCCTGGCAATGGCGCAAGTGGTTGCTCCGCACAACTGAGTTGCACTGGAGCAACAGAGGGATATATTCAAAAGAGATGTGCCATGGTGCATCTCATCTGAATATATCAAAACATGCCTGCAGCACAATTACAATACGCCGGCACATCCCCCAGACAGGTCTGAATACCGGGAATGGGAAATGCACCAGTGCATCAGAGATACGCCATGCACAAATTCATGACATTCAGACACAAATATGCAAATGGAGCCATAATGTATGAAAGGCGCAAATGGGGCAATTTGCATGTCATTATGGCCCTATTTGCATGAGTTGTGCAGGCCAGCTAAATGTACCTGGTGCCCTGCACAGCATACAGTGCTGTCAGTGTAAGTCTGGTGGTTCCCCCTCCCTGCCCGTAACCCCAATTGCCATAAAAAAGTAATATTTACTTCCCTGATGGTCCAGTGGTACCCCCCAGAGCTGTGGGGATGCATTTTTGGGTGATAGGGGTTACGGGTGGGAAGGGGGGAACCACTACACTACCAGGGATGATTTTAACAGCTTGTTACAGGGATTGGGGTACACAGTGAGGAGGGGGAATCCACTGGACTACCAGGGCATACGATGAGAGATTGTGCACAGTGTTTGGGGGGGGTTGCCACCCACAGCTAGCAGCTGCTGTTGCACCCTGCACTACAGTGGCCCACCTGTAAGTGGCTACCAGTTGAGCCTTTTTTTACGGGCTCAACTTTGTGCCCATGTATGTGGCACATCTCTGGGATGTGCCAGCAGATGCGCCGCACATCCCAGGCTGAATATCGGGATGTGCCGCATATGTAGGAGCGTGCCACCTGGAGATGCACCGCATACATTATCTTTGCACCGTGGCACATCGGTAATTGCACAGCACATTTCCACCTTTTGAATATAGCCCCCCGGGGTGCATTTCTGCATTTGCACTGGTGCAACCCCTTTGAATATCTAGGCCCTAGTGTAAGTTAAGGAGTTAGGCCATGCTATACTCTAGCTAAGTGGGTGAAAAAATGGTGACTATTTATTTTTTTTTATTCTAAATTGCTGGCTCATGGATTTCTCACATTTCCTGCATCCAGGTCGGCAGCAATTGTTTTTCACTATGAATTAGACGCTTCTAATGCTCAGCTAATGACCAATCAGGACGCAGGATTTTCCTTTCCCATTTTATAAGCTCCTAATATATTGTACTTGCTTCTTATATACTGTACTACTTGGTTCTTATCTACTGTACCTGCTTCTTATATACTGCACATCCTGTTTCTTAAATAGTGTGCTACATGCTCCCCATACCATATACTGTACCTTTTTCTTATAATCTTTACTATCTGCTGCTAATATATTGTCCTTGCTTCTTATATACTGCTCTCCTGTATCTGTTCCTTATATATTGTACTGTCTGTAGCATGTACACACACGCACACACACATTCTGCTAATGTGCAAAAGTATTGTCCTATTTCGTTATTGGCACCTCTCTCTAAAGTACTTGAGAGAATAATTTTTGACTAAATGATTGTGTATTTATCTAAATATAATATTCTTATGCCTTCCCAGCATGGGTTTAGACCGTAACATAGCACCTCAATGGAGTTCAGGAGCACAGTCCAGTTGGCCCTTGATAAGGGACATTTTACTGGGGCTGTGTCCCTGGACCTCACCAAGGCCTTTGACCTGGTGGATCATGGCCTATTATTGTCATCTCTTGCAAAACTCGGCATGTCTGGAGACATTGTTGGGCGGTACAAGAGTTGTTTAAGCAATCATAAACAGGTGACAAAAATCAATGGTCAATATTCTCTCTCGGCTTGGGGTCTATTCTGGGTCCTCTCCTGTTTAGTCTTTTCTAAACACTCTCTTTCTTTGGTGTGCACTAAATCACAAATTGTGCTTGATGCAGATGATGCAGTGATTCTCACAAGTGGATCAAATAGTCCAGAGAGACCTGGCTATTGACTTTTCAGTGGCTCAGAATTGATTCATAAAAAATAGACTAGTGTTAAATGAAACGAAAATGAAATCTATGGTCTCTTCTAATCATAAAAAAAGAGTGAAGGAGAATATTACTTTCTCTCTGCATACTGTATCAGGTGTGGACATAGAACAGGTCACACAATTCAAATATCCTGGCCTCATTATTGATGAAGGCATGACCTTTGAACCCCAGATTACTAACATGATTAAAGTAGTCCACCAAAGACTGGGGGGCCTCTATCTATTGAATCCATTAAAAGTTTAATCAACTAGGAAGCTCCTTGCTCAAAGTTTCCTTCTACTGTACCAGTCATAGATTATGGCCTGCTTTTTTATTACTGTACCGGGGGGGGGGTTACTATCTAAGGTCAGAGTTTTACTGACCCAAATAGCCAGGTTCTCCACACAGATGCCTGCAAAGTCTCATCGCTGTAGCCTGCCAAGGCTGGCAGGATGGCTTCCTCTTGATTACCACCATAAATTACAGTTGGGACTTTTGGCCAAAGAGTAACTTTAAATAAAGTACCTACTTCACTGACTTTAATATTCAAGAAACATATTAGTTTCGTTACTGCTCCACTAGCTGTTTGACACTATTTTGCCAAACCAAGGATGAAAACAACTGTAAGCCAAAAAAATCTGCCTTACATTCTCCCATTCTTTAACTTTCTCCAGTCCATTTTTGAATGTTTAGACATCTCTCTACAGACTTTTAGATTGAAGTTAAAAGGATATTTATTATCTGAAAGTGAGTGTAAATGCTTTGTCTAATTGTGCATTGAAAGTCTGTTTATATAAGTCTGTATATTATATTGTGTTGTGCTGTATTTTAACATATATGTATGTATCCTTTATATAGTGTATGGTGGAACGTCGTTCTCCACCGAAATCGATCGTTTTCGAAACCTTGTAGTCACACACTAGTGACGTTCGCAGTACAACAGAATGATGTTTTCCACTGTACTGCGAACATCACACTATGTCCTCGCGCAGCATTTGACAGTTAGGGCTCACTCCATAGACAGCACACATGGCGAAAGCAGCAATATCGGGGGCAGTATTAATGGTTAGTGTGAAAACGTTCACAATGTAAATTCTTTTTTCCTTCTAGTAACTGTTTTTTTTTTCCACAAAAAACAGCGTTCCACCATACACTATAAAGAAAAGTGCATGGGGAACAGTTGACAACAGGGCATCTTTCACCTCGTTGGCACTATGACAACGGATTACCTCTCGAGCTGCGCTCTCGAGGTAATCCGTCGTCATAGTGCCAACTCGGTGAAAGAATAGCCCTGTTGTCAACCGTTCCCCATGCACTGTCCTATATATGTATACTGGTTGCCCATGAAAACAGGTCTTTGGCCCATGGACTTTCCAGTTTAAATAAACAAAACAAACAAACACATTATTTAGTTATATGTTCTGTTCTCTCCACTTGAAACCATGCAGCAGTAATTGCAACATCAAGCAGTTGAGCTGCCTAGGGAGTGTAACCATTTGACTTGCTCATGATTACCAGGAACACTACACATGAATAAGACTGCAGTGTTGGTGGCATTACTGTAACAATGCAACATCAATGGCAGCACTCTACTTGCTCAGGCATGAGATCAAGCACCAAAATATATAATCAACATGAAAAGGAGAAAATTGTATTGCTGTGGCAATTGGACATAACCAAAGGAACGTAAGAATGTAGGAATGCAGGATTGAGAGAGAGAGAGAGAGAGAGAGAGAGAGAGAGAGAGAGAGAGAGAGAAGGTGGTCAGTGACAAATTTGGTTTAGTTTTGATTCTGGAACCTTTTATTCTGGTCAAAACTTTCAGTTCACAGTGTAGTAACTGCCTTGTCATGGAGTTATAACAGAATACACATGTATCAAGGAAGTATAATAATTTGTATTTATTTATTAACCAGGTAAGTACCCTGATCCCAGGGACTGTTTTCAGGCACAACCTGGGCCAAGACAATGGCACAGGAAGCAACAAAGGCAAAATACATAGAACGTGGAAGACCAGTTAGCATAATGACACCAAAGTAACAAAGAGAATACAACAATAGACCGTAACAATATTAGGTACAGAAACTTAATACAAGGTAATATACTCAATTACAGTGAAACAGCAAAAATACAAGTTGTCTAGTAACCATGACAGACAAACAAGGGGAGGGAGTATGAGCTAATAATGGGAGGGTTGGCAACAAAAAACAAGGGAAGAGTTAGGATAGGCTCAAAGGAGTAATAGAGGTTGAGGGGAGGAGGAATACTACCCAGAAAAGCACTTACAGCATGACTCAGCTAGGAGCCAGTGTTTCAGGTGGGATTTGAACAGGCAATGGGTGTCCAGGGAGCGGAACTCGGGGGGGGGCAACCTATTCCATAGCGAAGGGGCTGTAGCTAACAGGGATCTCCCAACCATACTGGTAGATACTCTGGGAACCTGGGGGGGATAGTATTTGAGCAGAGGCAGTGGCACAAGGTTCTGACTTTGAAGAGGGCTGCAAGAGGGGACTCTTGGCCTGTGCGGATCGCATTATCAACCAAGCAGCAAAGGGGGTAGTCAAAGTGGTCTTGGAGTGGGAGCCACCCCAGTGACTGATAAAGGACACAATGGTGGGTGGAAAAAGGGGCCATTAAGGTGAAGTGACAGGCACTACTGTAGGCAATGGAGAGTTTGGCCATGAGGGTAGAGGATGACCTAGCGTAGATGGTGGAACAGTAATCAAGTATGGGGAGTAGGTTCCCCTGGACAATGGCAAGTTGAGCCTCCAGGGTGAGGAAGTGCCTAATTCTGTAGGCTGCACCCAGCTTTTGGTGTATCCTACGAACTACTGAGTTAATGCGCTCAGAGAAGGAGAGGGAGGGGTCAAGAATGACGCCTAGATACTTGAAGGTATCAACATTTTTGAGAACCTGGCCATCTGGGAAGACAATCTTGAGAGATGATGGAGATTTGAGCTTGGCTAGGAAGGGCTTTGATCCGAACAGCAAGGACTTTGCTTTCTTGACATTACCCAGGAGGAAGCTGGCTGCAAACTGGTTATGGGCCACTCCATAGAAACATAGAAGTTGACGGCAGATAAGGACCTCAAGGCCCATCCAGTCTGCCCATTTCTTTTTCTACCTTATAAATGTGCCATCGGCCTTTGCTCTGTCAGTGGCCTATCTATTCATACTCACCTGTATTGCTCCCTTATGCCTATCCCATGCTTGTTTGAAGCCCTGCACTGTATTCATAGCCACCACTTCCTGAGGTAGTCCGTTCCATGCATCCACCACCCTTTCTGTGAAAAAGAACTTCCTCACATTCCCCCTTAATCAGCCTCCCTCTAATCTCATGCTGTGTCCTCTTGTTCTGCTATTTTTCTTATATTTAAACATGTTAGACTCGTTCACCTTGTTAATGCCCTTAAGGTGTTTGAATATCTCGATCATATCACCTCTCTCCCTCCTTTGCTCAAGGGTATATATATAGAGCTCCGTTACTCTGTCCTCATATGTCTTCTGATGCAGTCCCTGCACCATTTTGGTTGCCCTTCTCTGGACTGCCTCAATTTGGTTAATGTCCTTGTGAAGGTGTGGCCTCCAGTACTGCATGCAGTACTCCAGATGGGGCCTAACCAGTGTCTTGTAAAGAGGGATTATTACCTCCCTCTTATGACTTGTGATACCCCTACTAATACACCCTAGCATCCCCCTAGCCTTACCTACTGCTTTAGAGGTCTACTTGGATATTTTCAGGTCCTCAGTGATGATGATGCCCAAGTCTCTTTCTTCCTTTGTGACTGCCAGCAACTCCCCCCTCCCAGCCTATAAGTGGCTTCAGGGTTTCTCTTCCCTATGTGCATGATCTTGCACTTCTTTGCATTAAATCCCAGTTGCCACTTTTCTGACCATTTTGCTAGTTTATCCAGATCTCTTCTAATTCTGCCCACCCCATCTGGATCATCTACTCTGTTGCAGATCTTGGTGTCATCTGCAAACAGACAAGCCTTACCCTCTAGTCCATCTGCAAGGTCATTAATTAAGATATTGAAGAGGACTGGCCCCAGGACTGATCCCTGAGGTACCCCACTTGTGACTTGCATCTCTTCTGACTGTATACCATTTACCACCACTCTCTGTTTTCTGCCCGTCAACCAGTTTGCCACCCAGTTGACCAACTTCTGACCCCACCCCGAGCCTACCCAGTTTATTTATCAATCTTCTATGTGGAACAGTGTCAAAAGCTTTGCTGAAGTTAAGGTAGGCGACATCAACTGCTCCCCCTTGGTCCACCACTCTGGTTACCCAGTCAAAGAAATCTATGAGATTAGTTTGACAGGACCTTCCTTTTGTAAACCCATGTTGTCTTGGATCCTGTGCCCCTATGGATTCCAGGTGTTGCACTATCCTTTCCTTAAGGAGTGCCTCCATAATCTTGCCCACTACTGAGGTAAGACTGACTGGTCTGTAGTTCCCTGCCTCCTCCCTGCTACCACTCTTGTGGAGCGGGATCACATGACCCTTCTCCAGTCTTCTGGGACTCTCCTGTGCTCAGAGAACTCACTAAACAGTTCTGCTAATGGCTCTGCTAGTTCCACCCTTAGCTCTTAAGTACCCTGGGATGTAGCCATCAGGTCCCGCCCTCACCCTGAGCAGCTCTTGCAGACCTTTCTTTATGAAGGTGGTACTGCCTCCCATCTTGGTGCTGAGCTGCGGGCACTGCCCAACTGTCTTCAGTAAATGCCAGGCAAAATCTCAACCCAGGATAGATCTTTTACAAGTCCTCTCTCCATGCCCCTTTTTCTCCATTGAGCTTAGCAATACCCCTCTGGACTTTCTCCTTTCACTAATGTATCTATAAAAGTCTTGTCACCTTCTTATACTGTTCGTGCTAGTGTTCCCTCAGTTTGGGACTTTGCCTGCTACTACCTTCCCTGCTTCCATTAGGGCAGTTTGGTATGCCTCCCTATCTTCATCCCGCTGTGTTCCCTTATATTTCCTGAAGGCCAGCCTTTTGGCTCTGACCTTTTTTGCTACTGTATTTGAGAACCAAAGTGGTGTCCTTCTTCTTTTGCACTTTCTTTTCTGTCTAACACAAAGGGATGTTGCTTCAAGTATTGCATCCTTAATGCTTGCCCACTTTGCCTGTACCCCCTCACCTGTGTTTCTTTTTACCAGGGCTAGCTTAACTCTGTTGGCCATCTCATCGAAGTCAGCCCCTCTGAAGTCCCATATTTTTGCCTTGGAATGGGCTGATTTAGATGTAGTGGCCAAATTGAACCATACCATGTGATGGTCACTGGCCCCCAGGTGACCTTCTACCTGGAGATCTGTGATCCCTTCCCTGTTAGTCAGTACTAGATCTAGGATAGCCCTGTCTCTTGTGGGATGTTGTACCAGTTGTTTGAGGCCTTCCCCCTGCAGGGAATCCACCATGCGTCTAGTTCTGGCAGATGTTCCTGCTGGTATTGCTCAATCTGTATCCGGCATGTTAAAGTCTCCATTATCAGAACCTCCTTTAGCTGTCATGTTTTTATATCCTCTAACAGTAGCGTGTCTATGTCCTCCCCTGGTCTGAGGGCCTGTAGACAACCCGGTTCTTATGGCTGTCCCATTTCCTGTTTCCAGGGTGACCCACAGTTCTTTTGGCTCCTTATGTGTATTCTGAATTTCTGTAGCTTTGATATTTTCATTGACATACAGGGCCACTCCACCCCCCCTTTGTGCACCTCGGTCTCTTCTGAACAATACATAGCCAGATACTGAAGTCTCCCAAGCGTGGTTACTGGTAAACCATGTCTCACTAATTGCTACTATGTCCAGTTTAGCCTCTGACATTATTGCCTGAAAGTCTGGGATCTTATTTCCCAGGCTGTGAGCATTTGTGTACATGATTTTCCATTGGCCAGATTTTGGTGTGTTAGTTATTGGATGAGGTTTGGCATTTCCCCTGTGCGTTGTATGGGGAGATGGACCTTTTTTTTCACCTGGTGATGCAAATGAACTGCAAACATGCTGAATCCCTGTTTGACCACTAGCTGAGGGGGGAGGGGTGTTCTTCCCATTCGACGTATGGAGTGCTGCACCCCTCTCCCCATTTGCTAGTTTAAATATTCTGCAAAGACATCAAACTTCTGCCCCAATGCACTGACTCCCTCCTTAGTCAGATGCAGTCCATCAAATTTAAAGAACTTTCACTCCCAAAACTGTTGCCAGTTCCTTATAAATCTGTGTCCTTTTTTCTGGCACCAGCCCTTGAGCCACATGTTTAGCTCCCCTGTCTCCTCTTCTCTGACCTTCCGTCCATCTGATCCCCTCTCCCAGACTGGCAGGATCTCAGAGAAGGAGGTGCCGGACGAAATGGATGATAGTTTGTCACCCAGCCTGGTCGGGTGTTCCTTGGTCTCCACAACTGACCGGCTGGCAAGATCATTAGTCCCTATGTGTACCAGGACGTCAATGTTTTCTCCTGCTTTGTGAACAATTTTAGCAATGCAGTCAGTGTCTCTCCACGCTGATGTACCTGGGAGACATCTGACCATTACCCCTGGCTGGAGATGGGTATCAACTCCCCGAATCATGGAGTCTCCTATGATCCGAAGTTTTTTGGACTTCCTTTTTGCTTTTTTTGTTTTGGTTCTTGATTTGGGTGAGTTTTGTTGTGCTGGCTCCTGTGCTGCAGTGTCCTGCTCTGCAGTGTCCTCTGCCCCTGTTTGATTTCAGAGATAGAGGCAGATACCTGTTTGTAGTGTTTATATGTTTTGGGTAATATGTTGGAGAGCAGAGAGTGATGGGGCACACAATTGCCTCTAACCTCCTGCCAACCTCCTGGACCAACTACCCTCTGCGGTTGAGGTTTTTATGTTGGATGTTGGGGAAATGGTGGGTGGTTCTTATAATGTATTTCCTCTTGAATATGAAATTTGAGGCGTGCAATCTCTGCCCATGCTGCCCGGAGCTGAGCCCTAAGATCTCCAATGGCCCAGCATGTAGGACAGTGTCCTAAATACTGTAAGACTGTCCTTCTGAAAATTGTTTCCACAGTACCTGCAGTTAATGATATCCATTCCAGATAAGTTGCTGGGTTTATAACCTAGTCAGAGTAATTAGAGGAAGAAAATGCAAGTAATGGTTTGATTTTGTGTTTGTTTTGTATAACTTGTTATAACAAGTTAAATTACTAGTGCCCCTGTAAATGAGCTCACCTTGTGGATGCCCACTGATCTGCCCCTTCCTGCTCTGCCACAGGAAATGTCACAACTGTGGTGCCCTATAAAAGGAAGTGTAGTGTGGGGTGGTGAGGGGATGGGGGTGGGTGGGTGGCTGTGCCCTTCCCTGCAAAAAGAACCACGGACGAAAGAACAAGGAGGTAAGAGCAGAAACAATCAGTCAACAACAAATGCAGTAACCCTGAAAGCTTAGAAACATAAAAACATAGAAACATAGAATTTGATGGCAGATAAGGACCGCTTGGCCCACCCAGTCTGCCCATTTCCCTACCTAATGGATAAGCTGCAGATCCTAGTTAACCAGCAGCCTACTTCTTCCTACCCCAACCCCCTAGAAGTGCCTTATGACTGTCCCATGCATGCTTGAATTTCACCACTGTTTTTGACTCCACAACCTCCTCTGGAAGGCCGTTCCATGCATCCACAACCCTCTCTGTGAAAAAATACTTACTTAAATTACCTCTGAGCTGCCCCCTCTATCTTCAAATTGTGCCCCCTTATTCTTGCACACCTCTTTTTTTGAAAGATGCTACCCTCTTGGACTTTGTTGATTCCCTTGAGGTACTTGAAAGTTTCTATCATGTCCCCCCTCTCTCTTCTTTCCTTGAGGCTATACATATTCAGCTCCTTAAGTCTCTCTTCATATGTCTTCTGGTACAGACCCTGCACCATTTTAGTTGCCCTCCTCTGGACAGCTTCCATCCTGTCTATGTCTTTGCGGAGATTGGGTCTCCAGAACTGCATGCAGTACTCCACATGGGGTCTCACCAGCTGTCTGCACAGAGGGATAATAACTTCCTGTTTTCTACTGGTGATGCCTCTCCCTATGCATCCCAGTATCCCCCCAGCCCTCCTTGCTGCCCTCTCACATTGCTTGCCCACCTTTAGGTCATCTGATATGACTACCCCAGCTCCCTTTCCATTTTTGTTGTTGTTAGTATCTCACCTCCCATTGTGTACTCTTCCCTGGGTTTTGTTTCCTAGGTGCATTACCTTGCACTTCTTAGCATTGAATCTAAGCTGCCATACATTTGACCATTCCTCTAACCTTGCCAAGTCCTTCTCATCCTTTCCACCCACCTTGTGCATCAACTCTGTTGCAGATCTTTGTGTCATCTGCAAAGAGACATACTTTTCCTTCAGTCCCTCTGCAATGTAAACATAAAGACATTGAAGAGGACAGGTCTAATACTGAACCCTACGGTGCCCACTAGTAACCCCTCTTTCTTCAGAGTGGACTCCATTTACTATTACTCTCTGTGTCCTATTCTCCAGCCAATTCTTTACCCAGGCTGTCATTTTGGGACCCACTCCCAGGCTAGCTAACTTGCATATTAATCTTTTGTGTGGGACTGTGTCAAATGCCTTGCTAAAGTCTAGGTAGGCCATGTCCACAGCCCCTCCCTGATCTACTACTTTGGTCACCCAGTCAAAGAAATCTATCAGATTTGTCTGGCATGACCTTCCCGCTGTGAATCCATGCTGCCTTGTGTCCTGTGCCCTCTGGCCTCTAGATACTCAACAATTCTTTCCTTCAGAGTGATTCCATCATTTCCCTACCACTGAGGTTAAACTAACAGGTCTGTAGTTTCCTGCTTCTGTCTTGCTCCCACTTTTGTGAAGGGAATCACATCTGCCCTCCTCCAGTCCTCGGGTACCACCCCATCCTCCATGATTTGTTAGAGGGTAGTCTGTGGTGTCACTAGTTCTACCCTTAGTTCTTTTAGTAATTCTGGGATGAATCCCATGAGGCCCCATTGCTTTGTCCATCTTCAATTTTAAGAGTTCTTTCAGAACCCTTTCTTCTGTAAATGGGCTGGCATCAGCTTCTGTATCCAGTGCTTCTACTGTTTGTTTTAGGTACCTCCCCTCTTCCTTTGTAAATACTGAGCAAAAATATTTGTTTAGCATCTCTGCCTTTTCACAGTCACCTCTGCCCACCCACCCTCCCTTTATTAAGCCTCACTATCCTTCCTTAGCTCCTGATGTACCTATAAAAGGTTTTATTCCCCCTTCTTAACTGAGTTGGCTATCTTTTCCTAGGTTTGGGCCTTTGCTGTTCTGGTTGCCTTCCCAGCTTTCTTTTGCTTGAACTGATACAGTTCTCTGTTCTGCTCCTTCTGTGATTCCTTGTACTTCCTGAATGCTTATTTTTCTCTTGAACCTTCACTGCCACTTCCTTTGAGAACCATAGTGGTTTCTTACATCGTTTTGTTTTGTTTATTTGCTTCACACAAAGGCTTGTTACCTCTGTGATGGCAGTTTTTATTATTCCCCATTGTTTTTCCACCCCTCCTTCCTGCCCATTTGCTAGTGCATTCCTTAGGCACTCACCCATTTTGGCAAAGTCAGCCCTCCTAAAGTCCAGTACTTTTGCCTTTGTATGGCTTGACTCTGTTGCTGTGTTTATTGTGAACCATACTGTTCGATGGTCGCTAGTTCCCAGCTTGTCCGAGTGTTAGTTAAAATTGTAAAACCTGTAAAGCACCACCTGTAATAATTTCAGAGAAGATATACCCTGTAAGAAACACTTTGCTACAGAGAAAAATAAAGCAGTAACAGAAGATATACCTTGGAAAAGACAATTTGAATCAGAAGATCACAGCAGTAATCTGTTAGCACACACCTGTAGGAACACCTTGTAATAATGCAGAAGAAGGTATACCAGCAACAACAATTTGAATCAGAGAAAAATAAAGCAATGAAATGTTAGCAACAAACAGTAGCAATCCCTGTGAGTACAAAATAAAAATAACAACACACAGTGAATCTGCTTAGCCAAAAGAAGTCTTAATCCTTTTCCCTTGCTCTGGTAAGGTTCTCTACTCTGCCTTTCAAGCCGATGGCACATTTATAAAGCAAAAAAAGAAATGGGCAGACTGGATGGGCCTTGCTGTCCTTATCTGCCGTCAACCTCCCATAGTTTTGGGAGAGGATGGAGGAAATGCAGGAGAGGGATTTATCGCTGAAAAAAAAGACAATGTCATCAGCATAGAGGAGGGAGTGGCAGGTAAGACTGTCAGAGGGAAGGGAATTTATAAATAAGGAGAAAAGCAGGGAACCCAGAATGGAGCCCTGAGGACCACTGTTTGAGACAGACAGGATAGGAGAGCAAGCAGGGCCTATACAGTCATAGTGGGAGCCATCAGAGAGGTAGCTTCTGAACCAGTTAGATACCATATGGGAACAGCCAAGTAGTTGTAGTTTTTAAAGGAGGAGGGTATGGTTTACCAAGTCAAAAGCCTTGGAGGTGTCAATGAAAACTGCACTGGTGGCTTGCCCATTGTCCATGTTCATGAGGATGTGGTCAGTCAGCAGTGCAAGGGCAGTAGAGGTACTATGGTTCTTGCGAAAGTCAAGTTGCTGCCTACACATGAGGTTGTACTTTGCAAGTGGGGTACCTCATGGATCAGTCCTGAGGCCAGTCCTCTTCAATGTCTTCATTAGTGACATTGCAGATGGACTGGGGGTAAGGCTTGTCTGTTTGCTTGTCTGTTTGCAGATGACACCAAGATCTGCAACAGAGTAGATGATCCAGATGGGGTGGGCAGAATGAGAAGAGATCTGGATAAACTAGCAAAATGGTCAGAAGAGTGGCAACTGGGATTTAATGCAAAGAAGTGCGAGATCATGCACATAGGGAAGAGAAACCCTGAAGCCACCTATAGGCTGGGAGGGGAGTTGCTGGCAGTCACAAAGAAAGAAAAAGACTTGGGCATCATCATCACAGATGACCCAAAATCATCCAAGCAAACCTCTAAAGCAGTAGGTAAGGCTAGGGGGATGTTAGGGTGTATTAGTCAGGGTATCACAAGTCGTAAGAGGGAGGTAATAATCCCTCTTTACAACACTGGTTAGGCCCCATCAGAAGTACTCGTGCAGTACTGAAACCCACACTACAAGGACATTAACCAAACTGAGGCAATCCAGAGAATGGCAACCAAAATGGTGCAGGGACTGCATCAGAAGACATATGAGGACAGATTAACAGAGCTCAATATGTATACCCTTGAGCAAAGGAGGGAGAGAGGTGATATGATCGAAACATTCAAACACCTTAAGGGCATTAACAAGGGAAGGGCAAAAGGGAGCAATACAGTTGAGTATGAATAGATAGGCCACTGACAGAGCAAATGCTGATGGCACATTTATAAAGCAGAAAAAGAAATGGGTAGACTGGATGGGCCTTGCGGTCCTTATCTGCTGTCAACCTCTATGTTTCTATATGTTTCTATGTTTAATGTGTTCGGTAAGCTGATTTTGGATAACTTTCTTGAGGAGCTTACTTAGGTGGGGAAGGATGGAGAGAGGCTGGTAGTTGTCAGAGGAGTGGGGGTCACCAGCTTTGAAAATGAGGATCACTTTAGCTCTCTTCCATAGGTCAGGCATGGTGGAGGTAGATAAGGCAAGGTAAAAATAAAGGTGAGGGGTTTGACAATGACAGGGGAGATGAGCCTAAGGAAGTTAGGGGAGAAGCCGTCGGACCCAGGGGAGTCATGGTTAGGGAGGCATTTGATGAGCTTAGAGGTATCAATAAGGTAGACAGCCTTAAAGTAAGAAAGCGGGGCTAGAGGAAGGGGGACTAGAGAGGGAGGAGGTGATTTGGGGGTTTGAGTAGTAGGCTGATCCACTGGGCTGGCCACTCAGGAGCATGGAAAGAAGTGCAGAGAGGTCACTGAATTTATCGTTGAAAGCCTCAGCCACATCCTGAGGGTCAGTCACCAGGCCAGAGGAGGGATTTAGCTGCAGGGCAGACTTGCCAGTCTGGGGGCTTATATGGATTCCCAGAATTTCCTAGGGTCACCAAGACTTTCCTTCTGAAGGTTATGTAAATAGCTCTACTTCAGGAATTTAGCCAAGTGTTTGCACTGGTTTCTCCAGCATCTATAGGCATCCCAGAGGGCAGGGAAGGGGGATGCCTTGAAGGCTGTCCAAGCATGATATCTATCCTTCATGAGGGTGAGTAGCCTTGAGGTAATCAATTATTATTTATTACTCAAGTTTCCTTGCAGCAGGTGGTGTTGGCATTGCAGTGGTGGGGATTACTATGTTTGTGGTAGTGTGACAGAGTCTGCAGCCGGTTGTCCCCATTAATGTTCAAATTATATACTGTACAATAAACCAATGACAAATGCAGCAACATAGAAATTACATGTAACTTTTAATATTTTATAACATTTTTGATGTTGCCTATTGCATGTTACTTTTGACATCTTTCCTTGCCTCAGGTACCAGGTCACTCCTGAAAATGTGCCATTGGCTCAGCGTGCTTACCCTGTTAACAAAAGAATAAATACAATTTAAAAAATTAAATTTAATAATAAAAGGGAATTTGGTTTCATGCAGCACCTTCCATGCCAACTGTATCCCAAAGTGCTTTACAGTAGAGTAGAAAAGGGGGACAGCATGTTGCTGCCATTCCTAGCACACGGTAATTTTTTGTTATCACCAATATAGATTTAGATGGACGTTAAAGTTATGCTGAGTACAGGAAAATTCAAGAACTTGCTAAGGATAGCAAAAATGGAGTGTGCACTGGGAGAGTGGTGCTCCAGACAACAAAAATTGCTTTTTAAAACCAAGAAGTTGGGCACACACAAACCTCAAGTAATACAAAGGCACCATTTTTGAGATGAATAAAAACATAATTTATTACACCATCAAAATAAAAAAAGTTTCATAGGCAATACCCGCCAGACACGTTTCTGATAAAAACACATCTTTTATCAAATGCTTTTTAAAAACTTGCTAAGGATCTCATTGTCAGTAAGTGGCAGTTGTGGGATTCAAATCTGAGTCACCAGGCACACAGTTTTGCACCCCCACTGGGCCAAACTGCCTCCCATGTAGGGCATGTATATTGTCTTTTACTTCTACTCATTTGCTTTACAATTGTAGCAGCCATCAATACATATTTTATTATCTTTATTATTTATATTTTACATGGGTAGATAGGTAGACATATATATATATATATATATATATATATATAATATCTAGATAGATAGATAGATATACAATAGGGGTGACGAATAAATGAGTGTGATAAAAAATATATCTTCACCAGAGTGAGATAAATTTAAGGGCTGACATTTATCTCATGGCTCAGAGTGTGATAAACGTAAGAACTGACATTTATCTCATGGCTCAGATTGAGATGACTCACTGCTGCCTGCAGCTAACTTAATTACCATGGCAAAACATCCTCACCTGTTTCCCACACTCTCTCACTCCCAGCTCATTACTGTGATACTCTTAGCTGACTGCAGCCAAAATTCTAAAGCACACAACTTCACAAAACAGTTTCTTTCTCACTGCTGCCTGAAAATAACTTACTTAGCATTGCAAAACACACTCAGCTTTTCCCACAGAGTTTGTAACACTGCCAGCCCTTTCAGAGAATGTCACACACAGAAACAGCAACAGAACACAAATAATCATAACAATACTTCTGAAACTCGTTCCCCTATTGTATAAATCGAACACATGATGTGCAGATCGTGTGTTATGGAAAATATCTTCACTCCTGCATCATGAGCTCTGGATACTCTCACTCGTGCCTTTGGCACTCATGAGTATCCAGAGCTCACTCTGCAGGAGTGAAGATATATTCCATATCACACTCCTGCCCGTCATGTATCCTATATATATATATATATATATATATATATATGTGTGTGTGTGTGTGTGCATATATTATATATATGTGTATATATATGTATATATGTGAGTATGTGTGTGTGTGTGTGTATATTATAGTGGCGCGGTCGCGTCACTATAGATAGGATTCAGCAGTCAGTTACATACTAAAGTCAAACGTTGGGCGTTAATAACTTTGGACCCGTTCAATGGATTTGTCTGAAATTTGGTACACACAGTGGGGCATGGTAGATCTCTTGATTTGTCAAATTGCTTTTCGGTCGGAGTGACAGTCTTTGTGTACAAAGGTGCTGAAAAATGCAAAATTATCCATTTTTGGAGGCACCTTTTGGGATACTGATTGTGGTCCTGCGTGGCTGTTGTGTGGCATGCTGCTCTGTGAGATGGCTTGTTTGAAAGAGATTTTGTGGCCCAATATGCCGCTTTTTGTTTGATGAAAAAATATTAAGGCATTCAAAATTTATGGTACTTTTAAGTTCCCATTATAAGTCAATGGGAAAATTTATAGTATATCTTGAGAACAAAGAATGGTGTTCTGGCCATCTGGTCCCACCTGGTGGTCAAAGAATTTGCAGCCTCACGGTTCAAGAATGTTTGTCCCAGAGGATTTTCAAAATTCTTTGATCGCGAGGTCTGCTACTTTGTTTTTAGTTTTCCGATTGGAAAAACACAAATATCTCGGCTCAGGGATCACTTCTGAAGTAAAACATGGATGGGTTTTTACTCAGTTGGCTCCGATCTATTGAGCCATGCCTTTGGTTTCATCCAAATTGGTCAAAAAATAGAGTTATAAGCTTTTAAAATCTTAATTCGTGGCTCGCTAACGATCTTTGATCGCGAGCCTGCAAATTCTTTGATCGTGAGATTCTTTGATCGCGATCTTGCTTCGTGACCTAAAAACACAAATATTTTGGCTCAGGGGTGGGCTAGGGACACAAATGAGGGTGGGTTTTGCTCAGGAGGGTCCGTCCTATCCAGGCATTGGTTCCATTCAAGTTGGTGAAAAATTCACATTTCACCATTTTTATTTCTTTGTTCGTGAGCCTGCAATTCTTTGATCGCGAGCCTGCAAATTCTTTGATCGTGAGATTCTTTGATCATGATCGTGAGCGAGGGACGAGATGGCTCAATTTAAAAATCAGTTTTCTCAGCCCAGAGGTGTCCTAGGAAGTCAAATGAGATTGAGTTTTACTCAGGGGGATTTGTTCTGTTGAACCATGGTGACGGTATAACGCAATTCCATCAATTTTTTGATTTATAAGACTTTTAATTCTTTGTTCTTGAGCCTGCAAATTCTTTGATTGTGAGCCTGCAAATTCTTAGATCGTGAGATTCTTTGATCGCGAGGGCAGGACAAAATGGCCAGATTTTTTATAATGGAATAGATAGGGAAATTTTACCAATATTTAACATTGAATATCTCAGAAACGGTTCGGTGTTTTTACTTGAAATTTGAAGGGTGATTACTGCATGTCCTGTAGATGTGAATTGTGGTGTTTATGTGACACACTTTACGTGTTGCGGACAGTGTTTTGCTTGATGTGGTGGCTTGAAATTGATGGGATACCTAGCCTTAGTTTCATGGATGTAGTTTTCAGTTGTTGTGTGTGTTAAATGTCAACAAGTGGGAAACTGTGCCAGTCTGACGAATGAAAATTGCATACGTTAAAATGTTATATTTCGGACACGGTTTGGTCTTTTCACTTGAAATTTGGAGGGTGTTGACGGCATGTCCTGTGGATGTAAATTAGTGTTTCCATGTCAGAAAATATTTTTGGGGGCGGAGATATGGCATGGCGCAGTTTACGTTCTGTGGACAGCGTTTTGCTTGTGGTGGTGGCTTGTAATTGACAGGATACCTAGCCTTAGTGTCATGGATGTAGTTTTCAGGTGCAGAACTGTTCCACTCTGACGAATGAAAATTTCAAATTTTGACATGTCATATGTTGGACCTGGTTTGTTTTTTTTACTTGAAATTTGGAGGGTGTTGACGGCATGTCCTGTAGATGTTAATAGAGGTATCTACGTGTCAGACAATATATTTTTTGCGAAGCTATTGTGTGGTGCAGTTTACATTTTGTGGACAGCGTTTTATGTTGTTCTACTACATTAACATTTGTTTGGTGGCTGGCCTTGCTGTTGTGAATGTACTTTTTAGTCATTGGGTTGAATAATGTGGCCTGACACAGAAGTTGGTGGGGCAGCAGGGCCCAAGGGCCACACTTCCACCAACACCTAACTTTCCACTTCTTTCTTAAAAAGTAAGAAAATTCTATGCAAGAAAACTTTGTTAATGTATCAGTTAGGGTTCTTCTTCAGTGAGAAAAGTGAGGAAATTCAATTTTAGGGTTCCCACCCCTTGCACCCCACCCTGCCCCTACCAATGGGAATCGGGGTGTGCATTGGGGTCATCGGCCCTAACTCTCACACCATTCTCCTACACTACACCACCTCAGCTTGTTTACACATGGGATAGGGTGAGAGTTAGGGCCAATGTCCTCAACGCTCACCCCGATGCCTGTTGGTGGGGACGGGGTGGGAGTGGGGTTCAAGGGGTGGAACCGTAAAATTGAATTTCCTCACTTTTTTCACTGTAGAAGAACCCTAAGTGATGCATTAATGAAGTTTTTGCATAGAATATATATATATATATATATATATATATATATATATATATAGTGTCTGTGTGTATATATATATATATATATATATATATATATATATATATATATAGATCTAGATATAGATATATCAAAAATAACAGACAGTGGTAAAGGAAGAGGGGATGAGGTTGCACAAATAGTCATTTGTGACTTGGAGCTGTGAAATGATGAGGTCACGCATGCTGGTATCTGATGATAGTAAACAGTGATGGTCTCAGAAGACCATGAATGTACCATTGATATAGGTGGAGATAGTGAGAAGAACAGCGATATTGTTGGCATGCCTGTGGTAATTATGCCAACTCTGCAAGACCGCCTGACAAGCTGGTTGGCAACAAAATAAAAGAAGCAGAACTTGTGGTGGTATGTGCCACATGTGTCCTTGTGCTGCTGTTGCTTCTGCTGCTGCTAGTGGTGTGAAGGACTGGACCAGTGAGACTTGGAGTCAAAGAAGACTAGCACCATGAGGTGTGGATGTGGTAGATGTCATTTTTGTGAATAAATAAATACATAGTCAGACCTAATCATGGTAAACTGAGTTTCAGAAATGTTAAGAATTCAACATTCTCTGGATCTAGCCTTGAGCAACAGGGTGAGGCAAATATCCCCAGTTGCACTGAAAATCGATTCTGAATTGACAAATGTCAGAAAGCATCCCGGAAACACAAAGCCATTTTAGCCAGTGGAGGCTAAATGACTTCCTGATCTTGCCAGAACTGGATTGCATCACTATTTCTATTAGTAATTTACTCTACCAGATAACACTGCATCATGTACTCAGATGACACATCAATAGTCTTCTTTGGAAAATATCTAAACAGTGCTGATGTTTATCTGCCAAAAGTTCCCAAATGTAATCGGCAAGGTAAGTACCCCAGACCAGGTAAAACATGAAGACAAGAACATTGTGCTTGCTTATTCTTGCTGGTTTCATAGTGTCTTTACTGCTGCAGAAAAGCATGCAACAGTTTTTGATCTTCATCAGGGGCATCTCAGTCATCGGGTCACACAGATGGAACTTCACCATCAGTGAAGTAGGATCCACATGGAAGATGTTCAGTAGTACAACTGGGGCCACCCATGCTGCTGTCCTCTTCTGACATCATCAACCCTATAAAGGCTTGAGCAGCCCCACTTCCTCCTCAGTTCTTTCCTGTCATTGACTCTGTTCACATGGGTCTCCTCGGAAGCTCCGATGCAGTTTCAAACCATTTTGCCTTTTAGAATCTCTTTTCTAAAGAGTTTCATTTACTTTGTTTGTCAAAAGATAATCCTTTTACTTCTCTCTTTCATCGCTGCTGCTGTGGAAAGAAGATTGCCTCTACAGATGAACACTGTCTCTGTGTCTGCTGTCTTGGGCCTGACAATGATGTCTCAGACTTTGAGTTCTGCCAGAAGTTTAACCAAAGCACCCTCAGGCAATGAAGACAGGCTCTTAAAAAATTCCTAATGGAACAACAGTTAACCAGTTCTGGGAAGGTCTCCTCCAGGGTCCCTCCTTCCCAGTCACTGGTGGGCTCATCAAGCTCCCAGGCCTCTAAGGCCAGAGACAAGTCCTCTGGGAAAAATCATAAGAAAGACCAAGCTCAATATTGCTCCCCCCATGGCATTTCCACTCCCCGATGGCCTCCTCTTCTTCATCTGGGGGTACCCTGTTGGCTGCAGCTACACCGACACCTGCTGCTGTCCAGATCTCTGTCTCTACCAGACCCCTACTGACAGTGCCACAGCCCACAACACATGATGGCCAGTCATTGATCTCCAAGTCATTAACCCCCACTTCAAGCTTGTCAATCAATGAGCATACAGTATGCACTCCATGACAGTTCTGTCGGCGGCCAACCGTGGTGGTGAGAGGAGGGCTGTGCTGCTCACTGGCTAGGGGTTCAGGATGGGGGAGTGGGGTGATGGGCACTGCCTGCCAGGGTGGGAGCTGGGGGTCCACTAGACCACCAGGGAATGTGACATATTTGAGGAAGATTGGGGACTCGGGTAGCCGCTAGACTACCAGGGATGATCACTAGCTATTTCATGGGGATGTAGGGATCAGAGGGGGTGCTAGACTACCAGGGTATATATTTACTAATATCTGGGGGACATCAGGGATGGGGGACTGCTAGACCACCAGGGCACATGACTATACTGTTCTGTGTATTACAGGAGGCTTGCAATGCACATGTATCCAGACAAGTGCCATCAATCATGTGGCTTTTGAGCTGTCTCCCAACCCCCTATGACACCTCCTGTGCCTCTTCACCACCCAGCCCCCTCCAGTCCAGCTGCTGCCCCCCCAACAATCCCAGTCCCACTAGTGTTGTGCCAGGCAGTGGGGGACCAATCCCTGTGGCACTTTCCACAGGTGCACCTCCTGTTTAGCACAGCAAGCAATGTGTAGCAAACCCGGGGAGCTTGATACCAGGACTCAATTTTTTTGTAGAATCAGGCTCAGGGTCCTTGGCACACCAGGGTTTGCTGCAGCCCTAGATCATCACAAATTGTGGTGATCTAAGAGCTCTTTAAGAATCGGGCCCTTTATTTTCTTTGTATTTGCTACAGTATCCATCTCTGCCTTGTAAATTTTTACTAGAAAAAGTTATAAACAAGCATTTGTCAATGCCGAATGTTTGCTTGCTGGCATTGGCATTGGTAGTGTAGGAGTTACAGAGCTGCACAATAGGAATGGCAGTGAAGTATTGAACTGAAGCCAACCTCACCACCATCCTGCAGATACTGACAGGCATTGGGGTGTGCCCTTAGGTGGTCAGGCATAAGGGCCACGCCATTTCACCACACCCTACCCTGCAGACACCGACAAGTGTTACGGTGTGCCTTGGGGACTTTGGCCCTTATTTTATTTTATTTATTTTATTTAAAATTTGGTTTCCGGGAAAGGCACACTGAGCCAAGGCCCGTTTCCAGGTGCGGCCCAGGTACAAGTGTACACTGAGTTATACAGAGGTACAAAAGTATTTAGGAATACAGGCAGTATGTACAAACATCAGAAGAAGTACAAACTATATTACAGATAACAGGCGTTAAGTACAACATCAGAAAAACAGTAGAGGCATTTAAACAATTTGCAATATGGTAGAAACAAGTCCTGAAGTTGTACAATAGAGAGGTGTGAATTCACTGGGACCTGCTGTACATTGATAGCCCTAGTAGCCTCTGAGAGTTTGGCCCGAGTAGTGGTGGGCCCCATGGAGCATCTATGGCAGAGAGGAGGGGGAGAGGAGCCTAAGGAGTTGTTTAATGGCTGAAAGGGAGGAGGCCTGGCAAAGGTAAGGTGGAAAATTGTTCCATAGGAGAGGGAGATTGTATGAAAAGGCAGCTTTGCCGGCAGCATTGTGGGGACGCAAGAGGTGGAAAGTGCATGCGTCCCTGTGGCGGAGGGAGTAGTCTAGAGAATTTCCTGGTGAAAGGTGGGAAGTGAGGTGGGGGTAAGGAGCCTAGCCAATATTTAGCTGTGAAGGAGGCACTGTGGACAGTTCTCCTGTGTGAGAGCAGGGCCAGGGAAAGGGTGTTGTATAGGAGGCAGTGATGAGTAAGTGGGTGGGGAGGCAGTGGCAAAGTGACAAAAAGAGTTGAGTAGAATGTCTAGCTTAAAAAGGGATGAGGTAGGGGTCATTCCGTAGATGACGTCCGCATAGTCCAGCATGGGCAGGATTGCTTTTCGCACAAGTTCGCTACGGGTGGAAAGGGGAAGACTGGCTTTCTTGCGATAGAGAATGGTCAGCTTTGGTCAGAGTTTGGCACAGATGGCCTCGACATGGGTGGAGAAGTTGAGGTGACTGTCCAGCCAGACTCCTAGGTACTTGAAGGCATGGACCAACTCGAGGGGGGTGTTGTCCAGAGTGGAGATTGCAGGAGGAGCAGGTAGGGAGGCAAGCTTTTGTCTGGAGCTGAAGACCACAGTTACAGTTTTTTTAGCATTGAGTGTAAGCTGTTTTTTCTGGAACCAGGACTGGACTCTGTTGAAGTCATTTTGAAGAATTGAGAGGTCACTGTTGTGGGAGGGATCCGAGGCATAAATGATAGTGTCATGGGCATACAGGTGCACATTTGAGGAGAGACAGGCGAGGGGGAGGTCACTAATGAAAAGGGAGAAGAGGACAGGGCCAAGGATGGAGCCTTGGGGGACTCCTGAGAGGATGGGTAGAGGGGGGAGAGAGGGTGTCTCCAATTTTCACGGACTGCTGTCTGTTCTGGAGATAAGAGTGGAACCAGTTGATGGCAGGTTGGGCGAGGCCAAAAGAGCTAAGTTTGTGGAGCAGCAGGGGGTGGGAGACAGAGTCGAAGGCTTTTGCCAAGTCGATGAAAATGGCAGTGGTTGATTGGCTGTTGTCCATGGCAGTGAGGATAGAGTCAGTAACTCTCAGAAGGATAGTGATAGTGGAGTGGTGTTTTCTAAATCCTGACTGAAAGGGTGAGAGGGAGCTGTTGGAGGAGAGAAAAGTAGACAGTTTTGAGAGCATAAAGGATTCTTGGATTTTTGCAAGGAAGGGGAGAAGTGAGATGGGCATGTAGTTACCTGGCAGAAAGGGGTCACCACCTTTGTGCAGAATGAGGATCTTGGCCCATTTCCAGGCAGTCAGAACTGTGGCTGTGACAAGCGAGAGGTTGAGCAAGTGAGTTAAGGGTGCAGCTATGGCTGGGGCGGAGATGCGGAGTAGACTGGGGTGCATGCCGTCAGGGCTGGATTTGGACTGGTTTAGGAGGTGAGAGCATTGTAGACTTCAGGGAAGTGAAGGGAGAAAGTGGAAGAGAGAGAAAGTGGGAGAGGTGTGGAAAGATAGGATAGCGGAGGGGGAGTCAGAGGCACAAGAAACTAAAACGAGTTGAGCAGTTCTGCTACTGAGGCAGGATCTGAGACAGATTTGCCATCGATGTTTAGGACAGGACATGTCTGCTTTGGGGGTGGGTTGGTGAGGAAGTTGATTACCTTCCAGAAGGATGTGGGGTTATTTTGGTTCTGTGTAAATTGTGTTTTGAAGTAGGAGGACTTGGATAGCCAAATGGCTTTTGTACATTTGTTTCTAAGGTGTTTGTAAGCTAGGAGGTCACGGGTGGCAATGGAGGCTCTATATAGCCTCCAAGCCTTGTCCCTGGAATGGCACAGGGTAATGAGGTCGGATGTTATCCAGGGGTGGTGGTGCCGTTTAACTCTAACTTTCCTGAGGGGAGCTTGGATGTCCCAGGTACTGTGTAGGATGTTGCAGAAGTGGGATAGGGCAAAGTCCACATCTGTCGCAGAAAAGACTGGAGACCAGTCTGCAAATGTTAGGTCATGCTGTAGGGCCGTCTCATTTAGGTGGTGTAGGGGGCGAGACCAGAAGAATTTAGGAGGAGAGTGTGGGGAGTGGATTTTGCAGGTGCAATAAGTTATACATTGGTCACTAAGTGCGTCCGAGAGTATGCCTGAGGAGGTGATCCTGTGGGGATGTGTAGATAGAATCCAATCCAGGAGGGAATGGCTTTGGGACCAGTGGTTTAGACGGGTAGGTTATAGGATTAACTGAGAGAGATTTAGGGCCTCAATCCTTAGGGCAGTGGGTTTGGCGGAGGAGGAGAACCAGTCAAGGTTGAAATCGCCTAGCAAAATGAGTTCGCCATTAGAGGTACTTGAGAAAATAGCCAAGATGGCCTTGACAAGGGAGTCGGGTGAGGATTTTGGTGGGTCGTACAGAACCCCAATGTGGGGGGGTGGAGGTTGGAAAGGATAGGAGAGCAACCACGGATTCGTGGGGAGAAGGGCAGGATTCCTTGAATATTATGGAGCATGTGATGGTGTGCCTGATGTACAATGCTGTGCCTCCTCCACGCTTCCCGTGGTCCTGGTGGAACAGGGTATAGTTAGAGCTGTTGAGAGTGGGGTTGGGGTTCGTGCGGGTAGCCAGGAGTCCATGATGCAAAGTATGTCTGGTCAGTACTGTGGCCCAGGATGGTGAGGGCATCAAGTTTGGGAAGCAGGCTTTGGCGTTGAGGTGAAGGTATATAGGAGGCCCTTGAGAGGGAGTCAGGGGCAGGGTGGGTGGGGCCAGGAGCCCGGTGAGGTTAGTGTGGGTGCTAAAGGCCCTGGGTTTGGATGTATGTCACCAGCCAGGAGTAGGAGTAGTAGGGGTATAGTGAGAAAGGGGGATTGCTTGCATTTACCTGATCTGCTCCTGGAGGGTGGGGTAGGGAGGTTTAAGTATCAGAGAAGAGCCTCAAGATTTAGTAGGTTCGAGTGGAGCAGTGAAGGGTGTATGGAGTGGAAGTGGGAGTATAGGGGAGGAACAGGCAGAGGTAGAGAAAAAGTGGAGGATGGGAGGGTGTGAGGCGGGTGGTCGCCGAAGTGGGGAGCAGAGTGTGGGATAGGTGGGAGGGTCAGGAATGGAATAAAAAGAAGGCACAATGGAAGGAACTGGAGCATGGTGGATTTAGATAGGCAAGCAGTGGAAACTGTGATAAATGCAGTGGCGGCCACTAGTGGCAAAGCAGGATAGCTTGCTAATGGGAAACGCAGCTGATTGGTTCTGAACGTCACGTGTCTGCTATTATATAGATCACAGTTGACCAAGGGTGGTGGTGGGGGAGGTGGGGAGCCAACGCGGGTGCTGTATAGGAGATTGGGGTGAACTTTGGGGCCGAAGAGTCCAAGGCACACCTCGATGCCTCTCACTGGCTGCAGGGGGTGGGTGGGGGTGGAATGGTATGAGCATTACAGGCGACAATCCCAAGTCACACCCCTGATGCCTGTCAGTCTCTACAGAGTGGGGTGTTATAGTCAGAAACCCTAACGCCTCAGGCGTTCGTTGGTATTTTCACTCCAAATTTTCTACATGTTTTTTTGTTACCCCCCACCTCATGAACAGTGGCGATATCAGTTTGTTAGCCGAAAGCTGATTTTGCACAGTGACTACGCCATTTGGCACCACAGGTGCGAAAACACATTTCGAACAGGATGTGAAAAATGACAGCTGTTCTGTTCATGGGGAGGTGTAAAAAATGGCAATGTTGAAAATCTGCAGTGAAAATATAAAAAAAACTGGTGAAGTCACGAGCATGTGTAGAAACTGTGTAACGCACACCCGTAATGTAATTAGTTTGGGGATTTTTTACAGCAGATTGTCAACACAGGCATTTTGGGACCTCCGCTCATGAACAGTGTCACTGTAATTTTCTGAATCTGTCCCGAGCAGTGATTTCCCACAGTGACCATGCATTTCTGCACTGGAAGTGCGAAAACACATTTCGGCCATGGTGTGAGAAATTACAGCTGTACTGTTCATAAGGAAGTGTGGAAAAATACCAGTGGTGAAAATCTGGACTGAAAATATTACAAATTCATGAACTTATGAGGGTGCGTGGAAAAGGCGCAATGCTCTCTCGTAACAGTCATTTTATTGACTTTTTTCACCAAATTTTTAACATAGCCATTGTAAGACCTCTGCTCATGAACAGTGTAACTGTGATTTTCTTAATCTGTCCTGAACATTAATTTTGCACACTGACTGTGCCATTGTGCACTACATGCACGGAAACACATTTTGGGTGAGATGTGAAAAATTGACAGTTCTACTGCTCATAAAGAAGTGTGGTGAAATGGCAATGTTGAAAATCTGGAGTGAAAATATTAAAATTCGGAACTTACGAAAGCGCAGGAGAACTGCAATGCACTGCATAAAAGAAGTCAGTTTTATGATGCACATTACATTTTCAACATAGGGTTTTTGGGCCTACCTCATGAACTGTGACACTGTAATTTTGGAAATCGGTCCCGAAAGGTGGTTCCATGCAGTGACCACGAAATCATCTTCCGGGGCCGATTAACGCCATGACAGTGGCAGAATTCATAAGGAGGTGTCCCAAAAACCCCATGTTGAAAATGTGGTGCCAAAATTCCAAAAAATGACTGAGATATGCGTCAAAGTTGAAAAAACCCTATTTATTCCATTATGCAGCTTACCGGCATTTCATCAGTTCGCGGTCGGCTTTGAAGAGTGCAGACGTGTTCCTGGTCCACCGAAGATCATCGCGCCGGCCTCCAGATGTAAGTATTGGGTAAAGTGGGGTTGTGGAGCGGTGGATGCGCAGATGGTGGGCGTGGGTTGGGGGGGCAAGACAATCAACGAGGGACCATTTTTTTCTTTTCAGGTGTTTGTTTTCTCTTTAGGAAGACGATGCGGGACTTGTGCCACACTGGGCTGGGCTCCCAGCATGGCAGCTGGAAGATTTATTTGGGGGGGTCAATGGAGCTGATGGGGGATTGGGCACCCCAGTCGGCCATACAGATGTGTGCCACGCTGGCATGGGCTCCCAGCTTGGCAATTGGAAGTCTGTTTCTTTTGGGGGGTGTTAATTGAGCCAATTGGGGATTGGGCACCCCCCTCACCATCTCCATTATGCCACGCTGGGGTAGGCTCCCAGCGTGGCACCTAGAACTTGGGGAGCGAGCCGCCGGGGATTGGGCACCCCATCAGCCATACTGTGTGCGGCGGGTGGGGGGGAGAGCGTCATTCAGAGACACTCAGAGGGTTGGGGAATATTATCACAATACTGATCAGGTGTGCCAACAGACAAAAACTGCGTCTACTTTTTCAGTCTCTCTGGGGTTCTGTTTTCCTGCTTTTGTCAATGCCGCTCCTACCCTGAACTCTGACTCTACATTCCAAGGATGGCAATTAGATGTTTTTTTGGAAACATTCTAAGGATGTCATTTTAGTCACTTGCCTCCTCCCAGAAAGATAGCCCTAGGAAAAGTTGACTTCAAACTGAATTTTCCAGGAAGAAAAAGCAGAGACGTATACAAGAAGGATTCCCGGCAATATGCTAATCAACACTAGCTTATCGCTGCTCACTGAAGCGATCTCTCCCTTTCAACTGTATGCCATTGCATTTTCAACTGCTGTCATAGACAGCTGCAGCATTCATTGGTGAACTGTGGCCACGCCTGCAAACACACTGACTGAATTGGAAGACAGGGTGCCATACCTACAAAAACTCAGATGATGGCACTGTTTTGCACATACATGCAAGCAAACATAATAAATGGTTAAACAGAGAACTGCAGTATTCCTATATATCCTGTGAACAATTTTACTTTTTAATCTAAAGAAAGAATTACAGCAGAGTCCCTGCCCAAGCCAGACACAGTGTCACCTTCTTCATGCTCCTGTTCCACATCTGGAGGAGTTACATTACCACAGTCGGCCTCAGGGGATGGGACAGGAGGAACTGGCATTTTAAATGACTGAGCTGAGCAGTAGTGGATTTTGTGGTGCAGCTTGATACGGGAGTCTAATACAGTGATTCAAGAAGGATTGGCAATTTGTCACTACACCCACAGTGGCAGCTGTCATGTTTGCACAAGACGGGAAAGGGAAGTGCTGGGTGTTACATTTATGGGTATATCGTTTGCACCTCTGCTAATGGAATTGGTAGTAGCAACACTACAAAATGAGCACTGGATGCATTTGGTTTTGGATTGGTCATAGTCAGGGTTTCATCAACTACAGCTACAGTGAAAGAGCTGGGAAAACTTGGAGTGAGATTGAACTTCTCTGAACTAAAGCAAGGTTTCTTTAGCCAAACTATAATGTGTCCAGCCCTAGACCTCCAAGTTATGCCATCTTTGTTGCCAGTTACAGAAGCAGAACTTGCACTTTGGACTGGTATAGAAGTGGATTGTTCCCCCTTTATCCCCTCTTGGTTTCATCGTGTTTTCTACTTGACTGATGACACATACCTTGCCCAATGCAGTCACACACAAGATGCAGATTGAGTTGACTAACAAAAGTCATACACCCTGCACTGGATGTTCCTGGTGGGCACTGCCTACCTACCATTTGGACTGCTTGAGAGACAGACAGCAAGATGTATGAAGTGGATCAATGAACTAACTGGACAGTGTAGAGTTACTCCTCACTGGCTGGATGACTAAACCATAATAATTTTATTAAATGATTGAAGTACAGCACAATTTAGACAACATGCAGGCACAACAGCATGCACATGGTGTCAGGTACAGTCGCACTGAGACAAGATGCAGCATGAGTCAGTTTGACACATATGACGTCTACACTCCACACCAGGTGAACATGGCAGGTGCTGCCTTCCAATTTCAAACTACATTAGAGACACAGACCTCAGGTTCTGTGGATTGGATTGATGGTCTGACTGCATAAAGTAGCGAGTGACTACTATTAAAATAAAAACAAAGTCTGGCTAGAGCCAACAAGGCTGGTCTTGCTTTTTTACTGTATGTTATCTTGGCCTTCCTGTCTCACCAGTCTCACTGTTAAAATTGTAGTTACTGTATATGGGGACCATATTCACATCTGTTGTACAGATTGTCTTGTATCCAGTGCCCACCTGGAGGGCTTTGATACAGTGGCACTGCTTTTTGTAATGCTGCCTATGCTGTATACAGTGGTTCAAGTCCACCCAACACCAGACTATTAGTTTTATTTCCCCAGCACCAAACTTACTTATAGCTCCCCCTCCATATCATGATTTGTTTTTTATTCAGTGATGGTCCAGGTTGGACACAGGACCTGTTAGGTGGTTGACGGGAGAGAGGTCGGATTTTCTTTCTCTGATGGGCCAGGTTGAGCACTGGAGCTGTCAGTTATTTTGGGGGAGGCAGACAGATTTTTTTTTTATTCCCTGACAAGCCACGGTGCAATTGGGATTCATTAAGTTGTTGAGGGGAAGGGGGACAGATTTGTTTTCATTCACTGATGGTCCAGGTTAGGTCCTGGACTCATTAGTTAGTTCAGTGGTGGAGGAGGAGGAGGAGGAGGATGTTTTATTCTCTAAGAGATTGCATTGGGTACTGGACCTGTTAGGTAGTTGGCGAAGGGGGGGCCAGATTTTTTTTTATTCATTGATGAGCTAGGTTGGGCACTGGACCCATTAGGTAGTTTGCAGGAGGGGGCTGGGTTTTCTTTATTCCATGACAGGCCAGGTTAGGCTCTGGACCATTCTGCTGCACAGCAGGCTGGGTTGACATGTACGTGGCAATGTGATCCATATGTGCATTCTGGGCAGAGTTCAGAGCTTTGCTTGAGCAATGAGAGAAGAAAGAGCAAGAGAGAGAGAGTTGGGCAGTGGAGCTGGGATTAGTGGCACTTGGGGTATCAGCCTCAGAAGTGTGCACCATCAGTCCCTCTGGGTCTGTTCTCCTACTCTAGTGGGCTTGGAAATACCTCAACAGGCTGGTAACAGCAACAGTGCGGCAGCAGCCCCAAGTCTCCTGTGCAGTGTTTGAGCCCCTCACTGTGACCTGAGAGGAGACACTTGGAAAGAGCAGTGTTTTAGTACCCTGCCTATTCTACGTTCCACTCACCGCTTTGCTGCTGCTCCTCCTTATATCTGTTTGGCTTAATACACAAGCTAAGTTAGGCACTGGAACCATCAGTAGGTTGGAGGGAGGGAGACATTTATTTTTGTACTCCCTTATGTGCCAGGTTGAGCATCAGACTGGTAAGATAATTAGGGGGAAAGATGGACAGATTCCTTTTTTTTATTTCCTGACCAGCAGGACTCGCATCACACCTGTCAAGTTCTTGGGGAAGGGAGTTAAGTTGTTTTTTTTTTTTTTATTCCCTGAGATATCAGGTTGGGCACTGGACCTTTCAGGCTGTGGGTGAGAGAGACAGTGTTTTTAAGACCCTGATGGTCCAGGTTGGGTACTGGACCTGTCAGGCAGTTTGGGTGGATGGGGAAGGGGGCCTTTTTTTATTTCTGGACAGGCTGGGTTGCATACCAGCCCCATCACATTGTTTGGAAGGCTGAGAATGACATCTCTCTCTCTCTCTTTCTCTCTCTCTATATATATATATATATATATATATATATATTAATTTTTTTTTATTCCCTCCAGGGTAGGGTTGGATATCAGACCAGTCAGGTAGTTAGAGGGGCAGAAGAGGAATTTTTTTTTATTTTATTCCCTGATATGTCAGATTGGGAGCTGGATCTGTCAGGTTCTTGATGGAGGGGGACAGATTTGTTTTATTCCCTGATGGATTGGACACTGGACCCATCAGGTAGTGAGGTGAGGGGGCAGATTTTTTTTATTACTTGATGGTCAAGGCTGGTCATTGAACCCATCAGAGGTTTGGAAGAGGGGCCAGATTTCTTTTTATTCCATTGGGTCAAGCTAGGCTACAGAAAATTTATTTTATTCTGCATTTCCTCCCCTCCCAGCATGGAACTCCTGTGCCATTTAAACCACTTTGGGATACAGAGTGTATGAAAGTCATTATGCAAAACCAAATTCGATTATATTCTACAGTCCCAGCACTACTGGAATCTAACTCCTGTGCCTTATAAAGCACTGGACCTGTCATAGTTGAGGTTAGAGGGACTGATTTGTTTATCCCTGACAGGCTGGATTGGGTACTGGATCCATCAGGTAGTTGGAGGGGAGGATGACGCATTTTTTCTATCCTTGGGAGGTAAGGACAGTAAATTGATATCCCCTCCTCATCATTTTTCCCAAAAGACTTTACTTCTGATGGGCCTGTTAGTTAATGGAGGTGGCCCTGGGGCAGGTGCTACACTACTCAGCATGCTAGGTTGGAGTGTCCATGGCAATAAGAACCCTGTGTGTGTGTTAGGGAAAGTGCAGAGCTGAGACTGAGTACTTAGAAAAGGAAAGACATCGAGAGAGAGAGAGAGAGAGAGAGAGGTGGTGGAGCCAGGATCACATGCCCTTAGGATTACAGCCTCAGAAGTGCATGCTGTCAGTTCCCACCAGTTTCCCATGCTAGCACCATATTTTTTCACAGAGAGGGTGGTGAACACATGTAACCACCTTCCTGAGGAGGTTGTGGGGTCTAAAACTGTGGGAGAATTCAAGAATGCATGGGACAGACATAAGGCAATTCTTGGTGGGGGGGTAGGAAGAAATAGGCTGTTGGTTAACTAGGATCTGCAGCTTATCCAGTAGGTAAGAAAATGGGCAGACTAGGTGGGCCAAGTGGTCCTTATCTGCCGTCAGATTCTATGTTTCTAGTGCACTACATGCTGAAAGTGATAGAGAGGCCCAAGCTCATTGGCAGCAGCGGAGGCAACAGGGACATCAGGTGGCACACTAGATGTGTCTTGGCTTTGCAAGCAAAGAGTCGGAGGTTTGATTCCAGGTGAGAACACATATTTTCAGGAAGGTGGAAACATAAAGAACAAAAGGAGGAATAAGTTAAGCGTAACCCCACAGAGGCACTAGGTTCCATGGTATGAAAGGGTAATATGGGCAGACTAGCTAGACCATTAGTCTTTTTCTGCCATCATCTATGTTTCCATGTTTTATTATCCGAGAGGCTGGTTAGGTACTGGAACCATCAAGTAGCGTGGAGAAGAACAGATTTTTTTATTATTCCCTGAGGGGTCAGACACTGGATCCACCAGGTTGTTGAAGGGAGGGGCACAGTTTTTTTGTTATTCCCTAATGAGCCAGGTTGGGCCTTGGCCTCATCAGGTAACATCTCACTGCTCTTTTTTTTCTGTTAAGAAAAAAAATTGTCTGTGGCTGACACCAGCTCATAACTTATTGTACTGGCAGCTTTCAGTGTAATAGTAGGGTGAGCATGCATGACATCCGATAGGCTAAGAATAATGCCTTTCTTGTAAGTAAGCGTGGTGAAAAGATTAAAACTGTTTTCATGTTGACTATGTGTTGTTTTGCAAATTGCTTCTCTTTAGCCCCCTCTTGCTCCAGGAGCTGATATCTCCCCACCTTTTTTTTTTCCAGTCCCTAGTCCGGCTACTCAGATTGACCAGAAACTCAGCTGTTTTTTTTTTTTTTTCTTTTTTCATTATACTGAGAGGCTGGGAGAGATAATTCCTATTTCTTACAAGTATCAAATGGTTGCATAGACTGACAGTTTGTTAGAACTTACTCTGTGACCTCATTCGTTGCCATTCTTATAATTCCAAGGGGGTGTAGGTTAAACAGTCTGAGGGCAGCTGCATGATCAAAAGAGTTTGTCCAACAGGTTCAACAAGTTCTCATGCACTCTCCTCTTTGCAACCAACAGAATGTTAGCAAAGTGTTACTGACAGCTGCAAAAGGCAATATCAAGACACACACTCCCTCACTGAGAGCTATAAAAATGCATATCTCAGTCCCCCAGTGCATTTCAATGGGACAGCTACAAAACACTTCCTGACTTTGATCCCAGTTGGAACTGGTATGCTATGCAGACCAGCCCTAAAAACTTCACTAGGTGACTGCAATAGTTAAGCATTACAGTATGACCAGGGGGAAGGTTTACCAATAGTTAATTCAACATCCACGTATATAATGATGGTCTGAGGCTTAGCCAAGGGTCTCATGCACCTGGGGGTTGGATTAACTACTGGTAAACTAGCTTCTGCAAGAACTTTAAAGAAAACATAAACAAAGTTGTTTACATGTTTATGTTTGCTTGCATGCATGCACAAAGCAAACATGTTGTTACTGTAGTGGGCTGTATAGTTGTGTACTATATAAGCTAATGGATGTAGAAATGCATGAAGCTTGCCTCTCAAAAGTCAATTTGGAGTAGGCTGATGCAAGTGCCTAGCGGCGTAAACTTCAAAGGAGACAGTCCAACCAATCAAATTGGTTTTCTGCCCATTCGCCAGCTAGCAGACATCATCAGGCTTTTATTTTATTTGTTTTTTATTTAGCTTTTGTTAATCGGGTAAGTGCACTAGCCATAAAATGGCTATTTTCAGGCACGACCCGGGAGAGTACCGACAGGAAAAGGTCGCTAAGTGAGGAAGAGGGGAGCAAGTCATGAAATTAGATTATATGAGTGTATGTAAGTGTAAGGGAGATGTCTGCAGTGCAAGATTGTATATGGGCAGGGAATGGGAGCCAGGACAGGCTGAGGCAGTAAGAGGGTTATGTAGAGGTGAGAAAATACTATTGTATGGCCAGAGACATCAGTCATTAGGTAGGGTGAAAGCAGAAACAGGTATCAGCAATCAACAGATTCGAGTGCAGTTTTCTTTTAAAGCATGTGTGGGAGCTAGAAAGTCTAATGTCGAGGGGAAGGGAATTACACAGCTGTGGAGCCACATGTTCAAATGCAACAGTTCCTTTTCTAGTGCGGCAACTCGGCAAATTCGGAAAGGATTTATCAGCTGATCTTAGACCATGGAGTGTGTCCTGAGGAACAAGCATAGCTGCAAGACACCTAGGGGTTTGATTTTGAATTATCGAATCGATAAGAGAGCCAAGGTAGTATTTCCTACTAGCTAACGGAAAGAGCCAACCAAGATCATTATAAAGTTAACAGTGGTGTTTAAGCCGAGGAGCAGAAGAGGCATAGCGACATACATTGTTATATGTAATATTCCATCTGAGTAGGTCAGTTTTATGAGCAGCCCCAAATAAGGGAGCCCCATAAGTTAGGGTGAGGCAGAATCCCTCTCAATGGCCTTGGCTAACCCGTGTGAGCATATAACCATTGAAGAAATACATCAAGCCTCTATGTGTGTGTGTGTGTGTGTGTGTGTGTGTGTGTGTGTGCATGCGCGCGGCGTGCCTGTGTGGTGTGTGTGTGTGCATGCACACGTATGTGCTTCACCCTAGTTACAGACAGGAAGTGCCCATTTGAAAGCACTAAACAAAGTTAGGAAAAAACATGCAGAATGCAAATATAATAGCTTCAAATATTTTAAAAGCATGCAACATAAAACACCACCAATAGTTGATTTAAATCACATATTATGTATGTTCCCTTTAAACCATGCCTGGTACCAGTTGGATAACTTTGAAAAATGTGAGTTAGACACAATTCAGTTTATCATTCAAATATTTTTGTAATCCTTTTTTTTTCATATATACAGTATATAGACTTTTTCCTCCTGCTCCTCCCCATTGGCCCCCTTCTGCTGTCAAATTCCATCTCCTTCACCCCACCGCCAGGACTTACCCCATCTACTTCTTGCCTCATTGTGTAAGTGGGTACCATGGATGGTGGTGGTGCAGTGCCTTTAGGGTCACAGTATCATCCTGCAGATGGGTTTCTTTTCTGCCCGTTACTCACCCCCACCTGAGCCAGAGCCAGAAGCATGCAATGGTGCACATGTAGACCATGAAGATGGTGCTTGCTTTCAGTGCCCACCTCCAACTTTCATTTCTGGTGACTACTGCTGTGCTGCCTACTCTCTACTGGGTAGCAGCCAAGCAGCAGTACACACTTTTCTCCATCACTTAGAAGGAGGAGATCCATCAATGACTGTTACATCCTCCTTTCCCTGTCAGCACCCAAGTGACCATGGTCTGTTCCCAAACCTAGGTTGCTGGTGTGACAGGAGGTGAGGTATCCAGTGCCTCAGTCCTCCATGTTACTGGCCCAGTTACAAGTTTACTGTAGCTCAGATTTCTTTAGACAATATTGTTTAAAGCTCTGAGGGGCACTGACCTGCAATCCACTGTTTTACAGTTCTGTGCTTGTATCCTCTGCACCATTCAGCCAGAACTATATTTTGTGCAGTTCTTTCCCCTTTTTCTTTATTACTGAAGGAAGTGACATAAAAACAAGATTACTGTCCCTTGTACCATATTACCTTTGGCTACTTGTCTATACATGACATCACAGTGCCCTGTCTATGACATCATAATTATCACCACAGCAACATTATGGGATGTGATAAACAGAATTGTGACTGCAGAAGTAGATAAGCATGCAGAGAAAGTGGGCAGAGATCTGGTTTCTATGCAAATGTCCCTAGTAATAAACAGATAAGGGCAGCAGTTACAAAAAAGGGTGAAATATTAACTAAACCATGTCTAGATATTTATGTATTTCAGAGTTGTCCCAACAACATCAGGGGCTTTTTGAATCCGTGTTGCATTGCAAGCAAATTTACGGCATTGACAAATGCATGCTTAATATAATTTTAAATCTGGGCATATAGTATGTGACGTCTATATGTTTTATCACCCCAGTGTACTGTGTTGTGTGTTAGGTTTTGAAATAAAACTACTTTTTCCTTCTTTAGGGCCCCATATTAATATAGCCTTTTTCCAATCCTATATTTATTGTTTTTAGTTAGCAGCAGTTCCAGAACCCAGTGACATCACTTGAGCTGAAGACTACAGTGAAGGGGAATCCAGTGGCATGCATTAATATGGGACCCTAAATAAAGAAATATAGGACATATAGGATATAGGATATACAAAAAAAGGATTGCAAGATAGGACTATTGCAAAAGACCAGCACAAACAATACACTGGGGTGAAAGAACAGACATCACACATGTTCAAATTTAAAATGATATTAAACAAAATAGACATTGTCTGTGTTCCCTTTAATGGAATTATAAAAAATGTAAATAGTGTATATATAGAAATATTTGTTTACATTTTAGGCTAGATAACTTTTAAAGTGATTTATTTTTTTCCAGTTATTTGCTGGCTTATGAAAACGTCCCTTTTTATGTTTTGTTTTTTTCAGGAGAGACACACTAAGCTGAAAGCTTGTTTACAGGTGTGACCTGGGAGCACAAGGAAGTTAAATGACTTGTTCAGGGTCTCGCAGTATGCAAGTGGGGGCTGTAGGATTCAAACCCAGGTGTCCAGGTTTGTAGCTCAGAGCCTTAAACCACTGTGCTACACTGTCTCATCTGTCTGTGTATTTGGAGTCCAATGTATTTAAGAAAGTGTTCCTGTTTGGTTCACATATATTCAAAAATACAGGACTTTCACATACACACAGTAGTAAATAAATTCATTTCAGTTGAGTTACTCATCCCCAACTTACCTGTCACGTTACCCCCTGAAGCCCTCCAAGTCTTCCCTGTGATAGCTAAGTGGCCCTATCATTACTTCTACAGTCATAACACTGAAAAAGAAAAGGACGTGCATAACTGCAAGCATTACTTTTATATCTCCATTGTTCATGTAAACATTAGAAGTTTATTACCACAATTAGATAAATTTGGTACATGAGTGCTGGGGAATGATTTTGATCTGCTCACAATTGTCTGGGACATGGTTAGAAAACAGAATATCTGATTCAGAAATTGCAATTCCAAACTAGTACTTATTAAGATGAGAAGGCTAAGAAAATGTTTGGATAGGATCCTACACTATTACAAGTGTTTTATTGTGGTGGCTGATGATTTCACTAATTCTTAGTCATACTGTGATTTTCTTCCTGTCATGTTATGCTTAGGGTGATGCCAAGTACCTATCATTAGCTACTTTGTACATTCCTCTAGGTTATTCTGAGGCTGAGACTAGACTTACTTCATTGTCTGAATTCAGGCAGTCCATCAACCAGTCAATCAATCAAAGTCTTTATTTTACCAGGCGATCACCGTTGAGCAAGCTCATTTTCGAGGTGGAGCTGGGTTTGTTAACAAGGAACAAGGACCAATATACATGGGATGCAACACACAAGAAAATAGTAACAATACAAATAAAGTAAGATACAATAATACAGTATATACAAAGTATCAGCAGGTAGCATTGACAGTAGTATATGTTTGGAACAGAAGATATAGCTAGTTTTGGGTAGGACACAATTTTTCATAAAAGTAAAGAAATATACATATCAGGTGCACCGAACACAAATAGAACCTAATATAAAAAGATATATAGTGATAGGTTATGGAGAATTTAGAGCTGGAACCAGGGTCAAAGGAATGTGGAAGGGACAGATATGGGGGTAGAAAAAGGGGAGAGGGAAGAGTCTATTATAGGTGTGATCAGTCTTTTAACAGTAGTAATTAGAGTGTGCTTGGACTTATAGGAGTCACTATTTAGGGTAGACAGGCACAGGACTCCTTATTATGATGTAGATATAGAGATTTAAAGCTGCTAGGCTGATGGAGTGAGTTAATTTGAGAGTTTTGCAGCTTGTTCCACAGTTGAGGGAGCACAAAGCTGATGGCTGCCCTGCCAATGCGAGATTTTGCTTTGTAAACATAAAGGTAGATATATGAGGTGCTTCTCAGGGCATACTTCCCCAGAGTGCACAAAGGTAAACAGAAAAGAGATATACTGGGGCAGTTTATTTGAGATAGCTTTGTATGTCCAAACCACAGCATTTTTTTGCTGTCTGTAAGCAAGGGATGACCATCCCACTGCCGTGTACAATGCACATTGGTGGGTTGAGTATGGAAGACCCATGATAAATCTTATGGCTCTGTGATAAAGTGTATCGAGTTTGGCTAGGGTACCTGCAGGTCCCTGACTATATAGAAAGTCTGCATTATCCAATAGGGAAAGAAAGGTAGTTTGAACCAGTTTCAGTTTAGCGTCTCTTGTGAGGAGATTATTAATCCTAAAGAACAGACCAAGTCTTTGTCTAAGTTTCTTTGCCAGATCTTCTAAGTGATCTGTGAAAGTAAGTCTATGGTCTAACCAGACCACCAGGTACTTGAACTTTGGTACGCAGTCCAACTGCTCACCTAGAATGGTAGTGATCTGCAGGAGTGTCCCAGCAATTGCAGGATTTATTGCAATTTGAAGGGGCGAGAGGAACATTGCTTTGGTTTTTTTTGCATTTAAGAGCAATTTCTGGTTTATAAGCTGATGTTGCAGCAGATTGAATTCATTTTAAAGGGCTTTACAGGCCACTTCAGCTGTGGGGCTACTAGCATAGAGTACCGTATCATCCACGAATGGGTGTATTTGTGCTTCTTTGATGGGGGCATCTATGCTGTTAATATAAATGGTGAAGAGCAAGGGACCAAGAATGGAACCTTGCGGTACACCCCTCAATAGGGGTTTTGGTGGAGAAACTTCCCCTTCTGCCTTTACTTGTTGAAGTCATCCTGAGAGGTAGTTGGAGAACCATTTAAGGGATAGGGAATCCAAACCAATGTTCTGGAGGGACGACAGAAGCAGTCTGTGATCAACAGTATCGAATGTCTTGCTTATGTCCAAGAAAACTGCGCAGACAAAGTTTTTTTTGTCTAATTCAAGCTGCCAGTCATTTGTCACCTTGGCTAGAGCAGAGATTGTACTGTGCTGTGCTCTAAAACTGGATTGTGATGGGTTGAGCAATTTTTCTGATTCCAGGTACTCCCGAAGGTGGGAGTTCACTATTTTCTCCAGCATCTTTGACAGGATTGGAAGTAGGGAGATTGGCCTGTAGTCATTGAGGTCACTAGTATCTCCTGACTTAAACAAAGGGACCACAAGTGCATTTTTCCAAATGGGCAGTAGGTCACCCTGGGACAAGGATAAGTTGAAGAGATAAGTAATTGGGGCTGTGAGGACATGGTAGCCAACCTTTAAGAAGTACAGGTCAATAAGGTTGGCCCCAGCACTTTTCCTAGTGTCCAGCTGAAGGAGAAGATCTTCGTCTTCTTTCAGGGAGGTAGGCTGCAGAGAAAAGGATGGACTGGGGATGGGTTTTTCTTGTGTATCCAATCTAAGTTGTTGGTGGAGGATATTCACGGGAAAGGAGTCAAAGGCTAGCCCTGCAGTGGCAAAATGATTATTGAGAGCATTGAGGATAGACGGTCTGTCAGAGATGGCAGTATTGTCGATCAATAATTTAATAGGTAGGGAATTTACAGTGGTGTGACCTTCAGTGTCTTTGATAGTCTTCCAGAATTCGGAGGCATTTCTTGAGGAGCTCTCCAGCTGAGAGCGGTAGAAATTAGCTTTGCCTTCTCTGATCATTTTGGTGCAGAGGTTCCTCGCCTTCCGGAAAGAATTCCAGTCATTTATTAAATTAGTTTTCCTAGCAGTTCTCCAGAGTATGTCCCTACTCCGCAAAGCATCTTTCAGGTCTTCTGTAAACCACCAACAGGATTTGTTTCTGGCACAAACTTTTACTATGGTAGCATACTTGTTGAGAGCCACTAGCACAATTTCTGAGAAAATATCATAAGCCGTAGTCAGGGACTTGGCTAGATAGAAGTCCTGCCATCGCATGGAGTCTCTTAGGTCTGATATATACCCATGGAGATCAAAGTTGTGTATGTACCTTTTAAAGGAGAATTTCGGTACAGTTGTGGATTTAAGAGTAGATCTTACACATGCGATGACACAATGGTCGCTAATATCAGAGAAAAAGATGGCAGCATGGGAGAATAAATGGGGTTGTTAACTAAAATGATATCCAAGAGAGTACTGTTATTAGGGTTGAGCTTGTTAGGACTAGTAGATTTGTTTATTAGCTGTGACAACCCAAGGGAATCACAGAACATTTTAAGTGGGGTGGATGCACTGGAGAGCCAGTCTAAGTTGAAGTCCCCTAGTATGATACACTCTGAAGATGCCGAACCCAGGATGTTTTTGAGAAGTTTTAACAACTGTAGTCCAGCTGATAGGGGTCTGTAGCATCATATTATACATAATAAAACACCAGTGGCAATTTCAATCTTTAATGATAAGCTTTCGAATTCTTTTGGGACAGAGGTTGAGTGAATTATGGAGGCAGAGAATTTATCCTTGATGTAAATAGCTGCCCCACCACCTCTGGTTTTCCTGTCGGCTCTGAACAAAGAGTAGGAGGGGATGTTAACTCCGTTGTTACTGGTCGCCGGTTGGAGCCAGGACTCCATAATCACCAGAACATCTGGAGCAGTATGACATACCCAGAACTGAACAGAAGTGATTTTTTTTAATAGGCTACATACATTAACATGCAAGAATGTAAGCCCCTTGAGGCTTTGTAGCTCTTCTGGAGATTCCATGGGTGCCAGAGGGCCTGGCTTAAGCTCAACATTTCCTGAGCATAGTAAAAGCAGGAATAAGAGTTTCCTGCAGAGTCCTAGGAGAAGTGTGGGTGTCTGGGTCATCTTTTGGTCACGTGATTTGTCTGTGGCAGTATAGGGAGTTCTGAGGCTAGTTCCCAGTTTTCCTGATGCTGCATACAATAATACCCTGACCGAGAGAGTCAGTGGGAGTAGGGAGGAGTATGCAGAAGGTGGTGTAGCCCTGTGGGTAGGCTCTAGGAGAGTTCATGTATGCTGGTGCAGGTGAAGAACCAGCAGCGGGCTAGGGGAAGTTAGAACACATGCAAGTTCTTCTACTTGATAGGAAAAGTCCTGGTCGGACAATGTAAAAAGATAGCCATTCTCCACTCTAGGAGTTATTGTTTGATTCACGTTTGGGTCCAATACATGTAAGATGAGCAGAGACAAGCATAGAAGCAGGTAATATGCCCTCATTATGAGACTATCACCCAATGTGCACTACAAGTGTGGGCAAGAGAAGGAATTCTCAATGGAGGAGAATTTCTTAATCCCTGCAGAATACTACTATAGGCAGTGGAGCCTGAAGCAGTAATCCTTAAGTACAGCTCCTAGTCAGGCTAATAAGAAAAGAGTTCACCTGACTATAGAGTAGTACTAGGGGCAGAGAGGCTTTGAAGCAAATTTCTTAGCTACTACTCTGGAGCAGACTAAGTACTAGAGAGATCACCTGGCCTTAGCAAGACAGGATATGCTAGTCAGCAATAAGCAAACCTAAAGTACCAAAATGGTATGCCTCAGCAAAACAGAATGAGATAAAGCTGCTAGAAGACTTAGTTGCAAAAAGGGGATGGGAGGAATTGCAGTTGACAGTAAGTAACCAATAAATTGAACATCAGATAGGAGTGGGCAGAGACTGTATGCATTTAAAGGAGGCCTTGGAGGGGGAGGGGGGTTGGGATGAAAAATCAAGGGGAAGTTCGCAGAGCTAGCACTGAATCAGTGCACATACAGTTGGAGAGAAACTGCAGCGGTGGGAATGGTAAGTTACTTTACACAGGCCGAGCAGAACAGGCTAAATTAAAATGTATAAAATATATAAATTAGAAGCAGAGTATAGGGTTGCAGGCTTACATTAAGCCACACGTCACAGGTGCTCTTGTCTCAGGTGAGTGAGACCAGCCAATCACAGAGCTCTACACAGTCCAGATGGGACACAAAAGAAATCCATCTCATGGGAGATGCCTATATTAATTGGAATGATAAAACAAATTGGAGGTGTAGAGATCACCTTGAGAGTTTGAACCTTAAAGAGCAACTCTCTAGCACTGTATGATAAAAAAGGGTGAAAACAGTAGGAGGGATTGTTAAATGGATGGATGCAGTACTTGTGTACATATTTTGGGCAAGTGCAGCATACATGCAGGTGTGTCCAGATGTCTGCATCCAATTCACAGATATGTGGACACATTTGTTATATTTCCTGCAATGTACAGCAATTTCTGCTGCAACTGCAGGACTCATGTCCGTTTGTCGGATGCAGCTGTGAGATTCTGTCCCGAAAGTTAGACCTTCTTTTTGTGGTTTAACTTTTCAGATGGAATTCCACACTTGTATCCGAAAAACAGGTGCAAGAGTCTGAAAATTTTGCCCACTAAATTTACACCAGTTATATAGTATATGGTTAGGGCTTATAGTGGATAGAATTCAGATCCTTTCAAAATGTTGTTGTAGGACAGTTCAAAAGTCAAAAAAGTTGTTGTACTATCATTCTGATGTCACATCTATAGTACAACAACTTTTGAGCCTTTTCCTGCCACCTGATTGGCTCTCTCAACAAGGTCCTAAGGAGAAAAAATATCTTAAAACATTATGGCCCGATTCTCCTACTCTTGGCAGCAATGCAATCTTCCTATTCTTGATAGGAAAAGCCTCCCACAGCTTCAGGTCAAATATTAAAATAAACTGTGCTGGAAAGAGAAAGAGTGAGCGGGAGAGGAGAGAAGCTGCGCCAAAGAGAGAGCAAGCGGCAGTAGGGAGAAGCCACTGCAGAGAGACAGAAAGAAAGCGCGAGTGGTAGTGGGGAGAAGCCTCAGTGAGTGGGAGTGAGGAGAGGCAGCAGACACTGGGAGCGGGAACAACAACAAATAACAATTTTTGTCATTATTTTTTCATAACTGTTACAGCAAATGTGTTTAGTGTTGAGAGGCGTGTAGGATAATGGCTGACACTAGTCAATGAAGGAGCGGAGCAGGACCACACTGAGCAGCCAGGACCAAGTGGGACTACAAACACAACGTATGATACCTTGTCAAAATAAAACATTTTGGTTTTTTTAAATATTTATGGAACCATATACTATATAAAACAGTGAATGGTCCCCCATCCACAACTAAGGCTGTTTCCATCTCGGGTGTTGATGACATCAGTGAGAACTCTCGAGCTTTGCTCTCATGGACTCTATGATGTCATCAACTCCCTAGAGGGAAACACAGCCTTGTTGTGGATGATCACCCATCCACTATTCTATATATAGTATAGGATTTTGATGTATTATATATAAAAATCAGTAGCTGTTCAAAACTTGTTGTGAGAGACTTCCAGTGACATCACGAACATGACTGCATGCTAGCCCGAAGTGCTCCTCCACGACCCCGGGAAAAAAGAAAGATTATACGCATAGCCCGTGGTCTACTGATTATTTTAGTAGCACTTACAACAGTTTGATATGGTGGGGAAATCATCGAAGCCGAAAAATGCAAAGATGAACGCAGCAGTTAGCAAAATGAAGCAGTTGGTACTAGGAGAGGCCATGGAGGGCCTAACAGTGCTACCGCCGCGTAGGCGCCAGGCCTCAGAATCTACTGTGGAATCGGAGGATGAGCTGTCGTCCTCAGAGAAAACAACCACGGCTAATACCCTGCAACAAATCCTGAAAACAGTCACAAAGATAGACACCTCTCTAACTGACCTCAAACATGTGCGGACCTTGGATCGTAGAGTATCAAAGAACGCAGCTAAGGCAGCAGAGCTTACCGAGGTCCAGGACACTAATGAATGCCTTCTCCTCTACCTTCTGAGATGAGACAGGGAGAATCAGCAGAGAATGGAAGACCTGGAGAACAGGTCGTGTCGTAATAATTTTAGGATCCATGGGGTCCTGGAGGGTCAAGAGGAGGGGTTTGCTACGATGGAGGACTTTGTGCAACAATTGCTTCAATCAGTACTTTCAATCCCACCAGACCTGAATTTGGACATTGACAGGGCCCACCGATTGCTGGCCACTAAACCTTCAGACCCCACAGCAAAGCCACGCTCTTTAATTATAAGGATGGTGTACTATCAAAGCAAAGACTGGTTACTGAAAGAGGCTTGGAGACTTAGAAATCTAAAGTATCACGACGCACCTATATTTTTTGACCAGGATTTCTCAAGTGCACTACAAGCAGAGAGGCAGAGGGCTAGAGCTGTTGTGAAGGAGCTGAAGGCCTGAAAAGATATACGAGCACAGATCCTCTACCCGGCCAAATTAAAAATACACCTGAACTTTGGAATAAAAACTTCCCCTCACTGGTGGAAGAGATCCCACTTCTAAAGGAGCTGGATATTCTGGTACCAGACATGGAAGTAGAGATTCTGGAGAAAAAACTTTGCGCGGAGGCATGGTCAATTTGATCGAGAGGAGTAAGCAGAAAGAGAGGTTTACCGGGTTCCATTCCGCTGGAGGCTGTTCAGGATGTTAGCAAGTTGCTGAAGCGAGCTGACCGAAGAGAACAAGATAATAACCTAACTCCACAGAAAATGGCTCAGAGAGGAGATAAGTCATGAACTTTATTAAGCTGGGACTAAGTTGCTTTTTTCTGACCTCTGATAGCCCTACCTCCATCCCTCATAGACAGAGGGTCAGGAGCTATAGGGAATATGCTCTTAGAATTTAGTCAACTGGGAATGGGTTAGTAATAACGAGCTGATGGTATGGGGGGGTAGGTGACCGGGGAATTAGGGAATGGGATACAATGGTCTCCCCTTTTTCAATTGTACCAAGTGAATCGGTGTAGTAATTGTGATTGGCTGCCCAAAATAATGATGCATTAGGGAATGGGGAAATCAGGACCGTTTGACACTGTCTGGGTCTCATCCCACCATACATGAGTTACCAAGGGAGCCATTGGAATATGGCAAGGTGTATGGTTAGAGAGCAGAAACCCTCATCGAATATCTGAGTGATGGGGGCCCGCAGGTCATCTTAGGACCACGTTTGCATGTCACATAGGAAGATGAACGGGGGGGCCTCTGGCGGGCTAGATTCTGGTTATGGACCTATTTCAGAGATTAGACTGGAAGTAAGGGCGGTGGAGGGGTTAGGCAGATAATTACTGTTTCTTTTGGCTTCCCAAATATATATGGCTTACAAGCGAGGGGAGGAGAGGACCGGGAGGGATGGGAGCGTTGTTACCCCTAGAGTAGACTATTAGAGGATATGGGGAATCCATGGGACTAGATGGAGGGGACTGTCGGTGTTCTCGGAATGGGCAACTAGACAGCTAAGAGAAAGGGGGCCTGCTTCCACGTGCTGGGACGATTGGAGCGGGGAGTGTAAAATTGGTCGAATGGCAGGGGGAGACCTAATTGAACAGCTCTATATAAAATGAGAGTCCAGTTGAAATAGCAACTGTAAAACACTATGAGGATGCTGAGGAAGCCATAGTTACAAACCGTGGCTTCAGAGGAATACGGGGCGTGGGGTACAACGGGTTTATGGTTAAATAGCCTGTCGTCAGTTTTTCTAGTGGCAAAGTCCACGCACGGAAAGCGAGTACAGCCACAACCTCCATTTTGACAACCAGGAGGTGGTTAAGATATCTAGCTAGCCATATTAGGCCAGCATTTCTTTGGAAGTTAAAATAGAGTTGATTGAAGTGTTTTATGAGAGTTCCCGGGTTAATAGAGAACAAGTTGTTGTTCAATTGTATGAAACTAGGCATTATACCATATTATTTTTTTAGCAATATTTTATAAAAGTTCATGACAGTGCAAAGTTTTGTGAACCAGAATCAAATGTAAGGGAGGGCTGGCATTGTGCATCGCTAAATAGAGGGGACTATTATGGGTGTTTTGACAGAGGGACAGTAGCACTATGTACGGTGCCAAGATGACACAATTAAACATCATATCCTATAGTGTCAAGGGCAACTCGCCAATTAAGCGCACCAGATTGTTAGTGGAGTTAAAACACTTAAAGTGTGATATAGCCCTATTACAAGAAACACATTTAAGTGCAGCAGAGCACAACAAACTTTGCCGAGCATGGGTGGGCCGGGTGGAGGCAGCATCATATGAAACAGCCAAAAAAGCTGAGGTGGTGGTCCTCTTTAAAAGAGATTGCCCATTTCAGATTCAGGAGGTAGAGGCAGCTGCCTCAGGTAGATTTATTAGGGTGACAGGTAGCATCCAGGACCAACTGATCCATGTAATTAATGTATATGCACCCAATGTAGGAACAGAGTTTTTCGAAGAACTACGTCTCAAGATAGGGGGGCTAACAAGAGGGCAGATAGTCCTGGGAGGGGATTTCAACGCTGTGCTGTGTCCCACCTTAGATTGTTCATCAGGGCAGACATCCACTAACAGAATAGCCACTAGGAAATTGAGGCTGTTGTTGGAGGACAGTGGTTTTCTGGATGTGTGGAGATCTAAGCACAGAACAGAACAAGATTGTACATACTATTCTCCAGCTCAGAAGTCTTACTCAAGGATAGACATGATTTAGATTTTGAAATCGGATGTTTTCTGGTGTACCTCCTCTACTATATTCCCTATAACATTGTCAGACCATGCTCCAATAGGTATGCAAGTATTTTGGGGTAGTATGGGCAGGAAAATGGTTTGGAGGCCACACTTCCTCTTGAATGAATAATCGCGTTTTCAGCAGCATATTACTCGTACATTGAAAGACCTGGAATCAGACTCCCCTATTTCTGATACATCACCATTGGTTTAGCGGGACATGATGAAGGCGGTGGTAAGGGGGAAAATAATAAGCTATGCATCGAATAAAAAGAGGATTAATAATAAAAAAAATGGATAGAATTGACTCAAATGATAGAGACATGGGAAGAGAAGCATAAGGCCAATCCTGGAGATGCAAAGGTGTTGGGTGAGTTAATTAAGGCTCAAGAAGCTCTGCAGGCTTTTGATAAAAAAGTGGAGGGCATCTTAAGGTTCTCTAACCAAAAGTATTATGAGGGTGGGGCTAGGGCATCGAAGTTGTTGGCTATCCAGCTTAGAAAGGCACAAGCTACTAGATGTATACAAAGTATCGGGAACATAGACCATCCTAGTCAGAAGTGGACAAAGCACCTTGATATCACAGCACAATTTCAGCTGTTCTATGAGAAAGTATATAGGGAAGTCAAACAACCACAGGTGGTGGTACAGGAAATGGAGGAGCTCCTCCGGACGCTGTCCCTCCCCAAGCTTACCTTGGTGGATCAGAATGCCCATTCAGCTCCCATTACTGAGCAAGAATTATATTCAGTGATCAATAAATTACCGGCTGGTAAATCCCCGGGCCCTGACGGGTACCCAGTAGTTTTTTTCAGGACCTTTAAGAAGCTGTTGGTGCCCAAGTTGAAATTGATTATGAACTCTATTCTAGAAGAGGAGCAACTTCCACAATCGTGGACGGAGGCCCTAATTTCAGTCATTCCCAAGGTAGGGAAACCGGCTGATGCATGTGATTCGTATAGGCCAATTTGGTTATTGAACCAGGATTTTAAGTTCCTAACCAAAATAATGGCCAACAGGCTGCAACGATGCATTGAGCGGCTTGTTCATCCTGACCAAGTCGGCTTCATACCACATCACCACCTCTCAGACAATATCAGAAGATTATTAACTATAATAACAGCCCAAGTAGAAACCAATACCCCCCAAGCAGTGCTTTTTCTCAATGTAGAGAAAGCGTTCGACCATATTAATTGGACTTATATGAAGGAAATATTATTACATATGGGAATAGGAGGTAATTTCCTAAAATGGATCATGCTAGCTTACCAAAATCCATCCACCAGGGTTAGAGTAAATGGGACAGTATCAGAGGTTTTTAAGGTTAGTCGGGGCATGAGGCAGGGTTGCCCCCTGTCCCCGCTGCTGTTTGCCCTAAGTATTAAGCCTTTTGGCCCAAGCTATAAGACAAGATAATAACATAGAGGGGATTAAAGTAAATGGGGTAATGAATAAAGTCTCGCTGTATGCAGATGACACTTTAATTTATATAAATAATCCAGAGTCATCTCTCCCCCAACTTTTGCAACTCCTGGGTAGATTTGGGAGAATTTTGGGATTTAAGGTGAATGAGACAAAATCTGAGATGCTGATGATAAGAAAAGGGGAAGGGGGAAGCCGGATGGCCAGCTGGAGCTCTCCTTTCTCCATGGCCAAAGATAAGATAAGATACCTGGGAGTACAGATACCTACTAAACTTTCAAAGTTACATACGTTCAATTATGGAGCTCTCAAACAGCAGGTCTTTGCGGACTTGAATCACTGGCAGGACATGCCACTGACTCTTTATAACAGAGTGGAAACAGTTAAGATGAATGTATTACCCAGATATCTATTTCTGTTCATGAATATCCCAATCCCATTCACACGAGGAGAATGAAAGGAGTTGAGACAGAGACTGAGCAAATTTATTTGGGCTGGACGACGCCCCAGAAAGAGATGGTAATTGTTGTCGGAGGCCAGGGATAGGGGAGGCCTAGCGGTCCCACATTTTTATAATTACTATCTGGCAGCCCAGATGCTACCAATATTGCACATGATATCCCCGGGCCATAGGGTTAGCTGGGTAGAGATGGAGCATAATGCACTTCCAGAGACACCGCTCAATTATTTGGTATGGTCAGCTCATAGACCAGACCTAAATAGAATTAAAAATAGGTGGACTAAGCACACCCTAGAATCTTGGCTTTGGGCACGACAGAAATGGGAAATCCCGACACCGGTATGGCCTTACATACCCTTAGCATATTTGCCCCATTTCCCCCTGAATAAAACAGGCAGTAGTCTTTTAAATTGGAAAAGGCAAGGACTGACTCATCTTACCCAATTCTTACAGGGAAATGTTCTGAGGAGCTTCACAGATCTGCAACAGGAGTTCAACCTTCCAAAGCAAGATTTCTATAAATACTTGCAGGGTAGACACTACATTGAGACAAGGGTGGGCTTGACAGCCCTATCCAGCCCCATAATACCACCCCTGGTAGGAAAATTTCGGAAAGCACAAACCAGAGAGCTGAGAGGGTTCACTTCCTACATCTATAAGGCGTTACAGGAGGGAGAGGGTATTTTACAGACCCAACATATACAAAAAAAGTGGGAGGATGAGCTAGACATACAGTTGTCGGAGAGGAGTGGGGTAAGATTTGGTTGGGGGTGAGCAAGACATCCAACTCCCCTATATGGAGGGAACACCATTGAAAAGTGGTGAGCAGATTTTTTATAACCCCGACAGTGTCCCAATATTATACAATACCCCCCTCTGATAGCTGTTGGAGGAACTGTGGGGCAAGAGGCTCAATTACGCATATTCTTTGGGGGTGCTCATCCCTTGCCAATTATTGGAGCGAGATAATTCAGGCTATTAAAGAGATATTCCATCTCGAGGCAAATATGGGTCCGGAGCATGTAGTATTAGGCCTCCCACCACCTGAGATGAGGTTGAATGCCCAAAAGTACTTATTTTACATTTTGATAACAGCAGCCTCAAAGACAATTACACAGCATTGGCTCACCACAGATCCCCCAACTTTAGCTCAATGGGTAAAAAATGTGAATCATGTTAAGGAGGCTGAAGGAGCCACATCACGTCTGAGGTTGATGACAGATAAATTTAATTCCAGATGGTTACCTTATTATGATTTTATAGAAAGTCGTACCGGTACTCCGGTGCTAGAACAGTATATACTTCCATGGTAATAAGAAGTGGATGAGGAGGACTGCCACCACAGCTGCCTTCACCCCCTCCCCCAGGGCAACAGGGTTGGATGCTGTCGATTGGAGGCAGCATAATTAAAATACCCAGGATGCCAGGCTCCTATTAAATGACATGGTAAGGGGCCTTTGATAGGGAATCAAGTTGGTATGGACCTCTTAATATATAATATAACTTTAAAATTATAAATCTATAACTTTGCACACAAAAAAATGTCATGCATTTAGTTTTCCTTTTTTTTTTTTCCCTTGTTTGTTATGTTCGACGGTTTCTCTCCTTTGGATTATGTCCCTTTTCCTTTTTTCCTTTTTGTTTTGTGTGTCTTCTTTGAGATCACTGTTTAAATGGTATGTTAACTACAGTATGTGATATGAATATCCCACCTTAGGATCACTGAATTTCTGGATATAATACCAGCTCTCTCAAGGGACAATAGAGTGAGAGTGAATAGTGGGCACTTTCAGTTGCAGAACTGATCTTTGCGGACAATCAGTCAGTCAATAGAAACAAGGAACTGACCTGTGTTTGTATAGCATATGGTTATGATGGATTTATATATAATCAAGACATCCTTGTACTAAATAATACATATTGACAATTCATTCTTAATACTTAACCTAGGGATATGCTCTCTCTGAATGTGAAAGGTTGTATGCAGAGATATGTACTGTACAATGTACTGTATATGAAATACCAATAAAAATACTTGGTAAGTTCAAAAAAAAAAAAACTTGTTGTGCACATTCTAAAAGTTGTTGTACACATTCTAAAAGTTATTCTGCACATTCTATAATGAGTATTCATCAGCTCTGCAATCATCACCACCTGAATGGAGCAAACAGAGCTGTTCAAAGAAACAAACATGGCAGTGCCACTTACCGAGCAGTTCAGCGAGACGGTTTGGACACACCAAGTGCCTATTTTTTGAGATATGCTGGGGTTTTTTATCCATTCATTTAGCTGCTTGATGCTCTCACAGTCAGGCTGAAGGGTAGCACAGATTCAAAAGTATTCACTGCTAGCATCATTCATGGTCCTAATTTGCATATCTCATTACCATGACCATACTTTGGTGAATTGGAGTTTTGTCATTTCACGATTGGAATTCATTTCCATGACTTTACAGAGTGAAATGGAATTGTCTGTTTGTTCTGATACCAACCCTGTAGCCAACTTCATAAAATCATGTGCTAGCAAGAAGTGAAGTCACAAAAACTGTAAACAGTGCAGGCCAAATACTGCAGTACTGTGCTATGGTTCTGACAGGATGGCACGGGTTGTCCAGTGCTAACACATTTGGTTGGGCAAAATGTTACTATATTCAAAAGTGATATGCAAATGAGCCTACTTAGGCAGTCCATGAGCAAACAGCTACGTTAGCATGTCATTATGACCTGATTTGCATGCATTACCATGTGGATTGCCTGACTCTATTGCAGGGTGCACACAGCTCCACCTGTAGGTCAGACTGGAATTACAGGTCAGTAGCTGCAGGCTGGGTCTGCTCACAGCATCACCTGTAGGTCATACTGGATCAACATGTCAGTAGCTGCAGACTACGTTTGTACACAGCAGCAGAGACTATTGTGCCCCAGGGAACTAGTACCACAGGCACAGGTGGTTGTGCTGCTTGCCATGGACAGATTGTAGTCCCTGCTAAACTGCATCACAGATGTTACAGCAACAAAGTGGCCAGTATGGTGAGGGACACAGCAATGACTATGGTGTGTCAGGCATAAATGACTGCTGCTGTCCACACAGTGACAGGCCCAGCTGGCAAGTGTGTTCTGGCAGTGGACACCGTCATGCTGTCCCGTGACTCACATATGCTGTGCCACTGGCATGGGATACTCACAGTAACATGCACATGGCTGGCCATGTGTGCCACGGTGTCTATACAGATGAGCAGTATGTGCCTGTGGGGGGTGACACATACCATCAGACAGGCACACTGGTATTGTGGTATTCCTGTCACTGGAATATGTGCACTGTGTGGATGGTCCCAGGCTTGTGGTAGCACCTACAATGTGGCGCAGCCTGCCCACCTGTGCACCCTCCCCTCAATGTCCTCTGTTCCCCCAGTACTGCATGTGTGTGCTGGATTGTGTTGGTGTACACCAAGGGAGGGACTGGAGGTATGTGCTGTATGGACGCACTGCCATGGTGTCCACTGGGTGCTGGGGCACTCATTAATGCCTGGCAGGGTTGGGACCAGAGCCAGATGATGGTAATGTGGACAGTACTGTCTGTGTGCAGCATGTCTCTTCTAATTATGTCTTATTTCTATTTGTATGTATCACTTTGTTGACCAGGTATGCACACTGGGCCAAGGCCCATTTGCAGGAATGACATGGAACCACTACATGTGTGGCTGAGATGATACAGTGTACAATAAATACATACAATGGACAACACCACACAATTCACAGATATCAACTTAGTATCACATTAAAAACAATTACAAATAGTTTGTTGCTGCAAGTGAGATTTTAGCTCAGTTTCATAATTTACATGATTGTGAGCTTCTAAGCAATGTTGAGGCATTGTATTCCACAGTTTGGGTACCTGTGCATATGGAGTGGCCAGGGTGGGCATACACCCACACTGCCTCCTCATTGGCTGCATACAGCCTTGTGCCCTGTTGCTGCTATGTCCATGCCCCCCATCCTGGGTTTGCCCAGAGTTAGAACTACCTTTTCATAGGTGGTAATTTGTGCTATGCTACGTTGTGCCAATGCACATTGCACGGCACTATACTGTAGTTTTGAATATACCATTGCACCTGTATGCATGTCCCCGCCCCCTCACTTTGCACTGTGCATACATTATCTTTTAGCATTGGTGCTAACACGTTGCGCTGGTGCTATTTGGCCTTTTGAATGTAGCAGTCTGGCACAGATGTGGTGCAATCATGGCAGAATCGGTTTGTGCCCAGCATAGTGTTTTCAATATCTGGCCCCTTATTTATAAACATGCGTGCTAAATTTCAGAGTTACTTTTTAAGGAGCTACTTTCACCTCAGGTCAAGCAACTCATGGCAAGGAGCTGCCTGTCCCAAAGACCTAAATTGCACATATGTGGAACATTCTTAGTCAAGCATTAAGTAGATATTTAAAATACAATATCCGCAATTTCACTTATGCATCGTTGAAAGCTGCCAAGCACCCACCACAGCCCCACCCCTAAAAATAGCATTTTGATGACACTAAGTAGGAAATGGCCACAGGGCTACTAATGGGTATAGATAGTTACCGGGAGTGACAATACCTTCTAAATGCATATAATTTATTTTGTGGGCACTTAAACATGTTAAGGGGGGTAGTATTATTTTATATACCCCCTTAATGCCTGCAAAATAAACTATATGCATTTAGAATGTGTCACTGCCCCGAGTAACTATCTATAGCCATTAGTAGCCCTGCAGCCCCTTTCCTACTTAGTGTAATCATAACGCAATATTTAGGGGTGGTGCTGCAGTGGGCGCTCGGTGGATTTCACTTATACAGAAGTGAGATCACAGGTATTGTAATTTAAATATCTACTTAATGCCTGAATGAAAAAATTCCAAATATGTGCGATTTAGGTCCTCGAGCAGGCAACTGCTTGCCATGAGTACCTGACCCAAGGGCATAAAGGTGTCAGCTGATCTTTAAGCAAGTGGCTTCCTCAGCTGCCAGACTAAATTACAAGGCTGGCACTCAGTCCCTAATAGACTGGATAGTCACTTTGAGACCAGATCATATCCATCAAGCCCATCCTTTATCCTGTAGCTTGAGTGACCATTCTCCGCATGTCTGCTATTGAAGTGCTCACAGGCCTTGTTCCCCTCCTCTATGTGTAACCTCCAGATCCATTTATAATCTAAACATTAGTAAATTCAGGAATGCTGTTTCACAGATTGGCTCATCTTCTTTGCATGCCATCCCCTCATTAGATGCGATGTTGGATTATATTATGCATGACTTTAACATGGTTTATAATGACTTTTCCCCATCCGTCACTTACAGTGTGTACTAAAAATAGAGGTCAGGAATAGATCACCCAATACAGGAGAGAGACAGGACCTGGAAAGCTTTTAGGAAACAATGTCAGATCCAGCATTGCTTGAATATAAAAAAACTAACAAATAAATGTAAGCAACTGGTTAAGAACACAAAAACAGAACAATATTTAGACTCCCATTTTCAGTTTTTAAACAAGCAACAAGCAACAGGCTAACTGGCAAATACTAAATAATCTCATAGGAAAGACCAGTTACACAGCAATACCACTCCTGACTACTGAACAAGGTACCCTGTCAAATCTGATTGAAATTGCCATAGAGCTCAATACCACCATTTGTAGAGTCACACAACTTGCTCTATTGGTTGAGCTGTCAGATCCTGAGCAGATTGGGACTAGCTGAGGTGAGTCAGATGCTGGTTTTAAGTCTAGATCACTGACTGTAGATAAAACTTTAAAGTACTTCATGCATATGAACGTAAAAACTAGAACAGGACTGGACCATATTGATCTAAAACTCCTGTCTTTGGCTCGTAATATACAGGCTAATACTCTATGCACTTTGTACAACCATTCGTTAGTTACTGGTGAGGTCCCAAGATTGTGGGAGTTGACAGCCGTGGTCCCTATTTTTAAATTAGGTGAACACAACCTGACCAAAAACTGTTAACCAATATCTTTCTGCCCCATTGACCAAGGTCCTTGAGAGGATTGTTTTGGGACAATTTAAGTAGTTCCTGTATACTGGCAATTTGCTAACACCTTGCCACCATGTTTTTTTGAGATGATCACAGCACACTCACAGCTGTGCTTGAAGTCACTCATGATCTTCATGGGGTCTTGGGTAAACAGAGAGTCAGTCAGTGTGCTATTCCTAGATCTTTTGAAAGCATTTGATCTGGTGCACCACACTTGCCTGCTTACCACACTTTGAGCCTTTGATCTATCTGTATCTGTGGTATCCTGGTTATGGAATTACTTGACTGACAGATCTCAGTCAGTCTCTTTGAAGTCATTTTCTTTTCCACTTATTACATTCACTAGCAGAGTACCCCAGGGTTCAATCCTGGGGCCTGTTTAGTGTTTTCTTAAATGATCTAGCTGCTATTTTGCATAGCGCTGAATCCTGTATTATGTACATGGCTGTTATTCCTTTGTACAAAAGGGCTTCTAATGTCAGAGACATAACCAGATGTTTGTAGCCTAACTTCGAAGTGTTACAAAAATGGGTATTAAAAATGGCCTTCTACTGAACGTTGGTAAAACCAAGTATATGAATTTTGGAACAAAACAAATTCAAGGCTCTACTGCCCCCCCCCCCAACTTAAGTAAAGATTTGAGTGCCACCTTTGTTGAGTGAGTGGATAGTTTCAAGTATCTTGGTTTTACTAAGGACCAGACTCTCTCTTTTAAAGAACATCTCCACACTGGTTAAGTTGGTGCATGCAGCAGAGATGGAAGAGGCTGAACTGGAGGACTCAGGAGATGACTGACTTTCTCTATGGACCCCAAACTAGCAATTTGTGAGTATTCTGAGTGAATATACATTCATTTTATCTCCTCAGCCTGTTGTTCCAGTTGCTCCTGGAGCGATTGAACTCAAACATTATACTTAGTTTGCTGGTGGTGGGGATTTGGTGCTGTTAGTAAGTTTCAGTTGAGTAATATGGGTGAGGTAATCTTTATTTCTTGGCAGTGGTAGAATGTGGGTTTTATAAAATGTCAACAATAAGTGATATGTATACTGTGTTTCTCCGTGGCGGGATTTGGGGATGGATTATACTGCACAAAATGGTGGCTATCATTCAAATGACCACATGGAGACTTGTGTTTTCACTTTCATGCCTGAATGAATGCTATCAAGAATCCCACTGGAAATATGCAGACTATAGTCCTATACATTTTCTTTCGAATAAGACACTGGTCATTAAAATATTTTAGCCGTGTACATTGTCCACTAATGTATGCTTACTACCATTTTTAACATACATGATGAATTTACCTTTCATACATTACTCAGTAAGGAGAATGCTCCATCAACTGTTCAATTTTCAAACCCATTTTCAATCAATCAATCAATCAAAATCTTTATTTATCCAGGCAGGCACCATTGGGAAAGGCTCATTTGCAAGGTGGACCTGGTCATGAATACATCAAAGTACAGTATAGAAGCAAGTATACAAAAAGCAATAATATACAAGGAAGAAAAAGTATATTCAGTGTATGCAGTACAATACAAGGTTGAAATAAATAAAAAAAAGCATTATTTTACAATTGAAGAAGTCAGCAGACGTACAATCAACCATAGGCATACAGGGGTTATAAGCAGAGATCTTTTGTGGTTTGCGATTTCCCAATAATATTAACGTGGATATTTTTAATAGTTCTTTGATTCTTTAGTAATGGTCTCTCAGGATGCTATTTTACGAAAGTTAACTATGTTTAGAATTATATGGGAAAATTAGTGGCATATAGCCTTGTATGGTAAGTGGGAATTTCACCTGACTAATCCTTACAATACTTCCCAGGTGAACTCTGATCTGTATTAGCACTCTACAACCATTTGGAGTATATATTCTAGTAGTCCCCTTATATAATAACTAATGGAATGGATCACGTTCATTCTCCTTGTTAAGAGAAGGTGTGTGTAAAGAAACTTGGTAACATTTTGGATAATATGCTTGTAAGGTGTTCTTGCAAACTCATAATTAAAAAGTTTTAAAAAGTCAGTACACACCTTGGTCAGTTTTTTAGGCTAAAAAGTTGTTTGTCCACTCACTGTTAGATAGTCTTGGCTTAGACCCTACCACTGTCATTACTGGATTATGGGCTTCCAGTCTGTCACTGCTAATGTTACTGACTTGCAAAGAGTTAACGTTTTATAAATTCTATACAGAGTACAGAAGCATAGTCTACCAACATGACAACCAAACCACCTTAGCTAAATTAGATACACCCTACAATAAACTCATAAGATTTGCCCTTCAGTAGGTTGTATCTATGACCAGCACCACTGTACGATCTACATGGAATTAGAGTGGGACTCATCAGAAACCAGAAGGAAGACGTCAAGGGCAATCACAGCCTTCAAACTAAACATGGGTCTCTTTAAGGATCATGAGGTTGAGGGGTTGGAGTCTCCTGAATCCACCCACAACTTGAGGGAGGTAAAAAAACAGAGGTTATACACTTCCCAAAATAGCAACTGCATTTGGGGAAATGAGAACTAGCTGGTGGGTAACAAAGGCATGGAATGCCCTGGACCCAGACATTAGAAAAGCCCCGACAATCATGTTTAAAACAATGTTGGACCAGCACTTAGAGGGTAGATGTACCTGTTACTGAAACCAACTGGCTTGGGTTGAGAGCAAACATTGGCTATTACTGTGTCTTGTAACAAAAACTTATATACCAATAGTATCCCAGATACATATCCTGTCTTGACTGTAACTATGTCTGATGTGAGAAATAACTGATCTATTGTTATGACTAGCTTGTACCAACATCAGTTATGTTTGCTGTCCCTCGTCTAACTTTGTAAACAAAATGCAGAACAACTTTGTAAACAGGGCCGTGACAGGTCCTAACAGTTCTATCCGGTTGAAAAATAAGTAAAGAAATAATAATATGCAGAGTGGTCCTAGCTTCTCTGTCCAGCCCCCACAGCTCTTCTGTGTATTTCCCCCTCCTCCCCCATTATAGGGGATGTTCCTTATTTCAGTTAGCAGATTGAGCTGTATGTCCCTCTTCCTTAGTTCCTCATTATTACCCTTCTTTCACTACCCCATCACCCTATTTCCCTTAGCTCACCCCCTAGTATCCCTCACCCTGATGCCTTCCACTGTACCTATGCCAATATCCCGTCATCCTTCTAGCTTAATGCGGCCTGATCCTGGCTTCTGGTTCTGGTCCCTTGGACTTCAACTTATTCACTCCAACTGGGTTACTACCCTTCACTCGCCACTCTTCCCTTCCCTGCCCCCTGATGTATATGTCCTCATGCAGTACTAGAAATTGGCTCCCTTGGATCACACTTCACTACTTTAGCTATATATGGATATTGAAATTGGTATATGATTCTCCCACGATATTCCCTTTGTGTATGTTTATAACCTGTTGCACCTTATTGCTTATGTATTGTTAGTGCATTGTGATCATGTGTGCTTATATATATACACCTATGTATGATTCTTCCCTTTTGTATGCGACCTTGTTATACCCAGGACCATCTTGCAAATGAGCCTCGCTCAATGATGTTCACCTGGATAAATAAAGATTTTGATTGATTGATTGTTGCCTCCAGCCCCAGATTTTTTCATCACTGCCCTCTTTATAAACACCTTGGCTGGCCTTCTTTTCACTCGCGCATTACTTATTTTGTCTTCATCTGTTTTAGATATTTCCTAAAGGGCTCATTAGACTTTTGATTATGGCTGATGCTAACCCCAGTGCTGGCTTCTTGAGTACTAGAGCAGCTTATAGTCTTTCATAAGACACCCACTCTTCCACTCCTCCCTGGGCCAATGTTCTTGTATTTATAAAGCCATTACACTCTGGAACAATGTACCTGCTTCATTACACTCTGACAGTTTGCAGAATATGTTAAAAATGGTGATTAAAAATACTGTTTGTATTTGTTTATGTGTAAGTGTTATGTCACCTGCTTACTGAGTACATTGATGTATTGCATATTTTACTGTTGCTCTTCTGTACATTGATGTATTGCATATTTTACTGTTGCTCTTGTGTACATTGGTGTATTGCATATTTTACTGTTGCTCTTGTGTACATTGATGTATTGCATATTTTACTGTTGCTCTTGTGTACACTGATGTATTGCATATTTTACTGTTGCTCTTGTGTACATTGATATATTGCATATTTTACTGTTGCTCTTGTGTACATCTCCAGGTCACCTTTGAAAATGGGCATCTAATGCTCTTGGGTCCTAACCGGTTATCGAAGTACAAATACAATTAAAATAAAAATATAAAACGTGTTTTTCTTCACTTTTTAAAAACAGGTCAGGCACACATCTAATTACTAGATAACACCCCATTCCCAAAACTACCAAACTCTCTCATGCTAATTGGTGCCAAAAAATTCATCCATCCCTACCCTCCCAACTGACATATTAAACAATACACACATGCATTTGTGCATATATACACACTCACACTGCTGCTAAGAGTTATTTGAAGAGAACACTACAATACTTTTTCCATGCTGAAATGAAAGACAGCAATCTGTTGACAGCTTAATTGTCAGCTTTCTTTTCAAGAACAGAAACTGGGATTTGCAGATCTCTTTGTATTACTCAATGGAGACCATCCATTTCAGCAAGTTTATGTAAGTGTGTGTGGGCAAGGAAAGAGAAGATCAATATGGCAACTGGGAGGGTAGGAGTGGGTGAAAAGTTTTGGAGCCACTTTACAGGACAGACCTTCTCAATTTCAGAAGGAGATTGGGTAAGTTATTTTACCAGTGAGTAAGAGTGTCTGAGACATTCTTAAAAAAAAAAAAACAATTATGTTTTAAATAATGCATCCAGTTATGCATAACCTGTTATTTTTCTGTGTTATGAAAGTGGAGGCAATGAAGGGGCTAATTATCACAGCAATGACTTGAAGAGTTTCAGGGGCATAACATGACAGTTATGTTAGGGATCTGTAACTCATCAAAAATTAATTTACTTACTTGTCTTACTGCTGTGCATATGGGACAGTCTTATAAATAAATAAGTCAGTATTTGAAGATATTCTTTAAAGCAAAGAGTATTAATATAGATAGTAAAGTGTATAGCTGCTCCAGCAGATAAGTGCGGGGAAAATTTAAATGGCTGGCTGACAGTTTTTTTCTTGGAATGCTCAAAATTGTAGACAGATGTTTTCCCCAGTTCAGGTATAGATCTACTGTATGTTCTTATGATAAGACTCCAACTTCACGTTTTTCAGCAGTTAATGTAAAGGTCTTGAATGAATGTGTGTAAGCCAGTTAGAGTATGAGTGTCTGTCTGCCATTTATATAATATATAATACTCCATCTATAATATATAATATATACTGTGTTAAACTGAAGAAGGGCATGTTTGTTCCTTAATGGTGCAAGCACTAGTATATTCTGGCCATTAATGCTATTCAGTGTATTTATCATCTTACATAACATTGGTATATCACTTTTTCAAGTTTCTCAACTATCAATATAAAGTTTTTATCAATTTATAGCAAAATGACTCTACCATCCATACTGTATATTTATATGCAGCCTTACTGTTGATGTATTGTGTCTGTACATCTTTCATATATCAACATATGGAAAAATTTAATGTTAGTGGATTGGTAGTGGGTTAAGGGGATCAGACGGCTCAGTGGTCTGGTAACAGGTTAATGAGCCTTCACCTGTAGGTCACAGTTTCAAATCCAGCACAGGACGGTAGTGGTCGAAAGTCATTATCACCTGAGGGCTGTTCAGTGGCCTATGTGAAATGAGTTATGGTGGCCTCAGTCCAGTTCCCAGTGAGCAGGTGTCTACACCACAAAACCACTGACACAACTGGCATTAACTGGCACCCTTGTTGGTAGTCTCACATAATAGGCAAAGGACTGACTAGCATGAAGTCTGAAATACCCTCTCAACTATGTGGTGGCCCCTCCATGGCAGGGTTGAGGCACACTGGCAGAGCAGGGTGGGAAAACTTGCACTATGATTGCCTGTGCTGTACCTGTGGATAAGTAGCGGACTTCAGGTTCCATTGCTGTCAATCCAGCACCTTTCCCAAGCATTAAATTCACGCACAGAAAAATAAAAACAAAACAAAAAGAAAAAACGTAAAAAAAAAAAAATAAAAGGTACATTTTCAAACTTTATTCTGAACGTAGGTTTCATTTCAGCCTATTTCATGATGATAAATGCCACTGCTAGAGTGGCAGCTACTCCCATGGCTCCTGAACGCTGATTATAAGACCAGGGTTGGCTACACATCTCACAAAACTGTTGTCACTCCCCAGTCCACTCTGCTCAATAAAGCTCCAGGCTTTTGCAATGCCAATGGATTGATCTTGGCTCTATTTCATTTATATCAAGGAAGCCTTCAAGGTCTCCACTTTGTCCATAGCACAATTTATGCTAGTCTTGGAAACACTAAATAACTATTAAGAGAGTCTGAAAATACAGTGGGCATTGCATACAGTAGGATATAAATGCTTTCAAACACTGTGATTTGCAGATGGCATGTTAATGATGTTTGGGGATTTGGGTCAGTCACTGGAGGAGGCAGTGAAGGTTTTCCTTGATATATGAAATCAGATGTCAGGTCTGAAAATAACATGGACTAAAATGTTTATTATGTTCTTAGTAGGTAAGGATAACCCCAAACCTCCAGAAAATTTGAGAATCACTTATGGTCATTAGCAGCAGTGCACCAAAGAGAGCAAATTCAGGGCTCAACAAGGGAGGAAACCCTGCTGAATCTGGTGCTCACTAACAGTGAAACAATTCAAAATGTAACATTCCTGGAACCACTTGGTTCCAGCTGCCATAGAATGGCAACATTGGAGGTCCATATGGGGGCACTCAAAGGGGCTAATGAAATTAGGGTATGGGACTTCAAAAAAGTGGACCTTGACAAAAAAGATAACAATTGGAAGAAAGCGGGAAAGACATAGGGAAGGTAGAGGGAACAGAAGAAAAGTGGGAAGTATTTAAAAAGGAAGAGATAGAGGCAGCAGATAGATCAGTTGCTAAAGTATCAAAAGGAAAAAGAGCAATGGGGCCAATGTGGTTCACAGCAGATGTAAAACTGGCAGTAAGAGCCAAAAGGAGGGCATTCTCAAAATATAGGGGAAGCCAAATGGGGAAGCCAGAAAAATGTACCAGGAGCCAAAAACAGCACTGAGCAGGAAGGTGAGGGAGGCCAAGACAGAGACAGACCTCCAGATGGCACTGGGTGTAAAAAAGTAAAGTGGCTAGGATTCGTGAAACCTCCTCCCCCACCCAGGGACCACCAGGGCCAATGCCACTACCTCAGAGGTTGCCAAGGAAGAGGAGAGGCTGGACCAGGGTGGGCTCAGGAAGGGAGAGCATGGTGAAACAGAGTTTCATCCCTCCAGCTGTACCTCTCCACAATTCATTAACTCTTCTGGTGGATAGTGGTTCCTCTATGGAGGCAACTGTAGTGGGGACCAAGAAGGATGCTGGGAACCTTCACAAAGGAGACCCACAGGAGGGTGGCATGGGACCCCACAGGGGAAGGAAACAACTCCTGGTGGAGGACTCAATCATTAGGGGGGTAGAAATGGAGAAGGAAAGGGAGAGAGAGGTAAGGTGCCTTCCTGGCACCACGGCTTGGAGGGACAGGAAGAAAATCCTCAGGATTGTGGGAGGAGCTGCATGAGGGAGGGAGCTGGATGTCATTGTCCACCTAGGGACAAATGACCTGGCTAGGAATGGGATCAGAGCAGTGCAAGAGGAGTTTGTAGAGTTGGGGAGGGGCTTTAAACAAGTAGCGCATATGATAACCTTCTCGGAGGTGCTGCCTGTCTATGGCAAGGGTGATGCTAGGGCACTCCTCACCAGGGAATTCAATGAGTGGTTGAAAAACTGGTGTGGAGCTCAGGGTTTTGGCTTCATTGGGGACTGGGGAGCCACCTGGAGAGATGCAGACCTATACTGGTGTGATGGTCTGCATCTGTCCGGGGGGGGACCAGGATCCTAGGTGAGAGGTTTAAATGCTTCATTGGCAAGCATTTAAACTAGCCATGGGAGGAGGCACTGAAAAGGAGCAGGGAAATCCCAACCTCCCCCCACAAACATGGTAATTAGTGAGGTAAACACCAAGGCAGAGAAGTTATTAGGGAGCAGGACAGAGGTAAATGTAAAAAAAGGCAAAGGCAATAAGGACAGGAATGGGGCTAAAAGGGGTATGGCTATCAAAATGTGGAGGGTGATGAGTACCAATGCCCATAGTCTGTGCAACAAGCTCCCTGAACTAGTGGCCTTGATGGAAGAGGGTTGTCTGGATATTGTGGCAGTCACAAAGCATGGTACACAGAGAACCATGACTGGGATGTCAACATACCAGGATACACAATCTACAGGAGGGACAGGGAGGGTAAAGAGGAGGAGGAGTAGCTCTCTATGTAAAGGAAGGGATCAAAGCAACAGAACTAAAGAGTAAACAGGGAGCAGATAAGGCACTCTGGGTCACCCTGGAGACAGGAAATGGCACCACAATCCACACGGGGGTTGTATACAGACCCCCATCTCAAGGGGAGGGAATGGACAAGGAAATGATAGAAGGCTTCCTTAGAATGGCAGAAAAAGGGGAGATATTGTTGATGGGAGACCTGAATATGCCAGATGTTAACTGGAGCATCTTTGTTGCCGGCACATCCAAGAGCAGGGTCATTCTTGATGCCCTACAGGGGGCATGCCTCAGACAGCTAGTATTGGAACCCACTCAGGACTGGAGGGAGCAATCTTAGACCTGGTACTCTCAAATGGGGATGGAGAAAGAATCTCAGATTTAGAAGTGGGTAGCCATCTGGGAACAAGTGACCACCAAACAGTGTGGTTCACGATAAACACAGCCATACAATCAAGCCATACAAAAGCAAGAGTATTGGACTTTAGGAAGGCTGACTTTGGGAAATTGAGAGAGTGCCTTAGTAAAGTACTAGCAAACAGGCAAGAAGGAGGGGTGGAGGAACAATGGGGAGTAATCAAAACAGCCATCACAGAGGCAACAAGCCTTTGTGTAAAGCAAATCAATAAAACACAATGAAGGAAAAAACCGCTATGGTTCTCAAAAGAGGTGGCAGGGAAGGTTAAGGAGAAAAGGACAGCATTCAGGAAATATAAGGAAACACAGAAGGAGCAGGACAGAGAACTTTAACAGTTAAAGCAGAAAGAGGCTGGGAAGGCAGTCAGAATAGCAAAGGCCCAAACTGAGGGAAGGATAGCCAATTCTGTTAAGAAGGGGGATAAGACCTTTTATAGGTACACTAGGGAGTGAAGAAAGACCAAAGGAGGGATACTGAGGCTTAATAAAGGGGAGGGAATGTGGGTAGAGGGGGACAGTGAAAAAGTAGGGATACTGAACTGAATATTTCTGCTCAATATTCACAAAGGAAGAGGAGGGGTGGTACCTAAACCAAACAAGAGAAACACTCTGAAGATGGGGGTCGATACCAGTCCATTTACAGAAGAAAGGGTTCTGAAAGAACTAATAAAATTGAAGGTGGACCAAGCAATGGGGCCTGATGGGATTCACCCAAGAATTCTAAAAGAACTAAGGGTAGAACTAGTGACACCACTGACTACTCTCTTTAACAAATCATGGGAGGATGGGTTGGTACCTGAGGACTGGAGGAGGGCAGATGTGATTCCTCTTCACAAAAGTGGGAGCAAGACAGAGGCAGGAAACTACAAACCAGTTAGTTTGACCTCAGTGGTAGGGAAAATGATGGAATCACTTCTGAAGGAAAGAACTGTTGAGTACCTAGAGGCCAGTGGGCACAGGACCCAAGGCAGCATGGATTCACGATGGGAAGATCGTGTCAGATGAATCTAATAGATTTATTTGACTGGGTGACCAAAGTAGTAGACCAGGGAGGGGCTATGGACATGGCCTACCTAGATTTTTGCAAGGCATTTGATACAGTCCCACACAAAAGATTAATACACAAGCTAGCTAGCCTTGGAGTGGGTCCCAAGGTGGTAGCCTAGATAAAAAATTGGCTAGACAACAGGACGCAAAGGGTAGTAGTAAATGGAGTACACAGTGAAGAAAGGAGGGTTACTAGTGGGTACTGCAGGGTTCAGTACTGGGACCAGTCCTTTTTAATGTCTTTATAAGTGATATTGCAGAGGAACTGGAAGGAAAAGTATGTCTCTTTGCAGACGACACAAAGATCTGCAACAGGGTTGATACACAAGATGGAGTGGAAACGATGAGAAGGGACTTGGCAAGGTTAGAGGAATGGTCAAATGTATGGTAGCTCAGATTCAATGCAAAGAAGTGCAAGGTAATGCACATGAGAAACAAAAACCCAGGGGAAGAGTACACAATGGGGGTGAGAAACTGACAACAGTAAAAATGGAAAGGGACCTGGGGGTAATTATATCAGATGACCTAAAGGTGGGCAAGCAATGTGAGAAGGCAGTAAGGAAGGCTGGGGGGATACTGGGATGCATAGGAAGAGGCATCAATAGTAGAAAACAGGAAGTTGTTATCCCTCTGTACAGACAGTTGGTGAGACCCCATCTGGAGTACTGTGTGCAGTTCTGGAGACCCCATCTCTGCAAAGACATAGATAGAGTGGAGGCTGTCCAGAGGAGGGCAACCAAAATGGTGCAGGGTCTGCACCAGAAGACATATGAAGAAAGACTAAAGGAGCTTAATATGTATACCCTTGAGGAAAGAAGGGAGAGAGGGGACATGATAGAAACTTTCAAGTACCTCAAGGGAATCAACAAAGTCCAAGAGGGTAGCATCTTTCAGAAAAAGAGATGTGCAAGAACAAGGGGGCACAATTTGAAGATAGAGGGGGGATGGCTCAGAGGTAATGTGAGGAAGTATTTTTTCAAGGCGAGGGTTGTGGATGCTTGGAACAGCCTCCCTAAGGAAGTCATGGAGTCAAGAACAGTGGGGAAATTCAAGAATGCATGGGACAGACATAAGGCAGTCCTAGTGGGGGGTAGGAGGAAGTAAGCTGTTGGTTAACTAGGATCTGCAGCTTATCTGTTAGGTAGGAAAATGGGCAGACTAGGTGGGCCAAGCGGTCCTTATCTGCCGTCAAATTCTATGTTTCTATGTTTCTATGATGGGCGGGTACGAAAATACCCGAACCCCAAAACTACCTGTGAGTACCTCAAAAGTACCCTAAAAATACCCAGATGAAAACTGAATAGCCAAGTTGGGTAGTTACTACCTGACCCTGACCATAACAAAAATCATGTGAAAGACATTTGTCTGGACTATTACACTGTTTGTAGGTGCCTTGAGCATTACATCTATGGGGGGGCATTGCTGAGGCAGATATGAGAGGTGTAGCTGCTCTTAGCGAGGCTGTTGCTGTTTCCAAAAATTTTACCCATGGCGGGCATTGCTCAGGCAGGTATGAGAGGCACAGCTGCTCTTAGTGAGCCTGCTGGTATGTCCAAAAATTATACCCATGGCAGGCATTTCTGAGGTAGATACAAGAGTCACAGCTGCTTTGATTGAGCCTGCTGCTGTTTACAAAAATTATACCCATGGTGGGCATTGCTGAGACAGATATGAGAGGCACAGCAACTCTTAGCTAGCCTGCTGCTGTTTCCAAAACTTATACCCATGGTGGGCATTGCTAAGGTAGGTATGAGAGGTGCGGCTGCTGTGAGTGATCCTGCTGCTGTTTTCAAAGTTATACCCATGGCGGGCACTGCTGAGGCAGGTATGAGAGGCACAGCAGCTCTTCATGAGCCTGCTGCTGTTTCCAGAAATTATACCCATGGTGAGCATTGCTGAGGTAGGTACAAGAGCTGCAGCAGCTCTTAGCGAGCCTGCTGCTGTTTCCACAAATTATACCCATGGCAGGAATTGCTGAGGCAGGTACAAGAGGTGCAGCTGCTGTGAGTGAGCCTGCTGATGTTTCAAACATTATATCCATGGTGGGCATTGCTGAGATAGGTATGAGAGGCACAGCTGCTCTGATTGAGCCTGCTGCTGTTTTAAAAAAATTTATACCCATGGCACGCATTGAGGAGGTCAGCAGGAGAGGTGCAGCTGCTCAGAGTGAGGCTGCTGCTGTTTCCAGAAATTATACCCATGACAGGCATTGATCAAACTTACGTAATGTAAAACTGATGACTGACAAAAGAAAACTAAGAGTAATGTGGCACATGTGGCTGGCATGGTAGAAGTGGTGATGGTTTCTATTCGTTTTGTACACAACTTAGTCATTGTATTAAGTATCACTGTGTGCAGGCTGTTGTTCATGTTCAGGCTCAGAATTGCATAATTCAATGTTTGGGACAACTGGGAAATTGTCAGCATTCATTTTGAGAAATGTAAGCCATTCCACATTTGCAGGACTTAGCAGTGTTCTGTGGTCAGTGACTACTCTTCCAGCTGCACTAAATATGCATTCTGAATATATGCTTGAAGGTGGACAACTGAGGTACATTACTGCAAGATTTGCTAGATCTGGTTATATTCTCTTTTGTTTCCAGTACAGTAATGGGTCTTCCTCAAAACCAGTCACAGTATGGCATATAAAATACTCCAGGATCATTGTGCTGCTTGAGATGGTTACCAGTCTGGCAGATGAACCAGTTGCATTTACTGTACTAGATACTTGTCCACATTGTTGCAGGTAACTCAGAAGTGATTTGCCTTTCTGACCCTGAACATAGGATGCCCAAGAAGTAGCTGTAGATGTCCTTTCCCTCGCTGATGACACTAGTGATTGTGAAGAATTGATAGATGTACCGTTGACTGCACCAGAGGTGCACTCAAATGGTTCAGAAGGGTTTGACTGCTGTATATCAGTTAACGGTGTTGGTAAGGCAATGTCACATTTGGCTAGCAGAAGATCTCTCCAATACTCAGTGTCTTCCCCTGTAGGAAGGATGGGTTCAATGTTCCACTTAAAGTGGGGATCTAGCAATGTAGCCATCACAAGGGTGTCATTCTTAAACATGGGACCTGATTCTCAAAGGGTTATGCCTGGCATAAATTGAGTTGCATCAAAAATGATGGTGCATGTAGCAATTTACACCAGGAGCTGTGACATTCTGTATTCTGCAATGCAGCCTGTGACATGTCACTGGCTGCTTGCACCAAAGTGGAAATACTCCACCAGTTATGCCATAAACCCACTGCAACATGGCACTAGGAGGTTATGGCAGCAGTTGCGCCCTATTCTGGAAGGGCAGAACAAAGTCCCCAGTTTGGTATTCTGAAACAACCCCCAGAGGACATCCATCAAAGTACATTTCTACAAGCAATTAGCTGGTGTAAGCGTATCTTGTATCCACTGTGGGTTGAGCCAATGTGCAGTCAGCCCACCCACAGTACATTAACCCCCCCATCCCCTATCCCTCAAATATTCCCTGAAGAAGCCCTGTAGGGCTATGCCCCCCCCCATGATCCTGGTAACTATTGTAAATGCCCAGCAGGACTAGCAGAACCCCCAAAATCATACTCCTGGCAAATATAGAAATTGGCCTGCAGGGCTAGCAGATCCACCCCAAAATTCCTGATCCCCGAACCACGAGTATGGGTAGTAGTGCAAGCTATTAAAATATTAAATGCAAACACAGCCTTATTATCCCTGATAGTCTAGTGGCTCCCCACCTGGCAGTATCAGACCACCCTGCCCCCCCACCTGTACCCAGCTAGTGACTGACACAGCCCACTTCTCACCACTGCAGCCAACCACCAACTGAGCTCTGTATGAGGGCATACTACTGTACATGTACTGTATAAAATTCTTCAATTCCTGCTCTCCAGCTCACCACACCATCAATACATCATAATAAAACTATGCCATACTTGAATTTTTTCACTGCAGGGGCTGGCAACTTATTTTGGACATGACCTGGATTGTGCTGGATAATAATATCTTTTCTTTCGACAACAGCTACTATAAACAACAAAAAGGTACAGCCATGGGTGCACATTTGGCACCAAATTATCCCAACTTGCACCTGTGACATTGGGAGGAGGGCTATGTATGGAATAAGCATGCCAACCCCTACAGTGATAAAATCCAAGTATGGCATCATTTTATTGATGAGATATTGATGGTGTGGTGAGGTGGTGAGCAGAAATTAAAGGATTTTATACAGTACCCTCAGAATTCTAATCCAAACTTAAAATTTTCCTGCCATTTGAGTAAGGAAGAGATTTCCTTCTTGGATATTAAAATTCTGAATCAAAGTGATGGTACTATTGCAACCACCTTATTTTGTAAACCAACGGATCGTGATACAGTTCTGCTCACCAGTAGCTGCCATCCTTGCCACATCATCGAAAACATACTGAAGAGTCAATTCTACAGGGTGAAAAGGAATTGTAAGAGGAAATAAATACTCTTCAAAATAGATTTCCAGAAGGGGTGGTACTCAAGGGCTGTGATTCAAAAAGCTAGAACAGCCATTAATGAAACAGAGATGGAATCCCTCCTACAAAGATATCAGTCCCCATTACAAAGCCCAGAAAATCCAGAAAGAATGAATTTTGTTAGCACCTATAGTATCAGGCCATGGAGAATAAAATATGTAATATAAAAACCCTACTGGGTCATAATGTTGCACACTTAATAGCGTATGACATTATGGCTAAACTGGTACAGCGCTGTAGCTGTGAGAGAATGGTGCAATACCGCATATACTTATGTCTCATGCCTCATGGCAGAAATTGTGCTTTATTGGCAGCCCAATTTTACTATGCAGTATAATGTCTTGCGACATTATGACCCCATGCCTATACAAACATTGGCACATTTTGGGTACTGACTGCAGGCTTAGAGAAGTGTCTAAAATTCCCCCAAGAAAGTCCTGTAGAAGGGCCAGAAATGTAAGAGATATGCTTGTGCATTCTGCATTTCAAAAAAAATAGTGACCAACCCAGAAACTGACTGCTCCCCCCCAAGGGTAGTAAAAAATGCAATAGGTGTAAATATTGTGATGTGGTGAGAGAGTGTGCCATGTTCAGGAATCCAGAAGATGGGAGCATGTTAGACATAAACTGTTTCATCAACTGTAACACCACTTTTATTATATATTTGTCAATATGTACCTGTGGGTCATTTTATGTCAGAAAAACTAAGAGGAAAATGAAAGAGAGGGTGGAGGAATATATGAGGGCAATAAAAAACAATAATCTTGATTATGGTTTGGCTTGACATATGTCAAGGGTACAAAATAAGGATGAACATAAACTATAGTTCATTAGAATAGAGCATGTTCAATTGAGCCCACAACGAGGAGACAGAGAAAGACTTCTCAGCAGAAGGGAAATGTATTGGATTTATACTCTTGGCTCATATAAGGGGATGGGTTTAAATGAGCAAATAGAACTAAAACCATTTTTGAAAAATAGATATTAATTTATTTTTATTTTTTCTGCAGGTACTGTTTAATTTTCTTCATAAAATTGCACGTCAGTAAGTGTGGCATAGCCCTCATCACCTACAAGTAACGAGGACCTTGGAAGAAGTCTGTGATGGACAAATATTTTGTTATGATACCTTTTTCCAAGTAAGATTATGTAGGACACACATGCCAAGAAATTTACTGATGTGATTCATCCATCATCCCACTTCCCATATATTGCCCCTCCTTTTTTCCCCCTCCAATTGAACTAACCCTGTTACCAAATAAATACATTTCTTTTATCTTTTATAGTTTGTTACAAAGGTCCCTCCCCCTCAGACCTCTCTGGTCATAGTAATCATATGAGCTAACTCTCCCCTTTAGTCACATCCCACTGACTCCATGCTCCAGTATGGACCCTAAAAGAGAATTCTCTGGAATTAATTTACTTTCCGTACACTCACTCTTAATCGGACTTGATCAAGTTTAACTATAAGGTAAATAGACACAAATTTACTGTTACAGTGTGAAGCTGATTATAACTGTCTATGTCTGATTTAGTAGAGTGAGCTTTTAAATATGCCTCCATACTATGTACTTTTGTTTGCACTGGGAACCTCCACAATGGAGATCCACAGGAGGGTGGCACAGGACCCCACAGAGGAAGGGGACAACTCCTGGTGGGGGACTCAATTGTTAGGGGGGTAGAACTGGGGGGGAGGGGAAAGGGAGGTAAAGTGCCTGCCTGGCGCCATGGCTTGGAGGGACAGGAAATGAATCATCAGGATCATGGGAGCAGCTACAAGGGGAGTGAGCTGGATGTCATTATCCACCTAGGGATGAATGACCTGGCTGAGAATGGGATCAGAGCAGTGCAACAGGAGTTTGTGGAGTTGGGAGGGGCCTTAGACAAGTAGCACACACGGTAACTTTCTCAGAACTGCTACCTATCTAAGGCATGGATCAGGCTAGGATACTCTGCACCATGGGATTCAATGATCAGTTGAAAACTGGTGCAGAGCTCAGGGACTTGGCTTCATTGGGGACTGGGGCTCCACCTGGAGGGATGCAGGCCTATACAGGCATGATTGTCTGCATCTGTCCAGGAAGGGAACCAGAATCCTAGGTGATAGGTTTAAATGCTTCATCGGCAAGCATTTAAACTAGCCAAGTGAGGAGGCACTGAAAAGGAGAAGGGAAATCCTAGCCCCCAATAAAATCAGGGTAGTTAGTGAGGTAAACACCAAGATAGAGCAGTCAATAGGGATAAGGGCAGGGGTAAATGGAGAAAAAGACAAAGGCAATAAGGACAGGGATGGGACAAAAAGAAATAAAGCCATAAAAAAATGGAGGATAATGAGTACCTATGCCCATAGTCTAGGTAAAAAGCTCCCTGAAATGGTAGTCTTGATGGAAGAGGGATGCCTGGATATCATGGCAGTCACAGAAACATGGTACACAGAGAACCATTACTGGGATGTCAGCATACCAGGGTACACAATCTACAGGAGGGACAGGGAGGGAAGAAGAGGAGGAGGAGGAGGAGTAGCTCTCTATGTAAGGGAAGGAATCAAAGCAACAGAACTAAAGGGCAAACAGGGATGAGAGGAGGCACTGTGGGTCACCCTGGAGACTGATAATGGCTCCACAATCTGCACAGGGGTTGTATATAGACAGCCATCTCAGGGGGAGGAAATGGACAAGAAAATGACAGAAGGCATCCTTGGGATGGCAGAGAAAGGGGAGATATTGCTGATGGAGGACCTGAATATGCCAGATGTTAACTGGACCACCTTTGCTGCAGCCACATCCCATAGCAGAGCCATTCTCGATGCCCTACAGGGCGCATGCCTCGAACAGTTAGTTTTGGAACCCACTCGGGAGGGAGTAATCTTAGACCTGGTACTCCCAAATGGGGATGGAGAGAGGATCTCTGATCTTGAAGTGGGTAGCCATCTGGAAAAAAGTGACCACCAAACAGTGTGGTTCATGATAAACTTAGCTGTAGAGTCAAGCCACACAAAAGTGAAGGTACTGGACTTCAGGAGGGCTGATTTTGTCAAAATGGGAGAGTGCCACAGAAAAGCACTAGCAAACAGGCAAGAAGGTGGGGTGGAGCAACAATGGGGAAACATCAAAACCACCATCACAGAGGCAACAAGCCTTTGTGTGAAGCAAATAAACAAATCAAAACAAAAGAAAAAGACACTATGGTTCTCAAAATAAGTGGCAGGGAAGGTAAGGGAGAAAAATATAGCATTCAGGATGTATAAGGAAACATAGAAGGAGCAGGACAGAGAACTGTACCAGTTAAAGCAGAAGAAAGTGGGGAAGGCAGTCAGAATAGCAAAGGCCCAAACCAAGGAAAAGATAGACAACTTGGTTAAGAAGGGGGATAAAACCTTTTATAGGTACATTAGGGAGCAAAGAAAGATGAAGGCTGAATAAAGAGGAAGGTGGTTGGCCAGAGAGTGACAGTGAAAAAGCAGGAATACTGAATGAACACTTCTGCTCAGTATTCACAATGGAAAAGCAGGAGGAGATACCTAATCCAGTCAATAGAAGCACTCTGGATAGGGTGTTTGATATTAGTTCTTTACAGAAGAAATAATTCTGAAAGAACTCTTAAAACTGAAGGTGGATAAATCAACAGGATTCACCCCAAAATTCTAAAAGAACTAAGGGAAGAACTAGTAACACCACTGACTACCCTTTTTAATAAATCATGGGAGGATGTTGTGGTACCTGAAGACTGGAGGAGGGTGGATGTGATTCCCCTTCACAAAAGTGGGAGCAAGACAGAGGCAGAAAACTACAGACCTGTCAGTTTGACCTCAGTGGTAGGGAAAATGATGGAATCACTTCTGAAGGAAAGAATTGTTGAGTACCTAGAGGCCAGTGGGGCAGAGGACACAAGGCAGCATGGATTCACAGCAGGAAGGTCATGTCAGACAAATCTAATTGATTTCCTTGACTGGGTGACCAAAGTAGTAGACCAGGAAGGGGCTGTGGACATTGCCTACCTAGAGTTTAGCAAGGCATTTGACACAGTCCCACACAAAAGATAAATAAACAAATTAGCCAGCCTGGGATTGGGTCACAGGGTGGAAGCCTGGGTAAGACACTGGCTGGACAACAGGACACAGCGGGTAATAGTAAATGGAGTCCACAGTGAAGAAAGGGGGGTTGCTAGTGGGGTACTGCAGGGTTCAGTACTGAGGCCAGTCCTTTTTAATGTCTTTATAAGTGATATTGCAGTGGGACTAGAAGGGAAAGTATGTCTCTTTGCAGATGACACAAAGATCTTCAACAGGGTTGATATGGAAGGTGGGGTGGAAAGGATGAAAAGGGACTTGGCAAGGTTGGAGGAATGGTTAAATGTATGGCAGCTTAGATTCAATGCAAAGAAGTGCAAAGTAAGGCACCTGGGAAACAAAAACCCAGGGGAAGAGTACACAGTGGGGGGTAAGATACTGACAACAACAAAAATGGAAAGGGACCTGAGGGTAGTCATATCAGATTACCTAAAGGTGGGCCAGCAATGTGAGAAGGCATTAAGGAGGGCTGGGGGATACTGGGATGCATAGGGAGAGGCATCACCAGTAGAAAACAGGAAGTTGTTGGCCCTCTGTACAGACAGTTAGTAAGACCACATCTGGAGTACTGTGTACAGTTCTGGAGACCCCATCTCCGCAAACACATAGACAGGGTGGAAGCTGTTCAGAGGGGGGCAACCAAAATGGTGCAGGTGTCTGCACCAGAAGACATATGAAGAAAGACTAAAGGAGCTTAAGCTGTATAGCCTCAAGGAAAGGAGGGGGGGCATGATAGAAACTTTCAAATACCTCAAGGGAATCAACAAAGTCCAAGAGGGTAGCATCTTTCAGAAAAAGAGATGTGCAAGAACAAAGGGGCACAATTTGAAAATAGAAGGGGACAGCTCAGAGGTAATGTGAGGAAGTATTTCTTCACAGAGAGGGTTGCAGATGTATGGAATGGCCTTCCTGAGGAGGTCATAGAGTCAAAAACATTGGGAGAATTCAAGAATGCATGGGACAGACATAAGGCAATTCTAGTGGGAGGTAGGAGGAAATATGCTGCTGGTTAACTAGGATCTGCAGCTTATCCATTAGGTAGGGAAATGGGCAGACTAGGTGGGCCAAGCGGTCCTTATCTGCCATCAAATTTGATGTTTCTATGTTTCTATGCACTGATGTTTATTCAGCACTTTATACACTAATGAATGGTTACTTTATGTATATAAAACACATTTTTTTCCTAACTGCTTCCTATTCATTAGCAATTGGTTTCTTTGGCATGTTACAGGTTTTTTACTTTGTACTGTGTCTTTAAGTAATCTATTGAAGCAATGCACATGTGACTTTTCTTATGTGTTATTTAAGCAACTCATGCATAGGGGGTGCTATATTTGACAAAGACTCAGATGAGTTGAAACATTAGAAGTCTGGTGTGTGGTTCTCCAACCCAGTGTGGGTCTGAATGGCTATTTTATATTTGGCAAAATAAATGGACTTTGAAGCAATGCTAACACAGAGGTTGCTGGACTGTTTTTTCAAGTGTGTGCTCTGGGTAAGTGCCATGACTCTTTGAACATAGGGGCAATTTTTGTATTTATCAGGAGCATGACTGGAGGGGTGGTCCGCTAGCCCTGCTGGGCATTTTCTATATTTACTGGGAGCGTAACTAGGGGGAGCTACTAGTCCATAAGTGCTCCTTGTTATATATCGGGGTTGAGGCTTGGGGGCATTTACGCCCTTTACCTGGGTGATGTACAAGACTTAGCCATGGGGACCCTGCCCAATAGAGAACTGGGCACAGGGTCCCTGGCACAACTGCATTTGGTGCAAGTTGCCTTTGGTTCAACTTGTGCCAACCCTTCAAGAATTGGGCCCATGGCATTTAGTCTCTGATCAGTCAACAGTCTAAAACTCAAGTCATCTGCCAGCATAACAACGGTGGTGTCTTCTTTTGATGGAAAGTCTTTCTTTATGTCATCAAGAAAAATGTGAAGAAATCTGATATGAGGAAGAATTTGACCCAGAGTTGCACTGTCCACACTGGCATCATGTGTAGCAGCCTCAAATGACCCCAGTAAGGTTACCAATCATTCAAGTAGAGTCCAGCTGCTGGAACTGTACATGATGTCTGCTTTACCTATTTGATTCTGCATGGTGTACTCATGTACAGCTTTTTCTGTTCAAGAAGCCTTTCCAACATATAAAATGTTGAATTCCAGAGGGTTGAAAATTCCTGCTTAATTGTATGCAATGGTAAGTTGTTTGACCTCTGCAGCCCCTTCAGGGTTTTTTATGCTTTTACAGAGTGGTTGAAATGCTCACATATTTTCCTAGCAAGACCTAATAGTTACTTAGTTGGAAAGAGACGGAAAAGGTCAGAGACCCATCAAGTCTGCCTCCCACTCCCAGTGGTGAATTAGTGTTATCATGATTGAAACCGTAAGTAATTATCTAGTTCATGTTTAAATGGATCAAATGATATGATATCAACCATGTTTTGCGGTAAATTATTCCAGACTCTTGTTGCCCTAACTGTAAAATAGGTACTGCTTTATTTGTATTGTTAAAATGCATATGCTTGTTGTGAGACCTTAATTTAAAGCGTCTATCATTAAAAGAAAGACTGCATTGATGCATTACTTCAGAGTCCAGTTTAATCTTGAAAAGAAGCAGCATTTCTGTTTCCATTTAAGAAACTATAGATGAGAAGATTTAAACAATGTTCAAACAAGGTATGTGTTGGTAGTTGCCATCTCTAACAGCTTTGACTTTGTTGGTACCATTATCTGACAATATAAACCCTGGAGATAAGGATTTCAGAGTAAGCCATTTCTGGAATTGATTTTGCAGCTCCTACATAATATTCACAGCAGTGTGGTTTTCCTCAAAAGTGGTGACACATAATACAACCTGCTTCCTACTACTTGTGGTAGAGTGGGAATTACAGTGCAACCCCGATTATCCGAACTGCCTGGGAGACATGAGATCAGTTTGGATAATCAGGAGTTTGGATGATCAGGGTTCCATTAATAACCACACTTTCTGACCCCCAGCAAGAAGATTACAATTCATGCCTGCTCAGTACACATGCAGTACCTTCATCTACCGCTCTTTGCTTGCTCTCCCTTACAATAGAATCAGAGTCCAGATAATTGGGGTTCCATTAAGAGCCACACTTTTTGACCCATGACAAGAAAACTGCAGTTCATGCCTGCTCAGTTCACCTACCTACCTCCACCCCTCTTCATGGACTGTGGAGGCAGATACTGAGTAAAAAGAAGTCCCACTGCCAGGCTACCTTTCCCCCTTGCTTCCCCACTATCCCATTGATTCCCACTCACACTGAAACTTCTGTTTCAGGCAGAAATACACTTTACTTTCTGCTCGTTCAATACGCTGGCTCCCTCCACCTCACCCAGCTCAAACACCAACCGACACTTTCTCACTCACACAAAAATTGCCATTACAGGCAGAAATACATTTTCCTTTCTGCTTGTTCAGTACGCTGGCTCCCTCCACCTCACCCAGCTCCAACGCCAACATACACTTTCTCACTCTCTCTCTTCCTTACCTCTGCTCATGTTCTTTTAATCCTGCTCCAGTGGGGGGGGGGGCAAGTCAAAATGAAAATAAACTCAGATGGCATGGACCACATGGAACGTAAAACATGATTGAGACAATTAAAAATAGAGTACAGTATTGTATTTACCAAAAAAAGCACAGATTTACTGGGGGAGATTTGTAATAGTAGGTACGATTCAAACTTGCATTTCTGGCTGACAGCATGGTTCTCTCCTCGGATGTCTTCTGCCGCAGTCTGCTAGGTACGAGTAGTCTCCATACTAGATTTGAGTGACCCCTTGTGGCAAAAATACAGTACACTACTCTAAATCAATCAGCAGAACAACAATACAGAACAAATAGTACAAAACTAATTATCCAATCCCGATTACCCTATACCTATTCTAATATACAGTTAAAGACCACGGAACAATGATCTAGTTAGTTAGATAGATAGGGATTTCCAGATAATCAAGGTTTGGATAATTGGGGTTGTACTGTATTACTTTCTGACTGAAAACTTGCCCAATGAGCTGTAACAGTCATGTAGTCAATTGTTTGGTTGCTGGTCCCTATATCTCTGGTTATGTGAACCTGCTTCACTTCAGAGAGTTTCAACTGCTTAGTGACTTTTCTATGCACCAAGTTATACAACTGTGGAACAACCTTTTTTGAGAGATATGTTTGACAGTGAATGGTGTACCATAGTTCAATCTGTTTCATGAACTTGAGGAAACCTTTTTGGGCAACAAATGTAAAGGGAGTTGACAATCGGGCAACAGCTCTTCAATGACTCTATTTAACAGATGGCATGTTGAATACTTGCAAGTAAATTTTGATGTCCTCACAATGCTATCTTTCAATGTTAGTTGACGAGAATGATAAGAAATATTTTACATTTTGAGCGGATTGTATTTTTCAAGCTTTTTTCACATGGAGTACTACGTTGAGATTTTGCAGTACAGTACTTGATGGTGTCAGGAGAAAACAATCTGTCTGGGAAGACTGCAATGACACATCAAGTGATTCAGTGGCAGTTCCTGCTTCCAGTTCATTGTCACAATGGTCTCCGCCACCACCACCACCATTACCGCCCATACCAACCACACTGTCCCTTGCTCTGCCCCACTCATTTGAGTGTTTTGCCTATGGATGTCGTATCATTACTGATGTTCCAAAATATCTTGCTTTGCCACCACGACTGACGCTCTTTTTGCACAGACTGCATACAGCTCGAGAGTTGTCTGCAGGGTCAATATAAAATAAATTCCACACTAAAGATTTACCTTTTGTTCTTTGTACTACAGTGCCTGGAACAATTTCTTGCATAGTCAAGGGACCTAGAGGAAACCCTGTACTGCCATTTCCTTGTTGATATGTATTGTTCTCATTCATGTTTATCTTCTTATTCATACATTTAGCATATTATTTTTTTTCTGCACTTGCCTCTCATGCCTAACAGCGGCATCCTCTCCTATCCTCTCATCAAAACTATAGACCTCATTGCCACAAGATTCTGAAGAGCTGGAACTGCCATTATCATCAGGTGGGACATAGCCTGGGCTATCCTATTCCCAATCCCCACTGTCACCACCATCTTTATCAGTATTTGGTGCCTCAGCATCAGAGTTTATATTTGAGGAGGATGCCTCATTGTCTTTTCATGCTGCTTCAGCAGCTGGATGTATTCTGGTACATGTGGCAAAACGTTCAGTACCTCTATGAGTAACTCCGGTCAGTTCTTTCCAAAACTCCACTGTCATTTCATTGCTAATATGCTTTTTGGTTCAGGAAGACATTTAGTGCCAGTCCTGGTGATGTTATTATTGTCACTATGTTCTTCATTAGTGCTAGGATTCATATTGTCCACACCATTTTCAGTTGCATGTGCAGCAGCACTGTGCATTCTTTTAGAAGTCTTAGACTGGGAAATTCATGAAATAGTAGATACTGCTGTGGCTTTAGCTATGCTATAGAGACACATCACATACAGTGTAGCTATGACAGGGCTCAGGGCACCTAACAGACAGTGTAATACTGCCCAAATGGCGTTCACTATGCTGCAGAGAGACATCATACAGTGTCGATATGACAGGGCTTGGAGCCTGTAACAGGCTAACACAGTGTAATACAGTCTAAATGGCTTTTGTTATACTGCAGAGGTACAGACTAGCAATGTGGCAGACAGAGCTCAGTGGCATCTACCAGATAGTCTGCAATACAGGCAAAATGACTTTTGCTATGCTGTAGAGGGATGTCACACACAGTGTAGCTATGACAGGGCTTGGGGCACCTAACAGGCTTACAGACAGTGCAATACAGTCTAAATGGCTTTTGCTATACTGCAGAGAGACACAGAGTAGCTATATCACAGACAGGGCTCAGGGCACCTAACAGACAGTGTGTAATACAGGCTAAATGGCTTTCATCATGCTGCAGACAGACACACACATAGTGTAGCTAATGTCACAGAGAAGGGCTTGGGGCACTTAACAGACAGTATAATACAGCCTAAATGAGTTTCATTATGCTGCAGAGAGACGTCACACACAGTGTATCTATGACAGGGCTCTGGGCACCTAACAGGCTAACATACAGTGTAATACAGCCTAAATGGCTTTCACTATACTGCAGAGAGAGACACACAGAGTAGCTATGCCACAGACAGGGCTCAGGGTACCTAGCAGACAATGTTTAATACAGGCTAAATGGCTTTCACTATGCTGCAAAGGGACACCACACACACAGTGCAACTATGACAGGGCTCAGGACACCTAACAGGCTAACAGTCAGTGTAATCAATCAATCAATCAAACTGTTATTTGTCCAGGAGAGCACCATTGAGCAAGCTCATTTACAAAGTGGACCTGCTGTTGGCAGGGACAATTGTACAGTCACATATGCATAATACAAAATGAACAAGACGATTACAATAATGATAGGAGCAGAGTATAAACATTCCAAAGGCACATTTACAAGTAATATATACATAACACAACAGTAACATGATATATACAGCACCCACAGAAGCCTGATGTGTATTGTTATATACTGCAAAAACCATAGGAAAAAACAAAAATTGTTTATATTCTTGGCCATCAGCAGCAAGTTGTAAGCCTGAGTGGAAGTCTCTAAGCTATGGAGGTGTGCATGACATTGTCTGGGTCTCAGGCTTATGTGGCGGGGGGTGTTGTAAAAAGAAAAGGGTGCAGAGGATGATAAGGGCAAGTAGGGCAAGTGATGAGTGGGTGGGCAATAGTGGCAGAGGGGGACTGGGGTCACCAACTGGGACTAGTATAGGTGAGGAGAAAGCAGCAAACAGGCTGCTAGGAACAATGGTAACAATTACAGATTTTGGCAAACGTTTTGTCATAGAGGGTCTTGAACAAGGCAATATTGACAGGGGAGCTGAGTCTCAACAATCTTTGTATCCTATTCCAGAGCATAGGCAAGGCATAGCTTATGGCGGCCATTCTAAAGTGAGTGTTGGTTCTTGGGACTTTCAGGGAAACCAGCGAGTAATTTCTTAAGGCATAGATACTGATCGGACTCAGGGGGAGACAGTCGATGATGTATTGTGGGAGTTTGATAGTAAGGGCTCAGAGCGTCCAAAGGGCTGCATTTCTACACCACCTGTATTGAAGGGAAGACCACCCTACGGCTGCGTAATACATCCTAAAATGCTTTTGCTATACTACAGAGAAACACAGAGTAGCTATGTCACAGACAGGACTCAGGGCACCTAACAGACAGTGTGTAATACAGGCTAAATGGCTTTCACTTTGCTGCAGAGAGAGAGAGACACACACACACACTCACACAATGTAGCTAATAATGTCACACAGACAGGGTTCAGGGCACCTAACCGACAGTGTAATATAGCCTAAATGGCTTTCACTATGCAGCAGAGAGACATCACACATGGTGTTGCTATGACAGGGCTCGGAGCACCCAACAGGCTAACAGACAGTGTAATACAGCCTTAATGTCTTTCACTATACTACAGAGAGACACAGAGTAGTTATGTCACAGACAGAGCTTGGGGCAACTAACAGACAGCATGTAAAACAGCCTAAATGGCTTTCACTATACTGCAGAGAAAGCAGGTGGTGCCAGAGATGAGTGCCTCCCCCCTTTCTCCTTCTCTTCTGGGCACCGCACTGGATGATCCCCCAGTTCCCTCTTCAGTCCCCAACTCCTTGATCATTTGTGGAGTTTTTGTTTTATGTTAACTTTTTTTGTGTTTCACCATGATTAATGCAGAGTGAGCATCGATTCTTCCCTCTCCTTCCACACTCCGCTTCTATCTGTGCACTTGCAGCAGACACGGAGCACAGACTCCAGCACTGACCAATCAGATTGTCAGCCTGGTGTCATGTGCTCCTTTCTTTTGTGAGAACCCAACAGGATGCCCTATCATGTCTGTTTACAACCTTGGAAGAGTCCTCGGACCCTAAAGGCTGCCTGTAATGCCTGTTTTAAAAAGCATTACCTGTTACCCAATCCATTATCCAAGTCAAAACTACCTGACCCATGAAGTACACGGTTATATCGGGTAGCGTTAGTAAATTACCCAAACCAATCTACCCAACAAAAAATCATCAGTACCTGACCTACCCGACAGGCAGCCCACCCCTAGAAAAAAAGGCAAAAGGGCATTCTTTGATACATCCAGGAGAAGCATAAGGTCAAAGGAGGTATTGTGGGACTAAGGAGCACAGAAGGGTGGGAGAAGGGGAACAAAGGGAAAACAGATATACTGAACAATTATTTTTGTTAAGTATTTACTAAGGAGAAGGATGGGCCACTACCAGAACATGGGGTTAAGAAGAAAAGGAACAAGGTCTCTGGAGGAATGGTCCAGAAAATGTAGAGAGAAAAAGGGTGCTGGAAAAGCTAACTGGGCTGAAAGTTGATAAATCTATGGGACATGATAGCTTACACCCAAGAGTGGTAAAGGAGGTAGCAGAGATTATAGCAGGGCCACTCACAGGCATTTTCTAATACTTGCTGGCTACGGGTGTGACCCCTAGAAACTGAAAGACAGTGGATGTGGTCCCACCAGATATGTATGTGTAACCCCCACCTCCCTGCCTTTTTGCAAACGACAGGTGGTATGCTGTTTGAATCTGACAGCAGTACCAGGTGGGGGACTGGGTTCGCGGAGGAATAGGTTACTCGGCACAAGGGCTAGGTTTGGCTACTCTGCACAGGGGCACCCAAGTAATTCCAAATACAGGAAGCAATAACTGCAATGTCCAATACCAGAAATGGGATTCTAAAGTGTGGCTTTTATTCACATCCAAACTGAACAAACAAAGCATAGATGGACCCCCATGTGGCTACACTTCCGGTAATGCAGATTAAAGAAGAATCCAAAACACTTCTTCAACACTTCAGCCCTCAGGCTCCGAACCCACTGGGCACACAGCCAGGACTTGCATGCTGCTTTGGGTACACAGCCCAAACTTGTACATTATCTGGGATTCCCCAGCTCGGCTCCCTTGCCAGCCACTTGGACACCTTCCATATGTCATTGAAACATTTTCTGGTGGCTCCCTAAATCACCTAAGAGCACTTCAGCTCTATCAGGGAAACTTCCTTTTAATCCCACGTCTGGGTACTTTCCTCAGGCACTGGCCAAGTATCTGAGAGAAAGTAAAATGCCACAGAGCAAATCCGTACAGGTGAATTTGGTTACTACTGATGGGGGGGGTCTCCCACCTCTCGCTTCCACAAATCATACCCGGCCATTTCTCTGGACATTAAACATCTCTTTCTGCAAAGCTTGGCAATGTAGATTAAGGCTAAATGTATGTCACATTTTCTCTACTTTTCTTGCTTTCCCATTTTGCTGGACTTGAACATACTTGTACTTGGCTTAGCCCATTGCTGTAGGCCTCCCAATGATTTAGCAGTCCAATCCCCACTTTACTTTACTCTTTGTGCTGGACTTGAACATACTTGTACTTGGCTTAGCCCATTGATCTAGGCCTCCCAATGATTTAGCAGTCCAATCCCCACTTTATTTTACTCTTTGTGCTGGACTTGAACCTACTTGAATTAACTGGCAATGTCTATTACATTAGACCTCCTACAAATTAAGTAGTCCAATCCCCACTTTCCAACAGTTCAGGTGAAAACACAGGCCCTCTGTCAGAGAGAACTCACCCTTTGGTTGCAGGTGCCCCACAGGCGATTTCTCACAGGAATTTCTTTCCCAATGCTTCTGGTGCCACAGCACAACTTGAAATAAGGCAGCTTCTTCCTTAGCCGGAACCAGAAGGGTTGCCTCTGGAAGACAGGCAGACCTTTCCACCTCCATCTCCTCAGGGATGGGGCACATGGACCAGTAACAGCAGTCTCTACCACTTCACAAACAGCTTACTGTGTTCCTCTTTTGGTGGAAACACACACCTCCCCTTACAGTAGCTCTATGACAGAGCTTAAGGCTCAAAGAGCCTGTCCACAGACTGCTGTGCTGCTCCTCTCTTCAAGACTGCACACAGACTCTCTTCAAAACTCCCCAACATTCTATCCTAACTTCCAACTGCAGATTCCAGAGTGGCTCATGCAGCTGCGAGAGTTCTATGGTGATGTCATCCCTCAGTCTCAGCTGAGACTGAGAACAGAGTGAGACAGTGTGAAATCCATTTAACTGGAGTTTCACAAGCTGCCTTCCATGCCTACCACTAGGTCTTACTGGGATTCTAGTAACCCTGGGTAACAGGGGGGTTACATGTGGGAAGAGGGAGAAACCAGCAAAGTACAGATCAGTCTGCTTGACATCTATAGCAGGAAAAGTTATGGAGTCTTCACTAAGGGAGAATCTGGTGGACTTTCTGATTTCCTAGAAGGAACATGCTGCAGGACCCCAGTCAACATGGATTCACAAGGGGAAGGTAGTGCCAGATCAATCTGAATGGTTTCTTTAACTGGGTGATCACAGCAGCAGACAAGGGGCATACAGTCAATGTAGTATACTGTACTTAGACTTCAGCAAGGCCTTTGACTCTGTCCTCCACAGAACACTGGTCAAAAAGATTAGAAACCTATGGGTGGAGGAAAAACTGGCAAACTGGATGTAGAACGGGCTGGGGGAAGAACACAAAGGGTGGTAATTAATGGGGGAGTTTTCAGAAGTAAGGGAAGTAACAAGGGGATTGTCTCATGGGTCGCTGCTGGGCCTGGTCCTCTTCTATATATTCATCTGTGACATACAATGGAGGCAGCCAGGCTGCAGTGCAGTAATGTACAATAAATGATATGTCACATAATACTTTATGAACAAAAGGGCTTAAATGCAATTGAATTATACTGTTTGCTGTAGCATACTGTAGCATTTTGCAGTAACACTTCAAGGTACTGCATTGTATCCTGGTTGGTGCTGCTATAGGTGAGGGTATCAAGGGTAACATCCACCTGTTTGCAGACAAAAGAAAGATCTGTGCAAGAGTAGACATGGAGGAAGGGAGAAGAGAACTCAAAGAATCTGGGTAGGTTGGAGAGCTTGTCAAAGATCTGGCAGCTGGAACTGGTCCTCTTCAATGTCTTCATAAGTGGCTTTGCAGAAGAACTGTAAGTGAAGGTATGCCTTTTTGCAGATGATACCAAAATCTGCAATAGGGTGGATATTCGAGGTGTGCATGCACATGTGTGTGTGTGTGTGTGTGTGTGTAAAAATGCACAGAGATCTTGCGAAATTTGGTAAGTCATCAATAGAGTAGCAATTGTGGTTCAATGCAAAAAAGTATTAAATGATGGACCTATGGCATAGGAACCCAGGAGCTGAGTATATGATGATGAGGAGGAGGTACTGACAGCACTAAACAGGAAAGGCACCTTGGACAACCTCAAAGTGGCAGGGCAATGTGACAAAGTGGTGGGTAGGGCTAGTGGAATGCTGGGGTACATAGGGAGGGATACCTCCAACAGAAAGAAGAAAGTGGTATTGCCACTGTATCACTCACTGGTAAGACCCCACCTAGAGTACTGTGTATAATGTTGGAGGTTGCACCTCAGAAAAGACATACGATGGAGGCAGTTCAGAGGAGGGTAGCTAAAATGATTCAGGGGGTTGAACAAGAAGCCCTACATGGAGAGACTGAGGGATCTCAACATGTACACCATGGAAGAGAGGAAGGTGAAATGTGACATGATAGAGACCAACAAGTACCTAATGGGTAAATAGAGTGCAAGAGATGAGTCATTTTCAAATGAGAAAAAGCATCAGGACCATGGGACATGCAATGAAGCTGGAGGGGGTTAAGTTTAAGAGTGATGTGAGGAAATATTTCTTACTGAAAGAGTGGAAGATGCATGGAACAGACTGCCAGCAGAAATGGTGGAGCAAAAACAGTGGGGGACTTCTAGCATATGTGGGACAGACATAGGAGTATATTAAAAAATAGACAGGGAGGAGTGATGATTGCCAGAGACAAGTTAGGGTCTGCGGAGACAGCTTTGTCAGGAAACATCTAGGCAGACTGGGTAGGCCAAGCAGTCCTTTTCTGCCAACACATTTTATGTTTCTATGTAGCTGGAATGCAACACTAAAAAATGTAAAGTGATGCACAATGGGAAAAGGAACATAAGAGCCAATATGAAATGAGGGTGGTGATGCTGGATAGCACCATGGAAGAAAAGGAGCTAAGGGCAATGATACTGAAAAGCCTAAAAACAACTGCACACTGCATCAGGGTAGTGGGTAAAGCAAACAGGATGCTGGGATGTGGGGAAGGGGGTAAGTGGTAGGAGTCAGGAGGTGATCCTTCCACTGTACAGGTCACTGGTGTGACGGCACCTGGAATACTGCACGAGTCACTGGAGACCACACCTAAGGAAAAGACTGCAATAAGGTGGAAGCAGTGCAGCACAGGGCAACTAGATCCACAGTTTTGGGAATAAGGCATACAGTATGAAGAGTGGTTGCAGGACTTAAACATGTACACACTCAAAACAGAGAGGGAAAGGGCTGATATGATAGAGACATACCGTACAAGTACCTGCATGGGATAAATAGGGTGCATGTGAAGAAACTTTTCTCCTTGAGTGCAGATACAGGGATGATAAGGAATTCACTAAAGCATGCAGTGGGAGAGATTCAAGAATGACTTTCATTAGCACTTCTTCATAGAAAAGGTGGTGGACAAATGGAATAAGCTACCAGAGAAAGTGGTGCAGGTCAAATCAGTCAGCAGTTTAAAGCAGGGTTGGGTCCAGCAAATGGGATTAGTTAGAAATGGGGGGGGGGCAATGACTAAAGGGGAGGATTGCCATTAACTTAAGGGTAGAGTAATTAGCTTGATTGGGTAGACTGGATGGGCCAAAGAGCCTTTTTCCATGGTCAACATCTACAGCATGTATCTATGCTTTGCTGGGAATTCCCTTGCCGCCTAGAGCCTATCACTTTTATTATGCCTTATTGCAGCAACTTTGTCACTTGAAGTACAGTAATTGTACTGTGATGTATTTTTGCTTTGTCCTGCTTCATTGTACATTAGCCTTTGTTGATTTATCTATATAATTTGTATTCTCCTTTCCACATTTCCAGAACTGCTATGTGATTCTGTCCCACAGTACAGTATCCAGTGTTATTGACTTGTATCCATTTTTTATTGACTTTATAATTTGCTGTTTTGATATTCTGTTTTGTTGTGTTCCACCGTTGTATTCCTCATTTCGTTTGCGTTGCACCAGGAAATGAGCCTTTGCTCAGTGTGCCTTTCCCTGTCACCAATTTGTAAATAAATAAAATAATGAATCTACCTGGGGAAATCTCAAGTTATTTCAGGAGTTCTTGTTCCCATGGGTTCAAAGAGGCATCAGGGCCACAGAAACTCCAAACAACTGAGACCAAATTCTCCTTGTCTAAAATTATTCTCCTCAAATAAAATTGACAGATGCTTTGTTCCAAATATTACCTTGTTACCGAGGGCCTCCTTCATTGCTCCCAGTATTACCACAGTTATGAGATGTCTGAGGGTGATTAGCAAATCAAGGAGAAGGCCAAGATAGTTAAAACGTACCCAATAGTAGGGTTTGCAGGATTAGTTCTAAAAAGATTGGATCCCTTTTAGAATCAGGATTTTTAGTTGTAATTCAAAACTAGAACACCTAGGGGTTGTAAGTATTTAGGGTTCTAAATGCTAAATAAAATACTTTTTCTTCAGATATTTCAAAAACAGGAGATGCCAGTCTGGAAAACAAACTAACTGTCAGGGGTTATGTTCTTAAATATTTTAGTGAGACACATCTGGGAATCTTCTGTTCATATACCTGAATATACAGCTATGCTAAACTACAATACATCAATTGTGACTCTTGGTGTTTGCATTTTAAATGGCACACCGTGTTTCTCTTTCTTCCCTGCTTGTGTTTTAGTTTATTTTTCTCCTTTCACTGTCTCCCTCTCTGTTCTTTCTCTCCAGTCATATACACATAAGAGTGAATTCCAAAAAAGGTAAGAACCTAGAACTATTTCAAAGGTTCTAGAATACAACTGGAACCCTGAATGTCATTGGGTACTTCTGACAACCCTACCCAGCAGGCCCTGGGAAACATCTCCCAGAAGATCCTAATCAAATATAAAGAAATAAGTGCATATCCTTTTAATTAGGTGCATGAACCCCCAGTCTTTTTGGGGATTCAAACATGGGACCCTGAGTACAGATGTTATGATTCAGTTGAAGGGTAATTCACAACAGCAGGGAGGTTCTACTTTGGCTTCATACATTGAGCTCCCAATGATCACCACCAGTTACTCAGCTGCTAGTCTGTCTAAATGCGGTACAACTGTTAATGAGTGAAAGGCCCTCACCCCTGCCTTTTTGCAAAACGACTGGTGGTATGCTGTTGAAGCTGACAGCACCAGCTGGTGGGGACTGGGTTCAGGGAGGAATAGGTTACTCGGCACAAGGGGCCTAGGTTTGGCTACTCTGCACAGGGGCACCCAAGTAAATCCGAACACAGGAAGCAATAACTGTAATGTCCAATACCAGGAATGGGATTCTAGAGTGTGGCTTTTATTCACATCCAAACTGAACAAACAACGCATAGATGGACCCCCATGGGACTACATTCCTGGTAATGCAGATTAGAGCAACAGAACACTTCTTCACTATTTCAGCCCTCAGGCTCTGAACCCACCAGGCACACAGCCCAGACTTACACGCAGCTTTGGGTACGTAGCCCGACTTGTACACTACTTGGGTTTTTCCCCTAGCCCGGATCCCCCCCCGGCCACTTGGTCGCGGTCCATATGTCAGTGAACCAATTTTCTGTTGGTGGCTCTCCAAACCACCTTAGAGCCTTCGACTCCTTAAGGGAAATTTTCCTTCCAATCCCACGTCTGGGTACTTCCCTCATCACTGGCCAAGTGCATGAGGCAAAGTAGAAATCCACAGAGCAAATCCGTAGAGGTGGACCTGGTTACTAAAGATGGGGGTCTCCCACCTCCAGCTCCCACAATCCATACCCGGCCATTTCTCTGGGCACTAAACAACTCTTTTTGAAAGCTTGGCAATGTAGATTACAGGGTAGACATATAGCACATCTCCTCTACTTGTCTTGACTTTCCCCCTTGTGCTGGACTTGAACATATTTTTACTTTGGCTAAGCCTATTCCTCTAGGCCTCCCACTATTTCAGCAGTCCAATCCCCACTTTAACACAGTTCAGGTGAAACATGGGCCTTTGAAAAGAGCAGAACTCACCCTTTGGTTGCAGGTACTACACAGGCGAATCTTGAAAGCTTCTTGTGCCACAACACATTTCAGAAAAAATAGGCAGCTTCTTCTCTAGCAGGAACCAGGGGGTTGCCCCTGGAATAGCAGGCAAAACCTTCCACCCCCATCCCCTCAGGGATGGGGCACAGAGACCCGTATCAGCGGTCTCCACCACTTCCAGAACAGCTTACTGTGTCCCTCTTTAGGTGGAGACACACACCTTTCCCTAAAAGTAGCTCTATTTCAGAGCTTAGGCTCCAAGAGCCTGTACACAGAACTGCTGTGCTCCTCTCCTCTTGACTGCTCACACAACAATCTCCAACTACTGACTGTTCAAAACTCCCAACATTCTAATCTAACTCCCTTCTGCAGATTCCAATGTGGCTCATGTAGCTACGATAGTTCTATGGTGATGTCATCCCTCAGTCTCAGCTGAGACTGAGAACAGAGTGAGACAGTGTGAAATCCATTTAACTGGAGTTTCACAAGCTGCCTTCCCTGCCTACCACTAGGTCTTACTGGGATTCTAGTAACCCCGAGTAACAAGGGGGTTACACTCGCCCTGGACCAGGAAAATGACTGTCCGCAGTCATTATTTACCCGGCTTAGACCATCCCACCCTATGTGCTACCTGCGGAGGTGGGTGATCAGGCCCCCTCCTAACATGTGCGAGCACAGGCAGGCAACACTAAGGGCCTAGAGGCCTTTAGCTGACATATCAGCCTCTACTCTACCCACTTACTATGGATGCCTAGTGGCTCTGGTAGAACTGTCCAGAGCATAGCCCTAATAGCTCAGCACTGCAGTCCGTATGGCCATTCAGGACCACAGCCTGTCTATCCCCCCCAGCCCTCTAGGGAAAATCTGTCTGCCTCTAACTTAACACCTCAAAATAAAAACAACCCGGGGACCTCTCAGACCTTGGGCACCCTGCAACCACAAACCAAGAAACTAATACCATACCATTACATTACTGCCTCCCTACCCCCACAACCACACCTGTGGAAGGAAAGGGTTACTACAGTAACAATGACAATAACAACCACAGTACTTTAAATTACTACACACTAAAGTACTAGTGAGGAACTCCGATGAGTCCCTCCTCCTCTTCTTGTCTTCTCTTCTATCTTCTTCAGGACCACCTGCAAGAAAAAGAAAGACAACACACACTCCTAATCTGCATACACAGTCTATCTAAACTCCTACCATCAAAACACTGGAGAATCCCAAAAATATTTTTTTTTTTTTAGAAAAGGTAGAAAAACGGTATATACACTAGAAAATAGTAGAAAAACAATGACATTATTTACAATACACATTTGGGGGGATGGAGTGCTCGAAAAGTCCCATCTAGTGACTACAGTGCCCGAAGGCTAGTCCATTAAAGAGTCTCTCCTGGGCCGGAGCCCGGTGAAGCACAGTTCTAGCAGCCCAAAGTCCCGAAGGGGAGAGTCTTTGAGGACAGTTCACACATTCTGGAGTATGCTAGTGAAGGGTGTGTGTACTGCAATGTCATAAGGATAGAAAGGTTTGGACTTACCAGCCCCTTGTAGAAGGATTAAGACACACCGACCTGCTCCTCAGCGAAGACTCTCCCTGGCAGCATTGTTCCGATACAGCTGGGTAGACATCTTCCAGGAACTATAGGAGGGCACATCTGGGAACTGCTGGGTTGATGTCATCTCTGGAGATGGAACCTTAGAACAGGAACAAAAAGGAAAACAGCTGGTCTGACATCATCCGATTACCAGGCGATGGATCAGGATACAGCTGGGCTGGTGTCCTCTCTGGATCTGAAGTCATCTGGTGGGCCAGTCGATGGATACTGGAAAGGCCAGTACACTGTAGAACTGATGAATGTGGGGCACCTGAGTCCTGAATGTCCATACTGGCGGATTAATACAGGCACTGCAAAGGCTGGTGTGGCAGTATTGACTACCACTGCTCAGCTTTCTATCTGACAGGCACGGGCACATTTGCTGGGAGGTCATTGCATTGAGGCCAATAGTCTTGGGGGTCAGGAGTTTGAATTATTACCCCATCTGGTCGCACATAATTTACACTGTAGGTTTCACGTCCCTCTCCATCCACTATTCGCACAGTGTCCATAAACAGTGTCCTGCCTCTCTTCCACTGGGTATATTTCTCATGAAACAGTCTGTTCTTGACATGCTTGTTTGCACCAAGATGCACACATTTCATTGCTTCGGCCCAGATCCAGGATTTTCTGCTGTTCTCAATCTCCTCCCAGACTCTCCGAGGAAAGGTAGGAAAGGACATTCCATAGATTTCACTCGCCTTCCTACGAACCAGTCTCTCCTCTTTACTAGCTTGGGTCAACCTGAGACTGCTGGCCTGGCTTGGGGGTGGCCAGTCCTGGTTCTGCCAGCTACGCATCCTCAACGAGACGAAAAACAGATCCCTGACTTCTTCTTCTTGCACAGCCAGGGCAGTGGCATCATCACACTCTACCATGCATTCTTCCGAGGCAAGAGCTTGAGGCTGTGTACTCGTTCATTTTTCACAAGGCCACATAGGTTCCCCCTCTTCTTCTTCCTCACTGAGAATCTGTGCCCAGGAGTGAGCAGTCGTCCTCACTCCTGAGACTATCCACTCATCACTAGGTGCAGAGGTCGACACCTCCCATTCAAAGGCCTCCCTCATCTCATCTTCTCCTATGAGACTTGGGCTAGGCCCCCCCTCCAGGGGTCTACTGATGCTTTGTCTGAATTATCCTTCTGCGATCCAGCATCTGAAACATCAGCATCTTGTTCTGTCTCTAAATCTGCACCCTCTAGCTTTGTGCCACACTCCCCCAAGGGGCCTTCATCAACAGGCTCTGCCTGGTGCTGTGTGCTGCCAACTACAGATTCCTGAACCTTTGTCCATGTGGGAGCCAAACGAATCTGAGGCACTTTATACAAGCCATATTTCTCTAGGCACCCAGAACAGTGAGGTATCATGAAGACGCCCCTTCCAGCATTTAAGCATATTTGACACACTTGCACTGGATATCCAGGAATCGCCACATGAGAAGGCAGTTGTCCTCCATAATAACACCTTTCAATATCCCTTAACCTATTTACTGCTGCTGTTACTGCAACCCAGGCATGATCCGGGTAGAGAGCTGGTCCTGAGGCCATAACTGCAGGGAAAATAAACAAATGCTCACTGTTACTGAAAGTCCCACTTCACTGAACACTTTCTTTACTTTTAAAATGGCTCCTCTGCTGCTGTGTTTACTTTACTACCCCACCCTGTAATGGCGGCAGCAGCACTCCTGCGCATCAACATTCAGAAATTGGGTCAAGCCACTGCGCATCCAATTTACACACACTACTGATAACTTTTGCTCAAACTGCACAAACTTGCACTGTTCTTTTTCTAACACATTTGCATGATTTGCCACGGACTCTTCACTTGCTGAAAACATTTCTTTAGCTCACAGTCCCTTAAAGCCTCAGAATTTCAAGCACAGGATTGCCTGTAACTAGTGCTGCACATTTATTTATTAGCTTTTGGTAACCGGGTAAGTGCGCTAGGCAACAGACCTGCCTATTTTCAGGCACAACTTACAGTCCCTCTCTGGCTTTGAAACTTTATGCTGATGCTGAACCCATAACTATGCTCACAGTCAATGGCTTAACAGACTTGCTCTTGCTGGTAAAACTTGACACAGTCATTATTTGCAAAGCGACTACACTGCTGCACACATATTCAGCTGGCTTTTGACAGAAAATCACTGTTTGGGCAAATTTTACTGTTGGTACTCACTGTTATCAGTAGCTGTTTGCTGCGATGGAAAATGGCCTGCAGCTAGTCTTGGAGGCCTCAGAAAGAAAGCGGGTGAGCAGTCCTACCGATCGTCTCTCCGATCACCACACTCACAATCCAGTCGATTGAGATGCAGGTTGAGCCCGATTTTAAACAGCAAAGGCTATTTTTGAAAGTTCTACAGCGCTTTTTAATCACCGAGACGCTCCTCCATCAAGCCAGTACACGCACTCCTCTCACACTCCCTCTCGAATGCTGGGCAGTCACTGTAGAGCTGACTGGGGGGTGGGACTGATTGCAGCCTCACCAATCACACAACACCATGCAAATGAGCCTCTTTCCCTCGCAAGTGCTCTTCTCTTCATGGTGATCGTCGAGCAGGAAAATGTAAACAGCAGAAACCACTTTTTTTTTTTTAACTGACTCCATGGCGGGAGCCTATTTCAGCCATTTAGCATGGCCATTCACTCAGCAAGTCTCTCAGTTTACTCAAAAGCATTTCCAACTTCCAGGGCACAATTTTCCTGTTGCTACCCCTAGTCTTTGGCACTTTTCTTTATCACCAGAGTTCTTTTAAAAAGCTGGCAAACATATGATGCAGGACAAGGGCACACTCTTTTAGCTTTACTGTTCCTTTGTAAACAGTTGGCATTTTAACAGCAGCATAAGAACCACAGCACACAGCGACACACTAGTTAACTTGCTTCAGTTTTTTGGGCTACACACTGCCAGATAGCCAAAGCGCTAGCCCCTTGCCCAAGCACCTTTCCTCCCTAAATTAAAATCCAAAGCGGTGCCTCCATTTTGTAATGCCCTCACCCCTGCCTTTTTGCAAAACGACAGGTGGTATGCTGTTGAAGCTGACAGCAGTACCTGGTGGGGACTGGGTTCAGGGAGGACTAGATTACTCGGCACAAGGAGCCTAGGTTTGGCTACTCTGCACAGGGGCACCCAAGTAAATCCAAACACAGGAAGCAATAACTGTAATATCCAATACCAGGAATGGGATTCTAGAGTGTGGCTTTTATTCACATCCAAACTGAACAAACAAAGCATAGATGGACCCCCACGGGGCTACATTCCTGGTAATGTAGATTAAAGCAACAGAACACTTCTTCACCATTTCAGCCCTCAGGCTCTGAACCCACCAGGCACACAGCCCAGACTTGCATGCAGCTCGTTACATAGCCCGACTTGTACACTACTTGGGTTTTCCCTGGCCCGGATCCCCCACCGGCCACTTGATCGCGGGTCCATATGTCAGTGAACCAATTTTCTGTTGGAGGCTCCCAAACCACCGTGAGAGCCTTCGACTCCTTTAAGGGAAATTTCTTCCAATCCCATCTGGGTACTTCCTCATCACTGGCCAAGTGAATGAGGCAAAGTAGAAAATCCACAGAGCAAATCTGTAGAGTGGACCTGGTTACTAAAGCATGAGTCTCCACCTCCAGCTCCCACAATCCATACCTGGCCATTTCTCTGGACACTAAACAACTCTTTTGAAAGGTTAGCAATGTAGATTACAGGGTAGACATATAGCACATCTCCTCCATGTCTTGACTTTCCCCTTGTGCTGAACTTGAACATACTTTACTTTGTCTAAGCCTATTCCTCTAGGCCTCCCACCTATTTCAACAGTCCAATCCCCACTTTAACACAGTTCAGGTGAAACATGGGCCTTGAAAGAGCAGAACTCACCCTTTGGTTTGCAGGTGCCCCAGGCGATCTTGAAAGCTTCTTGTGCCACAACACGTTCCAGAAAAAATAGGCAGCTTCTTCTCTAGCAGGAACCAGGGGGTTGCCCCTGGAATAGCAGGCAAACCTTCCACCCCCATCCCCTCAGGGATGGGGCACAGAGACCCGTATCAGCGGTCTCCACCACTTCCAGAATAGCTAACTGTGTCCCTCTTTAGGCGGAGACACACACCTGTCCCTAAAAGTAGCTCTATTTCAGAGCTTAGGCTCCAAGAGCCTGTGCACAGAACTGCTGTGCTCCTCTCCTCTCCTCTTGACTGCTCACACAACAATCTCCAACTACTGACTGTTCAAAACTCCCAACATTCGAATCTACCTTTCTTCTGCAGATTCCAATGTGGCTCATGCAGCTACGATAGTTCTATGGTGATGTCATCCCTCAGTCTCAGCTGAGACTGAGAACAGAGTGAGACAGTGTGAAATCCATTTAACAGGAGTTTCACAAGCTGTCTTCCTGCTACCACTAGGTCTTACTGGGATTCTAGTAACCCCGAGTAACAAGGGGTTATACGCCTCTGGACGGAAAATGACTGTCTGCAGTCATTGTTTACCCGCTTAGCCATCCCACCCTATGTGTCTGCCTGCGGAGGCGGGGTGATCGAGCCCCTCCCAACATGTGCTGAGCACAGGCAGGCAACACTAAGGGCCTAGAGGCCTTTAGCTGACATATCAGCTTCTACTCTACCCACTTACTATGGATGCCTAGTGGCTCTGGTAGAACTGTCCAGAGCATAGCCTAATAGCTCAGCACTGCAGTCCGTGATGGCCATTCAGGACCACAGCCTGTCCTATCCCCTAGCCCTCTAGGGAAAATCTGTCTGCCTCAAACTTAACACCCCAAAATAAAACAACCGAGGGACCTCTCAGACCTTGGGCACCCTGTAACCACAAACCAGAAACTAATACCATGCCATTTACATTACATTACTGCCTCCCTACACAACCACACCTGTGAGAAGGAAAGGGTTACTACAGTAACAACAACAATAACAACCACAGTACTTTAAATTACTACACTACTAGTACTAGTGAGGAACTCGATGAGCCCTCCTCATCTTCTTGTCTTCTCTTCTATCTTCTTCAGGACCACCTGCAAAAGAAAGACAACACACACCCTAATCTGCATACACAGTCTATCTAAACCCCTACCATCAAAAACACTGGAGAATCCCAGAAAGGTTTTTTTTTTTTTTTTTAGAAAGGTAGAAAGCGGTATATACACTAGAAAATAGTAGAAAAACAATGACATTTTTACAATACATTTGGGGGATGGAGTGCCCGAAAAGTCCCATCTAGTGACTACAGTGCCGAGGCTAGTCCATTAAAGAGTCTCCTGGGCGGGCCGGTGAACACAGTTCTAGCAGCCCAAAGTCCCGAGCGAGTCTTTGATGACAGTTCACATTCTGGAGTATGCTAGTGAAGGGTGTGTGTACTGCAATGTCATAAGGATAGAAGGTTTGGACTTACCAGCCCTTGTAGAAGGATTAAGACACCGACCTGCTCCTCATCGAAGACTCTCCTGGCAGCATTCTTCCGATACAGTCTTGCGGACATCTTCCAGGAACTACAGGAGGCACATCTGGGAACTACTGGGTTGATGTCATCTCTGGAGATGGAACCTTAGAACAGGAACAAAAGGAAAACAGCTGGTCTGACATCATCCGATTCCAGGCGATGGATCAGGATACAGCTGGGCTGGATGTATCTCTGGATCTGAAGTTATCTGGTTGGCCAGTCGATGGATTCAGGAAAGGCCAGTACACTGATAGAACTGATGAATCAGGCACCTGAGTCATGGATGTCCATACTGGCCCGGATCAATAAAGGCACTGCAAAGGCTGGTGTGGCAGTATTGACTACCACTGCTCAGCTTTCCATCTGACAGGCATGGGCACATTTGCCGGGAGGTCCTTGCATTGAGGCCAGTAGTCTTGGGGTCAGGAGATTGAATTATTACCTCATCTGGGCACACATATTTACACTTGTAGAAGGCTTCACGTCCCTGTCCATCCACTATTCGCACAGTGTCCATAAACAGTGTCCTGCCTCTCTTCCACTGGGTATATTTCTCATGAAAGAGTCTGTTCTTGACATGCTTGTTTGCACCAGGATGCACACATTTCATTGCTTTGGCCCAGATCCAGGATTTCCTGCTGTTCTCAATCTCCTCCCAGACTCTCCGAGGAAAGGTAGGAAAGGACATTCCATAGATTTCATTCGCCTTCCTACGAACCAGTCTCTCCTCTTTACTAGCTTTGGTCAACCTGAGACCGCTGGCCTGGCTTGGGGGCAGCCAGTTCTGGTTCTGCCAGCTACGCATCCTCAATGAGATGAAAAATGGATCCTGACTTTTCTTCTTGCACAGCCAGGGCAGTGGCATCACCACTCTCTTCCATGCATTCTTCGAGGCAAGAGCTTGAGGCTGTGTACTGTTCATTTTCACAAGGCCACTAGGTTCCCCTCTTCTTCCTCCTCACTGAGAATCTGTGCCCAGGGTGAGCAGTGCGTCTCACTCCTGAGACTATCCACTCATCACTAGGTGCAGAGGTCGGCACTCTCCATTCAAGGCCTCCCTCATCTCATCTTCTCCTATGAGACTTGGGCTGAGCCCCCTCAAGGGTCTACTGATGCTGTCTGAATTATCCTTCTGCAATCCAGCATCTGAAACATCAGCATCTGGTTCTGTCTCTAAATCTGCACCCTCTGGCTTTGTGCCACTCCCCAAAGGGCCTTCTTCAACAGGCTCCTCCTGGTGCTGTGCTGCCAACTACTGATTCCTGAACCTTTGTCCATGTGGGAGCCAAATGAATCTGGAGTGCTTTTATACAAACCATTTTCTCTAGGCACCCAAGAACAGTGAGGTATCATGAAGACGTCCCTTCCAGCATTTAAGCATTTGACACACTTTCACTGGATATCCAGGAATCACCACATGAGAAGGCAGTTGTCCTCCATAATAACACCATTCAATGTCCCTTAACTCATTTACTGCTGCTGTTACTGCAGCCCAGGCATGATCCGGGTAGCGAGCTGGTCCTGAGGCCATAACTGCAGGGAAAAAAAACAAATGACCACTGTTACTGAAAGTCCCATCACTGAACACTTTCTTTACTTTTAAATGGCTCCTCTGCTGCTGTGTTACTTTACTACCCAACTCTGTAATGGCGGCAGCTACCTGCAATGCATCAACATTCAGAAGTTGGTCAAGTCACTGCGCATCCGTTGTACACTACTGATAACTTTTCTCAAACTGCACAAACTTGTACTGTTCTTTTTCTAACACATTTGCATGATTTGCCACAGACTCTTCACTTGCTGAAACATTTCTTTAGCTCACAGTCCTTAAAGCCTCAGGATTTCAAGCACAGGTTTGCCTGTAACTAGTGCTGTACATTTGGCTACAACTCAGTCTCTCTGGCTTTGAAACTTTATGCTGATGCTGAACCCATAACTTATGCTCACAGTCAATGGCTTAACAGGTTTGCTCTTGCTGGTAAAACTTGACACAGTCGTTTTGCAAAGCGACTACACTGCTGCACACATATTCAGCTGGCTTTTGGCAGAAAATCACTGTTTGAGCAACTTTTACTGTTGGTACTAACTGTTATCAGTAGCTATTTGCTGCGATGGAAAATGGCCTGCAGCCAGTCTTGGAGGCCTCAGAAAGAAAGCGGGTGGGCAGTCCTGCTGATCGTCTCTCTGATCACCACACTCATAATCCAGTCGATCGAGATGCGGTTTGAGCCCAATTTTAAACAGCAAAGGCTATTTTTGAAAGTTTACAGTGCTTTTAATCACCGTGGCGGCTCTCACCAAGCCAGTACCGCACTCCTCTCACATTCCCTCTCGAATGCTGGGCAGTCACTGTAGAGCTGGCTGGGGGTGGGACTGATTGCAGCCTCACCAATCATGCAACGCCATGCAAATGAGTCTCTTTCCTCATGAGTGCTCTTCTCTTCATGGTGATGTTGACAGGAAGAATTTAAACTGCAGGAACCACTTTTTTTTTTTTCAACTGACTCACTGGTGGGAGCCCATTTCAGCCATTTAGCATGGCCATTCACTCAGCAAGTGTCTCAGTTTACTCAAAAGCATTTCCAACGTCCAGGCACAATCTTCATGTTGCTACCCTAGTCTTCCACACTTTTCTTTATCACACACAGTTATTTAAAAAGCATTTCCAACGTCCAGGGCACAATTTTCTTGTTGCTACCCTAGTCTTCCACACTTTTCTTTATCACCACAGTTCTTTTAAAAGCTGGCAAACATTTGGCCTTGGGACAAGGGCACCTCTTTTAGCTTTACTGCTCCTTGGTAAACAGTTGGCATTTTAACAGCAGCATAAGAACCACAGCACACAGTGACAAACTAGTTAACTTGCTTCAGCTTTTTGGGCTACCCACTGCCAGACAGCTAAAATGCTAGCCCCTTTCCCGAGCACCTTTCCTCCCTAAATTAAAATCCAAAGCGGTGCCTCCATTTTGTAACGCCCTCACCCCTGCCTTTTTGCAAAACGACTGGTGGTATGCTGTTGAAGCTGACAGCAGTACCTGGTGGGGACTGGGTTCGGGGAGGACTAGGTTACTCAGCACAAGGGGCCTAGGTTTGGCTACTCTGCACAGGGGCACCCAAGTAAATCCGAACACAGGAAGCAATAACTGTAATATCCAATACCAGGAATGGGATTCTAGAGTGTGGCTTTTATTCACATCCAAACTGAACAAACAAAGCATAGATGGACCCCCACGGGGCTACATTCCTGGTAATGTAGATTAAAGCAACAGAACACTTCTTCACCATTTCAGCCCTCAGGCTCTGAACCCACCAGGCACACAGCCCAGACTTGCATGCAGCTTTGGGTACATAGCCCGACTTGTACACTACTTGGGTTTTTCCCCTGGCCCGGATCCCCAACCGGCCACTTGATCGCGGTCCATATGTCAGTGAACCAATTTTCTGTTGGAGGCTCCCCAAACCACCGTAGAGCCTTCGACTCCTTAAGGGAAATTTTCCTTCCAATCCCACGTCTGGGTACTTCCCTCATCACTGGCCAAGTGAATGAGGCAAAGTAGAAATCCACAGAGCAAATCTGTAGAGGTGGACCTGGTTACTAAAGATGGGGGGTCTCCCACCTCCAGCTCCCACAATCCATACCTGGCCATTTCTCTGGACACTAAACAACTCTTTTTGAAAGGTTAGCAATGTAGATTACAGGGTAGACATATAGCACATCTCCTCTACATGTCTTGACTTTCCCCTTGTGCTGAACTTGAACATACTTTTACTTTGTCTAAGCCTATTCCTCTAGGCCTCCCACTATTTCAGCAGTCCAATCCCCACTTTAACACAGTTCAGGTGAAACATGGGCCTTTGAAAAGAGCAGAACTCACCCTTTGGTTGCAGGTGCCCCACAGGCGAATCTTGAAAGCTTCTTGTGCCACAACACGTTCCAGAAAAAATAGGCAGCTTCTTCTCTAGCAGGAACCAGGGGGTTGCCCCTGGAATAGCAGGCAAACCTTCCACCCCATCCTCAGGGATGGGGCACAGAGACCCGTATCAGCGGTCTCCACCACTTCCAGAATAGCTTACTGTGTCCCTCTTTAGGCGGAGACACACACCTGTCCCTAAAAGTAGCTCTATTTCAGAGCTTAGGCTCCAAGAGCCTGTGCACAGAACTGCTGTGCTCCTCTCCTCTCCTCTGACTGCTCACACAACAATCTCCAACTACTGACTGTTCAAAACTCCCAACATTCGAATCTACCTTTCTTCTGCAGATTCCAATGTGGCTCATGCAGCTACGATAGTTCTATGGTGATGTCATCCCTCAGTCTCAGCTGAGACTGAGAACAGAGTGAGACAGTGTGAAATCCATTTAACAGGAGTTTCACAAGCTGTCTTCCCTGCCTACCACTAGGTCTTACTGGGATTCTAGTAACCCCGAGTAACAAGGGGGTTATACTCGCCCTGGACCGGGAAAATGACTGTCTGCAGTCATTATTTACCCGGCTTAGGCCATCCCACCCTATGTGCTGCCTGCGGAGCGGGGTGATCAGGCCCCTTCCTAACATGTGCGAGCACAGGCAGGCAACACTAAGGGCCTAGAGGCCTTTAGCTGACATATCAGCTTCTACTCTACCCACTTACTATGGATGCCTAGTGGCTCTGGTAGAACTGTCCAGAGCATAGCCCTAATAGCTCAGCACTGCAGTCCGTATGGCCATTCAGGACCACAGCCTGTCTATCCCCCCTAGCCCTCTAGGGAAAATCTGTCTGCCTCAAACTTAACACCCCAAAATAAAAACAACCCGGGGACCTCTCAGACCTTGGGCACCCTGTAACCACAAACCAAGAAACTAATACCATACCATTACATTACATTACTGCCTCCCTACCCCCACAACCACACCTGTGGAAGGAAAGGGTTACTACAGTAACAACAACAATAACAACCACAGTACTTTAAATTACTACACACTAAAGTACTAGTGAGGAACTCCGATGAGCCCCTCCTCATCTTCTTGTCTTCTCTTCTATCTTCTTCAGGACCACCTGCAAGAAAAAGAAAGACAACACACACTCCTAATCTGCATACACAGTCTATCTAAACCCCTACCATCAAAACACTGGAGAATCCCAGAAAGGTTTTTTTTTTTTTTTTTTTAGAAAAGGTAGAAAAACGGTATATACACTAGAAAATAGTAGAAAAACAATGACATTATTTACAATACACATTTGGGGGGATGGAGTGCCCGAAAAGTCCCATCTAGTGACTACAGTGCCCGAAGGCTAGTCCATTAAAGAGTCTCTCCTGGGCCGGAGCCCGGTGAAGCACAGTTCTAGCAGCCCAAAGTCCCGAAGGGGAGAGTCTTTGAGGACAGTTCACACATTCTGGAGTATGCTAGTGAAGGGTGTGTGTACTGCAATGTCATAAGGATAGAAAGGTTTGGACTTACCAGCCCCTTGTAGAAGGATTAAGACACACCGACCTGCTCCTCAGCGAAGACTCTCCCTGGCAGCATTCTTCCGATACAGCTGGGCGGACATCTTCCAGGAACTACAGGAGGGCACATCTGGGAACTACTGGGTTGATGTCATCTCTGGAGATGGAACCTTAGAACAGGAACAAAAAGGAAAACAGCTGGTCTGACATCATCCGATTACCAGGCGATGGATCAGGATACAGCTGGGCTGGTGTCCTCTCTGGATCTGAAGTTATCTGGTTGGCCAGTCGATGGATTCAGGAAAGGCCAGTACACTGTAGAACTGATGAATGTGGGGCACCTGAGTCATGGATGTCCATACTGGCGGATCAATAAAGGCACTGCAAAGGCTGGTGTGGCAGTATTGACTACCACTGCTCAGCTTTCCATCTGACAGGCATGGGCACATTTGCCGGGAGGTCCTTGCATTGAGGCCAGTAGTCTTGGGGGTCAGGAGATTGAATTATTACCTCATCTGGGCACACATAATTTACACTGTAGAAGGCTTCACGTCCCTGTCCATCCACTATTCGCACAGTGTCCATAAACAGTGTCCTGCCTCTCTTCCACTGGGTATATTTCTCATGAAAGAGTCTGTTCTTGACATGCTTGTTTGCACCAGGATGCACACATTTCATTGCTTTGGCCCAGATCCAGGATTTCCTGCTGTTCTCAATCTCCTCCCAGACTCTCCGAGGAAAGGTAGGAAAGGACATTCCATAGATTTCATTCGCCTTCCTACGAACCAGTCTCTCCTCTTTACTAGCTTTGGTCAACCTGAGACCGCTGGCCTGGCTTGGGGGCAGCCAGTTCTGGTTCTGCCAGCTACGCATCCTCAATGAGATGAAAAATGGATCCCTGACTTCTTCTTCTTGCACAGCCAGGGCAGTGGCATCACCACTCTCTTCCATGCATTCTTCCGAGGCAAGAGCTTGAGGCTGTGTACTCGTTCATTTTTCACAAGGCCACATAGGTTCCCCCTCTTCTTCCTCCTCACTGAGAATCTGTGCCCAGGAGTGAGCAGTCGTCCTCACTCCTGAGACTATCCACTCATCACTAGGTGCAGAGGTCGACACCTCCCATTCAAAGGCCTCCCTCATCTCATCTTCTCCTATGAGACTTGGGCTAAGCCCCCCCTCCAGGGGTCTACTGATGCTTTGTCTGAATTATCCTTCTGCAATCCAGCATCTGAAACATCAGCATCTGGTTCTGTCTCTAAATCTGCACCCTCTAGCTTTGTGCCACACTCCCCCAAGGGGCCTTCTTCAACAGGCTCCTCCTGGTGCTGTGTGCTGCCAACTACAGATTCCTGAACCTTTGTCCATGTGGGAGCCAAATGAATCTGGAGTGCTTTATACAAGCCATATTTCTCTAGGCACCCAGAACAGTGAGGTATCATGAAGACGTCCCTTCCAGCATTTAAGCATATTTGACACACTTGCACTGGATATCCAGGAATCACCACATGAGAAGGCAGTTGTCCTCCATAATAACACCATTCAATGTCCCTTAACCTATTTACTGCTGCTGTTACTGCAGCCCAGGCATGATCCGGGTAGCGAGCTGGTCCTGAGGCCATAACTGCAGGGAAAAAAAAACAAATGCTCACTGTTACTGAAAGTCCCACTTCACTGAACACTTTCTTTACTTTTAAAATGGCTCCTCTGCTGCTGTGTTTACTTTACTACCCAACTCTGTAATGGCGGCGGCAGCACACCTGTGCATCAACATTCAGAAATTGGGTCAAGTCACTGCGCATCCGATTTACACACACTACTGATAACTTTTGCTCAAACTGCACAAACTTGTACTGTTCTTTTTCTAACACATTTGCATGATTTGCCACAGACTCTTCACTTGCTGAAAACATTTCTTTAGCTCACAGTCCCTTAAAGCCTCAGGATTTCAAGCACAGGTTTGCCTGTAACTAGTGCTGTACATTTGGCTACAACTCACAGTCTCTCTCTGGCTTTGAAACTTTATGCTGATGCTGAACCCATAACTATGCTCACAGTCAATGGCTTAACAGGCTTGCTCTTGCTGGTAAAACTTGACACAGTCGTTTTTTTGCAAAGCGACTACACTGCTGCACACATATTCAGCTGGCTTTTGGCAGAAAATCACTGTTTGAGCAACTTTTACTGTTGGTACTAACTGTTATCAGTAGCTATTTGCTGCGATGGAAAATGGCCTGCAGCCAGTCTTGGAGGCCTCAGAAAGAAAGCGGGTGGGCAGTCCTGCTGATCGTCTCTCTGATCACCACACTCATAATCCAGTCGATCGAGATGCGGTTTGAGCCCAATTTTAAACAGCAAAGGCTATTTTTGAAAGTTTTACAGTGCTTTTTAATCACCGTGACGCTCCTCCACCAAGCCAGTACACGCACTCCTCTCACATTCCCTCTCGAATGCTGGGCAGTCACTGTAGAGCTGGCTGGGGGGGGGTGGGACTGATTGCAGCCTCACCAATCATGCAACGCCATGCAAATGAGTCTCTTTCCCTCGCGAGTGCTCTTCTCTTCATGGTGATCGTCGAGCAGGAAAATTTAAACTGCAGGAACCACTTTTTTTTTTTTTTCAACTGACTCCACGGTGGGAGCCCATTTCAGCCATTTAGCATGGCCATTCACTCAGCAAGTGTCTCAGTTTACTCAAAAGCATTTCCAACGTCCAGGGCACAATCTTCATGTTGCTACCCCTAGTCTTCCACACTTTTCTTTATCACACACAGTTATTTAAAAAGCATTTCCAACGTCCAGGGCACAATTTTCTTGTTGCTACCCCTAGTCTTCCACACTTTTCTTTATCACCACAGTTCTTTTAAAAAGCTGGCAAACATTTGACGCAGGACAAGGGCACACTCTTTTAGCTTTACTGCTCCTTGGTAAACAGTTGGCATTTTAACAGCAGCATAAGAACCACAGCACACAGTGACAAACTAGTTAACTTGCTTCAGCTTTTTGGGCTACCCACTGCCAGACAGCTAAAATGCTAGCCCCTTTCCCGAGCACCTTTCCTCCCTAAATTAAAATCCAAAGCGGTGCCTCCATTTTGTAACGCCCTCACCTCTGCCTTTTTGCAAAACGACTGGTGGTATGCTGTTGAAGCTGACAGCAGTACCTGGTGGGGACTGGGTTCGGGGAGGACTAGGTTACTCAGCACAAGGGGCCTAGGTTTGGCTACTCTGCACAGGGGCACCCAAGTAAATCCGAACACAGGAAGCAATAACTGTAATGTCCAATACCAGGAATGGGATTCTAGACTGTGGCTTTTATTCACATCCAAACTGAACAAACAAAGCATAGACAGACCCCCATGGGGCTACATTCCTGGTAATGCAGATTAGAGCAACAGAACACTTCTTCACTATTTCAGCCCTCAGGCTCTGAACCCACCAGGCACACAGCCCGACTTGTACACTACTTGGGTTTTTCCCCTGGCCCGGCTCCCCCGCCGGCCACTTGATCGCGGTCCATATGTCAGTGAACCAATTTTCTGTTGGTGGCTCCCCAAACCACCGTAGAGCCTTCAACTCCTTAAGGGAAATTTTCCTTCCAATCCCACGTCTGGGTACTTCCTTCATCACTGGCCAAGTGCATGAGGCAAAGTAGAAATCCACAGAGCAAATCTGTAGAGGTGGACCTGGTTACTAAAGATGGGAGGTCTCCCACCTCCAGCTCCCACAATCTATACCTGGCCATTTCTCTGGACACTAAACAACTCTTTTTGAAAGCTTGGCAATGTAGATTACAGGGTAGACATATAGCACATCTCCTCTACATGTCTTGACTTTCCTGTTGTGCTGGACTTGAACATACTTTTACTTTGGCTAAGCCTATTCCTCTAGGCCTCCCACTATTTCAGCAGTCCAATCCCCACTTTAACACAGTTCAGCTGAAACATGGGCCTTTGAAAAGAGCAGAACTCACCCTTTGGTTGCAGGTGCCCCACAGGCGGATCTTGAAAGCTTCTTGTGCCACAACACATTTCAGAAAAAATAGGCAGCTTCTTCTCTAGCAGGAACCAGGGGGTTGCTCCTAGAATAGCAGGCAAACCTTCCACCCCCATCCCCTCAGGGATGGGGCACAGAGACCCATATCAGCGGTCTCCACCACTTCCAGAACAGCTTACTGTGTCCCTCTTTAGGTGAAGACACACACCTTTCCCTAAAAGTAGCTCTATTTCAGAGCTTAGGCTCCAAGAGCCTGTGCACAGAACTGCTGTGCTCCTCTCCTCTTGACTGCTCACACAACAATCTCAAACTACTGACAGTTCAAAACTCCCAACATTCTAATCTAACTCCCTTCTGCAGATTCCAATGTGGCTCATGCAGCTGCGATAGTTCTATGGTGATGTCATCCCTCAGTCTCAGCTGAGACTGAGAACAGAGTGAGACATTTAACTGGAGTTTCACAAGTTGCCTTCCCTGCCTACCACTAGGTCTTACTGGGATTCTAGTAACCCCGGGTAACAGGGGGTTACATAAGCATTTGGTCACATCTTGGCATTACATTATTTTTCAAACAAGACATTTTTGTCTTAGGAAACAGTATGGCCTTCTGTTTGCTCAATAGTTGAAGCCAATAAACTCTAGTCTGTCTTCGTACTCATCCAGTTGAATGCTGAAATACTACCTACATCTACCAGTTCTTGTGGATGTGCACTCCAAAGCTTAATCACTCTGTTTGTGAAGAAGTATTTCCCATCACTGAGTTGGTACTTCTTGCATCTATAATCTAGTCACAGCAATCTTCTCTTCTCAGGAGAGTAAAGAATCATTTTCCTACTGTAGGTCTCTCCTGATACCCAGTGTCCTAAATCCCGTCTACTATTCTAGTGGATCTGCCTTGCATCACTTCTGACTCATCAACATTTCCGTGTAGTGCAGCAACCAAAACTGTGAACACTATTCCAGATTCAGACATGGACACATCCTGTACAGTGGCATTATAACCCCCATTAACTGACTGCAGAAATGCCTTCTTATGTTCCCCAGAATCCAATTAACTGTCCTTAACACCTCAATGGAAGGTTTTACATAATTTAGGTTGTTTTGTTTTAAAAGAATTCTTGAGTCTTTCCAACTAAATTTGCAAATGGCTCCAAAATATCTTGTGTGATTATCATTGAAGAACAATATGATGTGTTAAAAAACAACATGGATGGTGTGGGAGAATGTGCAGTGACAGATGCATTTTTTCACATGAACAAAGGCAAGCTGATGTTCACAAAAACAAGAAAAAAAGGAAGTGAGATACATACTGAATGAGAAAGATATTGTGCCCCATCAGAGCAGGAAAGGGATTTGGAGGTTGTTATAGATGAGTCACGTCCACAGTATCAGAAATGCACAGCAATAACCACAAACAGCAACAGGATGTTGGGGGATGGGGGTATCCAGAGAGGAACAGAGAACAAAACAAGGGATGTGATGCTGCTGCTGCTGCTGCAGAAACTACAAGTTATTGTAGGCTAAGTAGCCTAAACTTAAAGTATTGTGTGCAGTTCTGGGCACTTGAAATCCATAGCACACATACAGACAGTTCAGTGGAGGACTCTAGGACAATCAGTGGTCAGGGAGGAATGATATGTGAACAGAGACTGGAGTATTTGGGGATCTTTCCACTAGAAAAGATAACGCTAAACTGGCCCAGTGGCACAGCTACCACCTGCCATGCAAGTGACCAGTATTTTGGTGTGAACTCAAGATGTCGGGGGTCAGCCAGGGGAGAGGACTGAGCACCCAGAGGACTGCTCTCCCATCTTGGGGAAGGTAGGTAGTGTCACAAACGCACTCCGCAGGTCAAAGCTCTCTGCTCCCACTGTGCCAACCTCAAAGCGCAAGAGTGTGAACAGGTAACAGACAGGGTAACCCTTCTGTCTGCTTTGGGTCTAAACCATCTTTAGCCTCGAGTTCTGAGGGGATTCAAACTGTGAACCTTATACTAGCATACCCAATGTACAGGCTCAGATATGTACACTCTTCAGAACTGCAGTACAATCTTTCGCCAGGGGCCAGAGGCTTCCAAAATGAACCCTTTTAAAATGTTATATGAGACCCAGGTATTTTTACCTTTTTCCAGCTTAGTAACACCATGCAAGCCCTTACAGCTGTCAGATTTAATATTGGTTCAGCAATGACATGCAAAAATGACTGAGGAGACACAGGCAGTATCCTAAAGAAAATATTGTTTACTAAAAATTGTAAAATAAGTAAAATAAAATTCAGAACAAATAGCATGAGCTCACAGTCACAAAAGAAAATGGGAAAATTACGAAACACAGACTCCTACCACAATACTTAAGATCTTTGTTTTCTACGTATTACCTTTTTAAGTGCATTTAAGTTAGAGAGAACTTTCTGTCTCAGAGCCCAAGATGATATGACGCCTTTCCCAGATACAATGTTTCATTTCGGGGGGGGGCATCTCCCTTCCCCTTCTGTGACATCAATTAGACCCTCCCTTGGAGTTAATTTATAACAAAATTATCTACAAGGATGTATTTTAAATAATGTGAACATTCGCAAAAACCATTTCCCACATATGACATCCTTTAATCAAGCATCTCTCTTTGATGTCCCTCTGCTGATTTCCTGTTGCTAGTGTGATCTCAGGTTTTATTACTTATGACAAAGTTCTGTGACCAAATTGGCCTTTTCCTGCAGGAACCATAAAAATGTACAAGGCTTATATCCTGGCAGCTGGTCCAGTTCTAATTAAGACAAAAACAGGAAACCTTTAATCAGGTTTCTCTGGTTTGTTTAATGACATCCTCACTGACACTTTGAAAGTTAAAGGTCAAGTCTCACACACTACTAACTTGGGGAGGGGATTTCATACACAGACCATTTATTTATTTTACAGCTATCATACAGTAATCATAAGCAAGGGGGCAGAGTGTCACACTCCTCCCCACCTAGACTGAATTTGGGGGCTCTATCCCCTGCATGGGATGAGCTCCACAAGTCAGTTCATTCCTCACAGAGATGCAACAAGCCATCTGCATTCTGATTGGTTGTTCTGGCCCTATGTGAGATCATCATGTCATACCCTTGCAAGGCAAGACTCCATCTTAATAGTCTACCATTTGTTTTTCCCATTTGTGTCAGCCAAACCAGGGGGTTATGATCAGTTTGTACCTCAAAATGCTGCCCATATAAGTATGGCTCTAACTGTTTTAGGGCCCACACTATGGCAAGACACTCTTTTTCCACAGTAGAGTAAGCCTGCTCCCTGGGAAGTAACTTTTTACTCAGGTACACTATGGGGTGATCTTTCCCTTGGTTGGATGTCTGACTCAGCACTGCCCCAATACTCACATCTGAGGCGTCAGTCTGAACTACAAAGGGTCTGCTGTAGTCTGGACTTGTCAGTACAGGAGCACTGCACAGTGCCTCCTTCAGTCTGGTAAAGGCTTTTTCACAGGCTGGTTCCAAGGTAACTTTCTTAGGCATCCTTTTCTTTACCAGGTCAGATAGGGGAGCAGCCAGAGCACTGTAATTGGGTACAAATTTCCTATAGTACCCTGCTGTCCCTAGAAAACTCCTGACCTGCTTCGCATTTCTGGTCTGGGCCATGCCTTGATCGCCTCTATTTCTACTTGGTTAGGACAGAGCTGTCCCCGGCCTGCAACATGCCCAAGGTATGCCACTTCAGCCATGGCCACCTGGCACTTCTCAGCTTTGACAGTGAGCCCGGCCCTCTGTATCCTGCCCAGCACTTCCCAAAGGTGGGACAGGTGTTCCTCCCAGCTGGCAATAAAGATGGCAGTGAAACATAGAAACATAGAATTTGACAGCAGATAAGGACTGCTTGGCCCACCTAGTCTGCCCATTTCCCTACCTACTGGATAAGCTGCAGATCCTACTTAACCAACAGCCTACTTCCAGTGTCATCCAGGTACACCACAGCATACTCCTCAGCACCATTTAGCACCTGGTTCACCAACCTTTAGAAAGTGGCCGGGGCGTTCTTCATTCCGAAGGGCATTACTTTAAATTCAAATAAGCCTATCAGAGTGATGAAGGCCAACTTTTCCCTAGCTCTGGCAGTTAACTCTATCTGGCAATATCCCTTTGTCAGGTCAATAGTTGTAAGGTATGTCACCCCTCCCAACTTGTCCAGGAGTTCATCCTTCCATGGCATCAGGTGGGCATCTGACTTCATGACTGCATTCAGTCCATGATAGTCCACACCAAAATGAGTAGAGCCATCTGGCTTGGGGACAAGGACTACAGGTGAAGCCCAGGGGCTGTGGGATTTCTGGATTACCCTTAAATCCAGCATTACCTACACCTCCCTCCTAATGTCCTTTTGGACAGCCTCGGACACCCGATATGCTGTCCACTGTATGAGCGCCTGCGTCCCTGTCTCCACATCTTGTGTCACTAAGGGAGTTAGTCCAGGATTGGTGCTAAACAGTGGGGCAAAGTCTGCTAAAACCTCCCTTACTTCCTGGATCTGGTCCGGGGTCAACTGGGGTGACATTTTAATTGCCTCCCCAGAAGACTCCCACTTGCTTTCTTCCAGCAAGTCCAGAAGGGGTTCTCCTTTGTCCATCTCCTCCACAGGACTACACACTGCAAACACCATGTCAGCCCTACTAGCATATGGCTTCATCATGTTGACATGGTACATTCTCTGTGTATGTCTTCTGTCAGGTAACTCTGTGATATAGTCATGTCATTTACCTTTCTGACTACTTTGTATGGTCCTGCCCAGTCAACCTGCAGCTCGTCTTTCCGGACTGGAATTAGAACCATGATTTCCTGACCCACCGTGTAGGAGCAAGCTCTGGCCTGTGGTCGTACCACACTTTTTGTTTCTTTTGGGCAGCTGCCAGGTTGCTCTGGGTTGTTCCCATAAGCTCCTTCAGCCTTTCCCTAAACCTAAGGACATAATCCACTATGGGAGATCCCTGGGTGGTGTGCTTGCCTTCCCAGTCTTCCCAGATCAGGTCTAGGGGCCCACTTACCCAGTGTCCATATAAGGGCTCGAAGGGGAAAAACACTTTTGACTCTTGGGGCACCTCCCTGTATGCAAACAACAGGTGAGGAAGGTATTTCTCCCAGTCCCTCCCTTGCCGTTCAGCAAACGCTTGGAGTATTGCCTTAAGGGTACCATTAAATCTTTCCACAAGCCCATTGGCTTGCGGTTGATAAGGTGTTGTGCATCTCTGCACACCAAACACTTCTCCCACAAACATTTCATCAGGTCCAACATGAAGGAACCTCCTCGATCGGTGATAACCTCCTGCAGAAACCTAACATGGGAGAAAATCCCAAGTAAGGCATCTGCCACTTTGTCTGTCCTCAGTGAGGATAGGGTGACTGCCTCTGGATACCGGGTGGCATACTCTACCACAGTGAGGATGAACCTCTTCCCAGAGGAGCTGGGGGTATTTAAAGGCCTCACAATATCCATTCCCACCCTCTGGAATGGCTCCTCCACAATGAACAATGGAATTAGGGTGGTTTGGGTTTTCTTACCTGCCTTCCCTTTTTCTTGGCACCGGTAACAAGACCTGCAATACTCCTTCACATGCTGGGTGAAGTTGGGCCAATAGAAAGTCTGGGCCAACCACTGCATAGTGCATGCGATTCCCAGATGACCAGAAAAGGGAATATCGTGTGCAATCTTGAGCAACTACTCACGGTACCCCTGGGGAATGACAAGCTGCCTGCCTATCACCCCTCCCTCTGTCCTAGCATCCTGAGTATACATCAGTCCATTGTCCCAATAAACTTTGTGTTTCCCATCACCTCCTTGTGCTCCATCACAGTCTGCCTAGCTCTCAGCTTCTCTAAACTAGGGTCACTTTCCTGAGCAGCTGTAAACTCCTTACACATTCCCAGGGCATTGGACAGGTCCCCTTCAGTGTCTAAAATAGGGTCCCTAGCTCTAGCATCAGGCCACTCAGGATCACTGCCATCCCTAATCCTGTAACAATGGGTCACCCTCCCTTCCTCGGAGTAACCCTCCATAGCTGTTTGGTTAACTACTACTGGGGGAATTTCTGCCCCCTTTCATTAGTCTCCATATCAGGAGACATAGGCTGGGGAACCAGCCTCCCAGTGGTTTCTACAGTGGCTTCTATGGGGTCCGGGGCACCACAATTTTCCTTTACCGCTTGGCTGAAGGTAACTGCACTCACCATCCCCTGATTGAGATTGTTGCCAATGATTACAGCGAAAGCTAAGTTTCAGCTATGACAACCTTTTGTACAGTCCCCCCTGTCTCACCCCAGTCTAGGAGGACACTAGCAAGTGGCAAGGTTTTCTCCTCCCCAGTGAATCCTTGTACAGTTACAAATTGATTGGGTATATGCTGACCAGGCTCTACCAGATCCCCTTTTACCAACATCAGGGATGCCCCTGTATCTTTTAACCCTTGTCTGTACACCACTCACAGTGACTGGGTGCATGTGTTCCCTCATGTTTACAGGTATGATTTCAAGGACACACAAACAACCCACTTCTTTCCTAGCACCACTTTGCATACTGCTTGTCATTTTGGAACACTGTCTGGCAATATGCCCAGTTTCTTTGCAAACCCAACACTCATTTCTTTTCTCAGGTAAATCTTTTCATTGAACCCTGGGGCTAATTGGTTTCGGTGGCAGCAATGAGGGTTTTAGCTGCCCTGAAGGTGTGGTTTTCCCTTTCTGCACTGCCACACCTGCCCCATTTGCTCTCAGAGCAGGTCTGCTCCTGACATAGCGGTCGGAGAGTTCAGAAGCCTTTTATACTATTTTTGGATCTTGGTCCCCCAACCAGGTTTTCAGCTCTGCTAGGCATGCCCCAAAAATGTACTCTAACAATACAGCATTTTCAATTTTATCTACAGAGTTTGCTTCAATTCCTTCCCACTAACGTTTTAAAAACTGACAATGATTCGTGGCTAGCTAATCATAGCTCATGTCAGGGCTTCTCCTGAGCTTATGGAATTTAGCTCTGTATGCTTCTGCAGTTAAATTATTTTTTTTTTTTAAAGTGCAGCTTTACATTTGTTATAATCATTACTGCCCTCATTGTCCATTTCACCCAATGCATCCCAAGCTTTCCCGGTAAGTAACGGGGATAGCTGGAATCTCCAGGACACTCTAGGAATATTTGCCTGAATACAAAGTTTTTCAAAGGAATTTAAAAAGGCATCCATAGCCTCTCCCTCTTTAAATTCGGCTATCAATTTGGAATTTAATTTGTAACCTAGTCCTGTAGTTCCAGTTAAACCCAAACCATTTACCTGCTCTGGTGCTGAGGTTTGGAGTCATAGCTTCTCCAGTTCATGTTGCCTCAGGTGCTCATGCTCTTCACAGTCTGCTTCTAACTGTTCTCACTTCCTCTTCTCCTCTGCAGCATGCTGCTGTCACCTCTCTTCTCTCTGGAACTCCAGCCCCATTCTTCACAACTCCATCTGTAGCCTGATTGCTTCTGGCTCCAGAATGCCGGTGACCTTCCCCTGCTGCTGTGGCCCTTGGCTTGCACTGTCCCTGCTGCCCTCTTCACTGGATCTGGACACTGCACTGGACTCTGGCCCCTCCACACCCATGGTTTGGTCCTTTCCAGTCACAGACTGTGACTTGAGGCTCTGGGCATCTGCTGACATCAGAGCATCCATGAGGTTCTGATTGTTGGCTTTCCCCTCATACTGGACTGCTCTGTCCTGGCACAACTGCCTCAAGTAGTCTGCAGTGTACCCACTCTAGTTGGAAGCCATCTTCTTCCCTAACTATGGCTACTCTAACTTTGCACCTGAAAAAAAAATAAAACAGGTAGGAACTTTGACTGTAAGCAAAATTATATAGTTCTGTTTCTTTTTAAAAAAATCATTGCCTTATTTTGCAAGTGAGCTGCACAGTATTAAGATTACACACTGAACTGTTAAAGCTTGTGTTACCAATACTTTAAATTGCACCACTGCCAACCAAATCTGTCACAAACGCACTCCACAGGTCAAGGTCCTCTGCTCCCACAGTTCCAACCTCAGAGTGCAATAGTGTGAACAGGTAACAGACAGGGTAACCCTCCTGTCTGCTTTGGGTCTGAGCCACCTTTAGCCTTGAATTCTAGGGAGGGATTCAAACTGTGAACCTTATGCTAGCATACCCAATGTACAGGCTCAGATATGTACACTGTTTGGGACTGCAGTACAGTCTTTCACCAGGGACCCAGCCAGGCTACCCAAAATGAACCCTTTTAAAACTGTATATGAGACCCAGGTATTCTTACCTTTTTCCAGCTTAGCAACACCATGCAAGCCCTTACAGCTGTCAGACTTAATATCGGTTCAGCAATGACATGCAAAAATGACTGAGGAGACACAGGCAGTATCCTAAAGAAAATATTGTTTACTAAAAATTGTAAAATAAGTAAAATAAAATGCAGAACAAATAGCAAGAGCTCACAGTCACAAAATAAAATGGGAAAATTACAGAACACAGACTCCTACTACAATACTTAAGATCTTTGTTATCTAAGTATTACCTTTTTAAGTGTGTTTAAGTTAGAGAGAACTTTCTGTCTTAGAGCCAAAGATGATATGACACCTTCCCCATATACAATGTTTCATTTCAGGGGGGCATCTCCCTTCCCCTTCTGTGACATCAGTTAGACCCTCCCTTGGAGTTAATTCATAACAAAATTATCTAGAAGGATGTATTTTAAATAATGTCAACATTAGCAAAAACCATTTCCCACATATGACATCCTTTTATCAAGCATCTCTCTTTGATGTCCCTCTGCTGATTTCCTATTGCTAGTGTGATCTCAGGTTTTATGACTTATGACAAAGTTCTGTGACCAAACTGGCCTTTTGCTGCAGTAACCATAAAAGTTTATGAGGCTTATATCCTGGCAGCTGATCCATTTCTAAATAAGACAAAAACAGGAAACCTTTAATCAAATTTTTCTGGTCTGTTTAATGACATCCTCACTGACACTTTGAAAGTTAAAAGCCAAGTCTCACACACTGCTGACTGGGGAAGGGGGACAATTTCATACACTGACCATTTATGTATTTTACAGATATCATACAGTGATCATAAGCAAGGTGGCAGAGCATCACAGGTAGCACTTCTTGCAGTGTGCCTAACACCCAACAGAGACAGGGTGTCAGGGCAGCTGGGAAGCCAGTTGGGTTGCGGGAAGCTGGTACAACACAGCATGTCATTGCATGCTGGTGGGGGGGACAAAAGGAAGAAAAAGAACATCCTGCAATACGGGATAGAGTCTGCCCACCCACAGGCCTGGCAACACTGATCAGGTACCTATATTGGATCCTGCTTTAGGGGTGGTATGGAGAAGCCTTCCCCCATCCCAGCCATGACAGTAAGTCTTGGATGTACCAGAGGTAAGAACTTTTGATAGTGGGTGTCTGGGCTGGGGCATGCTGCCAAGATGGGGGCCGGCAGGACATAGGGGTAAAAATCAAAGGAAAAAAAAAAGAAATGATCAAGCAAAGGGGACTTGATATGGGTTGTTTATGATACCCAAACATATAATAAGACAGATGCCTGCATGCTTTTCAATATTCTTTCAAGAAACAAGAACAAAGGAGCATGCATTCAGATTAAAAGAGGGGATCAGTATACTGGATATAAGGAGGTACTTCATATTGTATATGATAGAAATGTGGGGGTATCTAAAAGGACAACAAAAGCAGAAACAGGATTCATACTAAAACCCAATGAGTGCCTGGAGAGAAAAGACATAGCTGAATATAACTGCTAAGGCAGCAATGGAGGAGACCTGAGGGACCATTGGTCTTACTCTGCCCTAATGCAGCAATGTTTCCGTACTGTGTTTTTGATTAGTCAGTGTCAGTGGCACAGCAGATTGCACATTCACCTTTGAAGCTGGAAGACTGGAAGATTGTGGGTTTGAGACCCACACCAGAAACGTGAAGTAAAATCCTAATAATACTGTAGTGCAGCATGAGGGGGTGCTGCACTCCTGAGGAGCTGTCTTTCGGAAGAGATATTAAACTGAGGTCCTGTCTGCCTGTTCTGGTGGTTGTTCAGGTGGATGTTAAAGATCCCATGGCACTTCTCAAAAAGAGTAGGGACATTTTTTATTATAATTTCAAATCAAATAGTTACAAACAGTATTGTTTCACACAAAATAATATACAAATCCAAAAGAAAAGAAAATCAATTAAACGTTTTAGTCTTACCCCTTTCAGTTCACCTCCAAATGAATAATTAAGTCCAATAAGGAAAAATGAAAACTAAAGAACCTCCCCCACACACACACACACTAAGAGAGTAGGGGAGTGTTTTTGATAACTTCAAAATCGAATAATAATGCAAAGCTGCTAAATTCACAATAAAGGAATATACAAAGTAAATACAACAAAATCCAGAAAATATGTGATACTAACTCCTTTCTCGTCTACTTACTTATTCAAAGAGAGAAGGGAAAATGTTGTAGTTTCCAACGTTAAAAGAAAACACAGTAGCAAACACAATAACATCATATGGAAATATTCAAAACATTTCATACAGCAAAACGTAACACAAAATATACCTCACAGAAGTATGGAAACAGATTCTCTGACCTATTCTTTTGTCTGAGAACACAGGCCCCATTACTCAAGTGGATACAGGAGATATTCAGGACTACATACTCCGTCTGTTTTCAAGGCAAAACAAGAATGCCGCTCCCAACCAGTAGCCACCCATACACTCTACTGTATCCAGGTAATACTGCTCCACCATTTATGATACACCTGCATAAGAAAGAGATGTTTTTTCCTGAGTTTTCAATTTTATGATGGCATTTCAGTCATATAAAATAATTGTTCTTCTGAAATCTCAATCTGCTGGATGGATAACCTACATCTTATGTTCCATATGTAAAACTTAAAACACACCAAAAACAGCCACATAGTATGTCTATCATGTTTTGTCCATAGAAAAGGTAAAATGTCTAAACATAGAATGTCAGGTAAGATGACACAATGATGAGGTTGGCCATTTGAGCTTCACTATATTCCAAAATCGGATTATGAATGGGTATTCAAAAAAATAAATGTGACATAGATTCAATTGTTGCTGTGCAAGTGGATCTAGGAAGTAATGTTCCTCCATACCTTTATGTTTTAAATTCCCTTTGACAATCAATTTCCCATGAACAGTCAGCCAGGTGACATCCCACATGTGGGGGAGGAATAGGGGGGATGTGAGCATTTTTCCTATACTGTCCTTGTCCACTAATGGTCTAGTCTCAAAATGGGTAGCCTCTTTAAAGAATCATAACAGAATGTGCTCATATAGGGCACAGTCAAGAGCCATAACTTAATCTTGCCTAAACATATCTGGAAGTGCTACGGCAGAGAGAGTAAAGGACTGTGCCATGGAATTTCACTGTGCAATGTCCAGCCCTGTAAAATGGGTTCCAGACTATCTTGGACCCATGGGATCCATAATTTGTCTCTACCCAGGAGAACAAGTCAAATGTTAATATTGATAAACATAGTGAAAAAAGGGGTATAGATTTATCACTTTTAAATCACCCTACGATTTATCTAAGAATAAAATTCCCTGTTTGATTGGATTCAGTCTACTCCCCCAGATACACTTAAAGAAACAACTACAAAGTTTAGTTTCTAATTGTTTTAGGAGGGAAAAAAATACCACTAAGATGTAAAAATAATGCCACTAAAAAGGTTTTGGCCATATACACTCTCTTAAGTTTGGACAACTTCCATCTATTCCACAATGTCACTTTATTGTGGGCCTGTTGAATCTTTTCCTGCCAGTAAATCTCCTTACCAAATAAAATGCCCAAGATAGAGCATGGTTCTTCAGTAACAGGAATGTTAATTATAGATGTAACTGGTCATGTAAAGTCCCTATTGGGATGCAGTGACTTTTATCATAATTGACAGTACAGCCTGAAAATATTGATAATTCTGCCTGCCCCTGTGCCATGATTTCCCAAAGTAGAATTAAGTTATCAGATATAGTTCTGCCAGGAATGGTGCAGGTTTGGGAGGAATGAACAACATTCTGTGCAACCAAGGTCAATCTATTTCTCAGGAGTTTGGTGAAGATCTTGAAATCTGAGTTCAACAGGGTGATCAGTCTTCAATTTTCCAAGACACTTTTATCTCCAAATTTATACATGAGAACTACTAGCCCAGTGTGCATGCTGTCTGGAACACTGTTGGAATGCAATATGACATTAAACAGTGAAACAATTTCATCTAGCAATTTCATTACTATATATTTACAAATTTTGTATGGTAGCCCATCATACCCTGGAGCTGATCCTGCCTTTAAATTAATTATGGCCCTAAGTACTTCTTGTCTGGAGATAGGGTGGATGAGAGTGTGTTGGGCTTGTGCCGACAGTTGGGGAAGGGCACACTCTGCCAACCACTGTACACTACCTGGTACTGGAGACTGTGGATCTTGAAACAATTGCCTAATATGGGCATTAAGCTCTGTCAATATCTCAGATTTTCGAGTGACTGTTTTGCCATCAGGTGTAGTAATAGTGGAAATAAACTTATTCTGTCACCTTACTTGACAAAAGTGGAGGGGGGGTTAGTGAAATCCAGACATCCTTGCATCCCGAATCACTGTTCTGCCTCCAAAGATTTAAGTCTTATATTGTATATCAGCCAGTTTTTCTTTTAATTCTGTAATTTGTAAGGATAAGTCTGAGTGTGGCTCTGAAGGGACAAAAGCTCATATACTTGATCCCTGTAAGAGGTATACTGATGTGTCTTCCTTTTGCCATCCAATTTCCCTATTTACTGAAAACATGTCAGTTTTTGTGTATTCCCACCAGTCTTGGGGGAAGTCATACAAAAAGCACACCGATTGACGGGCCTCCAATAGACTGTCAAAGCCTAGTTTAATTAGAGGATGGGAAAGGAGGCTTACATTCATCCTCCAATATCCCGTTCCCCTACCCATGTTCTCATAATTTGACACTGCCATGCTCAAAATAGCATGATCAAAAGACGCTACAGGTATCACTTTAGTGTCCTTTATTGCAAGACTATCGGAGATAAACCAAGTATCTATTCTAGTGGAATGTATCCCCTGAAAGTATATTTTTTATGGCTGAGTACTGCCTACAGTGAATGGATTAACCAATCCTGTGTGGGACAAAAGATTATGTAAACAGGTAGCATAACAATAAATTTTATCAGTTTTCAGTCCCCTGTCTGTAATGTATCTACTGCAATTAAAATTTCCCCCCAACTTAACATATTTAAATGTAAACAAAAAGGGCTGAATGGTTTGAAGTAACTCATTTCTGGTAGCTTTAGTCTTGGGGCGTACACGTTGATAAAACGAAATTCTATATTATGTAGTACAACGTCTAGTAACAAGGATCTCCCAGGCAGAATATCAGCTATGTGAATGACTTTCACTGCAGGATTATTTACACAAATACCCACCCCACTACATTCATCAGTGCTCATGGATCAATGAACCACACCCCAAACCCAAGCCAAACTGGCCTCATTCATCTCAGGAACGGAATGAAATCTGGTATCCTGAAAAAATCAAATCATAAAAGCCAGTTTCAAACTGAGCATAGGTGAATATTCATTTTCTGACAGATTTAATACTATTGACATTCAAGGATGCCAAGATAAGTCATATAGAGTGCATTGCATCAGTTACACCCTCACCTTTTCTTATTTACCCAAGCCCAGTGCCCATCCACATTTTTTGTGGTTTGGGGTACATTTCATCAGCAATAAGTTCCATGTCCAAACCTCCATCTGGTTGTGAGGAGTGAAGTGAGGCAGAATCAGATTCTGTTCCCAAATCCGCATCCTCCTCCTGAAGCACAGTGTACTGTGTTTCAACCACCTTTCTGTTGTTAGTTTCTGGTGATCTTGAACTGAATCCAGGGCCTTGCTCTTTGGATTCCATGTCTTCCTCTAAAGCATTGTCTTTGAATAATTGTTTGAAATCCTGTCATGGATTTAAAATTATCCATTTGAATGTTCGTAGTTTAATCCCTAAGATTGCTGATATCGAACAGCTTATTGCTCTATATCTGCCTGATATTGTTGCTTTATCAGAAACGTGGTTGAAGCCAGGGGTGCCCGATAATGTGTGTCATATTGGGGGTTATAACATTTTTAGGGTAGACTGTAAAGGTCGAAAAAAGGGTGGTGGGGTTTTGATTTATTATAGGGATCATTTAGAAATTAATTTTTTAAGGTCTAGTGAGGATTTGGATTGTGATACTGATTGGTTGGTTTTGCAATTTGTTCTTGGAGGAAAGAAAAAGTTAAATGTGGGCTGTTTGTATAATCCCCCTAAATGTGGTCTTCAAGGGCTTAAACATTTCTTGGATGTTTGTGAAGTTTATTTAAAGCAGAGTGATTCTGTTGTTGGAGATATGAATTTGAATTGGAAGGTTAATGACACCATGGGGCTTGAACCTCTTCTTCTCTCTTACGGACTGACTCAGTGTATAAATGTGCATACCCATCTCAATCCCATCTCACAGAATCATTCTCTGTTGGATTGTGTTTTGACTAATAGAGTGGGGAGGGTAGGAGCCTCTGGTGTCTTGGCAGATTCCATAAGCGACCACATGGCCGCCTTTTGTGTCCTAGATTTTCCCTGTCTTAAACCCCCTCCTTCTGTGTTTCAGACTAGATCATTTAAAAGGATTGATTATTCTTTGTTATATTCTGCTTTGAGGTTAATTGATTGGTCATTTCTTGAATGTATTCCAGATGTGGATACAGCACTAGATTTTTTTTGCAGCCAACTTCTTCCCATTCAGGAATCCCTTTTCCCTTTGCAGACCATTCAATGCAGAGGTTCTCCCACTGGATGGTTTGGTCCCAGCATTAAGAAATTAATTAAGGAGCGGGATAGTGCTTGGACTAAATTTAAATTATCTCCCAGTAGAGTTTCAGTGGATCTCTACTGTGGACTTCGGAATTTAGTCTCTCAAACTGTTAGAAATGCTAAAAAAGCTTTTTTCAGGGATCGCTTTGAAGATAGCTGGGCAGATCCAAAGAAGTTTTGGAATAATGTAAATTCTTTATTTTCTCCTAAATCAAAATCTGACATCCAGAAATTAAATGTTGACAACAAAGAAATTGGTGACTTGCCCAAAATTGTTAAATTGTTAAATTCTAAATTTTCAGATCTTTCTAAGTTTAGATCTTTTTTCCCTCAGGCTGGTAATACTAAATCTTTTTCCTCTGTTCCTTTGGTAGATGGAACCAGGTTTTTGTTAAAGGAAGTAACATCAAATGAAGTTTTTCATCTTCTGCAGTCTCTCCCAAATAAAGGGACTGACTGCAGGGAAGGGTTGACCTGCTTCTTAAAATTGACTATCCCCTTTATTATGGATCCCCTTTGTTATATTTTTAATATGTCATTGGCTACAGGTGTTTTTCCACTATCCTGGAAGAAAGCTAAGGTGGTTCCAATTCCAAAAAAGAGCTGTGCTACTTCCATGAATGATTATAGGCCAATATCAATGTTGAATCCCCTTAGCAAACTACTTGAGTGTTTAGTGGCTAAGCAAATTGATGCCTATTTGGTTACCCATGATTTGTTGTCAAGGCAACAACATGGGTTTCTGGCATTTACCCCAATGCGAGACACGGTAGTTGAGATTCACGAACACCGTCCTACGTGGGTTTGAGAAGGGTTTAATGACTGGAGTGGTGTTCGTGGACCTAACCAAGGCTTTTGATTTGATTGATTATGGTTTGGCTTGCACAAAATTGAAAGATCTGGAGTTTTCTGATGTCGCTGTTTCTTGGTTCTATGATTATCTGAGTAACAGGTGTCAATTGTTCAAGTAGGTTCTGCGGTTTCTGATGTCTTGTGAATTAGTTGTAGTGTGCCTCAGGGGTCCAGTTTGGGACCCCTGTTATTTTCTATTTTTATTAATCAGCTTCCTGGAATTTGTAAGTTTAGTGAATCACTGCTTTATGCAGATGATCTTGTAATCTGTGCTCAGTCAAATTCTGTGTCTGAACTTTCTTGTTCCCTAGAAAAGGATTTTGGTGCTGTCTGTTCTTGGCTTACTTTAAATGCTATGGTTTTGAACTCAGCTAAAATAAAAGTTATGTTATTTGGTACACAAATTATGTTGGTGGACACCCCGGAACTGAGGATATCTGATTTTTGGGGTGGTTTGCTTGAACAAGTGTCTCAATTTAAGTATTTGGGCACACTATTGGATCCCAGTTTGACCTTTTCACCTCAGATTCAGTCTATGGTTAAGAAAGTAAATCAAAGAATAGGGGTGTTATACAAATTAAAGTCATTCTTCTCACAAGCAACTAGATTAGCAATTGCTATTGGTTCTCTTCTTCCATATTTTGATTACAGTTCTTGTTTGTATTATAACATAGATACAAAAGAAATGCAAGTACTAACTGTGGCCCATAATAATATTTGTAGATTTATTTTAGGAGCCCCCAATAGGAAACATCGGTGTAATCCTTATTCTCGGTTGGGATGGTTTTCGCCTAGTTGCAGAATAGAATACAGTATTTTGTTGGCTGTCTGATGTATAAATGTTTTTACTTTGGCTCCCTTTTTCCTCTTTCTGTTCTTGTTGTAATGAGAGAATTGCTTCCCAGCCTGAGGTCGGCTGACGGACCCCTATATTTTGTCCCCAGATCTCGGTTTAGAATAAGTTCTAGAGATTTTTCCATAGCAGCACCCTTGTATTGGAATTCACTTCCACTTGATGTTAGGATTGCTCCCTCTGTTTTAACTTTTAAACAAAGGTTAAAAAGTTATTTATTACATAAATCTGCTTGTAACTGTGATTTGTAATTTGTGTTTTTTGGTATTGTATTGTTGTTGATTGTATTTGTATATTCTTGTATGTTTTTTTTTGTCTGGGTCTGGCCTGAAAAGGGACCTTTGGTCCAGTGTCTTTACCTGGTTACCAAAGAATAAATGAATAATAAATAAATAAATAAATTCTGGACAACCACTGGGGATACCAGAATAGCCCCTTTGCCTGAATCTCTTTTCCTTAGCCCGCCCTGTTTCTTAACAACCTGATAGGGTTCTTCAGCAGGAGGTGGAGGGGGGCATAGCAGCCATACTTGCAGCAGGAGCAGACAAGGGCTGTTCTTGTCCAGAGGTGGACTGGATGGCATCTGGCAGAGCACTAGATCTGGGGTCAGCAACAGCCAGATTCCTCAGAGGTAATGAAAGTGGGACCACTGCCAAGGACACCACAGGTATCAGGTGAACAATAGGATGTGAAGGTACTACTCTCATAGTCTTAACAGCAGTATTGATATAGAAGTCCTGTATACCATAATCAGCATCAGTAGTGTTATGCACAGCCCAGTGGCATTCAGTAATTGAATGGCCTTCCTCACACAAACTGCATTTCACTGGACTCCTACAGTGGAACATGGAGTGCCCCAACTCACCACAGTGTGCGCATTTCACTACATCACAGGTCCAAATCAAATGCCTGGGTGAACCATACTTATAATAGGGTCATGGTTGGCCCAGATAGAAAATGAAACCCTTGTCCCTTCACAGATAGAAGCAGTTCAGAAGGTGTTGTAGACTCATGTCAGTTTGATCACTGGGTCCCCAGTTGGCCTCCCAACTTGACGTCTGCAACACCATCCCTGGTAGTGAGTACCAGGTCCAGTATTGCCCCATCATGAGTGGGGTCACTGCCTAGTTGCTTGAGGAATGCCCCCCGCAGAGAGTCCATGATGTCCCTGCTTCTAGATGAAGCCACAGCTGAGAGATTCAGATCTACATCCAGCAGATTGACATCCCCCACCAGCAGCACCTCCCCTTTTTCTGCCATTTTGCTAATGGCTTCCATGAGTATTTTATGTAACTCCTCCCCCCTGTGTCAGAGATCTATAGATCTCACCAGTGTGAATAATGGCTCCATTACCAGTCTCCAGGATGTCTGGGAGTACCTCTACCTTCCCCTCCCCCATATTCCCTGTACCTCTGTTGCTTTTATGCCTTCCCTCACAAAAAGCACCACACACACACCATTTCCTTCCCACCTGGTCTTTCCTGAACAGAGTATAGCTTAGCATGGCCATGTCACAGTCATGATTTGATTTTTAGTGCACCATGACCCAGTAATGGGCATGAAATCCAGGTCAGCCTCTGCCATGATGGCCTCAAGGTTTAGAATCTTATTTCCGACACTTCCAGCATTCGCACACATGTCCATCCAGACTTCATTAGCACTCTGCTTGTTACCCCCCTTTTTTTTCCATTTTGCCACCCAGCTGCCCACCCCACTCCTTTAAGACTCCAGATCTCACCTCCCTTCATTTCTATTCCCCTGCTTCCTTTAATAATTTGCACACTAGAGGGGTTCCTCTCCCCTCAGGTCCTCCCAAATCTCTACTCCAACCTGTGGTTGGCAGTTCCTTCCTCCCCAATTTCTTCCGCCACCCCACTTGGCTAGTTTAGATGTTCAAAGTAATGTTTAAACCATCCACCGAGGACTGTGGTTCCCTTCCCAGATGGACACAGGCCATCACCCACTATAGGCCCCAATCCATCCAGGTGGATTCCCACTCCCCAATGTAGCCAAACCCCTCCTCTCTGCACCATTCCTTCACTCATGAGTGGAAGCTTCTGGTGTGGAGATCCCTCTCCCCCCACCATCATAGACAGGTAGCACCTCAGAGAAAGTCAGTGAGCATGCTACCTGTGTAAGACCTGTCCCCAGTTCTTTAAACTCCTCATGCACTATCTCAGCCCCATCCTGGGTTGGTCATTGATTCCCCAGTGACAATCTGGTCCCCATTCCATCCTGCTGCCTAGCACTCTCCAGGATCCACTTCCCATCCCTCCAGGCCATGGCACCTCATAGGCACCTGACCTTTCTCGCTGTCCCCTTCCTATTCCCAAATCTGTCCCTCTGACAAGAGATTCCCCCACCTGAAGTTGCTTCCTCCCTGGGGCCTCTCCCACCCTCCCTGGGGTCTCTAATATGGAGGACCTCCACATCCTCCTTGGCCATTACCATGCATACATCCTCCTGGCAGTCTCACCCCACCCGAGTGATGTAGTAATTTTGTAATAGTACTGGTTTAGGAACATGCCTCTGACCCACCATCCCCACCCTTCCAGAGCCTACCATAGTCCAGCCATTCCTCTTCCATGGCATCCACTGAGGTAACAGTTGCAGATCTGGTGGTGCTTGAGTGGTCGAGATGGTTTTCCCAAATCTTAGCCAACTCAGCCAGGAGTCAAGCGACCTCCTTCTTCAACCCAGAGAGGTGCATGCAGATGGCATCGCAGTCTGCAGAAGGTCTCTCTGAAAACTACTGCCCCACAGTCACTGCACTGCATCACTGTCAGCATTCTCAGTTCCTACTCCCCTTGTGTTACTTGGAAATACTTATGTACCCTTACCCTTGGTATGGTGCTTCTAGTCTGTCCCTTAAATTGTTATACCCCTTTGTACACCTACCCTAAATATGGTGTTGTCCTATTCCTAGTTTTGGCCTACCATTTTGCTTTCACATGTTCCTTGTGTATCCTTTTCCCCTGATATGGTCTTTTTAGTTTTACCCCTTTTGTTATTTGTTATCCCTTTTGTACACCTACCCTGGATAGGGTGTTGCTCCTCTTCCTAGTTTTAGCTGACCCTTTTGCTTTCATCCATCTCTGTTGTACCCTTTTGCTTTCATCCATCTCTTGTGTGCCCTTTTCCCCGATATGGTCTTTTTAGTTTTACCCCTTTTGCTGTTACTCCAAATTTTAAGAGGAACAGAAGGAACTGTTGAGGCAAAATCAGGGACAGTTAAGAAGTGTTGGCATTGCCACTACACTTCCAGTATCTAAGTCATTAGCATGTACTCTAAAGTGATTTGCTATATTGGGCCATATTGTTAAAGGCAAAGTACTGGAGCAAAATTTTTACTCAGGACAACTTTGTAAAACAGGGCTTCACAGTACTAAAAGTTAATTCCTGATAAAAAATAAAGGTTTTTATCTATTTAAATTACTGCAACTATTTCCACAATTTTGAGGCAGTTTCATCATGTTTTTATTTTATTTTATTGAGATCTCAGATTACAAATACCTTTGAGCCAGAGGCTCATTTACAAAAGTTCCACATCAATGGGTTGATGGTAATGACAAGTCTATTCAGGATGATCACAATACAATAACATATACAGGTTACTTAACAACCAATAGGTTACCAGGTAGTACAATTAAAAGTTATTGTTGTTTACAAAGAATGGTGGTAGGACAAAAATCAACATAGCAAACAAAAATCTTCATATCAAACTATTTCAGTATCTTAGCAACCAGAATGGCTTTGTCAGAGGACAGGGGTGCAAAGGTGAAAGGGAGGTCTGAGGAAAGGGAGGAGAGTTAGGTGAGATTTGGCATCAGAAAGGAGAGGTAGGTGAGTAAGGGTGGTTGGTAAGGGCAGGAGCGGTGAGGGGATAGCTCCTAGCTACCGGGAGAGTAATGGGATGGTGAGATGAGGTGCCTAGGGGTATGGGTAGAAGAAAGTGCCAAGGAACTTATAAAACATAAAAAGTGCCACCAACAAGAGTGTTAAGACCATCATGAGCCAGCAGTTTTGAAGCTTTTGCCTCGCTTTAGATGGTAAATGTTTTTTGATTAATGTCTACCATCTGTGCCTATCGTGTCTATTTGTCAGACAATGACCCTGGAAATGTCCATCATGTGGAGAAAGTCATTGTAAATGAAGCCGAGGGGGGCATGTTTTTTTTTAATCTGTTACAGTGCCAGTAAGACTACTGCCTTTTTCAGCAGGTTGTGTTACAGAATTAATGGTTTTGGCCAGGGCTACAGAAAATAAAGCCCATTTTGTGTGTATCAAAGGTGCTATATAAAAAGAAAATGTATCCTGATATTCATTCTGCTTTTATCAGGCAGACAGACACTTGAATCTGCTGCATTGGTGATGCAGATGGCTATGAAAAAAAAAACTGTCTAGTTTTCCCTGGTTTCTACCCATGAGACAAAAAATGAAGCAGTAGGAATGATGCCTTACTAGTCATGTTCTATAAAGCACAAAGAGAATTCCAGCAGAGTGATTCTTAATTTTGCAGCATTACATTTCTTTTAAAGCTTCTGTGATACTCATTACAGTACTCCCATTTTGTGCCCACTCCATGTCTTCTAGTTCCCTGCCAGTGATGAGAGGGGCCCTTGTTCTGTAATTCTTTGTAAATGTGACACCACACTGCTTTGTTTTTCTTTTCAGAAATCAGCAGTCAGCCACAGGCTCTTAGATCCAAACATCTTTACCAAGTGAGCATTGCTCAGATTGCAGTGATTTATTTGTAACACTCCAAGATAAGTGCTTCATTCAGGCACCATAATTACAGTATCTCAAGGTATTGCAATATGCACCTTATATGCATTGTACAAACTCAGTCAGGTCCGCTGTTCACGACTTAGGAGTTCAAAGAGTTTTACTGTACCAATATTTCTCCAGTTCAAATGCTTTAATGAACCAGTCAGTAAATGTAATGCAACAGCTGGAACTGGTTTGCTGAATATCAACATTCACAGCAAAGTGATTCAGTGGGCCCAATCCCAAAAAGTTTTTTCTGCCTCAAGCAGATGAAGGGCATTCTGAAGAATCCATAATCAGGGATGTGCAGCACCTCTGTACCTGATGCAGCTCTGCCACTGGCTCAGACACAGAAGGGGATGCACGTCTGTGTGAATGTTATAGAAATCTAGGATGCAGAAGGTGGCAGCTTTATGTCTGGTGGTCCCAGCAGTAACACTTGTGCACCCTCCATGCACGGCATGCTTGCACCCCCCCTGTACCTTTCTGGATCCTGTTCTGCCCAGCACCTGCTACCCCCAGCCAACAGATATGGAGGTCTGAAGGGCTTAACAATTTTTGTTTTCTTCAAATTTACCAGAAGGATATGATCCCTTCAGGGGATCCACTCTTGAGCTGACATGGGCACTCAGTTGGATGCCAGTTATCCTACCCCACTTTGCCTGCCCTCCGACCAACAGACCCCAAGCACCTCCATGTCAGAGACTGTAGGATTGACTGCATACAGCCAAGCCCAGGATGTGGGGAAAACATGTATGGAATATGGATATGTGCCTTTTGTGCATATGCAGGCTGTCATTGTAGGTTGGTCTCTGAGGTAGGACACAATCTAAAAGAAAGGATGCCCCTAGAGGGAAAATCCTATATTAGTACATTAAAACTTGTGCTTGATTGTTCCCTGTGGATTGTAGTAATGATCATATGTGAATACTGGAGTTTCTGTTATGTATGTGGATAGTTTGCCACCAAGTGTGCTAGAGGTATAGCTTTTCAGCCCCTTTGTTAACACACAGTACAAGTATGTGTAGCCCTCCCCAAAGATGTGGCTTACCTGTCAAGCCTCCAGAGGCTAGTGGTGGGACAATCTGTGCTGCCTTTTTCTTCTGGCTGATGTTATTGCTGGAGGCCAGAATGAGAGGAGCTATTATTCATCCTGTTGGTTTTGTTGTGTGCTGCTGATGAAAGGGGTTCCCCTACACCTGATGACAAAGCAGAGGGATTATGGATGTCGTCATAGATAACCCAGACTGAAATCCCATTTGAATTTAGTGTTGTAAAAAGTTAAAAGTAGCAGCCAGCATCAAGTAAGACTGTGCGAAACAGAAGTTGGGTCTGGAACCGAATGTAAATACAAGGACTTCATCATCTTGTGACCCTTAACACCCTTAATCAACCAAATGGAATGCAAGGGGTCCTAAAACGAACACAGACACTTGAGAAGAACAGCAACAGAGTGCTTGGTGCCCTTTTGCAGCTACCGAGGGAGCCAGAGTGTGAGTGACAAGCTGGACAGCCAATTGGAGACTAAGAGAGGAAGTGAGCTGAGTTGAACCTTTCCACCAGTCTAAGAGGAGTTCACAGCAGTCCTTCCCAAAGGGTTGGAGAAGAGAGAGGTGCTGAGGGGGGAGAGTGGAGGGCTTAACCAGGCCTCAGAGGCAGAGATCCTGGTGTGAGTGAATCCTGTTGCTGGAAGTTTCATCTGAGATGAGAAGAAGTGCTGTGAAGCCTACATAGCTGTGAGAGACCAAATCTGCTGAAGCCATCTGTAAACTGATGTAATCAGAGGTGAAAACAAGCCACTCTACCCTGTCTGGTATGCCTGAGGGAGAAGGTGGTCCGGGACTTGTCTTCAGGGTGCCTGCGCTCTTGATCGAATGAGCACCCACTGGGTGACTGGGGTTAGCTCATCGGTCTTGACCCTTCTGAACTTGTCACACTGCCACATGTTGTTCAAGAGGAAAGGGAGCTACGATGTAATGATTAGGCCTAGTATGGGCCTACAACCATCATCTGCCTGCTGCTGTGACAGCAATACTCAGAAAAGTCTGAGACTGCTTTCCCTTGGTATAGAACACATGAGTACTGGCTTGCTAGCCAGAAATATTGCTGCTGTTGGAATTTTTCCTGTTGGATTACAAATTTGTTTTGGATTCCCCATTGGATTACGATTTGTCTCTCTTTTTTTTTTAATTCACAATTTACTGAGGTTTTTCATTTAATACAGAGCTTACAATAAATTCATTAAATCAGTCTCCAAACCTGGCCAGAGCTGACACAGCATATGTTGTTTCTTGGATTACAGGCTAATGCAATTTACAGAGATGTATTCACACATCACAGGTAGGTCTTCCAAACAAGGTTCTATGCCTCAGTGCAGCTTCCCTCCACCACCCTGCATTTCTGGTGACACACTGATAGCTTTAGCAGCCACTGGAGTACACAGATCTCAAGTCAAAATTCATAGTTAACACTTAATAAAAGACATAACATTTTATAAAAATAAATAGCAAATAACTATAAAAGCAACGTTATCATAAAGTGCAGGTGTAGACTAAGTATCCAGGCCCCTCTGGGATCCTTTATCGGTTCTGTACACTGGCATTCATGAGGAGATAGGAAAATATGCTATCTGACAAGGCCCCAACAGATGTTATTGGGTCTTTTAAGTTGCTTGAACGTTCCCTGCTTCTACCCTCCTTCTCAGGCTCCTCTACCTGGGCTTTTGAGTTTAAAGGAACACTGTCAACCCCATTTGGCCTCAAAGTGTCCCCAGTTTAAAAAACACATTTTATGATTGTTCTCATTCTGTAGAGATTGCTGTTATACTGTAGCTGGTTGATTGATTCAGACTCCTTTTTCCTTTTAAAAAGTCAAAAACTGAGTGTCAACCATACTGGTGTTACTACACCAAAACATGTTTGTTTACACTTCTTGACCAACTAGAACTGCATCTTTCCTAGACTCGGGAACACCCCCAACTCTATCTAGCTATTCATTATGCAGTGGGAGTAGATAAGACCATTGTATCACAAGTGGTTGCACTATTTGAGGGTGTTTCTAATGTTCAGGCAGTATACAATAAGCTTAGGTAAACAATTTGGAGCAAAACAATGCTGTGTATAACTATACATTACCATGCATTTCAGTTCTAATAAGCAAGGAAGCAGATTAAGCAATCAGCAATATCAATGAATTTTAGAGAAGGTAAGCAATTGTAAAATGTGGGTTTTTGCCTAGAAATAATATTATGCAAAAACTGCGTGCAGTACTGGTGCCCATTCCTGAAGAAGGACATCCAGTTGTTGGAGGGTGTGCAGCATAGGGCAACAAAGATGATCCAGGGATTTGAGGGGAAGTCCTATGAGGAGAGATTAGCAGAGTTAAACATGTTTTCCTGGAGGAGAGGAGGGATGGGGGGATATGATCAAGACATTTAAATACCTCAAGGGGATAAATAAGGTTAATACAGAAGGGATTTTCCAGCTTAGAAGAGGGAGGAATTTGAGAGGGCATCGGTTAAGGATTGAGGGGAGGAAGATTCAGGAGGGAAATCAGGAGGCATTTTTCCACGGAAAGGGTAGTGGACAGGTGGAATGCTCTGCCCAAGGAAGTGATGTCCTGTGGAATGGTGGGTGGCTTTAATAGGGGTTGGGATAGGGTGAGGTGGTTATGATGAAGAGGGATGGGGAGGGTGGGGCAGCTGCAAGTTGAGGGGCTAGCTGTACAATTGAGCAGACTCGATAGACCATAATGAGTACTTCTGCTCAGTATTTACTAAAGAGAAGAGGGGGTGACACCCAAGATGGGAGAAATGGCAGACGCAGGGGGGGAAGTGGTGACAGATGGGGAAATCATGGAGGGCAGAGTTCGAGAGGGTTTGAAGGCACTGAGGGTGGACAAGGCGCCAGGCCCAGATGGCATCCACCCCAGGGTACTGAAGGAGCTGGCAGAGGTCCTGCAGGACCTTGGCAGACCTATTTAATGCCTCACTACATTCGGAGGTGTACCCTCAGGACTGGAGGATGGCTCATGTGGTGCCCCTCCACAAGAGTGGCCCCAAGGATGAACCGGAAACTACAGACCAGTGAGCCTCACATCCATCGTGGGTAAGCTAATGGAGACTATCCTGAAGGAGAGGCTGGTGGCCCTCTTAGAGGCCAAAGGACTACAGGACAGCAGACAGCATGGCTTCATACATGGCCGATCCTGCCAAACCAACCTGGTCGAGTTCTATGACTGGTAACTGAGGCAACTGGACAGGGGACATGCAGTGGATGTCCTGTATCTGGACTTCAGTAAGGCATTCAACCCAGTGCCACATGGAAGGCTGGGAAGGAAGTTAGTAGGCACAGGGGCAGGTGCAATGCTGGTGAGATGGGTAGGAAACTGGCTGCAGGAAGGCAACAGAGGGTGGTGGGGTGGGGAGCTCTCACACCCAAGGGCAGTGACGGTGTGTGTCCCACAGGGCTCGGTGTTGGGACCAGTGTTGTTTGGGATATTCATTGCAGACATATCATGGGACATCAAGAGCAAGATCAGGCTGTTTGCTGATGATACCAAGGTTGGCGCGGTGGTGGATGACCTAGGGGATGGCAGGGGTTGCAGGATGATCTGGCAAAGCTTGAAACCTGGTCAGACACCTGGCAACTGGGCTTTAATGCCAAAAAGTGCAAGGTGATGCATTTTGGGATGAAGAACCCAAGGAGGACTTACCAGCTAGGGGGAGTGCAGCTAGCCCAGACAGAGGAGGAGAAGGATCTGGGTGTGCTCATCACAGGGTCAATGAACAACTCGGCACAGTGTAGGAAGGCAGCTGCAAAGGCCAACAAAATGCTGGGTTGTATTGCAAGGGGTATATCCTCGAGGAGGGAGGAGGTGATTCTGCCACTGTATAGGTCATTAGTTAGACCACACCTGAGTACTGCGGCAGTTCTGGCGTCCGATCTGAAGAGGACATTAAGTTACTGGAGGGAGTGCAGCGCAGGGCGACAAAGATGATCAAGGGTCTGGGGACTTATCATATGAGAGGAGGTTGAAGGAGTTGAACATGTACTCACTGGAGGAGAGGAGAGACAGGGGGGACATGATTGAAACCTTTAAATACATGAAAGGAATAAACAAGACAGGTACAGAGCGGCTGTTCAAAGTAAGGAAGGGAAGGGCCACCAGGGGCCATGATATGAGACTGGAGCGAGGAAGGTTCAGGAGGGAGATGAGGAGACACTTTTTTACAGAGAGGGTGGTGGCTGGGTGGAATGTGTTACCTGCAGAAGTGGTATGCAGTAGAACAATGGACTGCTTCAAACGAGGATGGGACAGGACAAGGGGGAGGGTTAATGAAGGGGAAGGGTGGAAGGAAGGGGCAGCTGCAGAATAAGGGGTGCTAGCTGCACATTCGAGCAGACTTGATAGACCTCTAGGCCTTTATCTGCTGGCAAATTTTGTTAGATGTTCGTATAGTTCGTATAAGGCCTGCTTCTGTTGCCGTTGTCGTATGTTCATATGTAAAAAATGTTGACAGTTTCTGTATGGTAGGATTCTCATATATTGTCAAAGAGGGTTCTCTTACCCACTGAAAGGTATGAGAGCCACTCCTACTGTGCCAGTCTGTGCATATTGTCCTCCCACCCACCCAGGGTTGGTTCCTCAAGTGTTATCCCTCATTTGAGTAGTAACCTCCTGGCTTCCGCTATGGCGGCCTTAAATCAAAGGTGCTGTGGTTTATGTAAAGTGGGCAAATGCATTGCATTCCCCAGGACAATGTGTGATGCATCTCAAGGTACCTTGAATGCTAAAGTCTGTTCGGTTGCGGACAGTATTTGATTCTGCCATCCCTGCAGTTTAGGGCAGTACCACAGAATGTGGAACAGCATGCCTTCCTGCTGCCTACACTGTCAGCACTCTGATGTTGGCATCAAATTCATCTTATTTAGGAGTACTAGTGTACAGTATCACAAGTGCAGTGTTTTGTGCTGCATGACTTGGGTCCTGTGCTCGAGTCGTCTATTCTCCCAGGTTTTTCCATGGTGCATTGCCCTAGGTGGGAGCGCAAGAAAGCAGGGTAGCAATTTTTAATTCTCTTTTAGAACTTTGTGGCAGATAAGGACTGCTTGGCCCACCCAGTCTGCTCATTTTCCTACCTAATGGATAAGCTGCAGATCCTAGTTAACCAACAGCTTACTTCCTCCTACCCCCCACTAGGACTGCCTTATGTCTGTCCCATGCATTCTTGAATTCCCCCACAGTTCTCAACTCCACAACCTCCTCAGGGAGGCCATCCATGCATCCACAACCCTCTAGTTGAAAAAAGACTTCCTCACATTACCTCTGAGCCATCCCCCCTCTATCTTCAAATTGTGCCCCCTTGTTCTTGCACATCTCTTTTTCTGAAAGATGCTACCCTCTTGGACTTTGTTGATTCCCTTGAGGTACTTGAAAGTTTCTATCATGTCCCCTCTCTCCCTTATTTCCTCAAGGGTATACATATTAAGCTCCTTTAGTCTTTCTTCAGTATGTCTTCTGGTGCAGACCCTGCGATTTTGTTTTGCCCTCCTCTGGACAGCCTCCACTCTGTCTATGTCTTTAGGAGATGGGGTCTCCAGAACTGCACACAGTACTCAGATGGGGTCTCACCAACTGTCTGTACAGAGAGATAACAACTTCCTGTTTTCTACTATTGATGCCTCTCCCTATGCATCCCAGTATCCTCCCAGCCTTCCTTACTGCCTTCTCACATTGCTTGCCCACCTTTAGGTCATCTGATATAATTACCCCCAGGTCCCTTTCCAATTTTACTGTTGTCAGTATCTCACCCCCCATGGTGTACTCTTCCCCAGGGTTTTCTTTCCCAGGTGCATTACCTTGCACTTCTTTGCACTGAATCTGAGCTGCCATACATTTGACCATTCCTCCAACCTTGCCAAGTCCCTTCTCATCCTTTCCACTCCATCTTGTGTATCAACCTTGTTGCAGATCTTTGTGTCATCTGCAAAGAGACATACTTTTCCTTCCAGTTCCTCTGCAATGTCACTTATAAAGACATTAAAGCCATCTGTTTTAGATCCACCCTGGGACTGATGGCATATCTCTTGGGGCTGACCAGATCACTTGAATGCATGGCTGTAAAAGGTGGTCCAGCTACAAGCTGCAGGATCGTGCTCATATACCAGCCCCCTGATTGTGGGCTTAAATTCCTACAGGAACTGGCGACTTTCATGGCCAACCTCGTTTTGGGATCACCCAAACTCTTAGTTTTGGGTGACTTTAATGCCGGGGTCAATGATGAACCATCTCTTTATGGAATGCAGTTCCTCCAGGTGATGTCATCCCTGGGCTTCATACAGTTGGTTGCCACTGGTACCCACCGGCACGGCCACACTTTAGATCTGATCTTCTCAATGAGTCTTGACACCAGTGATGTCGGGGTTAATTTGGTCACTTTATTGGATCATCATGTTGTCCAGTTCCTCTGCAGGGCTCCCTGTTTAAGGTCCCTGTGGAGATGGTCAGATACCACTCTTTTAAAAATCTGGAGCATCAGAGCATCCTGGCAGTACTGGACATCTCGAGTATGAAGACAGCTTGCATGATGGGCCCTGAAGCAGCTGTGAAGGATTATAATTTCCCTACAAAGAAAGCACATTCCATTCACTAGATGCAAGGTCAGAGGCACAGCTACCAAATGGTTAAAGTGACCCCTTCTACAATTACTCAGACAGAGGGACAAGTTATGGGCCACATGGACATCCTCCTCTCTTCCTGCAGACTTCATTGCATATCACACTTTGCAGAATACCTACAAGAAGATTCATGTCGCTAACAGCAACTATTATAGAGAACTGCTCCTTGCCTCAGCCAATGATCCTAAGAGCTATTGGTCACAAATTAATGAGATCCTTGAGAAACCTAGATGTCAAGTCCCTCATGACATGCTTATAAACAATGCCAATTGCAACAAACCCACTACAATCGCCAATGCCTTCAACTCCTTATTTACTATGCTTCCAAGCAACTCACCTTTCTTGCCCCACTCCTCACAGACTCCTTCCACAGCTCCCCATGATGTTCCTCCTATCATGGAGCTTACCTCATTCACCAGGCAGGATGTTCTGTGGTTACTAAAAACCATCCCGTCGCATGACAGTGCTGGTCCTGATGGACTGAAACCCGGGATCCTTAGACTAGCTGCCTCTTTTCTTGCTACCCCTGTAACAAAGCTTTTCAACCTGTCTATCAGCTCCTCCACTGTGCCTTCTGCATGGAAAAATGCTAGGACTATCCCTGTATTCAAAAAAGGTGACCCAAAGATCTTATCCAACTACCACCCCATTGCATTACTACCCACTCTCAGCAAGCTCCTTGAAAAATGTATCCATCATCAGGTGTCCAATTCATCTACTCAGATTTATTCTTCAGTCTCCTGTCCAGCATGGTTTCAGGGCTGGTCACAGTACCACTGTTTCCCTCACTCAGTTCACCAGTGAGGTTAAGTCAAATATGGACAATGGCCTACTTACTAGAGCAGTTTTTATCGACCTAATCAAGGCGTTTGACTTGGTACATCACCTTCTGTTTCTACACATTCTTAAAGCACTAGGTGTCTCCCAGGGTACCTTATCCTGGTTCATCAGCTATCTTCACAGTTGGTCTCAAACTGTCTCTTACTGTAAGGTCCTCTCCTCTCCTGCCTCTATTACCTCTGCCTCTATTACTCATGGTGTTCCCCAAGGCTCCATACTCGGCCCTCTGCTCTTTTCCTTATTTATAAATGACTTTCCTGCCTATCCTTCACACTGCCGGACCCTACTGTATGCCAATGATCTGGTACTCTATGCTGCTTCCAGGTCCACTGACAACAATAACAACCACCTCTCCCTTGCTGTTTAACAAATCCAGTTCTGGCTCATCTCAAATCACCTAGTCCTTAACATCTCCAAAACCTAGGCGATGCTGATTGGGTCCCTTAGAAAATTCCACACCAAGTCCCTAAAGCTACAAGTCTTATGCCTTGATGGTTTTGCTTTCACTGTTACTAACTCTTTTAAATACCTTGGGGTCACACTTGACCCTACCCTGGACTTCTCTGTCCACATAAGTGAGATCTGTAGGTCTGTTAACTCCAAGACTGGGGTGGCCTACTGCATTCACCACTCCCTTACCTCCACTGCTTGGTTCTCTGTTGCCTGAGGTTTTTTCCTCCCAGGACTAAGCGGTTTTCTCACAGGCAAAAGTGGGTGTACTCCAGAAGTAGGACACTGCCTACATTAATACATGCAGATTTGCTTTGTCTGCTCTTCACCTTACCCATCACTGTACGCTTTATTCCACCCTGCAATGGTTATTCCCCACCTCCATGCAATCATATATCCTTGGGTGCTTCATAGACTCCAACACTCACTACTCCTGTCCTGCCTTCTTAGCATTTATGCTCACCCCAGTTGTCAACTCTCAGCATTTGAGGTCAGCTATGTCTGCCCTGTTCTCTGTCCCGCATTGCTCTACCAAGATGGGCGAACAAACTTTCTCCCACTTTGCCCCTAAACTATGGAATTCCCTACCTCTTCAAATCCAGAGCTCCAAATCACACCCCATGTTCAAGAATGCCCTGTTCTCTCACCTAAATGTGTTTGACTCTTGCAACTGCACTTCAATACCTTGGCTTGTGTGCCTTATAGAATTTTGCCTTGAATTTTCTTGTACCAATGTTTTCAATGGTAGTATTCTACAACCCTGCTCTGTACAATTGCATATCCCTGTGTGGATCCTGCAGCCCTGCTCTGTACTATTGCTTATCCCTGTGTGGATACTTGTATATTATTTCTTGCAATTGTCTATCATGGTTTTTGTACTCTGTCATCTCCTGCCTGAAAATAGGCAGGTCTTTGCCTAGTGCATTTACCCGGTTACCAAAAGCAAATAAATAAATAATTTAGCCCTCTTATCTGCCACTGATTCCCTAGCACCATTCTGTGTATGCCCATTGAACTCCTGCCTCAGGTCATCCTGGTACAATGTAGACATGAGGAGGTTGAAGACTAAGGGGCCCAGGTTGGAGCATTATTGGTGGAGGTCCCACTTGGAGGATGACAAACTGGCAGTGAGGACTCACTATGCTGAGTATCAGCAGACAATCACCTTGAAAAATTCAGCATTCCTGTCACAGGTGATTGCTGCTGGAAAGAACTGGCCGACTCAGCTCTTCAACACTGTGGACAGACTCATAAATCCAGTCTGCCTGCAGTCTTCTGGAGCTTTTTCTCCTGAGAAGTGTGACGAGTTCAACTGGTTCTTCCTAGACAAGGTATCCACCATCCAGGCTGGGATATCCACAAGTAGCCTATCATTGGCTAATAGTGTCTGCTCATCACATGATGTAGGTGCTCCATCTTTATGGGCTGAGTTTGAGCCAGTTTCTGTGAATGATGTCTCCCAGGTAGTCTCTGGTTTATGTCCCACCTTCTGTGCATTGAACCCTGGGCTGACCAGACTTCTTTTAGAATGTTGGGACTCACTCAGTCCAATTCTGGTAGAGATCATAAGGTGTTCAATTTGTGAGGGTGTCTTTCCATCCACCTTAAAAGGGCTGTGGTGAGACCTCTCCTCAAGAAGCCCTCTTTTGACCCTGATGATCTCACCAACTACAGACCCATCTCATACTTTCCTTTTCTTTGGAAGTTGGTTGAGAAGGTGGTGGCAGTGTAGCTGGAATACCTCAAGAGGTATGACACCTAAGAGCCTTTCCAATATAGGTTCTGGCCTCACCATAGTATGGAAACTGCCTTAGTCCAAGGTGCACCATGATCTCCTCCTAGTGAGGGACAGTGGACACCGTTCTAGTCTAGTCCTGCTTAAGCTGTCTTCAGCATTTGGCACAGTGGATCATGGAGTGCTGTTGGTTCATCTTAGGCACTATGTGGGACTTTCAGGAACAGTGTTGTGCTGATCTGAGTCCTACATATTTGTCAGAATGCAACAGGTAGCACTTGGCTCCTTTACATTGAGCAGTGTTGTGATCCGCTATGAAGTGCCTCAGGAATTGATTCTGGCTCCCATGTTATTCACAATGTACATGTTGCTGTTGAGTGAGATCATCAGATGCTACGGCCTGGCATTTTACTGCTATACTGATGACACCCAGCTATATGTGTCTTGTGCCCCTGATGATAGTGCAGCTATCCTGGAACTGAGTGAGTGCGTTTAGAGAAATACAAGACTGGATGGCAGCTAACTGGCTTAGGCTTAATCCATCAAAGACAGAGATGTTACTGGTGGAACTGGACCAGTCAGGTTCAGTAGCAACAAGTGGTAGCGCAGTCCTTCCTCTGTTGGATGGCATGGCCCTTCATGCTGCAGATAGGGTGAAGAATCTGGGAGTCATTGTGGGCTCCAAGCTGACTCTGGAATTCCAGGTGTTGGCTGTTATCCACAGTGACTTTTATAATCTTCGTAACATCGCCCAGATCAAGCCTTATTTTGAACCAACTGACCTGGCAACACTGGTGCATACCTTAGTCGCATATAGAGTGGATTGCTGTAATGCTCTTTACCTTGGGTTATCTGTGAGGCTGATGCATCACCTGCAGCTAGTCCAAAATGTAGTGGCATGGCTGTTTGCTGGGACCTCCCAATTCAATCATATCACACTGGTTCTCCGTGTTTTCCACTGTCTACCAGTTCGGTGGCGCATTAGCTTTAAGATGTGCTTGTTGACATATAAGACCCTGCATGGTCTGAGTCTGGTCTACTTTCAAAACCTCCTGGTGCCATACACTCCTGGTCATGCCCTTTGGTCAGTGGAGGCTGACCTCCTGTCCTACCTAGATTTATGTATTTGGTAACTGGAGAGGTACACACGTCCAAGGGACCGTTTTCAGGCACGACCCAGGCCATGTAGATGGCACATACAGAACAGAATGAATGTGAAAAATACATGAGCAATTTCAGCATAGAGTTCATGTGAGGGAATAATAGAAACATAGAAACATAGAAGTTGACGGCAGATAAGGACCTCAAGGCCCATCCAGTCTGCCCATTTCTTTTTCTACCTTATAAATGTGCCATCGGCCTTTGCTCTGTCAGTGGCCTATCTATTCATAGTCATTTGTATTGCTCCCTTATGCATATCCATGCCTGTTTGAAGCCCTGCACTGTATTCATAGCCACCACTTCTTGTGGTAAGCCATTCCATGCATCCACCACCCTTTCTGTGAAAAGAATTTCCCATTCCCCTTAATCAGCCTCCCTCTAATCTCATGTTGTGTCCTCTTGTCCTGCTATTTTCTTATATTTAAACATGTTAGACTCTTTCACCTTGTTTATGCCCTTAAGGTGTTTGAATGCCTCGATCATATCATCTCTCTCCTCCTTTGCTCAAGGGTATACTATTGAGCTCCGTTAATCTGTCCTCATATGTCTTCTGATGCAGTCCCTGCACCATTTTGGTTGCCATTCTCTGGACTGCCTCAATTTGGTTAATGTCCTTGTGAAGGTGTGGCCTCCAATACTGCAGAGTACTCCAGATGGGGCCTAACCAGTGTCTTGTACAGAGATTATTACCTCCCTCTCACGACTTGTGATACTCCTACTAATACACCAACACCCCCCTAGCCTTACCTACTGCTTTAGAGGTCTGCTTGATGATGTTAGGTCATCAGTGATGATGATGCCCAAGTCTCTTTCTTCCTTTGTGACTGCTAGCAACTCCCCTCCCAGCCTATAGGTGGCTTCAGGGTTTCCCTTCCCTATATGCATGATTTTGCACTTCTTTGCATTAAATCCCAGTTGCCACTCTTCTGACCATTCTGCTAGTTTATCCAGATCTCTTCTCATTCTGCATACCCCATCTGGATCATCTACTGTGTTGCAGATCTTGGTGTCATCTGCAAATAGACAAGCCTTACCCTCTAGTCCATCTGCAAGGTCACTAGTGAAGATGTTGAAGAGGACTGGCCCCAGGACTGATCCCTGAGGTACCCCACTTGTGACCTGCATCTCTTCTGACTGTATACCATTTACCACCACTCTCTGTTTTCTGCCCGTCAACCAGTTTGCCACCCCATTGACCAACTTCTGACCCACCCCGAGCCTACCCAGCTTATTTATCAATCTTCTATGTGGAACAGTGTCAAAAGCTTTGCTGAAGTCAAGGTAGGCGACATCAACTGCTCCCCTTGGTCCACCACTCTGGTTACCCAGTCAAAGAAATCTATGAGATTAGTTTGACAGGACCTTCCTTTGTAAACCCATGCTGTCTTGGATCCTGTGCCCTATGGATTCCAGGTGTTGCACTATCCTTTCCTTAAGGGTGCCTCCATAATCTTGCCCACTACTGAGGTAAGACTGACGGTCTGTAGTTCCCGCCTCCTCCTGCTACCACTCTTGTGGGAGCGGGATCACATGAAACCCTTCTCCAGTCTTCTGGGACCTCTCCTGTGCTCAGAGACTCACTAAACAATTCTGCTAATGGCTCTGCTAGTTCCTCCTTTAGCTCCTTAAGTACCCTGGAATGTATGCCATCAGGCCCCATTGCCTTATCCACCCTGAGCTTAGCAAGCTCTTGTAGGACCCTTTCTTTTGTGAAGGGAGTAGTGCTCACCTCCTCCCCCCCTGTGTCCATGATGCTGAGCTGTGGGCCCTGCCCTACCTTCTCTTCAGTAAATACTGAGCAAAAGTATCTATTTAGGATAGATGCCTTTACAGGGTCCTCCTCCTCACATGCTCCCTTTTCTCCATTAAGCTTATAATACACAAGGTTCAGCAACACCATTCACAAATAAACAATACAGATTTAAACAACATATAAGTCATAATGCATAAGTCATAATATTTAGGTCAGGGTAACAACATACAAATCAGTGCAAAAGAGATAAAAAATAACTTCATATGAGTGCAAGCAAAGGAAAATACAGTCCAGCCACTCGGATGGCACCCAACAGTTTCATGTGGTAAGAGGCCAACATATGAAGTTGATTGGCTATGGTAAGGAATTGCACTTGCAGGCCAAAAGCAGGGAGTTTTTAAGTGTACTTTGAATAACTGAAGGGAGCCTGATGAATGAAGTGAGGCTGGTAGGCTGTTCCAGAGCTTGGGGGCAGCAAAAGAGAAAGCTTTCTGCCCCATGTCAGTAGTAGATCAGGGATAGATGAGGAGGCATAGGGAGGAGGATCTCGGTTTCTGTGTTCCATGTTTGATGCAGACAAGTCTGGTTAAAGGGGAAAGAATACAGCCATGGAGGGATCTGTAGATGAAGGAGCTCATAAGAAGGTCCTGACGGGCCTGGGGGGAGAGCCACCGTAAAGGGTGCCATGGTGGGCGTTGTACAGGGCTGCAGTTACAAATCTGCAGATGTTATTAAAGACAGTGTTGAGATGTAAGAGGTGAAGAGATGAGGTTTGAGAAATAATAGGAGAGCAGTAATCCAGGAGAGGTAGGAGGGTGCCATGCCCAATAGCTAGCCACACATCGGGGGTCATGAGGTGCTTCAGGCAGTAGCAGACACCCAGCTGCTGGTTAACCCATTTCACAACTAACCCAATATGATTTTTGAAGGTAAGGGAGGGGTTGAGTGTGACCCCCGGATATTTAAAGGTGATGACATGTTCAAAGGGGGATCCATCTGGGACCAGGATGCAGAGGGAGCTGATTTGCCCAGAGGGGCATTTAGTGACGCTAGGCTTGGACCCAAATAGCACAGTCTTATTTTTTTTTTTTATACTTTCTATTTATCTCCTCCTGTCTACCCTCGGTGCCCACTCCTTCGGGTCGCTCATCACCATCTTTGCACCCCCTACTCCAGATCTGCCCTTAGAGTGCCTCACCTCTTACTTCCTCCTGCACAGTGGGGTCTGTCCAGATTTGGTGGTATTGGATGGCCTAGAGCCATCGTCATCTAGGACTACCGAGGGGTATTTTCCCATTTTTCTGTGGTTTCCCCTGTCCCAGCCCCCTGAGATGCTGACGCAAGGATGCAGGCATCCAGAGAAGAGACATACTGATGCATGTCCCTCTCAAGTACCTACAGACATCCCCCATCCCTGACTCTGTTAGATGGAGCTGCCAACCTCATGAGAACCCGTGTTTCCACCAGCGCTCTCACCGGGCATTGGGTGCGTACTGCACCCCTGGTATCCCACCCCAGAGGAAGGAGAGCATCCATTGAGATGCTCAATCCTCCCTCCCCCTGCCAACCCCCACCGACCCGAGCTTGTTCCCGAACCTGGGTCACCGGCATAGCACGAGGTGTGGCTTCCAGCGCCTCAACCCTCAGCGCCACAGGGCCGGCTAACATAGTCTTAGTTTTATTGGCATTGACAATAAGTCTGTTAGATGTGAACCAGCTGTGAGTGGATGCAAAATCCTCGGACAAGGATAGGGATAGATTATATGGACTTTTGTCACACCTGAATATGATAAGATCATCCATATACATGATCTTATGGCAGCCTGACAAATCTCCAATTAGACAGTTAATGAAAAAAGAGAAAAGGATGTTTCCTAATATGGACCCTTGCCGGACTCTATTATGCACCTGTAGTGGGCTGGGTATGACCCCTGCAGTGTATACAATTTGGAATCTGTTTGAGAGGTAATTCCTAAACCAATCTGTGGTACGCAGTGAAAAACCATGAGAAAAATGTTTGCAAAGGAGAATGTTGTGATCTACTAGGTTGAAAGCCTTGGAGATATCAACAAAGATTCCCCCAGTGAGTTTACCTTCATCTGCTTCCCTTAGGATGTGGTCTGTGAAACAAATCAGCATAGTGGTAGTGCTGTAGCCCTTACGAAAACCATGCTGGTGAGGAGATAGCAGACTGCACTTTGAAATATTGTCAGAGATTTGCAGAAAGACAATTTTTTCAAGGACCTTGCTCAGGTGAGAGAGAATGGATACTGGTCTGTAATTATCTGTGAGTTTAGAGTCACCTAACTTAAAGAGGGGCACAACTCTGGCCTGTTTCCAAAGTAGGGGAATTAATGAGGTAGAAAGGGACAGGTTAAACAATATAGTAGGGGGTTGGGCAATAAAGTCAGCAGATAATTTTAGGAATCAAGAGCAGAGACCATCACTCCAAGCACTGCCAGAGTTGGGTAGGGCTCAGAGGAGGCATCGGACATCCAAGGGGAAAGTAGCTTTAAAGTGGAAGGGTGGACAGCCGATCAACTCAGATCCCTCACTCCCAGGAAGAGGGGTAGCAGTCTTAGGTGGGAGTTTAGCAATGTAGACTTCCAGGTTAGAAAATCTGTGGTTCAAGGTATCAGTGACTATTGATGGCTCAGTTAAGAGTCCTGCATCTGTGAGCAGGTTGACAATGTGCTGCTTAGGGCCAGGTTTAGTAAAGGAATTTACTGAGGATAAGAACCTAAGAGGGTCACCCAGGTTGCAGGTCTGTTGGTTCTTGAGGAAGGAGGCTTTGAGGAGTTGACTCCTGCTTACACAGACTCCTAAGTCTAGGGTACATGTTCTAGTTTTCGGGGGTCGGGAAGGATTTAAAAGTTAACCATAAGGTATCCCGCTGTTTCATTTTGGCCAGATAGAATTCCCTTCCCTGACTCGATGGGTAGCAACTGGAAAGTGTTTGTCCTCTATAGAAGACAAGGTGTCCATGAGGAATCCAAGGGCTGAGTCTACATCAGTTAGCGAGTGGAGGGAGGACCAATTCACCACCATAATATCAGCGTTAAGTGTGACCATGTCATATTTAGAGAAGTCTCTGAAAGATATAAGCTTGGGTGGGGGATGAGGGCTATAACAAGACCATGTGCAGTAGGTGGGGGAGTGGTCACTGACAGACATGGACAGCACCCCAGCCAATCCGACCCTGTCCTCATGGTTTGATAGGATCCAATTCAGGAGGGAGTGATTTGAGGATTTAGAATTAAGCCATATGGAGGAAGAGATAATCTATGAGAGTTTCAGTTGCTTAAGGAGCTCAACGTACTTGAACTGCTAATCATTCAAGAATGCATGGGACAGACATAAGGCAGTTCTAGTAGGGGGTAGGAGGAAGTAGGCTGTTGGTTAACTAGGATCTGCAGCTTATCCAATAGGTAGGGAAATGGCAAACTGGGTGGGCCAAGCGGTCCTTATCTGCTGTCAAATTCTATGTTTCTAAGTCAGTTGAGGTTAAAATCATCAACCATTACAAGGTTCCTGGAAGGAGAGAGGCAGCCAATACTACTAGTTATTTGAGCATGACCACTCAGACCACCCTTGGGAGGATTATACAGATACCCCATATACAATTTCTTATAGGCCCTGAGGGTCAGTTCTGTAATAATCCATTCCAGAAAGGAATCAGCAGAGTTGCCAGTAGAGATAATAGATACGATTAGGTGATCTTTGAAAAACAACAGCACCCCACCACCTTTTTTCTTTCCTGGTCTATCCCGGTTGAAGTCCTCAGGTGATAGGGCAGTCAGTGTAGCAGCCCCAATTTTCTGGAACGCCCTTCCCCAGGAAGTGAGAAGTGCTCCTCCACTGACTATTTTTAAAAAAATCCTTAGAAACTCATTTCTTTAATTTATGCTTTGGCATGGATTCTTGATTTAATTGTTCTTATAGTTCTTTTCTTAATTGTGGTTTATTTAATTTGTTTTATTTATTGTTAGGCACCCAGAGCCTCCAGGATTGAGCACCATAAAAATAAAATTGCCTTGCCTTGCCATTAGTCTACCTCCCGTGTGCCTGCAAATGCCATATGCATTTGCAATTCATCATTCCCACTCTGTCTCTGTAAGTTTGTGGCCCAAGAGTTATTCCCATCTGTACTGGAGTTGGTTACTGGAAGGTGTGTACTCATTCAGCAAACCTCGGAAAACTGAGTCACTCTTTGGGGGGAACCTTGTTATCTTCCACCCCTGTGAGTCCTGTAATATAGTCCCATATCCCATTGCAGGCAATTGAAGCTGAGTCCTCACAAACTTTGCCATCAAATGGTGGATTTGCTTGTACTGTCAGAGATGTGATTGTGGAAGACAGACCTGTATCTTAAGTTCTGAAGCATCTTTGAAGCACCTCATGGTAGGAGAGAACAGATCATTCACCTTTTCTATACCCTCTTCCTCCCATTCCTGCCAAGCAACCTGTGCTCCACAATCTACAATTTTGGATTCTGCCAAAGATGCCACAAGTACAGAGAGATATCCCAAGCTCTCCCAACCACTTTCTTAATCTCCCGCCATACACCTAGGGTGAAGTCATGAATTAGGCAGAGTTTACTTTCCCTGGATGGATGTATAACAGGAGCTCTCAGTGTGTGCCCCTCCCATCTACTTCTCAAGTCCACCAACCCACCTTGTAACTCCTCTAACCTTGTCCGCATACAGCCACATCCAGATTAAGTCCTGCAGCCATGTGGTATCCCTTGAACCAGGGTACTCTGAAACCCCCCTTAGTCCAAGGAGCTATCATTCTTAATTCTTAAACTGAATTGTCTATTTGATTATGACTTTTGGTTGTGTTGAGTATTATCGGATTTTATAATGGCTGTTTTTAATTGTTTTAAATTGTACGACACGTTGGAAATAGAAAGGCGCCATATACTGTAAATAAAAATTATTATTAATGCAGACAGTCTAGTTCTACCCCACACCCATAAGAAATCATGCACTACGGTAGACAAACAGAAATAGATTAGTAGCCGTATTGGTCCTTGTAAGAACAGATCCAGAAGCAAATGGTTTGTTGCCTTATATTGGACCAACATAGATGTTACAAAAAGAAAACAATGTCTAAGCTTTTGGACCAACCAAGTCCTTCCTCGGAGATTTATGGCCAATGACTTATGGTCATAAGTCTCCGAGGAAGGATTTGGTTGGTCCGAAAGCTTAGTCATCATTTTCTTTTTGAAACATCTATGTTGGTCCAATATAAGGTATCAAACCATTTGCTTCTGGATCTATGGTAGATAAATGAATCCAGATGGTGTCAGTTATTCCTAATGGTAGATACCAAATAAAGTACAGCACCTTAGGGAGTACCATCATTTGGGTGTCTGCACTTTCCAAACAGGGTGAGGCAGAGATGCTGCACCTGGCTACATCTTCTCTCAGACTCCTGATCAAAGAGTCAAAATTCATAGTGGCCATACTTTCTAGTTTGAGGTGATCAGAAGCCCCAGATACTTTATTAGCCTAGTGGCCCATTGCAACCCAGTTCTTGCTGAAGTCAGGCCAGCTCATGTGGGGTTTAAGGACATTATTTATGTTTTCCCCCAGTTGTTCTTCAGACCAGATAACTTAGCGAAATGGTTAGCAAGGCAATCAAAACTGGTATAGAGGTTGTAGGGTCCAGCACTGTAATGAGTATGTCATCTGCAAACAACATTGGTTTATAAGGCCCCTGCACCTCTACTCCCCGCACTTCCTTGGACTATCTGAGCTTTTGGACCAGGGGTTCAAATGCCAGGACAAATAGTGCTGGGGACAGGGCACCCCTGTGTAGTGCCACAACCCAGCCAAAATACTAGAAATAGTCTCCCATTTGTTAACATTGATGCCTGTAGGATGGCATATATAGTCTGAACCCACCTAATGAATATCTCCCCCAAGCCAAATTCCCTCAAAATATCTGTCAGATAAGGCCAAGCCAATGTCTTCTTTGTGTCCAGTGATACAGCTGCCACAGGGTCCAGGGAGGATTCTGTGGCCCAAATCATATTGATCTGCTTCCTGATGTGGTCTGCCCCATCTCTGCCTGACACAGACTCAACCTGGGCCAGGTGGATTAGCAGTAGCAGCACCTTATTAAGCTGAATTACCAAATCCTTGACCAAGAGCTTGTAGTCCACATTCAAAAGAGAGATGGGGTGATAGCTGGAGCACTGTAAAGGGTCTTTCCCCTTTTTGCCAAGATCGAGATGGTAGCATCATTCATAGTCTCCAGCAAAATCCCTTCTTCCCATGCTCCCTGCAGCATGGCAGCTAGCAGAGGGCTGACCAAGTCACCAACTGCCTTGTAGGCCTCAGCTGAAAAACCATCCAGCCCTTGTGCTTTTTCCTCTTGCATCTGTCCTATTGTTACCTATATTTCTTATGGTGGAATGGGGTCCTCCAAAAACAATGAAGAATGCACAGAAGGGCATTGTTCAGGTTATAGTCATTCCCATGACAAACAGATTTGCACCCCTAGCAGAAGTACAGGAACTTGTTTCTGTGGGGGGGGATGATAGGTCAGTCAAAAGGACAACACAGAACAATGCAATGGCATCAGGTAGTGATAAAAGGAGAACCAGTAAAAAAAGTGCAAACAATACCTTATCATCAGGGACACAATGATTAGGGGAATCAAGCCACAGTTAAAGTAAAGGTGTGATGTAACATTGTGGGCTTCATAGCCCGCCACCCTGGGGCAGCGATAGTCCCTCTGTGCTAAAAGTATAATTTATAATGCACTCTGTACTGTTTGGGAAGGGATCGTAATTCTAGCCAAACTGCCAGCCAGCTGATCCCTTCCCACTTCCTAGTCCACCTGCTCTGCCCCCGCGCTCCCCCGTTTTGTGACATTTAACCAGGGAGATCGCGGGAATGTGCCCCATACAAGTCTGTGGGGCTCATTCCCAGAGCAATTTTTCAGACTTTTAAATTACCTTTTAATAAAAATGAAAGCCACCAATCAAACTAATAGGGACTGCAGTGGCTTTCCTTTTTATCAAAAAGTAATTTAAAAGTTTGAAAAATCATTCTGAAAATGAGCCCAATAGACTTGTACAGGGCACGTCTCCGCACTCTCCCTGGTAAAACGTCACATCAAGAAAAAAAAAAATGTGGCAGGGGTCACAAAATTGTTGAACGAGGATAGGTTTGTAGAGGAGGATGACCAAACGGCTGAGGTCCTAAACAGCTTTTTATGCTCAGTATTTACCGAGGACAAACTGAACCATTGCCAGAAAGTGGGGTAAAGGCAGCCAACAGAGGGATCAAAATAATGGAAACACCGATTTTCACTATAGACAGGGTCAAGAAGGGACTGGCAGCCCTCAGGTGAGACAAAGCACAGGGGCTGGATGAAATTCACCCAAGGGTATTAAAAGAATTAGCAGAAGAGTTAGCTAAATCCCTAGCACACCTATTCAACAGATCAATGAGAATGGGAGTGGTACCGAGAGACTGGAGGAGGGCAGATGTGGTGCCACTCCACAAGGGAGGGAGTAGGGAGGAGGTGGGGAATTATAGACTGGTTAGCCTCACTTCAGTTATGGGGAAGCTAATAGAGTCCTTAATTAAACAAGACCTTGTGCAATACCTGGAGGAAAATGAGCTCCAGGATGGAAGGCAACATGGTTTCATGGCAGGGAGGTTGTGCCAGACAAACCTTATTACTTTTTTCAACTGAGTGACAAGGAAATTAGATAAGGAGCACACAGTTGACCTTCTTTACTTTGATGTCAGCAAGACATTTGATTTGGTGCCACACAGATGACTGCTGAAAAAGTTTAAAGACATAGGGGCCGTGAAGGACATTGTCAGATGGGTGGATCAGAGACAGGAAACAAAGGATAGTGATAAACAGGGGGAGATCAATGAAGGAGCAGTCACAAGAAGAGTCCCTCGGGGTTCGGTGCTGGGCCCTGTCCAGTTCAACATATTCACTAGAGACATTGGTGATGGCACCCAGGGCAAGATTGCCCTGTTCACAGATGACACCAAGCTGGGAGGGTGAATGAACAGTCAGGAAGGGGCTAGAGACCTGCAAAAGGATCTCCAAAAATTAGACACAAAGTGCAAGGTTATGCATCTGGGAAAAGGGAACCCTAGGAGGGAATACTGGCTAAATGGGGTTAGGATGAGTACCTCCATAGAGGAGAGGGATCTGGGGGTCATCACTACTGACACCATGAAACAAACAAGCCAATGCAGTAAAGTATACAACAGGGGGAACAGAATGTTGTGATGCATAGGCAGAGGAATCAACAGCAGGAACAGAGAAGTGATCATCCCCCTCTGTAGATCTCCGGTGAGGCCACACCTGGAGTACTGTGTCCAGTTTTGGAGACTGCACCTGAAGAAGGACAGGGATAGACTGGAGACAGTGCAGAGGAGAGCAAAGAAATTATCCAGGGTCTACAGGGGATCACCTATGAGGATCGGCTTGCATTATTAAATATGTACTCACTGGAAATAAGAAGGGCGAGAGAAGACATGATCGAGACATTCAAGTTCCTGAAAGGTATGAACAAGGTGCCAGACACAGAGGAGCTATTCCATAGGAACACCAGCTCAATGACTAGGGGACACGAGTGAAAACTGAGAGGGGGAAGTTTCAGGAGGGATCTAAGGAAGCTTGACTTCACCAAAAGAGTGGTGGAGTCATGGAATGATCTGCCAGTGGAGGCAGTGGGAGCAAAGACCATGATGACTTTAAAGCATGGGTGGGACAGACACAAGGCTCAATTAAGGGACAATAAAGTAGGTACAGGCAATGTAATCAGGGTGGGGGTAGCTCTCAGGATCACCATCAAGTTCTGGGTATCTCATGGGCATACTCGATGGACCCTCAGTTTCCTCCTGCCGTCGTTTTCTGTGTATCTATGTATGTATTAACTGTGTTGCATGATGCTAAGATCATGTCCCTTCTGCTATACAAATCATAGATCTCGGAGTAATATGTAAAGTCTGTCACAGATGGGTGCCCCGGTCTCCATGCATCCTGTAAACAAAGCACCACCATCATATTTAGCAACACCTTGGACCTTGTGGTATCCTGCTGAGTCCATCCCCACTCCTATCACACAGTACATCTAGGACCTCATTTATATGCTCCTGAGCAGGACCTCCTTCACCTCCATGTCAAAAATGGCTTGGGACAAATTGTGGAAGAAGGAGGCATCATCCTCATTAGGACTATACATCATGCCCAAGAGCATAGGGGTACTGTCCAGCCTTCCCTTAACCAGCACCCATCTCTCTTCTTTATCTCATTTTATTTACTCTGGGATCTAGTTGACCCTTTGCCACATAGTATGGCCAACCCCCACTTTTTGGTAGAGTATGATGTTTCAAACACCTGCCCCATCCATAGCCTCCCCAGCTTCTTTGCCTCCTTGACCAGAAGTGTTTCTTATAAGAGTATAATGTGCCCTCCCATTTTTTTCAGATGTGTCAAGACTCACTTGCACTGGACTGTGCTGTTCAGCCCCCAGACTTTCCAAGATATTACTTTATAGACCAGTATGCAGTTTAGGTTGCCTCCTCCCCTCCCCACACCAGCTCTTTGGTTTTCTATCCCAGGACCGGCACAGCAGCTAATAGGGCTGTTAAATATTAATTGAAACAGAACACTCCTGTGTATCACCAGCATCCAAATGGGTTTAGTGAACCGTACAACCATATTGAGAAAGTATCTACCCATACTGGGAAGTAGTGGTGTTCCTGGGGGCCACTCAGGCTTCTCCTGACGTGCACATTTCCTGCCATCCACAACCCCTTCCCCCAGCATGCAAGAAAATATACCGTGGGTACAATTGATTGATTTGCAACGTGCCACATCTCCTAGTTCTGTCCTGCCCACCCTTCCCCCTCCCAGAAATCTGCCTTGTTGGTCTGTGGTACTGATTCCCTCTTGTACAACTGATTGTACTGCTATGACAAAAAGAAACAGGTAAGAACGTAAATAATTAAATAATGCCTTGAGTGACCTTCCCAAATATCCTGCATCACCACAATTTTTGTCATACTGAGTTTTCCAGCCCTAGGTAAGAGGAGGGTCTACCTTCTGCTTCCCCCCCCATGGCCCCCTCCCTCTGACCATAACGTAATCATGCCCATGCCCTTATATCATCAGAGACAATCATCATGACCCTTTCTGTGGCCGGCTGGGGACCTAAAGTCATGTCTTCTCTCATGAGGGGCTGTGAAGAGTTACTACTGGCTGGGGAGAGTTACTACTGGGTCCACCCCCCCTTCCAGAATAGCAGTGTGGTGTAACTCTTAGATAGCTGCCCTTCTGTTTCACAGGTGTTGCCTTCACAGTCTGAGCAGTGCCTTGTGAGATCCCCTACTGCTTCCTTTCACTTCCCTCTACCCTATCTGAACTGCTAGCCATTCTCAGGCCAGATGCATCCACATGGCTCTTTTCACCCCTGTGAGTGTCTCACTGCTCCCATCCCCCCTCCATCCACTTAGCTATTCCCATCATGTTCCAGCACAAACTATCAGCCTGTCATACTCTCCCATTTTCAACAGGCCAACATGCCAGCAAAGAAAGTAAAGAAAAAACATTTTCATTCAGTACCTTAGGAATTCAGTCCCACTTAAGCAGTTGACACTTCTTCATGAACCTAAACATTTCTCAGATAAAAAATACTATTAAAGTAAGGGTTAAGTTTCAAAGTCCAACACATTAATGCCCCTTCAGCTTTCTAACTCCTTTCCCAGTTCCAGCTCCTCTTTTGTGATTACTTGTCAGCTCTTCCAGTCCTGCCCTCCGGCTGCTGCTTCTCCATTCCTCGGATGATTTGGGCCAGTGGTGCACTTCAGATTTGAGTCCTGCTTCTGTACTCCTTCCGCAGTGTCTCTGTGGCCTGACAGATCTGTGATATTCAGGATGAATTTCCTTGCTTCCTTAGGACAGATGAAAACCTCCGTTGTCCTCCTGATTGTCAGCTGTAGTGTCGCTGGTGGTCCAAGTGAGCATTCCAGTCCCTTTTCACTCACCAGGTCCCAAACCTGATAAAAATGACTTGTGCTTTTCAAATACTCATTTTGGGAAGTCAGGCCACAGAAAGAGCTTTGTCCCTTGCCACACTAAGTCCTTCATTGCTAGGACTTTCCTCAGAATCCACTCCCCATCCTGGTACTGCAGGAACCGGAAAATAACTGGTCTCGGGCAGGAGGTTTAATTAGTTTATTTATTTTTATTTATAAGCACATCAGAATTTCAACCTTTTGAGTCATAGACTCATTTCCAAAGGCTCCACGTCATGATACAAAGAGAAAAATACGGACAGTAACAAAAATTTGAAGGAACGGGTAATACATATGATGGAGAACATTAAATACAATTAGCAGGGTGACAGTGTCATCCAGCAGATGAACTTCAGTCCTATACAAACAGTTGCTAGGCAGTTGTTAACATGGCCATCAGCAGAATGAGCTGTAGTCCTATACAATCAGTAGTTAAGCAATTGCTAACTTACAGGAACAGTAGCTTCTTATGAGGTACAAATTGTGCTGTCTCAGGAGAGACATTGTCAAGGCTGGCTAGGCTCTGGCCCCTGAAGAGAGACACCTAGAGGCCTAGGGTGGTTTTGAAAGAGAACACTCACAGTTGCAGGTGTACAGAATGTAATTCTTGAGTGCGACCTTGAAAGGCCCTATTTTGGTGAGAGAGGTGATGGCAGGGGGAGAGCATTGTACCAGAAAGGTGCTCTGAAGGGGAAGAATCTTGGTGCTAGTGCAGTCCTGACCCTAGGGATCTGCAATATAGTCTTGGAGGCACTGCAAGTGGCAACAGTAGGGCTGGCAGGAGAAGGGACGAGGCGACCCGAGGGGGGGGGGGACATACCCAGTTGTATTTTTTTGGCAAGGAGGCAGGACTGATATTGAAGTCTCTCCTCGAGTGTGAGTACATTGGTCAAGGAATAAAGGGTGCAGGTATGTGTCCATTAATCAGCTCCGGACACAAGCAGGCATGCCTCATTAATGGAAATTTGGATTTTGTTTACAGTGGTGGCGTCAGCTGCTGCATATACTGTGAGTCCATAGTCCACTAGGGCCAGTATAGAGGAGGTGACTGCCAGGAGAAGGGCTTCTGGTGGCAGGCAGTCGTTATGTCTGTATAACAAGCCAATGAGTGCATTGGTGGCTGAGGTGAGCATTTTGATGTGAGAGTGAAATGAAAGGCTAGAGTAAAAAGTGATTCCCAGGTATTTGTAGGTGAGGACTTGGTCCAGTGGATGGAGCAAGCTAGAGAGGATCTGGAGGGGGTGGGTCCTTGGCTTTGCTTTGGCGATGGGCGAAAAGCATGGATTTGTTTTTTTTAATATTTACAATAAGTTGACAGTCCATGAACCAGTTCCCAATTTGACTGAAGGGGTGCTGGAGGGAGGACTTGAGTGCAGAGGGGTCAGAGTGGGAGGCGATGAGGACCACATCATCTGCATAAAGAAGAACCCTGCCTGAACAGAAGCTGGGCAGGGCATTTAGATAAAGATTAAAGAGCATTGGGCCCAGGATGGAGCCCCGGGGGACACCAGAATGTACAGGCTGGGTACTGGAGAGGGTGGTGTGAATTTTTACACATTGGGAACTTGAGGAAAGGTAGCTAGAGAACCTGGAGAGCAGTCTGTGAGAAAAGCCGAGTTGGTGGAGTGTGTTCAGTAAGTGGGGGTGTAAGACCATATCAAAGGCCTTGGAGAGGTCAATAAAAATGGCACCAGCGAGGTGGCCCCTGTCTAGGGCAGAGTGGAGGAAGTTAGAGAATTCCATGGGGGCAGTAATCGTGCTATGGGCAGATCAGAAGCCATGCTGCTCCCTGCATAGCAGGCCGTAGGTTTCAAGGTGCTCTGTGAGTTGATCGGCCAGTATTTTTTCGAGAGCTTTGGAGAGCGGAGGGAGGATAGAGATTACTCGATAATTGTTGGGGGAGGAGCTATCCCCACCTTTCAGTATGGGGGTAATGACTGCCTTTTCCAGGTGGTTGGGAACTGTCCAAGACACAGTGAGCAGTTGAGTAAGTCTGTGAGTGGGGCAAGGACGGAGTCAAGGACCAGTCAAAGGAGTCTCATGTCAAGGGGGTCATTGCAGGGGCTAGTGCCACTGAGTGCTTTGGTTAAGTAAGGTTTGGCATCTTGTGGACTAATGACCCATAAGTGGAATGGTGGGCAGTGGAGATTAGGCACAGAGAGAGTGGAGCTGGATCGAAAAAGTTGCCGGGAAGGACTGCACTGAGATCAGAAAAGGCAGTGTTGAGGCAGTCAGCGATGCTTTTTGGGTCTGCAGAGGTGGTGCCGTTAATGTCAAGTTAGGACAGGGGTGGAGAGCAGGATTTCCCATTAAGTTCTTTTATATTGTCCCAAAACTTGCAGGCACTCCCCCAGGAGGCAGACAGAGAAGATCTGTAGAATTCTGCCTTGGCTTTACGTACGGCCCAGGTGCATCTGTTATGCTCTATATTATAGGCTTGTCTATCTGTCTGTTTACCAGAGGTGGCAGCTTTGTGCCAGAGGTTGTCCCTCAGTTGCAGATGTTGAAGGAGCATAGGAGTGACCCAAGGTGCATTACGCTTATTGGTATGCATTTTCACAAATGGGGCGAATACATCACAGACCTTGTTGAGGGAGCTAGTGAAGTAGTTGAGGGCATCATCTATGTTCTGGGCCAGTTTTAAGGGGGACCAATCCCAGCAGGCTAGGTAGTGTTTGAGCTTACTGAGGCTGCCAGGTCATAGATGGCAACTGGAAACAAAACTGGGCGGTGGTTTGGGTAGCCGACAGGACCAGGTGAAGAGTATTGGAGAGTGGTCGCTCAGTGAGTTAGGAAGGACCACAACATCCGTGATTGTGTGGCGGCAATTGGTTAGAAGGATGTCTAGCAGGGTGTGTGAGCCGCTTGAGGGGCTAGACCTAGTGGGTTGTGTTACTAACTGAGTTAGGTCTAGGGCCGCGAAAGTGTCCTTGACATGGAGGTGGGGTTGATGGGATCCTGTGCAGCTGATCAATTTCAATAGGACTGTCCCAATAAAAGCTTATTAGCTGGGAAATCATTCATAGTAAGAAGTCCACCATGTCTTGCTGCTCCGCCTTTTCTGGGATACCGAGCATCCGAATATTATTACAACTATTTTGGGTCTCCTGATAATCAAGTTTGTCCCATATGAGGTGGATCTCCTTCTGTGAAGTGGTCAGTCGCCTTTCTGTTGAATGCACCCAGTCCTTAAGTAACCTATTGTGTTCTCTGCTTTGATGACACGGACCCTCAGTCCATCCACAGATAACATTAGAGCTGCAAAAGCTTCAATAACTCTCCTGTTATGGTGCTCATAAAGTTCTTAATTTCAAAAAGCTTTCTGCTGATGATCCCCATCTCTGACTCCATCTCAAAGCAGGGGTCGGCCATTTTGAGAGCTGCCTCTGTGGCGCTGCCAGGCAAAGCCGACAATTTGTGCTTTTTTTGAAGAGATCATGTTGACCGATTCCTCCTTTGACACACTTCTGGAGTCTCTTGCTGCTACAGGGTAAGTCACTTTTTTAAATATCTGGCGTTTTGGGGTGCCGATTGCTGTAGATTGGATTCCGTCAGTCAGAGCCTTTGAAGCCAAGTTACTTTCAGCTAGGCTGCATCATGTGATATAAAAAAGTGGTAGCCAAAAAGTCAATCAGGTGGGGTAAAAAGCAAGCTTATGTATCTGTAAGTGCACTAACCCAAGATCCCGGGCACTTCAAAATCAGGCCTGTAACAGACTGTTAGAACAGGACTACCATTTGAAAAGTGATTGCTTTGAAAGTTAATTGAAACTGTAGGGATCTGCTATTGAAGGTAGTGGGAGGCCTTATACTAGGCCTTGGTTGTAATCTGGTGTGTGGGTGTTCGGAGGCCTAGTGCACAATCTCTGTGGAGAGGTTTTGTCCTCAGAGAACATCATTGTTTGGGGTGATGCACTTAAAGAATAGTAAAAGTAATAACTGTGTTGCTGCTGCCTAAAACCCTTTCTAGTCCATTCACCCCTATTCCCTTTACAGGACCTGAACTGCTGATTAATAAAGTCTTGTTGTTAGTTTCTTAAATCTTAGTGTGTGAGCACATTATTAGCGATCTACATGAATTGGTACAAAGTGTTTGAAATTGCAGTCAAAGTGAGTGTACTGGTACAGATTGTTTCTCAGGTGGTACCTGATAGCTACTGGGGTGGTGGGTTAGTACTTCATCCCAGGGGAGAGGATTTTACTTGTGATCAGGCCACTATTTCTTTCTCTGGGTGGAGGCACCATGTTATTCCAAGTATTCCCTATCCGAACCAAATCCCCCAAGTGAGGAGTTTAACGAGCCCAAGCCCCTCAACCTTGCTTGACCCCCACGGATGCAAGGCAGGGGAAGTAACAGACATTGTAACACTAGTAACATCTGCATGATGACCCAATGACATATGCATCATCAATATCAAAGGAAAGAGAAGAACCCAGAAGATACGGAGTCTCCCCAATACCAGTATATACTATGTTGGAGTATGCAAACAGGAAGCAGAGTTATCTGTCCCGAAAGCAATAAACGGACAGGGGTCAGTACAGTCACGAGTTAAAATGACACAAAACACAAAATGAGATCTTTCCTAACCTTGTAATGATCGTGCTCCTCTGCTCAGACAAATGCTGCAGAGAGAGGGTTCCTTTCTTCAGCTTATCCAGCAGCCAGGCCCAATCTGCCCCTTCCAGGACACAATCAGGATAAAGACAGACCCAGTTTTAGCCAGTGGAAATAGACTTCAGTGAACATTTGAAACTTTTTTCTAGTGTAAAACCCCTGCAGGGTGGGCATGCTCCTTGTCAACAGATGCAAGCTACCATTACCTTATACCACCATTGGGCTGCTGTAGATGTTTTCAGTGACTCCAGGGTTCTTGTGTCATACAGCAGTGAGGTGGGGTTCATATCGAATAGAGAAAGAAATGGTGGTGCCTCCACCCAGAGCAAAATTTAAGTGGGCCTGATGATGTGACAGTGCAAACCTTGGGATGCTGTACTTGCCCGGCTCCCCACTGTGGTCACATCTCCCAGAAACCCCAAGAAAATACAACAGACCCCTCCCCAGTTAGCATGCATAATGTTCAGCCAGTCAATAATGAGAGCAAGTTTAAACAGCAAGACCATAGCTTTATTAGCAGGAACTGGTGATGTAAGGGAAAATAAATAGTGCAGGCAAGCACAATGTAGCCCCGCATAGGCAGGGCAGGTATCTGGCCTACCCCCTGCTACTAGGTCACAATTTAGGTAAGCCCCAGCAGAAAAAAACTGACTTAGTCTGCCTTCAACATTGCCATACAACACAGTAACCTTCCAGCCCTCCTGTCAGGTACCAGATCTTAGATTTTGGCTAGGAATTTCCTATGAGTTACAGTCCATGGAGTCAGACAAAACAGGTTTTATTTAATCCATAGATTTCTTCTCACAATTGTAGAAGCATAGATGTTGATAGCTGATTAGGACCGCTTGGCCCACCTAGTCTGCCCAGTTTCCTTACCTACTGTATTACTGCAGACCCTACTTGATCTCCAGTTTTGAGACTGTAAGGGACAGGTCAGCCTCCCCCCACAGTATTTAAGGTAGGGTAACAAGGCAGGTAGAGAAGGGGGATTGGAAATGTGCACCTGTAGCATGAGATCAGATACTGAGATACGCACTATAGTATCAGAACAGTGATAATCTTAGGAAGAGCGAAAATGGTAATTATGGCAGGGCAGTTCAGGAAGCAGGGGGTTATGCTAACAATGATATTCTGACACAGCAAAACAGACTGTAACTAGTGGATGGCCCTAAACCTCTAACTGGTGTAAGTTGAAATTACAATTACTGAAGGTTTTTTTTTTTGGAAGCAGGGGATTAGGGTAGCAGTGATATTCTGGTACTGTAAAATGGTCTATAACTAGTAAATTGCCCCCACACCCCAAATTCTACAAAAGTACATACTTGCCACCTAGCTGCATTGAAAAAAATCCTCCTCCCCCTCCTAGCAAAGTTCACCACTGATTGAATTGTGTAATGCACTACCTTAGGTAGAGAAGTTTTTTTTTTTTGCAAGCAGTGTTAGAAGGAAGGAAGTCAATAATAATAGTACAGTAGGAGACTGTGTAAAATATGGAGTTTAAAGAGAACTAGGGAGGGTGGCTAGTTAGTTGCAAGGATTGCAGTGGTGGCCATCATCCTGGCAGTGATCTGGAGATATGGTGCATGGTCCCTGTGCAGGAGATCTGTAGAACACCAGTCACAGTTGGATGCAGCATGGGCTGAGATAATGCCTGTTACACAGGCAATTTGACTGGGGTCTGTAACTGGCTCTCACCATCCCTCTACCCTAGAGGCCTATATGTCTAAGAGGCTAGAAGGTGATGAAGAAGGGAAGGGGGTCAAACCAAGGATTAAGGATGGTAAAAGATAGTCTGTGATCATGAATACTAATTGTTTTGCACCCTTGGAGTAGGAGAAGGTTCCTGACTTTCTCAGAGGAGGCTGTGAGCTACAAGATTGCCTGACTGTCCAGAGTTTTAAAACTGCATTAAAAACTTATCTTTTTGATCTGGCTTTTGGTAACTGAAGTGTTTTTATCTGGTTTCATATTTATTGGAATTTATATAATGTATGTAATTTTACTTTATTTGTTTTATTTTATTGTACAGACTCCTTGGTTTTGGAAAGGCACCTTTTTTATAAATAAAAATTGATTGATTGGTCATGGAGCAGAAAGCTGAAAGCAAGGCATCACCAGGAAGTGGGAATAAGATGAAGATAGTAAATGCAGTAGGCAAGCTACTGGTGGTAGGGGATTCCATGATTATTATCATTGAGAAGGCCGTGTGTGAGGATAAGCAAGGGAGGAGGGATGTCAGATAGCTGCCAAAGGGCTTCATCTGGTAGGGGTGCAGCTAGAACAGAGAGAATAATTAGATGAATGGGGGGAACCAGAAGTGTTAGTACACTTGGGAACTAATAATTTGGCCAACCAGGAGATGGAGATAGTCAATGCAAATGTCCATAAGCTGAAGAACAGATTGAGAGGGATTGCAATGCCACTGGCCTTCTTTGAACTAATGCTAGTGTAAGTCACAGATGGGTCAGGGTAAGGCAGCAAGAGACTATGAGGGCCTTTCATGAATGCTTGAAGAGTTGGTGTAATTAGGAGGTGTTTAGGTTTGTAGGGGACTGGGGTCACTCCTGTGATAGGAGGCTCTTTATAGGAGATAGCCTTTATCTCACAAAGTGCCCTCAGGCAGAAGGGTTCAAGTCATAATGGCGACCGAAGCAGCGATCACTATTATGGCGGTGTACCAAAAATTGGTGCAGCGTTGCACTGGCAGTGCACAAAAAAGGTGCCTGAGACCTACAGGTCTAATTTTAATGCCAGGGGCTGTGCCCTCCCTAACTCCCCTATTTATGAATTCTCAGCTCCAGGGGGTGCATGTTGGGGGGGTGAAAAACTTGACAAAATACATGCTGCCAGGTGGCAACAAAAAACCTACACCACATGGGACCAGAACCCAGTACCCCATGCCTCCCAGCCGACCACCCTCCCCACTAAGCCAGTGATCCAGCTCAGCAGCTGCTTGTCGCAACTCCTCCCAAATGCCATCCTTCCCCTGTCTCTCCCCCCCATGAGTGTGCACTCATGAGTATAAGTGCAAGTTCCTGTCGCAGTTTTCACCAACTGCAGTATCTGGTAGCCCTCCTCCCTAGGTATCCATGATCGCAGTCGCCAAGATTGACTCGCCGGTTTTCTAGATGCTCAGTCTCAGTCGCTGTGGTCACGGACTACCAGGAAGAAGTTGGATGTCTACATAACTAAGTATTTAAACTGACTAGAGGGAGACCAGAACTAGCAGAGTCCATGGAACGGGGCCGAATAAAGGAGCCTAGTTAATTCTCCCCCAGAAAGGGGTAAGAGGCATGAAGGAACTAGGGACTCCATAGTAGGCAGGAGGAGGAGTGGATCAGCTGAAGAGGCAGGAGGGGGCTCAGGGGAAGGTGACAGAGAGAAGTTGGGGGGGTAAGAGGGGAAGGACAAGAGGTACAGGTAAAGTACACCATGCAGGATCCAAAAGTGGGATCAAAATGGGTGAGTGGAAGGTTGTACATCTGAATGCCAGGAGCTTGGGAAATTAAATCAATGAGCTGCAAGCGATGGTGGCAGAAGCCAGGCTAGACATAGACCACAATGGAAACATGGGCATCAAGAAATAACAAATAGGATCTGGCTATCCCAGGTTGCATCCTTTTCAGTAGGGATTTGGGTAAGGTGAAACTCTGAGGAAAACTCTGTGCCTAACGTCAGTTCAGGTCCGCCACTAATATGGCAATTGTTACTTCAGTCAGAAGGTTTATACACAGATATATCTTGCCATTTTTTAAAGGGAAACACTGGAAAAGGCACAGCTTTACCCAGGCACTACAAACATTCCTGATTAGTGCTTTCAGACAGTAATTTTTATTTTTTTATTCCTCTAATTGCTTTTTTAGTGATTTAAACAGCTTTCACTTTCTATTGCTGGCAGCCACCATTTCATGAGCAGCAGTGAGCTTCCTGAGCTCACCTTATGCTAATATGACCTGCCAACCAATAGCAGAGGTCAAACAGGCATATTAGCATACAGTGAGCTCAGGCGGTTCACTGCTGCTCATGAAATGCCTGCAGCCAGCAACAGAAAGTGGAAGTTGTTGGTAGCAGTTCTAAATAATTAAAAAAAAGTTGTTACTGTCTGAAAGCACTAATTGAGAGTTTCTGAAGTGCCTGAGGAAAGCTGTGTCTTTTCCATTGTTTTCCTTTAACACCAGCATCATTATACCTGATTGTAGCTGTCACGTATTATATGTGATTTATGGAATGCAACAACAATGCTGGACACTTTCGATAAGTGCAGTAGTCTTATATTTATCCGGATGGCACATAGCACCTAGCACTAGCACTAGTGGGAGATCAGGTACACCTGTTTTTCTTGGTTACTACGTTGCAGTTACAGGGAACACTGAACTAGCCCATGTGGTGGAGCTTTCATTTTTTAGTGCATAAAATAAATTAAAGTGTGTAGTGCCTACTTCACTCAATGAAAACTATAGGTAGTGGCACTACACCAGAGAAGTTCCTGCCTCCATTTAAATGCAGTAAAAAATGGCAATCTCATTACCTATTGAATCATCTCATAACTTTATTACCACATCCCTACCACAGGGTTGTGGACAAGCTAAAGACCCCAGAGCACCATCTCAGGAACCAGCATTACGTGGTGATGTTTTGGTCATGAGATCTTCCTTAGAGCAACAGCTAGGTGGATGAGCAGCTCCTTAAACAGCAAGAAGCTCATTACCATAAAGGCAGATAACAGATACTGAGACCCAAAGTGACACGTTGTATTTATAAAGTGCAGTCTAAAGTGCAGACTGGTGTAAAAGAGTGCCATAAAGTGATTTCCATTAAATATGCAAACATAGAAACTTAAAAAATGTATACAATTTATCCAAAGAAAAGCACAAAGGGGGTTATAAATGGGGGATGGAGAAGAAAGGTGGTGGAAATGGGAGGGGGGAGAGAAGGGGAGAGAGGGGGTAAGGTGAAGGTGGGATGGGGAAGGAGGGAAGGGGCAGAAGGGATGAAAGGGTAAGAGTACATGGGGGAGGAAAGGAAAAGCAGCACTATTATTAAAACACAGTCCCCATTTGCAGCATTCCTGAGAAAATATGTTAATCCAAATAGCAATGCACGTTCAGCTCTTTATTCAGTCCTTTAGGGTACACTGTAGCCAACTGGTGGACCCAAAAAGCCTCACTCTGCTATAGTTTCTTGTTTAAGTGTCACTCTGTTGCAGAAATTTGTGCTTTCTGAATTCCATGAAACCTAAGACTTACACGAGATATTTGCCTCTTCATTTGTCCCATGTGTGGTAGTCCGCATGGACAGGCCAGCATGCACAGAACCCTTATTGTTCTACTGATTATGAAGGAATTGATTTAAAATGTTATCTCTGTTCCTGGATGTTTAAACTCAATTGAAGTTATCATGCTGCTGCAGTACACATAATTACTGCACCTATAGCTTGCTTTGGTGGTGGTGGCAATCAGATTGGACATTCTTTCTTTTCTCTGTAGTGGTTATGAAAGACATGATCCCTTGTATTTCTCCCCTCCTAAAACTAATACTTGGTGGATTATTGTACAGTTCTCCAGAGTGGGAGCAGTCTGTAATACAGCCCAATGTTTTTTTTTTGTTTCTTCTTACTATTGCACCAATTGCTCCTGCATGCTCATTACATGTAGTGACAAAGGTCATTTTAGTACTTTCTCCATCAGATGATCTGTTATTCTCCTTCAAAAGGCTGCCAAGATCCTTAGTTTGGTCCTCACTCACAAGCTTCCTGGAGCTTTTTGGGCTTCCAGCCCTCTGACTGGTTGCTTGAACAGGTCAGGGATCCTCAAGATGGAGGCAGCCATTAAGTCTGATGGAACTGACCCCAATAGTGGTATTTTCCTAGAGCTCATACCCTCAGTTGCAGCTCCTACCCACCCCCAGTTCAAGTGATAGGTGTGGGTGAAGGTCTCCAGTCACAAGAAGGCTACGATTTCTGCAGTCCTCTATCCAGGGTGGCCACTTGCCTTTGATGTGCAGCAAAAGGCATGGATTTCACTTGGTTTAGAAGCTTCTGATGGGTCCTGCCAGCTCCTGCCAGTCTCCTGCCCATGGAGTCCAGCTCCTGGGGGCCATAGGAGTCAGACTCAGGGTGGCAGTTGTCTGGATCCAGGTTCATGGACCCCAGCTAAGCCCCACAGTTTGGAAGGGGGGTACACTGGTTTAATCTACAACATTAGCAAATTTGAACTTTCAGATGTTTGAACAACTCTAGTATACAATTCTCTGGAAAGCACGACTGAATATCTTTCCTCTTCATAAAGCAATAGTATCTGTAAGCAACCAAATCTTCATCATAGAGTTTTTTAGTAATAACATACTGCATTTCTGGCAAAAAAAATCAACATATCCCTTTTTTTATTTCATTCTATTTCAATTTTGAACTGAAATTATTTTTTTACATTTTTGAAAGTTCCTGTTCCCTTGCCAGTGGCCTCATCCACTATGAATAAATAAAAGATCTTAGTGAGATCAGAAGAAAGGGAGAAATCAAAAGAGAGAGAGGTCACAAGTGGGGTTCCACAGAGATCTGACGTGGGCTCAGTTGTCTTCAATATGTTCATTAGCAGCTTGGGGTGGGCTGTATCTCTTCACAGCTGACACTAAGCTTTGTGAGAAGGTAGATAGCAAAGAGGGAATTGGGGAAATTCAGAGTGACCTGCAAAGACTAGAGAGGTGGTCTAGGTTTGGCAGTTGAAATTCAACACGTTCAAACACTAGCCACACAGTCAAAAACATAACTTTCAAGTCTTTATTTTTCTTTCTCACTCAAGATGGCCCCAAAACACTATTTTTAAAAATAATTGCCTTCAGCCAAATGCTTCAATGTTCTACGTCATTTGTTTAATTTATATTGGTGCAATATGCTTTCATTCTGTATCAGAAATATTTCAAGATTAGTGCCTGTTTTGGTATCGGGTTTCCTATATCCAGGCTTTAGTTTCATAGATTAAGTGGCATGGCTGTTGTTAGTGCCTGTATCACTATTGTGCTTTAAAAAATATATAAGTAAAAACAGGAACAAATAAAAAGTTAAAGGCAAGTTACTTTGCAGCTGCTGTATTAATATGCTGCAAATTACATAATGTCCAAGTGTGTTGCCTCACATTTATTTATTAAAAACTTCAGAGATTACCTTTGAGCACAGATGCTCATTTATAATGGTTCCACATCTAATACATAGTCACAAAAAATATTACAAGTACAGTAAGCAGTTCCAGAGGAAATGCGTTGAATCAGGCTCAAAGCACTTAAGACAGATCAATTACATACAATTTTGAAAAAAATCCATACAGACTGTTTTATAAAAAGTAGTGGGATATGCCGGCTCCATTGTACTGGGTAAAGGGGTTCACCTGGCATGCTGGTGACCCAGGTTCATTCCTGAATCCAGGATGAGAGGAGTGGAAGCTGGCAGGAAGACTCCAGAGCTTCTTTTGGACAGACTCTTCCTGGGGGGGGGCCAAGAATGCACCTCCCTTTGGATGCTCCTGGCGACCGGTTTCAGCATCACACTTTGCAGCGTGGGTGACCACAGTCACATGCGTGAACACGCCAGGATGCCATGTCGTGCGTTCCAGGGGGTAGGGAAACCAGAACAAGGAAAATTGCTGCCCAGCCACCCAGATGTTAGTGGTCCACCCTTCCATCACCCCAAAGCCTGGGATCAGCCCAAGCTATGCCCCCGCTGCCCCCAGCGAGGATTAAAGAAAGGTGCCAATGGGCACTGGAGAAGCCTCCCCTGTTGGTTCCCTCCATGGGACGGCATTCCCACCCCAGCAAAGAGATATGTTGGGTCGGCCAGGGGGCAGCATGATGAGGAGCAGCAGATGGCACTTAGGAGGAGTGCTGCAGTGGGGCTTCACCACCCAAAGGAGTGGGCAGCTGGGCTGGAGAAGGGGGCATAAACAAATAATGAAAAAAAGTCACTGGGTATGTGCAGAGAGAAACAGAATACAGCAGTGAACAGATACAGTTGCATTGGACTGCAAGGGCAGACTGCAAAGATCTTTTAAACTGATTAATCTTGGTGAGAGTCAGTGAAGTATCATGCAGTTTGTTTAACCAGTTAGTGGCCCTGACAGCAAATGACTGCTTACCCAGTGGAGTACGCCAGAAAGGAAGCTTAAGAGCACTCCTTGCCATATTCCTGGTGCTGTATTGGTTTTGAGACGGTACAGAAGCAGTTTGTTAAAGCAGGGGATGGTAGGCCCAGGAGCAGCTTTATGGGTAGTAAACAGGTGTTATCTGCAACAAGTGCAAAGTGGCATGCCTTATTAAGGATCAGCTTTACTCTGTTTAGCACCGTGTCACAGGCAGCTGCACACACAGGGAGCCCATAATCTATAAGCGACAGAATGGAGATAGCTACAGCAAGGGGTCTAGAATCCCCAGTGCAATTGTTCCAGTTATGGTACAGGGCACCCAGTTTTCTGTAAATTATTGCCACTAGACTGTCAACATGGGGGGCAAAAGATAAGGTGTCATCCAGTGTTACTCCAATGTATTTGAAGGTCTCCACCTGTGCAAGGTTTTATCCCTGGACATTTCGAATAAGAAAGGGTTGAACTTTTCTCTTCTGTAGGAGGCTAGAGAAGAGCATGGTCTTTGTTTTTTTGTAATTAAGAACTAGTTTTGTTATTGGAGAACCAGTTTTCTGGTGACCAGAAGTTACTTTGGAGAGTGGCAGTAAGGCTAAGGTCAGGGGTTTTGGAACAGATGACAGCATAATCAGCATAGAAGAGTAGGCTGGCTGGCTGACAAGCAGGCAATTGATTTATGAAGAAGTGAAGTAGGAGTGAGCCCAAGATGGAGCCCTGGGAGGGGGGGCATCAATATATACTCCCCTAATGTCAAAGATGATCTATAGTAAAACAAATCAAGGGTACTTTGATAAATAATTCCAATGTCCAAGGCATTTTGTCCACATTAACTTTGGTAATGTAGTCTGCAGTGTTTAACATCACTACTGAGATGCACTTGTTTGCAGGCTTGATTGTTATCTCTGGATTCATTTCCAATTCCGCTGCAGTGATGAGCTCTGGGCTAGACAACGTGTACAGTATATAGGGGATGCCAACAGCTCTTTTGCAGTTGCTGTTTTTTCTAGCAGAGGGGAAAGAAATCCCTTCTTGAATGGAAACCTGGATGTGGATATGGCTGAGCCTTTGAGTACGCCAGGTGATTCAAATCAGACCTCAGATATAAAGAGTATAGTTTGGCAACTTGAAAATTTGCATTTAGGGCAAGAAAAATTTAGGGGAATTGAACCAGTCTGGAGGCATATATGCTGGTGAACAGAGTGCCACATTGACTCAGGAGTTCTCAAATGGCTTGGGTATGGTTAAGACTGGAAGAACTTTGTGTCTGAAAAACTACTATGCAAACAGCGTCTATGCTGTTTGACCAGTGCATTATTAATGATTACAAAAAGTAGCAGGAGTTAATGCAGACCTAATTTAGTGAGAAAGAAATTGCTGTTGATCATTTTAAAGACCACCCTGACTTCTCATATCTTGAAGCAGATCAGAGAAATGCCATTGCAAAGTAGGATGAAAAAGTAAAGGCCATCAAGATAACAAAAAGTTTGAACACAACAGATGAGATTATTTGAAATACATGGGGCCGATTTTCAAAACTCTCTAGACTGGTGCACATTGCGCTGAACCCCCCTGCACCAGATTTTGTGACAGCAGCTGTCCCAGTGCCAGAGTTCCCAGAGTTGCTGCAGCTGCCCCTGTGCACCAAACAAGTGGTACACAGGAGGAGTTTGTCACAGGGGGCTGTCTATGAAACTCCAGCCCCTAGAGGTGGAGTAAATGCGGTGTCCATCAGTAATGCTATACAATATTGCATAGAATTATTATTTATTTATTTATTTCTGATCTCGGATTAACCATTTGAGCTCAGAACTCTTTACATAGGTTCTACATTAGTACATTTAGAACAAGTAGGTGATTATACAGAGGATTGAGACAAACAAGCCAATAGAATTAGAATGAGAACATTTAGGTACATTTGGTCTTTGAACAAAGGAATGCAAAAAATACAGCGAAAAAACTAAAACTGGAATAGGTAAACACAGTCAGATACACACAGAAACAGACTAAATAACTGTGCCCAACAGGGAGCCTGTTAGTTGTCAGCAACATGAGGGGGTTAGCGCATAGAAGTGCTGGAGACATGGGGTGGAGAGTTGAGCCCTAAGTGCAGTGTGTCCAAGAGAGAGAGAGAGAGAGAGAGAGGTCTGTTTGGCAGAAAGGCAGATGGCAGGAGATGCCTTTGCTAGGTGCTAGCAATGGCAGACACATTGAGATTCCTGTATTAAATGGTTCTTTAGGTTCTTTTTGAAGGTCCACAGAGTGGGCAGGCTAATAATGTTCTCATGAAGGGAGAACCACAACGGTGCCCGATAGGCAAAGGACCTTTGTCCTTGAGATGTCTGACAGACATTATTCCCAGGCAGAATAGTGTACATCAGCTAAAGGCTCTGTCTTGTTGTGCTGGTCCCAATCTTACTTACATCTGTCTCAGTATAATACCTGGGTCATACTGACGGATAGTATAGTGGTGGGCAGTACTGCAGCATATGCTGGAATCCTGAGTATCTGCATCACGCTCCCATACTGTCCTGTATAATGTAGTAGTAGTAGTAATAGTGGTAGTAGTAGTAGTGTAATTGTTTATTCTTGAAAATCAAGAAGAAGATAGCCCAGTTGAGCCGAGGCTCATTTACAATAGGGCCATTCAAGTACCCAAGCAAACATACACACTGTTACAATATATTTTTTTATTTTATTAAACTCTAGAATTACAAATACCTTTGAGCAGAAACTGCTCATTTACAAAGGTTCCACGTCAAAGGATGTAGGGTAACATACATACAAAGGTCAACAATGGTTACAGTCTTAAAAACACAAAGATGTCAAAGCATTTATTTTACAGCCAAGAATGGAGAGAGACAACATAAGCCAGCTTCAGACAAGTTTCAGGGTGAACAGTATATAGTTAGTATTGGGTAGGAGGGAGTCAGGAAGAAGTAGGCAGGCTAAAGGGCCATTGTCGTCAAGTAGAGGTGGGTGGCAAAAGTGTGAGGTGGATGAGCTGGAGGGCCCCATATCTAAAAGTGCCATTACAGGGGGGGAGGGGGTGGGTAAGGCAGTGTGGTGTAGGTGGGGTAAGGGGTGAGAATGGAGGAAACTGGTGCCAAAAAAGTGGAGGTCTAAGGAAGGTTACAGGTCACCTTCGACTAGGGTAAAATGAGGAGGCAGTTACTTAGGAGAGGCAGTCACATTGAGTGGTAGAGGTGAGGAATAGTTGGAGTTGCCTTTTAAAGGGACCAAGCGTCACAGTTGTAAGTGTTTCTTTGTTACAGGTATTGTACCACTGTGTGTGAATATAAACATCAACATCTAGAATGTCAAATACAGCAGATTCAAAAGTTCCAATAAAACCAACATATATAAAGATACTCCAATTAGCCTTTTTCATCATAGGCACAACAGTTTTTAGGCAGGGAGAATTCATTTAAGAACCAAGATTTTATCAGGTTCTAGGATGTTTTCCCATTTATTACAGTACCTTTAAGGAATGTGGTAGATTACTCCAGACCTTGGTTCTGAGACTAAGTATGGTCAGGTTACCTTTAGACATTTTAAGTACTGGAATTTTTAGTTCCAAATGTCCAGCTGATCTTAGGATGCTTCTTATTGGATGGATTTGAAACAAATTATTTAAATACAATGTTTTTTTTTAAAGAGTTTCATGAATTAAATGTAAAATATGCACATTTCTATGTCCATTTAAACTTAACCAACCCAACGAGCGATACAATGCACAATGATGAGTTAACAGTGAGGTATCCAATATAAAACATGCAAACCTATTATAAACTACATCTAATTTCCCTAATTCCCTCCCAGCTGCCCCCCCCCCATAAACCATATCCCCATAGTCAAATAGTGGGGTAACCATTGTGTTTACAGTTTGCTTTCTCGCTTCTATGGGGATACATTTTCTAACTCTATATAAGCCCCTAGTTAGTTACATTTAGTTTTTTTATTAGGTTATCTATCTGTACATCCCATTTACACTGGGAGTCCAACCAGACTCCCAGGTATTTATAGGAATTCATTTGCTTCAAAATGTTTCGTTTTTCATTTCTTTTTTTTGCACTGGAACAAGTCCATGTTCAGGCTCCACCTGAACAAAAAAAGACAACAATACATATAAAACAAATACTGCAATACAATAGAAATACATTACATACAGGTACAAACATCACAATCCAACAAAAACATCTTTAAATTACACTTAAAACTAAACAATGAAGAGGCAGATCTAACATTTTCACGCAATGATTTCCAGAAAAGAGGGGTAGCATGCAAGAAAGAGTGGGAACCAACTTTCATCTTAAAAGGGGGAGCAAACAGAAGGGTCTCTTTGAAGGATCGCAAATTTAAGGTTGTATCATGAATTGACACTCGGACACTCAAAGGAAAAAAGTCTTAGAGTACAATGATTTGAAAATTAAACCCCCATAACAATATTTAAACTGTGATATGGGAGATAACCATCCTAATTGAGAATACAAAATGCAGTGGTGAGTCTGTAAGGGAAAATCTAATACAAATCGACAAATGTTATTGTACAGGGCAGTTAATGCATTTGTATCCTTAGCTGACAATCGATAATATAAACTTCCAGTGTAATCAAAATGAGGTAATAGAATCTCTTTAGCTATTGCACACCTAGTTTCTAAAGAAAAACGTTTTTTCAATTTATATAATAGGCCCAATTTCTGATTGACATTTCTACAGACTGTCTTTACTTGAGTATAAAAAGTCAGGCAAGGATCAAACTGGACTCCTAAATATTTAAATCCATAAACTTGCTCAAGTAGTAAACCTTCATCATTATAAATATCTAAGATGGGATTTTTCTTCATAATACCAGAAGAACAAAATAACATAGATTTTGCCTTTTTTAGGTTTAGGATCAGATGATTATTCTTGAACCATTTACAAACCTCAATAAATTCAGATTGCAACCGAGATGAAACATTAAGAATATTGGTTGACTGTGAGTAAAGAATTAAGTCATCAGCATAAAGTAAACACTTACAGATTTTACAGAGGGGAGTTCATTTATTAACAAAGAGGGAGAACAATAAGGGGCCCAGCACAGATCCTTATATGACACTGATACAATAGGAAAGATTGATAAAGAAGAAGAACCAATAGTGACAAACTGAGACCTGTCAAGCAGGTAATCCTGAATCCATAAAACTACATTTTCAGAGGAACCCAATTCAGACAATTTAAATTTTAACAGGGAATGATCAATAAGATCAAATGCCTTGGTCAGGTCTACGAAGACCGCCCCCAGCAGGAGACCATTGTCAAACCCACTGAGGGCAGTGTCCGTGAACCTGACCAAGGCAGTCTCAGTCCCATGGTTTCTATGGAAGCCATGTTGTTCAGTACACAAAACATTGTACTTCTCAAGATAGGAAGTAATCTGAACAGAAACAATTTTTTTTAAGATTTTGCTTAATGGATTCAAAATAGATATAGGTTTGCAAGCATCCAGACATTCAGCCCAAGGAACCTTGGGGATCCAAACTATTCTAGCACATTTCCATGAAGAGGGGAAGGAACCACTGAGCAAACAAAATTTTAAAATGGAACACAAAGGAGGGGCAATAAATGGAGCAATAATTCTAATAAAACACCCATCCAAACCATCACCACAGTCACTGCATCTATTAGGAATAGAAAGAAGCAACTTCAGGGCTGCATTTGGGTGTACCTCACAAAAATAGAAAGGAGACCTTTCATCAGTAACAGAATTTACTATTGGTATGCTACCCAAAGGTTGGTTGCTAGATCCAAACATATAATAATCAGAAAACTTTTTCCCCAAAACATTAGACATTTCAATTCAATCAGAGACAATTCCATCAGCAGTCAACAACCACTGGATATTTGGTTTTCCAGAAGGTGATATCAAAGAATTAATGGAACTCCAAAACATTTGGGATTAGCTAAATTCTCATCAAGCTGTTTTTTGTAAAACAAATTCTTTGCATTTCTAACCAGTGAACTAACTTGGAACCTGTATTAGTTGAAATATGTATTAATTGATTTGTGTTATTGTATTTATTTCCAAAAATCATCACCTGTGATTTCTTATCATTCAGTATCAATCTGTGATCTGAAAAATAATGTTGTACACTATCAACATCTCTTGGTGGTCTATCCTGTATGTCTGATATTGTTTTGCCCCCTAAGTACTGTATATTACAATATTATCTGCATACAGAAGGTGCTTCAACTCCTTAATGAGAGGTCTGATCCCCTCTGTGCACAGACTGAATAAAACAGGTCCTAAAACTGACCCCTGGGTGACTCCAGCTCTAATATGATCAAATGAGACCTGAAGTTCTCCAGGGTAACCAGTTGTGTTCTTCCAATCAGATACTCCCCAAACCAATGTAGGGCCACCTGATCAAGGCCAGATCTCTCCAACTTGCTCAACAGGATTCCATGATTCAAAACATCAAAAGCTTTAGATAAGTCCATAAGTATGGCCCCGACCAGGTGGCCACTATCTATGGCTAACTGAATGTCCACTGTTACTTTTACCAATGCCATGGCAGTACTATGTCTTGCATAAACTCCTGATTGGTTTGGGTTGTTTAAATTCTGTACTTCCAAGTAATTTTTCAACTGGTTTCCTACAACCTTCTTTAATATTTTTGATGTAATTGACAGAAGTGAAATTGGTCTATAATTACTGATATCTTCTCTAAGGTCACTTTTATGTATTGGAATAACATTTGCTTGTTTCCATACTTTAGGATATATACCAGTACACAATGATGAATTGACAATATCTGCCAGTTGATATGCTATTATAGGGGAAGCCATTTTAAGAAAGCTTGTTGGCATATTATCCAGACCAATTGCTTTCCACACATTCAATTTTAGCAACTCTTCCAAAATTAATTTTGGGCTTACTAATTCAAAAGAAAATTTAGCCTGTTCTGACTTTTCTAGTGTGGAACCTGAAAGTATTTCCTTCCTTGTTACTCCGTTCTCATTTATTGCCGTTGTACCAGCTTTTGTAAAACAATTGTTAAAATCATCTGCTGCAGAACTTGTGATAGGGATTGTTTTTCCTATAACTTTTAAAAGATCCTGGTAATTCAGAAGATTTTTGTCCCTTCAGACCTGAAAACAGTTTCTAGAACCTGTGAGGAACATGTTCTTTTCTAGCATCCTGTTCCTTTTCAGCATTAAATTTATTTTTAAAATCAGTAGCTCTGCCTTTATTTATTTCTTTTAATATAAATTTCTAAGGGAATGGTATTTATCCCATGTTAATTTGGTGTTTGAACGTTTTGCTTGCTTCCGTGATTTATCCCTATTTTTATGTTGTATATGTAAAGTTTTTGTATACCAGAATACATTATCGTATTTCACCTTCTTTTTGCACATTGAGGCATGTTGGTTACATACTCATAAGAACTCACTACAAAAATAACTCCAAGCACTATCCACATCAGTGATAAAACTCATTCTGTCTCAGTTCCCTCTCTCTAAATCAAGCATAAATTTGATGCAATCAAAATTTTTCATAGAACTATATTCCCTAAGTTGATATTTCCCTAGTTTTCTATCTCTTTTCTGGAGACAGAAAGTGACCTGATGGTTACTGAATGAATCCAGAAAAACTCCACTCCTACTGTAGTTCATTGGGTCTAAAGTTAGAATTAAGCCCAGTATAATGGAAAGATTTATATCTCTCACATATAACCTAGTGGGTGAATCTATCTACTCTGCATGCCCCAGACCTGTGGAGAGTTCAAGTAATTTACTATCCACAGGAGCAGATGACCAGTCCACATTGAAATCACCCATCAATAAAATTTCATGACTAGATCTGTACTTGTATAAGAAATCGGTCCTGGTCAGAATAGTGCCATTCACAATAGCGCAGTCAAGAATCACACAGTAAAAATAGCACCAATTTTATTTTTGCAGGCGAGTCTGCCCCCATACCCCCTGGACTGAAGAATTCTCACTCTGGGGGGAGCGGATCACAGGGCAAGTTGAAAATTGTGGGGCAGTGGAATACTGTTTCCACAGCCCCATGTAAATAAAATTAAGTCACATTGCACAAAAAGTTTTGGAGACCAGGATTAGAACCCTGGTCTCCTCTGCTGCTGGTCAAGCTGTTCTATTCACCAGCCCTCCATGCCACGTGAGCAGCTCAGCTAGCTTCCTGGATTCTGGTGCCCTTGTGCTGTACCAGCACCATGGATAGTGACCAGGGGTGTGCTAACTGAAAGCACTGTATATCCCCTCTCGCTGTCCATGCTAGCACTACATGAACTAGCGCTCTGTAGACTGGCACTATTCATGTATCGCTATTCTAACCAGTTACCCAAGAAATCCTGCAATTTTACAAAATTGTTCGTATCTCCCGTAGGTGGTAAATAGCAACCCATTATTAATTTATTGTAGGTCTACTATAAGGCAGTCTCATATCCATGGCTATTTTCTCCACCTGGGGGTTTGAATATCATCACATTCTATATGAAATAAGTTTAAGTTTTTCTGTCCATATACCATTACCCCCCCACACACACACACACAAACAAACACATGCACACACACACAACTCTTTTATTTTGATCCTCTCTCCACACTTGGTAACCTGGAATCAAGAAATCTTTATCCCACATTCCTTTATTTAACCATGTTTCTGTAAAAAACAACTATACTGGGACTAAATTCCAAAATCCATTTCCTTACTGCATTCATTTTAGGAACTAAACTTCATACATTAAAATGAACAAAACTAACTTCTCCATTTTTCAAGATATCAGCCATGGTATCTATGTATTTATATATGTCAACTTGTGGGTGCTTTGTACACCAGTTCATGTCCCCAACTAACACAATAATCTAAGCCCAACACACTTATGTGAGGTACCATGCAAAATACCAAAACATTTACACTTTCCATATATGGCCAGAGTGCAGTTGATACAGGACATACAACCCAATATACAACACACAACTCTTTCATTATCATTGTGCATGGTAGCACCACTACATTTATGGAGTAGGCAACTTATGGGTACACCACTGAGAGTCAGAGAAGCACATGTAAACAGGATGCCCATCATCTCTGTGGATTCCATGGGAGCTCTCATGTGTTGCAGGTAGCAATATCCTTGGCATGGCATTTTGCCCTTAAGTGTAGGACATGTGTGGGTGTAGATTGGTCATTACACATCACTGGACCCATGTGCATGACACCTCATACTTCCTTTTATTCTAATCATTCTTATATTGTGCTAGCAGCATGCATCATGGAATGGATGAGAGGACTGGATGGTTTAGGGCTGTTAGACCTGCTCCTGGCTCGTCTAACCTCACCCAGGACTTGTGGCCACAGGGGGCTTTGAAAATCTTGATTTAGAGGATGCAGCAGCCCTGTTCTGGCACATGCCCCTGTCCAAAATGGCATACCACCATTTTGGGCACTGGGTGGCAGATGGCTGGGTTGGTGCAATGGCTCCCATTTTCAATAAAGCCTGCACTGGAAAATTGGGATTGCAGCAAGTTCTGATGAAAGTTGCCAGTTACATCAAGTCTGTTCGATGTAGGCACCTCGTGTCAATATTGGGCTTTTGAAAATCAGGCCCCAGGTTGTTACTTGAAAATAATTTGAAAAAAGAGGGCACAGACACAGCATACACAGTGGTAAATGGAGAAAAAATTAAAGGCAGTAAGTACAGAGATGGGGCTAAAAGTGGTAAGGCCATCAAAAAATGAAGGGCAATGAGTACCAATGCCCACAGTCTGGGTAACAAGCTTCCTGAACTAGTGACCTTGATAGAAGAGGGATGCCTGGATATTGTGGCAGTCACAGAAACCTGGTACACAGAAACCATGACTGGGATATCAACATACCTGGGTACACAATCTACCCTGAGGGACAGGGAGGGAAAAAGAGGAGGAGGAGTAGCTCTCTACATAAGGGAAGGGATCAAAGCAATGGAACTAAAGGGTAAACAGGGAGGAGAGGAGGCACTGTGGGTCACCTTGGAGACAGTGAATGGCACCACAATCCACACAGGGGTTATATACAGACCCCCATCTTAGGGGAAGGGGAGGATATGGTCAAGGAAATTTAGCACTTGTTCACTTATTACTATTGCACTTATTAATTGTTCTCATGAATTACATATGTATGCAACACTGTTTGTAACAAGTGTCTTAATTAATTGTATGCTATGTTGATTTTTGTAATGTGAATGTAAACTGTCTCATCCCTATTGCACCCCTTCCCCCAGGTTGCGCTGGGAGATGAGCAACCTGTTGCTCAGTGTGCCTTCCTGATGAAACACTTCAATAAATAAATAAATAAGAAATGATAGGAGGCATCCTTAGAATGGTAGATAAAGGGGAGATATTGTTGCTTGGGGACCTGAATATGCCAGATGTTAACTGGAGCACATTTACTGCAGCCACATCCAAGAGCAGAGTCATTCTCGATGCCCTACAGGGGTCATGCCTCAGGCAGCTAGATTTGGAACCCACTCAGGAGGGAGCAGTCTTAAACCTGGTACTCTCAAACGGGGACAGTGAGAGAATCTCGGATTTAGAAGTAGGTAACCATCTGGGAACAAACAACCACCAGACAGTGGGGTTCACAATAAACACAGCCATAGAGTCAAGCCATACAAAAGCAACAGTACTGGACTTTCAGAGGGCTGACTTTAGCAGAATGGGAGAGTGCCTAAGGAATGCACTAGCAAAAGGGCAGGAAGGAGGAGTGGAGGAACAATGGGACAAAATCAAAACTGGCATCACAGAGGCAGCAAGCCTTTATGTGAAACAAATAAACAAAACAAAATGAAGGAAAAAAACACTATGGTTCTCAAAAGAGGTGGTGGGGAAGGTTAGGGGAAAAAAGACAGCATTCAGAAAGTAGAAGGAATCACAAAGGAGCTGGAAAGAGAACGTTATCAGTTAAAGTAGAAGGAAGTGGGGAAGGCAATTAGAATAGCAATCGCCCAAACTGAGGAAAAGATAGCCAACTCAGTTAAGAAGGGGGATAAAACCTTTTCTAGGTACATTAGTGACTGAAGAAAGGGATAGTGAGGCTTAATAAAGGGAAGGGGGTGGGCAGAGGGTGACAGTGAAAAGGCAGAGATACTGAACGAATACTTTTGTTCAGTATTCACAAAAGAAGAGGAGGGGGCAAACCAAAATCAAACAGTAGAAGCACTCTGAATAGAGGATTGATACCAGTCCATTCACAGAAGAAAAGGTCCTGAAAGAACTCTTAAAACTGAAGGTGGACAAGGCAATGGGGCCTGATGGGATTCACCCCAGAATTCTGAAAGAACTAAGGGGAGAACTAGTGACACCATTGACTACCCTTTTAAACAAATCATGGGAGGATAGTGTGGTACCTAAAGACTAGAGGAAGGTGGATGTGATTCCCCTTCACAAAAGTGGGAACATGGCAGAGGCAGAAAACTACAGACCTGTTTGTTTGACCTCAGTGGTAGGGAAAATGATGGAATCACTTCTGAAAGAAAGAATTGTTGAGTACCTAGAGGCCAGCGGAGCACAGGACCCAAGGCAACATTGATTCACAGTGGGAAGGTCATGTCAAACAAATCTAATAGATTTCTTTGACTGGGTGACCAAAGTAGTAGACCAGGGAGGGGCTGCGGACATGGCCTACCTAGACTTTAGCAAGGCATTTGACACAGTCCCACACAAAAGATTAATAAACAAGTTAGCCAGCCTGGGAGTGGGTCCCAGGGTGGTAGCCTGGGTAAAAAATTGGTTGGACAACAGGTCGCAGAGGGTAATAGTAAACAGAGTACACTCTAAAGAAAGGGGGTTTACTAGTGGGGTACCGCAGAGTTCAGTATCAGGGATGGTCCTCTTTAATGTTTCTAAGTGACATTGCAGAGGGACTGGAAGGAAAAGTATGCCTCTTTGCAGATGACATAAAGATCTGCAGCACAAGGTGATACACAAGGGGGTGGAAAGGATGAGAAGGGACTTGGCAAGGTTGGAGGAATGGTCAAACGTATGGCAGCTTAGATTCAATGCAAAGAAGTGCAAAGCAATGCACCTGGGAAACAAAAACCCAGTGGAAGAGTACACAGTGGGGGGGAGGTACTAACAACAACAAAAATGGAAAGGGACCTGGGGATAGTTATAGCAGATGATCTAAAGGTAGGCAGGCAATGTGAGAAGGCAGTAAGGAGGGCTGTGGGGATATTGGGATGCATAGGGAGGGGCATCACCAATAGAAAACAGGAAGTTGTCATCCCTCTGTACAGACAGTTCGTGAGACCCCATCTGGAGTACTGCATGCAGTTCTGGAGACCCTGTCTCTGCAAGGACATAGACATGATGGAGGCAGTCCAGAGGACAGCAACTAAAATGGTGCAGGGTCTGTACCAGAAACCATACAAAGAGAGATTAAAGAAGTTTAATATGTATACCCTCGAGGAAAGGGGGGGCATGATAGAAACTTTCAAGTACCTCAAGGAAATCAACAAAGTCCAAGAGGATAGCATCTTTCAGAAACATAGAAACATAGACTTTAATGGCAGATAAGGACTGTTTGGTCCACCTAGTCTGCTCATTTCCCTACCTACTAGATAAGCTGCAGATCCTAGTTAACCAACAGCCTATTTCTTCCTACCCCCCCCCACAAGAATTGCCTTATATCTGTCCCATGCATTCTTGAATCCCCCTACTGTTTTTGACACCACAACCTCCTCAGGAAGGTCATTCCATGCATCCACCACCCTCTGTGACAAAATACTTCCTCACATTGCCCCTAAGTCATCCCCCCCATCTTCAAATTGTGTCCTCTTGTTCTTGCACATCTCTTTTTCTGAAAGATGCTACCCTCTTGGACTTTGTTGATTCCCTTGAGGTACTTAAAAGTTTCTTTCATGTCCCCCCTACTCCCTCCTTTCCTCAAGGGTATACATATTAAGCTCCTTTAGTCTCTCTTCATATGGCTTCTCTTGCAGACCCTGCACCATTTTAGTTGCCCTCCTCTGAGTAGAGAAAAAGAGATGTGCAAGAACAAGAGGACACAGTTTGAAAATAGAGAGGGTCAGGGGCAATATGAGGAAGTATTTTTTCACAGATAGGGTGTTGGACACATGGAATGTCTTTCCTGAGGAGGTTGTGGGGTCAAAAACAGTGGAGGAATTCAAGAATGCATGGGACAGACATAAGGCAATCATAGTGGGAGGGTAGGAGGAAGTAGGCTGTTGGTTAACTAGGATCAACAGCTTATCCAATAGGTAGGGAAATGGGCAGACTGGGTAGGCCAAGCAGTCCTTAGCTGCCATTAAAGTTTATGTTTCTGTGTAAACCCCATCTTGAAAAATAACAAGAATGGCTATTATACCTCAACCTCAGAATAAGGGACAGGATCTGGTGAAGATTTTTTGGGAGAGGGTACATCAACACAGAGTTACCAGAAACAGATGCAGCAGAAGAGCAGAGCAAAGTAAATATTATTAATCTTTCATCTGTGACACTATCCCATCCATAGATTGATGTCCTGAGCAAGGGGTTAAATTTTGTTCCGTCCTTCAAGCTTAATAAATTTGGACTTGTTTCATGACCTGAAGAAATTTGGAAGAAAACTTAAAATCAAGACCATCTTTAATAAACAGAAAATGTGTAAACATGGGGTCACCCCAGCGGATGCAATACCAGAGGCCAGTATCAATACATTAAGTACCCCAAACATGCCTCAAAGGTACATTACTTCCAGACCTATGTCATCTTTCATCCCCCCTCGAGCAATATGATGACTGAATTTGAGAAAGCATGCCTCAAGGATGTCAAGGCACTGTTGAAAATGAATAGACAGATGTCTTTTGTGAATGTCTCCACTACAGAAAGAAATACCATAATGGAACTGGAAAAGAATCCAGGGATAATGATCAATCCCACAGTCAAGGGTCACTCACTATTGGTGTTAAACACTGCAGACCAAATCAGTGAAGTTAATCATCAATTGAGCAATGGCAATTTTTATGAACTCCTTAAATCGGATCCAGTCCCTGGTTATAGGAGGAATGTGGAAGTTTTCCTGCAAAATGCCTTGGAAATTAGTATTATTTCTCATTTGATTTTCTTAATGTGGACAACCCTGTGCAGCCAACCATGTATGTGATTCCCAAAGTTCATAAACATTTGTACATTCCCTAGGACTCCCAATAGTAGATGGGATCAGTTCCCTCACTGAACCACTGTCCCAGTAGGCTGATGCTTATTTAAAACACATAGTCATTATGTTACCAACTGTTTCCTCCAGTTGACATCTGACTCACATACATCTTTGCTGCTCCCTCTGGTCCAGTTAACTACTAACTGTTTCCTGGCTGCTCTCTCACCTCCTCGGCTGACCTACAGGTCCTTTGCTCTTGAGAGGTGTAGAACTTTTTCAGGGGCCAAATGTCAGGGTTTAGAGTTGATAAGAGGAAACAGACCATGAAAACAGGTGAATCTGAACACTTATGTTAGGACTGCATGATCTTTTTTAGCTCAACAATGTAATGACTGAAGACCAAATAGATCTAACTGCTGTCAGTGTACACCACAGTGACTAGACTGCCTGGTATCATTTCTGTCAAGATGGGAGGACTCCTGTGTAAGGTTTTTTTTTTTAATTATTTTTCCTTCTTAGTTCTCAAATGCCAGAACTGTGCTGTTGTGTTGTGTCAGGAAGCTTGCTATGGAAAGAGGAGGGGGTGCTCCAGATAGCTATCTGGGTCAGTCAGGGGCAGGTGGCTGGGTCATCTCGGCATTATACTGTAAATATTAAACCTTGCTTTGCTGATCACCAGAGGTGGTTCTGAAAATATGTGGAAATGGTATGGGGGGGGGTTGCGATATAAAAGAAGCTCTGTCTGTACATCTTGGAGTCAGAGGCAGGTAGCTGCAATCTGCATTATATTGGGAATGTAAGCAAGGTCATGCTTTACTGATCACTGGAGCAGGTTCTGAATCTGTTTCACAACTTATGAGGGGGGCTGGTGTGCTAATGTTGAAGGGTAATGTCAGGTGTGAGCTTGAGCTGCCTGTGAGTATAGTGGATGCTGGGGGTACCTTATATTGAACAATTTCTTAAGGGCATCTGTGGCAATACTCAGTATATAACTGCACTCATTTCAGGCAGATTTTAATACAAACACATCTAAGCCATAGCATAACTTGTATATTAGTTAAAATAATATACAAATGAAGTCATACTTTAGATTGGTTTTACTAAAATCTGCATGAAATTAAGTAGAGATAACTGTTGTGTAGTTAATGGGATGCTGTCAACCTTTTTTGCCTCATATTATTTCTAGTTAAAAACTCACATTTTATGATTGCTTACTTTCTATAAAATTCATTAATGTAGCTGATTGTTTTATCTGCCTCCTTGCTTAACAGAACTGAAATGCATGCTAATGTATAGTTATAACCAACCTTGTTTTGTTTCAAATCCTGGATCTATTCTTATTACATACTTCCTAAACATTAGAAACACCCCCAAACAATGCAGCCACTCATGATTCAATAGTCTCCTCTCTTCCCACTGCAGTATGAGTGACTAGACTATGTTAAGGGTGCCCCCAAGTCCAGGAAAAATGTAGTAGATCAAGGAATGTAAACAAATGTGTTTTTGTGTGGTAATACCAGTATGGTGGGTAGTCTGTTTTTCACTTTTTAAAAGAAAAAAAAAGAAAAAGAGTCAAACAACCAGCTATATCAGCAGTCTCTACAGAAAGCGACCATTTATAACATGTGCTTTTTACGGCTGCAGTGAGAGGAGCCCTGCAGATGTCTTGCAATCAAAAAAGGGCTCACACTCCAAACGAACAACAATGTGGAGTTGCCTCACAGTTGTCTCTGCAGTCTGAGAAGCACTCCGCTGTCTCAATGCAGTCTTCTCTTAGCATTATTTATGCAACATGTGTGTGCCTCTTTTCAGGAAGATAAAAGAGATATCTCACTGACCACATGTGAGATATCACTTTTTACCTTCACAGTTGGGTATGTCACAAAAGGTTTGGAACTCATTTAGAATGTTCAGCCTCAGTAACAGTACTAACCGTATTCAAATGCAAATAACTTTAAAAAGAAAAATGATAGCATTGTACTGTGAGCATGAAAGTTGTTCAGCACAAAATGATCTACAAAATGAGTGGTGTTTCATTTATAGCTACCTTTTATTTTTGTTTTATAACTAACAAATAAACAGCAGAAAATGTCATTTCTTTACATTTTTTCAACAAACACATGCAAATAACTTTAAAATGAAAAATGATAGCATGGTACTGTGAGCACAAAATTTCTTTAGCACAAAAAGAGCTACAAAATGAGTGGTGTTTCATTTACAGATACCTTTTAGTTCTTTTATAATTGGCATAAAACAGCAAAAAATCTAATTTGTTTCATTTTTTACAACAAACAAATGCAAATAATTTTAAAACTGAAAAAAGAGAGACCCACAATTGTTGTATAAATCAAATATGACATGGGTGGCAGTGAGATGGTAGAAATATCTCCACTTGCTGACACTGAACTCTTGATATACCACTCGTGGGATATCAAGAGTTCAATGAAAGCTTGTGGAGATATTTCTGCTACTGTATCTTACTCTCACCCATGTCATATCCCATATTTTGCTTGCTGGTGAACCACACATGTGCATTGGAGTGGATCCATTTTCTTACGGCAATAGTGACACATCAGGAGCTCCCCCGGTGCTCCCAGACTCTGGGATCATTTAGTTTGGGTCTGGAGACATAAGGGCTGTGGTGCAGAAGCCACAAAACTCTTTGTTTAAAGTGCACCAATTCCTGCTCTGGGATTCAATATATACAGTATATATAATAATGACCTGTTCATGACTATTAATGATCCTTGGCTTCATTAATATTCATTAACAGGTCATTATTATGTATATATCTGTTGTTGTCACCCTTGAAAGTGTCCCATGCACCAGACCCTCCCTCTCAGCACCACTCCACCACAAACATAACACTGACAATGGGGATGCCCAGTCCACCAGTGTTGCCGTCCCTGTCCATTGTTGTCACCCCTCAAAATGTCCCACACCCTCTCTCTCTCTCACCACCACCCCACAAACATAACACTGACACTGGGGTGCCTAATCCTCAGTGTCATGAACTGAAATAAAGAAAACCTTCCTCAAAGTTTTTTTTCTTTCACAAACCTTGTAAAAATAAAACTGTCCATTGATATCTGTTGCAGCTGTTACTGCCCCCCACCCAACCCTCCCACCAGCACCCACCACACCACCCCCAAGCCCTTACTTACCCACCGGTTTCAAAGTCATCATCTTCCGTGGGCTTCAGACGCATCTTCACTTTTCAAAGCCGAACCATGAACTAAGGAAACCGATACATGGTTCAATGTCTTTCAATGGGATTTTGAACTCAGTGGCATAACTTGGCAATGTTTGCATATTTTTGCCCCAAATTTTCAAAATGCCGTCTTTGGGATCCCACCTCATGAACAGTTGCAGTGACATTCAGCAGATCTGTTCCAAAAGGTGATTATGCAATTCCTGAGCGAAATCACCTTTTGGGCAAGATTTGAAAATTTTCTCTGCATTTGTTCATGAGGCAGAGTAATAAGAAGGCTATGTTGAAAATCTGGTGTAAAAATATCAAAAAAAAAAACACAGAGTTATGAGCCTACATAGAATTTTGTGAATGCAGGCTTGTAACTTTGGTAATTTTCGATATTTGTCGCCCAAATTTACAGCATAGCCCATTCCTTACAGCACCTCATTAATGTGACAGCTTTCATTTTTAAAATCCTGACCAAAATGTGTTTTTACATCCCAAAAGGTGATCTCATGGTCACCACGCAAAATCATCTTTTGGGCAGGAGTTCAAAATTTTCTGTGCCTTTGTCCATGAGGCGGGGTCATAAAAAGGTTGTGCTGTGTACAGTACTGGAGAAGAGCTGCTAGAGCTCTCGCTTCATGGTTGTCATCACACTGCATGTCACCAGCCATCTTAGGGATGAGTCCGAGCAGGCTTTTTAAAACAGGGCTTTTGTTTACATTTTTTCAAATGCTATGAAACTGTATTTATGTTAATTAAATAAATACAGTTTTGGCAATGATGTAAACAACAGCCTTTGGTTTAGATGTCTTTCAAATAAAATAAATAAAAAATGATGTTCTCAAGTAATAAATTATTTATTTTAGTTTTGTCCTGCAACATTCACACAGTTCAGGTTAAACTAAATCAAATGAGTTGCTCAAAAGGGAACAGTCATCACTAACAGCCCTACACCCAAGTGTGGGGCTGGTCCCAATTTGCACTTTGTGTGCAAAAACATTTTTTACTTACTGTTTACTGGAGTGTAGTAGATTGCATCAGATTGATTCTGATGGCTTGCAAGCTAGCAATTTCTGTAACTATAAATCCCAGAATCCCCTGCAACTGACACCAGAGGAGGGCTACACAGTGGAAGATTCAATAGCCTGCAGCACCTGTTACAGCTTTTATAAGCTCTGAACTTTTCTTTGTTGATCCCGCTGTCTTCCCAGACTAAGTACAGTCACAGAGGACCATACTTAGCCCTGGAAGAACAGCGAGACTGGCAAACATCTGATTGGAGCTTATAAAAGCTCTAACATGCACTGTAGGCTATTGCATATCCCACTGCTGCAGCCCTCCTCTGTCAGCTGCAGGGGATTCTGGGATTTGCAGTTACAGAAAATGTCAGCTTGCAAGCAAACAAAATCAGTCTGATGCAAGCTGCTATACAGCAGCATACAGTATGTAAAAAAAAAAAAGTGTTTGCATGCAAAGTGCAAACTGAGACCAGCTCAGATCTGGGTGTGGGGCTCTTCATGTTCACTGTTCCGCTTTATGTGTTGCTGGATCTCACATAAAGCTTTGTAAAAACTGTTGCATAAGAGTTGCAAGTCAGTTATACATTATATTGCGTCAGAGCTGCTGACGCATTTCAGTTGAATAGCAAAAACATTTTGTAAGTTCTCACAGGAATCTAGTGGCACCCCTACCCCCCAGTTCTCCCCAAACCTGTCCTATGACTGCAACCAGCTCAGTGCTCTACTCACCTCCTCAGCTGGCCATTGTCTGCTTGCATATAATGCAAACTGCTGAGGTCATGTTTTGCATTATGTGCAAAAAGACAGCAGATGGCTAAAGAAGTGAGTGGAGGGTTATGTCAGTCAGTATCATGGGACCAGGGAGGTGGTTTGGGCTGCTTTAGAGGGTGGGGGTGCCACTAGATACCATGAAGTACTTGAACAGGGATGGAGTTAAGAAGAGTGGGGCACCAGTTGTGAAAGCCAACCAAAAATTCAGTTTTTACAAGCAGTGCATCCCAACAGTCAAGAGACATTTTTGCTGTTGCCTTACTGCAGAAAAGCTGTGTATCACCAGAAAGTGGATATCAAAAATCCTTCTCACCAGGGAAATATGCTGGGGTATGAGAAATGTTATTTATTAGTGGGAGAAGCTGATACACATTGTGAGACTGCAGAAGGATTCCTTTTGCAATAAATAAACTCTATCGATGGTAATATTTATCACCCCACAAGTAATTCATTTTGTTACTTAAGGAAATACCTTGAAAATCAGAAGAATGTTTTAAGGAGATGCATCATGCAGAGCAGGGGGATATATGGGTATATAAAAAGAGTTGAATAAGACATAAGGAATTAGGCAGGGGCAGATACATTTGCTCTTCTGAAGTGGGCATACAGTATAAGGCATATACTCTGTTATAAATGAATTGTACATAAACACTGTTATCTCATGAGCTTTGACAGTAAAGAACATTAGTGATAACAAAAGGTACTGCAAAAAAAAAAAACTCCACTGGTGAGAATATGGCTGCCATATACCACAGTTTCCGTGGCCACACTCTGCAACACTATCCCACCCACCATTATGAGGATTTCCTGTATTACAGCCAGAGCAAAGGCCTGTGATAGTATGCCTGCTCTGTCTAGTCATCCTTGCCCCTCCAAGTGCTGCCGCCTCAGATCTTCACACCTTTTTCAGTCCTTCTGGAGTGAGGGATATCATCAGAAATATTTGTGGAATCCAGGAGTGGGCATGATTTCAGGTGCTACCACACCGAGGTCCCATTTGATGACCCAAATATAGGGCCCTCAGTGTCTTGCAGTGCCTGAAATAATGTACCCTGAGGAGTGTGAATGGTTTATTTAAGTGCCACCTAGTGGTTGAAGAATACTACTAAACAGTTGGCCATAGTGTGAGATTACTGGCATATGAAGTACATTAACTGCAAGTGTACTGAGAAAGCTCATGACTGAAATAAAAAGAACAGTTCAGTTACTAACATACAGTATATCTCTCGAAGTTGTGAGGTATTAGCCACCTACCTAAAGCTTCACCCATCAGTTCAAGCTATGACAGTGAAAGACAAAAATATTGGGACTACTAGATTCCAAAAGCTTCATGCAATTGTAAGACTATTGTGTCATGTGTTACACGAGGGATTGGGATTTCATAATGATTTCTTGTAAATTAGCTACTGTGTATCTCCCACAAGACAAATGATCGGACAACTCACAATCCCCAGAGAACATCTGACAACCTGCTAGAAAAACATATAGTTCATTAAAAAAAAATAGGTTTCCTTTCTAGACTACAACTTGTGGCATGAAACTACTTTTGAAGTTTTATATGGGGCTTCTCCCAACAGAGCAGCAAAGGCAGAAGGCACATACAGTGCCACCCACAAGGATGGAGCACACTGTGAAAAAGATGTCACCCTCTCCTTACACTGAGTAATAGGTTGTTCAGGCACTCCAAAAACAGAATGAGATTCCTCTGCAGTCTTTTGTTCAAACACGAGTTATTTAAACGAAAATCTTAGGTTTTGCAATTAGATGCCTGGTAGGAAGATAATCACATTGTACACATGAATATGAAGGCCCCAAATCCTTCAGGCCTTTTCAATGAATGGCATCTTCAAGGTTATGTGAAAATGCACTGTATTTATGACTCATGCCAGTTAATTACTTTTAAGTCAATGTACATTTTCGCAAATTCAAATAGTAACATTTTTTTGTGTTAAAATACCCAGAGGCCCACTGCAAATTAGAAGAACTTGTGTTGCCCCCCATCCCCATTGATGACGTTTGTGGGAACTTTTTATTAATCTCTGTTTGTTTAGCCTTATTGTAGCAGGCATGCGTAGTTAGCAGATTAATGTATGATATTTTAGCAGTGCAGAATAACTATCAGTACATTTATTTAGTTATTTAGCCATTTATTTGCATACAAGTAAAACTCAACTAAGCCTGGGGGAAAAATGAATAACATGAAATAAGTGAGCATTTGCACCCAGGACGTTAAGGTCAGCAAAGGTGAGCTGTATCCAATCCAAGTTCAATGTCAGCTGCAAGGTTGGGGGGGGAGGGCAGCCACAGGTAGGGCTGAACAGTTCCCATGCATGCCTCTTTACAGAACTAGTGAAGTGGAGGATTGGAGGTGGGGGAGAGAGTTCCAGTGGGCAGAGAGCATCTAGGAAAATGGGGCCTTTCCTACCAATGATTTCTGGGAGTATGAAAATAAAACGAGGGTTTACATAGCAAAGAGGGTACACTGAGAGAAGGACAGGTGTGAGGAGGGATGAAAGATATCTAGGAGAGTGTTAGACCAGTACTTAAAAACAAGCATTTGCCAATGTTGAATGTTTGCCGCTGTTATTGCTGTTGTACTGGGTCTTGCTTGTATATGTTTTTACTATATATTTACCAGAATAGAGCAGATGAGATGCAATATCTCATTTTCAGTGTTGTCCTGCTTTGACACATTGTTAGACTGTAATTACCCAGGGTGGGGCAGTGGAGAGGCAATGTCTACTTTTAAGTGGGCTGCCACATTTTGACCCCAAATGTCCAACAGTCTTTTTTGACTTGATGTTATGACAGAGACAGGTGCAATTTTTAATATTCTACCCAAAAGGTGATTTGCTTGTGCAACTGTGGAAACAAGTTTCAGAGGGGATTTGAAAAATGATACCTGTCATGTTCAGGAGGTGGGGTAACACAAGGGATATGTTGAACATTAGGGGCCAAAATTTGCAAAAAATAAAGTTATAAGTACACATTGGAACAATTCATTTGCTATAACTTAGTTGTTTTTTTCACATTTACCCCAAATTGTCAACATAATCTTTTCATGACCACTCCTTCTGAGCATGACAGGTGTTATATATAAAACAATGGCTGAAATGCCTTTTTGCACCACAAGTGTTAGTACACATTTTGAGGGATCTGAGAAATGACAGCTGTCATGTTCATGAGGTGGTGTGAAAAAATGGCTATATTGAAAACTTGAGGTAAAATATTGAAAATTACCAGTTACGAGCATGCATTGAAAAATTGCAATGTAGACTCATAACTTTGTTGTTTTCTCATATATTTTCAACATAGCCATCTTATGACACCACATAGCCTTCTTATGAGACTACCTCATGAACAAGGGTGGAGAACATTTTCATATCTGGCTCAAAAGGTGATTCTGCCCCACAAGTGTGAAAGCAAATTATGGCCAGGATTTGAAAATTGACATCTGTCACTCTCATGAGGTGTTGTGAAGAAATGGCTATGTTGAAAATGTGGGGTCAAAATATTGAAATTTATTGAAGTTACAAGCCTGAGTTTGCAAATTTCAATGTAGGTTCATAACTGTTTTTTTTTTAAATATTTTTACCCAAAATTTTCAACATAGCCTTCTTATGACCCCACCTCATCAACAACAGTGGAGAAAATTTTCAACTCCTCCCCGAAAGGTGATTTCACACAGTGACCACAAAATCGCCTTTCAGGATAGATTTGCCTAAAATCACCACCATTGTTCATGAGGTGGAGTCCCAAAAAAGGCATGTTGAAAATTTGGGGAAAAAATATTCAAAAATGGACAAGCTATGCTAGTAAGTTCAAAATCTCATCGAAATACATTGAACTGCATACCTGATTTCTTCAGTTCATGGTCTGGTGTTAAAGAGTGACAATGTGTCTGCAGTCCAGAGAGGATTATGGCATTGGACCTCTGGGGATAGTAACAGCCACAACAGGCATCAATGCATGATTTTAATTTTTACAGGGTTTATTTAAAATAAAAACTATGAGGGGTGGTTTTCTTTATTTCAGGTCATGACACTGGGGGATTGGATACCCCACAGTGTCAGTGTTACATTGAGCAGGGTGAGGGTAGAAGCTGGCATGGGAGACTGGGCACCCCCATGCTAGAAGACTCAGTTTGCAACACTGGGGGATTGGGCACCCCCAGTGTCAGTGTTATATTGGGCAGGTTGGGGGTAGAAGCTGGCACAGAGGATTCAGCACCCCCGTGCTGGAAGATTAACATTTGTTGGGCTTGGGGGAGGAGTTACAATGGGGCAGCAACAGACATAGATGAACATTTTTCTTTTTTACAGGGTGTATTTAAAAAAAATTAACTACGAGGGATGATTTTCTTTATTTCAGGAGAAGACATTGGGGGATTGGGCACCCCCAGTGTTGGTGTTACATTTGTGGGGTTGGGGGGTGCTGAGTTGCAGAATCGGGTGAGGGAACAGTAAGGCCATTGACAGGAATAGACATCAATGGATGGTTTTATTTGTTACAGGGTGTAGTTCAACCTCAGCAGGCTGATCGTGACAGATCAACTGTGCTTGCTGGGGGGTGGCAAAGATCAAAGAAAAGAGATGACCTATTATTAGGTCAGCCCTTTCCTTTGAAATACACAAAGTTTCCACACAGTAAGCCAGAAAATGACTAGCCTGGTTGATAATTGGTGTGACACTGATGAGTCCCTTGCAGATCACTCTGCATTGGACTGACAGTGTCACATCCCTCAAAAGCCACTCTCCTAACAAAATGTTCACTGTGCATGCACACACAGTGAACATAATAAGTAGGGTGCAATGCAAGTGTTAACACCCACCAAAGGAAGGCTACCCCAATGTGTAGTATCGGTCACAGTGGTAAGTATGTTGGGGGGGGGGGCAGTTTAGTGAAAAACATCAAAAAGTGTGAAAGAGGTGGTCCAGCCTACCTAGTGAGGATGTGGGGGCCATGCCTTAGGTGGTGTCTCAATAGTCAAAGACAAAAATTCTTTTTTTCATCATGTATCATGCATGTGCAACCCCCCCCCCCCCCCCAGCCTGCCTAGCGATCATTGCTTCTACCCTGATGGGGTGGTCATGGTCCAGGGTGACTCCCATGTTTGGGATACTTGATAGTATGGCTCACTGGGAGTCCCACTGCAAACTGTTATCACAGCTTAGCCTTGATCCTTCTTCACCTTTAGACAATGAACCAAGTAGGATGTCATCAAACAGTCACACAGCACACCAAAGTGACAGCTCACTGGTGGTCCCTTTACTGAGGGTGGGGTTCAAATAGTAGTTCAGTTCAGAAACTGACTCATTTCATTGCTTGGGTTGCATGTACCAAATTTTGTTCTTCACTTTACAGTTTAATTACTTATTCAATTTCCATAAATACTGGGGTAGCTCAACCTTGAAGTGGAACAGTCAGCACAAAGGGCCCCAATGTAAACTTTGTTGGCAAAAACATTTTTGTTTACTTATTGTAAACTGTAGTACAGTAAATTATAACATACTAATTGTGCTTAACTGTAGGCTGACAACTTCTTGTATTACAAATCCCAGAAGCCCCTGCTGCTGACATCAGAACAGTAGGCAGCAGTGGAAGACTCAATAGCCTGCAGTGCATGTTAGAGCTGTTATAATCTCTGATCAGATGTTTTCCAGGACTGCTTTTCTCCAGGGGCAAAGTACAGTCCTTTGTGACAGTACATAGCCCATGGAGGACAGCAGGATCAACAAACAAAAGATCAGTGATCAGAGCTTGTATAAACTCTAACATACACTGCAAGCTACTGAATCTTCTCACTGCTGGCTACTGCTCCAATGTCATCTGCGTGGGATTCAGGAATTTGCAGTAACAAAAGATGTCAGCCTACAACTAAACAAAATTAACCTGACACACTTGACTATACTACAGTAAACAATAAGTAAACCAAAATGTTTTTACACACAAAGTGCAATTGGGATCATCCCCACACTTGAGTGTGGGGGCCCTTGGTAGTGACCATTCCCCTTTAAGTGAGATTCTTTTTGTGGACTCTCTTGTCCCTTACTATCCTTTTACCTCTGGTTAGTAACTGGGCAATGCAGGGACTAGCCTTATGCCACCACTAGATATCTCTTCACATGCTATACTTGGCCCTTCCTAGCAGTACCATCCCTATAAAGCCATCTGCCTTGCCGTTATGTTTTGTACTCCAAAGCACTGAGGACACATGCTCTTTACCTGAATGTTGCAGGTCTCACAGGAATTTACCGGTCCTGAATATCCAGGTCTCTACTTCATCTCTGTCTCTCCCCTCAACCCCCACCTCGCTCAACATCTTCAGAGAATCCCTCAAGGTCTGAAAACCAGTGATGCAAATCCCTTGAGGGGCTCCACACCTGAGAGACCCTATTTTGCCTCCAGAATTCATCCCTGTCTCATCCCTATTCCTACAGCTGCCCATGCCATCTGCCCATAGGTATGAAAGCCCAAAGCCAACTGCTCAAGTCGTCTACTAGCTTGACCCAAGATCACAGCCCTGGCATGCATGGAACCCACGATTTGTTCCCCTGATGCCCAGCAAGGGTACACCTCTGTCATGTAACTGCTGTTTGTCACCCCTCCTCCAAGAGACTCCAAATCAATCCACCCCAGCATCATAGCTTGGCTGCCACAATCCTTCACAGATCAGCCAGTGAGGCCCCCAGGAACAACCAGACTTTAACCCTTCTCCGCCTCCCCCCACATTATGGACAGCAGAGCCAGCCGAGAGGTTCTATTTCACTCTGAGCCTGGCCCCCTGCCACTGAGCCAGGTCCAGTATACTCCCTCCAACCTTTGGCAGTCCCCCAGGATGCCCAAAACCCAAGCTGGGGCCCATACCTAAGCATATCCAAAGTGGGCACAGATACTGCTGCTTTCTTTGTACTTGCTAGAACTTGGTTCCTCTATCCCCACTCCCAAACCAACACTATTCCCACCAAAAACTCAGCATATCTCCCTGTCTCTAGTCTCCTACCCCCCACTTGGGACAAAGTGATTGGTGACCTGGCAGCCACTGCTCTTCTAGTTACTCTAGTAACAACCCTGTCTCCTTCCTGGTGAAGAGCTTGTTACACACATTTCATTAAATTCTGCATTTATTTCACACTTTTTTTTTGAAATTTAATAAACTTTATTATTTCACAAAAAAACACACATCAACAACAGGCCTGTAACAGGAAAATATAACATGACAGTTGAACATAACTCTTCACAACCCAACCCCAACCCCAGCCCACCCCACGGAATGTTCCAGATGTGTTAGATTAATTAAGTGCCTACAGATAAGGAAGATAATGGGAAGGGAGCAAAAGCGTAATGGGAGCTGAAAATCATTTAGTATACAGAGTATAGAGTTTACCCCATTTCTTATCGAAGAAGGACAGTTTATGTTGTATGCTAGCAGTCATACACTCAATCCTTAAGCTAAACAAGAGCTCTTTAAGCCATTCCTGATAGAGAGGAAGGGTTTGGCCCAGCCAGTGTCTTAGAATAACTTTTTTAACTGCTAGAGAAATCAAGGAGATATAGTATCGTCTTTCCTTTACCAAGATAGAGCTATAGCTCCTAAAATGCATGTTTCTGGTGTGAAAAGACCCTCTAGACCTAGTAAGGGATCAGCTTTGGATTCAGTGAGGGTGCAGAGAGGGGACACTTTAGGGCAGGACTAGAAGATGTAAAGGAGAATATCTACTTCTTGGCCATATCTGATGCATGTGAAGGAAGAAATTTGACCCATTTTAAACAGTTCCACAGGAATATAGTAAAGGTTGTGTAAAATATGCAATCAGGTAAGTCTAAGCCTGTCCTGAGATGTGTAGATGTAAAGGTCCCTCCATATATTGTTCCAGTTAAGACTGGAAGAAGGGAGGAGAGTATCCCAGGTTGTTGGGTGGCCTGGTCTATTTGGAGGGGTCCTAGAGAGTATTAGGAAGTACGTTTTGGATACTCTATGTGGCATAAAAGCCAGTTCTTTCAGAGAGCTAAGGAGTTCTGATTGATCGGTGATCTCAGGGGTGGAGCCTAGCAACTGTACGAGAAGGTGTCTTAGTTGAAGGACGTTGAAGATATAAGAAGGACCTAACTGAAATTTTTGCATTATAGAGGGTGATGAGAGTAGCATATATTTCACACTTTTAACCAATGCACACATCCATTGGTCATTCACTTCCTCCTCTGTCAGGCTGCTCCTGCCCCACTGCTGGGTGTCAGAACACAAGCTCTACCTGTTGATTTTCTGAGCAGACTACTGTCTCCAAGGAGACACCCTATGGAACACTGTAGCTACAGTATGGCAAGACCTATATCAGCCCCTCTGATCTGGCCTGTGAAGCCCCTACATGTTACCATGTGGGAGGTCTGTGGTAATGCCAGGTACCTGTGACACATGAGTGTGGGCTGGTCATCATTTATGTGACCAAGAGCATTTTAACCCCTGTAAATCCCTGCCATCCTCTCCTGACACTTGTACAGTGTGTCTGGATGCCCTCCATTAGCAGCCACCAAGAGGCCAACACTGTGTGGGCATCCATGATGACAAAGCCTCCCCCCTGCCAACAGGATGTGCTCAAGGAAGGCGATGCTCACCTTCCTTGTTCACAAGCAGTGCACCCAAGGACAGAGATGATGCAATATGGGGAAGCCAACCTCAAATGACTAAGTACAGCACACATCATACTCAAGGAACCAGGCAAAGACATCTAAATCAGTTGAGCAAGTGCCATTTTATTGCACACATAGATCACTTGAGGGCTAGTTAGCCCCAATGCCTATCTTTCTGCAGTCTAAATGTGTTGCCTCCACAGCAAGCTGTAGGCAGGCTCTGCCTGCATGGAGTAGGGTAGTCAGGCCCCAGCATGAACCCTGGTCTCCCACATGAGAATGTAACGTGCTGCACATTCCACTGAACCAAATAAATTGTACATTTTTAACTAGTAGTGCATAAAAAATGCATACTTCAATACAATGCAAAAATCAGCCAGACTGAAACTTGGGCACATATTTCGCATGCTTGACTTGAAATAGGCAATTTCATTGGCTTATTTAAAACTAAGCATGGCACTGGTGAATAGACTCATAAATATTGGCTTGCTTCAAACATGCTGATTTGTTTCCTTTGTGGAAATTGGCTACGTACTACTTTGTCTCCAAAAGTGACTTTGGCTTGTTCAGTAACCTGTAACTTGTTCCCCAAACAAACTCAGTCACAGAATTATTTAGAGCTGTATTTTATTCCATATTATGCAGCAATACTGTATTCTGTTACAAAATCTACAAACACCTCATAGAATATTAACAATGCAGGTATGATAAAAACTATATACAACTCACGGTCACACCCAGCACGCACCACCCTCAGGACACTCAAAGCACTGTCACAGTACATCCATGACAACAGATCTGGGGCCAGGCCAGGAGCATACAACCGATATAGTGGGGTGGATTGACGGGGGACCTTGTTAGGAAGCCCTTTCTGACAGCTGGGACAGGGGGAACCTGGGCACACAAGCAGACAAGCAGTGACGGATGGGCACGAGGCCACCAAACTGAGCCCTGGCCCACATGCGCAAGGAGGGCACATAAGTAGGAGTGACCCTTCCCAGAGGAGAGGGAGGAATGGTTAACAGCTACCACTTACCCAAGTAGAATGTTATCAGCCTAAACCAACTGATCACCGGGGGGGGGGGGTTTATTCTAGAGGTTGTTCCATCTTTTTGGAAATCCAGACCATGCATGCAATCGAGGGAAATGTCTGAGCCACATGGAGGATATGAGGTGGAGTATGACTTGTGATGCATCAGATTACTGGCACCACTTAACCAAACTGTTACTCTCTGAACCCTGGTGTGGGTGGAATATAAATCATGAGAAGGAATCCCACTTCTCGAGGGCCCATATTGGTCCTCCTAATGTATGTAGTTTTGCAAGTTATGCTGTTCTTATTCTATATGGTTCAATATGCTATGCTGTTGTTTTTCATGCCCTGCAGTCCCATATAATGTCAAGCACTTCCCGGCTGGGGGGGGGGGGTCTGCCACCTGTACCGAATAACAATGGCAGGGGAAAGGATAGTGGCATATAATATCTGAGGACTTAATAATTTGATTAAGTGTGCAAGGGTATTGCAGGAGCTCCGTAAACAACAAGTACAGATAGACCTGTTGCAAGAAACACAGCTGTGAGAAACGGAACACAAAAAACATAAGCGACAATGTGCAGGGACAGGCTACTCGTCCACGTACAAGACACACGCCAATAAGAAAAATCCTATCTGCTGGAAGTCACAGAGGTAGTGCAGGATGCAGAGGGTATATTCCTTGTCTTAAGGATCTCATGGCACTTAGTCCCCTACACAATCCTAAATGTCTATGCACCTAAAACAGAGCCTGAAAATATATGCACATCCTTAAAAAAATATTGTTAGACTTTGTCCCAGCCTCAGAAAACCTGTTTATAGTGGGGGAAGTGACTTAAATGGGGTCATGTGCCCAGAGCTGGACAGATCAGGGCCAGTGAGGCTGGGTCCCAACCAGGTGGGCAAATGCGTACAGAAACTGAATGGGGAACTGTGTCGCATGGAAATGTGGATGTTTGTCCACCCTAAGACCCAAGACTACACTTGTTGGTCGCAGCCCCATAGAGCGTATTCCCAGATAGATTTTTTTCCTAGTATCCAATGATTGGGTTCACACAATGGAAGTGTACAAAATATAACACAGCACAATCTTAGACCACACACCAGTGATGCTGGACTTTCACATGGTCCCAGCGGGGAAATTCCTGACCTGTCGACTAAATTCTCCCTACTGTAGAATAAGAAGTATAAGAAGAAAATAGAAAGGAGCATCAGGGAGTACCAGATGACTAACCCAAGGGCAGACATAACCATGGCGGTTTGGTGGAATGGGCTAAAGGTGGCACTTATGGGGAAAACCATAGGCTTTGTCTACTGGCTTAAAAGAGAAAGGGATAGGGAGCAGTTGGATTTGGAGTGTCAGCTGTTCGACTTACAAGCCGAACATAAAATCTCATTAAACAAAGAGGTTAAGAGGAGGTTGGATAGCAATCATTCCAAATTTAGCTACTGTGCACCAAAATAGAAGGGATGTTGCGGTACTCAAGGCAGAGAGTTTTTGAGGCTGACAATAGGACGGGCAAGCTGCTAGCATGGTGGCTCTGAAAGGAGGCCATGGGGGTGAACTGTCCTATGCCTCAAATACCTGGGTGGTCAGCTGGGTCATATATTGAACCCTGTCTTTGTTTCCCAGCAGTTTGTAAATTTCTAGCACGGGCTGTACACACAGAATAGGGTGGAACCAGCCGAGGAATGGATGACCACCTTTTTTGGAACGGTGAAACTCTACACCCTGATTGCAGAAAAGGCTATAGCTTAGGACACCCCAGTCAAGCAGGAAGATGTCCAACTAGAGTGGCTATTTTTAAAACCAGTAAATCCCCAGGGATGGATGGCTTGGCATTGGAGTTTTACAAAAAATTTTTCAGAGACTTTGGCACCCATGATGGCAGAGGAGTGTTGTGGAGTGCAGGAGGGAGAGAAGGCACCCCCCTTCCTAGCAGTATGCACAAATTTTGGTAATCCCCAAGACAGGGAAAGATGTCTCCCTATGTAGTGCCTACCACCTCATCTCCCTCCTAAATGTGGATATGAAGACATTCACATTGATACTGGCATCCCGGCTACAGAACTGTGTGGGATCCTTTGTTCATCCAGATCAAACAGTCTTTATTAATGGATGGTTAAGAATTGTCAGGTGGCAGATGGAGCGGAGCTTGGAGTACTTGTTACAAGGTTGCAGATACCAGGCGTGGCATTCTCTGGGGGGGGGGATTCGAGGAGCTGCTGTGGTGCTCCTGGGACTGTGAGGGGCCAGAGAAGGCAACTGGGGGATACAGCTTCGGAGGACTCCGGGATCTCCATGTACTTATTCAGGGTACTCCCAAGATCGGGGGAAGGGGATTTATTTCGTCCAGCAGGGCGGACTGGTAAGGGGGGGCTAATTGTTTAGAGAAGTGGATTGTATTGACGCCTATAGTGTCTGCGATTAAAAAATGGGGTGCATACTGTCATGAGCTTATTTGGTGCTGATAGCCTGCACTTATTTCATCCGGCAGTGCATGGGGGCATTATGGGTGTTTGACTGGGAAGAGTGTGGAGTAAATAGGGAGGCAGTATAGCGCAGTGGTTTAAGGCTTGGAGCTGCAAATCTGGAGACCTGGATTTGAATCCCACAGCCCCCCTTGCATATACTGCATGACCCTGAGCAAGTCACTTAACTTCCCTGTGCTCCCAAGTTGCACCTGTAAACAAGCTTTCAGCTTAGTACATCTCACCAGGTTAAACAATTGGAAAAAAAAATAGCTGTGCTGAGGAATCAGATGTGGTGGCAGTTACATCCTGCAGGGCATGAAAAGGAGACAGGGGTATGACTGAGGAGAGCAGCAGGAGGTGAATGGAGCTTGAGGGCTGCTAGGCAGGGGTGCTTGGGCCAGAACAGAGGTAAGGAACACAGCTCCAGCACCACCACAGGAAGGGAGAGACCAAGGGGCTCTGGTGGCATGGATTTGGCTGTTGACTCCCATGAGAGTTGGGGGCAGCCTGAGGGACCAACTGGGCAGTTGGAAAAAGGTGTGAAGGCCCAAACAAAGGGAGAGGGGTCTATATCAACTGAACTGCTGCAGCGCATATAGGCAGACGAAACGGAGCTTGAAGCCTGGGAGGGGTGCACTATTACAAGGCCGTGGATACTGGGCATGGCATTCTCTGGGGGGATTCAAGAAGCTGCTGCAGTGCTACCGGGACCATGAGGGGCCAGAGAACATGGATCCATGATGCCACATTGACAATTTTATGTTGACACGACGTTACCCCAACACCACTACATCAACCGCAAATGTGGTCGGGAAGGTGCCGGTGTGTGCATTCTTTTTGTTTTGCGGGGGGCTGTGCCTCCTGCACCTCCCATGCAGGGGGTTAGTGTCCCTCACTCTTGGATTCACAACTCTGAGATGGAGCTGAGTCGGGGATGGGGTGCAGGACCTTGGGGAAGGGTGCCGGGGTCCCAGGCAGACTTTACAGTGACATGGCAATGTTGTCGGTATTGACCACGTCACTGTAAAGTTGTCACTGTAGTGACAGTATACCAGAGAAGGCAACGGGGGAGACAGCTTCGGAGGACTCCAGGATCTCCAGGTACTTATTCAGGGTACTCCCAAGATCAGGGGAAGGGGATTTATTTCATCCAGCAGGGCGGACTGGTAAGGGGGGGCTAATTGTTTGGAGAAGTGGATTGTATTGATGCCTATAGTATCTGTGATAAAAAGATGGGGTGCATACTGTCGTAAGCTTATTTGGTGCTGATCACCTGCATTTATTTAGTCCAGCAGTGCATGGGGGCATTACGGTTGTTTTGCCGGGGAAAGTGTGGAGTAAAATTGCTGTGCTGAGGAATCAGATGTGGTGGCTGTTCCATATGGCAGGGCATGAAGAGGAGACAGGGGTTTGACTGAGGAGAGCAGTGGGAGGTGAATGGAGTTTGAGGGCTGCTAGGGAGGAGTGCTTGTGCTGGGACATAGGTAAGGAACACAGCTCCAGCACCACCACAGGGAAGGAGGTCCCAAGAGGCTCTGGTGGCATGGATTCAGCTGACTGACTCCCACAAGAGTCGGGGGGGCAGCCTGAGGGATCAATTGAGTGGCTGGAAAAAGGTACACAGGCCCAAACAAAGGGAGAGAGGCCTATATCAACTGAACTGCTGCAGCGCATATAGGCAGATGGAGCAGAGTTTGGAGCATGGGAGGGGTTACGGTCACAAGGCCATGGATACTGGATGTGGCATTCTCTGGGGGGGGGGTTCAAGCTGCTGCAGTGCTACCGGGATCATGAGGGGCCAGAGAAAGTAACTGAAGGAGACAGCTTTGGAGGACTCTGGGATCTCCAGGTACTTATTCAGGGTACTCCCAAGGTTGAGGGAAGGGGATTTATTTTGTCCGGCAGGGCAGATTGGTATTGGGGTGCTAGTTGTTTGGAGAAGTGGATTGTATTGACACCTATAGTGTCTGCGATTACAAAAGGGGGTGCATACTGTCATGAACTTATTTGGTGCTGATAGTCTGCATTTATTTCGTCCGGCAGTGCATGGGGGCATTACAGGTGTTTGACCAGGGACAGCGCGGAGTAAAACTGCTATGCTGAGGAATCGGATGTGGTGGCTGTTCCATCTGGCAGGGTGTGAGGAGGAGACAGGAGTTTGACTGGGGAGAGCAGCGGGAGATGAACAGAGCTTGAGGGCTGCTAGGGAGAGGTGTTTGGGCCATGACAGAGGTAAGGAACACAGCTTCAGCACCACCGCAGGGATGGAGGGCCTGAGGGGCTCTGGTGGCACAGATTCAGCTGATTGACTCCTGTGAGAGTCAGAGGCAGCCTGAGGGATCAATCAGGCAGTTGAAAAAAGGCACGAGGGCCTAAACAATGGAAGAGGGGCCTATGTCAACTGAACTGCTGCAGCGCATATAGGCAGATGGAATGGAGCTTGGAACACTGGAGGGTGGTACTGTTACAAGACTGCAGATACCAGGCATGGCGTTCTCTGGGGGGATTCGAGGAGCTGCTGCAGTGCTACTGGGACCACAAGGGGCCAGAAAAGGCAACCAGAGGAGACAGTTTTGGAGGACTGTGGGATCTCCAGGTACTTATTCAGAGTATTCCCAAGGTCGGGGAAGGGGATTTATTTCATCTGGCAGGACAGGCTGGTAAGGGGGGCTAATTGTTTGGAGAAGTGGATTGTATTGCTGCCTATAGTGTCTGCGATTAAAAAAGGGGGCGCATACTGTCATGAGCTTATTTGGTGCTGATAGCCTGCATTTATTTTGTATGGCAGTGCGTGGGGGCATTATGGGTGTTTGGCCATGGAGAGTGCGGAGTAAAATTGCTGTGCTGAGGAATTGGATATGGTGGCTGTTCCATCCAACAGGGCATGAGCAGGAAGGAGATGAGGGTATGACTGGGGAGAGCAGCGGGAGATGAACGGAGCTTGAGGGCTGCTAGGGAGGGGTGCTTGTGCTGGGACAGAGGTAAGGAACACAGCTCCAGCACCACCGCAGGGAAGAAGGGGCCAAGGGGCTTTTATGACATGGATTCAGCTAATTGACTCCCACAAGAGTCAGAGGTGGTCCTATTCCCATCCTCCCCCATCCCTCCCTCCCTTACCCAGATACTTCAAATTTATTTGGGTCCTGGCCCTCAGCCATTGGCTGATACTACAATACCAACAGGTTACTATTTAGGGAAAGCACAATATCTACAGGCTATTAGTGGGGGATAGCACAAACAGATGCAGACACTAAGGTCCTCAACTCAGTAAAGCCAGATGGTGGGAAGCTGAGATTGTGTCAAAGCACAGGACTCCGGTAAATCAGAGAAGGGGTACACTGTAAGTTGGGAGAGGTACGCTGTTGGAACTAAACAGTAAAGGAAGCATTAAGGACAGTATTAACAATCACTGGTAGCCTAGGACTATAAAAACATAGAAGTGGAGAATGGAGCAAGGCAGGGAGGAACACACTAGGAGGTGGAACAGCTTTAATGGAGGTGGTGGGTGGTATGGGCCAGCAGGGAACAAGTGGGGGCCATTTGGGTAGAATAGTGGGCTGCAATGGGTGTGGGACAGCTATTAGGATGAACATATTATGGAGACTAGGGGAGTGTCCAATCTGCCACAGGCTAAGGAGGCTGGAAGAAAAAGTGCAGTGGCTTGCTGGAGAGCTGCAGAGGGTGAGGGAGGAGAGGATGGAAAAGGGGGCAGAAGGGCCACACCCAGGTTGTATCAGGAGAGCACATCAGGAGAAGAACATCAAGCTGGAGCAGGGGACAGGGAGGGGTAGCAGGGGCACAATTAACAAGCGGTCAGGTAGGGGAGGCAGGTCAGGAGATAAGGGAAAGAAGCCAACACATGGCAATAAAAGGGTGGGGGGGCAACAGGTTTGCCATGCTAGCAACAATGACGGAGAAAGGGGAGTTAAGGGAGCGCCAGGAAAGGGAGGTAGGGGGAAGAGGAAGGGAGGGCACAGGGCTCAGGCAGATGGAAGGGGTGGCAGGGTTCAGGGAGAGAGGGGTACAGCTGAGAAACAAGCTAGAGCAGCAGTGGTGCAAGGGAGGGGGGCAGTGCGGATGGGTCAGACAAGGGGTACATAGCTAAGGAGGGTCCGGAGCCAAGGGAAGAAGGGGAATGATAGCATGGGACCAAGGGGAATAGGAGAACAAGGGTCAGAGGGGAAGGGTGGGGATTCGAGGGTCCATAGCAAATGGGGGTGGGGCCAAAGGAGGATGGGAGGAACTATAGCATGGGACCAAGGAAGATAGGGGAACACGGGACAGGAGGGTGGGTGGGGCAGTCATAGGGGAGAAGTGAAGAGGCACAAATGAGCAAGGAAGGGCTGACACTAGTAATAGACAAGGAAGTGACTGGGGGAGGGGAGGAATGGGGTAGGGAGAAGGGGGCATGCTAGTGTTGGGGGACTCCATACTCAAAGGGATCAGATGGGGTAGTAAAGGGGAAAGGCATAGTCTAATATGGGTTGAGTCTAGTCCAGGGTTGATGGTGAGCAGGGCAGGACAGTCCATTGTCAAGTGCACAGGGAAGGGATGAAAGAAGCCACATGTTGTGGTGCACGTGGGTACTAACAACCTGTCGGGGGAGAGAGTGGAGGTGGTAAAGAGGAGGTTCGAGGAACTGGGGAAGTTGTGTGAGGAGGTGGGCAAATCAGTGGCCTTCTCGGAAGTGCTCCCAGTACCATGTGCAACTACAGTGAGGAAGGGAAGGATAGGGGAGTTCAACACCTGGCTGAGGGAATGGTGTTATACCAAGGGGTATGGGGTAATAGGGGGGCTGGGGCAGAACCTGGAACAACATTGACCTGTATGCTGGGGACAGGTGACACTTGAGCAGGGAGTGGAAGGGAGAATTGAAGCAGGGGATAGATGGGTACATACCAACAAGGGTAGCTTTAAACTAGGTAGGGGTGGCAAGTGGTCAGCTGGTAGGCAGGGTTCCCAGGGAGAGGAGCCAGACGGGCCTACCCCCCAAGCTAGAGGGAAGGTCAGTAGGGTAGAGACAAAAGGGGAGATTATTTGGGGAGGGGAAAGGAGAGTAGCAGAGTGGAGGGTAGTGTCACTGAACACAAGGAGCCTAGGAAACAAGTCAGCTGAGTTACAGGCCCTCTTGATGGTGGGGCAGTTGGACATAGCAGCCATAACAGAAACTTGGGCCACCCAGTACCAGGACTGGAATATGATGATCCCTAGATAAAAGCTGTTCAGAAAGGTCAGGGCAAACAGGAAAGGGGGGTGGCAATCTATGTAAGAGAAGGAATAAGGTGCATAAGGGAGGAGGGGGGAGGAAGGCAAAGCAGAGGCCCTGTGGTTACAGTTTCAGGATTCAAAAGGCAAGGTACTGTGGAGAGGGGTAGTATACAGAGCACCAACTCAAGGGGAAGATCTGGACAGGGAGTTGGCAGAACAAATCAGGAAGGTTTGCAGGAAGGGGAACACAGTTCTGGTGGTGGACTTCAACCTACCTGGGGTGGACTGGAGCACGCCAACCACCATAAGTGCTAGGGAGCAGGTTGCACTGGGGGCATTTCAGGATAACTTCCTGGTGCAGTTGGTACAGGAATCGACTAGGTTGGAAAAGACTCTGGACCTTGTGCTATTGAATGGGGAAGCCATAAGGGACCTGAAGGTTGAGGACCCTCTGGCTTGGATGACCACCACTCAGTGTGGTTCACACTCAGAATGGGGAAGCAATCTGGAGGTTCAGGTACTAGGGTGATAGATTTCAGGGGGGCAGACTTCAACAAAATGGGGGAAATTCTCGTAAGTCACCTGGAGGGAATCAAACCAACCATGGATACCAACAAAAAATGGGGTATTATTAAGGCAGGGCTGGAAGAGGCCACTGGGACATGTACTAAGGTACAGCGTAAGAAGGGAAGGGCAAAGAAGCCCAGTTGGCTGATCAAGGAGGTAATGGATGGGGTGAGAGCTAAGAGGGGAGCTTTTCACAAATTCAAGAGATCAGGAAGGGGTGAAGACAGAGAGGGGTATACAAAGAAGTCCAGGGAGGTTATAAGGCTGGTCAGAACTGCCAAGGCATCCAGAGAGTTGAGGTTGGCACAGGGCATCAAGGACAAAGAGAAGGCCTTTTTCAGATACATTGGTGAGAGAAGGAAGTGCAGGTACCAGATAGTAAGTATTAAGAAGGATGGGGGTGGGTAGAGAGGGGGGAGGAGCAGGCAGGGCATTAAATGAGTACTTCTGCTATGTATTCACAGAAGAGGGGGGGACAGATACCACACGGGAGGGGGAAGTGAGCAGGGGAGGGAAGGGGGTGACAGATGGAGAAATTACAGAGGAAGAGTACTGGATGGACTGAAGACACTGATGGTGGACAAGGCACCGGAACCTGATGGCATTCACCCTAGGGTACTCAAGGAACTGGCAGGGTGCCTAGCGGGACCACTGGCTGACCTGTTCAATACCTATCTGAACATGGGATGTATACCACAGGACTGGAGGTTAGCCCATATGGTGCCCATTCACAAGGGTAGCCCAAAGGATGAGCTGGGTAACTACTGTTATCCATGGACCAGCACCCATGATTATACCTCCACCTCATGGACAGCAACACATATGTAGATATATGTACTAATCTTATGGCACAGACACTTATCGTACAAGCATAAGTGTCAGGATTAGAGTTCTACTGTACTTTTGCAATGCACATTGTGCTTCACTTTATTCTCACAATATATTGTACCACTGGGAGATGTTTTCCAATATATCTTTATTGTACAATTATTAGTTAGGCAATAGTGCCATTTTTTTCTACATCATACAGTTCCTGAGATATCAGCAATTTAGTATCCCAACAGCTCATTTTCTGCTCTGAGGTCCATTATTATGCATACAGTACATTATTTCTACACACACTGTGTTTCTCTATACAGCGGTTGGGCAAATACAGGGTGTGCGCTTCCGTTACTGTTACACTTACCATTCCCACTTGTGTTTCCATTACCCGTTTAGTTACTGTTCCCGTGTATACGTGTACATTACCTTTCGTTCTCATTTGTATACGCACTTGCATTCACGTTTCCGTTTCTGTTTACTTTGCCGTTATTTCTACTGTGCGTTACCAGTTGTGTTTCCAATTACCATGCTCGTCACCATCGCGTCACAGTTTACGTTTCATGCAGCACAATTGTGTTTGCGTTTCTATTTTTCTTTGGAGTTATTGTTACTGTTACCATTACCATTAGCATTTACAATTGAGGTACTATCACCGTGCACGTTATGGTTTGCGGTTCCGTACGTGCTTGCGTTTGCATTTGCGTTTCTGTTTCCTTTGGCTTTATTGTTGCTGTTACCATTACCATTTGCATTTACAATTGCAGTACCAGCGGCGTGCACGTAACGGTTTGCGTTTCTGTACGTGCTTGCATTCGCATTTCCATTTCTGTTTCCTTTGGCGTTATTTTACTTGTTAACATTGCCATTTGCAATTGCGGTACTGTGACTGTGTGCATTACACTTTGCGTTTCCATACGCGCTTGTGTTCGCCTTTACGTTGCTGTTCCCTTTGGCATTATTGTTGCTGTAACGCTTAACATTTGCATTTACAATAGCGGTACCATGACCATGCATGTTACCAGTTGCATTTACGTATGCGCTTGCGTCTCCGTTTGCATCACTGTTCACTTTGCACTTGTGTTTCTATTAACGTTTGCATTACATTTTACATTTGTGTCACCATGTGCGTAACCATTAGTGCTTGTGTTTGCATTGCAGTTACTGTTACTATGTCACTACACATCATGTAGTGGAAGCACAGGGCCCGAAGGACCCACGCTCCCACCACCACATTCTATTCACTATTTATAGTCCTCATTCTCAAAAAGAAGGGAAATTCATGGCAAAAACTCCATTTAATGCATCAGTTTGGGTTGTTCCACAGTGGCAAAAGCAAGGAAATTCAATGTTAGGGTTGAAAGCCACCCTTGCACTCCCCAGCCCAGCCCCCCAACCGGCATCGGGTGTGCGTTGGACTCATCAGTCCTACCTCTCACCCCATTCTCCTATACCTCAGCTTGTTTACACATGTGATGGGGTGAGAGTTAGGACCAGGCCGCGCACACTTGGAGTGCCAGTTGGGGTGCAGGCTGGGGGTGCGACTTCAACCTAACACCAAATTTCTTGCTTTTATCACTGTGGAACAACTCAACAGATGCATTAAACAGAGTTTTGCCATGAATATATATATATATATATATATACATATATATTACAGGCAAAAACTCCATTTAATGCATCAGTTAGGGTTGTTCCACAGTGAAAAAAAGCTAGGAAATTCGAGGTTAGGGTTGAAAGCCACCCTTGGACCTCCCAGCCCACCCCCCAACTGGCATTGGGGTGCGCATTGGGATCGTCGGTCCTAACTCTCACCCCATCACATGTGTAAAGAAGCTGAGGTATAGGAGAATGGGGTGAGAGTTAGGACTGACAACCCCAATGCACACCCCAATGCTGGTTGGGGGTGGACTGGGGGTGTCCAAGGAGGGCTTTCAACCCTAACTCTGAATTTCCTAGCTTTTTTTCACTGTGGAACAACCCTAACTGATGCATTAAATGGAGTTTTTTGCCTCTAATTTCCCTTCTTTTTGAGAATGTGGATGATAAATAATGAAAGAAATGTGGTGGGGGCAGCGTGGGGACGCTGGGCCCCGGCTCCTGCCATGTGATGTCTCATTACAGTAACAGGAACTGCAAAGCAATACAAGCTGCAATATGGCAAAGCAAACGTAAATGGCAAAGCAGACATTAATAGAAAGACAAACGTAAAGTGACACCGAAGCAAACAGTTACGTAAATGGAGACATCAAACAGAAGTGCATACAGAACGCAACTGGTAACACACACATTCATGGTACCACAATTGTAAACGCAAATGGTAACAGTAACACCAACAATAACACTAAAGTAAACAGAAACGCAAGCACGTACGAAAACGCAAACCATAACGCACACACTCACAGAACTACAATTGTAAATGCAAATGGTTACGGTAACAGCAACAATAAAGCCAATAACAACAGAAATGCAACGCATACAAAAACTCAAACCATTACACACACGGTGGCTTAGCCGGGAACAGTGATTCGAATGATAGAAGCGCAACTGCAAATGCTAACTGTCACAGTAACAAAAGTGCACACCCTTCTTTCCCCCAAAAAGTGCAATGAAAAAACTAATTGAAAACAAAGAATGTATGCATTATAATTGACTTCGGAGCAGAAAAGTATGACTTGGAATATTAAATTGCTTATATATCAGGAATCGTATGACGTAGGAAAAAAATTAAAATTTTGCATGAATTATTACTTTCCTGGATAGTGTTATGCTTAGCCTCCATTTGGGGGGGCTAAGCATTTTTTCGACAAAAAGTCCATATCTCACACTGTTTCTGAGATACGGGCCCTGAAAGACGCGACGGATGCCATAATGTTATCCTATAGGAAAAACTGTCAACTTCGGAGTGCTGTCACTTTGTCACCCTGTAATATTTTTTCTCCAAACAACCAAAAGGCACATTTGTAGGATGTTGGCTTTCTTCCCACCAAATGTCAGCCCAAAAGACCAAACAGTTATTTTCCAGCAGAGCAGCAAAAATTCCTGTAATATGGCGGATGCCGTAATGTTATCCTATGGGAAAAAGGGCCAACTTCATAGTGCCGTTACTTTACCACCCTGTAATATTTTTTTATCAATCCACTAAAGGCACATCTGATGGACGTTGCCTTTCTTGCCTCCAAATTTCAAGTAAAAAGACCAAACCATTTCCAAGATATTCAATGTCAAAAATTGGCAAAATTTCCCCATCTATTCCATTATAAAAAAACTGGCCATCTTGTCCCTATTTTGTGATCAAAGATCACGATCAAAGAATCTCACGATCAAAGAAATTGCAGCCTCACGATCAAAGAATTTGCAGGCTCACAAACAAAGAATAAAAAATTTAATAAATCAAAAAATAGAAGCAATTTCAGTAAACCACCACCATGGTTCAATGGAACGAATTCTCCTGAGTAAAACCCACCCTTATTTGACTTCCTAGGACACCCCTGGGCTGAGAAAATTGAATTTTAATTTGGGCCATCTTGTCCCTCGCTCGCAATACAAGATCACGATCAAAGAATTTGCTGTCTCATGATCAAAGAATTTGCAGACTCACGAACAAAGAATAAAAAATGGTGAAACGCAATTTATTCACCTATTTGAACCAAACCAATGGCATGGTTCAACAGAATGGACCCTCCTGAGCAAAACAAGCCCTCATTTGTGTCCCTAGCCCACCCCCTGAGCCGAGATATTAGTGTTTTAGGTCACGATGCAAGATCGTGATCAAAGAATCTCACGATCAAAGAATTTGCAGGCTCGCGATCAAAGATCGTTAGCGAGCTGCGAATTAAGATTTTAAAAGCTTATAACTCTATTTTTTTACTGATTTGGATGGAGCCAAAGCCATGGCTCGATAGATCAGGGTCCCCTGAGTAAAACCCATCAAAGTTTTACTTCAGAAGTGACCCTTGAGTCGAGATATTTGTGTTTGTGTGATTGGAAAACTGAAAACAAGATGGCGGACCTCACAGTCAAAGAATTTAGAAAATTCCTCGGGAACAAAGATTCTTGAACCGTGAGGCTGCAAATTCTTTAATCACCAGGTGAGACCAGATGGCCAGAATCCCCATTCTTTGATAACAATATAAATTTTCCTATTGACTTATAATAGGAACTAAAAAGTGGCATAACTTTTGAATGCCTAAATATTTTTTCACCAAACAAAAAGTGGCATGTTTGGCCACCAAAGCTCTTTCAAACAAGCCATCTTGCAGAGTGGCACACCACACAACGGCCATCCAGGACCACATTAAGAATGCCAAAAGGTGCCTCCAAAAATGGATAATTTTGCATTTTTCAGCGCTTTCATATACGAAGACCAGCACTCCGACACAAATGCAATTTGGCAGATCAAGAGATCTAGTGTGCCCCAACATATGTAGCAAATGTCAGGCAAATTCATTGAACAGGTGCAAAGTTATTAACATCCAAACTTTTGACTTTAGTATGTAACTGGCCGCTCAACCCTAACTATAGTGGCACGACCGTGCCACTATAATATATATATGTGTATATATGTGTGTGTATGTTGAGCATGAACATATTGATCACACTGATTGTTTTTTTAGTACTGTGCCTTTAAGAGAAGCCACTATTTAAGTGGTCTTGGGGAGGCACTTTTTACCCTCCTGATGAAGCTGTAAAGCAAAACATTTAGTGTTTTTTTCTGTGCAGTTTAATAAAATATTTAACAGTTATCTATAGTGTCATTGTCGTTTTCCCCTAGCCCTGGTGAGTGCTGCACTTTTTTCTTTGTATGTTTCTAACATTTCTTTGTTTAAGTACTGCCTCTGTGATAGAGGCCTGTAGATCACACCTGTCTGAATAGTGGTTTCATTTTCTGACTAGAGTATGGCCCACAGCACCTCTGCCCCCCCACCCACCTCCCAAATTCCCTGTATTTCTGTTGCTTTTATGCTTTCTTTCACATAAAGCACCACTCCATCTCCCTTCCTTCCTACCCTGTCCCTTCTGAATATCGCGTAGCCTGGTACGACCATGTCCCAGTCATGGTTGTCAGTGCACCAGGACTCCGTAATGGCCACAATATCCCAGTCAGCCTCCATCATGATGGACTCTAGGCCTGGGATCTTATTTTCCAGACTTCTAGCATTAGCACACATGGCCTTTCAGATTTTGTTAGCTCTATTCTTATCACTTCCCCCTTTTTCCTTATGTTCCCCCTTCCTCCCTCTTCTCTTTGAACTGCTTTGTTTCCCTCCTTCCTTCTTTGCTAACCCTCTCTTTCCTCAATTAACTTGCACCATGGTGGGACTCTGCCCCTTGGGATCATCTTACATTCCATCTCAGCCTGTGGGGGAAGGGGCAGTTTCTGCCTGCCCTTTTTCTTCCACCCCCTCCCAGCTATTTTAACGTGCATCAAAGTAATGTTTAAACCATCCACTGAGAATTGAGGATCCCTTCCCAGTTGGATGCAGGCTATCACCTCTGTATAGGCTCTAATACTCCCAGGTGGGCTCCCATCCCCCATGTAGCCATACCACTCCTCTCCGCACCATTCCTTCAACCATGAGTTAAAGATCTTGGCGTGGGGCTCCCTCTCCTTCCCCTATCGTAGATGGGCAGCACCTCTGTAAAAGCTACAGAGCATACTACCTAGGACTCCTTCTCAGCTCCCTAAACTCCCCCCTGCACTGTTCCTGCCCCATCACTAGCCAGATCATTTGTCCCCAGGGGGACAATGACATCCAGTTCCCTCTCCCTTCCTACTGCCCTAGTGATCAAAATGACTACAGAATACAGACCCCGGAGTCATATGTGTAATCCAGCGAGTCTCTAGTGTTGCATTTAAAAAGGGTGGCATGTCACTGTTGCCCTGGTCAGGTTGCCTACTACATGGAATGTTTTGTACTGCTTTTAAAAATGCCCAGTAAGATATGTGTAACAGCCTCTTGGCTCACCTGGGCTTTTCCAGGGCCCTTGGGTCCCTCCTGGACACACCTCTGAGGGGGCCAGCCTGGATTCACTGGTAGGCAGGAGAAGAAATGGTGTGGTGCCTACACCTGAGGCAGTGATATGGGATACCTGTGGACAAACTGCAGGTTACCACCCCCCCCCAGGAAATACAGTAGCCACCCCCACAAGCACTCCCCCACACAGTAGCAGCAATAACAATCCTCCTACACCAAACAGCAATGACAGAATGTAACATGAATAATAACAGTATTTACTGGGGGGGAAAGGAGAGAAGCAACACACAACAACTTAATACTGCTAAATATTGACTGTACCCCACTCTCTCCCATTCCTCCCATCTGCGGGTGCGCCCTTTCCCCTGCTGGCCAGTAAACTTCATGGTGGTGGGTACCTCACCAGGGTGATGACTCTGAAGGTGGGGATATGGAGTTGTAAACAGTCTTTAACTGGGAAAAGCCTTTTGATGGGGCCCAATAACTTTAAACAGTAGTGCAACTTTACTTCAGGCTTGGGCTTAGCTGATCTGCCAAAGTCCCACCAAGGACCTAACCCCCTGGTCTCCTAACTAGCTAGCTAGCTAAATAATGTCTCCCCAAAGCTGCAGCTTAAAGGTATTTACAGTTTAGCAGTTCAAAGGGGGTTCAGCAGATGGGGCCCACAATATTGTGCTGGTATCTATGTTGGAGTGCCCCTCAGTAGCAGGATGCAGGAGCAAAGAAGTTGCATAAGGGCTGAAGAATTGAAGATCGCTTGTCTCCACCGGCCTGTCCTTTGAAGTCTTCACCTCTGAGGCCTTTGTGGATGATGTTTATCAGGCAGGCCTCTCGTCATCTTTCTCTCTGGTCCTCCTCTCCGATGTGTCTAGGGATAGGGTAGGCTTGGTCCCCCTAGACTTCTTTGTGCAGCTCACAACCATGGCACATCTCACTTCCAGCTGGGATTTGGCTCAGGCTCTGGCCCCAGCACACGCAATTACTCTGGATGGCAGCAAGACAACAGTCTCTATTCACTCTAGATCTCTGAGTGGGAACACAGGCTGCTCAAACTTCAATCTGTGCTGCAGAACTATTTATTTCAATGCTGCACAAATTACAGTCTCTGTGTTCACACCCGCAGCTCTCAGCTCTCTCTGACTGAAGATTTTGGCTCCTTGTTCTCTGCAGCAAACTCCAAATTCTCTCTCTCTCAGCAGCAGAATTTCCCATATCTCTCTCTCTGCTGCAAATGTATCTTCAGGTGCTCTGCCTATTGTTATTACACTGGGACCAAACAGGAAGTTGAGCTCTGGATGCAGGCTTTGTGCAGAGTAGCCCGCAACAGTCTCTTCTGCCCTGCTCTCCCTCTGGATCATTTCACCAAAATCCCCCTTGATGGCAAAACAGTTCCCTTTATCACTTTTGTCAGCTCCACTCCTGATTGGCTGGCCAATTCCCGGGCACACAGGATGCCCTCTGACACTGTCCCAACAGTTCCCTTTCTGCAGAGAACCTTGGGGGTGCAATATTTGTTTTTATTTTCCAGTCCCAGAAACTTGGCCACATAACTTTCATTTTAAGCCCTTCCAGGGGCTAGTATTCATATGTCCTGGCTCCACTTGGCTCAGTGTGCGTGGATGCCACAGGAAATCACTGGCACCCCTGCAATGCTCCAATGCCTGATGGAAGAAGTGGTTGGAGATGTAAAACTCCTAGAAGTGCTACTTTACCTGAACAACTTCATAGTGTTTGGATGGACACTTGAAGAGCATGAGGCCTAACTTATGAAGGTTCTGGATTGGCTGGTGGAGTATGGCTTGATGTTATCCCTAGAGAAGTGCCAGTTCTGTCAGATGGCTATGAAGTATGTGGGGCATATCATTTCAGTCAAAGGAATCAGCACAAATCTGAGTAAAGTGGAAGCCCTCACCACCTGGCTGAAGCCAACCAAACTGAAAGCCACACAGTCATTTTTGGGATTCTGTGATTATCACTAGCGATTTGTAAAAAACTTTTCTTCAGTGCTAGGGCCCTTAACCAAACTGACCAAAGGCTATTCACCCCACCCAGAAACCTATGGACAGTCCTGCAAAGGAATAACACAAGGTTAACCAACCATTTGGTGACTGATGGGCAGAGAAGTGTGAAGGGTAGTGTTGCTCGGATAGTGTTTTTGTGGATCCTACCACTATCTGTCAGATAGTGCTGGTATTCTGACTTGGATCCTACCAGATATCCTGCCAAAGAAAAATGTAGGATCTAGGGTCAGATAGTGATGGATCCTAGTTAGGATCCAGGTATCATGGTTAGGATCCATGGATCCTAGGGCAGATAGTTAGGATCCAGGGCCAGATAGTGATGGATCCTGGTTAGGATACAACGGCTGGATCCACAGGCAGATAGTGGAAGTATCCGGCAGATCCACTATCCTGCCGCAAAGGGCAGGTATCTGTGGATCTGGATTTGTCTGGATCCATCTCTGCAACACTAGTGAAGGGTCATTCAGAGAGATCATTCTGCATCCAGTGGTGGCCCCTATATTTGCTTTTACTGACTTCACTAAGCCATACATCCTTCATATTGATGCCTTCATGAGTGGCCTAGGAGCTGTGCTATACTAGGACCATGAGAGTGGTATGAGACTTGTAATATATGCCAGTTGAAGCCTGAGCATATCAGAGAAAACCTACCCAAACTGGAATTGCTCACTTTAAAATGGACCATGGTGGACCAGTTCCATGACTATCTGTATGCACCAAGGTTTGTTGTGCTAACAGGCAACAACCCGCTGACATGTCTTGACTACAGCTAAGCGGGGTGCCACAGGGAATAGAAAGATCACTGCCTTCTCATCTTACAATTTCTGACTACAATACCATCCTGGAAGGAACAATATTAATGCGAATGCTTTGTCTAGATGTCCTCATCATACTCCACCAACAGAGAGACCCTGAACCCACATTTCAGAGGATGGGGTATGAGCTATTCACCAACTGATAGCACCTGAGGAATGGCCTACCCCAGCCAATCCAAACAGCATATGTTCTTGGAGTGCATCCTGATGCTGTACCAGAGGTATATGCCTGTTTGGCCACTCTATACATCACCTCTCTGCCGCATCCCAGCCCAACAGACTTAAGACAAGCTCAGAGGATGGACCCCAGCTTGATGGATGTCATTGTGATTTTGGAAAAAAGTGTTGAGTCAGACAAAGTAAAATCAAACCACCCCGATGTGCCTCTTATCCTCTGGGAGTGGAACAAGCTAATTCTAAATAAATGGACTGTTCTATCAAATAACACAGGTACAAGCCCCTTTCCTCAAAATCAACTAGTTCTACCCACCAAGTACAGGAAAATGGCCTTGAAAGTTTTACTTGAGGATATGGGTCATCTGGGATATGACAAAATGCTGGACCTAGTGAGAGCATGATTCTACTGACCTCATCTAGCAGTAGAAATAGAACGACATTGCAGAAAGTGTAGCCAGTGCATCACTCACAAGACTCTGCTTAAACGAGTGGCACTTTAGTCAATATTTTAACACAGACAGTACTTCACCCAAAGCAAGTGGTCTCTGTTATTCGTCAGGCTTCTCCACAGAGATGTAATACCAGGCTTCCCAGCACCCACACACAAGGGTTCCAAGCAAGGCCTACTGTTCTGAAAAGCCACCCACTACCCATGGGAACAGATCACTACAGTTTTAATACACTTCAGTACAGTTATTTTCAAACTGCAGTTCTATTTAAATTACTGAGTACCCAGGTAAAATACACGCAGTTGTAGGCCTCATATCACAGTGTCCGGGATCCTGCACTGATGCACTTAATGAAATGTAAGCTTTCTTTTTACCACACCTGACACATTTATGGTTAGTGCTTATATCAAAAAATGTGTATTTCAAGGGAAATCCAACAACAAATGTTGTAATACAACAGGGAAACTTTAAGGCAGATTTCTGGCTTGGCTAGGCCAATACTCAATTTAAGGAGACAGTATAGTGCAGTGGGTTAAGGCTCTGAGCTGCAGATCTGGAGACCTGGGTTTGAATCCCACAGCCAACTAGGTGTATACTGTGTGATCCTGAGCAAGTCACTTAACCTCTTTGTGCTCCCAGGTTGCATCTGGAAACAAGCTTCGGCTTAGTGTGCTACTCCTGGTTGAACAATATTCCCTTCCCTTCCTTTCATTTAACCTGGATTTGTTTAGAAGCAGCTACAGGTGGTTTTAAGCAGATAGTCTTGCAAGCCTCTGATGCAGTCTCTCACTGATGGACAAAGCAGCAGGTGGATGCTTGATGAAGGCCTAGGCTGAGCCTGATCACTCACGTCACAGCTCTCTTTGTCTGTCTCTTGTCCAGCAACAAGTTCTGAGGGACCCAGATCAAAGAGCTACCCCATCTCACTCTACTGGGTGCTCTCTTGATCGAGAGTACCAGGTAGCCAGAAACAAAACCCTGGTCATCACTGCTGTCTTCACACCAGACAGGATAGAATGACTAGTTCCTACCTCTGATCACAACAGTTCTTGCAGATATCTCAGCAGGTTTGTTCAGAAATGCAGGGATCTTTGCAGCTTGCAGAATTCACTAGCACTCAAGCACAGTTCAGATGGAACTCCAGCAGTGGTAAACAGGATTCAACCAGGATCTCTGCTTCTGAGGCCTGGCTAGGCCCTCAGTTCTCCTACTCAGCATTTCTCACTCCAAATGCCCATGCAGGACTGTCTGAAACTCCTCCTCAGTGGGAGTAGGTGTTCAGCTCAGCACACTCCCAATTCAGTTTCTGATTAGTTGATAGACTTGTCAGTCACTGTCCTAGCTCCCCTTGTGGCTGGAAAAGGGCACCAAGCACTTTGCTGCTTTTCTCCCAGAATGCCCGAGCCTTTTCCAGGACCCCTTGCATTCCAGTTGGCTGCTCATAGGGGTCAGAGGTCAACAAGATGGCAACATCCATTTGTTTGCATTCTGTACACAGTACTTGCTGCTGTTCACACAATTTCTTTGCTGCGAGCCGCATACAGTACCTTAACAGTTTTAAATACATTGCCGTCCATAATTGCACTCTGGTTCACAGTGGTGATGTCAGCAATTCCCCCAGTCCATCTTCAGGTGCAGAGGCATCCCTTGTATTGGCAGCACCAGTAAGAAAAGAAACCAAACTGCAACTTTTCTTTACCTGACCTCCAGCACCAGTTATAGGCTCCAGCTGGAGGACACAGACATTGCAGGTGGACCCACTCTGAACCTCTGACAGCTCAGCAGGTAAGCCTCATCTGTGTGGGGGGGTAAAATACTTTTAAAATTACTATACTGTTTACACTGTCTATACCATTGTATGCTATTTAAATAGTTATGCTATGCTAGCTTTTAAGTACATTTGTTGCACTGCATCTATGAACTAAAACAGAGCTATGCATTAGTGTGTGGGCTGCAGATGGAAAAACTGAGTTATCTTGAATGCACTGTACAATGACAATAGAAAATAAAGTTAAAAAACATTTTGAAAATGAAGTCCCCTTATGTAGTTTTTTATTAATCTATTACCTTTATGGCACCCTTCCCTAAGGCTCTGAGTGCATTATAAACTGAAATATAGTACATAATAAAATGAATAGTACTAAATAGTACTTTAAAGCAGAGGTGTGCAGATCCAGTGCTACTGAAACCAAGCTGCTCCAAACCCATGAGGCTCGGTTTCCATGACACACGAGCCCAACCTTGCTGGCTCGGATCTCTGAGCCTTTTTGTGTGTGTGTGTTTCTTTTATAGCTTCCCCAGCCTCCCGCATGCCTGCTGTCATGTGACAAGCTTAAGGCATGTAATGTAAAGGCGAAAGGGTGCAGAGGGGAGTTGGCATGCCACAAGATACTCTCAGTTATGCATGCGCTAACTAGAGTATATATAAGAGTGCAGCTCTTACCCCCACACCATTTACAATAGAGAAGACTAGTCTTAGGACAGCTAGCAAGGATGGAGCACAGAGCAGAGCACAAGTGTCACACTGCACAGCAAGTCGGTGCAGAACTGGAGAAGCTTGCAGCCAGGAAGGGATTGGGTCAGTTCAGGGTGCCACTCCACACCACCAATTAAAACAAGTTCTGGTCAGAGCAAGTGTGGAGAGCTTTTAGGAGTGGCAAAAGCAGTGAACAGAATATGCTGTGCTCTCGCTGCACAGGAGTCAGCCATAATGCTGCAGTTACTACAGTACTGTGTATGCATGATACTCGCATATGTGCAGTTTGCCCCAGAGTCAGTCTTGTGCAACATGGTGGTGCTGACATAACTATGTGTAACAACCCAGTCCCCTCGGGTTACTAGAATCCCATTAGTACTAGTCTCAGGTAGGTATGAAAAGGCAGCTGTTAGGGAGGTCATTAGGGTCTTTCTACATAATGACATCATTGTTTACTCAGCTAGCCTGAGAGAAGGATGATTATGTCATTTAGAACTCTCATAGCAGCACAACCATTTTAGAGTCAGCTGCTCTTGGGGAGCTTAGAATGTTCATTAGTAAGTTCAAGTGTGGCAGTTAGACTAGCAGGAGATCTGCCAATGGGGCTCTGTCAAACAGAGTCCTGGAATTTCTCACCCTAGTTTGGTAAAATCTTCAGTTTGCCTACAGGACTCTTTAGTTTCACTCCAGGGGTAATGAGAGGGAATGCAGTTCTTGTGGATCCAAGGGACAATCCCCTGAAGTTCCTGAAGTTCACAGCTGCCTTAAGGAAGAACAATGAGTAGAATCTGACAGCTACCAGAGAAAGAAGTGTGTCTTTGTTCTTTCCATGACTGGGAGGAAGGAACAACTAATCTGTGAGTACAGAATTTGAGACTGTTCTCTGAGGGAGTTGTCTGAGGTGTGTGTGCCCTTCATAAAGCTAGATCACACCGGTCAGGACCCCTTTCAACACAACTGTGCTCAATTTAACATTAAAGTTGGGAGTCTTTAGCAATTCACTGAGGATTGGAGACTTATTTGGTGAAACCCTGAAGGAATGGCAGAGGCTGTTTGGAGCAAAGGGTGAGGAACGCCATCTGGAATTTCAGGCACAGCTAAATGGTCCATGGATGGGCACCAGTGTTCCCTGGGCAATGACCATGCACCAGGAGGATTTTAAAGTGTGTGGCACATCCCACAGATATACATTTTGGAAGAGAGATAGAGATTTTTTTGTAGAAAACAGTACTGCCCAGCAAAGTGTCCTGCAAAAGAGAGTGTGCCTGTATTGCAATGACAAACATTTGGGGGCCACCCTTACTTTAAGTAACATCCGTAAATAAAGCCATACTGCAAAATCTCAGTTACTGCTTTGGACATTTCTCTTATTGCTTCTAGTGTGAACATTATTGGGGCTCCTCAGCAGTTAGGTGTGGCATACTCTCCCCTGGACCTGGTTGTAAATAAAAAGGTCCATTTTAGTAAGTACCCCCACCCCCCATCCTCTAGATAATGAGCCTGGTATACACTCCAACATTAGGGGTGGTACCATTAGTGTAGCTCTGCCAAAAGAAATATGTATGCCATGTAGTTGTCAGTAGTTCTTTTAAGGAGGGTGCCAGCTAGCCAAAGGTGGTGTGTGTGTTACATACATATGCACTATACTCGTGAATGCACAATTTAAATCTGCCCTACCATGTTGCACACAGCGGCTGTCATGTCCGCACTCAGGAAAAGGAAAAGTAGTGCACCAGGAAGTGGGTATGTTTATGCAGCCCGCAGAGAGGAAGGGCTGTATAAAAAGAATCACTGGAAACTATGCTGGAGCCCTGGGGCAGAACATCAGACAGCAGTCCAGTTACATGCTTCCACAGTGCTCTTTTACAAATCTGATGATGGTATAACATCTGTAGAGTTTGGCCCACACAACCATAAAAATCAGACTCAGGAGGAGACTATTAACAAACTAGAGATCTGGTCTCGGATTTGCTCATCATTACAGTTGCTTTCTCATTCTTTTCTAAGCAATCATTTCTGGTAAATGTGCCTTAACCACATAGATCTCAGTGCTGGTAGACTACTTCTGGTTTTCTCCTGATTGTATTGGCAGAAGGTAGTAGCAGTCTTGAAGTGGTTGCTGCCAGTGGTGGCATGCTCTAAAAAAGTGGTCAGCGTGCTCGTCTGCACACTTTAGCAATGACCCCTTGAATTAAAGGGGACAGGAATTGATTATTTATGTGCAGCTGTGTGAAATGTCTCTATTTTTATAAATTATATTCATACCTCTAAAGGATCCCTATTTTAACTGCGCCTGAATAAAAGCTGAAGCTGTCAGTTGTGTTTTGTTTTGGTTTTAGATTTATAGAACTGTTGTTTAATACAACAGCAGATTAGGTACATATGGACACATGTTAATACATGGACATATTAGGATAATAGTATCTCAATTACAGGTGTAACCCCCTTGCAAATGGGGGTACCTGAAAGCTTTCTCGGAGCTCATTTCCATGCTCCATGCCTGGTTGATGATCAGCATAAAAGCCGTTTAAATAGGTAGCAGTGAGCGCTTTTAAAAGCCTCTGTAAGCTGTCTCTTTGAGGGCTGCCTGTTTCAGTCATAATTAACTGAAAAGGGGGGGGCTGTGTGGTTGTATGCCCGAGTCCCACCTGGGATGCGGAAAGGTAGCTCCTTTTTTGCCATCGCTAGTGGTGCAGAGAGAGCTCTACTGAGGATGTGATTGTTGCTGGAAATAATGTGAAATAATAATAATAATGTAGTTGTTCTAACCTGCCTTCCTTTGCAGTAAAGACTGTTTCGATTGCCTCCTCCATTTTGGTCCAGAAATGCTGAATTGGACCAATCAGTACCTCGGGACCCTACAGAGTCGGCTGACCAATGGGGAAACTACTTGCCCTTTGAGAGAGGCATTATGGGCTATGGCGCATTTTTGCACCACTGAGAGCAGGAGGAAGTGACTGGCATGTTCAGCCAGCCAATGGGAAGGGGTAGCGCCCCGAATGCTAAGGAGAGCCCCAGGCTGAGAAGGGGTAGTTGCGTAGTGCCTGAGGTGAAGGAAGGAGCTGTGTGCTTCTGCGCTTGCAGAGAGTTCGCGCGGGAAGGCCTGAGGGGCCGTTTTTTGCCTTTTCGAGTGAGTCAGATTAAATCCGCCAGCGTGCAGTCGGAGGAGGCTGGTGCCAGCCCAGCTACCTACCAGGCTGAACCTGAGAGGACTGGAGAGAATTGTTAAATCGCGCTCGGTCCACCCGTGATGTTGAAGCTGCTGTTTGCTGCCCTAGTTCTTCTGCAAGTTCGTGAAAGCCTGAAAGCAGCTGCCTGGTATGGTACCCCTCTGTTGTTTACCATATAAATGTGTAAGGAGGCTGGTGAAATTCAGGCTCAGCCCTGCCAGTGTTGAAGGACTCATTATTTGCTGGAGTTGTGAGTACTGAATCAGGGTAGCTTCCCTGCCAAGTGTGCAAACAGTGGTTTCCAGTTGTATTATTATACTGCTGACTGCCTCATTAAGCTTTCTTCCTATTCTGACTTGCTCAGGATTGTAACGGTTATCTGTGTTAAGGGCCCCAACCAGCTGCCACGTTTGAACTAGCCATTAGGGCTTGGGTACCCAGGGACAGCAAATCTTAGGGTTAGGTCTGTGCACAGAGCCCTAGGTAGACAATTATAGTATAAGCCAATTAACTTGATTTTCCCCCCTTTCCTTGTTATCTGCCCCCTTTAATAAATCAGATTATTGTGTTGCAACTACATCCTGGCTGGTTTGTGCATCCCTGGTGAACTGCTACATAGTGACTGTGATATAACTGTACCTTACTTTACAGGGGGTCCCCTGAGTGAGCTGAGAGATACTTCCTGGGGGGTAAGTGTACTGGTGAAAAGAATTGTTGGTACCCGGTGTGAGCCACTAGTGGGACAAAAGGGGGGTTGCAGTAACCCAGAGGGCTGTAACCGAGGCAGTCTCGACCGTATTAAACCCAACATCTGGGTGGAGGCACCCGTCAACGGATCTGGGCCTCTCACCCTGTCTCAGTAGAGGCAGGCAGGGGTAGTAGCCCTAAGGGTAGCGCCCCTTGGGGGTTACAAATTGGAGGCACCACTGGGATTAGCATCCCCTAGTGGCCAAGTGGGGAAGCACATAAGAAATGGAAAAAGTGGAAGGGGATATGTTGGGAAAAATTAAGCTGGGACCTATTAAGACCATGGTACACAGACTGATGGGGTGGGTGAAGCCGAAGAGCTAGACTCCCAGAAGATTGTGTTGCTGTTAGATGTGCCTTTGGGGACCCCAACTGCTGATATCATTTCTGCAGCTGAGCGAGTAAAATGTTGGGCAAAGTGGAAGTAAAAGGGCGTATGGCTGATTTGCTTGACCAGACATTGCAGGTGTTACTTCTATGCAGTGTGGCCATCGACCCTGAGAAGGTACCTCCTGTGATTTATCCGGAGGGTGCTTCACAGGGATGGAGACTAATTCATATTTGCAGTGGGTCAGTCACTCCTGGGGGGTCTCCTCAAATGAACAGTTTTAAAGACAAACTGCTTAAGTTGTTGGCTGTGGAAGGGAGAACTACCCAGGAGCTGCTACAAGCCTTAGATTTATCCAATGATGCTACCCCTCAGGGCTCCCCTGGCACCTCCCCTTGCCCACCTAAGAGTTCTGTGCTGGCTTCCCTGCCCTGGTGGTCCCACCCATACAGCTCGATTCTTACCGTAAGTTAAAACTTTTCTCTGGTACGGTGCCAGTGCCTCCAGGGGGGGATGACCTGGAGGCTTGGATGGACTATGCCACCCCTTTAGTCCAGGAATGGCAATGCTCTGAGGGGGGGGAGAAAAGGAAGAGGTTGACGAAGAGCTTGCGGGGTCCTGCTTTAGAAGCCATTAGGTTCTTCCGGGCCACCAGTCTGGAAGCCATCGCTGCAGAGTATTTCTCTGCTTTAGAAGGGGTTTTTGGGAGTACCGAGACTGGTGAAGACTTATTATGGAAATTCAGGTCTGCTAAAGTGGAGGAATGAGAAACTGTCCGCTTTTCTTACTAGAGTGGAGCGGGCCTTGCAGAAGGCCTATAGAAATCACTGCTGCAGCCCTGAATCAGGTCCGGTTAGAACATGTTTTAAAATCTGCCAGATTTTCTAGTGTAATACTGCTGAAACTTAAGTTACATGATCGGCGGGCCACCCCACCTGAATATTGTCAATTAATGAGGGAAATTAGGGAGGTGGAGACTGATGAAGAGGGGTGGGAGCCATGTGTGGGGGCGGTAAACCCTATTGGGACCCCTGAGCCTAATACCCCCAAGGAGGCCGGCCTGTCCGGAGGCCTTGAGGGATCCCCAGATTTTTCAGGTACTGTGGGGATGCGAGTTATTTCCTCCGACCCCCACGTAGAGAGTGAGTTGAGGGCCGAGGTTAGGAATTTACGGGAGCTGGTGAGGGACTTGAAGCAATCTACTATGTACCCTGTCAGGTCCAGGGCCCCTGAGTTATGCAGAAACCCAAACCCCGGCCAAAGAGAGCCCTCTCACCCCTCTCAGAGCCCCCCCCAGATAAGGTGCCCACCACCAAATAGTGACCCCCGGGACCCCAAGTTCTGTTACCATTGCGGGGAAGATGGGCATTTCCAATCTGAGTGCCAGAGGCCGGAGAATTTAAGGAAGGTCAATGACTGACTGATCGCCTGACATCGCCAGGCCCAGTCTCGGGCCCCCAGAAAAAGTTTTGTGACTCAGGCCCATGCCCAGCCGACTATCAATGCTGTGGCCCCCGACTGGTCTGATGTGGTCGGGCTTTCAATGGAGACCCCGGTGTGGGTAAATGGAATTCCCACTCAAGCTGTATTGGACAGTGGCTCTCAGGTAACCATCATGTTTCAGGACTGGTACCAGGCACACTTACCTGAGGTGCCCCTGCAACCTTTGAATGGTCTACATGTGTGGGGTTTGAGCGACAAGGCCTATCCGTATTTGGGATACATCCAAGTCTGGTTATCTTTCTCTGCAACTGTGGCTAGAATGGATGAGCAGGTGGAAACCCTAGTTTTAGTTTGCCCCCCTACTGGACTGTATGATGGGGTGCCTTTGTTGATTGGGACGAATGCGCATATGTTCGGACGATTGGCCAATTGTTCAGAAAACAAGCATTCCAGACGGGCGAGCTTTAAGCATACTGCTGTGATTCAAAGGCTAGTGCCACTCAGAAGAAGGTTAGTCCAGAGGAACCCAAAGGCCCGGTGGTGTGGTGGAAAAGGATCCGGCCCCGTGATATTTGCCCCTAATGTCCGATGTGTCCTGTATGGAGAAGTAACGACTGAAAACTGATGTTAGGAATAAGTTGTTGATGTTGGATGCGCCTGTGGAGGGAAGATTACCTGAGGGACTGTTGGTCAAACCCAGCATCTTGCCGGCTAGAGCTCATGCTTATGTTAAGAAGGTGATGGTTCAAGTGCATAATGTGTCCGACAGAGAGATTCGAATAAGAAGAGGGTGCATCTTGGCAAGCGTACATTGTGCAGATACTGCAGTACTGCCAAACAGAAAGGGTTCCAGGACAGATGATAGAGTTACTCCTGATTTGTTTGACTTCGGTGACTCCCACTGCCAGCTGAATGGAAACAAAGGGTCAGTGAGAGGCTTGCCAAGAGAGACCAGGTTTTCTCCCTGAAAGAGTGGGATCTGGGATGTGTACCAAAGGGGCTGAGCATCGATTCGGGTTGCATACTTAAAGGCCTTTCCGAGAGATCCCGCGCTTAGCCTCGCTAATATAGATGATGTAAGGCGGCATCTGCAAGAGATGTTGGCTGCTGGTGTAATAATAGAGTCCAGAAGCCTATGCCTCCCCATAGTAGTAGTAAGGGAAAAGAATGGGGCAGTTCGATGTGTGTAGACTATCGCACTTTGAATCGGTGGACCATTCCGGATCAGTATACCATGCCACGATGGATGCATTGGATTGTTTAAATGGTAGCAAGTGGTTCTCTGTGTTGGATCTTCGCAGTGGATATTACCAGATCCCGATGGCCCCAGACGACCGGGAGAAGACTGCATTCATTTGCCCCCTAGGCCTCTATGAGTTTGTTCGGATGCCTCAAGGGATTTCGGGTGCCCCAGCCACTTTTCAGCGCTTGATGGAATGGATTGTGGGGGACATGAATCTACTCGAGCGTCTGGTCTATTTAGATGACGTCATAGTGTTTGGCCGATCATTGGAAGAACACGAGCAACGATTATTCAAGGTCTTGGATCGGTTGGAGGATTTCGGCCTCAAGCTGTCTATCGACAAGTGTCAATTCTTCCAGACTTCTGTGAAATAGTGGGCCTAGTGCCCACTGAAGTCATAGAGACGGCCCTAGCAAAGTGGAGGCTTTGACCACTTAGCCTCAGCCCAGGAATTTGACAGAGCTGCAACGATTCCTGGGGTTTTGTGGATACTATAGGCGGTTTGTTAAGGACTATTCTCGAGTGATTCGCCCCCTCCTCAACCTCACTCAGGGGTATCCGCCTACGCACAAAAAGTATAAAAAGGTTGTGCACTCTGAGACAGAAAAGAAGTACTGTATTTCCGGCTGAATGATGTGTTTGGGGATCGTTGGACTGCTGAGTAGGAGGAAGCCTTTTATGACATCATATATCAACTTACCCATGCCCCAGTGTTGGCCTATGCTGACCCGGCCAAGCCGTACATTCTTCATACTGATGCCAGTCTACAAGGATTGGGGGCTGTGTTACACCAGGAGCACTCAAATGGTCTGAGACCTGTAGCATTTGCCAGCAGAAGCCTGACTCCTTCAGAAAAAAATTATCCAATGCACAAACTAGAGTTCCTGGCTCTGAAGTGGGCCATTGTTGATCAGTTTCATGCCTATTTGTATGGTGCCAAGATATTGGTGAAGACTGATAACAATCCTCTGACTTATGTACAGACCTCTGCCAAGTTGGATACCACTGGCCATAGGTGGCTCTCTGCCTTGGCCACCTACGACTATGCTATTGAGTACAGGGCAGGCCTAAACCATATGGATGTGGATGCTCTCTCTCTCGGAGGCCTATGCCACAAACTGATTGGGTCAGGTTGTCCGAACCTGACATAAGAGCCCTCTGCCAGAAATTTGACAAAGAGGAACAGGTGTCTCCTGACGGGGTGGACTGTATGGTGGATTGTTTGGGACCATCCGAAAATTGCATACCTGCTGCCTACTGTCTTTTCTCTGCATTAGACACTAGCTCACTGCCCCAATTCAACAATGATAGTCTCCAACAGGCTCAATCCTGTGATCTTATGATAAAAATGGCTGTGGAGGCTTTGCAGGCCGGGAGGGACGTGTCCAAATTACGTTCCACTGATCTAAGGACTGCCTTGTTGTATAAAGAAGGGCCCAAATTGAAGCTGATTAACCAACTACTATACAGAGAGACTGTGAATAAGGAAGGCCGGGTAGACAAACAACAACTGGTGCTGCCCTCAGCTTTTAGAGAACTGGTCTTAAGGTCACTGCATAATCAAATGGGGCATCTCGGCATAGACCGAACACTTGATCTAGTCACGGGCTCGATTTTACTGGCAAAAATGAGTAACGGATGTAGAGCAATATGTCAAGACCTGTAGCCGCTTGTTTGCAAAGGAAAGCTCTACCTGAGAGGCTGCTCCCTGGTCAACATTACCACTAGTGCCCCTATGGAACTGGTCTGTATTGATTTCTTGAGTCTAGAACCCGATCTGAAAAGTGTCAGTAACATATTGGTGGTCACTGATCATTTTACCCGGTATGCACAGGCTTTCCCGACTAAGGATCAGAAAGCAACCACGGTGGCTAAGATACTTGTTGAAAACTTTTTCGTCCACTATGGGGCCCCACAGCGGATCCATTCCAACCAGGGAAGGGATTTCGAGAGCCGTTTGATTAAAGAGATGCTGTCTTTGTGGGGGGTGCGAAAGTCAAGAACCACCCCCTACCATCCTCAGGGAGATCCTCAGCCTGAAAGGTTTAACCGTACATTGCTTGACATGTTGGGCACATTGCAACCAAAAGACAAACCGAGATGGAGCCAGCAGATTAGCACCCTAGTTCACGCTTATAATTGTACAAAAAGTGACACCACAGGATTTTCCCCGTACCAACTGATGTTTGGGAGAGAGGCTAGACTGCCAGTTGATGTGTGTTTTGGGGTTTCCCCTGATGAGGTGCAAGCAGAGAACCATCTACAGTATGTACAGAAATTAAAGGCCCAATTGAACCATGGCTACCAACTGGCCCAGACCATGGCGGCTAAGCAAAACCTGGCCAACAAGGAAAGATACAATAAGAAAGTAAAAACAATGGAGCTAAAAGAAGGGGACAGAGTGTTACTGAGGAATCTGGGACTGCCTGGAAAACATAAAATTGCTGACAGATGGCATCACCTCCCCCACATTGTTGTGGGAAAATTGACAGATCTACCTGTATATAAAGTGCGGCCTGAAAACAATTCTAAAGATGTGAAAACTATACACATAAATCATCTGCTGCCAATTGGGCAAATACTGATTGAAGCTGAATCTCCAAAGGCCCCCCTCCAGGCCTAAGACTAGATCTGCTACCAGGAAAAGCACCAGACCCATTGATTCTTCAGCAGGCCAAACAAGAGGGCCTTGCCCAAAGTCTGCAGAAGAAAATGATCAATCATTGGTGTCAGAAGACGATGAAGATGATATTGAATACTATCCCTCTTATGAATTGAGTCAGTTATTTCGGGGCAATCCCCTTGTTAACTCTGGAGATGAGGTTGCGCCTTCTGGACTGTCTGAGCCCCCAGCTTTGTCTCCAGGACCCCTGTTTCCAGAGCTTGAATTGGGTAGTGGAAACGCCCAGGGGGTGGGATCCTTGAGCATGGCTGAACTGTCTGGCCTGGCTAAATTATCTGACTTTTCAGAAGAAGAGAGTGAGATGGGGGAACAAACCAGTGATATGCCAGACCCGGAAGAATATTTTGAATGCCCTGATGGTTCCTCACCTGTACCTAGACAGCCCCCAGCTGAGTCCAGTGGGGTGGGTCCTGGGGTAGAAGGTCAGGCCCCCAATAGTACTATGAGCACTGGGCCCTTTTCCCCTATAGAGATTCCCATTGCTAATGTCAACGAAACTGAATTGGAACCAGGGCCTGTTTCAGGGTCTCTCAAGACCACTAGGCGCTCTAGCCGGGAAGTACGGCCGGTAATAAAGTTGAGTTATTAGTCTCTGGGTCAGCCAGTGGACTTGCCCTTAAATGTGGTCCACAAAGGGGTGTATGTGTCCCCGAGTTCCTTGCCTAAGCTAGCCTTGGGGGATGACTCCAGACTGTTAGTATTACCCTTCGAGTGCAGTGCCCCTGCTTTAGGTAACCCACCCGTAACTGAAAGGGAGGGGTTCCCCCAGTCCCGGTGTCATGAGCAGGAACTAATGACCTGAGTTAAAAAAGGGAACAAGAGTTTGTGTGTGTGTATAATGTTGTATAAACCATAGTACATTGTGAATGTAATATTCATGCAGGTAATGCAAAGTGTGATATAATGTTAACTAAGATATTTGCCTTAGAGTAATTCAAGGGTAACTACTTGACACGGACGCCAAGTTTTTCCAGGTCAGGGAGGGTGTAACCCCCTTGCAAATGGGGGTTCCTGAAAGCTTTCTCGGATCTCGTTTCCATGCTCCATGCCTGGTTGGTGATCAGCATAAAAGCCGTTTAAATTGGTAGCAGTGGGCGCTTTTAAAAGCCTCTGTATGCTGTCTCTTTGAGGGCTGCCTGTTGCAGTCATAATTAACTGAAAAGGAGAGGGCTGTGTGGATGTATGCCCGAGTCCCGCCTGGGACACGGAAAGGTAGCTCCTTTTTTTTGTCATCGCTAGTGGTGCAGAGAGAGCTCTACTGAGGATGTGATTTTTGCTGGAAATAACGTGAAATAATAATAATAATGTAGTTGTTCTAACCTGCCTTCCTTTGCAGTAAAGACTGTTTTGATTGTCTCCTCCATTTTGGTCCATAACTGCTGAATTGGACCAATCAGTACCTCAGGACCCTACAGAGTCGGCTGACCAATGGGGAAACTACTTGCCCTTTGAGAGAGGCATTATGGGCTATGGTGCTTTTTCGTACCACTGAGAGCAGGAGGAAGTGACTGGCATGTTCAGCCAGCCAATGGGAAGGGGTAGCGCCTGAATGCTAAGGAGAGCCCCAGGCTGAGAAGGGGTAGTTGCGTAGTGCCTGAAGTGAAGGAAGGAGCTGTGTGCTTCTGCGCTTGCAGAGAGTTCTCGTGGGAAGCACGTGAAGGCCTGAGGGGCCGTTTTTTGCCTTTTTGAGCGAGTCAGATTAAATCCGCCGGCGTGCGGTCGGAGGAGGCTGGTGCCAGCCCAGCTACCTACCAGGCTGAACCTGAGAGGACTGGAGAGAATTGTTAAATCACGCTCGGTCCGCCTGTGATGTTGAAGCTGCTGTTTGCTGCCCGAGTTCTTCTGCAAGTTCGTGAAAGCCTGAAAGCAGCTGCCTGGTATGGTACCCCTCTGTTGTTTACCATATAAATGTGTAAGGAGGCTGGTGAAATTCAGACTCAGCCCTGACAGTGTTGAAGGATGCATTACTTGCTAGAGTTGTGAGTACTGAATCAGGGTAGCTCCCTGCCAAGTGTGCAAACAGTGGTTTCCAGTTGTATTATTATACTGCTGACTGCCTCGTTAAACTTTCTTCCTATTCTGACTTGCTCAGGATTATAACGGTTATCTGTGTTAAGGGCCCCAACCAGCTGCCACGTTTGAACTAGCCGTTAGGGCTTGGGTACCCAGGGACAGCAAATCTTAGGGTTAGGTCTATGCACAGAGCCCTAGGTAGATAATTATAGTATAAGCCAATTAACTTGATTTTCCCCCCTTTCCTTGTTATCTGCCCCCTTTAATAAATCAGATTATTGTGTTGCAACTACATCCTGGCTGGTTTGTGCATCCCAGGTGAACTGCTACATAGTGACTGTGATATAACTGTACCTTACTTTACAGGGGGTCCCCGGAGTGAGCTGAGAGATACTACCCGGGGGGGGTAAGTGTACTGGTGAAAAGAATTGTTGGTACCTGGTGTGAGCCACTAGTGGGACAAAAACGGGGTTGCTGTAACCCAGAGGGCTGTAACTGAGGCAGTCTCAACAATATTAAACCCAACCTCTTGGTGGAGGCACCCATCAACGGATCTGGGCCCCTCACCCTGTCTCAGTGGAGGCAGGCAGGGGTAGTAGCCCTAAGGGTAGCGCCCGCTGGGGGTTACACAAGGGGGTCTGTGTTAGGTTTGAATTTTGAAAGTACACATATACTAGTCACTTGTTACAGAATTGCAGATATATTATGTTTAAGATAGTATGAGTTTGACTATTCACGAGTAACATGGACCTATTGTAACCACAGTTTAAGAAAAATTTATCTGAACAGTACACTGTGTACAGTTTGATTGACACCACTGTGTGAAACAGCTGGTGAATGCTTAAGTTACAGTAGGACATGTTGTCTTCTAACCTATTTTTTACTTAACACATATTTATTTTCATATTTATAAGACTTTTAATATTATTTACTATGTATTGCTTAAAGAGTTACTGATGCCTCAATGAAAACTTTGAAAAACATAATAATTAGGTAAAATTCTGCTTGTATTCCATATATATTCTAGATTTCCCCTCCCCATTATTTATTACTGAGAAAATGTGCATGAATACATGATTTTTATCTTTTGCAGTTACTTTAAAGTTAATCTGCCTCTATAGCTTACTAGCTACTTCAAGTCATAATGTTCTGTTGTGACATCACAATCTATTGCCATGAGAGTAACTGTGATGTCACAAGCAGTGCATTGTGACCTTAGGTAGAGAGACAGCAATAGAAATAGATGAACTCTTCAGGAACAAAAAGCCTGTTTTAATACAAATGACCTCAGCAACAAATAACGGGGAGGAGGAGGAATAAAGAACTAATGTGAAATACAAGTTAAACTTTATCTAAATATTATGTTTTGTTAAAGTTCTCTTGAAGGTCTCAGCTGCTCTTTAAGCTTATTATGTTGATGGCATGCAGCGCAAGAAATGTATTGGGACAGCTTGCTGAGAAGCAGGCTGTGGAGGCGGGGCACTGTTGTGGCCAATGCCCCCACAGCCTGCAAAAGCTTGAACACTTCCACCAATGCCGTTGCAAGCTGCTGGTGAAAGCAGTTTGGAACGTTGACACCAAGTTCTGAGAATTTCGCCGTTGCAATCAGGGGTGTCTCATCATTGCAGCATCAGCCATCCGCTGCAATGAGGGAGTGACCTGTCATTGCAGGGTGGGATGTAAAACCCCTGATATTATTTGTGAATATGGCAGCAGCTTGCCGCCGTGTTCACAAACAATATAACCCCCCCACCATGTTACTTGCCAATGGGGGGCCCTAATCCACGTCGACTTTGGTGGCCCCGTGTTTCTGTTGTTGCCGATGGGGGAGCCCACTCCCCATTGGCATTCTATAACCCCTTTTGTTTCTGCCGATAGATTGCCCAATCCCAGTCGGCATAATAATCCACCTTGTTTGCTGACAGGGGTGCCCAATCCCCCGGTGGTTACTGCTGGCCCCCCAAACAAAAGCCTCTGCTGGCATGCTGGGAGCCCACCCCAGCGTGCCAGATGCCCCAGTGAAGAAAAACGGTCCCATAACGTCTTTTTTTTCCTGAAAAATAGGAAACTGTCCCTCGGTGCTCGCCCTGCCCCCCACCCACAACCCGCACCCACCCACTGTGCACCCTGCCTCCCCACATCCCCCTCACCCCATACTTACCTATGGAGCTCGGCGCGACGATCTTCGGTGGACCGAGAACATGTCTGCACTCTTCAAAGCCGACCGCAAACTGAGGAAATGCCAGTAAGCTGTATAATGTATTAAACTGGGTTTTTTCAACTTTAGTGCATATCTCGGGCATTTTGGGGAATTTTTCACCAAATTTCAACATGGGGATTTTGGGACCACTCCTCATGAATGCTTGAACTGTCATGGCATTAATCGGCCTCGAAAGGTGATTTCGCGGTCACTGTGTGGAATGACCTTTGAGGGCCAATTAATGAAACGACAGTGCCAGTGTTCATGAGGTGGGCTCTCAAAAAGCCTATGTTGCAAATTTGGTGAAAAAAATCCAACAAATGACTGTTTTACGAGCGTGCGCTGCACAGTTGCTACGCACGCTTGTAACTTCATGAATTTGCAATATTTTCAAGCCAGATTTTCAACATTGGCATTTTGTCAAACCTCCTTGTGAACAGTATAGCTGTCATTGTTCACATCCTGGCAGAAATGTGTCTTTGCACTTCTGGTGCAGAATAGCGCGGTCGCTGTTGGAAATCAGTGTTCGGGACAGATTAAGAAAATGACAGTGGCACTGTTCATGAGTAGAGGTCCTGAAATGGCTATGTTGAAAATTTGGTAACAATACTCCGTAAAATGACTGTGTTACGAACGTGACATTGCGCAGTTTGCACGCATGCTCATAACTTCGCGAATTTATAATATTTTCACTCCAGATTTCCAACATTGCCATTTTCCCACATCTACTTATGAACAGTACAGCTGTCATTTTTCCCATCCTGGCCAAAATGTGTTTTCGCACTTCTGGCGCAGAATAGAGCGGTCGCTGTGGGAAATCACTGTCGGAGACAGATTAAGAAAATGCAAGTGATACTTTTCATGAGCAGAGGTCATATAATGCCTGTGTTGATAATTTGGAGATCATAGCCCATCAAATGACTGTGTTACAAGTGTGCGTTGCACACTTTCCACGCACCCTTGTAACTTCACAGATTTGTAATATTGTCATGCCAGATTTTTACCAGTGGAATTTTTTACACCTCCTTATGAGCAGTACAGCTGTCATTTTTCACATCCTGACTGAAATGTGTTGTCACAGTTCTGGCGCACAATAACGCGGTCGCTGTGGGAAATCATTGTTCGCGACAGAGTAAGAAAATGACAGTGGCACTGTTCATGAGCAGAGGTCCTAAAATGCCTATTTTGAAAATTTGGTGATGAAACTCCATAACGTGACTCTGTTACAAGTGTGCATTGAACTGTTTCCACACATCCTTGTAACTTTGCAATTTTGTAGTATTTTCTCGCCACATTTTCAACAGTGACATTTTTCCACACCTCCTTATGAACAGTACAGCTGCCATTTTTCACATCCTGGCTAAAATATGTTTTTGCACTCCTGCCACAGAATAGCATGGTCGCTGTGGGAAATCACTGTTTGGGACACATTAAGATCGAATGAGTGGGGGGGGGAGTGACCGAGCTCAACTGAGCTCTGTCGGGACTGCTGCAGATTTGTCTGTGGGCAGAGAAAGGGCCCAATGCAAGAGCCCAGTACAAAAGGGCAGCCTGCAGCACTGGGAGAAACAGAACGAGAGAGCGAAGGATGGAGGGGAGGAAGCGACCCACCGGAGCGCTTGTCAGGACAATAAGGCGGATTTCTTTTGTAAGAAAAGGCAACAATGGCAGGGGCCCAGTACAAAAGGGCCAAACTGCAGCGTGGGAGAAACAGTATGAGCGAGGAGACAGGGGGACTGAGTGAGCTCAATGGAGCTCTATCAGGACTGCTGTGGATTTCTTTGTGGGCAGAAAAAGGCACCAGTGCAGGCAGGAGTCCCATACAAAAGGGCCGCTTGCAACACCAGGACAAACAGAATGAGCACGTGACAGAGGGAGACTCAGCAACCTCAATGGAGCTCTGTCGGGACAGCTGCAGATTTGTTTGTGGACAGACAAATGCGCCAACGCAGCCAGGAGCCCCATACACAAGTGCAGCCTGCAGCACCAAGAGAAACAGAATGAGTGAATAACAGAGCAGTAGTGAGCAAGCTCAACGGAGCTCTATTGAGACAGCTGTGGATTTCTTTGTGGGCAGAAAATGCAGCAACGCAGGCAGGAGACCAGTACAACAGGCCAGCTTGCAGCATGGGCCAAAACAGCATGAGTGAGTGAGAGAGCTCAATGGAGCTGTGTCGGGACTGCAACAGATTTCTTTCTGGCCAGAATAAGCCTCCAATGCAGGCAGCAGCCCAAAACAAAAGGGCAGCCTGCAGCGGCAGGAGACACAGACTGAGTGAGGGAGGGGGAGTGAGTGAGCTCAATGGAGCTCTGTTGGAACTGCTGCAAATTTGTTTGTGGGCAGAAAAAGGCAGCAATGCATGCAGGGGCCCAGTACAACAGGGCAGCCTGCAGCACCGCGGAAACTAGAATGAGCGAGTGAGAGAGGGGGACTGAGCGAGCTCAATGGAGCTCTATTGTAACTGCAGCACATTTCTTTGTGGGCTGAAGAAGGCAGCAATGCAGGCAGGAGCCCAATAGAAAAGGGCAGCCTGCAGTGCCAGCAGAAATGGACTGAGCGAGTGACAGAAGGGGAGTGAGTGAGCTTAATGGAGCTTTGTCAGGACTGCTGCAGATTTCTCTGTGGGCAGAAAAAGATGCCAACAGAGCCAGGAGCCCAGTACAAAAGGGCAGCCTGCAGCACCACGAGAAATAGAATGAGTGAGTGACATGGGGAGTGAGCGACCTCAACGGAGCTCTGTCGGGACAGCTGTGGATTTCTTTGGGGGCAGAAAAAGGTGCAAATGCAGGCAGGAGCCCAGTACAAAAGGGCAGCCTGCAGCTCTGGGGAAAAACTCAATGAGCGAGTGAGAGAGGGGGAGTGAGCGAGCTCAATGGAGCTCTATTGTGACTGCTGCGGATTTCTTTGTTGGCAGAAAAAGGCAGCAATGCAGGCAGGAGCACAGTACAAAAGGCCAGCCTGCAGTGCTGGCAGAAATGGAATGAGTGAGTGAGAGAGAGGGAGTCAGTAGGCTCAACAGACCTGTGTTGGGAATGCCACCAACAGAGGCAGGAACCCAGTACAAAAGGGCAGCCTGCAGCACCAGGAGAAACAGAATGAGTGAGTGAGAGAAGGGGAGTGAGCCACCTCAACGGAGCTCTGTTAGGACAGCTGTGGATTTCTTAGTGGTCAGAACAAGGTGCCAATGCAGGCAGGAGCCCAGTACAAAAGAGCATCCTGAAGCACCGGGAGAAACAGACTGAGCAAGTGACACAGGGGCAGTGAGTGAGCTCAACAGACCAATGCAATCAACATTCAGCATTGACAAATGCTTGTTTTTCCTTGTGTTTTTAATCATTGTCATTTACTAATGCTAGTGCAGAATCACACAGAGAGGGTTTTTAAAATGGAGCTTCAGTTGGTTTATAGCTTGTGTCAGGGAGTGAACTTTCAAGTCAGTGAAATTTGACCTTGGGATAGCTTTCTTTTGATGGAACTAATCCTGTCTTGTTGAAGTAATTTGCAATGCTGAGGCTGTTTAGAAGTAAAATAGGAGTTATGCTAAACAAATGTAAATATCTCTAAAAGTATACAACCTACAGATAATAAACCTTATGAAAGTTGTTCAGGACAATTAGACCTTTCAAATGAGCCCATTCAGTAAGCTGCACAAATTATATTTTTTAAACCAAGGCCATCTGATTACCTCCATTTTCATTTTTTATAGGAGTTATGCCAAATAAATATACAGTAAATGTCTCTAAAAGTATATAAGTTATTCATAAGACATCATATGAAAGTTGTTCAGGACAAAACAACCTTTCAAATGAGCCTATCCATTAAGCTGCACTAATTATATTTTTTAAACTATGGCCATCTGATTACTGGAATTTTCATTTTTCATCACAATTTTCACCTTTTGGATGGCTATATTTAAAAAAATCTAATAAATTCAGTTTAGTGACTACCCTAATTTGAAAGGTCATTTTGTCCTGAACAACTTTCATGTTGGCTATATATTGGTAACTTGTATACTTTCTGAGATATTTACATTTGTTTGGCATGACCCCTACTGTGTTCACTCAGAGAGGAAAACAACGAGATTGTTTGGAAGACCATATTTTACAAAATGCAAAGAGTTCAGATTAGTGACTACCCTCATGAGAAAGGTCTTTTTGCCCTGAACAACTTCCACACTGGTTGTTTTTGTGCACCTTGAATAGTTTTAAAGATATTTAGATTTGTTGGGAAGGTGTGCACATTTTCTCTCAGAGAAAAGCAGCTTGGAGTTCTGTGTCCGTCATTCTAATTAAACAGAAAGAAGGGAGTGTTTCTTTAACTGCCATGGAGATTTGCAGAATGGAAGGATATACTGAAAACTCCTAAAAGATGTGTTCCATGGAAACACCTTTTTTCAAGTGAAAATAGGATGGCTGTATGCTCCACCCACAGCCATAAAAATAAATAAAATTGGGTGAAAAAAGGGAGGGAGAGAGAGACTGAGGACCGGTTGGCCACGTACTAAGTGTGTAGAGTGGCGGGGGGGGGGTGCCACATCCCAACGCCAGACTGCACGCTTCAGAAAAAGTAAAGTGTAAGGCAGCTGCCAAGTTCCACTTCCAACAAGTTTTTTTTTTGCAGTTGTTACTTGTTTTACTTAACTAACTAGTAAAACAGGAGACTGTGTGTGTGTGTGTGTGTGTGTGGTGAGGAGTGGGAGACTGCAATGCTTTGTAGACCAAGTGCTCAGTGAGCAAAGCTCAATGCACCAGTCCACAAGAACAGTCACAAAACATCTGGCTATAGCCTAGGGGGAGAGCTGTGACAGGTTATCCAGCAGACCTGGGTTTGATTCCTATTTCCCACAACCTCCACTGCCATACTATGAGACTCTGAGCAAGTCACTTAAATGACAACCCCTGAAAACAGGCACTTGTGCATAGTGGGCCTTACCTGGTTAACCAAGAATTAAAAAAAAGAGATACACAGACCTGGTAAAGGGCAAGCTTTTGTGACTTGTGTCATGTGTGAAACCTTGTGTAACCTGTGTCTGCAGTGTCACCAGCCATTTCCCATACAAGCAGGAGTCAGGACAGGACCTTTTTTTGTAAGAGTAGTCCTGTAAAATATTAAATTGTGGAAGCAGAGCCAGTAAAGGCTTGCATCATGTGTGAAACCTTTTTGAAGGGAGGGTCAGCCTCGCAGTTAAGTAGCCTCTGTCTTTGGTGTCACTCCATTTTCCATTCAAGCAGGAGTCAGGATAGTACCATTTTTTTGTGTAGTCCTGTGGAAGCAGAGCCAGTAAAGGCGTGCATCATGTGTGAAACCTTCTGGAGGGAGGAATTTCTTAATTTCCTATATAAGCCCAAGTCCAGAGCAGAGGCCATACATTTGAACCAGCATTTATCCATGGCTTTGAGAAGTGAGAGAAAATCCCTATGCAGCCAGCTGGTTTACATGCTCCTCACTCTTCTTTTATTTAAAATAAAATAGGACACGGCAAAAGTTACATCCAATGTCAGGTATAGGGGAGACCAGTCCACCTGGGTCAGCTCAGACAAGCTAGTATCCTGGTTCAGTCTGGAAAAATTCTCAGAGTAGTTGCCTTGGGGGAAAAGGAGGGGTGTAGGCTTTCCATATACAGACTGTGAAAGAGTGATCACTGATTAAGTAAGCAGGAATACCTGAATCAAGGATTCTATCCTGTCCATTAGACAGAACTCAGTCAGGCAAAGTGTGGTAGCCACCTTTTAGTGATAATCTTGTGGTTTCAGTGAAAAGCTGTAATAAGCTTAATTTACTGATTAAGGTCCGTTGGGGTTCTGAGGCAGCTGAAGGAGTAGGACAGAGAAAAGCATGCCCACTGCCCTCAACAGACCAGGTTGGCCTCTTTACACTGATCTGGTGTGTATCTGGGAGCAGCAGCCAGGAGATTCAAAATGAGTGCCAGTGTCCTGCTGCAGCCCAATTGACTGTAGCAAACAATAGACTCTCCAGGGTCTCCAAGCACTCGACTGGTGCTCGCAAGATCCATGTGTGGAATTCCAAGAATGCTATAGGAGGGGAATAGAGAACAGTGTAATTGCTCCCCTCAGTGGTCCTTTCCAGTTAGTGTCTTTTTGTTAATCTTGTGCTTCTTCTTCAGTCAGAGGATTAACAATGCACGCCAATGTCCTGCTACAGCCTACTTCACCTCAGCATCCATGTGACCCTCTAGGGTATACAAGCACCTGAAGGATGCTACCAAGATCCATGAGTGGGGTTCTGAGGTCAGTGTAGGAGGGGAAAGAGAATGGGGTGACTGCGCCTCTTAGCTGTCCATCCTGGTCACCTTTTTTTTACTGATCTGCTGCTACTTCCAGAAGCAGTAGTTGGAGGATTCAATCAATCAATCAATCAAACTTTACTTAACCAGGCAGTTACATCATTGAGCAAGCTCATTTTCAAGATGGTCCTGGACACAGAGGACACTTTTGCTTACAGTAGATAACACTTCCTACAAAAGTAGACATCGGTACAGGCAGTTACACTACACAAACTCAGAACTTGGATGAATCAGACATGTAAAGCAACTGCAAATATAGGCATTTAGAGTGCAGCGTATACAGGTTGTAGTTATAGAGTACAAGTGAGGAGCGGGAGGAGGGACATACAGAAGGGCAGTGGGAAGAAAGTGTATCAGACATATAGTAGAGAGGGAAAATAGGGCAGCCTAATAGTATGAGGACCCCTGTGAAGCTAATTGATGAGAGGGGGAGGTGGGGGGGGAGATGGTTGCCCTAAAGGGATGCTGGCTGACACAGGAAATAGCTGGCCCAAGATTACAGAGGTTAAGGGACTCAGTTAAGTGGGTTAAGACGTTATCTGAAACAATCACACACCATTTTCAGGCCTCTATAGGGCAGCCCCTAAATATAAACTGGCTGGGCAGCAGGGAGATTTTAAGTAATTTTTGCATGTTATTCCAAATCGCTGGTAAAAAGGAGCTAATGGCAGTTGAGCCAAGACATGTCCTTGTTCATGGTAGCTTAAGGAGGAAAAAGGAGGAGTTTCTTAGTCCGTAGGCACCCTTTCAATGTTCAAACAGTTCACAGATATAGGGTGGTAGTTTGCTGGACAAAGCCTGGAATAGCCATATGAGGGCATTTATTTGCCTCCTCATGGAGAGGGACGGCCAATCTAATGCTTTATACAATGAGCAGTGATGAGTATGCAAGGGCAAGTCAAGAGCAAATCTCAATGAACAATGATAGTGTATCCAGCTTTTGGAGTGCATACTGAGGGCAATGGCTATATAGGAAGTCAGCGTAGTCAATCAGGGGAAAAAAGGTTGTTTGAACCAGCTGCTTTCTAGCTTCCAGGGTGAGTAGGCATCTTATGCGGTAGAAAATACCAAGGCGATGCCTTAGCTTTTTTGTTAACTCGCTTAGATGGACACCGAAGGTGAGTTTCTTATCCAACCAGACTCCCAGATATTTAAATGTATCCACTAGCTCTAGTGGTTCATTAAGGAAGGTAATAATCTGTGGGGTCCCAGGCATCCCCGTATTGTGGGATGGAGAGATAATCATAGCTTTTGTTTTTTTTGCATTTAACAAGAGCTTTAGAATCAGCAGGTTGTGCTGGAGGATGATAAAATCTTGCTGTAGATCCTTGTATGCAATGTCCAAGGAGGGGTTGGTCGTGTAGAGGACTGTATCATCTGCAAAGAGGTGAACATTTCCAGCAACCAGGCCAGAGCTGATGCAGTTGATGTAAAGGGCGAAGAGGATAGGTCCCAAAATGGAACTTTGCAGAACACCTCTGGTCAGTAGCTTTAGTGGGGAGAATTCCCCTTGGGCTTTAATTTACTGTTTATGATTTGTAAGGTAGCAGTGGACCCACTTTACTGCAGCAGAGGTTAGACCGATGCTACTCAGGGAATTAAGAAGTATGGAATGAGCAACCATATCAAATGTCTTGCTGAGGTCAAGGAAGAGTGCATAGATGTGCTTTTTACTGTCCAGGGCTTTTAGCCAGTCATTTGACACTTTGGCAAGAGCAGACATGGTACTGTGCTTGGGTCTGAAACCTGATTGATTGGATTGAGGATTTTCTCACGATCCAAGTACTCCCTTAACTGAGAGTTTACAATTTTTTCAAGTAGCTTGGATAAAACAGGAAGCAACGAAATAGGCCTATAGTTGTTCAAGTGAGTGGGGTCTTCTGACTCGAACAGGGGGATAATGTGTGCAGTTTTCCAACTAGGTGGCAATTCCCCTTGGAATAAGAGCTGTTAAAGAGATGGGCAATTGAAACTGCCAGATAATAAGAACCTGCTTTTAAGAAGAAGGGTTCAAGTGAATTGGCACCAGCGCTCTTTTTGGTGTCCAGCGAGAGGAGCAGGTCCTCCACCTGTTTGTAGGAGACTGGCTAGAACTTGAAGAGGGGGCAGTGGGTAGGAGGGGCTATGGTTGGTCTAGTAGTTATGCTGGTGGTGCTTGTGGTGCTCAGTGTACTAGCAGGTGACGTATCGAATGCAAGGCCTGCAGTGGCTAAATGGTTATTGAGCTGATTGAGGAACTCGGACCCATCTGTGTAGGTTCAACATATGCACCAATGTCCTATTGCAGCCTGACTGGTGACAGCAACCACGTGACCCATGGGATCTTGGAGCACTCAACTGCTCCTAGCAAGATATGTTGGCGGGTTCTGAGGCAGCTGTATTAGAGGGGTACAGAAAACAGTGTGCCTGCTCCCCTCGAGGGGCTTTCCCAGTCACTAAAACAGAATTTTTCAGCAGAAAAGGCCCAATAGGCCCATCCAAGCTGTCTCACTTTTCTCTGCCAGTTCCTTACACCATAGACACTATTTGGTCACCGGTGTCCCTGCTGCCTCCCTTTCCTCTGCTTAGTATGCCCTTGTGCCTATCCCATGCATGCTTGAAGCTCCCCACTGTCTTTGCCCCTACCACCTCTTCTAGCAGGCTGCCCAGGTGTCCAGCACACTTTTTATGAAGATGTATTTCCTCCCATCCCTCTTAAACTGTCTCCCCAGCTTCATTACATGCCCCATGTTCTGGTGCTTTTCCTCCACTCCCCACCTGTACCTTGTTCACACCAATGAGGTACTTATAGGACTCACTCATGTCCCTCTCTCTCTCTCTCTCTCTCTCTCCGCCTCCTCCAGGGAGTACATGTTGAGATCCTGCAGCCTCTCTTTGTATGCCATCCCATGCAACACCCACCCCATTTTGGTAGCTTTCCTCTGGACTGCTTCCACCATGTCAGTGTCCTTGTGAATGTGTAGTCTCCTGAATTGGACACAGTACTCTAGGTGGGATCTCATTAATGAGCAATACAGTGGCAACACCACCTCCCTTCTTCTAGTAGAAATCCCCCTCCCTATGTACACCAGCATCCTACTAGCCTTGCCCACTACCTTGTCACACTGCCCTGCCACCTTGAGATCACCAGATATTATTACCCCGAGGTCTCTTTCTTTCTTGGCTTCTGTTGGTACCTCTCCCCATCTTATACACAGTTCCAGGGTTTCCCCACCCCAGGTGCATGACTTTGTACTTTTTGGCACTGAAAACCAGCTGCCACACCCTAGACCCCTCCTCTAGTTCCTCAGATCCCTATGCATTCTCTCCACTCCTTCCTGAGTGTCCACCATGTTACAGATTTGTGTGTCATCTGTAAACATTCACACTTTGCCCTCCAATTCCCTAGTAGTGTCAATTATGAAGATATTGAAGAGGACCAGTCCCAGTACTGATCCCTGTGGCAGCTCGCTGGTCACTCTCTCATCCCCCTGAGTGTCTGCCATTTACCACCAAACTCCGTCTCCTATCCTTTCACTAGTTTGGTACCCAGCTTACTACTTTTCCACAATCCCCAGACTGCATAGTTTCTTTATTAGCCTCCTATGTGTAACAGTGTCTATGGCCGTACTGAAGTCCAGATAGGTTACATCCACTACTTGTCCCTGATCTTCCTAGTCACCCAGTCAAAGAAAGCTACAAGATTTGTTTGGCATGACCTTCCCCCTGTGAAACCGTTCAGCCTTGCCTGCAGGTGCTCCATCAGCTTCTCCGTCAGCAGGGTCTCCATTAATTTCCCCAATACTGATGTGAGACTGACTGGCCAGTAATTGCAAGCTTCCTCCCTGCTGCCACTCTTGTGCAGAGGGACAACAACAGCACTCCTCCAGTCAGATAGAACTACCCCATCTCCCATGAGGTGCAGAACAGTGTTGCCAGAGAGGCAGCTAGCAATATGCCCAGCTCTTGTAGAACCCTTAGGTGAATCCTGTAATCCCATCACCTTCTTTTCCTTTAGGGCTTCCAATCCACTTTGAAATCTGTCTTCAAAAATGGCCTTTTGTCCACTCCCCCCAAGTGTCTGCTGATATATGTTGCTGAGCCCCCCACTGTGAAGACCAAGCACTTAAAATTTGAACTTTTTCCTGATCTTCTCCACAGTCCCCCCACCCTCCAGATTCTCACTATCCCACTGTTTCCTTTCCTCTTCACATGAGGAAAATCTTATCCTCTTTTTTGACCTCCTTGGTTATCCTCTCCTCTGTTTCTGCCTTAACTACCCTCACTCTCCTTCCTGTCTCCCTTTGACTTTCCAGATATAGCTCCCTGTCCCCCTCTGTCTAGGTATCCTTGTACTTCCTAAAAGCTGTTTTTTTCCTCCCTTTTTGCCATAGCTACCTCCTTTGAGAATCTCAGTGGCCTCTTCCTCCAACTACTCTTGTTTACTTTCTTCAAATAGTATGCTGTTGCCTTTGCTATTCCCTCTTTAACCTTTTTCCATTGGGTCTTCACCGCCCCCCACGTGGTATTTAGGTTGAGGTTGGTGTGTTTATGCTGATCTGGTGCTACTACCATGAGTAGCAGCTAAAGGATTCAAAATGTGCATCTTTGTCCTGCTGCAGCCCAACTGACTGCAGCAACTATGTGACCCATTGGGGCTGCAAACGCCTGACTGACACTAGCAAGATCTGTGGAGGGGGTTCTGGGGTGTGAGTATTGCTCAGTTGATAACACATCTGCCTCTGGGCCAGTAGGCCATGGGTTTAGTCCTACACTGGGATTGGATTTATACCATTAATGCCGGTGCCTGAGTGCAGTACTAGGGGGATGCTTTCCTGTCAGGATATGCCACACTAAAGCAAGGTGCTTTCTACCCATCTCTGGTGTTGTCCTTGTGGGTGTCCAGGTAGAAGTAGAAAAAACCATGGCACTTTTCGCAAGAGTAGGGATTTTCCATGATATCCTGACCAACATTTCCATTCCCATAAAACCAGTTCATGCAATTGTCCAAGGTCGTTGTGCAAAATACACAAAAACCCAACTAATTCTGTGCCCCGCTCATCCAGCAGAGTGCTGCTGACTACCATCCTCTCTGCAACAATGTCAAAAGTGGAAAAAGGTGGCAGCTGACAGCTGCAGCATGTCAGGTAGGGAGAGGAGAGGCCTGAGCATCACTGAAGATGCTAAGCAGACAGAGTTGTTAGCCAAGTAAGCAATAAGACATGACAGGGTGTGCATTAGGTATGTAATAATACCTGATAGGGTGGGTGTTAGTGGGATATAATGGACTGCCCAGGGGTGTAATGAGGCACAACACCGCAGGCAGGGGGCCTCATAGCCCCGAAAGGTCTGTTATATCCCAATAACGCCCACCCTGTCAGGTATTATTACACTTAGAAAATGGGCATTGTAAAAAAAAGTAGTTTCATAAAAAAAAGTCAATAAAAGATTAGTTTAACATATGTTTTATAATAAAATAGTTCCTCCTTCTGTATTAGAATTATGTGTGTTTCTGTTTTTCAGCTAGGGATTTTTGTCTTACAGGAGCCTCCATAGTTTTGACTGGAGCTGGCTGTCATGGTCCCCCACCCCAACACAAACACCATCACCACCACCACCACATACACACACAGAAGCAGAGATCACGAGTCATCTTTTTTCCTTTTGAAAAAGTTGAGCGTCTTTTCTTTTTTTAAACTGGCATAATTTCTCTATGGCTTTTTTTCTGTTTGCCATCAGTGGTGACTGCAAGACAAATGGGGGAACAGCAAAAAACAAGCACTGTGAGATGCGCCTGATACTGTGCTGGCAATTTGTTTCACATAAAAAAAAAAGATTCTTACTAAAAAAAAAAAAAACAAGTATTCTGTTGATTTCACATTTCTGTTTTCTTAGCTGGAAAGGCAACCGAGAGTCCAAATGGGGAATACCGCTATGTGCCCAAGCGTGCTGTTGCAAGGAACCGCAGGTTTCAGCTTCCTGTTTTCTTCTTCTTTTTTTTCTAAATGAAGTGTAATACGAAGTGAGGCTGGATTCTGCGGATGGGGTACTGATTTGTGGAGAAAGGAAAGCTGTTTAGTTTTTCTGTTTAGTGTGGCATGTGGGCTACTGAGTGGGCTCATGGAAAAACAATTGTGTTTCTGCTGTGTTGGAGGGAGCGTTGGCTCAGTGTGGGTACAGGGATATCAGGTGCTGATTGCTGGTGCCAGGAGGAACTTGTTTTTTTAGCGGCCATTGTTAAGCAATAACAACACCAGTGCCAGGGTGTTTTAGCTAATCAGAGTGCAGCTTTTCACTTGCCCATTTTCTAAACAGTTCTAACACATGGCTAGGGACGTAGTGAGGCACAAGGCTGCAGGCTGAGTGCGTCCAGCCCACAGCCATGCATTAGAACTGTCCCTGGAGTGTCTTATTGCACTTATAAAATGGGTTTGTATATTTTACATGTGTTAAAAAAAAGAACATTTAGAAGTTTAGATACTAAAATAATAAGATGTTTAATGTATTTTGATGTATGTAATATAGTTCCTCCGCCCATGTATTTTTTTTTTTGCTTAGTAGTTTTGACCTTTTGTGGCCACCATAGCAGTAGGTGGTTGTCATGATTCCCTCGCTTTTCTCACACACACACACACACACATACACACACACACTACTAGTTTTGTGGACATTATAAAGAAAAAAAACTTTATTTTTCTTTTTAAACAGATCCACTCATGAGATGGGCGAGCAGCAGAGTGAATAGACAGACAGGAGTAAGGACATAAGCTCAGCAACAGTTCAAGCTCTAATATATTGCTTCACTGTAGTTTTAAAAAAAAATACTGCTGTTGCAAGCAGCATATCGTAGCCCACTGTGTGAGCAAGTGATGGGGCAGCCAGTCCAGAGATGACAGTGGTAGGATTAGGTGATTGACTGTGGCAGTACATTTACAAAAGAGAAAGGGAGCGAGTCGGCAAGCGTATGACTGGTGGGTCATCAAGTCATGTCAGTGGGAGAGTGAGTACGTGGGTGGGAAGAAAGACGTGAGCTCAGCAAAGGACACACCAGATCCATATAGTTCTCCTGTAAGTAATTAAAAAAAAATCCGTGTTGTTAGTGGTCACAAACGGGACTTAGCAGGCAACAAGGGTCATCGGGTAGCAGAAACAGAAACGATCACAGTGGCAGCTGCAGCAGACTGGCAATAACAAAAAAATTTAACTTGTGCTCATGTTTTTACTGCTGTGCACCCAGATTCATATGATTGTTGTGAAGTATTTGTGCTGTGGTTAGCCGTATCACTATCAGTTATGGTAATGAACCAGCTAGCGGTGAAAAAAAAATGGCGGTAATTGAAAAAAGCAACATTCCATTTATAAAAAGAAACATATAAACATAGAATTTGACAGCAGATAAGGATCATTTGGCCCACCCAGTCTGCCCATTTCCCTACCTAATGGATAAGCTGCAGATCCTAGTTAACCAGCAGCCTACTTCTTTCTACCCCAACCCCCTAGAATTGCCTTATGACTGTCCCATGCATGCTTGAATTCAACCACTGTTTTTGACTCCACAACCTCCTCCGAAGGCCATTCCATGCATCCACAACCCTCTCCGTGAAAAAATATCCTTACATTACCTCTGAGCCAACCCCTCTATCTTCAAATTGTGCCCCTTGTTCTTGCACACCTCTTTTTGAAAGATGATACCCTCTTGGACTTTGTTGATTCCTGAGGTACTTGAAAGTTTCTATCATGTCCCCTCTCCTCATTTCCTCGAGGCTATATTAAGCTCCTTTAGTCTCTCTTCACATGTCTTCCGGTGCAGACTTGGCACCATTCTAGTTGCCCTCCCTGGACAGCTTCCATCCTGTCTATGTCCTCGGAGATTGGGTCTCCAGAACTGCACGCAGTACTCCAGATGGGGTCTCACCAGCTGTCTGTACAGAGGGATAACAACTTTGTTTTCTACTGGTGATGCCTCCCCATGCATCCCAGTATCCCCCAGCCCTCCTTACTGCCCTCCTCACATTGCTTGCCCACCTTTAAGTAATCTGATATGACTACCACCAGGTCCCTTTCCATTTTGCTGTTGTTAGTATCTCACCCCCACTGTGTACTCTTTCCCTGGTTTTTGTTTCCAGGTGCATTACCTTGCACTCTTAGCATTGAATCTAAGCTGCCATACATTTGACCATTCCTCCAACCTTGACAAGTCCCTTCTCATCCTTTCCACCCCACTCAGGCATCAACTCTGTTGCAGATCTTTGTGTCATCTGCAAAGAGACATACTTTTCCTTCCAGTCCCTCTGCAATGTCGCTAAGCAAGACATTGAAGAGGGACCAGTCCTAATACTGAATCCTGCGGTACCCCACTAGTAACCCCCCTTTCTTCAGAGTGGACTCCATTTACTATTACCCTCTGTGTTCTATTCTCCAGCCAATTCTTACCCAGGCTATCATCTTGGGACCCACTCCCAGGCTGGCTAACTTGTATATTAATCTTTGTGTGGGACTGTGTCAAATGCCTTGTTAAAGTCTAGGTAGGCCATGTCCACAGCCCTCCCTGATCTACTACTTTGGTCACCTAGTCAAAGAAATCTATTAGATTCTGCTGGCATGATCTTCCGGCTGGAATCCATGCTGCCTTGGGTCCTGTGCCCCTCTGGCCTCTAGGTACTGGACAATTCTTTCCTTCAGAAGTGATTCCATAATTTTCCCTATCACTGAGGTTAAACTAACAGGTCTGTAGTTTCCTTCTTCTGCCTGTTCCCACTTTTGTGAAGGGAATCACATCTGCCTCCTCCAGTCCTTAGGTACCACCCCATCCTCCCATGATTTGTTAAAGAGGGTAGTCAGTGGTGTCACTAGTTTCTACCCTTAGTTCTTTAGAATTCTGGGATGAATCCCATCAGGCCTCATTGCTTTGTCCACCTTCCGTTTTAAGAGTTCTTCAGAACCCTTTCTTCTGTAAATGGGCTGGTATCAACTTCTGTATCCAGAGTGTTTCTATTGTTTGTTTTAGGTACCTCCTCTTCATTTGTAAATACTGAGCAAAAATATTTGTTTAGTATCTCCGCCTTTTAACCGTCACCCTCTGCCCACCCCCCCCTTTATTAAGCCTCACTATCCCTCCCTTGGTCTTCCTTCGCTCCCTGATGTACCTAAAAAAGGTTTTATCCCCCTTCTTAACTGAGTTGGCTATCTTTTCCTCGGCTCGGGCCTTTGCTGTTCTGACTGCCTTCCCAGCTTCCTTTAGCTTTATCTGATACAATTCTCTGTCCTGCTCCTTCTGTGATTCCTTGTACTTTCTGAATGCTTTCTTTTTCTCTTGAACCTTCACTGCCACCTCCTTTGAGAACCATAGCGGTTTCTTACATCATTTTGTTTTGTTTATTTGCTTCACACAAAGGCTTGTTACCTCTGTGATGGCAGTTTTTATTACTCCCCATTGTTCTTCCACCCCTCCTTCCTGCCCCTTTGCTTGTGCATTCCTTAGGCACTCACCCATTTTGGCAAAGTCAGCCCTCCTGAAGTCCAGTACTTTTGCCTTTGTATGGCTTGACTCTATTGCTGTGTTTATTGTGAACCATACTGTTAGATGGTCACTAGTTCCCAGATGGCTACCCACTTCTACATCTGTGATCCTCTCTCCATCTCCATTTGAGAGAACCAGGTCTAAGATTGCTCCCTCAGGAGTGGGTTCCAATACTAGTTGTCTCAAGGCATGCCCCTGTAGGGCATCTAGAATAACCCACTCTTAGAAGTGGTTGCTGCAACTGCACTCCAGTTAACATCTGGCATATTCAGATCACCCATCAGCAATAGCTCCCCTTTTCTGCCATTCTAAGTATACTTTCTATCATTTCCTTGTCTGTTTCCTCCCCCTGAGAGGGGGGGCTGTATACAACCCCTGTGCGGATTGTGGTGCCATTGCCTGTCTCCAAATTGACCCACAGTGCTTCTTCTCCACCCTATGCTCCCCAAGAATGTTGCTTTGATTCCTTCCCTTATGTAGAGAGCTACTCCTCCTCCTCCTCTTTAACCCTCCCTGTCCCTCCTGTAGATAGTGTATCCTGGTATGTTTACATCCCAGTCATGGTTCTGTGTGTACCATGTTTCTGTGACTGCCATGATATCCAGATGTTCCTCCTTCATCAAGGCCACTAATTCAGGAAGCTTGTTACCCAGACTACAGGCATTGGTACTCAGTGCTCTCCATTTTTTGATGGCTTTACCTTCTATAGCATCATCCCCCACTGACCTTTCTACCTTGGTCTTTTTCTCATTTAGTACTCTGTTTTGTAGGGGGAGGCTGGGATTTTCCTGCTGCTTATCAGTGCCTCCCCCCTTGACTAGTTTAAAAGCTTGCCAATGAAGCATTTAAAACCGATTGCCCAAAAGACTTGTTCCTTCCTGGACAGATGCAGACCATCCTGCCAGTATAGGCTGGTGTCCCTCCAGGTAGAACCCCAGTCCCCAATGAAGCCAAACCCCTGTGCACCACACCATTTTTTCAACCATTTATTAAACTGCATGGTGCAAAGTACCCTCACCTCACCCATGCCACTAACAGGCAGCACCTCTGTGAAGGATACTGTATGTGCTACTTGTCTTAGGCCCCTGCCCAACTCTACAAAGTCCTTCTTCACTGCTCTAATCTCATGATGAGCCAAGTCATTTATCCCTAGGTGGACAATGATGTCCAGCTCAGACTCCCGTGCAACTGTTCTCATGATCCTAAGGATGCGCTTCCTGTCCCTCCAAGCCATGGCACCAGGCAGGCACCTTACTTCAGTTTTCCCTGCTCCCCCCAGTTCTATACCCCTAATAATTGAGTCCCCCACCAGGAGCTGCTTTTCCCTGTGGTGTCCTCTGCCTCCTTCCCGAGGGCCTCCCTTGTGACAGTTGTCTGCAACCTCCTTAGTCTCCTCTGTGGGTGTGTCCATAGGGGAACTATGCTCCCAAGAATGGTGTATGGATTGTGGAGTGGAACAACTGACTGGTGTGCCTCTGTTCCACCACCCTACCTCCTGAGCCCACTGTGGTCCAACTGCTGTGCTTTCTTCGCAACCTCTGAGGTAGTGGTGGTGGCTCTGGTGCTTCCTGGATGGGGGAGGTTCCCTTACTACTGTCCAGTGCTGCCTGAAGATGGGCAACTTCCTCCCTCAGGACAGAGAGTTGTCTGCAAACAGGGCAGCATCTCAGCCTCCAGAAAGACTCCCGGAAGACTGCTGCCCCACAGCCATTACATTGCACTACTCCCCACATGTCTGTCTACCTTCTTGTTTATTTTTTTTGTTTGTTTGTTTTGATTGGTGTGTATGTGTGTGTGTGATTGGTTTGTTATATAGAAATATATATATTATATAATGTGTATGCTTATATTGTCAGTGCAGTGTGCTAGAGAGGATACAACAGTGATATGCCCTTGCCCTCTTGAGGAAATGATGTCAGAACCCCAGGTTTAATGGAACTATTTCCAGGGGTGGGTGGGGTGAGGGTGGGAGGGTTTGGCCTAAACTGTGCCTCATGAAACAATCAGCTAAAAGCTCTGACCTACGGCTATGATGAGTGCCTTCCTGTCAGCAAGATGCCCTGCATGACAATTTGACAGAGAAAATACCCCACCAATCAAACAGAGAAAAATCCAAACATCCAAGTCAGACACAGGTAACCCTCCCCAGCCCCAAAACAGCCTGGTGACTTGTGCTGTGAAAGCAGTCAGCCCCAAAACATGTCAGCTGTGCACAAGGACAGACACAGTAAACAGTATTCAGTTCCTCTGGGTTTAAACTCTTCCTGCACTGAAAATCTTAACAATTGTAACAAAAGTAAAGCAAGGTCCACCTCCTCTGTTGATTGAAAGACTGCCTTTTCTGATAATTCTAAGTTCTTTATTTCACCTTAAGTTAGAAGTAGCTCCACCTGAAGAATATTAACTTTCCTAAGGAATCTGCTACAAACCAAAGACAATTGTAAATTGTAAGGTTCACCTCCCTCTGTTGTGAGCACAACTCGCTTTCTTGCAAATCCTAAGTCCAATGTTGCAGCTTCCAGCCAGAGGTAGCTTCACATGAAGAATATTAGGTTTTCTGATGAGCCTGCTAAAAAAAAACCTTGCTTATAGTACTGTTGTTATCAGGTCTGTAAGACTCTTCCAAAGCTATTGGCTGATAAGTAGCTGTGATGTAAGCACTTCCTAACACAGTCCCATAAGGTCAAACAGTGCTATCTGTTGCATGCTAGTTCACCTGAGTCACAAAAATTTGCTCCTTAATACTTAGTTTCTTACCTGTGGCTGTGGTTGCTTGAACTTGTTGCTAGCCATGCATTAGACACCTCTAATGCACAGCTAGCAATCAATCAAAATACAGGATTTTCCCAAACCATTTTATAATGTCCCATAAGGTCAAGCAGTGCTATCTGTTGCATGCTAGTTCACCTGAGTCACAGGAAAAGTGATGTTAAACAGTTGGGGAGGGCAAATTACTAAAAGGGTCAGATGCAGGTGGCATGCATGATTTGTTTGTCTGCCTTATTCCATTCTAACGGCCTCACTATTTCATTTTTTAGACGATCCACCCATTTGCAGCAAAAGGTCATGATTTTTGATTAAAAAAAAAGACACAAATGCAACGGGAGCGGGTACCACAGGACTACCAGGGATTTTATATGCTGTTTGACAGGTATCAAGGTGGAAGGGGAAGAAAAACATAGACACACAGAAACATAGACTTTGACGGCCGATAAGGATCACTTGGCCCTCCCAGTCTGCCCATTTCCCTACCTATTGGATAAGATGCAGATCCCAGTTAACCAACAGCCTACTGCTTGGCAGTAGTGTTGACGGGGGGGGTCATGCACTATAGTGCACTTTGATAAGAGTAGGGTGTTAAATTGCAGTGCCTCCACAGCCATTTTTCACCTCCAGAGTCCTCTAAACTTTTGTACGATCACCACTGTATATCACTGCACCATGTATACATGAGGTTTCCCACATTTGCATGGGTACAATAGTGTATTCAGCAAGAGCACAATACCCACTGTGCACCATGCTGAGGGGCCCTTTGAATATGATCCCGGCAAGTCTTAATGTGCGATATCCAGTTAGTGCTGCACTATTCATGTTAGTTAACACCACACTAACCTTCTGAATATTGGGCAAATGTCTCTTGAAAAAGCAACAATTCAAAAGAAGGCATAAAGTCAACACATTCCTTTTCTGACCATTTATGTTTTACAGTAGGCCTGCCATATTCCAATTCAGAATGTTTAAAGCTTGCAATGTGTTTACATTTTCATTAAAAACTATCACATGAACCCCAAGATTGGGTAGTCTATCATGTTACTAGTTTTGTTGTGATGTCAAAGCATTGAATCTGTTAGATACAGTAACACTAAGTATAGTATGTTATCTGCAACTTCCTTTCTAGTTTCATTTGTATTTGTAATCAAGATAACACAGTATACTCTGGTGGTTACATTTAAATTATTCATGTCCTCTGTTGCTAACCGAACTAATCAAGCTTAATTGTTCACTGTTACTTAACATTTCACTTGCTAAATCTTTATCTGCAATACCAATATCCACCACCACTGACCATTCAGATTATCATGTCTAATAGAGCTGGGAGGGTCCCACCCACTCAGAGCACTAGCGGCAGTGTGCCCAGTCATTAAGGTGCCATGTTTGCAAGTCGCCGTCCCCTCTTTTTGTGGGAGGGGGGCTGTGCCCCTTCACCCTCCACACTCCTCCTTTCTAAATATTCTAACTCCAGGGGGAGTGGACCTCAGGGAGGGGGTGGAAATTCCATTGTTTGGTGCCCTAATGATGGGCACACTGATGGCAGGAACTGAGCTGGGAGAACATGGTGAAGTTCTGACCCTTATTAAATAAGAACCGGAACACGGTGGAGTTCTGATTTGTTCTAATTAGTTCTGATTATTTATAAATACTTGAGAAAAATGAAATAAAATGCATAGAAGTGGCCAAAGTCAGTCATATTTAACACAGAGTCTGAAAGAAAATAATTGAATGCATTATTTGTATAAAAATGACAGTAAAACTGGTAAATAAAACAATAACTACTACTAGCTGCTTCATGGCTGGCCTGTACTGGTGGCATATCCTGCTCAGGCCCATGACATGAGTGTGCTGGTTGAGAGAGAGAGAGACAGACAGACAGATGCAAGTACTATTGTACCACAAAGCAATACCGAGCGCTGCAGGCAGCGAATATATTTTTTATTTATGCTGCTTTGTGGGTATTATTTTGATGGATGTTCCAGTCAGGGCAAACCAGGTGAAAGGAATGATCAAAATGAGTGGCAGTAAGAGCCCGCCCACCCTACCCATGTGAATGATGCAACTGCATCATATGTCCCGTGTACTGTGGTATGATATACTACCTGGTCCAACAGGTGGTAATGCTTTCTACAACTACTTCTACTGATCAACACACAATACATTTATTAAACAAGAAATGAAAAATGTAAACTGATCAGCACCCAGGCAGCCAGTCAGTCACATCACATTGGTCAAGTGCAGTGCAGTCATAAAATAAAGATTGCAACTGCCACCAGAAGACCTGTTGACACACAGTTTTATCCTTCCTGGTTCTACAATTGTTGCCAACCAGTGCCAGGTAATTTAAGTACATAAAAATTAAAATATAATAATCTCAGCCCAGTTACTGTAAGTGAGATGTAGTGTTGTTACAGCCAGGCTAGCATAACACACACACACACACACTAAAAAAATGAATTTACATTTTTCTTTGTGAAGTAATCGCAGCTAAATATGGGGGACATGAGAAATATATTATACAAAGAGCATTCATTTTCCATGTTCATTCAGACTTCTGCTAAGCCATCCATTGTACGAAAATTAAGACAGTAATACTACAGTACAGTCAGGTAGGTGGTAAAATAATATTTTTTAAACAGTTGCTGCGGACAAAAAAGTGACAAGTAGTAGTAGTAGTAGACGTGAGAACAAAAAGTGACAAGTAGTAGTAGAAGACAGCAGTGCCCTACCTTTCAGATCAGAATGGTACCTAGTACTACCAAGTAAGTTTGTGACGTGAAATTCAGTTGCTTGCTGTATTTGGACTCTGAACCCACTGATGTTATTATTTTTCATGTATCTGTGCTCATTGTGATCATTCAAGTAATTCTGACCTGACCGAGTCCATCCTCCTGAGTCTTGACCTGACTTGTTGCAATTAATTACTGCCTCATGTAGTAGACCCTATTCACAAATGATTTTCACCACAGGGACAAAATAAATTCCTGAAAGTGTTTTGTGGTTAGGGCCTGCTCACTTAAACTATACATTTCATTCATATTTGAAATTAAAGTGAGGAATGTTGACTTTCAGAAATGTCAAACGCTCAGCATTTTCTGGTATCAAACAGGATCGTGTGTCAGAAATGACGTTACCAGCTGAACTAAACAATCATTCTGAACAGATGCTAGTCAAAGAACAATTCATGTACTTCACTGCAATGTTTACTAAAGCAGGCCACATACTTTATTTGGATTTCCAGTATTTCAAAGGACCAGCATTCCAGCTGATATTGGGCTCTGCCAGGTACATTTCAACAATGGTCTGTGCTGAGGCTGCGTTAGCAGAAGTAGATGAAGAAGTTGTTGCAGTTATATCGTGTAAGGGACTCCAGAGACATGAAGCTGAACTAAGTGACTGTGGGACAGTGCTATGTTTGGATGGTTGTGAAGAAGAAGATCCTGCTGCAGTGGCCAAGGAGAAAGAGGGAGAAAATGCTGCAACACTAGAGGATGGGCCACCTGATGCAGTGCTGTGTCATGAAGAAGATTCTGAATGTGCTGCTGCTGCACTGTTCCATGACAGCATGCACCTCATCAATTATTTCTTGTTTGTTAATCTCGAAAGAGGTGTCATCATTACTCAATAGTTGCTTTGATTTGTATTGTGGGTCCAAGATTGTTGCTTTAATGTAATACTCAGAATGAAGCATTTTACATAGTTTGCCATCTTCATCAACTTTTTTGATCATGCATCTCATTAGATCTTGTTGTATTCTGGGGGGTGGGCAAACTGTATGTGTCAGCAGCACCACTGGCAGCCGGTGTGATAGAACAGTTTTGGTTCTCTAACTTTCCAGAATCAGATTCAATCTGAATTTTAAAATTTTTATTAGGGGTATCACCTGGCTCAGAGTTGCTGTGTTTGCACTTACCTCTCTGGTGATTTCCTCAAATGAATGGAGGAGTGAAATTAGAAACTCCAGCATGGCCCACTGTGGTGGAGTAATATAGATGTCTGCATCATCAATTTTATTTCCCAAAGTGTATTGTCTGACAGCTTCCATTTGTTCCAGCAGCCTTTGGAACATAAGAATGGTGGAATTCCATCGAGTAGAAATGTCTTGGATCAGTCTGTGCTAAGGCAAACTGTGCTCCTGCTGTAATTTTTCAAACAAGTGGCAGGCTTTGCTTGAGTGACTGAAGTGAGTGCATATTCTTTTAGCAGTGTGAACAAGAGCCTTAATGTCCCTGTCCTCATCAAGAAAACTGTGAACTATTAAATTTAAGCAATGTGCAAAGCAGCACATGTGAAAAAGAGCCCCCCTCCTCCAAGGCCTTCCTGACATTGGCCCCATTATCTGCAACTATAAAGCCAACTGACAGTCCCTGTGAAGTGAGACATTGCTGTATTGGTTTTTGAAGCTCTTCATTGAGGTTGTATGAGGTATGTTCTAAATGGAAAATAAAACATTTTTAGAACAGCAAACTGCATTCCACTATCCCCACAAGAATTATCAAAACATGCCCAATGTGCAGTGGTAGACATGAAAGATTCAGGCTGGCAGCTTGTCCAGATATCTGTTGAGAGATGCACCACCCTCCCAACAGCACCGCACAAAACTCATCTCAATGTTTTACATACAACATTGTAGAGAAATCCCTGTTGAGGAGAAGTATTTTCTCGATGGTATACTATTTTGAGTTTCGAGGTACTCAAGCAGCAGCCTAAATACTACATGTTCAACCATGTTATATGGTAGAAAATCAACAGTCATCATTTCTCAAATTTTCTTGGTTATTGTAACAGCAACAAGGTGGGTCGAGGCATATATGGCTTTACATTCATATGTTTCTGAGATAGTAAGCTGTCTCCTTGAAGGAAGGGGGATTCTGATGACATGGTCACTTTCAGTAACAGTAGGAGTTCTTTGAATAAGAGGAATTGCTGAGGGTGTTTCTGTATTGCTGCAGGGCTGCCACTGCTTTCATCTATCAGAGTTACCCCTGAGTGTAGTGAGCTATCACTGTCACTTTCTCTTCGAGTCTCATGACTGGAGTTCTTATTAATGTTATGACAGCTGTCTAGGTGCCTTTTCAGTGCTGAAATTACCAACGCTCCTTTCTTTTTACCCCTGCTGACTGGCTGTTTACAAATAGCGCATGTTGCCACCAACTCATTAGAAGCATTATTGGAGAAGTATGACTAAACAAAAGATGATTATCTTTTTAGTTTTTTCACAGGAAGGCATTGCATCTCAGTCACTTTTTCAGGGTTTCTTTCCCCCCAGATTTTTCTTGGGCCTGTTCCTCTTGTGAATTTTTCCCACTACCCTCCTCCTCAACCAAAACATTTCTTTCTCTTTCTTCCTCATCTGCAATTTCCATCCCTTCCAGTAAACCTTGTGCTGTCTGATCATTCTCTTCATTCTCTTCATCTTTATTATTACCCTTGTCGGGTTCAACCTCAGAAGAATTGGATTACTGTGAGGGACTAGCAGTAGCATAGTATGCAATTGTTCCATAGCTTGGGGTGCCTCTGCCGGTGGTACCCATCAACCCTTTGGTTTTAACTACATATTTTTTTTTTTTACTTGGGACTGATCCGACAGATGCACCTTTTTTGGATTCAGACATTCACTTGGAAAATGAAACCTTAAATATAAAAAAAGCACTTTTTGGGGTTTGATTTTTGTTTCCCTTTGCAGGCTGACTGCTGTCCTTTGCAGTGCCACTGCCTACCAGAGAACGTGCTTTATCAACACTTTGATCCATTTTGTCTTATTTCTAATTCTAACCTGTAAAAAGATCCCTCTACCTAATGTCCTCTGATGACTCCCACCCACACCCACAGGCCAGGACCACATTTACAGTACACAGGACACTGAAAGCAGTCCACCACCACTTCCTTCCAAGCTTAGCTCACTGAGTGACTCCTACTGTTACTGTTCAGTGACCAACTCTATTCAGCAACTCTTACTCAACAGTGTGCCTCAGAATTTAAATTGGTGATGCAGATACATCTGGCGCATGCAGTCACACTCTAGGGTTGGTTAATGGTTATACAATATACGATAAAAATAAAAAGGATAAGGATGAAGAATAATGACTGGAATGAGTGATGATGACACCCGTGTGTACTTTACTTGTGTTGTTGTGTCTATTTAGTCACAATAAATTAATGAATGAAAACACCTTGTGGCTTTTGCTTTCTTGTTCTCTGAGTTAAACCAAAAAAAAAAAATAGACTACTACAAGTCATAAATTCTCAGCATCCCCTGGGCTCCTCACAGCCAGCAGCACAGGTGCAGCAACTTGTCTGTTTTTCATCAGAAAAGTTTTTTTTTTTTTATGTGAATGACCGTTAACATGATCGTGATGGCCCACAGCAGACAGCGCCCAGTCTCTCTAACACCCAGCAGTACCAGTCTGTCACTTTGCCTTCCATAGGTCCACCCCAGCCAACAGCAGTGTGTCTGCCTTGCAACAGGGTCAGCCTTTGTCTCACTCAGAATAATATTTTTTTATGGCCCCAGCAAGTCTCTCTCTCTCTCTCTCACTTTCTGTCTCTCTCTCTCTCTCAGATTCGTGACGTGAGTGACTCCTCTAGTGGAAGTGGATGGAACAATAAGAAAACAGATTTATTTTATTTGTGATAATCTATGCCCATCCCCCGTAAGTCTCTCTCCTGATGGAACAACAAGAATATACAGAAAATGTATATATTTTATTTGTGATTTCTGTGACTGTAAAAATTCTCTTTGGCCTCCAGTGGTCTCTTTTTCTCTTTCTCCTCTGGATGTGAAAGGCATGGGTGAGTGTAAGGGCACATAGTTAAAGAACTGGTGCAGTGAAGAAGGGCTCAGATTCATTTGTGACTGGGGACCCACCTGGAGGGATGGAAGCTTATTCAAGCCTGATAGCCTGCATCCATCCTGGAAAGGAACCCAGATCCCAAATGAAATGTTTAAATACTACATTGGCAAGCATTTAAACTAGCCAAGGGGGTGGCAGGCCAGCAAGAAGGGAAGTTGATTGCCCAACCCCAGAAGCTAGCAAAGAAACAGAGGACCAGGAGGGGAGATATTGCAGCAATGCAAAGTGCAAAAGATGGAAGAAGGGAAGAATAGAAGGGAAACAGGTACCCAAGGAGTGGATAGACAGTCAGAGGGTAGAATACAACAGAAGGACAGAAGGCAAGGTGGACCAAGCAAAAAGATCACCCAGGAAGGGAGGGAGGGAGAGTAGGATAACAAAACAGGGAAGGGAAGTTACATCATGGAGAGCCATGTATGCTAATGCCAGGATCCTTAGCAACAAGATGGAGGACCTGAAGGCAGCTATGGCACAGTCAGACCTGGACATTGTGGCCATCACAGAGACCTGGTGTAATGATAACCACAACTGGGAGATGGCCATACCTGGCTATAACCTATTCAGGAGAGACAGGAAGGGCAGGAAGGGGGAAGGAGTGTCACTGTATGTGAAAGATAACATTAAAGCCACAGAGATCCAAGTGGGGGGATACTGTGGGCTTAGCTTGAAAGAAAAATGGGGGCAGCCATCCGCACAGCAGTAGTCTATAGACCACCAAGTAAGGTGGAAGAGACAGATAGGGAATTGAAGTTTGCCATCCAAAGACTGGTGGGGGGGTGCTGGTTGGAGACTTCAACATGCCAGATGTGGACTGGAGCCTCCCAGCATCAGCAGCAGCCAGGAGCAGATTTATCCTGGACTCCCTTCAGGGAGCCTTCCTTTTTTTTTTAAATTGAATATACTTTATTCATTTTATGCCATTACAGTACTTTTTAACAGGCATACAACTTTCCAGCATTACTTACAGTGGTACAATGGCACGAGTCATTAACAAAACATATATAACATTTTAAAGGTTCTGCCATATGTTAAGCACTTGGAAAAACATAATCTGCTCATGCCTTCCAATCAATGGCCTACACTTCCCCCCTCCCGAATCCACCCCCCATCCATACCCCCCATAGCCATGTTCACCTTCCCCAATGGTGCAATTTTCGACTACTAGGTGACACCACAAACCCTTTTATCTATAATACATGAAGTGAAGGAATCATCTGTGTGAGCATCTCTGAGTTAGGGCATACAAGGGCTCCTTGTGGGATGGCCATATAGTATGTTGTTATTTACTTAGCTATTCTTCTCTTCTGACTTGGTTTCCTAAGAAGCAGGAGGGAGGGACCAGAGCATGAAAAGCTTCTCCCATCTGAATTTATACAGGGGGAGCTTACCACGTAGGCTCGCAATTGCCTTTTCTATTCTTAAGTTATGTAGGAGTTCCTTTACCCACTCAAGGTAAGAAATCACATGTTGAGCCTTCCAATAGTGAAGGACAAGCCTTTTAACGACAGAGAAATAATGGCCATATGGTGCCTCCTCTCCTTGAAGGGGACAGTGGTGTAATCCCCCACTATACAAACCTGTGGTGAGAAGTATTCCTGCAACCCCAGCAATGGGTCGGCCCTTTACTGAATGGTTCTCCAGAGACAGGCTACTTTGGGACAATCCCATAATATGTGGAGTAGCGTCCCTGGTTCCTGTTCACACCTAAAGTATGCCTGATTCTGTATCTTATTCATTCCATACAATTTAGTTGGAGTATAATAAATATTATGCAATATATAAAACTGTGTTAGTCTTAAATGGTTGTTGGCAATATATAAACAAGCTCCTTCCCAGATTTTATCCCATAAAAAATTGTCATGCGGGAAATTACGCACCCAGTAATTAGAGTGACCTGATACCTCCGGGTTAAGTTTCCCATATAACAATGAGACCAGCTGGGATACAGCATGTGGTTGCTTAACACATTCAAGAAGCTCCTGAAAAGGAGGCACCTGTTGCATATTCCATATTCCCGAGCCAAACCAGTTTATCAACATGTGCCTAATTTGGAGCACAAAAAAGGAGTATTTGTTAGGAAGCTGAAGGAAAGTTAATATTTCTGACGTTCCTCCTAGCTTGCCATCAACTACCAAATCGCAAACTGTGATTTTGGGATCAGAGCATTCTTTAGGAGCAGCAATTTTCTTATCACCTAATTTAAAATTGTGGTTATTAAACACTGGTTGTGATAGGTCCAGTTGGTTATTGTATTTCATTGACTTACAAAACTGTGAATGGACCTTTAGTGAAATGTATATAACCGAGCCTCGTAAATTACTGGGCAATTTACCCAGGACTATAAATAAAAGGCTCTCTGGAGATAACCCAGCTAATAAGAACTGTTCCACCTGTAACCAAATGGAAAGTTTGGCAACATTATCTGTGTCCGAAGGGATAGCCCTCCAACGCATATACTTAACTATGTGATTAGCTAAATAATAGTGGTAAAAATTAGGGAGTTTAAGACCCCCAAGTTGTTTTGGGGCACTTAAACGATTGTATGCTCTACATGGGGGCTTGCTTCTCCATATGAATAGGGAGATTATACTATGGAGTCCACAGAACCAATTCAGGGGGAGATAAACATTTAGCATATTAAGTGGATAGAATACCCTCGGCAAAATATTCATTTTAATTACACTAATCCTCGCTTGGAAGGACAAGTGCATAGAATTCCATCTATTTAGATCCAATTGAATTTCCTTTACAAAATTACCTAAATTCAACTTTTTCATCAGGGACAGTGATGTAGATAGAGTTATTCCTAAGTACTTAAGGCGGGTAGTCCAAGCCGTGGATAACGGGGTAATGTCTTCCTTGGAAAGCAAGGGGTTCAAGGGCATCACTTCTGATTTGCTAATATTGAGTTTGTAGTTTGAAACCTTGCTGAACCTTTGGATTGTCTGAAGGGCAGCTTGGATATATTTGCAAGGATTAGTGACATGCAGGAGGATGTCATCTGCATAGACTGATAACTTTAAGTGAAACATCCCTATCCTAATACCTTGCAACATTTGTGAGTCCTTTAACTGTCATGTCAATGGTTCTAGATATAGGTTAAATAATAGTGGAGAAAGTGAGCAGCCCTGCTAGTACCTGATTTTAAAGGGAAAGCCGAGGAAAATACTCCATTGCAGTAAACTTTCGCTCTAGGTTCAGAATATAGTGCTTTGACCCAGGAAATAAAAGGAACTGGAAAACCCATTACGGCTAGGGTATCAAACAAATATGTCCAACTGACCCTGTCAAATGCCTTCTCTGCGTCCAGGGAAACCAGAGCCATTGGTTTGTCTGCCTCGCTGGACGCGGAGAAGACATGCACCAATTTACGGATATGGTCCGATGAGACTCTGCCCTGCATGAACCCGATTTGTTCAGGACTCAGAAGCCCTACCCAAATTTTGGACACCCTTGCTGCTAGTATTTTGGCAAAGATTTTTATATCGTAGTTCATCAATGAAAAGGGAGCCTTCTTTAAACAATTGGTCATGGAACCAGCTCGGCAGGATGCAATACTAGACCTGGCGCTCACAAATGGGGACAGTGTGATGGGGTTCACAGTGGGGCAGCACCTGGGAAACAGTGACCACTGGACACTGTGGTTTGAAATAACTGAATGAGCAGATCCCTGTCACATTAGAACACATATCCTAGACATCAGGAAGGCAGATTTTGGGAGAATGGGGAAATGCCTGGAAGAAGCACTAGCTGGAATGGGGAAGGAATTAAGGGTGGAGGAACAACGTACGGTATTTAAAACAGGGATAGCAAGGGCAACACAATTTTGCATTAAGCAGGTTAGCAAGAGAAAAAAGAAAAGGGAAATCCTTATGGTATTCCAAGGAGGTAGAGAAAGTGAAAGTCAAAAGGATTGTATTCAAGCAATACAAAAAGACACAGGCAGAAGGGGATAGGGACAGGTACCAGGAGAAGCAAAGGGCAACAAGAAGGACAGTAAGGGAAGTCAAAGCTTAGACAGAGGAGTGCATTGTGAAAACAGTGGTTAGAGGAGACGAAACCTTTTACAGGTAGGTAAGCTAGAAAAGGAAGGCAAAGGGAAAGATAGTGAGGCTAAAGGAAGAGGGGGAAGTAGTGAGGATGACAACAGTAAAGCAGACATACTGTACAGATATTTCTGCTCAGTCTTTACAGTAGAAGGGGCGGGGAGTGGGCCAGAAGGGAGTACAAAGAGGGCAAAGGGCACAGAAATTGATACAAGTCCCTTTCAAGGAAAGGGTCTAAAAGGAACTGGAAGGAATGAGTCAATAAAGCTATGGGCCTGAATGCGGTGCATCCCAAGGTGCAGAGGGAGCTCAGAGAAGTGGTGGCTGAACCTTTGGTGACCCTGTTTAGCTGATCACTGGAAACAGGTGAGATGCCGAAAGACTGGAGAACAGCTGATGTAGTCCCCTTATAGAAGAGCGAGAACAGAGAGGAAGCAAGACACTACAGCAGCCTCACCTCCTAGTGTGAGGAAGATTATGGAAGCATTACTGAAGGAGAGATTAGTAGAACACCTTGTGGCCAATGGTCTACAGGACCCAAGGCAGCATGGTTTTACTGTGGGGAGGTCATGCCAGACTAACCTCAATGAATTTTTTGACTGGGTGATAACAGAGGTGGATTGGGGGGCAGTGGACGTGGTCTATCTGGACTTCAGTAAGGCCTTTGACACTGTGCCCCCTTGGAAGCTGTTAAACAAGTTGGGCAATATGGGTGTGGGTAGGACAGTAGTGCTGTGGGTGGGGAATTGACTGGATGGCAGGACACAGAGGCTGGTGGTAAATGGCTGTCACTTCACAGAGAGAAGGGTGACCAGTGGAGTGCCACAGGAATCAGTGCTGGGTTCAGTCCTCTTCAACATCTTTATCAGTGACATTACAGATAGCATAGATGGTAGAATTTCTATGTTTGCTGATGACACAAAACTCAGTAACAGAGTGGACACGCTGTGGGAGTCAATAGAATGAGTAGAGCCCTGCAGAAGCTTGAGGAATGGTCAAGGGCATGGCAGTTGAGAGTTAACACAAAAAAGTGCAGAATGATGCACATGGGACACAAAAACCCTGGAACAACATATCAGCTTGGGGGGGATATAGCATGCTCCAAGCAGGAAATGGACTTAGGGGTTATCATCTCTGATGACCTAAAGGTTGTGAGTCAGTGCAACAAGGCAGCAGGTAAAGCAAATAGGATGCTGGGATGCATATGCAGGGGCATCACCAGCAGGAAAAGGGAGGTCATAATTCCACTGCACATGACAATAGTGAGGCCACACCTAGAGTACAGTGTCCAGTTCTGGAGGTCTTCCCTACATAAGGATATAGATAGGATGGAGACAGTTCAGAAGAGGACAGCCAAGATGGTACAGGGTTTGTATCTCAAGTCCTACAAGGACAGGCTGAAGCACTTCAATATGTACTCCCTAGAGAAGAGGAGAGAGAGGGGGAATATGATAGAAACATACAAGTACCTCACAGGGAGGAACAAGGTGCAGGAAAACACTATTTTTCAGAGGAAGAGATGTTCCAGGACTAGGAATCATGGGATGAAATTGGAGGGAGGGAGGTTCAGAGGTAACATGAGGAAGTATTTCTTCATGGAAAGGGTAGTGGACAGTGGAGCACCTTGCCAGAGGAGGTGGTGGGAGCTAAACCAATTACAGGATTCAAGAATGCATGGCATAGGAATCAGGGATCCTAGCAGCTGGGGGAAGGAGACAACCCAGTTCAAGAGAAGCTTGAAGAGGCAAAATTACATACCCAATTTGGCAGACTAAGTGGGCCAAAGGCCCTTATCTGCCATCAGTATCTATGTATCTATGACACAAGTCAAAGATTTATTTTGCCAGTCTGCCCTGTGTATACACACACACACACACACACAGCCACACTGAGGCCAAAAAAGATGAACTTTATTTGTGATTTATGTGACTAAAATTTCTCTTTGGGCGCTCTCTCTCTCTCTTTCACTCTCTCTCTCTCTCTCTCTCTCTCTCTCTCTCTCTCTTTCTTTCCTCTGGATGACAAAAGTCAAAGATTTATTTTGCCAGCCTTCCCTGTATACACACACACACACACACACACAGCCACACTATGGCCAAGATGAACTTCATTTGTGATTTCTGTGACTGTAAAATTTCTATTTGGCCCCCAGTAGTCGCTCTCTCTCCACTGGATGGCACAAGTCAGTGATTTATTTTGCCAGCCTGCCCTGTGTACTGTACACACACACAGCCACAGCCACATGGAGGCCAAGGTGAACTTTATTTGTGATTTCTGTGACTGTAAAATTTCTCTTTTGCCCCCAGGAGTCTCTCTCTCTCTTTCTCCTCTGGATGGCACAAGTCAAACATTTATTTTGCCAGCCTGCCCTTGCCCTGTACACACACAGCCACACTGAGGCCAGGAATAAACTTTATTTGTGATTTCTGTGACTGTAAAATTTCTCTTTGGCTCCCAGTAGTCTCTTTCTCCTCTAACCTGGAGTCGACTAAGGCATGGAACAAAAAAGTCAAAGTTTCCACTCCAGTCCACACTCCACACACACACACTCTAAAAGATGATGTATTTGTTTGTATTTGTCTTTTTTCTTTGCCACTAGTCGCCCTCCACCTTCTCTCTCTCTCTCTCTCCCGCTCCCTCTCTCTCTCTCTCCCCCCCATCCGGCCATCTGATTCCTCTCCTCTCCTACCCTCGATGTTGACTTTATCTCTGCCACCCCCTGCTCCAGTAAGTCTCTACCTCTCTCTGTTTTTTGTTTTTTTTTGCCTTCTGAGAACTGTTGTCACCAGCCAGCCACCCAACCAAAATCATTCTGCAAAAAAATCCTCCCCTCATGCTCCCAAATGTGCACTACTCAGTAATGCTCCCTCTCCTGCTTCCTCTGCACCAGCTGCACCTCTGGGCCACATTGCGCACTCACCATGGTTATATAGTAAGTAACTAAATAGTAATATAATATTTATTTTTTAGCGCCCAATCCCAGACGCTCTGGGCGCTGTACATTAAATTCCAGAATTATAATAAAATCACAATAAAATTACAGAGTACAGAATAAAATCTAAGAATTCAAGCAGCATCAAGTGTTAAAGTATATCTTCAGGCTATGCTAGCTTAAATAGGTGAGTTTTCAGGCCCCTCCTGAATGCTTACACCTTAGGGGCCTCCCTCAAGGATCTTGAGAGTGAATTCCAGAGGACCGGGCCAGCCACTCAGAATGAGCGATCACCCGAGGTTTTTAGCCCAGTCCTCAGAACCACAAGGAGGCCCTGGATGGAGGAACAGAGGGAGTGAATTGGAATGGCTGGAGTAAGGAGGTCTGACAAGTAGCCGGAGCCCAGCCCATATAGGGCCTTATAGGTGAGCAAGCCCACCTTGAAGTTTTGGAAGACTTTAAGGGAGGTAGAAGGCCATAACAGCACTGGCACACTTCCCCACAAAATCTAGACTGGTGGTACCCACAGTACAGATAAAAATGAGATCCTTGACATCCTTAACAATCACTTTGCCACAGCAGAGATGGCTTTTGATACCTCCCAAGCAAATGCCATCAGGGCACAGTTCCTTAGTCAGTCATCTGATTGCCACAATCCAGAATCTACTGACCCTTATCACTCTTTCTCATTCTGTCCAGTCACCGTCAAACAGATTGAGGATCTCCTTCTTCATCTTGATGCTAAGAAAAGTGTTGGTGTGAATATGATTGAGCCTTTCTTCCTAAAGTTGGTCTATTATATTTTGGCTCCCCCTATTACCCAACTTTTCAATTTGTCTCTCAATCAGGGCTCCCTCCCCAAGGTCTGGAAGACAGCCCATGTCATCCCTCTATTAAAATCAGGGGACCCCTGCCACCTAAATAATTACCACCCAATCTCCTTGCTCCCGGCCTTGTCAAAACTATTGGAGAAGGCAGTAAATGGGGTACCTCAGGGTTCAGTATTAGGACTGGTCCTCTTCAATGTCTTTATAAGCGACATTGCAGAGGGACTGGAAGGAAAAGTATGTCTCTTTGCAGATGACACAAAGATCTGCAACAGAGTTGATGTACAAGGTGGGGTGGAAAGGATGAGAAGGGACTTGGCAAGGTTAGAGGAATGGTCACATGCATGGCAGCTTAGATTCAATGTTAAGAAGTGCAAGGTAATGCACCTGGGAAACAAAAACCCAGGGAAGAGTACACAATGGGAGGGTGAGATACTAACAACAACAAAAATGGAAAGGGACCTGGGGGTAGTCATATCAGATGACTTAAAGGTGCTCAAGCAATGTGAAAGGGCAGTAAGGAGGGCTGGGGGGATACTTGGATGCATTGGGAGAGGCATCACCAGTAGAAAACAGGAAGTTGTTATCCCTCTGTACAGACAGCTGGTGAGATCCCATCTGGAGTACTGTGTGCAGTTCTGGAGTCCCAATCTAAGCAAGGACATAGACAAGATGGAAGCTGTCCAGAGGAAGGCAACTAAAATGGTGCAGGGTCTGCACCAGAAGTCATATGAAGAGAGACTAAAGGAGCTTAATATGTATATCCTCGAGGAAGGGGGGGGGACATGATAGAAACTTTCAAGTACCTCAAGGGAATCAACAAAGTCCAAGAGGGTAGCATCTTTCAAAAAAAGAGGTGTGCAAGAACAAGGGGGCACAATTTGAAGATGGTGGGGTGGCTCAGAGGTAATGTAAGGAAGTATTTTTTCACAGAGAGGGTTGTGGATGCATGGAACGGCCTTCTGGAGGAGGTTGTGGAGTCAAAAACAGTGGTTAAATTCAAGCATGCATGGGACAGGCATAAGACAATTCTAGGGGGTGGGGGTAGAAAGAAGTAGGCTGCTGGTTAACTAGGATCTGCAGCTTATCCATTAGGTAGGGAAATGGTCAGACTGGGTGGGCCAAGCAGTCCTTATCTGCCATCAAATTCTATGTTTCTATGTTTCTATGAACCGCTCAGATCTACTAAACCCAATTCAATCCAGTTTCCTTCCCATGCATAGTACCTCCACTGCCCTTGCTAAGGTTATAAATGACTGGCAGTCCTCTTTTGATAACACACAATACATATGCGCCTTGTTTCTGGGCCTTAGCAAGGCTTTTGACACGGTGGACCACGATTTGCTCCTGGTGACCCTGAAAAAAGTTAGGGTAGACAACCTGGCCCTAAGTTGGTTCACAAATTATCTTGTGGACAGAGAGCAGCAGGTCAAGGCTAAAGGAGACCTTCCGCCAAAAAAAATACTCCTTAGAGGTGTCCCCCAAGGATCCATACACTTCTGTTTGCCATTTATATTAATCAAATTGACACTGGCCTAAAGTCATCTAGTATCCATCTCTTCACTGATGATACAGTGCTATACATTGACAGATCAACTCCTGATCAAGCCATTTTGGACCTCCAGAACGATTTTGACAACCTCCAAAAAAATCTACTCAACTTGAAACTCCTGCTCAATGCCAAAAAAACTAAGGCCATGATTTTCTCTCCACTGGCCCCTCATCTAAAAAAAAAACAGATAAGGTTCCTCACATAAGCACCCTTTTGAGAGAAGTCTTGGAGTTTATGGAACAATTCAAATACCTGGGGGTCTGGATTGACTACAAATTGTCCTTCATTGGTCACATTGAAGAACTCACTAAGAAACTGCATCAAAGGCTCAGTATTTTCTTCAGGATCAAGCACTCACTAACACAGAAGGCTAGAAAACTCCTAGTCCAAGCTACCTTCTTGCCTCTCTTAGACTATGCAGACTTCCTATATGGCCATAGTACTAGCAGAGCTCTCGCCTAGCTTGATACCCTATATCACAGAGCCCTTAGGTTAATTTGGATGCCTCTTATGACATGCACCACTGCATCTTCTATTCTTCCGTAGGCTGGAGCTCCCTTAGCTTCAGAAGGCAAAAGAATGCTATTCTATGGACATATAAGGCAATCATTCATAAATTACCTCAGTACCTCACAAGCTGCCAAACTCCCTGCATCCCTAGTGCCTATTTTCTCAGAAGTCTTACCATCTTATCTCTAGCTATCCCTAAAGTTAAAATGCGCTTTGGTAGAGCTTCAATAAGCTTCACTCTTCCTACGCTCTGGAATAAGATCCAGAAAACCATACGGCTCGCTTCCCTGTCACATTCTCCCTCTTCAAATCCTTGTTCCTGAGGACCTTCTCCAAGGTCTGTCATTGCTTCAAGTCAAGGTCTTAACATCACGATTTGTTACTGCTTTAAATTCTGGACTTAAACCTTGCCATTGCCTGAGGCGTCATTTGAGTCCTCCCTTCTGTCATTGTCCAAATCAAGGTCCCAACATTATGACCTGTCTTTGCTTCAAATATTGGACTTAAACCCCAGCCATTGCCTGTGGCATCTGTCGTGTTTCTCCCTTAGAACAGTCCTTCCTCCCTAGGCCATCATGTCCAGCCCTCTTCTATCTCATCTGACCTCACCTCCCCACTCCCTATACCCCTTTCCCCTTTCCACCCCACTTGCCAGGCCATGACTGCAGTACTTATCAAAGGACTCTTACATCTCAATCTTCTTCCCACTTTGACGCTAGAGGAACTGCCACTCCTGCTTACTATGACTCCTCCAATGATGTTTACTGTATAAACTTTAGCTCATTACCTTATGTCCATATATCTGTATCTATGCACCTGTATTTAAATGGCACTGCCTCTTGTTGAACTTATTACTATGTTCTAGTGGAAGTATCTTGTTACATGTGATGGTTATATGTTATTATGTTGTTATTACTACTATGTAATTGTTATGTATGTTCACTCAACCTGTTATGTCTTAACACTGTTGGCAATTGTTTTGTCCCAGGTCAATCTTGTAAATGAGCTTGTCTCAATGATGTTCCGCCTGGCAAAATAAAGACTTTGATTGATTGATTGATTGATTTATCTTTATCTTGTTGTCTGAGTTTTTTCAGTATACTGACCAAACATTAGAAGTGTTAAATCCTGTATCTTTACTGAGGTTAGATCTGCAGCTGAGGAAGGGTTGTTTATGTGCCAGTGTATACCTACCCTCAGTAACACATATGAAGATACTACATACAGTTTCCCCTGGCTATTTTTCATAGTAGCATATAAAGTTCACAACTATTTTTTTTTTCTCTCAGCTGATCTGTGAAAACATTGGCTGCCCAAGTTGTTTGCCTTCTAGCATTCTCCTCATTTCTGTCAAGCTTTGTGTTGTCAAGTTCATTTTCACTTACAGTCCCATGACAACTACTGTTTTGTTCTATTTTTGTTGTTTTACAATGGCTGTTTATGAGGGAAAAAAACTAAGGTTGCCATCCTGATGTCTTCAAACACTGAGTATCTGAGAGCAGGATCTCGTGTAAGGTCAAAACTGATTTCCATTCCTGACAGGCAGTGTGTTTACAGCTGTGCCAGTAAAGTGATACACATCTGCTGCAGAGGTCACCCAGGGGTTACTGAACTTCTTTCAGTGCTGTTGTGCTGGAATATTGTCACAGTGTTATGGGGTCCTCAGTCAATCAGCTTTCTAGATTTATTCTGCCTATTTCATAATTTTCAGCAAAGAAATGCTGGTTACCCTACGGCCATGCACTAACCCATGAAGAGACAATACTATTTCTGTACAATTGACTACTGTAGTTTAGTTGACCTTGCACCATTTGTGCAGCTATGTATCAGAGCTATGAGATGTATTGCTATTACATAGTAGAGAGAGGTGACTCTGGAAGCATGTTACTGGATACCTCAATTGTGTCCTTCCACTGTGGAGAGGAAGCAGATGCAGTCCTATCCAGTAACTACACTGCTGTTCCTCCCCCCTCCCCCTCCCCCCATTGGGCACACTTTTTTCCTGTTCCATGCTCACTTCCAATTCACTTCTGGGTTCAGAGCTAGCACATGTTTTCCTTTGCATTACATATGCAATAAGGTTTCCCTGGTGTCTAGTAGCACCCCCCCACTCTCCAATCACCATCCCCATTGTATAGTAATCTTTCTCTGGTGTCTAGTGGCACCCCCACCCACTGATCACCATCCCAATTGTACAGTAATGTTTCTCTGGTTTCTAGTAGCAACCCCCACCCTCTGGTCATCATCCCTGTTGTATAGTAATATTTTTCTGGTGTCTAGTGGCACCACCTCCCCTCTGATTGCCATCCCCATTGTATGGCAATCTTTCCCTGGTGTCTACTGGCACCTCCCCCCCGATCGCCGTCTGCCCTGCAAAATAATCTTGTCCTGGTGTCTAGTGGCACCCCCCACCCTCCCATCTCTGTTCCCATTGTATGATAATCTTTCCCTGGTGTCTAGTGGCACCCTCCACCCTCTGATCACTGTCCCCAATCTATGGTAATGTTTCCCTGGTGTCTAGTGGCACCCCCCACCCTCCGATCACCATCATCATATTAATTTGCATGGTGTCAAATGTACAAACGTCCCACAATATTTTTTTTCTTTAAACCTGTAAAAAATAAAATGGCCTCTTACTGATCTGACACCTGCCACCCCAGCCTCCCACTCAGGAGTCACCACTCCCACACCCTCTACACACCCTCATTCACCTATACATGTCAATGACAATGGTCTCCAGACCATGGTCTCCAGGATGATCAGCAACACGTGTTTGTCTCAGGCAGATCCTGCCAGACAAATCCAATTGAGGATTATGACTGGGTGACCAAGGAGTTGGATGGGGCCATGTAGTAGATTACTGTTAGAAGATATACAAAACATGACAGCTAAAGAGGAGGTTCTGATAATGCAAGACTTCAACCTGCCAGATACAGATTGGTCAATACCAGCAGGAACATCTGCCAGAACTAGACACATGGTGGATTCCCAGCAGGGGGAGGGCCTCAAACAACTGGTACAACAACCCACAAGAGACAGGGCTATCCTAGATCTAGTACTGACTAACAGGGAAAGGATCTCAGATCTCCAGGTAGATCACCTGGGGGCCAGTGACCATCATATAGTATGGTTCAATTTGTCCACCAGAACTAAATCATCCCATTCCAAGGCAAAAATATGGGACTTCAGAGGAGCTGACTTTGATAAGATGGCCAACAGAGTTAAGCTAGCCCTGGCAAAAAGAAATACAGGTGAGGGGTTACAGGCAAAGTGGGTAGCATTAAGGATGCAATACTTGAAGCAACATCCCATTGTGTTAGAGAGAAAAGGAAGTGCAAAGAAGAGGAACCACTTTGGTTCTCAAAACAATGTAGAAAAGGTCAGAGCCAAAAGGCTGGCCTTCAGGAAATATAAAGGAACGCAGCAGGATGAAGATAGGGAGGCATACCAAACTTCTCTAAGGGAAGCAGGGAAGGCAATAAGGCAGGCAAAGGCCCAAATTGAGGAAACACTAGCACAAACAGTAAAAGAAGGTGACAAGACTTTCTATAGATACATTAGTGAAAGGAGAAATTCCAGAGGGGGTATTGCTAAGATTAAAAGAGATAAGGGGGCATGTGAGGAGGAGGACCATGTAAAAGCATCTTATCCTACATAGATACTTCTGCTCAGTATTTACTGAAGAGAAGGTAGGGCAGGGCCAACAACTGAGCACCATGGAGACAGGGGAAGGGAGATGTGCACAAGTCCCTTCACAAAAGAAAAGGTTCTACAAGAGCTTGATAAGCTCAGGGTGGACAAGGCAATGGGACCTGATGGCATACATCCTAGGGTACTAAAGGAGCTAAGGACAGAACTAGCAGAGCCATTATCAGAACTGTTTAGTGAGTCTCTGAGCACAGGAGAGGTCCCAGAAGACTGGAGAAGGGCTTATGTGATCCTGCTCCCACAAGAGTGGTAACAGGGAGGAGGCAGGGAGCTACAGACCAGTCAGTCTTACCTCAGTAGTGGGCAAGATTATGGAGGCACTCCTTAAGGAAAGGATCGTGCAACACCTGGAATCCATAGGAGCACAGGATCCAAGAAAAGCATGGGTTTACAAAAGGAAGGTCCTGTCAAACTAATCTCATAGATTTCTTTGACTGGGTAACCAGAGTGGTGGACCAAGGGGGAGCAGTTGATGTTGCCTACCTTGACTTCAGCAAAGCTTTCGATACTGTTCCACATAGAAGATTGATTAATAAGCTGGGTAGGCTCAGGGTGGGTCAGAAGTTGGTCAACTGGGTGGCAAACTGGTTGACGGGCAGAAAACAGACAGTGGTGGTAAACGGTATACAGTCAGAAGAGATGCAAGTCACAAGTGGGGTACCTAAGGGATCAGTCCTGGGACCAGTCCTCTTCAATATCTTCATCAGTGACATTGCAGATGGACTGGAGGGAAAGGTTTCTCTGTTTGCAGATGACACCAAGATCTGCAACAGAGTAGATGATCCAGATGGGGTGGGCAGAATGAGAAGATATCTGGAAAAACTAGCAAAATGGTTGGAAGAGTGGCAACTGGGGTTTAATGCAAAGAAGTGCAAGATCATGCACATAGGGAAGAGAACCCCTGAAGCCACCTATAGGCTGGGAGGGGAGTTGCTGGCAGTCACAAGGGAAGAAAAAGACTTGGGCATCATCATCACAGATGACCTGAAATCATCCAAGCAGACCACTAAAGCAGTAGGTAAGGCTAGGGGGATGTTGGGGTGTATTAGTAGGGGTATCACAAGTCAGAAGAGGGAGGTAATAATCCCTCTTTACAAGACACTGGTTAGGCCCCATCTGGAGTACTGTGTGCAGTACTGAAGGCCACATCTTCACAAGGACATTAATAAAATTGAGGCAGTCCAGAGAAGGGCAACCAAAATGGTGCAGAGACTACATCAGAAAACATATGAGGACAGATTAACGGAGCTCAATGTGTATACCCTAGAGCAAAGGAGGGAGAGAGGTGATATGATCGAAACATTCAAAACACCTTAAGGGCATTAACAAGGTGAAAGAGTCTAACATGTTTCAATATAAGAAAAATAGCAGGACAAGAGGACACAGCATGAGATTAGAGGAAGGCCGATTAAGGGGTAATGTGAGGAAGTTCTTTTTCACAGAATGGGTGGTGGATGCATGGAACAGCCTACCTCAGGAAGTGGTGGATATGAATACAGTGCAGGGCTTCAAACAGGCATGGGATAGGCATAAGGGAGCAATACAGATGAGTATTAATAGATAGGCCACTGACAGAGCAAAGGCCGATGGCACATTTATAAGGTAGAAAAAGAAATGGGCAGACTGGATGGGCCTTGTGGTCCTTATCTGTCATCAACTTCTATGTTTCTATGTTTCTGTATTTGGACTTCAGCAAGGCATTTGATTCTGTGCTGCATGGGAAGCTGGGGGGAAGCTGGAATACATAGGGGTGGGAACAAAGATGGTCAAATGGATCATCAACTGGCTGAATGGAAGGCAGCAGAGGCTGGTGGTGTGGAGGAACTCTCATCACCATAGGAAGTGATGAGCGGGGTGCCACAGGGATTGGTACTGGTACCAATGCTGTTTGGGATATTCATAGCTGATATCTTACATGGGATCCAGAGTAGGATCTGTCTGTTCACTGATGATACAAAGATGGGAGCTGTGGTAGATGACATTGAAGGGGTGGAAGGGGCTGCAGGAGGACCTGACCAAACTATAGGAGTGATTGGAAACATGGCAGCTTGGGTTCAATGCCAAGAAATGCAAGGTAAGGCACTTTGGTGCTAGAAACCAGGAGAGGAGTTATCAGCTGGCAGAGCTGGAGCTGGAAATCACCAAGGGGGAAAATGATCTGGGGTGCTTATTACAGGCAGTATAAACAACTCAGCTCAGTGCAAGAAGATGGCAGCAAAAGCCAACAGGATGCTAGGATGTATAGCATGGGGAATCTCCTCTAGAAATAGGGAGGTGATTCCTCTGGTCAGGCCTCACCTGGAGTATTGTGTGCAGTACTGGCAACCAGTCCTGAAGAAGGACATCAAATTGTTGGAGGGGGTGCAACATAGGGCAACAAAGATGATACAAGGATTGGAGGGATGGTCCTATGAGGATAGATTGGACGAGTTGAACATGTACCCCCAGGAGGAGAGAAGGGACAGGGGGGATATGATTGAAACCTTTAAATACCCAAAGGATATAAAGAAGGCTAATACAAAAGGGATGCTCCAGCTTAGAAGAGGGAGGGATATGATAGGGCATCAGCTGAGATTGGAGGGGGTGAAGATTCAAGAGGGAAATCAAGAGACATTTTTTCACTGAAAGGGTGGTGGACTGGTGGAATACCCTGCCCGAGGATGTGGTATCCTGTAGAATGTCAGGCGGCTTGAAGAGGGGTTGGGACAGGGTGAGGGGGGTTAAGATGAAGAGGGGCAGGGAGGGTGGGGCAGCTGCAAGTTGAGGGGCTAGCTGCACATTCGAGCAGACTTGAGAGACCATAAGGCCTGCTTCTGCTGGCATTTTGGTATATTCATATGTTTGTATGTCCCATGGCAAAGACCCACTCTCCAATCAAAGACACATCTTGCTGCTGGAACAGGTGACTGCAATATGAGAAACTAAGGTAAGTGTGGTTCAATGTATTTCACTGGGGTTATGAACTTTGATGCATAACTTTGTCATTTTTGCATATTTTGACCCCAACCTTTCAGCATGGTCTTTTTGGGATCCCACCTTATCACCAATGGTGGTGTAATTATGCAAATCAGGCCCAAAATGCAATTCTGCATTCACTTGGCGAAATCACCTATGGGGCAGGATTTGAAAATTTTCACTACCCTTGTTCATAAGGCGGTGTCATAAGAAGACTATGTTGAACATTTTGGGTTAAAATATTTAAACATGACAAAGTTATGTGTGTATATTTGCATTTTTTTATGCTCACTTGTAACTTCGATCATTTTAAAAATTTTAACACCAGATTTTCAGCATAGCCATTTTTCACACCATCTCATGAACTGTCATTCATGAAGCTGACATTTTTCAAGTCCTGGCTGAAATGTGTGTGTTTTTTTTTTTCACACCTTTAGCATGGAACAATATTTCAGTGACACATAATCACATTTCAGGGGGGATTTGAAAACTTTCACCAATGGGGTTCATGAGGTAGAGTAATAAGAATGCTATGCTGAAAATATGGTGTACAAATACAATAAAATTTCTGGCTTATGACTGAACTTTGCAGTACTTCAACGTTCACTCATAAGATTGCTAATTTTCAATATTTTGACTCCAAACTTTCAATATACCCATTTTTCCACACCACTTCATAAACATGACAGGTGAAATTTTTTTATATCCTGAACAAGACGTCTTTTTGCACTTGTGCTATGAAATGACATTTTGACCAATATACTATGAATGAGTGTACCATTGAAACCTCGACTTTTGTACAGCGAAGACCATTACAGGAACACATTTGAGGTGGACTCTGTAATGGTCCCGCTGTACACCAGTGCTATTTTTGCCAGTGTTTTGCTCTCTGAATAATCAACTCTGACTTGGAGTTGACTATTAAAAGATTGGGTGCTGTGGGGAGCACAGCCCCCCCAAAAAAATAGAGTTTCCGATGGGCAAAACTTCGACAATCAAAGTTTCACCCACTGCTGTGGAAGGGTTCGACAACTTTGTTGTCAAACTGACTTATTGGATCCCTATGAATGCAAACATATCATTTTATAAGGGCAGTCATAAAATTTCTATCTTGAAAATTTGGGGTCAGAATTTAAAAAAAACGAATGATTGTGTCAAGAGTATATGTGTGAACAGTTAATGTGTAAAGAGTGAATGTATGATGTGTGAATCTGTGACGAGTGAATGAGTAAAGAGTGAATATGTACTGAATGTGTAACCAGTGAATGTGTAAAGAGTGAATGTGCCAGGCCTTACACTTCTGTTGGCAGACAGACTCTTCCCATAATGCACAGCCCAAAGTACTCTGTTCATGCATTGATGAACTCTTCACCTTTCCTCAGTTGTGATGCAGCATCTCACTTTTTTTGGCTGCATCAATACCACTGTTTTGCAGCTATATTGGCTCTGACCAGAGTTTGTTGGTACTTTGTTTTTCCTTTGATAGTTACCAATAAATTCTAGTAAACTCACAATCTTATTATCTTCCTTGCTTTGTCTCGTTACATCTACACTTAAAAATTTCAGTGGAAATAGATCTTTGCTTTGGTAAGGTTGTTCCAATATTAAGCCTATCTGATTCAATATTCTTGAGTTTTCCCAGACAATGCTTGCAAAGTCTAGAGATTTTGTTATTATAAGCAACACAAGAAACATCCGCACTAGGATGGTGGTGCTCAATTAAATAAGTAACAACAGCCTGAAATGAAATTGACTCTCACCCCTCTGTAATCTGATGTCTATGGTATCCTTGCTGTTCCTCACACTGGACTCGATCTTCCACCGTCTGTAGCGATAGCAGCAAAGGAAGTACCCCCAGGCTGACTTCTTTTTAAAAAATGCAGCATTTATTCCACAAATTCACAGTGCTAACAGTACAAGTGGAAAGACATGTTGGTGGGTCTTATCAGGTCAGACAAACTAACATTTCATGTACTGACTCTATGCGTTCTCAAACGTGCTGCTCCCTTGATCTGCTTACTTATTATAGTCTTAGCCTACAGGTGTCACCGTGCCTTGTAATTTGCAATAATAACTAGCATCTGCAGGCTAAGACAATAATAGCTCTACAGATGATGAAAGACTGAGTGCAGGGGAGGAGCAGCAAGGATGTAACAGACATCAGATTACGGATGGGTGAGTTTTAACTTCATTTCGGGCTGTGATTTTGTTATTACTATAGTTATTTGGCTACTAGTTTGTGATCCTCTGTGTCTCAAAACAAATTTAACAGTGTATATGCTTACCAAATTCAGTTTTAAAAGATACTGGCTAAGATTCTTGACAGTATCTGGAATTTCATAGCTCTTTACAGGGCTCTGTGACAAGGTTGAATGAGACCCTGTCCCATTTGTTATGCAGAAAGTTACAAGTAAGGATCTATTCTATCCTCTCCTTTTCTGTCTCTTGTCTGTCTCATTGTGCAATCAACTTTTGTTATGAAACCTAGGAACTGATCACTCTGACAGTCTCATGATTCTCCCCCTCCTACTATCTCCCTGCCTTCACTTGTGTTTCTTGCTGTTTACATCTTTTCTCCTCCCTTGCTTATCTGTGGTTATAAAAAATAAATGTGGGTCGTCGGCCCGCTGGTGCAGTGGTGGGATTTCCACTTGCGACGCTGGCGACCCGGGTTCAGGAATGGACCAGGGTCATCAGAGGGCCGGCTGGGGAGAGAAGGATTGAGCATCCTTAGGACTGCTCTCCTTCTCTGGGGGGAAGGGGGGATCCATGATCGCACAGGAGTGACACCTGGAGGAGGTTGGGTTGCCACCCTGTTAGCAATGCAAAATCAATGCACTCTGGGGTGGGACAGATGCTAGATGTCATTGCATGTCTCCACCCCAGCCTACAAGGGGAAGGAAAAACATGGTGGGACCCCTGTCTCTGTGAAGCCCTCCCCGGGACTTCAATTAGCCTCTGCTGCCAGAAGCTCTCCCAACCAGATACTAGCCCGTGGCACCAGAATAACGGGAACTGGTGCCACAGCCCCTCCCTCTGGGGGGTAAGTGGGAGAAGCAACAACAATCAGCAGTAGGTGGGAATCTCGGAGGCCGTGACCAGGGCTGAATCCCAACAGAATGGTCCTGCCAGAAAAAAAGCAGAATAAATGTAAAAAAAAAAAAGTGGGTCTTTATGTGAAACTGGGTATTCTGGTTTGAAAATACATATAGTTATATTGTTAAAATGATTGTAAAAAGCTATTTGGAACTCAGAGGGTTAACCTTGAGATGCAGTTTGACATGCACAAGCTTATTTGCAGAGTTGTCAACAGGAGATTAGTTCTGGGACACAATACTCTATTTTGTTGCACCTGCAAGGAAAGAAACTGGCAAAGTTCTGATATATTTTTGGGAAACAGGATGTCTCTTAACAAGCTCAGGACGTAGAAACTAATTGCCACGCAAAGACTTCTTATAAAAAGAGAGCGATCTTTTCCTGCAGAGCGAGAGAGAGAGATTGAAATTTAGAATTGATACACTCAGATGAAATGTCTTTATTTTGTTTGAACTGCCTATATAAAAGCTATCCTGCACAGTTTTATTTTATTTTTTTTTATTTTATTGTTATTTATGATAATAAAATGCTACATGTGAATTTTATTGCTCCTGGGTTTTCCATGCTTCCTTACTTGTGCCTCAGCAACAAGCTGTATGAGTCCAAAAAATTGTTCCTTGTCAAAAAATAAAGATTTTTATCTAGCTAGCTAGCTAAATTGTTATTGATTTATTTATTTGAAAATTGGTAACTGGGAGAGGTATACTGAGATGAGGCTCATTTCAAGGTGCAACCTGGGGAAGGGGATACAGAAGAAGTACAGTATAATACATGAAGCAAGTCAATAGAACAACATTTGATAATTACAATGGTATAAAATGAGTAGGTTCAAAAATAGAATTATATAGACAAGTAAAGTGCATTCACAGTACAAAATGATATGCCAGACTCAAGTGCAAGGGAAAATGACAACCCATGGCATGCAGTTACTAACTGACACAGCCAATACACCAGGAACTGTGCTTTAGCCTAGTCCCATGCAGATGGAAGAGCAGAGGTGGTGAGGAAGTGCAATCAGTAAGCAGGTAGAGGAGACTCAGCCAGAGACCCAGTCAAGGAATAGTTGAGGTAAGGCCAGGGGATGTATTAGGAGGAAGGGTAATTGGAGCAGGTGGGGTGTGGTTGGAGTTTCAGCTGGTACCTGAGGGAGCCAAGGTAAGAGAGGCAGATGGAGGTTGGGAGTTTGCTCCAGAGTAAGGGAAATCCATAGGAGAAGGCAGATTGCCCAGCAGAGGAGCAGGGATAAGGAATGGAGAAAGTGTGATGATCCCTGGAATGGAGGGAGTAGGAGGCAGGGGATAGTTGGGAGAGGAGAGGGGAGAGGTGGGAGCAAAGGGAATAAAACCACTATTTGGATATGAAGGGGGTACAATGAGCTTGGTGATAGAAAGGGAGAAGTAGAGGGAGCAGTTGTGAGTGTGATAGGAGAGTTTGTAGCAAAGCAGCAGAATGAGTTGCAGAGGGTGCCCAGACTGACAAGAGAAGTGGAAGGGGTGGTGCCATAGACCACATCCATGTAGTCAAAGACAGGGACCAACATTTTGGTAATAAGCTCCTTGTGGACCTGCAGAGGTAAGCAGTCTTTATTGTGGTACAGGGCACCAAGCTTGAGATGGAGTTAAGCATGGATGGCATCGATGTGGGCACAGAAGTCAAGCTTATTGTCAAGTCACACACTGAGATACTTAAGGACTGTGCAACTTCAAGGGGGTGCCATCCAGTGTGGTGAAAACTGGGGGGGGGAGCATGAGCCTGAGCAGTTTCTAATTGGTTCCCAAGGTATGGACAGTCTTTCAGTGTTAACATAGACTTGGCTCGATTAGAACCAGTGCAGAGTGTTGTCAGAATCCTGCTGGAGCAGGTCTTCAACAGCTGTGGTAGAGGGACTGGAGTTGAAGATGAGTATGTCATCAGCATAAATGTGAATATGTGAGTTGGCACAGGCAGATGGGGTGTCATTCAGGATGATGGAGAAGAGGATGGGGGCAAGAATGGAGCCCTGAGGAACCCTAGTCTAGATGGCTAGTGGAGATGACAGGATGTCTCCTACCTGTACCAGTTGTTAACAGTCCGAGAGGTACAATGGAATCAATCAACAACAAAAGCTGAGAGGCCAGCAGAGTTAAGCTTGTCTAGGAGGAGTGGATGGGACACCAAAATGAAGGCTTTCACCAGATCAGTGACAATGATGGTTGCAACGTGCCCCTGATCTGTCCCGGAGGAGTTGAAATCAGTGACATGCAGCAGGGAAGAAAATGGGGAATGATGCTTCTGGAAGCCAGACTAGAAAGGAGAGAGGGAGTTGGAGGATGAGAGGTAGTCAAAGAGTTTGGAATGTACCAGTTTCTCTTGCAGTTTTGAGAGGAAGGGGAGGAGGGATATGGGGCAGAAATTTGCAGGGGAAGAGGGATCACTCCCCCCATGTAAAGTGGAATAACTCTGGCCAACTTCCAGGACTGAGGAACAGCATACAGGGAAAAAGAAAGGTTGAGCAGGTGAGTAAGAGGAGTAGCAAGAGCAGGAGCTGAGAGGTGGAGGAGCTTGTGGTCCAGCCCAATATTTATCTATCCAGTTAGCTATCTTTTTGAAAATACAGTGCTATGTTGTTGGCTAAAATGGTTTTGAACATTTAGATACAATTCTGCATTGTTTATCAATTTTTTAGGGGTTATTACTACCTTAGGGTTGACCAACTGGGAACCAGTTTTGTTTGAGTTGTCATTTGGAGTTTTATCTATATTAGTCTGGGGATCATCTGTAATAAATAGTTCTGCATTTGTTTTTTGCTTTTTCAGTTTTTTTGTTTGTTTTCTTCCCTCTTTCACCACTGCACTAATTTGACTAAGACAACTACGGTTGTAGTGTTTGGGGTTCTTTTTTTGTTTTGTTTTAGCAAACTGAATTGCTTGTCTCTTGATATTATCCTTTATTTATGGCTCTGCCTTTTTAGGCACCAACAAAAGTAGCTTGTGAGTGCATATTGTGATCATGTGTACAAATGTGTACACTTTTCTGCATTTTCAGTCAAGTTTAAGGAAACCTTTTGCATGAGTGATTTGCTGTGCAAGAGTGTTGTGCCCTGCATCAGGACAGACAGTCAGCTCTGTCTACTCTGATGCAAGGCACATCAGTCACGTTCATTGATATGGATATTTCAGCTCATCCCCCCCTGCACCAGAACCAAAGACCTGCTCAGCACCATTGCCAGAACTTTCTGCCCGCCCACCCCTTCTCAGAGCTGAATCATGCTCCGTGACATTGCCAGCACTTTCCCCCTGCCCGCTGCCACCATTCAAACAAACTGGAGCCATGCTCAGCAGCATTACCAGCAGTTTCTGCCCCCCAAAAACAGAGCTATGCTTGGTGGCATTGACAGACCTTTCACAGGCATGAAGAGGATTTTTATTATCTGAACAGGTACACTGCATGGTTAAAGGAGCTGGAAGGGCAGTGCTTCCCCACCCACCTACTTAACCAAATGAAACAATGGTGGTTTGTCCTTGTACTAGTCTAGTATTTGCATCCAAAGAATTTGCTGAAAACAATTTCAACTGTTAAATTTCAATGGACCAGAGAATTTATACCTTTTCACAGTTTGTATTTAACTTTAGTTCCTTCACATATTGTGTTACATTGGGGCAGCAATTCACCTCTACATTATAGTCAAATCTACCTTCTTAACTTATTGATCTAGTTTGAACTCTCAAAAAAAAATATACATTAATTATTTTCTTCTAATATTTTCTTTGATTGGCTTAGACTTAGGTGAGAATTGGGCCTGGTGGGGGAAGGGAAAGGGGAGGGCAGATTGAAGTAATGGGGACCAGGAGATGCGCTGAAGCAAAATGGAGGCAGGACAGAGGTATTCCGTCTTGTCTCCATACCCAAGGGCTCCACAGTAAGTGGGCAGGAGCTGAGGTCTTCCTCAACAACCCATCCTACTCGGGTGGTGTTATGTAATGCCAGATCTATTAAGAACAAGACAGCCATTACAGCTGACCTTATTGGGACGGTAGATCTGGCATGCATCACCAAGACCTGGCTGGTTGAAAATGCAGGTCCTGTATTGGCTTCTGCTGTTCCAGCTGGGTTTTTGGTGATACACCACCCGAGGTTGGATCATAGGACGGGGGTGCAGCCATTATATTTTAGATGGAACCGGGCCTTGTGGATGTGCCAGTGGGGCCCACCAGATCCTTTGAATGTATCCTGGGAGAGGGTGTAGGTTGCGGGATTCTCCTCATATACCATCCACCAGGTAATGGTGGAGAATTCCTGCAGGAGATAGAGGACTTCATTGTTGACATGGTGCTGAAGTCCCCCAGATGGATAGTCCTGGGGGACTTCAATGCCTGGGTCAACAATGAACTCTAACAATTTGTTCAAAATCTCCTCCGGCTAATGATGATGCTGGGCCTCACACAGGTGGTTTCCTCCACTATCCATATAACAGGTCACTGGTTGGATCTGGTGTTCCTCCTGGGGATGGAGATCACAGATTTGGGGGTGGAACCAATCAGTTGGTCTGACCATCACACCATAAGGTTCAGTTTCAGGGCTCCCCCAATGGGTCTGCCCCTATGGAAATGGTCCGGTACCACCCTTTACGAGGGCTTTCCTCAGATGGTCTATCAGCAGTGCTGGACCTATCAGGATTGTTGAGTGAATGCATGAGTCTGGGAGATCTTGTATTGGCCTATAATAAGGTAGTGGGAGATGCCCTGGACAAGATTGCTCCTGTTCGAGTTCGACCTCTCACTCTTCACCCAAGGACCCCTTGGTTTGATGGTTCCTTGAAGGAGTTGAGGCATGTTGGTCGAAGGATGGAGAGAGCATGGCGGAGGTCTGACCTGGATACCGACAGGCTTAGATTGATAAAACATTATAAGAGCTATCAATCAGAAATCACCCATAAGAAGGCAGAATTCCTGTCCAGGGAGATTTCTGCTGCACAGAATCGACCGGCTCAGCTCTTTCAGACTGTTGACAGATTGTGCAATCCAATCTGTCTCCAGTCTAGAGGAGCCTTTTCTCAGGCTAAATACGAGGAGTTTGCTTGATTCGTCATAGATAAGGTTGCCAGCATCAAATCCGGTATCAGCCTGGCTCCCCCCATGAGGGACTGTGGAGGTCAGCGGGATGTGGTGAGCACTTGATCTATCTGGATGAACTTTAGCCGGCTAGAATTCATAGACATTGTGAAGCTCATCCAGACTTTGAGCTCAACCAGTTGTAGTTTGGATCTGTACCCTACACCCCTATTAGTGGGTTGTGTAAATGTCATCTGCCCAGTTCTTGCTGAAATTGTCTGGAGTTCCTTGGAGAGGGGAGTCATTCCTGATCCTCTCAAGGAGGCGGTCATATGACCATTCCTTAAAAAACTCTCCTTGGATCTGGACTGTCCAGCTAACTACTGGCCTATCTCTAACCTGCCTTTTGCTGGTAAGGTTATTGAGAAGGTGGTTATGCTGCAGCTGGATAATCACCTTGTGACCCACAATGTCTATGAAGCTCTCCAGTCTGAATTTAGGAAGAGACATAGCACTGAGACTGCACTTGTCTGAGTATCGAATGACCTCCTAATAGTGAGAGATTGAAAGGCGTGTGCCATCTTGGTCCTTCTTGATCTCTCTCTGCAGCGTTTGACACTGTGAACCATGGTGTGTTTTTGGAGTGCTTGCAGCTTCTTTGTGGGCTGTCGGGTACAGTCCTCAATTGGTTTCAATCTTTCCTCATGGACAGGTCTCAGAGGGTGATCACTGGCATTTATTCCTCTGACGTACTCCCCCTGTCCTGTGGGGTGCCACAGGGCTCCATATTGGCACCCATGTTGTTTGCAGTGTATATGCTGCCATTGGGAGAAATCATCAGGTGATACGGTTTGAGTTTTCACTGCTATGCAGATGATACTCAACTGTATATGTCCTTTCTACCCAGACAGGTTGATGCAGTCTCTGTGCTAAATAACTGTCTCACTGAGACCAAGGACTAGATGAGCACCAGCTGGCTGAGACTGAATCCGGACAAGACCGAGGTGTTGATTGTGGACCCAGGTCATCTGGGGGTGGGTTTGGAGGCTGTACAGGCATTAGGCTTATGGCTTGATTGTGTTCAGCTCACCACCTCAGACAAGCTGCATAACCTGGGTGTTATCTTTGATGATGGTCTGACTCTGAAATATCAGATGTCGGCTGTGGTTAAATCCTCATTTTACCATCTGAGGAATATCACCCGGGTGAAACACCTGGTTTCTCCGGATGACCTTCCAACACTGGTCCATGCCTTCATCACCATCCACCTTGACTACTTCAATGCCGTCTACCTAGGGCTTCCTGGGGTTGATATCCACCGCCTGCAGTTAGTGCAGAATGCTGCCACCAGGCTTTTGACTGGTACATCAAGGGCCAGTCATATTACTCCTGTGCTGTGTGGACTGCACTGGCTGCCTGTTCCATGGTGGATCACCTTTAAGGTTGGCTTACTAACCTTTAAAGCCCTACATGAACAGGGACCCAGCTACCTGTAAGATCTTCTGACTTACTACTGCCCCCTCCATTCTCTCCAATCTGCCAATGAGGGATTGCTACAGATTCCCAGGGTTCATTTGAAAACATCTGGTGCTTGTGCCTTTTCTTTTGCCGCACCTACCCTGTGGAATTCTCTACCTCGTCGGTTAAGAGAATGCCTGATCATCAATAGATTTAAGGTTGAGTTGAAAACATATCTTTTTAACCTAGCCTTCCCAGAATTTTAATCTATTTTTATATTTATTGTTTTAATGAGATTTTATGTTTGTACATCATATTTAAATGTGAAATGCCTTGGTTTCAGAAAGGCGCTATATAAATAAAGTTTTAATTACTTACTTAAACTTACTTTTTGCTGGCCCATATATTCTTCTTTCTTTAAACTATACCTACCTTTCTGCTCTTTACTACTTTCTACATTATCAACTCATACTAGGGATCATACTAAGGATGGTAAGGAGCTAGGGGGCTGGTGAAGCCCATAAGTGCTCCTATTTAATACTGTGTGTAATATTGTAACTTACATCTGGAAAGTATCAGGATGTCAAGACATTTCTTAAATACATTTTTTGTTTTGCTTATCACAACTTCTAAAGGTAGACTGTTCCAGGGGTTAATGACTCAGAGTAAAAAATTATTTGCTACAGATGTAATTGAATTGTTTGCCAAAAAGTTGAAGTGGGTGGCCTCTGGTATTATGAAGGCTATCTTTAAACTCAAGCCCCAACTCATACATTAAATAGGAGTCTTGTACAATGTCATGTAAAAAGAATAAATCACCTCTGAGTCGGCGAGTCTCTAAAGTCATGAGATTTAAGGTGGATAATCTACTGTAGTTTCATAACAGTCATTTTTGAGACCAAAGATATGTTTAGTAAATTTACGTTGGACCTTCTTGAGTAGATTACATTCGGTTTTCCTGAATGGACACCATAACTGAGAAGTGCATTCTAGATGGAGTCTAACATATGCTCTATACAAGGGTAGCATAACCTTAGGGTCACAGGATTTGAAATTTTGACTAATCAACTAGATCACCCTGTTTGATTTATTAATGACTTTGTTAATATGGTTTGAATGTTTTAAATTGCTTGAGATGGTGATGCCTAGATCATTCTTTTCCTGTGATGTATTTAATGTGGAACCAACCAAAGTATATGAGGCATTAGTTGTTTTTTTACCCAGGTGCATGCCTTTACATTTGTCAGTGTTGAGCCTCATACCCCCTTGAAAAACACAAGCAAAGAGTTTGTCAAGATCCCTTTGTATGATGTATGACTCCTGTAAACTAGAACAGGGGCCACCATTTTTTATGTCATCCCCATATTTAATGGATGCTGATAAACAATCTGAAGTCAAATCAGAAATTAATATTTGAAATAAACAGGGGCCCAAAACAGAACATTGTTGGACCTCGCTGGTAACATGTCCTAATTCAGATAAGTGACCAGTGATTAGTACATTCTGGGTTCTGCCAGAGAGACAGTTACAAATCCATTGAGTAATGAAATGATTAATATATAAATTATATAGTTTACTTGTAAGGCCCAATGACGCATAACATCAAATGCTTTACTAAAATCAATGTAAACTATATTGCACGGAATTCTTTATCTAATGTAGCGCTAATGTGCTCGTAAAAACACATTAAATTAGTTAAGCATCCCCTACCCTTCTTGAAACCGTGTTGTGCAGTGTCATGTGAGTTGACAACTGGAGAAATTAAATCTTTAATGAGACTTTTCATGATTTTGCAGATTGCAGAGGTTAAACTAATAGGATGATAATTTTTCCATTATGTTTTTGGACCCTTTTTATGCATGGAAATAACATTTGCTTTCTTCCAATCATCTGGAATGAAATTATGAGTTAGACATCCTTCAAATAGGAGTTTTACTGGTAGTACTAACCTATCTGCAAGCAAGTATAAAAGATGTCCAGCAATATTGTCTGGTCCAAGACTAGTTTTACCTTTTTGTGCTTTTAACTTTGTTTGAATTGAGTCATTGGATATAATGATTGCCTCAGTATTACCCTGTTCCAAGGTGTTGGTAATATTAGTTAAGTTATTGTTATTAAGTGTAAAAATGTCGCACAATTTTTTATTGAAAAGGTTTGCTATATCCTTTGAATCATGAATGAGTTCAGTTTCCGAAAGGAATGGTTCTATTTTAGTAATATATTTTTTCAATGAATTAATGTATGAGGAGAATTGTTTACTATTTGTTTCATTAGCTGAGTTCACTAGGTGTTGCTCCCATTTAGATTTGGCCCTTTTTATTTTAACCTTGCATTTTTCCTGAACTTTGAGATACGCAACCTAATTTGCGTTGTTTTTTTATCTCTTATGTATGTACTGTATTTCTTGTTTTTTCTTTTAATGAGTTTTTTGATGCATCTATCAAGCCATTTTGGAGAGTGTTTTTTGTTGTTATATTTGAGACTTGAAGGCACATAAGTGTCTCTTGTACTTATTAAGGTATTTTTTAGGAGTTCCCAATATGACTCAATAGTATTATTCTTAAAAGCTGAGACCCAGTCTATGTTATTAGAACATTTTCCATATCAGATAATTTGGCCTAGTTGTACAGATACGATTTAGTAGACCCTTTATTATATGAGAAGTACTTTTGTAAAGAGGAACACCGTATTTCATTGACTAGAAGCCTCAGCTTCTTTTTGAATTTTTTATTTTGACCTGCAGCTTGTATTTGAGGGTGGCTTGTATTGCAGAATCCTATTTTAAGTGTGAAAAAGAAACTATTACATATCCTGAATATGATAAGATATACTGTTACTGGTTTACTTTATAGCAAAATAAGAACAACAAACATTAACTAAATTCAACATTTAAAAAAAGAAATGTCATGACATCATATTTACAGAGATAAAAAATCATAAAGAGTCCGAGTTTTATCTGACATGACTTCAACCCTGATTAGAAGCTGTGGCTTCTATTTGAGGGTGGCTTTCATTAAAAGTATTCAGTATGACCTGCGGCTTGTATTTGAGGGTGGCTTCTATTCGGTGAAATATGGTAAACAGTATTATAATCACTGTTACTGATAGGCAATGCAACAGTGGTGTCATTTAGATTTAGAAAGTCATTGCAGAATTCTAGATCTAATACCCTGTTATTTCTGGTTAGGAAATAAATATTCTGTTTAAGTTGTAATTGTCAGCATAAAGATAGTAATTTGTTACCTCAGGCTGTGGTAGCAGTACTGTTTATCCAATCTATTTCACCTAAGTTAAAATCCCCCATTAACAGGATATCACCTAAGCTGCAAGCTTGCTCAAGTTCTAGAAATATGGCATCTGAGACCATAGATGAAGAATTAGATGGTTGATAACAAGCCCTATGATACTGGATCTGAATGTTCAAAAAGTAGTTTGCTCCAAATGGTTTCAGCATCAACATTATGGGTTTTTATTCTTTCTGATATGTTGATTGAATTAAAGCTACTATTGATTAGTAAGGCAACACCTCCGCCGTTTCTGTTATTTCAATTTAATTTATATAGATTAAAACCAGGAAGGGAAAAATCCCAAGTGGCTTTGCTGTCCCAACATGTTTCAGTAATAGAGATGACATCAATATGTCTCTAACTCTTACTCTTAATTCATCGGCTTTTTGATTAAGACTTCTGACATTGAAGTACATGCAGTCAAATTTGTTTACTGTATGTTTTTGACATTGTCAGCCCCAGCATGTATTACTACTAGAGTTTTATCCCCAGCATTGTGCGTAATATCTGAGACCATGAAGTTGAGATCAGAAATCCTGGCCCCTCCTAAAGGATGAGCAGGTCCTACTTAATTTGTTAGCATTACAAATAGCCCAATCAAGGTGTTTTATAATAGAATCACCTAATCAATAAACATCCCTTGAACTAATGCTGTTACTATTTCCAATGTCCTTTAGAACTTCCTCATCAGTATGAGTGGTAGGGCTATTAGGGTCTGTGTTAGAAGCAGGGGCCAACAAAGGAGTAGAATCACTAGGTGGGGGGATCTGAAGATGGAATTAGTTCACTCGGACCATTCAAGTTACTACGACAGGGAGGTAGTGACCCGAGATTAATGGATGTCAAAGTAGTTTTGCTAGGAAAGGAGTTGGCCATGGGTTATTTTGTAAGGCTTTCTGTACTAGAACCATTACAATTACATTTGGCACATTTGAACATAGCCAGACATATGCATTTATTTTCCATGGAATCATGTGTACAGTTCATATCTCAAGAATCAATATAATTTAAACTGGAAGGCTAAAAATAGCATTACTATTGCAGAATTTTATTTCTTTATTCTTTAAGGTCCGACAAGCCCTAGAATTAAGCTGCTTATTATCACAAATTCCTTTTGCACGTTTTAATCACTGTGTCAAATAATATTTGCAGATTTCATTTTTTATTTACACTATGGTGTGTATATATAACAAATACCTATATATATATATATATATATATATTTAACAGTTGTGTATTTAAATGGATTGGTCCTCTGTTGTTCATGTCCCCTGACAAAGACCCCTTGTGGTCGTAGCATCGGGGTTTGTCTCTAGTTGTTCCCCATATTTCATTAGTTATTTAAAAAGCTATGATGCTGATTTATTTAGTTTCATCTCAGTTTGTTTAATCTAGAGACAACTTTTCCCTGAGTGCAAGCTTTTTTGGTTTACATGTTTCAGTTTTTTGTGTTCTGCCTATTTTGAGTGGACACAGTAATGTTGGTGTTGTTACATTTTTCAAATTTACAGTAGTGGGAATAAAGTAGAATTTTGTGAGCTCCAGAAAGCCAAAGACTCAAGAGTTTTTTTGCTAAGGAAAGATATTGTCTGGAACCAAGCATGTTCATGATCCATGTTGAACTAATACACATAACAAATAAAATGAGTCTGCCTGATAAGTCTTTACTTATCGGGCAAACAGTCTTTAACTTCTATGTGGTAAAGAACAGATCTAAACACGTACAGTAATTAGAAATTGCATGTCATTTTACTGTCAGCGCTCAAACTCCATGGCACACAACAAGCAGCTGTTGTCTTCTCATTCCAGGCTGGCTGAAAGTAATTTATTTCTACAGTGCAGTATTTAAAAGATGTATTAACCTGCTTACTCCCACTCATGTAAATGTGGTAATATTGTACTGTATGTGGTCAGATACTGTCATGGTCACAGACCCAGTTGGGGGGCACCAGAGGTGTCAACCAGTGTATAAATTTAGCATCCAATTACTGGAAGCCACCATGAGGTTAGTACTGGACTTGTTACAGTGGATTGGAAGTGGCAACGTGAACCACTGATTAACAGATACCTGCCCACAGCAGTGTTCTTATCATTTGGCTGCGATGTTTGTTTTGTGATGCAGGCAGGCATCAACTGGACTTTGAAGAGTTTCTGTGGCTAGGGGGTACTTAATGTTGGAAATGGAAAAATTCACTGGGGGAAACCTACCAACCTTGATGTTAGATTAAACATATCTGACAGGGTCCTGGGATATGTTTCTTCATTATATGTTGCCTTTTACACTGTATTTTGTCAGTTTTATACCTTTAAGTGGTTATATTTTGCATAGAATTGGTTCTTCCCAATGGTACTCATAGACCTGAGTCAGGTTTGTAGGCACCAACAAGCATAGCTTATAAGTGCCTATAATGTATGGTAGAACGTTGTTATAGGTAGAAATCTACCTTTTTATAACACTTTACCATTGATGTGATGTCACAATGTTGTTAACCCATCGATGGTACGTTACATCGATGGGTTAACAACCGGGAACAGTCAGGGCATGCGCGCAGCTGGATCGGACGGCCTTGTAACGGCCGCAGCGGTGAGGGCAGAGCAGTGGGGACATGAAAAAACAGCAGTAAGGAACTGCTTTCTTTTCTAAAGAAAAAGAACTGGTACCATACACTATAAAAGCTAATGTATGGTACATCGATGGATAACCGTTTTGTTAACCAATCTCGAGGTTGCCATGGCAATGTAAACCTCTCAAGCTTCGCTCTTGAGGTTTACATGGTCACCCTGGTAACCTCTTGATGGTTAACAAGACGGTTAACCATCGATGACCATACATTATCCTCTGTGTTGTGGTTATGCATACTCTTTTCTGCATTTCAGTCAAGTTTAAGGAGACCTTTTGTATGCATGAGTGATGTGCCATGCATCAACTGTCAGACTAAGAAGGCTGCCAAAACTATTCTGTAGATCCGGCTGGCTGGTGAGGGTTGATTGACTGACAGCTGGAGAATTGAACTCTGTGAGGGAGTTTCGCTGTGGGGAAGTGTCCATGCTGCGACAGCGCAGTCAAATAAGAATGCAGCTTTCAAAGGGCGTGATGGGGATTTCCGTCCCCCATGCCCATTCTGGGATGGTGGGAATGTTAAATGATGGGAGAGGAGTCAGTGAATGTCCACCCCGTATGTGAGCAAGTTGTCTCTTGCACTTTCTGTCCTGGGTCTTTGAGTGTCAAATGTGGCAAACAGGAACAGTGCAGAACGGAGGAATTAAACCAGGTCCAGATTTATTTTATTTATTTATTTTTATTTAAAATTTGGTAACCAGGAAAGGCATACTGAACCAATGCTCATTTCTGGGTACGACCCAAGGACATACGTAACAATTACAATACAGAGGAAATGTATTACATTCATATTCAAGTGCCAGTAGCAGTTCACAACTGCAAAAGCAGTTTAGGCAGTACAGGGTTCTTGGTTGCTACAACTGAGCTACAGATGAGTGTAGGCTGCAAAACAGAGGGTTAATAACCTTATACATCAAAAATATACAGCTGAGAACCCTTCTCTAACATAATCTTTCCCCCTCTTTCTCTCTCTGTCCCTCTCTCTCTCCCCTCTCTCTCTCCCCTTTATCTCCCTCTGTCCCCTTCTCTCTCTCTCCCCTTCTCTCCCCCTTTCCCCTTTTCCCTCTCTCCTCCCTCCCTCTCTCCCTCTTTCTCTTCCCTCTCCCTCTCTCTCCTCTCCCTCTCTTTGTCCCTCTCTCCTTCTCTCTACCTCATGCTCTCCCTCTCTCTCTCTCTCTCCCTTCTCTCCCCTTTCCCTCTCTCTCCTCCCTCTCTCCCTCTTTCTTTCTTCCCCCTCCCCCTCTCTCTCCCTCTCTCTCCTTCTCTCTACCTCATGCTCTCCCTCTCTCTCTCTCTCTCCCCTTCTCTTCCCTTTCCCTCTCTCCCCTCCCTCTCTCCTCTTTCTTTCTTTCCCCACTCCCCTCTCTCTCTCCCTCTCTCCCTCTCTTTGTCCTCTCTCTCCTTCTCTCTACCTCATGCTCTCCCTCTCTCTCTCTCCCTTCTCTCCCTTCCTCTCTCCCTCCCTCTCTCCCTCTTTCTTTCTTTCCCCACTCCCCTCTCTCTCTCTCTCTTTGTCCCTCTCTCTCCTTCTCTCTACCTCATGCTCTCCCTCTCTCCCTTCTCTCCCTTTCCCTCTCTCTCCTCCCTCTCTCCCTCTTTCTTTCTTTCCCCTCCCCTCTCTCTCTCCTCTCTCCCTCTCTTTGTCCCTCTCTCTCCTTCTCTCTACCTCCTTCTCTCCTCTCTCTCTCCCCTTCTCTCCCCTTTCCTCTCTCTCCCTCCCCCTCTCTCCTCTTTCTTTCTTTCCCCACTCCCCTCTCTCTCTCCCTCTCTTTGTCCCTCTCTCTCCTTCTCTCTACCTCATGCTCTCCCTCTCTCTCTCTCCCCTTCTCTCTCTCTTCCTTCCCCCTCTGTCTCTCCCTCTCTCTCCCTCACTCTCTACCTCCCTCTCTGTCACCATCTCTCCCGCTCTCTTCTATTTCAAAGCTGGTGACTGGATGCTATACAGTTTACAACAATTTCTGCAACATCATTTATTTCCCCCAGTAGTACACAGAGTTTAGTTTCATCATTCATGAGCAGGAATCCCGTTGTCCTTTGTGATAACTCTATAAAACATTGTTCTCATATACAGCTGTATTTTGTACAATATAGAATGAAATGCATTTCTATTTCAATTTCATTGCTTTCACACTGAGTACAGAGTCAGGATTCTTTAGGTTTCCAGGTAATGTGTGTCTGCCTGTTTCTATTTCCAGACTTTACTCACTGATTCTGTATTTAGTATGAATTTGTCAGTGTTCAGCAGTTTTAATGGTTGGTATGCAGATAAGTAGCAATGGTGAAGTTTTTGTGGAGGGATCTGTAATACTCTAGTTTTGATTGAGTTTTGATTTGCTGTTCCCAGTACAGAACATATTTGTTTTTCAGGAACATATCTAGTGCTCTGGATAAGATATAATCATGTTTACAGTTACTTATGTCATAGTCTTTTATGTCAATATTACAGTAATCTAAGAGTATGAACACATAGGAGTGTATTGTGTTTTTGTCAGTTCTCTGCTTTAAATGATTTAGTGCTTGGAAATGGTAGGAATATTCTTAACTTTTCTGTGCATGGGACCAGAATTTAAGTATTCATTTGGATAAACTTAACAACAGAGGAAATTGTCTTAATTCAGCCTTGCAGTCATTACTGGGAGCATTTCTCTGAGTCATTAGTATGGTGTTATGAAATAGTAAATGCATGTCTTCTGCTGGTGTTTTATCCCATTTTGTATAGTCTGGTTTTACTGGTGGTTCTGAAACTTCGCTCCCACATAAAATGGTTGGTACAATTATGCTGTTAAATCATTTTAGCCATAGGTTCATAGGAGGGTTGAATGGGTCAAGTTACTTCTTTATAACTCACGCTACTTTCAAGGCTTATCTCAAATCTTGGCTTTTTAATGAGGCCAAATGCCATTGCCCACCTGGCTAATCCCCCACTTCCTCTTTCCCTCTATCTATTGTGTCTGTCCCAGCCCATACATGCTCGTGTATCCCAACTGTTTTGCTTGTGTTTCTAATATTCCTGCACCTATTTTTACTTGTCACTTATTCTGCTAAACATTATGTACAGCTAGTTCTGGAGTATCCTGATTTCACTGATTTTTGAACTCGTTATTTAACTGTTGTCTCCTACATGCTTGCTACTATGTAACCTACTTAGTGGCCTCTCAGTTGCTGCTCTGTGTATTCACTGTGTATACCACTGATGTCTGTATATTCACTGCTTGAATTTATTGTGCAATATGCTTGTATTGCCACCTTTGTGGCCCGGGTCATGCCTGAAAATGGTCCCATGGATCAGCACACTTACCTGGTTACCAAAGACGTAAATAAAATAAATAAATAAATAAATAACACAGAACGTATGGAGTGCTTTTTTTCCTGTAATATTTTTACAGCCAGATTAAAGTTCCTTGATGCACTTCTTGGTAGGCCAAGGTAACTATAAATCAAAGTATGATCTATTTTGTTACCATTAATATAAATTTAAGTTTGTCTTGGTTATTTCTTGGCTTTTTCTTGAAGACCATAACATTAGTCTTATTAAGGTTTACCTGGACAGCCCATTTGCTACAGTATACCTTTAAAAGATTAAGATGTTCTTGAAGACCATAAAGGGAGGGTGATAATATGACTAGGTCATCTGCATAAAGTAGATTTTTATTTCAGTACCATTCAGTGTTAATCCTGGCACTCGAGATTCATCCAACTCCTCAATCCAAGGAAAGAAGGGTGACCAGCAGGGTGCCACAGGGATCAGTTCTGGGGCCAGTCCTATTTAATGTCTTCATAAGTGACATTGCAAAGGGGCTAGAAGGAAAGGTATGCCTCTTTGCAGATGACACTAAGATTTGCAACAGGATAGACACTCAGGAAGGGGTGGAAAAAATGAGCAGGGACCTAGGTAAACTAGAGGAATGGTCAAGAGTGTGGCAGTTAAGAGCAATGCAAAGAAGTGCAAAATAGTGCATTTTGAGGCACAGGAACCCAGGGGAGGCTTACAAGATGGGGGGGATACTGACAGCCACCAAACAGGAAAGGGATCTTGCAGTAATCATAGCAGATGATCTAATGGTAGACAAACAATGTTCTAAAGCTGTGGGGAGAGCCAGAGGGGTACTGGGGTGCATAGGGAGAGGTACCATCAGCAGCAGAAAAAAGGAGGTAGTGATGCCACTGTGCAAATCATTGGTGAGACCCCATCTGGAGTACTGTCTCCAGTTCTGGAGGCCACATCTTCATAAGGACATAGACAGGGTAGAGGCAGTTCAGAAAAGGGCAACAAAAATGGTGTAGGGTCTGCACCAAAAGTCAAATGAGGAGAGACTGGAGGACCTTAATACGTATACCCTGGGGGAGAGGAGAGAGAGAGGGGGGATGTGATAGAGATCTTCAAATATCTCAAGAGCATAAATAATGTACAGGAGAGTAGCATCTTTCAGAAAAAGAGATGTTCTAGAACAAGGGGACATGACATGAGGCTGGAAAGGGGTAGACTAAGGACTAATGTGAGGAAGTATTTATTCACAGAAAGAGTGGTGGATGCATGGAACAGCCTCCCAGTGGAGGTGGTGGGGGCTAACTTGGTAGGGGAATTCAAAAAGGCATGGGATAGGCATAGGGCAACCCTAGCTATAGGAAAGAGAATAAAACCGGAGATCAAGAAGGGTATGTGGTTTTTGCAGCAGGTAGGAAAAATGGGCAGACTGGGTGGGCCTAGCAGTCCTTATCCGCCATCAGTTTCTATATTTCTATGTTTCAACAGAAAAGGCAGACCATTATTATAAACACTAAAGAGAGCTGGATGCAGGCAACATCCCTATCTCACTCTTCGTTCCTGATTAAAGGATTCTGTTTACATATTGTTACTCTTAATTTTACATTTTATGGATGAGTAAATTTCTTTAATGATGTCATACAGTATGTTTTCACTCCAATTCAGAACTGAAAGAGTTTAACAAAAAAAGTACAGGATGCCAAATTGAGTCAAAGGCTTTTTTAAAGTCTATGAAGCCGGCATATATCTTCCCTCTGTGGATATTGTGTACATGTTTAATACATGTTTGTTGCATGAGAATATGATCAGAAGTTTGATGTTTGAGAAGGAATCCAGTCTGGCTTTAATGTATAATATTTTTACTTGTTAAAAAATGTAACAGCCTGTTATTGATAATGCTACAGAAAAGTTTGCTTATATTACTCCCAATGCAGATACCTCTGTAGGTGTTTGTATCGAGTTTATTCGCACTCTTGTAAATTGGAGTGACGAGTCCTTCGGACCACATTTCTGGAAAGTGTCCAGACTGTAGAATAAGACTGAACATTTTCAGTAAGGCTTGCTAAATTTGTGCAGTATGTTTTTTGAAGCATCTCACTGAGTATGTTATCTGTACCACAAGTCTTTCCACATTTCAGTTTATTAAGACTGTCTTTGATTTCTTGAAATGTTATTGGACTATCTAGGGGTGTTTAATAACCCCTGATGACCCTCAAGTGAGTTCACTTTATTTAGGATGTCTGTTTGCTCCTAAGTAAGACTTTTTAAATTCCTTTACAGAGTTGTTGAAACTGCTCTGTACGTATGACTACAACTGTCCAGAACTTTGCCATTTTGAATTGCTATTTATGTTCACCTTTTTGGAGCTTAAACTCTTTCCAAACATGCCAGAAGGTGATATTATTATCTCTTAACAACTCAATCTGGGATAATTTTTGATTCATGTAACTAGACCTTTTCGGCCTGAGCAGGGACTTCTATTCACATAGTTTCTGGTGCTAGGCATAGCACAGGTCCACTCGTACACATTCTCTGTGTTTTTGGTCAGAACGTTTCCTTATCTTATTTCTTGAGAGTTTACAGTCCTTGTCAAACCATTTTTAATTTTTCCAGTTTTATTGTTATTTTTCTTAATTTTTGAAGTAATGATTTAGTTGCCATTTATCAAAAATGTTGTTCAGATCACTAGCTGTCAGATTAATATCATTTTGTGATTCAGTGCAAAGTAATGCACCTGGGAAACAAAAACCAGGGGAAGAGTACACAATTGGGGGGGAGGTACTAACAATAATAAATATGGAAAGGGACCTGGGGGTAGTCATATCAGATGACCTAAAGGTAGGAAAGCAATGTGAGAATGCAGTAAGGAGGGCTGGGGGATACTGGGATGCATAGGGGAGGCATCACCAGTAGAAAACAGGAAGTTGTTATCCTTCTGTACAGACAGTTGGGGGGACCCTATCTGGAGTACTGCGAGCAGTTCGGGAGACTCCATCTCCACAAGGACATAGACAGGATGGAGGCAGTCCAGAGGAGGGTGACTGAAATGGTGCAGGGTCTGCACCAGAAGCCATACAGAGAGAGATTAAAGGAGCTTAATATGTATACTCTAGAGGAAAGGAGGGAGAGGGGGGACATGATAGAAACTTTGAAGTACCTCAAGAGAATCAATAAAGTCCAAGACGGTAGCATCTTTCAGAAAAACTGATGTTCAAGAACAAGGGGGCACAATCTGAAGATAGAGTGGGATGGCTCAGGGGCAATGTGAGGAAGTATTTTTTCACAGGGAGGGTGATGGACACATGGAACAGCCTTCATGTGGGATCAATAACAGTGGGGGAATTCAAGAATGCATGGGACAGACATAAGGCAATTCTAGTGGGGGATAGAAGGAAGTAGGCTGTTGGTTAACTAGGATCTGCAGCTTATCCACTAGGTAGGGAAATGGGCAGACTGGGTGGGCCAATCGGTCCTAATCTGTCATCAGAGTCTATGTTTCTATGTTTCTATCTTTTGGGTATAATTTTTGTTTAGGAATATATGGGTTAATTTTTCCAACTCTGGTGTTTCTAGGGTTTCTTTGTATTTTGTTGTGCTACCATGTGTCCACTTTACCTCTTGGGGAGTGTTTGAAGGTTAGCAAATGGGACTCTAACTCTTTCTTTATCTGATCTGTTCAGGTATAGGATAATTTGGTTGTGGTCCGATAGAAGAGACTGAGCTCAAACAATAAGTGCATGCAATTTGTTGATGTTCAAGTCTGTGAAGGTATAATCAATGACACTATACTGTAGCTCAAAGGTGAGTTGAATGTAAATCTCCCTAATGAGTCTCCCCTGATTCTCCCATTAAGGATGTAGAGGCCAAGACTTTTACAGATTGGTAATAATTTACCATTTGTGTTAATCACATTGTCATAGCTATTTCTTTGTTCCAATAATGGGTCATCATAAGGTGTATTGCCTCCAAATATATGCTTATTTCCATCTACAGGAATGATGTCTATTTCTTTCCCTGTGCATGCTTCTATTTCTCCTCCCACTTCAGCGTGTTCCACACCAAACTGCACCCTAAACTTAGGCTACTCTATCATCACAAAGCCAACCTCTCCTTCCCTATAAGATGCGATCTTGTAGTCAAATAGATCCTCCCTGCCTCTGACTATGCTGACATACTGTAGTCTTCAGTGCTGCTCCAGCCACCTCCCTTGCCAAATTGGATGTCCTGTTTCATGCTTTTTGTAGGTTCACCTCTAACTCCCCCCCCCCAAATCACCACTGCGACCTCTACTCTTCCTTCTCTCTACAGACACTTGCACAGAGGCCTTCCTCTCACTGTTCCACCTTCATAGCTAAGTACTGGTTTGGGTCTCTTCCATCATACCTTGCCTCCCTCCTCTCTCCTGCTTTTCCCTCACTTTATAACTTGTGGCCTAGCTGTGCCTGCACCTTTTCTGTCCCTCGTGTCTGCACCTCAGCTGGCAAACTCTCTTTCTCCTACAAAATTTACTTCCCTCTGGAACAGCCTTCCCTCCCAAACCTGTCTCTCTCCCTCCTTCCCCACACTTAAGCGCTTACTCAGACCAACCCCTGTCACTTCCTGCATCTGTTCTCCTTCCTAGACCACCACTGATTACAACATGCCTTCACCACTCTTACTGTGAACCACTGTAAAATATTTTGCACTCTAGTTTGTATTTATTGTACATAGTTTCATTGTTTGTATTTTATTTGTACATAGTTTCATAGCTTGTATTTGTTTGTACATGTTACCTGCTCTGTATATGCTCTATCATTGTATCATTTCAGTTGTACTTGTCAGAATCCTGTACACCCACCCCCCGGGTCACACCTGGAAATGAGCTTTAGTTCACGGTGCTTTTCCCAGTTATAAACTTTTAAATAAATAAATGTCTCCACATGTTAATGTTTTTTTTTCCAAAAGTTTGGAAATAGGACTTTGAGATTCAATGACTGAGAAACATTCATCATCAAAGTATAGGAAATCTGCTGAGGGCATTTATGGTGCACAGAGGTAAACATCAGAATTCAGCTGCAGCAATGTACCAGTCTTGCAGATATTGCCTTTCCCTTCACTCAGTCCAATCCTAATTTGTCTTTACCTGTGGATATAAATAAATTAAACAAAACAAGTGAATTTACATGGCTGATGTAGTCCTACTTTGACTCTTCACTACCAAGAACAAAAAGAAATAGGATTGGACAATAACTAACGGGAAAAGACAAACACTGTGTTTGTGCAGTATGTTTTTTAAGCATCTCACCGAGTATGTTATCTGTACCACAAGTCTTTTCACATTTCAGTTTATTATGTCTGTTTTTGAGTTCTTGAAATGCTATTGGACTATCTATGGGTGTATGATAATCCTTGATGACCCTCTCAATTGAGTTCACTTTATTTAGGATGTCTGTTTGCTCCGGAGTAAGACTTCTTAATTTCCTTTATAGTGTTGTTGAAAGTGCTCTGTACATATGACTACCACTGTACTTTGCCGTTTTGAATTGCCATTTTATGTTCACCTTTTGGGGGCTTAATCTCTTTCCAAACATGCCAGAAGGTATTATTATCTCTTGACATCTCAATCTGGGATAATCTTTGATTCATGTAATTAGACCTTTTCTGCCTGAGCAGGGACTTTTTATTCATGCACAGTAGTTTCTTGTGCTAGGCACTGCACAGGTCCATTTGTACAAATTTTTCTGTATTTTTCATTAGAAAGTTTCCTTATCTTTTTTCTTGAGAGTTTACAGTCCTTGGAGGAAAGGGGGGGGGGTTCGAGGGGGCTCCCACTGAAAGCTGAAAGAGCGTGCACTACCAAGGAGTGTAAGTCCATGTGTAGGTAATGTTCTCTCACACATGTGAGGAGGAAAGCACCAGTTAGAAGAAGGAAGCACAGTGGACCACAATCTCACTGGAAATGTTATTGTTAATAAAATATTAGTGGTGTAGATATTGTGCAAATATTGTCAAAGTGCTGAATTTATCACCAATAACACATGTTTAAATTCTTCATTTGTACACACGTATGGTGAGTAGCAGTGAACACACACAGAAAAACAGAAACAGTAATTGTGCAAATGGCAGCAGAGTAAATAATGGCTAAGGCAGATTGTAAGGCAGTTTGTAAACTCTTCAAAAAACTTACAGACTTCAAGTCCTGCAAAGTGAATACTGCACTTATCCAAGCCTGGTGAAAAGAAACTCAGACACGATCTTCACCACCTACTGGTGCAGCCCGATTCAATGGTGAAGAGTTTTTATTATCTCTGTGGTCTTTCAAGGCAATAATTAGCAGTAGCTGCTCAAAAAATGCCAAAAACACCAAAATGCTAAACAATACAAAACTGCTGCCATGCACTATTTCATGGCTTTGATTAATGTAATTAGATCTTTTCTGCCTGAGCAGGGACTTGTATTCACACACAGTAGTTTCTGGTAATAGGCATTGCACAGCTCCATTCATACAGATTCTCTGTGTTTTTGGTCAGAAAGTGTCCTTATCTTATTTCTTGAGAGTTTACAGTTCTCATCTAACCATTTTTTGTCTTTACCAATTTTATTTTTATTTATTTTTCTTAATTTTTGAAGTAATGATTTAGTTGCTATTTATCAAAAATGCTGTTCTGATCTTTATCTGCCAGATTAATATAATTTAGTGTTTGGGTATAATTTTTGTTTAGGAATATATGGGTTAGATTTCCAACTCTGGTGTTTCTAGGGTTTCTTTGTATTTTGTTGGGCTACCATGTGTCCACTTATACCTCTTGGGGAGTGTTTGAAGATTAGCAAATGGGACACTATCTCTTATTTAATCTGATATGTTCAGCTATAGGATAATTTGGTTGTGATCTGGTAGAAGAGACTGAGCTCAAACAATCAGTGCATTTATTGTGCTGATATTCAAGTCTGTGATGGTATAGTCAATGACACTATAGCCCAAAGGTGAGCTGAATGTTAATCTCCCTAATGAGTCAACTCTGATTCTCCCATTAAGGATGTAGAGGCCAAGATTTTTACAGATTGGTAATAATTTACCATTTGTGTTAATCACATTGTCATAGCTTTTTCTCTGTTTCAGCAGTGGGTTAGCATAAGATGCATTACCTCTAAATACATGCTTATTCCCATCTATAGGAATTAAGTCTATTTCTTTCCCTGTGCATGCATTTATGTCTCCACATATTAATATTTTTTCCAAAAGTTTAGAAACAGGAAATTTGAGATTGAAGTACTGAGAAACATTCTTCATCAACGTATGGAGAATCTGCTGGGGCCATTTATAATGCACAGAGGTAAACATCAGAATTCAGCTGCAGCAATGTACCAGTCGTATAGATACTGCCTTTCCCTTCACTCAGTCCAATGCTAAATTGTCTTTACCTGTGGATATAAATAAATTGAACCAAACAAATGAAGTGACATGACTGATGTAGTTCTACTTTGACTCTTCACTACCAAGAGCAAAAAGAAACAGGATCAGACAATGACTAACGGGAAAAGACAAACACTGTGTAATAATGGCACTGGGTCCAGTAAGCACTGACAAGAATAGCATTGGCATGGTGCATGCAATAAAAAAGGCACCCCCTCACCCACCATCTATGGGATTCTCATTCCTAGGGGAGCGGATCCCAGGGAAAGTTAAAATTTGTGGGGCCATGGAATACTGTTTCCACGGCCCCATGTAAAAAACAAGCTCTGACAGAGCCACTACGACTGTGAATGCATTAACTAGATAAGGCTGTTTCATGGGCTTAAGCATAAACATTTATTCATTTATTTATTTATTTAAAAATATCAGATTTACAAACCTTTGAGTCAGAGACTCAGTTACAAAGGTACCTCATTGAAACTAATACAAAGACAGCACGGTTAACAAGTCAAAAAACAATGGCTTGGAGAGCAGACTGTTATAACAATCATTCACTGGAGATGCATGGGTAGCAGTAGATAAACAGATAACATAGTTTAGGCACACAGGCACCACATCAAGAAGACCAAAGTGGTTCAAACAATATACTATAGTTAAAGCAAATAGACATCAGGAGTCAAAGAGAAGCCCAGGGTGTTCACATGAAGGCTGTTGCATATATACTAACTGAATCAAAGTACAGTACAGTGAGAAAGGGCATATTTAAGCAATAGGGCATGACATATTCTGTGTTATGTAACAATGTCACTCCTGCAGTGGGTTGAAGCATGAGGCAAAGTCGAGTGCTTCCACCACCCCAGGAGTGACAATATTACAAGATAACACACCTTGGAGTGCCTTATTGCAATTATACAATGTTTTGTTATATACAGAATAAAAAATACATTTTAAAGGATGTTTTTATTAGTGTGGAAAAATATTTCTTAAGAGAAAATGCAAGGAATGATCCAAATCCAAAGCTACGGTGATGTTATGGTGTAATAACATCACTGTTTCAGTGGGTCAGCAGCCAGCTTCTTACATTTTTCCTTGCCATTGTATAATCAAAAATAGTGCCACCATCTGTATTACAGTTCCCTATATGTTTTGCATTTTATTCTATGCACTGTTATATCAATCAACTCAACAGAACCAGGCCATCATATACATGAAGGTACTGTACCCTAACTGAAAACACTGCTGAGACAACTGTACGTTGTGACAAGGTAGAAGATAAACACACTGTTGAGACAAGTTTTTGAAGACATTTGATGCATTTCATTGTTTTATTTTAGAAACTGATATATAGTTCACACACAAAATTCATATAATATAAAAGTGCATATGCCCAAATGTCAATGTAAATTCGACACATTTAATTACAAGCTGTTCTGTTGAAGGAAGATATTACTATATAAGGCCTAAAAATGGGCATCAGGTAAATGTAAACTGGGGTAGGTGTGTTATTGAGGATATTGCATAGTTTATCTTTTATTGCTGCTCCACCAGATCAGCAATATTTTGTACAAACTGTGCCCAGTCCAGATTTTACAGCTCTGGTCTGGGTCTGGTGATGTGGGTTTAACCCATACCCCACTGCATGTGGCTTAGTGATATACTGTACAGATGGCTACAAAGTCTAAGCCATTGAAGGTTGAAGTTTCAGAAAACCATTATGCTAAAAATATCAAGACTCATTCCATCCCTCACGCCCCAGTCACAATTAATCCTCTACCAAAGTCATGCTTAAATACTGGTGCCTCTACGTTCATGCCACTAAGCTTTTAATGCCAGTATGCTTCTTCTGCTGCTGTGACCAATTCAATGTGTGATCTGCTCAACCCTGGCTTTATAAATTTATTTAATTATTTTTAGAGGGACTCCTGGTTGTGACCAATATCAAACAAACAACTGAAGTCCAGTGTACCCCCCCCAAACTGCCCAAACAGGTCTGTAATGGAGGATTTTTCCATCTTTCAAGTCCCAAACAGGGGCTGTTAGTTATCAAACTTTGGCCAAAATGTGAACACGCCAAACCACTACGTCAAAGTGGCCTCAATCGGTTTGGTCCTGCACTTTAAATAATGTAAAAAGTACCTTGTTGATCTGAGTTACAGTCCAGCTGTTTCATTCTCTGTTTGCAAAGACAATACTCCAGCTTCCTTGTCTCACATTTATAAAGTGCAGTCTGCTAGGTGTGGCTGGGAGCAAATCACTAGGAAAGTAATCACAGCTTTCCCCTAATCATAAACCAATTCAATGTGTGATCAATATCAAATGTGTGACCAATATCAAACAACTGAAGTCCAGTGTGCCCCCCCCCGGACTACCTGCCTGAGAATGAAGCTGGTATATTATTTGTAAAAATGCAAGGCTGGGTCTCTTATTATGCAGTGTCCCTCAAAGATGGTGTTGTCAAATGGCTTAATGAGGTGCTATGAGGTGCCTATGGGAACTTGTCATGTAGAAAGTTCTAGGGACACAATCATAAAAACTGGAATTACAGGTTCCAAGGAGTAATTAAATCAGCAGGAATGTTAGAAAGTCAACTTCACTATAAACTGAGCCAGGAAAAAAGTAAATAGGACAAAATATAACAGAATTTTGTTTCTAAAATGAGTTGCTAATTGCAACTGGTATTTTTAACATGTGCAAGCCAACTCCACTTCTCAAACTTAAAAAGAAAAATACACCTCATCACAGACTGTGTTTATCAAGTACTATGCCCATTTTAGTATATAAATGTTTAAGAAATACCTGAAAGCTGTCTATTTTCCATAGAAGGTGAATCCTTAGTAGTTTCAGACATGTAGTCTTTCCCTTTGAGACATCAGGTGACTCTGATAATCAATTGTTCCAAGGGTTTTTAAGTCAGTTTGAAGGCATTAAGTATTTTCTGTTCTCATACTCCTTAAAAAATGCAGGGATTCCACAGACTTCTTGTGTTCCTAGATCCAGCTCCCAAACTAGTGAATCTTATTTCAACATAATAAATCTACCCCATGCCCCTCCCACATGAATAATAAAAAAAAGGTGGGCTGGATCTTTAGGAGCTTCTTGAGTGGAAGGGGGTTGGATCTTACTTCCCCCCCAAAAAACAATGCTGCCTCCCACTACTCAGGTTCCAGTTCTTGTACCACCCATTTAAGAAAGAAAGTAGTACCCTGCAACCATTGAGTAACATGAAAGCATATTAATTTGAGAGCGGAAAACATTTCTTGGAAGAGGGTAAGGCGGAGGAGACTATTTACACCTTCAGTCAGTTCCACGGACAGAAAACATGACATCACTTCTTTTGTACATGCAAAATTCCAGTAGGCTCCACCCATAGCCATAAAAACAAAGTCTCAATGTAGCAAAAAATATCATAGACCAGGATTAGAACCCTGGTCTCCATTGCCACTGGACAAGCTGTTCCATGCTCTAACCCTGCATGCCACAGGAGCAGCTTGGCCAGCCAGCTTTTCCCTGTAGCCCTTGTCCTTTGTACAGGACCATGGACAGCGACCAGGGCAGCGCTTACAGCTAGTGCTGTAAAACCCTACTTGCTGTCCATGTGAGCACTTACTAGACTAGTGCCATATAGTGCGGCACTATTCTGGTAGCGCTCACTTGACATGGGTACCTGTGATAACATCTGTTCCCTTGACAGCTCCTCCTGGTGATCGGTGGGCACCACTGAATTTCACTGGAGTGTGAGCGATCATGAACTCCCTTCAAAAGGAGATGCTTAGACCTCGCTAGCCAACCAATTACAAGGTTTTAATCCCACAACATTAACTGTGTTACACACTGTCTGTCCACGGACGTGATCTCTCTCATTCTCACTTTCTCTTAAATCCCCCCCCATTTCCACACACAGAAGTTAAATAATGAAAAAAAACAGAAAGTATACCCAAGGAAGTAGGATATTAATGAAAATGATTGATCTTTCTTTAAAACAAAATGGGCGGTAGAGAAATAGAACAGAAAGTACCGTGATGTGCGAGAAAACAGCTGTTCATTCAACAGCTTGTATTCTCTCTCAGGTTTGAGCGTGGCTGCAGTGAAACAGCAGGTTAGCGAACGCCATGAGATGATGTCAAATTACATCAATAAACTCACAGCAGCCATGCAGGGGGGGTGCCCATGTGTGAAGCTCAAGTCAGTTTTCTATAACTGATGTCATGCTAACTCAGGCTTCACAGTACCACGGTTTTGAAGAAATCCTTTCTCAGGCGTGTCTTTCATAGATCAAGATTGCAAGCGGATATACTAATTAGGAAAAAAAGTAAGAAATAAGCCACACACTCCAAGAGGGGTTAAGTGGTTCTTTATTAACATACATGTGAATTAAGCAGATGAAAAAGGCGACAATAAGTGAACACCTGCTCTTTAAGGGTTCCATTTCTATTAGTTTGCATATCAGTGATTCTTTAAATTCAGTAAATTCTATTTCTAGTGAAGCAATGCAGTCTTTGAGATTGTTAATAGCCCTTATAACATGTTATAAGTGCAATAACCCACTTCAGGGTGTGCGGTTATTCAACACCCCAGACGCTGTGAGGACACTTGGTCTACAGACTCGTGCCTCACAATGCACCCAGGGTGTTGATTAATCCCCAGTAACTGCACACCCTGTCATGGGTTATTTCTTACTTATTTTTGTTAGTGATTCAGAGTGCTTGTCATGTAGTTTTGCATCACTTCACAGGGGGATACTGTCAGCTGTGAGCACATTCTGTGCTCCCTGTAGAGTCTCTTCATTATCGAGTGTACCCTCCTCAGAGCTAGTTGCAACATTCCATAGAAACATAGAAGTTGATGGTAGAAAGAGACCACCAGGTCCATCTAGTCTGCCCATTGTCTTTTAGCCTAGTCTTCTAACTGCCCTTGGGTTTGATGGCTTCCTTGTATCTGTCCCAAGCATTCTTGAAACCTAACACTGTGCCTGCCCCCACCACCTCTGCAGGCAGGCTGTTCCAGGCATCCACCACTCTTTCTGTGAAGAAAAGCTTCCTGGTGTTGGTGGTGAACTGCCCTCCTTGCAGCCTTAGATCATGTCCCCTGGTTCTGCTGACCTTTTTAAATTGGATGAGATCATCTATCTGCATCTGGTTTATGCCTTTTATGTAACTGAATGTTCCGATCATGTCACCCCTCTCTCTTCTCTGTTTCAGGGAATACACATTCAGTTCTTTCAGTCTATCTGCATAAGACATCTCAAGCAATCCCTGAATCATTTTTGTTGCCCTTCTCTGCACCGTCTCCACTCAGTCAATGTCCTTTTTGAGGTGGGGCCTCCACAATTGGACACTGTGTTCCAGGTGAGGCCTAACCAGTGATCTGTATGGCAGCAGGATTACTTCCCTCTTCCTGCTTGTGATTCCTCTCCCAATGCATCCCAGCATACCACTGGCCTTTAATGCTGCCTTCTCGCACTGTTTACCTACCTTCAAGTTGTCTGAGAGAATTATTCCCAAATCGCGCTGTTGAATGGAGGCAGCTAGTCTTTCCTCTCCAAGGTAATATACCTTATTTGGATTTCTTTTTCCTATGTGCATGACTTTACACTTTTTGGTGTTGAATCTCAGCTGCCATGCTCCAGACCATTCTTCCAGTTTCTTGAGGTCAGCTTCCATCTTGTCCACTCCCTGCTGGGTGTTGACCCTGTTGCATATTTTGGTGTCATCTGTGAATAGACACACCATTCCCTGTAGTCCATTAGCTATGTCCAATATGAAAATATTGAATAGCAGGGACCCCAGGGCTGAACCCTAGGGCACACCGCTGGTTACCCTACCTTAAGATGACAGCGCTCCATTTGCCTGCACTTTCTGGGTTCTGCCCTGTAACCAGTTTTTAACCCACCTAACTACTTCTGATCCAACTCCTGTGTGGTCTAACTTCTTTACCAGTCTTCTGTGTGGAACCGAGTCGAAGGCCTTGCTAAAGTCTAAGTAGACCACATCTACCACCCCGTTGTCATCTATAACCTTTGTAACACAGTCAAAAAACTCAATCATATTTGTCTGGCATGGCTTACCCACTGTGAAATCATGCTGCTTGGGGTCTTGATGGCCGCTAGCCTCAAGGAATGCCATGATCCTCTGTTTGAGTAGTGTCTCCATTTACATCCCCAGTATGGATGTGAGGCTTACCTGCTTGTAATTTTCAGAGTCCTCCCTGCTGCCCAATTTGTGGAGCGAGACCACAATTGCCCTTTTCCAATCTTCAGGTACTTCCCCACTCTTCAGGGATTTGGTGGCTGGTTTAGCCAGTGGGGCAGCCAACTCTAATCTCAGTTCTTTTAAGATTCTGGAGTGCATTTCATCTGGCTCAATGGCCTTGTCAACTTGCAGTTTATTTAGTGCCTCTAGTACTTTGGTCTCTGTGAAGGGGCTAGTATCAACCCCCTGTCCAGAGTGTTGCATTTTGCTATTTCTGGGCCATCGCCTGGGTCCTCCTCAGTAAATGCTGAGCAGAAGTACTTGTTCAGGATTTCTACTTTTTCTCTGTCATCTTCTGTTGTTTTCCCTTCCTGAGTTGTAATCTTGACTATACCCCCTTTTTCCTTCCTTCTTTCCCAGCTGTATCTAAAGACGGATTTGTCTCCTCTCTTTGCCCTCTCTGCTATACTTGCTTCTGTCTGTGCTTTTGCCTGCCTTATTTTTTTGCTGGTTTCTTTCATTTTCTCCTTGTATGATACCCAGTCTTGTTCCTTGTTTGTTCCCTGGTTGATAGAGGTTGAACGCCTTCTATTTTTTTTCACTATTTTAGCCACTTCCTTTGAAAATCATAAGGGGTTTCATTTGCTTTTCACTTTGGTAACCCTTCTGGTGCATTGGACAGTGACTGTCTGGATTGCTTTCTTAAGTTTCCCCCACATGACATTGACCTTGTCCACTTGTAGATCAATTAAGTTGTTTCTTACATTGGTCCTCATTTGGTTGAAGTCTGCCTTTTTAAGATCTAGTGCTTTTGTTTTTAAGTGGCACGTGTCCTCCGTTATGTTTTTTAAATGTTTGGATTTTATTAACTTGTAATGTTTTTGTACAGTGCCTTGGATTTGAAAGGCACTATATAAATAATGTTGAATTGAATGTAAAGGAGCTTAATATGTATACCCTTGAGGAAAGGAGGGAGAGGGGGGACATAATAGAAACTTTCAAGTACCTCAAGGGTATCAGCAAAGTCCAAGAGGATAGCATCTTTCAGAAAAGAGATGTGCAAGAACAAGGGGACACAATTTGAAGATGGGGGGGATGGTTTAGGAGCAATGTGAGGAAGTATTTTTTTCTCAGAGAGAGTAGTGGATGCATGGAATGGCCTTTCTGAGGAGGTTGTGGGGTCAAAAACAGTGGGGGAATTCAAGAATGCATGGGACAGATATAAGGCAATTCTGGTGGGGGGCTAGGAAGAAGTAGGCTGTTGGTTAACTAGGACCTGCAGCTTATCCAATAGATAGTCCTTATCTGCCATCAACGTCTATGTTTCTATGTTGCAGTCTTCATTCAACTTGCTCTACATTTTGCTTTTCAGTTTCTACTATCTGGGGACCAAGAACCCGGACCTGAGGGGGGGGGTCACGGCCCACCTTCAGCAGATACTGTGCAAGGTCAGAGGCACCGGACTGGGGGCGGCCACTTCAGCTTTTGCCATTACAACCATATTGGAACTGCAGGCAATTGGACACACACCTGGGGGGCCTGGGATTGGGGGTTGGTGTATGTTATGACATGTAGAGAGTGGTTCATCCTCCCGGATGCACATGCTGCTCATGTTTGTAATCATATTTCAATAAATGCATGGCTGCAGCCATTTCCTCCAAGATATGTGTCAGTGTTTTTCTTCCAGGGGGAAGGAGCATGGAGGGATAACAGACAATACAATATGTTTTAATGTAGGGAAATAAATGTGCAAGCCTGTTTAAACTATTTATATTTCCTTGGACCAATACTGTACAATTGGTTATATATTTATGGGTTAATACGGTGCCTTCTGCACCTTTATCATCATACACAGTGAGTTGTGTTTCTTACCAAACCCCTCTTTTACATTTTTAAAGCAGCTGCAGAAAGTCTTGTTCCATGCCTTTGGCTTCTCTGTAAACCAGGTTTGTTTTGATTTTATTGCCATCAACTTGACTATAATCTACAATCAGCATCTCAAGATTCTCCCCTCAGTATTTTAGTTTTGTAAACCTTCTTGCCCTGAGCACTTTTATATCATCTGTATACTGGATTTCAAAATGCTGTCCTGCTGTGGTTGAGGGCAGATTAGTTTTACTTTCATTTACTGCCATGTCTTTGCACTCTGTTTCAAAGTGAAATTGTACTACAGGGTAAAGTTTATTTTTATCCTACGTTAGGATTCCTTGGAAGGGCTACTGTATATTGCCTTTTCTTGATGCTTTCAGTTTGTTCTGTTTGACCGTATTTCACAACTTCAGCTTCAGTCAGTATTAATTTTAGATTTAAACACAGAGCATGGCGAATGCCCTCCCTCTCTTCAGTGCTTTTAATGTGGAGCCAGTAGGATTGGTTTATCCACCCCGGAACCGAGTTTTATGCCAGTGTTCAGAATGATGAAGCTCAGAATCTGACCAGAACAATAGTTTGGAGGCAGAGCTTGTGAATCTGTTCCATTTAGTTAAAATCTGAGCTTCCCACAGTGACAATGTAGGTGTGAAACACAGCAAGGCACTAAGGGCAATCTATGTGTCATTGAATGTCATTGACATCTGTAGAGGTATTCATTGTTCTTGGAGACATTGTAAGGTTGCAACCTCCTGTGACAGAGACAGAAGTGTATTTTATACTGCAGTCCAAAGTTCCTTGCTTGTCAGTTTTTGTTAGCAAAAGCATTTACTGTCGGTCTCACTTACAATCAGCTCTTTTGATGTAACAAACCCACCTATCCACACTCCAACCAGTGCTGCTGTCACAGCCAGATGTCACAAACGTTCACTTGTGTCTGCCCATCACCATGTCCTTGTGCTCACGTTGGACCCTCCACAAAGGTAGCACACCCCAGACACCTGGACTCTCTGAGCCCAGTCACCAGTTGCCCTGGATCAAGCAAGGCTGACTCCTTGAACCCCAGCTAAAGTGTATGTTCTGTCTTTATCAAAGTTCACACTGCTCCCTTTCCTATATCAGGAAGGAATATGTTTAAAGGTTTCTTACACCATATTTAGTGTGCCTCTTCAGAATTGCAGTTACCCCAGAGATTCACAAACACCAGGCCCTATGCACAATGCCAATGCGCCACATAAACCGGGTGCATTAGCATAGATATGCCCAAATGCCACAGGGTCCCTCGGACTCCACATGGCATTCATGAATGGGGTGCAAGACAGGTACACAGCCCTCTCCCCTGGCCATGCAGACTGCAATGTGCCAGGAGCATTCAAGGGGTCATGCCAGCACTGCACGGTATGTATTAAACTGCGTAGCGCTGGCCACATGGGTGTGGAGGTGGCCACAGGTTATGGCAGCTGGGACCCTGCCTTAACCCACTGTGCTCCTTTATGGACTCCACTTGCCAGATGTGACGGGACCAGGATGCGACTCTCCGTGCTGCCCCAGCCCACCATGCAGTGGAGGAGGGCTGGGGCAGCTGACAGGGTGAGTGCCCGCACATCTCAGCACACGTGGACCCCCGTCGCAGACCCGCACCTTGGCGGTGTGCCCATCCCCAGTCCCTGATTGTGTCAAACACCCACCCCACCCCTAACACATGGGCTCCCTCACAGGACATGGCATCATGACGCTCCCCCCCATGGAGCCCCATCCCTGGTCAGCAGTACCATCTCCCCCCAGTGCATAGCTACTCCAAGCCACCCCCGACTCATCAGCAGGAGGGCAGCCCCCCAGCACACCGAGCCACCCCTGTCCTGACAGCACATCTGCAGCCCCCCCACCTGGCAGTGCCCCTGCCTCAGACAGCATGGCAGTACCACCCCCCCACTGGTGAGGCTGCCCCTGCATCACTGTGTGCCCTGAAGCCCCAAAAACAGATGTGCCCTGTGCCCCCCATGGCACCAACACCACCCCTGTACCTGCATGCTGGTGCCGCTCCATGGGACGGCCAGCGGCACAACCCTCCACACACCACTGTGGCCACTGACTATCTGATGAATGCAGGTGCACGCAGTCAGTGCTTGCCTGCATATGTCAGATGGCCAGCAGCTGAGAAGGTGTGTGGAGGGCTGTGCCACTAACCATCTGACAGAGTGGTACCGGCATGTGGGGAAGGGGGCGGTGTTGGTGCTGTGGGGAGGAGGGCATTGGGTGGCTAGACAGTTGTGGCGGCTGTGAGTCATCAGTGTTGCCACATGCCTGCACAGTGTGGTTCTCAGGCTGCTGCCAACCGAGGCAGGTTGGGGGCAGCCATCATGGGATGGAGCCCTGCATTGTGGCAGGGGGGCCCTAGATGGCAGCACAGTGGGGCATGGGTGCATGGGTCTGGGTGCCTGCTATAGGCATTCACGCACCCTGAACCATGCCACAGCATGCATGGGATCCACTTTCAGCCTATGACAGGCATTCCATTGGGTGCCTGCTTGGGACCACAGCCCCACCCCAGGCCACCCTGTGGAGTCCTGCACACGGGGGGTGGGTGGCGCAGGAAGGTGCACATTCCAGCCTTTTCATGCATAGGGCCCCATGCCATTTTTTTGTAAAATGCACAACCAGTCTGTGTATTGTGTGACTCTCCTTCTTTCTCTCCTTCCCCTGTCTCTCTCCCTTTCTCTCCCCTTCTCTCTCCCCTTCTCTCTCCCCCTCTCTCTCTCTCTCCCCCTTATCACTCTCTCCCTGTCCCTCTCTCCTGTTCTCTCTCCATCTTCCACTCCTTTTCTCTCCCTCCCATCTCTCTCCCTGTCCTCCTCCCTCTCTCTATCTCTTTCTCTCCCTCTCTTTCTTCCTCTCTTTCCCTCACTCCTTCTCTCCACCTCTCTGTCCCTCCCCATCTGTCTCTCTCTTTCTCTATCCTTCTCTCTCTTCTCTCCTCTCCCCCCATTATGGATCCAACACTGAATTTTAGTGTGATACCTGGGAGGTTTGCACCTACAGGTGTTAGTAACAGTCTAGCAGTTGGGGAAGTGCTGCTATGGTCAGTTCCTGTGTAACAGATGCCATGCTTGAGAAATGCTGCTACTTGTGGAGCAGTGAATGTGGTAGGAGCCAGAGGCAAAGTGATTCAGATCAAGATCAAGGGCAGTATTTCATATTAGTTAAATGACAGTATATATACTGTATCTTATTTGACTTCTGCAGTTTGGGAAGTGGTCAAGACAAGAGGGCTAAAAGTGCATGAACTGGTATATGCAGTGGAAGGCAAAATGATCAAGGACAGTATTTAATATTAAATATATTATATATATGGTATTTGACTTGTGGTTTGCAGTGGGCAGGAGGCACATTGACAGTATTGAGCTGGTGTCTGTGTGTATTCGAGTTCAGTGGCCATCTAGCACTAAACCACAATCTTCAAAGTTCAAAGCCCCTGTAGTGGTGGCCATTTCATAGAGTTGCTCAGGGAGGGGGGGGCAGCAGCCACTGGCAGCATCCCAAACTTACTGGACATATGGCCACTGGCAGTAAAACATGCATAGTGGTCTCAGATGATTATTTTATGTATATCCAATAGTCACCTGGTCATTGTTTTTTTTTTTTTTAGGTACCAGCTGTGGTTGTGTGTACTCTGTTTTGCATTTAGTCAGGTTCAAAGATGCATGCAGTAGGAGTAAGGGGACTGGGTTTGCTCCCCAGAGCTAAACATTTTTTTTTCTGACTACAGTTTATAAATGCTGTGTCTCAGACCCCATCCCCTAAGCCACTTCCCCTCAGCTGCTTTCAGTTTCAGGTTGCCCAAACTATGGAACTCCATGACAGCCGATATTAGACATTCCACAAGTACTCCTCAACTGAATGCTCTTCTCAAACTGCACTTCACTACCAACTGCAACTGTAACCCCCCCTTAATCCTCCCCCTCGACTCCATAATTCCCCCAGTTGTGCAGCAACTTGTTCTGATTCTAACTTGTAGTTCTGCTCCCTACGTATTGTCTGGTAATACATTATAGTTGAAGTGATATAGTACCTATGCAACTGTTCTTGAACTGTCTCACCCATTGCTTGTAATCTGTTTATGTAAGTTCTTGTTTTTTCTGATGTAATTTTTCCTTACCAGTGTAACCCCCTCCCCCCAGGGCGCATCTGGAATAGAGCAGTACTCTGCTCAGCATGCCTTTCCTGGTAAATCTCTTAAATAAATAAATAAATATTGCCACAGGAAGCCTGTCAGCTTTCTTTCTGGCAATATAATTATTTCAACAGATCTTCTTTGGTGCCTTTAGTACCATTGGTATTTTGATTTGTTTTATTCCCATGGGACTCAAAATGTTTCTCAGAACCTCTTGGGGAATGTTTTTTGTCAAAGTGGCCTCCTCAGCCAGGGATGTGCTATGACAACTGATTGAAACTGAGTTATTAATATGAAATCGGAAAAAAGTATTGCACATTTCTAAGTATTGGTTTGATAACCAGTCTTATTCTATAGTGGAATGGGATGGTATCTGGAAAAGACCTACACAAATTTGTCTCCAATGACAGACTAAAATTAGTGCAAATTAAAATATTATATAATGCCTACTATTCTCCATCCAAGCTAATTAAATATGTGCTTTGAACATCCTCGGCCTGTTTCAAATGTGGAACGATGACAGGCTCTTGATGCCATATTTTCTGGGATTGCCCCTTAATGACATCCTGTTGGTCTGCCCTCAAAAGATCAATTGGTCACAAACTAGGTTTAGCTAAATACTTTACCCCACAGATTTGTGTGATCGGGGACCCATCGAGTCTATCTTGTAAGGTTCATAAATATATTATTTATATGATTGCATTAACAGCTAAGAAAATTATTTTGAGCCACTGGAAAGATCACCAGTCTCCATCCCTGTTGGAATGGAGACAGGAAATACTGTATAACTTAAGAACAAAACGTTTAATAGCAAGTATGAACTCTCAAGTGGGGCATTCTGCTAGATGCGGTTCTTAGTCTAAAATAGACCTGGCTCCTTTCCCTTGCTTGTACACTTACATATAATCTTCTTCTTTGCTGATCCTTACACTCAAATTTATGTGGTCATTTAATTATTAAACTCATATCTATACACAGGTAACCCTAAAAATAAAATGTGTAGACATTCACTTTATTTACTATTTATGAGATGTATACACATTAAGTTTTAATTTATTAGCCTGCCCTGACATTATCGGGTATGGATGTATTATTTGATTGTATTATGAAGTCCTAGGTAGGATTCCTTTACAAAGCCTGGTTTTCATGAGTTTAGGGGAGGGATTGGGAGGTAGACGGATTAGAGGGTAGTTATGACAACATTGGTTTTCCACTTCCAAGTTAAATCGAATTTGTATATATATTATGTGTTTTGTTATTGGTTATTGCTGTTGTTATCCTTGTACAAAATTTTCAATACAGAAGAAGAAATGAAAAAAATGAAACTGATTTATTGGAGATTTTTCTCTAGTTTCATTGCTATTTGAAGAAGACTTTTATTATAAGCTGCTTCTATCCATTGTTGGTATTTTAGGAGAGACACTTGTATTGAATTTGTACACAGCATCTGGGGAAAGGTAGGGCCTTCCTTTTTGATGACATTGTGCCCTAAATCCTGAATCCACTTACCCTTTACCTTTAACCATGGATAATACCCACTCCCAGAGGCATTAATATTTCTTAGATATCATTCCCTCAGGTGCAGTCCAGTTATTTAAACTGCAATCCTTAGTGGACAGTTTAAATGTCATTTTGACAAACATTTAAACTAGCTGAGGAGGCATAGCAGAAGGAAAAAGGGACTGAAGCAAAGAGAAGGGAGGACCTGAGGGGAAGAAAATCCCCCAGGGTGCAAAATAAAATAAAAAGCAGTGTGTTAGAAATAAGGGAACGGGAACAAGAGTCATGGAAAGAGAGGGGAAAAGAAGGCAGTGCAAAAGGGAAAAGAAGATGGCAACAGAGTTCTCCAACTTTCTCCACTCCTCCTTAGACACTGGTTCTCTGGCTGGTGCTGTCTTCATTGACCTCTCGAAAGCTTTTGACACTGTCTCCCACCCCCTCCTTCTTGATGCCCTTAGTCTCTCTGGTTTTGCTGCTGGGTCTATCTCCTGGTGCACCAGTTATCTGTCTGACCGCTCACAGCGTGTAAAAATTAATGGGACCTACTCAGACATCTGTCCCATCTTTTCTGGGGTTCCCCAGGGCTCCATTCTGGGCCCCTTACTATTCTCCTTTACCTTAACACCCTTCACGCTCTTGCTCAAGGGAACATTCTATTCGCGCTGATGATGCAATCATCTTTGCCTCAAATTGTAACCCTACTGCCCTCAGGACTGGCTGCAGAAGTCCTTCACTGAAGCTGAGGGCTGGTTCAAGGAACATAGATTGGTGATAAATCTTAAAAACAAAACCATGTTCTTCACTCATCCCCAAAACAAGTCCTGCAACTTCAAACTCCTCATTCACTCTGGGTCCTCATTCCCACTCGAACAAGTTTGCTCCTATAAATACCTAGGGATCCATTTGACCCCTCCCTCTCCTTCCATGGACACATCGCTGCCCTAGCCACTGCCACTGATATCCGATTGGGCATCTTACATTGGTATAAACACTGCCTCCCGGAGTATCTTGCGACTTCATGATCACCTCCTCTATTCTGTCCCTAGTGGACTATGGACTGCCGGGTGTATGGTGCTGCTGATCAGACCGCACTCCATAAAATTCGCACTACTCTGAATAAGGCCTGCAGGTTAATTACTGGAGCATCTAGGATGACACACACCTGTCTACTGTATGCTAAAGCGCTGGTACTTGATCTCGATGAGCACCTCAAATATCTTACCTGTACCCTTACAAAAAAGACCCTCCTTGGGCTTTCCCCACCAGGATTGACCACCACCATACACCGCTCTGTCCCACTAGTTCATACTCAGACCTCTGGGAAAACCTCTCTTGTTATCCCTAGAGCTAGGACCTCTCACGGCCAAAGAGCCTTCAGCTTTAGGGCCCCCTCCTGGTTCAACACACTGCTCCCCTCCATCTCCGAAGCTCAACATATCGTGGCTCAAAACTTCCTACGTAACCACCTTATTAACACCCGATGCTGTAACTGCCACTAGTCAAAGCCGACTCAATACTTATGACAAAGCTTATTACTAAGCTGCTAAGGATGACATAACTCTGGTATTGTTTGCATCCATCCTACCTGTACCAGCTTGTTTGTATCTATGTCTTAATTTTCTGTTATACTTATGTGTTGTACTGCTATACTGTGTATTTTGGTTTGTCTTACTGTGACAAGGTACCTTTGTAAATGAGCCTATGGCTCAAAGGTTTTCCAAACTGCTGTTTAAATTAAATAAATAAATAAATAAATAAATAAAACAGGCAGAGTGAGGACAAAGTGTGGAAAGCCATGTGTGCAAATGCAGGAAGTATAGGAAATAACATTTCAGACCTAGGACATCATCGCAGAGGCAGACTTGGATATTGTGGCCATTGCTGAGTCATGATGCACACAAAAACACAAATGGAACATGGCTGTACCAGGCTATATGCAGTTCAGGAAAGACAGAGTGGGAAGGAAGGAAGGAAGGGAGGAGAGGTGGTGCTGTATGTAAGGGAGCGTATCAAAGCAATGGAGACAAAGGGAATCCAGGGGGGATGGAGTGGTTGGAGGCGCTGTGAGTCACCCTGGAGACAGAACCCTGAGCCACTTTTCACACTGGTATGATCTACAGACATCCTATACAGGGGGAAAAACATGGAAACATAGAATGTGTCAGCAGAAAATAACCCATCTTGTCCGCCCTATTATCCCTGCCTATCACTACACCCTGGACTCTAATTGGTCACAGGTGTCCCTCCCTCCTCCCTTACCTCTATTTATTATGCCCATGTGCCTATCCCACGCATGTTTGAAGCTAACCATTGTCTTTGCACCACCACTTCTTCTGGCAGGCCATTCCAGGTGTCCACCACCCTTTCTGTGAAGTAGTACTTCCTCACATTCCTCTTAAACTTTCCACTCAAGCTTCATAATATGCCCCCATGTTCTGGTGCTCCTCTGTAAAAGACACTCCCCTCCTGCACTTTGTTCACTCCAGTGCAGTGCGAATAGGTTTCAATCATGTCCCCTTTTGCTCTCCTCTCCTCCAGGGAGTCATGTTGAGATCCTGCAGACTCTTCTTGTATGATTTCTCATGCAATCCCTGCACCATTTTAGTAGAACTCCTCTGGACTGCTTCCACCCTGTAGATGTCCTTGCAGAGGTGAAGCCTCCAGAACCAGACACAGTAGTCCAGGTAGGGTCTCACAAATGAGTGATACAAAGGCAACACCACCTCATTTTCCTGCTACAACTCTCCCTCACTATGTATCCCACATCAGATTCACCTTGCCTACTGCCTTGTTGCACTGCCTTGCCACCTTGAGATAATCAAATATGGTTACCCCAAGGTTCCTTTCTTGCTTGGTAACTGTAAGTACCTTCCCCCATCTTATACACAGCCCCTCAGGTTCCCTGCCCTAGGTGCATAACTGCACTTTCTGGCATTGAAACCCAGCTGCCACTCCCTAGACCCAACCCCTGAAGACACTCTGTTTGGTAAATGGACTTATGTCCCCTCCAGCCGCTGCTTGTTAATGCATGTCAATCTGCCCCCAACCCCCACTGTGAAGACCGAGCAGATGTATTCATTTAAAATGTTAGCTTCTTCCTGAGCTTCCTCTGCACAGTCCCCACACTGGTCTCCTGATCCTCACTATGCCATCCCTTTCCTTCCTCTTTTCACTCACGTACCTGAAGAAAGTCTTATCCCCACTTGATGATGCACTGGTGGATGCCATTAGCACAATGACAGAAAAAGGCGGAGATGCTACTGGTGGGGCACTCCAATCTGCCAGATGTAGATTGGAGCCTCTAGGCTGCAGCTTCAGCTAGAAGCAGGGATATCCTAGACTCCTTTCAGGGGGCATTTATCAGGCAACTATTCAGGGAACCCACTCATAATGGGGGAATGCTAGACCTGGTGCTCACAAACAGGGATAATATTGCAGACATCAAGGTGGGAGGCCACCTGGGGGGACCAGTGATGACCACACAGTGTGGTTTAACATAAAAACTGCAGTGGAAAGAATGAGGGTCCTGGACTTCAGGAGGGCAGATTGTTTAAAAAATGGATAAATGCCTCAGAGATGATGCAGCCGGGAGCGGGGGGTGAACTGGGTGGGGTGGAGGAACAGCGGGTTACGTTAAGGAAAGGCATAGTGAATTCAACAAACCTCTGCACAAAGGAAGTGAGCAAACTCAGGAGAAAAAAAGGACTGCTATGGTTCTCAAAAGAAATGGCTGGAAGGGTAAAAGCTAAAGGGTAGCATTCTAGGGGTATAAAGAGACACAGAGGGAAGAAAATGGGGAGGTGTATAGGGAGAAGCAAAGGGAACAGGGAAAGTGGTGAGGAATGCAAAGGCACAAACTGAGGAAAGAATACACCCAGGGGGTGACTAAAGGGGATAAGAGCTTTTTTAGGTACATAAATGAAAAGAGGAAGACTAGGGTAGGGATTGTGATGTTAAGAAGAGCAGAGGGGTATCCCAGGAACATGGCAATCACAAAAAGGGCGAGGATAAAAACAGCGATGGAAAACAGTGTGGACACACAGGGCGAGTGGCAAAAAATAGCGAACACCAAAACAGCAACCTATAGCTTTGTCCCCCTCCCCGAATTGCATCCCCCTGGTTGTATTTAGTAAGGATGGTGCAGTGCGGGGGAAAAGCCCCACACAGAAAGTCACTGTGGCACTGTTGTCGCCATTTTGGTGATCACTGTTTTTTTGTAACTCTCCCTATGTGGCCGCGTTGTTTTCCCTTTGCCATTTTCATCCTCGCCCTTTTGGGCTCACCATTGTCACATGGAACTGGACAGAGGGGGACTGTGCAGAGGAGGATCAGGAAAAGCAGATATCCTGAGCAAATATTATTGTTCAGTCTTCACAGAGGAAGGGGAGGGATGAGCCATAAAGTCAGCAGAAGCCCGGAGGGAGGGAGGGAGGACAAGATGTTGTTTTACAGAAGACAGATCTGAAGGGACTTGTAAATCAGAATGTGGACAAAGCTATGGGGCAAGACGGGGTACACCCAAGGGTACTAAGGAAGCTCAGGGAGGTACTGGTTGCACCTCTGACAGCCCTATTCAACAACTCACTGGAAACAGGAGTGGTTCTGGAGGACTGGAGGATGGCAGATGTAGTCCTGCAGGCCACCTGATAAAAGCGGTAGCAGGAAGGAGGCTGGCAACTGTAGGCTGATCAGTCTGACATCAGTGGTGGGAAACTTAATGTAGTCACTGCTAAAGAAAAGGATTGTGGAGTATCTTGAATCCAGTGGGTTAAAAAACCTGAGGCAGCACAGATTCATAGGGGGAGGTCATGCCAGGCAAATCTGATAGATTTCTTTGACTGGGTGACCAGGGAAATGGATCAGAGTGGGATGTTGGATATTTCCTACTTAAATTTAAGTAAGGCATTTGACATTGTACAACACAGGAGACTCACAAGGAAATTGGGCATTTTGGGGGTGGTTCCTTAAGCGGTAAACAGGTGAAGAAATTGATTAATGAATAGGAGATGAATGATAGTGGTAAATGGACTTTACTTCGGGAAAGGGAGGATGACCAGCAGGGTGCCTCAGGGCTCAATACTGGGATTAGTCCTCTTTAATGTCTTTATAAATGACATTGCAGTTGAGCAAGAAGGAAAGGTATGCCTCTTGGCAGATGACACTAAATCTGCAATAGGGTAGACACTCCAGAGTGGGTGGAAAGAACGTGCAGAGACTGAGAAAACTCGAGGAGTAGTCAAGTTTATGGCAGCTGGATTTCAATGCAAGAAAGTCCAAAATCATGTCCCTAGTGCACAGAAACCTAGAGGCAGAGTACAAAATGGCAGAACTGGTATTGACAGTCACCAAACAGGAAAGGGATCTGGGCGTAATCATATCTGATGCCCTCAGGAGGCAAGACAGTGTGACAAGGCAGTAGATGGGGCCATTGAGATGCTGGGGTGCATAGGGAGAAGTATCACAGTAGAAGGAGGGCGGTGGTGTTGCTGCTGTAGAAATCACTGGTGAGACGACACACAGTTTTGGAGACCACATCTCAGAAGGGACATAGACAGAGTGGAGGCAGTCCAGAGAAGGGCAGCTAAAATGGTGCAGGGTCTGCATCAGATACCCTTTGAGGAGAGATTGAAGGATCTCAGTATGTATACCCTGGAAGAGAGAATGGAGAGGAGGACAGGATAGAGACCTAGAAATACCTCACAGGGCAGAATAAGGTACAGGAGGGGAGTATTTTTTCAGAGGAAGAGATGCACAAGAACAAGGGGACATGCGATGAAGCTGGAAGATCGAAAATTGAGGAGAGATGTGAGGAAGTAGTTCTTCACTGAAAGAGTGGCGGATGCTTAGAACAGTTTTTCAGCTGAGGTGAGGGGGGGAGCAGTGGTGGGCTTCAGGCATGCATGGGATAGGCACAAGGGAATCTTAGTTGGGAAGCAAGGGAGGGGATTCAGAGATCAAGTAGGGCCTGTAGTGACAGTATAAGCAGGAGAAAATGGGCATACCAGCTGGGAAAAGCAGTCCTTATCTACCATCAAATTCTACATTTCTGTGTTTCTATTTTTAAAATGTTAAGCTGTATAGATGAATAATTTTCTTGACTCCAGGAAGTTCCATCAAGAGAGTGCACATAGTTTCTGACTTGTTAAAATGTATAGAAAAGTGCTTGTCAATCTTCTGTCTGAGTTCCTGAAAATATATCATCCCTGGGTTATTAACCAGGTCCCCACATATTATCTTTATTGCTCCACTCCCTGAAACCCTAATCCTCAAGCCTAGACAGGAAGCTCAGGTTGCATAAGGTTTAACTATATGGAATCATACAGTGTGCAGCTCTCACTTTTGAGTTAGAGTTAATCGAAAGCCTTGTCAGAAGTGTTCAGTGCCACCAACTTTATGTTCCAGACTTTAGGTGCATAGTAGAAGAAATATTGGGTTCCAGATGTTAGGTACATAGTAGAAGATAGTGCAAAGTAGAAGAAAGCTTTGCCACACTTGTCACATATTAGTAAGCAGTCTGTATTCACACCTTTGCCATTGTATCATATTCCACAAACTACTTTTACTGTGCAGATTGACGAGAGACTTGGGAAAATGCTATTGAGTACATGAACAAGAAAGCCCCATGTATAAATTAGTTTAGCATCAGTAGTTAGACGGCCCAAATAAGAGTATAATTTGTAATGATGGGTGCTGTGATGAGCAGATTAAGTAAAGCAGCACAGTATTGTGAAGCACAATTAGTTTATGTAAGGCAGCCTGGAATGCATTAGAAAATACTAGCGGTGGTAGTCAAGTGACAGCGTGAGGCTCACCTACACAATATCCAGTGCTAGTTTAGTTAAGTTCTATGTTATCCAGCTCTAGTATCACATATGCTAGTACTTAAAACTATGCCCCACTTATGGGAGTGATCTGTCATAACTGGAAATTAAGAGGGGTCTGCTGTCTGCATTTCATTTCTGTTTAGACCTAAATACCATGTACTTTGTTTTTCCTGTGTTTAATATTAATCAGCTATGCGTTAATCACTTTTGAGCATTGCTGTATAGTTTAGGTTGACATTAATATTACACAGTTGTGCAGATCTCCTATATAGGATTAAATCATCTTTGTACTATAAGGTTTGCAGTTGATATACTGATTACGCAACTCACTGCAAGAGAACATTAATGGCCCCAGGATTTTAAGCCCTGTGATATAACAGTGTTTGCAGTTACAGTGTCAGAGACATTGCTACCTGTTCATGAAGACAGTGGACCTATTGGGAGAAACCAGGAACAAAGGGGAGATTTAAATTCTTCAGGAGCCAAAGAGCAGCACCCTATTTCAAGTGGAGCAAGCATATGCAAAGTAAAATAGTGAAATTAGGCTTTAGGCTTGTTTAGGAAGTAAAACTAACCTGTGATTGCTTTTCAGTTCAGGTTTTTCAGCAGGTCAGGAATCAGGGAGCTGCAGGAGTAGGTGTGCGGGAGTATGAGGATGCTGAAGGTCACGTAAGGAGAGCGGACCTATAAGGAGTAACCAGGAACAAAGGGGAGATATAAAAGAATCCACTCCTAATGTGTCCCACCTATGTTTGTGTCCCAGCACTTAAGTGGAACAGCAAAGAAGTGGAACAGGTGTGAGACTGGTGTCTTAGGCACAGGAAGAAGCAGGGAAGCAGAGGACTTTACCAGGTGACTAAGGTAAGGCACCTGTTCACTCCTGTTGTTGCAGTCACTGCTGGGATGGACAAACAGTAAAACGTAGGCCCTAAACTGGGAATAGGAGCAACACCCTATTTACAGAATATTACTTCCCAGGGCCTTGCAGCGGTCCTTGACCTCTCATCCCCCGTGTTGACTAGCAGTAACCCAGAGGCACTGGTGTCGGCCTATAATACGGCTGTTACGGTGGCCCTGGATCTTATTGCTCCTGTTCGTGAGTGCCCCCTATCCCTTCTCCCCAGGTCCCCCTGGTTTGATGGGACACTGAGGGAGTTGTGGAGACAGGGGCAAAGGTTAGAGCGTTGTTGGTGCAAATCCGCCCCTGATGCCGACCACCTTACATTGATGGAACATTATTCTATCTATCAATCTGCAATCACCCATAAGAAGGCAGAATTCCTATCCAGGGGAGATTGCAGTTGCACAGAATCGACCGGCTCAGTTGTTTCGGACTGTAGACAGACTGTGCAATCCAGCCTGTCTGCAAGTCCAAAAAGCTTTTTCGCAATTAGAGTGCGAGGAGCTCACTCGGTTCTTTGCAACTAAGGTGGCTGACATCAGGGCGGGCTTGCGTCCGGCAATTTCTAAGGGTGATGTTGTGGAACAGTGCGAGTTCACAGTACCTCAATTCTCTTGGAGTTCCTTTTGCCGACCAGAAGTCATGGATATTATGAGGATCATCCATAGTGTGCACCTACGAGCTGTAGTTAGGACCCTGGACCAACTCCCCTAATTTTGGGTTGTTCTGAGGCCATTGGTCCAGTTATGGTGCAAATAGTCTGGTGCTCCTTAGAGTCAGGTGAGTTTCCTAACTCCCTGAAAGAGGCAGTGGTGACACCCCTCTTGAAGAAAGCTACTTTGGACCCAGACTGTTTTTCAAACTACAGACCTGTCTCTAACCCTCCCTTTATTGGGAAGGTTATTGAGAAGGTAGTGGCAGCCCAATTGGAAGACCATTTAACCATCCATAATGTCTACGAATCCTTCCAATCTGGTTTTCGTAAAAGATACAGCACCGAGACTGTGCTGGTTCAGGTGCTTAATGATCTTCTGAGGTCAAAAGATCAGAAGAGAAGTTCCATTCTAGTTCTTCTTGATCTCTCGTCAGCTTTTGACACTGTGGATCACCTGGTGTTGTTAGCACGCCTGAGGCTAATCTGTGGAATGTTGGGAACTGTTTTAAAATGGTTCACTTCATTCCTTACTGGGAGATCACAAAGAGTCTCGTCGGGGGTTCATTCCTCCGGCCCAACTCCTTTGTTGTGTGGGGTGCCTCAGGGTTCAGTGCTGTCACCCATGTTATTCGCAGTGTATATGCTGCCCCTCGGAGACATTATAAGACGGTATGGGCTGAGGTTTCACTGCTATGCAGATGATACCCAGCTATATCTGTCTTTTGCACCTGACCAGGATGGAGCACTCTCGGTGTTTAATAACTGTCTAGAAGAAATCCAAGGGTGGATGGATTCTAGTTGGTTAAAGTTGAACTCAGAGAAGACAGAGGTGTTACTGGTGGACCCAGGAGGTCAGATAGCGAGGTCGCATGTTGGCACACCCTCTGGAATTTTTCTTGGCAGCGTGTCACTTCCAACCTCTGAACAGGTGAGCAACCTTGGGATTGTCCTAGATGATAGGCTGACCCTTCAATCTCAAGTGTCGGCCGTTGTCAGGACTTCCTTTTACCATCTTAGGAATATTGCCAGGGTGTGCCACCTTGTTCCGTCTGACTCTTTACCAGCGTTGGTCCACGCTTTTGTGTACTCGCGCTTGGACTACTGCAACGCCCTTTATTCTGGGCTTTCTGGGGTTGAAATCCATTGCCTACAGCTGATGCAGAACACTGCAGCCCGGGTTTTGACTGGGACAAGGAGATCCAGTCACATTACCCCAGTACTGCGCGAACTGCACTGGCTTCCTCTACGGTGGCGGATCACCTTTAAAGTCATTTTATTGACTTTCAAAGCCCTTCATGATCAGGGTCCGACCTTTTCTGAAAAGAACTTCCTCGTGCCTTACTGCCAGGCCGAAGGCCCTCGCCGCCAATTAAAAGCAGTAGAGATTCCAAGAGTGAGTTTAAAATCTTCTGGTAGTACAGCATTTTCTTATGCCACACCCACTGTTTGGAATTCTCTACCATGCCGGTTAAGGGAGTGCACCTCCATGGAGGTATTTAAGAAAGATCTAAAAACTTACCTGTGGCACTTGGCTTATTTGGAAGATTAATGGAATTTGATTGTAAATATTTTGTTGATTGTATGGATGATTTTATTGTTTGTTTTAATATGTGATGTTTTAATGAAATTATTTTATTTATATGTTTGAAATTGGTATTGTATGTTGTGGTTTTGATATGTAAAGCGCTTTGATATTCTGAAAGGCGCTTTAAAAATAAAGTTATTATTATTATTAGGGTAACAGTATAAGGGGATTTACAGCAGGTACGAGAGAACACAAGTAGCAACCCATAACAAGGGGAACCTCTGGAGGGCAGAACGTAAACATTATGCCTAAAACTGGGAATATGAGCAACAGGATAAGGTAACAGTATAAGGGGACTTACACAAGGTACAGGAGAACACAAGTAGTAACAAACAAAAAGAGGGAAAGCTAGGAACATCATGTCAGGAGTAAGGGTACGTAAGTATTTCCATGTTTCTAGGGAGTACAGAAGCTGGGAATGCTGGAAATGGTGATGTAAAGTGACTGTGGGGAGGCAATTTTCAGAGGAGACCTTCTGGAGACTGCGGTGCTGCCCCATCTACACACACACATCTCTGGTTTGAGGGAGGAGGTCACTAGACTCCAGGCCAAGTTGGCTAGGATTCAGAGGACCTCTGTCCAAATGTTGGGACCACAAAGTCTGATAATATTACCCAAAGAATGCAAGAGAGGAGGAATGGCTGGATTGCGGTGGGCTCTGGAAGGGTGGAGAGGTGGGTCAAAGGCACATTCCTAAACCTGTAGAATATGATCACTATACAGTGTTGTTCACAATAAGGATGACTGTGGAACTTAACCTCACAAGGGCAAGGGTCCTGAACCTCAGGTGGGCAGATTTTAAAAAGATGGGTGAATGCCTCAGGGATGATGTAGTGGGGGGGAGGATGACCTGAATGGTGTGGAGAAACAGTGGGCAAAGCTAAAAAGGGCCATAGTGAAGGCAAAAAACTCTGCATCAAACAAGATATCAAAAGCAAGAGGAAAAAGAGACCACTATGGTTCTCGAAGGAAGTGATGGAAAATGTAAAGGCTAAAAGGGTAGCAGTCTAAGGTGGCAAATCAGGCAGTGACAAAGGGGTACAAGACATTTTTAGGTATGTAAGCAAGAGGAGGAAGACCAGGGATGGGATCATAAAGTTAAAAAAAGAAGGGGGAGATTGTGCGGGGGGGGGGAGGAAAAGGCAGACATCTTAAAAAAAATATATATATATATATATACCAATATTCACAGTGGAAGGAGAAGGGGAGGGGCTACAAAAAAGTAGCAGGAGTATTGAGGGACCTCAGGGAGGTACTGGCTGCACCTCTGACAGTCCTAGTTAATAGCTCATTGCAAAAAGCAGTGGAGGACAAGGAGGAGGGACGATGTAGTCCCTCTTTACAAAAGTGGTAACAGGGAGGAGGCTGGCAAATATAGGCCAGTCAGCTTGACATCAGTGGTGGGAAAGTTAATGAAATCACTGCTGAAGGAAAGGATTGTAGAATATCTTGAATCCAGTGGGTTACAAGACCTAAAACAGCATGGCTTCCGGGGGTGGGCATCTCAAACAAATCTGATAGATTTCTTTGACTGGGTGAGCAAGGAATTAGATCAGGGTGGTGCGGCCATAGCCTAGCTAGATTTCAGTAAGGCTTTCAACACTGCTCTAGACAGGAGGCTAGCAAGCAAGCTACATAGCATAGGAGTGGGTCCAAAGTGGTAAACTAGGTAAGAAATTGGTTAGGAGATAAGTGGCAGATTGTGGTAGTAAACAGAGTTCACTCCAAGGAAGAGAGGGTGACCAGCAGTGTGCTCTAGTGATCAGTGCTGGAGCTAGTCCTTTTTAATGTCTGCATAAGTGACATTGCAGAGGAGCTGGAAGGGACAGTCTGCCTCTTTGCAGGTGGCACCAAAATCTGTAATAGGGTGGACACTCCAGTGCAAGTGAAAAGGATGAGCAGAGACTTGCAAAGCCTAGAGGAGTGGTCAAGAGTATAGCAGCTGGGTTTCAATGCACAAAAGTGCAAAATAATGCACTTAGGGCACAGAAATCCAGGAGAAAAGTACACAATGGGTGGAGTGGTATTGACAACTACCAAGCAGGAAAGAGACCTGGGGTAATCATGTCTGATGACCAAGGCCACTGTTTTTCAGTTTTTACCAGAAAATCTAGTAAAATTCCAGAATTAGGGCTGCCTGAAGACTGGTAAAAACAAAGATTTCATGGAATCTGGCATTTTATATCACATCAGTAAATCTACAAAACTTACGTTTTTTCTTTTAATTCCTTCCTGTACTATTTTCAATTTGCTTTATTTAATGCTCTGTATATTAAGCCTTCTTTCATTCTAATTATTTATGCACATACTAAAAGAATGATAGCAGAATCTCGGTAAAATCTGGAAATTAAAGTAGCAATAACCATGCAATTCCGGAATCTGAATTCTTGAAAACAGAATTTCATTGTTTTAATCACTGTAAATCAGTGGCCTTGCTGATGACCTAAATGTGGCCAGGCAGTGGGACAAGGCAGTAAGGAGAACTAGTGGCATGTTGGGACTAATAGAGCGGGGTGTCACCAGCAGAAAGGGGGAGGTGGTGTTGCCTTTGTACAGATCGCCGGTAAGACACCACCTAGAGTACTGTGTCCAGTTCTGAGACCACATCTCCAGAAGGACATAGACAGTTCAGAGGAAGGCAACTAAAATGGTGCATGGCCTGCATCAAAAGCCCTATGAGGACAGACTAAAGGATCTCAGTATGTACATCCTGAAAGAGAGGAGGGATATGATAGAGACCTTTAATACGAACATACGAAATATTCCAGCAGATAAAGGCCTAGAGGTCTATCAAGTCTGCTCGAATGTGCAGCTAGCACCCCTTATTCTGCAGCTGCCCCTCCCAACCACCCTTCCCCTTCTTTGACCCTCCCCCTTGTCCTGTCCCATCCCCTTTTGAAGCAGTCCACTGTTCTTCTACTGGATACCACTTCTGCAGGTAACGCATTCCACCCAGCCACCACCCTCTCTGTAAAAAAGTGTCTCCTCATCTCCCTCCTGAACCTTCCTCCCTCCAGTCTCATATCATGGCCCCTGGTGTCCCTCCCTTCCCTTACTTTGAACAGCCCCTCTGTACCTTTCTTGTTTATTCCTTTCATGTACTTAAAGGTTTCAATCATGTCCCCCATCCCTCCTCTCCTCCAGTGAGTACATGTTCAACTACCTCAGCCTCCTCTCTTATGATAAGTCCCCCAGCCCCTTGATCATCTTTGCTGCCCTGTGCTGCACCCCCTCCTGTAACTTAATGTCCCTCTTCAGATACGGGCACCAGTACTGCATGCAGTACTCCAGGTGCGGTCTAACTAATGACTTATACAGTGGCAGAATCACCTCCTCCCTCCTTGAGGATATACCCCTTACAATACAACCCAGCATTTTGTTGGCCTTTGCAGCTGCCTTCCTACATTGTGCCGAGTTGTTCATTGACCCTGTAATGAGCACCCCCAGATCCTTCTCCTCCTCTGGCTCGGCTAGCTGCAATCCCCCCAGCTGGTAACTCCTCCTTGGGTTCTTCATCCCAAAATGCAGCACCTTGCACTTTTTGGCATTAAACCCCAGTTGCCAGGTGTCTGATGAGGTTTCAAACTTTGCCAAATCATCCTGCAACCCCTGCCATCCCCCAAGGTCATCCACCACTGCTCCTACCTTGGTATCATCAGCAAACAGACTGATCTTGCTCTTGATGTCCAATGATATGTCTGCAATGAATATCCCAAACAACACTGGTCCCAACACCGAGCCCTGTGGAACACCCCTCGTTACTAACCTTGGGTGTGAGAGCTCCCTACCCACCACTACCCTCTGTTGTCTTCCCTGAAGCCAGTTCCCTACCCATCTCACCAGCTTTGCACCTGCCCCTGTGCCTACTAACTTACTTCCCAGCCTTCCATGCGGCACCGAGTCGAGGTTAATACCTCACAGGGGTAAATAAGGTACAGGAGGGAAGTGTTTTTCAGAAAAAAGGTGCTCAAGAACAAGGGAACAAGCTATGAAGCTGGAGGGGGTAGAATCAGAAGAGATGTAAAGAAGTACTTCTTCACAGAAATAATGGTGGATTCCTGGAACAGCTTTCCAGCAGAGATGATGGGGTGAAAACAGTGTTGGAGTTCAAGAATGCATGCAGTAGGCACAAGAAAGTGGGAAGGGGGGGATTTCTCTGGGTTCTCCAGGTATATTAAGATATCATCCGCATATGTTGATATTTTACATTGATGTTGTCCAGCTCTTATCCCTTGAATCTCTGATGCCTGTCTTATTGCTAACGCAAATTTTTTTTTTTTTTAGTCTTTGGTAACTGGGTAAGGCCCACTAGGCACAAGTACCTGTTTTCAGGGGTGACCTGGGAGCACTGGGCAGTTAAGTCACTTGCTCAGAGTCACATAGTATGCAAGTGGAGGTTGTGAGAATCAGACTCAGGTCTGGTCTACTGGATGTATCAAGCTTGTTCACACCTCATTCCTCTAACTTCTAGGCTATACTGCCAGCCCTAATGATTCTAGAATGAGTGCAAATAAGAAGGGTGAGAGGGGGCACCCTTGCCTGGTGCCCCACTCTATTTTAAGGGTGTTGAGAGTATTCTATTGACCCTGACCCTAGCTGTAGGGTCATTGTAGCACATTACCCATTTCAAAAAACAGTCACCTAATCCCATGTGTTTCAGCACTATCCTAAAATACTCCCAGTTTAGGCGATCAAATGCCTTCTCTGTGTCTAGAAAAATGGCTGATTGAGCAGATTTCATAGGTGATCTAAATGCAAGGACATTTGATATTTTTCTAATGTTGTCTAACAAATGTCTATTGGGAATAAACCCCATTTTGGTCTGGGTGAATCAACAATCCCATGCAGTTTTGTAATCTCACAGAAATAATTTTTGTGAGGATTTTAAGGTCTTGATTTAAGAGGGAGATTGGTCGGTAGGCCTCACAAAAGTTTCTAGGTTTATCCGCTTTTGATATGACAGCAATTAAGGCATCTTCCCAAGTATTTGGAGCTTACTCTCTTTAATGTGGTCATTAAATATCTGAGTTAGCATCTGGGCAAGGGTGTCTATACGTTTCTTATAGAATTGAGAGCTAAACCCATCAGGGCCAGGGGTCTTACCAAGGCAATGATTTAATAATTTGTTTAACTTCCTGTTCTGTGATGAGTGCGGTAAGATCCTCCATTAATTGGGGTGTCAATTTAGGTAGATTTAAATTCTTTAAGAAAGATTCTGTATGGGAGGTTACATCCCCGGCCATAATTTCATCTGTGTATAATTTTTGATAGAACTGTTGAAATTGAGATGATATATCTTTTGGACTGGTCCAAGGTTGTGTAAGCTTTCACTTATTTACTATATGGGGCACTGTTCTATCTGCCTGAACTTTTCTAAGTCAAAAAGCCAATAGCTTAGCTGCTTGGCCCCCAGTTTTATGGTACTTTTGATTTGTAAAACGCAGCCTACCTTCCGCCTTCTGATTGTCTAACTGTTGCAATTCCTCCCGAGTTTTAGTTAAGTCTTGCAATCGTTTCTTATTGCCAGGGTTCTGTTTATGCTATTGTTCAAGTTCTGATATTTTGTTTATTCATTTATTGTAGGTCAATCCTGCCAATTTTTTTTAACCAAGACATAACTAATGATCTCTCCCCTCACTACTATCGTCATTGCCTCCCAGGTTGATAAAGAGGAGCAGCCCTGCTGAAAATTAATAGTGTGTACTTCTTTTATGGTATCATTAAGCTTATCCACAAAACTAATCATTTAGAAGTGAAACATTTAATCTCCAGATGTTTGCCCGTCTCTATGGTAAAGCTTAAGGCAGAGGGAGATTGGGGCATGATCCGACAGTGTTATGTTATGTATTTTAGACTTCACAATATACCTGCTGTGTGTAAAACAATTCAATTCTAGAGTAAGAGCTCTGAGGTGTGGAGTAAAATGAGAAATCCTTGTCCTTAGAGTGTTATTCCCTCCAAATGCCTCGTAGCCCCATCTCTCCTGTTAAAGCAACCAGAGCTCTGGTTGCACCTTTATTAGTCACTTGAGACCCTGATGATCTAGCTAGGCCAAGCTGAGGTACTGTATTAAAGTCCCCTCCAACCAAGATTATTTGCTCTGATGGTTATGCTGCAGCTTTATGGAACACCTTCCCAAGAAAGGTGGCAGTATTCACATTGGGGGCATAAATGTTTAATAAGTGAATGAGTTCCCCTTGAATTTCTGCTGATATATTAATAACTCAGACCTCAAAATTCTGCTCTACAGAATGCATCAGCAATGGACACCCCCTTCTTATTAAAATAGCCACTCCTGCTTTTTTTCTATTTGTCGAGGAAGCTACCTCTACTTGTCCCACTCATCCCCTTCTCAGCTTAAGGTGTTCATTAGTCGATAAATGTGTTTCTTGTAAAAAAAGCAACCTCACATTCTATCTTTTTCAATTCTGCCAAAACTTCTCTTCATTAGTTAGTGCACACCTTTCACATTATAAGAATCAATATTTAAACTTTCCATATTCATGGTTTTAAGTCCATTGATAACAATGAATCAGAAGCTTCCCTCAAAACACAAATCATAATGGGTCGCTCACATCCTCCCAATATACAGCAATGAGTTCTAAAATTACTAGGAATCATTACAACTTGAACCTCAAAAGCTGCATCAAACACTAACATCAACAGTAATGTACCATAATATTTATAAGTGCTGATAAAAATCAGCATTACTTAAATATAAATGTAAAAGGCTTCCTAGGAAAGATTGCACTGTGGTAAGTAAATACTATGTGATTTATGCAAATCCTTATATCTCTGAATAGAATTGTACTAACATACTAAAAAGCCAGCAGAATAGGCCCAATGGTCTATCAAGTCTGCCCAGGGATAAGAGCCTTCCCAGGACACCACCATAGCCCTCTCCCTTTCCCACAAAGGTCCCCCCCAACCCCAGAGAGGCTTTGGGATACACCCTCCCCTATACCTATCCCAGCCTCTCTTGAACCCCTCCACAGTTGTACAGTCACCAACTCCGCAGGCAGTACATTCTAAGGCTCCACCATCCTGTCAGTGAAGTAACATCTCCTTGTTTCCCTCTTAGTCTCCTGCCATCCAGCCTCATTGAGTGCCCCCTTGTGGCCCCTACCTCCCTCAGCTGCAGCACCCCATCAAGGTTGACCCTGTTTATTCCCTTGAGATATTTGAAGACCTCAATCATATCCCCTGCCCCTCCTCTCCTTCAGTGAGTACAGGTTGAGCTCCTCTAGTCGCTCCCCATAGGGCTTTTCCCCTAGATCCTGTATCATCCTGGTCGCCCTTCTCTGAACCCTCTCCAGCAAAGCAATATCCCTTTCCAAGTAAGGACAACAAAACTGCACACAGTATTTAAGGTGTGGCCTAACCAGGCAATTATACAGCGGCAGGATCCCCTTTCTGCACCTTGAGGTTATCCCCCTGGCTATGCACCCCAGCATTTTATTCACTTGGGCCTCCACCCTTCTACACTGCTCAGAGTTATTCATTTTGGCATCCTTCACCACCCCAATGTCCTTCTCCCCCTAAAACTTCCAGTGTCTCCCATTCCAGGGTGTTCTCGTGAGCCGGGTTTTTGGCCCCCAGGTGAAGAACCCTACATTTCCCAATGTTAAACTTTAGTTTCCAGGCACATGGCCACCTCCCCAAAGTCTCAAGGTCCTCCTGGAGAGCCAGCTTCCCCATCTCCCCATCTACTACTGCCCACAGCTTTGAGTCATCAACAAAGAGGCTCATCCCGCTCCTGATACTGCCCCTGATGTCCAAGATATAGGCATTAAACAGGAGTGTGCCCAGCATCAAACCCTGTGGGACCCTGCTAATGACTCTCCTGGGAGACGAGACCTCCCCCACCATCATCTTCTGTACACGCCCCGCTAGCCAATTTCCTATCCAACTGACCAACTGTCCCCCCACCCCCATATCCCCCAGCTTCCCCAACAACCCAGGATGTGGTACCAAGTCAAAAGCCCTGCTGATGTCTAGAAAGAGGACATCCACTGGCCTACCCTGGTACAGCTCTCTCATCACCCCTTTGTAGAACTCCACCAGATTCATCTGACATGATCTGCCCTTAACAAAGCCATGCTGGTGATCATCCAGGAGGCTCCATGCCTTCGGAAACCCTTCCAGCCTCTTCTTCAAGATAACCTCCATCACTTTGCCCACTACCAACGTCAGGCTAACCGGCCTATAATTACCTGTCTCTAGCTGCCCTTATGTATAGGCACAATATATATTGAGCTGGCAGTATAGCCTAGAGGTTAGAGGAATGAGGTGTGAATGAGCTTGGTACATCCAGCAGACCAGATCTGAGTTTGATTCTCACAACCTCCACTTGCATATTGTGTGACTCTGAGCAAGTCACTTAACTGCCCAGTGCTCCCAGGTCATCCCTGAAAACAGGCACTTGTGCCTAGTGGGTGTTACCCAGTTACCAAAGACTTAAATAAAATATAAATAGATAAAATATGGGCCATCCTCCAGTCTTGAGGTACCCTCCTGGACCAAAGGAAGGAAGGAAGGAGTTAAAAAGGCCTGCCAGGGGTGCGATCAGCATATCAGCCAGTTCCTTAAGCACCCTGGAGTGTAGCCCATCAGGGACCAGTGCCTTGTCTGCTCTTAGGACCTTGAGAGCTTCCCACACCCTCCCAGCAGGGAGTTCTTCCTCCAATGCCCCTTCTTCCTCTACCGGTCCTCGATTCCCTTCCCCTTGCAGGTCCCCTTGCCCATCTTCCCTGGTGAAGATTGAGGCAAAAAAGTCATTTAGTACCTCCGCCTGCTCCCCTGCTTCCTCCACCCACCCCCCCAACCTCAACCTGCTAATCTGCCCCTTCACCTTTCTTCTTTCTCTGATATACCTGAAGAACCCTTTATCCCCTCCTTCTAATCCCCTGTGCTAATCTCAGCTCCTCCCCAGCCTTGGCTGACCTCACCATCTTGATGACTCTCCTGACTGCCAGATCATGCTCTCCCTCGGTTAAAGCCCCCCATGAGTGTTTATATCGGCTATAAGTGGCTTTCTTTTCCCTCTCCACATCTTAAACCTCTCTTTTCCACCAGCTCAGCTTCTTGGCTCTGCCTCACTTGTATCTTTCCTTCATGCAGGCCCTGGTGTTCTCCAGTAGCCCCTTTTTAATAACTTCCCACCAGGCCTTAGTGCCCATACCTGGTCTGATCCCCTCCAGGTAGCCCTTGAGGACCTGATCCATCTCCCTGAAGTCTGCCCTCTCTAAAATCAAACACCAACATTTTTATGTGATCTATCCTCCCCCCAGGTCCAAGGTAAACTAGACCATGGCGTGATCACTTCTCGCTAATGGGTCCCCAACAACCAAGTCCCTGATGAGCTCACCATCTGAGAGGACCACATCCAGGACGTGACCCTCTCTCATTGGGTCAGTCACCAGCTGGGCAAGAAATGCATCAGGAAAACATCCAGCAGGCACTGCTCCCTGCCTTATGAGGATGCCATAGTACTCCAGTCCGCCCCTAGCATATTCAGATCCCCCAGCACCACAGTTCTGCCCTCTCCCCCACCACACTGGTCCCTAAGGTTTGCCACCAGGCCTTCCTCCTGTAATTCCCCCTGCCCAAGTGGTCTATATACCACCCCCAACTTCACCCGTTTCCCCACAGAGCCTGCAGGGTGACCCATAAAGCCTCCACCTCATCCCCGCTTCCTCAACCCTGCTTATTCCTAAGCCATCCCTAATGATAAAAGCTACCCCCCCTTCTCTCCACCCTGTCTCTTCTGCACGTGGTGTATCCCAGTAGGTTTAGGTCCCAGTCATGTCTGAAAGTGGCCCAAGTCTCAGTGACAGATGCCATATCCACCTCACCCTCCCATAACAGCACCTGAAGTTCCGGCATCTTGTTACCCATGCTCCTGGCAATAATCAGGACCACCTTCCAACACGCCCCCTACCCCCACCCTGAGGACCCCCAGGACCTGCTTATGTGGCCCCCCTCATGCACCATCGGATTATCCTGATCTGTACTCCCCCTCTGCTTGTGGGAGGCATCCAGGGCCTTCCAGGCTTGGTCTGCCAAGGCCCCCCCCAATAAGTTTAAACCCCACCTGGAATGTATGAACACTGCCAATCTGAGCTTCAGAGTCTCCTTCCCCTCTGAGCTAAGGTGGAGCCTGTCCCTCACATACAGTTTCTTGTCTTCCCAGATTGTACCCCAGTCCCCCACCCACTCATACACCCTGGCCTCACACCATTCCCTGAACCATACATTTACATCCCTTATTTTTTGCATATTACCCACACTGGCCCCAGACACCGGTAGAAGCTCAGAGAAGGAGAAAGAGCACCCCACATCCTGACAGACCCTGGCTAGCTCACAGAACCTACCCTGAATCTCTAGTTCACTATTTCCATCAGTATCATTTGTTCCCAGGTGCACTAATATGTCAAGGGTCCCACCACACTCCTTCACCAGAGCATAGACCAGATGTTTGGCCTTGTGCATCATCAAGCCCATTATACTGTTGGTCTTTACCCAGTTTCCTCCCCTCCCTTCCCCATCTTGCTAATTTCTGCCCCATCCCTTCTGCTCCAGCCCTTATTCCTCACTGACCTGTCCTCCCAGGCCACTTCCCTTCCTGCAATGGCATGCTGATCCAACCCCTTCTTTCCCCCTGCAGCAAGGACCCCTCCCTGTCCCCAACTCTTTCTCCTCACAACCCTGTCCACCTTATCCCCTTCCCTTGTCCCTCCTGCACCTGAGTCCATCCTCAAATCCCCCCCAGAGACAATGATCCCCTTCACCCTCCCTGACCTGCCCTCCATGACTACCTCCCTCCCCCACTGCACCTGTTCCGTCACTAGTTACCCCAGGACAGGGCCCCCTGCCCCAGGGATTTCACTGGCCACCCCTCCTTCATCTTACCCCCTTTTTCTTCCTCCTGCATCTCCCCATCCCTTACAGTATTTTACCTTCGTCCTACTAGATCCTCCTCCTCCTCTATCCCTCCCTGGGCCTCCCTAATCCAAGCCCCTCCATCCTTACCATCCCCTTCCATCCCCATGGTGTCCTGCCTACTATCCTTCCCCTCCCTCCTGCCAGCGCATGCATAACCTCCATAGCCTGTTCCCCCTGAGATCCTATGCCAGGGAGTCGCTCCTTGGCCCCATTTGCTGAGCCTATTACCATCCCCCATCTACCTGTCTCCACAGGATCCCCCTCCATTCTAGAGTCCTCACCCTCCCTTGTCTGTGCCAGGGGTGTGATTCTTTTGCCCAGCTCTATGCCAGTTGTCCCAGCTCCCCTGCTTGTTCACTCCTCCTATAGAATCTTTTTTGCCCATACCCTGGCCCATTTCTCCCAACCTCATGGCAGGCCCCCTGATCCCTTTTCTGTTCAGGACCACCCAATCCCATGCCCCCTGGTGGTCCTGTCCTTCCCCTGCGGTCCACTCCATCACCTTCCTTTATGGCAGCACTGCCCCATGTGCCTGTGCCATCCTTCCTCTGTGTGCTTCCTCCCATAGTGGGCGCTTCACCAGAGCCCACCATCTTACTACCTTCTTTTCCCCACTGCCCTCCCCCCAACTCACTCCTTTCTGAGGGACATCTTCCTTATCACTCCCCTCTCTGCCCAACCCCAAACCTAGCCTTCTGATCTCCACCTTGAAATCTGCCAACCTTTGGCACACCATACAACCCCCCCATCCTCCATGCCAGGGCCAGCACCATGGCCGGCCCACACCCTATGCACACCACTAACCTTCCAAAGATGCCAGCCCTCATGATCCGTGGTCCCTGCTCCATTTCCCTCCATGACTTATGCCCCATCTCAAATTGCCCTAATGGTGCTGAGCATGCAGGGTCCCTCCAATACCCACTGTGCCCATCACTCAATAAAGACTGCCCTTGCAGAGTGTGATACAAACCAACCAAAAGTAAACATCAATACAGGCCTCTAACACAACAACCCTCAACACGACTGCACCAAGACTTGCTGCCCCACCCCCAAAGCACACTCCTCCCCAGAGTTAGCCACAACCCCTATTTGCTAGCTCCTCCCTCTATGAGTACTTAATAGAGGTCAGGGCTGGGGAGAGCAGGTGGAACACAGATCCCAGCCCCTATTGCTCCTCTCCTTGCAGTCCAGTCATCACAGTTCCTCCATGCCTCCTTGCAAAATTCCCTCTCTGGAGCCCTCCTAGTAGTCCAGTCACCACAGCTCCTCCTGGCCTGGTTTCAAAATCCGCGCCAGAGCTGAAAGTGCCCTGCAGCTCCCACTGGCCCTGGCCCACTCCCTTGCAGCTGGGAAAGATGCGCCACTCGCGCCACTCCCATTGCTTTTGCCAGCCCTGGTCTACACCCTTTACAGCAGGAACGATCCTCTGGACAGCCTGATTCTCCACTGCCCTGGCCCACTTCCTAGTGGCTGGGAATGTCTTCCTTGCAACCCCACTCGCTGTTGTTTGATCCTCTGCTGTAGGTCTGGGCACTTCCAAAGGCCTGTGCACCTTTTAAACTGCATGCCCCGGCTCTGATTGGAGTGCTGGTCCTCCTCGTCTAGTGGTGCTTCGCAGCCCCATTTCATGTGGTGATTGGTCCAGATCCCAACCCCTACTGCTCCTCCCCTTGCAGTCCAGTCACCACAGCTCCTCCTGGCCTGGTTTCAAAATTTGCTCCAGAGCCGAATGTGCCCTGCAGCTCCCACTGGCCCTGGCCTGCTCCCTTGCGGAAAGTAAAGATGCACCACTCGCACCACTCCCATCGCTTTTGCTGGCCCTGGCACACACCATTTGAGGCTGGGAATGATCCTACGGACAGCCTAATTCTCCAGTTCCCTGGCCCACTTCCTAGCAGCTGAGAATGTTTTCCTTGCAGCCCTGCTCGCTGCCACTTGATCCTCCACTGTAGGAATTGTGGGAGGTGTAGTTCAACCCAGGACCTGGCACTAGCCACCTGTATATTCCACACCTTAAACAGAGGGCGCTGACTTTACCACCCAACAGAAGTAGGTAGAATAGACCACAGGAGTTGTTTAGATAAAAATTTAAAGGTGCAAAGACAAAATCAACCCCCATTCCCCCCACAGCAGCCCCTTCCTTTGAACTTTAAAGATAAATGCACAATCCCCCTGTCAATCTTTCATAATTAGCCATGGGGGGGTCCCCTTCCAGGTAAAATGGTTTAATTAATTTACCAGAAGAGTTACCTCCTGTTCTGCTACTATTTCTAGAAACAACATGCTTATTTTTCAGAAAATGAGTAGCAGTACCTATAGGGGGCAAGTACTAGCCCAAAGTAAGGGTCCCAGGAGGTGCCATCTCTCCAGTTTCCTCCCCCCATACCCACAGAGGCAGGACCACCCCTCGTTTCTAACCTCTTATTTGACTTAGGAGGGTGTCCATGTAATATTCCTCTTTTAATGTAATAGATGATGCATTTTGAAATGATTTAGTTGTCTGGTAAATCTCTCCTCCCCCAACACTTTAAGAAACCCTCATATTGTTTCTCCCTTGGCTACTTCAATAAACTTTAAACAATCTTCTCTGTGTGTTTTTAATCGCAAAGGTAATCTGCACAGAGGAGGGGGGCAAGGTGAGACAATCCCCCTACCCCAAAGAAATTTAGCAACAGAAGCTAATTTAATCAAGAACTGAGAGTGTATATAAATGAAAACTTCTCCAGTAGTATGTTTGGTGGGCTTTATTTTAAACTGTTCTTAAAGATTGTCAAGCCCTATAATAAGATCATCTTTTAAGTTACAAACAAACAGTCCTTCTTTCTGGCTTCATCCTTCACCATCTTGTGAAGATGAATTCCTCCCCTTAGAAGTATGATCTGTGTCTACCTTTTTCGACAATTTAAATAAGTCTGGGGCCAAATGTTTCAGCAGCTGCCATGAAGGGCCAAGCTTCCTTCCTCACGAGATGAGACTCCAAGCTCCTTTGATCAGCTTTTGCTCCAGGACATCCATACCAATGTAAGGAAGCATGACCTGGTGCTCCTTTAAGGAAGATATGGCCTCCACCAATGTATTATACACCTTAGTTCCAGAGTCCAGAGTGATTCACAAGTGGGCTGGAAAAAGTAACTGAGTCTTTATGTTTTTCTTTTCTCTGAGCTCCTTCATGACCACTCTAACTTGATTCCTGCAAGCTTGCAGTTTCACCAAATAATCTTATTCAAAAAATACTGGTATCCCCTCAGACTTAAGATTCTTTTGCTTCCGGGCTTCTTGTAAAATTATTTATTTTTCCTGATATTTAAGCATTTGAACTACCCAGGATCTGGGTCTCACATTTGGGTCTGAGGGCTTTTCTCCCAAGGAGCGATGAGCCCGCTCCATTTCCAGTGTGACATTAGAGAGTAGAAAGAGCAGTGTCTTCAACAGGTGTTGAATAAAATCAGTGGAGGTCACAAGCCCCTCTTCAGCCCCCTCCTTGATGCCATAAATTCTGAAGTTAATGCAGCGGGCTCGATTCTCCACATCCTCCAGCCTTGAATGCATGAGTCTATCTCTTTTAAGTAAGTAGAGGAGGATAAGGTCATTTATTTCTTGTGCCTCAGTGATTTGGGTGACTTTTCGCTCATTTTCCAGTACCTTCTTGTCAATACTCTTTAAATCCATTCGTAGATCTGCGATTGAGGACTATTTTATTGACTGTAAACAATATTTTGTGTAAAGCCTGATCTGTTCTCAAGGAATTACCTTCTTCTTCACAGTCCAGATCAAGAGAGGATTGCGACAGAGTTCTGCCACATGAGGAAGCTGTAAGTCCATCAATGGTGGAATCAATGGATAATTGCTTCATTTTTGCTTTCTGGACAGTATTTTTGAAATCTTTTTGTCTCTGCAGCTTGCTCAACATTTGGATACACTATCTCCATCATTGATTATTAAAATTAAGGCTTTGTAGGAGTGGATTGCAATAGATTTTAAGGGTCTGCTGCTCAGAGCCAGATAATTAGCCTGCAATCATGGTGGTGATGTCACCGGAAGTTCCCTGCTGTCTCAGTTCTAAAGTGTTAACCAGCGCTTATAGCTGGTGCCCATATGCTCCAATAGGAAGAAGCAGGATGTGGTGAAGGGAGGTGCAGACACACGCTGGTCTTCTGTGGAGCAGACGACAGAGCAGAGAGCTGAGAAAGCACAAAATTCAGTTGGAAATGGTATGCCATCATTGCCAGAGTAAATACAACCAGTTTCAGCTCTTTTCCAGGACTATCTTGTGCCACAGAACCAGTATCTTGTTTCCCTGCTTCTGCATTTTTTGTTTCCCAGGTGCAGAATGCAAGCAGTGGTGTAGCCGAACATTGGGGAAAATTGAAGGCAGCGTACCCCATGGCGGATTGGGCATTGAAACCAGAAGCCAAAGAACCAAAGGAGTGGAGAACTGAAAGCTGAACATCTGAGTGAGGATAGAGGAGCAGAAGAACAGAGGAACGGAAGAACAGTGGGAACATCAAGACTAAAAATTCCATTGAATTGGAGAAAATGGAGAACTTTAGCTTTGGAGTTGGAGACTAGAAGGTGGGGGCCCAGGAGTCAACAAGGAAACAAGATTACTACTTTTGATTTGCCACAGTGTTGAGAGCTCAAGCCGGAGCAAAGTGTTTGTATAATTGAGCAAGCGACCTGAGCAAGTGACTGATAGTTTGCTTTAGAGTCAAAAATAGAAAAACAGTGAAAGAGGTATATTTTATACTTAATTTCAATGCTGGGACAAGTAATTTAGCATTATATAGAAAAGTTTTTTTTCTTCCTCCTTTTTAATCCTTCTTGCAAGTTGTTTGGGTAATTTTATTTAATGTTATCAGCATTGTCAGCATCAATGAGTATTGGTGCTACAGATAACATAAATGTTAATTTAAAAATTTAAATAACATATATAAAAATGTTCACGCTAAATAGTCACATGACCCTATGGGATAAAGCACATGTGTGGCGTTCTAACCATAGATGCACCATTTTAGGCTGATCCTGGAAGCAGCAGCAGTTAGTTGCAGGTACACCATGAGTGTGCTTTTTAAGGTTAATTTAAACCATGCCCTTTAACTTCCTTGCCTGGAAAGTTTCAGAGACAGATTCTAACAGAAGGTGAAATAGTACGACATTTTTGGTGATGAACTGACAAAGAAGGGAAATCAACATTAAGTAACTACAGGCAATAACCAATAAAACGGCTTCTGAGTAATGGATAAAACAATGAAATAGTAAGTAGAAATTTAAAATTGAAACAATATAGCATTAGATAAGCAAGGAAAAACCCTAATATTCTGATGAGACTGTAGTACAAATAGCACAAATTTTAGTACATTGCCAAATACAGTGTACAATAGTAAAACAAAGAGGAAGAAGAATTAATGTTGTTGGGCCTTTAACTTGAAAGCCTGTGTGTGGGAATAATTTGGTAAAATATAAATATAAAAGTTGCCGTTACAGTATAAGCCACTTAATCAGGACGTGTTTAATGGGGACGTTTGCTTAAAGGGGACGCTCACCAGGGCACCGATTAAGTGGCTATGTAATTCAATGGACCTCTAACTCTTATAAAGGGGACATTGTAAGCCTGTTATTGGGGATGATTTGTGGCTGCCTCAGTAATCAGGTGATCAGGTGCTGCTGAACTGTTACCAATTAAAAAATTAACACCTACACTACAAAAAGCTGTTCAAGCATTCAGCATTCATTGGCTGTGTCTTTATTGCTACAGTACCTGTGCATGGTTATCTGTCTGATGGTATCCAAAAGAATTGCTCTACCTTTGGCTGACAAAATTAAGGTGTAAGAAGCACTGCAGGAGCCTGGTGCTTCAATGGCCAAAGTAGTGACACTTTTTAATATCTCTAAAAGTCAAGTCGGGTGCATTAATATTAAGAAGAACAAACTTGTGTCCATATGGTATTCAAACAGCAACCCAAATCAAAACAGAAAGTGAGACGGCAAGGACACACAGGTAGATGAAGCTCTTTACCCTTGGTTTGCCAATGCCGTCAGTAAGGGTGCATGAATTTCAGGGCCAGTGCTCAAAAAGAAAGCCTCTGAGATAGCCACCCATTTAAATCATGTTGATTTTGATGCAGCTGATGCGTGACTATCTTGATGGAAATGCCGCAGAAATATTGTCTGCAAGAATGAACAGACGCCAGAAAGGTTGGACACCGATGAGCAATCAGCATCCGAATGGGTTCAAGCAGTTCTCCCTACCTTAATCTCAGACTATGCACCTGCCAACATATTCAATGCCGACAACACAGACATTTTTTCTCTTTGGATACCCAGACCGAGGGCATATCCAGAAGGATATGGAGTTGATCGGTGGAAAAAAGGCTAAAGACAGAGTGTCCTTGCTATGTTGTGCCAACATGCTGGGCACTGAGAAACTGCCACTTTTAGTCATCGGCAAGAGCAAGCAGACGAGGTACCTGCCCAAAGATCAGTCCACACTGCCAGTCCATTATGTCAGCTCAGCAAATGCCTGGATGACCAATGCAATTTTCCACGACTGGCTTGAGGCATGGAACAGCAAGCTGTGTAGGAGGTGCCAAAAAATAATTCTGTTTGTGGACAACTGTTTTGCCCATCCCGCTCACCTAGCTGGCAGATTTAGCAACATCGCTGTCCAGTTCTTCCCCCCTAACATGACCAGTTTGATTCAACCCCTTGATATGGGGGTCATCCAGAATCTGAAGGGGCATTACTGCTCACTCTTCTCAGAGTGCATCATGGGCATTATTGACAGCAGCACCACAGCCTTGACATCAAAGATTGCCAGACAAGTCAATTTATTGGATGCTATTTACATGCTGCACAAGGCGTGGGCCACTGCAAAACCCACAACGATTGCCAATTGCTTCAGAAAGGGTGGGTTTCAGATTAATGGGGTGGAAGCTATGGATAGTGTGGACATTGAGAGAGCAGGAGAGGGCACTGCTGCACTTCTTAACACTGATAATTCCCTCACAGATGTTCCCCTGCCAGAAAATCTTACTGAAGAGGAATTTCTGTCCTTCATCGACATTGATGTTAATGAGGTGATGGATGGTGATCTCACTGTCGCAACAGTATGTGAGGTACTACAAACTTTGAATACAGGATCCGATGAGGAAGAGACAGAGGAATCAGAAAACACTCCCAAACAGGAATCAGTCTGCAACAAGGATGCACAGATTCACTGCAGCCATCTGAGGGATTGGTGCCTACAGCATGGAAGAATGGAAGAATGGGAGCATATCTTCAATCTGGAGGGTGTGATTATCCAGCAGATGGCAACAGAGTAGTGGCAAAAGAAAATTACTGACCTCTTCAAATGAGGACTTCACCAGACACCAGACAGATAAGTGTGCCACAGTGTACTGTACAGTACGGTTTTTAACATTCTAATGGTTGTTGATTAAAATAAAATAAAAAAAATTGACAGACTGAAACTTAGACAAACAGCACAACTTCTAAAAAGAGCTGCAATCACTATGTGTGCTGAGTGTCTCTGTAGTTGTATGTCTCTGTCTGTATCTGTACTCTAGCGCCATTTGGTTCCATTGTACTTATTTCTCTTTACTCCTTTTTTTCGTCACTTCTGATATAGGAGACGGTTGCTTAAAGGGGATGATTAGCCATCCACGGAGGCGTCCCCTTTAAGTGGCTTCAACTGTACTACATTAAGTGCACTAAAAGGAAACATTTTATGAGATAGATTAGAGTGATTTAGGGCCTGTCCCAGAGTTGCTTTTAAGTTATTCTGTTATATTAATCTTTTAGTGCCTAAATCAGTTGCTGACCCTGAGAAAGATCACTGAGTGTCACTTTGAGTGGTATTAGTACTTATACTGGCCATCTTGATATCTGGCCACCTACTGAAGAATTATTCTGATGTAAGACAATGATTGAAACTTGTCTATCAACTGTTCTTATCAGTGAACCAATACTACACTGAAAATGTTTTGCTGCTTCAAAGTAAAGGAGTGAGATGGTTGGACATTATTGTGGGTGAGACTTTTTACAACAGTTTGATATCCTTGAAAATCTTCAAGGGCTAAAAGAAAGAACCTCTTGGTGCATTTAACAAACATATCCTATTCAACTGCGAAAAATTTTTAATTTCCATTTTTTGTTTAGAAACCAGGACTATAGAACTGCAAAAGCTCTGGAAGAACAAACACCAAGAAGTAAAGGACTATAGCTATATTTGCCTTTTTATCTTTATGGTACAGATTCTGGTAATATACTGAAATTCTCAAACTGATCTTATATTCAGCTTTATATCCGGTCAAATTTAATTTGTTATGTTTTCTTTCACTTTTGCACTTTAAAGTTAAGGAACTGTTTTTAGATACAGATTATTGCTATTAGATTGTTTCTGGTAATCTGACAATTGTGTCTGTATTTAAGGGACTGATAATGGATACAAGGTCATCTAAAAGGAAGCCTGCTTTGAATTTTAAGACTTATTTATAAAAATAAAAAAAAACTATAGAGTCCAAAAAAGGAAATAGTAATGGGGTCAGAAGGGAAGTAAAACTGACTTAAAAGAGAAAATAAATAATAAGCTATATTCTTGCCCCAAGAAGCCAGATAAATCTGGTGGGGAAATAGGACATCTTAAAGATTCAGCATTCTATCTTACCTCCAGTAAGTTCCTCTCCTATAAGATCTATTTCAGCTTTAAATAAAATTGAAGAGAATGGTTCAGAACATCCACTATTGAAAACCATAAGAGAACATGAGAAGGGGGACTATCAAATTTGGGAAGGAGGGACAACACATAGATGCTGTAGTTCAAATTAAAAAGAGACCAAGTAGGTGCAGCTCAAGGAAAACATGTTAATCCAGCAAAAGTACTAGCAGAAGATAAAAAAATACAATGAAAAACAAGATAAGCAAAATACCCCAAAATCCCAACCAAAAGGAAAAGATAAAGAATGTGAAAATAAGTCACATCAGTTTCCAAGTAGATCATTTTTAAATGACTTTGAAGATTTTTTAACCCCGTATACAAAAAGTAAGCTTGCATCCCCCCATTAATTATCCCCCAGATATATCAAATACCTATATATGGAATACTAGTAATGATGAAGGGAAAGTAGATGGGAAGATGTCTGAAAATATAAATGGAAATGAAAATAACTCACTGAACTGGAATGGTGGTTGTGTTAAAGGCCTGCTCAAGGAAATTAGAGATGGCATTGTAATAAATAACAAATTGGTGATAAACTGTCCCATGGAGATTAACGGTCAGCTCACAACTGACTCTTCTCAAATATCGGCTGCCCTTAACAGGCACTTCTCAGACCTCGAGGCCTACAAGACCTGCCTGTCTCCCCAGACTCTCCCCCCCCACCTCAGATGAACCACCTCACATGGAAAGACCCCCATTTCACCTGAGACTAGCTAAACACACTGAAGTACTAAACCTCCTAAGGAACCTGAAACCGAAAGGGTCAGGGGGACCTGACGGTATTAACCCTCGGCTACTCAAGGCAGGAGCTACCTCCTTAGCCTGGCCTATAACCATGCTCCTCAATTGATCACTGAGGGAAGGAGCAGTCCCTGACCCATGGAAACATGACAATGTTGTCCCTATTCACAAAGGGGGGGGCTCAGGGAAAAACTCAACAACTACAGGCCCATCTCCCTCCTCTGCTCACTTGCTAAGGTGCAAGAAAGAGTCATCTACAATCAACTCAGGGACTGCCTGGAAGCTCATCAGCTCCTTGCCCCCTTCCAACATGGATTTAGAACAAACCATGGTACTGACGCTGCCCTCATTAACTTCACGGATGAAGTTCTTAGGGCAATGGACAAAGGGATACCCACTGGTGCAGTCTTTATAGACTTATCCAAGGCATTCAACCTCATCAACCACAACTTGCTGCTACAGAAGCTGCAAAATATGGGCCTAGACAATCATGCCCTGAAGTGGTTTGGGAGCTACTTATCAGGCAGGGCATAGAGGCTCTCATGGAAAGGGACCATGTCTGACCCACTACCCCAAACCAGGGTGTACCTCAGGGCTCAATTCTAGGCCCCCTCCTGTTTTCCTTGTTTACCAACGACCTACGTACCCGCTGCAGGGAGAGCTTGGTTATGTAGTACGCTGATGATACTGTCATCTTCCGACCCCTGCATGACGTGGTTGCCCTAGGCCCTCTACTCCAAAAGGATCTCACTTCACTAGAGACTTGGCTACATAAGAACAGAATGGTACTAAATGCTGACAAGACCAAGGCAATGCTATTCGGGCCAAGATCCCTGGGATTTGACAGGTCCTCATCCCTCTCCTTAACCTCACTCTCTGGTAAAGCCATTAACGTAGTCCCCTCCCTTAAATACTTATGCCTCATGTTGGATCAGAATATCACATACAAGGAACACATGGACCAGGTCACCAGGACCCTACATCAGAAACTTGGCACCCTGTACCGACTCAGGGACCAACTCATCCCTGAAGCCAGGCTCTCCATAGCTACCAGCATCCTTCTACCCAACCTGACCTTTGCAGCCCCTATTATACAGGGCATGGCTAAACAAGAGATTACCAGGATGCAAACCCTATATAATAAAATAGCTCATTTTGCAACCGTAGGCCACTCGAGACATCACCACTGTGACACTTTGGCCAATCTTCATTGGCCCCCATTGGTTGCCCACTTCCAACACCCCTTGCTTGTCTAGGCCTACAAGCTTCTCAAACTCCATACTCCACCAAGCATTGCTGGAACCATAACCCTCAAACACAACCCAAGGAACCTAAGGACCTCAGCTAGAATGCTATTAGAAGTCCCTAGGGTAAGGACAAATGCTGGCAGAAGATCCTTTTCCTCCCAAACAGCCTGCCAATGGAACAAGCTCCCTCCACAGGTCCAGGCTTCCTCCTCACTCATGAACTTCTGCACCAGGCTTAAGTCCCATCTGCTGACCTCAAGCACATGCCACTGTCATGGCACTTAAAGCTCCTAAGGTACTCCCCTCCTCTCCAACTCCCATCTCCTAGCTTAACCTTCCTACTACCTGCCTTATACAGACTGCTTGCCAGAGGCCACGTGTAACCCCTGAATAAACTATATGCAAAGTACTACCAATTGCTTACATGTCATGATGATAACCATGCCTGTATCCATGCCTGCATCCACTGCTTTTCTTTTACTGTGCCTGTAAGCCATGCCTGTATCCACTGGTTTTCTTTTACCATGCCTGTAACCATGTCTGTATCCACTATTTTTCTTTACTGTAACCACCTCATGATGTAACTCACAATGCCTCAAATGTTCCTTATGTTCTTGTTCATTCGTATAACTTGTATTGTTATCCTGGGTCGCCCCTGAAAAAGGGACCTTCGGGGCTCAGTGGGCCTACCCAGTCACCAAAATTTAATAAATAAATAAATAAATAAGCTTTACTTCACTGTTGAGCAAAGTACTGACCACAGGTGATCTGGATAAGAATATAAATGTGAGTATTAATAAACCAAAGAATGAAATAATACAAAAAAGATAGTAAACAAGATATAAACAACAGAAAAGGAGGCAAGTCAAGAAAATCAATAAAGAGTATTACACAAAACATAGGTAATAAAGAAATAAGAGAAACAGCAAAATTAGCTCAGGACCTGAAAAGAAGTAAGAAGCTTAATAAAGGGAGAAATAAAGTATGTAGTGAAGAATTACAGGCACAAAAGAAAGAAATATACATAAACCATAAAGGGAAGTATGAACATAAGATGAGAATTATTACCTTGGAAGAGGAGGGAAAGATAAAAACATTCCAAATGGTAGAGATGGAACCAGACACTCCATCCTTAACTCAAAGTATGGAAAGTGAAGGACAGAAGAAAAATGGTGAAGTCACTGAAGGTGAAAAAAAAAAATGGTTAACCGAGAAAGGAAAGATATTACCAACTGTATACTTGATGGGAATACCAAAAGCAAAAAATGAGAATAGCATGACAATAAAGATAGCCATATATTGTATAACACATGTAAAGGAATTCTTGGTAAGGGATTTGTTGGTCATATATCACTTCAGTGTACAGATACCAAACAGGCAGGGAAAAAAGGCTGGGTTTGCCTAGTAACAAAATCTGTCAACATAGGACATAAATTACTAGAAAACAAAAACAACTTAAAGAACTAGTGGTGATAGTAGAAACAACAACTGTACAAGATACACAACCAGAAAAATCAAAAACAGGAGAATGTGAGGAGGATAATGAAAGACACAAAGGTGCAGATAGCAAACAAGACAAAAATACCCCAAAAAATACAACAATGAATTGCCACTTATATGGTTCCAAATGAAAGAGAACACACATTGTTACCTGAGGAAGGTATTTTACAACAGGAAAGGATTACAATAAGAGGGAGATTACAAAAAAGGCCAAGAATTAATATGAGTATAGTACTGGATGCTCAAGAAGAGTCGGTTATAACAGGGAAAAGTGAAGAAATGACTTCTAATACAGCATGTGACTTTTATGATCAAGATAGTAACCAATACAATATATTAGATCGGGGTTTCTCAAATGGTGAGGCCAGCCTCCCTCAGGAGGCCCCAACCTGTTCCAGGGGAGGCTCAACCAAGTCTGAAAAAGAACTATATTTAAATTTTGAGTTTTAGGTATTTTGTGTGAAGGGATGAGGCAATCTGAAAAAGGATAATACTGTAGTAGGTGGATTTCTGTATTTATTAACAAATTGGTGACCAGGAAAGACACTCTGAGCCAAGGCTCATTTCAAGTGTACCTTGGGAAGTGTAGTGAGTGAATAAAATTCAAAAGGCAACTACAAAACAAAGCAATACAAAATGAATAATAGTGCAAACAAATAGGAACAATGAACAAATAATGAGAGGTAACAACTGCTCAGTTAGACTGGTGGCAGAACAACCCAAATACAGGGCTTAAGCAGAGATGTTGTAGGAGCAAGAGCAGGAGGAAGCAAAAGGATCTCTGAGAGGATGCTTAAGAGCAGGGGAAGATGGAGAGAGGTGGGTAGGAATGTAATTCCAGATAGAGGGGAAACAGACAGAGAAAGCAGTCTGACCAAAGAAGGCACTGCAGCAAGGGGTAACAATGGTTTGAGAGTCAAAAGAGTGGAGCAAGTAGGCTGGCCGGGGGGGGTTACAAGGAGGGGTAGAATAAGCTGTATAAAATGAGAGCTAACTTCTCAAACAAGTTTCATTTTATTCCCGAGGTACTGTGCTAAGATATTATTTTTTTTATGGGGAGGCCCAAGACTATTTCAATGTTTGGGAGAGGCTCAAGATCTTTTCCATGGCTTTGGGGAGGCTCACCATGACAAAGTTTGAGAACTAATATATTAGATGAATCGGTAGAAGTGTGCTGACTCCGAAAATGAAGTCAAGATATGGTACCCTGTGACATAAAAATTATAAGCTGGAATATAGCTGGAGTAGTAGGGAAATATAGAAATGTAGATTGTGTAAAATTCTTAGCATCATACCCAGAAATAATGCTACAAGAAACATGGGCCTGTATGTGTGATGAATGTGTACTTGAAGGTTATCAGTGTTGGTATATAGGGAGCACAGAAAAATAGCAAATAAGGTAGAGCAGCAGGAGGGGTGTGCTCCTTTGTAAAAATTGGTCAGGAAGTAAGTGGCAATTGTATAATAAAGGACAATAATAATTTTATATTGGGTATAGAATTACATATTAAGAAAAAAACAAGGTTATATGTATTCTGATCAATGTGTATCTCCCTCCTCATACTTCTAAGGACCTCATAGTTACCACTTTGGAGGCATTAACTCAAATTGTCTTGAAAGTCCAATTGCAATACCCAGGAGTTATGATTTTAATGGGGGGGGGGGAGGTTAATGCCCAGATTGGTACTGTGATGACAGGAAAAAAGTGCACAATGGATGATATTATGAAAATATCTATTAGACATTCAATGGACACAAAAGTAAATAAGCAAGGTGAAATATTGCTGGAAGCTCTTAATCTTCTGAACATGAGAACTGTAAATGGGAGATGTTGTGGCGATAGAAGTGGAAAATTAACACATGATTATCAAAGAGGAGGCAGTGTTTTGGACTTTTGGGTGGTAGATGTATTTTCTTTCCAGAAAGTGACTAAAATGAAAGTATTAGATGTATGGGACAGTGATCACAGACCAGTAGTAATAGAAATACAAAGACGGGGAGGATTAAAGATTGAAAATACTGAAATGAGAAATATGATAGATAACAATATGTTGATTTATAACTCAAAAAGAATTAAATGGACCATATTAAATACTCAGAAACTTTTGGCAGCACTGAATTTACAAGAGATAAATGATCAAAAGGAAAAATGTCTTATTAATTTATCAGTAAAAGAAAATAAGGAAAGGGAAAGGGATATACTGGATCTTTACATAAAATTAGAACAGCAGGTAATTCATGAGATGGTAATACACAAAAAAAGAATAAGAGAAAATCAGTGCAAAGCAAAATGGTTTGATAATGAATGCAGAAAAAAAGGGAAAATAATAAAACAAACAGTTAAGAGAATAGTAAACTATAACCAAATAGAAGATGGCGTAGCCTTGAAACTTTTAAAAAAAGACTATGGGGATTTACTGAGGACCAAAAAAACTGCTTTTAATATTGAGCTGTGGTCCTCATTACAATTGTCTATAGACCAAAAGGACAGTTTATAATTTTGGAATCTGGTAGCATATGGTTCAAATAGGATTAGATATAATTTGGAAGCCGTCTTGTCCTCAGAAATATGGAGAAAATATTGTACTGATATATCAGACAGTTTTACCATTGAACATCTGATAGAGAATAAAAGGACTACCAAATAATTGCTAGAGAACAATGGCTGGTCACAGATTACAGCAGCTGAAGTAATACAAACTATTAAAAATCAAAAAAGAAATAAAGCTCCAGAAACTGATGGGGTAGGCGCTGAATTGTATCAATCAGATCCAGAATGGTGGGCAGATTTATTAGTTCCCTTGTATGAAACCATTATTAAAACTGAAACTATTCTGCAACCATGGAAATGGGGAGTAATTGTCCCACTTCATAAAAAAGGCTCTCTATCACTGCCTGAAAATTATCATCCAATAACATTATTAAACATTAATGCAAACATTTTCTAAAACTGTTATTAAATAAAATTTTGTTTTGGATGTAAGATAACAGTATTTTGTCAAAATTCCAGGCTTGGTTTTGCAAAGGGAGGTCGACAACAGAACACATTTTTATTTTAAATTATATATTGGATAAATATGTAACACAAAAAAAAAAAACATTTTGCTGCATTTATTGACATAAAATCAGCATTCAATTCTGTAAATAGACACAGACTATGGAAAATTTTAAACAAAAAGGTATGGATCGGAATCTATTATCAATAATAAAATATATGCATGAAGATATAAAATGAGTGATTAGATATGGGAAAGATGGGGCAGTTACCGAACCAATAAATGCAAAAAAGGTGTAAAACAAGGGTTCATCTTAGCACCAACTTTGTTTAATTTATATATAGACTCTGGTCGATGATATAGATAAAATAGAAACATTTCCCCCAAAAGCAAACTCAATGGGCCAGATATTCAAAACTTTGCCCTGGGGCTAAATTAGCACTGCCCGGTGGACAAACTTAGCCCGGAGCACAAAGCAAGCCATATTCAAAAGGAATAGACCAGGTCAAACAGCTTTGGAATATAGCATGGGAATGAGGCCGAGCAAACTGGGCTGGGAGTGCAGGACAAACTTAGCCCTGTTATAAGCCAGCTCTGAATATGGCAACCAGGAAGTGCAAACCACAACAGCAACATTGTGCACAGCGATGTGAAGGTAGGTAGAGGTGAACCATGTGGCCAATGTTTGTGCCAGCAAATGCATGGACCCAGTACAGCTGCAGGCAGCAGCGTATGTGAAAGTACAGTGTGCAAAACTGTAAAATATTCCCTGATCTGTTTGCGCAGCACTAACACATTTGTGTGGGTTTTGCGCAGGGCTAAACTGTTAGCCTGGTGCAAACACATTTGCCCGGCACTAAACTTTGCCATATTCAAAAGTGACATGCAAATGAGCCTACTTAGGTAGTCTGTGGGCAAACATCCAGATTAGCATCTCATTATGCCCTGATTTGCATGCAGTTTGCACCTGGCTAACTGTTTAGCCCTGCGCTAAACCCGCGCAAATGTGTTAGCGCTGCGCAAACAGCATGGGGAATATTATAAAGTTTTGAACACTACTTCCATATGTGCTGCTGCCTGCAGCTGTACTGGGACAACACAGCATAGGCACAGATGGTGGTTGTGCTGCATGCAACTGTCACACTGTAGGTCATGCTACAATGCACAGCAGACACTACAGTAGCAAGGGGGCCAGTAGTGTGTGGGCACAGCAATGCCTATGGTGTGTAGGGCAGTGATGATGACTGCACTATACACAGTGAGAGACCCAACCTGCAGGTCTTTACTGACAGTGGACATTACTGTTATGCTGTTGTGTGACCCACAGATGCTGCACCTCTGGCATGGGATGCTCACAGTGACATATACATGTCTGGCTTTGTGTGCTGTGGCAGTTTTACAGTTGTGCAGTATGTGGCTGGGGGGGCATATATTATCTGAAAGGCACACTGGTGTTGGGGTATTCCCAATACTGGCCCATGTGCACTGCATGATGTGTCCCAGCCTTGTGGTCACACCTGGTCTGTGGCACAGCCTGGCCACCCATATACTCTCCCCTCAACATCCTCCATGCCCACAGTGCTGCATGAGCATGCTGGCATCTGTTGGTGTCCACAGAAGTGTGGTCCGCAGGTGTGTGCTGTATAGCCACACTGCCATGCTGTCCACTGGCTGCAGGGTCACCACTTACTGCCTGGCATTGCTGGGACTGGTGGCAGATGATGGCATCATTGTGATGCCATCAGTTAGCAGCATGCTTCCTCTATGTTTGGCTTTGTCTATGTGTCATATTTTTTTGTTAGGGTCACGCAAAACCCGTGCAAACACCACGCAAAGCCATAGTGTCGCACAAAGCTGATTGCCCAGGGTTAAGACAAGCTTTTCCTGAGCAGTAATGTGCACCGCACTAAGTGTCATGCTAAGTTGCACAAAACCACTTTGCATGGCGCTAGTCATTGAATATAGCATTGCGCCTGTATTCATGCCAATTTGCCCCTTGCATGTATTATGATTTTGCCCAGTGCTATTGCAGTTTGCCCGCACTATTTGGCCTTTTGAATATAGCAGACCTGCGCTAATCCCACACTAAACCTGCACAAACGTTTCTTGCCCAGCGCAAAGTTTTGAATATCTGGCCCAATAGCTGTTAAAATATTGTTGTATGCTGACAACGCAGTTTTACTGTCACAAACACCTTTAGGTCTAAAAAGAGCAATACTGTCTATAAAGGATTCATTAAGAAAAACTGGATCTGACTCTGAACGTAGGCAAAACTAAAATATTAGTATTCAGAAATGCAAAAAGAACTCTTTCTCCGTGGAAAAAAAATGATGCCAAAATAGAAGAGGTCACTGAATTCCAGTATTTGGGTATGACATTTAACAGGAACTTGGGGTGGAAATCACACTTAACAAAAATTAAAGACAATTCTACAAAAGCTATGCTAGGTATTAACACATTTGCAAAAACCTTTTTCACGGCTCAGTTCCAATGTTATGAGGTAAACGTAAATGCTCAACTGTTGCATGTTTCTGAAGTGTAGGGTCTATTTTGTAATATTAAGGACACAGAAGTAGTGTAGATTCAGTATTTAAAAAATCTGTTGGGAGTTCAAAAGTTTACCCTTAATGCTGCCATATGTGCAGAAACTGGGACATTATCATTAACCACAAAAATTTTAAAAAGATGTATTACTTTCTGGGAGAAAATAAAACTATCACCTCCTAATTGGTTACTATTTCAGTGTTGGTTTACCTCTACATAATAAAGGTTGGTTTGGTAAACGCAACCAAATACTAAACAAAAATGGATTACCATATAACAGTATGTTTTATGAACAAATAAAGATAGAGAACTTTATTGAAATAGCAATACAAAGAATAACTGACAGTTCGATGTAAAAAGACATTCCATGTATAAAGGATGCTTGGGAATACACCACTCAAAAAATTAAACAAAACTTTGAGGTGGAGAAATACCTCCTGTTGTGTGAAAATGTAAAACATACAAGGCCTTTAACTAAGTTAAGGTTGGGTATACGGACTAATAGATGGCGAATGGGTAACTTTGGAGAACAGGGATATCCCTGTATTTGCTCAGAAAATCACAAAATGAGCACAAAACATCTACTGTTGGAATGTAATGAATTAAAAGAAGAAAGGGAAAAAATATTATTCCAGTCTTTAAAAATCTTGGAAAATTAGAAAATAACATCCAAATGAAACTAATTTTAACAACAGATAGTAGAATGGGTGTGTTTGCACTTGCAAACTTTGCACATAAAGCTTTGGTAAAACTAAAATGGTAATATGCTGGGGTAGGACAGAATCTATTTAAAACTCAAATATTAACTTACATGTAAGAGGTATGTAGGTATGCTAAACCAATTGTTTTTAATAGTGTGAACCTGTACTGTAAAATGGATGTTATCTGTAAATTAATGTTTTGTATCGGTATTTATGTATGTAACAAAATGTTTTCATATACACATTTGATTTAATAAAACTTAACTGGTGTACTGTATCTGTCCTTGCACTAATTTTTTCATTCTGTGTTAGTGTACACCTGTGTCAGTTTTCAGTCCTTTAAGTCTTTCCTGCAGGCATGTGATCACATTGAGTAGCCTCTTTTTATTCTCATATACATCAACATACAGTAGCATTATATTATTTGGATTTAAAGGGGACAGAACATCTATGCTAACTGGCAGCAGTTAGTAATGTTCCTAGTAAGAGAAATGCTAAACTTGTTTCCAAATGAACCATATTTAACTGTAACTTTATAAATATTGATGTGAAAAACTGTGTTTTCAACTGTTTTCTTTTTATGAACAACATTCTTAACAGTTCTCTTCATGGAACCAGTAATTTGGAGTGTTTACTATGTCATGGTTTGAGTATAGAATAATAACATGAGCTAGTGTCCTATCAGAACCATGCTTAGAGTTCTTTGCTTAAACAGTGACATAGTTAAAACTCCAGATCCCTGGTTCCGTGAAGAGAACTGCAACAGAATACTGCCCATAAAAATAAAACAATGCAAAATACAGTTTTTCATATAACTTTTTATTTAGGTACAGTTACATATGGATCATTTAAGCTTATGGATATCCTTTCTGTAAATGGGAACATTATAAACAGCTACCAATTAGAAATAATTTCATGTCCTCTTTAAAGCAACATCTTGCTAGCCCATTTTAGCTCTACCCTGAACCTTTAAAGTATTGGGTAGTTTTTAAATAAATAGGCTATAAATGTATTGTTATTTTATAAGATTGCTGCATATCAGAATAAAACACTAAATGCATAGATCTTTACTCTGCAACATTGTGCTATCTGATGACTGCCAATATTTATTGATGTTTCTGTTATAAATATTATTGCAACTGCATTACTTCCAGTTTTCAAACAGTTACATACTGAAGTGAAATACACTTTCTTGTTTATAATAGCAGTTATTTTTTAAAAGAGGACCATTTCTCTAGCAGTCTAATTTTGATATTCAGATGAACATAAAATAACCTGCTCTGCTTGCCAAGATTACAGCTTTAAATTTGTACGTAATTTATCCTTGTGGGTTTTGCACAACACTTATTTGTACATTCATGGTGATTTACTGTTTATATTTAGGGGCACTTTGTGCAGGTGTAAGGATGACAGATAAAACAGAGCTTTTCCTACTAACCATGAGCCTTTGAAAAAGCACACATGTGCGGAACACGTTGAGCATGATCTGGTGACATCATTGAGTGAAGGGGGAACAGGAAATTCTCAGAGGTCGAATGTGGGTAATGCCTGTTTTATGTTGAAGTTCTTCAAAGTGGATTATATATCTTCTGTGCTTTTCACACAACTGAATAAATGAAGAACACACTGGAATTAAGATAATACTTGGCCTGGTTTCATTTATTACTTTCCACAGTAAATAGTCATGCCTCTGGTCTAGCAATTGTCTGCCATTCCTACAAACCTTGAATCTACTGACTCTGGTGTAGCACTGTGCTTCCCAGGTGTAGCTCCAAACCACAAAACTACAATTAAATGAAATGCTTGACACTGTAATGGACAGCACTAGGTAGTTACATCACTCCTCCAAATGCATTGAGCTCCTCTGCCTGTATTAGCAGAAACATTATGTTGCTCAGTATTGCTTAATTAAAGGTGTTTCCGTGAGGCAGAATTCTATTTTTTATATGGTGCAGAGATTCATGGAACAGAAACCTGTGTGCTGGGCTATGGAATTTAATGATGTGGCCTTTGGGGGATATCTGTCACTGGTACAGTGGTGTATTCTGCAAAAATGTGTTCTGCTTCTGTGACCATAGGAACAGGCCACAAAAGGTTTCAGTGCTGAATCAGCAACCCTTAGCATGATAATTCATATGATGAGTCTACTTGAACACCACACACATCATTATCTACAATCTCCTACAGCAACCCAACATAGCAAAGTTGGTGATGATGACAGCACTGGTTGTGATTTGTGGTGGCAAGAACAACAGCAATGATGGAGACACTTGACATCTTCTACTATGACTCCCACCCTACACCTCCTGGTGGCATTGGCAAATCTTCCTTGACTCCTCCCACTGGCAGTAGCATAACAGTCCAGCTCACCACTCCCAGCAGTACAGGCACAACTTCTCCTCCTGATGACAGTAGAACAATCTAAACATTGTCATCACCAAGAAGGTCAATATGATTGGTCATACAACTGAGAGTCAGTATCAGTTAAATAAAACCCACTTACCATGAATGGAATGGTAATGGAATGAGTGACATGACCAGCCATGCACAGGTATGCACAGTTAAGTTCTGTAGTCTGGCTTCTGGTTGGTAGTTATGTACTACAGCTTTTTCTGTCAGTGGGATTTATTGTATCTGTGTCCAAACTAAGGTCAATCAATGTATATAAAATGTGTACAGTACAAACAAAGAGAAAAAAATGAACCAAAAAATATTTGTCTATTGTTTTGTTTTGGCTTGTTATGCATAACCTACTTTTCTTGGGGGGAGGTATTATTATATACTTTGATTATCATTAGAGCCAGATATAGGATAATGTAATTAGTATGGAGGTAAAGAAGAGACTACAAGGGGTTATATGGCTGGAGTTCAGCAATGAATAGTAACTATTACTGCAGATCACACTGGGCTGAATTTGTCTTAGTGGGGTTTGCAGACTCTGACATAACACCACAAACAATAATCCACAGCAGATGCATGCCAATAGCTTCTGTCACAAGTAAGCGACAGTAATTAATATTCTTTGCTGAACTCAAGTCATTTTACCCCCTATTTATGATCTGCTTTACCCCATGTCAATAATTGCATTGGATGTCAGAGTGGTTCAGACAAATTCTCAAAGCTGAACCAAAGTTGTGGGCCCAAACTGAGATGCTGAACCAAAGTTGCCATTCGCCCATTTCTCTCACCCTTAACAGCCATGCAACTAACCAGGCACCCATCCCAGACTCACTGGCCAAGTGAAGAAATCATTCTGGCTGGTACAGGGTACAGCAAATTGCTCTGATCTGCTTAGGAAAGTCTGGAGAGAAGAATAACTGTTCCAAAGCTGTGTCTCATCCATCCAACCAACAGCATGTGACAGGGTTGAATAAGGCCCTGTCTCATTTGTTATGCAGAAGGAGTTAAATGCAAGGATATGTTCTATCCTCTCCTTTTCTGTCTCTTGTCTGTCTGGTTGCACAACCAAATGCTTTTGTGAGAGCTAGGAACTGATCACTCTGACAGTCTTGTGATTCTCTGCATCTCTCTATCTCTCTGCCTTCACCTGATGTTTCTGTCTTTTCTTTCCCCTTGCATATCTGTGGTTATAAAAATATATGTGAATCTTTGTGCAAAACTGTGATACTAGGATCCCTTTGTTTGAAACTGTATATAGTTATACTGTTGAAATTATTGCAAGGTATTTGGAACTCAAGGGGTTAACCTTGAAATTCAACACAAACATTTGCAGAGCTGTCAGCAGGAGATCAGTTCTGGGACACCATGTTCTATTTTGCTGCACCATCAAGGAAATTGACAAAGTTCTAATACATATTGGGGCCTATGCACTAAAAGGTGGGAAGCACGTGCCGAAAGCACATATCCCACCCACATAGCTCCACACCTGTGGACAGGAGCACACCAGCTGTATTCATCAATGGCCACCACCTGTCTGCTGGCCCACCCCCCCGGCATGCAGGTCCATGCATGGCAGCCGAGTGCGGAGTCGTGGACCCATTCAGCCTGGCATGGGTCCCACAGTGGATCCCTAGCACAAGAGGGTGTGGGTTCAGGTGCATGAATACATGCTACCCAACTCTGTTGGTCAGGGGACCCCAGCCCATGCCCCAGTAGCACTGCACACCCATACATTTCCCAGCAGGACCCCCGCCCCAGGCCCAAATGGCCACCCCCCCAAATGCCATCCAGGACCCCAGTGATGCAGCAGCAAACTCCCACCCAGCACATGTCATCTTTGACCTGGTGCCTGAACAGCAGGTCCACCCGGCACCTGGCAGTCCTGTCTCCATAGTACGCAATACTGCCCCCCCGCACATGCAAGTCCATCCTTGAAGCTGCTGATGCACAACCCCCACACCTGCACCAGTTGACCTGGTCCCCATCCCCAGTGTAGGACATATAGGCCCCCTGCACACAGAGGCTTTCCCCAGGACCCACCATGAGCTGAGCTTTTGGGGCTCTGTAAGCCTGCCCTGGGTATTGGTACAGGGGTCATGCAGATGTGGACAGACCCGTTGCACCCCTCCCCCCACCATCACTGTCCACCTAACCCAGTGCCCCAGCACCTTCATTGGTGTCCAGTGGTGACCCCCTATGGCACTGTCAACCCATCCCCCATATCTGAGAGCCAGTGCCACTTCATGGGATGACCAGTGGCACATCCCTCCACACACCACCTATATATGGGCAGCATGCTCCCAGCATCACTTGGATGGCCAGCAGCTGAGAAGGTGTGAGGAGGGATGTGTCACTAGCCATCCCATGAAGTAGCACCAGCTCTCAGGTATGGGGGGCAGGGGGTGGGTCAGCAGTGCCACAGGGGGTGTGTCTGCATTCCTAAACCAGATCCCCTGTGTGTGTGAATGCAGATGGGGGGTTCAGATGTCACAGGACCAGGGCACAGATGAGCGATGGGATGGGTGGCACCAGATGGCCTGTGGGGACAGGTGCTGGGGACCTGTTGGTGGGGATTGCTGGCTATCTGCCAGGACCTAATGGCGGTCTGTGTTCATGGGGTGCATAGGGCACTTATGGTAGGGTTCTCCCTGGCATAACCTGTGCCCTCCTCCTCACCTCCATGGGCAGCACTACATGCCTTAGTGCATGGCACATAGTGCTGGCATGCCCCACGCTTGCCCCTGATGCATTGTTGTCTGCACAGCCTGGGGATCAGATGCATAGGGGCTGCATGCCTTGTGTCATTCATCCTGTGCAGGAGGCACTATAGGTGCAGAGTGGCTATGCACCACAGATCTGCAGCACTTAGCCACTCTGCCCATTCATCCATAGCCCCAATATGAAAACAGGATGTCTGTTAACAAACACAGGTTGCAGAAGTTAATTATCAGGCAAAGACTTATTATAAAAAGAGCAGCAAACTTTTGCTGGAGGAGAGACTGAAATTTGGAATTAGAGATACCCTCAGATGAAGGACTATATTTTCTCTCTTTGTATTGCCTTTGTAAATAATTATACTGGACACTTTTAATTTTTTATTTTACCATTATTGATAATAATAAAACATTGCTTGTGAATTTTATGACTACTCCTGGTCTTCCTATGCTTCCTGACCTATGTCTCAACAACAGATGGTGTCAGAGTGGGATTTACACCATGCATGCTCTAAGCCAGGAGTTTTGTGCATGGGTACTAGACCTGGTACCAGGGAAGCATAGCAGAAAAGTATGGATTCTGCAGAATCAAGCCAAGGAGTCATTATCAGAAGAATGGCAGCCAAACTAGCAGAGACAGAAGTCCAAGCTGAGACTGTACAAGCAGCACCAGTGATGGAAAAAAAGAACAGGCAGTGACAGAACCTGAAAGCCTGACTGCCTTTTTTAAATGGTGGGCTTTACAACAAAAAGAGACAGAGAACCAGAGAAGAGAGGAGAAGTAGCAGATAGAAAAAGAGAGTCAACATTTGGTGGCACAGAGAAAAGATATGCAGCAACAGGAGCAGCAAAGAAGAGAAGAGACGCAGAGATGGTTGGATCCCTTGCAAGTTATCAGTGGGTAACTGAAGTGGTATAAATGAATGTTTGTGAGAAGGTTATAAGCTAATGTTAGAAGATAACTAATAGTAAGTTCTGAAAACCAGTTTTTTTAAAACAGGTTCCCTCTTAAAGAGGGGGTATGTGACAGGATTGAATAAGGCCCTGTCTCATTTGCTATGCAGAAAGAGTTAAATGCAAGGATCTGTTCTATCCTCTCCTTTTCTGTCTCTTGTCTATCTGGCTGCACAACCAAATGTTCTCGTGAGACCTAGGAACTGATCGCTCTGACAGTCTTGTGATTCTCTGCCTCTCGCTGTCTCTCTGGCTTCACTTGTTTCTATCTTTTCTTTCCCCTTGCATATCTGCAGTTATAAAAATATATGTGAATCTTTGTGTGAAACTGTAAGTGACAGTGGGATCCCTTTGTTTGAAACTGTATATAGTTATACTGTTGAACTGATTGCAAAAAGCTATTTGGAACTCAAAGGATGCAGCAAAACTTTTGCAGGATTGTCAACAGAAGGTCAGTTCTGGAACACCAAGTTCTAATACATATTATGAGAAACAGGATGTCTTAACTAGCTGAGGTTGAAGAAGTTAATTATCAGGCAAAGACTTATTATAAAAAAGAGCAGCAATCTTTTGCTGGGGGGGTGGGGGAGACTGAAACTTGGAATTAGAGATACCCACAGATGAAGGACTTTGTCTTCTGTTTGTACTGCCTTTGTAAATAGTTATACTGAACACGTTTTATTTTTTATTTTACTGTTATTGATAATAATAAAACATTGCTTGCAAATTTTACAACTACTCCTGGTCTTTCTATGCTCCCTGACCTATGCCTCAATGACACAGCAGAAGAAATGCAGCACAAAAATCAGGCTGCCAGCAATAGTAAATGGGGTAAAATGGGACAAATGATGACACACTGCCAACTGATCACACCAAAGAGATGGTGCTCCTGACCCCACATAGTACTGAAACTGTTACTGGGAAAGCCAGAAAGTCCAGAGCAAGTATGAAACTTGGCCATAATCAGACACAAACAGACATGCACACAACAAGTTATGCTGCCATAAGAAAAAGACTGGCAGTATTAGCTAAACATAGGGCTCATGGATGCCATAGAATGTTCAGGCAGTATGAAGACAGAGAAAGAGTAGTAGCTGCTAAGGAGAAAGGGAAACATAGAAACATAGAATTTAATGGTGGATGAGGACCACTTGGCCCATCCAGTCTGCCCATTTCTCCCTACCTATACTATTACATCAGGCTGTGACCGAACGACAGTTCTTTCTCCTTCCCCCTTCCTTTCCACTATGATTCCTTTGTGTTTCTCCCATGCATTCTTGAACCCCACCACTATTTTTGCCTGCACCACATCCGCTGGAAGGCTGTTCCAGGAATCTACCACTCTTTCTGTGAAGAAGTGCATCCTCACATCTCTCCTGAATCTACCATCCCTCCAGCTTCATAGCATGTCCTCTTGTTACTGAGCACTTTTTCTTCTGAAAAATACCCCCTCCTGTACCTTATTTACCCATGTGAGATATTTAAAGGTCTTTATCATATCTCCCCTCTCCCTCCTCTATTCCAGGATGTACATATTGAGGACCTTTAGTCTGTCCTCATAGGGCTTTTAATGAAGACCCTGCACTATTTTAGTTGACCTCCTCTGGACCACCATATGTCCTTCTGGAGATGTGTTCTCTAGAACTGGACACAATACTCTAGGTGAGTTATTACTAGCAATCAATACAGAGGCAACACCACCTCCCTCTTTCTGCTGGTAATACCCCTCTCTATGCACCCCAGTATCCCACTTGCCCTCCCTACTACCTTGTCACACTGTGTGACCACCTTTAGGTCATCCAATATGATTACCCCAAGTCTCTTTCCTGCTTTCTGGTCATTAATACCGCTCCACCCATTTTGTACTCTGTCTCTGGGTTTCTGTGCCCTAAGTTACTATATACAAGAAAAGGCACTCAGGCAGTATTAAATCTTTTTAAGAATCATTTTATGTTTTCATAGTTGCCTCAAAATAAGACAAAAGCATATTTTTAATAAAAAAGCAGTATTTAAATAAAAGCATATATATAAATATGTGCTCAAAATTCAAAAAACTTAATGTGCAAGATTCACATACCATGTCAATGTGAGCAGCCCAGTGCTTCGAGTCCACTAAGACCACATAGTCGGGGGTGTTGCCTCCTAGTGGTATGCACCTTTATATAGTGTTTAAATACCAGCTGTGTTCAATTATTATGCCTTATAATCTTAAAAGCCTAATTAACAACACTCGGTGTTCCATAGTTACCAATAGGTGACTAAATTAGTTTTATATACTAACTGACTGATTACTAAAGTGCTTAATAACCATCTTATGCATAAGGAATAATTCATTTCCTTTGGAAAAAATCCTTAGTTTACTCAAAGGGAGGTAGGTGTGTCCAGTGTGTTGCCAGGCTCTCCTTAGTCCATCTGGGACATAATTTAATGGAATATTTACAAACTTGAAGCCTCAAAACGGACTGCCTGATAGCACACTGCACACACTCACCCCACCTAACCCACCTAATGAGACAGACTTTGTGGTCATTAATACCACTCTACCCATTTTGTACTCCATCTCTGGGTTTCTGTGCCCTAAGGGCATTATTTTGCAGTTTTTCACATTGAAAATCAGCTGCCATACCTTGACCAGTCCTCTAGTTTTCTCAGGTCTCTGTTCTTCCTTTCCATCCCATCCCACAGAGTGTCCATCCTATTGCAGATTTTGGTGTCATCCGCAAAGAGACACACCTTCCATTCCGGCTCCTCTGCAATGTCACTTATAAAGACATTAAAGAGGACTGGTCCCAGTACTGTACTGATCCCTGAGGCACCCCACTCATCACCCTCTCTTCCTTGCAGTGAACTCCATTTACAACCACCCTCTGTTGCTTATGTTGCCTATCCCCTAACTGTTTTCTTATCCATTTTACCACCTTTGGGCCCACTCATAAGTTACCCAGCTTGCTTACTAGTCTCCTATGCGGAACGGTGTCAAACGACTTACTGAAATCTAGGTAGGCCACATCCACAGCTCCACTCTGATCTAGTTTCTTGGTCACCCAGTCAAAGAAAGTAGTTTGACATGACATCCCCCTTGTGAAACCACACTGCCTAGGGTATTTTAACCCACTGGATGCAAGATATTCCATAATCCTTTCCTTCAGCAGTGATTCCATTAACTTTCCAACCACCGCTGTCAGGCTGACTGGCCTATAATTGTCAGCCTCCTCCATGCTACCACTTTTGTGTAGTGGGACTACATCTGCCCTCCTCCAGTCCTCCAGAGCCACTCCTAAGTCCAGTGAGCAGTTAAATAGAACTGTCAGAGGTGCAACCAGTATTTCCCTGAGCTCCCTCAATACCATTGGATGAACCCCATTCAACCCCATTGCTTTGTCCACCTTCAGATTAATAAGTCCCTTCAGGACTCTCTCTCCCAAAAAAGGACTAGTGTTTACCTCCCTCCCTCCAAAGCTTTTGTTACTTTTTTGTGGTCCCTCCCCTTCTCCTTCTGTGAACACTGAGCAAAAGTATTTGTTCAAGACATCTGCCTTTTCCTGGCCCTCCTCTTCATAGCTCCCCCTTCTCTTTTAAACCCACAATCACCCCTGGTCTTCCTTTTTCCTTATATATCTAAAAAATGTCTTGTCCCCTTCGTTACCTCCTGGGCTATTCTCTTTTCAGTTTGTACCTTTGCAATCCTTACTGCTTTCACTGATTCCTTGTTTACCCTAATACACCTCCCTATCCTCCTCCCTCTGTGTCACTTTATATCTTCTGAATGCTACCATTTTAGCTTTTCCCTTTTCAGCCACCTCTTTTGAGAACATAGTGGTCTCTTTTCCTCTTGCTTTTGCTCACTTGTTTGATGCAGAGGTTTGTTGCCTTTGCTATGCTCCCTTTTATCTTCACCCACGTTTCCTCCACCCTACCCAGGTCACCCACCCATGCTAGGTCATCCCTGAGGCATTCATCCATCTTTTTAAAATCTGCCCTCTTGAAGTCCAGGACCCTCACCCTTGTGTGATGCAATTCCACAGCCATCCTTATACTGAATCACACCATACAGTGATCACTGGTCTGCAAGTGGCCTCCCACCTTGACCTCTGCAACACTGTCCTTGTTAGTGAGTACCAGGTCCAGTATTGCCAGTCCCAGGTTGGGATTCAGAGTACTACAGTTACAAACGAGAAAGGGAGTCAGGGCACTATAGTTATTAAAGAGAAAGGGATTCAGGGTACCATAGTTACAAATGCAATACAAACTAAGATTATTAAAGAGACACTGTCAGTCCTTTTGCATCCTACCATTTAAAGTTGAAAACCCACATTTTATGATTGCTTGCCTTCTCTGAAATTCATTGGTGTTGCTGGTGATTTAATATGCCTCCTTTCTTAGTAGAAGTGAAATGCATGGTAATTGTGTTATAACAAGCCTTGTTTTGTTCCAGTCCTTGATCTGCTCTTATTGCTCACTTCCTGAACATTAGGAACACCCCAAGCAGTGCAGCCTCTCGTGATGCAATAGTCTCCTCTGCTTCCACTGCATCTTGAGTGACTAGACTGTGTTGGGTGTATCCCCAAGTCCAGGAAAGATGAAGTGGGAGTTGATTTAGTAATTATAAACAAACACATTTTGGATGGTAACACCAGTATTGTGGGCAGTCTGTTTTTCACTTTTAAAAGGAATCAGAATCAAACTACCAGCCTCATCAGCACATTCTCCAGAAAGTGAACAATCATAAAATATGTTTTTTTAAACAGGGACAGTTTGAGCCTAAATGTCCCTTTGTCCCTTTGACACAAACATTCTAAACATATCAAAATATGTGAAAGAGGCTTCCAAAGCTTGAAAAAATGGTTTAACTTTAAGGTTATATTAAGTTTTGCAGAGAGTAGAAACACCACCACCACCACCACAACAACCAAGAGTAAGAATGTTTGATGTTATGGTACAAAGTCTAGCACTAAAGCAGCAGTACAACAAATTTGGGCAAGAGATTCCAGTGTATCTTCCAGTTTTATTTTGTGGTAAAATGTTCTAGTGCCACCAAAATTGGAGAAATGTTTTTATTTAGTTTTTATGTTTGCTTGCACGCATGTGCAAGAAACATAGTGCCACCATATGAGTTTTCATAGGTGTGGCACCCTTGATTCCAGTGCCCTCAGCGTTTTTGCAGGCATGACCGCACCGCACCAATGAATGTCCCAGCTGTCTATGACAGCAGTTCAGATTGCAGTGGCATACAGTTGAAAGCAAATTACTACTACAATCGGTGGTGGTAACATGTAGGCAATTTGCATACTTCCCTGCCATCAGCAGTATGCAAATAGCCTCCATGTCACCACTGCTGATTGTAGCGGTGGTTATATGCACATGTCCCCGCTTTGTTGTGTGCTGAGGGGGTGCCCAATCCCCCTTGGCTCATGTACACTCCCTCCCCCAAGCACACTGTATGTCAGATGGGGGTGTCCAATCCCCGTTGGCTCCAGTGCCCCCCTCCCCCAGAAAACAAACTTCCAGGTGCTACACTAGGAGCCCACCCCCAGCATGGCAGAAGTCAAGCATCCTCATGTGCCCCCACACTGTATGGCCAACAGGGGTGCCCAATCCCCTGTTGGCTGCACAGCCCCTTCCCCAAAACTTCCAGGTGCCACGTTGTGCATGTAAAATAAAAAAAATCCTGTAACAAAAGAAAACGGTCTCTCGTTGACTCTCTGGCCCCCCTCCCGCAACCTGTGCCCACCCTCTGCATACCCCACCTCCCCACACACACCCCTCACTCCATACTTACCTCTGGAGCCCGTCACGACGATCTTCGGTGGAGCGGGAACATGTCTGCACTCTTCAAAGCTGACTGCAAACTGAAGAAATGCAGGTAAGCTGTATAATAACATACATTTTTTTTTTCAATTTTGGTGCATATCTCGGTCATTTTTTTAAATTTTTGCACCACATTTTCAACATGGGGTTCTTGGGACACCACCTCATGAACTCAGTCACTGTCATTTTGTTATTCGGTCCCAAAAGGTGATTTTGCGGTCAGTGCATGGAATCACCTTTTGGGACCAATTAGTGAAATGACAGTGTCACTGTTCTTGAGGAGGACTCTCAAAAAGCCTATGTTGCAAATTTGATGAAACAATTCCCAAAAATGACTGTGTTACGAGCGTGCGTTGCGCAGTTTCCATGCACACTCGCAAATTCATGAATTTATAATATTTTCACTCTAGATTTTCAACATTGACATTTTTTCACACCTTCTTATGAACAGTACAGCTGTCATTTTTCACATCATGGCCGAAATGTGTTTTTGCACTTCCGGCACAGAATAGCACGGTCACTGTGGGAAATCAGTGTTAGGGACAGATTAAAAAAATCACAGTGATACTGTTCATGAGCAGAGGTCCTAAAATGCCTGTGTTGAAAATTTTGTCACAAATGTCCATAAAAAACAATTGTGTTATGAGCGTGCATTGCGCAGTTTCTACGCACCCTCATAACTTTACAAATTTGTAATATTTTCACTCCAGGTTTTCAACATTGCCATTTTTCCACACATTCATGTGAACAGTACAGCTGTCATTTTTCACATCCTAGCAGAAATGTTTTTTCACACTTCCAGGGAAATCAGTGTTTGGGACAGATTAAGAAATCACAGTAACACTGTTCATGAGTGGAGGTCCCAAAATGCCTATATTGAAAATCTGGTGAAAAAAATTCCCCCAAATAATTCCATTATGGGTGTGCATTGGGCAGTTTCTATGCACGCTCGTGACTTCACCAGTTTTTTTATATTTTCGCTCCAGATTTTCAACATTACCATTTTTTTACACCTCCTCATGAACAGTACAGCTGTCATTTTTCACATCATGTTGGAAATGTGTTTTCAGATCTGTGGCATTAATGGCGCAGTCACTGTGCACAATCACCTTTCGGCTAACAAACTGATAGTGTCACTGTTCATGCGGTGGGGTCACAAAAAGCCCATGTTGAAAACTTAGTGTAAAAATACAAAGACATGCCCAGGGCCTTAGGGTTTCTGACCATAACACCCTACACTGTAGGGTCTGACAGGCGTCAGGGGTGTAATTTGGGATTGTCGACAGTAATGCTCATGCCATTCCACCCCCACCTCCCTGATGCCAGTGACTGGCATCAAGGTGCATCTTGGACTCTTTGGCCCCAGAGTTCACACTTTTCTCCTATACTGCACCCATTTCAGTGTATTTCCTTATGGAATGTGGTGAGTGTAAAGCCCAAACACCCCCAGGCACACCTCGACACTTGTCAGTGTCTGCAGGGTAAGGTGAGGTGAAATGTCATGACCATTATGGGTGATGACCCAAAGGCACACCCCAATGACTGTCCATCTCTGCAGGGTGGGAGTGGAGTTGGTGTCAGTTCAAAACATCACTGCCATTCCTATACTGCATCTGTCTAACTCCTGCATTTCCACTGCTAATGCCAGCAAGCAAACATTCAGCATTGACAAATGCTTGTTCTTAAGAGAAAAGGTACCTGTCACATTTGGCACAGAGATACCATTGTAGACCTGGTAAGAGTTAGGGTTGAGAATATAAAATAACTCATGGTGTGCAGCATAGGGGGAACCTTGAAGGTAGATTTGACAGTTATGCAAATATTTATATTAATTGTAGCTAAAACTAGCTTTTTGGGAAAACATTTTCATTGCACTACTGCTCTAACCACTAGCACAACTTGGGCCCTGTTCTTCCAGGGCACAGTAGCAGGGTTTTCTGACACTTGGCTAACACCTGAAGATCTAGCCACTATGAAAGTCTGCCTGGAATCAGTTAGAGCTGTGCTGGCTTAACTAATATTACATTCTGAATTTCTAACGTCAGGTAGTTGTGTGTTGTGATTGAGATCCATAAATTAAAATGGAACTTTCTTTTGGGGATTTCCACTGAAAAGAGGCCCCCTAGTATTACCTTAAAATTCTATTTTTGAATTTGCTTTCACACAGCAGTTGGATATATAATAGATTGTGTGGAGTCAACTGTCTTCTGGCAGGGGCTTTGTGGGATCAGTTTCTTGCCAGTACTCACTCAGTTTAACCATATAGTGCTAGCACTCGCAATCCATAACATGGGTATTTTAATTCCAAAGGGATAGCTTGCTTCACTGCTCCACAGACTCTTGAAAAAACAGTCAAGAGACACATAATGTAAAACAGAGGTTGATCACACATGATTCTAGGAAGGGGAATATTTCAAAATACTACAACAATTGTTTGCCCATCAGTTAAACTGGCATAACAGCCACTGATAATGTTAGAGAAGCATTCAAGACTGGAGATGTTGCAACCTTCACAAACTGATGTGTTGGCATAAATGATTTATATTATTGTTTTATAGGACAGTTTGGCTCACATATTTGGTCAGTGAGGTTTTGGAACAAAACACAGTTATGTGGAAGAAATAATTACAGCCATTATTGGCACAAAACCATGAATCAGAACAGCATTTGTATTTAATTGTACCATTTATGAAAGTCTGTGGAAAAAAAAAACAATCAATGTGTTGTTCCAAAACATAATTGCTAAATTGGTTACGAGATGAAATGAGCCAAGTTGTTATTGCAAAACAGAATTACTAAATTAGTTGCAAGTTAAATTAATAAATGTGTTGTTACAAACCAGGATAACTAAATTAGTTACAGGTTAGAAAGGAACTAGTACATTGCTTCAATATGGAATAACTAACTTGGTTACCAGTTGGAACAAAAATCTATATGTTCCAAAGCAGAATTACTAAATTAGTTACAAGTTTAAATGAATCAATGTATTGCTCCAAAACAAAATTACTAAATTAGTTACAAGGTGTAAAGAATCAATTTGTTGTTCCAAAACAGGATTATTAAATTACAGTAGTTACAAGTTGAAAAGAATCAATGTGTTGCCCAAAACAGAATTACTAACAAGTTACAAGTTTAATGTTCTGTCTGAAAATCACAGCCTCCAAGACTCTGCATTGTCTTATACTGTAAGTGTTTATGGGGATTTTTTTATTCACTGGAAATGTGTTTTTTTTTCAGTTGGAAGGATTCCTTCGTAGGTTTCCTTACTATAAATTATGCTTAACACACTGAATCCAACTTCTGTAAGCTGATGGAATTCTTTATTTGTATGGAAAGCATGACAGAATGTAATGACATTATGTATATCTCTGTATTTTGTTTGCCAAATCCTGAAACTGAGCATGTTGTAAGACTCTATCTGACATACTGCATGCCAAACCTATGAGTTGTGAGTTGTATAGTAACTACCAAGGAATACATTATAAATAAGGGTGAATAATGGGAGTAATCATTAATACAATTTCTAGAACAAATGTATTTGAAACTCTGTGGAAATTGCAGTTTGTATTTTGGAGATTTTTGCTATAAACACTGTCAAAACTCCTGTCAAATGCAATAAAAAAAAGCTGTGAAGTTTCCAGGGTTCAACCTGGTTATCCCACAAATCTGAGCAAAACTCTGGTGAATAATTTATACAGCCACGAGGTGACAAGTCAAACACGCCCATTTTGTCAGAAATGTATGTAGGCATCAAGCTGTAGCAGAGCCGAGGGGAAGGGGGAGTGGGGCTGAAGGGATTCTGAGCGTGTTGAGAAGAAGGGATGCACTGTAAAGAAAATGAAATGTAATGAGATACTCTTTCATGCATAATTCATGACTGAAAACATGACTGCATAAAAAGGCAAGGATTTGACAAGGCAGGGCTGCAATCATGCACATTATCCTCCCAGAGGAATTTTATATAATATTGGTCAAAAGGAGAGGGTTATGAATATCACAAGCTAAACCTGACAGGTTTTCAAATGCAGTAGAATTTATTTAAGTGTATATGGTTACACGGAACAATTTCTGGTTATACCTGCAAACACCATTTAGAAGAACTTTACTTGAGACATTTGCATAATATTGCCTACCCCACAGCACTCAAGTAGAAAAAACAAATGACTTTGATATGAAAAGGCCTAAATATAAACTTGGACTGTTGTTAGTCCTCACCATGCTCAGAAGTCTTTACTGGTGTTTGCCGAAGCAAAATCTTTGATAGGGAGCATTGCAGAAGACTGCTCTGAAATACTGTCTGATGCTGTTAATGATAGCATTTGGAGCTGGTGGTCTGTCTGTTTGCTTGTTGTCTGCAGATGGAAGTACATCACTGTGATTAAGCATTCAACCACAGTTCAGTGGCTAGTATGGCTGTAGCTGTAGTGTAGAATTCCCTTTATAGGGAATTTACTTGGAGGAATTAAATGAGTTCTGGATCAAAGCTTAGGATGTCTTAAATTTCTCACCACTAAGTCCTAGTGACAGTTTTTTTGCAGTGGGAACAAGCCTTGTGCTTTCTACATCCATATGGATGCACAACAAGGAGCTGTGGTCTGTGTAAGCAAAGCCACAAGAGATGCAAAATCCTCACATGCCAGAAGGAGGATCATCATGCTGCAGACTCCTTGCTATAAAACCTTAATGGCTTTGCAGAAAATGAAAGGCAGAGAGTATATTTTACACATGCAATTTTATGATCCTGACAGTCGGTGGAGGGATAAAATTAGGAGTGCAGGATGATGGATATCCCAATATATAATGAGTTTTTATAATCTGCAGATGGCAAACATATTACAACAATGCAACACAGTACAGTTTTATTTTGCACAGCTTCTTTCATACATACATGTGCATCTCAGAATACTTGCAATTAGAAAGCACTGACAGCATGCAGTGGTGCAACAATATAATTCACAGGGACAAACAATATAATATACACCTGTGAAGAGCAGCTGCTGATCCATACACATACAGAAACAATATATACACTGTATAATAGCTTACTAATCATACCTATAATGCCTATAGTGAGTAGAAGTGGATTTGCATTAACGAACCAAAGAAACAATTGCTTAGAGGTCATACAGTAGTTTTAGACTGTGTGATATTGTGTAGAACTGAGCATTTTGGTGAAGGAAGAAAAAGGTTTGCTTGTTACTGAGGATTCAGAAAGCCAGACAGCAGTGAATGCATAGGCCTTTAGCACATCCAGAATGAAGTCTGAGTTGGCATTATGAGCTTAATAGTCTTTTAAAGAGGGACTTGAAATGGTCGATGGAGTCAGCTGGCTGAAGATTGAGAGAGTCTCTTGCAATTCATAAAAATATAAAAATACTAAAACAAATTTAAAATACAACAGTGCTTGGATACATATAAAGAATAGGTGCCAATATATTGAACCAGTCGGGCTGTCCAAACTTGCATCTAGGTAGGGTCTGCAATGGTAGAATAGGCAAAGAATGGAGTGGAAGGCTAGGTGGGCCAAGTGGTCCTAATCTTCTGACAAATTCTGTTTCTACACATCGCCTAATCCTAATTAGAGATCCGTGGATACCATCCATTCTGTTTTAAATTGTCCTATCCACTGATACAGAGCTAGTATAAAATGAATTAAAATATGCTGCTAGTGGATTGGTTCAAACCTTGCTTTACCCATGATGTTATCCCAGCACAACTTAATGGGTGAAAGTAATACCCACAAAACAACCTACTTAACCCTTGCTGTGCCACCAGCATGTATACGCATCCTAAAAATCTATAGGTTCTAAATCTTCCAGTACCCTAAGGGTTAAAGAGCTGGTGACACATTCAGGACAACTTTAATAAAACCTAATATTTAGACACAGTCCAGCTTGTATTTCCTATTAGTGCTGTATTTCTCCTCTCCTTAATTTATTACTGAGGTCATCTGTATGAAATCAGGATCTTTGCTCCGGAAGAGTTTGTCTATTCCTGCTACTTTCTCCCTACCTGACATCACAATGCATTGTTCGTGATATCACAGTTACTCCCATGGCAGCAGATTGTGATGTCACAACAGAGGACTATGACTTGAAGTAGGGAATAAGCTATAGAGGCAGATGGACTCTATAGAAACTCTAAGGGATAAAGGTCATATATTCATGCACATGTCCTTACTAATAAATGATGGGGAGGAGAAATATATAGAATAAAAAAGGAATGCGGGCAGAACTGTACCTAATTATTATGCTTTTTAAAGTTTTCTTTGAAGCATCGGTAGCTTTTTAAGACTGTAAACACATAAATGGATCCATTTTATAATCACAGTAATGAAGGCACTCAGTCTGTGACCTTGTGCCCCACAATACTTCCAAGGCGTAATTTGTCTCAGCCCAACACATAACCTGGAATGGCTTATTAACTATTGCACTCCATTTTACAAGCAAAACAGACAGAACACATTTGGATACTGCATTTCCAAAGCCTTTGGATATTTTGGCAGCTTAGAAATCATGCTTTCCTCATGACCCCACAACCACAGAAAAACAAAATGTCTGTATTCACAAACATTACCTCCGGTGTTACCACCACTTCACCTTGCCTTAGCTAACATAATTCAGCAATGTTCCATTGAATAACATGTAAGATTGTCAAATCGGAATAGTAAAGACAAGATAAAGTGGTGATAACAATGGAGGTAATGTATGTGAATATAGCTCTACATCTGTTATCCCTGTTACTATGGGTTACAAACCTGTCTGTGTGTGTTTGGAAGTGTCAATTGCTGAGAAACCTCTTCTGAGACTGAAGGGTAAGCCAGTGTTGTTTGACCCTTTAATTGCATATACAGTAATTATGTATATACATATTCTTTGCAAAAAAACTTTGTTAATGCACCAGTTAGGCCAACTTATTGCCACAAAAGCAAGGAAATGTGGCATTAGGAACCTTAACTCTCCACCCACACCCCCAAGCAGCAAAAGGAAAAAACATTAGCGTTTGGGGTCTCTGAAGTCTTCGCAAATCAGAGGTGGAGTCTTTCTTGGGTTGTCAATCCTAATACTCGCCCTTTCCCACAGCCCACAGCCTCCTGTCTGAAGCACAAGATAGAGCTGGAAGCCAGTGCCTCATAGCGATACCCTCTTCAAAGGCAGAGAAGCATGTCTCACCACATGTTGCCAACACAGTTTGTTGTAGATTTCGTCATGCAGGGCCCACAGGAGCTCACGTGTGATGTTGTTTGCTCAGGAAATGGGGTGGGCATTAGGGTTGACAACCCCAAGGAAGACCCCACCATTGATTTGTGAAACCTCCGGAGTCCAAAACCCTGACGTTATTTCCTTTTGCTGCTTTGGGGGTGGGGAGTTAGGGTTAGAAACCCTAATGCCGCATTTCCCTACTTTTGTGGCATTAAGTTACCTTAACTGGTACATTAACAAAGTTTTTTGGAAAGAATTTCCTTTCTTTTTTAGATAGTGGAATCATATCAGGACCTGCTTGAACAGGTGCAGATGTGCAGCCCTGTGCTATGGGAAGACTCCCTCCAACTACAGAAGTGCAGGGCCTGGCACATTCCCCCATACAAGGGAATGCAAGTTAAAATTACCGAAGTTACGAGCAAGCATGTAAAAATTAAAATGTACGCTCATAGCTTTGACATTTTTACATATTTTGACCCAAATTTTCAACATAACCTTCTTATGACCCTACCTCATGAACAAGGAAGGTGAAAGTTTTTGACTCCTGCCCAAAAGATGATTTTGCCAAGCAACCAAGTAGTCACCTTTGGGGCCTGATCCACATAATTCCACTGCACTGGTCAGAAGGCGGGGTCCCAAAAAGGCCATGTTGAAAATTTGGGGTCAACATATGCAAAAATGACAAAGTTATGGTCCAATAAAAGGTATCAAATCATCTCTTTTTTTCTGGATCTTGGTTTACATAACAATACATGTTGCAAATTATATGTCACAATAGGGTCTTTTTATCGTTCGCATTTTTCGGTTTACTCAAAACTTCTTATAAGTTTAAAACTCAATGGCCCAGATATTCAAAAGGGTTGCGCCATGCGCAACAGAGATGCACCAGCGCAAGTCCGAAAATGCACCATTGTGTGATATTCAGCGGGAGGCAGCTGTGCCCCCCAAATCACAATGCACAAGAGCACAATGGTAATGAATGCATGTGCAACTGAAGGGAGAGGAACCATGAATAAATGGCGCAGTGCGATATTCGACAGCATGCGCCATGCGCAATAGGGGCGCAAGTGGAAGTTGCGCTATAGCGAAAATGATCCAAAATTAAAAGGAACAAGACAGAGGCACAAGAACACTACAGAGAAGCCAGAGGTGGGAGCGAGGTGACAGCAACAAGGCAGAGGGTAGCAGTGAGCAGGACTGGGCAGGAACAGGACAGAGCACACCTGGAAACTACCAGGAACAGGACAGGAGTGGGGAGCCTGTGCCACTGTGCAGGAGTCAAAGGAAAGTGCCACAGTGGACTGAGGGCAGTGACAGTGGGCAGGACAGCCAAATCTTGGAGGTGTTCCCGGTGCAGGGGTAGTAGCATAAAGGACAGTGGAGGGAACAGGAATACAGCTGCTGGGGGGGGACACAAGCCAAGGACATGGCCAGTGCCACCATTCAGATGGAGGCAGTAACGAGGGGTGTGAGAAGGCAGGCAGCAGGGGGGCACAGCCATAGAAGGGGCGCGTTGGCGGTATGCCCCCAACAGGCAGTTCCGAGCCCACACCAGGTTCGAGCAGTACAGTGACACCAAGATAGTGGGCCGGTACCACCTGAACCAGGTGATCCTGAGGTGGCTCTGTGAGCAGTGCAGTGATGAGATGCAGCCACCAACACGATGGAGCCATGCTCTGTCAGTGGAGACAAAGGTGACAGCTGTCATGTGCCTGCTCACCACAGGCACCTTCCAGAGAGCAACAGGGGACACAACAGGCATAATCCAGTTGGCTGCATCATGCCTACTCATACAATCCCTCAGCGCACTGCTGCCACATGCTGCGGAGTACATTTGTTTCCCCAGCACACAGGCGGAGCACACAGTACACAGACAAGAGTTCCACAGGGTAGCACGTATGCCTGGCATGCTCGGGGCCATTGACTGCACCCATATGGCCATCTACATGCCACCTGCCCTGGAAGGTGCTGCATACATTAATCGGAAGGGCTATGCAAGCATCAACTGCCAGGTGGTGTGCGATGCTAGGGGGTGCATAACCAATGTCTGTGCCACACACCCTGGGGGAGCACATGATGCCTTCATCTGGCACCAGTCTGCACTGTGCCACAGGTTCAAGAGTGGGGACATCCCCACTGGCCACCTAGTGGGTGAGTATGCAAATCACACAGAAAGACATGGATCTTGGGAGGGGCATAGTCAGAGGTGACATGGGTACTGGCCTAGATGGCCCATGGCAGGGCAACGCTGATCACCAAACTAATGTCCACCCTCTACACACAGGTGACAGTGGATATCCACTCCGTCCCTGGCTGCTCACACCATACCGGCAGCCCGCGACCCTATCAAAGCAAAGGTACAATGAGGCACATGCCACCACATGCAATGTCATAGAGCGGGTGTTCGGGATGCTGAAGGCACATTTCCATTGCCTGGACATGTCTGGCGGTGCCCTACAGTACAGACCCTCAAAGGCCTGCGGGCTATTCCTGGCCTGTTGCATCCTGCACAACATGGCCAACAACTGTGGGATAGCTGTAGAGGTGGAAGAGGGGGACACCGATGGGGATGATGAGGACGCTGGTGCAGATGGTGATGGTAGCCCCCCCTTGGTCAAAGGGACCCCCGACTGATCCGGATGGTGCAACTGCACTGGGACACCATCACAGAGGAGCACTTCAACCAACCCAGGTAAATCATGGGGCCATGTGCAACCACCAATGGCAAGTGCACAACCCACAAACATGCATGGACAAACTCCAGGGGTGCATGTCATAAAGGGAATTGGCTGAGCATGGAACCACACACGCTGTCAGGAATGGGCAAGGCCTAACACAGCACGCGGTCATGTACACACACACACATACACACACCCCACAAGACATGCACAAAGAGTAGGAGGCACACCGACCCCAACCACCACCCCTAGCCACACACACGTCCACAGACCACCACGCCCAGTGCCTGTCATTGTGCGTGTCTCAGACACTGGGCACTATTGCACAGTGGCAGACAGCACAACACAGGCATCATCATGCACACGCCACAGTGGCCAGCAGCCGGGAGGGTGTGCACATGGAACGTGTGCGTGTGTGCAGGGCCGGGGTACCCCACTCGTGCATTGCATGTTGACCAACACACTGCACACAGGGCAGCATCAGACAGTAGCCATGGTGGGAGATAGGTCAGTCACACAGCACAGTGCTAAGGTCACCATGGATGCATGGACAGCCCCGCCGAGACCTGCCAGCAGTGACAGGCTGACTAATGGCCTCATGGGGTGGCACCGACTGTCCCCCAGGGGTGCCGCTGCAGGAACATGACCGTTCTCGAGCAGGGGTCTGCAGCTCACCGAACATGCCTGTGCCAGGCGTGCTCGGGATGCCCACAGCTGAACCTGGTGTCGACAAGGAGGGTGTCGCATGACACCGGGAACAGGGGGTGGACATGGTACTGTTCAGTGTCTGCGGCACATGGGCAAATAACTGTGTGCCGATTGTGGCCATGACAGCTGTGAATGTCTGTGTCTGCCTGTCAATGGCGGTGGTCTCATCCTCCTGCAGCCGGGTCCATCCCTGCCAGGAGCAGACCGGTGTCCCTGCTGCACCGCTCCTCTACCTGGTGCAGGACTGCACTGAGTGCATCCACCGCCGTCACAAGCCACAACTGCTGATCCACTGATTCATGGAGTATGTGGGTGTGCTTATCTAAGAGGTCATCTGCCTGATTGGCATGTTGTCCCTGGGCGTTGCACACCAGGGCCATGCCTGGGCATGTCCACAGGTGGTGCACTGATGCCACCCCCCCACTGTCCCCCCCATCGCCATTGGCTGACTGCTGACACTGCCCCTCCAGCCACCACTCTCCAGGGCTCAATGGTGCCACCACAGTGGCCACAACAGCCCCACTGTCCTGGACACACACCAGTGCTGCCCCACTGGTGCAGACAGGCACAGGCTGGGACTGTGATATCACACAGGCCTCCACGGTGGCACCACCCACAGCTATGCCCGTGCTGTAACCTGCTGTGTGGCCATCCTGCGGCCCACACGTATCACTGTCCATGATGTGAGCTCTATCATCATCAGTGACGGATCCGGCACCAGTCCGAGTCTCAGCATGCTGGCATCCATGGATGCTGTCATGCTGGGACATGGGCAGGGCCTCCTCTGCACCTGCTCCACCAACATCAGTCCAGACAGCCAGGTGGGCCCACTGTTGTCCTGACCCTTGGACACCTGTGGAGGTGGATGGGCCCTCCTCTGTGTCCAGGGTATCACCCTCAGTGGATGAGCCCACCACCGCTGACCCATGTAGACACTTGGAGCTGCAAGGGAACACAATAGCATTAATGTATCTGCCCTACACTGTGGCATTCCCCCCCCCACAGTGACAGATCAGGACCTACCATACAGTGACAGGCTACCACCCATCTGGAAGACACCACCTGGAACACCCTCGATGGCACAACGCCGCATGCTGCAAGCAACCCGCTCTTCCTGTGGTGTCAGGCATTGCACGGCCAACTGTCCCCCACCAATCGCAGCCCGTGCTGCCCTGATAGCAGCCACCTTATCTTTAATCCTCCTCCTGTCCGTGCCCACCTTCTTCTTGCACTCCTGCATGGACCACTGGTGGCTGCCATGCTGGTTGACGGCACGTGCCACGTCACCCCATGCTGCAGCACGGGCCTGTGGTGTTCCCCACTGTCCACTGAGCAGCGGTTCCTGGTCAAGGTAGGCCTCAAACAGGGCATCTGATTCTGCCTTGGTAAAGTCGGCCTCCTCCATCTCCCACATCTCTGTTCCTCCTCCTCCTCCTCCTCCACCTCACGTTCGCTCATCATTGATCCTGTCAGAATGACAGGTGTTACCTCTGACTGTGCAGTCCCATGCATCTCCCACACACCACAGTCCACACTCCCAAACAGCATGCAACTCACCACAATGGACTGCAATACCAGACTATGGCCTCTGCAGCCCCATGTCGCATTTATATAGCGCAACTCATGCAAATGAGATCAGGCTCAATTTTAAGTGGATGCTAATGCAGTAGCTGCACCATTGAATCGCTGATGAGCTGATTTGCATATGCTGACTGAATATCGCACTGTTGCGTCTTGCACAATTGTGTTGAACATGCTCAGGCAAGGGTGCAGCTCTGTGATGTGCACAGTAGACACCGAACGGCGCATGCCCGGTGTGCTGACGCCAACGCCTGCTGCACTGCTGATGTGCTGTGCACAGAAGGCAGTTCAGGGCACAGCCACCACTGTGCCAGTGGCACTAGTGTGCTGTTGACATGTATGGTGCTCTTGCACTGGGGCACCATAGGCACCGTGGAGCAAAAGCGCGGTAGGCCACTACAGGGCATCTCACATGGGCACCCAACCATGCTACACACAGGGAGTACCAATCACACTGTATCTGTTTGTGCGTGAGAGACCCTTGACCCTGTGCCCGAACTTTGCCCCCTATGCACCATGAATCCACATGGGTGCACCCCTATCATGCTGTCAGTGACAGTGCGATGGGGAATGGCAGCGCTGTACCGCACAGCATCTGCACGTGGCAGACGTGCGCTACAGAGTGCCATTAATGTCTCCAAACTGATACAGAGATGGCAAGATGGAGGGCTGCTGTGTGGAGCCAAGTGGAGCTGGCCAATTTGGTGGCCATCATGGAGCCCCATGTTGGGGCCCTTTTTGGCAATGCACCCCTGGACAGGGCCAGAAGTGCCATCTGGGAGGAGGTGGCGGTGGCACTGGAGGAGGCCACAGGACTCACCCGGATGTCGGAGCAGTGTTGCCACTGATACGGGGACCCGGACAGGCTTGCCCACCTGCGGGCATGTGCAAGGCAAGCTGCAGTGCCACAACCAGCTAGGTGCCCCACCTTTACACTGGTTGCATCCGTATGGGTATCACAGTGGGCATGTGTCCACCACACGGGGGGGCAGTCCAGTATGGGCGGTGGTGGTGGTGGTGGGGTTGTGGCATGGCTGGGCTGTGCAGGATCGCACACACCCGGGGGGGTCTTTGCTACTGGTTTGTACTGATGTTCCCCTCTCCATGTTTGCACCCTAGGCCCTGAGGAGTGGCAAAGAGCCAGGGAGGCACAGCAATGCTGGGAGGCAGGCGATGCAGGGCAACAGCCACAGGCTGCCGGGCCCATTCAGCAACAGCGCCCAGATGCAGCCAATGCAGGTGAGTGCCTTTCTTCCAGGATATTCTGTGCATGCTGTGTTGTGGAGTAGGCGGCGGGGCATGGCCACCATCCATTGACACCACTGACGTGCATGCCACATGGTACACTCAGCACTGTCCTGTGGCACTGTATGTGTGGGTGTGCATCACTGGTGGTCTATGCATGCACCGGGTACATGACTGTGCCACTGCCTTTGCACCGCATGGCCATGTCACTGTACAGCCATGGTGCTGCTGTGCAGGACTTGGGCAGTGGGTGTGTACAGCGGTCCACATGGCTGTGTATGCACGGGCAGGCAGGTCTTGTGTACACGATCACTGTGGGTGGTCACACACCATTACAGGGGCATGTCCCACGGCTATATGGCATGCACAATGGGTGGGCTGCAGGGGGATGGACATTCACACATATTGACTCTGCTCCCTTGTCCTAGGTGGACAGCGGCTGATGTGGCTAGAGAGGGCCATGCAGGAGCTCCTGCAGATAGCGAGGGTGTCCTTGGAGTTACTCCAGCAATTGGAACAGCATAGTGTCTGGAGGCGGAGGACAAAGAGGCACCACAGGAGTGGGGAACGGGGCAGCCGGGGGCACTCCATGCCCCCGGATTCACCCTACCCCCCTGGACCTACCCTCACACCCCTTCTTCCCTCTCCCATTTGTTCACCCCTGCCCCTTACCCACCCCCACCTGGTATGTGGCCCTCACCCCCCATGTTAATATTTGTATATAGTTGTTTGGACCTTTATATAATACATTTGTTTTGTTATGCCTACTGTGGTGGTCTCTGATTTGCAGTGGGCTACAGGTGCTCAGCTGCAGTGGTTTGCATGGCATCAGGGGTGGTGCAGGCATGGGCGTGTGTGTGTGTCTAGAGGGGAACCGCCTATGGTGTGGGTGTAGGTATCAGTCACTGTCTGTGGTTTGTGTGTTGTTCCCTGTGCACTGGATGACTGTGTGCAGTGGTCCACAGTGCATGCACTGTGTCCATGGCGCCCCTTTCAGACTGTCCATGGCCTATGCAGCTGACACCCTTGCATGTCTGTGATCTGCACGGTCTGCTGGCATGTCAGTGGTGGCTGTCCATGCTGGACAACCACTGTACCCAGCACAATGCCGGGTTGCCTCCTGTCACCAGTATGGTGCACGTCTTCCTTGGGTGGCACTGTGGCCTCCACTGTTGTTGTCCCCCCTCCATGTTGTCACTTGTGTCTGTTGCAGGGGATGTGCTCCACTGTCTGTCACTTGTGCTCCGGCCACATGCTGGTGGCATACGGCTTCATGGTGCCTGCGCAGGGTGGCTGGCACACCTGTGCCATGGAGGGGTGCTGGCCATGTGGACACGGCTGCCATGGCCACACGCCAGTGGCTTTCTTGACCCGCTACTGTGTCCCTGTGTTGGTGTGCCCTTGGGTATGGGTGGGTGTTTGTCCATGCACTGTGTTGCATCCTGTGTTGCGCATGCTTCCATGCAACACTGTGGGTATCTGTGCTGGCTGTTGTGTCCAGTGCTGGGATGGGGTGTGTCCTTGGGAGGGTGTGCAGGGTACTGTACCACTGGTGGTGGGCTCCAGGGCATGCCCTGTCACGTGTGGGGTACCTCGTGTGCCGACGCATGGTCGGTCTCTCAGCTGTACCTCGGGGGGGACGTGCAGGGTGGCACTGTGTATGCAGTTGTTGCGTCACTGTCTGCTGCTGCCCACTGCAGGGTGCTCGCGGTGGGGTTGCCTTGTATGGCTCCATGGTGCACAGGGTTGCGTTGTCACAGTGGGGGTGGTGTCATGCATGGGGTGTCCTGCACTGTTGGGCGCTACTTCTGGGCAGCGTGTCTGGGAATCATGGTGCAGGGTGTGCTCTGCATTGGTGGGATGGTGTGGCATGGGGTGGCCGGACATCCTTGTGTGCCGGTCACAGCTTGACAGGGGGTGTGCTGGGGCACCATGCCCCGGCTGTGGGATTGTTGCTGGTGTCCATGGGCCAGTGGTTCTTCCAGCTCTCCTCAGGTTGTGCAGTGCATGGGGTGTGGGGGGCAATGTCTGTTCTGCTGTGTGCTCCTCTGCCCATATCTACCATGGGTGGTGAACCCCTGCATCCTGTCCCTGCACATCCCTGGTTGTGCTATTGCACATCAGACCTGCACCACTGCGCATCCCTGGTTGTGCCATGGTGCAGTTGGCGTGATTTTCAGTTGTGTGGCGCAGGCGCATCTTGGCCTGCGCAGTGTTTGTATATCACGCATGTTGCGCATGGGCGCACTGGATTTGCGCCTGCTCCTGCTGTTGCGCACTTTTGTGGCGCAGTTTGAATATCTGGGCCTATAAGAAAATCTTCCAAAGGCACACCATTAGTACAGGTCCCATCAACCATGAAAATTTCATGAAACAGTTTCCTACTGTCTAGGCTATAGGCGAGATCAAAAACTACACAATGTTAAGTATAGGCTATTTTTTCCATTTTTTTGGTGCTCTATATCTCTGTAATTTTTCATGTCTTGTGACTCTGATATCCTGACTGCACTTACTAAATTTTGGATTATTTTATCAAACAACACCAAAATTATTAAGGTGCAAAAATTGGGATCTAATATTAAACAGCCTACTCAGTCCTAACTATAGGGGTGCTACCTCTCCCCTATAATAATTTGGAAGTACTAATAATATCTAAACTATTTTTGTTACATACTGTATGGTCCATATATACGGACTTTTAAGAAAAACATGTGGAATTTAATGTACTGTTCCCATACATTAATTTTAACCCTATCTGCCAATTAAAAGTAACAGTGCTTCTACCCACACTTGGAGGCTCTCCCTTTTTTAAATTTACCTTGAATAGGCCAGCTAAGATGCAATGTCTCATTTTATGTGAGGTTCTGCTTATATGTATTTTATATCTGGGTTAAGCTATAGTTCACACACACACAGTGGGCCCGATTCCAAGACGAATGTCACAACTCATAGGCGTATATGAGTTGCGACATTTGCCGCTATTCCAGGGATCCTGCACCCTATTCCAGAACAGGCAGAGTCCCCGGCACTTATACCCTGTGACTTGCGGCAGCCACAGGATTGCACCATGGGAATGGCGCAATGGACCTGGGTGCCACAAGCCACCGATGGTGGGGAACAGCCCCCCTGAGCCCCAAAACAAGCCTGCAAGCCCCTGTGGGCCATGAGGTGTGTTGGCAGTGTGGCACAGGTGCAAGGTAGCATCATAAACAATGGACTTGGGTGCCAGCAGGTGGCACCTCAGTATTGTGGGGGGCCTCTCACTGATGGGGGGTCCATGGGGCACAGCTGTGTGTGGGTTGTGGCACTGCAGGGGGGGGGCAACCACCTTTCAACCAGGATAGATGCCCCTTAGACCAGTTAAGAGCTGGTCTACCCCGCAGTGCCACAGTGTGTCTTGGAATAGCGTCGGTGGGTTACGGCAGGTGCCCTTTCAGAATAGGGTGCAGCTGCTGTTGTAACCCCCCCTTCCATTGTGCCATAGGGGCTGCAGCCAATGGAAGACCCCTTGGGCACAGGCGGCCCACCCCAGGGCACAGGCCACCTCCTGGAATCCTAGCCAGTGTAACGTATGTCACAAGGTGTGACTTGCGCCTTTGGGTTTGGTATAACTCACCTTGCAACATGCATAACCCGACTTGGAATCGGGCCCAGCATGTCCACTTCTGTCATTTGGCCCTGCAGCAGACACTGGCACAAGTGCTGCAGCAATCAGTTAAAGGTGAAGACTCCTGTTTATTTACGAACTGGATATTTCTGACATATTTTTCATACAGTACATCAGTTACTTCAAGTATCTCAATAAGAGATCAGTCATTTTTTCTGTTATAACACATATCTAGATTCTAAGGCACTGACACAAGCTTGTAAAGCTTCAAGATGATCTCCATGTATATATGCAAATGAGGCACTTGTACGACAACCTCTCCCATTCTTTTAATTCACTGCAGCAACATTTCCGAAGAAAGCATAAGGTTTTCAGTGCTTTCTATCCTTATTTTAAGTTTGCATTGGCTTAAGACAGTCCTGTCACAACACTCACACAGTGTGTAGTACTAGTAGCCTTTATTTGTGCATAGCAAATAATACATATAAAAGTATTTCATTCACAAACAAAAAAAAAATCGGTTTCTTTGTGCTGCTGATATCTCTCTGTTAGACAGTTGTAACCTAATGGGAGGAATAGACTGAATGTTTTCATTGCCCAGACACACATCCTCCTTTCAGCAGCTGGAGAAATGGACAACTAGATCACTTAGTTTAAAAATAATATTTTTACATTTCAAATGCCCCTTATATCACAATTGCTGACTGGAAATACTGTACCAATATAGGGAATGAATATGACATGGGAGAGCTGAAGTAAGCAAATACACAGTATTGCATACACGAGACGTCTCCTTTAAAGAAAACAAAAGAACCCTTTGTGCTGTTAATTGTGCCACTTCGCAGCATGCCATGACCTTCTGGGAGCTAGCATATGACAGAATCTGGCATGCTACCTGTTGGGACTGTAGGCACAGTGAACAGGATTTTCAGAGCGCTCTGTGGGCTTTGTACATTCTTCCAATTTGTGCTCAAAAGTTAGAGCTAACTTTTGGGTGCAATTGCAGCAATTTGCAGCCCTTACAATCCCAACTGCATCAAAAAGGTGATGCAGGCACTACTTTTCTGGTGCAAGCTATTGCAAATTGTGGATACTGCAGTAAATCTGCCAAAACATTTGAAAATCATTTTCATCCACTTTGGTGGATTTCTTCTGATACAGGTGTAGTCCAAACTCAGGAATTGCACCTGGCCCATCACTTTTTGAAAATTCTGCCCCAAGAGATTAAATGACTTGCAAAAGCTCAGACAATGTGTTTGGTGAGATTTGTGTCTAGGACTCCTGGTGTACAGTTCTGTAGACTGTTCACTAGGCTATGCAGCCATTATCTTGCCATCACAAATCACATTGGGGCCTATTCACAAAGGTAATCTGTGGCTATGTGCCACTTATCCTGGGCACATAGCCACCGCACAGCTGCCTGTACTCACTGCACCCTCTGTGCCCTATTCAGGGCCCCATTGTACCCAGCCCATGCACCCAGTTCCCCTGCCACCTGTGGAGCTCTGCATGGGATGGGCCTGGAGGTAATGCAGGGGGTAAGCCAGCACTCCATGCAGTTACCATCCTGTGGAGTGCTGTATACAGAGTCTGCTGGCCCCATGTCCGGAAGGCAGCATCAACTATGCACCCCACAGGGAGGCTGCCTCTGGACACGGTGGGTATGGCAGGGGGGCATCTGCCCCCCAAAAATGCAGCCCCTGCCATTGGGGTACTTCTGGAGGCTGGGGTCAGATGGCAGGGTAAACACCCACATCTGCATGGTCAGTGCTCTGCATGCTGGCTGGCAACATGGTGCCAGTAGCATGCAATGGATCCACTGCAGGTCCCTGCTTGGGCAGCCAACTGGCTGCCCATCAGGCTCCACACTCTGCACCCACCTACCCCCATGGACCTGCACACTAGGAGAGCCGGGCCTCATAAGGGAGTCAGGTGGGGGCTGGTGTATGTGACAGCAGTCCCCATGTGGAAATACTTCAGGTGCGGAGCTGCGCGCCCCAATACACGCCTCTTGCACACTGTATAGTGAATAGGCTCCATTGATATTTTGCATGTATTTGCCACATTCATACAACTAGTAAGAAGGACTTGTTACACACATGCATGTATATCCACTTACATGTCAGGTATAGTTGGTTTTAGGCACCAGAGAACCCTGCAGTCACTGGGGGCCCCCTGCTTATGGAGGCCAACAACCAGAGCAGTTTACCGCATTCATTTTAATTTTTTTATTAATCTTATTATCTTCTTAAAATAGTAATAAAGGGCTGTGCAGCTCCTTCTGATTTGGCATCATGTCACAAAATGCCTTGCCAAGCTATGGCCTAGTTAGTAAGAGGTGGATGGGTAGCCATGGATGGGATGGAAAGAACAGCCTCAAGACCAACACTGCTGTTTCCCCTAAAAAATATAAATATATCACTGGTTGTACAGAAAAATAAAAAAATGGTGCATGTGTGGGCTACAGTCAAACACATGGGGTGAAGGAGGGCAAACTGGGGGGGGCCCATGACTTCACTAATCCTACCTGGGGGCCCTAAAACCCCTAAAGTTGGCCCTAATTTCAGTCCCTGCAGCCACTGTTGCAACTTACTGTATTTTGATACACCAGCATGGCTTTCTTATGCATCCAGAGATTTGAGATTGGTCTGACTCAGTCCATACAATACGAATTGATATTTCTTAGTCTGACCCAGGATCAGCTTGCTGGATTGAAGTCCCTAACTGACTTGCTCCTAATTACCACATCATTATTCAGTGTCTGGGGAACATGTGAGACTGTCTTCTTTGTGTAGTCTTGCTTTAAAAGAAGATAGGTGGTGTGTAGCTGCCTACAGGATACAAATATATGAGTGGCACTACATAACCTAAACAGTGGGTTACTTCACGTTTCAGATGCAAACAAGTATAAGGGGTCAAAGCTTTGTAAAACGGTCATGACCAGTGTTTAGCCCTAGGGTACTAGATCTTTTCAAGGGAATTTTGAAGAGGCTTAGGAAGTAGAAGAGGTGCTGCTAGGCAGGAGAACAGTGACTGTTGCTTTCTATGTACCACATAATATAAAGCCATGCAGGCTTCCTGTGGAGCACAGAAGTTGATGAGCTCCAACCACTTCAGAAGCCTAAGATCCATAGTGTGCATGCAAGCTGTGATAAGCCAAAAATATGATGTGACAGCCTTTAAGGTATTTGTAACATCTCATAGCCTGATATTGTTTCACAGTAGACTGTTGCATTTTAAACACTACATTTTGCTCATTTTTCTGTGGGGGTGACCTCTGTCATGACTGCTCAGACACTAGTGCCACACAATGATACCTACAGAAGAAGCACTGAAGAAGCCACAGATCCCTCTATAGCAGTTACAGTACTTGTCAATGTCCACTCTTTGGTCAAGGGTATGAGCTCACCAGAGTGATATGTATTCAGTCCTCCACCCCCAATAAACACACACACACAGACATAATTCCCCCTGAGAAGGCAGCCACTTTCCTGGTTGTCAAGGAGAAAAGAAAAATTATGTGTACTGTACATTAAAATAGTGACCAAGTCTCTGTAAGCAAACCGGCCCTTTATTTCCCCATGATACTTGTTTTGTATGCATTTAACTGATTACTGAAAGTTGGGCTTGTGCATAGCATGGTCAAAAGAAAAAGAATATGCAGTGGTCTTTGCCATTGTTGTTGTCATATCATTTTACATACAGCAGGGTGCAAGGAATCATTTTCCTGCCATTTTTAAGGGTACTGCCTATGGTCTTGTGAAAAAACGGCCTTCCTTTCCTTTTTCTTCACAGCCAGCTACACTGCTCTTGCTTAGTCTTCTAATAATTTTGTCTTATGGCAGATTGACAAGCTGCTATTACAGCAATATGACAAAAATATTAAGGTTTAATCTCTCAACCAGGTCTGTGTCATTTTAATAACCCTGTCACTTGTAGACACTCTTTGTCACTTATATTATTAAATTTCAAACACAGGCACATATAATCATATGTAAGTACATAAAGCATTGCTATGACTGTTACCACAAAACTTGACAGAAATACTGGTTATAAAATATAAGCATGGTTTCCAAATGATCAGAATTAACATTGGGAAGTCATAACACCTTTAATTTACTTCGATATATGAAAATATATACAGTACCTGTCAGAAAAAAATGCTGGGAGGCCCTTTTTCATACAGTGAATACAATTTAAACAATGTTTCAGACACCAGTTTCAGGATGCTTAAAAAATCAATAAGTGAGACATTTGAGGTACAAAAAGAGGTGAACTTTGACGGACTGAATGGTACATTCTTATATTAATATATGAAAAAAAATTGGTGGTGATTAAAAAGAATGAAGTAATATATATAAACATATATGAAAAAAGCAGTTCTTTCAATATAGCAGGGAAAAAAGGAAGAAAGGAGGGGGAATCATTAGGATAGCAGAGGGAGGTTGGGTGATAGAGGAAGACGGGCAAAAGGCCACCGTCCTTAATGATTATTTTTGTTCACTTTTCACTAGGTGAGGAAGGTGGGCCTCTACCACAGAGTGGCATCAAGCAACCACTAAGGGGGTACTGGAAATGAGGCAGCCATTATTTACAAGTGAAAGGGTTCAGAAAGGGCTGGTAGCCCTAAAGATAGATAAGACCCCAGGACAAGATGAATTGCATCTGAGATTATTCATGGAACTGGCAGCAGAACTGACTGAACCCATGGTAAATCTATTTAACAGCTTATTAATTAAAGGGGTAATTCTAAAGGATTGGAGGGTGATGGATGTAGTTCTGCTCCATGGGGGTGGGTAAGGAACAAGCAGGGAAGTACAGACCTGTCATTCTTACCTCTATTGTAGGTAAGCTGATGGAGTCACTGGTCAAAGAGGACCTTGTGGACTACTTGGAGAAACACAGTCTTCATTATAGTAAACAGCACAGATTCATGGCAGGGTGGTCTTGTCAGAATAACCTGATAGTTTTCTTTGACTGTGCGACGAGGGAATTGTACAGGGACCACGCTGTGGATTTTCTCTACTTTGACTTCAGCAAAGCTTTTGACTCAGTGATTCACTGACACTTGCTGAAGAAGATGGAGGATCTGGTGCAGCTAAGGTCATAGTAGACCACGTAGGTAACTGGCTGAAGGGGAGGTAGCAGAGAGCTGTGGTCAACTAAGTCAAATCAGAAGAGAGGTTGGTCATGAGTGGGGTACCACAGGGATCTATCCTGGGTCCAGTCCTCTTCAGTATGTTTATTAGCAACACTGTTGAGGGAATCCAGAACAGGCTGTGTCCCTTCACAGAAGACACTAAGCTCTGTGGGAGGGTGGATAACGACGATGGAATCAGAGAAATGCAAAGTGACTTACAAAAGCTAGAGGGGTGGTTTAAGGTTTGGCAGTTGAAATTCAATGCCAAAAAGTACAAGGTACTGCACCTAGGGAACAGGAACCCCAGGGCAAAGTACTGAATGAGTGTGGTGAGACTTAGCACTATGGCTAAGGAATGGGACCTTGGAATTTGCATCAGTGACTCCCTCAATCAAGTCAGTGCAACAAGGCATACAGAAAAGTGAGGAGGATGTCAGGATGCATCAGGAGGGGTATTTATAGCAGAAGGGAAAATATTGTATTTCCCTTATATAGATCCTGGATGAGGCCACATTTGGAGTACTGCACCTACTTCTGAAGTCCTCACATCAGAAAAGAACAGGGATAGACTGACAATAGTGCAGCTCAGGGTAACAAGCAGGTCATAGGAGGAGCACGTCAAGGCTATGAACATGTACTCCCTGGAGACCAGAAGGGAGAGGGGAGATATGATACAGACCTTCAAGTTCCTAAAAGGAATTAGGAAGGTGAACTGCAAGGAATGTTTTAGCTTAAATACTAGCTCACTGTCACATGGCAATGAATTGGAACCAACAGAATTGAGGTGCAGGAGGGACATGAGGAAGTATTATTTTACAGGTGGTGGAGCCATGGAACAATCTGTCAGCTGAGGTGGTGGGTGCTAAAACCATTGGTGCTTTCAAGTACAGTTGAGACAGAATGAAGGATACAGTGGTTGTTAGGGGCAGCAATAGCTTGGAGGTTAATGGCTGGGAAGGATGGGGAAGGCTAGGATCCTGAAGAGGCAGTTGGTCCCAGAGCTAAATAGGGAATGCATGGAAATGGAATGTACCACTGGTCTTTTTCTGCCATCACTGTCAATTTTATATATCTATATCTATATATCATATAGATATATATATATATATATAGCTTTCATCTTTTAAATTGCCACCGATTTTTTTCTTTTGTGGTTGTAGCTCATCACTCTCTCTCTCTCTCTCTCTCTCTCTCTCTCTCTCTCTCTATATATAGCATTTTATTTTAAGATCGACAGTATGATAGTGTAACTCTTTTTTTAGGGTCTTGATCCTGAGTAGATTTGAGTGTAGCAAAATTTTGAATCGGGTTATAGTATCATATCCTTCAAAAGCATGCAAATTTCATTTGAAGCATTGCAAATTATATAAAACTCCCATTTAAAATCTTTAGCTCATGTACTTGAATCAAAGGTACAACTTGCACTAACTATAAACAGTAATGTTCTCATCTAATAGTATCTTGAGTATTTTTTTATCTTGTAATAGGTGAGTTCCGATCACCCCATAACCACAGCATAATGAAATTGTCAACATTTTCTTCATTTCTTCTTTTCCTGACAAATGGTGTGAACATATCACCTTTTCTCTTAATGGAAAACCTCACTGGAATACATCAAAATGTTATTAGGCTTTTCATTTTCTACTACAATTTAATGCTGGGGAATGCATGCAACCTTCATCTGTACAGCACTGTAAAATGTTTCCTTGCCCTATAAAATGACTACCAATGGATAATCAAACTGAATTGTTCTCCACTTTGTATTCTTATCCCTTTGTTACAGCCCCACTGTGTGCACTTGGAAGGGATTATCTCTGCTCTAACAATACTGCACAGTTTCTGTTAAGCAAGATTTGCTCGCATAGCTCAGGGCATGATTTACATGTTCTAACAAACAAAGTAAATTAAAGCCTGGCTTCCAGCTTTGTTTGTTCACAAAAATTATCCTCACTCTGAAGGAAGGTAACTGTGTTTTGTACTATTAAGTACTAAAATAGCCACCTTGTAAAATAAGATAGTCAAGTCATCAGAATGCTATTTTTGCCCTGTTCCTCTTGGACTGCCCCATACCCTCTCCCAATTAAGTCTAATGTTATTTAGATATTTGTTTCTGTTTATTACTTTCTTCATCCCATTCTTCGATTGCTTTTGTCCTGTCATTGGTTTCTCTTGATTTATTAGAACTAGATATGGATGCATAGAAGAACTATCCTGGTTGGGGCTTCAGGCTTGCTGATTAACAGTGTTTTGTTGAAATGTGTCTGAGTACCCTTTTAAGTATGTTTCTTTTTAATATACATTGCTTTCAAACTGCTAAAGAAGCTCATAATTCAGCAAGCAAAATACCAAGAAAAATAAATGAAGTGTAATCTTCAAGGGAACATGCCTCAATTTTGAATTATTTTTCTTTTCAATAAGCCTAATTTTCAGAGTATTTGCAAAGTCCCCATAAAGTGCGACTATTTCAGTCATATACTGTACTCCAGTGTACCATAGGCCTTGTTTTATTTCATATTATACCATCAGAAGATGATATACTAGTGTTATGCTGGGGCACTGAATCTACCACATCATATTAACTGCTGTTTTGTCAGCACAGCTAATTACCAACAACCTTTTGTTCCCTTCTGAATGTGTGACTTTATCTAATGCCATGTGTTATGACCATTAGTACTCCAGACATAAACAGTATAAGTGTATATATATACCCAAATGTGCTGCTGATCAATATATAACAACTTGAAAATATCCATTACTCATTACAGTTTAGTATTCAGAGCACAATACATATTTGTTAGAAATCATATCTTCTCAGAGACCACACAAACACAGGACGAAATATTTATCACATGTTTTTGGTATTATTTGTCTGGAGAAGCAAAGAAAAAAAAACATGCAGATGAAATTTTTCTGTTTGGACCATAAAAACGTCAGTTGACTTTTACTCTGGAAAATATGATGAAATCCTCTGTGTTTGTTCAGTCTCTGAAGAAAAAGAAGAAGATGAAGAAGAATCAGCATTTATATATGCCGCTTTTCATACATCCCAAAGCGCTTTACAAGCAATGCTAGACTGGTAGTGAAGTGACTGAATGTGTGGTGGCGGCCATATCGTACATCATCACCCACACACAGCCTGGATAATTGCAAGAACTAGTTTATGGGAAAGGGAATGTTGGCCAGGACACCAGGAATGTTGCCTACTCTTTTGCGAAGAGTGCCCTGGGTTCTTTTACTTCCACCTGGACACCCACCAGGATGGGCAGAAGGGATCTCAGTTTAACATCTCATCCGAAGGACGGCACACCCCAGCAGTACAGCACCCCCCAATACTGCACTCGGATGCCAGCGATTTTTAGGTGCAAGTCCAATCCCGGTGCAGGACAAGAACCCACGACCTTCTGGTCCAGAGGCGGATGTGCTACCAACTGAGTCACGCTGACACCTGGGAAGATAGGTGTGCTAATAAATATCCTGCTTTGAATACTAAATTATACAGAGTAGTGGGCTTTGCTAATTCATGATTTGTAATTTTATGTTATTGAGAAAGTAGTGACAGTCTCTTCTAGTGTACAATCAGTAAAACAAAAAAAGTGCATAATCAGTGAAAAGAAGAAAAAGGCATTCCAAAAAGAGTGAGAGCTTCTGGTGAAATGAATTGTCTCACTGCACCGAAGTAGGGAGCATCCCAAGGAAGGAGAGCTTCAAGATTCTTTGTTGGCCTGGTACAGACCAGCGAGACCAAAGTAAATAAATCAGACATCTCTTTTATGATGCTTTCATTTTTGATAATCTGCAAATATCTCTGAAAGATCATCAAGGTCAACAGAGGTCAACTGCACTTCTGAGAGCCTTGTGGGGCATCCAATATGCAGACAATAATATATGACAGTATACGCATTCATTGGCTATATAGGCAGTCCTCTAGTGTACAGTATACTGACTGAGTGTTCCTCAACCCACACTGGAGCAGTGCTTATAGTACATAATGAACACAGCACCCTGGGGTGTGTTATTGCTCTTACAAAATAGCTTGGTATTGAATAATTTGGCTCAGAAAATGCAGCACTCTGCTTCCATGAATATGTATATGCACAGAAGGTAATCTGGTTTGTAAAATGAGAGCATAGGGTTTGTGGCAGCCATTTTGACCTGTTTTGTAAGACAAGATGACAGTTATCGTGACCCATTTTATAAGACACTACTGTACAATATAATGTTATACAAAGGGATGGCTGGGTCTTAGTTTCTTAATGGCCTTCAACTACTCAGTTTGGTTGGTAAAACTCCTCACTGAATGATTTATCTGCTTTTAATGCCAAGAGTTTTCCCCAATGATTTGTATTCTTTTGTGATTTCCTTTTCAGTTTAATCACCTTTTGTTTGTTATTGTCTTCCTTTTTCCTGTGGTCAGTTTTTCTCTGATTTTAGGTCAAGACACAGTACAAAGACTGTTTTGATTCAGGTGGTAAATGATCCTTCATATTGTTGTCATTGCCATTGGGGAGATGGTGTTACTTGTGTTTTTTCATCTATTGGCAGCATGTTATACCTTTGATTATGCAATCCTTTTTGTTCATTTGCAGACACATTTAAACAAAATCAGAATCATTCTAAGTTGTTTTTAGCCTTTTTATACTGATCATAGCCAGTCTTCGGCTCTGGAGGAGAGCCTAGTCAGCAGTGGAGATCAGCTGATGTGTGCCACAGGAGCTGATACTGACTCCAGTGCTCTTCAGTATAAATATCCTAGACTGGCCCACCACTGCAGTGGTAGTGCTACCCCCTGTGACACTGATATCCTGGGTTTGGGAATGAGCCTGGAGCATCAGAGGGCTTGCACAGGGGGCCAGGATGAGTATCCCACAGACTGCTGTTCTCCTCCAGGGGGGTGGGCAATGGTACTCAGCACATGAATGATACCTAGTCAAGACCATGCAGTTTGGGGGTGGAGACAATGCTGGATGTCTGTGAGGCATGTGTGAGAACACACATACCTATGTGCTGACATCATTGCATGTCCACATCTACAGAGGCAATCAAACAAGAAAGCCCTCAGGAGTAGTGCATAGTAACACTCCCATGCCACCTCTCCTGAATGACATGCCCCGCATAAGTCTCAGCTGGGTATCAAAGGTAAATATTGGTTTCTCCTTCAGGAGCCCCCTTGTAGGGGGGGGAGGTGTAGTCCTCCCAGTAGGGGCAGTTAAGGAGATGCCAGGGTGGGAGGTCAAGGGGCAGAGACAGGGGTAATCCTTGCCTGAGCCTGGGTGAGAAATACAATTGAAAACAAAGTGTAAATATCCTGCCACTTCAGGTAGTCACCTGAGGGTAAGAATTAGCATACAGTATAACTGCTAATGCAACAAAAAAGTAATATTAAATGCACACTAAAAACTGAAAATAGAGTTTCTATCAACATTTTGACCATACTACTTAACTGCACTTATTATTCCTACCCAAACATGAAAAGATGGACTAAACCCCAATATCAAAGGCAACTACCGAACAACAAGATTTAATGCAACTGATTCTGAACCAAAAAAGGTTCATGCCTGCTAGAGAGGGACTAGTTGCTTTCTGGCAACAAAGGGGTACAGAGCAGCACTAAGGGACTGAAAACTACAGTAGATAGAATTAAGACAGCCAAGAAAGGGCTGGAAGCCATGATAGTAGTAGAAGCTACAGGCAACACCAAAGCCTTGTTCTAGTATGTAACTAAAGGAAAAAGAGGAAGGTGACAGGAGTTTGAGTCCTTGAAAACAGGGCTAGGGAGGAACTTGCGAGAGAGCCAGAGGCAGCAGCTGTCTAAGCTGTCTAACAAATATTTTGTTTCAGTGTTCACCAACGTACCCCTATGGGGGAAGGGGGCTCAATGGATGGGTTTAGAACATCATAGCTATGATGCTGCCATTGGACATTATGGTGAGCTACCCCACTGCTAGTCCTTATTTGTAGATATAATTCTGTTATAGATATGTTTTTTATGTAATTCTGTGTATATGTGCATGACACCAGAAAGTCAGTGTTATTTCAAGGGGACATAGAGAGACTGGATTTTTAAAAGGGTTTTGACCTTCTTCTGACCTGAGAGGCCAGCTGCTTGCCAGGAATCTGACAAGTTATTGTCAAAGGCTTTTGGGATAATTGATCAAAGGGTATTTCCCATAGTTAACTGACCAAGACAAACAGAGGTGAATAAAATGTTCAGAAGATATGCCAAAATCTAATTACCTGTCATGAACTATGCATTTCCAAAACAGAATGTTTTGATCCAAGGAAGCTGTTATAATATGCTATATTTTAGGAGGTAATAGGAAAGACACATCCTTCTGACAAACCAGTGTGAATTCTTGACAGGGCAGTGTGAATTCACACTAGTGCCAATGGGGTTACTGTGGAACCCTGAGACATCAAAGGGCTTAACTCTGAAATGGCATATCCATGCTAATTATAGGTCTCAGAATCTGATTCTTAATATGCTTGGAATTTTTGCAAACAGCAGAACAGTGACATCTCCTGGACAAATGGAGTAGTGGCTCACTGATAGAGAAATAGACAAATTTTCCTTAAAATTGGGGATAACTGATGGCACTGCAAGACAGGAGGTTTAAAAAGCCCCAGCTCAGGGCATTTTGATACACTTTTTCATCTGGACTCCACTTGACACACAAGAAGCCAAACTGCTGAGACCTAGTGGCTGCCAACACACTTTCATCTGGACCATCTCCTGATCATAAGCACAGAGCCTAAGAAAGACTGCTACAGAAAGACTGAAATATTTTACAAACCAGTGATTCTCTGGATTTTGAAATCTTCATACCTAAGGTAGACTTAGCTAACAGTTTTAGTGTGTTGCTCTGTATATTTTTCCTTTTTTTTCTGTATACTGCAACCCAAATTAGGGTATTCTCTTTTTAGTTGTAACTGTATTTATTTAAGAATTTTTAGTAAAACTTTTGTTTTTCTAAAGAATATCTGCCTAAGCGAGAATTTCTTATATTTGTGTATGTGACTGTAGAAAGTTTCTTAATAATCTGTGAAAACTGTTATTGCCAAAGGGGTCTCACCAATAGCAACCAAATTAAGAAAAGGGACTGTAAGGGATCTGGAAGGATAGGAAGAATACCAGAGTCTGCAGGGATTTGAACAAGGCTGTAGGGAGAAGGCCAGATCAGGTGTTACACTGCTACCCCCGAGGAGAGTGTGACACCTGGGTCATCCTCCTGTGTGTAATAGCCAGGGAAGGGTTCATATTTGACCACAAGACTCAAGACTGGTATTGTGCACTTATCCAGAGCTAGAGGTACACCCTGGGTCCTCATGACAAAGGTGCAGTCGTGACCTCGGCAAGCAATCTAAAAAGACATGAGGAGGGTATCCCTGCCCCCCATCACAGATTGCACTTGGGGTGGGCACTGTGAGCTCAGCAGTCCTGACCCTCAGGAGTGGGTTCATGACAGACATCACACCTCCATTGGCAGCTGACTATTTAACAAGTATCATCCCTGATGAAAGGCCTGTCATAGACTGAAGTGCTGGGGTTCCTTATGCCATACTTTCAGCTTTTTGTGAATAAAACGTGTTTGTCCATCCTGACAGAGTGCAGTCTTTTTGTGTGATATGCCTGCAGCTTTGGTCTTGTCTGCACCTGCTGTACATACTTCCCAACCCAAAGTTCCTAGGTCCCAAGGATCTGTCTCCGGTGCCAGAGGTCCTCCATGGCTCACTACCAGCACCTCAAGCAGCACAGACTTTGATGCCTGTGAACCATTGAGATGTGTAGGACCTTGGGAACCCCTGGAGCATTGAGACTGCCTGGCACCCTCCTTGCTGATTCCTGCTACTTGCTTTATACTGGGCACCTTTCCCTCTGTCTTACCTACTGCTCCAAAATTCTGCCAGCTGTCTTTTGGCATGGTACCACAGGAGCACTCTGTACATCTCCTCTATCAAACTCCTCCCCATCTATATTCTCAAGGATTATGCCAAAGTGTCAGTCTACAGCTACTCAGACGTGGGGCCTGTGAGCATTTATTGCCATCCTGCCACCTGCTTTTCCCATCTTCTGGTGCCTCAGGACACATGCCACACAGTCTCATGTGACATATACCAATGTTTACCATGCCTCCTTCATGTTTGGGTGTGGGCTTTCTTTACCTGAGGTTCCACCAGGAACCAGGCAAGCACTGGGCTCTGCACACCCTTCTCCCCCCAAGAGGAGGAGATCACTCCTACGGATGCTCAATCCTCCTCCCCCAGCCAGCCCTCCAATGCCCCAAGTTTGCTTCCAAACCAGGGTCATTTGCATCGTAAGCAGTAGCGTTACAGCTGTGCTGATGAGCCAATCAAGCTCATATTTCTTTTCTATACTGGCAGTATTGTCTAGTGGTCATCCATTAGAGCTCCTGAGCTGGAGACCCATGTTTGAATCCCACAGCAAGTTCCTTTATAACAGTCTCTTAGGTTATATAGAAACTTATGGAAATCATTTCTGTAAAGGAGACAAGGTGATTTTTTTTAAAGATCTCTACTGTGATTTTTTTTTTAAAGAACTCTAAGGAAGAAATGCTACAATTACTCTGTGGAGTTCAGTAGCACTCTTTTTCTACAAACATTCCTTGTAGTTCTGTGGACATCTGTAGAAACATTCTGCACAAGAGAGTAAGAAAATGATTTAGGCATGGAGTTATTACAGACTGAACACTGACGCAGGTGCACCAGGGCACAACAGCAGTTAATACAATCAGGGTGAGGCTTCAATGAATTAAAGAGCTAGTATACTACTTGGGATTAATAGTAATTTTCAGATGCAGTCAGCTATCAGTTCTTATATCTCAAATAGTTTTTCTTTTCTGTTTGTTAATTAGAATATTTTCCACCTGGCAGTACTGGGGTGATGTGGGGAGCAGCAGTCTGTCTGGAGAAAAAAATAAGTAAATTCTGTTCCTTCTATTACATCATCAGAAATGAGACCAAACACCTTGAGGCACCACAATCTTTACAGCCTGAGCAGTGACTCTCATAAGCTACCAATCAAAATGCAGGAAATTGTGACATAAACTAGTAGCCAGGGAGAGCCAATCCCTGCTGCTTCATGTGAAAGTGAAACCTGGCAGTAAGAAATGGTTCTCTTTGGTTACTAGTGATGTCATAGTCGGTGTGATCTCAGTGTTGATGTAGTGGGAGGAACAGAACTGACTTTTTTTCCTCCAGACAGAGTGCTGCTCCACATATCACCCCAGTACTGCCAGGTGGAAAATCTTATAAGCCAACAGAAAAGAAAAAATACTTGAGATATAAGAAGTGATAGCTGACAAAATCTGAAAGCTACAATTAATTGCAAGCAGTTTCCAGACAGTACACTAGCTCTTTAAGTGGGGAATAGGAAACAAGTCATGGAAAGTGATGTTACCAATGTACAAGGAACTTCTGAGATCTCACTAGGAGACATGTTGTTGCAGAAATTTGAAATAAATCAATGGAGAGTATCAAAGATGCTTGCAGTATGAAAAAGCTGGAATATAAAGAGCAACAGCAGGTAGGTAAGTACTGTACATAGGCAGATTTGTTTGTGTATTTGCAAGGGCCCCCTTTAATTTTCAATTTACCATGTACAATACAGGCAAGAGGCTCTTAAGGACACATCAGTAAACAAACATGCAGTGAAACAGTCAATGAATAGACACCAATCAACCAATACGATGCAGAACTATAAATAGCATATAGATAGCAGAAGGCTTGATTGAATACTATGATTTATACTAAGGTAGTAGGGAGAGAAGGTGAAATGCCAATACATGCCTCATGTTTCAGTGAATATACCCAGATAAGCCTGTGATAGTCATAAAGGTATTAATCTACTGTATGACTAAAGTCCTTAGTTTTACTTTCTATAACCTCTTGAAGACATGAATTCAAGGGTTTACCCTCTGGGTAAAGTAACCTCTTTTTCCTCCAATTTAAACTGTTTTGGCTGTAGTTGAAGGCTGTGTCCCCTGGTTATGTATACATTGGCACTGAGATTCTGCATCAGGTTATTGTCCCCACAAATATCCAGTAGGAACAGCATGTCCCCCTTAGTTTTCTCCACTTTAAACTATAAAGACCAGGAGCATCCAGCATCTCTTTATAGGACTTCTCTCTAACCTCCTCCATGAATTTAGTATTTTTTTGTTGTATTCTTTCGACTATGGTGACACCTTTCTTCAGCTATGGAGAGCAAAACTTGGAGCCACAATCCATATGAAGATGTATCTAATTTTAATAGATTGACCATTGAACCTGAGTGATATGCAATATTTTTCCTAATAGCTTTTAGAATCCTTAATGCTCTATTACTCAAAACACTGCACTCCCTCATCTGTTAAACTCTTTCATTATTATAACCCCCCAGGTTTTTTCCCTTCATTAATATTCCTTAGGGTAATTCCAGTCATTTGATAATGCAGGCTATTTTTGGCCCATCCCAAGTGCAGGATACCACATTTGTTAATGCTAAATGTCATCCCCTTTATCTGCCCAGTTCGCTAGTGCATTAAGATCTTCCTAAAGAAGATAATCCTTTGATTCTTACCCTCTGAGTTCTATCTAATAGCCAGTTAGCTATCCAGGTGCTGATAAACGTAGGGAGGCCAATGCCCTGTAATTTCATTAACAGCTCCAAACAAACAGAAAGGCAACAAGTCCTGGAATAGCTGATGGTTGGTGCAGACACGGGCAGCTGGCCCCAAAATCACATACGCAAACAAAATGTTGCACTGACTCAAGGAACTTTATAAAAATGCCCAGACCATTGCAATATATGTACATAAATTATTTAGTGTGCAAAGTAACAAAAGGCTCCTGAAGACACCGACTGTAGCCTCCACATGGGACACAGGATCAAAGGTCTTGCTGAAATTGAGAAAGATTACATCACATCAATAGAGATGCCAGTATCTAGAACTTGACTCACTCGTTCATAAAAATTTAGTAAATTGGTGACTGTAGATCTGCCCTTACAAAACCTCAGCTGATGTTGATCGATGGACCTAATACAATAAATGTTCTATGATATTGTTTTTTAATGAAGTACTCCAGCTGTTACAAACAACAGAGGTAAGACTAATCAGTCTAAAAGTATTCATTACTGATGTATTACCCATCTTTTGAATATGGGTGACAAAGGCTGTTTTCCAATCCACATGGACATCTCCTGTTTTAGTGATGTATCACACAGATATTTAAGGGGCTAGTAAGTAGGGTTACCTGCTTCTTTATTTTTCTGGGTAAGATCTTATCAGGTCCTGGAGACTTGTCTGAATCTAACTTAGATCATTTCCCTAGAATATATTCATGGCTAACATAAGGAGATTCAGGCTGAATCTCATTCTGTACATTTGTAGTTATGCCTGTTCTAACCGCACATTGATTTTTTTTTCAATGCGATCCTGCTTTTGAGTACTAGTTTTTACTTTTGCATCAAACAGATTTGACGCACAGGTAAAAACCAATCAAATTTCAGGATTTTCTTTCCCCATTTTATAACTTTTTATGTTAACATCTTGATTTGTTGAAACAACATCCAAAATATTTTCTCTTTTTAGAAGTACCAGCTGTACCAATCTGCAGTCATCCAAAACGTTCAATAAATCCCTACTTAGACTGCTCTGTGCTACATGGGAGACACAATTAATGTTGAATCCACAGTGAAGGCAGCCCCACTAGAGTAGGATGCTCTTTTAGTATCACAAAGGATGCCCTGATCATGAATGTGACAATACCCTAATTGTTTTGTTTTTGTCTGTGACTTTAACCCAAAGTGCTTATATATCAGTATCCTTTGATTTTTATCCCCATAAGTTCAACATATCCAGTTTCATCCAACATAGAATATACAGAGCTTTTCCTGCTTCCCTACAGTTGTGAAGAAACAGACAAACTAATTTTTTAAACCTTCAGTAGTGGGGGAGTTGCTGAATGTTTCTGGGGAGTGTACTCCAAAAGCCTGTGGCAGACACACCAAAAGAGCAGTCCCTTGTTGACTTCAGATGAGATGTGTATTGCTTAAAAGCCCCTGACCTGTAGCATAAGTTGTTCTACCGGGCATACAGAGCATCAGGAGCCCATGGCAATACAAAGGATCCAGTCCATTAAAGGCTTTAAGTGTCACCATGGAGTCAGTTTGCTGCTGTATAGCCTGCCAGTACAGTACCCATAGCAAAGGGTCATATTACCTGACTTAGGAACAGAAGTCAGCAGCCACATTCTGTACCAACTCCAGATGATAAATCTGGCCACAAGTTAAGCCCTTATGGAGCACATTACAGTGTTCCAGACTTGAAGAGATACAAGCATACATCAGTAGTCTCAGATCAATTGGTTCCAAAACAGATGTGTTGACTGGCATAATTTCTAAGCTGATAAAATAACCCTGGGACTACTGTCAACAATTCAGAATGAAATGTCAGACCCTCAACAAGAGCTACTTACAAACTGTATACACTTTCAGCCTTAAGATGAACCCTATCAAGGAAGGAGAACCCATACCTCTCAACCTTTTTCCCCCCAAATGTGGAAAATTGCCTGTCAAAATGTGGAACAAATGGGCAAAATGTGGAACACATAATCAAATTTTTACCTAAGAAGTTCAAAACACTGTTAACATGTTGCATTTATGTTCAGAAAGTCTGTTATTAATTGAATAATATATTTTTTGCATCATTTACTATGGATTTTTGCTATGAAATGTTAACTTTGAATGTGGAACAAGTCCTCATAATGTGGAACAGGGAGCTTTTGTGAAGTAAAACGAGGAACGTTCCTCGTAATGTGGTACAATTGAGAGGTATGGGAGAACCTACAGTTAAATCTCAATAAAGAAATCTGCCCATCTGACCTCCTAAAGCAGCAGCTCCATTTCCCCAGACTGAGCATCAGTTAGTTGGGGGCCATCCAGTCACTGATATCTGAAAGGGTGTGGACCGTTTAACTCACACTTGTGAACTATACTCAAGCACTGGTTGGTTAAACTTGAATAGCAGAATTCAGTACCAAGTCTGTCTATTAGCTAACAAATCCACCCTAGGTCTTGCTCCTCCTGGAGTGAGGCAACTGCTAAGAAACTCCACTTCCTCCAGACCAACGAGGGGGTCAAGTAAAGCTGCCTTCATTATCCCCTTCCACCGGACCTCACTAGGGCAATGGTCCTTCGAATACAGGGCTTCCTGCTGGCTAAATTCTCTTAACTCTGAGCTGATTGAGGAAATGAAATGACACCCATTTAAGGCCAAGCTGCTGCAGTACCTGGCCACTCTTAATAACTGCGACTGCATCACCTGTGCCTAATCCGACTGTTATTGATAGCTTATCTGTTCTGCATAGCACCCATCCCCCCCACTTCCTCCTCTGCCTGGTGTGACCCCACTGAGCACTTACTCCATGTCTCTTCCTTATCCCCCACCTTCCTGCTTTCTTTCCCCTCACCTCACCCCACTTTAAAACCCTTTCCTTATCCTCTCCCCCCACATTACCCAGCCCTGCCCTATCACCTTCTTACGTAACCCTGGGTAGATTCCTATCAATCCCACCCCTCTGATTACTGAACCCCTTATTCTGTCACCCCTTTGTCTCTGCCCCCCGCCCTCTCCCTGCTCTCATCTGTTCTGTCCTCCCCCTCCTTTGGTCACCACCACTTCTGACCCTCCATAACTCTACCTGCATGCTCTAAAGCTCAGCTACCACTATAAATTGCTTGTCCACCTTAGGTATGCCCTTAGTACTGTTGCAATAAAGTTGACCTCTCCTACCTGATGTATTTTAACTGTACTTGCTTGAATCTCTATCTGTATGTACCATAAAGTACTTGCCTGCTGTATATACCCTTATCTATTTTGTAATGTCTACATACCTTGTCTATTGCCTTACAATGTGGAATCTTTGTAAACAAGCTTTTAGCTCAAAGGTGTTATCCGAGATTCCAATAAATAAATAAAGGCAAAGTTCAAGCCCCCACAAATACAGACTCTGATCAGATTCAAAGAACAGGTACAGCTGAGTATCAGTGGCATACCAATAGCAGCATCTGCATCTTCCCAAGAAGGAGTGGGTGGGGATATGAGTCAGGTGAATGATGGAGAACACAATATTAGATGGCATAGTCAAATAGGCTGGTTGTTGTCAGTCAAGTAAAGAGAACTAGGGAATATAGCCTGAAACATGGAAGAGGGTTAGAACAGAATGGAGAATGCATTACATCACTCAGAGGATAGAAGAACTGCAGGGTTTCTGCCCCAGAAGGCTATTAAATCAAACTCAGGTGCTTTAAGAGTAAACTGAATGTGTTTCTGCAGAGGAATCATATTACAAGACACATACAAAGACAGGAGTCATGAGATGCAATCAGATCTAGCAGTCATCTAATTCATACCACATACTCATGATGGTCATATCCCCCGGTTCATGTATTTTGGGTGTGGAATATTATCACTCTCTGTTATGGGTCATGACTCCAGGAAAAGGAAAAAAAACTCTTGCAATTCATGGCCCAGAAAATCCTCCCAGGTATTCTACTTCATTATAACTAATATGTCTTTAGTGAATTCCATCCCCCATCTCCTTATCGCTTCATTTACATATGCCAACATGGGCAGTCAGTGCTAGGAAGAAGGAGGACTTGGGTGGATGTTGCCAAGAGTAATTGTAGTGGGAGTCAGACAGCAAAATTAAAATACTGGAGGTGGATGCTGACATTGGTGGGTGGAAATGGGACAGCTGGCAGTATGGGGGAGAGGATTTTTTTTAATATAAGCAATGTGCCACCTTACTCTGGACTGGAAACTAGATTGGGGTATCCACCCACTCCTTTCTAATCTCCCCCTGTCTACCTACTGTACCCCTGCACATGGCATGGATACTGTAGTATTTCCAAAAACACCACCCTTGCACTCTTAGTCTTCAGCTTGCTTCATAATTCCCTGAGTTTGTCTTTCTGGACCTCCCTATTTCAGAATTATAGCGCAATTTATTCCAACATGCACCACAAATATTATTTCCTTCTCCCACTCACCTACAGCTTTTCCATCAAGCCAGTGAGATCCTCAACCCTTCAATCTCAGAAACAATACAATACAAATAGTTCTCCCTGTCCTGGCTTCACAGCACCCTACTGTATCTACAAGCCAAGTGACTAAATCCCCCATTACTATTATCTGCCTCCTGTGCTCATTCTTCCCACTCCCAGCTGATTGTGAGGGTACCCTGGTGTCCAATCACACTGCACAGCTTAAGCTTTTCCCACAGTCTTCTGTTTAAGTAAGCCTGTTTCAAAGAAACAACAATCCCTGATCCTTACCTAACTGAAAACCACAGCTTTTATTTCCCCCAAATATAGCCACCCACTCAAAGGCACCCCCCCCCCACACACACACAAACACACACCTGTCTTTAGTCTGCTATTCCACTGCCTGATAATCCCCCAACATAGTTGGGGTTTTCAAAGCCTTGCATGATCTAGGTCCTAGCTTCATTAAAGACCTCCCTCACCCATATGCTCCATGTCGTCCTCTTTGCTCCACTAGGTAGAATTTGTTGGAGGTTTCCTGGGCCCACCTCAGATCCTGTGGAGACAGAACTTTTGCTGTGATGGCGCCTCAGCTTGAAACACTCCTTTCAGATCACCAAAGTATCTCCTTGGTGGAGGTTTTTAAGAAATCTTCAAAACCCATTTGTTTACCCTGGCTTTTAATGAATATTGTTGAACCCTGCTGGCAATCAGGACTCTGCACACTAACGTATCAATGTATTTTGTAAAACATTGCTGATTCTATTGTGATCATGGCTGCCACTTTTACTGTCAATAAAAAAAGTCAGCTAGACCCTAAAAATTAAACTCCCTCAAAACCTGAACAAAAAAATAAATGAGCTAAAAGTTATTTTCCTTTATAATTCCCTTCAAATACACATACTGTACACCAATTTAAAAGAAAATGAAGGGCGTTACTATTCATATAGTAGTTTTACATTCTTGAGTTTTTTCCTGACCATCAAAAAACCCCTCCCTATCCTTACCTGCCTACCAGGAAAATCTTTGCTACTTGTCTGCCAAGATACAACTGAATCCCTGGCTTTACTGAGGCCTTCAGCTGTATGTGTTTATGTTAGAAGACGTAAATATTCTGCCAGTAAACTTCTATAGAAGTTTGAATTCCTGCATTCTATGGTAAGCAAACATTCCATCTTCTGAATGTGTGGAAAGACAGATGATAGGAGAGGTGGACTACTTTTTAATAGTTACTTTTAACAAAATACCTATTTTTAATTTAAAAAAGATGAAACATTTTTATGATGTCTTAGTTTAACCATTTTATAAAAGCAGTAAGACAGATCAGGGTGTGGGTAGTTATGTGATAACACTTCCAGGTACTGAAGGCACTTGGTATAAATGCCTCATGCCTTACAACGCACCTTGGCATGTTCATCACATAACTACCTACACCCTGTTGTGTCTTACTGCTCACATCATGCAGTTCACTACTGCAAATCTGGCATATGCTCATATTGCACCAGTTATGTGGAAGCTGTACTAGCTGTTTATTAGATACTGGATTGACCTTAAGGTATTGGTAATCACCTAGAAGGCCCTACATGATTAGGGAGCACCATATACTGTATTTCAAGCCTCCTATTTCACTATATGCTGGTCTCTATTCTTAGAGTCTCTGAGGAGGCAATGCTACTTATCCTTATTGTGTCTGCCTTAAGACTGTTAATGACCTTGCATTTTCTAAAGAGGTTCCAGCATATATTATGCCTGGGACAGTTTTTTCCCTGCTCGTAATCCACTTCAGTATTTATTAAGCACCCCGTTCAAATCTATTACCTATTTTGCACTCCTTGGTATACATCTCTCACATTTTTATTCATGACACATTTTATTGTATTTTGCTGTATCTGTCTTGCACTGTTTGCCACCTGCACTACATTGTGTTTATTTGCACTATTGCCATTTTCTGTACTGTTTTATGCTATCTGTATTTTTTTGTCCCTTGTACTCTTCCCTGGGTCACAACTGAAAAAGGGCTGCAGCTCAGTGTGCATCTCCCAGTTACAAATTTTAAATAAATAAATAAATGACTCAACCAATTAATAAATAACTAAATAAATTTCAGATGGGCTCCTTCCCTAAAGGTTCTTGAAAGCATTTTAAAGATATATATATATTTGACATTGAATTTTAAATTAGATTATTTGAGAGTTATTGAAAGTTAGTTCACAACTTTTTGACATTTTAAATGGCTGTTGTTAAATGTAATAGCTGTCATTTGTCTTATTCATGGCTTTTAGTTTATGTAAGTGCTCTGAGTGGGTTCTCCCAGAAGGATTCTGTGCAAATAAAGAACTGATTGACTGAAAATTGTAGCTGTATGTTGGCAAAATTGCATTATCATTTAGGCACCAAAGTTGTTTAATAACTATATACAGTACAGTACCTGAGCTGCATCCAAAAGATTCAGTAATGTGGAACTTTGGTAGGAAAGGGGCTCCCAATTTCCAGGATGTTTAATGAAGCTTTAGCCACATTTCATAAGTCATTAAACCTGTTTTTTTCATCAGCTAGATCATAACAAAATGTAATGTACTGATCTGCGGGAATAGTCATTAATTGTTTTAAACTTTTATTTTTACTTTTAGTATTCTCTATGTACCAGAATAGTCTGGATTATCATGTTGTATGAATTCAATAGTTGAGTTTATAACCCTTATCATCCCCGACGCACAAGATGCTATAGACTTTTTTTTGTGTGTTACATTGTGCCTGCAAAATGTAACTGTTTTATTCCTTGAGTTTGTTCATGGAAAAGGTCATAAAATTCCATCTGTCAGTGTATTTATTTATTTATTTTTTTCTGGCCTTAGAAGTAATTGCAGCATCCCTATTTACTATCATCGTAAGGAAATAGCTACACACATTAAATGCCTACATTTGCACATTATTTTGCAATTCATGCTTTTGATAAAGGTCAACCATTGCTATTAACTATAACTGTTGCATCTCTGATGCATTCTCTGCAATTTACTTTATTGAACATTTGTGCTCTGTTTGCTGTATTTTACAATCCTGTATTTGTCTTATCGTCGGTACTCTCCCAGGTTGTATCTGAAAATAGGCATTGTATGTGTAGTGCACTTACTGTACTTGATTAGCAAAAATTAAATATGTCACTACCTTCACTAGCCTTTTATTTAGTCATGGTAACTTAAGTGTCACAGCCTAAATCTAACGAATAAGAATAATCTATTTTTTTTTTACTTTGGAGAGATGCTGCAATTTTCCATGCAAAATTCCACCCCAAGCTCGGTACCCTGTACCGCAACAAAGACTGCTTATCTCCACAGGTCCACAAGGAGCTTGTTACCAAAATGGTGCTCCCCCTCTTGAACTATGCAGATGTGGTCTATGGCAATACACCTTCCAGTTTCCTTGCCAGACTGGACACCCTCTGCATCACCTTCTGTCATTTTGCTACAGACTCCCCACTTAAACCCATCACTGTTTTTTGTATTCATCCCTATCCATCCTCTCTCTGTCCTCTCATCACCAGACTCACTGTACCTCCTTCATATCCAAGTACTAGTTTGGTTCCCTTCCCTCTTACCTCTCCTCTGTCTTATCCCAACTCTCCCCCCCCACTTCCTGTTCCCTCCATCCAAGGGGCCATCACACTTTTGCCACTCCTCACCACCACTCCTCTGCTATGCAATCTGCCTTTTCCTATTGACTTCCCTTACTCTGGAACCAACACCAGTCCTCCCTCTTCTTCTCCCCATCTTCTTGCTCCCTCAGGCACCAGCTGAAACTCCAACCCTTCTCCACCTGTTTCTGTAACCCTTCTTCCTAAAACTTCCACAGCCAAGCCTCAACCATCCTGGAAGGCAGCCAGCTGGGTCCCTGCTCCGGCTTTTATTAACTTCCACACCACTACAGTTTTCTCCCTCCATTACAAGGTGGGGCAATTAACTCACCCCTTAGGTCAATAATCTGTTGTCAATATGGTTCTTATTCACTAAGTATTGCTGCCAGTTCTGAATATGCACTTGCTGGGCATTCTTATTGAGCTGTTCCACACTTTGTTCTTTGTACATACAACTTTTTGTAGTTATTCTAATTTTTGTACCAATTTTTACTGAATGTTGCTCAAATGTTATGCTACTATGTATTGTGCTGCTGCTCCCCCATTGTTCCTCTCCCCAAGCTTGCACCTGGAAACAAGTTGTGGCTTATTGTGCCTCTCCCATTACCAAGTTTCAAATAAATAAAATAATAAAATGTTCCCCCTTGTCCTCCTGTCCTTTCACCAATGTATTCTACATCCAAGATCAGCTACAAGGGGTGTGGGCAGTGGTCTCCTCTGCAAGTCAAGCAAGGCACAAGTAATCTAGTCCCCCCTAGCTCAAATATCTTGCCGGAGGCTAACAATATAATTCACTTCTGGATATCAAATCCCCATGACTGATATTAATTTAGAATCTAAGAAACTTAAGATACAAACGTTTCCTTCATACTAAAAATGCAAACGATTTTTTTTTGTAAGTGAAAACTCAGAAAAAGTTCTGGTGTCTTCAGAGTATGCCAGATCTGGGGATATTGTAATGTGCTTACTTTAGAAGAAAGATACCAAAATCAGTATGGGGGCCTATTCTGGAAGCCTAGGGTACATTACAATCCCTATAAGCTGCCTCAAACCATGTATGCAACTTGAAACTCCTGCACTCTGTCACAGAATTCTCTAAAGATGCTTTGCCCAGAAAATGTACACTACAGATCTTGTGCACAATGTGAAAGGTGTATAGTACCATACTGTACTGTGTCATCAGTATACAGGTGTATGGAGTACAGATCACATTGCTTTGAGCGGGCATCTACAAAGATGGAGTAATGTCTAGAGGGCCACTCCAGGGCAAAACATGGTACATTGTTTCATCGCAATAATACTAATAATCGAAACAAAGACAGCACACCACATGTCCACTGGTACATAAACACAAGCCCAAACTGCTGGGATAGCTGCTTCCATTCCTTTCTTGAACAAGTAAGTGTCACCGGTGATTAAAAAGAAGTATTTAAAGTCCATGCAGAGGTCTGTATAATTCAGTAAACTAGCAACAGGCAAGCAAAGAGCCCAGGATGTTGAGCAGCGCCAAAAAAAATGTACTTCTGACAGAACCAGCATTATCAGAGTTCAATATGTCTTATAGGCCAGCCAGAGATATAAGGGATCTATTAGTCAGGATATGTAAACCTATGCCTAAACTGTACCATTGTTTTCCTCCTCCACCAGTGGGATGTTTCAGTTGTGGACATTGCAAAGCATGTGGCACCATTGTGAGGACAGAAATGTTATTAACCACCATAACTGGTAAAACCATTTACATAAAAAGTTTTATAAACTACAACACAGAGGGTGTACTATATCTGTTCAGGAACTCCTGTGAGGCTTTTTATGTAGGTCATACGAAATGCAAGTTATAGATAAGACTGAGGGAGCACTTGTGTGCCATTCAAAATAGCAGTCCATAAATATGCCATGGCTAAGCAAGTTTGTGAGATGGTCAACTCATGGGAGCCCAGGATTGGATCAATAGGGATTGGAAAAGTCTGACAAAACCCAAGAGGAGGTGACATGGAACAGAAACTGAATCAGAGAGAATCTTTCTGGATATACATCATGGGGTCATTGGAGTGGCCTGAAGTAATAGTCATCTGTGGCAAAGCCAATCAATGATGATTGTCTGACTCTCTGAGTTCTCTTTTACAACCTAAACAAACTCAAAAGAGGGATGTGTTCATACTGAATAGACACCGCTGCTTAATTAGGCAAGCCATAGACTGAAAAACACAAAAAAAGTGGCAATGCAAAAATGACCAGCACAAGGAGTTTAACTTCAGTAAATTTACTGCCTGAAAACTGCATAAAAAGACAGCTCCAGCACTGTTATGCTCTCTGCACCTTCCTTGCCCTTCCCTTTCTCCCTTCCCCTACCATCTCTTTTCAGTTCATTTACACTTTTCTTTTGGTGTTTGGGGTTTTGATTTTTATTTTTGTGTTTTGTTTTCTTCCCCTTTCCCCATACGTCCCCACCCAACTATTAGTAGCAATAGTAAAAATGTTATTCTTCTGAGATACATATCAGTGAAAAGGTACAACTTGACTGAGACAAGTTCATTTTCAGTGAGGCCCTAAACACATCTAATATAAAAGAAAACACATTACAAATTACAAAATACCATAATAAATATCATATACGTTAAACATCATAATAAAACATTTATTCTACAAACACACATAATACATAACACATAACACAAAAACACTAACATTATTACACCATAGAATTCGAGTATGGACTAAACAGCAATGGGGATACCTGTGACAGTTTTTACATATCAAGTAATACCCTCCTTAACATCCCTAATAGCTTTCTGTTGGAACCAGGCTACAATTTCACCGTGGTATACACCCATAGTCCTTGATCTGTAACCATATACCACAGAATTCCAAATCTGGAGACTTCTATTGAAGAAATGTGTACATCCAAATTCTGTCCTCATTTTAGGTTGTTTATATTCAATACCACAATCAGACAGTAGTCCTAATTTTACTTCCCTAATTTGTAGTTCATCCAATATATAGTCAGGGACCTTCCCCTTATTGCACTTTACCATAAAATGTAATACATGGAGTAACCTCCTGTCCTTAGGATACACCCATCCCAGCAGATCATATAACTGCTGTCTATGTACCATTTATGGGGCTCCCAGGATAAATCTGGCCAATTTATTAAACATCACATCTATCTTAGTTAATACTGTACTTCTTACACCCATATAAACTATATCCCCATAGTCCGGAAGAGGAAGGACTAATGTTGTAGCAACATGTTTTCTAACATACTCAGACATACACCGTTTAATTCTATATAAGGCCCTCAGAGAATTCCCACCTTTTTTTAGTACATAGTCCACGTGTGTATTCCATTTCATGGCATTATCCAAATACAGTCCTGGGTACTTATAATTCTGGGATTGCTGGAGAGGGACACCATCCAAAGTCCTGACCCCTAAAGGGGCCTCCAAGGTCCTAGTCCCTCTATCCCTTGAGAATAGAACAACCTGTGTCTTTTGTGGGTTCAAAATAAGTTTAGAATCCAGAAAAAATGTTGAAGCTCTGAAAATGCCATCTGTAATGTAGTTTCAATCTCCTGAATGGATGTACCCTCTGAATAAATAATGGTATCATCAGCATATAGATACCAACCAACCCACAGATGAGACAAATTAACACTATTCATATATAAATTGAAAAGAATAGGCCCCAAACTAGATCCTTGGGGCACCCCTGAAATAATAGTTCTAAATTCTGATGCACAATCATTCGCTACTACCTGTTATTTTCTACCACTCAGGTACTCATGAAATAATCACACCACCTGCATAGATAACCCCAGAGCTTTTAATCTGGACAGGAGGATGTCATGGTCTAAGGTGTCAAATGCTTTTGACAAGTCAACAAAATTTCCCCCACCGACATCCCCCTGTCCAGAGCTCTGGTGATATATCCCATCACCTTTATTAAAGCAGTAGGTTTTATCAATACTCCCATGTAGTATACTGTACAGCATAAATTTATTTGTTTACTGTTTCTAGCATTCTGTCTTCTAGGATTAGAAAAAAGTAGGGATCGCTATGAAGAGATCCTAATGGAGCAATGAAACATAAAGGCTCTCAAGACCACAACGATTCCAGATAACAAACATTCCATTAAGACAAGACTCATTTCCAATGGCATCTTGAGCATAGTGGATATAGTTGCACAAATAGATGTGTTTTATGCTGCGTGATGGTAACATTCAGTATTTGATATAAAAACATAAAAGAATGCACTGTATTTTTTTTTATTTAGTTGTTTAACCAGGTATAGCACACTAAGCTGAAAGCTTTTTTACAGGAGCGACCTGGGAGCACAAAGAGGTTAAGTGACTTGCTCAGGATCACACAGTGTGCAAGTGGAAGCTGGGGGATTCTAACCCAGGTCTGGTCTGCTGGATGTCACCAGATTTGCAGCTCAGAGCCTTAGACCACTGCGCTATACTGTATTTTCCCTCCCAACACTAAAGCAGGTCTTACTGTAAGCCAAGAAGGTAAGATATATATTTATCTTTTTTAAATCATAAAGGCCTGATCCATAAAGCATTCCAGAATATGTGTGATTTGAGCATATCCCAGCCAAATGCCTCCATGCCTAATGTACATCCACCCTGGATGGCATCCACAACCCTTGCCTACCACTCTCCATGAGCACGCATCATCATGCAGGGGTATAGGGTGGAAAGGGAGTGCAGCTCTTCTGGGTTAAGAGAAACCAGTCAGATGCTCGGGCATGTACCATAAAGGATCCCAAGCCCTGCATGGAGCAGGGGCTGGTGGGATAGAACAGTTCTAAAAGGATTGCTGTATCCTCACTGAGGTTATAATATCTTCACTGGTAGTACTGGCCTGTGTCAGAATGTCCCCCAGCCCTCTCTACCAGAGGGCTGCAGGAAGTTGGAGGGGAACCAGTTAGGCCTCAAAGAGAGTCCTGTGACTGGGTGGAGGGACACTATGGCAGCCTCTTTGACCATGCAGCCTTCACCTCCTCTGTCAGTGTCCACAGTGTGGAGTCTGACTCCTGTATCAGGTGTATGCACGCCCTCCACCCCACCCCAACCCCCGACACAGTCGATCATGCAACAGTGTGCAGGGCACAGCATGAAGTACTGTGTGTGCGCACATCAAGGGCTGTAGATGCTCAGAGGTCTCATTATATGCAGAGCAGTACCTCTGTCACCACCAGCCTAGTTAGGCTCCCCCCTATAGGTGCAGATCCTTCTGTGGCTTGAGCCGTATGCCAGTTTGTGCATGCACTGTCCCTTGTATTTTGTTGCCACTCCAAATGCATATGTTCCTATCCTGAGGACGACAGCATGAAAGTGATAGGAGCTGGATGTGTGCATCCCATCTGATGAAGTATGTGCACAGACATGGAAGACTTCAGGTGTGGTGCCAGTTGTTGTCTTGGGCTCTCTGTTTCCTTGCTGCTAGTTTGCTGAATTTTTACTCATGTCTGCATGGACCTTGAGCACTGTTTTGCACCTGTCGCACTTTATTGTTCAATAAACCCAGCAGTTTGGTGTGGTGTATATGTGTCATCCTATTTACAAAGATGTTGAACAGCAGAGGCCCAAATATAGACCTCTAAGATACAAGTGCAATATGTTTTGCTACTGCCATTAATTTTTTTATAACTTTCTGAGGACAATGTCTTAGATAGACTGCAAACCAATGCACTGTCTGGTCTTCCATTCCTATTCCACAGACCTTTTGGAAGAGCAAACAAATACACAAACTAGCAGCACTCAGAGGAGAAATAAACATAACGTTAGGCAAATAAATCCACCAGATGCAAAACAGAAGGTTAACAAACCAGGAGCCCACCGCAATCCTAGACCTTTGGAAGAGCAGTTTATGGTGGGCATGGGCAAAAAACTTTGTACAGGTCATTGAAAATTGCATCTGTCAGTTCACTCATGTCCATGGCTCTGAGGATACTGCTAGTGCCCTTGAGCAGCACTGTTGTGAAGTGGCCAGTTCTAAAGCTTGATTGCATCGGAGTTGATAGGTTTTGCTGCTGTAAGAAACCATATGCCTGCTTACAGTATGAAACCATCTCTCGAGCATTTGCGGTAAGATGGATAATACTGAGCAAGTCTGTACTGACTGAGACGAGTGTTATCATTTGTAAAATGGTATCACTCTTGTGCCTTTACAAACCAGTGGTAGATCACCAGTGAAGACTGAAAGGTTAAAGAGTTTAGTGACTGCAATGGTAATAGAGGGTCAACCAGTCTGAGAAGCTTTGACTCAAGGTTGTCAGTGCCAGCCGTTTTGTTGTGATATGGGTCTCCTGATGCCTTAAACATCTGTTTTCAAAGAGAAAATTCAAATGAGGGGTGTTTGGATGTGCTCCAATCACTGGTGTTGATGGTCTCAGTGTATTCAGCCACTTCACCAGGTTGCCTGCAGTCTATACTATACGTTGGCTAATGAAAATAATTTTAAATGTGTTCAGTGCTAGATCTAGGTCAGAGCCCAATTCATTAAAGGGACACTGTCAACCCCATTTGGCCTCAAAGTGTCCCTAGTTTAAAAAACACATTTTATGATTGTTCTCATTCTATAGAGATTGCTACTGTAGCTGGTTGTTTGATTCAGACTCCTTTTTCCTTTTCAAATTTTCAAAGGTAAAAACCTAAGTGTCAACCATACTGGTGTTACCACACCAAAACATGTTTGTTTACATTTCTTGACCAACTACAACTGCATCTTTCCTGGACTCAGGAACAACCCCAGCACTATCTAGCTACTCATTATGCAGTGGGAGTAGATGAGACCATTGTATCATGAGTGACTGCACTGTCTGAGGGTGTTTCTAATGTTCAGGAAGTATGAAGCAAGCATTGGTTAAACAAGGCTGCGTATATACTGTACATTCCCATGCATTACAGTTCTTTTATTTTTTCATTTATTTATTACTCATTGGTGGTACCTGACTGTTGGGATATCTGCCCTGGTCACAGACTCCTGGGACCTCCACCCCCGATCATAGCCTGCGATTCTTCCCCAGTCACCCCTGGCTTGCCCCCCAGACGGCGGGATTGCGGTGCCGGCCCTTAACGCTGCAATTCTGGTATCTGGTTGGTCGGAAGCCAGCATAGAAGGTGATGAGAAGTCCAGGGGCAGGGCATCATGAAAACGAGGCTGGCCCAGATTTTTCTTTCCCCCTGTAAGGAGGGGCAGGGACGTGCAATGATATCCAGCATCTGCCCTGCCCCTGAAATGTCCAGGCATTGGTGTGTTTGCGGCAATCCAGCCTCCGCTGGGTATCGCTAGACACTGATTACACACCTTCCCCCTCCCCCTGGAGAAGAGGAGCAGTCCAGGGATGCTTGATCCGTCTCCCCCATGGCCAGCCCTCTGACAACATGGGTCCATTCCCGAACCTGGGTCACCAGCGTTGTAAGCGGAAATCCAACCACTGCGCAGGCGGGCTGGCTCACATTTCAGTTCTAATAAACAAGGAGGCAGATTAAACAACCAGCAACATCAATGAATTTTAGAGAAGGTAAGCAATCATAAAATGTAGGTTTTTACCTAGAAATAACATGATACAGAAAGGTTGACAGTATCCCTTTAAAGGGAAATATAATCTGACTTATGGGATAGTTTTAATCAAATAGAAATGATACATACTGTACATACATACATACATACCTATTTGCCAGCAGATTAGGCCTAATGGTCTGTCTTGTCTGCCCAACACAGTTCACTGGTAGTGCACAGTAGCTGCTGTACCTCCCCCCATTATTTCACCCTCCCACCCCCTTCCCCACCCTGTACACCTCTGGTGACCACCATACCCCCACCCCGTACCATGCCCCTGTGCCAGTCCCAACCCTTCCTAAAACTTCACACAGTTTCCAGTTTTACCAGATCATCCAGCAGTGAATTCTAGGGTGTCACCACCCTCTCCATGAAACAATGCCCCCTCGCCTCCCTTCTGTACCGCCCCCTAGCTAACTTTAGATTATGGCTTCTCGTAGTCCCCTCCTCTCTCAACTTGAGCAAACCATCCTTGTTCCCTCTGTTGAAACCCTTCAGATATTTGAAGGGTCTCTATCATATCCCCCTATCCCTTCTGTCCTCCAGAGAGTACATGATCAGCTCTTTAACTCTATCCTCATATGACAACCTCTCCAGACCACTAATCATCCTCGTCGCCCTTCTCTGGACTCTCTCTAGCAGTGTAATGTCCTTTTTTTAGGTGGGGGTGCCAGAACTGCCCCCAGTACTCCAGATGAGGCCTCACCAGTGAGGTGTGCAAAGGAAGTATAACCTCCCTTCTTCTGGATGTTAACTCCCTGGCAATACACCCAAGCATTTTGTTTTCCTTAGCTGCTACTCTCCTGCACTGCTCCGAGAGTTTCTCCTTAAGCATTAACCATCACCTCCAGATCCTTCGCCATCATCGCAACAGTCAGCTGTACCCCCCCAAGTGGTAGGTATACCCAGGATTCCTAAAACCTAAGTGTAGAACACTACATTTGTGTGCGTTAAACCCCAACTGGGCCCAGTTTTCCAGCCTCTCCAGGTCATCCTGTAGTGCCCTCCTTCCCTCCTCACTATCTACCACTGCCTCCAATTTAGTATCAGCAAATAAACTAATTTTATTACTAACCCCATCCCCGATGCCCACAATGAACACATTAAAAAGGCTAGGGCCAAAACTGAACCTTGTGGGATCCCATTGATGACCTCTCTGGGTGTCGAGACTCCGCCCCCTACCACCACCCTCTGTTGTCTATTACTAAGCCAATTTGCTACCCACTCCACCAACTTATCCTCCACTCCCAGTTCCCAAATTAGCCTTCTGTGCAGGGCTGAATTGAAAGCCTTGCTGAAGCCCAGGTACAGGACATCAACTGGCTTTCCTCCATCCATGGACAGTGTCACCCAGTCTAAATATTTGACCAGATTTATTTGACATGATTTCCCCTGGACAAACCCATGTTGGTTTTCAGCCAGGAAACAATTTACCTCCAGGAACTCTACAATCTGTTCTTTCAGGATGGTCTCTATCATTTTCCCACTATGGATATCAGGCTAACCAGTCTGTAGTTCCCCGATCATCCCAGGGTCCACTCTTGAGGAGGGGCATGACATGGGCTAACCTCCAGTCTAGAAGGATCCATCCTGACTGGAGGGAGGTATTGAATAGTTCCATCATTGGAGCCACCAGTACATCTGCCAGTTCCTTCAGAACTCTCGGGTGGATGCCATCTGGCCCTGGAGCTTTATCCACCCTCCACAGGGAAGCAGCCAAAAACCTCTCCAGCTATGTTAATGGTTGATGGATCCTCAACCCTCAACCCCAAGGTGATCACAAACATCTTTAACACGGCTTTTTCAGCCCTTAGTGCTGTTCTACCCCATGACTTTTTTGAAAACAGGGCCTACTCCCCAAATACCTCAGCCCCTCAGTCTAACCATCCCCTCTTCTACTTCAGAGAGGTAAGGCTGAATGAAGCTCACCACTGTATTACTGCAGCTATCTCTAAATCTAGATCTAGTAGCGACACCCTGGACCTTAAGCTTCTGTTGCTCACCCTCGATGAGGTAATTCATCCATTAACAAAAATCCTAAACCTCTCTCTCAGCTGTGGAAAATTCTCAGACCTATGGAAAACAGCCACCGTGACACCCATCCATAAAAGTGGGGACAAGACGAATCACTCAAATTATCGCCCTATCTCCATACTGCCCCCACTCTCTAAGGCACTCGAGCACATCGTGGCTGATCAACTTACCGACCACTTGGATAAATACAATATACCTTGTCCACAACAACACGGCTTCCAGAAAGGTCACAGCACCACCACAGCCCTTCTTGAGTTCACTGGAGCTTTGCACAAATCCCTTGACAGCGGCTTTCTCACAGGGGCCGTTTTCTTCGACCTCTCCAAGGCCTTCAATACAGTACACCATGGACTACTAATACACCAACTACTGAATGCCAGGCTATCACCTGACTCTTCTCTCTGGTTTAAAAGCTACTTAGAAAACCGGTCACAGAGAGTAAAAATTGCGGACGCTCTTTCTAACATCCTGTCTGTCCACTAGGGTGTCCCACAGGGATCCATACTGGGCCCCCTCCTTTTTAGCCTTTTCTTAAACTCCCTCCCTTACCACTGCTCTGAGCAGATCATACTATATGCCGATGATCCTGTTGTATTCTCCACTCACGAAGATACTGCAACTCTTCAACACAACCTTCAACTTGGTTTCAGTTCTGTAGAGACATGGTTTCTTAATCATAAACTGGTCCTCAATGACAAGAAAGCCAAATCTATGCTCTTCTGCAGCTCTCATAACCCACACAAGCTACACCACTTGGCTATCTCCACCACCCAGGGGAGCACTCTAGATCAGGTGGGGTCCTTCAAATACTTAGGGATACAGCTTGACCCTAATTTCTCCTATGGACTTCATGTAGATAATGTAGCTAGAGCTGCTAGTATACGGCTTGGTCTCCTCTACAAACACAGACCACACCTCACGCCAGAAGCTTTGAAGGTTGCAGTCCTGAGCTCTGTGATCTCTGTAATAGACTATGGTCTCATCATTTATGGCTCGGCCACAACCACAACCCTAGACACCTCTCAACTGCCTTAAATAAAGCATGTCGGCTCATCACTGGTGCTCACCATCTCACCACACATGTGACCTGTACACTCAGACCGGCTGGCTCCAACTATCAAACCACATAAGTTTCTCACCTGCTCCATGGTGAAAAAAATCTACCTTGGCCTTGCACCTTCTGGGGTCTCAACTCTGTTACAACACCGAATTAACAAATGGTGCCTTAGGAGATCCACGCTACAGCTACTGAAAGTCCCCCACTGTCACACTTCACAGGGACAATGCTTTTTTGCTTATCGAGCACCACCCTGGTTCAATGTCCTCAGCCCAACCATCTCCTCTGCCCCAACAATTGGTATGTTTAAAACTAGACTCTGGGACTTTCTCACTACCAACAGCTCCTGTGAATGCCCAACTTAACCTTGTTTCTCCACTTCCCTTTCTGCTCTAGTTGTCCCCCCCTCCCCTCCTCACTGGATTCTACCCTAACATCTTGGTATACCCAATGCTGCACTTTTCACCTCTCCCACCCTTCCTACATTCCTCCCCCCTTCCCTTTCCCTATGACTCTGGCACTTCTTATCTGTTGTCTATTTTCTCTGACAAATGCCGCTGGCTACCTTGTTACAATGCTACCCTTGAATTGTATTAATCTGTTGTAATGTCTGTCTTGATGTTCCCCATAATTTGTATTTCTCTGACGTGGAACCTTTGTAAAAGAGCCAAGGCTCAAAGGTATTTGTAATCCTAGACTTGATAAACAAATAAAGGACTTAAGAGTCTCCCTCACGCTCCCTACCTGGATCTCCACATCTGCAAGAGCCCCCATGCCCCCTTTCCTGCTCCCTCCCTAAGGCAATGGCCCATCCCTTTCCCTAGTGAAGACCAAGCTGAAGGAATAGCTTACCACTTCAGCCTGCTCCATCTCCCCCCACCAATCCCCCCTTCCTCAGCTTCCTTATCTGCCCCTCACCCTTGCTCCACTCCCTAACATATCTAAAAAATTCCTTCTCCCCATCCCTGATCCCTCTTACTAATCTAAGGTCTTTATCTGCCTTGACCTTTCTAACCTTTCTGTTAACCTCTCTGGAAATCCTATGATACTCATCAAGGTCTGCCTCCCTATGGGAGCATTTGTACATTCTAAAGGCCCACCTCTTTTTCCTCACATCCTCCTGAACTTCCCTTGTCCACCAGCAAGGCTTCCTGGTTAACATACATAGAAACATAGAATTTGATGGCAGATAAGGACCACTTGGCCCACCTAGTCTGCCCATTTCCCTACCTAACAGATAAGCTGCAGATCCTAGTTAACCAATAGCCTACTTCCTCCTAACCCCCACTAGAATTGCCTTATGTCTGTCCAATGCATTCTTGAATTCCTCCACTGTTTTTGACTCCACAACCTCCTCAGGAAGGCTGTTCCGTGCATCTACAACCCTCTCTGTGAAAAAATACTTCCTCACATTACCTCTGAGCTGTCCCCCCTGGTTCTGGTCATCTTATTTTGTGACCTGGCTCAGGTTTTTGTGGCCTCCAGGATGCCCCACTTCAGGATATCCCACTGCCCCTCTGTGTCCATCCTGGTCCTGATTTTACATATATGTTCCTTGAGTATATCTGCCATCTCCCCAAAGTTAGCCCTCCTGAAGTCTACTACCATGGTCTTCATTTGATTCCTCTCCTTCCGCAAGTCCAAGGTAAAATACACCATGAAGTGGTCACTACTACCCAATGGGGTTTCCACTGTCAGATCACTGTCCTGCTCCCCATCGGCTGGGACCAGGTCCAGGATGTTTCCCTCCCCAGCTGGCTCTTCAACCGTCTGAGTCAGGAATTCATCCTGGAGTGTGTTGAGCACTCTTTGCTCCTTTGATAATGAAAATGCCATGTAACTCCAGTCCATCCCTGGCATGTTAAAATCCCCTAATATCACATTCCCACCCCTCCTCCTCCTGCAATTCTTTCTCAAGTTGTCAACTGGTTCCCCATCCATGTGCTCTGACTGCATGGGTGGCCTGTAGATCACACCCAGATTAACTCTCCTCCCTTCACTATCCTGAATGAGGCCCATACTGCCTCCATGTTATCCTCCCCACCTCCTCTCTGTTGCACACTATCCTATCCTGACGAACAGTGCAACCCTTCCCCCTCCTCCCACCCACTGTCCTGTCCTTTCTAAGTGTGGTATATCCAGGAATTTTCATGTCCCAGTCATGGAATTGGGTGGCCCAAGTCTCTGTGATGGCAGCCACAACCATTACCCCCCACCAACAATGCCTGCAACTCCAGCATTTTGTTTCCAAGACTACAGGCATTTATCAGAACAACTTTCCAGCCCTTCCCAGAATTCTCCCTTAACCTACCACCCCCCCTTGCTCCTGGCCTCCACTCTTCCAGGTTTGGTTCTCACTTCCTGTACCCCTCCAGAATGGGGGAAAAGCCTACTCCCTCCTATCTTGCTCAAGAGCCCTGTACTCTCCAGATCCCCCACATCTAATTTAAATCCCACCACATAGATATATAATCTCCTAGCTTGTTCTTAAGTACCACCTTCCCCTCCATACTCAAGTGAACTCTGTCCCTAGCAAAAAGTTCTTTATTCTCCCATGTAGTCCCCCAGTCACCCACCAACCCATACCCCATAGCCAGACACCACTCCCTCAACCAGCTCTTGATTTCCCTAATCTTCAGTTTTCTTTCCAGTCCCCTTTAGTACTGGCAAGATTTCTGAAAACGAGACATTGCAGTTCTCAGCTACACACAATCTTGCCACTTCCCTATCTCTGGCCTGCACTTCTTGCACACTGTTCTCTTCCACATTGTTAGTGCCAATGTGTAACACAATGTGGGGCACTCCTCTGTGCTTTCTTACCAATGAGTGCACAAGGTACCCTACCCTAAACAGCATCATACCCGGCATACATTCCACACTTATAGAGCCCCCATTGCCCCCATTTGTTTTCCCCCAGCAGATTCCTCTACTGATGGCGTCCCCTATTACCAGGACCCTCTTCTCCCTCCTGTCTGTGCCTTGCTACTTTTTCCCACTGCCTTCTCCCTGTATGCCTGCTTTGCCTCTCCTCCCCCAAGCATCCTCTTCCTTCCCCCCCAAGTGACCAGGGCCACTCCCCCTCCTGGGGAATGATCTGCAGCCCCAGACCTAACAATATCCATTCCTCCCCCTACTAGTTCCCCTGAGTCTGAGTTCCCAATTCCTCCATCCTCAGCTGCTTTTTCAGGGGCCTTATTTACCCTCTGACTTACCTCTCCGTCTCTCTCCTGCTCCCCCCCGCACCATCATCCATCTCCATCAGTATACGCTCCCCTATGTGATTTCCTTTTTGTATAGGTACACCATCTTCCATTTCCATTTCTACATGCTCCTCTATGTCATTTCCTTTTTGTATAGGTGTACACCTGCTTTTCCCTTGTAACTTTTGTAGTGGTGTATACCTATTTTTCACTACAGTACCTCCTGCAGTGCCACTGCCTCTTACCCCATTTTCCCTTCCAAGGCTGACAGTACCAGCCCCTAGCTCTATCCCTACCTCCCCTCACTCTCCTCCTGACCACTTCCTGCCAACCCTTGTTTACCCCACCCCTCCACGATAACATTGAGTAGCAAGACCCTCCTCCCCCCACTTACTACCCTCCTCCTGTTCATACCTGCATTGTATGTCTACTGGTCTATTACCCACCTCAATTTCCCCACCTTTCCTCCTCCCATCCCTCCTCTCATCTGAGTTTACGTATCTTTCCTCCTGAGCTGCCAGACTGCTGTCTCTTCTCCACCTATGTCCCACTTCCATGATTAAGCGATCCGTCGCCCTCCTTAACTCCCAAATCTCAGTTTCCAGGTGAAACATCCTCACACACATAGCTAATCTTTGGTGAATTTCCACATTCTTTTTCTACAGTAGTACACAGTAATAATCATTGTAATATCGTGGTAAGACCCATCTAGTGATTGTTTTCAATTGGTATTGGTTCCAATGTTGCCTGTGGTGTTGTCCATTTGCCATGGAGCCAGGTTTTCCTTCATAGTACATGTGCTTTTTTCTGTTCCAGAGGTTATCTCTCAAATAACTCAAGGATCTCCTTAAATATCTCAGGGTTATGAAGGCCCTTTATTTTGAATATCATGACTAAGGCATGTTTGTTGCAGATCTTTAGAAATTTGTTAAAGACATATAGACAAACAAGGCCATGTTGATGCCATATAAGGTACACTATATGTTGTAGTTGCTCTCAGCATATGTTATAAGGGTCAACTATATAGTACCCATAGCAAGTTTCTGCAGAATAGTATAGTCACTTGTGTTTTGGGGAGATTTTGTTTTTAATTGTCTGAATGCAGTTATGGAATGCTTACTAATGCAGCATGATATGACCCCGGGGCAGCCACTCTTACAAGACCTACTCTCTAAGGGAGGGATGCCATAAATTGTCATTTACTTAAATCGGTGCTTTAATTATTTGGTATTACATGACACAGTACAGCATATTATTTGTATTTTTGAGCATTACTGTACAGCCAATTAAGTTTTATTGTATGTCACTGAACAGGGATTACTAGCATGTGGGACAGAGGTGCTGGTTGGAGTGCCATACTGCAAAAAGTCCTCTTTCCAAAAAAGACCCCCAAGAAACAAGGACCACAGCAGTAGGACACATTTGGGCATTAAACTTTCAATCCAAACTACTAAAAGGAATTCTTTGTCTCTTCAACAGTTATGTATATTTCAATTTAAGATTACTTATTTTACGAGATGACACCCAGATTGGGCACAAACTTTCAATTACAACTGGAATCTGGGCAAGAGGCAAGCAGCCATGTTACAATAATACAATTAAGTGCCAAAAATGTTAGTTGCAAAATAATCTAAACACGGTCAATTACAAGTTATAAATCACTTACAACAAGCCCAAACTTCATTAAAGCAGCATTTGTTTATTGGCTCAGAGTGCCTTACGGTAGAATAGCTGGAAACATATGACAATTAATATTAAAACAAATCATTAACATATAGTGTAAGCATGTCTGATTTCAGTTAACATCAAGACATAAATAATTGTATTATTAGAAAGAGTGCAATAAAATGACAGACTGGTTCTCTGTAAGACTGGGATTTATAGGTTAAATATTTTCAAAGAACTCTTGCAGTTAGATCACAAAAGCCGAACTGAATGCATACCAGAGTTTATATATAAGATGCTGTGCTGCAGTATCTGAGCTTGTCTGTAGCAGCCTACAACCCAAATTATCTGAACTCATTACAACGTGTGGGACGGGGTTGTAATTTGAGAAGTAGTATAGACTTGGGCATAATTTTTAGCTTGCATTATGTGCAAATTCTACAAAAATGTTTTTAGGAGTTCAGTGAAAAAAATGACAGAAAAGTAGTTCTATTGGGTCATACAGTCATTGCATTTTATTTTAGTGTTTATGTGTGGCCAGTAGCAAGTGCTTCAAAATATGTGGACTTATTTGGTACCAAGCATTGAAGTCAGTTGACTAGTTGCTGTACCATTGCAGTTAACGTGATAGATGCTATACTTCCTCACTTCTCCTTGGTGCCTAAGAAGTTATTTTCATTTTGAGATCCAACAGTTTTGTGCTACTGGAAGTCTCATGGGGTGATGCTGAATTAGAGAGACTATGAAAGGGCAGCTTAAGCCAGAGAAAAAAAGAAACATTACAGGCCACTGTTCTGTCCTTTGCAGCAGTAATAGTCATAACAATTCCCTTGTCTGTATACAATTAGAGAGAAGAGCTCTTGTGTTTCTATTTGTCAAAACACTGATCCAGCTGTTTTGTTTACAAGTTTCAGCTTTGGAAAAAAAATTGGGAAGTTAGAAGAATGAGCAAAAATGTAGCAGAGAGGCAATTTCCAGCCAGGAACTGAGCATGGGAATGATTGCTGCCGTCTGAAAACCCAGCAATTCCACAAGCACCAACGCAATCCTCAGTAATGAGCAGGAGAGAAAAGACATATATTTCCATCTAGATATACTGGTGATATCTTAGACCATAAGTGCAAAGCTCATCTGGTTCATGATGTCACCTGATTCCCATGATGGAATTTTTAGCCTTTTAACTTGGTAGTTTCCTACTGGTAATTTTTTGTAATACTGTATGAGGAGCTTAATATTTTGTCTATTACGTATAATAATATTTGTCATTTTGTTTTGTCTGCCCCTATTCGAACTCACCATTGTGATCTTTATTTTCAATTAGGTTAGATGTTCCCAAGATCTAGAATTGAGTATTTTTTTGGTTGCTTAATTTTTAAATCAATCTCTTCATATACTTTGTTTCCTTTATCTGATTTGGTCTCTATCCATTGAGTTCCATCCAAACTTAGATCTGCCAAGGACACTCTATTAACCCTTGCTGTGCTGCTGGCGTGTATAAACATCCTAAAAACCTATACTGTATGTTCTAAATCTTCTGGCAGCCTAAGGGTTAAATACAATTCCACATAAGCATAGGTTAGGTCCGCGTGCTTTTTCCATTACAGCACCTTTATATTGAAACACTCTACCTACATCACTTAATTCAGTGATTTCTCTTCCGTGTTTTAAGTTTACTTTTAGGCAGTTTTTATTGGAAAATGCTGTTTATAAATGTATCATTTAATTATGTTGTTTAGTCCTGATGTTTGTTTTGTATATTGTTAGTTGTGTATTGTGTCTGGTTCCTGGGTCCGACATAAGAAAGGACCTTTCAGTCCAGTGTCTTTGCCCAGTTAACATATAAATAAACGCATGAATAAAAATAAGGTTGCTTTCTTTGCCACGTCATAGTACCTACTTGCTCTCCCCTTCCCATCACTAGAATCTTATTCATTTATGTTTTAATATTAAGAACATACCCCACTCCCACACTGGCCACCAAGTTGAGCAGATAGCTGCTCTCCTTTTTGTACCTTTGATTTGTCTAAATCATGAGCAGCACTCCAGGATACATGGGTGGGAGAGTTATAGATTGTGTTGCAGTGGAGGAAGTGACAGAAGAATATATCCAGATGTCAGAAACAAGAACAGGGTTAAGGTAGGTAGAGAAACAGGGGTCTGAATCACATGGTGAGGCAAAACCCAGCCGAAACCAGTAAAAGCCTCTGGCTGGGAAGCTAGAGGGTCACTTCAGAGTGGTAGGGGCTACTGCCAGAGCATGAGAGCAGTTATGCTACCAAGCAATACAGTCCAGGAAGGTAAGCAAGGCAGGGTAGCAGGAATATAGCTGTAATCTTTTCATGGGGGTCTTAACTTTAATTCTCCCTGTAGTTCACACATCAAAGGTGCCATCCACCAACAGTGGAGCCTCCACCTCAGCACCTACAGAACCAGGAATCCTCCAATCACTGCATTGACCAAACTGAACACAGGAATGGTTTGGTGTGTAACATTAATTAACTGCAAAGTGTTGTATTAATAAAGACATTTAAGAGAGACTGCCTTTTGGATACAAATTAGCAGCCATCTGTGGCACGTTTCTGACATTAGCTGTAATGGAGACAGGGTCAGAGGATGACTGGCCAACCAATTAGGATCAGACTTCCTGAGTAGAAAACCTCAAGGGCTTGTGGACTTGTAGTTGACTTAATTAACTCAGGCACCACTGCAGCATCCAACCACCTGCCAAGTGTCAGGCCTACAGACTGGTCTGCAGTGACTAACAGCTTGAATGACCTAACAAGAGCTGCAGTTCCCCAGTGAACAGCAAGGAGTGTTCCAAAACTGATTCTGTCCACATCTGACTGCAGTGAGAAGCAGACTGGTGCCTGTGTGTGCTGCGAGACAACTGAATCTGGGCTGCTGCTGTAGAGGTAGACAACTCATGTGATAGGGACAGTGTGAAACAAGCAATTGTCAATGCTAAATGTTTGCTTGCTGGTATTAGCATTGGAAATGCAGGGGTTAGACAGATGCAGAATAGGAACAGCAGTGAAGTATTGAAATTCACACCAACCCCACCTCCACCCTGCAGAGACACACAGGCATTGGGGTATGCGTTTGGGTTGTCACCCATAACGTTCATGCCATTTCACCTCACCCTATCCTGCAGACACAGACAAGTGTTGAGGTGTGCCTTGGGGTGTTCGGCTTTTCAGTCACGCCACTCCATAAGGACATATGCTGAAATGGGTGCAACAGAGGAGAATGGGGTGAACTCTAGGGCTGAAGAGTCCAAGGCACACCTCAATGCCTTTCACTGGCTGGAGGATGGGGGGGGTGGAATGGCGTGAGCTTTATAGTTGGCAATCCAAAGGCACACCCCTGATGCCTGTCAGTCTGTATAGGGTGGGACGTTATGGTTAGAAACCCTAATGCCCCAGATGTTTGTTGGTATTTGTACTACAAATTTTCAACATGGCCTTTTTGTAACCCCCACCTCATGAAAGCAATTGGGACCTCTTCTCATGAACAGTGGCACTGTGATTTTGTAAATGTGTCCCAAACTTTGAGTTCCCACAGCAACCGTGCCATTGTGCACCAGATATACAAAAATACACAGGGGATGGGGCAGGATGTGAAGAATGACAGCTGTACCATTCATAGGGAGGTGTGAAGGGATGGCAATGTTGAAAATCTGTAGTGAAAATATGAAAAATGCTCGAACTTCTGAGTGTATGTGGAAACTGCACAACGCATGTGCATAACACAGTCATTTAGTGGAATTATTTCACCAAATGTTCAACACAGGCATTTTGTGACCTCTGCTCATAAACAGAGTCACTGTGATTTTACATACAAACATACATATAAACATATGAATCTGCCTGCAGAACAGACCAAGTCTGCCCAGGTGTTCAGTTAGCACCATAGATTGCGGCTGCCCTAGTCTCCTCCCCATCAGTTCCTCCCCCACTTGTCCCAGCCCCTGCCCCCAACTCTTCCTCTTGCTTTATCCCACTTCTTCTTAAAGCTATTGACTGTCCTACATGTTACTACCCCCTAGCAGCACATTCCAACTAGACACCACCCTCTCAGTGAAGTAGTGCTTCCTCATTTCCCTCTTGAAACGCCCCCTTCCAACCTTGGTCTGTGCCCCCTCGTCTCTCTTACATGGAAACATAGAAACATAGAAGTTGACAGAAGATAAGGACTGCAAGGCCCATCCACTTTTCTACTCCTCAGTTTAAACACCCCCTCAGTGCTCGATTTATTTACCCCCTCAGGTATTTAAACAATTCAATCATATCCCCCCATCCTCCTCTCCTCCAGTGTGTACATGTTCAGCTCCTTCAGCCTAACTTCATATGCCTTTCCTTCCATCACCTTAAACATTTTTGTTGCCCTCCTTTGCACCCCCTCCAGTAACTTTATCTCTCTCCTCAGGTATAGCCTCCAGTATTGCAGACAGTACTCCAGGTGCAGTCTGATAAATGATCTATAGAGTGGTAGGATCACATCCCTGTGTCTGGATGAGAACCCCCTTGCAATGCACCCCAGCATCCTGTTTGCCTTCACTGCTGTCTCCTGCACTGGGCTGAGTTGTTCATGCTCCCAGTTACCGACACCCCTAGGTCCTTCTCCTCCTCTGTGATCCCCAACCTCACCCCCCCCAACCAATAGTCCCTCTTCTGGCTCTTAGCCCCGAAGTGCATCACCTTACACTTCTTTGCATTGAATCCTAGCTGCCACTCCACCGACCTTGTCTCTAGTTTGGTTAGATCCCCCTGCAGTTTTTCCCATCTGTCCTTTTCGTCCACCACTGCCCCCAATTAGGTATCATCTGCAAACAGACTAACCCTGCTCCCCACTCCGTGTGCTATATCGGAGATAAAGAGCCCAAATAGCACCGGGCCCAGCACTGACCCCTGCAGCACCCCGCTTGTCACTGCTCTCGATGCCAAGAACTCCCCACCACCACCACCCTCTGCACCCTCCCCTGTAACCAGTTCTCTATCCATTTAGTCAGCTTTTTTCCCACCCCCACTGCCATCAGCTTTCCCCCAGTCTCCCATGAGACACTGTATCAAAGGCCTTACTGAAGTCCAAGTACAGGACATGTACTGCAAGGCATAGCCCCTGTCCAACTCCCTTGTCACCCACTCATAATACTCTATTAGATTGGTTTGACAAGACCTCCCTGAGATGAACACATGTTGCCGCCCATCATGGAGGCCATTACTGTCTAGTAATGCCACCAGCCTCTCCCTCAGTATCACCTCCATAGGCTTACCCACTATGGATGTGAGACTGAGCAGCTGATAATTTCCTGGCTCCTCCCTAGGCCCACTCTTGTGTATGGGCACCACATGGGCCACCCTCCAGTCCTGGGGCACACATCCCATTTCCAGGGAGGTGTTGAACAGCTGTGCCAGCGGCTCAGCCAACAGTTCCACCATCTCCCTCAGCACCCTGGGGTGGATGCCATAAGGACTTGGTGCCTTGTGTACCCTTACTGCACTCAGCCCCTCTAGCACCCTACTCCCTGTGATCACTTTGTCCATCATCTCCTCCCCTCCTTTCCCCACCCCGCCAGCCCATGCTGGTAGTGAACCATCCCTCTCCTTAGTGAAAACGGAGCAGAAGAACTCATTTAGAATTTCTGCTTGCTCCTTCCCTTTTCCACCTAATCCACTCCCCGCTTTATCCTCGCAATATGTTCCTTGCACTTACTCTTTTCCCTGACACACCTAAAAAAGTCCTTTTCCCCTCCCTTTATGCCCTGTGCTAACCTTAATTCCTTGGAGGCCTTAGCTTTGTTCACCCTGCTGGCCACCTCCCTTGACCAACTCCCATAAGTCTCCTTATCCTCTCCCTTCCAAGTTCTCCTGTATTGCTGGTATGCAGCCCTCTTTGCACTCACCCCTTGCAGCACTTTATTTTTATTTTTTATTTATGTCTTTGGTAACCGGGTAAGGCCCACTAGACACAAGTGCCTGTTTTCAGGGGTGACCTGGGAGCACTGGGCGGTTAAATGACTTGCTCAGAGTCACACAATATGCAAGTGGAGGCTGTGAGAATCAAACTCAGGTCTAGTCTGCTGGATGTACCAAGCTTGTTCACACCTCATTCCTCTAACCTCTAGTCTATGCTGCCAACCTTGTTCAGCCAGCATAGATTCTTGGTTCTTCTCTTCTTACTCCTGGCTCTAGTGCAGGCTACTGTGGCCTCTGTTAGCCCAGTCTGTATGACTCACTACCTTTGTTCTGCATCCATCCCCGGCCTTATATCCTGGAGTCTCCCTTGCAGTATTGCTCCCATCCTCCCAAAGTCCACCCTGCTAAAGTCCACCACATTAGTGCCCATGCCTCCTGTCTCCCTGACCAGCGCAAGAACGACTCACACTGTTTGGTGGTCACTACCCACTAGTGGGTCCTCCACCCTGACCTCCCTCACTGACTCCCCATTTGCCAGTACTAGGTCCAGAGTGCTACCAAGCCTTGTAGGCCCACTTACCAATTGTGTCAGATGGCCATCTTGGAATGCATCAAGAAGCACCTGCTCCCTGGTACTGCTAGTGTCCAGGGTGCTCCAGTCAACCCCTGGTAGGTTAAAATCCCCCACTATCACCACACTCCCCCCCCCACACCCTCCTTATCTGCTCTGCAAGTTCCTCATCCAGCTCCCCAGATAGGGCTGGTGGTCTGCACACCACTCCCAGCCTCAGCTTTCTGCCCTTGGAATCCAGGAGCTGCGCCCAGTGCACCTCTGTCCTCTCCTCTTCTCTTCTCCCTCATCCCTTATGCATTTGATCCCTTCCCACACATAGAGTGCAACCCTTCCAACCCCCCAGTCTCTCCTGTACATCCTGCATCCCGGGATTGCCAAGTCACAATCATGGTACTCTGTGGCCCAAGTCTCTGTCACTGCAGCAATATCCACCTTCCCCTCTGAAAGGAGCACCTGAAGCTCTGCAATTTTGTTCCCCAGGCTTCTTGCACTGAGAGAGACCAACTTCCATCCATACTCCTCCTTCTCCTCACTCTTCTCCTTGACCTGTGTCCCTCCTCCAAGTAGTCTGCACCCTTTCTCCTCCTTATTCTTACGGGGTGGTGGTGCCTTCTGTATTACACTCAGATCACTCTGCCTATCCCCTCTCAGGGTTACTATGCCTCCGCCTTTACCTATATCTGGGGGGGGGGATGAGCTCATTAGGCTCCCCTGTCCAGACCTTTCTACCAACCTCAGTGTTTTGGCCACCCCTCCACTAGTTTAAATCCACCATAGTAGAGATATACCCCTCTAATCCAGCCTTTAATACTCCCCCCCTCCCTTCCCTGCTCAAGTGTAGCCTGTCCCCCGCATACAAGTCACTATTGCCCCAGACCCTACCCCTGTTGGTCACTAACCCATAATTTGTGGTGTGGCACCAATCCCTCAGCCACTCATTGAGCTCCTCAAGCCTACCCTTCCTCCCCATACGTGCACATGGTACCAGGAGTGCCTCTGAGAATGCCACCGACTCCCACCCCCTCACACTGCCTGCCCAACTCCTCAAAACTCCCCCTCACTACTTCCACAGTCTCTCCCGCCAAGTCATTTCTACCCACATGCAAGACTAAATGAGGTTTCTTCCTCCCCCTCATTGCACACTTGAACAGTGCCTGCCCTGTCCCTCCTGCAGTCAACCCATGGTTAGCTTCAACCCAAATACGGCTGTGCCTTTCTCCCCTTCTACCCCATCTCACCCCTTTCAGTATAGAATCCCCCAGGATGAGTACCCCCCCCATCCTTTACCTCCTTTACCTTGTAATGCACCTTTCCACCACCACAGTATTCATTCTTCCCTGCCCCTTACCCCTGCCAGCTGCACCCTTTGTGACTTCTGTATCTGCACCCCCTACTTCCACCTCACCCCTTTTCTCTGCCTTATTCCTCCCATCCCCCTTGAACCCCTTCCCAGCCTGACTAATTCCTACTGGGCTTCACATGTCGACCTCCCCTCCTCCCCTGCTGATTTCCAACCCCTCTCCTATCCCCATTGTTGTCGATTTAGAGCCCCATTCCTTCAACCCCGATAGTGATGCCCCTCCCATCCTTCCCTTCCGTAGCCTTCTGTCCTCCAGTCACCCCTTCTTCCTTCCTTACTAGCCCCCTTCTACATTTTCATCCTCGCTATCTCTTTCCCTACCTGTTGCCATCCCTCTCATGCCCCGCTTGTCCTCCCCACCAGTATGTTCCTGCTCCCCCCTCTCTCTCCCATAACAGAGGCTCAAATCTATTCTTAGTCGAGCACCCTCCTACATCTCTTCCTTATTGGTTCCCTCCTACTTGTTCCCCTCCGTGCCCCCCTAGTCCCATCCCTGGTCCCTTCCTACCCGCAGCTATCTGCTTTCTCCCCTGGTACTCCTCATGGTCTCTTCCTCCCCCATCAGGAGGCCCCCCCCTCACCTCGGGCAGCCCTGCCCTTCTCCTCTCTTTTCTGCTAGTACCTCTGATAGTGGGGTTGGTTTCAGTCTCTAGTTGTTCTTCCCTGTCCCCCTGCTATCCCCTATCCCCCCCCCAGCCAGGATGCCTACAATACTCATGTGCCCTACCATTTAGACTCCTTCCTAGCCTCCACAGTTCCTCCCTCAAACTAGCCAGTTGTATACAAACCACACACCCTCCCCATCCTCCAAGCCCATTCCAGGATCATGACGGACCCACACCCCGTACACCCCACCACCATTGCAAAGATGCCTGCCCTATTGAAATGCGGCACCAGACCCATTTTGGCCCCCATCTTATGTTATGGGCTCTTACTCCCAGTTTGTGTACCCTACTACAACTGATAGGCCCCTATTTACTCAAATTCCTGTTCCCCCCACACTAGTCCCCCTACTGCCCCCTTGCCGACCGGGTTAATTCAGTCTCAAATCTCATCTGTTAGATACTGTATTACTATAACAATCCTACAGTTCTTTACATAAGGGAAGGAATAAAAGCAACAGAACAAAAGGGTAAACAGGGAGGAGAAGAAGCACTGTGGGTAAATTTGGAGACAGGCAATGGCACCACAATCCGCTCAGGGGTTGTATACAGACCCCCTTCTCAGGGGGAGGAAGTGGACAAGGAAATGATAGAAAGTATACTTAGAATGGCAGAAAAGGGGACATATTGCTGATGGGTGATCTGAATATGCCAGATGTTAACTGGAGCAGTTGCAGCTGCCACTCAAGAGTGCAGTTATTCTAGATGCCCTACAGGGGCATGCCTTAGACAACTAGTACTGGAGCCCACAGAGGGAGCAATATTAGACTTGATACTCTCAAATGGAGATGGAGAGGATCACAGATGTAGAAGTGGGTAGCCATCTGGGAACTAGCGACCATCAAACAGTATGGTTCACAATAAACACAGCAATAGAGTCAAGCCATACAAAGAACAAAGTATTGGACTTTAGGAGGGCTGACTTTGCAAAATGGGTGAGTGCCTAAGGAATGCACTAGCAAATGGGCGGGAAGGAGGGTGGAGAACAATGGGGAATAATAAAACTGCCATCACAGAGGTAACAAGCCTTTGTGTGAAGCAAATAAACAAAACAAGACGATGTAAGAAACCACTATGGTTCTCAAAGAAGTGGCAGTGAAGGTTCAAAAGAAAAGAAAGCATTCAGGAAGTACAAGGAATCGCAGCAGGAGCAGGACAGAGAACTGTATCAGTTAAAGCAAAGGAGGCTGGGAAGGCAGTCAGAACAGCAAAGGCCCAAACTGAGGAAAGATAGCCAACTCAGTTAAGAAGGGAATAAAACCTTTTATAGGTACATCAGGAGCAACGGAAGACCAAGGGAGGGATAGTGAGGCTTAATAAAGGGAGGGAGGTGGGCAGAGGGAGAATGTGAAAAGGCAGAGATACTAAACAAATATTTTTGCTCAGTATTTACAAAGGAAGAGGGGGAGGTACATGAAACAAACAGTAGTAACACTCTGGATACAGAAGTTGATACCAGCCCATTTACAGAAGAAAGGGTTCTGAAAGAACTCTTAAAACTGAAGGTGGACAAAGCAATGGGGCCTGATGGGATTCATCCCTGAATTCTAAAAGAACTAAGGGTAGAACTAGTGACACCACTGACTACCCTCTTTAACAAATCATGGGAGGATGGGTGGTACCGAGGACTGGAGGAGGGCAGATGTGATTCCCCTTCACAAAGTGGGAGCAAAGGCAGAAGCAGGAAACTATAGACCTGTTAGTTTAACCTCAGTGATAGGGAAAATGATGGAATCACTTCTAAAGGAAAGAATTGTCAGCAGATCTAGAGGCCAGAAGGGCACAGGACCCTAGGCAGCATGGATTCACAGTGGGAAGGTCATGCCAGACTAATCTGATAGATTTCTTTGACTGGGTGACCAAAGTAGTAGATCAGGGAGGGGCTGTGGACATGGCCTACCTAGACTTTAGCAAGGCATTTGACACAGTCCCACACAAAGATTAATATATAAGTTAGCCAGCCTGGGAGTGGGTCCCAAGATGACAGCCTGGGTAAAGAATTGGCTGGAGAATAGGACACAGAGAGTAATAGTAAATGGAGTCCACTCAGAAGAAAAGGGAGGTTACTGGCGGGGTGCCGCGGGGTTCAATATTAGGACCAGTCCTCTTCAATGTCTTTATAAGCGACATTGCAGAAGGACTGGAAGGAAAAATATGTCTCTTTGCAGATGACACAAGATCTGCAACAGAGTTGATGCACAGGGTGGGTGGAAAGGATGAGAAGGGACTTGGCAGGTTAGAGGAATGGTCAGATGTATGGCAGCTTAGATTCAATGCTAAGAAGTGAGGTAATGCACCTGGGAAACAAAAACCCAGGGAAGAGTACACAATGGGGGTGAGATACTAACAACAACAAAATGGAAAGGGACCTGGGGTAGTCATATCAGATGACCTAAAGGTGGGCAAGCAATGTGAGAAGGCAGCAAGGAGGGCTGGGGGATACTAGGATGCATAGGGAGAGGCATCACCAGTAGAAAACAGAAGTTATTATCCTCTGTACAGACAGCTGGTGAGACCCCATCTGGAGTACTGTGTGCAGTTCTGGAGACCCAATCTCCGCAAAGACATAGACAGGATGGAAGCTGTCCAGAGGAGGGCAACTAAAATGGTGCAGGGTCTGCACCGAGGATATATGAGAGAGACTTAAGGAGCTTAATATGTATAGCCTCGAGGAAAGGAGGGAGAGGGGGACATGATAGAAACTTTCAAGTACCTCAAGGGAATCAACAAAGTCCAAGAAGGTAGCATCTTTCAAAAGAGGTGTGCAAGAACAAGAGGGCACAATTTGAAGATAGAGGGCGGCTCAGAGGTAATTTAAGGAAGTATTTTTTCACAGAGAGGGTTGTGGATGCATGGAATGGCCTTCGGAGGAAGAGTTGTGGAGTCATAATCAGTGGTGGAATTCAAGCATGCATGGGATAGTCATAAGGCAATTCTGGGGGTGGGGTGGGAAGAAGTAGGCTGCTGGTTAACTAGGATCTGCAGCTTATCCAGTAGGTAGGGAAATGGGCAGACTGGGTGGGCCAAGCGGTCCTTATCTGCTGTCAAATTCTATGTTTCTATGTTTCTATGTTTCTACAGCCTCCTTGTCTATTTTACACCCCTCAGCTACCATACTTTTTGTTCTCAGCCCTCATATAGTTTCACTTAGCCCAGTTAGAAATCCTATTTCACTACAAGCATTACTCAACTCAGTTAGAGAAATAAACAGAACAAATAAATATGTATTATTACAGCAATCCTAACAGTATAGCTCAGTACTTAGCTCAGTTGGAGAAATAAACAGAACAACTAAATCTGAAAGTATCCAGTCATTGCTTTGTCTCTACCCCAGAGACCCTGCTGTAATATCGGACCACACAGGACCCTGGGTGGGAGGGTGGACAACTCTAAAGTCCCAACAGAACTCTGTTGAGCTTCCCCCTCTCTCACTCACTTGTTCTGTTTCTCCAGGCACTGCAGGCTGCCCTTTTGTACCGGGCTCCTGTCTGCATTGGTGCCTTTTTCTTCCCACAAAGAAATCTGCAGCAATCCCGACAGAGCTCCGTTGAGCTCGCTCACTCCCCCTCTCTCACTCACTCATCCTGTTTCTCCCAGTGCTGCAGGCTGCCCTTTTGTACTGGGCTCCTGCCTGCGTTGGTGCCTTTTTTTGCCCACAAAGAAATCTGCAGCAGTCCCGACAGAGCTCTGTTAATCTCGCTCACACACCCCTCTCACTCACTCATTCTGTTTCTCAGGGCGCTGCAGGCTGCCCTTTTGTACTGGGCTCCTGTCTGCATTAGCACCTTCTTCTGCCCACAAAGAAATCTGCAGCAGTCCTGACAGAGCTCCGTTGAGCTCGCTCATTCCCCTTCTCTCACTTGCTTGTTCTTAATCTGTCCCAAACACTGATTTCCCACAGCAACCACGCTATCCTGCGCTGGAAGTGTGAAAACACATTTCAGTGAGGATGTGTAAGATGACAGCTGTACTGTTCATAAGGAGGTATGGAAAAATGCCAATGTTAAAAATCTGGAGTGAAAATATCATAAATTCGCGAAGTTAAGAGCGTGCATGGAAACTGTGCAACACACACTTGTAAAACAGCCATTTTGGTGATTTTTTCACCCAATTTGCAACATTGGCTTTTTGAGAGCCCACCTTATGAACAGTGGCACTGTTGTTCGTTAATTGGTCCCAAGGTGATTCCTCGCAGTGACTGCTTAATCACCTTCGGAGCCAGTCTTTCCATGACAGTGACTGAATTCATGAGGATGGGTCCCAGTAACCCTATGTTGAAAATTTGGTGCCAAAATTCCCCCAAAATGCCTGAGATAGGCACCAAAGTTGAAAAAAAACCTATTTATGCCAGTATACAACTTAGCGGCATTTCTTCAGTTCACGGTCGGCTTTAAAGAGTCTAGACGTGTTCCCAGTCTACCAAAGATCATCACGCTGGGCTCCGGCAGTAAGTATGGGGTGAGGGGGGTGAGTGGGGAAGTAGAGTACGCAGAGGGTGGGAGCAGGTGGGGGCACGGAGACATGAGGACCGTTTCTCATTTACAGGTAAAAAAAGTAGACAATACAGGTTGGTTTTCTTTTTCGCAGAGTGTGTTTGGTACACTGGGGTGGGCTCCCAGTGTGCACCTGCATTTGTGGGGAGGGGGACTGAAGCCGATGGGGATTGGACCCTCCATCAGCAAATAAACTGGGTCGAGGGCATGCCGACAGGGGAACTGGGCACTCCCGTCGGCTTTCTATGCGCCTCTGAGGTGGCAGCATACAGCCACCACGTTCCTGGTAATGTTACATCCAGCAAAGTACCGCCCTGCAATGACAGGTTGCTCCCTCATTGCAGCAGAATGGCTGACACTGCAATGATGAGGTAGGCCCTGATTGCAGTGGTGAAATCATTACAACTTGGTGGCACTCTGCAGAACCAGTGTCATCAGGACACTAGCCCTGTATTGGCCGATCACTGCCAAGCACAACGATGCAGTGCCAGCATTGGCGGCCACAGTGCTGCACCTCCACAACCCACTTCTCTCCTAAGCTGCCACATAATGTTTCTTGCGCATGTGCACAAGCAAACATAAAAATGTGAGCAGCAGAACTTCTGCAGAGAAAATGAGGTACGCATATGCTAGTTCTGTGTGAACCAAAGCTGAAGGTTGCAGCAATTTATTGAGAAACTTGCTGTGCTGCAGCCCAGAAGTCAGGCCTTGACTGCAGCTAGTCTGGGAAGCTGCTCAGCCAGTACCACAGCCCGGTGCTGATTACGAGCATGTTCTAGGGACTGAATGCCAATGCAGAGTGTGCTGAGCAGGCAGAATCAGGTTTTCACAAGCTGAGCTTCCCTGTGTGCATAAGGAAAGGGAGTACATGAACCAGCCTGAAAGGAAATTGGTGCAAATTGTGCAATCAACCCTATCCATTGAGAGAGATCCCCTGGTCTTCACTTCATGGATTAATTTGTGAATTTGCCACAATTCATGAAGTTAATCACCCTGTAAAGTTCCAATTCGCAGTATAGGGCTAACTTCACAAATGACAAATTTGGTAACTTCACTGGCAAAGTTGGGTAAAGATAGACGAAGTTTAGCCCATCACAAAGTTTCAATGTACCATGGGATTGGCAGTCACATTGTACTGAAATGAGCTGTATGCCATGCGTTCGGTGCAGTCTTCTGAAGAAAGAGCTGAAGAGAAGTCTATCCCTGCTTGTTTGAGCAAATAACCTTTGCAACTGGCCCGAAAGCGGAGTATTTTGAATAAAATCACTCACAGAAAATATCTAGAGTGCCTTGTGCTGCTAGTTTACTGTTGTTTGTTCACAGATTTGCAGATTTATTTAGTTGAAAGTTGTGACTTTTTTTTGTCTGGTGAAGAAATGCTGTGGGGGTGGGGTAGGGGAGGTTTTTCAGTTAGCAAGCAGGGCAGACCTGTAAGCACTAGTCTGATTTTTTTATCTCAGTATTTCTTCTTAATAAATTTTGCTTGTGGTCTGTGATTTGTCATTTTATTTTTGTAGTACAGTTTTGTGTGGTTCAGTGAATTATTTGTTGGTTTGTTTCTCTATCAATTGCAGTTATTTTGTTTAGTTCTTGAAGTGACAGTATTACCTACAGTAACTTGTTTTGAATTACCTGTGTCATGTGTGTCTTGTTAATCCCCATCATGTTAAAAAAAAGACCAAAAAAATCCCTTTTGGGGTGGTTTTACTGTAGCTGCTGTTAACTCAGTAAACTGCTCTGTTCGGATTCAGATCACACTGCTAACCCCTTTGGTGAGGTGTTTGCTGCTATTGCTGGTATTTACTTTTACTGCAGTGTTTTTTCCCTTGCAGTATTAAAAATCTAAATACCAGTACATAAAATGACTGGAAAGAGATGCTGGAATAAAGGGAGAGGTGCCAGCGAGATAGTCAAGAAGTGCATAGGTCCTGTGGGGCAAAAGGTGGTTGTATCTAAAAAACTACCTTTGCTGCAGCTTCATCTATGCGCTCCAGAGCCGGTAGTAGTAGCAAAGGAGTAGTTGATGTACGTGGCGGTGGCATTAGTGTTGCCAAATTATTCTCTGTCACATCTGTGGTATCCATGCTTGTGGATGCTGGGGGGAGGCGGCAATAAGAGGATCGGTCTAAGAGATAAAGGAGGGTGACTGCTGGCAGTGGTGGCACTGCATCTGATCTGGATGATAGGTTCATATTCCTACACGAGCGTGTTGAACTTGATGAAAAGTTATATCAGATCTCTTGTACCAGTGAAATGATTTTGCCAGCTAGGGGAGCTATAAAGTTAACAGATGACTGATGTATACTAATGTATGGAATGCAATTGTATGTTTGTATGTTTTATACAAAACGTAATAAACTTCAAGTGATAAAAAAGAAAGAAAATACCCCAAATCACTGCTTTCTTTTGAGCACCATGAATCTCCTGGACCTGAGTAAAATGCTACCTCACCCTTTATGCCGCCATGCTGAGTCCAGCTGTTTGATACTCCAGAACCCAGAAAGGTCTCACCTACACTGCATAGCATGTTTTTGAAGTGTTATGCCAAATACCCACTCAGTCATGCTGTTGGATGGGAAGTAAATGCAGCAACCACTGAAATTCTGGCAAGTGATCTACTGCCATTCTTTCTGTGGAGAACATGGGATTTAGAAGGTCGATGGCACATGCCTGACCCAAGCGGCAGATTTCCTTACAGACTTACTTTTCTACCCATCTATTCCTGAACTTTGTGGTACTGTGCCACACATGGTAATCCATGGCCTGCTCCATTCAGCATCTCCATACATACATCTCAGTATGGCTATGTGGACCAGTGGCCAAACAGCTGGTAGTTCCTATCTGTACATTACAGCACATTAGGCACTGGAACTTGGGGTAGTATTCAACACTGACTGAGGGAAACTTGTACTAAGCCCAATTGCAGTGGTAGCAATGCTCTGTGAGTTTTCCAGCATGCCACGCTGGCAACAAATAGTGTGGCCAGATCACGCATGGGTTGGAAAATGTAAGAATTGCTCCAGACTGATATTGATAATTGGATGCAGCCTGTGATGGTGGAACCACAGGGAGGGATGTGTACAGGATCTTCTAGCTGTTGCGGGGGGTGGGGACAGGGGACTGCTGATCTTGAGACATTTGTGTATCAGTAGCCTCATTCTGAACCAGCTTCGCCTTGGTGTAGCCCAAGTGTGAAGTTACAAGTGAAGTTGCCAAAGACAAATTTCCTAATAAATAGAAAATATCCACAAATTTATTTGTGAAAACAAGTTTGGTAGATTTGCTTTAACTTCAGCGGCAAATTAAAACTTTGCAACATCTCTGTTGACAAGTAGGAAGCGGCGAGCCATGGTGGATTTTAATCAGTACAGGAACATCCTGAGTGGAGTACCCATCTGGATCGGTACAGTGTTCATTACTCTTAAACAAATTTATTAATGGCTGTGGATCCCCATGGGAGATACATTGTCATAAAGGTCTTACTTGGCCACTCTGAAATCATGTTGGGCTCATTCTATGGTCTGACCATGAAGACCCCCAATTCTTAACGTCCCTCATGACGCAGTTAGCCCCTTGGTTCACATTACCCATCCTGATTGGAGGGGATTGGAACTTAGTGCACTGTAATTCCCTGGACAGATCCAGACCAGGATCCCATTCCTTATCACAGGCCCAAATTGCTCTTAGAGAGCTAATGGATTCCATAGGACTTATAGATCCCTGGAGGGCTCTCTTCCCCACTAATACAGAATATTCCTTCCATTCAATCCCTCATAACTCTTTTTCCAGAATAGATTTTTTCTTGCTGGGAATTGGACACCTTTCTGCTGTGTTATCCTGTAATTATCTTTCTAAGGTCATTTCAGATCACCACCCAATATTCTTGCACAGGCAACTAGGCCCCTCTGCTAGTAGAGATATGGTCTGGAGATTCAATGCACAGTTGTTAAAGTCTGAGAATTTCATCTCTCACCTCCACACCCATATCTCCACTTTTTTAACTAATAATTCTCTTTCGGTAGCCAAACTTGACCTCCTATGGGGAGCACTGAAGTGTACTACGTGTGGGGAAATAATTTGACTGGCCTCTATTCAAAAGAAGATTGCCACACAGGCTACAACCAATCTTCTTCAACAAATAAGGCAGTTGGAATTGTCTTTCTCCCCTCATCCCACTCCTGATGAGATTAACCAATTGGAGAGTCTCCATTCTCATTAAAATATCCTCTTCAGTGACAGAGCTGAACATCTTATACTAAGATCCAAGGTTCATTATTCTGACCAGGGTGACAAAGCTGGGATATTATTAGCACTGCATCTGCGAGCCCAAGCTACAGACAGAATTGAGTCCTCCCTTCGTGCATCTGATAGTAGTATAACAAAGTGGTTATATTAAATGAAACATATAGAAACATAGAAGTTGACGGCAGATGAGGACCGCAAGGCCCATCCAGTCTGCCCATTTCTTTTTCTACCTTATAAATGTGCCATTGGCCTTTGCTCTGTCAGTGACCTATCTATTCATAGTCATTTGTATTGCTCCCTTATGCCTATCCCATGCCTGTTTGAAGCCCTGCACTGTATTCATAGCCACCACTTCTTGTGGTAAGCCATTCCATGCATCTACCACCCTTTCTGTGAAAAGAATTTCCCTCACATTCCCCTTAGTCGGCCTCCCTCTAATCTCATGCTGTGTCCTCTTGTCCTGCTATTTTCTTATATTTAAACATGTTAGACTCTTTCACCTTGTTTATGCCCTTAAGGTGTTTGAATGCCTCGATCATATCACTCTCTCCTCCTTTGCTCAAGGGTATACATATTGAGCTCCGTTAATCTGTCCTCATTATGTCTTCTGATGCAGTCCCTGCACCATTTTGGTTGCCCTTCTCTGGACTGCCTAAATTTGGTTAATGTCCTTGTGAAGATGTGGCCTCAATACTGCACGCAGTACTCCAGATGGGGCCTAACCAATGTCTTGTAGAGAGGGATTATTACCTCCCTCTTACGACTTGTGATACCCCTACTAATACACCCTAACACCCCCCTAGCCTTACCTACTGCTTTAGAGGTTTGCTTGGATGATTTTAGGTCATCAGTGATGATGATGCCCAAGTCTCTTTCTTCCTTTGTGACTGCTAGCAACTCCCCTCCCAGCCTATAAGTGGCTTCAGGGTTTCTCTTCCCTATGTGCATGATTTTGCACTTCTTTGCATTAAATCCCAGTTGCCACTCTTCTGACCATTCTGCTAGTTTATCCAGATCTCTTCTCATTCTGCCCACCCCATCTGGATCATCTACTCTGTTGCAGATCTTGGTGTCATCTGCAAACAGACAAGCCTTACCCTCTAGTCCATCTGCGAGGTCACTAATGAAGATGTTGAATAGGACTGGCCCCAGGACTGATCCCTGAGGTACCCCACTTGTGACTTGCATCTCTTCTGACTGTATACCATTTACCACCACTCTCTGTTTTCTGCCAGTTTGCCACCCAGTTGACCAACTTCTGACCCACCCCGAGCCTACCTAGCTTATTTATCAATCTTCTATGTGGAACAGTGTCAAAAGCTTTGCTGAAGTCAAGGTAGGTGACATCAACTGCTCCCCTTGGTCCACCACTCTGGTTACCCAGTCAAAGAAATCTATGAGATTAGTTTGACAGGACCTTCCTTTGTAAACCCATGCTGTCTTGGATCCTGTGCCCTCATGGATTCCAGGTGTTGCACTATCCTTTCCTTAAGGAGTGCCTCCATAATCTTGCCCACTACTGAGGTAAGACTGACCGGTCTGTAGTTCCCGCCTCTTCCTGCTACCACTCTTGTGGAGCGGGATCACATAGCCCTTCTCCAGTCTTCTGGACCTCTCCTGTGCTCAGAGACTCACTAAACAAATCTGCTAATGGCTCTGCTAGTTCCTCCTTTAGCTCCTTAAGTACCCTGGGATGTATGCCATCAGGTCCCATTGCCTTATCCACCCTGAGCTTAGCAAGCTCTTGTAGGACCCTTTCTTTTGTGAAGGGAGTAGTGCTCACCTCCCTCCTCCCTCCCCCCTGTGTCCAATGCACACTGAAAATAGAAAACAGAGTTAAAAATCTACATTTCGACCTTAGGTCTTCTTCAGGAAATATCTAAAAAAGAAATAAACAAAGTTAGTGTAGAGGGGAGGTAAAATAAGGAATATATATATGTGGGGAAAGAAAAAAGGGGAGGCCCGGGGAGAAGAAGTGAGAAATGGCAAGATTAAGAGAGAATCTGTGAAACAAAAAGGTGATGATGGGAAAGATAAAGCATAATAGGAGTGAAAGAGCTAGAGAAGTCCCCAGGTGGGGATTAATTAACAGGGCCTAGTAAGAAGGCTGAAAGGTGACAAATGTGGGGGAAGGAGACAAAGATGGAAACTTATGGTGAAAATGAAAATGAAATTAAATGTGTACAGATACAAACAGACTTTAGGGAAAATAAGGGGTGGCTCAAAGATGTTAGTGGAAAATAAGTCTATCATTAAAACCAGAGGGCTGATGGGAGCCATGGCGGATGATCAGCTTGGTAGTATAATTACTTCCCCTCGAGACATACTATCTTGTTGCCAGGAATATCATCAAAAGTTAAATTCCCACCCTCCCAGTACTTTTGATCTGGATCTTTTGGATCAATTTGTACAGGGTGTTCAGCTCCCACACCTAGAGTGCCATCCGATTTGTTATTTGTGGACTCCCCTCACCATTGCAGAAATCACATTTGCTATAGATACACTACCATCAGATAAAGTTCTAGGCACTTATGGCTACTCCACTGACTTTTGTAAAACTTTTAAAGTCCAATTAGTGCCCCTTTTACTAGATGTATATAATTACATATACAAACATGGCTTAACGGATCTTTCCCTAACTGAAGCTACGATTGTATTTCTCCCTAAACCGGGCAAAGACCCCCTTCTTGTTTCCAACTACCGACCCATTTCTCTAATTAACGTAGACCTTAAGATCCTTGCCAAAGTTCTAGACAACCGAATCAATGAAATCTGGCATGACCCTATAAGTCCAAAACAGGCTGGCTTTGTAACAGGTAGACTCTCTGCAGACCATCTCCACAAACTAACCCACCTGATCTCTGCGTCCAGGAACTCTGACATCCCAGGTGTGCTAGCATCCATGGATGCAGAAAAGGCCTTTGACAGGGTCTCATGGGACTATCTTTTTCACTTATTGCCCAAATACAGATTTCCTCCTCAGTTTGTCCACTGGATCAAAGTATTATACTTGCATCCCAGGGCCCGCATACTCTGTAATCGAATACTCTCACATCCCATCACCCTTCAACAGGGCACCAGGCAAGGTTGCCCATTATCTCCCTTCCTATTTAATTTCTATCTTGAACCTCTCACCCACCATATTAATACTTCCCCACTGATTTCTGGGATTACTATTGGCCCCTCTCAGTACAAACTATCCATCTACACTGATGACATACTTCTTCATGTTACATATCCCTCCACTTTTCTCAAAGCCACTATTGATATCATTGAGGAGTTTGGAAAGATTTCTAATTACAAATTGAATCTTTCCAAGACAGAAGTAATGCCTCTTAATGTCCTTACTTTATACACAGATATTCAACATTTGGGATTCACATGGGTCAAAGATAAGATGAAGTATCTGGGTATTTATCCTTCTCGGTCTGGTACTAAAATGAAACAATATAATTTGGACAGGGTTCTCACTCATATTAAAGTGGATCTAAATCAATGGGCCTTACTTCCCTTCTCATTTTGGGGGAGAATAAGTGTTGTGAAAATGAATGTTCTTCTCCGACTGTTAAACCCCCTTCAAATGTATAATTATTTTCTTCCAAAAGTTTGGTTTACACAGGTACATGGAATTATTTCTAATTATATTTGGCAGGGTAAGCCTCCTCAGAGAGCACTCTCCAAATTGCAACGTACTAAAACAAGAGAGGGTCTTCAATTACCCAATCTCTTTCTTTATTATCTTTTCATTAATTGCTCAGTGATCCGTCACTTGTTAATTTCACCCGCATGGAAAGCTTGGGTACATATTGTCCATAATGGGTACAGAAAGAAAAATCATTATGTACCTCACATAATATTGATCTAGGCTCCTTGATATATGCTCCTCTCAGGCACATCCCTAAACAGTTACAAGATAATGGCCACACTTTGTGCACATTCTCAACTATGTTCCACCACCCATATCTTCCTCATACACGATGTTTCACAACCTATATTACACAATCCCAATTTCAAGGTTGGAGGACAGTTACTTGGTTCTGCTTTCTGCCCTGCCGAGGGGAAAATTACTGTCCGAGATCTTTTAAACAATCACAAACTGCTGTCCTTTTCGGAAGCCCAGTATAAATTTGGTCTCCCCTTCTCTTACTGCTTTAAATACATTCAGCTTTCCCATATGCTTCTTCATCATTTCGGGCTAGGCCTCTGGGATCAAAATATGGTTGGCCCTATCCTCCCTATCATCTTCTCCTCGCCCTCTTCTCATATCTGTCTTTTGGATGAGACGTTTAAACCAAGGTCCCATCTGCCTAGATTGGCGGTAGTTCAGGTGGATGTTAAAGATCCCATGGTTCTTATCGAAAAAGTAGGTGAATTTTCCTGGTGTCCTGGCCAAATTTCCCTCATTCACTAAAAATACCACCAACAGCTTAATCTGGTTGAAGGTCAGTTGGCGTTTATCTGTATCCCCCTTCCCCCCGGTCGTGCCTGAAAATAGGCAGGATTTGTCTAGTGCACTTACCCGGTCAACAAAAACGAAATAAAAATAAATCAATCAATTATTTTGTTCTTCTACCACCATCTACATGACTTTTTAGCAGATAAAGAAGGACATCCTTGCTACAAATGGGATTATATCCTACCTTCTACTTTGTCTACTACCTGTTCTTGGACTAAGATATGGACCCAATTGTACAAGGACATTAAATGGGATAGATATCATTTGCTGCAGTTTTACGTTATACATGATTTATACTACACCCCTGTCAAGCTCCACAAGATGGGGAAACTCCCTAATGACACATGTTCCCATTGTGTCGAACATTCAGGTACTTTATTTCATATCTTGTCGAGTTGTAGCAAGGCTTTCCCACTCTGGTCTGCCATCAAGTCTAAGTTAGATCCCCTTTTAGGCCTCTCAGATGCATTTCAACGAGAAATATGTGTGCTGGGGGAATACAATGATTCTGTGATGGGTAACCAATGTAAACATATGGCCTTGATTTCTCTGTGTGCTAAAAAAGTGATATTACATCATTGGTTTGACTAGGCTATTCCCACAATCACAGAATAGTTACATGAGGTGCTTTTTGCACTATAGGCTGAAAGTCTTCTGGCCAGTCTCTTGAAGAAAACAAATTATTATCAGAAAGTATGGGGTCCCTTATACACATTGCTTACTCTCTAAGTAATTACATATGCTGCTTGCTTGAGTTAGAATTGACAATACATCTTCTGGGTGTATTACCAGTTATTTACATTTCCATTAGGGGTACAGTGTGGGGGGGGGATGGGGTTGGGGTAGGAAAGGGAGGGTATGTTACTTTTTATTCTCTGTTTTTCTAGATTTTTCTACAGAGTGTTCTATATTAATAATAAGAAATTAGGAGCATCTTGACCTGTTCCTTCTCAGATACTGTATAACGTACAGGCTCCTGTCATTGTGTTTTGCTGATACTCCTTGTGCATCTCATTAATGAATAAATAAAGCATATTAAATTTGAAAAAAAAATTATTAAATAACTTGGACAAGGCAGTCAGCAGCAGGCTATGGAACTTTTCTGATGACATTAAATTGGAAAGAAGAGTGGACACAGTAGAAAGAGGGTGCACTCCAGAGGGACCTACACACATTAGGTGTGTGGTTTGAGAAATAGAGGCTTAGATTTAACATGGAGAAGTGCAAGACACTGTGCTTAGGGGCAAGGAATCTAGGTCAGACACACACACTGTGTTGTATACTGTACTGGTATCAGTACCAGTGGCCCCGCTCCACCCATCCTGGCCTACTGCCTGGTCCCACATCTGTGTGGCACTACCACCAAGCCTCCACTGGGTGGCAGTCAAGTGCTGGGAAGACCAGCCTCCCCAATCCACGATAGGAGAGCTGCCTGCCGGCCACTCAATCCTACTCCCAACCCTTCCCCACTCAGCCGACCGAGCGGCCCAAGCTCATTTCCAAACTCGGGTCACCGATGTGGGAGAGATAAGGCACTAAGCACCTCAGCCCTCTGCACCACTGGGCTGGCTTGAAATAGAATTTTAATACAAAGATACAAAAAGGAGGCAAGAATGTGCTCATCTGTGAAGCCCAGGTGATGGAATTTGCATAAAAGGTGATCATTCAGTTTACTGCAAAGAAAAATTACATTTGGCAATAGCACAACTAAAATTTCATAACATCCCAAACAAATCTGAATTTCAGGACATTTCATTCTTTATTACTAAAAATGTTTGCATAAAAACAGGCTCTTTGCCCATTTGACGTCATCTGTTTCTACTGCCTTTTCTGTCCTGAAATCATAATCTTCTGCTTGTGACATCAGAATCATTTTCATGTCAACAGACTGTAAACATCATAAGTGAAGGGTTATGATGTCATGGCAGTATTAAGCAACAGGAACAGATCATGTTTAATTAAAATATTTTCAGTAATAAAAAATGAAAGGTCCTAAAAATTAAATGTTTGCTAAATTTAGAGTTCTGCTAATGTCAACTGTGAATCAATTCATGTAAATGGGGAAAGTCTCATTAACATGTTTAGTATTTTTTTAAGTAAGAAAATGGGGGCGCTAAGCAAGCAGAAAGACTCTATGACAGAAAGATGGTTTAACTTGAAGATTAATGTTCCACCCTGTCATACTATCAGTCTACATCAGAACAATTGCATTATCACTTTCTGACATTAGATGAATGGTATTATTGAGAAGCAGTGTAGTGTTGTGGTTAGAGCACCAGCTTAGGAACTGGGAGGTTGAAGGTTCAGTCCTTGCTAGAGTTGTATACTCACTGTGATACCTTGGACAAGTCACTTGGCCACTCAGTGCTCCAGTCTGCCCAGCTGCAAAAATGGGTAGAAGCAGGAGCCCACTGGAAGCAAGATATTGCATCTTAACTTGGCAATCCCGGGTAAACAATTTGTAAAAGAACTAAATCAATAACAAATATGGAATGTCCATAATATGACACTGTTTCTATATGGGAAAAGTTACCATTCATATGTTACATTATACTGTTGTCCTTACCATGTGACATTGTATTCATGGGGACTGGAGTGAAGAAATGGTGTTTCATTGTAGTATTTGTACAGTAACTGCTGTATGGCATTGTGTTCAAGTGGAGCAAGGGGAGAGGGGTCATTTTGTTACTGGACATCATCATAAACTAATTCTCAAACTTAAGCCAGTTTATCATTATTCAGGCATTTCAAACTACTACAATAACCTATTAAAACAAACCAGATTGCACAAGCACACAAGTCAGTTAGCTATGGCCTGTTGCCAGCTCTGGTTCATTAAGTCAGCTATAGTTCCAGTGGCTGCAAAAAAAGTCAATGTGGCCTAGCTGGGAAGATAGTTTGCTCTAGCAGTTAGAGCACTGACTTGTGAAACAGGAGATCACTGGTTGTATCTTAACACCATTGTGTGATCTTACCACTATTGAAAACACAAATCCCACATACCCCAATAATGCAAAGGATCATGGGAAGCATATGCAAATGCCCATGAATTAATTCGGACTAGCACAACTTTAAGCAGAACTGCATGGTGCCAGAAGACCGCACAATACAATCTGCAAAGGCTAAGAACAACAGACATGTGTTTCGACCTTATTTGGACTCATCAGCATGCCATATCTGTACCTCAGCCCAGGAAGAGATAGCCAGCCACCCTATAGGGGATCTTATTGGTTTGGGTCATGGGCAGCCCAAAGTAGAGAAAGAAGAGAACAACAAAAGAACCCCAAAGCAAATACACTGGGGCAAGAATTATCCCAGAGTATATTGGCCATACAGCCAAATTTTAAAGAAAACACAAATCACACATACACCAAAAATGCAAAGCATCATGGGAGGCATATGCAAATGCCCATAAATTAATTAGGACTGGCTCAACTTTAAGCAGAATTCTATGGTGCCAGAAGGCATCACAATACAATCTGCAAAAGCTGAGAACAGCAGACACGTGTTTCATCCTCATCAGTGTACCATATCTGTATCTCAGCCCAGGGAGAGATAGCCAACCACCCTATAGGGGATCTTATTGGTTTGGGTCATGGGCAGCTCAAAGTAGAGAGAGAAGAGAACAATAAAAGAACTCCTGAGCAAATGCACTGGAGCAAGGGCTATCCCAGAGGATATTGGCTATACAGACAAATTTTAAAGAAAACACAAATCCCACATACCCTAATAATGCAAAGCATCATGGGAAGCATATGCAAATGCCCATGAATTAATTAGGACTACCTCAACTTTAAACAGACTTGCATGGTGCCAGAAGGCCTCACAATATAATCTGCAAAGGCTGACAACAGCAGACACAGAATCATGTTTCATCCTCATTTGGACTCATCAGTGTGCCATATCTGTACCTCAGCCCAGGAAGAGATAGCCAGCCACCCTATAGGGGATCTTATTGGCTTGGTTCATGGACAGCCCAAAGTAGAGGGAGACGAGAACAACAAAAGAACTCCAGAGCAACTGCACTGGGGCAAGAGTTATCCTGGAGGATATTGGCCATACAGACAAATGTTAAAGAAAACACAAATTGTACATACCCCAATACTGCAAAGCATCATGGAAAGCATATGCAAATGCCCATGAATATTGTGTCATTTTATCACTGTTGTCTGATTTTACAAAAACCCTTTGACCTCCATGTGCTTCAATCATCCTGATGTTCAGATGGGTAGAAGCAGGACACATGCTGAACCTGAAATGCTGAATCCTAGCTGTTGATCTATTCTGGACAAGTAACAAAGGTTTCAAGCACATTTGCAGAGACATTCTACCCAAATGCAGGGCAGCAACAAGCAAATACAACACCAACGCTTCAACTTGGTGGTGACATTGCAACGATGAAGAACTTCACATTGCTTTTAAAATATTAATGGCCATTTCACAGTTGTTATGTTCCATATGCTCTGCTTTATTTTATCTTTGTTTGTTTCCTTTAGGTTGGAAATTAAATACATTTTTTCATGTTAAAAAAATATTAATGGTAATGTTTAAATGGTCCACCAATTCAAATGTTCTTTTTAAAATCAAGCCTCTGGTGTTTAATTTTCATCAAAGGATTATGCATAATACAGAGGTATCGCTCTTTACAGTCTGTCTGGGACATGTGTTATTTATTATGTATAGGAGTTTTGTTATCTGTTGCTTTAATCATGCCTTTATTTAGAGATTTGTATCATAAGTGTAACCCCCACAAAGGTGGGAGGGACCTATTGAACTGTATATGAAATGCATATATGTACTATCAGTTAAGAATCAGGTGTCTAGATAGTTTTATATATATATATATATATATATGTGTGTGTGTGTGTGTGTGTGTGTGTGTGTGTGTGTGTGTGTGTGTACTCTATATATGGACTTTGGGACTTTGTTGATCACATTCTTAACTCTGGATTCTTGGGGACATCAATCTTTAAGCAAAAGGAGAGTGTAACCCCCTCAAAGTGGGGCTTACCTGTAAAGTCCCCAGAGACTCAAGGTGGATTCATCTGTGACACTGTTCTCTGGCTGGAACTGGTGCTGGAGGATAGGAGAAGAGTTATTGTTGCTTGTGTGATCTCCCATTATAAGTCACCAACAAAAGATGTACCCCTGCAACCAAAGACGAACCAGAAGGACCACCAACATCATCATGGAAAATTCAGATTATAATTCCATCTGGATCAACTGTAAAGCTAAGAGTAGCAGGTAACAGCAAGTTAACCTGTGTGAAACAGCAGCCAGGCCCTGAACTGAATATAGCTAATCAGTCTTGGCCCTTCTGAACTTGTCATACTGCCACATGCTGATCGAGAGGAAAATGAGTTGCAACACAGACATCAGGCCTAGCCTTAGCCTACAATCATTGTTTTCCTGCTGCTGCAACATCGACCATCCCGTAGAATCAGCCACTGCTTTCCTTGGTATAGAAAATGTGAGTACTGTCTTGCCAGCCAGAAAAAAATTTACTATTGTTTGAAATTCCCTGTTGGATTACAGTTTGTTTTGGAATATCTGTTGGATTACAGTTTGTTTCACTAATACAAAGGTTTTACCCAAACATCAGGTGGGTGGGGTTAAAGCAAGCTTGTGTGTCTATAAGTGCACCAACACAAGTTCCTGGGCACTGTGACATCTGAACATCCAGATATGAATGCATTCTCCAGTGCAGTATTGGGGTGCTGTAACCAGGTATAGTATTCCCTACAATGTGAACCTCAAACAACCAGAAGGTATAGCACTCCACACCTGGGTTGAAGAAGAACTTAGAAGCTCAAATGGCAAGTACTGATTCACATTCATTTAACACTATTTATTAACTGATAAATGTGAAGGCAACCAGTTCAGCTCTGTGAGAGTTCAACCCAGAACCACAGTCCACGTGCCCTGGCACTTCATTCATGTGGAGCTTTATCAGGGGGCAGGCATCTGGATTAAGAACCTCCTTTAAATACCCTGCTGAATCACAGTCAACCAATCACCAAGGAGGGGACCTTACAGAAAAAAAATGTTTCAGAGCAAAATGGGTGCTCAGTGTGAATTGAACCTATGAACACCAAAGTGACAAAAAGAAGGGCTATTTACAAGCTAACATATTCTTCAAATATAACTGTGCAAATTCATCTCTATATATGTACATAAGGCAATTTTTACATTCTCTTGTGTGCAAGGAACGTTTGGGACAGTACGACTTTTTTGAGATGTGTGACCCTCCTGTCCAATGCAGTGCTCCATATAGCAGGCACCACTGTACTACACCAATGGATGCATGAGCTGTCTATGACAACAGTTCAGCTGCAGTGTTCTTCAGTTCAAAGAAAACCACCACTGCAATCAGCAGAGATAACATGTCTGTATTTAGCATATTGACTTCACCCAATTTCTCCTTACCAACGTCGGGGGTGCCCAATCCCCCTGTCGGCATGCCCCCTCCCCAGTTCATTTGAGGATGGGGGATCCCGCTCCCTATCGGCATAGTGCCCCCCGTGAGTAGTGTGCCGAAGGGGGTGCCCAATCCCCCTCGGCTCTTGTGCCCCCCAACACAGACATAGTGTATGTGCTGACAGTGTGCCCAATCCCTGTTGGCACCAGGCCTCCCCCCAACAAACACCCAGGTGGCACACTGGGAGCCCACCCCAGCATGCCAATCATCTCTGTAAATGTAAAAACCATCCCGCAATGTCTTCTAATTTTTTTTTTACTTCTGGAAACAGAAAATGGTCCCTCGTTTTCTCCGGTGCCCCCTCCCTCAACCCACACCCACCCTCTGTGCACCCAACTTCCCCACACCCCCTCACCCCATGCTTACCTCTGGAGTCTGGTGTGGTCATCTTCGGTGGAGTGGGAACATTCTGCACTCTTCAAAACTGACTGTGAACTGCAGAAATGCCGGTAAACTGTATAGTGGCATAAATGGGTTTTTTTTCAACTTAGGTGGCTGTCTTGGCCATTTTTGTGAATTTTGGCACCAAATTTTCACATGGGGTTCTTGGGACCCCATCTCACGAATTCAGTCACTGTCATGTGGTGATTCAGTCTCGAAAGGTGATTTTGTGGTCACTGCACGGACTCACCTTTCGGAACCAATTAATGAAATGACAGTGTCACTGTTCATGAGGTGAGCTCCCAAAAAGGCTATGTTGCAAATCTGGTGAAAAAAATTCCAAAAAATGACTGTGTTATGAGCGTGCATTGCGCAGTTTTCATGCACACTCGTAACTTCAAGAATTTCTAATATTTTCACTCCAGATTTTCAACATTGGCATTTTTTCACACCTCCTTATGAACAGTGCAGCTGTCATTTTTCATATCCTGAAATGTGTTTTTGCACATCTGGCACACAATGGCACGGTCGCTGTGGGAAATCAATGTTCAGGACAGATTAAGAAAATCATAGTGATATTGTTCATGAGCAGAGGTCACAAAATACCTATGTTGAAAACTTGGAGAAATAAGTCCACGAAATGACTGTGTTATGAACGTGCATTGTGCAGTTTCCACGTATGCTTGTAAGTTTGATAATTTTTAATATTTTCACTCCAGATTTTCAACATTATCATCTCTTCACACCTCCCTATGAATGGTACAGCTGTCATTTTTCACATCCTGCCTAAACTTTGTTTTCATACATCTGGTGCAGAATGGTACGGTTGCTGTGGGAAATCAACATTCAGGACAGATTAACAAAATCACAGTGCCACTGTTCATGAGCAGAGGTCCCAAATGCTTTTATGAGGTGGGAGTCTCAAAAAGGCCATGTTGAAAATTTGTAGTGCAAATACCAGCAAATGCCCAGGGCATTAGGGTTTCTAACCCGCACACTGGGTGGTTAAGTGACTGCTCAGAGCCACACAGTATGCAAGTGAAGGTTGTGAGAATCAAACCCAGATATGGTCTGCTGGATATACCAAGCTCATTCACAGCTTGTTACTCTAACCTCTGGGCTATGCTGCCAGCAAATTAGCAATATCCTGTAATTTGGTGATACATACAAGCTTGTGACACTCAATTCAATTTTACTGGACTGGACCTGTCTATCACATGAGTTCTGTTTTGTTTTCTAATCTCATTAAACCCATAAGTTGTTGTTTCTATAAAAATCAGATTGCTGGGGGATATATTAATATTTCTAGACTAGTTCAATCCCCCCCCCCCTTCTCTTGACCAATATAACTGCAGTAGATGATTGGAATTGATGGGGGGGGGGGATTTGCAATAAAATTATTTTGCTCAGTGCCAGAACAGAATACGTGATGTTAGACATAAGAGTGCAAGGACAGTATAATATAACTTCTGGTATATAAAGGACTTTGATTTATTTTATTTTTTATTGATTAGTCTCTAAGATTACAAGTACCTTTGAGCAATTGCTGCTTGTTTACAAAGGTTCCATGTCAAAGGATGGAGAGAAAACATACATTTATTTATTTATTTAGCTTTTGTTTACCGGGTAGGTACACTAGACAAGTAATATGCCTATTTTCAGGAACGACCCAGGAGAGTACAGAACTTACAAGATACATACAAGGCAACTTAGGAGGAACATCTTATTACAGGAGGTACTAACAATTGTAGTAAAACATATACACAAGCAGCAGTTACATCATATAACAGAATTGCATAGATTGACATTAGTGACAACTGGGGTTCATCAAAAAACATTTCACTACGGAGGCTTGAAACAGTCACACACTGATGATAATTTTAAGTGCGACCACAGGGTGGAGCGAAAGATCCCATGGGAGGGGGCCATGCGGACATGATCAGGAAGGGAGTTCCAGAGTCTGGGCACGTAGGCAGCAAAGTCTCGGCCCCCCATGAGAGTCCGGGTGGAAGGAATTTTGAGCAGTCCAGTAGACTGTGACCTAAGCTTGTAGGGCATGATGTCCATTTTTGGGAGGAGATTCGCCAGTCCCTGAGGGGAGCCAGAAGTGAGCACCTTCTTGGAGAAGCTTCCAACACCGAAATCCAGGTATTCAGCTGGAGGCAACCAGTGGAGTTTATCATAGAGATCACAGCGATGGGTGAGTTTGGGGACGGCAAGTGCAAACCGACATATATTGTTATATGCCGTGTTCCACCGGGCAAGGTGAATTTGGGGAGACTGGGCAAACAGATGGAATCCATAGCTGAGGGAGGGAAGAAGCACTCCTCTAGCAAGTGCAAGTCTCGCCCCCGGGGTCAGGTTGTATTTGGCCCTATAGGCCATACCCAACTTGCAATGTGTGCTTCTACAGATGTTGAGGATATGACTCCCCATGTCAAGTTGAGGGTCAAGAGTAACCCCAAGATATTTGATGGAGTTCACCGTTGGCAGCGAGGGTCCCCCATCACAGGTTATGTGAAGCAAGGATGATGAGGCTTTTATCTTGGCCGTGGAGCCGAAAAGCATGGCCTGCATTTTATTAGTGTTTAACACCAGCCTATGGTGAGTAACCCAGGCCAGGACTCTTCTGAAATCATCAGTCAGACTCTGGTTTAGTGCAGCGACATTGGGGGAATGGGCCACTAGTACCAGATCATCTGCGTATAGAGTGGCTTGGCAGTGAGAGGTCACCAGTGGCAGTTGATTGATAAAGAGCGAGAAAAGGAGAGGGCCCAGCACTGATCCCTGGGGGACTCCCAAAGTCACCACCCTGGGCTCCAAGAGGACCTTGTTGAAGCAGGTACGCTGCTGTCTACCCTTCAGATAATCCATGAACCAGTTCAAGGCATGGGAGGAGAGACCAACGGCCCTTAGTTGCTCTCCTAGAAGGTCATGGTTAACAAGGTCAAAAGCTTTTGATAAGTCTATAAATATAGCACCGGACAGTTTACCTTGGTCCATGGCAGATCTTATGCTGGAGGTTACAGTGATCAGAGCAGTAGTGGTACTGTGTCCCTTTCAAAAGCCGTACTGTGCCCTGGATAGCAGATCATGGGAGTGCAGATACTCCGAGAGTTGCTCGGCCACCACCTTTTCAAGAAGTTTGCTAAGGGATGGGAGGATTGCAATAGGGAGATAGTTGTCAGGAAGCTTGGGATTGCCCTGCTTCAGAACTGGTACTATCCTTGCTTCCTTCCATATGACAGGAATTGTCCCTGAGCTAAGGGATAGATTAAAGATGTGGGCAACCGGAGAGGCAATGAAGGGCGCTCCTAGCTTGAGAAGTCGCAGTTCCAGGAAATCGAGACCTGGGCTGGAGTACTGGGCGAGGGCAGCAAGAAGTTTCTGGACTTGGAGGACTGATACTGCCCTGAGATTAAACACACTCCGATGATGTTGATCCGCCTGACTCAAGAGGGATGGGATCATGAGCGAGCTCCCCCCGTTCATTGTAAGTCGGGAGGTGAGGGCCGAGAGGTCAGAGAAGTGACGGTTAAGGGAGTCAGCTATGGTTTGGGGATTATTGCAAGAGACACCATTTATGACCATATCCATGACACCCATGCTGGAGGATCCACTAACTAAGGATTTAATGTTCCTCCAGAACCTCCTGGGGTCACTGGCAGAGCTGAGTAGTGCAGACTTGCAGAAGTCACTTTTTGCTACCCTAATAGCCTTCTTACACTGGTTCCTGAGGTGCCGATATCTCTGGAGTTTTGAGGGATCACTGGATCCCCTGGCATGAGCCCAGCATCGGTCTTCACGCGCATCTTGGCTAGCAGATTTCCATTCAGCCAGTAGGTGGCCGCTCCCCTCACCCTCCGAGTGATCATGGGTGCATGCCTGTCCTGGATATCACCAAAGGTATCAATAAAGCAGGAGGTTGCTACTGAGGTGTCAGTGGCCTCCAATACCCTGGTCCAGTCAGTAGACCTTAATTCATCCATGAACCTCTCTGAGTCAAACCTGGAATAGTTTCTGACTCGAATAATTTTTTTGTGAGGGATTTTTGAGGAGGGAATTTTCCAGACACAGAACACTGGGGAGTGATCAGAGATAGAGTCCGATAGAGTGCCTGAAGTAGATATTCTCTCCGGGCGGTTGGTTAGGATCCAATCCTACAGGGTACTCGAGGAACCACTAGCGGACTGTCTGGTCGGGTCATTAATAAGTTGGGTAAGGGATAGGGTGGCAAAAAGAGGTTCACATTTCTTAATATTGCCACTCTCCCAATTTAGGTTGGTATCACCCATGATAATAAGTTCGTTGTCTTCTATACTGGACCTGACCGTATCCAGGAGATAGGTAAGTCCTTCTAGGCCTCCCCTGGGAGGGATATAGGCACATACCAGATGCAGCTTCTTTGTTTCCCCCTAGCAGCAGGAGCCCATGCAGAATCTCACAGGGAGGGTGATCGGTGGGACCATGAGTCACAAGGGAGATTTTCAGGTGGACTCTATAGTAGATAAGGATGCCACCCCCCCTCCTACCCCCTGGCCTGTCGAGGCGGATAAACTCATAACCTGTTAAGGAACAGGGGGAGTCAGGGATAGAGGATTTAAGCCAGGTCTCAGTTATCCCTAGAACATCAGGTTTGTATAGGTCAACCCACGCTCTCAGCTCATCACGATTGGGTAGCAAGCTCCTGATATTCAGATGAGCTATTTTTAGCCCCTTACACATACTCCAGGTGGCGGGAGAGTTATTGGTCATTATAGCAGGTCCAGGGTTAAGCTCTATATCCCCTGCCCTGAGTAAAGCAAGGAGGAAGAGCCAGGGGAGATACTGCCTGAAAAGCAGATGCCCACCCGGACCATTTACCGGTCTGATTTTCTTGACCCTGGCCGTATACATAATGCATCTAATGTCAAGACTGAGGGTAGTACTGTAGTGCATTACAATGGAGGAAAGCAGGTTAGAAAAGGAGAAGTCAGTGTCGTCCGAGGGGGAGGACAACTTCCAAGTCACTTCCAGGGATAGTGGGGGAGAGGTAGCACAATGTAGGAGGACCAGCCCTAGTGCCAACACTACAAGTGAGGTGGCCATACGGACAACGGACAGCCAATCTCTGAGCACTACACAGGGAGCTTCCTTCCCCTCCATAGTGAAAGGGACAGGGAACCACCCCTCTGTCATAGTCGGAGGCACAAGGAGGCCTGCATGGGAGGACATGTCAGGAACACTCGGCCAGGGATGACCCAGAGGGGAGGAGATCCACACACCCCTCCGCAATACCAGGCGGCGAGGCTTCAAGCAAGCTAGAGGGAGACCAGTTGACCTCTACTGCACCCAGCCGAGTTCAAGAGGGCCAGGCAAGGCACGGCAGACAGGTAGTCCACTCCACCAGTGGGGGGGGATGGAATAACCTTGGTCACTGGCAGGCAGCCCCAGGCACTACAGTCAGCGCAGTCAGGGCAACCAAGGTTACTGATATGACCCTATGCCAGCACTCCTCTCTAGTAGCAGTAGGCAATGGATATCAACAGAATATGGGCTACCACAATAGCGCTAGTATTGAAACTGTAGGACAGCTATGAAGTTCAAAGATTCAGCAGTACAGAAAGTGCAGGTCATCCCCTGGAAAGAACTATGCAGCATACACAACAGTTATTGTTAATAGCATGACCATTCATTTAGAGTAGCAACAGCAATCTCGGAGGCACAGAAAGAGGTGGGACAACTCAGTAGCACAGAATTATAGTAGCACACAAAATGCAGGACAATTCACCTAAGGGGTAGGTAGCAGCATAAACATATGAAATCAGGTATGGGTATCCACAGGGGGATCAGCACATGGAGGGCCCTTACACAGATAAGCAAAAACAAATGGCAAGCTGAAATATTAGGGAAAAACGAAAAAAAGAACCATCCAGAGCACAAGTAATGCCCAGGAAATAGTCTATTCCTAGTCCAATTGGTCAGGCACGACAACTATAGTTGCTCAGAGGGTAGTAGTATCCTCAACATGCACACAGTCCTAGTTAAGGGGAGAAGAACGCCCATGAGGCACACGCCATGCCCAGTCCAGTTCACAGGGAGGAGATTTGGGCAGGAGTATCACCCTTCTTAAACAGGGAAGTACCTCCCTCACAGTTGATAGGGTAGAGTGACAGTAGGCGAGGCCAGAAGCACGATAAAAGCTTCCCTCACCACAGGGAGGGTGGGTGGGCCATTAAAGAACAGATTGCCTGTGACCCTTCTCTCCTGCACTTGGGCAGAGGCCACGTGCTTCTTCACCCGTAGACTTCACCCATAGACTTCTCGCCGAGGAGGCCCGCCGGAGCTCTCCGTAGCCCACGGCACCTCCACTCGGCGAGGTGGCGACCTTCCTGACGGTGCTGGGGGGGGCCCACAGAGTAGGACACCCTCACCTCCCCTTTCCCTCAGCGATACAGTTTCAGGAGAATTCAGCAGAGCTCCTATTTAGGGAGCTAAGGGAAAGCGTCACCGCTGACAGGGACCAATGAGAAGCCACAAGTTTCGGCGGCAAGGACGAACAAAGGACAGGTAGGAGAAACTGAGGGAGTCCCAGTAAATCAGCAGCAGAAAAAATAGAAATGGAAGTCCAGATCATGCAGCTCTTCAAAATGCTGCGGTGTGACAGGAAAGAACAGATTGTCTGTGACCCTTCTCTCCTGCACTTGGGCAGGGGCCAAGTGCTTCTTCACCCGTAGGCTTCACCCGTAGACTTCTTGCCGAGGAGGCCCACTGGAGCTCTCCGTAGCCCACGGCACCTCCACTCGGCGAGGTGGCGACCTTCCTGACGGCGCTGGGGGGGGCCCACAGAGTAGGACACCCTCATCTCCCCTTTCCCTCAGCGATACATATCGAGGTAGACCATGGTTACAGGTATAATACTGTGAAGGCAAGGCTTTAAATTTAAAGTACGAAGTGGAGACACATTATGAGCCAGTTTTTGAGTGCAAGAACATTTTAGTGCAGACAGTACATTATATATAACATATAGTGATAGTAGGTTTAAGGAAAGGGCTGGGCAGGCTGAAGGGTCATTGTCAGAGGGTGATAAATGAGTAGTATAAGTGCAGGGTAGGTAGGGGTAGGGGGGCCTGAAAATGGCTACGAGAGGGGAGGTGGAGGGTAAGGCAGGGTGGTAGTGAGGAAGGATAGGGGTGGAAGGAGGCAAGCAGGTGACCGGGGAAAATGTTGTTGGGGGGTAACAGGTCACCTTGGCCTGGGGGAAAGGTGTTAAAGCTTGAAAATTCTGACAGATCACTAAAAATGTCTATTTTTACTCAGCGTAAAGGTAATGGCTCTGTGTCATTGTTACCCAGCCTCAGGAGTTTACCTTGTCACTGGTGGTTGGGCTTAACTGCTGACTTCTATCCTGAAGTTAGCAGACACCAAAAACTCCTAACACATTTGTATGAAGACTGTATGCTCGAGATTGATAATATGCATGTTTCCATGCCATCATTCATTTTCACCTGGGCGGCATTGTATCAGGTTAAGCAATGGATGGTTCAGACTTCATATGGAGCTGCTGGAGGAAATGGGTTGATAACTGAGCTCTTAATATCCTTTACTAGCTATTCCTGTGTGAAATAATTGCATTCTTAACAATACGATCGTCATCATAAATGTACATTTATTGTATTTCTGTATAGCAAAAACTGGTTTACAGAAAGTGCCCTTAGAGAGAGAGAGAGAGAGAGAGAGAGAGAGAGAGAGAGAGAGAGAGGAGAAAGAGGGACCATACCTCTCAGCTTTCCCTGATTTTTAGGGATGTCCCTGATTTTGCTTCAGAATGTTCATGTCCCTCCTACAATTTGTGTTTCTCTGTCTGAACAGTGGGTATATTGTATGCTCACAATATTGTCAAACAGAGTTACAGACTTGCTCTTCTGCAGACAAAGTATTTTACACCAGTACTCTTACGTTGCCTGCTTCAGGGGATAGAAGCAATTGTTCAACTGTGGACCTCATTTTACTTCTTTGTCATTGATTTTTTTAAGCCATGTCCAGGTACCACACACCAGTGCAAATACCTGCAAACAAACGTTTGACATTGACAAATGTTTGTTAAAGGTAGAAATAGCAAAATAAAGTTTCACAGAAAAAACAACAGTGTATTTAAAAACTTGTTTTATGACAATACAATCATTCTTTAAACCTGTATGAACCAAACTTAAAGAAAACTCATATTCTAAAAATACACATCTTAGCGCACAGGGAAGCTGCCTGACATGACATTAATGCATCTCTTACATAATTAGAAATATCAGGGCTGATCCGAGAGTGTAGAGGTCTGAGGCACCTGGAGATGGGCGATCCTTCACAGCCCATTGCATGCCAAGATGTGTCAGGTGTAAAAGGAGGCATACTGCACCCTCCAGCTGCTCACTGGTCACCACAAAAGATGCAGCAAAAGAATAGACCTCTGAGTAAACGCAAAAGGTACTTGTGTTAATAATATCCCCATATAGCAAAAGAGATCATGGAGCCCAAAATCACATGAACTACACAAGATCATGTAGATAACATGATGTTGAAAATCATAATAAAAGAATTCCAAGAGGGGAGTTATGGGGTTGCTGGTGTGGAGGGAATCTTATAAACACCAAAATTATGGATGGTAGGGAAACAAGAGTAGCTTAAGAGACTAGGGGCAGGGTAGAATTAGGAGTGAATTAATATGCTGCTGTTTAGATTGTCTCTGTCTTAACTCTTAAAAAGGTTTCAGATCCCATTGCACGTTAAGCCCCTTAGGATTCAAATTCCCCAACATCAAAATCCAAAGGCTTTTCTGAAGTAGCTAATTGAATCTGTTGCCACTCTTTCTACCATTCTATAATATCTTGAGTCCCGTGATTCTCATATATCTAGGATTATGGTTATGACACTCCAGAAAATGTCAACACACAGGCCAAATTGGTCCCTTCTCAACACTTTCAAGTGTCTTTTGTTTGGGGGCTGGTTAAGGTGAGATAACTTGTCAAAATTCAAAGGAACCAGCCACACTCATGATCAAAGTCAGTAAACTCTTTTTTTAGGCGTTACTGTAATTCATATTATTAAGCACAGGTTCCCCAGTCACTGTTCGGCAGCTGGTGAAACTTTTCACCTTGGAAAAGGAACATTCAAATACTACAAAGCTCTATAGCTTTTGGTACGCTGAATGAATCATTTGAAAAGGCGGGACAAACTCACTGACTAGTGTGACAATTCACAGACACTAAAGAATGCTGAATGAATATTTATAAAATGGGCAAAGGATTTTGAGCAATCTGATTGGCTGTTAGCTGTGCTTTAGAAGTGTTTAACATATGGTTAAAACTAGTCCTGCCAATCTGGATACAGTACATGCTCAAAATCCTTGTGCTATTATGTCCATTCTCCTATCTTTTGCCTGTCATTCCCGAAAGCCACGTTCCCCTCTCCTGCAGCCATCTGATTTAAAGCATTGTTTTTCTACAGGGCTTACCACTCACTAGTGCCTCCCAGAAACAGGACTCACGTATAAAAGTTTAAATTTAAGCAATTACATTTTAATTCTAACTCTGTATGTGTGTGCGGGGGGTGGCACAGCTGTGGGTAACCATGACAATGAGGAGACAGAGCACGTATCTGCTCCTCCGTACATAGCGCCCACCATTCAGTGAAATCTACCAGACGTGACACAGGCAAACCTTAGATTACCAGCTCATTGATTGTTTAATGTTTTTTCCCCATTTGCTTACCAACATGCTCTGCTGCTTCAGTCTTTTCCCTCCCGCCCACCCCACTCCACTTGGTTGCCATCCTCTGGTTCAGCTGCCTGCTCCAGTGAACCACCTCTCAGCTGCCCACCTGCTTTCTCACACCTCACAATCCTCAAAGACTAAAGTAAAAATGTAGTATTGAGAGAAGGGTGCCACTGAGCTTAAGTATGGAACTTCCAAATTTACTTGCGATGTGGCAGCCCACCAGCATTGTGACACTCACTACTCAGTAGTGTGACTAACAAAAAAAGCAGCAGCAGCAAAACAATACTGAAGCTCTGCCAGCTTTTGCACCCCATGTCAAGACTGACTTGACATTACTATGGTGTAGGTAATCAGAGGCTGTAACGGGGGTGTCTACAAAATAAAAATGTAACTATGGAGGCCTTAATGGGACATAAAGTCTAAGGCAAAAAAAAAGCTTACAGTTCATGTAGGCGGAGGGACTAGTTTATCAAAAACTAGGCTAAATTTGTAATATTTACAATGTTAAACATATATTTTTTTTAAATTCCAGATATTTAAAAAAAAAAGAGCCCATTTTATAAGCGCAATAAGCCACTCTGGGGTGTGCGTTAGACAGTTGTAATGCACAGCTAGGGGCTGGACCCAGTCGGCCTGTGGCTTTGTGCCTCAGTACACCTCCTAGCCATGCATTAGAACTGTCTGATGCATACCCCGTTGTGTCTTATTGCTTACTTATGAAAGTGAAGACTATGCAGTCATAATAAGATTCCACAGCAATCAGAGCTTGGCTGTATCAGACAGATATTCCTTCCCCTGAGGAAGCCCAACAAAATGGGTGAAACACTGGGAAGTGATTGGGGAACCTGTGCTGAATAATATCAATTACAATAAAGCCTGAAAAGACTCAGTTTGCTTACAAATAGAGAGCACTCACCCCTGACTGGTGACCCCAATGACTTGCATGAGACAGAAAAGTTCTTTTACTGCAAGTTTACTTTAGTTTCTGGTGAACAAACAGCAATACAAGTGACTTATTTAACAGTTCAGTCCCCCCCAAAAAAATCCCTCTACACTTTTCCAAAGATTCATAAACACCCAATAAATGCCACCAAGTCGACCAATAGTCTTTGGTATAGGATGGGTGATGGAACCTATTTCAAAGTATGTGGACAGCTTTTTGAAACCTATTGTCCCCCACTCTAGGAGCTATATAAGGGATACTGCAAGTGTTTTAACTGCATTAAATGACAGCGAGACAGAACAAGACTGGTGGCTAGTAACTTTAGATGTGGATGCTTTGTACACTAACATTCCCCATGAGGGTGGTTTGCAAGCTGTGGAAGACAGTCTAAGACACTATACAACTTTATCAGAAAAGAAAATTAACATGCTTGTTAACATGACAGAGACTGTTTTTTTTTTCCCAAACTTTATTTTATTGTAGGTCAGTACACTGGAAAAACCTCACAGAGGCGAGAAATACAACTGCACATTCTTGTTACAAAAGTAAATAAAGCTGATAGTCGTCCTTTCAATACATTGAAAGAGGGTAAAAAGAAAAAAGGGATGAGTTGAAATTATTACATTCTAAATACATTCTATGTACAAAATAAATACATTCAGAATACAGGAAAATACAGGAATGTGCGTGAGCCCAGCAGATTTTCCCTTCTTAGGATTTTATACAGTATTGACATGAAATATAGATTAACACAGACCTGAGGTGACAAGGGAACCAACCTATGATAAACACCTATATAGCTAAAATGGTTGGGTATCTAGTAGCCAGGTAAAATTAACCCAGCGTGCCCTGGCTACTCCTTCCTAAATTACAGGGAACCATCCCTGAGAGATTGCATGTTCTAAAGGTTCCCAGATATTGTTATACTTGTTCTCCCTGACTATTGCTCTGTATTGGGTATGTTCTAATTTCATACTTTGTAGAAGGCTGCTGGCCCATTCTGTTATCGTAGGGGACTCATCCTGGCCCCAATGGTGGGCAATTATCTGTTTTCCTATTGCCATGCCCGAATACCAACCAGTTGTGAATCTTGAATGGTGTTTTGCATTATAATTACCACTCCTCTCCAACATTTCTGTATTACTGGACACTCCCAAATTAAATGAATAAAGCTACCCTTTCCCACTTTGCATTTAGGGCATTTCTCTGAGCGCTCTGGGTCAATTTTATTGGCTAGAACTGGGATAAAGTAAACTCTATGTAATATATTACAAGCATTTGTCAATGCCGAATGTTGGCTTGCTGGCATTGGCATTGGTAGTGCAGGAGTTAAACAGATGCATTTTAGGAATGGCAGTGAAGTATTGAACTGATGCCAACCCACCCTCACCCTGCAGAGAGTGACAAGCATTAGGGTGTCCCTTTGGGTGTTTGGTAGTGCAGTGCGGGAAAACATGTCGGACAGGATGTGAGAAATGACAGCTGCACAGTTCATAAAGAGGTGTAAAAAAATGCCAGTGTTGAAAATGTAGCATGTAAATATACCAAATTTGAAGCTACTAGGTGTGTAGGAAATATGCAATGCACAGCTTACCCAGCACTGCCATTTTATGGTAGTTGACACCAAATTTTCAACATAGGCATTTTAGCACCTCTGCTCATGTACAGTGTCACTGTTATTTCCTCAAAGTGTCCCAAGAAGTGATTTTACACAGCGACCACGCTATTCTGCATGAAGTACGAAAACACATTTTGGAGCGCGATATGCTCCAAATGACGACTGTACTGTTCATCAAGAGGTGTGGAAAAATGGCAATGGTGAAAATCCAGACTGAAAATATCACGAAATACGGCAACTGAAGGCAGTGCAATCTGCCAATGCATGCTCATAACACAGTTATTTTATGGAGTATCATCACCAAATTTTCAACATAGGCATTTTAGATCCTCTGCTCATGAACTGTGTCACTGTCATTTTCATAATCTGGCCCAAACACTGATTTCCCACAGCGACTGCGCTATTGTGTACCGGAAGTGCGGAAACACATTTCAGGCAGGATGTGGAAAATGACAGCTATACTGTTCACAAGGAGGTGTACAAAATGACAATGCTGAAAATCCAGCAGTAAAATATTGTGAATCTTGTCGAAGTTACGAGCCCGCATTAAGCAACTGCATAACTGACGCCATAAACAGGCATTTGTTTGATTTTTTCCAAATTTGGAACTTGGGCTTTTAACAGGGCACCTCATGAACACCACCACTGTCATTTCATTATAGGCCCGAAGGTGATTTTGCACAGTGACTGCGAAATCACCTTTCGAGCTGATAAACACCATGACAGTAACAGAATTCATGAGGAGGGGCCCCAAAAACCCCATGTTGAAAATTTGGTGCAAAAATTCCAAAAAGTGCCTGAGATATGCAACAAAGTTCAAAAAACCCTATCTAGCCCATGATACAGCTTACCGGCATTTCCTCAGTTCGCGGTCGGCTTTGAAGAGTGCAGACATGTTCCCGGTCCACTGAAGATCATCGCGCCAGACTCCGAAGGTAAGTATGGGGTGAGGGGTGTGGGGAGGCAGGGTGCGCAGGGTCAGGCGGGTTGTGGAAGGGGGAGGGGAGAAGCGCCTGTGGGACCGTTTTAATTTACAGGTTTAAAAAAAAAGACGCCGGGGCGTTTGCCATGCTGGGGTGGGCTCCCAGCATAGCAGAAGGATGGCTGGGGGCGTGGAGCTGGCGAGTTGGGCACCCCGTCGGTCTACATCAGTTGCCACGCTGGGTGGGCTCCCGCGTGGCACCCCTGTATCGGGGACAGTGGAGCCGACGGAGGATTGGGCACCCCTCGCCGCCATGGCATCAGTTGCCACACTGGGGTGGGCTCCCAGCATGGCACCCTGTACTCGGGGGGGGGACGGCACGTACGGGAGGTGTGTCATCTGTGCCACTGCATGACAAGCTTATCTTTGATTGCAGCAGCACTTTGTTTAGAAGTTATGTCCACTTTACATAATGTTGGCATCAGCGCTAGCATGCTGGCTTATTGGGGAATGAGGGACGCACCTACTGATGCGTGCCCTGCATCGCCAACAGCAGCAGTGCCCCAAAGCTGCATCTCCTCTAATATGTTGACTTGCCCGCAAGCGCAGCAAGCCAACATAATAATGGATAGCCCATATTCTATTACTAATAGAGCATTGTATTCCTCTTTTTAGCACCATTTCCCAATCTCCCAGAGATAATGCTTCTTGTCCTAGGTCCCTATCCCATTTATATTTTAAGCCCAACCCCACATCCCATAGGGCATTGAGAAGAGAACTATAACACCTTTTCATGATCCTCCCCTTTATTTTTGACCTTACTTGCTGTAGAAGTTCCTCTAATGGGGACCTTAGTAATATTCTACCTGGGTACCAAGACTGCAGGCGATTACAGATCTGTAGGTGAATGAAGAAGCTTTGAGGGGCAAACCAAATCTTGTCACCAAATCTAAGTATGGAAATAAAATCTCCCCTTCATATAATTGGGCTATACAGTTAAGGCATACCCCTTCCCATTTGTCAAAAATTTGCCTCTCTACCTCCTTAAGCTTGTCCTCATCCCACAGGCAACCCCTGATAGTAGCCTCCTGAGAAATGGTAGGAGGGTAGTTCATATTCTTATGAGTCTCCAGCCAAACCCTCATTGATGCTCTGGAGAATGGATTTTTCCTCTTTTGTATAGGCTTACCATTTAACATAGAGGCAAATGTACCTAAAGTGAAACTCGGTGAAGCACTCTTATTCTCCACTTTCACCCAGGTCCGGACCTCCCCTTCCTTTACCCAAATATCCTGTAATGCTGCAATTTGGGCCAAAAAATAATATAGGGGCACATTTGGAAGGCCTAACTTCCCTTCCAATACTTGTTTACACAAGATTTCATGTCGAATTCGAGGTCTCCTTGTGCCCCATAATAGAGTGACTATAGCTCCTTTTAAAGATTTGAAGAAGTACCTAGGGATCCAAATTGGGAGGGACTGAAAAAGATAGAGACACTGAGGTAGAATAAACATTTTAACAAGATTGACCTTACCTATGAGGGTCAATGGGAAACCTTTCCACCTGTCACACTGATCCTTGATCTTTTTTAATAATGGGAGATAATTTAAATGAAATAAAGCTGTCAATTTACTTGGGATGACCACTCCGAGATACTTTAACTTTAGGGTATGGATGATCTTATAGTTCTGAATCTGTATACTTTGTTTTGTTTTCTCCAGTGGAAGCCATTCGCACTTGGACCAATTTATTTTGTGACCCGACATATGGCCATACTCCATAAATAATCTAGTCAATGCTGGGATATACGTCCTTGGGTCTTTTATGAATAACAAAATGTCAACCTCAAAAAGAGAGATTCTATGGTTCTTGCCTCTCACCTCACACCCCCTGAGTTCAGGATGTTGTCTAATGGTCGAAGCCAGTACCTCCATTGTCAAAACATATAATAGTGGGGATAAGGGGCACTCCTGTCTAGTTCCCTTGGAGAGTGGGAAGGCCAGAGACCTAGTCTCATTGGTGTAAATTTGGGCTTTCGGGCAAGCATACAACACCCTAATCCAATTCATAATTACTGGACCCACACGAAATTTGTTTAAGGTTGCAAAAATAAACTTCCATTCCACCCTATCAAATGCCTTTTCAGCATCAAGAGCTAGAAGGCCTCTACTTGGATCCTCCTCCCCTTCAGACCACTTATGTATTATATTTAAAGTTTGTCTCAAGTTGTGCTTTGCCTGATGCCCCCTCATAAAGCCACATTGATCTTGATGTACCAATGAAGGTAAAATCTTTTCTAAGCGGGTAGCAATAATTTTTGCTATGATTTTATAATCCGCATTTAATAAGGAAATCAGTCTATAGATCCACACTTGGTTGGATCCTTACCTGGTTTGGGAAGAACAATGATAGTGGCCATCTGGAGAGAAGGAGGCAACACACCCTTATTCATAGCCTCTTCAACCATATCACCAAACAGCTGATGAAGATCTTCCCAAAACAACTTATAAAATTCCATGGCCAACTCATCAGGGCCTAGGGCCTTTCTAGAGTTCAAGTCCCATATGGCTTCCTTTATTTCCTGTGTCATGAGGGGTCTGTTGAGCTGCTCCAGTGATAAATCATCAATCAAGGGTAATTGTATATTTTGCATAAATAATGTTGGGTCAGCCCCGTCCAGGGCTTCTGAGGTATATAGGCTCTTATAAAAATTTTTAAACTCATTTATTTGTTGTGGGTCTGATGTAATTTGTCCATCACTAGGTTCAATGGAAGTTATAGTTCTTTCAGCCTGCTATGTTCTAATTTTCCAGGCTAACCATTTCCCCACGGAGACCCCTTCGAAATATGATCTACCCCTGCCTTTATAATATCTCTTTCTATCTCGAGACTGTGTTAAAAGAAAACATCTTCATGTTTGAAGACAAGATATACCAACAGATTAGTGGCACAGCCATGGGGGCAACTTTGGCCCCCAGCTTAGCCAACCTATACTTTGCAAGGTGGGAGGATGAGGTGGTATATAATTCAGACAGGAACCATTTTTCAATAAAGTCGATTTTTATAAATGTTTTATTGATGATATATTGCTAATATGGAAGGGCACAAGAAATTAACTTGATGATTTTGTGAAATACTTAAAGGATTCAAACCCTAATCTAAACTTTAAGTTAAATACAGATCAGAAGGAGATACACTTTTTTTACCTTACCATTACAAAACAAGGTGATGGGTCACTAATGACAGATCTGTACAAAAAGACAACTGATCACAACAGTCTGTTACTGGCCACTAGTTGCCACCAAGACGTAGCGAAAAATCTCCCAAGACACCAATTCCTAAGGCAGTAGCGGAGCCAGGTTTGGGAGCATTTGGGAGCCGGGGGGGGCCATTCAGTCAATCATGGGCTCCACAGTGGGCACTAAACATTGAATAATGAAGGTGGTGGGGCACCACTACTCACACTGGGGTAGCCAGGAGGGGCGACCGCCCCCCAGCCCCCCCTCTAGCTCCACCACTGTCCTAAGGGTCAAAAGAAATTGTGACAACAAACAACTGTTTGATAAAAGAGCTCAGGAGCTCACAGACAGATTGTTAGAGAGAGAGAATACCCATTGAACAATGTTATGGAAACTAGAAAACAAGCAGAAAGCATCCCCAGAAATAGTCGCTTGCAGACCAGAGAAAGACCTAGAGACTCAGGGGGACAAATGACTTTTGTTACAGCACATGGAGGGGGCAGTAGGGAATTGGTGGAAATTGTTAAAAACAATCTGCATACTGTAAGAGGCCTCCACCCACTTGATAGTCTTTTTGAAAAAACCCTGCTTATCTCATGCAGAAGAGGCAGCAATCTGAAGGGTACACTTGTAAACAGCTACCAAGCAAAAACAAGGGTGATTCCAAGTGCCCCAAAATATGGTTCTAAACCCTGTGGTTTTCGCAATGCAGCTTCTTCGAAAAGACAGAAGAATACCTGAACCAAAAGACAGGTAAAATAGAAAAAATAAGAAGCAGTATAAATTGCAATACAGAGGCAGTTATATATAGGTTGAACTGCACCTGTGGATGGTTCTATGTTGGTAGAACAAAAAGGAAGCTATGACACAGATTAAATGAGCATGTTTTGCAATAAAAAAATGGCAATAAGGATTACGCAATAGCATTACATGTTATGCAAAATAAAGGGACAGGGATACATAAAGTAACAGCACTGGGCCTTGAATGTATGAAAAAAGACATACGGGGGTTGGGGGGCATTGAATCCATCTTAAATGAAAAAGAACAATGGTGGATTTTTCAACTTCAGGCTACAAAACCCCCAGGTCTCAATGAAAAATTTGAGATAAAACACTTTCTGAAAAAGAAAAAGTAAAAAGATCACATATAGTAAAACAACCCATCCCAATTTAGCATGAGATCTTTCTGGCATTTTGAAATGGCCTTTTGTATTCATAATGAAAACAACTCTCTCCCCACCCCCGCCCCATTGACTTTTTACTCTCTTACTCTTAGATAGGCTTGCACCTTGTGTATGACTTGTGCTGAAATGTAGTGAGCATTGTAATAAATGAAGTTCAGAGGTGATGCTAATATATCCTTTTTACCTCTACATTTTTAGGTTTCAGTTATAAAAGGGAACTGAGATGGACATTGTAATGATAAACCAGTAGCAGAAGTTCGGAAAGAAGAAACAAATGTGTTAAAAGTTACTGTTTTCTAGTATAATTAATTTTATTGAGCACAAAGGGAACTTGTGTCACTTTTTTGATTTAACAAGATGGAAAATGTGATAGGTTGTTTTAATTACTGCTACAGACCTTTCATTGGTTCACACATTGGTGTGTTACACATTGTTAAAAGTATTTAAATAATGTGTGTGGAGTAGTTCATTAGTTCGGAGGAAGCCCGACTGGTCGGGTGAAATGTAAGCCGCATGTATTGCTGTTTGTTCACCAGAAACTAAAGTAAACTTGCAGTAAAAGAACTTTTCTGTCTCGTGAAAGTCATTGTGGTCACCAGTCAGGGGTGAGTGCTCTCCTTTATTTATAAGCAAACTGAGACTAACGCACTAAGGAGTAGCAACACCACCCTTGTGCACACCTCTACCTCACAAAAGCCTGAAAAGAGTTTACTGACTTTGGCCGTGAGTGTGGCTGGTTCCTTTGAATTTTGAAACATTACAGAAAATGCTCTACAACAGAACTATCAGTTTCAGAATTTCTAATATCCCTGAGGTGTTTGAATTTTCTTTTCTGGTTTATTTTTTTGTTTTGTTCCTCGGCCTTCTTTGGCCTTGAAAAGACACAGTTTTGCTGTATGTTTGGGCAGTGGTTACTCTGTTATGCCCTCCTCTGAATCAGACATTATGTCATTTTTGATCTACTTCAAGGATATATCTTGCAGCAGGTCACACCTTAGGAACTATAGCCAGCAGGCACCAGTACCACACAAATATTTTTGCAAACATTTTTGCACACCCCATCTGCCATGCAAAACATTGTTGCTGTCTTCCTGAAGCCACCCATTGTGACTTCATCACAATGATGTCCTGCCTATATAGCCGTGAGTAGCTCCTCAGTTCTTTTCTCACTGTCGACCTTCGCACTTCAGACTCCACAGAGCACCATCACTTCAGTTGACTGCTATTCTTCTAGAAATTTTACTTTTTTATTTTTCTCAACCCTCTCAATCTATTTTATCCCCTAAAGTGATTCTCCCTTTCCTTCTTTTTATACCCGGTTCAATAATATCTTGCGTCGCTGTAGCTATGGGCAGAAGATTTTCAAAAAGGAAGACCATGAGGCCTGCGTCCACTGCCTTGGCACCAAATACAATGTCCAAATCTGCAGGATCTGCTGTGGTTTCAACCAAACTACATGGTGGTGACGTTTCAAAGAGCTGAAGGCCATCTTAATGGAGCAGAAGGTCACCACCCTGGAAAAGGAGCTTCAGGCCAGGAGCTCCTCTGCTTTCCTGGCCCCATCCATGGGCTCTCATGCAGCAAAGGCCTGGGACAAGTCATCGGAAAAGCACCACCACCAGAAGAAGGATAAGTCCTCCTGAGAGTGCTCTTGGTTGCCACTCCCAGCGCCGACAGCCACGGGGTCATCAACCAAACTGGCGATGTCCTCCGCTGCTGCCCACACCCCATCTGTCATGAGGTCAGATTTGTTAGCCTTTCCCACTGGAGTTTCTCTGCCCGCCACTGGGTTGTCATCAGTGGGCCTTTCTTTACTCCTGCCAATGATTCCTACTGCCTCCTTCACCCTTTCAGACATGGGGAGGACTCTGGCAGTCTGGACCATCAGTCTCCCTTCTTGCAAAGCTAGCCTTTTATTGCCAGAGTTTTCTTTACCCTGCCGAAGAGACTGCCCCCTGCTAAATGCCTCCCTCCCCACCTCCACAGGGGCTGCAGTCAGTGCGCGATATCAGCCTGAGTGTTGCCAGTGATGGTCATGGTTGTTAGGCTTCAGGTCTTTTCTGCTGACACCCCAGACAGTACCTACGATGTCGGGGATGCATGCCCCTCAGTTATTGCTTCAGGCTGCCCCCATCATGTCTCTACTTCAGCCCTCTCTGCCAGTACTAGGACCTCAGTGTCCCCTGTCAATGCCACAGGGCCCTCTGTCAATGTCAGTGACCATCGACATCCAGGCCCTACTTTCCTCAGTATAGGACTTTATGCAGAGCATTGCCCCACCATAGGGTCTGTCATTGGTGGGGCCTTCTCGACAGCTGTTATTATCATCTCACCATGTGGCACCATGACCAGCCCCCTCCAGGTTTGTCAGTGTCCTCAGCACCCATCTCGGAGCCAGGGGATGAAGATGATAACCATCCTGACTACCTGCTCCCTGATAAAGAGGACAAGGCAGATGAAGGAGCTGGGGCCCGGTCTCCCTCAAGCAACTCCACTGTTTCTTCAGCAGGAGAGGACTTGGCTAACTACATCCCAAGGTCCCCTCCAGATGACCTCTCCTTCATAGCCATTATATGGCAACTGCAGGCTGCCATGGAAATTGACGCTGTGGAGCAAGACATCATCCAGCAGAACTTGGCCAACTATCTGGATCTGCCAGATTCCTCTCCTCTCATCATTCCTCCTGTGATTAACATATATGAGGATGCCACTATGGCCACCTGGTTCAGGCCCAACATGATCCTCCCTATGCACAGGAAGGTGGACAACCTGTACCAAGCCCCATCAGCGAAGCCCTTATTTGCAGAGGCCCCTCAGACAGATTCCATGGTGATCAATGTTGCCCATGATAGATCTAAGTGGCCACAGCACCTTACCTCCCTCTCTATGGACAAGGAGTACAGAAAATTGGACCTCATGGGCAAGAGGGTCTTCGCCTTTTCCACTCTGGCTATCAGGGTCATCAGTTACATTGGCCACATGCTGAAATTCCAGAATAATCTCTGGAAAATGGCCAGGTCTTTGGCCCAGTCCCTTCCAGAAGGCCCTGAAAAACAGGAGTTGCTTAAGATTCTCCAGACAGGTGCAGACATGGGCAAGTACCTTTTATTGGCTGCTTATGATGCCCTAGACCCTCCGCCAGAGTCTCTGTGGTGGGTATTTGCCTGAGGAGACACTCTTGGCTCAGGGTGTCTGGTTTCACCTCGGTTGTCCAACATTCCATCCTGAATGCTTCCTTTAGGGGGAAACAAGCTTTTCAGGACAGACGTGTAGGATATTCTCAATGATCTGCAGGCCTTGGAGTGAACCCTTCAATCTGTCCATTCTCTCTACCACACCAACCAGAAAAATGGACAAAGAGTGCCCTTTTGGAGTGCCACCCACCAACCTAGGTCTGGTGCCAGACAGCTGACCAAGCATAAAGCTGAAGCGACCCTGTCTACCCCCTCCTCCACCACAGCGATGTCCCCAAGGGGTTGAGGAGCAGCTCCAGCCACGGGCTCAGCATCAGCCTGGCTCCTTGCCCTTCTCTCTCCATCCAAATTCCCAGGAAGTGGTGAGAGGGGGTTGTTTCTCTCTCCATCTGGACAGGTGGCGCAAGATCACAACTGATCCCTGGGTACTACAACTTATAGAACAAGGCCACACTTTAGAGTTTGTGGAGATGCCTCCAGACTTCCCTCCAAGGCCCTCCCCTTAACTGCCAGACCACATACCCATGCTACTGGAGGAGACTCAAACGTTGCTGGGAAAAAGAGCCATAGAACCTGTACCCAAGTCTCAACAGAACATGGGGTTCTACTCCCACATCTTCCTCATTCCAAAGTCCATGGGGGACTTGAGGCCCATCCTGAACCGGTGAAACCATAACTATTACATTCATTACAAAAAATTCAGGATGGTCATCTTTCCTGGCCTGTTACCCATGCTCAGGAAGGAAGACTGGATCTGCTCCCTGGATATATATGATGCATACCTGCACATCAGGGTCTGCCTTTCTCACAGGAAGTACCTCAGGTTCCTTTTCCAAGGGGTGCACTATCAGTTCAGGGTTCTCCTCTTTGGCTTCTCTTTGGCTCCTCGGGTCTTTACCAAATGTCTAGCAATGGTGGCAGTGACCCTCAGGAGAAAGGGACTTTATGTCTTCCCTTATGTGGATGACTGGTTGCTCAAGACTTAGTCCAGGGAGCAACTGTCTCTTACCCTGGCACGTACCTTGCAGCTGTTCAGCCATTTGGGCATCACAGTCAGCCTATCCAAGTCAGTGTTGACTCTGGGCCAATGGCTCCAATACATAGGAGCCATTATGGACACAGCCCAGGGCTCTGTTTTGCAGATAGGGCAGAGCCCAGGAACTCTATCATAGTTGGAACTTAGCCACTTACTCAAGGAGGTTCCTTTCCTCACACCCTCCTCTCATCAGATCCTCACCACGGATGCCTTGGGGATGGGCTGGGGTGCACATCTGGGTCTTATCAGACTCAGGGAATGTGGGCTCCACTCAAGGCTTTGCTCCATATCAACGTCCTTGAGATGAGGGCTGTTACGGCCTGCAGGCCTTCCAGTGCCATCTGTCCCCAGGTCACCTGATAGTGAAGATGGGAAGTATCAGTGAGGTGCACTACGTCAACAAGCCAGGAGGCACTCACTTATATCCCCTCTGCAGGGAAGCGATGAGGGTTTGGTACTGGGCTCTGGACCACAGTCTCGAACTGTTGGCTGGCCATGTTCCCAGTGTCCAAACACCAAGGCAGATGAGCAGCAGGTCACAGTCAAGAATGCATGAACAGGAAATACTCACCTTGGTGGTAGAAGACCTGTTCTATGGGTGGGGTCTCCCAGAGTCAGACCTTTTTGCATCCCCACAGAATGCAAAACTGTCTCTTTTTTGCTCGCTCAATCCATGGCCTGGAGTTTTCTGGTGAGACGAGTTGTCCCTCTCTTGGAAAGAGAGGTTCCTCTATGCTTTCTATCCCTTCCTTCCCTCCCTCTGATTCAGAGAGTGCTAATCATACTCCAGATGGAGGGTGCCACCCTGATTCTAGTGGCACCCTTTTGGCCTCAACAAATTGGGTTCCCACTGCTCTAACGTTTAGCGGTACAGCCTCCCATTCCCCTTCCCCTGTGCCAGGGCTTGCTGTCACAGGAACAGGGAACCTTGGTCCATCCCAACCTCTGGTTCCTCCATCTGCATGCCTGGCTCCTGAAGACGTAGTCATTGCCAGGTTAGGTGTCTCGGCTAAAGTGGCAGATGTCCTGGTGGCTGTTAGAAAGCCCTCCACCAGGGCAACGTACTCCATGAAATGGAAGCGCTTTGCTCTGTGGGCAGCTTCCCATCAACTGGATCCCTTCACCTGCCCAGTGAACCAAATTCCAGAGTACTTGCTGTTCCTGTCAGGTGCTGGACTAAAGTACTCTTTCTTAAAAGTGCACTTGTCTGCCATATCAGCCTTCCATTTGCCCAATGAGGGTTGTGCAGTAGCCCAGTTAGACATGGCCTGTACCTTTACATCTGAAGCCTCCAATCTATAACCCAATCCCAGCCTGTGGCTTGAATTTTGTCTTGGAGAAGCTTACTTTGACTCCTTTTGAGCCTGCCACAACGTGCAAGCTACGCTTCCTTTCGTGGACAGTATTATTCTTAGTTGCTATTACTTCTGCTTGAAGGATTTCAGAGCTACAGGCTCACATGTGTGAGCAGTCTTATTTGATTTTTCACAAAGACTGGGTATCTTTGCATATTAACCCTAACTTTTTGCTGAAGGTGCTATCTGAATTTACTTTGAATCAGACCATCCACTTATCTGTTTATTATCCAGAGCCTACGAATCCAGAGCAAGCATTGCTCCGTACTTTAGATTTACTTAGAACACTTAGATATTACATTCATAGTATGAAGGACTGCTGAAAGTCCTCCCAGCTGTTTGTTTCTTTCATATAAACGGACTACTACTTCACTCATCAAATTATGAAAAAGATTGAGGGATATGTGTTAATAATAAACTTACATCAAATGATCACTGTGTTAGAACTGCTTGCATGACCAACAGACTTTTGAGGCAAATAAAACGCACTTTTGTTAATCGCACTGAACAATGCCTTATTCCATTGTATAGGGCATAGATTAGACCGTATCTAGACTATGGCTCCCCTTTCTGGAATCCAAACCAAAAAAAAGACATAGCAATTCTTGAACAGGTTCAAAGGAGAGTAACTAGAATGATTTCAAGATTAACAAAATTGGATTATCAGAACAGATTAAAAGCTACTGGTCTCTTCTCTCTTCAAACTAGATTAAGAGGTGGTATGCTTATGGTTTTTAATTTAATAAATTCACCAGATCTAATGGAAAAATGTGGTCTAATACTCTCCAAAAAGAGACATGTTCTGAGACTGCATAATAAACAGCTTGAAGTAAAAACTTATAAAACCAGCAAAAGGGGAAACTTTTTTCCAATAAGAGCATCCATTGTATGGAACACCTTGCCACAAGAATTGGTAGAGGCAACTAGTGCCACTGTCTTTAAAAACAAATTAGATGTTTGGTTGAGGGATAATAGATAAATAATGTCCCACATAGTGTGGGGAACAGTCTCTATGGGCTCTGGCTTTCTTCTGTTCTTTCATACCATTCTTCTTGATCTCGTCAGCTTTTGACACTGTGGATCACCTGGTGTTGTTAGCACGCCTGAGGCAAATAAGTGGAATGTCGGGAACTGTTTTAAAATGGTTCACCTCATTCCTTACTGGGAGATCACAGAGAGTTGTGTCGGGGGTTCATTCCTCCGCCCCAACTTCTTTGTTGTGTGCGGTGCCTCAAGGTTCAGTGCTGCCTACCTATGTTATTCTGCGTGTATATGCTGCCTTCGGAGACATTATAAGACAGTATGGGCTGAGAGGTTTCACTGCTATGCAGATGACACCCCAGCTATACCTGTCGTTTGCGCCTGACCAGGATGGAGCTCTCTCGGTGTTTAACAACTGTCTGGAAGAAATCCAAGGATGGATGGATTCTAGTTGGTTGAAGTTGAACTCAGAGAAGACAGAGGTATTGGTGGTAGACCCTGGTGGTCAGATAATGAAGCCAAAAGATGGCTCGCCCTCTGGAATTTTTCTTGACGGCATGTCACTTCCGACCTCCGAACGGGTGCGCAACCTGGGGATTGTCCTAGATGAGAGGCTGACTTTTCAATCTCAAGTGTTGGCCGTTGTCAGGACTTCCTTTTATCATCTTAGGAACATTGCCAGGGTGCGTCACCTTGTTACATCTGACTCTTTGCCAACGTTGGTCCAAGCCTTTGTGTCCTCGCGGTTGGACTACTGCAATGCCCTTTACTTTGGGCTTTCTGGGGTTGAAATCCGTCGCCTTCAGCTGGTGCAGAACGCTGCAGCCAGGGTGTTGACTGGGACAAGGAGATCGAGTCATATCACCCCGGTACTGTGCGAACTGCACTTGGCTTCCTATACGGTGGCGGATCACCTTTAAAGTCATATTATTGACTTTTAAAGCCCTTCACGATCAGGGTCCGACCTATCTGAAAGAACGTCTGGTGCCTTACTGGCCCAGCTGATTGCTACGCTCGGCTGACGAGGGGTTGTTAGAGATTCCAAGAGTGAGTTTTAAAACTTCTGGTAGTACAGCTTTTTCTTATATAGCTCCAACTCTTTGGAATTCTCTATCTCGCCAGTTAAGGGAGTGCACCTCCTTGGAGGTATTTAAGAAAAATTTGAAAACCTACCTATGGCGGAGCACCTTCTTGGATGAGTAGCTGATATTTGAGTGCTAATATTATTCTTTGGATAGTATGGATGGTTTTATTGTAGGTTTTTAATATGTGATGCTGTTATGTATTTATTGTATTTATATGTTTTATGTGATATTTTGTATTGCATTTTTTGACTTGTAAAGCGCTTTGAAATCTTGAAAAGCGCTTTAAAAATAAAGTTATTATTATTATACCAAGTAATACCCCTGGTGGGAAAGAGGGCATACCAGTCTCTAAACTGTGCTTGCAAATGGTTGTCCAACTGTATTATTTTCTGTTATAGGAAGTGTGAGCACTCTTTGGGAGCTTGCTAGTTAAATAGAGTAGCTGCTAAATCTGGAGCTGGGGCCCTGCCAGCTGGCAGGGAGGCCTCAGTCCAGAGGGTTTAAAAGGGTAGGTTTTGGTACCAAAAGGGAGGAGAGAGGTCCTGAGAGAGGAAGAGAGAGGAGTGCAGCCCAATGCATTTTCGGCCATGAGGGCCAAGATTTGGGGTCGGGGTGGGCTGTTTGCTACCCTGGCCCACCGACCTTGAAAATGGGCGGGGTTGTGAGTGGTTGTGCAGCTGTAAACTGTCTGAAGCCAGAGAATTGAACTGCCTGCACCATTTTGGGAAGCTGAAGCCCTGGGAGTTAATTTGGTGCCCACTTCGTAATATCTGGCACCAAGGTGGGACAGCACAAGTGGGGTCATGGGCATTCTTGTCTGTGGTTGAGAGCAAATGGAGTCCCAGTTGTAGCAAGACCATTGGGGCAGTGCAGTGGTGGCAGCCCGCACTGTAGGGAAGGCAGTGGTGGCAGACTGTCTCCTTTTCCTTGTGTTACTGTGGTCTGGCTCAGGAGCTTGCAGGAGCCTTATGTAACTGATGAGGGGAAAGTGCTGTGGGTTTTCAGGATCGCCAGAGGCCTGCTGTGACTAAGATGCCCTGGGATGCTTAGAGTTTCCACTGGCATCAGCAAGAGGGGACTTGGCTATTTCTGTGAGGGGTCTCTGTTAGTAGGCAGACCATCCAACTTTTGAAGAGCTCCAGGATCGAACCAGCACTGTAAGGATTTGGGACTGTCTGTATGCAGTTTCAGTAAGTTCAAGCTGCAGTTAGGTGCTTGTAAATTTGTTCTTGTTAAGTAAGAAGTGACGCAAAGTAAGTTTGTGCAGAAGTGAAGCCGGAGGGAAAACTACTGGGGCCTTTTTGGCCCACTGCAAAGTATTGCTGCCAGGATTCATAGAGCCTACATGGCTCAGAGGGAAGCACTCCAGAAATAGCTTTTGGAAAACTGCAGACTGTATTGGTCCCTGTTCCCCGAAAGTTATCCACCGTTCGATTCTGTGCCCCATGCTCCATGGAGTGGACTGATCAATTTTGCACAAGTAAATCATGTTGTTGCACTTTTACCTCTGAGTGGACAATGGATTCAATTAAAGCACCTTGTGATTTGACTAAATGTTGCCACTGCAGCTGCTGCACCTCATAATGTATGAATTGCCTGCACCCCCTGAAGACCACTCATCAGAACCCAGGTAACAAGTTTTAATTTCTGGGACTGTGTTTCTGGCTGCAAGTGCCCTCTCCCCCTAAGTACCATCAGGAAAACCCCTAGACCTTGGGAGGGGGGCTTACAACAGTACGGTACGGAACTTCCTGGGGCTGTCAAAGGCCACTTTACCAGAGATATGGCCACTTCCATTGCCTGTTTAAGAGGGGTCTCTGCAGTTGAGAGTTGTGCTGTGGCAGCTTGGAGTACTGTCCACACTTTCAAAAGACACTACTACCTGGACATTGCCTCGAGAAGAAGGGAAAAATATGGTCTAGTTGTGTTGCAGTGTCTCCTTTCATAGACTGTTGCCTTCCAACCACCCAAACTGTTTCCCTCTGCAGTACTGCTTGGGGCCAATTCCTAAGATGTGACCTGCTGCAAGAGATATCCTCAAAGAAGATAGAACAGTTGCGTATGAACTTACCGTAACATTAGATCTTCGAGAGAATCTTTTCTTCCTCCCCACTCCCATGCCCCTCACCAACCCACTTTAATGTGACTACCTTGCTACCCAGTGTCTGTTATGCCAACTCCTTTGTTTGTCCCCTCACTATCCTCCCTGCTCCTCACCATCCCCTCCACACCTACCCAGCATGCATCCCCTTCTCCCACTCCCTCACTATCCTCCTCCCATACCAATCTTCACCTGCCACCCTGATTCACCTGCATACTCCACTTCCCTTCCTTTCCTCCCAGCTCCTCCCCTGCCCCTCACCTATCCAGTATGCCTCCCTATCCCCACCCCCATGATCCTCCCCCCAAACTCTTCTACCCAGCCACCACTATAAACCTGCATATGTACCTCCCCTTTGTTTTCTGTTCTTACTTAACCTTATCAACCCTTTTACTGTACCTTCGCACCCTCCCCTCTCTCAATCAACCCTCTTGGTGGTGATCGTTTCCAGTTTTTCCTTTCTGCCACTGCTGTGAACCTGGGCAGTAGGCTGTTGCCCCAGACATAGCATCCTGTTTGACAATGCCTCTGGCTGCACCTATGGGTATAATCTTGTGCAACTTGCAACTTTCAAAGAACGTTATTTGTACATGTTGGATACCCTCATGCTTCTTGTATGCACAATTTGTTTGACTATATTATATCACTACTCTGCATGTTTGTTTAATCTCTACCTATCTGTTTTTTGTACTCTGTATTTCCCTTATTTGTTCTTGACATGGAACCTATATAAAACAGCCTTTGGCTCAAAGGTGTTAATCTGAAACAAACAAACAAACAAATAAATAAATAAATAGCTAAATAAATAAAGATCATGCCGTCCTACCCACCTTCCCCCTTGCTTCTGGATTCCTCTGTTTTTGTCCGCTCTTTTCCAGGACAGTAACTCTTCTGCATTCCATCCTCTTTCAGGTGGATTTCTCTGGCTCTCCCTCAGTTCCCTCAGGAGCTCATCCTCAGTGGCTGGTCTCTGGCGGAGAACTGAGGAGGGCGTGGGGCCACCCATGGCTATATAGGCAAGATGTCAGCATTATGTTGTTGCCTTGGGGGGCCCCAGGAAGAATGTTAACAAAAATGTTTCTGTGTGGTCCTGGTGCCTAGTGGCTATAGATCCTAAGGTGTGACCTACTGCAAGAGATTCTCTTGAAGATCTACTGATATGATAAGTTCTTACATAACTGTTTTTCCCATTGTTCAGGGTGAATGGATGATTTGCCACCTCTGTTCTCAATTTGGAGTGGCCCCTGCCAGCTGACCTGTATTTCCTGCTCCAAATGAAGATCTTACCCTCCCTGTAATATGTGCTGTCCCTGTCAAGCTTGCTTTATTTTCTTTTAACTAATTCACTTTCATACTTACTCAGTTTAGAATTCCCCTAGAAGTCCCCTGGAGGAACACCAGCCTATACTGGCAAGATGGTCTGCATCTGTCCAGGAAGGGAACAAACAAGTCTTTTGAGCAATCGGTTTAAATCCTTCATTGGCAAGCTTTTAAACTAGTCAAAGGAGGAGGCACTGATAAGCAGCAGGAAAATCCCAGCCTCTCCCTACAAAACAGGGTACTAAATGAGAAAAAGACCTAGGTAGGAAGGTCAGTGGGGGATGCTGCAACAGAAGGTAAAGCCATCAAAAAATGGAGAGCAATGTGTACCAATGCCAGTAGTCTGGGTAACAAGCTTCCTGAATTAGTGGCCTTGATGGAGGAGGAACATCTGGATATTGTGGCTGTCACAGAAACATGGTACACACAAAACCATGACTGGGATGGAAACATACCAGGATACAGGGAGGGTAAAAGAGGAGGAGGAGTAGCTCTTTACATAAGGGAAGGAATCAAAGCAACAGAACAAAAGGGTAAACAGGGAGGAGAAGAAGCACTGTGGGTCAATTTGGAGACAGGCAATGGCACCACAATCCGCACAGGGGTTGTATACAGACCACCTTCTCAGGGGGAGGAAATGGACAAGGAAATGATAGAAAGTATACTTAGAATGGCAGAAAAAGGGGAGATATTGCTGATGGGTGATCTGAATCTGCCAGATGTTAACTGGAGTGCAGTTGCAGCAGCCACTTGAAGAGTGGGGTAATTCTAGATGCCCTACAGGGAGCATGCCTTAGACAACTAGTACTGGAGCCTACTGAGAGGGAGCAATCTTAGACCTGGTTCTCTCAAATGGAAATGGAGAGAGGATCACAGATGTAAGTGGGTAGCCATCTGGGAACTAGCGACCATCGAACAGTATGGTTCACAATAAACACAGCACAGAGTCAAGCCATACAAAGGCAAAAGTACTGGACTTTAGGAGGCTGACTTTGCCAAAATGGGTGAGTACCAAGGAATGCACTAACAAATGGGCAGGAATGAGGGTGGAAGAACAATGGAGAATAATAAAAACTGCCATCACAGAGGTAATGAGCCTTTGTGTGAAGCAAATAAACAAAACAAAATGATGTAAGAAACCACTATGGTTCTCAAAGGAAGTGGTAGTGAAGGTTCAAGAGAAAAAGAAAGCATTCAGGAAGTACAAGGAATCACAGAAGGAGCAGGACAGAGAACTGTATCAGTTAAAGCAAAAGGAAGCTGGGAAGGCAGTCAGAACAGCAAAGGCCCAAACCGAGGAAAAGATAGTCAACTCAGTTAAGAAGGGGAATAAAACCTTTTATAGGTACATCAAGGAGCGAAGGAAGACCAAGGGAGGGATAGTGAGGCTTAATAAAGGGGAGGGAGGGTGGGCAGAGGGTGACTGTGAAAAGGCAGAGATACTAAACAAATATTTTTGCTCAGTATTTACAAATGAAGAGGGGGAGGTACCTAAAACAAACAGTAGAAACACTCTGGATACAGAAGTTGATACCAGCCCATTTACAGAAGAAAGGGTTATGAAAGAACTCTTAAAACTGAAGGCGAACAAAGCAATGGGGCCTGATGGGATTCATCCCTGAATTCTAAAAGAACTAAGGATAGAACTAGTGACACCACTGACTACCCTCTTTAACAAATCATGGGAGGATGGGGTGGTACCCGAGGACTGGAGGAGAGCAGATGTGATTCCCCTTCACAAAAGTGGGAGCAAGGCAGAAGCAGGAAACTACAGACCTGTTAGTTTAACCTCAGTGATAGGGAAAATGATGGAATCACTTCTGAAGGAAAGAATTGTCGAGTATCTAGAGGCCAGAGGGGCACAGGACCCAAGGCAGCATGGATTCACAGCGGAAGGTCATGCCAGATGAATCTGATAGATTTATTTGACTGGGTGACCAAAGTAGTAGATCAGGGAGGGGCTGTGGACATGGCCTACCTAGACTTTAGCAAGGCATTTGACACAGTCCCATACAAAAGATTAATATACAAGCTATCCAGCCTTGGAGTGGGTCCCAAGATGACAGCCTGGGTAAAGAATTGGCTGGAGAATAGGACACAGAGAGTAATAGTAAATGGAGTCCACTCTGAAGAAAGGGGGGTTACTAGTGGGGTACCGCAGGGTTCAGTATTAGGACCGGTCCTCTTCAATGTCTTTATAAGCGACTGGAAGGAAAAGTATGTCTCTTTGCAGATGACACAAAGATCTGCAACAGAGTTGATACACAAGGTGGGGTGGAAAGGATGAGAAGGGACATGGCAAGGTTAGAGGAATGGTCAAATGTATGGCAGCTTAGATTCAATGCTAAGAAGTGCAAGGTAATGCACCTGGGAAACAAAACCCTGGGGAAGAGTACACAATGGGGGGTGAGATACTAACAACAACAAAAATGGAAAGGGACCGGGGGGTAGTCATATCAGATGACCTAAAGGTGGGCAAGCAATGTGAGAGGGCAGCAAGAAGGGCTGGGGGGATACTGGAATGCATAGGGAGAGGCATCACCAGTAGAAAACAGGAAGTTATTATCCCTCTGTACAGACAGCTGGTCAGACCCCATCTGGAGTACTGCGTGCAGTTCTGGAGACCCAATCTCCACAAAGACATAGACATGATGGAAGCTGTCCAGAGGAGGGCAACTAAAATGGTGCAGGGTCTGCACCAGAAGACATATGAAGAGAGACTAAAGAAGCTTAATATGTATAGCCTCAAGGAAAGGAGGGAGAGGGGGGACATGATAGAAACTTTCAAGTACCTCAAGGGAATCAACAAAGTCCAAGAGGGTAGCATCTTTCAAAATAAAAATGTGTGCAAGAACAAGGGGGCACAATTTGAAGATAAAGGGGGGTGGCTCAGAGGTAATTTAAGGAAGTATTTTTTCACAGAGAGGGTTGTGGAAGCATGGAACAGCCTTCCGGAGGAGGTTGTGAAGTCAAAAACAGTGGTGGAATTCAAGCATGCATGGGACAGTCATAAGGCCATTCTAGGGGTTGGGGGTAGGAAGAAGTAGGCTGCTGGTTAACTAGGATCTGCAGCTTATCCAGTAGGTAGGGAAATGGGCAGACTGGGTGGGCCAAGCGGTCCTTATCTGCTGTCAAATTCTATGTTTCTATGTTATCCAGTCATAGAAACATGGAAACATTGAATTTGACAAATAAGGCCCACTTGGCCCATTCACTTTGTCGATTTTATCCCTGCCTACATTACTACCACAGACCATACTTAATCTACAGCTCTCTCTCTCCCCTTCCTTTCCAATATGATTCCCTTGTGCCTATCCCACACATTCTTGAACCCCACCACTGTTTTCATTCCCACCACCTCCACTGGAAGGCTGTTCCAGAAATCCACCACTCCTTCTGTGAAGAGTACTTCCTCACATATCTCCTGAATCTACCCCTCCAGCTTCACACCATGTCCCCCTGTTCTTGAGTACATTTTCTTCTGAAAAATACTTCCCTTCTGTACCTTATTTACCCACATGAGGTATTTAAGGTCTCTATAATATCCCCCCCTTCTTTTCTGAGGTCCTTTATTCTCTCCCCGTACGGCTTTTGATGCAGACACTGCACCCTTTTGGCTGCCCTACTCTGGACTGCCTCCACTCTGTCTATGTCCTTCCAGAGATGTGGCCTCCAGAACTGGACACAGTACTTTAGGTGGGGGTCTTTCCAGTGATCTATACAGAGGCAACACCACCTCCCTTTTTCTGCTGGTGATACCCCTCCCTATGCACCCCCAGTATCCTACTAGCCCTTCTGACTGCCCTGTCACACAGCCTGGTCACCTTTAGGTTATCCAATATGATTACCATGAGGTCTCTTTCCTGCTTTGTAGTAATTAATACCACTTCACCCATTTTGTACTCCACCTCTGGGTTTCTTGTGTCGTTTCTTTTCACTGAAGTTCTTATGTTAAACCACACTGTGTGGTGATGTTGTTAAAAAACTTTGGGGCACCTATTTCTTTTTCTTCTTTGTCTTCTCTTCATCTGTTACCCCCCTTACATTTTTTTAAAAAGTCCGTTGCAACAGCACATGTTTTGTGTGACAGATATTATATTGTGTTATTCTTTCTTCTTTCCTTTCCCTATTCCTTAAAATTGGGAGCTTAACTTCTCATGTGCATGCCCCTTTAAGTTTTATATACAGACTGGCTCTCCCTATATAAAACATGCACATATGGGGTTAATTTCTCTTGCTTTCCTTTCTTTAATGCCCCTTAGTAAAAACAATACATTGCCTACTTAAGAATCCTGGTAGTAAAATAAAAATGAATACTTTATCGGATTAAAACAAAGGGTTTTCGTTTTGTTGGTACCCCCCCCACCCGCCTTCTCCTCTGTACTCTTGTTTTGCCATATTCAGAGGCGCAGCGGGAGAACGAGCCTTTTCAAGGCAATGCTCTTCAGTCCTTTCACCGAGGATGTTTTCGGCTTTTAAGCCGTAGTTTAGCGTTACTGAAATGCTTGTAATTTCAGAGACTCCTTCTCGAGTGTGCACACATTCGCGAAAAGCGCTAGGAGAAGGATCTCTACAGCTGCTTGGTTTCTGCTTAAGCCGGCGGCTTGGATTAACTCCATTCTGATTTGTTTTTTTGTTTGTTTCAACAGGTTAGCTTCTAAGTTAAAAAGTAAGCTTTTGCAGCATATGTTAGGAGTGCAAGCTGCAACATAAATCCTGCTCCTGCACTAAAAAGAGTTTCCTGTTCTACTAAAAGAGTTTCCTAACATAATGTGCCCTGAAACAGAAAAGGGGTTATAGAATAAAGGCCAGACGTTGTGTTGTTGTTTTGTTTTTTGTAATTTCCAAACCTAGGAAAGATATTGCTAGATTCTACAGTATCTACTATGAGATGGAAAATGAATCCTGAGATTAGGAGATATACCTGATTTTGGTTGCAGAAAAAAGTGGAAGCCATTGTTATTTTCTTCTGCCTTGTCTCTATAGAGCCAGCCAGCCCTTCTTCTACATTATTTATAGTCTAGAAATAGGGAGGCAGGGTTAGATTTGCATTAGTGATTCTAAATCTGGTCTTTAAAATGTGGTCTTTAGCCACAGTTTTATTTGATGACACTACCCTTGTAACTTTTGTATTCAGTTTAAAAAGGGGATTTTGAATGTGAAAAGTAAAACAATTGATTATTTACTTGATTTTTATGTTAGCTTCTAGAAAGTGGGTGGAGTTTCTTGGATCACATGATTAGTCTGTATAAAAGGAGTTCCTTTTCATTGTTTAGGTAGAGCTTGAAGGGACTAGTTCTTCACTGTCCCATCTAAAGGATAACACTAGCTGTTTTCTAGTGTATCTCTATTTTGTTTTATTTTGCGTTTTGCCTGTAATTTGATTTCCTCTGTTTTATTTTATCGTGCAGTACACCTTTGTTAGTAAATAAACATTTTTTGTTTTGATTTACATTGGAATCTGGTGTCTTCCTTATAACCACACCATCACACACTGTACAGTGATCACTGGTCCCCAGGTGGCCTCCCACCATGACATCTGCAATACCGTTCCTGTTACTGAGGTCCAGGTCAAGTATTGCCCCATCACGAGTGGGTTCACTGACTAGTTGCCTGAGGAAAATCCCCTGCAAAAGGTCCAGGAAGTCCCTGTTTGTAGGTGAAGCCACATCTGGGATCCTACACCTGGCTGGTTGAAGTCCCCCACCGTCAGCACCTCCCCCTTTTCTGCCATCTTGCCAATAGCTTCCACCAGTACCTTATCTAATTCCTCTCCCTGTGCTGGAGGTCTGTAGATCACTCTAGTGTGAATAGTGGTTCCATTCCCCATGTCCAGCGAGACATACAATATCTCTGCCAGCCCCTGTATTCCCTGTATCCCCATTGCTTTTATGCTTTCCCTTGAATAATGCACCACACAGCCTCCTTTCCTTCCCACCCAATCCTTCCTAAAAAGAGTATAGCATGGTATGTTCATGTCACAGTCCTGATTTTCAGTTCACCATGACTCAGTAATGACCACAATATCCAGGTCAGCCTCTGGCATGATGTCCTCTAGGTCTTATTTCCTTGACTTTTAGGATTTGTGCACATGGCCTTCCAGATTTTGTTTCCCATCTGCTTGTTGACCCCTTTTTTCCTTTTTGCCCTCTCTCCTTCCCTCCTCTCTTTTTAATACTCCTATTCCCTTCCTGCTTTGTCACTACCACCTTGCTTCCTTTATTAATTTGCAACCTGGGGGATTCCTCTCCCCTCGGGTTCTCCTTGCCCTCTACTTCAGCCAATGGGGGGTGCAGTTTCTGCCTCTCTGATTCCTTCTGCCACCCTCCTTGACTAGTTTAAATGTTCACTGAAGTAAAATTTAAACTGTCCACTGAGGACTGCAGTTCTGGTAGGTTGGGGAAGTTTGGGTGATTTTGAAATTTTGCAAGTTCTTTCTTTGTCTCTGTTATTTTGGCTGACATTTCAAAGTGTTTTGCAGTGTCCTTTTTAATGAGTAATTGCAAAAACTTTCTTGAGCACTCTGCTGCCACTTCTTCCCATGCTTCATGATTTTGGAAAGTTCTGAAGCCACTCTAGGGCAACTTGTTAACATGTAGGCCTCTAGGTGCCTGTTTTAGTTCAATGTACTTTTCAAGTGAGATAATGTTGAATGTAATATTAAGCTCTGTGAACTAAAGTCTCTTTATTTTAATGAACAGGGTTTTGAGCTCTCCTATTTCCATTGGTTCTGGCATGGCAATACATGTCAGTTTTGTCATCAGTCTAACCAGTAGTATTGAGAGTTATGAATGTCATGTTGAAGTACAGGATTTATTTCCTGTGGCATGAATATTGTATTTTCTTATCTTCCATAATTTAAGTGTTTATAAGATTCTCCATATCCCCTGGCAATCTTACACCTCCCCTTATGGTATTATTTTCATTATGATTTTCATCATTTTATCTACATGGTCTTGTGTTGTTCATGTGATTTGGGGCTCTATGATCTCTTTTGCCATATGGGGATATTATTAACATACGTTTTGGTTGACTTTACCCACTGGTCTGATCTTCTGCTCCATCTTTTGAGAGTGTCCAGTGAGCAGTTGGAGAGTGCAGTATGCATGCTTTTACCCCTGCTGCTACTGGCATGAAATAGATTGTGGAGGAGCTGAGAGCTCCCATCTTGGGGATGCCTCAGACCTCTACACTGTCAACTCAACCCTGACATTTCTAATTTTGTAAGCTCCAGATTTATATCTGTTATGGTACTGAGAGCCAATAATGTCATACAGCTTCCCTGTGCTCTGTCTGAGATGTGTGTTTTTGGAATGTGAGTTTCCGTGACAGTTTCAAGAATGATAGTAATGCCTTAAAAACAATTTTTCAGCTGCATTGATGTTTCTTCTAGGAAACTTTATTTTGCTTTTTCTACCTTTAAAAATTGTCTTATGTGCATATATAGATGAATTTGCACTGTTATTGTTGAAGAATATGTTAACATGTACATATCACAATTTTTTGTCGCTTTAGTGTTCCTTGGTTCAAATTCCACAAAGTGCCATTTTTTTCTGAATCACTATTTATTTTTTTCTGTAAGGTCTGATCTTTGGTGATTCATTGACTATATTACAGTAGGGTATTTAAGGGATGTTCTTACTTCAGATACCTGCCCCCTGACAAAGCTCCCTCTTAGCAAAGCACTGGGGCACCTGGACTGTGGTTCTTGGTTGAATTCTCATGGAGTTGAACTGGTTACCTTCACATTTGTCTGTAAATAAACAGCATTGAATCAAAGTGCATCAGCACCTGTCATTTGAGCTTTTAAGTTCTTCTCCAACCTGGTTGTGGAGTACTATACTTTCTGGTTGTTTGAGGCACTGCAACATCAGGCCTGCAACAGTACTTAATTTATCTGGGTACCCTGTAGGTGGGACTGAACTGCAGTTGAAGACAGTGATTACTTGGAAAGTTATCTGAAACTGTGAAAATCAATTACTGAGGGTAGTGGGAAGCCCCACAGTACAGCAGGCCTGGTTGCAGTCTTGTGTGTGGGTGTTGGGAGGCCTAGTGCACTAACTCTGTGGAGAGGCCTAAACATTTGATCGTGCATAGCTTGAGGTGACATGCCTGGAATTTAACAGGAACAATTGTGTTGTCTCTGCCCCAAATCATTTTTTGAACTATTTGTTATAACTCTTATTTTCTAAACAGGACCACAGCTGCTGAATAATAAAAGCCCTGAGGTTAGTCTCTAAAATTTGGTGTGTGAGCATGTTATTAGTGATCTACCTTAGATGGTACAAAGGTGTTTGCTATTACAATTGAAGTATGGCTACTGTACTGGTGTGATCCAGGGCGGTATCCGAATGTTGTTGGAGAATGTTGGTTGGTACTGCATGCCAGATGGTAGTATTCTACTGGTCAGCAGGCCTACTATTTCCTTCTCTGTGAAGAAGCACTGCACTATTCCCCTTGTTCCCCATCCAAACTAACCCCCCACCCCATGTGAGGGCTTTAATGAACCTAGCCCACTCAACCTTCTGTAGTTCTCATGCATTTAAGGTAGGGGAAGAAACTGAGAATGTAACACCTATACCATCTGCACAGAAACCCAGTTACATCTTTGGAGGCACTGCTGGGATTTGAACCCAGGATCTCCTGTTTACCAGTTTGACACATCTGGGACCACTAAAAGAGTGTCAACTGCACCATGTTAAATGTGAACAATTTTGGGAAATTTCAGAAATGGCTTTTGCAACAAGATTTGAACTCAAAGAATGGATTTTTGGTCAACAATATCCCACAGGGAGGGGACACCTCTGAAGTGTTGTCTGGGCTGGAACGTGAATTGACTGGCGTAGGTAGGATGAAAATACAGCAAGTGGTACGTGTGCCTGAGAAAAAGATTCTGAGCTTATTTGTGTAAATCAGAAAATAACTTACTCTTGTTGAAGTGCCTGCCTCTTTCACACCTAATGAGGGTGGTGTCTGCCAACTTTAAAGCAAGGGGAGCACTGCAGTTAGGTGGCAGAGAGCACCCACATCAGGGTGTTGGGGGGAGAAAGTAAAGAAACTTCTATAACAAGAAGGTAAACAGGAGCAAGGTTTGAAAGATTTGTTGCATGTGGCTGAGCAGAAAAGTTCTCAAGCAACTGATTTGTTGGATGCTGAAAGAAGATTGATGGATAAGGTATGAGAGCCAGCACTAGAGTAAAAAGAGTATAGGATGCTTTGACAGTTTTCTGGCATGTATCTGACTCCCATTGGGGAAGGTGTCCTTGATACAGGGATTGAGCAAGCTAGCCAGATGGTGCAAGATCTGCAATGTTCTGATGCTGAGAAAAGAGCACGAATTGGAGAGTGTCTCTATGGTCCTGCTTTAAATGCAGTCGCTGCCCTCAAAGCTACCAGAATTATTTAGCCATTCTGGAATGGATGTTTGGCAATGCCAAAAGCCTGGAACACAGGCCACCCCAGTGCGCAGCAGCAGCGCATTGCGCTGCCATGCAGGCGACCTGAGTTCAGACATGAGCTCAGGACACCATGCCAGGGGTCGGGCATGACCTAGCAGCTGCAAATCAGCAATGCACTGTGGTTGGAGAGGGTTAGTGTTGCACACTGGTGCAGCTGTAAGCCCTGTGGTGGGCCTGGGGAGCTTGTTCCATCAGCAGGGATGTTGCTGCATGCATCTGATGCCTGGATATTGGTAAACACCAGGGGGGAAAGGAGGTGGGGAGAAAACCAGCAGGAAAACCCATACCACTGCCCATATGACAGCCTGAGGTTTCCTGGCTCCCCTGGGTCCTAATGCCTGCCTCCACTGAATCCTAGCTCACTTAAAGAACTGCCTTTGGGGAGGACAGCCCCCCCCCATGGGACCCTCACCATGGGGGAAATAGCCATGGGGAGAAGCTAGCTGGCAAGTGGAGACCTGAGGGGAGCTGGTGATTAACAGGCCTGATCAGAGCACTGTACATCCCTGGAACCAGGACAGCTACTTGGCAGATCATGGGCGGGGAGATAAATGTAAATAAAAAAAAAAATGGAAGACTTTTTACAATGTTATCATTGACCAAGCAGCGTGAAAGAGAACAATTGTCTGATTTTCTGATAAGGTTACAGAAAGTTGTGCAGAGAGCTTACAGATAAGGATGCTTGATGCCTGACACTGGCATGAACCATGCCTGTGCTACTCAAGTACTAGATGGAGCAGTGTATTCTGATTAAACTCCGTTCAATATCCAGCTGAGAGATCACATGGACAAGCTGCTACCCTATGATGAGTTTATTGGAAAAGTTTGAGAGCAAGATGAGAGATCATTGCCCGTGATGAGAGCCATGATCCCCAAACATGCAATTGGGACTGCCCAGGGCCCAGTCATGGGGAACTGCCAGAATGTATTGTCAAGCTAACACAACTGGTGATGGAGACCCAAAAACCTGCACAAGTAAATATTGACACTGTAGAGACCCATTCAGCAGGAGTCATGCAGCCAGCTGAAACAAGTTGTTTGAGAGAGTTTTGTCCCAAAGGGTATCCACGGACACCATGGTGGCGAGATAACATCTCCTGTTACAGATGTGGTGAGAAAGGATTTTTGTGGAAAGAGTGTCCCAATCCTCTAGATCTTGGAAGGGTGAATGAAATGCTGATCAAAAGACAACAGGGTCAGGAAAACTCCATAGATGCTGGTAAGGGATCACACTGGAGTCCCAGATGCAAGACATTCCCATGTGAGTACAGCCATACCTCAAACAAGTCAAACCGCAAAGAAAGCAACTGATTGGGAGAAAAATGTTGGACCCTCATTCAAAGTGAAAGTCAAAAGTGAAGGGAAGCCTACCTGAGCACTGCTGGACAGTGGTTTGCAAGTAACAAGTGTGTTCAAAGATCACTATACCAAGTTTTTAAGTCATGTACTATTGGAGCCTCTTGAAGAACAATATGTGTGGGGCCTGAGTGATGAGATATATCTGTATCTAGGAGTTATCAAAATCTGAATCACCTTGCCAGAGAATGTGACTGGGGTCGAAGGACCCACAGAAACCTGCGCTTTGGTGTGCCCCCAAGCCCAACGGTATGATGACATACCAATCATTATTGGTATAAATGCAAATTTGTTTGGACATCTAAAACAGCAACTGTATGTGGTGAGAGAGAGAGAAGCAAAATCCCAGAAGGTGTCAGTTTGAATGGACTGGTCTGCAGAATATATATCAGGCATACAGAGAAACAAAGTAACCAAGATGATGACCCCATTGGGAAGATCATGTGAGACAAAAGGTGGCCCAGAGAACCAATATGTTTTCCATGAATGAGTGGGATGTGGATGTGTGGAAGGAGAACAGCACAAAATCCGTTTGCATGATGAGAGGCCTTTCAGATAAAGATCCAGATATTTAGCACCTGCTGATACTGATGACATCAGAAGACATCTGCAAGATATGTTAGCAGCTGGTATCATCAGACTGTCACACAGCCCATATGCTTCACCCACCATGGTGGTGAGGAACAAGAATGGAACCATGAGAATGTGTGCATGGACTATAGCACTCTGGACAAAAGAACAATCCCTAATCAACGCACAATGCCTAGAATCCAAGATGCTCTGGATTGCTTAAATGGGAGTCAGTGGTTTTCAGTATTGGACCTGAGAAGTGGTTACTACCACATACCTATGGCAAAGTCAGACTGGGATAAAACAGCCTTCATTTGCCCAGTGAGGTTTTTATGAATTCTTGAGGATGCCCCAAGGGATATCAAGTACCCCATCACTTTCCAGAGATTCATGGAGTGAGTTGTGGGTGATATGACTCTACCTGAAAGTCTTGTCTACCTGAATGATGTCATCATCTTTAGAAAAACCCTGGAATAGCATGAGACTCGCGTATTCAAAGTGTTGGAGCAACTCGAGGAGTTTGGACTGAAATTATTCAACTTTTTAGTAGTTAAGTAAAATATGTAGGGCACATCGTTTCTCAAGAAGGAGTTTGAGCTGACCCTGACAAAGTACAAGCATTAACTATCTGGCCAAAATAAGCTCAATTGAAAGAACTGCAAAGAACGATTTTGGGGGTTCTATGGATACTATAGGAGATTCATAAAAGACTATATTATAATTGCTCAACTGTTGAATTTAACAGAATAGTAGCCACCTGCAAATAAAAAATGCAAAGCACCTGGAAGTGAGCATGCCTGCAGGACTAGCTACTGAATCAGTGAACCTTTTGGATCCACATGGGATACCAGCTGTGACAGAGCTTTCGAACACATTATCTAACAATTGACAAGTGCACCTGTGTCAGCATATGCAGAAACAAACACACTGTACATCCTACATATGGATTCAAGCTTTCAAGGACTTAGAGCAGTGTTGTATCAATCATACACAGTGGGCCTGACACCCATGGGCTTTGCAAGTGGAAGTCTTGACACCATCTGATTCCAACTGTCATCGAGGCAAAGGTCAGGAAGCATGGGAAAACCAAGAGTAGTTACAAAGTTTGCAAGAATAATGTTATTATTATCAATAACAGTAAAATAAAACAAGCATTTGTCAATGCCTAATGTTTGCTTGCTGGCATTGGCATTGGTAGTGTAGGAGTTAGAGAGCTGCATAATAGGAATGGCAGTAAAGTATTGAACTGAAGCCAACCCCACCACCACCCTGCAGAGACTGACAGGCATTGGGGTGTGCCTTTGGGTCATCAGGCATAACGGCCATGACATTTCACCACACCCTACCCTGCAGACACCGACAAGTGTCACAGTGTACCTTGGGGTCTTTGGCCCTTATGCTCACCCCATTTCATCAGGAAATGTGGTGAGATGGGTGCTGTATAGGAGAATGGGGTGAACTTTGGGGCCGAAGAGTCCAAGGCACACCTCGATGCCTCTCACTGGCTGCAGGGTGTGGAATGGTATGAGCATTACAGGCGAGAATCCCAAGTCACACCCCTGATGCCTGTCAGTCTCTACAGGGTGGGGCGTTATGGTCGGAAACCCTAACATCTCAGGCGTTCGTTGGCATTTTCACTCCAAATTTTCAACATGGGTGTTTTGTGACCCCCACCTTATGAACAGTGGCAATATCAGTTTGTTAGCTGAAAGCTGATTTTGCACAGCTACTACGCCATTTGCACCACAGGTGTGAAAACACATTTTGAGCAGGATGTGAAAAATGACAGCTGTACTGTTCATGGGGAGGTGGAAAAAATGGAAAATCTTGAAAATCTGCAGTAAAACTATTTAAAAAACTGGTGAAGTCATGAGCGTGTGTAGAAACTGGGCAATGCACACCCATAATGCAATTAGTTTGGGGATGTTTTACAGCAGATTGTCAACACAAGCATTTTGGAACCTCCGCTCATGAACAGTGTCACTGTGATTTTCTTAATCTGTCCCAAACAGTGATTTCCCACAGCGACCACGCATTTCTGTGCTGGAAGTGCGAAAACACATTTCAGCCATAGTGTGAAAAATGACAGCTGTACTGTTCATAAGGAAGTGGGGAAAAATGCCAATGGTGAAAATCTGAACTGAAAATATTAGAAATCCATGAACTTACGAGGGTGCGTGGAAACTGCTCAATGGTCGCTTGTAACAGTCATTTTATGGACTTTTTTCACCAAATTTTTAACATAGCCATTGTAACACCTCTGCTCATGAACAGTGTCACTGTGATTTTCTTAATCTGTCCCGAACATTGATTTCACACACTGACTGCGCCATTGTGCACTACATGCCCGGAAACACATTTTGGGTGAGATGTGAAAAATGACAGCAGTACTGCTCATAAGGAGGTGTGGTAAAATGGCAATGTTGAAAATCTGGAGTGAAAATGGTGAAAATTCATGAACATACGAGCTTGCGTAGGAACAGCGCAACGCATGCTCATAACACAGTCATTTTATGTAGTATCATCACCAAATTTTCAACATAGGCATTTTAGGACCTCTGCTCATGAACAGTGCCACTGTCAGTTTCTGAATCTGTGTGGAACACTGATTTCCCACACCAACCGCGCTATTCTGTGCTGCAAGTGCGAAAGCACATTTTGTCCAGGGTGTGAAAAATGACAGTTGTACTGTTCACAAAGAGGTCTGAAAAAATGCCAATGTTGGAAATCTGGGGTGAAAATATTGCAAATTCGCAAAGTTACGAGCGTGCGTAGCAACAGCACAACGCACACTCGTAAAACAGTCATTTTTTGGATTTTTCCCACCAAATTTGCAACATAGGCTTTTTGAGAACCCACCTCATGAACACTGGCACTGTCATTTTGTTAATCAGTCCTGAAAGGTGATTCCACGCAGTGATCGCAAAATCACCTTCCGGAGCCGATTAACGCCATGACACTGACAGAATTCATGAGGAGGGGTCCCAAAAACCCCATGTTGAAAATTTGCTGGCAAAATTCCAAAAAATGCCTGAGATATGCAGCAAAGTTGAAAAAACCCTATTTATTCCATTATACAGCTTACCGGCATTTCCTCAGTTCGCGGTCAGCTTTAAAGAGTGCAGATGTGTTCTGGTCCACCAAGACCGTGCGCTGGACTCCAGAGGTAAGTATGGGATGAGGGAGTTGTGGGAGGCAGGGTGCGCAGTGGGTGAGTGCGGGTTGGGGGCCAGGAGACGGCGAGGACCGTTTCCTTCAATACAGGTAAAAAAAAAAAAGAAGACATTGCAGGACAGTTTTTATTTACAGGGCAATGTGGCACGCTGGGGTGGGTTCCCAGCATGCCAACTGAGTCTTTTTGGGGCCGCTGCAGCCAATGGGGATTGGGCACCTACGGGCACACAACAACGGGAAGGATTATGCCGACGGGACTGGGCACCCCATCGGCAGACAAGAAAAGTGGGGGGGCCATTGCATACTGCTGATGGGGAGTGGACTCCCCTGTCGGCAACATACATCTGGGGCACTGCAGCTGACGGAGATTGGAGCCCCCGTCGGCAAACAAATGTGTTGGGGGGGCACCTGCTGCCAGGGGGATTGGGCACCCCCTCGGCAGGGGAGAGGGTTAATATTGTTTGTGTTCACAAACAATATCAGGGCTGCAAGGTCCCGCCCTGCAATGACGGGTCGCTCCCTCATTGCAGTGAATGGCTGATGCTGCAATGATGAGGCAGCCCCTGATTGCAGTGGCTATTTTTTCACAAGTTGGTGGCAAGGTTCCAAACTAGTGTCACCGGCTGTATCCCCCATTATTGGTGGACATCACACATGCCCCAAAATGCTGTGCTGGTATTGGCTTCAACAGTGCCGCACCTCCAGAACCTGCTTCAGCACCAAGCTGCCGCAATATGTTTCTTGCGCTGCTCGTAAGCAAACATAAAAATTGTACAGGATAGCTTTTCTGGAAGGCAGTTCAAACTAAAGAAAAATCAAAGTCCTTCATCTGACAGTCTTCATTTAAAATCTCAGTCTCTCTCTCCCCCAAAAAATATTGCTGCTCTTTTTATAAGAGTTCGGTGCCTGGCAATTAACTTCTGCATCCTGAGCCTGTTAAAGTATCTCCTGTTTCTCACAAAATATATCAGAACTTTGTCAGTTTCTTTCCTTGCAGGTGCAACAAAATAGAACATTGTGTCCCAGAACTAATGTCCAGTTGCCAACTCTGCAAAGGAGTTTGAGGAGGTCAAACTGCATCTCAGTGTTAACCCCCTGAGTTCCAAAAAGCTTTTTGCAATCATATCAACAATATTACTACAGTATATATATTTTTTCAAAACAAGGGATCCCAGTTTCACACAAAGATTCACACATATTTTGGCCCAGTGGTGCTGAGGGTTGAGGTGCTGGATACCACAACTCATGTCATGCTGGAGACCCATGTTCGGGAATGAGCACAGGTCACCAGGGGTTGGCAGGGTTGGAGAAGTATCGAGTGTCCAGAGGACTGCTGTCCTTCTCCAGGGAGGGCGGACATCAGCAGTCAGTGCATGGCTGCTCCCTGGTGGAAGTTGGGGGGCAACATCACTGACACTGCAGAAACAAGGGGCTGGAAGAGGCAGACATCAGGAGGAGTGCATACGGAAGCGTGTGCGCTGCATCCCTTGGCATTATTGCATGTCTCCTCCAGCAGGGGAACTACTCTACAGAAAAATCCCTGGCAGCATGAGGGCTGCCTACTGGTGCTGCCGTGGTCCTGTGCCAGGCAGCTCCCTCCTGGGTCCACCCTCCTGGTCTCCGTGGTGGTCGGAGAGACCAAGAGGGGCAATGGCGGGGAGGTCAAGAGCTCTGCCCAGGACCTGGGTGGTGGCAATCTAGCTGGCTAGATGTGGGCGGAGGAACCAAAGGTACAACCTCCCCCCCAGCAGTGGAATGAAAATAAATAATCCAAAAAAAAAAAGATTCACATATATTTGTAAAACCACAGATAAGCAAGGGGAAAGAAAATATAGAAATAGCAAGTCAAGGCAGGGAGATATCGGGAAGGGGGAATTGCAAGACTTTCAGAGTGATCTGCTCCTAGGTCTCCCAAGAAAATTTGATTGCACAATCAGACAGACAAGAGACACAAGAGACAGAAAAGGAGCAGATTGAACAGAAACTTGCTTTTAACTCTTTCTGCATAACAAAAGGGACAGGGTCTTATTCAACCCTATCACAGTAACTATCCAGTTTACAAAGTTAGAATGTTTGATGTTGAAATGGATAATTGTGGACCAGTTTCATGAGTATTTGCATGGTACCCACATCACAGTAAGAACTGATAATAATCCTTTCATGTATGTCAAAACAACTGCCAAGCTTCACACAGCTGGTCACCACTGGTTTTCTGCATTTTACACATATCATTACTGGGTAGAGTATTTCCCTGGAATGAAACACATTGATGCAGATGCTCTATTAAGACGCCCACATGGTGACACCTAAATTGAGGACTGGGTCAGAATTCCTGAAGTAACTTTTTATTTTAACAACTGTGCAAGCCCTGTGAAAAAATATGATACTGATGAGCAACTGTATCCTGCCAATCTAAATCACTTTGTCAACAGTTTGGGCACCACTGTTATATGTCATCCTGCCACCTATTGTAGTTGCATAGCTCTTGACAAATCTTCATTGCCATACTTAAACCAAAAAGATAAGATCTACAGAGAGAACAGTGTTGAGATATTTGCTTTAAAAACATTATACCTGTGTTCAAGAGAGGGGAACTGGCTGAACCATAATACACAGAAATACTCCCTCATTGTGCAGATATTGGCAAAAGTTGGAAATATGTGATAGACTGATATACAAAGAGTTTCAAAGGACTGATGGGCACAAGAGAAGTCAATTGTTGCCAGATAAATTCTGTAAACATGTACTGAGAGCTTTGCCTGATGAAATGGGACACTTGGGTCTAGACTGCACACTAGGTCTGATTAAACACAGATTCTACTTGCTCAGAATGGGAGTAGAAGTTGAAAATTACTGTCAACAATGTATCCATTTTAGTCAGAGGAAGACATTGCCATAGCGGACAGTGCCTCTTATCAGAATCACAACCAGTGCTCCAATGGAACTTGCTTGTATTTATTTCCTTAGTCTTAAACCTGACAGTACAAAATGTAGCCAATGTGTTAGTTGTGACTGATTATTTCTCATGATATGCACTGGCCTTTCTGACTAAAGATAAAAAAGCATCAGTAGTAGGTAAAGTCCAGATAGAGTTCATTGTTCACTATGGTGTACCAGAAAGAATCCATTTTGATCAAGGCAGGGACTTTGCAAGTAAGCTGGTGAAAGAACTCTTGTTCATGTGGGGAATTCACAAATCCAGAACAGCTCCATATCACCCACAAGGTGACTCTCAACCAGAATGGTTTAATAGGACTTTGTTAAATGTGCTGGTACCCTAGATCCTGATCCAAAGTCAGAGTGGAGCCAACAAGTAAGTACCCTCATTCATGCCTATAGTTGTATAAAAAGTGATGCAAATGGCTATTCACCCTACAATCTCATATTGGGAAAGGAAGCTAGATTGCCTGTGGGCATTTTGTTTTGGAGTTTCTGCTGATGGAGCATACCATGAAACATATCTACAGCATGTGCAAAGACTCAAAGATAAGTTAGACTGTGCATACAAACTTGCCTAAGAAACCTCTGGTAAGAGGAACCTAGCCAGCAATGCAAGATATGATAAGAAAGTGAAAGCCCAAGGACTGTTGCCAGGAGACAGGGTCTTGGTGAGGAATGTTGGTTTGCCCGGAAAACACATGATTACTGATCACAGGGGAGATGTCCCTTATGTAGTTGGAGAGCAATTGAATGACATGCCAGTGTATAAAGTACAGCCTGAAGGAGAGTCAAGAGGATCAAGGAAGTTCCATAGAAATCATCTGTTGCCAGTTGGACAGACTGAGACAAATTCAAATCAGGAGGTGCCGGAGCCACTCCCAAAACATCAAACCAGATCTGTAACCCACAGAAAACTTAACATACCTCATCCTAGTGATGATGATAAGCCACAAAAATCCACAAGTATACAGCAACCTGTAGTCTCACCAGTAGTGTCTGAAGATTTGCCTAATGATGAAATAAAACCTGTACAGTACTATGACATAAAGGACATTCCTGGCCTTCAGAGGGAGGTTGCTGCTATGTTGAAACCCATTAAAAAAGCAACACTCCTGTGAACTCTGAGGCTGAAGTAGTTGTGCCTGACATTGTAAGAACCGAGACTGAAGAGGATGTTCAGCCTGCAGTAGTGGAGGAGTCCATGGAAGAGTCTGTGGAGGTGCTCAATCCACCTGAGGAGGTAGTACAAGCAATCCCAACTGAGGACCCTGTCTTGTTGGACAAGGAGTAAGGGAACACAGGAACACATGCCCGAGTGGTGAAGAAGGAAAGACTGTGCAACTGATATGCTCAGGAAGGCCAGTGAAGCCAATTTTAAAACTTTCCTATGATGCTCCTGGTGCCTCCAATGATTTGGCCAAGCATGTAGTGCATAAAGGTATATACATACCTAGTCTCTCTCAATATCTGCAGCCTTCTCCCGAAGCTTGATGCCCTGCAAATCTTCTCATGCCAGTACAAGCCAGACGTCATTGCTATAGTTGAAAGCTGGCTATCGCCGAAAGTCCCTGACTTTGCAATCGCCCCACCTGGCTACAATGTTTTTCGACTAGATCGAAAGGCAAAAAGAGGAGGGGGATGCGCCATCTACCTCAGAGAGATGCTCACGGGTTATCCCCTAAACACCCCTCTCTCAGACACATCTGCTCAGATACTTCCCATTCGTATCATCTTAGGAGCCCATGGAAAAGCCCTCACAGTTGCTGTAGTGTACATCCCACCAAAAGAACAAGTAAAAGGCCTCAATGCCACCCTGGACTTCGCACGTATGCAACCCCCGGGTTCTGATCTAATCATACTTGGTGACTTCAACATTAAATGGCTCACCCCTGATACTGGGAGCTACATGGATGCCCACACCTCTGTAAACCTCACACAACTGGTCACCACCCCAACCCGTCACAACTACAAAACAGGAACCGGCTCCCTCCTGGACTGGGTCCTCATCAGCCACACCACCCAGATCTCCAATATCTCCATCCTCCCTGATTCTCTTAGTGACCACTCCCCTGTCATCTGTGAATGGTCTAATAAATTCTGCAAACCACCATCAGTCACCACCAGCAGAATCCTTCCCCAAGGAAAACTGAAACTACTCAAATCTTTCCTCAGGCAACAAGACTGGTCTCCTATTTACAATGCATTTAATGTGAACTCAGCCCTGGATTTCTTCATCTCCACCTTCAATGCAGCCTGTGACTCATAAGCCCCCTTAAAAAAGCATAAAGTTAAAGCCCTCTTCAATCTGTGGCTCACTGCCGACCTAATCACACAACTAAAAGTAAAGGACCGCCTCTGGCTCCTGGCTCAGGAGTCTGGCATGAAAACTAACATTCAGAACTACAAACATGCCCGTAATGCCTGTACATAATCAATCCGCCTTCACAAAAGCACCTACTACAAAGAAGCGCTCACCAACACATGAGGAAATGGGAAAGCATTCTGGAATAATATTAAAGAAGTAGCTGGAAAACAACCAAAAACCTCCCCAACTATGTTACTCATAAATGGGACTATTACCCTCAACCCTGCCACTATTGCCAATACGTTCAACACGGCCTTTCATGGACCTCAGTAATGTTCTCCCCCCCTGACTTCTTCGATGAAGATTACTCCCCCACTCAGCCTATTACCACTACACCCACCCCTACTCACCCTCCCTTCTACTTCAAAGCTGTCAAAATGCATGAAGCTCGGAAATACATTGCAAATGCAATCACTAAAACAAGACATAGTGGGGATACTCTTGACCTAAAGCTGCTGTCCCTCACTCTTGATGAAGTGATTAGCCCTCTTACCAAGATCTTCAACCTCTCCCTCAGCCTCAGCCAGTTCCCAGAAAATTGGAAATCTGCCACCGTTACTCCGGCCCATAAATCAGGTGATCAGACCAATTCTGGAAACTACCGACCAAGCTCCATACTACCGCTACTATCCAAGGCCATCGAACGCATAGTTGCTGACCAGTTCACTGATTACCTGGACAAACACAACATCCCATGCTCACAATAACATGGCTTCAGGAAAGGACACAGCACTACAACACCCCTCTTAGAATTCTCCGGAGCCATCCTCAGCTCTCTGGATAATGGGCACCCAGCCGGGTCGGTCTTTATAGACCTAACTAAGGCCTTTGATAGCATTCACCACCATCTACTTTTGGAAAAACTCACAAACGCAGGGCTCTCCCCTGACTCCTTAGCCTGGTTTAAAAGTTACCTGGAGAACAGATTACAAAGAGTGAACATTGCAGGTGTCCTCTCTGAAGCATGACCTGTCCACTCTGGAGTCCCCAAGGGATCCTTTCTGGGGCCCCTTATTTTTAGTCTAATTCTAAATACCCTCCCCCAATCATGCCCGGAACATCTCATCCTCTATGCTAATGATGCCGTTATCCATACCACCCATAAGGACCCACTATCCCTGCAAAACAAACTCCAGCTCAGGTTCACCTCCATAGAGAACTGGTTCAGCAAACACAGACTCATCCTTAACTATAAAAAAAAACAAATCTATGCTCTTCTGTAACTCGCACAACAAGAGCAGGCAACATTTACTAACCATTACAAACCGCCATGGAGTGGCCATTGAAGAGGTACACTCGTTTAAATATCTGGGGATCACTCTGGACAATAACCTGGCCTATGGAGCCCACATTGACAATGCAGCTAAGGAGGCTGACTTGAGACTTGGCCTTCTCTACAGACATAGGGCGCACCTTTCCCATGAAGCACCAAGGGTCGCTGTCCAAAGCTCTGTAGTCTCCGTTATCGATTATGGCCTCATAATATATGGCTCTGCCACCTCAACAGCCCTCAGCCACATCTCATCTGCCCTAAACAAAGCCCATCGTCTTTTAACTGGTGCCCACCGCCTTACCCATACCTGCGACCTCTACACCCAAACTGGCTGGCTGCAACTATCAAACTGTCTAAAATACCAAACCTGCATCATGGCAAAGAGGACAACCTTAGGACTGGCTTCCCCTGGTGTCCAAGTCCTCCTCAGTCCAAATAGAAATCCCCGCCATACCAGAGGATCTGATTATCAACTCCTGCTGACCCCTCACTGCAGAACATCAATGGGTCAACGCTCGTTTGCCTACAGATCACCAAGCTGGTTAAATAATCTCAAGAGTGAATTCTCCTCCATTCCCAAGCTTGGTCCTTTCAAATCTAAGCTCTGCCTCTTGCTCTCTGCCTACAGTATCTGCAACTGCGCATCTTGCCAGCAACCCTAGCATCACTCTCAATGCTGCCTCAACACCCAAGCTAGTGCTTTACTATCCTTACCCTTGACTTTCTCCTCCCCATGTCCCATTCACCACCCCACCATCCCTCTAACCCATCTCCTGCACTTCTCCCTGTTCTGCGACAATGCCCCTGGCAGCTCATATCCCTCCTCTTGTCCTACCTTTGTCTTGCAATGTTGCTGCAAACCCTCATTTGCCCTTGACCAATGTTACCAATATTGTTTGCATCTTCCTCTGGGAATTGTTTGTAACTTACTTTATCCTGTTTATACTGCCTTTAATTCCTGTATGTTGCTGTATAATCTTGCATTGCCTAGTTTTGTTGTACTGTTTTCAAACTGACGTGGAACCTTTGTAAAAGAGCCTTGGCTCAAAGGTACTAGTAATCCTATACATAAATAAATAAATAAATAAATACATCACCCCAGATCTTTGCCACGAATCAAGTTCAGTAAACCTAGTATGTGACATGGTATATGAAAATGTGGACATCTGAATTATGCTGGATAGCATGCATGTGTTTAAGTAGACTGCGATACTGAAAAGTGAATTGTTTGGATTGTTTGGTTTTAAAGAGGGAATCTCAAAGGGGACCAGTTGTATATATGTTAGGAATCAGGTGTCTAGATAAAATGTATATATGGGTATATACCTACTTTTGGACTTTGCTGATCACCAGCTTAACTCTGGATTGACAAAAATGTAATTCTGTTCATTCTAATTTTTGAGGTAGGGGAACAGAACAGTTATTTCAATAGTTGTCTAAAATGTGCACCTATTCCTGTGATTTCCAGTCTCTAGTGGATAAAGTTCCATTTGACCCTATTAAATACTTTTTCTAGATCTAATGATAGCACTGCATCTGATACAGTACTGTTATGCATAACAGGCCCTTTGCACTATGGTTACATGAGAATTACATGCCATGTAGTATGGGTGCCAAGGCGTTTAAGTGGGCTGCATGGGGCTGCAGGTGGTATGCCACATTCACAACCACCTTCCTTACCATGCACACAGCACTGGTGCAAAACTGCATGGGGGCCCATGGTGCCTGGTGAAAGGGGTGTGGCCACATATGCAGGACTGTAACTTGTATGCACATTGGTGCATAAGGCTGTAGTCAGGTGCATAGCATGATGCGGGACACACCAAGCACTGTGTGGCCTGAAGGGCAGCCATAAAGTCAGGTATACACATCTCTTCTCCCAAGAATGACAAAACACAGAGCAGGTGCATTTAAATGTGTGTTAGACAGGCATAGACAGTAAATCAGGAAAAAGCGTAACAGACCAAAACAAATGGAAAAGGTCCATGCATAAAGTCCAGCATAGGCTGTGGTGTCCCATACCCCACACCACCCCTGCCTCTGGCAATGGTGGGACGGGTCTGCCCACAGGGGCCAGATATGGATGCTGATGTCCCTGACACACCTGCTACTCCTCCACAGCGGCACTGTAGACTGCTCACCCACAGGTGTCTTCTTAGGCTCAGGGTTAATGTTGATCTTCTCTTGTCCCTCCCAGAGGAATCACAAGTCTGAAAGTGGTCCAGGTGTGTTCTGCAAGAGGAAAGAAGGAAAGAATGAGCTACATGAAGCCCACAGCATAATCTGCTATACTCTCATGCATGACCCTGCCACAAGCACAGGGCATTACTCACCATTTCCAGCTCCACGATGTACCAGGGCTCCCTATACTCATTAATGTAGTATGAGTCTATGTGCTCTGATCCATCTGGCAGCCACATGCCCCTCACCAGAGCAGCAATCCTTTTGGTCAGTGACATGACCAGTGGATGGTCTCTAAGCCAAAGGGGTCTTTCTGTCAGTTGCCCTTGAAATTTTTGAAGTGACAAATAGGACAGGCATCAGTGACACACAGAGGACACCACACCACCACAGCATGCGACAGATCTGACAGTGGTAGCATCCATACCTACTTTCCCTAGACAGGTATGCAACAGTCTACACGCTGCCATCCTCACCCTCATAGTGGCAGGGGCCATCACATCCCAAGGCACAGGGGAGCTGCTGCAGAGCCATATTTCTAGTTTCAGTCGGTAACATGCACTGATGGCTACAGAGAGCAGTGCGCACTTGGCGGCCATAGGGTGATGCCCCACGCAGACCACTGCTACCTGTGGAATGGGATACACACACTGTGCTGGGGGACATCGTAAAAGGGTGACCCTCCACAGCCATGGACATTAAAAATCTGCCCCTTGCTACTGATGCACACCCTGCTGTGGGGTGTGAATGCTGCCATGGAGGAAGAGGACTGTGTGGTTCCCAGGGCATGCATGTTTGGGACCCATGTATCACTTGGGAACCAGCACAATACCCATTGCCTGTAATGATTCAGGTGGGACCATAGCACTATTGTTGAGCTGTGTGACCTGATCAGGGATGCTATGCCCCCCTCCACCCACAGGTCCAAGGCCATGCCTGTGGAGAGGAAGATGATGTGTGCACTGGCATACTTTAACAGAGGGTCCTTCCAGTGGGTGGCAGGCAACATAACAGGGGTGCACCAGTTGTCCTATGCTGTACATTAGGTGACATGACTGTAGTGCTGCTTACACATTTGGGGGAGTACTGTACATCCACTTCCCCATGAACTGGCTGGCATATGGACAGTGACATAGGGCTTCTATGAACGGTATGGGTTCTCAAAGGTTTGGGGCACCATAAACTGCACACATGTTTTGATTCTTGCACCCATGTCAATGAGGAGGACTACAGGAAGAGAAAAGTATTCCACACCATGAATATACAGGTGGTTGTGGATGTGAAGAGCATTGTCATGAATGTCAGTACCAAGTACCCTGGCTCAGTGCATGATGCTTTCATCTTCCAGCAGTCACAGCTGAAGACAGTAATGGCCATCGATGGTGGAAGGTCAGGGTGGCTGCTAAGTACATATCGCATGGGCCATGTGGACATGAGACATGCCTTACTATATACCTCACTGTAGTGACATGCGTCTTTCGTATATCCCTTACAGAGGTGACAGCGGGTAACCCCTAGGCCTTACCTGATTACACCATTCCTGGCCCCTGTGGGGAGGAACAGCAGAGGTACAATGATGCCCATAGGAGGGCACAGAATGTGGTGGAGCATACCTTCTTGAAGCTGACAATGTGGTTCCGATGCCTGGACAAGATGGGTAGCACAATGCTGCTTGCACCGGGGAGGGTGTGCCGCATCTTCATCATGTGCTGCATGTTGCACAATATTGCCATGAGGAAAGGACTGCCATTACCTGAGTGCTTACCTGTGGATGAGGACCCCCAGGGCCAGGGGGAGGGAAGCCAGGAGCCTGATGTGGGCATGCAGTCAGGGCATCATTGGGCAGGAGGGAGACTCACCATGTGCTAGTCCAAAGGGTGTTCTTGACTGACCTGTGTGAAGGGAAGGGAAGGGTACCATAGTGCATGCCTAGAATCCATGGTGTACAGTGATGAGTGGCACTGCTGATTGCCATATGTGTGGTATACCCATGTGTGTTTTTGCAAGGGGGAGACTCTGATGGGTATGGTGGCCCTGTGACTGGGTGGAGAACCATGTGTTATGGGTCTTTGTAGCTGCCTTGCCACCCCCAAATGGGCATTGGCCATGCCAAACAGCCCATGTTGAGCCAGCCCTGTTCATTGTGAGCAGTGGGGGACACAGGGATGTGGGCCCCTGTGGGAGGTTCAGGAACATCCCCCAGTGTATCAGGGGGCTGTGGCAATGAGGGAATGTGGCTGGAATGGGGTGGTGGTAGTGGGGCAGGCTGTGAAAGGGAAGGTCTGCCAACCCTACCCACCTCTGTTGCGAGGTGCTCTAGCACACTCTCGAGCTGGTTGCCAACCCTCCTAAACTTCATGCAGAACCCCTACACCTCCACTGTCAAGGCAAAGAACCAGACATTGTTTTCCCTGCTGGCCTGTAGCCTGTCCTGCTCCAGCCGCTGCACCTTGGGGAAGTACTGGCTGAGTAGGCATGCTGTGGCGCTGCCTCTCCTGTACAATCTTGTCCTGCCTGAGGGACAATCATCACCACTGCCCTGGCCATGATCACTGTTTACCTGATACAGTGCCAGCATTGCTATACATCCCCAGTGATGGGTATTGCCCATCCAGGTGGGATAGCTGGAGATGGTGGAGTCAGTGTATGTGTGGTTCTGGGTGTCTGTGGGGCATGCCCCTGCCCATCCATGTCTGTGCCCTTCAACTGGCATGGCCTGGTGTGTGGAGCTGATGCCCATCCTCCACCCTCATTGGCTGTGGGGCCAGGTTGTCCCTGATTGCTGCTGCACAGGTCAAGTGTACTATGGCCAGGTTTACCTGTCCCCACCCTCTCCTCTGTTCAGCCACATGGCCCCATTGCTGGGACCCGGTGCCCCTCCTCATTATGGTGGCCTGTTGCTGCCCTACTGTCCAGCCACTGCACATTTCTACATCTGTCTTTGTCTATCTCCACACTGCCACTATTCCCCATGGCTGCATAATAGGTATGCACTCCAGCTCATGGGTGTCCAGTTATGGTGTGGGCAGGGGGCATTCCCAGCTCAACATGGCCCACACATCCTTTGCTGTACAATGCAGTGTGTGCAGTTATATGGTCATTGTACACCCCACTGGCCAGCTCCCACACCTTTGTGCATACCATGGTGGGCTATGCATTTTCAGGCCGTGCAGTTGCAGGCCAGCTTTAAGTGGCTCACCCACATGTAATGGACATATTAGTGCATAGTGCCCAATATTACTTCTTCTGATGCTGTCCCCTTGTTTTATTTCCTGAATAAAGCCATTTTGATCTATAGATATTAAAATATGAATAATGTGTTCAATCTTGTCGCTAGTATTTTAGTAAAAAATTAGATATAAGTTTAATAGAGTTATCGATCGATAACAGGCATTTAGAAAATGCACACCAAATCCGAGCATTCTGATTGGCTAAAACAGTAACATCAGCAGGCAGATATTTTTCAGTAGAGCCCACTGATAAACAAGTGCCAATTTGGGGTGCCCCATTACTTTCCATATCCTAGGGCACCTCGAATTTTCAAGCTCGCCAGACACTATTTTTTTCTGTCTCACTTAGCGAGACTGGCCTCAGCAGAGACACTGTAAAATTATAAAAAGCACCCTAGTACACATGAACAGCAAATGAACATTACAGCTTTTGAAATCTGCAGAGAATAAAGAAATATTTTGTTTTTGTTCATTATAAAGTAATCGGCAACATAGTTTCAGCCGTTTCTTTCAAGGTCGTTGCCTTGCGCTACTTCCGTTTTTCTCTCACTTCTATGCCTGGCTGCACACAAAACAAGGAACAAATATTCCAGTTTCATTTTTTTTTAATAAAAAAAAAAAACGGTACCTCTTCTCTCTCCCTGCATTGTAATGTCCTTACTGCGCCGTCCACATTGCACAAAAGCACAGGGGGGGGGACATGGACCGATTGCAGAAGAAAATGGATTACACCCTGTACATCTTTGTGTGTTGGGGGGGGCGGACAGAGGTCAGTCAACTTTTAATTTTTCAAATCAAACAAGTGTATCAAAGGATTTGTGCCTGTGTGTCTCTGTTCATGAGGATGACAGTAACCATAACAGCCATCTCCAGTCCTAAGTAAGGAGGCTCCTCTAGCACAAAAATCCCTATCTCACAAAAAAAAAAAACACTGATCATTGTAATACAGGTGGAGGAAGTATTTTATTATAAAACTTATTTTAAACTAAGTTTTTGTTACATTTTTTTTAAACTATTTTTTGTTTTACTGAGTGAACATTAATAAAATATCAATATTGGACTACATAAGAGTTGATCCTTGTTTGCTTCATCATGCGGTATATATTCCATACGGATAGTCAGACTTTTTTAAACTACTTTTTTTTTTCTGTGGTGTCGGGCCTTATTATGCCCCTGGGCGGTCCAGTATTTCTCAATACCGCCCACCCTGTCGGGTATTATTGCTAGTATAACTTTGGGTCCTTTTTCGATTTTGCAAACAGCAGTATTTTTGCATCATAGAATGGAGGAGGAAGATTATAATTTACTAGAAAGAAATTGAATAAATCTGTTATGAAAGAAATAAGTTCAAGGTTGAACTTTAAAGAAATCTAGTGGGAATGCCATCCGGCTCAGGAACCTTTTCATTTGGCAGACTGCACCACTGCATAATCTTCTCCCATGCAAATAAGAGCACACAATGATTCAACCAGATGGGGGCAGAGTTCTGGAAATTGTATAGTTTCAAGGAATTGCAGTATTGCCTTAGGTATATGGTTCTGTTCTGATGTATTTATATAGTAGGTTGCAAAAAATTGTAAAGATATTGGCTCCTATGCAAGAAGGGGTGGATGGTACATGCCACAGGCATGTACCCTACCCACGGAGCTTCGCACCTGCAGACAGGTGTGCACCTGGTGGCATTCAAGACTGCCGGCCACCTGTCCACGGCCCTGACTCTGGCATGCAGGTTAGTGTGGGGCAGATGAGGGCAGGGTTGCAGTCCTGAGCAGGTGGCCAATCAAATGCCCTGCCCGGGACCCAGAGTGGATCCCCCGAGCATTACAGTACAGGACTGGGATTGTGCATTGCACACATGCACTCATGGAATGTGCAGGTGGCTGCCGTCGGTGATAGAGGCCCCCCTGACACCTGCCCCAGAAGCATCCCCCACCATCAGGAGCAAAGCTGTCCCCCCCAACATGGCAGAGCACACTCCCCTGTCCCCCAATGCCTGTCCCTGTCCCTGAACACAGTGTTGTCTTCTCCCTAGCATTGCAGCCCCCCCGACACACAGAGGGGCACCAGCCCTGAGACTGTGGTACCCTCATCCACACACATCCATGCCCCCCCCCGCAGTACCGACCACACTTCCCACAACCCTGGCAGGAGGTGCTGCGGCCATGGGACAGCCAGCTGCACTAACCACTGACCACCCCTCTGCCGCCTGCACCAGGGATGGGGCATACATATGCTGGGGGGGGTCTCCATGAGTAGGGACAGTGGGGGCTCCATGTGTTGGGGGGAAGGTGATCATGACTGAATTTGCCATGCAGAGACCCTGTGGGTGCACGGACATGGCCAGTAAGCCGCCATGGCAAGGTCTCCTGGCATATCCAACTCACCCCTATGCCCCCTGCATGTTGCACTGCATGCCTTTGAGACTGCATGTAGTGCTGGCACACCCCCTGCCCACGCCCGGTGCATTGCAGTCTGCACAGCCAGGGGATCAGGTGCATAAGGGCTGCGCACCCCATTTGGTGCATCCCATGTGGGGGCCAAAATGGGTTCAGAGTGGCTATGCGCCGCGGATCTCAGACTTGTAGCCACTCCACACATTTCTGCATAGGCCGTAACATGTTTATTACCAAAGGGTGGTTGTGTGTGATTATCAATGGGTCATTAATAGCTGCAATGAGGCTGCTGTGCAAGCATCCCTTCTGGTCTATCAGCAAGCATTGGTATTTTGCCCTAACATTTAAAATGCTTCACTCTGCTTTTAGTTTTATGATCTGATTACATTCATCATTCTTTTTCATAAGCATTTTATAAATATCAAGTGAAGATGAGTGCAAATGTAGTTGTTCTTGCTATAATGTTCATGTTTTTACCCGCTAATTTTGTTTTTTTAAAAGATATGTGTGAGATATTTAACCTCTGATTATGGTTTTGATGTGTCCCACACTCTTTTCAGAGTGATATGTTTTCTTTGTAATATATGTTATTACCATGTCTCTCCTGGCTAAAGCTTATCATAGAGTGGGTAGGTTCGCCCTGGGGGTCAATGCCCATCACCACCATTGTGACATCCTTTCTTCCTTGGGGTGGCTACCATATGAATCAAAACTGAGGTCTATCATCCTGAGCCTCCTGTATAAGTTGGTCTATAAATTTACCCCACCCTGTCTCAGTGAGATTGTCCACCACAGACAAGCCCCTCGTGCTCTCAGATCCACCTCCTTCCCCCTTCTCCAGCGGCCTAACTTGCAACTAGTTAAAGCTGGTAAGTCCTTTGCTTTTGCAGCAGTGTCTGATTGGAACTCCCTTCCTCCCTCTGTTCTATCATACCTCTCTCTTCTCACGTTCCAGTCCAACTTGCTCACTACTCTCTCTGCTGCTGCTACATGCTCATGCTTCCGATGATGCCTCTCCTACTCCTACCTTATTGCTTTCCCTCCACTATCTCCTATCTCCCCTCCTATACTTCACTCCACTACACTCTACCCCAACTCACCTTTCTATCATCTTGTATAACTATTTGCACTTATGACTTGTCGTTACATGCCAATGTATTATATCCTGTTAATTTGTTGTGCCTAGCCTGCTAATTATTTTATATTGTTCACCATTGCTGCATTTTGCTGTGCTGATAATATTCTTCTGCTATGATGTGTGTTTCTGCTGTAATTATCTTCCTATGAAATTGTACTGTATTCAGAATTTTCACTGTGAATTTGTTCTAATTGTTCTGTACTGTATTTGCTGTAATTGTTCTGTACTGTATTTGTTGTAATTGTTCTGTACTGTATTTCTGTAGTCGATCTCCCAGGTCTTCCCTGAAAATGGGACTGCATTGTCTCAGTGGACTTACCCGGTCACCAAAATTCAAATAAATAAATTTGTCAAACACAAAATTCTTAGGGTACCCTTGTGAATATTCACCAAGCAAAGTTAGACTATCCATATGGAATACATACCGCATGATGACGCAAACAAGGATCAACTCTTATGTAGTCCAATAGTGCTATTTTATTAATGCTCATCTAGCAGTAAAATTCATGTCACCTAGCTAAATTGCAGAGAAGAGTTCTGAAAACAAGAAAAGGTATGAAGGAGGCAGTAGCCAGCTTGCATTCTAGTTAAGGATAATACATTTAACAGAGCATTAAAAGAACAGAGAATTATAAAAGATATGACCATGACAATGAGTATCACCACTGTGTTTTAATGAAGTGGAGGTTAAAACCATGCAATGTCAACTTTATTGCCAGGTGGATGTTAATAAAATATCAGTACTAATCAATTGTGCATAAGAGTTGATCCTTGATTGCTTTGTTATGATAGATTTTCTTTAAAAAGTGGGATTTATTTTTTTATTATGTTCCAATGCTTTCAGAGTCAAAAGCAAGGAAGATTTAGTACTGCTGGAGGGAGACTAAAATGTTTGCCACACAATTAAGGTCATAAGATGAATGAAAATTAAGCTGAAAACTACAGAGTTACAAAATAAATATTGTATAGTAATACCAAAATTCAGAAGAAGTTGAAAAATATATATTAAAAATATATGTTATTATATTTTTTTAAATGTCATGTAAACTATCTTGTAATTTTATGCATCAATACAAAAAATAGTGGTCAGGATGTTCAAAGGAGAAGCACCCCGCACAACTGAGTTGCGCTGGTGCATCCCCTAAATGCACCCCTAGGCCATATTCAAAAGGGGCTGATGCACCGCACAAATCCGGATGCACTGCAGTGCAAAGATAATGTATGCAGCACATCTGGAGGGGGCATTCCCCCGCATACGCAGCACAACTCCATATTCAGCCAAGATGTGTGGCATAGCTGCCTGCACATCTTGGAGATGTGCCACACGAAGATAGGCATGAAAAACCATGCCTAAGTGATAGCCACCCACAGGCGGGCTGCTGTATTGTACAGCGCAACACAGCAGCCCGACCCCTGGGTGACTACCCCCCCATCCCTGATTGTGAGGGTGATCGTTATATCCCCATATTCCTGGCAGTTTAGTGGCCCCCCTACCCTTGCCAAAGCCCGTCCGTTGTATTAATATCTATCACAGCTCCCTGGTAGTCTAGTGGTACCCCCCTCCCAGCCTCGATTGCAGTAAAACACACACCTGAGATTGCCCTAGTAGTCCGGTGGACCCCCCTCCCACTGAGGCAACCAAACCCCACCCCACTCCCCCCTGTCCCAGCATGGGCATGCCAGCCAGCGGGCGGCAAAACCCACCCGCACACCTCCACAGATGCCTGCTGACTGCACTGTCATTAAATGACAGCTTACAGTAAGCTCTGCAATACCTGACCAATGGGCTTGCAGTGAGTACTATAAGCATTCATTACAACTTTGTAAATGACACTAAGTTGTGAATGAATGCTTACAGTACTCACTGCAAGCCCACTGGTCGATGATGTCGACCAATGGTATTGCAGAGCTTACTGTAAGCTGTCATTTGGTGACAGCGCAGTTGGTGCGCAGCCATGGAGGTGTGTGGTTGGGTTTTGCTGCCCTCCAGCTGTCATGCCCATGCTGGGATGGGGAGCTGGGTGGGGTTTGCTTGCTTCAGTGGTTGGGGGGGCCACTGGACTACCAGGGCAATCTCGGGTGTGAGTTTTGCTGCAATCGGGACTAGGAGGGGGGTACCAATAGACTACCAGGGAGCTGTGATAGCTATTAATACTACAGATGGGTTTCAGCAAGGGAGGGGGGCCACTAGACTACCAGGGATGTAATATTTTATTATTTGGCTCGATCGGGTATCGGTCAAGGGAGGGGTACCACTCAACTACCTGGAATAGGATGGACATACATAATTCATTCGTGATCAGGCTACGGGGAAGGGGGGATCCACTAATCTACCAAGGACTATGGCCTGCTGACCCCCTTTCAGGGTGCCGTGCACATCCAGTCGGGCACATCCTTGCACAAGACATGCAAATGGAGCCATAATGACATACAAATTGCCTCTTTTGTGCCTTGCATGGCTAATGGCCCCATTTGCATGTTTTGGTCTGAATATCCACAAGGTGTGCTTCGCATTCCCATTCCAGGTATTCAGACCTGGCAGGGGGATGTGCCAGCATATTGTTGGCGGCCCGCATTTGTGCTGGTCACACATCTTGATATATTCAGATGAGATGCGCTATTGCGCATCTCACTTGAATATGTCACGTTTGTGCTCCAGTACATCTCAGTTTGCATGGAGCAGCCACTTGCGCCCTCTCCAGGTGCAGTTTGAATATCCTGCCCAGTATTGATACAGGCTAGTGTTACAAAAATACTATCAACACTATGTATTTGCCAATTATTGCTGTGTCACAACTAAAACACATGTATCAATAATATACTGAAAAAGCAAGGTTAAATAGCATAGTACAGATACATATAACATAGTATCAACACATAGAAATAGTATCATCTGAGCAAATTCTTAATGACTAAACTCCAAACGTTGATTTAAAAGAAATTAACTTTCTAGTACCAACAGTTTCAAAATTAGACCTTCCAAAACATAATGGGGGACATTTTCAAACTGCTCCAAAAAAGGAAGCAAGTGGATGCTCGGTGCATCTGAGATGCTCCGGACCAAAATATTGCAATATTCAGAAGATGCGGGGTTAAGATGCTCTGGAGTATCTCAGGCTGGATATACCAAAGATGCTCTATGGCCCAACTTGAAATGCTCTGGAGCATCTGGGCAGGACTGAATATAGCAAAAGGAGCAACCCAGCCAGTGTCAATGGAGCAACATGGAAGGACTGCAGGTGGGAAATGAGGGCTGATCAGATGCTCCCCACAGAATGAAATGGTCTGGGAACAAATCTGCAATATTCAGCCAGAGTATGTAATTGGACTCATTGCCTAACTCAGGAGCAACACAACTGTTTAGAATCTCATTATAGGTTGCTCCACACCTCATTTGCATGTGCTGAGCTACACTTGGACTGCCCTGTGCCACCCCACACCACAGGTGACCCACAGGTACTGCAGCTCTGGAGATACGTTTGTTTACATTCCTCATGTTGCAGCCTGTGTTGCACTGCATCCAGTGGGACCTGGCCCACATCCAGATATGCTGGAACTGTGTGCATGCATGCCACTTTCCTGTCCTGTACCACCCCATCCCAGCTAGTGGCCCTACCTGCCACTGTCCTGCCCAGTCATGGTTCTCTTCCATGCCCCTGACATTATTTGTGCCTGGGTGTGTGTGTTGCCTGCTGCCCTGCCACCTGTGCCTGCTATGCCAAGCCCTTGCCCTGCCCACTCTGTGCTCTGGCACCAGTGTCACTGTGTTTTGTAGGCCCTATTCTGGCAGACCACCCAGTTCCACATGGGTGTTGGCCCTTGCACTTTCCCTGTCACTGCCCCCGCCCGGCACTGCCTCCTGCCATGTGTTGTGCCACAGAGTGCATTGTGTAGGTATGATGTCCTACACAACCCACCCACTAGATGGCTGCTAGGGATTTCCCCACTCTCCTCACACCCCTCATTATCTCAACTATCAGGAATGGTGCCACATCCATTTTTCCAGTGCTACCTTTCTAGTATGTCAATATAATAACACAGCACTCCTGACAACAACTGCAGTAGTATTTTTTTTTTACTGTTCTTATCAGAATGTGCTCACAAATTGCACTGCACAATAGCAAATACTGATCAGTGTAATTTCTTTAGTGATAACAAGTGCATTCAGCTACCACACTGGTGCTCACAAAGCCTGCTATCCCAGTAGCTGCCTGTTGGGGGATTGCACTTAGGCCTGTTTCTTTTAGTCCTATCTCTGTTCAGAGCATCTCAGGAGATGCTAAGATGCTCCGACCATTTGGTCTGAATATAGAGATGAGTGGAACATTCATAGGCACACCCACTCCAGATGCTCCGAATACATCATAGTCTGTCTTCGGCTCATCCGGAGTTGCACGGAGCATCTCTGCTCTTTGAATATCTCACTTTGGAGAATCTCCAGAGATGCTCCGGAGCATCTCAGTTTCGCCAGAGCATCTCTCTTGAAAATGTCTCCAATTTCTTTAAAATATCTTTAAATGCCACATTCACCAACCTCAGCCAAATACTGTCTACATTGGAATCCATTAACATGCCTCCCATCTCACAAATGGCCCAGCCCAAAGTAGCCTCTGACTTTCCACCCCCCCCCCGCTTTCTACTTCAAATCGGTTTTAACATTGGACACCCTCAGTCACGTCAAGAAGGTACTAGGGAAAACAAGGACAGTTAGTGACACAGTAGACATGAAGCTACTTGCTTTCACACTGGATGTCCTAATTATAGCTATAACAAAGCTCTTTAACCACTCACTATGGTTTGCCCAGTTCCTGAGTATCTGGTAAATAGCCCTGGTCACCCCTGTACACAAAGGGTGTAATAAAGATGTTGTCTCCAACTATCTCCTCATCACTATACTATCTCCGTTCTCCAAAGCATTGAAGAAGATAGTAGCTGAACAGCTGGCAGCCCACCTAAATCAACATGGAATACAATGTCATCAACAGCCTGGCTTCAGAAAACAGCACAGCACAATAACGGCGTTACTTGAATACAGCAACTTTGCACATGATGCCCTAGACAACAGCCAATTGGTGGGCTCCATTTTCATAGATTTAACAAAGGTCTTTGGCCTTGTTAACCACACCCTTCTACTTCATAAACTCTGCACCCTAGGGCTCTCCCAAGACTCGGTATCCTGGTTCAAAGAATATCTGCCAGGCCATACCCAAAAAGTAAGAATCAATGGGAGAACCTCTGACATGGGGCATGTCTCAGTAGGAGTACCACAAGAGTCAATCCTTGGATTCCTTCTCTTCAGTTTATTCATCAACGATCTTCCTCTGGCATGCCCGAACTCTCACGTACTCCCCTATGCAGATGATCCTGTTGTCTTCTATCCTAGCAGAAGCCAAAAAGAACTCATACATAACTTGCAACAAAGCTTCACGGCCCTGGAGCACTGGTTTCTCCAAAACAAATTAATCTTAAACTGCAAGAAAACTAAGTCAATGCTGATCTCATGTCCCCAAAAAAAGAAAATGCTCCTACCCCTTACTATAATTAATCAGGCAGGATCTAACTTGAAGCAGGTCAGTACCTTCAAATATCTAGATGTATACCTAGACAACAAACTCTCTTTTGCACACCATGTTGAACGGTGAAAACAGGAAATAAAAAACAGGGTGATCTATCCTGTCACAAATCACTTATAACAGAGGAGGCTAGGTGTCTGGCAGTCGCATCCTCAATACTCCCGATAATTGACTATAAGGTAGTGGTCTATGCAGCCACTGCTGACTCTACTCTAAAAAGAGTGAGAGTAGCACTGAATAATGCATGTCATCTGGTACTAGGTGCCAATAGAATAACACATACCTGTTTTCTCTATAACAATTCTGGATGGCTAACCCTGGACCTGCGCATCAAATACCAAACTTGCATGCTGGGTATCAAAGCTCTCCAAGGCCACTTCTCCCCCACCCTTGGATCTTTCTTCCTTCCTGCTCAAAGCCAACACACCAGCCAGGGCACCCTAAAAAAAACCTTCCAAATCCCCTTCCAAAGGACTGGCTTGAGTAAGCGCTCCTTCTCTGTCAGATCCCCAACATAACTAAATGAGTTCCCTTCCTCTATCATGGGGATAACCAGCCGCACCCAAATCAAAATGGGCCTTAAAAGTTATTTCACTGATAAATCCAACTGCACCTGCACTTAACTACCACCAACAACTTTGCCTGGGGCACTTATTCCTCTTTGTCCCACCCCATCTCCCAACAGTCAATCCTCTTTCTCCTTCCTCCTCCTCCCTCCCCTCCCTCCCCCACCCATCGGACAATGCTTCCATGAAGTGGCTTTCTGACATACAAGAATGTACAGCCTGTTACTGTAAACCAATGAATTTTGATTTTGCCTGTTGTTCACTCTGTACATTGTAGCAGGAATTTTTCAACTCTGCTGTAAACCTTTGAATTGTGTGTTTATCCTAACACTGTTCTGTATAAATGATGTAGAACCCTTATAAATGAACTCCACTCAATGGTGTTTCAGAATATTCGAGAAATAAAAATAAATAAAAATAACATTGGCATGCTACAGACTTATTTTTTTTAATGAAAGCTTGGAGTCAGAAAAGTAGGTGTATCATAAGATAGTACTACAGGGACCATATATCAATATAAAAAACATCAAACATTATATATTGATATAAAAAATAAATTGGTTCACTTAATTTTTAAAGTCCTGTCATTTTTAACAACATACCAATTTGTATAGACTTGAAGCAACACAGTAGAACTGTATCATTAGGATCAATACATGCTGAATGGACTCCAATCTTTAATTTTGTTTAACTACGTTTCTATGATTTTCAGTTCAAATGATACAGCTATTAAAATAAAATTTCAAGCATTCTAAAATATCATTAAAGATTATTTTTGGAAATGGTCAGAAGATACTGGGGTTGCTTTGTCTAAGAATAAACACATTCAGCTGGCCTGGTGGTGCTGAGGGTTGAGGCGCTGGATGCCACACCTTGCACCATGCTGGCAACCCGGGTTTGGGAACGAGCGCAGGCCGCTTGGGGTCAGCAGTGGAGGAGAAGGATCGAGTGTCCATGGGACTGCTCTCCTTCTCCAGGGAGGGGGGATGCCAGTGTTCAGCACTTGACTGGCCCCTGGTGGTGGCTGGGGGCAGTGTGCTGATGCTGCAAAAATAAGGGGAGGAGATGGGGCAAGATGCTTGGAGGAGTGTATGTGGATGCATCCGTGCTTCCTCCACCGGTGTCATTGCAAGTCTCATCTCCGGGAAAAATGAAGGAGAAAAAGCATTGCCATGGAGCATGACAGAGGGTGACTCGCAAGCCCCGCTCCTGGCTAGCCACAGCACTAGCTTCACTGCATCTGGTCTCCAGGTGGGGGTTTAGGAACCATGCCAGCCCTGCCAGGGGGGTAAGCCCTGGGGTGAAGGTCAGCGCTGGCTGGTGGACACCAGGGGATGGGTCTGGGGGCTCCCTCCAGAGATAGGACTGTGGCAACAAGGCATAGAAACAGAGTAAAAAAAAATAAACACATTCTTTTCTAGTTTTATTTGTAACAGTATGATTTGTTAGATAGAAAGGGTAAAGTTTCCAACTTCATTGCATATGAATACCATCTAGTGCAGAAAGTGTCATCTGGATACTGTAGGTGAGTGATCAGAAATCATAATGCCTGAATACCAATTTTTTTGCAGTGTACATGTAGTGCTCTTTTTATAAGAGACAGATTGATGTGAGAGTACAGGAGTTGAGGACTGCATAACAATTAGTATTTTTTCTTTGAATTTATATATCTAGCTCCAACCTACAATTTCTGGTGAAGGTTGTTGAGGGGGTAGGTTAATTGATTGATTGATTGATTGATTGATTGATAACATGTTTTAAGAGGTAAGCAAACAGAGCCCACTTGGGCTTATGTTCAGTTGTGACCTGGAGCTGGGGGAACAGACAACAGTAGAGATAATACATAAATACATAGTGCAGCAAAATACATTTACTTTATGAGCAGGTACATGGTTGTGGTTCAGCTGTGAGCATCTGGAGTCAGATAATTTCTCAGCTATTCCAGTCTGGTTTCCAGCAGTGCCATATCACTGAAACAGCACTGTCAAGGTGTGCACTGGTCTTTATATGCCATGGGATGGAGGTAAGATACTTGTTTTGATCCTCCTTGACCTGTTATCAGCATTTCACACAGTGGGACACCAGGAGATGGTTGAGGGACTCATAGAAACATAGAAACATAGAAACATAGACTTTGACGGCAGATAAGGACCGCTAGGCCCATCTAGTCTGCCCATTTCCCTACCTACAGGATAGGCCGCAGATCCTAGTTAACCAACAGCCTATTTCTTCCCCCCCCCCACAAGAATTGCCTTATGTCTGTCCCATGCATTCTTGAATTCTCCCATAGTCTTAGACCCCACAACCTCCTCAGGAAGGCTGTTCCATGCATCCACTACCCTCTCTGTGAAATAATACTTCCTCACATTGCCCCTGAACCCTCCTTCTATCTTTTAAATTGTGTCCTCTTGTTCTTGCAAGTCTCTTTTCTGAAAGATGCTACCCTCTTGGACTTTGTTGATTCCACTGAGGTACTTAAAAGTTTCTATCATGTCCCCCTCTCCCTTCTTTCCTCAAGGGTATACATATTAAGCTCCTTTAGTCTCTCCTCATACGGCTTCTCTTGCAGACCCTGCACCATTTTAGTTGCCCTCCTCTGGACTGCCTCTATCCTGTCTATGTCCTTGCGGAGATGGGGTCTCCAGAACTGGACACAGTACTCCAGATGGGGCCTCACCAACTGTCTGTACAGAGGGATAACAACTTCCTGTTTTCTGCTGATGATGCCTCTCCCTATACATCCCAGTATACCCCAGCCCTCCCTACTGCCTTCTCACATTGCTTGCTAACCTTAAGGTCATCTGATATGATTACCCCCAGGTCCCTTTCCTTTTTTGTTGTTGTTACTACCTCCCCACCCATTGTGTATTCTTCCCCTGGGTTCTTGTTTCCCAGGTGCATTATTTTGCACTTCTTTGCATTGAATCCTAGCTGCCATACTTCTGACCATTCCTCCAACCTTGCCAAGTCCCTTTTCATCCTTTCCATGCCTCCTTGTGTATCAACCCTGTTGCAGATTTTTGTGTCATCTGCAAAAAGGCATACTTTTCCTTCCAGTCCCTCTGCAATGTCACTGATGAAGACATTAAAAGGACTGGACCCAATACTGAACCCTGTACCCCACTCAGTAACCCCTTCTTCAGAGTGGACTCCATTTACAAATACCTTCTGTGTCCTGTTGTCCAGCCAATGATTTACCCAGGCTACCACCCTGGGTCCCACTCCCAGGCTGCTTAATTTGACTATTAATCTTTTGTGTGGGACTGTGTCAAATGCCTTGCTAAAGTCTAGGTAGGCCATGTCCACAGCCCCTCCCTGGTCTACTACTTTGGTCCAAGAATATGAGGGAGTGTCTGGTCCTGTTCTTACGTGATCCTGTACATGCCTCTCATAAAGAGAGCAGACAGCTGCAATGGGAACTTTCCAGTTACGACTTGCCAAAAAAGTGGTGTTCCCCAGGGTCAGCCTTATCCCCAGTACTGTTCAACATGATAATCTTCCACAGGGGAGATTATTAGGAGGTATAGTGTTGAATTTCATTAATATGCTGATGACATTCAGCAGTACCTGTTCTTACCAGCTGATCAGAATCCATTCTTGCAGATTCTTGAATGTCACCTGTCAAATAATAACTGTATGGCATCAAACTCTTTGGCCCCTAATCCTGGAAAAACTGATCTGTCACTTCAGATTGGCAGGTCTCTGCATTAAGATAGAACCTTAAGCTCAAGGATAACCTTAACCTTAAGGATGCCTCCCTTCTCTGTGGAGAGAAGGAGTGTACTGCCACAGCAGCACCACCTGGGTGACTGCAGATGGTACTACAGAGCAAGTGTGACTTACTTGTGGGAGGGGAAATGCTGGCTGATGTCACATGGCAGCATGACCTTGGTGTGCATAGCAAAATCAACAATATCCGCTCCACTGCTGTGATGTGCAGGTTCCAAAATAATCCAATCGAACAACAAAAGATTGCACCACCATCCGTGATAAAGGCTTTATTGAGTTGTGCAATCCAACAGCAGACAGGTCAGGTACCGAATCCTGGACCAGTTTTGCAGCTAGTGCATCATCGGGAGGCTACAGGTACACGTCTACAATACATTTAAAAATGCTGCTGTTGAAGTGACTGTAAAAAAATTAAATGCAGATATATATATATATATATATATATATATATATATATCTGTGTGTGTGTATGTGTGTGTCGTGTATGCCTAGTAAAGGCTAAAAACAACATCCTTATATCCTAAATATAGTCACTACACATAAAATCAAGAGAGTACAATTAACTTATTTCATTAATGTATCAAAAAAGCAGCTATTATTTAATAAATACAGTTTGCAAAATGCAATATAGTGAATAGTGGAGTGTTGTTCTGTATAGAATTCTATCCCTTTCAAAATGCTGTTCTACCACAGTTCCAAGATTGTGGAATGCTGTTCTACCCTACTGTGGTAGAACAGCATTCTAGAACCTCTAGAGACTGCATGAGTCAGTTTCATTTTGAAAGCAAAAGACTCACAAAACACATTTTTCACTCAGTACCATACACTATAAAAAATACAGGATGAGCAACTCTGTGCACAGCTAGTGTGTTTTGCCACCTCGGGGTTCTGATTCCCATGGACCTCTCGAGCTTCGCTCTCAAGGTCAGAGAGAATCAGAATTTCTCTGTGGCAGAACACACTGGTTCTGCATAGTTACCCATCCAGTATTCTCTATATGTAATATGCAGTATGTGTGCAACTCAGCAGGAGAAGCAAATCATTGTAGCGAGGTAAAGACTGATGGAGAGCATCTGAAAAGATGCTGAAACTCGTTTTAAAAGAGATTCCAAAATCCATCATTACCTATAAAAGACAACAAATATACAGTTAGTGCTAGCTACAATTACAAAATAAAAAAATGCATTTATATCAACAGTTCATATTATAACCACGAAAGACAACATCTCAACAGCACTGCCAGGCTACACAGTATCGTATTTGTATTGCCTTATTTTCGCTTGTTTTTCTTTATCAGTGGCAGTACATCAATTTTTATCGGGTTCTATATCATAATGGAGATCACCAAAGGCGATCATCATATGGCAATTATACAACATTAAGAGCAGCTTCAGTGATGTATACCCAGCGACAGAAAAGCGGCACAAGGGCATGCTTGCTTTTATGTGGGAGGCTGTGCCCCCTCACCCCACTATTAGATTCTCAACTCCAGGGGGGTGCAATACCTACTCGGGCCAGGCACAACAAAACATACCTGTACCCAGACCTGAACCCTGCATCCCAGCAACCCCAGGCCTGCATACACCCACCACACCACGGATCCAGCTCTCGATGGCTGAAAGCGGCACCACCCTCCCAAACCCTCCCACCCCTTGCTCGGCATGCTCGCTCCCCACGCATGTGCCTGTATATAATATCCATCGCCATTCACAAACCCTCCCATCGATTAGCCTCCTTACCCTCGCCATCTGTATGCGCCTGCAATGGGTCGCTTACTCGTAGGTCACTTGCAATGTCAAAACCCGGATCACAGGATACCATTTTATTGTTCAATCCTGGGGGTGTCAGTGCTTCCAGGTTAAACATCCAATATGCCTCCCTATCTAACAATTTCTCATTAAGGTTCCCCCCTCGTGGGCCTATCATGTGATGTGGGTGTGCATGTGTGCACTTCACATTACCAGAAGCAGCATCTGGGGGAGGGCAGAAAATGGGAAAAAGGCCCAGTAGCAAACAGACAACAGACCCTGGTATACATAGAAACATACAAGTTGACGGCAGATAAGGACCTCAAGGCCCATCCAGTCTGCCCATTTGTTCTACCTTATGAATGTGCCAATGGCCTTTACTCTGTCAATGGCCTATCTATTGATACTCATCTGTATTGCTCCCTTATACCTATCCCATGCCTGTTTGAAGCCCTGAACTTTATTCATATCCACCACTTCCTGAGGTAGGCCGTTCCATGCTTCCACCACCCTTTCTGTGAAAAATAACTTCCTCACATTTCTCCTTAATCAGCCTCCCTCTAATCTCATGCTGTGTCCTCTTGTCCTGCTATTTTTCTTATATTGAAACATGTTAGACTCTTTCACCTTGTTAATGCCCTTAAGATGTTTGAATATTTCGATCATGTCACCTCTCTCCCTCCTTTGCTTTAGGGTATACAAATTGAGCTCCATTAATCTGTCTTCATATGTTTTCTGATGCAGTCCCTGCACCATTTTGGTTGCCCTTCTCTGGACTGCCTCCATTTTGTTAATGTCCTTGTGTAGGTGTGGCCTCCAGTACTGCACACAGTACTCCAGATGGGGCCTAACCAGGTCACAATGCTGATGGTGTATATAGGGAGGCAAAGAACTGACTATGTCAGTCTCTAGGAAGAGTGTGTTCCACAAATCACACCTAATACTTCTAGGTAGAAAATCTTCTACACAGCTAAACAGAAAAGAAAACAAATGCAGATAAAATAAATGATAGCTGGTTGCTTCTGAGCTTACTATTTATCCCATGCAGTACACTAGCTCTTTAAACTCCAAGGAACACCATGCAACAGATTTTAAAGTGCTCAGTGCAATTGTTTCCGAATGTTACATTCCTTCACAGGGAGAAGGTCATGCCAATCAAATCTGATAGATTTCTTTGACTGGGTGACAAAGGAGTTTGATCAAGGAGGAGTGGTGACATGGCTTACCTGGATTTCAACAAGGCTTTTGACATTGTTCCATATAGGAGATTAGTAAGCAAGCTGGGTTACTTGAGGGTGGGTAATAAGGAGGTAACCTGGTTAAGAAACTGGTTAGTGGATAGGGGGACACAGAGGGTAGTGGTAAATGAAGTTCGCTCCGAGGAAGGGAGGGTGACCAGCAGGGTACCTCAGGGATCACTGCTGGGACCAGTTCTCTTCAATGTCTTTAGTAGTGACATAGCAAAGGAACTGGAAGGGAAGGCCTGTCTCTTTGTGGATGACACCCAAGATCTGCAACAGGGTGGGCACTCGGGAGGGGTGAAAAGGATGAGCAAGGATATGAAAAGACTGGAAGTGGTCAAGGTATAGAAGCTGTGTTTTAATGCAAAAAAGTGCAAAATAATGCACTTGGGTCATAGAAAATCAGAAGCAGAGTACAAAATGGGCAAAGTGATACTGAAGAAGACCAGGCAGGAAAGAGGCCTAGGGGGTAATCATATTGGATGACTTAAAGGTGGCCAGGCAGTGTAACAAGGCAAGTGGATGGGCTAGTGGGATGCTGGAGTGTATAGGAAGGGGTATCACTAGTGGGAAGAGGGAGGTGGTGCTGCCCCTATGTAGATCTCTGGAAAGACCCCACCTTGAGTACTGTGTCCAGTTCTGGAGACCACATCTCAGGAAGGACAAAGACAGAGAAGCCCTATGAGGAGCGGCTAAAGGAGCTAAATATGTATAACCCTGAGGGAGAGGAGGGAGAGGGGGGAAATGATTGAGACCTTTAAGTACATCATGGGGGTTAATAAGGTACAGGATGGGTCTATTTTTCAGAGAAAAAGATATTCTAGAATGAGGGGGCATGTCATGAAGCTGGGAGGGGTAAATTTAGGAGGGATGTGAGGAAGTACTTCTTCACAGAAAGGGTGGTGGATACCTGGAATAGCCTACAAGCAGAGGTAGTAGGGACAAAAACAGTGGTGGGGTTCACAAATGCCTGGGACAGACACAAGGGAATTGTAGAGGTTAAGAATGGGGGGAAGAGATTGCACTGTAGGTCAAGTAGGGCTGCAGCAAAAAAATGAAGGTTAAAAAAATAAATAAAATGAGCAGACTGGCTGGGCCTAATAGTGCTTATCTGCCACCACATTCTATGTTTCTATATTTCTACTTTTAAACACTTTCTGCTGCATCCCTAACATAGATATTTGCAATAAATTTCCATACTTTTGGAAAAAAGATATTTAAAAATTAAAAGGCTATGCCTGCGGTTTGAAGGGTGAAAGTAACCAGTCCCCCCCCAACTCCCCCACCCCCATCCTGGACTATTTAAACCAGCTTCCTTCAGCCTCATTTGAAAGCTCTGTTTCTTTGCTGCAGCCAGAGGCTTTGCTGAGGTCACACCCGCTCCACACCAGTGACCCGGGTTCGGAGCGGACTCGGTCGCTGGTGGCTGGGTCGGGGAGTTAGGCTTGAGCTGCCCCACAACAGCCTTCCGACTCCGGGAAGGGTTAAGGCATAGCCCGAACACTTGTCTGACTCCGAGCAGAGGCTCGGAGTACTACAGGCCGCCAATGTTAAGGGGAAGGGCTGCCGACATACAGCGTGACGTCGGTGCTCAGCGCCTTGACGGCAGGGGTCCTACGCTGTAGGGGGTGGGAGAAAGCGGAAAAATGCCTGCCATCGCCGGGAAGATGGAGCCCCCGGAGACGTGCCTTCACCCGCCCGATGGCCCCCGGACTGATGACAGTTGATTGTTGGGGTAAGGGGGCCCTGCCCCAGCCCCGCTCGGGGGGTAAACCGAAGCTTCATGGGGTTCCTGTGGGGTCATACAGGTAGGGTGGAAGGCAGAGGGATGTCTACCTTGGGGCTCCTGAAGGGTCGGGGATGGCAGGCAGGAAGGCGAATAAATAGTAACTTCAAAAAAAAAAATCAATTACTAAGAAATTAGGTAGAATAACATGTATGGCATATTTAGGGTCTGCCCCCCCCCCCCCGGGAAACAGTGACCATTGCAGTGTCATGTGTACAGTAAATAAACATGTTCCTTTTATAAAAGGATGTAAGCAAATAATATAGCAAACAAGGAACTTACAAGGGACAAACTAAGAAAGTTACAGTGGGAAACCATATTTGAAAATAAAGCAGTGGACGGGATGTGGGAGAGCTTTAAACATCATATAATTGCTTTATATGATAAATGTATCGATAAAAGAAAGAAATACAATAATACGGGCATGAAACCAAAGTGGTTCTCAAACAAAATTAAAAAATCATTAGAAAAAGCAGAAATGTACGTGGCTTATAAAAATGGCGAAACAAAGGTAGCATGGGTAAAGTATAGGGATGCACAGAGACAATGTAAAAACTTAATTAGGAAAAGTATGCAAAATATAGAAAATAAGTTAGCCAGTGGGGCAGGGAAAGACAACATGTAACAGTTCTACAGTTACATAAACTCACTTCGTAAAACAAACACAGGGCTATGCACCCTTAAGATGAACGACAAAATAATCAACGAACCAGCAGAAATGGCAAATATTTTTAATACATATTTTGGAACAGTCTTTTCCCATAAACAAGGTGTGAATCGCCAGTTCAAAAAGCCAGCCTCCCCTCCAATACATATAACTGAAAGCACTATAAATGAGATAATAAATAAGTTAAAGAATACATATCATGCTGGGCCAGACAATATATCAAATGTTATGCTAAAATTACTATCCTCAGAGACTGCAAAGTCACTAAGATTAATATTCTTAAAATCACTGCAGGAGATGGAGATTCCGCAGGATTGGTTGGGAGCAACTGTGGTTCCTATACATAAAAAGGGTGATAGAGCAAATTACTCAAATTACCATCCTATCGGCTTGACATGTGTCCCAGGGGAGATACTGGAGACCATAATAAAAAATGAAATAGGCTCTCATCTCGTAAGTAGCAGTCAGTCTAATAATGATCAGCACAGCTTTCAGACAAGCAGATTGCGTGTGACAAACGTATTGTCCTTTTATGAAAAAATATCTTCGGCTTTGGACAAGGGGACTTTGTGAAGGCCTTTGATAAAGTACCCCATTGCAAAATCATAAATAGTATGATGGACCTAGGACTGGACACTGGGCTGGGGGTGGTATGGCATGGTTGATGGATAGAACCCAGAGGGTGAGCATAAATGGATATCCCCCCCCACCGTGGCGGTAACGAATGGAGTGCCACAGGGGTCAGTGTTGGCACCCATGCTGTTTAAGATATTTATGTCGGATATAGGAAAGAGTTCAATAAACTGGTTGAGCAAATACGTAGATAATACCAAGCTAGCAGGGATTGCGCAGGATGACGGAGGCATAGCATCTGTACAGGAGGATTTGGATAATCTATATAAGTGGTCCTCCAAAAGGGGTATGAGCTTTAATACTGATAAGTGCTGTGTTGTGCACTTCGGCATACAAAACAAGATGATAAATTATTATCTGAATGAACAAACATTAAGGCACTCAGCAGAGGAGAAGGACCTGGGAGTAATTATAGACAACAAACTAACATTTAAAACTCAGTGTACTACCCAAATAGCTAAAGCAAATAAAAAGAAATTTTAAAAGTAGAACACATGAGGTGATAATGCCACTTTATAGGGTGTATTTGAGACCAATTCTGGGCTATTGTAGCCGTGTATGGGGACTGGTGGTAAGGGGAGGGGTGGATGGTCTGGAGAGGGTGCAGAAAGGAGCTACAAAAATAATATACAAATTAAGAGATAAACCATACAAGGATAGGCTTCTAGATTTAAACCTCATGTCCTTAGAGCTGAGGAGAACTCAGGGAGACCTCTTGATGTGCTATGACATCATGCAGGACACGTATATGTTAAATCAACTGCATTTGGAATTTAAATATAATCCATTACGAACTAGGGGACACCCACTTCAGCTCCAACCCAAGAAATTTAATACAACTAGAAGGAAGGTTTTCTTTACACAGAGAATGGTGTCCCCTTGGAATGCTTTGACCCTAGAGGTTATTATAAGTAATAGTAAACAACAATTGAAGCAGCGACTTGATAGATACATATTCGAGGGAAATATTGTGCAGTATTATGGGTAAGTGGACTGGAGCCTAAAATGGGCAACCACCTTCTTGGCTCCTAGATACCTTAGTATATTTAACAAATATGTTTTAAGTGTTGAGTGTGGTGCAATAATTGATTGTTTTTAAAGTACTTCACTTGCACTAATTTACTGAAGTGTTTTTTTATCTCAATGTTAACATGTGATCACTCATCTCTATTTTTGAATTACGTCACTAAATGTTCTATACTTAATAAGTGTTGTATCTGGTGACTCCACCCCTCTGATGAAGAGGGATTGCTCCCTCGAAGTGCAGGGGAAACTTAGCTGGATGCCTGAATAAATCCATTTTTGGAAGTCCATGTCTCTGTGTAGTGCTTCGCTACAATATTTGTTGTTTTAAAGTTTATTGTCAGTTTTGCATCTGAAGCTCACAAAGAGTGGACCAAGAGCATGCTGTTCTGTGCTTTTTGCCCATTTATCCCTACCTACAGTGTCACTGCAGATCCTAATTGATCTACAGCTCTTTGTCCCCCTCCCTTCCACTCAGATTCCCTTATGCCTATACCTTGCTTTCTTGAATTCCACCACTGTTTTTACTCCCACCACCTCCACTGGAAGACTGTTCTAAACATCCACCACTCTTTCTGTGATGATGTACTTCCCCAAATCTCTCCTGATTCTACCCCCCCCCCAAATTCATTGCATGTCCCTTTGTTCCTAAGCATCTTTTTTTCTGAACAATACTCCACTCCTGTACCTTATTTACTCCCATGAGGTATTAAAGGTTTCTGTCATATCCCCATCTCCCTTCCCTCTTCCAGGGCATACATATCGAGGTCCTTCAGTTTCTCCTTGTAGGGTTTCTGATTCAGACCCTGCACCATGGTTGCCCTCCTCTGGACAGCCTCCACTCTCTATGTCCTTCCAGAAATGTGATCTCCAGAACTGGACACAGTATTCTAGGTGGGATCTCACCAGTGATCTACACAGAGGCAAGACCACCTTCCTCTTTCTGCTGGTGATACCCGTCGCTATACACCCCAGCATCCACTAGCCTTCCCATCTTCCTTGTTGCACTGCCTGGCCACCTTTAGTTCATCAGATATAATTACCCCCAACTTGCTTTCCTGTTTTATGATCATCACTACCTCTCCACCCATTTTGTATTCTGCCCCCAGGGTTTCCGTGCCCTACATGCATAATTTTGCACTTTTTTGCATAGAAACCCAGCTGCCATACTATTGACCACTCCTCTAGTGTTCTTAAGTCTCTGTACATACTTTCCAGCCCCTTCCCCCCCGCCGATGTCAACCTTATTGCAGATTCTGGTGTCATCTGCAAAAAGGCAGACCTTTTCTGCCAGCTTCTCTGCATTGTCACTTATAAAGACATTAAAGAGGACTGAACTCTTGTCCTCATTTAACTCCTGTTTATAATATTTTATAATGTGACTATGAATGCATGCAAGGGGTACCTCCCACTGGCTCAGGCCTATAGCCTGTGATGTACACAGGGACCTTCACACTAGAATTTCACACCTCTGCCTCCCACAGACTCCAGACCCTGCCCCTACTGGTACTCTCTAGAACTCCCAGACCTTTCCCACACTTGTCTCCTCCCCCAGCATTGGTAATACAGTGCACCTCCACCTCACCAAGCACCCCCATGCAACATACAGTCTTTCAGGCATTCATTACAAACAAATAAGAATGGCATAGTTTTCCAGTGGCTTGTACATTTCTAAATTTTTGCATGAAGAAGGAGACCATGTGATATGATATTGACTGCTGCACTGAAAGATGGCATGGTTCTGCACAGAGTACATCTGTGCTGTATACATGAAGCCTACACATGGTAGACTGTTAACTGGTTTTGGGGCAGAAAGCAGAGGGCTGCGGTGAATGAGCATTACTCTTCGTGGAGCAGTGTCCCTCTGAGATTGATGCTGTGGCCACTGTTGTTCAACATTTTCATCAACCATAAGGGTTCACTGATAACACTTAGCTGCCAGTGGTGGAGTCCCTTGAGGATGTGGACAGATTTCTAGAAGACATGGACAAGCTGAGTGATTGGTCAGACTCCTGGGGCAGCATCTAAGCGTATACTTAGCACTGCACTGGCCATATGCGAAAGGACAGAAAGCTCGGCACACAACAGTTTGCACAGCAGCCCTAACAAAAGCACTATACACATGCAAATGAGGAAAGGAAGTGCACATAATGGCACGAAGGGATATTTGAAGTAAGCCCCATGCAACAAAGGACTGTTTGCTCAGTGCAAGTTGATGATTCTCAGATGCATATTTTAACTGTGGTCAAATGTCTGTGGACCATAGAACACACTGTACTGCTGCACTGAATAGACCAGTACAACTTCAGTGGAGGTCTTAACAGATGTGAGGCAGGGCGTATAACATGATCTCTGTGTAGTAGTTTCTGTTGAGGGTGGAATGAAGTGATGAAAATGCACACTTTGGTGGATATCAATGGAAAATCCTCCCAATGTCAGTGGAGTATTAACAATTTGCCAAGTAATCCCTAACCACTCCAGCACATGCCTTGCAGTGGTGCCAGAGGCATGCTGCTTCCTCATATCAACCCTTCCACAATTATCTGAGCACAGTTTTACAATGGGCTGGAGCCTGCATCTACTGTGAGGAGTAATGTGTCCCGTTAGTTAAGCGATAGCCTTGATTTTTTTTCAGATTGGCCATCTGAAATATTAAAAATGAAGTTAAAGAAATGGTCCCATTGCTGTCTATGAGTGCAACCCAGCACTCTCCACATTCTTGCATCACAAAATGTGCTAGCGCAGGAGCAGCGCTCAGCATCAGAAAGTGGAAGGGATCAGGGTCTCAGCTCCACGAAGCCTAAATACAATACCATCTCTTCCAAAATACCATCACAAAAAATTAAACTTTATGCAGCATTTGAAATGGGGACAGGTAAGGGCCCTTCAGTGTTCCAGGGGTGAGCACCAGAAAAAGTGCTCTTTAAAGATTTCTGCAAATGCTTTCTTAGTTGAAAATGTATTCCACAAATCCATCGCTATGTAAAAATAATATTTCCTAACATTCTTTCCACATCAATTCATAGGTGGCTAAAGATAATTGCCTATTTATAGCCCTGTCTTTACATATCCCATATCTGGATGGATAGCTATCACTAATTGTTAATACATAAGGCTGTTGTCCTATGCTTGTTCTCGCGTTCAGTGATGATGAAAGTGATGGTGGAGGTGGTGTCAGGGAAAACTGTCCCCCTTTCTGCAGGGTTGCCCTTCCCCTCTCTTTTTAGGCATGTATATATACAGAAATTAAATCATCTTTTTTATCTTTAATAGATGGCAACCTCCCTACTAAAAATTCTAATGTACTTCACCTTTTTGTGACATGCTTAAAGAAACACAGATATGTCAGCAGCAGTCAGCTTGCAAAGATTACATGCAGCCTTTAAATCATGTCTGAAAATAAAATGTTTTCATTTGGTACTGTATAGCAGTTTCCTTGGGAAATTGTTACACTTTCTGTGGGTGGTGATGGTTCAGGGGGTTGCATTACAGTATAGAAGATGGGTTTAGCAGCCAGTGGTTTTACTTCCCAAACCAGCCAGTGAGTTGCATGCCACTAAACAAAGCGTGTGATCTGCAAGAAGAATGCAGTGTAGCAGAATAACGAATTCTGTAAATGCTTTGCAAATTGTTAGGCTGAACTGGTTATTTCCAGCATTGCTACATTCCTGGCACTATGAAGAATTATGATAACAGCGACTAGAAATTGCCCACACCGAGCACCAAGCTCAGAGCAAGCCAGGTCCAGCCATCACAACAACATTTCTGAACACTTCACACTGTGTTCAATGATAATACAAACTCACTGCAAATCGTCTCCTGTTTCAGCTTCATCTGTCTCGCAAGAAGGTAGAAAACAAATGATGCCATCCAAAGTATTCCAGTCCCTTGCATCCCAAGCACTCATAACTGGTCACTAGCTTGACCTAAATAACATCTACAAACTGTTTCCAGTGGGCCCAATGGTCTCATCATAGCTAACAAAAGAACTTTGCAGTCTGGTAGGATGAAAGGAGTCTAGCTCATAGCACTTAAACACTGGTCCATAATGTAACCCCTGACATAGGAGGTTATCTGTTCATCTGTTTTTGAATGACCACTCAGATCTAACACCAACATAATTTCGGTGTAAAGTATATATCTTGACTATATTAGTCATGTTGAAAGCTCATGAAGATGTTTGAGTTACTTACATATATAATTTTATCATGTTTATTCATAAGCTTTTCCCAATGAATACATATAACTTGGTTTATGTTTGAAAACCACCCAACTGTTTCCTCTTAATTTGCTGAAGTTTTATTTAATTATTTGAATTACACATTAATGTCTGTATGAATGCCAAAGACTTGTCTAGGTGAATTGTTTATGGAGGGAAGTAATGTAATTTGTCTATTATTAAGAAGCAGTGGCTGACAGATAATGAATTTAAATGAATGATTATATATGACCAATTTTATTTCCAGATCAGCTTCTCAGATGAAATTCTTAAGCAACACATTCTAACGTACTTATAGTAAGTAATAAACTGCTTTTTTGTATCTAATCTGTTCTAGAAATTTGCTCACGTTTGTCTTTTGTGGATTCTCATTTGCAGTAGAATCAAATAATCAAGGGGCTGGCCCGCTGGTGCAATGGTAGTTCAACCATTTGCGATGCAGATGACCCGGGTTCAGAAACTAGCCAGGATCGTTGGATGGCTGGTTGGGAAAGGTTGGTTGAGCATCCCAGGATGCTGTCCACCTCTTGGAAGGAGGGCTCTGGTCTCTGCCGCAGTACCAACACCTGGGTGACTAGAGGTGGCAGTGCAGGCAGGAACCAAGGATCAAGGAGGGTGGATGCTAGAGTGCTCCAAGTGCATGACTCACATCAGCAGGCATATGTGTGGAAGAGTGCTCTATGGCATCATGGGGAATTGCGGCAGGAAAAACTGGAAACACCTCTGACTGAGAAGAATGACACCTGCCTCACACTGTAGGTCCCACACTGCCAGCCAAGGTGTTCTCCCTACACCACACTCTAGCTCTGGCAGGGGTGGGGTTCCTCCTGGCAGCACTGCCCTGGGATAAGCCAAGGGAGGAGCAATGGATAGGTAAGTCCCAGAGAAGACAGGTGATGGGACTGGGTATGTGGTAGGGCTGATGATGGTCAGGTCAGGACAACAGGGGAAAAAATGAAAAAAGAATCCAACAATCTGGCACAAAGGTAGGTTTATCATAATACTTCTAGGTAGAAAACAAGATTTGCTTGCAAGGGTGAGAGATAAACCTTTCTCCACATCTGAGCAAATTCAAACACCAAGGATTCTGTCCAGAATGTAGGCTTGGTATGTGAGCCCACACTGGCTTTCTGTCTCTGCTTCAGGTCTATGATATCAGGCTGGCAGTACAGCCTAGAGGTTAGGGTAATGATCTGTGAATGAGCCTGGTGCATCCAGCAGACCTGGGTTTGATTCTCACAACTTCCACTTGCATACTGTGCGATTCTGAGCAAGTCACTAAACCACCCCAGTGCTCCCAGGTTGCTCCTGAAAACAGGCACCTGTGCCTAGTGGGCCTTTCCTGGTTACCAAAGAATAAAAATAAAAATAAATTAGTCCTTTCTACATCTTTAGGCCTTGCATAGTGATTAAAGCAGGCCTTCTATACAGGTAGATATGGTCTTGATGGGGAACACCTGAGCATCAAGCTCTCAATCAAATCATTCCAAAGTTTTGTCTCAACAATTACTGCTTACAAAATGTATACAGGAAATACTGTGTCCTGATTGGCTAGGAGCCATGCATTTTAGGAGCACAATCCATAGTAAAAAACAAATCCTGCCAACTGGGATGCAGTATCTAAGAAAGTCCTTTTGCCAAATTTAGAATGTTCATTATTATTTTGACAGTGAATCTCCTTTCCTCCCCAACAGTGCTTCACACCTCAATAAGTGAATGGGCTACACTACACAAAATGCAATTCAGTATCCAAAAATGTAGGGTTATGCACCTCAGTAATAATAATCTCCATGTGACATTCAAATTGTGTGACCATATACTTAAAAATGTTGAATCTGAAAAGGATCTCTGTATCTTAGTCACTACTGACCTCACATTTAGACAACAAACTGCTAAAATAGTTACTAAGGCCAACAGAATGTTACACTGCATCCTGCGTAATATATGAAGTAGAGAGAAATCTGTAATACTGCCTCTGTATAAAGTTCTGGTTAGACCATTAATGGAGTACAGTGTGCACCTCTAGTGTCTGTTTCATAGACAGGACTTTAAACAGCTTGAGAGGTACAGAGGAAAGTGACTAAAAAGATCCACAATCTTCGCTCTCTCCCATATGAGGAGCAACTGGTGCTGCAGGATTTGTACTCTCTGAAGGGAACTACAGTATGCTTAGTATACTCTGCATTCCACAGCATGGATTTGTGGGAATGTGTAGGATTGGAAAGAAAAGTGACTCTCAGATCTACTAGAACCCATAATTATCAACTGAAGCGTGAACTATATAAGTCAAATAAGAGGGGTTCCTGGATCAACCAAAGAGTAGTGTCCCCCTGGAATTGGCTACCACCCGAAATAGTTAATAGTAATACAATGATCACCTTCAAGAACAAAACAGATGCCCTACACAGAGTCAGTGGTATGCTCTAATTATACAATGGCATAAAAGAAGCTTGAAATCTGATTGGTCCATCTGGAACTGGAGCCGTGATGTTATCCCTGTACAACATCACGGCTCTAGTCCCAGCACACAGACGACCGCATCAACCATTATAGGAATTATTTCACACAGCCTGCATTAGTGATCCCCACTCCACTTCCCCTTCACCCACTCGCAAACTGCATTACTTCTTCCCGGCTCCTTCATTATTAAAATTAAAAAACTCCCTTCCAACACTCTACTCCCCCTGCAGGGATCATTCTCCCCAAAAAAACTTACTTTGCCTTTTACATATTTCTTTTTTTTTCAAGATGCTGTCATAGCCCCGCTTTACTTCTGGTCCCACAGCATCACTCATACCAGACCACGCGCTAAGCCGTTCTGTCAGAAACCAACAGACAACAGATGGCTCCACATCAGTTCATCTTAAACTACTACTTTACTACATTTTACAAATCTTTGTAGCACCCTCTCTCAACACTTAATGGACACTGCCAATCTAACCCAACCAAACAGTTTCTCCCTCCAGATGAGCCGAAATGACTTACTGATCTGAAAGTTCCCACATCTCATGCTTTCTTCCCATCGCGGTTTCTGCTCAATTAAACTGGAGGTGCAGTGGTGCCATTCGGGGGGGGGGGTGACAGTACAACACAAAGAAAACGTGTTTCTTTGTGAGAAATGAGCAGGCAGACCAAGCACACAGCAACAGAAAAGCAGCTAAGAAGCGCCACCTGCTGTCCATAATAGAAACTGTGGACTTTTTTTGTAAAGAAGTATACCTCCACATACAAAAAAAATCTATTAAAAACTTAAACAAACAGGTATTTTTTTATTTATTTTATTTATTTTCACAAACGAGCCATTGTATACTAGCAATAATGCACTCCAGGGTGTGTGTTGTGCTGGGATAACGTCACTTCTGGGGTGATTAGTCACACTCAGCCTGCGACCTCATGCCCAATCACCCGCACAACACACACCCTGTCATGCATTATTGCTTAATTAATAGTACTCATGATCCATTATCAATGAGACTTTTTGGCGCAAGCTACCATCTTGTAACCTGACTTATGAAACCTATGAAACTTATTTAGCTAAAAAAAACATCACCACTACACTAATCCTGAGGATCAGAACAGTACCTATTGTGGAGTTGCTCCAAACTTCCATTCTGCCTTGTTCTGCTCACTCAGTTGGGTAAGACAGGCTACTTGTGCTTTCCTGAATTGTGCAGATGGCAGCATGCTGCGGGCAACATCACCCTACAATCTCCTTGGGAATCCGGGCTGGCCATAAGTGTCAGACAACTTCCATAGCATTGTCAGGCATCCTCTGATGAACAAAACAAATTATGTGCACTTGAATAAATGGGAGTAGATGCTCAACTTGGAATCAGTGCAGAATTTACTTTTAAATACAAAGATACATTGAAGAGTGCCTGTGCTGGAGGATAACAGCCAGACAAATGCCCCTCTGACCAGCTCCTGCGCCACTTCCTTCAAGATAAGATAAATGATCACAGAAGTAGATAAAGTAACTGATGCAATGATAGATGGGGCAGGGGAGAAGAGGAAAGAACAGCTACAGAAAAAGTCACTGAATCAGCTAGCGACCCCTACAGGCACATATTGGTGGAGGAACTATTTGACATTTTTCCATCTACCTTTTCTTCAGTTTGTACAAATTACTTGTTAAATGTTACAGTTTTTTTATAGGTATCTATTTTAAGTGCAATAAGACACTCCAGGGATGTGCACTGTACTGAGTAACCACACTTCCAGGCTCTGAAGGCTAAACATGCCTAACAATGCCCCTGAGTGTGTGGTTACCTCTGCACAAGACATACCTCATAATTTCAAATTGGTTACATATTGAAGACTACATAGAATGGCATGCCTGGCAAGGAAGGAAGTACAATACCCTCTTTTGCTATGTGCACACGTTTGTTTCAAATTCCAAAATTGGCTCCAAACTGGTAAGAAGTGGCTTGAATGGTCTGCTCCATCATTGAGAGATTTTATTTTTGAAGAATACATGCCAACACCTCTGTATGGAGGAGGTGTGCAAGAGCACTGTACACTAAATTCAAGATATGTGCTAGGGGAGACTGCAATGAATAGTACTCTGCTCCTGCTCCTTTTACCTCTCTGCACTTACAGTTAAAGAGGAGTTCTGTGCCACCAATTGTCACTTACTGGATGACATGTGAGCATATTTTCAAGGTATCCAGAAGCTTTTAGCTGGATAGCTGGTTTACGTAACAAACAAAGGTGTACAACAGGTTACTGGGAGAGTCCTAAGGATTCAGATTTAGAGAACAGAAGTTTGTAGGTTCAGGCTCAGAGGCTTAAGGGAACCCTTTTAGGCTTGCAAGTCTTCCCTCTCTTGGAAGGATATGTTCATGCCCAAATCTCAGACCTATGTTCCAAAATCAACTCCTATCGCATGTCTAGTCAGGCTTCCATTACAAGCATTCCTCTGTCACAGCATTCCCCAAGGTGACAAACAATATTCGCAAGACTGCAGGGAGCAAGACCACAACACTGGAGCCATCTACACTGACCTAACCAAGGCTTTCCATTTGACTAGCCACCAGATCCTCCTCCTTATGAAATTAAGAGGGTTGGAATCATGCCAAATTACAATATTGTGGCTTGTGAGTTACCTTGGGAGGCATGTCTCACACAGAAAAATTGCTCTTGGCACCACCCATTCTGAACTTGAGCCCCTAAAGGAGGGCTTACCTCAGGCTTCTATCCTAGGCGCCCTGCTTTTTTTTAAAGTTTTGATAACCTACTGACCTAATGTGTCGAAAGCAAGGTACACATGTATTCTGATAACAGTAGTTTCTATTGCAGTGGTCCAACACTTGCATGTGTGGAGAATCAAATCCATACTAACTTAGCAGCTTTGGAAATCTAGCTGAATGAGAACCATGTCTTTCAGCCTCAAAATCAAAAAGACCAAGATTGTGGTCATTGGCACCCATACTCAAACGTGAAAACTGGGTACCTGCCTCCCCATCAAGAACAACCTTGTGCTTAAGCAGGTCCTGGCTTTGAAATATCTAGGGATATGGCAGGAACCCCAAATCATATACCAGAAGCATGCGGATCGTATCACTGCTTCGGCAAGTCCCAGGCTAGGAGATGTCTATGGGGCCAAAAACTGTCTCAAATCTCTCATGGAAATGCAGGTCATAATGCCTTCACTACTACCTCTGTTGGACTATTGAGATGGGGTGTACCTCTCATCCCCTAAAGCCATACAGCACAGATCTAATGCCTTGTACAATAGGCTCTACAGGATCACCCTTGAGAATGATTCAAGGATCCACTGCTGCCTGTCATACAGCCAGCTCAACTGGTTAAGCCTTATCATCCACAGAGACTACCACTGATACACATTCCTAGCTGGTGCATCTACTCATCAGCCTTGCCCATGCCTTATATCCCTCTTCATCCCTGGCCCTACCCCTTACCTCTAAAATCTACAGAAGCAGCTTTCTGAATACTACCCAAATATCAAGCAAACTTCAGTAGATAGGCATGTTGCTTCTCAAGCCTGCACAATGGAATAGCTTACCAATCCACCTACAACAACAACCTGACTGTTACACAAATGTAAAGATGCTGCTTTGGCAGCTTAAAGATCCTAGTAGATGCCCTTCCATCTAAGCCACCCTCTAATCCCCCACCATATTTACTTACAGTGAAGCCTGCCAAGATAAAATTCAGAATACTGCAGAAAGTGTCAGTCATTACAAAAACAGTGCATTTCCAGTGGCAGTTAATCTTTTTGTCATGCAGGAATTTGCATCTTGGCTGGCTCCACTGTATGTGCGGAATACTAGCACGCACCTCACAGTCAACTCTCAGTAGTGCCTGTGTGCAATAAAGGGGCAACCCTAAATATCTGTTTATTTATTTGTAACTTTTGACCAGGAAAGACAAACTAAGCTGTGACAGCTTGGTTCCTGGTGCATCTTTGGGGATGGGTTACGTGGACCAGTTTTTATTGATAGGGGAATTTTGGCCATTACACCATGGGAAACTCCCCTACTCTTCTTTAAAAACTGCCATAGGATCTTTTTCTTCCACTTGTACTGTGACCAGAGATGGGCAGAAGGAACCCTGGTTTAACATCTCATCCAAAAGATGACACCTCAACAGTGCAGAATACCCCTAGTACTGCACTACAGTGGCAGTTATGGGTATTACCCTAAGTACCTGGTGTGGGGCTAGAACCCATGACCATCTGGTCTTCCAGTCCCAGAGACAAGCATACGATCTACTGAGCCACTGACCCTAAATATCACTGGCTATCATCCTCTACTTGCTGTATGAGAAATTGTTCTCCACTATTGCCATGTAACTTGTATTTATAAATCCCTTTGAAATGGGTGTGTGAATCCTGTTGTACTGTACTATAAACTGATTACTTTTTGTACACAGTTGTGCCAAGAGAACCGCCCCCCCCCCCATGAATAAAAGATGCCATACAGTCAGCACTCTGATATCTAACCCTATTCATTCCCTCAGTCTTTGGTGAATATCTGAGTGTGACAGTTATCTGAGTACACATACAATGACAAAGAAAACAGCATCAGCTACAGTAACAACAAAAAAATGGGTCTGACGGATATGTGGGAGATGGATGACTGGCTGTGATCTGTAGCTCATGAGGCTGTGCTGCCATCTGTTTGGTGCAAATTTCAAATCAATAAATCGTCCCAGAATTCAGTCTGACAGCGCAACAATAGCATTATCATTCACGATGCCAGTAACCTGGTTCATAAGCAAGCTAGAGTTATCAGGGGCCTGCTGGGGAAAGAAGGATCAAGCACCACAGAGGTTGCTGTCCTACTCTGGGGAGGGAGGGCTGCTGTCCACACTGTGATACTGCCACCTGGATGACCACAGGTGGCAGTGCAACTGAGAGTGCTGTGGGAGGGGCAGACACAGGCTGGAGACCGACGCAGAGTACAGTGGATCTGGGTTGGTATACCATCAAAACTGCATCAGAATAATAGCGCAGTGAAATGCACACTGTGGAAATAGCATCAGTGAAAACTGCTACATCTGCAGAAGAGCATGGGGATATTAGTGCACATGACTCCAAACATTCCCCCGACATTCTCCTTTTCGGAGCTGGGAATAGTAAATAAGACCCCCCCAACTTTCTCTCTTCTGGAGTTGGGAATAGTAAATCCCCCCCAAAAAAATTTCTCCAGCATCCCCATTTGGTTTACACTAGCAGTACTTTGTGCAGTCTTTGGTGTCGGCATTTTGTCCACTCTCTTATTGACCACGCTGTATGTCTTTTAACGGTCTTGTGATGGACCTTTCTGGGTCTCCTAAGCATGCCTGCATCTGCAGAGCCTGGGAGTAACAAGGGAAATTGCCCTACTCTCTGGAGGCAAAAGTCCCTGGTGCCTCCAAAATAGCCCATGCTACTTTGGCCTGTCTCCTGATGAAAGTGTGTAGCATGAACAGGGATATAACCCCTCCACCTCAAACCTGCCTGGGGGGGCCCCAAGCTGCAAGGAGGATGATTGAGTCTGATCAAGTAGGTTACCAGAGGCAACTTGGGATCCTGAGGGAGTTCAAGAGCAGAAGTTGAAGGGGGCACAAACAGAGAATGTACACAAGAAAATCATCCCAAGTCTTATGAGGACCATCCCATTTTAGAACCTATGATTTCAAATTCCAGATCATCCTCAGATGGCCCCGCATTTCATCTCTACATCTTGCAGTAGTACTTTACATACAGTAATAATTTAAGGTCAGAAGGGACTATAGTAATCCCATGAGGAAGCTATATGATGGCCTGGGTTCCTGGACTCCCCTTAGTCCTACTGCCTGCCTGTCACTGGATCCTAGCTGAAACAGTGGGCAGGCTTGGTTGGGAGGATGGCCTTCCCCCCAGAGCTCCTGCCATGAGAGGGAAGTCTTGAGTGCATCGGGAGTGGCGTTGGACCTGGAGGAGACCAAGAATCAATGGTCCAGAACAGGGAATATCCCGGGGATCAGGGTATATCCCTGGATTGTGGGTATAGCCGGGGGGAAAAAAGCTATGAGGAAAAAAAAAGGTCTCTAGTTCCGTCATTAGGACTCTGCTAAAAATATTTAAAAAACATAGTGCTCACCTAGTACTGGGAGTTCATTTCCTGTTGTCCCTTTCCCCTTCTTCTGCCAAATCCTCTGTCTATCTCTCTTCCATTCTCTACATGCCTCACTCTACCCTTTAGCCTCCCTTCACCACCCATCTGAAAGATAGCCACCCCACTGCAGAAAACAGTACTGTCCTAATTATCTTTTGATTTTGGCACAATAATGATGTTTCCTATGCATAATTACATTTTTTTTTCCAATTATTTGTTTTAGCAGGTTTTCCCACATTTTTGCCCACCCTCACATCCTTGGCATGAGCGTGTGCGTGTGGAGGCACGAATTTGTCACACACTGTGGGACACCCCATCCTATCGGTCGTCCATTACCCTCCTGCACTGCCACCAGACCTCCACCAAGAGGCGACGGGACTGCAGGAGGGCAACCCCCAAGGAGAGGAGAGGAGAGCCACCGTTAGAAAGCTCAGTCCTGCTCCCACCCTCCCACCCCAGGCTGGCTCCCCGATGACCCGAGTCCACTCCCAAACTGGGGTCGCCAGCATGGCACGAGGTAAGGCGTCCAGACCCTCAGCCCTCTGCGCCACTGGGCCACATAATTACATTTTAAACATCAACATATGAACAATCTAAAGTTCTAATCCAAAGTCAGTTTCATCCACCTTGTTCTCTACTATCAGGCCTATAAGGCCTATAATTCAGAAGAAGCACCTCAACCACTGTTATAGCAAAAAAAAAAAAAAAAAAGTATATGAAACAAGAGTTGGCTGGTGCCACTAATAGCTGGTCCAGCTGCATAATTTCTGTGTGTGTGTGTGTGTGTGTGTGTGTGTAGGGGGAGAGTGAATGCCCAGCTTCTATACTATTAAACTCAGAAAAAGCTTGTGAGGAAAAGATCACCCCCCCCCATGCATTATGTGTTGCTCTCTGTATCCATTAGTGCTAGTGCGGGTCTCCATGAGTGAAAGTTCTGTTGTAAAACAGGACACTTCAATCAGCCCCAGGACTTGTCACTCAGCTTTGCTAGGTGCAGCCTGTAACACCCAGTTCCTGTTATAAATATTATACTGCAGATGAACATATGTAGACACACCAACATGCAGATACATAATGCACACAGTCTGACATGCACTCGCACACACACATATACACACACACACACACACACAGTAATATCATCCATAACTCTATGCATGTGTATTGCTGTGTCTATGTGTGTGCATGTGGGACTGTGTGCATTACCATGAATGTATGTATATCAATGTCATGCACACAAACAGGTACCAATGCACACAAACAGTGATACACACATTACTAATAAACACATTGACATGCACACACAGACACACTAATGCACATACCTACATGCATGTACAGCAATCGATACATAACTGACATGCACACACATACTGTACACATGCACACAGACACACACTAATAACACAGACACATGCACAGAGACAAACTGATACACACACACACTGGCATACACAGTGACACACACACACACCACCACAGTGCCAGAAAATGCCAACTGCTAGACAGAAAGATCTGTGTGGGCCTGCAGTGAGATTATGCAACAGCGAAAGGGTGGTACCAGGTTTAAATCCCACCACGGTCATTGAGTAGCCCTGAGCAAGTCATGTGACTCTGGGCTTCACACCATCCCAGTCGTAAATTTGGGTGAATTTATAGTTTTCCAGACAATTTGATATGATATGCAGCAGTTAGTATTGAAGTTTAAGAAAAAGAATACATTCATTCAGTGACAATCATCATCACTGACTGCAGAACCAGGCAGCACTGCTGCAGTGAAGCCAGCACAGCCAGCTTTTTGTTTTTGCTGTAAAATGTACCTTGGCTTAATAACGGACAGGTCTAACCTTAATCTTAAACAGTTCCCCTTTCTTCTAGTGTGTGTGTGTGTGTGTGTGTGTGTGTCCCCGACACTCAATCTCTCTCACTTTCTCGCACTTTCATTGAACAGAGGTATAGAATCGTTGATGTTGTGGCCTCAGTGGCTGACCTGATTTGCTTGACTCTTGCTGCAGCTTTTTCTCTTTGCTGTGGCAGGCACAGGATGCAGATGAAGGAGCTGGAGCAGCACCATGAGCTGGGCTGCTTTCTTCGATGGCATGTCTTTACTTGGGCCTGGTGATAGCACAGTTAGACTGTCACAGAACTTGGCTGGCACACTGTATGCACAGCAGACTCCATAGGCATGCAACAGAATTGAATCCATTTGACTTCAGTGACTGCCCCAGCAGCTTTCGGCCAGTCATGGTGGTGCCGTGAATGTATGATGATCACCATGTTCATGGTGGGGTGGGGTGGATGGATGAATGTTAGTCATCATGGTCACAGTGCCATTGTTGGTCGTGGGGCTTTGGTGAGTCAGGCACGAAGACAGTAATGATCATGCTGTTTCCCTCTGGCACCAGCACCTGTTGTTGTTGCTGAATTAGGAGAAGTGAAGCCAAAGAGGAGGATCTACTGCTGAAACAATTATAGAGAAGACATATCCCATCACACAGTGTGAGGCCTGTACTTGTTTTCCACATGGACCAAGATAGTGCCAAAATGTGGGGGAGGGAGTGCTGGAACCAGCAGTTATGGCATGTGGTCACATGCTGGTGTTATCCACAGGCATGTCCGATTTCTGTTTGACTTGAGCAGGCCACACCAACCCTCAATCATTTCCCCAACCTGCATCCCCATTCAGGAACTGGATTAAAAGAAAAATGGATGACAAACGCCTCTGTTCACTTGCTTGAGAGGCAAAAAAAAGAGTCTGGTTCTCAAAATACCCTAATGGAAGAGTAAGGACCTGAAAAAAAGGAATTACATTTCATTTGAGAAGTGTATGAACTTTTTTCCTCCCCTCTCCTTTGTGGTGTACACTGAGGCAGGGTGAAACATATCGAGGTTTGCTGAGAGTTGATCAGTCAGTTTAGGACAACAGTAACTATGGACTACAGTACCTATGGATGTTCTCCACCATTTTGTTACTTTGATGGTTTGATTGGTAGACCAGATATGAAAAGGAATTGTGCAGTCATATACAAATAATTATAAAATGTGTAAGAGGAACCAAGACGTGTGATTGGTTAGATGTGATCACGTGACCAAGCATTATTCCAGCGCAACAGTACAGGTCAGAAATTATCAACTTTCTGAATCTCAATACTCAGTTTTTAAAATCAAAACCAGGGGACCCATTTTATAATTGAAATAAAGCACTTCAGGGTGTGCCTTACTGTAGGATAATGGCACTGCTTGGGTGCATAAGGAACTGTACTCAGTGTTGCTTCATGCCTCACTTCCTGAGGTGGGTCATTATCCCACAATAACATGCCTTATTGCTTAACCAAGCCCATACATTAAAAAAACAATAGCTGGCCTCAAAGCAAAGTGACTGCAGTACAGTTTGCCATGCTGGCAACCCAGGTTTGTGCTTTGCGCCGGGTATATCATTGAGGAGCAGGAGAAGAACTGAGTACCACAGAGGATTCTGTCATCATCCAGAGTCTGAGAGTTCTACTTCTGGCTGTGTTAATGCCACTTGTTGACACAAATAGTGGTGCAGTCAGGGAGAGAATGTAGGGAGGGGAGTTTGGAGTGTAACTGAAACCAGTTGTTCACTGTGTCCTCAAGAGTGGGCTTTCCATGGAGAAACTCATAAAAGGCACACACCAATTGGAGAGCTGACATTCTGCCCTATCCCCCTTTTTACCAGGGCCTCCATCTTCCACTTCTGAGGACAGACTCAGGTACCTATCCCCCACTGATAGTGACTGGATTTGGTGGGAAATCATCTGCCTAGGAGCTGAACAGCAGTGCACCACCCTGTGGGGGGGGGCAAGTTTTGTGGAGTCTTGGGAGCTGTATGAAGGGACAGTGTCCTGGAGTCCCAAGGTTGTGGACTGGAGAGGCTCCTTAGATATTAAGTGGCACTGGCAGAGCTGAAGGAGGTCCAAAGTGGTACACTGCAGAAGGAGGTAAAAACAGAGTACAGTAGAGAAAAAAAATTGGGACTGGGTTTTTGAAAGTATTGATGCAGAATTTGTGGTCCTTTTACTGCTTTGGCTGCATCCCTGTAAATGCACTAGCATGTTTGCGGACGTTTTTAATATGTTCTGACACATCCATGACAAGTTGCTTTATGGCACAAAAATGACGCATGCATCAGAAGCTTGACATGTGTCATTTATGATGCACCTCTTGCGACAGTAACATCATGAAATTAGACCACTTTTTTAATTTTTTTAAACTTAGTTTTATTGAGAATTTCAGAGTAGTAAAGACCCCCATTTTAATGGTCTACATTCTTGCCATAATTAGCACAACTGCAGCAAAACTGTGCCACAGAGCTTTAAAAATCCAGCCCTTGAGTTCTATTCTTTTCTGTATTTTGATTTCTGATTGTTATTGTCAGGTTCTTGAAATTAGGCTATTTCTTAAATATGAATCTTGAAACAAAAAGGTTATAAACAAAACATTAGTCTAGAAATGAGCTATGTTATTATATTACAGATATACATTTTAGTGAAAGTTTTTCCTAGTTGTCCACAGCTTTAAATATTTTGAGGAGTAACCTGTTTTTCATCCTGCTTGGAGGCTATGCTGTATTTTAAAACACCTAACCTCTTATGAAAAAAATTGGATACTTGCATAGTTATTTACTCAATTACTAGGGCAGCCCTTTAAAAGCTGTTCCACCTCACAATATCGGCACATGCATATGCTTTTCAAGCTCTGGTTAAATCCTATGGAAAACCTTTAGAAAGCAGCAATTTTGTTCATAATAACAAATCACATCTGCAAATGAAAATTTACAAATGTGGTTTAAGTTTGGAGCGTTTTGCCACAAATGTAATGCAGTAGTTGTGATTTATTTTAGCTATCTTGAAAGGTAAAAAAAAAAAAAAAATGAAGCATTACTATTCCCTGCTTCTAATTGCTTTCACTCGTGTGCCCTTGGCCCTTTAATTCTCTTTCTCTGTTTTAGACCAGATGGGTGACAGAGCTGAAAATAAGGTTACTGGTAATAGTCTGAAAATCAGTTTGCTGACTGGTTTCTCCTGGAAAATCATATTTTGAGAAACACACAAATAAGACAAGCAATTGTATCCCATCTCCTGCAGGGCTTGGGGAATGCTCAATGTCCTAAAGAAATACTCGCATTTACTGTGGAATCCTTTAGGAGTGTTTCTGCAGACGAGTTTGAGAGCTGGAACACTTGTAGTTGACCTTGCACCCCTGTGTAGCAACATAATAAAAAAAAGATGCTGTCGCAGAAAATCTTTTGGACCAAAGAAAATCAAAGTGAGGAAGCACAGCAGCAAAGAACATATTGTTTTTATTATTATTATTATTACTATTATGGTGTTATCTGCATACATCAAGTGTTATAAAGCAAAAGCTATAGAATCTATATATGCTATACCTATGCATTTTGTACATGGAAATGCATATTAATTTGCAGCAAATATTCATGACCAATACTGAACTGAGTCCAAAGTTAGGTGGAATGCAACCAGCAAATATTGAAGTGAGCATTTTATTATATGCTGTGTCAGAGAGATTAAGGAAAAATGTGCATGGCACAGACAGGATATTGCATGTATATCAAGCAATCTATTTCTATGTGACAGGGTGGCTTTGATTTCTGAGAAGAGTGACAACCAGAGAAATCAAATAACTATTCGCAGCCAAATTTTCTAAAGTAGAGATATGTATCCCCTTAGAATAAAATCTCAGATTACAATTAAAACAATATAGATGAAACTATATTGAGGCCAATAATAACACATACAAGAGATCAGTAAAGTCATTTGTTATTTAGAGCCTCTTTAATATGATTTTCAAAATGAGCTCAAGATTAGATTCTTTGTAATACAGAGGGAAGCATTGGTCGCCTCATATGGAACCAAACTGGGGTGAACTGAGCTAGAGACCTTTCCTTTGACACTAAATTCTCCCTGAACAACCTACACTGTAAGCTGATTATTTTAGCTTTTTTCAGTCATAGAGAAAATTGGGTAGGTGCTCTCTAGCCTTTAGCAAATCCAAATGAGTTAAAACCTTTTAGCTGGTTAATTATTAAAAAAAAAAAAAAAGTAAGACTGTGCATTGAAATATGGTCAATGACCAGATGTTTTCCTTTTGAAGATTTTGCCAGGTTGATTAAACTAAAGCCAAACTCCCCAGGTTCACTGACATCACAGGTACTCTTTATCTGATTTGAAAATGCTACTGTTCAGATCTATTACACTCACGGAGACTGCTAAAGGTTGAGCTTTCGGCATCAAATTGGGAATGGAATGAGAACAGATCAACTCCAGTTCCCCAAAACCTTTTTTTAACTAAATGTATTTAAAATTATTCCAAGTCTCAAAGGATTATGTGAGCATTATACATCTGTAATAACATCCCTCAAGAAGTCCATAAATTATGCAAAATTAGAAACAAGAAATTCTTTGCAAGTGATATTGAGTTACAGTCTGTACGCTGTTAGAAGGGTTACTAAGACAAACAAACCTCCTGTAATGTACTTAATGCTGGCTCAGCAATATCCAAGTGGTACATTTGGGGGAGCTATAGGACAGATGCAATCAGGTCCAGCTTCAGACATCAATAACATCAGATTGTATTTTCTCATAACCTTTCCTTCTTTGTTCAAAGGGTACTTCTATTTGAAATTGTAATATATCGCTTTTGAAACTGATTTTAAAGCATTGCTCCTACAAATTCTTTTGGCTGAATTTTCTTCAGGATTCAGTTTTTTGTAAAGCAGACTTGGCAGGATTGCATTTAAGCAAAGCCTTTCCTTCTGGGGAAAATTACTGGCATATATTTCACAGAAATCACAGTACTCCATGTTTTTCGTTCCCTCTTTTCAGGTTGCTGCACTAACTGTACTATTAAATAGGGCTAAATGCTCTTATACAAGTACTTGTCTTTTTGTATGTTGTGCTATGGAGGTCCTAATGACAGAACCAGAAACTACTGGCCCAGTTGCAGCATAACAGTACAAAGGCTATGTAAGTGTTCACAAACATAAAAACAAGTTCCAGGGCTTTCTTCTTGATGACACTTAATTGTAAACATGTGTTAACCATGCCATCTTTTGGTGTAATTTTACATTTTCTGAAACCAAAGGTGAAGCTTTTTTTAATTGTGTTGAATAATTCAGTTTATACAATTTTATTTCATAAATGCATTTTATTGTGTAAACTGCTTACTGAAGCTCTATTTAGTCTGATGGGCAACTGCTTTTTGGTTTACACTGGAGAATACATCTTCCCAAATTAGCACTCTGTCTTAGGATTGATCAATTATGTTATATCTCAGTAATGCTATAGTAAATATGAACATACGATGAAGCCAGCAGAAATAAGGCCATTAGGTCTATCTAGTCTGCTCATAGTGCAGGTTCCTTGGCCTAAGCTACTGACCCTGCCCCCCCTTCCCAATCTGCCCTTCCCCGCCATATGCCCTTCCCTTGACTCTTATTTTCCACTTAACTCTGTCACAGCCTCTCTTGAAGCTGCCCACCATTGTCTATAAAACTACCTCTTCTAGAAGTATGTTCCAACCCTCCACCACCCGCTCCATTTAAAACTGCTTCCTAGGCTCTCTCCTAACCCCCCAGCTTAAGACTGTGTCCCTTCATGTTTTGGTTCCCACTAAGCCTGAAGAGATCCTCCTTATCTTATACCTCCCTATGCTTACTAGTAATAAAACATAATGCTACATTACATATTGTGTTGCTTTTCATTGGTAAACTATTTTACCTGTATTTTAAGTATAATATGCCCAATACAGTATTTTTATAACTATCCCCTACCCACCTATTTTGTATTTGCTGTTGGGTAACGTTCTGTAGTGAGCTTTTGTAACTTCCTCTAAAGGAAACTGTAATGGGATATTATATAATTGTAACTTTCTGTGTTGAGAACTCTCTAAAGGAAACTATAATGAGATATAGTTGTATGAAAGACACTTTATACAATAATATGTTATTGAATATTATACCTAACAAAACCTGCATGCTGTGGCAATATACTTAACAACTACAGTGCTGTTTAGGCAGCTGTGAACAGGACTGTAAAGGAAATGTTACCTGCACAATCCATCTGGCTCCACAATGGAAATCATTACAAGTATATTGGAGGCAAAATGAGTGGCAAATCTCAGGAACATAGTTATGGTATGAATGTAAAAGTCTGTCTCAGTTTCAGAAAAAATAGATGGAAGGAATTATCGCTGTGTTGGCAAAAAGAGTCGCACTTAAAAGGAAAAAACATATGCTCAATTTGATAGAAAACATACATACAGAAAACTACACCCCATACAGTGTAAAATATGTGGTCATCTACCATCCAATCTGCCATTCTGGACAGTTTCTTTCTTTCTTTTTTTTTTTTATTAATTCCTGTGCAACCTCTTGTTGTACCTCAGTTATTTGTGGTTTTGTGAGCAGATGAATCAGCCACAGTTCAATGTGCCATTTATGTGTACAATGTCACAATTCCAGTTTTATGTGCCTTTTGCATACAGATCTGCAAGCAAAATACTTGTTAATGTTGTTAAAATAAGCCCACGGTATCTCCCCGAGAAACATTGGTTGCTGGTAGTCTTCTTTGTTTCCTTATGCATTTACATTATTTTAATGCAAAATCAGATGGTACTCTACAAGGAGTGGGATGGCATAAAATCCCTCACTACAGGTGGATCATATTTTTCTGGCTTTGGCAAACAAAAGAGGCACTGCATCAGGCTGCAAACAGAATGAAAGTGTTATTTTCACTGCATGCTGGGAACAGAAAATAAAGTACAGTATAAACAACTTTTTACCCAAGAAGCCTTCTTCAAGAATGTTCCACAAATGAAAGAGTAGGCATAGTGAGGTAGGGGGAGAAGGGATGGTTCAGTGAATGGGTAGAGGGTTACAGTTGTGTTTTTTTTTGTTTTGTTTTGTTTCCATTTTCATGCTCCTGAAAGTTGCCAGATTGCCAGCACTGGAGTCTGAAGCACTGTCCTTTTCTGCATAACAGACACAGCTTGATTAATTGCAATACAAGCTTTTTAACACTGTCCCACAATTCCATCTCAAGCCTTCCATGCATCGATCACCACATAGGTAAGAGGGTAGTTCCAGCTCAAAGTCCATTCAACCCATGGCCTTTCCTATGAGAAGGCTTACAAGGGTGCCTGTTGGTGGCAATTGTGTTGGTGTTTTTTGTGCTGCAGACACTTATCCACCAGGAACCTTTTTTTTTTTTTATCATATCATAGTTTATCCACCTGCTGCGGGACTTACCAGCGGGGGCATCCAGCCACCTGCCCTGCCCACCAGGAGAGCAGCAGGCTCACTCGCATGATGGGGTGTCCAGTACAGCCATTGCCGACTCACTGGAGGCTCCCCTATGCCCTGCCTAGCTGAGCCAGCCCCGGATCCCCCCAGCGCAATACCACGACAGTTCTCACGGCATCACAGGGCATGGCCATCAAGCTGATTCAGTCATGCCCAGCCATTTTCCTCCAGTAGGTCCCTGATGTAGCATGGACATGCCATGACGACCATGTACTGATGTGCAGATGTCTGCCGCGCTCCCCCTCTGCTGACATCTGCATCTGCAGTGCCTCTGGGCATCCCAAGGGGCCACCACAGTGTGGTGTACTTCCTCAGCCCACCCCAGGACTAGGAGAGATGTCTGTAGATGCTCAATCCTAGTCCTCCCCTGCTGACCCCCAATGACCCTGGCTTGTTCCCAAACCCAGGTCACCAGCGTGGTGTGAGGTGTGGCATCCAGTGCCTCAACCCTCAGTGCCACTGGGCCGCCATCCACCAGGAACTTGATTCAGACCAGCACAACTTATTTCACATAGGCTATGGCAAAGTCCTCTAATGGTAATGACTTTCAACTATTGCCAACCTGGGCTGGATGTGAATCAGTGGCATAAATGTGAAAGACTGTTTAAGCCACTTCCAATCCACTGAGCCATCCACTCCCTCATGTTACAGCATTTTTCACCACCAGGTTACTTGTTTATATCCAGCCTCTTTTGGGGTCAAAAGGCATTACTGTCTGCCTGTTCAGTGGCCTGTGTGAAATGTGTTAGAGTGATTCCAGTCTAGTTCATAATGGACACAATGTCTGCAGCCTGAAAAACAGCATTATAACTGAAGCTGGTATGCACCCCTGTTGTCAGTCTCACATGAGAGGTCAATGCTTGAATGGGAATGCAGCTTAAACTACCCTCTCACCCACTAGTGGTGGTCCTACCATGGCAGAATCGAGGCATGCTGCATGTGCCAGATAGTGTGGGGGAGCTTGTACTTACAGTATGCTGCCCCTGCTGTACCTTGCATGTATAAAAAGAGGGCATTCTTCAGTGCTGTCACGTAGGCAATCAATGAGCACTTTTGGAAAACATAGCTAATGTAGCACTCACTAGGCTTATTAATAAAAACTTATCTTATAGATGGATCCTGGAACAGCATCATGGTCTCTCAACAGTTTCTCATTTTCTTCTCTGGCAGCATTCATTCACAATGGCCCCTCTTGTCCATCGTGTTCGGCATCATTTTTTTCAAAATGGTTTATTTATAACATGATGATTTCATCTTGTTTAGTAAATAATGTTTTGCAAGATAAATGGGGCGGGAGAGTACACCTTTCTGTCTTAGTTTTCCTTTTCTTCTCTGCCATCTAGCTTGCCAGAAAGTCCGCTAACAAAAAACATTCTCCAGAAACTGTATGTTTTCATTATGTTCACTACTTTTTTAAGAGGGGCACATCTTGTTTTCCATGCGAAGATGTCAACATGCTAGTACAGACTGATTAAAACCTTTAGCCTGTGTTTCTGTTTGAAATAGCTTGAAACTGTATGCAACAGATCTAATATTTAAGGAATTTCCTGTTTCATGGACATGGCTGTAGGAATAATTTCACTCCGTTAAATTTGCTGAACTGTTGAACTTTGTTAATTTGTGCAGCATTCACTTCATTTTTAATAACCTACATGGCATTGGCAGCAGAGCACAGTCAAAAGATTAGAGCCTAGAAGTCATAAACAAGACTTGAATAGGTCAGTGAAAAATTGGCTTGAGACTGGGGTATGTTAAGATGCTGAACAGAAAATTAGGCAGAAAAGAAAGGTTCGCGGAAACTTGTGAGCAACTTTGATCAGCTGGTTGAAGAAAAGCAATATGACAAACAGGAAATTACAAAGAATAACTATTTTGACTGTAGTGGAAATAGTGAGGAAGGAGCTGCAGTTCAAACTAGATACAGAATATTTTCATAGGAAAAGTAACCAGATGTCTAAACAGTCTGCTGAATGCCGCTTTTATTTTGTGTTTTGGCAAACCTTCAGAACGCTGGTAGACAAGTTTAGCTGGAAGTCTTTTTCCAGTAAATTTACATAATTTCATACATATTTTAGCTCCTGCATTACATCTTTTAGTAGTGGTCATATTTAATTTTAGTATGCTATAAAAAATGTTGCATTTGTTTTTATGAATTATTCTGCTCCTGCTCAGGCAGTGTGGTTTGCTGATGAAACAAATGCTTAAGTATGTGAACGACTACAGCACACTGACAAGATATCTACAGAACTGACCTTACTTGGTATTCAGTGTAGTGTTTCCAGTTATCTTGGCCTACTGCTCCTCAATATAAAAATGGCATGTCCCTTAATATACAATTGTCAACCAATATTTACATTTTTGACAGACACATGCCTTGATCTTCTGAGCTTTGATGTCTTTTAAAGTTTGTTATAAATTAATACACATTGATTATTAATAGTGAAGGAAAATAGTTATGACTAGTTAAACAATCAGGCCAAGAACAGAGTATGGTGCATGCTGTTAGTGAGTCTTGACAATGATATAATATAATAAGAACATAAACTGTTGCTATCAGGATCAATGCTTGAGGCAGGAATATACCCTGACATTCAAATACAGGTAGGGGAAAGCTACCATGGTAACCATTTTTGGGCATTTACTGCAGATACAGGTAGTGTAGAAGAGGCATTTTGCAAAAGGTGGCATGAAGGATTCTTTAACAGAATATAGGGAGTGAATCCATGCCAAAATGTTTTTGTTTTTTAATTTCTCTCCCAACTACAGGCACACACAAAAGAATGAACTCCAGTATAAGGCGTCATAGACAACAGTATGCACATCTATGAGAAGGGCAGGCTGACAAGGTTTCAGCAAATGTTGCCCCCAAACTAGCTTTTACTATCTACAGTAGATATCTCTGTACAGTACTCTGCAATGATAGCCAGTGACATGATGCAGAACATCCAGCTATATCATGATACATCAGAAGAAATCTCTGTTCATTTCAAATGGATTTTTGTGATATTTCCCAACATATCCAGATATATTTTAAATGCATCTTGTCACTGGCTATCTATCTATCGATCTATATATTAATCTATCCATCTATCAATATATCTGTCAAAATGCATCTTGTCACTGGTTGCTTCTCTGTCTGCCTGTTTATCTACCCATCAATCAGTCTATCTACAAAGCTATCTACAGTATCTATCTGGCTAGCTATCCATACATACCTACATCCATACATCTATCTACAGTATCTGTCTGTCTGTCTATCTAGCTGTCTGTCTGTCTGCCTGTCTATGTAGTCTATCTATATATCTAGCCATCCATCAATCTACAGTATCTATATACAGCATCTATTTATCTGTCTGTATACAGCATCTGCCTATCTACCTACAGTATCTATCTACAGTGTCTGTCTGTCTGTCCATCTATCTATCAATATATCAGTCAAAATGCATCCTGTCACTGGCTACCTCCCTCTCTGTCTGTCTGTCTGTCAAAGGGGAAGGGGAAATTGTTTATCCAGGAAAAGCACACTAAGCCAGAGCTTGTTTCTAGGTGTGACCTGGGAGCACAAGTAAATTAAGTGACTTGTTCAGGGTCACACAGTATGCAAGTGGGAGCTGATGGGATTCAAACCCAGGTCTCCAAGTTTGCAGCTCAGTGTTTTTAACCACTACCCTACGCTGCCTCCTATCTATCTATCTATCTATCTATCTATCAATCAGCCTATCTACAGAGCTATCTACAGTATCTAGCTAGCTATCCATCCATCCAACAATCTATCTACAGTATCTATCTATCTAGCCATCCATCAATCTACAGTATCTCTATACAGTATATGTCTCTGTCTGTCTGTCTATCTATCAATCTGTCTATCACAAGCATACAAAAGGTCAAAGTAAACATATCTATCTGTCTTCAATACTGTACTTCATATTCAGTTCCACAAAGTTGGCACTACTGTACCTCTCCACTGTACAACAGACAAAATATGATGCTGTTGCAAAAACTGCCTAGAACAATAACACCTTCAGTAGCTAAGTAAATTGCACACTCCCCACTGGGACTGATAGACTGGAATGTTGTGGGTTCTAGTCCCAAACAAGGAACTTGGGCTAATACCCAATACAGACACTGTGGTGCAGCACTAGGAGGTTGCTGCACTATCAGTGCAACCTTTTGGATGAGACATCCAAATACTGATACAAAGTGGCTGCTCCTAAACACCAATGCTGCTGCCCTACACAATTCAATCTAAGAGAGGTCTGTGAATTTGAATTTACAACACAAGAATGATAATGCATCCAAGAACTTGGGATGCAAAATGCTGTTCCCTGTGGCCTCCATGTGAATCATTTTTATTTTGCAAATAATATTTGACACCACCGTCTCTACTCAGCTTGTGAATCCATGCATGCTGTGGACTGGAGTGCTCAGCCATCTCCCAGACTTGGGTGAGATGTCCTTCTTGTCTATCTCTGTAGGCTGTCCAGATGAAAGTTAAAAATCCCATGGCACTCATCATAAGAGCTGAGGATTTTCCCTGGTGTCCTGGCCAATAATCCCCTGTCAATAAAATAGGTCCAAGTAGCCCACCCCCAAGACACATCTGCAAATGAGCTGTCACAGCTCAACATGCCTTTCCTGTTCAAAAATTACAAATAAACTAACACAGAAACAGAAATTACTGCTTACCTCTTTCTGTGAGAAATAAACATATGTGTCACGTTTCATTTTTATGTTTGCTTGCACACATGTTTACGTTTGCCTGCATGCATGTGCAAGAAACACAGTACCACCATATGAGTTTTCGTAGGTGTAGCACCCTTGCTTCCAATGCCCTGAGCATTTTTGCAGATGCAGTCATACCGCACCAATGAATGTCCCAGCTGTCTATGACAGCAGTTCAGATGCAGTGGCATACAGTTGAAAGCAAACGACTGCTACAATCAGCGATGGTAATGTGTAGGCAATTTGCATACTGCCATGTCATGCCGTCAGCAGTATGCAAATTGCCTACGTAGCCGCCACCACTGACTGCAGCGATTGCTGTATGCAACCCCATTTGTTGTGAGCGACCGAGTTGCCCAATCTCCCCTTGGCTCATGCGCTCCCTTCCAAGCACACTGTATGTCCGCAGGGGTGCCCAATCCTCATCAGCTCCAGTGCCCCAAAAACAAACTTCCAGGTGCCACGCTGGGAGTCCACCCCAGCGTGGCAAAAGTCTAGCATCCTCATGTGTTCAGCCCCCACACTGTATAGCCAACTGGGGTGCCCAATCCCCTGTTGGCTCCACTGCCCCCCCAAACTTCCAGGTGCAATGCTGGGAGCCCACCCCAGCATGGCAAAAGTCCCACGTTGTCTTTGTAAAATAAAAACCTGTAACAAAAGAAAAACAGTCCTTGTTGACTCTTTTGCCCCCTCCCCCAACCCACGTCCACCCTCTGCGTACCCTACCTCCCCACACACACACCTCTCACCCCATACTTACCTCCAGAGTCCGGTGCGATGATCTTCAGTGGACTGGGAACACGTTTGCACTCTTCAAAGCCAACCGCAAACTGAAGAAATGCTGGTAAGCTGTGTAATGGCATAAATAGGGTTTTTTCAACTTTGGTGCATATCTTAGTCATTTTTTTGAATTTTTGCACTAAATTTTCAACATGGGGTTCTTGGAACCCCACCTCATGAATTCTGTGACTGTCATTTGGTTATTCAGTTTTGAAAGATGATTTCACGGTCACTGCACGGAATCACCTTTCAGGACTGATTAATGAAATGACCATGTCACTGTTCATGAGGTGGGCTCTCAAAAAGCCTATGTTACAAATTTGGTGAAAAAATGCCCCAAAATGACTGTGTTGCGAGCGTGCATTGCACAGTTTCCATGCACACACTCACAAATTTGTGAATTTGTAATATTTTCACTCCAGATTTTCAACATTAGCATTTTTTCACACCTCCTTATGAACAGTATAGCTGTCATTTTTCACATCCTGGCCGAAACGTGTTTTTGCACTTCTGGCACAAAATAATGCAGCCACTGTAGGAAATCAGTGTTTGGGACAGATTAAGAAAATCACAGTGACACTGTTCATGAGCAGAGGTCCCAAAATGCCTACGTTGAAAATCTGGTGCAAAAAATCCACCAAATAATTGCATTACGGGTGTGTGTGTTGCGCAGTTTCTATGCACGCTTGTGACTTCACCAGTTTTTTTATATTTTCACTCCAGATTTTTAACATTACCATTTTGTACACCTCCTCACGAACAGTACAGCTGTCATTTTTGACATCATGTTTGAAATGTGTTTTCACACCTGTGGCGCCAAATGGCGCAGTCACTGTGCAAAATCACCTTCCGGCTAACAAACTGATAGTGTCACTGTTCATGCAGTGGGGTCACAAAAAGCCCATGTTGAAAACTTAGAGTAAAAATACCAAGAAATGCCCAGGGCCTTAGGGTTTCCGACCAACACCCCACCCTGTAGGGTATGACAGGCGTCTGCCCTACCCTGTAGGGACTGACAGGCATCATGGGTGTGACTTGGGATTGTCGACAGTAATGCTCATGCCATTCCACCCACACCCCCACCCTGCAGCCAGTGACAGGCATTGAGGTGCACCTTGGACTCTGGCACCAGAATTCACACCATTCTCCTATACTGCACCTATTTCAGCATATTTCTTTATGGAATAAGGTGAGTGTAAAGCCTGAACACCCCAAGGCACACCTCGACACTTGTCAGTGTCTGCAGGATAGGGTGAGGTGAAATGTTGTGACCATCATGGGTGATGACCCAAAGGCACACCCCAATGCCTGTCCATCTCTGCAGGGTGGGGGTGGAGTTGGTGTTAGTTCAGTACCTCACTGCTATTCCTATACTGCATCTGTCTAACTTCTGCACTTCCACTGCTAATGCCAGCAAGCAAAAATTCGGCATTGACAAATGCCTGTTAGATAAGGGAACATTCTGCAGATATAAATTTCCAATACCTTCATTTCCTGTTTGTCACCAGAAGTTATTTTGTTATGAAAGCTTAAAACACAAGTGGTTTAGCATTAACGAGTTCTATTTCCTGAGTCTTTGTGAGACATTTCGTAATGTAGTATCCACACAATGACAGTGTGAAATAGTAACATTGGCACTACGGACTTGACATTTCCAGAGTAAGCAAAATAGAAACATTACTGCAGTGGTTTTATTTTTAAGTTAGCCATTTGCAAAAACAAAATTCCTCTAATTTTTATCTCATGGCTAAAGAATGCTATGAAGAAGCAAAGACATCGCTCCAATTTTTTTGTTGATTTGGAAAAAACTCTACTAGCAATTTGATAAACTGCAGGTTATTTTATAATATTGTTCTTCTATTACTTTCTTTAAATTGTTATCCAGTTAAAATATTCAATTAAATATGTAAAGACTCAATAAATGATGTACAATATCTAAACATCAAATATTAACAACAAAAAAAACTATATTCTGGAAACATTCTCTAATCTGAAGGATGAATTTAGCACTTCTAAAAGGCAGGGGATTGAAGTCAATGAAAACTACTGCTGAATCATTCACAGTACGTATTCCGTGCAGATAGGCACTGCTCAGAGAATGTACTTCAGTGTTGACCTAGAGGAACCACTGCTCTGGGGTGAAAGGGAAATTCAGGATTCATGCCTTCTGTATTCAGTTCATGGCCTCTTTGGATAAAGACCGCCAGCTGTACAGACTTATGCCAGATTCTGTATAGCGGTTTTGCTATGTGGACTCCTGTTTTCTAGGAACTCAGCTGAGACCACTGTGCACTGAAAGGCCACCACCTTATCTTTTAGGCCACGTAGCTCCACGGATGAACTTACATTTGTGAATTCAGAAATTGTTTCCTAATATTTACAAGGCCAGTTTGGCCATTTTCACTTTGCCCACATGGAATACTCTGGCAATTTGCCATGGTTGGGGGCACTTTTAACTGAGAGTAAACAATGAACGGCTCCATAATGCCTTTGACATGACAGATACTTTATAGTAATACAGCCTTGCTCTGCTCATGCAGTACATGAACTGCAGAGTGGAAACGTAACACCAGACATAAGGATTGCCTTCTAGTAAAGCACTCCTAATGTTGGTACCTTTGATGCACACACAATACTCTAATAGTAATAATACACATCTGTGTCACCTTTGTTACATGCTTGTATAGACCATTTTGTCTTCTTAATAAAAAAATAAAAAAATCCTCTCATGTTGTGAGAACTTAATACATCTTTATGATCTTCATGGTTTTTGGGACGTTCTTGGTGCAGTTTTCTCCCACCCCAGTTCAGTGACATTTCTCTGAGTTTACATTTATGTGTTTGATGCAATGTTACTTAATTCTACTTGTAGTTAAGGCATTTAAGAATAACTAAAATGCCTCAGAAATGGCTTCCAGTAAATTGCGCATCAAAGTAAGGATAACTTTCTTTCCTGTAACTGCACTGGGCTTACAATTGCCATTCCAAAGAATGTCAAATTGAAACCAGGTTTTCTCTAGTGTCCCGGTCACATGCGAATCATAGGATGTCTGGGATAGGTACCGTGAGAAAGTGCTGCATGTCAGTACTGAAATTACTACTTGAATGATCCTCTTCAGCAGCATCACCTGAAATTCTATAATCATTTCCTTTCTTTGGTTTAAAGCTCTCCAAAAGCAAAGGGAAAACAGAAGATGTTCAAAATGAGTTTAGTGCAGGTTGTTTCATTGGCACTTACTAGCTACCTGATTCAAGAATCAAGATATATAGAATAATACATGGGGAGGTGTGCATAATGAGAATTTAACCACACCCTGTATGTGGGATGCTACATAAACCTCAAGAGCGAAACCTGAGGAGTTTATAAAAGCATCCCACACTGCAGGTGAAAGTAAAATTCAAGCTTTACACACCTCCATGCTTTGTTTTATATAATTGCTGGGTGGTGTTTTCTCACCTTGAAAACACTACCCAGAAGTTATAGAAAACAGTATGGGCAGTGGTTCCAGCAGTGCGGTTGGGCTGGAAGCGTGGTTTAATTACACTTTCACTTTTTTTACCTTTTTATGCGATTGCCCCCCAAGCAGACAGAAACAAACTAAAAAGCAGCTTTGTGAACAACACATTTGTGAAACTTATGCAGTTTACTGTAACCTGATCAAAATGTTGCATAATGGAGGCAGTATGCATATGTGTGGAGCGAGGGAAATCCAGCAAGTGTTCACCATTATAACCTGCAGGTTAGAACGGTGAAGTATAACTGGGTTTCCCTTCAGCAGAAAATGCTCCCCAGTTATTGTATTACATATAGAATAGTGCATGGGGAGAAGTGCATAACAACATGTGTGGGGTGCTATACAAACCCTGAGAGCGAAGCTAGAGGGGGGTTATAAAATAATCCCATACTGACACTGGGCATAAAACTCAAGTTGCCACTCCTAACTATACAGTTCATACTTCTATGTAATTTCTGATCACTCTTTTTATGCCCTGTCAGTTAGAAAAATCTGACTCAGACTACAGCGGTGAAAGAATGAGCAATTTCTTCAGGAGGTGGATCAGGCAGCAGCATGACCCCAGCAATGACTACCCACAAAGTGCCTTTCCCCTCAGCTGCAGGAAAACAATCTGGTTGGGTGAAGAGTTTGCACTTGGTAGCAGTCAGACTCAGCACTCAGTATTCTTACTGGATATTATAGCTATTACAGAGACATGGTGCAATGGGAACCATGACTGGGACATAGTTATACCAGGGTATACTTTATTCAAAAGGGACAGGGAGGGTAAAAAGGGAGAAGGGTGGTGCTATACATCAAGGAGGGTATAAAAGCGACAGAGGTACAAGGAATGCAGGGGGAGCCGGAAGCACTGTGGGAAACCCCGGAGACAGGCAATGGCATAGCCATTCACACTGGAGTAATATACAGACACCCAGCACAAAGGGATGAAATGAACAGGGACCTCCTGGAAGCCATCTATGTGGTGGCAGCCAAAGGAGAGGTGTTACTGATGGGTGACTTTAACCTGCCAGAAGTTGATTGAGGCACCCAAGCAGCTGCAACAGCCAGGGGCAGGGACATCCTAGACTCCTTAAAAGGGGCATGCCTCAAGCAACTGGTTCTTGAGCCAGCCCAAGAGGAAGTGATTTTGGACCTGTTACTAACCAACAGGGACAGAATTACGGATGTCAGGGTAGGTGAACACCTGGGGTCCAGTGACCATCACACAGTGCAGTTCAGTGTGAATGCTACAACAGGGACATGCCACATGAAGGCAACGGTTTTGGATTTCAGCAGGGCGGACTTCATTAGGATGGGAGTATGTCTCAGGGAGACCCTAGAAGGGGCAAAAAAAGGGGGTTTCGAGGGACAATGGGCCCATCTTAAAGGAGTCATAGTGGAGGCAACAAACCTTTGAATTCAACAAATAGACAAAGGCAAAAGGAAACAACTATGGTTCTTACAGGAGGTGGCTGGGAAAGTAAGGGCAAAAAAGTTAGCTTTTAGGAAATATAAGGAGACACGAAAGGAGGAGGACGGGGAAGTGTATCTAGAAAAGCAGAGGGAGGCAGGGAAGGCAGTCAGGGGCGTTAAGGCAAAGACAGAGGAAAATATGGCAAAAGAAGTTAAAAAAGGGGACAAGATCTTCCATAAATACATTAGCAAGAAGAGATGGACCGGGGGGGGGGGTTGTAAGGCTGAAAGGGGAGAAAGGAGTGGGAGCAGAAGAGATCCAGAATAAAGCATCCATTCTGAACAAATATGTCTGTTCAGTTTTCACAGAGGAATAGAAAGGGGAGGGACCACAGCTAAGAATCCAGACGGGAAGGGAATTAGACAGCAGTCCATTCAAAGAGGAAAGAGTCCAAACAGAACTTACAAAACTAAAGGTGGATAAAGCAATGGGACCAGACGAGGTACACCCTAGAATATTAAAGGAGTTGGGGGAGGTATTGGCAGCACCACTGGCAGCCCTATTTAACAAGTCACTGGAGACGGGAGTGGTTCCAGAAGATTGAAGAAGGGCTGATATAGTTCCTCTCCACAAAAGTGGGAGTAGGGAGGAGGCTGGTAACTATAGACCTGTCAGCCTGACCTCGGTGGTGGGTAAAATTATGGAATCTTTGCTAAAGGAAAGGATAGTAGAACACCATGAATCAAGTGGAGCACAGGATCCAAAGCAGCACGGAATCATGGCAGGAAAGTCATGTCAAACTAATCTGATTGATTTCTTTGACTGGGTTACTAGTGAAGTGGATCAAGGGGGAGCGTTGAATGTGGCCTACTTGGACAACAGCGAGGCATTCGACACCGTTGCACATAGGAGGCTTGTGAACAAGCTGGGCAGCCTGAAATTGGGACACAAGGTGGTGAACTGGTTTGGAAATCGGTTGAAGAATAGAACACAGAGGGTGGTGGTAAACAGGGCTAAATCCAGAGTAGGGAGGGTGACCAGCGGGGTGCCACAGGGTTCAGTTCTTGGGCCAGTGCTGTTTAATATCTATATCAGCAACATGGCAGAGGGGCTGGAGGGGAAGGTGTGCCTATTTGCAGATGACACAAAGATCTGCATTATGTGTGGTTCATAGCTCAGTGCTTGTGCTACGTACTGTAACTGAACAAGGTAAGTTTGTACTTGGATACAGAAGCCGGACCAGTAAGTAGAACGTTGCTTCCAAGGTATTAGTTGTATAGAATGGTTAGTGCTTAGATGCTGCAGCACAGGCAGGAACAAGTCAGATATAGTACATGGTAACTACATAGTATTTTTTTTTTTATTAAGTTATTTAACCAGGTGAGACACACTAAGCTGAAAGCTTTTTTACAGTTGCAACCTGGGAGCACAAGGAAGTTAAGTGACTTGCTCAGGGTCACACAGTATGCAAGTGGAAGCTGTGGGATTCAAACCCAGGTCTGGTCTGCTGGACGTCACCAGATTTGCAGCTCAGAGACGTAAACCACTGTGCTATACTGCGCTATACTGCCTCCCATAGACATTTATATATAAGGTGCTTAGATGCATGAACTGATGAGTAACTTGTTATGAAGAGATGTTTGGGCTTTAATAGAAATGTAGAAACATAGACTTTGATGGCAGATAAGGACCGTTTGGCCCACCTAGTCTGCCCATTTCCCTACCTACAGGATAAGCTGCAGATCCTAGTTAGCCAACAGCCTATTTCTTCCTAACCCCCCACAAGAATTGCCTTATGTCTGTCCCATGTATTCTTGAATTCTCCCACAGTTTTAGACCCCACAACCTCCTCAGGAAGACTGTTCCATGCGTCTACAACCCTCTCTGTGAAAAATACTTCCTCACATCGCCCCTGAACCACACCCCCCCTTTAAATTGTGTCCCCTTGTTCTTGTACATCTCTTTTTCTGAAAGATGCTACCCTCTTGGACATTGTTGATTCCACTGAGGTACTTAAAAGTTTCTATCACGTTCCCCCCCTCTCCCCTCCTTTCCTCAAGGGTATACATATTAAGCTCCTTTAGTCTCTACTCATATGGCTTCTTTTGCAGACCCTGAACCATTTTAGTTGCCCTCCTCTGGACTGCCTCTATCCTGTCTATGTCCTTGAGGAGATGGAGTCTCCAGAACTGGATGCAGTACTCCAGATGGGGTCTCACCAACTGTCTGTACAGAGGGATAACAACTTCCTGTTTTCTGCTGGTGATGCCTCTCCCTATACATCCCAGCATACCCCCAGCCCTCCCTACTGCCTTCTCACATTGCTTGCTAACCTTAAGGTCATCTGATATGATTACCCGCTAGGTCCCTTTCCATTTTTGTTGTTGATACTACCCCCTATTATGTAATCTTCCCCTGGGTTTTTGTTTCCCAGGTGCATTATTTTGCACTTCTTTGCACTGAATCCAAGCTGCCATACTTCTGACCATTCCTCCAACCTTGCCAAGTCCCTTCTCATCCTTTCCACACCTTCTTATGTATCAACCCTGTTGCAGATCTTTGTGTCATCTGCAAAGAGACATATTTTCCTTCCTGTCCTTCTGTAATGTCACTTAGAAAGACATTAAAAAGGACTGGACCCAGTACTGAACCATGCGGTACCCAACTAGTAACCCCTCTTTCTTTAGAGTGGACTCCATTTACAATTAACTTCTGTGTCCTGTTGTCCAGCCAATGTTTTATCCAGGCTACCACCCTGGGACCCACTCCCAGGCAGGTTAATTGACAATTAATCTTTTGTGTGGGACTGTGCCAAATGCCTTGCTAAAGTCTAGGTAGGCCATGTCCACAGCCCCTCCCTGGTCTACTACTTTGGTCACCCAGTCAAAGAAATCAATTAAATTTGTCTGACATGACCTTCCCACTGTGAACCCATGCTGCCTTGGGTCCTGTGCCCCACTGGCCTCTAGGTACTCAACAATTCTTTCCTTCAGCAGTGATTCCATCACTTTCCCTACCACAGAGGTCAGAATGACAGGTCTATAGTTTCCTGCCTCTGTCTTGCTCCCACTTTTGTGAAGGGGAATCACATCCACCTTCCTCCAGTCCTCAGGTACCGCACCATCCTCCCACGATTTGTTAAAAAGGGTAGTCAGTGGTTTCACTAGTTCTCCCCTTAATTCTTTTAGAATTCTGGGATGAATTCCATCAGGCCCCATTGCTTTGTCCACCTTCAGTTTTAGGAGTTCTTTCAGAACCCTTTATTCTGTGAAAGGACTGGGATCGACCCCCCCTATCAAGAGTGCTTCTGTTAATTGGATTAGGCACCTCCCCCTCCTCCTCTTTTGTGAATGTTGAGCAGAAATATTTGTTCAGTATCCCTGCTTTTTCACTGTCACTCTCTGCCCACCCACTGTCTATTCTATTCAGCCTCACTATCCCTCCCTTTGTCTTTCTATACTCCCTGATGTACCTATAAAAGGTTTTATCCCCCTTCTTAACCGAGTTGGCTTCCTCAGTTTGGGCCTTTGTTATTCTGACTTCCCTCCCTGCTTCCTTTTGCCTTAACTGGTACAGCTCTCAGTCCTGCTTCTTCTGTGTTTCGTTATACTTCCTGAATGCTATCTTTTTCTCCCTGTCTTTCCCCACCACCTCTTTTGAGAACCATAGTGGCTTTTTTTTGTTTTGATTTGTTTATTTGCTTCACACAAAGGCTTGTTGCCTCTGTGATGGCAGTTTTGATGTTTCCCCATTGTTGCTCCACCATTCCTTCTAGCCTGTTTGCTAGTGCTTTTCTAAGGCACTCTCCCATCTTGCCAAAGTCAGCCCTCCTGAAGCCCACCATAGGAAGGATGTATCCCACTGTAGGAAGGATGCTTAGTTGAGTAGAATGAGACCCCCCAAAGTGGAATAAGAGCACTGGAGAAGGAGGAGGAGGAGTAAGGGAAGGATGGAGGGTGAGTGCAACTCACTTTAAGCAGAGCGGCTGTAGCCTGCTTGTTTAAGTAGGATGTGGGGGAGAAGCTCTTCCCCCACATAACTACAGACATAGCCTTTAAATTATGTGTGATTCATAGCTCAGTGCTTGTGCTCATACTGTAACTGAATAAGGTAAGTTTGTACTTGGATACAGAGGCCAGACCAGTAAATAGAACGCTGCTTCCAAGATATTAGTGTATGGAATAGTTAGTGCTTAGATGCTGCAGCATAGGCATGAGCAAGTCAGATATAGTACACATTAACTGCACAGTATGTATATAAGGTGCTTAGATGCATGAACTGATGAGTAACTTGTTATGAATAGATGTTTTGGCTTTACTCTGTATCCCACTATAGGAAGAATGCTTAGTTGAGTAGGATGAGACCCCCAAAAGAAATAATGATTTCAAACGATTATCTCCTCCAACTCCGGAGAGTGTGGCCAGTAGCACGCATGAGAGGAAAACCCCCGTTTGGGGGAAACCTCTAAGGACCCATGGCTACTGACCTACCCATCCTTCTGGGCATACTAAAGGAAAATAATCCTAAATAAGATTTTAAATCATTGGCTAATCCGACTCCAAGTTATAGATCCTGATCCAGGGAAAGCAAGAAGGCTGAAATAAAGTACTGATATTACAGTGTCAGAGAAGATGGCAGCACATCCTTCTAGTGAACTCCTATCCAAGAAATCCATGTCCAGGGCAGAATCTGATAGTAGACTGGAATTCATGGTTGAGCATAATGATTCAAAGCGTCGAAGGTTGTATTGGTGAAATGATCCATAAGGCGAGAAAGTCTTCTGAGAAGAACCAGGAGTTAATTGGCTAAGTCTCCGAGTCCAAAGTATGAAGAGTGGTGATTTGTGTTCCACTTGGCAAGCTTGCAAATGAAGGCCTTAATGATGAAGTACGGGAGCCAGGCACAGGCGGTGTGATCTGGAAAGGGCACAGCAGTAGGAACTTCCAGTCCAGAGTGGGCGAAACAAGTAGTGAATTGGAATAGATCTTAGTGTGAATGGACAGACATAAGTTAGATGGACCTCCAGGTCCCAAGGGGTGAAGCAGGTCACAGAATAGGCTAGACGGTCTGTGAAGAACCTCTAGACCCTGTAAGGGCAAAGCAGGTAAGTATGAGCAGACAGTATATATATATATATATATATATATATATATGTGGACCTGAACATAGGTCAGCAGCAGTAGTACAATTGAACCTGCATTATGCAGACGTAGTAGCAGAGGATTAAGTATTGCATAGATTATGTATTGTATACAGCGGAGAGTATGACGGAATGTAAATAGCATGTAAAGCGAAGAGCTTTCATCTGGTGATCAAATAGCTGTAAAGAGCAAGGTAGTTGTCCATGTTTTGGAAGCCAGAATGGTGCAGCTGGAATTGAACTTGTGGGAATGATCTGACGATCCCTGAATTGTCATGCTTATGTTAGTCATGGATGATGATAACTGAAGAAGAGGGCTGAGTCGAATGACGTAATGTTGTAACAGGATCCAATAAGCCTTAGATGACTGGAATAGAGATATGTTAAGGCTTAAATCAGGAGATAGAAGGTCTTCCAGATAGAGCTCAGCTAAGTGTCCTGGTAGGAGTGCAGTAGTAGTAATCCAGTAACTGACACAGTAAGGCAGAAGTATCCAAAGGAACTGATGGTGAATGTCCAGCTAATTCAGATGTAGGTCTGTAGTGGAGCGAGGAGCTCCTGGAAGGTGAGCAGATGGCGGGCAGGCAGGCATAGAGTACAGTATGTGTATGCCGAGGCCCCAATGCTGGATGAGTCAGGTGTGAAGTAGACGTAGTCGAACCTCCAGGCTCCAATGTTGGGGAGGTAGATATAAAGTATTATTAGTGGAACCTCCAAGCCCCTATGTGGGTGAAGCATGTGTACAAAGTCCAAAGATCAAGAATGGCAGTAGGCTGAGATGAAGGCAGATGAGCTGACAACGTGAACCACGGTTAATAGTCATATAGCACTGAAATAGGTTAGGTTTAATGCTTAACCCATGATATTGGAAGGCATAAGGGAATAGAGCTTAGCTGAGAATCCAGGCAGGAACTGGAGAGGTAGCAGATCCAAATGAATGAAGCATCCCAGTAGGAAGCATCCAAGGCAGTGAAAGGGAGCTAAGCCCATACGAGGTGTAGGATGTGTGGCTGGACCACACATAGGTCAGCCGATGGAAAGTACGAGGTGGAGGATGTGCAGTTGACCACATAGATCAACAGTAAAGGGAGTGGAGAGTGGCAGCTAAACCCCACGAAGGCTAGCATGTGCAGCTGGACCACACATAGGTCAGCTGAAAAGGTGAGTAGAGAGTGGCAGCTAAGCCCTACAAGGCTAGCATGCATGGCCGGATCACACGTAGGTCAGTCGGAAAGGGAGTTAGTAGCAATAAATGCAAACGAAGTGAAGCAACATGGTAAGCATCCAGGGTTATTGATGTAAAATCCTAAGACATAGTCCGATAAGAAATCCACAATGGAGCACAGATGGTCCTGGATGGATGGAGAGGTGCAAAAAGACAAGGTGAGAGCTGCAGCATCCAGAACTCGATTGGCATGACTGAAGACAAGAAATCCTGGAGTGTGTCCAGTTTTGATGGATAGGCTCAGATGATGGTCTACAGGAAGGATCGGGAGCAGGGCGCTGAATGCAATGATGGGGTGCATGGCTGAAGTGCATGGCAGGAGTCCAGAGGCTGAAGGCAAGGAAGCAGCAAGACCCATACATGGGTAGGGTGAGTGGCTGTACCTCACATAGGTCAGCCAAAGGAAACAGTAGAGAGCGGCAGCTAGACCCCATGAGGCTTGCAGGACCACAAACCCACAGGCAGGGTAGCAAAGGAGCAGTGAATGATTCCCAGGCTAGGCCCCCACGTGGCTGGCAGAAAACAACTGACCCTCATGTAGGCCAGTTGGATCGGGAGTGAGTGAGTCATGCTAGACCACATGTAAGCTAGCAGGACCAGAGGTGCTGCCATGGAGGGCCACCTGGCGCAGCACGCATTGCTGGGCAAGAGTGCAGAGCAAGAGGGACCTGGGTGTATGCAATAAGAGAACAGCAATAATCAGACTTGGACAGTGGTCCACCTGGGACCAGAGCTAGGTCAGTGTTGCTGTAATAGAGAAGCAATTGAATAAAGCAGTACATGTTGGAGCAATTAGTCAGGTACACTAGAGTAAGCAGAGACTGTCATAGCACAGAACGGCATGATGGTCAGATAAGGTGCAAAGAAAGTAAGGAATCTGCTCTAGGTGCTGCTGCTCAGAGCTCACAGGATGGCTTTTAATGAATGAATAAGGTGTTTCTCTTTCTCCTAGTGTGGAGAAAGCATTTTGTTTACATATCTTGCATGCCTTTCATAGATGTGCTGCCTGAAGTGAGCTTGTAGGCTTTCCAAAGTGAAATATACGTCCAAAAGAAGAGTGTCTAGTGGAGCAGCAATTTAAATGGCAGGCAATTGCACTGTTTCAGAGGTTGCAAGAAAGTTTATGTTGCATGTTCACTTCTTTTAGGCATAAAAGTTCAAAAGCAGCTGCCAGATGAATTAAATAGAGTTATGTGTAGCAAGCAGAGAGGTTTCAGCAGCAGGTGCGATGGCTCTGAGAAGGAGGCAATCAAGGTGATGGCCACATGTATGGAACTCCACAGGCAGTAGCGGCATGACTGGGAAGGAAGCCCCAAGCCACCAACAGCAGGAGGAGAGCAAAAAAGTGGTGAAGGACTGGGGCATGGAGCTGGGGCTGCTCAAGGGAGGAAGGAGAGGAGACACAACAAAAAGCAAGTGTGCAGGCAAGCAAAAGAAGCGTAGGCAGAAGTAGTGTGCGAAAGGCAGGGAATGAGCACAGCATTCAAGGAACGAGCTACAGAACCCCCAAAAAAATAAAAGCACACGGATGGAAAGAAAATGGGGAACAGAGGGAAGGAAACCAGCAAAAACCCACAGAACACAAAATGAAGCCAGGCAGGACAAACGGGGGGGGACAAAGAACAAAGAGAGCCACTCCACTTTTTATTTCTGTATGGCAAAAACTAGTATAGAAAAAGTGCCTTTTGTACCCTCATAAGTGCCCTTTTGATTCTCAGCTCCCTCAGCTTTTACCATCTTCTGGCACCCTTGATTTTATATATAACGTTGTTTTCTGTATTAGTGTTTCATGCTGTAATTTTTGACAAATGGGGAAGATGGTGATAGCAAGCCACAAATGGAGACAATGACACCAACTCACTGGTGACCTCTAACACTTGGTCAATTTTTCCACTTTTTAGGATTCATACAAAATGTTCCTTCACATAACATTGCTCCTATGGCTATAAGCTGTTTAATTTCTTTTGATTTCCAATTTTTCATGATGAAGCCACCGGTTTCTATCAGACCCACACTATCTCTACCGGTTGGAATGTTCAGATACTAGTGGGGCTAGTACCTGAAAGTGCCAGCTGTCAGAGATAGCCTAAGGTGTGTGCCTAATTGTCTCCATCTGTTGCTTGCTTTAGATTCTTGGTCAGATCCCTCCCAGTAGTGTATTTTGTATGACAGATGCCAGGAGGGCTCATCTGAAGGAGGTGATAGTACACTGTGTGATAAGTGTATCTCATGGAGGATCACTTGCTCTTACTTCGAAGGGGAGCTCTTGCAGCAGGTAATACCAATGGACTAAGCCGCCAGGTGTTAGGACCCCATGGAAAACTTCTAGCTAGCAGACTATGGTGGGGGACTGCCCCCGATGTCGGCTCCACCCCAACATCACCTCTGGCATAAAGGGGATGGTCCCCTAGCATCACCCCAGTTCTTTTCCCACCATCAACCCACTAACATTGGCTCCAAGGACACCTTTTTCCGCAGTCGACTGCCATTTTGCACCTCGTACAGTTACCATTCATTACCTTTTTTCCAACAATTTTTCTCTTGTTCCAGTGCATGTCATCTTCATTTTCTCAGTGGTGGAAGTCGAAGTGAACGTGCAGCAAGCAGATCCTGATGAGAGATGGCCACTCTACCTGTCTGATCTGCCTAGACCCTGACCACCAGCCAGACAACTGCCTGCACTGCCAGAAATCCAACAACAAGACCCGCATCTGCTGCCTAGAGACACTCAAGGCCTACCCGCTACAGCAACAAGTGGCCGCCATGCAGAGGACCCATTCAGGACAAAGTTCTTCCTCCTCGGCTAGGGACTCCTCCCCCAAGGAGAAGAGATCAGGTGGGAAACATCACCACAGGGATTAAGAGAGAGCCAGGTCTGAATCCCACCCTAGGTCCCCTCACAGGCCTTCTGCTTCTTCCACCTCTGGCAGGATGTCAGAATCCATTCCTCCAGGTTCAACAGCTGTTGCTGGGGCTTCCTCCAAGAAGACTACCGACTCCTCCTGTTCCAAAGTTAAGGAGTCCTCTACTCACGGGCATACATCCACCCAAATACCCTTGGCACATAGGACCCACAAGCATATGCAAGGGTCAGTGCCAGAGGGACAGGCATCTCTTTTGGGCAAAAAAGTAGATACTGCCACCCAAAAGTCCTCAGGGTCATCTGACAGGCACAAGGGGTTGGACGACTCCTCCAGACACCAGGAAGTCTTCAGGTACCAGACGCCTCCTCCACTCGAAGACAGGGTGACGTTGGCCTCAGAGAGTTGACAGACTACTGGCTAAACTGACTCTGCATCGGAAGTGGACCAGGTGCCGCCACCTGAAAGAGTGGCCATCTGCCCCAAAATACTGGGTGTCAGATCAAAAGACCAGTGCCCGAAAGGAAAAGACATCTGGGCCTATCAATAACCGGCAAACCTCCTCCTCCTGCACCTCCTCCTAAGGAGCCAGATGCCAGACCCCAAGGAGGGTCAGTGCTGCCAGATAAGACCCCATTTGCCCTAATGCCAAGGCGCATCAGGACCAGATGTTGTCACTCAAGGCACCACAGGGTCAGATGCCAGGCCCCTCAAATGTCCCTACCCTGCCACCACCACCACCACCAGTCATCCCACTGGTGGAAGTAGGAGCTCTATTTAACATGTGGTGAAACACTATCAAAGGAGACTTGCTGCCAAGGCCAAGAGAACCATCCCCTGTTCCAATACCACCCAGGGAGCCATTACCTCAGAGACCCAAGCGACCTCCCCTGATGACAGATCATCCATTGTCCTGCGACGACGACAGGTAGTCACCATCCCCAAGTGACCAGAAGAGGCACCCTTCGTCCATTCTCCTCTTCCATGGGATGTCCGCACTCTTTCTCGGCGAAGATGCATGGGACTCCTCTTCAGACTATTCTTCAGAGGATGAGCTACCTTTACCCTCTCTGGATCTGAGAAAGGACTCCCCGTGATCAACCCTGGATGATCTGTCCTTCCTGGATATAATGAGACACATCCATGCCCTCAATCAATGGGATACAGAGGATCTTGACCTGGAACTTCGCCGCCCGGCTAAATTCCTTGAGGCAAATTACCCAAAACTCCTGGTCATCCCCCCACTTGTTGAACTCTTCCAGGACGTTACAAAGTTGGCCTGGAAGCATCCAGCTACCACTGTAGTCATGCCCAGAAAAGCGGATCGGATCCACAAAACACCCAAGGAAGAGACTCACCTAAGTGAAAGGCCAAAGGCTGACTCTATGGTGCTTAAGGCAGCACATGGCAAAGTACAGCAGCCAAGGCACATGAGCTCTCAGCCCCCAGATCCAGAGTCAAAAAAGCTGGACCAAATAGGCCACAAGGTCTATTCTTTAGTCACCTGCATGGTCAGATCACTGAATTTCTTAGTACACATGGTCATGTATCAAAGATCCCTTTGGACTAAGGCTATGGATTTGGTGAAAGCCCAACCAGACTCGGACAGCAAATCAGAGCTCATTGCTGTCATCCAGTCAGCCATTGATGTTGACAAACATGTACTGAGGAGTTCTTATGACTCGGCAGACATGGCAGCCAGGGCAGCAGCAACCGGAGTATGTATGAGGAGACATGCCTGGTTGAGGGTCTCTCATTTCCGTCAAGATTTGCAGGATGCCATATTGGATACACCCTTTCAAGGGTCTGTCCTTTTTGGCATAGACAAATAAAAGCTCATAACAGGGCTTCAAGATTCAGGCAAGGTAGTGTCTGATGTACATTGAATGTATAGGTCGGAACCACCAGCAACTCAGCGCTGCCCTTATTGCAAGAATCAAGGACAACAGGGCAGATGCCAACAGCAGCATAAAGGAGGATTTGAGAGAAGAGACCCTCCCCTTGCTCCAGGTACCCAGGGCCCCAAAGGTGCCAGGATGACCAGACCCCCCTTTGCCCACCCCCTCCACTATGGCATAACTCCCTGCTGACCTCCCCTTCTCCATCAGAGGTGCAAGGGAAGGTGGTAGGATGGAGGTTCTCCCTTTAACGATCATTATGGTCTAACATCACCACAGACTAATGGGTCCTCCAGATAGTAAAAAGGAGGTACTCTCTGGAGTTCACCCAGATTCCACCAGACAGCCCACCCGTTCCCTTCCACTACTACCCCCTCCTATGTGGCGTGGCTCTCCTGCATGCAGAGACACAGGCATTGCTCAAAAAGAGAGCTATTCATAGATTCATAGGTTCATAGATAAATATGAGCTCAGGGGAACTAGCCCAAATTGAACTTGCCACCAATTGCCCTGTTGGTGGATTTGATATTTTCCCCATGCTCAAAGAGGCAAAGGGTATTACTCCCACTTCTTCCTAGTCCTGAAGAAGACAGGGGACCTCCGTCCCATTCTGGATCTATGCCAGCTGAATACCTTAACTGAATACAAAAGGTCCAGAATGGGGACATTAGTGAGCCTGCTATCCATGCTCCATCAAGGAAACTAGCTCTGCTCGCCGGACATGCAGGATGCTTATATGCACATAAAGATCCTGCCGTCCCGCAGGAGGTACCTTCACTTGACCTTCCAAGGAGAGCACTACCAGTTCAGGATGCTTCCATTCGGCCTTTCATCAGCACCAAGGGTCTTTACCAAGTGCCTAGCAGTAATGACGTTAGCCCTCAGGAGAAGGGGCCATTATGTCCACCCCTACCTGGATGATTGGCTTCTCACAGCTTTGTCAGAAGACCAATTGTGTCAAACACTGGGGGACCTTTCAGTCTGTTTCAAACCTTGGGCATCACTCTTAATCTTTCCAAGTCATGCCCGTGGCCTGCTCAAAGGCTACAGTACATTGGAGCAGTCCCGGACACTGTCCAAGGGAAAGTCTTTCTTCCCGAAGACCGAGTAGTCAGGCTAAGGGAGGTTGCTCACAGGGTGATGGCCTGGGACCAGGTCCGGGCAAGAGTCGTTTTGCAGCTCCAGGGACATAAGACTACAGCCATAGCCACAGTTCCCCTCACTCATTTGATCATGAGGGTCCTGCAGTGGAACCTCAGAGTTCAATGGGACCAAGGCACAGACAATCTCAATCAGCTGATCCGAGTCTCCAGTGCGTTCCTCAGTCCCTGGTTGGGTGGGTCACCCTGGCTCATCTAGACAAGGAGGTTCACATCCAATGTCCTAGTCCCCAACAAATTTTGGTGGCAGATGCCTCGGGACTGGGATGGGGAGCACATCTGGCATCTCACCAGACAAGGATCTCTTGGAACTCCATGGAACGGTCTCTCCACATAAACATTCTAGAGATGAGAGCCATCCTGTATGCCTTACAAGCTTTTCAAGGGGTACTCTTTCCTGGGCCCCTTCTGGTCCAGTCAGACAATACCCCAGTAGTCTTCCATCTCAACAAGCAAGAGGGACTCATTCTTACCCCGTATGCAGAGAGGCAATGAGAGTATGGGTCTGGGTAGCGGATCACATCCTGGATCTCACTGCAGTTCATGTTCCAGGGGTCCACAACATCCTCTCAGACAGCCCAAGCTGCTCTCAATCTCAGAGCCATGAATGGGAACTGCTGCAAGAGGTCATAGATGACCTCTTCAGAAGGTAGGGTCAGCCAGAACTGGACCTCTTTGCATCCCCCACACAATGCCAAACTGCTCAATTTCTACTTGCTAGATCCAGGGCCTGGTATTTTGTGGTGAGATACATTGTCCCTCTCTTGGACAGGGAGGTTTCTGTACACCTTCCTTCCCCTCCCGCTTCTTTAGAGGATACTGCTCTAGTTGCAGCCAGAAGGTGCCTGAATGATCCTGGTCATGCCCTTCTGGCCTCAGCAGATTTGAGTCCCACTGTTACAGCAGCTAGCATCGGAACTGCCTGTTCTGTTACCCTTGTCCACTTACTTGCTCTCCCAGGAGCAAGGAACGCTGGTTAATCCAGCCCTCCAGTCCCTGCATCTGTATGCATGGCTCCTGCAGACTTAGTTAGGTTCGGAGTGTCCCTCAGAGTGGCAGAGGTTCTCATGGCAGCGAGAACGCCCTTTACTAGGGCAACATATACCATGAAGTGGAAGCATTTCTGCTGTGGGCATTCCTCTATTTTCTGGATCCCCTCACCTGTCTGGTGGAATCTGTGCTGGAGTATCTCATTTCCCTCTCAGACTTGGGGTCTTAGCTACTCGTCTATTAAGGTACATCTCTGTACAACGTTCAGCTTATCATGCAACTCTGGATGGGAAGATTCTGGCACAGTTAGACCCATGCAAGACTTTTTTAAGGGGAATCTTGCATATTAAACCCCCCAGGAGAGATCCCGTTCTACCTTGGGACCTCCTATTTGTGTTAGAAAAGCTTACCTTGCCCCCCCTTTGAGCCAGCCACAAGTTGCGAGCTACGCCTTCTATCTTAGAAGGCACTATTTTTAGTTGCCATTACTTCCGCTCAGAGGATTTCTAAGCTGCAGGCTCTGATGTGTAAAGAGCCTTATCTTGTTTCCCACAGGGACAGGGTAGCCCTGTGCACAGATCCCAAGTTTCTTCCGAAGGTACTGTCTGAGTTCACGCTGAACCAAGACATCCAGCTACTGGTGTGTTACCCAGAGTACTCAAACAGAAGGGAGGCCCTACTACATACTCTGGATGTACATAGAGTTCTTCATTACTACCTTGCTCATGCCAGTTCCTCTAGAAAGACAGACCAGTTGATTGTCTCTTTTGCCCAAAGGACAGTAAGGGCACCAGTATCAAAACAGACAATGACCAAGTGGCTCATAAATTGCATCACTTTCTGTTATCAGAAGTACAATAGACGCTTGCTGGGACTGGTCAAGGGTCACTCCACCAGAGGGGTCTCAACATTATTTGCTTCCCTTAGGAATGTCTTGTCAGTGGACCTTTGTTCAGCCGCTACTTGGAGTTCAGTACACACTTTCGTTAAGCACTATAATCTGGACATTACTTCCAGAAGGAGAACAGCTTTTGGCCTAGCGGTCCTTCAGGGACTCCTCTCCTGAGGGGCCTAGGGCTTTTGCTTAGACAGTCCTCCACCCTACTGCCCTGGGTTTCTCTTTGGGTTATTGCTTGGGACTCAGTCCTATTGATATTATCTGCTGCAAGAGCTTCCCCTCAATATAAGATAGCACAGTTATGTAAGAACTTACCATAACAGTAGATCTTCGAGAGGAGCTCTTGCAGCAAGTGGCTTTCCCATCCACCTCCCCCAGAGAATAGTGTTTCTTTTTCTCTTTGGGGGATAGGAAATCCTCCTCAGTTCTCTATCTTCATCTCATCCAGGTCTTAGGAGGGAGAACTGAGGTGGTTCAGGGGGACCAACCCCCTTTATACTAAAGCCGACGTTGGGGCGGAGCCAATGTCGAGGGAATTCCCCCACCATAGACTGCTAACTAGAAGTTTTCTGTGGGATCCTAATACCTGGCAGCTTAGTTCTATTGGTATTACCCGCTGCAAAAGCTCCTCTCGAAGACCTACTGTTATGGTAAGTTCTTATGTAACTGTACTTTCCTGGGCTCCCAGAGGTTTGTGCTACTGGGGGATTGCAAAGACTTGCTTCATGACTGTGATGCAATTAGTCATGGTGCAGTTAGGCTACTTGCACCAAGACTCTTTTGACCAACTAGAGAAATGGTGATCTAACTTCTGGGCACAGTTACTACAGGATGTGCATCATAAATGACACATACATCAAAATTCTAACGCTTGCATCATTTTTGTGCCATAAAGTGAGCAAGGTGACCTAAATGCATCTGAATGCTTAAAAACTGGACACAGACATTCTGGCATTTTGACGGTGGTGCAGTTGTATCAGAATAAATGACTCAGATGGTGCGTCCAGACCATTGACAACCCAGCAAATCAATTGATTGCATTTCCAATTAATAACCCCCTAACATCTCAAGGAAAGTGTGACTAAACATCATGCTCAGACACATCTCAGCTTTGATTTGATATAGTTTCTATATTTAGTTTCCAGGTCTTCATTGTAAAATTGCCAATTAACTTTTGACCGAGGCCTTTAAACTCGCAGGGCTGGATTTTTGGAGAATTGTGGCACGATTTTGCTGCACTTGTGCTACTTATTTATTTACAAGATTTACCAGGAAAGCATACTGAGCTAAAATCTCGATTCCAGATGCGACCTGGGGGCTGAGACCCAATAATGATACATGGAATATATACAATAGCAGACCAGTTAGGGAAGCTAAGACTTGTACATAAACATTTGATTTAGAGGACAGACAAGGGTTCAATAACATTTTGCAGAGTGTCACGGTCAATATACATTTCTTATACACTTGTATTGCAACAAGCAAAAATAATTTGAGAAATTAGTCATAACAGAAGCAGCTGGAAGTGAAGTGGGTACTAATAAGAGGGTTGCGTTGGTAAGTGTTCTGTGCGTGTCTTATGGAGGCTGGCAGTGTATTCCAAACCTGTGGGATTCGGTAACTAAAGGCGGCCTGGCCTTTGGCAGATCTCATAAATGGGACATGCAGCAGTCTGAGGTCCATATTCCTAAGGGAGTAAGCCAGAGGGGATTGTTTGGAGAGTGTAGAGGCCAGATATGAGGGGAGGGAGTGGGACCAAAATTTGGCAGTGAACCTGGCACAGTTTATTTGTTTACGTTCATGTAGGGACGGCAGGGAAGTGGAACTGTATAGGTAGCAATGGTGTGTGGATTGCGGACAGTCTAGAATGAACGGGCAGAAAGAGTGGAACATGGTGTCTAGGCTGGCTAGAGCGGACATGGGGGCTGTGGAGTAGACTATGTCACCGTAGTCGAAAACAGGGAGAATCATTTGTTGGACAATGGCGTGCCTAGCTAGCGTAGGGAGGTATTTTGTGTTGTGGAATAGAGCACCCAGTTTGGGTAGGAGTCTCTTTTGCAGTGAGTCAATATGAACAGTAAAATCTAGGTGCTGGTCTAACCAGACGCCTAGATATCTGAAGGGGGTACAATTGTCCAGGGGGGTCCTGTCCGAGGTTATGAAGGGGGAACAGGAGGATTGGCAAGAGAGTCTTTGTTGGGTTCTGAATGTTAGTGGTACTGTTTTTTGGGGGTTTAGGAATAGCTGGTTTGTCTGCAACCAGCACTGGATATCATAGAAATCCTCCTGTAGAATGGTTGCGACACTTTGCGTGGAGGGACCGGAGGCATACAGGACAGTGTCGTCCGCATACATTTGGATAGATGAGTGGGAACAGGCTGAGGGGAGGTCGTTTAAACAAATGGAAAAATGTAGGGGGCCTAGAATTGATCCTTGGGGGACACCGGTAGTGACTGGTAGAGGGTTTGAGATATGCAAGGCCATTTTGACGGATTGCATCCTGTCTGCTAAATAGTCATGGAACCAACCAGTGGCTGGCTCAGAGATCCCCGCTCTGGAGAGTTTTGAAAGGAGTACTGAATGAGAGACAGTGTCAAAAGCTTTTGCTAGGTCTATGAAGATGGCTGAGGTGACATGTCCCTTATCCATGCCCGTGAGAATGTCCCCAGTGACACGCAGGAGGGAGGTGGTGGTGGAGTGGGATTTATGGAATCCTGATTGGAACAGGGTGAAGAAGGAGGAGGATTCTAGATAGGGGGTGAGCTGTGACATGACTAGCCTTTCCTGTAATTTGGCCAAAATTGGGAGCAGGGAGATGGTGCTATAGTTTTCTGGGGAGGAGGGGTCACCACCTTTTGGTAGGGGTATGACTGTAGCCATTTTCCAGGCCAAGGGTACCTTGCCCAAGGAGAATGAGAAGTTAAAAAGGGCAGTGAGAGGGGCTGCTATGGCTGGTGCAGACAGGAATAGCATTTTCACGTCCAGGAAGGTAGGGCATTTCCCTTTGTTCGGATTTAGGACCCGTAGCGCGCGGAGAACTTCAGCTTGTGTTACTGGCCAGAAAGAGAATGGTAGGACTGGGGGAGTAGGTTTTGAGGGGCTGAGCTAAGGGAGGAGGCCGAGGGGAGTAGGACTGAGGGATAGGTTTAGGAGGAGATGAGCTATGGGAGAGGGCCGAGGGTAGTGGGTTTGAGAGGGAGGGAGGATAGGAGTTTGGCTGCACAGCTGAAGAAATATGTATTAAAGGCTTCAGCTACACAGATGGGGTCGAAGATGTGGGAGCCCTGGTCTGATAGTATGGGGGATGGGGGCGCGGTGGGGGGTGAGAGCAAGAATTTGAGTGATTTCCAGAAATCAGTTGGATGGTTAATGTTCTTACTAAAAGCCGTTAAAAAGTGTGCCCTTTTTGTTTACTGGATGGAGTCTGCAAACATTTAGGAGTTTTCTATATGTGGTAAGGGCTGTCTGTGTTCCTGTTCTCTTAAAATTTTTCCATGCACGATCTCATGATTGTTATAAACACGATCTAAGCTCATGTCACAAGTGCCATAAGTTTTGCATTTTAAAAAATTATGCATGAGTCATTTTTATGCCATAATGTAAGCAAAGTGTCACAAATGTATCAAACTGTTCTAAATTATCATGCAAACATTTCTGAGTATTTGCAGTGTCACAGCTGCAGCAGGACAACTGCCATAAGTCCTGCATCCAAAGCTTTAAAAATCCAGACCAATCCTTTACTAACTAAAGCCATGTTGCAGTGGCTTATTGATTCCTCACTAGATAAATGATCATGCTGTTTGTAGTTTGGGTTAATATGTTTTTGTATTTTATTTATTTCTAAATGTAAATCTGTTATTTCTGTTGGACATCATCTTAATTTGTAACTGTCACCAGACACCATGGTAAAAGCTTCAGCTCAATGGTCTTCGTCCTTAATAAAAAGGAATTAAAATAACACAAAAACAAGATCACAGTTCATTATGCTCTGTTGGCTTGTCTACACCTGACATCACACATGCCTGCTTTTAGCATCACAGTCTGCTGCTATGGCAACAGTTATGAGGTTACAAACAGAGGAGTATGACAGCAGGAGTTCACAACAAGCCACAGAAGATTAAGTGCACTGAACATTGGTCCTGTTTTCACATTATGGTGCATAGTTATGAAGAAAAGGAGGAGCGATGAATACAGAGATTACTGTGTTTGAACTCTAGGCAGAAATGTATCTAAATGTTCTATTTTTCCACAGTTTCCCCAGTGACATTACTGGCTTTTTAACCAATGTCTATAACCAGGCTGCCCAACAGCCCAGTGGCGGTGTGCCATACTCTGATGCAGGTGACCCACGTTCGTGAGTGAGTCAGGGTTCTCAAAATGGGCAGTTGCGGTTGGGGGTAGTGCTGAGAGCAGCTGTTCCCCAGCTGGGGAGGGTGATACCACATTCTACAGCCACAGAGATCCCTGCAGCTACTCTTGTAAGGCTAGCCTTCCTCTACAGGAGAAGCTGTGTACCCCATAAGGCCAGCATGGCACCAGCAGGGCACTGGAGAGAAGGTGGAAGGAGTGAGGGCAGGGAGAAAATGGAGATGGGGGAATTCACACGATCACTGCCAAACAGAACTCAGTCCTCTTGTAACCAGCCTGAGCTGACTCCTGACTGCAACAAATGTTTGACCACCAAAAGAAGAAGTGGTCTACATTAGGGTTACAAGTTTGGTTCTACAAAATTATCACACACCTTGAACTGCAGGTGTTTGATTCTTTTGGACCATGGCGAACTTTTGCAGAAGATAAATGGACTTTTAGTTTGACTGGTACACCATGGTCTGAATGGTGTGGACCAGGTGAACCAGTCAAACTGTGGACTGCAGTTCACCTATCACCATGTTACAGCTTGCAGTCTGACCCGAAGAGAAATGGAAGAGGGGGGTTGTGGTGCACAAAAAGTGAAACAAATTCAAAAGTAGTGTGCACCTCAACCCCTCCTCTTATGTTTCTCCGTTCTAGACTAGTGGTTGCACTTGTAGAAGTCCCATTCCTCAGCACCATTTACCACCCAAAACTTTCAATACCAATATTTAGCCCGATAATTAAGTCTTTAGTTTTAGCCTGATTTCTGCTGTATAGTACTATGCACAACTAGCTCCCAGCCCAATCACACCCTCCTTTCTCACCTTCAAGTCCATCTGTGATCCTCCCTGGTCCATGCTACCAGTTTCCCCTTGGTCCTTACAAAAAGAAAATGTTTTATAATCCAGTATTAAAAAAGACCTGCTGCACTATATTGCCGAGTCACTTGTGGCCCTCTCATGCACACCAGGCAGCATCAGTTACACAGGGTATGCTAATAAGGGCTACCAACCAATGACAGAGTTGGTAGCCCTCATTAGCTAACCCAACACACAGGAAGCTGACTGGTATGCATGAGATGGCCACAGGCAGTGAACCAAGGCAAACCAGTTAACTTCTTTATCCTAACTGTATCAGTTGTTTTATATATTTTAAGATTTTGAGATGTCTGATGTGTTTTTAAACTTTGTTAGGCACCCTGATTTTTGAAAGGTACCATAGAAATAAAGACTATTATTATTATTATCATTATTTGGTGAACTTTATGGGATTCGGCCACCAGAGTTCATGCAATCAAACTCTGGGAGGTTGACACAGCTCTAGTATATACACTGAGCTCAAATTCAATGTACTATAAGTGTGAAAAAGGGTTGGCCTGGTGGCGCTGAGAGTTGAGGAGCTGAACGCCAGACCTCACCACGCCAGCGACCCAGGTTCGGAAGCTGAACCGGGGCACCAGGGGTCGGCAGGGGAAGGAGAGGATTGAGCATCTAGAGGACTGCTGTCCTCTCCTGGGGAGGTAGGATTGGGAATCCCTGCCTTTTAGTGGCTCCGGTACAGACTGGGAGCACTACACCAGCAAGGATGTAAGTTGGGGAGAGGTGACAGCGGACATCTGCAGGAGGGTGCGGGAGTGCACCCTCTGCATGCTGACATCATTGCATGTCCCCGCCCTGGGGAGGGTAGAATAAGGAAAATCCCCGGGCACTGGGAGGACGATGATTGACACATGGGCCGGTCCCCCCACCCACCGCTGGATCATGCAAGCACCAAAGCCTCCGATTCCTCCTACACCACCAATACCAACTGGATTCTGAGAAAGGGCGTCAAAGAGGAGCAGCATCCCAGCCATGGGGGGTGCAAGCCGTGGGGTCGGTAAGTCGGGTTGCTGAGCAGCTCTGGAGGGGGGCCTGGTGTGGGAGGACCTTGGACGGGAGGGAGAAATGACCAACCCCTCTGGGTTACACCCAAAGAAGGTCCCAGTGCCCAGTGACTGGAGGGGAAAAGAATTTAAAAAAAAAGTGCGAAAAAAATCCCATACAAAGTGCAGTGCAAGCATAAACAAAAAACAGATGAACCTATAGGAACTGAGGATACACTGCCTCTTCTTCAGGGAGTGGAGTCAGTCCACTCAGCACATGCTTTTTTAGTGGGATTCAATGGGGAATTCTGTGCTCACAAACGCCTAGCTTAAATACCCCTCAGGTTATTTAAGAATATATAAAAGGCACAAGAAGAACTGCAAGGCCCCTGAAATTCTACCATTCTATGGCTGTGAACCTTTCTGTAGAACCTGCACTATGCTGCAGAATATATGTTGTGCCACAGAATTAATTGCTCCTGATGATTCATCATTCAACTGTACAGCTGTTCCATAGTGCCTGGCTCCCTTCCCCTCCTTTTTTATCCTGAAGACTGACCTCTATGCATTGCAAGTGACGTCATTGATGACATCACATCATATTATAGCCAATGGCAGGGCCACATTCTGTCACAAAAATTAAAAATTCATGACGTAGGAATGAACAAGTGCTATTGCAGATGCCTAGGCGCCCTGCCACAGAAATCAGGACTGAAGTGCTACAAAGAACTAGGGGCCCTTACCATAGGCCTGTTAGAATGATGGTTGGTACTTTCAGACTGGGCACCATGGAAAAAGCAATTGCTGGTGGTGATGACAGAGTTTGGAGGTTCTTGGGTCTGAAGAGGGAAGAAGACACCTCAGCAGGTAGGAGAGAAACCTACATGAAAAATAATGTCTCCAGCTATTTCTCCTATGATTAAAAGCAGGAGATGAGCTCAGTTCCTCAGTTCTATACATAACTTCAGCAGGTGAAGTCCATTTTATTAACATGAGTTCAAGTAAAATGTATTTATTTCTCGCTGCTCTTAGATTTAAATACCTTGCTGTACTTATGTGTAACTAGTCTCTCTTCACTCAGTTTAAAGCCGGTTACTAGAGGGCTCGGTTAAGTTTGACCCTGAGAGTTGTCCTCTAGAGGGGTCTCTTGCTTGCTTGGAGACAGGATGTCCAGATGTTTTGTACAGGATGTTCTGCCTCAGCTAGCAGTGGGAAAACTCTGTCATGAATATTCACAGTTCTGACATCCCCCTTAACTCTATAAGAGGGGGAAGCAAGCAGCAAGGTTTGGGTCTTGCAGGAGGGAAGAGAATAGCAGTAGCAAGTCAGCCTATGGCTGCAACCAATGTAGGGGCCTGTGGGCCCAGAGATTGTAACTGGGCACCTGGGTCCAGGTGGCACTGCCCCTGTCATGGTCTCCAGAGTTCCATTAGCAAGCCCCAGGAGGATGGGTCTCCTAGGAGAGCCTCGAGGACCCAAGTGTGAACAAAAAACAGACTTGCACATCAGGGAGTAAAGGAGGGATGCACCTCAAGGGTGGTTGCTGGGTATCCTTGTAGATCCACTTCCACCAGATGCAACCCAAAGAGAGCTCATGTACATAAGTAAGCCTTGCAGTAGAAATACTTATGAAAAAGCAGTAAAAAAACCTAGGTGCAGTTGCGTGTTACCCAATGGCAAGTAGCCAAATATGTGGGCATCAGCAGGAAGGGACCTGAGGGGTTGGTAAGTCCCCAGGTGAGGTGCCAGCCATGGAAGCATGTTTCTTTGGGCTATTATGGCTCTTTGGACACTGTCAGAGGGAGGCAGGTATGGCCAGATCAACTATCAAGTTTAGTAGTACTGTCATAATCTTGACATGCATTAACATAATGTTGTCCTTCAAGGGCAGGATGAGACAGGTGCAGGCATGGAATTGCCCCAGGGATATTGCTCACCCTACCTGGAAACATGCCATGCACAAATGGTCTTGGGAGTGCCAGGGCCCCAGGGATCCCATAGGGAGATTAGGGATTGTTGTAAAAATGTAAATGTATTTGGTCTAGATCCATAGATTACTATGAATATTTAAGCCCTTTAGGTCAGGGCTATTCTTGCCAACACTAAATTTGAGAGGATTCAGGGATGTTTTATCCTGGAATGGTGGGGAGAGAAATCAAAGCCCCAAATGGAATAAAGAGCACAGTGTGATGCAGCTAGTACTGTGCCATAAGAATGAGCATGAAATAAGTGAGGGGGAATGCCCTAGGAATTGTGTACCATCAGACAGTCAATAACTGCACCCAGCTTGATCCCAGCTCCCAGTATGGCAGCCAGTTTGTGTGTGGTCTAGTGTTAATTGGTGTCCCAGTGTACTGATTTATTGTGCCCCTACTCCGGCATCACAGGCCCACGGTAGAAAAGTGTTGTTTCATGTGCAGGTTCTATGAATTAAGGCCCTGGTGCTCCCTGGATTAGAATACTACCATATACCCATAGCCACATAGAAACATAAAAACATAGAATTTGTTGGCAGACGCAGACTGCTTGACCCACCCAATCTGCTCATTTTTCCCTGCCTACTCTGTCACTGCAGACCTTATCTGATCTCAGGCTACCTCCCCACACCACTTCCCAACTAAGATTCCCTTGTGCCTATCCCATGCATGCTTGAAGTCCACCAGTATTTTCGTCACCACTATCTCTGCTGGAAGACTATTTCAAACATCCTCCGCTAGACCACTCTGTCACTTCCTCACATCCCTCCTAAATGTTCCCCCTTCCAGCTTCATTGTATGTCCCCTTGTTCTCATTCACCTTCTCCTTTAAAAATACTCCTCTCCTGTACCTTGTTCACCCACATGAGGTATTCATAGGTCTTTATCATGAGGTATTTATAGGTCTTTATCATGTCCTCCCTCTCTCTCTCTCTCCTCTCTCCTCTCTTCCTGGAGGTACATATTGAGATTCCCCTAGTCACACCTCATAGGGCTCCTGATGCATCCCCTGCACCATTTTAGTTCCCCTTCTCTGGACAGTGTCCACTCTGTCTATGTCCTTCATTAGATGTGGTCTTCAGAACTGTGCACTACTCCAGGTGGAATCTTAAAAATGATCTACACAGTGGCAACACCACCGCCTTCCTTCTGCTAGTGACACCTCTCCCTATGAACCCTAGCATCCCAGTAGTCCTACCTACTGCCTTGTTGCATTGCCTCACCAACTTGAAGTCATCAGATATGATTACTCCAAGGTCTCTTTCCTATTTAGTGACTGTCAATACCTTTTCCCCATTTTAGAGTCTGCCTCTGGATTTCTGTGCCCTACGTGCATGAGTTTGTATTTTTTCACATTGAAACCCTGATGCCATACCCTTGACCACTCCTCACGTTTTCTCAGGTCTCTGCACATTCTCTCTACACCCTCTGGAGTGTCCACCCTATTGCAGATTCTGGTGTCATATACAAGGAGGCATACCTTCCCTTCCAGCTCTTCTACAATGTCAAAAGACATTAACGAGAACTGGTCACAGTACTGAGCCCTTAGGTAGCCCAATGGTCACTTTCCTATCCCCCAAGTGAGTTTTGATTACCACCGCTCTCTGCCACCTATCCATCTACCAATTTTGTACCCATTTTACCACCTCAGGGTCCACGCCCAAACTGCCCAGTTTCCTTTTGAGCCTCCTATGTGGAACGGTGTTGAAGGCATTGCTGAAGTCTATGTAAACCATGTCCATCACCATCACCCTGCCCTGATCTATCCACCCTCTCCCTATGAACCCATGCTGCCTCAGGTTATGTAACCCACTGGATTCAAGATATTCTATACTCTTGTCCTTCAAAAGTGACTCCATTAACTTCCCCATCACTGATGTCAGGCTGACTGACTTATAGCTGCCAGCCTCCTCCCAGCAACCATTTGTATGAAACGGAACTACATCTGCCCTCCTCCAGTCCTCTGGAACCACTCCTGTTTCAAGGGAGATGTTGAATAGGGTTGTCAGAGGTGCAGCCAGCACCCCCGAGCTCCCTCAATAACCTTGGGCGTACCTGTCCGGCCCCATAGCTTTGCCCACTTTCACATTTGTAAGTCGTTTTATGACTCTCTCCTCTGCAAATGAACTTGTGTCTGTCCCCTCCCCATGTTTTGATTGGCCATTCCTACTTGAATCCTGCCTCACAGCCTACCTTGTTCATTCCTTTGAGGAACTTGAAGGTCTCTATCATGTTACCCTTCTCCATTCTTATGGATTGTAATGCACACTGGCCAATCAGACGGCAGTATTCAAATGAACAGCTTTATAAATGTATATATATTTTTTATGTATTCATTAAAGATGTTTTACCAGATCATGCTAAGCTACAAGCGGCTCATTTCCAGATGCATACTTGGGGAGGGGGACAAGAGAATGGTACAGATGAAGATGTGCAATGGTATAAAAAAATTAAAAAATGTCAACACAGTGCAGTAAAATGCAGATACGATGTATGCAGAAGGCTGTGCAAAACAGATACAGAGAAAACAAAATTACAACCACTAGGGAGCTGTGCATGGGAGACAGTGCAAAATGCATAGTGGTAAAGCAGAGTCATCAGTACAGAGAGCAAATAAAGATATAATTAGCTAAACACTAAGCAAAACCAAAATAGATCTGAGACAGTGTTGTTGCGCTGGTATTAGGTGAGCAAAACAAGACAGCAAGGAAGAGAATGAGAAGAGAGGGTGTTCTTCAGGTTATTCTTCTATCAGTAAAAAAAAATGGGGTTCAGATTTCTGAACTCCTGTGTTCCAGCCAAAACTTTTGAATCATTCCTTTTCAGGATGTATGCCTCATTACAATACCGTACTTGATCAACATAAACTTTGCCAACTACTGTATAAAACATCAAGCCTGCACCCACATTGTATAATAGTTACACAAAAGCCCAATAATCACTTTGTTCAAAGGGGATAATGCAGCATATGTAAGTAGTAGTTTAAGCAATTATCCAGTAGAACAGTTAATCATCACCCTCCGTTCACAGCCTTTTGTTTCTCAGGAATACACATGTCAGATTGTAATTAAATGGAGTCACACTATTCAGCAAGCTGCAATTGTGGTACAGAAGAATTAAGCTGGGAAATACAATGCTGACAAGTTTAGGCATAGCATTTGTGAATACATCTGCCTAGCATGGGGCCTGAACAAATTGGTAGTGATAGAGTATGGCTACATGGAAAAGAGCTGTATTTACATCAGAACACAGTCACTAAAACTGTATGTAGGGGCAGAAACTTCTTTCGCAGATGGCCCAGGGCATATAAGGAAGGGGTACCCTCAAGCACTAACATCGAGACCAGTGCACATTCAAATAAGGCAGGGAAAGTTGTATCCTACCTTTCTGCCATCTTCAGACATTCATGCACACTCACCTTTACCCTCAGCAATTGGATTTTGCCCCGAAGGCCGCCCACTGGACAAGGAACTCCCACACTGTACCTCTGCTGTCTCAGGCCCCCCCAGTCCCTCGGACCCACCCCAGGCAGGATGGAACAGTATCTGGAATGCAACTTATGAGAAATTAATTGGACTGACATAACGGGGAAAAAAAAAGGAATTTCATTTCATTTGCTTCCCCCTCTCAGTTTAAATAAGACACATCACTGCTATTTCCTCACAAACTGACTTCTTTATTCTGCTCCTGCACTGCAAATGATTCCCAACATTACAAGGGTCACACACTTCATTTTTAAATAAAATAAGCAGCTCCATGGGGCTAATTCAACTTTTTACACATGCTGGCTGTACATTTTTAGGCAGCAGAATGATGACTCCCAAAACAGCACAAGCAAGGATCCCCTCCTCTCTCGTTGTTCCGGATGCCCCACCCAAGACCCACCTGAACATAGATCCCTGCAATCTCCTGGCCTCTCTGAAGCTGGCAAGCCAAACCTTTTGCTTTTTTTCCTTACTCCCAGGTAACCCCTCACTGGATCTGCTGGCACTGGTTGTCCCCTCACACTCTGGTGCAGAAAAGCGGGCTGTTTCCCCCACCTGGACCCCTGTGCATCAGCCCAAGCCACAGGGGCTTCCAGGAATTTTCCTGATGACCCAGGCCCTGTAACCCATAACTTGCACTGTATCCAGTGCTATTTCAGTACCAACCACCTTCACTCAGCACAGCCTCTCATCTCATCGGCCCCCACTGATGCAGCGGCCCCAAAACCTGGCCCTGCTCCAGTACCCATGGCCCCAAGCTATCAACTGTCCTGCCTTCTCACTGGTGGCCCAAACTGTTCCAGTTTCTGCTGTTCATACTTCCTCTGGGTCCCTGCCAGGCCCACATCCTCATTTTCACCTCCTGGGCTTGCGTTAAGCTCCAGCATGAGGGCCACCCTCCAAGACCTGCCATTACGGCCTGCTACCCACCCAACCTTCAATGTACCAGCACCCCAGGGCCTGACCCTCCATAGCAGGCCTCATTACTTGGGTGAAGCGTCCCCTGGCTCCCTCTACAACCCAGGCCACCCTGCCACACTAGATGCTAGGGGAGCCACTGCCACCGGCTTCCCCCATAGCCCTGACTACCTGGTAAAACACATTACAGGGGTCTCTAAGGGCTCCTACATTTCCTTGCCTGCCCAGCCACCTACTTTCTCTGTCCCCAAGTGACGCAGTACCTGGCTACCAGTTCCCTCACAGAGCTCCATTCTCCCACTCCTCGTCGACCATGACGCTGAACAAGGCCGTCCTGAACTGTATTTTGGGGGGCCCCCACTGGCCCTCCTGGACTGCTGTGCTCCCTTACCTGTCCGCCTAATCTTCTCCTCAATCTGCACTTCTAGACTCCCCCTTCCAGCCTCAGGTCTAATACCCAGGCTGAAAAGGCCCTGATACATCCTTTCTGCTCTCTTATATACTCCCTAAAACCTACTCTCCGTTGCAACCCTGAGATGTCCAGCAGCAATATCCCCCAGAGCATTAACCCATTACGTAGCTGTGAGTGGGGGGTAGGAGAGGGAAAGGGGTGCCTAAAATAGGATTATAAGCCCCTCTAAAAAGGGGGGCTTACATGTGGTAGCACAAATATGTATGTTTCTGCAATAGCTTCAGTAAACATGTTAGTCTCCTTTTGAACCTTACTAAATGTGCCTTTTCAAATGAATCTCTGTCCCTTTAAGAAAAATGGGCTGCAGTTATAAAACAGGTAACAGCAGATCTGAATTATTTGCTTTTGAAAATTAGGAACCCTTTTTTTAAAGAGCCATGGGAGGGGACCATATTCAAATGGAGCTGATGGCGCTGTGCAAAAGATAGCCCAGCTCACTTTTTGATGCACTGCCATACTGCAGTTATATTCATACAGGCATAACGCCCCTGTCCGCATGTGCTACAAGAATCAATATGGTGCTGTAGTAGTCCCTGCAAAGTGCAGAGGAGCTGCACACCATAGCCACCTGCTAGCAACAGACACCCAAAAGCAAAGAGGGCTAGTGTATCCAAAACTTGTTAGTGCCTTTGCTCCTGGCTGCCATGTTCACACACTGGCATGTTAATGACCACATAAGGCATGGAAGGCACTAAGTGGCCATTTGTATGATATTATCTAGCCATTAGCAGTTCTGCGCAATGCCACCACATCTTTGTATGTGCAGAAGCATTGTGCAGAAAGGTGTTCAGTGCCCCCTGCCACTCCAGAACCCCATGCTAGCCATAGTAATATTTAATCTCAGGTACCTGTGGTACCCGACTCCCTCACTCAATCTCCTGTTGTTCAGCAGTCTCACCCTGGTAGTCTAGTGGGCCAGCCCCTCCTGTTGCCATCCTGTGTTGGCCTCCCTCACTCCCTACCCCCAGCCTCATGTTGACAGCTGGTATTCACCTTCCGCTCACCTCCATAGCCAGCCCATTCATGCAGGTTAATAACTTGCATTATAGAAATGACTGTATCATTACTGAACCCTTGCAAGAACAATATCAATACAAATACATCTCTAACACAAGTGACTGACTTGTGATAAATATGACCATGGCTGACAGTGGAGGTGAGTGGAGGTTGAGCACTGGCCACCATCTCGGGGACAAGTGTGGAGGGGGGCAGCATAGGATGGCACCTGCAGGAGGCCAAAGACTGCCAGGCAGGGATTGTTTAATAAGAGAGGATTGGGTGGGGGGTATGATACAGCTTGCACAAGGGATATATGAAACATATATTGGGTGAGGGAGGGAAGAGGTTACCACTAGTACCAGGGATATTTGAAACGAGGATCAGGTGAGGGAGGTGGGTACACTAGCACCAGGGATAGTTATTATAAAAGGATCAGGTGAGGGTGGGTGGTACCAAAGGACATCAGGGTATATTAGTTTAAAGCAAATGGGAACTGAGTGTGGGAGTGGGAACATTTTGTTTTACTTCTTATTGAACATGGTACCATTGCCACAGGGAGAGGTTAAAAGTAGGGTTTTAGAAGTATTATATAGACCCACCACAGCAGCCTTCTAGCACTTCCAAAACCTTTTCGATATAAAACTATGCCCTGTAAGTAAGATGTTTCTGTCATTTGCTTGGGTGCACTGGTGTATTTATTACCATCACCCCAGCCACATGCTGCTGCACTCTGTGTCTATTTGAATATGGCAATGCCCATGTTCACAGGCTGTCAGCTAATACATATGGCGCACCAACTTGTAACAAACAACTTCATACATTCATGAAATATATTTCAGCATTAATGAGGTTTGTAATATTATATTTAATTGTTGGAACAGAACTGTCTATATCCATTACAATGAGTGTTTACTTGTGCGTACCATGCAACAATTCTATATTCATTCTGATCAGGACAACATTTAACTTAACATCTGCTCAATTTTTTTTTTTCCCTTCTTATGCAGCAAATAAAATAATGGATGGATTGACTGACTGATTGATAATATGCTAGAAGTTAATTAATTAGAAGTTAATTAATGCACTAAAGTTGTCTGTTGAACATCAGGCACCGTAGAAATGGTCTTATTCATGCTTTTTCAAAAAGTGGTCATTTATAGTTGTTTTCAAATCTCTTTTTGAATTAAGCCTGCTTTTTGCAGCCTAGACAACATCTCCCTAACATGTTCAGTATGTCCCACCCAGATCTGGCTGTAAATTCTTCCTTGTCCCCATTGCCTCCTGCTACCTTCTCTCCAGGGATCCTTGCACCGTAACTATACCATATCCCTGTGCCTCTGCTGGCCAATCAGCGTTTGCCTACCATCTTCCCTCAATTTAGAGCCAGCGCCAATCTTCCCTCTGCTTCACTACCTCTCTTGGCTCCCTCAGATAGCAGCTAAGACTCCTTCCCTCCACCCACCTGTTTTGCCTCCCCTTAGCAGTTCATCATACATTTGCTTGAACTGCTTAACTAGTTGCCTTTGCCTTGTTTGTTCATTGTGCACTAGCTCCGATTTCATCCTGTCCTCCAATCTGCACTTTATTGTAACTGTGAATTGTGTCTGTGCTATGTATTTTTTAACCTCTGTTCACCTCCCTCATATTGCACCTGGAAATGAGCCTTGGCTCTGTGTACCTTTCCCAGTCACCAGTTTTCAAATAAATACCTAAACTGTGATACCCATCTATGTAACCAGAAATTCCCCAGCCCTATGCAAGATTTTGTCTACCAACCTTTGAAAAGTTATTGGAGCATTTTTCATTCCAAAGGACATGACCATGAATTCAAACAGACCAAAGGGTGTAACAAAAGTGGACCTCTCCCAGGCCTCATTTTTCAGCGTCACCTGTCAGCACCCTTTAGTCAAATCATGCATTCCAAGATTTCCTTGGTTCTTGGCATAGGGTATGAATTATTTACTGTGATGGAATTAAGTTTGCAGTGGAAGTAAGTTTGTGGTAGCCCAAACAGAACCAGGTTGCCTCATCCTTTTTAGGGATCAAGACTACCTGTGATGCCCAAGAGCTTTATGATTCCTGTAGCACCCCTAGTATCACATCTCTGCTATTGCCTCACACATCTGGTTTCTTACACTAGCAGGGATCATACGCACTTTGTTGCACATGCTTGGCTGAGACCATCTTGACCTCATGCTCTGCCAATGAGGTTTACCCCAGACTGGAATTGAACAGAGTCTGAAAGGTTTGCAGCAGCCCTGCAATGTCCACACCCCTGATCTAGGTTTAACTGTGTAGAAACCTTGACTGCATCCACTGAAGTTTTGCCCCTGCTCTCTTCAAGAAGATCAACTACAGTAGCTTCCTTGTCCTCAGCTGGAGAACATATTGCTGCCAAAACCAGTCTCTGTGCATGGTATGGTTTGAGCATATTAGTATGATAGGTACAGCACTTTCAAGTTTGGCCTGGCAGTTCGAGCATTCAATTCACATCATTAATTTTCTCAGTAACAAGAGGAGGACTCTCCCAGACAGCCTGCAGTTTGTTGCGCTTCACTGGAATGAGTGCCATTACTTTCTGCCCAACCTGATATGCTAAAGCCATTGCACTCAGACTGGACCATGTATTCTGCTTATTCTGAGGTCACAGTATATTTCCCTCTACAAAGTCCATGTACTCCGTTAACCTCTCCCAGAAATTCAGTATGTACTCCACAATGCTCTCTTCACTTGTGCGGGACTTCTAAGTTCATTTCTCCCTGACCAAGTGCAGTGGACCTCACACCCTAAAGAGTAGTTCAAATGGTGAGAATCCTGTGGACTCCTGACGCACCTCCCTGTAGGTAATTAGCAAGCAGGGCAAATGTTTGTCCTAGTTTCTGGGGTGTTTACGTACAAAAGTGTGAAACATGTTTAGCGTGGGGTTAAAACACTTGCATAAGCCATTCTCCTGTGGATGGTATGGTGAGGTTTTTAGCTGTCTCACCTTGTGTTTTTTCCACAAGGTAGCTATTTTTTTATTCTTATTTAAACATTTGGTAACCGGGAAAGGCACACTGAGCCGAGGCTCAATTCCACGTGCAACCTGGGGGAAGGGGGGAGGGGAGTACAAACATAAATGAACAAAGTAAGTTACAATTTAGTGTAATTTAGTAAAAAAAAAAAACAGTTAGATACATTGGTAAATAGCAATTACAATTCATAAGACATATGTATAGAGAAAAACATGAGTAAGTGCTCCACATTTTGTGCTTGATTTGTAAGTGTTTTGGAAATGGTTTGGACAGCCAGGAGAGGTTAGAAGAAGGGTCTCAGGTTTGACAGAGGCAAAGGGGGTGGGATGAGTCAAGGTTGTTGCTTGCAGATGAAGTGAGAGGAGGAATTCCTGATGGAAGAGGAAAGCTTGTTCCACAAGTAGGGGAGCCAGTAGGAGAAAGCAGCTTTGCCCGCTGAGGAGGAAGGACGAGGCAGGGTGAAGGACCTTTCATTTCTGTGCCTCAGCTCACAGGGGGAATGAGAGACTGAGGATAGACATTCCATAAGATAGGAGGGAAGCAGATTGAAGCAGAATTTAGATATGAGAGTGAGAGAGTGGATATAATGCCTGTGAGAGAGGGGGGTTAGACCTAGAAGGGAGTAAAGATCACAGTGGTTGGTACAGAGGGGGGAGTTTGTGGTGAAGCGGCAGAAAGAGTTTAGTGGGGTATCCAGCCCAGACAGGGAGGTTACAGGGGCAGAGCTGTAGACCACATCTGCATAATCAAAGATGGGGAGGATCATTTTAGATAAGATTTCATGCCTGGTGGGTAGTGGGATAGAATCTCTGTTCCAGTAAAACATACCTAGTTTGCGGTGTAGTTTAGAGGTGGTAGCATAAACGTGAGCTGAGAAGTTTAAATGGAGGTCCAACCAAATGCCCAAGTATTTGTATTTAGTGACCAGATCAAGTGAGGAAACATCTACAGAAGTGGGGGGAAGGGTGTGAGGTTCTGCTGAGTTTCTGGGCAGTGCCAAAAACCATAGAAACAGTTTTGGAGGAGTTTTGTTTTAATTGGTTTTGTCTGAACCAATGCTGAATGTTGTTGAAATCAGTTTGTAGGGTAGCTTGGACTTCGTGCAGTACAGGGCCTGAGGTGAAGAGGATGGTGTCATCTGCATACATGTGAATGCTTGATTTTGTGCAGGAGGAGGGAAGGTCATTTATGAAGAGGGAGAAGAGGACGGGACCAAGGGCAGAGCCTTGAGGCACTCCTGCCAGGATGGGGAGAGGGGGGATGTGGCATCAGTAATTCTGACTGATTGAGTTCTGTAGGATAGATAGGATTGAAACCACTGTACAGTGATTGGGGTGAGTCCAGTTTCCTCAAGTTTCAACAGGAGGAGGAGGAGAGGGTGGGATACGGAGTCGAATGCCTTGGCCAGGTCGACAAACACTTAGAAGGCCTTGGTCGGAGGCTGTGTTGATGTGGTTAGTAACGTGCAGGAGAGAGGAAATAGTTGAATGGTGTTTTCTGAAACCTGACTGATGGGGGAGAGGAGGTTGTTTGCAGCAAGGTAATCTAACAGTCTGGTGTGTGACAGGGATTCCTGAAGTTTTGATAGAGCAGGGAGGAGTGAGATGGGCCTATAGTTTCCTGGTGAGGAAGGGTCACCACCTTTGTGTAGGGGGATTACGTAGGCTGTTTTCTATGCCTGGGGACTGAACCTGAGGTAAACAAGAGATTCAGAAGATGGGTAAGAGGCTTGACAATTGCAGGCGCCGAGATCAGCAGGAGCATTGTGTGGATCCCATCAGGACTAGCTATGGTAGTGTTTAGTGAGCAGAGGATGGTGAGGACCTCTTGTTCAGAAATTGGAGAGAATTTGAAGTTGTTATTACTGGGGGGTGAAGGGTGGATGGTGGATGGAGGATGGGGGGGGGACCTTGCAGTATGAAGCAGGATGTGAAAAATTTGTTGAGTATTTCTTCGGTGCAGGAAGGGTTGGTAACTGGCTGGCTGTGTAGCTTAAAAGCAGGGGTACAGGGCAGGGCTGGAGGGTCAAGAAGTGAGTGCACTGTTTTCCAGAAGTTGGTGGGTTGAGCATGGGAGAGCTGTGATTTGAAGTAGTCTGCCTTAGCTTGCCTTATGGTTTTGGTGCACGCATTTTGGAGGGCATTGTAAGCTTACCTGTTTTGAGGGATCGGGTGTGATTTGAAGACTGACCAAGCTTTGTCCCTGGCCTTGTATTTAGTGAGAATGGGCACAGTGATCCATAGGTGATGTCGCTTCTTGACCCAGGACTTTTTCAAGGGGGCATGGGAGTACCAGCTTTTAGTGAAAGTGTGCAGGAAGTAGGAGAGGGCAGTGTCGACATCAGGGGCTGAGTACACTTGTTGCCAGTCGGCCTGGCTGAGGCTGGTAAGTAGAGCTTCAATGTCAAGCAGGTTCAGGGGGCATGTATTTATGTACTTGGGGCAGATTTGGGCATGTGTGTTTTCCTAATACAGTATGTAATGCAGTGATCACTGACTGCATTTGGGAGGACACCAGAAGAAGTTTGTTCATTCATTCATTCATTTATTTATTTATGTCTTTGTTTACCAGTTAAGTACACTGATCCAGAAGACCATTTTCAGTCACAACATGGGCCACAGGGTGGTAAGCAACACTGAGAAACACAGCAGCACATATAGGGAAATTCAATGTATACTGTAAATTCACGCCTCAGGCATGAGGTGGTGTGGAAAAAAAGAAAAACAAATAACATAATAGTACAATGGAGGCAGGGGAAGGCAATGGCCAGACACACATAGTGTGAAATGTGAGCCATACATAGCGATAGAAATTACATGAGATACAGGAGCCATGTTACATAGTGCAGGAGAACAAATGTAGCATTATAAATATGACATGAGACCAGTTTAGTACAGTCATCAGTAAAGTTGTGCAGGTTCATATAGTCAGATTTTCACATCAGTTTGAGGAATTAGAAGTAACGAGGGAAGGAGGGTTATAGACATCTACACAGACAAGGGAGGAGATAACTGGAGGGCAGGGGAAGTGGAATAGAGACATGGACATTAGGGTGCCTTAGAGTTACTTACTGGGAGCAGTGACAGTCAGCAGCTGCTAGGAGTCAGGTTTCATGGCCTGTTTGAAGGCAAGGTGTGTGGCAGACAGGCAGATGAAGTGTGTAAGCTTGTTCCATAGGGAGGGTGCAGAGACAGAGAAAGCTCTACTTCCCATTGCCATGGAGACACGAGGTGCCTCCAATGAGGGGACTGAGGATGCCACAAGTTTCCTAAGAGCCACTCTGTCTGTCAAGAGGAAAGAGTAAGGGGATAGGCATCAGTATCTTAGTGCATTGTCCACTAGGCAGCCCATTGCATAGTCAAAGCAACCTTGCACAGGGAGCCAGCCTAGAGACTGGTAAAGAGTGCAGCGGTGGGTCCGTTGGGGAGCTTAAAGGAAAAAATGACAGATAGAGTTATAAGTAGTGTTTAGCCTTGATTTCAAGGTGGGGGATATGAGAGAGTACACGGGGGAGCAGTAATCAAGTATAGGCAGTAGGTTGCCCTGGGCGATGGCAAGGCATGCTTCAGCCGATAGAAGGTATCTGAGTCTGTAGACAGCGCCAAGTTTTAGGTGAATTCTCTGCACAGTGTTGTTAACATGCTCAGTGAAAGAGAGGGTGGGGTCAAGAGTGACATCTAGGTATTTAAAAGATGGGACGTTTTCAGGAGGGAGGCCTGCTGGGGTGCATACAAGGAGGGAGGAGTCAGATTTGGCAGCTTTGGCGAGGAAAGTTTTGGAACCAAAAAGCATGGACTTAGTCTTCTTTTCATTGACTAGCAGCCTGTTGGATGCAGATGGTAATTCCTTTTGATAATAATTGGCCTTGGCCTCTCTGACCATTTTCGTGCAGGCATTTCTAGCTGTCCTAAAGAGACACCAGTCTGCATCGGCCTGCGATTTCCAGGCCTTTTTCCATAGCTGGTCTCTTTTGAGTAAAGCATTCTTCAGATCCGGTGAAAACCAACGGCAGGTTCTGGTTTTTATTTGTGCTTTAACTAGAGGAGCATGGTTGTTTAGGCACTGGCTATGACTTCATGGAGAACATTATAGGCATCACCCACTGATTTAACCAGGTAGAAAGTCTGCCAGAGCAACGAGTTTTTTAGTTCTTGTATGTAGGCCAGAGGGTCAAAGTTCCATCTGGATCTTTTAGTAGAAAACTTTGATGTAGATAGTGGGTTCGAGATGGTTCTTATGCCAGCTATGTGACAGTGATCACAAACATCTGCTGGAAGGATACCGGCATGGGAAAAGTAGTGTGGTTTGTTGACAAGAAGGATGTCCAGAAGTGTGCTTTTCATTGGATTTTTCTTGTTGATGCGCGTTGGTTCTGTAGTCATTTGGGTGAACCCATGGGAGTCACAAAATTGTTTTAGGAGTAGCAATCCGTTCGATATCCAGTCATAGTTAAGGTCACCTAATATAATTATTTCCAGAGGTGCCATGTCCATTTGTAAAGACAGATGAGCCAGGAGCTGTGGTCCTGCTGCTGGGGGGTCTATAACAACCTACTATGCGGAGTGCCACAGATTGGGATGGTTCGACCCTGAGAGACAGGTATTCAAAGCCCCCTGCAACGGAAGTAGCATCTAATATAGATACTGTAAATTTGTTTTTAACATAAATGGCAACTCCTCCCCCCCCCCCAGTCTTTCTATGTGCTCTGAAAAGGAGGTAGTTGGGGATATTAACCTCACTGTCTGGTGTGGATGCCAGAAGTCAGGATTCCGAGATCACAAGTATGTCTGGGGCAGTGTGGATAATCCAGGCCTGGACAGAATCCAACTTCTTTAGAAGGCTGCAGACATTGGCATGCAGAAAACTGATTCCTTTTAGGGTAGTAATTTCAGTTGGAGATGAAATCAACTTTGTTGGGCCAGGATTGAGCTCGACGTCTCCTGAGCACAGTGGTAGTAGGAGCACGATACTTCTCAGATTGGCAAAGGAGATGTTTAAAAGCATGGGCCTTGTTGCATTTTGTGTAGGTTAGATTGCAGAGATCCAGGGGCCATGTTGACCTCTTGTGTTGCCCTGCCAGTACATAGATTAAGGTCCATGCAGAGTAACATCTGACTATGCAGCGTATGGGTAGCTAGGGTTTGGGGCCATGCATAGCCGAGTAGTTTGCAGTCCCCCTTCGAGTGGATTCAACAAAATTTGACTGAATCAGGGCCAACTAGGGGCAGCGTAATGAATACATAGTCTTATTATGTGGATGTCCTAGTGGCATAGGGCATGTCCCTTTATTAGAGTCAGATCTGTCAGGGGGTCCACTAATATTAGGTATCAGGGAAATGCAGGCAAGTGAGTAAAGCCAGCCGAGACCTGCCATGGTAGCTTATTCAAAAAGTGGAGTGTACTATCACGGGAGCGGCTAACCAGAGTCTTTATGTCCCCAAATTTGTTGTATGGGTAGTTACTGCTGTGGTATGATAGGGGTCAGTATGCACTAAAAGGGGATCTAAGAGTAGCCCTGACAGTGGTACGTCTCTGAACAAAATTTATTTGATGTGGGTCCTCGTTAAGGGAAGGAGAATGAACAGGAGGACAGAAAATGTCTGGATTGCAAGAGATATATTTCTTCAGTGGGGGCTGTGCAGAGTGGTGTGGGCCAATGGAAGATTATAGAGGTCCCAGGGGTCATTGTTCCGTATGCAACTTGTTTGGGGAAGTTTAAAAACGGAGTTACGCAAGATAAATGTATACCGCCCTGGGCTAGAGAAAGGAGAGAGTAGCTCAAATTAATAGTGGGGCAACACGAAGGCTAGCAGTCTGAGCGAAAGCCGCTCAATTAGCAACTGAAAGGCCTGTGATTTCCTTGGCGCCTTGCAGTCTGGAGAAAGCTACAAAGTCACGAAGGGGCTGTAACACTTGGTTGTTGGGAACATTTTTAGACAATAAACACAGTTTTTTGGCAAATCAGTCACAGTTCAGTAATTTGTTTTTTTCAGTAAAAGGGGTGTTTCAAGTAAAACAGTGCCTTAGCAAGACAGAATATGCTAGTCAGCAGGACAGGATATGCTAGTCAGCAATAAGCAAACCTAAAGTACCAAAATAGCATGCCTCAGCAAGACAGAATGAGATAAGGCTGCCAGAAGGCTTAGTTGCAATAAGGGGATGAGAGGAATTGCAGTTGTTCAGGCAATTGCACAGGCAGACTGTGTTCCTAAGACTTTGACTTCCCTTGCTTTTTAGCTGTGGGGAACTTTCCAAGCCTTAATCCTGTACAGTACCCTAATCCCACTTAATTTTTTGTCACAGTCAGCAGCTATCTCCTGCTGCAGCTGATGAATGTCCTCACAGCCCTTTGTCTCTCTCTATCTCTCTGTGGCTGTGGCTGATCCCCCAGGTGCTCTAACCATGCTTATTCTCACAGCGTACAGGCTCCTTCTGAAGCTGTGTGCTGCCCTGACTGCACATCCCACTCACAGCCTGTAGAATCCTTCTGCAGCTGTTGGGGCATCTTGTGCTGTTTTGTTTGCCAGTCTTTGTTGTGCTCTTGTTCATTGCAGAGCAGAACAAAACTCCCATGGGTGTCTGCAGTCTCTGTATCTGTCATTTGTCGAGTTTGGGTCCTTGTGGACACACAGGCAATATTTTCACATAAGTACCCAGAATGACATCAAAGGGCAGGTCAGAAAGCACCCCATTTCTTGTGATCCCTAATACCCTTTCCATTTTAGAGGAACCTTAGCTGTGGACACCCCCACTATGGACCCTGTAGCAGATTTAATTTTAGCAGTTTCCCCTGTCAGAATCTGACCATCTTACACTGATGATTGTTTAACCAATGACAGGCTTGATCCAGTGATGTGCGGGCCTGTAGTTAAGGCACCATTTACAAATACTTCATGCATATATGACAAGGAACTGGGTGGAGGGCATCTGACTGAGCAGCTTGCTATATGCTCACTCCCCTGTGTTAAAGACTGTCATCATGTTCTACCATGAGCATTTTCATTCTTTTTATTAATTTACTTTTTGTTGCCCGAGAAAGGAGGGCTAGACAATGCTTCCTATTTTCAGCCTTTCTGACACTGCGTTACCAAATACTGTAAATGCCAGTTTTGTTACAGAGGTATCATCACTTCTCCTCCTTCTTTGTTCTCTAGGTCAAACCAATTGGAGTAGTGGTATGGCTATGCTGTTGGGTGCCTTTGAGATTACTAGTTTGGGCTCCAGTAGTTCTAGTGGCTAGAATGCCACTCCCATCCAGTCTTTTAGTCTGAGCTCTCTTTCTGCCACACATCGATCATTCCACTGTGCAGTCTGATTCCTGGTTTGCGGTAACCTGTCATGTAGTCAGTACCTGAGCTCCTCAAGAGTAATCTTTAAAAACTACTCCAGAAGCATATGTCACAGAGCTTTTCAAAGTAATTTGCCCCAGAACCTTCAACCTAACTATCAAAATACATGCACATTTCCAACAGAAAATTTAGCATGGCTAATATTGTGTTGCTTCCTAGTATTTCATAGCTTCTGTCTGTAATTTTCTGATGCCAGTTCATACAGTACCTCTTTAAAATAGCATTCCTTAACAATTTGTATGAACTAGAGTCATCACTTAGCACAATATAAGCTTCTAGAGTTTTCCTGTAAATAAGGGTGCCAGTTGAGTAGCCCATGTATCCTTTCCAAGTTTAGATTGCTTACATAATTTCTCTAAAGGCCTTAGAAACATATTAGCATTATCAAACGACATTTGAAGTGAGTGACTAAAGAACCTGAGGCTTACTGATTTGTATCTCTACTTACCAGGTCTGGCGTTTTCAGCTTTGCGAGCTCCAGTTGATACTGATGTTCCTTCATTTTCTCTGCCAGTTCCAGTCACTTCATCTCCATCTCTGCCTCCATTTTCCTTTCTTCTCACTCTTTCTCAATTGCTGTTTTCACTCTTTTGTGCTATTCTCACTCTCTCTCTCTTCTGCCTCTTTTAAGTTCCATCCTTGTTTTCTCCAGCTCTTGCTGTTCTTTCTTTCTCTCTCTCTCGCTCTTCATCTACATTTTCTCTATCTCAAATTGCTGCTGTAATTTTAGCTCTTCAGATACACTGTCTCTGTGGCCTCATGATATAGATCCTCTTTTGCAGTCTGCTCTTCCTCTCCAATGCCAATTGGTGTGATCTCTCCTAGACTACTGATCCCTCCTTTGGTCTGTTGATTCACCCTTTGCCATCCCTGCTTCTGCTTGGTCAGCTTCCATCAGGGCCTGTGCCAAGTCTACTTTGAAAGATTCTCTAGGTGTCACTCCCTTAAAACAACACAAGTCCAGCAGTGCAGGCACTGTGAGACTCCCTGATTTCTGCACCATGCTGCTGCTTTGCAAACTGTTTACTTATAATTGAAGTCCTCTGTTTTCTTCTTTCACACAGTTACAAATCTTAGCCACTGTGTCAACAATTTGTGATGGTCATGCTCACTTTTAAGCCTTTTGCACAGTGGTATGCTGATATTGGTGGTACTCACCAAGGGAATAGCGGGGCGTGGCCAAGCCAGCAAGCGTGATGGACACTTGATCTCCAAGCTGGGACCCATCAACTTACAAATTTAGCCATCCTTCTACAACTGCTAGAAATTTATTTATATTTTAACCTGCTGGACATTTCTAATGGCCAACAGAGCAAAATTATCAAAAAAACAGTCACAGCTGTCATTCGCTTGATGAGGGAACAGCAACATCTTTAAGGCCCGGACCCACCAACAACACACACTGCATCTAAGATGACTGCTGATTCGGCCACACTCGAGCAATCTCCAGGAGTGGCTGCAACATCTAACCTGCCTGCGCAACTGAAAATGTTATTCAATAATTTAAAATACGAATTGAAAACACAGATGCAGTCAGGCTTCACTAATATTAATGCCCAATTGGCACATATTCAACTTACCATCAACAGGATGGGTGAGTGACTGGAGGCCCATGAAGGGTGCCTTACTGAGCTGGAGTCCCAGGCAAGCTGAGCAGAAGACTCAGCAAACAGATCCAACCATTTGCTGCAACAAGCCTTGAAGGAGACTGCCTCCTTGAAAGCAAACCTGGATGATCATGAAAACTGGGAGCACTGATGTAATGTCCGGATTGTTGGGCTCCCGGAGGGACTGGAGAGGCGAGACTGTGCAGCCTATATTCAGGCATGGTTAGAGCAGAACCTTCCCCTTCCTGAAAACACTACTCTGGAGATTCAGCACGCAGGTCCACCACTCACCAGGAAAGTGACCGAAGCCCAATGAGCATCCCAGGCATTTGTTGGTCAAGTTTTTAAGGCATCAGGACTGCCAGAAGGTTCTAGCAGCACTCAGCATATAAGGTGGACAGAATTACAGTTGATGGCTATAGGGTGAGTATTTTTTTCCGATTTCTCTTTTGGCGGCTGCAACAAGAATGCAAGGCCTTTCATGAAGCCAAGCAGAAGCTACACTCCTTAAACTATCCCTTTTCACTGGTGTACCCAGTGAGGTTGCTAATGAGGGGCCTGGACAAAACCACTAAATCCTTTACAGATCTGCAGGTGGCTCCCTCTACATCAAAGAAGAGCTGGAACCTCAAGGCCCCCTGGAAAACAACAATCATCGTACAAGGGCCACCTGAATGAGAAGGATCCACAGGTACTTTCTCTAATATCTGATCGGGGGTCCTGGAGGGGAGTGGGGGGGAGGTAGGCCCATCCCACAGTGCAGTAATCCCATCCTAATATGGAAGGGTCAGGGGAACTCCCCTTCCCCTCCGCTAGCCCCTGCCTTCGACCGCTTTCTACATACTATCGATGGAGAGTCCTACTTTATTTTCTGCAAGCCTACTTCAGTTCAGCTTATATTCAGTTTGAACTGTTAACAGTGCTTAACTTAGGGCCTTTTGAGAGCTTGCTTCAACCCTGTGGACATCAAACCCTGAACTGTCTCCTGAGCAACAGGCTTTTTAGAGTGATACGCCTTTTTGGGACTCTAGTCTTTCTTTTCGAACATTTTACCAGCTGCTCAATTGTTTTGCCTCTATATCTTTAGCTAGTGTATTGGGTGCTTGGTGTGCTACACACTAACAAGGGACTATGGTTTTACAATTGGGACATTTAAATATGGGTTCTGGATTATGTTTACTACTTCTTGAACTGGTTTGGTACAAAACAGCAGAAATCATAATTGTGATGCTACTAAAAGGGGGATGCACTGATTAAATATGAATACACTATGAGCTAGGGAGATACAATGATTTTAACGGGATTGATGGGGGGGGTGTCGTCAAGGCACAGATCAGAAAGCATAGGGAAAAACAAGGAGCAGTTGTAGAATTCACCAAAAATATTTATTTACAGTAGCAGTAACATAAAAAAAGATAAACTTGTTCATAATAACTAGGTACAGAGGAGAATGAAATTGGCCCAGATATTCAAAGGTTGCGCATGGCATAACAATTATTACCATACGCAATCCACTGATATGCCTGGCACAATATTCAAAGGGAAAAGTGCACAGCACAAATCCCGATGCACCGAGCTTATCAATGTATGCGCAGTAGCGAGGTAGGCGTGCCCATGCATACCCTGCACAGCCCGATATTCAGACTGGGATGTGCAGAGCTATGCATGCCAACCCCTACCTGTGCCAGCACAAAGTTGATCAAAAAAGAGAACGAGGGATGGCCACCCACAGGTAAGCTGCACATTGCGGGGTGCAACACGGCAGCTGCCACCTGTGGTGCCACCTGAGCTCCGGCTGCACCTGGAGGCACCCCCCCCATGCCCGATCGCGGGCATCTGCAAAAATAAAAGAAGAATTCCGTCCAATATCCCTGGTGGTCTAGTGGACTGCTGTCTGCCCGATCGCGGGCATTTGTAATTAAAAAAAGAAATATGTCCTATATCCCTGGTGGTCCAGTGGACCGCAGTCTGCCAGATCGCAGGCATCTGTATAAATACATAAAGAAGTCCAATATCCCTGGTGGTCCAGTGGACCGCTATCTGCCCGATCACGGGCATTTGTATAAATACATAAATATGTCCTATATCCCTGGTGGTCCAGTGGACCGCTATCTGCCCGATCGCGGGCATCTGTATAAATACATAAATAAGTCCAGTATCCCTGGTGGTCCAGTGGACCGCTATCTGCCCGATCACAAGCATCTGTATAAATACATAAATAAGTCCAATATCCCTGGTGGTCCAGTGGACCACTGTCTGCCCGATCAGGAGCATTTGTATATAAAAATAAATAAGTCCAATATCCCTGGTGGTCTAGGGGTACCCCCCTCCCCACCCGTCCACTGAGCCCCACCACCCCACTCACCCCCGGTCAGCCAGCGGGCAGCAGCACCCCACCCGCCTGCCACCCTGCCTGACACAGTCAGTAGAGCTGTACGCCCATTGGTTCCAGCGTGAGCCAATGGGCGTTCAGCCTGTACCATACTACACATTCCAGATATGTCACATATCTGGAATGTTGTATAATAGAACCTGCTACATGCCTATTGGCTCACGCTGTGAACCAATGGGCATACAGCCCTACTGACTGTGTCAGTCGTGAACGGGGCGGGCAGCTGGTGGGTGGATGCCACGTCGCTGGCTGACCGGGGGAGCGGGGTGGTGGGCTTGTGGGCAGGTGGGAAGGGGGCTACCCCTAGACCACCAGGGATATTGGACTTATTTATTTTATATATAAATGCCCACGATTGGCTGTGGAGCACATTGCCAGCCGGTGGGTGTTGGTCCCCCGGTTGCTGCTGCCTGTCAGGGTGCTGTGCAGTCGCTGGGATCGGTGCACCTGCATGCAATAAAGAGAATGACATGCAAATGGCCCCATTTGTGCCTTGCATACATTATGGCTCCATTTGCATGTCAAGTTTTGAATATCGTGGTTGCTGTGCATAGCGCAATGGAACTTGTGCTAGCGCATCCCCATGCTCCACTCTGGCCACTTGTGCTGGTGCAGTGCCACTGCGCCATGCACACTGGGGGTGGCCAGGGTGCGATATTCAACGCTGCTGAGCCATGGTGCAGCTCCATTGAATATCGCCCAGTCCACACACCTGTGCAGCCCAGTTGAGCTGCGCCCAAGCTTGCGCCACAGCCTGGCGTAGTTTGAATATCTGGGCCATAGTTTTTGCTTTCAGTCTATGTGTCCCTTTTTCTTCTAATCTTTTTTGCAGTTGTAGTTTAGCTCTTTTATAAGTCCTTTCAACCCCCATCTTTAGCAAGCATCCTGTTCTTGTAAGTTTCAGGAGCTGCTCGAACACAGTGTGCTTGAGCTGAGTGGCCCCTTCTGCAGCTTTTGCAAAAGACTGGAAGATTTGCACTCAAGTAACCTCTAGAGTTTACAATAGCTTTCTGCAATCATCTCAAAATATAATTATATACATTTCAACAGTAACACCATATATTTTCCAAACACAAGGAATCCCCAATGAATTTTTATATCAGCAGATCTAAATATGCAAGGGAGGAAAAAGAGATAGCAAGAGAAAACTGAGAGACAGTGAGAGGCAACGAACTGCGAGCTTGTCAGGGTGATCAAATCTGAAGTCTCACAGGAAAATTGGGTTGCACAACCAGACAAAGAAGAAACAGAAAAGGAAAGAACAGATCCTTGCATTTAAACACTTTCTCCATAACAAATGGGACAGGGTCCTATTCCATCCTGTCACAGGGGACACTACTGTGTTTTCAGCAGGGCAATTCATATTTTGGGAACTGCACTAAATAAAAATGTCTGAGCAACTAGGGACAAAGCTGGGCAATGCATAGGGGTGGAGATGGAGCCTGGGAAAAAGCATGACTCTGCATGTTCAATGGGCTCCCGCCGCCATATAGCAGGGACCCACAATCTTACGGTTTGATCCTCTTGATGAGGGATGGCTGTCATCGAGGCCAGGGTGCCTTGGCTGGCCGCCATACTGCCCACTTTGCATGTGGGGGCTGACACAATGCAGCTGCCCTCTGCCTTCGCTTATACACTGGTCATGGGGTATCCAAAGTTATGGCTAGTCATAAAGTACTTGGATGGTGACCACATGGCCCTTCCACATGCAGGAATGAACTGTCAATTCCTTCCTGAAGTAAAGGAAGGTTTTGGGGGGGAGGTTATGTTGGGGAGGGGAGTTGTAAGATGGTCGGTTCTTTGTCTGATCATCATAGTTGTGATGGAGTTGGAGAAGAGAGAAGTGTGTGTTGGTTTTGGACCAGTTTGCAAGTTCTTGGGTTATGATGTTCTATTTCTGGGAAGGATGGGGAAGGGGGGAACAACCAAGTTGGGAATTGTTCATTCTTGTTAATGTTTCCAAATCCATATTTTCTTATAGTACAGCATATGTTGCTGTCCGATGTTCACTATGCTTCAATAACTGGGGGAGGGGCACCAACATAGACTTTCAAGATTTATGGGTTATCTAACAATCATATCCTGGAATGTCAGTGGATTGAAAACGGTTATAAAATGCAAGAGAGTGCTGACTTTAATTAAAAAATATAAGGGGGATATCCTCCTGCTCCAAGAGACCCACCAGACTAAACCTGAGATAGACAGGTTACACAAGACATGGGGAGGAACTATGGTATCGGCAGGCTTTTCCTTGAGAGATCGCGGGGTTGTTATATAGTTCAAGCCAAGCCTGCGGGCATGAATTTTAGGTACAAAAGAGGATCCACAGGGCAGATATGTTATTGTAGAACTCCAGGTGGAGGAGAAGCCAATAACTTTAGTCTCAATATATGGACACAACTATGATTGCCCAGAGTATTATCATAACATTGCCACATTGCTAGCACCCTATGGGGGAAAACCTGTATATAACAGGTGATTTTGGGGGGCGTGGCTTGACGCTGACATTGGCGGATGCAACCTAGCCGAGCTCCTTACTGTACTCAGCCTTTCTTTATTAAAATTGGTAGCATCAGCCTTTGTTTGTATTTAGTTTGCGGTGGCATTAGATCGGGAGATTGATGGCGACTAGCAGGAGCAAAAATAAGCAATCGAAGCTCTTATTTGGTGCATCAGATCACTCCAAACAACAATTCCGAGGCCTAACAGAATCAGGCTGCCCTGCGAATTTAGCAACGGCACAGGAGGGAATGTCTGACCTGGGACGATCATTGGCAGCAGTACCTGCTACACTAGGGCTCATGCAGCACAATATGAAGGCTGACTTCAACAATATTACCTCCCAGATTTCGCACTTGCAATTGGTGGTAACAGGTCTATCCGAGACTTCAGCTAATCATACTACCCGCCTGAAAGAACTTGAAACTCGGGTCAGCAGCCTGGAGGATTCCTTAACGGCAGCTATGGGAGATAAACAGAACCTCAGCGAGCTGGTAGAGGAACTCATTGATAGAATTGAGGACCAGGAAAATTGGTCCCGTAGATCGAATCTCAGGATTGTTGGTCTTCCTGAAGGGACGGAGGGGAATGACCCCGAAAGGATGCTGCATGCCTGGTTGTGTGAACAACTGGAGCTTCATCCTACACTACAGCACAGTGAAGTGGAAAGAGCTCATTGTGTAGGCCCTAAGATTTTGGACACCCGTCCTAGACATTGCTTAATAAAATACCTACACTACACAGATAAGGAAGCGATTCTACGGAGAGCCAAAGAGAAGGGGCCGATTGCGGTGGGTAACCATGAAGTACACATTTTCCAGGACTTTAGCAAGCAACTGCAGATGAGAAGGCAAAAATTTAATGAGATCAAGGGTCGTCTTTATAAAATGGGTTGGTCGTTTGCTCTTATATGTCTGGCCAAATTGAAAATTGATCGACCGGGAGGTGCACCACAGTTTTTCTCATGCCCTAGGGCAGCGATGAAGTGGCTTGATTCCGTATGTAAAAAGGGAGAAAACGGCTGCTCACCACAAAGGCAGGAGATGGAAGATCATTGAGGGGGGTTGTGGCCATGTGGTAAGGCTAGCGACCTCATCTATGCGTATGGCTGGTCCCATGGGCGTGCTGGGAGCACAGGCCCTCTTAATTTCTTAATTTTATCTCTGCCTGTACCTGTACCTGTGCGAATCTTCGAACATTCATGAGGGTCCGGGCACCTACGCCGCAAGAATGAGAGGGGATCGCCATTTTGCACTTTACTTTCAATCACTACAGCTAAGTCCTTTTCGTTTGTACTAACTGTTATATTTTAACCTGGATGTGGCAATCAGGGCTTTGCAAATGTGACTTAGCTTATGTTTATGTTCTGGATAAAATGCTGGTTGTTTTGAACTCACTGAAAACTTTACTTTGTAATATGACTTTGCTCATACACGAGGCTCTACAGCCTGTCTCATGGACCTTACTCTGTGGGGACAATACATAGCCACATTTCTTTTTGGACTGTAACAAAGGGGCTTTTATTGCTGTCTACCCTAGTGCTAAATTATGCCTTGTTATCTTCATGTGACAGTTTTCTATCATTTTTGCAATTTCTTATAAGTTCCGATGCCCGTATGTTCATGGCATTGTTTAAAGAGTGCAGGATAACTTCGAATACCAATGTTCGCCAACTGTTTGCAGGGGTTATTAGGGTGGGCCTCTTTGTGCCCACTGGAGGGGGGGGTTAGTATTTCTGCTTTTGGGATTGTTTCTTGGGCAGATTAAGGGGAAGGGAGGGGTTATTTGGGTATGGCATTGATGGGGACTTGAACCAGCAGCCGACAATCCTAGCTGTACAGGTCGTCTGCCTTTTGGGGGCCCTTTGGTGCCACTCCGGCTGGGTAGAACTGGGTTTGACTGAATTTAATTTTAAACTGAGACATGGGAAGATATATGTTAACTGTGTTTTATCTATGCAAGAGGTGGTTAAAGATGTTTTTTTCTCTAGGGGATTATGGCTAATCATATCTCTATTGCATCCTGGTATATTAATGGGCTGAAGTCGCTCCCCAAGAGGAGAAGAGTCATGGCTGAGGCCAGATGAGCCAAGTAGCAGGCTGTACTACTCCAGGAGACTCATATGTCCAGACTGGAGGTGCCTAAAACTGAGGCCTTTATGGGGGGTTATGGATCTCAGCTAATTTTTCCTCTAAGGCTCGAGGTGCATCCATATGGCTACCTAAAGGCTCCAACTTTAAGGTACTGGACACTAGATTGGACCCCCATGGTAGATATGCCCTTGCTAGGGTTTCACTCCCAGGGATTGGTACTTATAATTTGGGATCAATTTATGCCCCTAATATAGATGACCGTGAATTCTTTCAGAGACTCTCCTTGGATTTGGTTGCCTCACAAGGTTCTTGGATTTTGGGAGGCGACTTCAACTACGTGTTGGATTCTGTATTAGACAGGTCCAATACTACCCCTGTGTCTTTGACAAAAAATGCTCAGGTGTTGGCAGTATTAATGCAGGAGGTTGGTCTGGCTGATGCGTGGCGACACTTGTTCCCATCCGGCAGAGACTATAGCTTTTATTCTAATGCCCATAAGTCATATGCCCGTATTGATAAGGTGTTGGCCAGTACCAACCTTTTGCCAGCATTGGTGGGAGCTGACTAGTCCCCGATCTTGATCTCAGACCATGCAGTGATCTCCATGGTTCTTAAGCTGGGGAGCCTGCCCTATGGGTGTAAAGCCTGGAGACTAGATCCACTTTTGTTGAAGGATGAGGTTTACATTGATTATATAAAGGCTCATATTGCCAAATTCCTCACATTCAACAGGAAAGGGGATACTTCTAATTCAACCAGATGGGAGGCCTTGAAAGCCTCTATCAGAGGACATACTATCTCCTATGCAAAGCATGAGGTCCAAACCAGATCTAAAGCCCTAGAAGAATTGAGATCCCAGATAGACCAGGTGGAGCGAGCCCACCCTTACAAAAAGTTCTTCAGAATACCACTGTAATACCACTCATTTGCCATTGCAATACCACTGTGATTGCCACTGTACTACCATTAAGGTTTTCTTGGTATCACAGTGGTTTATTTCAGTTCCATTGTGATACCATTGTACCACTGTCCTACCATATAAACAAAAATAATCAAAAAATAAACTGCCATAGTACAACCATGGTACCACTGTGTAGTACCATTGCACATTTTGTAGCTCACCACTATGTTGCCATTGTGGTTGCATGGTGTTGCCATTGTGTCACATTTGGTAAGGGCATAGACTAAAGCCTGACCAAGCTTTATACAAACACTTGCAGAAGCTGAAATGGCAATACAACTCGGCCTATGGGGACCAGTTGGAGAGGGCAATACTATCTTCCCGGGCTGGTCAATATTTTGATGGAGACCGAGCGGGAAAGTTGCCCTCCTAGCAGCTACGCAGGAAGGAGGGGGACAGAGCGGTGACTCAGGTACATTCTTCAAGGGGTGACTTGGTGGATAATCCATGGGAGGTAACCCAAGCTTTTAAGGATTTTTACAAACAATTATATACATCTGAGATGTCCCCAACCCCTGTGCAAATAGACACCTTTTTGGACAAGGCGGCTCTGGGATCCATTTCGGGGACCCAGTCCGAATCACTGGAGGCTCCAATCTTGCGGGAGGAGATCAAGGTAGCTGTTAAGAAACTCCAGGGTGGCAAGGCTCCAGGGCCAGATGGTCTTCCTATAGACTTCTATAAATGCTGCCAGGATATACTTTTGGAGCCATTGGCGGATATGTTGGCGGAGAGCCTCGAAGTGGGGATGTTGCTCCCCTCCACTCGGTCAGCGGTCATTACAGTGCTCCCAAAACCCGGGAAGGACCCCAGCTGATGCTCCTCATATAGGCCTATTTCTCTCCTAAATGCTGATTATAAAATTTTGGCTAAGGTTCTGGCCTCTGGGTTGGATCCTTTAATGCCGTGTATTGTGCACCCCAACTGAGTTGGGTTTGTAAGGGGAAGGTATGGGAAACATAATGTTAGGAAAACACTGAACATTGCTCAATTGGGAGAAAACTAAACACAAACATAGGGTGGCCATTTTGGGCTTAGACGCAGAGAAGGCCTTTGATTGAGTGGAGTGGAAGTATCTGTTTGCCACTTTGACTAAATTGGGGTTTGGGCCGTACTTTATGTCCTGGATTAGGACTCTTTATAAGGACCCTGTGGCCCAAGTATTGGTGAATGGGCACCTGACTTCTAGTTTTTTTTTCTGGGCAGGGGAACCAGACAGGGGTGCCCCCTTTCCCCTTTGTTATATGTATTATCTCTGGAGCCTTTGGCTGGGTACATTTGGTCTGATCCAAAGATTTGGGGATTTAGGCTTAAGGACACTGAATATAAATTGGCCATATATGCTGATGATCTCCTTCTGTACTTGCAGACTCCCCATGAAGACCTACATGGGATACACCAGGCCCTATTAGAATATGGCTCAATATCTGGCCACAAAATTAATTGGACCAAGAGCAAGGTCTTTCCGATTTGCAAAATGCATAGACATACCTTATTTCAACATTTGAATGGCCTGCAGATAGTTCCCCAATTCAAGTATCTAGGGATCCTAATTTCTGGGAAAGCCTGTACCTTATATGGGTTAAATTATAGACCCTTTATGAAAACACTCACCTTGGACTGTGAAAGATGGACGGCACTTCCAATCTCTCTAATGGGTAGAGTGGGAGTGATTACCATGACGATACTGCCCAGGTTGTTGTACTTATATCAGTCCCTCCCGGTAAGACTTCTGAAATGCTACTTTCAGAGGTTGGATGCTGTTATGCATAGGTTTCTTTGGAGGGGTAAAGCATCCAGGGTAAAGAGATCAATACTATACTTACCCCCTCATCTGGGGAAGCTTGGTCTGCCTAATTTTAGACTTTACCATCAGGCAGCGCAGATAGCTGCTTTACCGGTTGGTTTGGAGAATTTGAAAAACAGCTGGTTAGAACTGGAGGGGCTGGGCTCAGAAACACACCTCAAGGGGGGGGTCTAGGTGGAGGTGTTGTGGTCCAGAGAGCAGCCTGAACACCCCAATCCCTTCACTTTAGCAACCATTTAGGCTTGGACAGGTGCCCACAGTCAGATTGGCAGGGCACTTGCCCTTACAAAAATGACCCCTATTTCAGAAGTGGTTCACCTGAGATTTTCCTCCACTGAGGCAATGTCCAGTAGATTGAGAGATTGGGCCCTTAGGAGATTAAGGTGGGTTCATCAGCTCTATGTGGGAGATACTATGGTGCCCTTCTCCTACCTGAGGGACCAGTGGAACATACAGGGAGGGGATTTCTTTATCTATTTCTGCCTGCGGTGCATTTTGGGAACTGAATTGAGCCCAGGTGCTGGTTGGGCCCCTCTTTCTCCTCTGGAGGAGGAATTGTACTTCCCACTCGGCCAATTATCAATGTATTAATGGAGGTGACCTGAAGGCCGTAGAAAAAATTGCTGGGAAATGGGAGGCTGATGTGGGTATCCCGTTCAGTGAGAAACTCTGGAAACGTGCATCTAAACATATGGTAACCTGTTCAAGGAGTAATAAACTCTGGCAGGTGCAGTATTACTTTCTACATCAGGCCTACTACACTCCTGTGAAACTTAACCTGTTAGATCCCTCCAAATCGGATGAGTGTCCCAAATGCCAGACAGCTGCAGCAGATTTCTTACACATGGCCCCGGTGTGCCCCAAAATTATGCCCTTTTGGGTAGGTATGCATGAAATTATTGCTAAGGTGTTGGGTTTCTCTTCACCAGATACTTCTGTTGAGTTTATGTTGGGTGCGGACCCTGAATGCCTGGGCAAGTCTGGTCATGAAACTTTGTGGTGTGGTCATTGGCACTGGTGAATGCACATAAGACAATTGCACAAAATTGGCTGGCTCCTAACCCTCCTAGTATACAGCAGTGGGCTAACAATTTGAAGCAGTGTATGTCAATAGAAAGGGCTCAACTAACCACATTGGGTCAAATGGAGGTGTTTCACCAGTTATGGGGGATGATTACTAGAGGCAGCTGAGGCTGATATTTTTCCATTATAGGATGCATAGCGCTTTATATGTCAGAGATAGATTCAAGGACTGTAAATGCCTGGCTACTGTATATATGGGGTATTATGTCTGTAGACCTCTTGTATTTGATATGATGGCAATGAAGATGATGTAACCTTCCCTTTGTCTCAATAAAAATTGTGTTGACAAAAAAAAACAACAGGTGATTTCAACACCTTTTGGAACCCAGTGGCAGACCACTCGGGGAGCCAGTTGCATCTTCCACTCAACAGCATATCAGCCCTTCATACCCTGGCTAGGGAGAGAGCTTTGATGGAGCTGTGGCATAAGTTATACCCATGCCCATAACATTTATACTAGCATAGACCTGGCATTGGTATCCCCAATCTGGATTCAGGTAGTGGTTAAGGCAGATTATGGGCCCATTGGAGTGTCAGATCATGTACCTTTTATAGTGCAAATATGTCATACCCCTGAGCCCCCACCTGCACGACAATGGTGAATGGACCCGACCCTTTTAAAGGACCCTGAGTATCTAGACCACATTTGAGAAAATATCTGGGTTTTTACGGAGCACAAGCCTCAAAAATACCTGTGCCTGCACAAGGTAGGATGCCCTTAAGGGTTTTCTCTGAGGAGCGACCATATCATTTGCCTTGTATAGGAAAAAATCAGAAATACATGAGATAAAGGAGCTGGAATCCCAGACAGAGGCAATGGAGATGAGAGCAATGCAAGGCACAGATAAGGTAGACATGGGAGAACGTAGGAGACTTAAGGGGAAACTGGCCTAGCTGGTAGATAAGAAAATAGAAAGGAATCTGCTAATTAACAGAGCAGGAACATACAATATTTTGAAGGGGACAGAGGAGACCACTAGCTGGCCTGGCAGACATGGCAAAATAGGGCAGAGAGGCAAATAGTAGAGATCCTGGGGAGGAAATGGCAATTAAACGACCCAGTGGAAATTAATAACACTTTCAAAGACTATTACCAGACCCTGTATACCTCTGAAGTCCCCCGGGTATGGACCCGGACGACTTTGTTAGCACCATACCCCTCCCCAAGCTGGACAGTAAGGTATGAGACAGGCTAGAGGAACCTGTAATATCGATGGAAATCCATTGTGCCATCCTATCATCCAATAGTGGGAAAGCCCTGGGGCCAGACGGCATCCCCATGGAGTATTACAAAATATTTTGGGAGGAACTAAAGCAGATCCTGGGTCAGTTAGTCAGAGAGTTGTTGGAAGTGGGTTCCCTACCACAATCATAAATATTGGCAGTTATTAACATACTCCCCAAACCGGGAAAAGATCCAAACAAATACGTATCACATCGGCCAATATCGCTCCTCAATGCCGATTATGAAGTTATAGCTAAGGTCCTGGCTTTTCGGCTCCAGCTGATCCTACCTCTCCTTATCCATCAGGATCAGGGAGGTTTCATCAGTGGTTGACAGGCCAAACATAACATAAGGAGAATCCTTAAACATTGTCCAGCACTGGAGTATTGGGGAATGGGGGAAGATCGGGGCCTTCTCTCACATGATGCTGAGAAGGCCTTTGACTGAGTGGAGTAGCCTTTCATGTTCCAGGTCTTGCAGAACTTTGGCCTGTGACCCAAGCTCAGGTCATGAATAGAGACTCTACAAATCCCTGTCTGCCCAATTATTGACCAATGATACCCTGTTGTTCCCCTTCAGACTGTATAGGGGAACAAGACAGGATTGTCCTCTGTCCCCACTGCTATATGTACTATCTATTGAAATCTTAGCACAAGCTATCCCTTTCTTCAGGATAGGTGCCTCAGCTAGGTGCCCACCATCTAACAGTAGAAGCAGCAGCGTTGGCCCTGCTTGCCATAGCCAGCTGCAGTCCTCAACCCACCTGCCAGGTTTCCAAAGACCATTGCAAGGATAGGTTCCTCGGCTGGGCGCCCACCTCCCAACAGCAGAAGCAGCAGCATCAGCCAAGTTTGCCATGGCCAGTTGCAGTCCTCAACCCACCTGCCCAGCTTCCAAAGACCCTCGCAAGGATAGGTGCCTCAGCTGGGCACCCACAACCTAACAGCAGAAGCAGCAGCATCAGCCCAGCTTGCCACAGCTGGCTGCAGCCCTCACCCACCCGCCCAGCTTCCAAAGACCCTTGCAAGGATAGGTGCCTCAGCTGGGTGCCCACCACCCAACAGCAGAAGCAGCAGCATCAGCCTGGCTTGTCACAGACAGCTGCAGTCCTCAACCTGCCTGCCTGGCTTCCAAAGACCCTCACATGGATAGGTGTCTCGGCTGGGTTCCCACCGCCCAACAGCAGAGGCAGCAGCTGCATCAGCCCAGCTTGCCATGGCTGGCTACAGTCCTTGACCCACCCACCTAGCTTCCAAAGACCCTCACAAGGATAGGTGCCTCAGCTGGGCGCCCACAGCCCAAAAGAAGAAGCAGCGACGTCAGCCCAGCTTGCTGCAGCCGGCTGCAGTCCTCAACCCGCCCACCTGGCTACCAAAGACCCTCGCAAGGTACAAAACTTGATTTGGATCAGGGACTCTACAGTACAATTGGGTGCAGACCAATCAGCTTGGAAGGCTATCAAAGGTCCCCCTCCACTTCTCCCAACCTGATTGGCTGCCTCCTCCATGAACTCCAATCTGCCATTTGAATCCGGCTTTACAATTCTTTTGTTCCTCTGGCTAACTGCAGTCTAAATTTTGCCCACCACATTTTCCTTTTAAAGTTCTCTAATCTGTTAGTGTACCAAGTGTTTAGCACACCATAAATTTGTAATCGGCTCTCACAGTGTTATAACCTGAGTTTAGACTTTGCATGCATTACTTCTAGGGCTTCTCCTGAGTTAATTTCTGTCCTAGAACAATATACATCTAGCTAGCAGATTTTTGTCTAGAGCATAGAGCAGTTTTAAGATCAGCCTGAAATGCTTATGCTGCCTAGCTAGCTGACTTCTGCCTAGGGTGTGTTAGAGAGTAAAGATAAATTGTTATGCTGTTAACTGCTAGCCAATTTCTGTGTAGGGCATGCTACAGTGTTTTAAGACAAGCTTGTTATGCTGTAAACTGTTAACAGACTTCTGACTAGAGCATTTTACTGTGTTAATAGAAGCTTAAATGCTTTAAACTGTCTACACTGATTCGACTAACTTTTCCTGCACTGCACCTACCCTAAATTCTCTCTCTTTCTCTCTCTCTCTCTCTTCCTCCCTTTCTCCCTCTCTCTATCTATCCACTCCTCAGGGGTTCCACAGGCAGCCCTGTTCCCTTCCTCGTATTGTTTCCCCTCCCAGATCCTCCATATTCTGACCCTCCTGCTCTCCTGTTTGCCTCTCGAGCCATTTCTTCATTAAATTCTTACTCAGCTTACATCTCCCAGGCCCCGCACCAAAGAGCTCTTTGATTATTTGCCCCCCCCCGATGATTCCGACTTCTTCCATGGCCATTGTCTGCCCTGCTAATTGCCTCATACCCTCTCCAGACTACTCACCAACTGGCACCTTAGGCCAGATGACCCCCCAAACCAAGCACTTCTCTCTCCCTCCCACTCTCTCTCTCTCTCTCCTGCCCTCTTGCAACTGGCGTCACACCCACTAATTAGAATAATCGCTAGGTCTACTGCCAGATAAATTGCCCTAACCACCTCCCTCCTTCCCTTTCTCCAAGACAGGTGCCTCGGCTGGGTGCCCACTGCCCATCAGCAGAAGCAGCAGCATTGGCCCAGGTTGCCACGGCCAGCTACAGTCCTCAACCAGCCCACCCGGCTTCCAAAGACCCTCACAAAGTACGAAGCTTGATTCTGATCAGGGACTCCAATCCCTACAATACAATTGGGTGCAGACCATTCAGCTCAGAGGGCTATTGGAGGTCCCCCTCCACTTCTCCTGACCTGATTGGCTGCCTCCTCCATGAACTCCAATCTGCCGTTTGAATCTGGCTTTACAGCTCTTTTGTTCCTCTGGCTAGTTGCAGTCTAAATTGTGTGCCACCCGCCCTTCCCCACCCCCATCACTCTTTAAATCCACTTTCTACACAGAGGGATCCACCACCTGAGACCACAGTTAAACCCCTACAAGAAGCTAGGCAACACCCTCCCTTAAAGGTACAGCTACATTCACTGGTGTCCCATAGCCCACTGCATCTTCCCATCTCATGCCACATATTCCCTGTATTTTTCTATTCCTGTGGTAATACTCACCACATAGTCCCTGTATTTTACTATTCCTGTTGTAATACTCACCACTGCCGCTGCAGTACACTGCACCTTCCTATCAGTTTAATGTACTTTTAGTGTTCTCTTTCTCCTATTGTTATACCCACTGTTAAGCCAATCTATATCAGTTTAATGTACTTTTAGTGTTCTCCTTCTCCTATTGTTATACCTTCCGATAAGCCAATTTACATGCCCCATTGCTACTGCAGTCTGTTGCAACTCTCTATTTCGTTCAACACATATCTAGTATTCTTCTCCTATTGTTATATGTGCCTCTAAAGCCAATCCCCCCCACATACTTCAATCACCATGAAGCCTCTAAATTACCTCGTATTGTCACTTGCCCTCTCATTACCTATCTCTACTCCTTCCACATCATGTGATAATGAGTTTAAAAACATTACCAGCTAGCACAAACTGCACAGATTCAACAACTGCACTAGCACTGTCAGTATTTACTCACTACCCCAATCTACTACCCCCTCTCGACAATATTAACCCCATCCCCCCCACCATCTCCCTGCTCCTACTCTCCTACAACTCCACCAAGCATTACACACTCCGTAAGAACCGCTCCCATGAGATAAAAATGCTTAGATTACAGGCTGCCAGGCTGATATGACTGCTACTACTTATATCGGGAAACGTCCATCCCAACCCTGGCCCCAGTGCGATGGGCACAACTCGTCCGGAGAAATGGATCAATATTGCGGTTGTCTCAATTAACACCTGCAGCTTGCTGTCCAAGCTTGATGCCCTACAAGTGTGGATTGCACAACACAGGCCAGATATCTTATCTGTGGTTGAGACTTGGCTCTCACCAAGAACCGCAGACAGGGACATTCAACTTGATGGCTACATGTCCTTTAGGTTAGACAGGACTGTAAAACATGGGGGGATGCCTCATTTATATAAAGGACCACCTACAGGCACAGCCTCTTCCATCCATAAATTCAGGTAACACACAAATGCTATCAGTTAAACTTATCTTAGGGACCCATGAGAAATGAATAACCATCACCTCTGTTTATATCCCACCTAAGGACCAGGATGCAGGATTTAAGGTTCTCCATGACTATCTCTGTGATCTCTGACATAACTCCGAGGTGCTAGTTCTGGGTGACTTCAATATTAACTGGTTGCCCCCAGACTCAGCACCCTATAGAGATGCCCTATCAGCTATAAACTTTGACCAGCTAATAGATTCCCACACAAGCACTAACGACCACACAGGGTCCAGCACCTTGCTGTATTGGCTACTGACCAACCACCTGGAATGGATCACCAGCTCTTCTGTTCTTCCAGACGCCGTAAATGACCACTCGCCCATCATCTGTACCTGGACTAGCAAGTCACCTAAACTCCCCCTGAACATAGTCACATCACTTATCTTAAAAAAAGGGCAACTGGGACCCCTAAAAGAGCATCTCAGGCTAACAGACTGGTCCAACATCTTCACAGTTAAGGATGTTGATGTAGCCTTGGACCACTTCTTTAGGTCTTTTAATGAGCCTGTGACATCTGTGCACCTGTCACTACTAGGAAAGTAAAAGGATCCCATGAATCCTGGATAACCCTCCCCCCCCTTGCCCAAATAAATGCTAGGGACAACTTATGGCACAAGGCGGGAAGCTCAGGCTCCCACACTGATCTACAAAAGTACAAGGTGGCACGTAACAACTGCATCAGGGACATCTGCCTAGCTAAATCCCAGTACTTCAAGGCTGAACTTGACAATACATGGGGTGATAGCCGAAATTTCTGGGCAAACATTAAGGCCCTAATGGGGACCCCCAACAAAATGGCCCCTACCTTCCTGAACATCAATGGGAATATTGCGCTTTCCTCCCCATCTCCCTTTTCTAGTCACCTTCCCACCCTCCCCCACACCCCTGCTCTCCTACGGGATGACTGTTTTCTATCCCCTACCTGACAATGCCAGCTTGGCTGCATCTACTACTTGTGTAAATCATTGTGATAAAAATCTTCTCTGTTACCAATTCACAACGTATTTTTGTCTATGTTTAATCCATGTAGCTAGATACTCCTAACCCACAATGTCGGTATTCCTACCCTTCCAACACGGAACCTTTGTAAAACAGTGGTCTTCTGCTCAAAGTTACTGTAATCCATGACTGAATAAATAAATATTGCACTGGATCCCAAGCTCATTGCAAATACCTTCAATAATGCATTCACAGACCTCTGTGCAGTACTCCCCTCAGACTATCTTCAACCAACAAGCAGTGAACAAAGCAATGCATTGGATCCCACACTCCCACACTCAGTACCCCCCTCATTCTACCTTAAGAAAATCTCTCAATCAGAGGCAAAAAAGTACCTTAAGAAAGTGCTCAACAAATCTAGGCATAGCAGTGATGGCCTCGACCTAAAGCTAATTGCCCTCAACTTAGACTTCATAATAGCTCCCCTAACAAGAATACTTAACCTCTCCCAAACCAACAGACAATTCCCTAAACTCTGGAAAGTAGCAGTTGTCACTCCAGACTTTAAAAGTGGCAACAGAACACTCCACACAAACTATCAACCAATCTCGATCCTAACCCGTATCTCTAAAGCATTAGAATGGATCGTCTACGATCAGTTAAGTAACCACCTAGACAAATACCAACTCCAGTGCAAGGAACATCACGGTTTCAGAAAACAGCATAGTACAACAACAGCGCTGATTGAGTTTACCAGTTTTGTATGTGATTCCATGGACTGAGGGCACTTAGTGGGGGCCACCTTTATAGACCTCACTAAGGCCTTCAATACAGTGAATCATGAGCTTTCTCCTATAAATCACTGTATCCTCGACCACTCTGGGATGGTTTCAAAGTTACCTCTCTGGGCATATTCAGAAAGTCAAAATCGGCAGCACACTCTCTGACAGTCAATGTGTCCCACAGGTGTCCCCCAAGGGTCCATCCTGGGCCCTCTACTGTTCAAACTCTTTTTAAACACCCTGCCCCAAGTATGTCATGATAGAATCCTCCTCTATGCTGATGATGTGGTGATCTGCTGTAGCCACCCTGACTTCAATATCCTTCAACAACGCCTACAGCTTAACTTCAAGATGGTAAAAGACTGGTTCTGTAATGCACGCCTCTTGCTAAACTATAGAAAAACTAAAACAGTGCTCTTCACCTCTTCCCACAACAAGTATAAGACATCCCACCTCGACATCCGGAACAAACAGAATGAAATTCTAGAAATGGTCCACTATTTCAAATACCTGGGGGTCACACTGAATAGTTCCTTATCATACTCACTGCACATAGACTAGGTCTCCAGGAAAGCTAACAGGGTGATCGGGCAGCTATATAAAGACATAGATATTGCCTAACGCAGGAGGCACTCAGACTGGTAATAAATAGCTCAGTCTTATCCACCATAGACTATGGACTTACCGTCTATGGTGCAGCCTCAGACATGACACCAAAAATGATAGCCCTAACCCTGAACAAAGCATGCAGACTCCTTCTTGGAGCTCCATGCCTCACCCACACATGCGACCTGTACTCGCTCAACAGCTGGCTGGACCTCAAACTTAGAACTAGTTATCAAATCTGTCTCCTAGCAAAAAAGGCTTCCATGGGTCTGACCCCTACTGGGATTCAGTCCATGATCTGCCCTGCTGCCCCAACGAGATTGACCAGAGGCACACAATTAAGCCACTTTACGGTACCTTTCCACTGTACAATGCAAGGCCAGAGTTCCTTTGGATTCCATGCCCCACATCTGCTTAACTCCTTTCCCAAGAATATACTTGTTGATACCAAATTAGGACCATTTAAGGCCAACCTCCGGCTCCTGCCTCTCAGGACTAAAGAAATGTTCCTGCGCATTATAACACCTCCTTGTGACTATGGTCTACTCATATAATGCCAGCATTTACTCCCTACAAGAAAACCTGTGCCCCATAAGCACCTCCTCCTCCCTCCTCCCCTCTTCTCCCCCACGACAATTAGTTTCATCCCTCTTCTACTAACACACCTATTCTTTAATTCGTCTCCAACTAAGCCACCCCCTTCTCTCTTCTCTCTTTTTCCCACCCTATCACACCCACTCTCCTATTATCCCCCCTCTCTCCCTGCAACACCCACACTCTCTTAATCCCATACCCTAGCTTCCCTCATTCACGTCTGCCTCCTTCATTATGTCCTCTTTTCTATCATCCCCCTCCTCCCTGCTAAACTTCCTTCCCTACTTATTACCCCCATACCCAAACTACCCCCTCACCTCTACTTCCCTCCGCAACACCACCCCTCCTCCTCTTCCCACTCCCAACCCAAATGACAATGGGTCCCATCCCTGCTTCACAGAGCTCTGCTCCAACTTATTCTCTCTCTCTATTTCTCTCTCCCTCTCTTGATCCACTGCTCTGTAGTGTAATGTAACCATTGTAACTTCTTGAATGCCTGATTGTACTTAGCTGTTTTCTGATGGATGTTGTGTGTACTTCTGTGTCTGTATAGTACAAACTGACATGGATCCTCTGTAAATGAGCTCCCAGCTCAAAGGTTGTTAATCCCAAGATTACAATAAATAAATAAAATATCCATCACTACCCAAAGATTAAGGGTCTGGAAGCGGGAGAAAGGGAATATGTAATCTCACTCTTTTCAGACAATGTATTGTTGTTCATTAGTAACCCAGCTAAAGCCTTTCTGGCTCTCACATCCCTTTTCCTACAATACGGCCCACTGGCTGGCCACAAAATTAATTGGGTGAAGTGCGGGTGGCTTCCTGTGAGGGTAGGCATAGGCGTGCACTAGGGGGCCACCTTGGCCCTGGCCCCCTCTGTTAAAAATCATCCTCCAACTAAATTATAATATAATTATATATGCCCCCAGACCCCTCCTAGCATTGTGGGGATTCTAGCCCCCCTTGTTCACTGACTCTGTGCATGCCTCTGACGGTAGGTCGGGACCAGTGCAAATTGGGGGTACAATAATCCAGCCCTCCCCGACAATTAAATATCTAGACATCCATCTCCCCCGGAAACGTTCACAGCTTTGTGATGTCAATTATAGACCTCTTTTAGCAAAAGTTGCTGTGGACTGCGATAGGTGGAAAACTTTGCCACTTTCCTTAATAGGTAGGTTCAACCTTGTTAAGGTGTGTCTCCTTCCCCAGTGCCTATATTTGTTCCAGACTCTACCTTGTTGTGTTCCAAAAAGGTATTTTAAACTACTTTATAGTTCTATCTTGACAGTGCTGTGAAGGGGACCACCACATCAAGCAAGAAACTCTGTGGCAGCCGAACCGCAGAGGAGGTCTAGGCCTATAAAACTTATATTTTTATTATCAGGCAGCCCAGTTAACCACTTTAATAGATACATTACCAAATACAGGAGGCTATCAGGGCTGGGTGATCCTAGAAGAAGCATTACAGGGAGCTCCCCTCTATGGCACCCTTTTTGCAGCCTCACTACAACATCAAGTAGTAAAATACGCAAAGGATCCCTGCACCGAGCAACTGTTGCATGGCTGAGTGCACCACGGAACATTGCAACATCCCCTACCTTGTTCCCAGAGGCTTACATCAGGCTCTATTGTGGGAGGAAAGCCTCTCATCCAGAAATCAGAAAGGGTAAAACAGTGGGCAGCCAAGGGTCTGTGCACCATCAAACAGCTTTTAGAAGATGGGGCTTGTAAGAGTTTTGCCAAACTGTCGGAGGAGCATGGTCTTCTCCCTAAACATTTCTTTACCTTTCTGCAAATACAATCAAGGCTAGCTATTCTGGAGAATAGGTTGGGTAACCCACTAGAACTAAAACGCTCCCCAATTAAGGAGATCCTACTTCATGACAAGAACAGACCTAAACCTAAATCACTAGTCAGAATCTATAAAACTTTGCTGGGGGGTTTGCTGGACCCCTTTGCTGGGACCAAACAAAAATGGAACATAAATATAGCCCCTGACTGTTAGCTGAAGGGAACTGGGATATAATTCTAAAACAGGGTCTGAACTGCTCGACAAACAAAAGATTTAGGGCAATATATTATAATATACTCCACAGAGTGTACTTCACTCCCTCTCTAGCCCACAGAATAAACAAACATAGCCCATCCTGTTGCCCGACATGTAAAACCCAAGAAGACACCTTCTTTCACTTGCTCTGGGAATGCCCTAAAATAAAAGCTTTTTGGGCTGAGGTGGTTCAACTGTTGGGCTAAGTGTTGCACATTCTGGTCAGATTAGACCCAGTTTATGTCCTGCTGGGATTAGTCAGGAACACAAGAAGAGCAGGGAGAGTTCCACCCTTGTAGAGCCCTGGAATAGTGATTGCGAAGGGTTGCTTCGCCCAGGAATGGGGCTCCAAGCAAATCCCCAAAATATCTGCTTGGGTGGCAACACTGAGTCAAGCAATGAAATTAGAGCACATTCAATATAAAACCCTGGACCAGCTCACCAGGTACCAACAGATATGGGGCCCATTGGAGAAGGCTTTAGAGGCCCAGTGGTTTCCAAACTGATACCCAACCTTTAAACAAATTTATGTCATACCAAGGGGTGCCCAACAATGACATTAGGACGAGGGGAATTCAATATTGGACCCATATATCTGGATACTAGGCCCCTGCATGGGTACTTTAATGGAAAAATATGTGTCAATAGGAGCTCATTGACTTGAACTGTATATTTAACTCTTGGAAATGTCTCTGTATATGGTGTTGTGTATTAGAGTCTATTACTTGTATAACCTCCCACATGTGCAATTGTATAATTAATTTTAGAACTGCTGTACACTGTGAAGTATTGAAAATATATAATAAAGTTTTCAAAAAAAACAAGGGGATAGCATGTAGGCTCTCCACTCTACACGATAAACATATGCCCCCTTACTAGTGCACCCTCCAGGGTAGGGCTCCCTTGTTTTGAAGTTACCAAGGCAGTCCCACAATTTTCTCCTCTGGATGTCCAGACTGCCTTCTGTAGTTGGGTCTTCCATTAGCACATATCAGTGTCTTAAATGTGGAATTCCATCCACACACTACAGATATTTGTTACTTCGATTTGATTTGTGTGTACCTTGACTATCCTGCCATTATCACTGTTTTTGTTGTCAATGTATATGCTTTGTACCATCTGAATGGCCCAAGTCATGCCTGAAAATGGTCCCTAGGTCCAGAGTACCCATCCAGTTAACAAATAAACAAATTATATGAAAATAATCTTTTTTTTTTTTGCCAGTTACAGAGGATAGTTCCAGGACATGCAAGTGATGGAAACAGAATTTGTTGTACTCTTCCCAACTAACTCTGAGAACAAGGTATAATCTTCTAAGAACAATATTCCCATCCAAGTCCTCAAATATAGACTGACCTTGTCCACCTCATGTAAGTACCATAACTTTTATCACTCCCTGTCCCAGCAAAGGTGTGAAGAAATCTCTTTTAACCCTTGGGCTGCCAGGAGAATTAAAACATACTGAAATTCTGGACTGATATATCAGTCTGCAGCACAGTAAGGGTTATGTTTATTTAAATTCTCCTATATCCCACTCTGCTTTCTCCCCCCCCCCACAGTTGATTCATTTTCCTGCTGTCCCCCCATTAGGCATTAGTTGTCACACCCTTGTTCCCGTCACAGTACATCCACCTGTTTTCTTAAGCCCTCTCATTTTCCTCTGCAGGACAAGAAAGAAAGGTATCTCTACACCACCTATTCCTAAACTGTGTGGATACAGCTTGGGCACCCGGAACGCAGTGTGTCACAGAGCCCTATGGGCATACTTTATTCTTATCCAAAAAGTACTGATTTAATATTAGACCTGATGTAAATGGCAATCAGCAGATTCGTTGTGCAGATATAAGGAATGTCAAGAAGACTGCTCTACCTCACTAAAGGAAGAAAATTGCATACAGTATGGTCTAAGCTACAGTATCATTTAGGAAGTACAATACAGTATAAGTTTATATTGTAAAGCACCTTTCATACTAAATGTATCACAAAGCGCTTCACAGGATAAACCAGAAAATTAAACACAACAGCAAGGAAATGCAAAGGGACCTGGACATGATTGGGAAAGGGGCAGAAAATGGCAGATGAAATTCAATAATGAAAAATGTAAAGTAATGCATCTAGGTCAGAAAAATATGAAAGCAAATATGACCTAAACAGTGCAGAGACTGCTGAAACGCAGCAGGAAAAATACCTGGGGACTGGACACCTTTGAGGCTGTAAACAAGTCTTATATTGCCCTGATGCATATAATACAGAAATTCGATAGTAAACTGGACATTGCTATGGCACACCGCTGTGATTTCGTGGAACACTGTCTCACAGAAAATGAAAAAAATATATTGCTTTAGTATCAAATGAACACTTTTTCTTGGCTTAAAAGTTCATTCTTTTTGTGTACTTTTGTCTTCTTCATTATGAGACTTATCCCAGACCTGCAAAATAGAAAACCTGGAAAATGCCCCTTAAAAAAATAACTTAAGAATAATTGGTTTACCTTTGCAAGAAACCACGAAAAGATCACGTGGGATATTGTGTGGGAAGTCTTTGTGACTGCCTTGGGCTGCACCACAGAACATTTGCCTCCTTTAATTATGGTATTTCAGCTCCCTAGCTAATTTTTAAATCTGCACAATCTGCTACTATCTCTGTTACTTCAGAGGCTGCTAAATCAATTGCTAGGCTGTCGACTTTTTTGGTCCAGTTCACATTAGAAATTGACAGAGAGTATGTGATCAAACAGGGATGGCTGAAGGGGGGCTTCAAACTTTTGCAGTGTTAAAGTATTATCTACACTGTCAGTCCCCAAACCCAACTCATTGCAGACATTTTCTGCACTATAGATCCAAGGTGCAGGGCATTGGTGGCTGCTATTCTCTATAGTATCCATGTAAAACCTGTGTAATACTTGGTACAAACAAATATGATATATATGTATACACATACACACACTGTATCTGTATTTTTTATTCTGACCAAGTAGCAGAATTTCTTAAACAAAAATGCACTTCAGAAAGACAAATTAAAAAATCTTCCTCAGATGACACGATGGACTCTGATCCAGATATTTCGGCTGCCAAGGATGGCGAGCAAGGTACACTTAGTGCAGCTCTGGTATCAACTACCGAGTGCACTGATTGTCAGATATAACAGATTATGAAATGGCTCGCATCATTTTATATTTCTTATCACAAATTTTTGTGAGAAAGAAATAATGTGACCTATTGGGAATTGAATCAAGACTCCTAGAATACTGTCCCAATAATCTAACTACTGAGCTACAGGCTCACTTGGCTGGACCTGGATTCCCAGACACACTTCCTGTCTCTGGTATTGCATATTCTGTGACTAGGAATAACCAAGATGACAGTTACATGTTTTTAGTGCAGTATAGCCACTGCTAAGCAATTTAAATTACAAATTCTGGTGAGAATAAATAATTTGACCTACTGGGAATTGAACCAAGGCCCCAGAATACTGTCCCAGTGCTCTAACCACAGGACTACAGGCTCACATGGTTGGACCTGGGGTTTCCAGACACACATTTTTTTCCTGGTATTGCATATCCTGCGACTAGGAATAAACAAGATGACAGATTTTTTCAGTGCAGTATAAATCACTGCTAAGCAACTTAAATCACAAATTGTAGTGAGAAAGAAATAATGTGACTGACTAGGAATTCAAACCAGGCTCCTGGAATACCGTCCTGGTGCTATAACCACTGAGCTACAGACTCACATGGTTGGACCTGGGGTTCCAACACACACTTCCTGTTTTTGGGATTGCATATCCTGCAACTAGGAATAATCAAGATGACAATTAGATGTTAAATGTGAGATGTTTTTTTCTTTCTCACTACAATGTGTGATTTAAATTGCTTAGCAGTGGCTGATACGGTACCCAAAAACATCTAATTGTCATCTTGTATATTTCTTAAAAACTCCAATACCTCTTATCTGTGCTGGACTTTAAAGCAAAACTATATCTAACAGGCTTAATATGATATTAATATGTTCTTACAAAGGGTGTTACGAATGGTGATTACAGAATTAAAATTAAAGTGATTTTGCTAGATTTTGCAGATGCCTTTTTCACATAGTAAGCCAGTGCCACCCATGCGTCAGATGTTGAAGCTGCAATTTGTTTTGTAAAAAAATCTGTCATAGTCATTTTTATGTTTTATCAACACTGTATTCTCCAGTTTTCTGTGTGCGGCCACACCCCCAGAATGATGTCATGCAAGGGAACTGTCGATGTTTTACATACAGCACCAAGGAATTCTGGGTAAATTATTTTGCTGCTGTAAATGTTACTTACTAAGCAGTGCAGTCCCTTATTTTTTGTTGGTGGTGATTGCATCTAATATGTAGATGTACATAGCAAGGCACTGTGGGTACAATAAGAAGTTGTTTTCCAATTCCCTTACTGTGAGGTGCAGTCTCATATTTCTGTAGTGGCTTCAACAATAAAAGTTCTCATATGTTTCTTTTCAAAACAAACCATTGTGCATATAGTATCTAGCTGAGAAGATTTCTTTACTGAGAGATGTAGTTTCCTATGTCGGTAGTGTAGATATCTGCAATACCAAGACTAGCCAACAGAGGTCTCTGTTTCAAAACAGTGCTTAAAAACGTTGTTTCCCTTGCATGATGCCATGCTTGGGGGTTGCAGCACTGAGAAAAAAGGGTCGGATAATGCAAATGAAGAGGAGCACAGAAATAAAGGCATTTTTTTCATGGAAAACAGCACTTTTTGACAATTTGAATGGTAGGAGATTGAATCACAACTCCTACAGGCTACTACTCCCATTTGCTATGGCAAGGCTCACAAAATTACTTTAAATATTTCTTGGATTAATGATCTCTATTTAGGTTGGCTATCCAGATCTGTATTATGTATTGGTTTATTGATACCAGTTATGCCGAATATATTCATTATACAGTACATGCAATTTTTATGTTTGCATGTGCATGTGTGCAACAAACATTTTATTTCAAAGAACTGCATTTCAAAAGATGTGTCACTGTCGGGTTGCAGTTCAGGTGTTGTTTTTTATTTTGTGGGGTAGAAACTTTTCATTGTTGAAAGGAGTCAATCACTCCATTCACAGAGTGTCTGGCACCGTTCTTCGCTTTTTTTTCCTTTTCTTTTTTTGTTAATAATCAGCAGTTAGACATCAATCGCCATGTTATCCTGGAATGTGAAATGAACTCCCTCCCATTGATGATTACCCCTCCTACCTCCTCTTCGCGTTCCATGACAGGTCCATGAAACTAATTCCCTCCTACTGCCAAGCATCTCTCCCATCTCCCTGTCAGTTCCCATGCCTGGTCCATTAAATGATCTCCCTCCCACCGACAGGCATCCCTCCCACCACTAATTGCTTCCCATACTCCTTCTGAATTTCCCATCACTAGGGTGTCCAATCCCTATTGCCGACTAGTGCCCCCAACACCACCCATTTCCATTGTGCAACACTGGAGGGCCCACCCCCAGTGCTGCCAAACATGACGACAATAATAGGTACCAAATCCTCAGTGTCAGTACCTAAAAAACTGAAAACCCTCCCTCATAGTTTTTTTTTAATCCCCATAAAAAAGAAAATGGTTGATCAATTTCTATTACTGCCATACCTCCGTCACTGTTACCCTTCGCCCACTCCACACACCCCCCCTCACCCCTAACTTACCTACTGGGGATCTAACATCATAATCCTCTCTGGACTAGAGACACATCTTCATTCTTCAATGCAGGAATGAGAACTGAGGAAATCAGGTATGTAGTCAATGTATTTCAGTGCGTTTGGAACTTGTAGTCATAACTTGATCATTTGTTAATATTTTTTCCAAATTTTTCAGCATGGCCTTTTTGGGATTCCACCTCATGAACAAGGTAGGTAAAGTTCTTCAAATATGGCCTGACAGGTGATTTTGCAGTTGCTCTGCAAAATCATCTTTCAGGCAGAATCTGAAAATACTCACTTATCAGGTTCATGACGTGAGGCATAAGAAGGCTATTTTGAAAATTTGGAGTAAAAATATTTAAAAAAAGAACAATAACATTGTTGTTTCCTCTGTATTGTTGTATTATCTTGGAAACCAATAAAGAATATTTAATTGCAAAAAAAGAACAATAAAGTTCTAAACATGCATTGAAATTTTTCAACAATTGCTCATAACTTTGGCAATTTTCAATATATTTTTCCCTCCCCATCCCTGGACAGCCCTCCTTCCAAGGAGCACCCCAGCCCTGTCACCCCAACATCTGCCAGGACATATCTTGTCCAGCCATCTTCCCCCAGGATTTGCCCACCCTAGCAGGGTCATCATGGTCCATCAAGCCCCACCAAGGCAGGGATCCAGTTTGGGCTGGCCCACCCAGCTGGTTGGGTGTAGGGCCTGCGGGCGTTCCTTTTTGTGCTGCCACCAGGGATGTTTTTCTGTTTTCAGCCCAAAATTTTCAACACAGCCGTTTATTCATACCACCTCAGGAACCAGACAGCTGTCATTTTTCAAATCCTAACCAAAATGTGTTTATGCACCTGTGGCACAAAATGACATTTCGGTTGGGATTTGAAACTTTTCACCTACTGTGTTCATGAGGAAGGATCTTAAGAAAGCTATGTTGAAAATTTAGGGTCAAAATATTAAAAATCTTTAAATTTATGAAGGTACACTAATATTTTTCAACACTTGCTCATAACTTTGGTCATTTTCAATATTTTGACCTTAAATTTTCAACATAGCTGTCTGGCCTGGTGGCACTGAGGTGCTGGACACCTTACCTCATGCTACACTGGCAACCCATGTTTGGGAACAAGCACAGGCCACAGGGGAAGAGAAGGATTGAGCATCTGAGGGACTGCTCTCCTTCTTCGGGGAGGGGGGAAGCCAGTGGCCGGCGTTCAACTGGCCCCTAGCGGAGGTTGGGGGCAGTGCACTGATGCTGCAGAAGGGGGTGTAGATGGGTAGATGCCTGGAGGAGCATGTGCAGACATGTGCGCACTCCCTCCACCGGCATCATTGCACTCCTCCTCCTCTCTGGGGGAGAAAAATGGAGGGGAAATCATTACCGTGGCACATGACAGAGGCTCCCGGCTAGCTACGGTGCTGGCCACATTGGATCCGGTCTCCGGTGGGGGTTGGGGAACCCTGCTGGCCTTGCCGGGGGGGGTAAGCCCTGGGAGTAAGGGTCAGCGCCGGCTGGTAGACACCAGGGGACGGGGCTGGGTGCTCGCTTCTGAGGTAGGACCGTGGCAACAGAAGCAGAATGTAGAAGCTAAAAAAAAAAAAATTTTCACCATAGCTATTTTTTCACACCTCCTCCTGAACCCAACAGACGTCAAAATGTGATTTCGCATTTGTGGCCCAAAATGACATTTTGCCTAGTATTTTATAAATGATACCTGTCATGTTCATAAGGGAGAGGGGTCATAAAAAGACTGTGATTAAATTTTGGGGTCAAAACTGTTACCAAAAAAATTATAAAGTCATATTGTTTGCAGGGACTGCCATTGGCCCAATGGGGACCACGTTGCTTTCTCGTGCTAGTGACCTGAGTTCAGGTGTGAGCTTAGTGAGCTGACTGAATGGGCAAAGGCTGGGGGATGGAGCTGCAGCATGTGACACTGGTCCCAGCCTGGGGTGGGACACAGCAGTGTCCTGGTGCACACACGACACCTTGTGGAGGGCCAGGAAGCCTTCTCTCACAAGGGGTTGATGTGCGTGTCAAGGTCTGATGGCCCATGCACTGCATCTGGACAAGTAGGTTAGTCTGACAGTTTAAAATTACAGTGCAGGCACAGAGCTACAGTTAGTAGGAAGTTAAGATCCACCACAAATTACTCATCTCACTATGCATGCCTGCCACACACAGCATACATGCAAACATTTGGCACTGACAAATGCTTAAGTCATGTGAAAATAGGCAGTTTTCTTATTGTGATATTATCCTAGTCCATATTAACACTTTATTAGAGTTCTCTGTTTAGAAACCAGTAAACTTTTTTCCATCTAGTGACTGTAATTCGAACTTTCACAGACCTCATGCAGTATTAAGTTTTGTTTTACTCAGATAGTCTGATAATTCATACAAATGACCCCTACCCATCTCTAAGGACTTCAGCTATACTGGCTGTTAATGCTTATGGATTAAAACTTTATTTTGTAAATGTACTATGTTTTGTGATCTGTATGGACAGTATGGGGCAGCAGCTAGCAAAGCTGAAAAAAAAAGAAATTGGCGTGTTTTAAGTGAAACTTTGCATGCTGATCGAAAGATATCATAAGCCTGTACACATCACTTGTAAGAGCCCATCCTGAGTACAGTGTACAGTTGCTGGGGTTGCTGTGTTGCTGTTCGATAACTGCAGCAAATAAATCAGTGATCAGCTATAGCAAAGGTAAGTGTGTCTGACTGTTAAACAGAGATTTATCATTTTGCACTGCGTGCAACACCAATCCTGACTGCAGTTCAACAACCCATAAAGGGTAGATACAATCATTGTTTATATACAGGGTTGGACCATCGGGACCGATATTACCCTATTTTCAAAGTTGTCCTGTTTATAAATAATTGCAGTTGCATTACATTACAAAAGACACAGCAGTCATTAAAGCACTACAGTAAAAAGTACTGCTACAAACAGCAGTAATTTTGAATTTTGAAAACGTGGAACTGTTTCATGGAATTTAGATGACAAATCTTTGACGCTGTTTTATTCCAGGTTCAAGCTGCCTTACCGTGGAATGACATGGCACCTTATTTGTTGTTAACCTCAGGTACTTTCAGTCCATACACATGCAGAGATCTACAAACATAGTGGTATTTGTTTCCTAATTGTAAAGAAACAGCCCACTATAAATGTAGGCACAAGTTGGAGTTAATTGGTATGTGGAATCTGTGGTCCATATTGGAGTCATATTCCCACTGATTCAAAATGTCAGGTTCCAGATGTTTTTCTGTTGCCATCAAATAAACTGTTTTTTAATATGTAAATAAAAAACAGCAGGGTGTGGATTATATGATTACTGCATGCCCAGGTGCATTACAAGGCATGAGGCATTTACACCGAGTGCCTTCAGCACCTGGAAGTACATCTACTACTTTATTTATTTATTTATTTCATTTTGATTACTGGGTAAGCCCACTGGAACCAAAGGTCCCTTTTGTACTTAACAGTGGTTACCCTGGAGTGTCTTATTAGAAACATAGAAACATAGACTTTGACAGCAGATAAGGACTGCTTGGCCCACCTAGTCTGCCCATTTCTTTCTCTATTGGATAAGCTGCAGATCCTAGTTAACCAACAGTCTACTTCTTCCTACCCCCACAAGAAATTCTTTATGTCTTTTCCCATGCATTCTTGAATTCTCCCACTGTTTTTGACCCCATGACCTCCTCAGGAAGGCCGTTCCATGCAACCACCACCCTCTCTGTGAAAATATACTTCCTCACATTGCTCCTAAGCTGTCCCCCCTCTATCTTCAAATTGTGTCCTCTTGTTCTTGCACATCTCTTTTTCTGAAAGATGATCCCTTTTGGACTCTGTTGATTCCCTTGAGGTACTTAAAGGTTTCTATCATGCCCTCCCTCCTTTCCTCAAGGGCTTACATATTAAGCTCCCTTAGTCAATCTTCATATGGCTTCTGTTGCAGACCCTGCACCATTTAAGTTGCCCTCCTCTGGACTGCCTCCATCATGTCTCTGTCCTTGTGGAGATAGGGTCTCCAGAACTGCACGCAGTACTCCAGATGGGGTCTCACCAACTGTCTGTACAGAGGGATACCAACTTCTTGTTTTCTACAGGTGATGCCTCTCCCTATACATCCCAGTATCCCCCCAGCCATCCCTACTGCCTTCTCACATTGCTGACCTTTAGGTCATCTGATATGACTACCCCTAGGTCCCTTTCCATTTTTGTTGTTGTTACTACCTCCCCCGTTGTGTACTCTTCCCCTGGGTTTTTGTTTCCCAGGTGCATTATTTTGCACTTCTTTGCATTGAATCTAAGCTGCCACCAGTAGCAAATCTAGGGGGTTTTAGAGGGTGCAGGTGCACTCCCATTGTAACTTACTTGCTTGCTGCAGTTGTATTTCTCTTTGCTGGAGAAGTCTAATATATTGATTGTAAGAAAATCTACAATCAAAACAATAAATTACATTTATATTTTCTGTCAAAGATTTAATGGAAAAGAGAATATGAAGTGTTACAAAATGTCAAAGTTGCATGTCAAGTACGCACACCACCACAGTACCCCCCCATTGTAAAATCCTGGATCCGCTACTGGCTGCCATACTTCTCGGATATTCCTCCAACCTGGCCAAGTCCCTTCTCATACTTTTCACGTCCCCCCCTTGTGTGTCAACTCTGTTGCCTCTCTTTGTGTCATCTGCAAAGAGGCATATTTTTCCTTCCAGTCCCTCTGCAATGTCACTTATAAAGACATTAAAAAGTACCGGACCCACTACTGAACCCTGCGGTACCCCACTAATAACCCCGTTTTCTTCGTGGTGGACTCTGTTTACTATTACCCTTTGTGTCCTGTTGTCCAGCCAATGTTTTACCCAGGCCACCACCCTGGGACCCACTCCCAAGCTGGCTAATTTGTTTATTAAGCTCTTGTGTGGGACTGTGTCAAATGCCTTGCTAAAGGCTAGGCAGGCCATGTCCACAGCCCCTCCCTGGTCTACTACTTTGGTTACCCTGTCAAAGAAATCGATTAGATTCGTCTGACATGACCTTCCTGCTGTGAATCCATGCTGCCTTGGGTCCTGTTCCCCACTGGCCTCTAGGTACTCAATTCTTTCCTTCAGAAGTGATTCCATCATTTTACCCACCACTGAGGTCAAACCGACAGGTCTGTAGTTTCCTGCCTTTGTCTTGCTCCCACTTTTGTGAAGGGGAATCACATCCGCCCTCATCCAGTCCTCAGGTACCACACCATCCTCCCATGATTTCTTAAAAAGGGTAGTCAGTGATGTCACTAGTTCTCCCCATAATTCTTTTAGAATTCTGGGGTGAATCCCATCAGGCCCCATTGCTCTGTCCACCTTCAGTTTTAGGAGTTCTTTCAGAACCCTTTCTTCTGTGAAAGGACTGGTATCGACCCCCCTATCCAAAGTGCTTCTACTGATTGGATTAGGTACCTCCCCTTCCTCTTTTGTGAATACTGAGTAGAAGTATTTGTTCAGTATCTCTGCTTTTTCACTGTCCCTCTCTGCCCACCCATCCACCCTTTTATTAAGCCTCACTATCCCTCCCTTTGTCTTTCTTTGCTCCCTAATGTACCTATAAATATTTTATCCCCCTTCTTAGCTGAGTTGGCTATCTTTTCCTTAGTTTGGGCCTTTGCTATTCTGACTGACTTTCCTGCTTCCTTCTGCTTTAACTGGCACAGTTCTCTGTCCTGCTCCTTCTGTTTCCTTATATTTCCTGAATGCTATCTTCTTCTCCCTAACCTTCCCCACCACCTCTATTGAGAACCATAGTGTATTTTTCTTTCATTTTGATTTATTTATTTGCTTCACACAAAGGCTTGTTGCCTCTGTGATGGCAGTTTTGATGTTTCCCCATTGTTGCGCCACCCCTCCTTCTTGCCTGTTTGCTAGTGCTTTTCTGAGGCACTCTCCCATTTTGACAAAGTCAGTCCTCCTAAAGTCCAGTACCCTCACTTTTGTATGGCTTGACTCTGAGGCTGAGTTTGTCGTGAACCACACTGTTTGGTGGTTACTTGTTCCCAGATGGCTACCCATTTCTAGATCTGAGATCCTCTCCTGTCCTCATTTGAGAGTACCAGGTCTAAGATTGCTCCCTCCCAAATGGGCTCCAACACTAGCTGTCTGAGGCATGCCCCCTATAGGGCATTGGGAATGACCCTGCTCTTGGATGTGGCTGCAGCAAAGGTGCTCCAGTTAACATCTGGCATATTCAGGTCCCCAATCAACAATATGTCCCCTTTCTCTGCCATCCTAAGGATGCCTTCTATCATTTCCTTGTCCATTTCCTCCCCCTGAGACGGGGGTCTGTATACGACCCCTGTGCAGATTGTGGTGCCTTTTCCAGTCTCCAGGGTGACCTACAGTGCTTAATCTCCTCCCTGTTTACCCTTTTGTTCTGCTGCTTTGATCCCTTCCCTTACATAGAGAGCTACTCCTCCTCCTCTTCTACCCTACCTGTCCCTCCTGTAGATTGTGTACCCTGGTATGTTGACATCCCAGTCATGGTTCTCTGTGTACCATGTTTCTGTGACTGCCACGATATCCAGACATCCCTCTTCAATCAAGGCCACCAGTTCAGGAAGTTTGTTACCTAGACTATGGGCATTGGTACTCATTACCCTCCATTTTTTGATGGTCTTACCCCTTTTTGCACCATCCCTGTCCTTACTGCCTTTGCCTTTTTCTCCATTTACCCCTGCCCCTCACCCTATCGAATTCTCTATCTTGGTGTTTACTTCAGTAACTACCCTGATTTTTTTGGGGGGGATAGGATTTCCCTACTCCTTTTCAGTGCCTCCCCCCTTGGCTAGTTTAAATGATTGCCAATGAAGCATTGAAACCTAACACCTAGGATCTTGGTTTCCCTCCTGGACAGATGCAGACCATCATGCCAGTATAGGCCTGTATCTCTCCAGGTGGACCCCCAGTCCCCAATGAAGCCAAAGCCCTGAGCGCTGCACCAGTTTTTCAGCCATTGATTGAATCCCATGGTGCAGAGCACCCTAGCCTCACCCATGCCATAAACAGGCAGCACCTCCGAGAAGGTTACCATGCATGCTACTTGTCAAAGGCCCCTCCCCAATTCCACAAACTCCTCCTGCACTGCTCTGATCCCTTTCCCCACCAGGTCATTTGTCCCTAGGTGGACAATGACATCCAGCTCCTTTCCCCATGCAGCTGCTCCTGCGATCCTGAGGATTCACTCCCTGTCCCTCCAAGCCATGACACCAGGCAGGTGTCTTACCTCTCTCTCTCCCCTCCCTTCCCCAGTTCTACCCTCCTAGCAATGGAGTTTCCCCACCAGAAGTTGTTTCCTTCCCCTGTGGGGTCCCATGCCACCCTCCTGTGGGTCTCCTTTGTAGAGGTTCCCAGTATCCTCCTTGGTCTCCACTGTGGGTGCCTCCATAGAGGAACCACACTCTACAAGAATGGGTTATGAATTGTGGAGAGGTACAACTGGAAGGATGCGCCTCTGTTCCACCACCCTCACCCTCTCTGAGCCCACTCTGGTCCAACTGCTCCTCTTTCCTGGCAACCTCTGAGGCAGCAGTGGTGGCCCTGATGGTCCCTAAGTGGGAGAGGAGGTCTCCCAAATCCTGGCCAACTCAGTCTGGAGACAAGCAACCTCTTTCCTCAGCCCAGAGAGGTGCCTGCAGATGAGACAACACCGCATCCTGTAGAACATCTCCCAGAAGACTGCTGCGCCACAGCCACTGCACTGCATCACTCTCATCATATCTTATTTGTGGCCAATTAACTGTTGTTTTGTATGCTTACTCTTTCCTTTCTCTGTTTATTTATTTATTTTTTTTAACTTTATATACATTTTTTCCTCTGCTTTTCTACTGCCTCTGTGCCTTTAAAGTTCCTGATCTTCCTGTTCTGGGAGATGAAGTTTCTATATTTCTCGGTAGTCTCCTTCTTACTTGCTCAGAGTCAGACCTCCAGCAGCTGGGGGGGGGCATGGAGAGCTACTCTTTTTCTTCTAGGTTGGTGAGTCTTTTGTGCCTCTGTGATCACTCCCTTTCTGCTCCAAAACAGGAAGTTCCTGTATCCTGTTGTTAGTCAAATCCTGTGCCTATAAAAATAGAACTGGCTAAGGGTGCGGGGTGGAGGGGAAGAGGGAGGGCAATATAGTCCCAGAAGAGTAGTAAAGTTCTAACAGCACCTCCTTCCTCTTGCTGTTCTCTGCCAAAAGCTATCTAGGGCAATTTTTTCATCCTAACACCTGGCTTCCTGCTGTTTCCAATGACTGGCTGAAAGCACTTGATGGCAAGCAATATGTGTGTGCCTTGTTCCTTGAGGTTTTCGACACTGTAGACCGTGCACTGCTCCTGGACATCCTTCAGAACCCTGGGCTAGACGCGACAGCCACTAAATGGTTTCACAACTACCTTGATGGTCGTTACCAGCAGCTAAAAGCCAGTGGCGAATTCTCCTCCTTAAATATCCTGTTGACAGGTGTACCACAAGGTTCGCTAACTACATCAATAACATCAACAGTGGCATAAACTCTGCTAACATTCACCTTTTTGCAGATGACACCGTATTGTACATTGATAGGCCTTTTCCTGAAATGGCATGTAGAGACCTCCAAATTGACTTTAATAGATTTCAAACAAACGTAATACACCTTAAACTATTAATAAATGCAAAAAAAAAAGGTTATGTACTTTTCGCCGTCAGTTAAAGCAGCCCAAACCCCACCACTAGCAACTTTACCCAAAATGACTACCCTTCTTAGCGAACCTGCTAGAAGCAGTGGCTAAAATAAATATTTGGGGGTGAGGGTCAACAGAATGTTAACCTTCTCGGAAAACATTGAGGATCTGACAAAAAAACTAAAACAGACACTCAGTCTTTTTTACAGGATTAAGCACTTACTCACCAAAGAAGCAAAAACTACACTAGTCCAAGCCACCTTCCTCCTTCTCCTGGACTATGCAGACATCTTGTATGGACAAGGAACTAGCACTGCCCTGTTCAAGATAGACACTTTACATCACTGCGCCTTAAGATTAATTACTGGTGCACCCTACTCTATGCACCACTGTCCTCTCTACTCCCTTGTTGGCTGGACATCTCTGTAATTCAGGCAGCAACAAAATGCAGCCATCTGGAACTTCAAAGCCTTGACCAAATTGCTTCCTCAATATATATCCGACTGCCTGCCTATCAGTGTGCCTGTTAACTATGCCTTAAGAAGCTTATCATATATATAACACTTACTATTCCCAAAGCTAGAACCAGGTTTGGCAGATTATCCATTAGCTTTGCTCTGCCCTCCCTGTGGAACCAACTTCAAAAAACATTGAAATTGGTTTGCCTTGTGAAACTCTCCACCTTTAAAACCTTATTTAGACAATCCTTCAGTGAGTCGTGCAAGTGCAATTCCTAACAGATTGAACCAAGGGTTGCCACTCATATCTCTCTCCCCTTTACCTCTCTGTCCTGGTGTGTCTTCTCCCTATCTCTCCCTATCTCTCCTATCACTCCCACTCCCCTTCCTTGTATGTGACCCTACCCCAGCGTATCTCCCTTTTCTATACCAAATTACTGCTCCCTTTCCCTGGCTAGGCAATCTGTTGCAACATTATGTACAAAATGTATTTTTCCAGTGTTACTATACTTACGTTGATATTATGTTCCCACCACCAATAATGTATTCCTTGTTATTTCAGAAATTTTACATATGTTATGTATACTCTGCTCAGGTCCACCTTGGAAATGAGCCTTAACTCAATGGTGTTTCACCTGGTAAAATAAAGTTTATTGATTGATTGATTGACTGAGTATATGGTTAAATGCTGTTCGGCATGGAAGTCCATACCTGGAACAGTGTTGTTGTGCTGCAATAATGATGTCAAAATGTTGTGCTGCAGTACAGACATCACTACTGCAGCACAACAACACTGAATGTCATCATGCGTCTGCCTGTCTCTGAAGCCGCATTGGTCATCACTGGAAGATGTGAGTTTTTTTTTTTCATCTTTTCACTTTACTTGTAGGCATAAGCCTGCATGAGCCGTGGCTGCCACCATTAGTACTGTGAAGCAAGCTCTGTCAATTTCAGTTATGATCACAATGATCACAGTGCTAATGGGTTCTGGAACTATGGGAGCTGCGGCATTTTGTTTTGTGTGAGACAGAGCACTCTGACTACTCAGGCTGTCTGTGAATGGAGTTCCATACACTATAAAAGATTGTGTATGGCCATCTATACGCAGATAAGCCTGTGTCTGAATCTCAAGGTTGCCGTGGCAACCAGTAAACCTCTCAAGTTGCACTCTCAAGGTCACTGATTGCCACGGCAACATCTCGATTCATACACAGGCTTGTTGTGTATGGATTACCATACAATCCTCTGTGTTTATCACGGATCACAGGAATTTAAAATTCTGCAGAATTCCACTAGCAGAATGTTCACCTCTCCCCACATACTCATTCGCAACAGATGGCCTCACATATTTCTGTATTATTATCCGTGGCAGGGCAAGCAGCAGACATTTCCCTGGTGTGCTGGTAAAAATAGGAGGAAGTGGGATTACTATAAACAAAGAAGTGAACCAGAAAATAAACATATGAGTAATACTTTCTTTAATACTAGCGTGTTTGAGCATTACCAAGGCAGTGAAAAAAGTATTTCATTTACCGGCAAACTTAGCCTGAGTCGATCATCAGGACTTTGTTTTGTCTTTATTAGAGTCCCCCCAGCCCCTTCCACTCTGCACTCTTCGCACTGTGTTTCCCACCTTCACCCCTGCATTTCTCTTCCTTCTTTCTTTTGTGTGTGACTTGACCTTTCCTATGTAACCCCTCTTCAGTAAACGTACCTTTTATCCTTTCTCCTCAGGTGGTACAGCACCGGGATCGTGGCTGGAACTCCCTTCCCCCACCTACACCAAGCCAACCACAAGAACCCCACTACCTGCACGCGCTAGCAGGTGCAGACATCATCAGCCTCTGCAGCACTGTTTTCTGGTGCTTGTCACGCTGTTGCTATCGCGACGGCTGCCCACCCTCCCCCACCACGCCCACCCTTGTCCAGCTTGTGACTTGTAGGCCATCACTGTCATGTGACTAGTGCAGTTTTTTCCTATCTCACCAGTTTGCTACCTGCATCTTATATCGTTGGGCCACTAGGGGCCACTGTTGCCACTTTCTCCACTTATCAGATACCTCATGGCTTACCTCGGTAGTTTAGTCCACCCCCTTTTAGCCATGTTTCTCTTTCTGTCTGCTCCCCCCTGCCTCTGCATCCCCTTTCTCAAATGTCTCCTCTTCTATGTCATGCCCACTTCATGACTTTACTACCTACTTCTTCACCTTCTTCTTCTATGCCCCACCCCCACACTCTGGCTGCTTTATGCCAGTTCTACCTGCTTCTCACCTCTCTGCTTCTCCTCCCTCTCTCCTCCCTCACCTTGTCCCCTTTACACAGGCTGTTAATGCACCCTGGTCTGCTCAGTTGCTCCCTCATTAAAATTGAAGCCATCCATAATCTACCACCCTCTGCCCTCCCAAATGTCTTTGAACCCGAGGCTACCAGATAAAACAGCAAGCTCTATGCCCCTGCTATTGTCTTCTCATTATTCTTCTACTCCTAGCTGATGATGTTAAGTTCAAACCCTGCCCCCCAACCCGCGCCTCTTCGCCCAGCCCTTCGCGCGGAACATATGGAAGAAGCCAGCTGAAGAAGGTCATTTGGTCCATCAAGCCTGCTCAGTTGCAGGGTTCACAGCTTGAGCTACTGTCCCTGCCCCCTCTCCCCACTCCTCCCATCCTCACTACCCATAACCCTTACCCTTCCCTATACATGTCCTAGCTTCTCTTAAAGCTGCCCTCTGTCTTCAACGGGATTACCTCTTCTGGCAGCACATTCCAAGTGTCCACCACCCTCTCTGTGAAGAAGAGCTTCCTGACCTCCCTCCTAAACCTCCCACCCTCCAGCTTAAGACTGTGCCCCCTCGTGTTATGGTTGCCACTCAGCTTAAAGAGACTCTCCTTATCAACCTTATTATCCCTTTCAAGTACTTGAAGGTCCCAATCTTGTCCTCTCTCTCTCTCTCTCGCTCTCTCTCCCCTGTCTTCCAGGGAGTACATGTTCATTGCCCTCAACCTCTCCTCGTATGCCTTACCCTGCTGACCAGCTATCATTTTTGTAGCCCTCCTCTGGACCTTCTCCAGCAGGTTAATGTCCTTTTTGAGGTGTGGGCACCAGTACTGAACTCCATACTCTAGATGTGGCCTTACCAGTGGCATGTATGAGGGACGTATAACCTCCTCTCTCTCCTACTACTGATCCCCCTAGATATGCATCGCAGCATCTTGTTTGCCTTTGCTGCTGCTTTCTTGCACAGTGTGGAGTGCGTCAGGTCTCTAGTGATCATCACTCCCTGGTTCTTCTCCTCTCCGATGCAGATACTCAGACTCCACCTAAGTAGTACTCTGTCCTAGGATTCTTGATTCCAATATGCATAACTCTGAATTTCTTTACATTGTAGCCTAGCTGCCAGATCCTGGACCACCTCCCTAGCTTTGCCAGATCTTCCTGTAGGTCCTGTATCCCTTCAGCTGTGTCCACTCTCCCACAGAGCTTGGTGTCATCCACAAATAGGCACATTTTGTCCTTAATGCCATCTCCAATGTCATAGATGAAGCCATTGAACAACACCGGCCCAGGCACAGAGCCCTGCGGGATCACACTGGTTACCTGTCCTGTGCCAGATAACACTCCTGTCACAACCAGCCTCTGGGTTCTGTCCTTCAGCCAGTTTTCCACCCAGCTGGCCATCTTTTACCCAACCCCAAGATCCACCAACTTCCTGATCAACCTTTTGTGGGGCACAGAATCAAAGGCTTTTCTGAATTCAAGATAGAGGATGTCTACCACTTGGCCCCTGTCTACTGTCTTAGTGACACAGTCAAAGAAGTCTATCAGATTTGTTTGACGTGATCTCCCCCCCTCCCCATGAACCCATGCTGCCTCACATCCTGGTGACCATGCTCCTGTAGATATTCCACCAACCTTTCCTTTAGTATGGTCTCTTTGAGCTTGCCCACAATGGAGGTCAGACTAACTGACCTGTAATTCCCTGGGTCATCCTTGGGACTGCTTTTGTGGAGTGGCACTACATGTGCTGTTCTCCAGTCCCGTGGTACTACACCTGTCTGTAGTGAACTATTAAAAAGGTCTGCCAGTGGCCCTGCCAGCTCCTCAGCCAGTTCCTTTAGTATCCTTGGATGTACTCCATCCGGGCTTATGATGTTTTCACATTAATGCTCATAGTCTTCTTCCTAAATTAGATGACTTAAAAGTCTGGACTACTCAGTACTCCCCTGACATACTATGTATCTCAGACACAAGGTTGTCCTCATGTATCCCAGATAATCAGCTTGCCTTCCCTGACTTTAATCTCCACAATCAAGACCATGGAAAAAGGAGGACTGGCCCAGTGGTGCTGAGGGTAGAGGCACTGGATGCCACACCTCATGACATGCCATCGACCCGGGTTTGGGAACAGACTTAGGATGCCAGAGGTCATCAGGGGAGGGAGAAGATTGAGCATCCAGAGGGCTGCTCTCCTCTCCTGGGCTGGGTAATGGGATTTGCCTCACTCTACAGTGGCACCCAGTGGAAACTGAGGGCAATGCAGGAGTGGCGCATTACAGGGGTGGAGTAGCTGCAGATGTCAGCACAATAGGTGCATAGATGTCATTCAATATCCACGCTCCGGGGGAACCAAAGTAAAACCCGGCTACTGGGGAGGGAAAACGGGGCTCGAGTACTCAAGCTCCCACGCCCAATGCCGGCCTTGGCCTGACATCACTTTCCCTAATCCCTGCTCCTCCAGTAGTCGGGGCAGGAGGGGGGGGACTAACACCCCGTTCCTCAAACTGGGTCAGGGTTCAGGCGGGCGGAAGAAGTGAGAGCGAATGGGTCCTCATCCAAGAGATGCCCTGGCATCTGATGACTGGGAGGGAAATAGAATGTATAAAAAAAAAAGACTATGTAAAAAGAGGAGATGGGGTTGCCATCTACTCCCAAAATCACTTTACTTGCACTATTACACATCGTGAAGCAAACCTGCAATCACACAAGCTTCTGTTAGTTAAGCTCTCCTTTCCATCCTCCTCACCACTTTTTGTCAGAGTTCTGTATGCCACCCCAATCTCCCTCCCTCCCTCCTCCATAGTCTCCTGTGTCACCTTCATTACCACCCATGCCTCGAAGGGCGAATTGATTCTGCTTGGCAACTTTAACTTGGACTGGGTATCACCTGCATCCCAAAACTCATGTCTCCAGATAGAAACACTAAACCCCGTCCCAGTTGATCGAAGAGCCTACTCGTCCCAACCCTCATTCCCAGACCCACTCCCTGCTTGACTGGATGTTATCAACACACCAGCACTGTATCATCTCTGTAGGTGTGCTCCCTGAGGCACTGAACAATAATAATAATAATAAACTTTATTTCACACAAGCTCCTTTCAAAATATCAAGGCACTTTACAAAAGATTAAAAATAACGATGATAAAATCAATAAATACAGCATGAAACAATAATAATAATCTGATAGGTTCATTCATTCAATGCCATTAAAGGCCTGGCACCATAAAAAAGTTTTTAGCACCTGTTTAAAACCACCAACTTAGCGATCATTACCCTACCTTTTGCATCAGGAAGATATGCCCTCCACCTAACCCATCCAAATATATCCAGCATCGACCCCTCAAATCACTCGACTATGGTAAACTACTACACGACTTGGCTATGACTAATTGGATCCCTGTCCTCTCCTCTCCACCTGTTGATGTGGCCCTCACTAATTTCACATCTATCTTCTTAAATATTTCAGATACACATGCTCCTCTGAAATCAATAAGGGTAAAATGCCACCACAACCCTTGGATCTTCCCGAATATCCTGTCACTGTGTAAAACCCGCAACATCACATAGCATTGTTTTAAAACCTCATATGACCCTGCTGGCCTACATAAATATCAAACCTTCCAAAATGACCATACAAAGAAAATTCGGTAGTCAAAATCTGATTATTTCAGATCTCTGTTGCACTCCCCTAACACCTCTCCATTCTCATTCTGGAAGGATCTCCGATCACTCTTGCATCCCTCCTCTGAACCCTCTCCGCCCACCCTTTCGGTGTCAGGTTCCCTAGTATCGGACAGCTCCTCGGTTGCTGATGCCCTAAATAATTTCTTCATGACCTGTGTTCTCCCCTAAGACGCCCCCTTCCTATCCTGCCCCTCCCCTCAAGGAGTCCTCCGGGTACCAGCTGCCACCGATTTCCCCCTCTAAAGTACTTAAAGCTTTAGGCTCCCTAAACCAAGCTAAATCCAGCCAAGATGGTCTACATCCTAGACTCTTCAAAATCTCTGCACCCTTTATCTTGACTCCCCTCACATACCTCTTCAATCTATCTCTCTCCTCCTTTACCGTCCCCTTAGCCTGGAAGTCTGCTATGGTTCTTCCCCATTACAAAGGTGGTGACCCCACTGCACCTGGTAACTACTGCCTTATAGTCCTTCTCCCTGCACTTGCCAAGGTACAAGAATCCTTAATTCTGTCTTGGCTAAATGACTTCCTCTCTGCTTCAAATGTCCTCTGTCCTATACAATCCGGATTTAGGAAACTTCACTCAACTACCGCCTCCCTACTCTGCCTCACTGATGTCATACACACTGCAATGGATCAAGGTCAGATCACCTCAGCCATTTTAATTGATCTGGCTAAGGCCTTTGACTCAGTCTCACACCCGCTCCTTCTAACCAAGCTTAACAATATTGGCTTTTCTCCTGCCTCTGTCTCCTGGTTTGGCTCCTACCTAATCGGATGGTCCCAGTCAGTAAAAATTTGTAACACCTTATCTCCCTCCTGCCCTATCCTTGCAGGTGTCCCACAGAGATCAGTCCTTGGCCCTGTTCTTTTCTCCTTGTTTATAAATGACCTCCCTTCTGTATGTTTCCTGCCAAGATCCATATGTATGCTGACGATACCATCCTCTTCCTCTCTGGTCCATCTGTCCTAGCCATCCAAACCTACCTCTAACAAGAATTCACTCCTGTAACCAACTGGTTCAAAGACAACCGCCTAAAAACGAACACTAAAAAAACAGTTGCCATGACCTTTGGATCTAAACAGAAACTCACTAGGCTCCCTTCCCTTCCTGTCTTTTCTACCCAGCCTGCACCTCACTTGAAAATGTCCCAACCTACTAATACCTTGATGTTTGGTTTGATCCCTCACTGGACTTTTCCTCCCATAGCTCTGCCCTTCACTCCAAACTATGCCCTAAATTGGGGCTACTCTATCGTCACAAGATGTGTCTCCACCTCCCTGTTAGACACGACCTACTGGTCAAGTGGATACTCCCAACTTTTGACTATGCTGATGTTCTCTTCTGTGCAGCCCCTGCTTCCTCTCTCTCAAAACTTGATGTCCTTTTCAACGCCTTCTGGTGTTTTGCCTCTACTCTCCCTCCCCTGACACACCTCTGTAACCTCTACTCTGCCCTATTCCTTCAATCCCTCTCTCAGAGATGCCTGTCCCACTGCTCCACACTCATCTCTAAATTTTTATTTGAGATTCTTCCCCTCTTACCTCTCCTCTCTCCTGAAGCCAGCTACTCCCTTGCCCTACAACTCATGCACAATTAGTACCCACTCCTTCGCCCTCCCAAGAGTTCATACATCTATAGGAAAATGCGCCTTCGCTTATAGACTCCCTTCCTTTTGGAATAACCTTCCTCTAAATACCCGTCTCACCCCTTCTTTTCCTGCACTCAAATGCGTCCTTAGGCCTTCCCCTGTAACATCCTGTGACTGCTCTTTGCCCTAATTTCTTTCCACATTTTTATCCTTCTCCTCCTCCCAGTTTTCCATCTCCTGCTATATTTGCACCTACATGTGGTCTCTCACCTAAAAAAAATGTTTACCTGAAGCTCTTTATTATATTTTTTATATTTCGTGTTTTTCACTTATATTAATTTGTACTTCATTTGCATTTTACATCGCTCTATTTTGTACCTATATGTTATAATCCCATTTTTGTATTCTCTGTCCCCGGGTCACACCTGGAATCGAGATTTGGCTCACCATGCCTTTCCTAGTTATCAACATTTTAAACAAATTAATAAATAATATTTGCCCTGTATGTATCCAGGAGTGGATTGTAAATTGGAAAACCTCCAGAAAACTAGGGTAGAGGTTCTCACCTCCCTTGGATCTCAGTTGGACCTGTGGCCTACCTCCATGCACATGACCTGGCTTGGAAGTCTTACAAGTCCACTGACACTCTGGCAAATCTTAACAAGTGCTGTGCCTTGAGGAATACTTGTACTAAGGGCTACTAGACTAGCTAAGGCTGAGTTCCTTTCCTCATCTTTCCAGAAAAACATAAATCACCCCTCTATGATCTGTAAAGTCATCCATGCCCTCTTCTCTGCCTCTACCCAGTCCCCCATGAGGTCCTCAAGGTGGGTGACTCCAATATATATATATATATATATATATATATATATATTGTAAATAATTTATTATTGAAGGGAGTTTTGCTTTTTAGGGCTTTGCTGCCTTTTTTTAGTTAAAAAGGTGGTGGCCATGTTTGTGATGGCAACCAGTAACAGTTCTGGGAAGCATTCCTTTGCCAGTGGTTCAGTTTCGCTGAAAAAAGTCTAAAATCATTAATTTTTGCTCTGCAAACATATATAGCTTCAAAATCCATTGGACCAATCATGATGCAGGACATTCCCCATCCATTTTATAATTACTTTTAAAATTTGTGTTTTGATTTTTAATGTGACCAGTTCATACTGTACAGTATAAGCAACATACTCCATATCCAGTGGGCATAGGTCATTACCCGATAACGCCTATAGAGGTTGTTAATAACCCATGTCTGCTGCACTGATCAGGCCCTTAACTTGTCTTGTGATCCTTGCCAAATAATAAAGCTTACTGGGATGGGATTAATTGCTTATGTAATGATTGTTGTGATTTACAAAGTTAGGTGTCATGTTTTATTGAGAGTGATATTCTTGTAGTAAACACCAACAACTAAGATTTCTTAGCTGCAGAATAGCTCATTTGTTGTCTTTATTTTATAACTGTTGCAGAAAAGAATCCTTTTCTAGTATCAATGCACCCTTTCTAACAAAATACAAAATCATGGGATCTTTTACTTCCACCTGGACAGTGACCAGAGATGGGTAGAAGGGACCTCCGTTTAAGGCCTCATTTGAAGGACAGCACCTCACAAATTCAACATCCCCCTTATGCTGCACTAGCCTCAGTTATGGGTATTACCCTAAGTGCCTGGTGTTGGGATAGAACCACGACCATCCAATCTTCCGGCATGGTGTCCCAAAATAAGAAAGCAAGCTAAAAGGACAAAGAGCCTCAGCATAAAATCATTGAGGGAAGGGTTACCTAGAAAGGGTATTGGCAACAAAGTCAGATTTCAAACAAATACAGACTCAAACATACCCACAAAATGCAAAGTATCATGGGGCACATATGCAAATCACCATGAAAACCCAGACTGGTTCTGCTTTATGCAAGAATGCATGGTGCCAAAGGGCATCTCACACAGTCTGCAAAAGGTGAAAATAGAAGACACAGACACGTGTCAAGCGAGGGAGTGAGACAGAGTGTGGGATGGAAGACAAGTCAGCATGCTACCACACCTTGCAGTAAAGGGTTAGATGATCAGTAGTCATACTGGGGCCATTGGGGTAATGAGTCCATTTACATCGAGAGGGCTGGCCTGGGTTCTTTAAATACAGATCTTGGGGAACTAGGAGTCCATAACACAAAGGCTATGTCTGCAGTTCATTGGGGGTCTACCAGCCACACACCACTTCCTGAGCTATTTAAGCCATCTTCCTCAAAACTCATTTGGAAGCACCGTTTCTTTGCTGCAGCTGGAGGCTCTGCTGGGGCTCTTTCCCCCTTCTCTCCATGTTTGTCTGCTGCTTTTCTTTTGTGCTTTTGTGCTTTCCATTTGGTTTGTGCTTTCAGTGGCTTTCTATGTACTGTATTTTGTTTTTCTACCTTTCCTGGCTGCAGCTTGTGCTTCCTTCTTTCTCTTGGTCAGCTGCTCGAGCTGCATTCCTGTCCTCCTCTAACTCTTGTGTTTCTTTCTGTTTTGGTTCCTGGTGTGCTTACTTGATCTTCTTTGAGGCTATCTCATCCATTAGGCCATTCCTTTGGAACCTTTGGAATTACAGCCACAAGGCAATAGGACCACACAGAAACTATTGCTAGCTGAGGGCTGCCCATGACAACATCATGGATCAGCGTCTACATAAATGTGGGCAGCCCCATCACTCCTCAGTTCTTTTCCTACTGTTGAACATTCTCGTCGGATCTGCTGAGCAAATGTTGTTATTTAGCTGTTGCCGTTTACTCTTCTTTATTTTACTAAATTAAGGTTTGTCGAGGCCCAGTGGCACTGAGGGCTGAGGCGCTGACACCTAACCTCACACTACGCCGGTGACCAGTGTTTGGAAATGAACATGGGCCATTGGGGGTCAGCAGGAGAGGAGAAGGATTGACTGTTCTATGGACCTTCTCCTTCTCCGGAGAGGCAGGTTCCAGGTGGTCGGCGCTTGTTCACCCCCAGGCGGAGGCTGGAGGACAGGGTGCCACACCAAAACTTGGGGAGGAGTTGGGCCAGATGTCTGGAGGGAGCAAGTGCAGATGCATGAGTGCTCCCCTCCGCTGATGACATTGCATGGCCCCGACTCCTGGGGAGAACAGCAGAAAAATACACTGCCATGCAGAATGACAGAGGGTGCCTCGCAGGCTCCGCCCTCGGCTAGCCATGGTGCTGACCAACTAAATCCAGTCCTCGGTGGGGGAGTCTGGGACCCCACCGACCCCACCAGGGGGGTAAGCCCTGGGGTCAGGTCAGCGTCGGCTGGTGGACGCCAGGGGATGAGGCTGGGGACGCCCTCCTGAAGGTACAAGCCGGCAGTAAGGAGAGTAAAAATAATAACAAAAAAATGAATAAATAAATTGATGTTTGTCATCTCTACATGCCACCAAAATTGTCAGCCACATTATTTCAGTATCCTAAGTGAGGAGCCAAATTTATAAGGAAGACTTACACACAGTGTATGTGTGTTGTTTGGACCTGTCTAACAACATGAAGACTTGTGAGATTTGCCAGGGCTTCAATCAAGCAACAAGGTGACGCCACACACTACAAAATGTCCTTCTCAAAAAAACATTATCAGCCTTGGAGAAGGAGAAAGGTCCAAAATCACTGTTGCCATCCACGTCAGCCAAGATGCAAATGTAGAAGTCAAAGGACTAGGACAGGGAACAGTCTTCATCACAGACTTCCTCATCATTGGACCATAAGCATAAGCATAGATGCAAAGAGAATTCTACTTCCCCGCTGAGATCCAGGTTGCCATTGAGACAAGGTAATCCTTCAGCATCATCGCCCACTCCAGCGGCATTGACAACAGCACCTCCAACCATCTTTGACACACCAAGGTCAGGATCTGGCTTAGACACTGCCATACCTACAATGGACAGTACAATGCCATTGTCATCTGGCCAAGGCCCAGCATCGATACAAGTAGTCACAGCCCCTGGCCAGGGCGTTGTTGACTCCCAAACTGTGACGCATCATTTTCAGAGATGACATGATCCATTCTGCCTGGATTACCTATGCAGGCTGATATTCAGTCGACACGGCTGACAGACACTCAGCTCCCATCAGACTGATTCCAACACACAGCAAGTTCCTTCTTCTCAGCTGCCATTATCTCCAGTGACTTCTACAGCTCCCATCATCAATAGGGAGGTCAACAACAATGTGGAATAGAATCCTGACCTCATGGTATTAGATGAGAATTTAGAAGAGAATTATGAGGGAGAACAATATGTGGTACCTCGTTCTAGTTCTACCTGCTCATCCTGCAGTGAGGACTCATCGGTGTATACCCCAAGATCTCCTCCTGAGGACTCTACTTTTCAAACCATGATGCAGCAAATGCAAACTACCATGGGCTTTGTTGTGAAACAAAAAGATTCCACTAAAAAGAATTTAATTAAATTTTTGGAGGGTCCTTGCTCACCCTCCATTATAATTCCCCTATTTATCCTGCATTAGAAGATACTACGTTAGCTGTATGGCACAGACCAAACTCACTGCCTGCAGTTCCTAGACAGGCTAATGTGTCATCCTGATTCACCTGCTAAGCCTTATTATGCCAACCAGCCAGAAACAGACTCAGTAGTCATCATTACTGCTTATGATAGTTCCAAGGCTCCTAAGCACCTGAGAACTTTGCCTCCTGACAAGGAATCTAGGAAGCTGGATATGATGGGCAAGCGTATATATGCCTGTGCTCCACTGGGCCTTTGAACTGCCAATTATCAGGCCCATATGAATAAATACCAGAACAACCTGTGGAAAGCTGCTAAGGCTGCAGCCCAGGCTTTGCCTAAGGGTTCTGCCAAGAATGAATGAATTAAAACTTGAACTTCTGGGGCTAAGGTTGGCAAACATTTGCTGAGGTCTGCTTGCGATGTTTCTGATGTTTCTCCCAGAGCTGCTGTTTCAGGCATCTGTTTGAGATGCTATTCTTGACTTTGAGTTCCAAGTTTGCCGATGATGTACAGCAAGCAGTTCTGAATACCCCATGAAGGTGGACAAAACTGCTTATGTTTAAGAGAGGGTCAGGGGTCTTCAAACATCCAAAATCACCCTCAGATCTGTTAAGTCACCACTCTTGCGCAATATCCTCATCCAAATCCCCCCCCTCCCTTGCTTGACCAACGTTATGATGTTACTATGCTCATAATCCTCACCAGCCCTGTTGGTCATTGAATTTATCTCTAACTTATACCTTGCCCCAGCACTGTATCTGGGTGTACCTTCCACGTAAATGTAAAAACTGTAAAAATTGTCTTTTCTCCTGTTTTTGTACCTGAATGTATTCGTCTGAACCAATTACTGTATCAATGTACCTGTTGTACCCTTTTGTACTCTCCCGGGTCGTTCCTGAAAATAGGCATAAAACTTGTCTAGTGTACTTACCTGGTAAACAAAAACTAAATAAATAAAGTCCTTTTATTCTACTCCTTCTAGGGGATCTGGGAGGGGATTTTTTTTGTCAGCCAGTTACAAGAGGTGGTTCTGCTCACCATCAACAGGGTAGAGGCAGGATAGATGGTTCTTTTGCCAGTACCCATCACATTCAAAAGCACCCAATGCACTTGATGCCAGTGGCTGTACCCCCACCAGTTCTATCCAACTCTTTTCAAACTATAACCCCACCTTCACTGTTACCTCAAGGGGTGATTGTGGGGGGCAGGATCTCCTTGTACCTAAACAGTGGAGGGAGATTACAACAGACAAGTGGATACTGGGGATAACTGACAAAGGGATATGCTCTGGAGCTTTTAGCAACCCCTCCAGATCATCCTCTGCCTCCTTCCAGTTATCCTCTGGGCCATTTGTCCCTTGTGTAGTCATTATTCCAAAAATGTGTTATAGAACTGGCTCCTCCAACCCACAGAAACAAAGGGTTTAATTTCAGACATTTCCTGATCCCCAAATGGACAGGGGATCTGCATCCTCTACTAAACTTCAAGGATCTCAACTTCTACATAGAATACAAGAAGTTTTGTATGGCATCCATGCAAGCTCTGATTCCCTGTCTGCAAAAAGGGGGACTGACTGTGCTCCCTAGATATTTTTTTACATATTTATTTATTTAAATCTCAGATTAAACACCTTTGAGCTCTTTTACATAGGTTCCACATCAATCTACATAAACAGAGTACAAAACAAGAGAACAGAAGGAAGACATATTTGCATTGGTTCAGATGGCAGTAAAGCAAAATTACATGAACAAGAGACTGACCAGGTATTGTACAATGTATACCTAGTATTTAAGCTAACCAGTACAAAAAAATAAACACTACTAATACTAAAGCAACTTTCAGTTACTACACATTCAGAGTACAGCAGCCCGGTGTGCCTTGTCCTGGATACATGGACAGATGGAGAGAAAAAAGGGTAGCAAGATTGGGGTGAGAGTGGGAGTGAGTTAGCCCAAGTGGTGCGAGGAGAGGGAGGGGAAAATTGTTAGGGTGGAAATAGGTGTAGGAGTTTGAGTAAGGAAGCAAGTGGGGGTGGGAAGGGGAGATAACAGGGAAGAAGATTTGGAGGAGGGTAGAATCTAATGGCATGGTGTAACAGCCGGCAAAGAGACAGGTAAGGGAACAAGAGAGGTGGAAGGGTTTAAGGAGGTTATAAGGTGCTAAGATTGGTGGCTGAGGGGGAGGGGCTGTGACAACTTTAATTGAAACAGTCACATGTGACATTTGCTACAAGGTGTTTCCGAAGCTTACATTTTAAGGAGTCAAGCGTAACATCGGTAGTGACATCACAATGAAGTGAGTTGAACCACATGGAGGCTCTGACAGTGAATGAACGCTGCTTTGGGAAGTGCAACAGCGGGGCACCTGGAAGGTCTGGTTTTCAGAGCTCCTTGTCCGTCGAGGATTGCAGTATAGACTGAGGATCCTCTGAACCCCTGGGGCACAAGGCCAAGGGAGATTTTCTTTGAAAACAGACAAGTGTGATAAGTGACTCTGCTTTTTAACTTGAGCCAGTTTGCCTGAGCACAGATGTCACAAGTATGTGAAAGACATGGTGCTCCAGTGAGGAGTCAGCAGGCCTTGTTTAGTGCTATAGAGATATGATGCAGAGCTGTGTCAGTGGCAGACCCATAGATCGCAAGCCTGTAGATAATGATTGAGACAACAGAGCTTTGGATCGCCAGGTTAAGAGCTTCAGCAGTCAGACTATGCTTGTGTCTGTATAGCAGACTGAAATGAGCATTCATGGCTTTAGTGACATTATCTTTGTGATGTGTAGAGGATACAGTGTTATCTAAGGTCACCCTAAGATATTTGAACTGTTGGATCTGTTCCGGGGCAGGGTCTGAATTTTTTCTGATCATTAGTTGGTGGGATTTATGCTTGCTGGGTGTACTATTGAAAAGCTTTACTTTTTCATTTTTTACAATTTAAAATGAGCTTATGACTATTAAACCAGGCCTCAGCATTCGCAAAGCTGCTCTGTGACTGCTTCTCAAGCAGTATGGGGATCAGGATTGCTGGTATAGACAAGAGCGTCAGCCACACAGAGAAGGATCTGGTCATGGCAGGAATTAAGGAGCCTGTTTAGAAAGATGCTGAAGAGGAGAGGAACCAGGATGGCTTCTTGGGGAACACCTGAACAAACAGCTAGTTTATCTGAGAGGACATTTCCAATCTCCACTTGTGACCGGTCACTGAGGTAACTTTTAAACCAATCCGTGGTGTCCTTTGATAGTCCTATGCTTGTTAGTTGATCAACTAGCTAGGAGTGGTTGACTGTATCAATGGCTTTGGTTAGGTCAATAAAAGTTGCACCAACGAGTTTGCCTTGGTCACGTGCATTGTGCATGTAGCTTGAGAATTCAAGCAGGGCATTGGGGGTACTGTGCCCTTTCCTGACTCCGTGTTGTTGGGGGCATTGCAACTGGTATTTCTCCAGATAATCTACCAGTTGGTCAACCACAATTCGTTCGAGTGCTTTGGAGAGAGAGGGAAGGATGGAGATTGGCCTGTAGTTACCATGTTGGGCCCTTTTGCCACTTTTATGGACTGGGGACACCAAGGCTGATTTCCACTTTTGAGGGAATTGTGATTGCATGAGGGAGCGGTTAATAATCTTGGTCAAGGGAGATAGAATTTCATCAAGAGTAAGGGCTATGAGCTTAAGGTCAAGCGTGTCCCTGCTAAATCTGGATTTAAGCATACCTTCTGGATGGATGCATACTTTCATATCAAAATCAGAAAATACCACAGGCATATCTACATTTCATGCTGGAAGGGAGCACTATCATTTCAGAGTACTGCCCTTTGGCTTGTCTTTTGCACCACAGATGTAACCCCTAGGTGGCGCTGTCCTAAGGGCTACTATCCCTGCCTGCGTGGCTACTTGCAGGTTAAGGGGCCTGGGTACTGAAACAGGGGCCTCCACCCGGAGGTCAAGGTTCTTAGTGGTCTAGCTAACCTGGGCACAGCTCTCCGGGACACTGTAACCCCCCTCTTTCCCTTCTAGTGGCCTGACCAATACACAATAATCACTTTCACAATGACCCTTATTCACCAGGCAATTACCCACACTGTTTGCACTTACCACCAGGGCTGGTTCCTCTGGCTCGCCCCTGGAGACCCCCTGTAAAACAAGGTTATATATAGCAAATAGCAACAGTACAGTACTTTTGCCACAAACTGGAACCACAGTCAGGTTAAACACAAAAAGAGTTAGATCTGATTTATTCAGGGGACTTGAACAAGGAAGGGGCGTAACCAGGTTGATTTGCTTAAAGGCTAGATCAGTCAGACAGTTATGCAAGCACTTCAGAGTCCCTACACAGTCACACACACCGGGTACCCAGGTAGTAAGATGGTGGGCTAGCCAGGAACGTTACCCAGGGTAGGCCAGCATCGCAGCTGGTAGGGGCCCTGTGATAGAAGAAAGCAACATGCACAACACACACTATTTGTAATCTGAAGCCAGAGGGCTCAGTTCATGACAGAAAACACAACAAAGCAATCATATGACAACACTTTAGATTTAGCTGTTGTTGCAGGGAGCTACCATGATGTTTACTCACGATACCCAATACAGGACACAGGCAGAACGAAATCGAGACAGCAGGTGATTGAACTGAAGTGCTAGGAGAAGCAGGGCCCACATGAATCACAGAGACATCATTCATGTTCAAAGCGTGAGCAGGGGGCTGATCCCCAGGCAGGTCTTTCATCGATGGCTTTCCCTGTGTAGTGGGTAGTCTGGCTGGGCCAGTGTGGCAAGGCCCATGTCCAATGGAGAATACGGATTCAGTCCATGGGATCTGGATGCTGCCTCCAGCAAGCAGAACACAGTTCAGCACACAGTGGGGACCAAATCACGACCCACTAACAGTACACAGCACATTTACATGTAAGAAATTCTACTGTACCAGGCAGATTGCTATCCGGTCGCAACTACAGAGTCTCTGCACAAACCAGGAGTTCAGAGGTGGCTGGAAAATGCTGACAGGCCGATTGCATTCAGCAAATCTTCGTTCTTCTTCAGGTTAAAGCCTGGTCACAGTCCAGAGGCTTAAATCGTTCTCACAACTCGGATTCAGTCCGAATCAACTCTATTTTCCCTCTCAGGGACAGCAGGCAGACAGGCAGGCCAAAATTCAGCCCTTTCACAGTTCTCCAGCGCAATTCCAAGCAGGAATTGCTGCTCGACTATCTCGAGCTGTTACTCCTTCACTTCCCAACTCAGATCTGAACTGAAACTTCAAGCAGTCTGGGACTTTCCTCAGGATCCAAAAGGTTCAGTTGACTGATTCCTATGTCAGTCACAACAAGGGCTCCCCCTCCAGGTTCATTTAGGCGCCAAAGGCCCAAAACTACAATTCCTACAGAATTTTGCTCCCACAAAGCCCTTGGGGATAGGCTCCATTTTAGAGTCCCAAAGGTACTGATTGGCCCATTTTAGCAGTCCAGGACCAAGATGGTGGAGATAAACAGAAATGTCCATGCTGCAAAGAAGGCAGGTTAGACAAACTGCAATATTATTACTATTCTAATAAATGATCAGCAAACAAGTACATCTCTTAACAGAGCTCCCTGTACGCTAATAGTGATGGCAGAACGGAGCAATTATTTGGCAGCCTAGGCAGGACTTGAGCATAGAAACACTCAGCCCCGTCTCAGACTAATTGTAACTGCAATCCAGGCAGCCCTTAAAGAGACAGTACACAGAGGCTATACAGGCACTCTCTGGCAATACATTTAAACTGCTAAAACGCAGGACACCAGCCTGGCAGTGAGCATTTAGGCAAGCTCAAGGAAGACTATTCAGGAAACCCCATTTGTAGGGTGGTTACACCCTTCCCTGCCTGGAGAAAACTTGGCGTTTGTGTCAATTATGTACCATCACACTATTGAAAATGCAATATAAACGAGACATATACGACATTAGCATGCTATGCAAATACTATCTGATACATCAGTTAACATAAATTTGTCACATTACTATACATTTCAACATACTTCACAATGCTATATCCATACTGACAATACTTATGCATGTTTCATTCCGGTAGTACTGATTTCACTATGATTAACATACTTTGAACACCACTATACTGATTCATGTAATAACTTCTTGTACATTAAACAGTGTAAGAGGGGATCCTTCCCTATCAGCTAACTTGGGTCTGGATGGGGCAGGGGCACCATGGTGAGCGGGAAGAACAAATAACCTGGAGTTGGCCATCAGGCTCAATTTGGACAGAGAGCTTGGCGAGACATAAACCCCTTTCTGAACCACATTGAGAGGCAAATCCACTGGCCTCCCAGGGGAATCATAACTAAAGTGTAGCATTGGCTTGACAGCTTGGCCAGTCTTTCTGGGGGGAGCAGCCACAGTCTCTGTACTTTCAGCACTAACTTTGGAGCTTCCCTCATTCGTGAGAGGTGCCTCTGCATGGATGGGAATGTCCATACCAGGAGCACTGTCAGCTCCTTGCTCTGTATGCTCTGTTCCCACAACACTTTGCTCATTATTATCTTCTGACGAAGACCCAGGTTGCTCATTTTGAGGAGGCTCTGGCACAATTAGGCTTTGCGGCACTGAAGAGGAGCTGTTAATACTCTCACACTGTTCTTCAGGTTCTGGTGTGTCACCAGGGAGACTCAGACTATCAGCCCCTTCTTCAGGCAATTCACACAGTTCCACAAAACACAGAGAGTCTGCAACCTCAGATGTGATGCTTTGCACCTCACTTTCAGGTGCCACTGGATCCAAAGAAGAAACTGGGGGGTTATGCAGTCCTGAAGGCCCAGCTTCATCTTCACAGTTTGTCATAGAGTTACCTCGAAACAGCTGACTCAGTTCAAAGGAGGGGTAATAGGCATTGTCACAATCACTTTCATCAGAGGTGGATTGACAGTCAGTATCATTCGAGTCCTGCTGGGGATAGGGCTCCTAATCTTTAACAGCTGAAGCAAATGGACTCTGTCTCCTCCTTGCAGCAGCATGAGTCACCTGCCCAGGGGAATCAGTTTCTGGTAGTTCAGCCTCAATGATAACTTGGCCGATAGGCAGCAAGCGGTTACAGTGCATGGTCTTGACAGCTTTGGAGTTATTCTCTGGGTGTACCTTGTACACTGGTAGATCATCCAACCTTCCAACTACTACATGAGGAAGATGGTGCCACCTATCAGCAATTTTGTGCTTGCCATGTAGTCCCAAATTGTATAATAACACATGGTCTCCAGGCCGTAGCTCTTGAGCATTTACTTTCTTACTGTGCCTCTCTTTGTTGGTGAGGTTTCTTTTAGTGGCCATTGTCTGGGCCAGTTGATATGCATGGCTCAATTGAGCTTTGGTTTCTGCACCTACTGCAGGTAGTTTTCAGCTCCGGACCCCATCTGGGGAGACCCCAAAGCAGACATCAACTGGCAGGCGGGCCTCCCTCCCAAACATGAGATGGTAGGGAGAGAACCCAGTAGCGTCATTTTTGGTGCAATTGTATGCGTGTACCAAGGTGCTAATCTGCTGGCTCCTCTTATGCTTGTCTTATGGATGGAGGGTGCCCAGCATGTCTAGAAGGGTGCGGTTAAAACGTTCTGGTTGAGGGTCCCCCTGCAGGTGATGGGGGTGGTTCTTGACTTCCACACCCCCCCCACAGAGAGAGCATTTCCTTGATTAGCCTACTTTCAAAGTCTCTGCCTTGGTCAGAGTGGATCCGCTGGAGGGCACCATAGTGGACGAAGAATTTTTCCACTAGCACTTTGGCCACGGTAGAAGTCTTTTGATCTTTAATTGGAAAAGCTTGTGCATACCGTGTAAAATTATCCATAACCACTAACACATTGCCAGTATTCCATTGATCAAGTTCTAAGCACAAAAAAATCTATGCACACCAGTTCCATGGGGGTGCTGGTAGTGATATTGACAAGGGGGGCAGTCCTCTGAGGCAGGGCATTTCTTTGAAGGCAATGACTACAGGTCTTTACATGGTGCTCAACATCGGCCCCCATCTTGGGCCAGTAGAATCGAGATCATACCAGGTCTAGAGTCCTGTCAATACCTAGGTGCCCCATGTGATTGTGGAGGGACCTCAGTACCAAGTGTTTAAAGGCCGTGGGCAGGACCAGTTGCTGCTTGTCTACTTGACCACTATGATCCACTGTCTCTCTGTATAACAACTGATTGAGTAACTTCAACCTGGGTCCTTCTTTAAACAATAGGGCAGTTCTCAAGTCACACATCTTTCCCCGCACACAGGGCATCAAGTGCTGTCTGAATCATATGATCTAGGGATTGAGCCCACTGAATGCTGTCATTGTCAAATTGAGGTAGTGCACGAATATCTAGAGCAGAGAAATGGCAATAGACAGCCGGTATGCAGGTATTAGGAGGGCCTAAGCAATCTACGAAACAGTCCACTGTTTCCGCAGACATCTGTTCATCTCTGTCAAACTTTTGGTACAATGCTCAGATGTTAGGTTCAGACAGCCTGACCCAATCACTCTTGGAAATGGGCCTTCGTGACAGGGTGTCAGCATTAATATGGTTCAGTCCCGGTCTGTATTCGACAGCATAATCATTGGTTGATAAGGCAGAAAGCCACCAGTGCCCAGTGGCATCTAACTTAGCTGAATTCTGTACATAGGTCAATGGATTATTGTTGGTCTTCACCAATATCTTTGCCCCATAGAGGTACTCATGAAACTGGTCAATGATGGCCCATTTTAGGGCAAGGAACTCCAGCTTGTGCACAGGATAGTTTCGCTCTGATGGGGTCAAACTGCTGCTGGCAAAAGCTACCAGTCTCAAACCATCCTCATGGTCTTGATACAGCACAGCTCCTAGGCCCTGCAGACTAGCGTCCATATGCAGCACATAGGGCTTGATAGGGTCAGCATAGGCGAGGATGGGTATGTGAGTGAGCTGGTATATGACTTCATGGAAGGCTGCTTCACATTTGGGTGTCCAGCGGGGCCCAAAAGGTTCACCTGTGTGGAAGTATACTTTCTCTGGTTCTTTGACAGACCCTTTTTTTGTATATACAGTTGGTGGGGGGGTAACCCTGGGTAAGATTCAGGAGCAGGCGAATCACATTGGGATAGTCTTTTATGAACATGCGATAGTAGCTGTCACACTTGGACAGCTGGTTCTGATCCATGTATCATTTTTTTGTAAATATAAAAAAATGTGTGATGGACTGTCTGTCAGGAGGAAAATGCTGGCTTGCTGAAATTGACACATCAACCTCCCCCCCCCAGGGATAAGTTCAAAGGACAGGAGGTAGTTTAAACTGCAGATATCTAAAATGTAATTCCCTTGTCAATTTGCTTTGAAGTCAGGAACCAATATATCCATTTTATAATGCCTTCAGGGAAATCCTTAGATTTGCACTAGGTGTCATAAGAAAAAGAGGCCTAGGCATGTGTTTTAAGTATCTTCTCAGGAAGCCAGCGAATTACATCAAAGAGGCTTTGATGTCTGGGTAAAGCAGGTCCCAGACTAAATTAGGAAAGTCCAACAAGCATTTGCTTGGAGTATACAGTGAATTACATCAAAGAGACTTTTGATGTCTGGGTGAAGCAGATCACAGACCGGTTTTGACCAGTCACATAAAGAGAGGTGATTCATTATGTCACCTATTATTTTTTTAAATATCTTAGTAGGACATCCTGTGTTATAAATTTTAACACATCAAGGTGGAGTTAGGTGACCTCTGAGAGAAGGCTGGCTCAAGACTGCTTTTAAATGTACTGAGCAGACCTTATACAGAGACATTCATTTTCTGACCGAGAGAGAGAGGAACATCGAAGCACTGAAAGATTCAGAAAGCAAGAATACAATTAGCTAAGACCAGTCTGAATTTGCACTTTTAAACCTGTTTTGTTTTTAAGGCTGTATGCGTTGGGATATCTTGTTCTGTATTTACCGTTTTGCTATTTTTATCTATTTTGTAGTAAAGATATATATTTTAAAAACAGAAACTGCCTGGTGTGCCTTGAAATTTCTTTTTTTATAAGTGAAGGTTATATGGTTATAGTTGACACTGTGCATGCACTTATTGTGATACTAAACTGGCAAACAGAAAAGAGTTCTTTAGGTCCTACATAGAGTTCTAAGGGTTCATTTGAAATACCTGGTTAGGTGCCTGTAGGCAAAGATATCTGGCCCATCGAAGACAGAATTATCTGAGCCTGATAATTGGGTATGCTAACAAGAGGTTATCAGTTTGAATCCCTCCCGAACTTGGGACTAGGGTGACTCGAACCCACAAAACAGACAAGAGGGTTACCTTGTTCTGTTCACTGTTCACAATTCTAAGCTCAGAGGTTGGCACTTTGGGAGTAGAGGGCTGACCTGCTGAGTGAGTTTGTGACAGTAGCCACAAAACCCCAAAAACATTGTAGTTCTTTCAAGTTATGGGGCTGGGGCCAAGTAGTCAGTGACTCAACCTTACTGGGATCAGTCTCTATCCTTCTGTAGATACTATGTGACCCACATACTTCACAGAGGTTTTAAAAAAATGGCACTTGTCAATGGACAGCTTGAGGCCGAAATCTTCCATTTGGTCCAGCACTTTAAACAGTCGGGTCTCATGCTCCTCTAATGTGCGTCCAAACACACTGACATCATCTAGGTACACTAGACATTCCAGCAAGTTCATATCTCCCACTGCACATTCCATCAGTCGCTGAAAGGTGGCAGGGGCACCCGAAATCCCCTATGGCATTCTCAGAAATTTGTAGAACCCCAAAGGACAGATTAAGGCTGTTTTCTCATGCTCCTCTGGGGCAATCAGATTCTGGTAATATCCACTGCGAAGATCCAGTACTGAGAACCATTTGCTCCCATTCAAGAAATCCAGAGCATCTTGTATATGGGCTTGGTGTATTGATCTGGGATGGTCCGCCACTTCAGGGTTCGATAATCAACACACATCCTCATGGACCCATTCTTCTTATGTATGACCACAATGGGAGAGGCATATGGGCTCCTTGATTCTTGTATCACACCAGCAGCGAGCATTTCCTACTGGTGTCTCCTAACATCAGCTATGTTAGCTGGGGTGAGGCGCCGGGATTGCTCTCAAAATGGCTGGTCATCATGCAGGCATATGTGATGCTCTGCACCCTGGACACACCCCACGTTCCATTCTTTTAATGAAAACACTTGGTCTCTCTGGGTGAGTTTCCTGCTAATTCTAGCCTTCCATTCAGCTGGCAACAGGGAATCACCAAAGTCAAATAAGTCCGGGGTCACTCTCTCCTTCTCACCAGAGCACTTGTTACTGGGTAATACTGCAGTGTCTGCAGTGTACTGTAGCTAGAGTGCACCCTCTGTTCACCCAGACCTCCTGATCTGACTCATTCCGAATCTGGACCATCACTCATTGTGCACAGGCGTGGGCGCAGGCAGGCAAGATGCTGGGCTTAACCAATAATCCTTCTGGGAACTTTGCATCGTCTGGTGCATCCAACATTAATATTTTGTTCTTTACATCTTTCCAGAGGGGGACCTCCCTGTGAATGGTACACTGGGCATTGGGTGCCAGTACCTGAGAGTCAGGATCCTTCTTCCACACGATCCCCACAGGTTCATCCTGGTCTACTTCTTCGGGTTTCTGTTGCAAGTCATAGGCCCTTTAGATTAGAGCCAGAATTCTTAGGGCCCACCCAGTCCGTTGCCCTTGTTTCCCATGGCAGAGTTGCGCCAGTCTCCCAAATTTATGGGTGTTTGTCCCAATTAACAGGGGAACCCCATCATACAGTCTGGTGGGGGAACACACTAAGGTAAGTGTCTCGACTTGTTCCTCTACTCCAGCCACTGAAGTAGGGAAAGACAGCCAGATCCAAATATACCCCGAATACGGATAAGACTTCTCACTCAACTTCCACACATGTAAGCCTTCCAAGGGTTGTAGGGGCACATCAGGCAGATGCTTTTGATACCAGTGTTGGAACACTATAGTTACTTGAGATCCACTGTCAAGCACTGCCCGGGCGGACACACCATTCGCTATCACTGTAGTTTCCATTGAAGGGCCCATCATCTCGGACCATTCTGGGGGGAACACTAGCAGGGGCCAGTACAGATGACTTGGCCACAAAGAAGTTGGAGTTGGGATTTCCTGAGCCTTCACTGTGGTCGTTTCCAGCACCCCTCAGCCATGGTTTCGCTTTCCAGTGCTCCCCTTGAAGTCTGTGTACAACCTTATCTAAGTCTTTTGGGGACCAGCATTCTTTCTTCATATGCCCCTCCTTCCCACAATTATGACAGAGTATGCTTTCTAGAGTCTGGTGTGGCCGAGGCATCACATTAGAGGCTGAGGTGGGGGTACCACCAACAGAAAATTGTGATTCAGCCTCTGTCTGGTGTGTGGTAAGCATGGGGAGATGCCTCAGTAATTCCCTCACTTCCATAGTCAATTCATCAATCTTTGAGCTGCTATCAACAAGGGATGACTGGGAGTGCACCCCCATCCCCAGAGTGGACACACTCTGAGAGGGGTTTAGGCCTATTGTATCTCTGGAATGGGCTTGTAGAGAAATGGTAGCCCTCATTTCTCGGACCTCTCGCAGTATTTCACCCCAGGGCGGAGCATCCCTGCAAGCCTTCCAATGTTCAACTGGCACTATATTCCGCCCTTGAGTATCACTCACATGTGCATCCTCAGTCATCTGGGCAGCAGCAACAGCAGATACAGGAGGAGCCCCCCCCATGTGATTGCCTCCTCTCAGTCCTCTGAATTTCCTTCATCAGTCTGTCATAGGTAGGAGGTGCATCCAACCGAGCAGCAAGGAGTAGTTGGAGCAGCAATAATTCAGAGAATGGGGCTGACTTGAGAAGTTGGTCCAACATATTCTGATCTAACTTATCTGGGGCCATGCCATCTTTCTTTAGGCATTCCTTTAGCACCGCTTCGAGTCGAGGCACATATATGGATAAGGGCTCCCCTGGGTATTGCTGAGTGTTTTTGACCCCACCCCAGAGGTCCTCATCTAAATCGGGACTCCCATACACATTTTCCAATGTACTAAAAAAATCTTGAGCAGCTGCTTCTGGATTACTAGCCTGTGTAGCGTGGATAGTAAATTGGGTGGGGCCTCTGAGGCTTTCAACCACCCTTCTCCTCTTCTCTGGTTCAGGGCATTGCCATTCTCGGATTTGAGGGGCAACATGGTCTATTCAAGTCTCCCAATTGTCCTCCCCCTGAGGTGTGAGGAGGGTGCCTGAAAACATCCTCAGCCAGCGAGTCATGACTAACTGCAGGCATGGAGGTGAGCACAGGAGCCAGTGAAGGAACAGACACAGGAACAGGCACGGGTGTTGGAGAAGGAACACCCCCAGGTGGAAGGAATAACTTCTTGAAGTCCTCTACAGTCTTCCCCTCCTCCAGTAACAACTTGCTTAACATTCCCTCGAAAATCTCAATAAGGGTGGGGGCTCATCCCCCCAGAGTCTTTACTGTCCTTAGTTATTACTCTCCAGGTGGCTGGGACCACTTCTGAGGCAATAGTTTGCGGCACTTTGGAGCTATCCATGGGGTCACTACACTCTGCTAGGGCCATGAAAGTCTGGGTGGTCAAATCAGCCTGTCAACCTACCACCACAGCGCTGGTTAAACATTCAACTTTGGAAAGTACTCATTCCACAGTGTCTTTACTAATGCTTAAGGGAATATCCAATATAAGCAGGGCATTGTTAGGGTCAATCTCCTGCCCCCTACACCACCCCACCAACTAATGCACAGCCACTTCTGTTGGGGTAGCCATTTATGTTTGACAATAATTCATGATTTTGGACACTAGAGGACGCAAATCCCAGTGTTGGTGCCTCCAAGATGTAACCCTTAGGTGGCGCTATCCTAAGGGCTACTACCCCTACCTGTGTGGCTCGTTGCAGTTTAAGGGGCCTGGGTACTGAAATAGGTGCCTCCACCCGGAGGTCAGGGTTGTTAGTGGTCAAGCTAACCTGGGCACAGCCCTCCGGGACACTGTAACCCCCCCCTTTCCCTTCTAGTGGCCTGACCAATACACAATAATCACTTTCACAATGACCCTTATTCACCAGGCAATTACCCACACTGTTTGCACTTACCACCAGGGCTGATTCCTCTGGCTCGACCCTGGAGACCCCCTGTAAAACAAGGTTATGCACAGCAAATAGCAACAGTACAGTACTTTTGCCACAGACTGGAACCACAGTCAGGTTAAATGCAAAAAGAGTTAGATCTGATTTATTCAGGGGGCTTGAAAAAGGGAGGGGCGTAATCAGGTTGATTTGCTTAAAGGCTATATCAATCAAACAGCTATGTATGCATTTCAGAGTCCCTACACAGTCACACACACTGGGTACCCAGGTAGGAAGATGTTGGGCTAGCCAGGAACGTTGCCCGGGGTAAGCTGCTGTTGCAGCTGGTTGGGGCCCTGTGATAGAAGAAAGCAACATGCACAACACACACTATTTGTAATCCAGAGCCAGAGAGCACAGTTCGTGACAGAAAAGACAACAAAGCAATCATATGACAACACTTTAGATTCAGATGTTGTTGCAGGGAGCTACCCTGATGTTTACTCACGTTACCAATACAGGACACAGGCAGAACGAAATCGAGACAGCAGGTGGTTGAACAGGAGTGCCAGGAGAAGCAGGGCCCACACAAATCACTGAGGTGTCGTTCCTGTTCAAAGCGTGAGCAGGGGGCTGATCCCCAGGCAGATCACCTGTCGATGGCTTTCTTTGTGCAGCAGGTAGTCTGGCTGGGCCAGTGTGGCAAGGCCCAGGTCCAACAGAGATGAATACGGATTCAGTCCGTGGGAGCTGAATGCTGCCTCCAGCAAGCAGAACACAGTTCGGCACACAGTGGGGAACCAAATTACAACCCACTAACAGCACACAGCACATTTACATGTAAGAAATTCTACTGTAGCAGGCAGATTGCTATCTGGTCACAATTACAGAGTCTCTGCATAAACCGGGAGTTTAGAGGTGGCTGGAAATCTTGACAGGCCGATTGCACTCAGCAAATCTTCGTTCTTCTTCAGGTTAAAGCCTGGTCACAGTTCAGAGGCTTAAATTATTCTCACAACTTGGATTCAGTCCAGATCAACTTTATATTCCCTCTCAGGGACAGCAGGCAGACCAAAAATCAGCCCTTTCACAGTTCTCCCATGCGAATCCACGCAGGAATTGCTGCTCGACTATCTCGAGCTGTTACTCCTCCACTTCCCAACTCAGATCTGAACTGAAACTTCAAGCAGTCTGGGACTTTCTCCAGGATCCAAAAGGTTCAGTTGGCTGATTCCTATGTCAATCACAACAAGGGCTCCCCCTCTAGGTTCATTTAGGCCCCAAAAACCCCAAACTACAATTCCTACAGAATTTTGCTACAACTAAGCCCCTGGGGAAAGGCTCCATTTTAGAGTCCCCAAAGGTACTGATTGGCCCATTTTAGCAGTCCAGGATCAAAATGGTGGAGATAAACAGAAATGTCCATGCTACAAAGAAGGCAGGTTAGACAAACTGCAATATTATTGCTATTCTAATAAATGATCAGCAAACAAGTGCATCTTCTAACAGAGCTCCCTCTGCTCTAATAGCAATGGCAGAACAGAGCAATTACTTGGCATCCCAGGCAGGGCTCGTGCATAGAAACACTCAGCCCCGTCCCAGATTAATTACGACTGCAATCCAGGCAGCCCTTAAAGAGACAGTACACAGAGGCTATACAGGCACTCTCTCTGGCAATACATTTAAACTGCTAAAACGCAGGACACCAGCTTGGCAGTGAGCATTTAGACAAGTTCAAGGAAGACTTTTTGGGGACCCCCATTTGTAGGGGGGTTACAGAGGTCTTTACCAAATGCTTGGCAGTAGTGGCAGCAACTGTTTGCAGGGAGGACCTGTATGTGTTCCCCTATCTGGACAACTGGGTTCTGAAGGCCAGCTCCAGAGAGGCAGTATTGTGGAATGGTTAAGGGCTCTGGGCTGCAAACCTGGAGACTTGGGTTTGAATCCCATAGCCCCCACTTACATACTGTGTGACCCTGAGCAATACACTTAACTTTCTTGTGCTCCCAGGTCATACCTGGAAATAAGCTCCGGCTTAATGTGCCTTTCCTGGTTAAACAAGTTCCCCTTTCCCCCTTCCCCCTTTACTTCATACCCTGCGACATACAAGGCAATTGTTTAACAGCTTATGGGTCATAGTGAATGTACCCAAGTTGGCCATGACTCCATGCTGAAGACTGCAGTATTATATACAAGCGGTCTTGGATACAGAGAAAGGATATGCTTTCGTGCCACAGGGCAGGGTAGAAAGCCTGATTGCTCAATCACAGCTGATATACAAAAGTCATTATTTTCCTGCATGGCGCATGTTACATCTTCTGAGCCTCATGACTGCAGCCATTTTCACTGTACCACTGGTGCGCTTGCATGTGAGGATACCACAGTGGGTACTCAGTGTCCAGTGGATCAATTGACAGAAGAGCTGAACCAAAAGGTCCTTGTCACACCCCTACTGTACAGTGTGCTTTTATGGTGGATGGATCACAACAGTCTTTTACAGGGCACTCCATTCCTTGTCCCAACTCCTGTACAGATCCTCACTGTGGATGCTTCGGGTTCTGGAAGGGGTATGCACCTGGGTCCCTACCAGGCCAATTTACACATCAATGTCGTGGAAATGACAGCTGTCTTATACAGCCTCTAAACAGTTCAGCATTTAACTCCAGGTCCTCTGTTTATCCACATGGAGAATGCCAGTGTGATGCATTATATCAACAAACAAGGGGGTACCCATTCCTGTCCTCTATGCATGGAAGCAATGAAAGTGTAGTACTGGGCTCTGTCCCACAGCCTCCAACTGTCAGCTGTGCATCTCCTACATCTCCAAAACATCTTACTAGACAGGCTAAGCATATCACAGTCCCAGGTGCATGAATGGGAACTGACCTCCATGGTAGACAACCTTTTCACAAAATGGGGTCATCCAGAGTTGGACCCTTTTGCATCCCCACACAATGCAAAATTGCCATGTTTCTGCTCACTCAATCCAGGACCTGGAGTTTTCTGGCAAGGTGCATTGTCTCTCTTTTGGAAAGGGAAATTCCTGTATGCCTTTCCACCAATTCCTCTAATACAGAGTTTCTTCAAACCGTGGATGGAAGTTGCTACTCTCATTCTCATAGTACCATCATAGCCTTGCCAGATGTGGTTTGCACTCCTGCAACAACTAGCGGTGGAGCCTCCAATACCTCTACCATTATGGTGGGGCCTGTTGTCACAGGGTGAAGAGTTCCTGGCCCATTCATACCTGAATTCCCTACATCTGCATGCATGGCTCCTGAAAACATAGCCATGGAATATTTTGGAGTATCCCCTAAAGTTGCTGATGTTCTGGTTGTGGCCAGAAAACCTTCTACCACACATACTAATTCCTTAAAGTGGAAGCAGTACACCTTGTGGGCTGCTTCCAAGAATTTGGACCCATTCACATGTCCTGTAAATGCAGTGCTGAAATACTTGCTGTCCCTGTCAGACTCTGGCCTACAGTATTCCTCCCTTTACGTGCATTTGGCAGCTATATCCGATTTCCATGCCCTTATTGATGGGCATATGGTTACACAACTGGAGGTGTCCTGTACTTCTTTGAGAGGTATTCTGCATAAATCCTCCTACTCATAATCCTGTCCCTGCCTGGGATTTGAATTTTGTGCTTGAGAAACTGATGTGTGCACCATTGAAGCCAGTGGCGAGTTGTGGCCTATGTTTCCTATCATGGAAAACATTATTTTTAGTTGCCTTTACTTACTTCTGCTTGAAGGATTCCAGAGCTGCAGGCTCTAGTGTGTGAGCCTCCTTGTTTGATTTTTCACAAAGACAGAGTTTCTTTACATACAGATCCTAAGTTTCTACCGAAGGTGGCACCTGAATTTACACTGATTCAAATGATACACCTTCCTGCTTACAATCCCAAGCATGCCAATCAGGGTGAGGTGCTGTTCCATACTTTAGATGTACAAAGAATACTGTGATACTATGTGACTCTCACCAAAGACTGAAGAAAGTCCTCTCAGTTTTTTGTTTCATTCACACCTGGGAAAGAGGGCACCTGTGTGTCTAAACAGTGCCTGTCCAAATGGTTGGTACTTTGTATTACGTTTTGTTATAGGAAGTACAGTAACATAGAAACATAGACTTTGATGGCAGATAAGGACCTCTAGGCCCATCTAGTCTGCCCATTTCCCTACCTACAGGTTAGGCTGCAGATCCTAGTTAACCAACAGCCTATATCTTCCTGCCCCCCACAAGAATTGCCTTATGTCTGTCCCATGCATTCTTGAATTCTCCCACAGTTTTAGACCCCACAACTTCCTCAGGAAGGCTGTTCCATGCATCCACTACCCTCTCTGTGAAATAATACTTCTCACATTGCCCCTGAACCGCCCTCCTTCTATCTTTAAATTGTGTCCCCTTGTTCTTGCAAGTCTCTTTTTCTGAAAGATGCTACCCTCTTGGACTTTGTTGATTCCCTTGAGGTACTTGAAAGTTTCTATCATGTCCCCCCTCTCCCTTCTTTCCTCAAGGGTATACATATTAAGCTCCTTTAGTCTCTCCTCATACGGCTTCTCTTGCAGACCCTGCACCATTTTTAGTTGCCCTCCTCTGGACTGCCTCTATCCTGTCTATGTCCTTGCGGAGATGGGGTCTCCAGAACTGGACACAGTATTCCAGATGGGGTCTCACCAACTGTCTGTACAGAGGGATAACAATTTCCTGTTTTCTGCTACTGATGCCTCTCCCTATACATCCCAGTATACCCGGCCCTCCCTATTGCCTTCTCACATTGCTTGCTAACCTTAAGGTCATCTGATATGATTACCCCCAGGTCCCTTTCCTGTTTTGTTGTTGTTACTACCTCCCCACCCATTGTGTATTCTTCCCCTGGGTTCTTGTTTCCCAGGTGCATTATTTTGCACTTTTTTGCATTGAATCCTAGCTGCCATGCGTCTGACCATTCCTCCAACCTTGCCAAGTCCCTTTTCATCCTTTCCACACCTCCTTGTGTATCAACCCTGTTGCAGATCTTTGTGTCATCTGCAAAAAGGCATACTTTTCCTTCCAGTCCCTCTGCAATGTCACTGATGAAGACATTAAAAAGGACTGGACCCAATACTGAACCCTGCGGTACCCCACTAGTAACCGCCCTTTCTTCAGAGTGGACTCCATTTACAATTACCTTCTGTGTCCTGTTGTCCAGCCAATGTTTTATCCAGGCTACCACCCTGGGACCCACTCCCAGGCTGGTTAATTTGACTAATAATCTTTTGTGTGGACTGTGTCAAATGCCTTGCTAAAGTCTAGGTAGGCCATGTCCACAGCCCCTCCCTGGTCTACTACTTTGGTCACCCAGTCAAAGAAATCTATTAGATTCGTCTGACATGACCTTCCCTGTGAACCCATGCGCTTGGATCCTGTGCTCCACTGACCTCTAGGTACTCAACTATTCTTTCCTTCAGAAGTGACTCCATCACTTTCCCTACCACAGAGGTCAGACTGACAGGTCTGTAGTTTCCTGCCTCTGTCTTGGTCCCACTTTTGTGAAGGGAATCACATCCGCCTTCCTCCAGTCCTCGGGTACCACACCATCCTCCCATGATTTATTAAAAGAGTAGCCAGTGGTTTCACTAGTTCCTTCCTTAATTCTTTTAGAATTCTGGGGTGAATTCCATCAGGACCCATTGCTTTGTCCACCTTCAGTTTTAGGAGTTCTTGCAGACCCTTTCTTCTGTGAAAGGACTGGGATCGACCCCCTATCAAGAGTGCTTCTGTTAATTGGATTAGGCACTTCCCCTCCTCTTTTGGAATACTGAGCAGAAATATTTGTTCAGTATTCCTGCTTTTCACTGTCCCCGCTGCCCACCCACCGCTCATTCTATTCAGCCTCACTATCCCTCCCTTTGTCTTTCTACGCTCACTGATGTACCTATAAAAGGTTTTATCCCCCTTCTTAACTGAGTTGGCTATCTTTTCCTCAGTTTGGGCCTTTGCTATTCTGACTTCCCTCCCTGCTTCTTTCTGCCTTAACTGGTTCAGCTGTCTGTCCTGCTCCTTCTGTGTTTCCTTATACTTCCGGAATGCTATCTTTTTCTTCCTGACTTTCACAGCTACCTCTCTTGAGAACCATAGTGGCTTTTTCTTTCATTTTGATTTGTTTATTTGCTTCACACAAAGGATTGTTGCCTCTGTGATGGCAGTTTTGATAATTCCCCATTGTTGCTCCACACCTCCTTCTTGCCTGTTTGCTAGTGCTTTTCTGAGGCACTCTCCCATCTTGCCAAAGTCAGCCCTCCTAAAGTCCAGTACCCTTACTTTTGTATGGCTTGACTCTGTAGCTGAGTTTAACATGAACCACACTGTTTGATGGTCACTTGTCCCAGATGGCAACCCACTTCTAGATCTGAGATCCTCTCACTGCCCCCGTTTGAGAGTACGAGGTCTAAGATTGCTCCCTCACGAGTGGGTTCAGAAACTAGCTGTCTAATGCCTGCCACCTGTAGGGCATCAAGAATGGCCCTGCTCTTGGATGTGGCTGCAGCAAATGTGCTCCAGTTAACATCTGGCATATTCAGGTCTCCCATCAACAGTATCTCCCCTTTCTCTGCCATTCTAAGAATGCCTTCCATCATATCCTTGTCCATTCCTTCCCCCTGACATGGGGGTCTGTACACAACCCCTGTGCAGATTGTGGTGCCCTTTTTACAGTGAGGATCTTCTTGGTGTGGTTCATGGTCATTCCACAATTGGGATGTCTGCTTCTACTGCGTGTTTCAGAAATGTTTCTGCTGCTGTCATTTGTGCTGCAGCCATGTGTAGCACTGTCCACACCTTCACCAAATATTGCAGTATGGAAATCATCTCTCTCTCTTAGACATGCTGGCTTTGGGCTTGGTGTACTGCAAGGCCTCCTATCTTGAATATACAGTATCAGACTGTACCAACCTCCCACTGCCTTTTGGTATTGCTTGGGACTCGTTCCAAAAGTGTGACCCAATGAGAGAGATGAAATGATATAGTTACATACCTACCATTACAGTAGATCTTTGAGAGAATCTCTTCCATTAGGCCATGCCATCCCTCTCTCCGTCCCCATTCTGCTTCAGTGATGATAGTACCAGATGTTTTGCCTGATCCTAATCCATGGCTATTATACCCAGCACCATATATCAGCTTGTATACTTGGTGCTTGTCTAATCTCCTGGTTCCCCATGGATAGCTGACCTCTGAGCCTAATCTCTAGTGGGGAACTGGGGAGTGATGAAGCTACCCCTGTTTATGTAGATGCTGATGCATGATGTTGCTGTGGGTGTCCCCCGGCTAGCAACGTTTCCATGTGATCCTAATGCCTGGTGGCTATAGTTCCAAATGTTCCAAAGGTGTGGCCTAAAAGAAGAGATTCTCTCAAAGATCCACTGTTATAGTAAGTATGTAACTGTTCTTTTTCACAGTGGGCCTGATTTTAAAATGATCAAAAATGGTGCATGATGATTGCATCACAAAGGAATGGCGCCTGGGGCATCTTGCGCAGTGTCATGTGCCATTCCTGATTTTTGGACACCACCTGAATCAAATGTGGGGCTGCCTGCAACAGCCAGACTTGTGCCCTCTTGTGGGGGATGCACAGTTGCACCCTAGCAGATGGGGGCTTGTGCCTCAGCGGTGCTGTCACATCCCCGTTTTCAGGATTTGAAAAGAGCCACAATGGGTGCAGGGCTTGCCAGGAGTTACACCAGCCTGGAGCTGGTCTAACAGCCCTTACAGCATCCCCTGCACTGGGAGGTGAGCCTGTGACCACTAAGGATGGCCCAAATCCACAACCACCAGCATGCCACACCTACATATGGTGTGGGTACAGTGTTGAGCTGCTGCCAACACAGTGTGGGTCCAGGACAGATGCCCCTGCCAACCTGTGGCCCAACTGGGCATTCCCCAGCTAGAACACCAGGTGGCATCGCCAGTCCTGTCATGGCTCCCAGCCTTACTCCTCCAGCAATCCTCGTGGCCATCCAACATGTCCCTGCTACTGGTGGTGTCCCTGTCTGGCATGGCATGAGGTCTCTACTACCCCCTTCCACCCCGCTTCTGCCAGAAACCCCCTACACACACACATGGCCACTGACAGCCACTGAAGCATGTAGACGATGTGCTCTGCTACTGGTTGCCATGATACAGGGCCATCCCACAGCTTGAGGCATTTCCCTCCCATGCACCTTCTGCTTGTTGCATGGGAGCAGGTGTGCCAACCTGTGGGACTATGGCACCAGGACCCCACTTGTACTAAAATCAGGTGCAGGGTCCTGGTACACTGGAGATTGATGCAACTTGCTGTTTGCCACAGCTTGCATTGATCTACAGCTGGTTTTGAAAATTGGGCCCAGCATGTCCATCTATGTCATTCTGCCACATTGGTTTGTGCTATTTCAGGCTTTTCCATTTTGCTGTTCAATACCAGGCCACTTGCAACCTCTTAGTTCAACTGCATTTCTCTGCTGCTTTCACTTGGTTTCCTAATAAGGCAGCCAATCCCAATTCTGTTCTGTTATTTTAATTCGTTTACTCCATCTGCTCATAATTTACCACCCTAGTCTTAGTGTTTACAGATTCCAGCCTTTGCTGCTGAGGCTGTGTTTTGCCTCTCATTTTGACCTTGATGTATGTTCAGATTTCAGTACCTTTCAGTTGCTGTATTTTCCATCAGTATCAATCTTTTTATTCAGCAGTCATTATTCAGTTAGAAACTTCCCCTCAGGTTTCTTCCTGTGGGTAGACAGCTCTTAATCCCCTTGAAGTCCGCATCATGAGGATTGAGTCCTTCATCTCAGGATGGGGGCCTTCAGTGTAGGCTACTTGTCTCCTGTGGCACCTCCTGGCAGTCCCACTGGGTGGTAAGCTCCAATGTTCTGGGGGAAGCTCTAGCTGTGCAGACCTTCAGTCTGTAGCATGTCAAAGTGTACTATTTAAGACTTCAGCAGCCAGAAGGTGGGGCCCTAAGCCAATGGGGGTTCCTTTAGCTGTGCAGACCATATCGGCAGCAACTCTGAAAATTATTCTCCCTGCATCTGCCTAAGGTCCACCTAGTCTCATTCTGTATCCCCTTCCTTTAGTTTCCATTCAATGATATGCCTCCTTATGGTCTTGAGGCTGGTTGATAGCCTTTCAGCAGTCACTTCTTTCCTCATTCCATACTTTGATGAGTGGTCCTCCTTTGTGGAGACCTTCCTTTAGCTGCAGAGATCAGCTTGCAGCACCCCACAGTGTTATACCATTAGAGAGAGAGAGAGATCCTTCCAAAAATGTCAAACTGCAAATTAGCATTCTGAGCTGTCAAAGTAATAAGTTCCCATGCCAGAAGAGATAGAGGCTAAAACCATGGATCTCCAGAGATTTCCTCCACACATTATTTTTTTCTCCTGAGTGCCAAAGGCCATAATGTCACATATGTATGTAAGCACAGTGTTTACCCTAGTACTAGATTTCTGCTGTAAACTGGAGTTGGATGGTGGCTCTCTTTTCCTTCAGTCCTGCTGTTCCATCTCCTTATGGAAGATATGTCTCTTTCTGCTATCAGTTACCAGTTGTGATCAGTCATTGCTCAAATCAGTCTCTGCCTGTTATTAGCCTTCACCAGTTTCTGTCAGTCAGTACTCCACTCAGTCTCTGTGTTCACCACCACCTGCTGCACAGTACTATTGGGTTCCTTTCTAAGGTACTTTTAGCCTAAAGGAATTACAGTGGTGCTTGCCAGGATAAAATCCAATTCTGCAGCATGCTGCAGCAGAGCTACTGCAGTAAACAATGTAATTTCAATGGGAATTAGTCCCTTTTGTCATGCAGGAAACTGTGACACTGCCAGGATGAAGCACAGTGTCACAGTTTTCTGCATGACAAAAGGGACTAAAGTCCATTGAAATTACATTGTTTACTGCAGTAACTCTGCTGCAGCATGCTGCAGAATGCTGCAGAATTGGGTTTCATCCTGCCAAGCACCACTGTAAGTTCCCATGGCACCTCTGGGGGTGGAACCCTCCTAAAGAGGGTTCCTCTACCTTCACAGTACCCTGACTGGGTGTTAGTCTCCCCATGGGACAGAGAGTGTGAATGGCCAAAGTATCCATTTATAATAGTCACACAGCACATTCATTCAACTACCTTCAGACTATAAACAATGTTGTACAAGCATAACTTCCCACTAAGTTGTATAAACCCACTGGACCAAAAGGCTATGCCTGCACTTCAGTGGGTGGAAACTTCCAGCTACATCCCTCTTCCTGAGCTATTTAAGCCAGGTCCCTCCAGCTTCATTTAGAAGTACTGTTTCTTTGCTCTGCCATCCACCCCTCCCCCTCTAGTGGTGCAAATATTGCCTTGGGGTTTCTTCATAAGGTACAATTAACTTAAAGGAATTATGTTCCAGGGGCACCTCTAGAGGTGGAACCCTCCTCAAATGGGTTCCTTTGCCTTCATGGTACCCCAACAGGGTGGTAGTCCCCTACTGTTCCAACTCACCTACCCCTGCTCACCTAGGAAATACTCCCCATGGTGGAACTAATGTTGGGGGAATGACGATGATGATGATGATGATGATGGCAAGAGAGCTTGAGAAAAGGAAAATATCATTAACTTTATTAATTTCGATGTGAAGTGGAACGAAGAAAAGTTTGATGAGACAATGCTGGAAAACTAGTAGTTGAGTCCTGCCGTAACTGCTTTGGTGATCGCTGTTGCCGGCCATGCATTCTGCATTGGAACTCCTGGATCTCCTCAATGAGTTGTGCCTTGATATCTGTTATTATACAATGGAAAGAAAGAATCTTGGACTGTGATTGGTCAGTTTGGGGCTGGACCCATGGCGTTATCCCAGCACGACACCACAGGTCTACTATCATCATTATGGCTGCTATGGCTACTCTCTTTTTTTGCATCTCCTCTTAAAGGAAAACTGCACCCTCATATCTTCTAAATGTTATTTGCTTCCATGTCAACAGACAACTATTTTCATGTAGCTGTTAAAGATGTATGCAACGGCTTCTGTTAGTTTTCACACTTCATACTAGGCACTGTCACGCTCCTGGGAGGGCCCATTTTGTGGTTGTTGAAATCTCATTGTCCCTGAGAGTTGCATTAGCATATGAGAACATGATGTCAGATCAACCATTTATATCATGTATCTCTATGCTAAAATAACAAATACCCTGCTAAAACTCTCTGGAAACTTATAAACCGAATGGAGTTTAAAGTGGGAAAAAAACTGCATTACAACTCAAGATAGCTTGTAAAACTCACAAAAGTTAATGTGGTATTTCACACCTTCTTGCAGCTTGGTTCTTTTAAAACTACTTAAGCAGACAGGCATACTGGGGAGTTTAAAGGTTGATTACACATCACATTCTCATATGCTAATGCAGCTCTCAGGGACAATGAGATTTCAACAACCATGAAATGGATCCTCCCAGGAGAGTGACAGTGCCTAGTATGAAGTGTGAAAACTAACAGAAGCAATTGCATACATCTTTAACAGCTACATGAAAAGAGTTGTCTGTTGACATGGAAGCAAATGACATTTAGAAGATATGAGGGTGCAGTATTCCTTTAAATAAACAAAAATATTTTTCCACTCTAATAAAAACATTCATTAAAATTATTTTTTTTATTTTATATATAACAACAAGCCATTGTATAATAGGAATAATGCACTCTAGGGTGTGTGTCGTTTGGAATAATGCCATGCCTGTGGCATTGGATGCACTCGGCCTGTGGCCTCGTGCCCAACCCCCCCATGCGTGGCATTATCCCAGCACAACACACACCCTGTCGTGCATTATTCCTTTATTGACAAAGTGTCTCGCACCAAAAAGATAGAAACACAGAAACATAGAAAGTGACAGCAGAAGGGGACCACAAGATCCATCAAGTCTGCCAAAATTGTTTTAATAAGATGCTACCCTGCCCCCCCCTTAGCCTTTCTATAAAATGATACCCTTGTGCCGATTCCATGGGTTTTTGAACTCTTGCACTGTTTTGATGTCCTTGAAATGAGTATCTAGTATGGTAGCAATTATATACCTCTTGTCCGTAAGAACAGAATCAAATCGTCTGTGCAGCTCTGCATTTAACATGGTAGCAAGTTCTGTAATCTCTTGGGATTGTCCATCTCCACTATTGTCCATGGTATCGGCCGTCTCTTTGAGAAGGATGCGTGCCACTGGTATATGACCTGACTAATGGTTGCACTGTCACTACTAAGTACCTTTGTTGCATTTTCAAATGGAGCCAATGTTTTAACAGCTTCCTCCAACAACTTCCATTGCATGATCATGCCCCTGATGTCATGGACTAAGGCCATATTATGTACTGCCAACTTCTGCTGCAGTAGATGCTCCAACATATAATACGTGGAATTCCACCGAGTAACTATATCTTGGATGAGATTGTTAGATGGTACATTGTAGTCACTTTGGTACTGCCTAAGAATGGATGTGGCCTGTACAGATCTGTGAAAGTGGCCACATATTTTACATGCAGTGTGAACCAGGTTGCATACATCAACTTGGTGTTGCAGGACATGGCGCACAACTAAACTGAGAGTGTGTGCAAAGCAAAAAAAACATGAACTCTCTGCTCATTACCACAGTTCCAGAGAGCTTTGATAATATTTGCACCATTGTCTGTCACAGTCATACTGATGGTAAGACCCCAGGACACAACCCATTCTTGCCACAGTTTCTCCAAAACTGCCCTTATATTTATTGCAGTATGCTCAGTGTTCTTTGGAGACACACTAAGTAGTGCCATACCCCTGTACTCATCACAAAGGAAACTAGGTTGACTGACATTTTAGGTTTGTACTGCTGACGATGCTGCAGACTCTTTAAACGTGACTCAGTGAACTGTGACAGACAAGTAAGCATGTGGTGCAAAGCTTGTCCAAAGATCTGTCGTAGAGTGAACAATTCCCCCCCTCTGCCTCTGTGAACTGACTGGAAATTGCATTTCTCACTGCATCATATATTTCTGGAATGACACGAATAAAACGGTATGTCATGAAGGCATTTGCTACCTAGGCTGTAATTCCTGCAACAGTCGCTGAAAACCAATGTGTTCTACTTTGGCATATGACTCTAAATCCAGTGCTAGCATCTCTGCAATTAGGCAGTCATTTTTTAAAGCAGGTTGAAGACCAGGTTGAAATCTGATTTGCTGCCTTTAAAGTTACCTCATTTTTTTTGTGTGACTACTTCAGGGTGCAGTGGAGTTTGAAAATGTGCATTTCTTTTCTGAGGGTCATGGTGGGATATTGTAACATTTTTTTCTGCAGACTATGGTGAACCATCCCTTGTATACTGTGGCTCTGCAGGCCATGTGGGAGTACTGCATAAGTCACCATCATCCAAGTCGCCATCATCATCATCATCAAGATTCATATTCGTTTTCATCACTGTAGGATGCTGGCACTGGAAATGTCTAATCAGTGCAGTCGCACTGAGGTTACATGCTGATTTCCCCCTGCTAAATCTACTTTTGTAATGAATGAATACTGCTTTAAAGGAATCGTTTGGGCATATAGAGAAATGATTCCACACCAAAGAAGCACTTTTTCTGCATCTTTTTCCTGGTACTGAATCAGATACTGGCTGTGCTTTGTTAGACAATGCTGGAATATATCTTTGAATGCTACATTGCACTGGTGGTATTACACAAGACAATAGTTGTGTTTTTATTTATTGAGACTGAAGGAGTGGAGGATGATGCCTGGTTATTCTTATTATCATCACCATTCACATTGGTGACAGAAGGGGAAGAAGACTAGATTGGGAAGATATCATCATCATCCTTATCACCTCCACTACCACCAAAGTCTGCAGGCTCACCATTAACATTGTCTACTTCCACATTAGATTCACATTCAGCTGCAAGCAACTTGGGCTCATCTTCATCGTCTTCATCATCATCATCATTCAAAGAATAATCAATGGCTCTTTCTGTTGTTACTGAAGTATTTTAGGTAGTTCCACGTTGTGAAGCTACTACGCTTTTTGCACAAACTATTCTTTTAAATCGAGATAATGTATTTTTTTTCAGGTGTAAACAGCCTCTTGGGCTTTATTGAGTGACCAGATCTAGTTTGGGTTATATTAGCTGAAGACATGGTGCTGTCACTTTCCTCGGAGCTAGATGTAATGTTCTGGGGGTGTTTTTGGCCCACTTTTCTGAGCCCGCTGTTCTCCATTATTTTTAAGTATTATATTACTTGAAGGAAAAAATCTTATGTCACTTTTTTTTTATTTGCCTCTGAGATTAGGCAGCCTCCCACATTCAGTAGCCCTGCACCTCCAAAACGGAGACTGCTTCTATTTACTGCTCTCGTAAACTTTATTTTTTTTATAAAGCCAGTGGGAAAAAAAAGGCATGAAGCTGCTTTTCCTGCCTGTCCGAAAGAAGAAATAGTGTGATCAAGAAGAAAGGAAAAAAAAACACAACATGATCTACTGCTTTCTCAGATCTCTAAGACACACACAAATCTGTCTGCCCACAGCCCAGTACCACCCCCTATAGCCTCCAAAACAAAAAGTTTATTTTCTTTATTTGCCTCTGAGATCAGGCAGCCCTCCTGCATTCTGTAGCCCTGCACCTCCAAAGAGACTGCTTCTATTTGCTGCTCTCGTAAACTTTATTTTTTAAAGCCAGTGATAAAAAAAAAGCCTGAAGCTTCTTTTCCTGCCTGGCCAAAAGGAGAATTAGTAGCATGGTCAAGAAGAAAAAGAAAAAAAACACAACGTGCTCTACTGCTCTCTCTGATCTCTCAGACAAACACAAATCTGCTTGTCCATAGCCCAGTACCACCTCCTATATCCCGCAAAACAAAAGTTTTTTTTCAGGCAGCCCTCCATGTTCCATTGCCCTGAACCTCCAAAGAAACTGCTTCTGTTTGCTACTTTCAAACTTTCTTATTTATTTTTTAAAAGCCAGTGACAAAAAAAGCCTGAAACTGCTTTTCCTGCCTGGCCAGAGAATTAGAGTGCAGCTAATATGCTATCTCTCAGACAGACACACAAATCTGTCTGCTGCCCACAGCCCAGTACCACACCTATATTAGCCTGCAAAACTTAAAAGCTTCTTTTTTATTTTTAATTTGCCTCTGATTGAGATCGACAGGCACAGCTGGCTGTCTTGGCCTCCCCAGGCTCCAGCCCCCAACCCCCAGCCTTGCCCCTCCAAACTAGGGCAACTGTTGCTATTTGGCTTATTTGTGGCTCTCTTTTTTTAAACCAAAAATTTAAGAAGAATTATTATTAATATATATATATATATATATATATAATGTGACTGCTGATGATTTCTGATAAACAAGAAGGAAGAAGATTCAAACACCACTAGGAACGTGTTGCTCTCTCAGACATACACTGACATGCTGCCTGTCCAAATCCTGCTGCTTTCTGGCTACTGCGTGACATAAGGGTGTTTATATTGCCTCTCAACATCACCATTCTTGCTCCAGTCACTCATCAGTACACAGCAGCAGGGTGACAACAACCAAAATACAGCAGCTAAGATTAGACTACCAGTACAGCAGTCACATGCTCACCTGTTTTCAGTAGCGTGGGTACTGGAGGATGTGAGGGTCGTGAGGAGGAACTAACGTGGTGGCTGTCAATCACATCATCATCCTGTCTGTAAATATAGCACTTGTTGTCTCTGTGCACCTGCGTGTAGCATGAAGTTCAAGTCTTGTGATCCCCCCTCCACTGTGCATCATACTCCAGTCCTCCCCACTGTGTGTACCCGATGTCTGGTGCAGCGATATCCTCCCCCCGTCTGCAAGCTGGAGTGCTGCGGGAGTGGCTGAGCTCAATGGGCTGCTTCTAAATTAAACAATTAAACTTGCTGCTGTTTCTGCATTTTTGGGTTCATGTTTTAGGTTTGGCAGTGTGAAATCTGATTCAGACCATTAATTCCAAACACTGCCAAACCTGACCCACTGCTAAGCCCTGATAGATATGGAGTCGGTGCAGCTCCGTTTGTTCATACTTCTATTCCCTGCTCACTCATCTGTTCAGACACCATGGGTGGCCTGATTAATTTCATTTTTTTTCCCTAAAGCTATCTGGGAGAGAAATCTTAGTTGGAAGCTTTTAGTGCCTTCCCCAGATTGAAAGCAATTAAATTATCTCAGCTTTACTCACTGATTCAGTCCCTGGGTGATTTTCCAGACTCAATATTACTGGGCAATTTTAATGCAAACTGGCTGTCTAGTAGAGGCCTTAGACTGAAGAACTCTCTTGCCCCCCTTGATCTGAATCAGTTAATCAAAGAGTCAACTCAATTTGATTTAAATTGTATGGTCTGTACTGTTCTCAACCTGAGTTTTGCCTCCCCTGAGGTCCACATTTGCACCCCCAGTTGCCAGGGGAACTTATTTAGCAACCATACTATTATTTTCTGCAGAGTTAATCTTTCCCCTCCAAAATGTATCCCTAACGCTATTAAGTTTAGCTGTTTCAGGAATTTCAACTTGGAAGCTTTTCATCTTAGCTTGTTTAAGTTCAGTGGTGGGGGGTTGTTTTCTTTCTCTAATGTTGATGCAGCCTGGGAACATTTCTTTAAGCATTTCAATTTGCTTTGTGACTGACATGCCCCTTTTCTTGAAAAAAGGGTTAAATCTAAACACGTCTCTTAGGTTACCCTCTTTATTCGTACCCAAGCAAAGACATGGGACAAACTGTATCAAAAGGCCAAGATCTCCAGAGTCTTGGGGAATCAGTGTTGTCAACCTAATGCCCACCCCCGAGCCTGTAGCCTCCTGTCTGAAGCACAAGGTACAGCTCCAAGCCAGTGCCTCATAATGATACACTCTTCAAAGGCAGAGAAGTGTGTCATGCCACATGTTACCAACACAATTTGTTGTAGCTTTCTTCATGCAGGACCCACAGGGTCCTTCCTGAAAAAAGGACATTGTGGGTAACATTGTTTCCTCAGGGAACGGGGTGGGCATTAGGGTTGGCAACCCCAAGGAAGACAACCTCCCCCACTAATTCATCAAGACTCCGGAGAGCCAAAACCCTACTGTTTGTCCTTTTCTCTGCTTGGAAGGGGGGGGTGGGGAGTTAGGGCTGTAAACCCTAACACTACATTCCCTACTTTTGTGGACATTACATATGAACATATGAAGAAGCCAGCAGCATTAGAAGGCCATTTGGTCTATTTAGTCTGCTCGTATTGCAGGGTCCACAGCTTGAGCTACTCTCCCAGCCCCCCTCCCCACTCCTCCCATCCTCCTTACCCATGATCCTTACCTTCCCCCATGCCTATCCCAGCATCTCTTGAAGCTGCCCACTGTCTTCAACAAGACCACCTCTTCCAGCAATGTATTCAAGTGTCCACCACCTATCCATTCAGTTTAGATTACCCTAACTGATGGATAAACAAAGACATTTGCAAATAATTATATATATATATATATATATATATATATATATACAGTATATATTATAGTGGCCCAGTAGTGCCACTGTATTTAGGGTTCAATGGTCACTTCTCTGTTAAACCCAAGATTTTGCACTTCAATATCTTTGCAACCGTTAAACCGATTTGCATGAAATTTTGCATGCACCATTGAGGACCAAAGATCTCTTAATGTGGCAACTTTCATTCCAGTCAGATGTGCAGGTGTGGAGATGCAGAGAGTCACAAAATTTGAAAATTACCATTTTTGTGTAAATTCTTTGTCACGCCATTTCTCAGAAATGCCTTGGGGGTTTGGTCTGCAATGTTTAGGGTATATCAGACTTTTGTCGCAGATGTGCCTTTTGAAGGTTTGGTGAACAAATATTAATTTGTTCAAAAGTTATTAGATTTCAAAGTGTCCCATTATTTCCTATGGGTAAAATTAGATGTCTCTTATGAAAGTGTGTCTCTCTTTCACGAACGTGCCATTTTTTTTCGCAAATAGGAAATGTTCTTTCATGCTTCCGCCATCTTGTTTTCAGTTAGCGAAGTGAAAGAAGTTAAATATTTTAAAAAATATAGGCAGTTGGTAAACACCAACACTTGTGTTTACCTAATCGAGGCCCGAGGAATCAGATTCTGGGGTCACTTGGCCCCCAAAATGCCCAGAAATATGTTAATTTTGTCTGCAGATGTATTTCTGCCACAAATTGTGGTGGTTGTTTCATGAAACAAGGGGAGTTTGTACCACAAATTGTGGCAAAATCACATTGTTTTGTGGAACAAGGAAGGGCTTCTTGCAAAACAGCTGCCACAATTTGTGGCACATGTATGTCGGACAAATTAAATTCTCTTTTTGGAGGTAAATCCATTCAAAATCCTATTCCTTGCCTCGATTAGGTAAACACCTGTTGGTGTTTATCTAATTCCAGTATTGTTTTAGGGTTTTAAAACCTCTAAAGGGAAGGGGGCCAAGGCATGCCAATAGCATATATTTACCAACATCAGGGGACCCAATCCCCGTGTCAGCACTAGAGGCCCCCTCAGCAGTGTGGGACACTTGGGAGTGACCCAGGAGTTCTGTGCATTAGACGTGAATTTATTAGAATGTTTTGGAAACCATTTTTTGTAAAACAGGTTCCCTCTTAAAGAGGAGAGTATGTGAAAGGGTTGAATAAGGTTCTTCCCCATTTGTTATTCAGAAAGAGTTTAAACAAAAGGGTCTGTTCTATCCTCTCCTTTTCTGTCTCTTGTCTGTCTGGTTGCACAACCAAACTTTTGTGTGAGACCTAGGAACTGATCTCTCCGATGGTTTCACAATTCTCCGCCTCGCGCTGTCTCTCTGCCTTTCCTTGGTATTTCTGTCTTTTCTGCCCCTTTGCATATCTGCACTTATAAAAATATATGTGAATATCTGTGTAAAACTGGGATCCTTTGTTTAAAATGTATATAGTTATACTGTTGAAATGATTGCAAAAAATTATTTGAAACTCAAAGGTTAACCTGAGATGCTGTTTTTAAATCTTTTTTTTTATTTCTCCTTTTATTCAGGAAGTCCTCCATCAATTTTCCTGCCCTGGTCATGGTCCCTAGAGCTTCCACCAACTGCCTATGCCCTCAATCTCCAGGTTGCCCCAGCTTACCCCCCGGAGGGTGGTGCCACGGCTCCGGATCCCCAGTTCCAGGCCACGGGCATAGTATCTGGTTGGGAGTGCAGCGGCAGTGGCTAATTGAAGCCCAGGGAGGGCTTCATGGAGACAGAGGCTCTCCCCTCCATTTTCTTTGTTTTTTCCTCTGGGAGGTGGGGACGTGTGCCCCACCTCCATTGCATTCAAGCGCCGGCAGCTGCATGATTCCCAGCCTCTGCCAGGGGTCCGTCTTGCACCAGGCACTATCCCACCCTCCCCCCAGAGAAGGAGAGCAGTCCTTAGGATGCTCTATCCTTCTCCCCCCCCAGCCAGCCCTCCAGTGACCTGAGTCAGTTCCGAACCTGGGTCGCCAGTGCATAAGTGGAAATCCCACTGCTGCACCGATGGGATGGATGTTTTTAAATCTTTTGCAGAGCTGTAAACAAGAGGTCAGTTCTGGGTCACTATGTACTGTTTTGCTGCACCTGCAAGGAACAAAACTAACAAGAACTTTCTGTAAACTTACTAGAACATTCTGTGAGAAACAGGCTCTCTTAACGAGTTCCCAGACAAAGACTTATAAAAAGAGCAATAATGCTTTTGCTAGAGAGACAAGGAGATTGAGAGAGCAAGACTGAAACTAAGAATTAGAGCTATCCTCAGATGAAGGACTTTGTTTTCTGTGTTTGTACTGCCTTTGTAAGTAGTTATACTGAAAAAAGTTATTTTTTATTTTACTGTTATTGGAAAAAATAAAATGCTATTTGCGAATTTTTAAACTGCTCCTGATTTTCCTATGCTTCTTGATCTGTGCCTCATTGACAATATGTATCCCCCCAGCAGTGTGGGACACTGGGGAGCCCACTCCCAGTGTCCTGAAATATATATTTAATTAAAACCTGTAAAAAGAAAACAGTCTCTCATTGTCCCCACTGTCCCGCTGTTCCCCACCCCCATCCTTACCCTCCCATGGAGAACCCATCACCCCATACCCCCCTTACCCCTTTCTTACCACCAAAGGTCATAGGCTGTCATATTCTGTGGACCGGGACACATCTGCACTCTTCAAAGCCAAACCGCAAACTGAGGAATTAAGGTAGGTGCTGTATAATGTATTTCAAAAGTGTTTTGAACTTATGTTCATAAGTTTGCAATTTTTAAGTATTCTTTCACCAGATTTTCAACATGGGCTTTTTGAGACCCCACCTCATGAACACTGCCATGGTCGTTTCATTAGTCAGGTCCGGAGTATTATTTTTCGGTCTCTGCACAAAATCACCTTTTGGGACTGGTTAACAAAATAACAGTGGCAGTGTTCAAGAGGTGAGGTCCCAAAAAGGCCGTGTTGAAAATTTGGTGAAACAATTCCTGAAAATGTCTGAGTTATGAGCACTCGTTGAAATTTTTCTACGCACATGCATAACTTTGGTAATTTTTTTATATTTTGAGTCCATATTTTCAACATAGCCATTTTTCACACCACCTCATGAACAATACAGCTGTCATTTTTCACATCCTGCTCAAAATGTGTTTTCGCACCTGTGGCATGGAATAGCATTTTTGCACAGATATGAAACTTTTTACCTATGGGGTTTATGATGGGGTCATTAAAAGACTATGTTCAAAAGTTGGAGTCAAAGTATGAAAAAATGCCAGTTATGACCACACATTGCAGTTTTGGTATGCCCACTCATAACTTTGGACATTTTAAATAATTTGACCCCAGATTTTCAACATAGTCTTCTTCTTGCATCAGGGGTGTGCCTTGGAGTCATCATCCTCAATGCCCACCCCATTCTCCTATTCTGTACCCATCTCAGCTTATTCACTTATGGAATGGGGCGAGCGTTAGGGCTGATGACTCCAAGGCACGCCCCCAATGCCTGTCAGACTCTGCAGAGTAGGCTGGAGTGTTAGGGTTGGAAACCCTAATGCCACATTCCCTTGCTTTTGTCACTGTAGTAACAACCCTAATTGATGCATTAATGAAGTTTTTTGCAATGACTATATAGATATAGATAGATAGATAGATAGATAGATAGATAGATAGATAGATAGATAGATAGATAGATAGATATACCAAATATATATAATATATGTATATGTATATATACAGTATATATGTATATATATGTATATATGACAAAGAATCTTAGTGCGTAAGCACTGAGACAAGGGTTACCCCAAAGGGCATTGGCCGGGAAGCCAAGTTTCAAAGAAATACATACAAATAAGGCACACTGATGAGTTCTGGTAGGACAAAACACTTGTCTGTGTCTTCTGTTGGCACTCTTTGCAGACTGTGTCAGAGGCCTTTTCGGCACCATGTATTCCCGCTTAAAGTTGAACCAGCATAACATTTTGTGATGATTGCATATGCAGCCCATGATGCTTTGCATTATGGGGGTGTATATATATATATATATATATATATATATATATATATGTTTGTATGTATGTATATATAAGGGATATGCAGTTGTTCATTGTGTGATAATACATTTATCTTGTACAGTTTCCAGTAACCTCAAGTAACCTCACGAGTGCCGAAGTCATGAGTGAGAGTTACGAGAGGTCACTGGAAACTGTACAAGATAAATGCATCATCACACACTGAACCACTGCATATTCCATTTATGCAATAGGTTTAGATGTTGTGTGAACATTTTGATTTTGGTAGGTGTAAATAATTTGTCAAAAAAGGAAAAAGAAAATTGAATTTCATGCTGTTTTTTGCTAATTATAAAAAAAACAAAATGGTGTCTACAAATAAAACACCACTCATTTTTTAAATACTTTTGTGCTGAACATTTTTTGTGCTCACAGTACCATGCTATAATTTTTGTTTTAAAGTTATTCACATTTGTTTAAAAAGTGAACAAAAAATTTAATTTTCTTCTGTTTTCTTGCTAATTATAAAAAATGTATAAGGTATCTATAAATGAAACACCACTCATTTTGTAGATCATTTTGTGCTGAACAATTTTCATGCTCACAGTACCATGCTATCTTTTTTCTTTTAAAGTTATTCCAGTTTGAATATGGTTAGTACTGCTTCTGAGGCCGAACATTCTAAATGAATTCTGAAGAGAACTGTGTAGATAAATGGGATACTATGGTGATAAATACATTTATCACCATAGTATCATAGATAAATGGTTTTATTCTACAGTTTTTATCATGACCCCTGTTGCATAAATATATATATATATATATATATATATATATATATATATATATAAAGGGCTGGATATTCAAACTGCGCCATTCAAAGCGCAAGCCCTTAGCGCCTGCGCAAAATAGTTGTGCAGGGGTGTGGCCCAGGTGATATTCAAAGGGTTGCGCTATTGAGCAACTCCTTTGAATATTGCTCCCAGCCACAGCCACTGTGCATGGCGAGTGGAATTAGTACAAGCTGTGTTGGACAGAGTGAGCAGTCAACCTGCGGTGGCCTGCCACCAGTGCTTCCACAAATCCATGATATTCAAAAGGTGACATGCAAATGGGGCTATAATACATGCAAGGTGCAGGGGAGCCATTTGCATGTCATTATAGCCCCATTTGCATGCCATTAGCATGTAGGTACGCCCGATCCTCGAGGGACTTGTGCCTGGCGCCCTGCCAGGCAGCAGCTGTCGGGGACCGACGCATCTCTGCAGCCCGATTAAGTGGCATCAATGTGGCTCCCTCCCCGCTCACATCCCTGGTGGTCCAGTGATCCCGAATGCCCGCATCGCGGCAGAATGTAATAAGAACCTCTAGTGCCCGATCACGGGCAGAATGTAATAAGAACCCCCCAATGCCCGATCGTGGGCAGAATGTAATAAGAACCCCCAATGCCCGATCGGGCAGAATGTAACAAGAACCCCCATGCCCAATCGCGGGCAGTAAGTAAAGGTGCCCTCCCAACCAATATCTCCCTGGTGGTCCAGTGGACCGTGAATGCCCGATCACGGGCAGAATGTATATTGACACCCCCACCCAGACATCTCCCTGGTGTCTAGTGTCCCCCACCCCACCCACCCATGAAGCCTCACCACCCGCCTCCCCCGCGCGGTGGGCAGTACATCCCACCCGCCTGCCGCCCGCGCCCGCCAACTGACTGGTTAGTAGGCTGCATGCCCATTGGTGCAGAGCTAGAGCCACTGGGCGTGCAGCCCGTACTGTACATGACAGTCCAGATTTGTGAATGATCATTAGGATCATAGGAGAATGGGGTGAGAGTTAGGACCGACAACCCCAACGCACACCCCGATGCCGGCTGGGGGAGCAGGGTGAGGGTGGGTGCAGGGGGGGTTTCAACCCTAACATCAAATTTCCTCACTTTTGTCGCTCTGGAACAACCCTAACTGATGCATTAAACTGAGTTTTTGGCCTCTAATTTCCCTTCTTTTTGAGAATATGCAGGAGAAATAGTGAATGGAATGTGCTGGTGGGAGCGCAATGTTTTGTGACATAGTAACGGTAAGTGCAAGGGAAATGCAACCGCTAACGGTTGCGCACATGCTGACAGAAACAACAGAAGTAACCGTTATTAGAAATGCACGCAGTGACACCAAAGTAAACAGTGACGCAAAAGGAGACACAACCGCGTAAGGAAATGCAAACCATGACACGCACGGTACGGTAACTGGAAACGCAAATGGAAACGTTAACAGCATAAATAATGCCAAAGGAAACAGAAATGGAAAAGCAAACACAAGCGCACACGGAAATGCAAACCGTAACGCGCACAGTCATGGTACCATAATTGTAAATGCAAATGGTAAACTTAACATGAACAATGATGCCAAAGGAAACAGAAATGGAAACGCGAATGGAAGCGCATATGGAACGTGTTTGAACGCGACATGGTCACGCTACTAACGTAGTTGTAAAATGCAAATGGTAACAGCAACAATAATGCCAAAGGAAACAGAAATGCAAAGCCAAACGCAAGTTCATACGGAAATGCAAACCATAATGGGCACGGGCACAGTAACGCAATTGGAAACGCAAATGGTAACAGTAACAGCAACAAAGACACAAACCGAAAGAGAAACACAAATACAAACAAAAGGGGTACCAGAAACGCAAACAGAAATGCAAACAGAAACAGTAGTGGAAACGCAAATGGTAACAGTAACGTAACCGCAAGTGCAAATGAGAACGCAAAGGGTAACACATACGGAGGCATACATGGTAATGGTAACACAAACGATTATGGAAACGCAAGTGGAAACTCTAACTGTTACAGTAACAGAAGTGCACACCCTGTTTTTGTCCAACAGCTGCACAAAGAAAAACAGTGTGTACAAAGAATGTAAGCATAATAATGGGCCTGGGAGCAGAAAATGAGCAGTTGGAATACTAAATTGCTTATATCTCAGGAATCATACAACGTAGAAAAAAAATGTACATTTCACATGACTCATGAGTTTCTGGCCTAGGTTTTTGCTGAATGAATATGGGCTATGCATTGTCGCAATGAAAATTCCATATCTCGCACCGTTTTCGAGATACAAGCCCCGAAAGGCGCAGCATACGCCACCATGTTAGTCTATGGGAAAAAATGCCAACTTCAGAGTACCGTAACTTGGCATCTGTGCAATATTTTGTCATCAAACCACAAAAGGCACATCTGTGAGATGTTGGCTGCCTTTCCTCCAAATTTGAGCCCAAAAGGTCAAGCCGTTCTTTTGCAGCAGGGTGTCATTTTGGCCATAGCCTGGAAAAGTAGTGTCGCAATTTGCGAAAGCTTTCACAAAAATTTGAGAAAGTGTCGCAAGTGCGTCACTACTTTGCAACACTACTACTCCCAAAAATCTGGAAAACTTATTTCTGGGGTGTTTAACCCCAAAATACAGACATGGCTAGCATCCTGAGGGTTCAACTAGGTAAACACAAAAATAATTCTGTTCCTAGAGGGTCCCAATTTTAAATGCCAAGCATTTTTCTGATCGCCAAGTAAAAAATAAATGGCAGATTTAAGTATAATTACTAGGGTAATTTACATACTAAAAGTGCATTTGCGTAAAGTGTTGAACTTTTGTTAACTTTTCCATTGTCTTATAATGGGAACTTGTTTTGAATAACTTTTGAACCGTTTAATATTTTTTCACAAAATCTTCAAAAGGCACATTGGGGACCCCAGCTGCACATTCCCTAAAGTTTTGGGACCGGTCGCGCAAACCGTATGACATGTAGGCTCGAGCAAAGAATTTGCAAAAAAAGTAATTGCGCACACGGATGTCACTTAATAACTCTGCAGCCGTATAGCTGGCCAGTACAAAAGTTGGCAGATCCCAAGATCCATGGTGCCCCCCATGCCTGCCAAATTTCAGGCAAATCCATTGGACAATGGCAAAGTTATTAAGGTGCAAAGTTTCACCCTTTAACCTTAAAAGTGCTACTACCCTCAATCTATGGTAGTACTCTGCACCATGATATATATATGTGTGTGTGTGTGTATATATATATATATATATACACACACACACACATATACAGTATGTATCTCTCTCTCTCTATATATATATATATATATATATATATATATATATATATATATATATATGTGTGTATATGTATATATTTATTTACAAATGGGCTAGAAAAAATCATCAATGGCATTGGACAAACACCATCAGGTGATCGTGGCGATATCAGAGCGCAACTGCACCTGCACTTTTACCCCTCCAAAACAATTTTGCTATTTTATAAGATAGATAACCCACTTTAGGGTGTGTGATCATGCTCTGATATATGCACACCTTGGGTGGTTGACGCACACCAAGGCACACGTATATCAGAGCGCAACTGCACACCCCAGAGTGGGTTATCTATTACAAATATATCTAGATATATATAAGCATACTATATGTGTGTGTGTATATATATATATATATATATATATATATTGGATATGACATGGCCTGACTGAAGATATCATATTTATCTTCACGAGAGGCCAATGATATCATGATATCTCACGAGTGGCGAAGCCACGAGTGCGATATCATGATGTCATTGGCCTCGAGTGATATCTTCAGTCAGGCCATGTCATGTTCTGTTTATACTATGTATGTTTCGGGCTGCATTCAACAAAAACTCCAAATGTGCACTTCATACATTCCCCTACACAGAGGTGTTGGCTGTTTCAACACAAATCTGCAGTATCTCTACCAGCAAAACAGATGCCATATGTTGTTTAAAAAAAGTATATGAAGTTGATCCTGGTGCTTTAAAATTATTATATAAAAACTTGTCTGGCTTCTGGCTGACCTAGCCTTGGCCACCCCCAACGCAACTCTCCATGTCTCCTCCCTCAAAACAGCAGATTACATATATTGTTAAAATATATCTCACCTTGCCACTCTAAAGTTATTGAATAATACCTATCTGGTTGATCCTGCCTGCATCTTTAAATAAATAGATGTTTAAAAAACATATATTATCTGGTTGATCCTGCGACTTTGTTTTATCCATGTGGAACTCTGATGCAGCATGACCGAATACTATGATCTCAAATGTGGCGTGAGTGGCGCTTCTTAGTCAAATGCTGTGAGACACAGTCAGAAATTTCTAATTATAGGCTGTGCTGTTAATCGTAGAAAAGTGTGACCCTTTCTTAATGCTACCTGTATTTTCTGATAAGAAGCTGCCGACAGTACTGAGAGAAAGAGTGAGAGAAGTGGAAGGCAGCTTCACAACACCAGACGGATGTGCGATCGTGTTGCTATGGCAACAGACGCCTGCGCTTCCGTTTGGTGTTGTGAAGCCGCTTAATCGCCGCTTCTTCTCTCAGTACTGTCGGCAGCTTCTTATCAGAAAATATAGGCAGCATTAAGAAAGGGGCACACTTTTCTACGGTTTACAGCACAGGCTCCATAATTAGAAATTTCTGACCGTGTCTCACGTTTGAATCTTGCTAGCGCTCACTCATGCTACATTTGAGATGATAGTATTCGGTCATGCTGCATCAGAGTTGCACATGGATAAAACTAAGTCTCAGGATCAACCAGATATGTTTTAAAAATAATTTGGTTAAACATGTAGGGAAGATCAAGCAGATCCGAGAGATGTGTGTGTTTTTTTTTTTTGGGGGGGGCTTTCATCTACAGGGACACAGTGAAGAGAGACAGCTGGACCATGAAAAGTGAAAAACTTTCACTTTCATTATGACGTACAGGAACGTGGAGATAAATGTATGACGTATAGGAACATGAAGATAACAATGTTATCTTCACTGGCCATCTCAGATATCATTTTTTATACTCTTATTTATCCCAAAACATACATTATATAAATATATATATATCTTATACTTGCACTGTAGTGCAAGTATAGTTAAGGTGAAAGGTAACTTCTATGTTAAACCCAAATTTGTGAACCTAAATAGCTTTGAAACCGTTCAATGGATTTGCATGATGTTTGGCACACATAATCTCTCTGGGTAGGTCTCTTGCTGTGTCAAATGTTGTGTGAATCTGTTGAATGATTCAAACATTATTGAACTTCAAAATTCCCTAAAATTACCAACTTTTTCTCATCTCTTTGTCCTGCTGTATCTCAGAAACGGATGTAGATATTGGTGTGAATTTTTTTGCTTGAAAGCCTTTCACCCACAGATGTGCCTTTTGAAGGTTTGGTGCAAAAATAGTAATCCATTCAAAAGTTATTTAATTTTGTTTTTTACCATTATTTCCTATGGGAAAAAGACATCCTGTGCGAAAGATTTTGAGCGATATATACAGAGATTTTTTCGCACATATAGAGCCTGATGTTCTTTCGCAGTGCTTTGTTTTGTCCGCCATTTTTTCTCTGAGCGAGAGCTACTGAAAATAAAGAAAACATGTAAAAACGTATATGACACAAAAAAGAAACATCCGAACTTAGCTAAGTGAGATCCGTTTAGCTACATTCTGATGTTTTCTTTTTTATATTGTGTTCAGAAACAACTTTTGTTGGCACCCAAAATCACAGGTGCCCAGTGTTGCGAGAATACCGCTTCTGCAGCATTCTCTGTATGAGAACAGTGACATTTTCTTGACTTCTGCAGCCACAACTGGAATGGTACCAGGTGACTACCTTGCATGGAGAATGTTGCAGGGCAATACCGCACAACAGGAACAGCGCGAGTCGAAAGAGCTACAGGGTACACAATGCCACACATAGCGTGTGATCCTGCAGCTGTTTCTGATAAAGAGGATAGGAGCTCTACTGGAAGGGGGTCCACCAAGCAGCTGCCATGGCTCAGGGAGTAGAGCCATCGGTGCTGGAGGAGAATGGAGCAGCTATTCCCAGTCCCAGCTTTGATTTTTTTTTTTTTTATTCCTTGACTTTTCTGTGTTTCCTCCATGTTTTACCCTGTCCTTGAGTTGCATCCCCCCAGAGGAGGTTATTTCAATAGAGGGGTGTTCGGGGGCACAGACCCCATAATGTGTGTGGAGGAGGAGCCCCCACAGAAAACAAGAATTTTTGTGTTTTTTCTTCTGTTTGCAGCTTAGACAGCATGATATAGTGCCGCCCTGTTTTGACATGTGACAACATGACCCCGTGCCAGTTGGAACTCGTGCTGCTGGCTGCAGAGTCATCCTTCATCCACCCATCTTACCTGGTGTCTAGTGGCCCTAGTCTTGTATCCCTTCCCCCAGCAGTGTCGGACAATGGGGAGCCCACTCCCAGTGTCCCCAGACATGCCGCGTATCTCCCCACCTGGCAGTATGGGACACTGGGGAGCCCACTCCCAGTGTCCTGAGTCAAAAATCCCCTCCTGCCACAGTATGGGACACTTGGGAGCACCCTCCCAGTGTCCCAAAATATTAAGTTTTTAAAAATCCAGCACTGTTTTTGCTGACATCAGTGTGCCCAGTCCCCGTGTTGGTACTAGAATCCCTCCATCTGCTGTCAGTGTGGGGCACTGGGGAGCCTACTTTCAGTGTCCCCAGTTATGTCGTGCACCCTCCCTGTATTGTGGAATACTGGGGAGCCCACCCCCAGGGTCCCAATATATTCATTAATTCTATCTATGAAAAAATAAAACAGTTCCCTGGCATCTTTTTTTTCCCTTCCTAAAAAAAAAAGAAAACAGTCCCATGTCATCTCTCCCATCCCCTCCCTTATCCCAACCCTCCCACTGAGCAACCCACCACTTCACACCCTCCTTGCCCTATTCTTACCACTGGAGATCCTTAGCTATCATCTTCTGTGGACCGGGACACATCTGCACTCTTCAAAGCTGAACCGCAAACTGAAGAATCAAGGTAAGTACTGGATAATGGCTGGCACTGTTATTTTGTTACTCGGCCCTGAAAGGTGATTTTGTGCAGTGACCACAAAATCACCTGTCAGGACCAAGTAACAAAATGACAGTGCCAGTGTTCATGAGGTGGGGTCCCAAAAAAAAAAAGAAAACAATCCCTCATCGCCTCCCCCATCCCAACCCTCCCACTTAGCAACCCACCACCCCCACACACCCCTTGCCCTATACTTACCTATCTTTTGTGGACTGAACACATCTGCACTCTTTCAAAGCCAAACCACAGCGCAAGTGCCATATAATGGCTGTCAGTGGCATTTTGAAGTTATGTTGATATTTCAGTCATTTATTTGCATTTTTGTACCAAATTTTCAACATGGTCTTTTTGGAACACTGTCTCATGAACACTGGCAGTGCTGTTTCATTACTCAGTCCCGAAAGGTGATTTTGCAGTCGCTGTGCAAAATCATCTTTCAGGACTAAGTAACAAAATGGCAGTGCTAGTGTTCATGAGGTGGGGTCCCAAAAAGCTGATGTTGAAAATTTGGTGCAAAAATATCCCAAAACACCCGAGTTACATACAGCTGTTGAAATGTTGCTACTTTGGTCATTTTTTATATTTTTCACTCCAAATTTTCAACATAGTCATATTTTCACACCACCTCATGAACAGTACAGCTGTTATTTTTCACATCCTGCTCATAGGTATCATAGGTATCATAGGTGTTACAAAGCTTTTACTAGACTGGCATCCATTATGCTTGCCATCTGATTAGTTATTTACAGGCCCTACTCTTTTGTTTGTAGTACAAATCCAAGCTGCTTGCCACTGTACAGTATGTGGTAACGAATTCCTTATAGGGACAACTTGTTGGCTAAACAAATTCTTCCTTTGATTCCAATTCCATTTGTTATATTTTAGTTGCAAATGGTAGGATCTAATATCTCGGTTTCTTATATTTAGTTCTATGCCCAGATTTTGCCAAAATTTATGATCTGAGAGGATATGGTATAGCAGGCACATGTCCCCTCTTAATCTCCAATAACTCAGTGAATACAAGTTTAAGACCCCCAATCTGTCCTCGTAAGTCAAATTCCCCATACCCTGAACTGATCTTGTTGCCCTTCTCTGGACTCTCTCCAGTCTCTCAATATCACACTTTTTATATGGGGCCCACACCTGGGAACAATACTCCACTTGAGTTCTAGCCAATGACCCATACAAGGGCACCAAAATCTCCTGACTTCTACTCGCTATATGTCTGAGTATGCTATTGAGAGTAGAATTTTCCCTTTTAACTATTTGTGCACAGTGGGCACTAAAGGATAAGTCATTTTTAATTGTGACTCCTATGTCTTTTTCTTCAGTTGTAGTGATAAGTAAGATGTTGTTTAATGTAGATGTTCCCAGATTCTTCCATCCCATATGCATTACAGTACATTTTTCTTTATTTAGTTGTAATTTGTTTGTACAAGTCCAGTTCTGTATATAAGCCAACACTTTTTGGAGGCATATACAGTCTTCATCTGTATTGACCACTGCCCTGATTTCTGCGATCGTCTGCAAACTTTGTTATCCTTCTACTGTTATTGTCATACTTAAGCAATGCTATATATATATTAAAAAGGCATGGTCCCAATACCAAACCCTGTGGCACCCCACTGGTCACAGCTGTCCAGTCTGAGAGTACCCCATTTATTGAAACTCTCTGTCTTCTATCCTCCAGCCAGGCAGCTATCCAGTTAACAATGTTTACATTAAGTCCAATTGCTTTTAGTGCACAGACCAGTTCGTTATGGGGCAGCTTGTCAAACACCTTGGAGAAGTCAAGAAAAACAACATCCACTGATTGTCCTTTGTCAATTATCTTGCTAACTCTCTCATAAAAGTGTAACAGGTTTGCCTGGCATGATCTAGCCTTAGTGAATCCATGCTGAGGTGGATCTTGCATATTGTTTAGTTCCAAACGGGACAGAATGAGACCTTCTAAAATTCCTTCTGACAGCTTTCCAATGACCGAGGTCAGGCTTACTGGGCTAAAGTTTTCTGGGTTAGTTATTTTGCCTTTTTTGTAAATTGGTACCACCATGGCCTCCCTCCAACTATTTACTACCTCCCCTCTGTCCAATGATGTTTGGAAGATATACATTAATGGTGGGGCTATCTGATTGGCTAATTCTGAGATAATCCTGGGATGTATACCATCCGGACCTGGTGATTTGTTTTTGTTTATGTTATTTAGTCTGTCAGTAACCTCCTGGAGTGCTATCTGAATTTGTTCCTTAATAGATTTTGCGTCCCCTGAACTCTGAGAGTATACTGGACCCAATTCCAAGACAGTTACACCAGGCGTAAATGCAGTACGCCAGTCCTGATAGTGCAAATCACAAGTTACACCAGCAATTTGCAACATGCGTGATTCCAAAAGAACACCTACACCGCAACCCACAACTGCTACGACAAACACAAGTTATGCTGCAGTTATGCCAAAGAATGCCTACGCCACTGCGTAATGTGGCTTACGACATGCGTAACACACCAGTATCACGGAACTGCTATTACAGAACAGGTGGCGTAATGCACCATGCCAGAGGATGGTAATGTAAGTTAGAACAAGAAAAAGCTGTCCTAACCAGAGCACAGGCCATAGACACCCCCCACACACACACACACACACACACACACACACAAAGCCACATGACAGCATACTCCCAACCAGTAGGCCCCGAATGTGGAACTAATGGGTGAACAGTGGAACACCCAAGCAAACGTGCCCTAGAAAGCCCAGGACACAGTGAAATAGGTTGCAGCATGGCCAGACAGGCCAATAGTAAGTGAAATACATACCCAGTGCAACATGTACCATAGCATGTAGCACAATAGCCAAACACAGTCTGTGGGACAAGGCATCGCACTGCGGAACAGAGAAGTGATGGGACATACAGTAGGGAACAGTGTCATGTACTGTGGGACAGTCGAGAGGCATGTACTACTGACAGTATTGCAAGTTGTGACATGCGTACTGCTACGCCGCTATTGTGAGTTATACCATGTCTTGCGAGCGTAACTTGTGACATGCGTAATTCTGCATTTTCTGTCATATCTGGTGATTCTCTTGGAATATGGTGTAGTTCGCATGTCGTAGGGATTTTGGCATAACTTTTATGCACTGGCGTACTTTGCACCTTGCTCACATTGCTGTCTTGGAATCGGGCCCACTGTTTCTTGGGTTGAACACTGAGCTAAAGTATTGATTTTGCAGGTCAGCGGTTCCCTTTGAATCCATTATTACACCTTCATTATCCTTAAATGGACCTATAGTTATTTGGTTGCCCTGTTTGTTATTTATATAAGAGTAGAATATTTTATAATTCTGTCCTGTGATTTTAGCCAATTTTATCTCATATTCGGATTTAGCTTTTTTTTATGTCCTTCTTTACCTTTTTAACATGCTCCCAATAGGTTGGTAGGCTTTCAGCATTCTTTCTATTTTTAATTTGTTTGTACATTCTGTTTTTGAGCTGTATTTGTTTTTTGAGATCAGGGGTTAACCATTTGGGACTTGTACCTTTTTTTGAGTATTTTGATATATAGGGAATACATTTATCTGCTACCGACTGAATTTTATCAATCAAAAGTTTCATCATTTTATCCAGTGAACTATTCTGGAAGTTCAGAGTCCAGTCCCAATTTCCTAGAATCTCTCTCATCTTGGTGAAGTTAGCTCGCCCAAAGTTTGGGAATTTTAGTTACTCCTGACTTTTTACTGATCATTTCACTTATCTCAAAATATACTATCTGATGATCACTGTTACTTAGTGGTGCATCAGTAGCGATGTTCTTTACTGCGTCTTCCATATTAGTTTTAGATAATATCTAGGATGTTCTCTCCTCTAGTATTATCTCTTATTTTTTGCTCTAACCCTAGCTAGTTGAACATTTCAAGATAGTCTCTATCTATTTTTGTTACCCCCCATTTGCTTTTCCCAATTAATACCTGGGAGATTGAAGTCCCCTGTAAGTATTATTTTATCTGTTGGATCTAGTAAGTCTAAACAGTTTAAAATCTCAAAGTTTTCTACGCTGTTATTTGAGGTCGGTCGGTACAATATGCCTAAGATAATTTGGGGGGCGTTGGATGGTAATATTTTGATCCATAAGTGCTCTATATTACCAGGGCCCAGGTTTATTTCATCACACTGTAATGATTCATGTATATACTGTATATCGCCATCCTTCCCCCCTTCTATATTTCCTAGGTTTATTGAACAGGTTGTAGCCCTTAATGTTTTTGTCCCAAGTGTCCCCTTCTTCCCACCATGTTTCTGTAAGAAGTGATATCTGTATATTTTTACTTTCCAGCAGGTATCTAAATTCATCAAATTTATTGTCTAAGCTCTTCTAACATTTGACAGTGTGCCCAGCCATGAGAGTTGTTTATTTTCTGTTACTAGTTTCAGGCATGTTGGTGAGTTTGGTTGTTTGGGTTCATCCCCTCCTCCCCATGGCCATTTTAAATGATGAGCTATGATTTTTTTGAAATGTTTTAGCCAACATTCTTGCTCCCATGTAATTAAGATGTAGACCATCATCCTTATAAAGTGACATGTCCCTAAATATTGTGCTGGTTTCTATGAATCCTGTTCCTTCTGCTTTACATAACTGTCTCAACCAAGAATTGAGTATGGATATGTCTCTGTTTTTAAAATGGTAGCAACCAAATGTGGGCAAAATATCTGATATTATTATGTCCTCTGTTTTTTCTTTTAGGTCCTGTATTAATGTCTTATAACTTTCAAGAATGTGTTTTGGATCCCTTGTAGATATGTCGTTTGCCCCTATTTGGAGTATGACCACTGGTTTATTTGAATGTTTTAAGCAGCCATGCATAAGTCTTGCCAAGCCTTTAATCTTGATCCCTGGGAACATGCTAACCATTGTGTGTTCTTTCCTATCTTTACAAACCAATGTATCTACTCCCCTAATAGTCGAGTCCCCTATTACAATGATCTCATCATAAAGTGATCATTGTAATAGTCGAGTCCCCTATTACAATGATCTCTTTATCATGAACCATTTTATTTTCTAAACCTCCTTTCAGTTTTCTGGAGTTTGGGGTAGTAGATAGGATTTGATCATGTAAGGAACTGTCTCCTAATATAAATAGAATAATAGATACATTCTGGTGTATTACAAGGCAGTAATTCATCGAGAGGATCTGGGGGCACAGTAAACCTCGAGAGCGAAGCTCGAGCGGTTTCAAGTGCCCCCAGATCCTCGAGATGAAGAACTGCCTTGTAACACAAGAATGTATTTGTTATTTTTTTGTAATATATGGATGTGAGGAAATTGTCAGTGCTTACCTTTGCCAAAAAATGAGGAATCTTCGATTGGGGTGCTGAGGTGATTTTCATGTGAGAAGGAGCCAGTGATCGTGGCAACATTGAAAACTTAAAAAAAATTCAAACCGCTAAACTGTGCAGTGTTAAACTGCTAAACGAAACAGCGGTAACAACTTTTTTTTTCTCGAGTGACAGTTGCTGTGGTCACTTAGTCAGACTCCAAGTAGGAGTAGTGAACCGAAAGAACAATTTTCTCTCGCTAAGCGAGAGACGCCCGCCATGTTTTTTGAAATTGTTGATCTGCCCACAAAGAAAGCGCATCCAATCAGAAGGTGCGGTTTTACCAATGTCACCATGCACAGCTTTGGGGATGTCAGGAAGCCGCCTACGCTCTTGAGTTTGCGCTGTTGAAATTTTGTGATAATACTATCGTTCAGAGCTCAAACAATAGTATTATGAGCTCTGAATGATAGTATTATCACTAGCCAACGACGGTATTATCACTTTGGCTCCGGTGTATTACTGGAAATTTTTTATATGCTTTTCAATAGTATTATTTTAAATATCCATATATTACAGTTCAATTACCAGTTTGTTTGGCATTATTATGTACACCAGTGTCATTTCTGTTTACTTGCCCTAAGAACTGCTCACTTTGGGGCTGTGCTGCATGTATGTGTTTTTGCACCTGTGGCACAGAATGGGCAGTTGCTGCATGAAATCACCTTTTGGGATTAAGTAATGAAATGATAGTACCACTGTTCATGAGGTGGGTTTCCAAAAAGGCCATGTTGAAAATTTGGGGTCAAAATTTTGAAAAATAGCTGTTATGACCATTCCTTGCAATCTCACTATGCACGCTCGTAACGTTGGAAATTTTCAATATTTTCACCCCATATTTTCCACAGTCTTCTTAGTACCCCATGTCATGTATGCTGCAGCTGTCATTTTTTAAAATCCTGGCCAAAATGTGGTTTCACACCTGTAGCGTAGAATGGCATTGCGGTTGTGCAGAATTATGTTTGGCAGCAATTTGAAAATGTTCTATACTAGGTGCATGCAGTGAGGCAATAAGAAGGTTATGTTAAATAGTTGGGATGAAAATTATTTAAGATGGCACAGTTATGACTATTTACTGCAATTTTGCTACACCTGCTCGTAACTTTATGCTTGGAAGCACAGGGGCCAGAGGTCCCTGCATTTCCAGAGCTAGATACCTATATGCATCTATAGAGGGATGGGAGTGCAGGGTCCCAAGGACCCTGTGTTCCCACCCCTAAAGATGTTGTAGTGCAGGGTCTGTGGGGTACTATGCTGCTGCTTGTGGTACTGTGGGAGTGGAGGATCCGATGGACCCTGCGCTGTCACCTCTAAAGACATTGTAGTGCAAGGTCTGTGGGCAACTGTGCTGGTGCGTGAAATAGTACTTCCACACCTAGATACATATGCGCATCTGTGAAGAAATGGGAGGGCAAGGTTTGAAGGACCCTGCTCTCCCACAGTAAAATAAATATACTATTATACTATCTCAAAATGTAAGGAAATTCATTGCAAAAAGAGTTTGTTAATGCATCAGTTAGTGTGAGTACTGTAGTGACAAAAGGAGAGAAATGAGACATTAGGGTTTCCAACCTTAATGCCCCACCCCCACCCTGCAGAGACTAACAGACATGGGGGTGCCTTGGGGTCGTCGGCCCTAACGCTCACCAAATTCTCCTATAATGTACCAATCTCAGTCTATTTACTTATGGAATGGGTTGGGCATTAGGGCCAACAACCCCAAGGCACACCCCGACGCCTCTCAGTGTCAGTAGGGTGCAGGCGGTGGTGGAATGCTGTGAGTGTTATGGCCGATGATCCCAAGGCACACCCCTTACATCTGTCAGTCTCTGCAGGGTGGGGGCAGAGGTGAAGCTTTAGGGTTGGAAATCCTAACGCCTCATTTCCGTCCTTTTGTCGCTATAGTACTCACCCTAACTGATGCATTAACAAAGTTTTTTGCAATGAATATAGATATATATGGTATCTGTATGTATAAAATATGCACACATATATACACACACATGCACACACATGTATATACACACACAAAAAAAATTATTAGCAAAAAAATGTGGTTAATGCACTAGTTAGGGTAATGTCATATTTAGATGCTGTAGTTTTGGTTATTGTGGTCATGACTCATGATCAGCACATCTGATGGAGTGTTTTAAAAAAAAAAAGGATAATGTTGGACAGGTTGTCAGTGTGGAAAATGAGATTGGGAGAAGTGGAACAGAAATTCCTGAGCGACGCCGGCCTGGTGGCACTGAAGGTTTAGGCACTGGATGCCACACCTTACGCCACACCAGTGACCCGGGTTTGGGAATGAGCCTGGGCTGCCAGAGGTCAGAGGGGAGGGAGAAGATTGAACATCTGATGGATGCCTCTCTTCTCCCGGGTTGGAGGGGGGCACAGACTTTGCACTTGCCTGGCCTCTAGTGAAAGCTGGGGGCACAGCAAGTGCAGAGGGTCGGGGAGTGGTAGACATCAGTGGGAACATCTTGACATCAGGGCATATGCCACTCCCCAGAACAGGGAAAATGACGCTGGAGCACCGAGGGGAAGGAGTGCAACAGCAAAGACCCTAATGGCTCCTGCCTACCTGGCCACCAGAGGAGACCCAACAAAATCAGATTGCCTCGGGGTGTTCGGGCCCCACCTCATACCCACATAGGTGGTATAGCCACGGCTCCATGGGGTCCACCAGGGATCCAGGTAAGAGCAGAGAAGCGGGGCAGGTGCATGAGCATCTCCCAACTGAGCAGGCTCCGGCACGAAGGAGAGAGAATAAAGTGTGATTTCAAAAAAAAAAAAAGAAATGCCTGCATGACCATGAACTGTAGCTGGCTGGGTGGCTAATTGTGCTGTTTCTCAGTGGTGACAGTGTAGTCAAACACCGTGACTGAGAGTTATCCTGTTAGTGAAAGCCGCGGCTTTCATATTTGGATGCTGTAGTTTTGGTTAGTGCGGTCGTGACACATGATAGGCACATCTGATGAGGCGCTTTATTTAAAAAAAAAAGAAATAACATTGGACAGGTTGTCAGTACTGTGGAGCACAGAGCAGGACTGCAGGAGAGTCGTGTGACAAATGAGTGGTGCAGAAGGGATGAGGCATGCCATGGAGCCATGGTGAGCTGGACAGAGCCACAATCAGCAGGAGGAGCTGAGGATCATAGACTTCTGGCAGGCATGGATATTTGGGCTGTGCTGCATCCTGCTTGGCATTAAAAGTGCCAGCTGCAGGGTTGTTGTCCTATAAGGACATGGCTATTAGCCAATGAGGATGAAGAAATCTCTCTGCCCATTTTATAAATAGAATTATAAAATGGGTCTTGAGAATTATGTGTCCTGACTGGTGGAAAGGTGCCTTTGGCCATGTCCTTATCAGGGCATATTATGCAAAGCGGCACCTCTTCAGCCAATCAGGACAGAGAACAACACAGATCACTGTGCCAGCCTCAGTGTTGTAGCGACCAAGCTTCCCCCCCGCCACCTCCAACAAATGCTGTAGAACACAGCCCAAGTACCCTGCATTACCCTACCCAATAAAGCACAGTAAACCACTTTTATAACCTCTGCTGCTATCTACCTGAGGAAACTAGAATTAAAAAAAGTCACCCGCAATTCATCAAGCGTCATGCCGTGTGCTGCCTAGAAATGGCTTTCAAATGAAAGCCAACAGCTGTTCATCTACCAGCTCTTTCAAGCAACGGCCAACTCATATACAGAATGTAAAAAAAAATACCTTAAATCAATTATTTTTCTTTTTACATGACTCTGAGTAAACTGCTGGCATCCAGTCACTGAAGAAACTCCTCAGAAAAAAAAACATTACTACAGAGGCTCCTAAAGCACATGCTGCCTGCTTGAAACAGCCCATACCCACTCCTCCAATGGCTCACCAGACCCGCTCCACTACTGTGTCTTTCAGACAAAGGTTTTTTTTTTTTTATCACTCCATGTTAAATATGGTGGCAAGGAAAAAACACACTAAATAAAATAAAATGAAATAAAATGCCATGTCATGAACTGTGCTTCTGTGTGAGGGGGTGAGGTCATAAAATACATTTCCGGATCTTTGTCTCCTTATGAGGGGAGTGTAAAGGGAGCGTGCCTTGGGGAGAAGCACTTAATGCAATAGCTGCTACAGGACACACTTAGGATTCTCACTATGAAAAAAAGCCAAAACAAAGGCAAACATCATCCAAAAAAATAAATAAAACAAAACAAAACTGCTTCTGTGTGTGAGTTTCATGATCTTTGTCTGTACAGGGGAGTGTGAAGGGAGTGCTTGGAGAGAAGCACTTACTGCAGTAGCTGCTAAGTGACACACTCATTAACACAAAGGCAAAAAGCATACTGAATAAAAAAATGAAACAAAACACCTTGAGAACGGTGCTTTTATGTGTGTGGGGATGGGTCCATAAAAAATAAATCTGAGGATCTTTGTCTCTATATGGGGGAGTGTGAGGGAAAGCAGACATATATTAATGCCCACAAGGACTACTTTTGCATCAACATTTCTTTTACAATATTTGCCACTTTTTATTTGGATTTATCAATCTTTTCATATATTTTCTTTTTTTTACCAAGGGACCCATTTTATAAGTGGAATAAGACACTCCGAGGTGTGGTTTGTGGGCTGATAGGAGCACTTCCCAGGTGTTAAAGGCACTTGGCGCAAGCGCCTCGTGCCTCATTACACACATGTGGCATGCTCTTATTTGTCCATAAACCACACCTCTTCATGTCTTATTCCTTACACATCCTCAGTCTAGGTCCAAATTATACATGTAGTTGGTCCTGATTGACTCATTCAGAACTTATTTGAATGTTCAGCCTCAGTAGCAGTACTAACAATATTCAAATGCAAATAACGTTAAAATTAAAAATGATAGCAAATTTACTGAGAGTAAAAGAGTTGCTCAGTACAAAAATAGCTACAAAATGAGTGGTGTTTCATTTATAGCTACCTTTTATTTATTTTTATAATTAGTAAAAAACAGCAGAACACGCAATTTTCATTTCACTTTTTCGACAAACAAATGCAAATAACTATAAAATGAAAAATGATAGCATGGTACTGCGAACAAGAAATTTGTTCAGCACAAAAATATATACAAAATGAGTGGTGTTTCATTTACAGATACCTTTTATTTTGTTTTATAATTAGCAAAAACACAGCAGTAAATTCAAATATTTATTCACTTTTTGCAACAGACAAATGCAAATAGCCTTAAAATTAAAACTTATAGCATGGTACTTTGATCACAAAAGTTGATTAGGACAAAAATATATATTCAATGAGTGGTGTTTCATTTATGGACAACTTTTAGATTTTTTTATAATCAGCAAAAAATGGCAAGAAATTACTTTTTTGTTTTTTCACTTTTTGGAGGTACAGCAAATGAGACCTTTATTTTGAATATTGTTGATATTTTTTGTTCTCATGCCAATTGACCCAATGACATCACTCGTTGCTTTGCCACTTGTGATGTTATCAGGTTATTTGGAACTCAAACAAAAAATATCAACAATATTTCCAGTAGGGGGTAGAAAATCTCTTATATCTGTATATCATAGTGGTGCGGTAGTGCCACTATTTTTAGGGTTGAGTAGGCTCTTTAATGTTAAAACCCTAATTTTACATCTTAGTAGTGTTGCCCCTGTTCAATGGAATTGCACAAAAGATTGTATGCACAGTCTGGGGAGGGCAAGATCTCTGAATTGGCCAAGTTTTGATCCAATCGGATATGTGGAGTCCAGGATCTGGATAGTGCATTTTTAGGAAAAAATCACCTACAGCCCAGAGTTGAAAGGGCTTGCACAAGAATGATACCGTTCATTGATTTGGTGAAAAAATATCAGTCAATTTCCAAGTTATAAGGATTTGAAATTTTGGTTCTGCACATGCTCAGTAGGGTCTTTTAGATAGATGTTTGATACCCTACTGAGCATGCACAGAATCAAAATTTCAAACCCTTATGACTTGGGAAAGGATTAATATTTTTTCACCAAACCAATTAAAGGCTCCATTCTGAGGCAAGCCCTTTCTACCCTGAAAATTTCAGACCAAAATTCCAAACAGTCTGGACTGTAGATAATTACAACATGGTCTGCGTATAGAAGTAGGTTAGTGGAGTTGGCCCGAGGGAGGGTGTTGAGGAATAGACTAAAGAGCATATTTATATATGGGCAAGGAAACCCCTGTGCCCTGATTGGCTGAAACTTGGTTCTAGCTATGGTAGTAAGAGAGTACCATTTTTGGCTAAAAACAAGTCCCTCCTAAATAAGGCAACTCACAGAATTCATAATAAGCCACTTATTTAATAATTTCCACCACACACATTGCTGCAGCCTTTACCCATATATGAAAAAAACTCATCTAAGCCCTAAAAATAGAAGTCCATTAAATTAAAGTAAGTAAATGATTTAATGTCATCCACATTCATGACCCCCCCCACACATATAGACAAATTTAAAAAATAAAGTACTTTTCAGAGTTTCCATTGCTGGTGTTTCTTTGATGACCATGAAAAATACCCCTCCTGTCCCTACCACTTTGCCAGAGAGCTCTCTGCTCCTTATCTGGCAACAGATAAAATTGAGGTTTTGGCTCCACTAGAGGCCTGTGTATATTCCTATGTGTGTATGTCCGTGTTACTCTGAAGAATTTTGAAATTGAGTATTCCATGTTATCATTCTGTGTAGGTACTGGGGGAGAGCATTCTACTACTAGAATAATGCAGAGCTTTGAATTCTTCTATTCCATGGTAAACAATCACACAATGTATTGAGTGTGAAGAAAGACAGATGATTGACAGGTAAAAAACATCTGTGGAGGGACTAGCTTTGAAAGCTTTTAGAATGTTCTTTTTTTAAAAGTTGTCTATGGGCCCATTTTATATAAATAATAAGACATGGCTGGGTTTTGGGAGTAGTGAGATACCCACACACCCAGAGGTTGAAGGCACTTTCCTTGCAACCTCATGCCTCACTACATCTCTGGGTTCATAGGTATCTCAGTACTACCAACACCCAACCCTGTCTTATTGCTTACAAAGTATATGTCTACATACAGTATTAGAATGGCATGGTAGAGCCACTAAAGTTAGGCTTGAGTAGGCTGTTTAATGTTAAACTCTTAACTTTGCACCTTAATAGCTTTGCCCCCATTCAACAGAATTGTACAAAGATTTGCGCGAGTAGTTGGGGTGGGGCATTGTCTCTTGCTCTGTCAAGTTTTGTTCCATTCAGAGGTGCAAATTCCAAGCTCCACATAGTGCATTTTAGGAAAAATCTGTTTTTTTTTACTGGGCTTTTTTGTCATTGCCTACAGCCCACATGGTTTGAAATTTTGATCTGAAATGTTCAGGGTAGAAAGGGCTTGGCCCACAGAAGTGCCTTTCATTGGTTTGGTGATAAAATGTTAATCCTTTCCAAAGTTATTACATTTTAAAAAGTTGGGTTCTGTGCATGCTCAGTAAGCACTTCAAAATATCTGTATGAAGTTTTCGTATCGGGAATCTTTTTTCATGAGATTTTTCATATGTCACCATCTTGTTTTCCTTTTTTTTTAATAAAATAAAATTGAACATCCACAAAAATGGCATAGTAGAGGGAGACAAACACATGTATATTGGTCATCGGGACCCCATTAGCAGGATTCAGCACTTAACTGTTGGAGAAATGCCCTTGAAATGTTCTTTTTTTAAGATTATAAATCTTTTTTTTGTGACTCATACTATGAAAAAAGATTTTTTCATATCACGAGTCATGAAAAATATTTATAATCTTAAAAAAAGAACATTTCAAGGGCATTTTTCCAACAATTAAGTGCTGAATCCAGCAAATGGGGCCCCGATGACCAACATACATGTGTTGGTCTCCCATTAGTATGCCATCCTTGTGGCTTTCATACTTTCTGATGAGGGGAAATCCTTTTTCATTTGTCACCATCTTTTCCTGGTGTCCAGTGACACCCACCACAGTCCGATTGCCATCCCTATACTTTGCAAGGTTTCTATGGTGTCTAGTGGCACCCCACCCTTCCCATCACAGTCTCTGTCATTTGTAATAGTTCTCTGGTGTCCAGTGGCACCCTCTGATCATCATCCCCCTATTTTTAACTGTTTCCCTGGTGTCTCGTGTCATTCCCATGCCTCCGATTGCTGTCCTCCTACATCAAAATCTTTCCCTGGTGTCTAGTGGCACCCCCCACCCACACACCCTCCAGTCATCATCCCCTTAACATTTGTCTATTTCATGGCTTCTAGTGGTACCCCACCCTCCACCCCCGATCGCTGTTCTTTCTGAAAAAAAAAGAAAGGTCCCTCTGTGTCTTTTTTTTCAAAGCTGCAAAAAAAGAAAATGGTCACTTAACAATCAGACCCCCGCACCCTAACCTCTCACTCAGCACCCATGACCCCTCACCTCCCCAATACCCCCACACATACCCTTACTCACCTGAACAGATCCCAGGGTGAAAATCCACTCTTTGATCCTAGACACGTCTTGCTGCTGGAACCACTGACTGCAATATGAGAAACTAAGTTAAGCGCACTTCAATGTATTTCAATGGGGTTTTCAGCTTTGTTGCATAACTTTGCCATTTCTGCATTTTTTCATATTTTCCTTTGTGCTCCTCTGGCAGGCTGGGTGCCTGTATCAGCCCATCCATTTTTGCACTGTGGCCATCCCAAGTCTTCTGACCCTCATTCCTCTGAGGCCTCGGGCAAGTCTTCAGCACCAGCTAGGGGGGCTTTATTGAACCCCAACTCTCAATTTTTCCAACCATTTTCTCCAATCCCCTTGTTCCCTGAGCCCCAGACAAGGTTGGGCATGCAAGTGGAGACATGGAGGCATGCTTTGGCCCAGGACACCTCCACTCCTCCCACCCCCTACCCTAGCTCCTGGCCCCCCCTTGGACACCCACACCACCACCATGCCTCCATGTGGTGGTGGTCAAAGGCCGGGAGAGCCAGCCTCCTCAGTCCAGGAGAGGAGAGATGCCTGGTGGCTGCTCGATCCTCACCCAGCCCCCCCATGGCTGACCCCCAGCAACCCATGCTCATCACCAAACACAGGTGATGGTCTGGCAGGAGGTAAGGCATGATGCCTCAGCCCTCCATGCCACTGAGCAAGCCATTTTTGCCTGTTTGTACACCATATTTTCAACATGGCCTTTTTGAGACCCTACCTCATGAACAATGTCAGTGGAACTAGGCAAATCTGGCCCAAAAGGCAATTTCACGGTTGCGAGGCAGAATCACCTTTCAGGCAGGATTTGAAAATGTTTACCACATTTGTTCATAAGGTAGGGTCAGAAGATAGCTATATTGAAAATTTGGGGGAAAAATATGTAAAAATGGCAAAGTTATGTGCATACATTGAAATGTTGCTACATTCGCTCGTAACTTTGACAATTTTGAATATTTTGACCTCAAATTTTCAACATAACCATCTCTTTACATGACCTCATGAATGTGATAGCTGTCATTTTATCAAACCCTGACCAAACTATGTTTTTGCACCTGTGGTGCACAATGGCATTGCAGTGGTACATAATCACATTTTGGTTGGGAATTCAACATTTTTATTACCAGGTTCATGAGGTGGGATAATGAGAAGGCTATGCTAAAAAGTTCATTCCTGTTTTAATAGAAATGGAAGCACAGAGCCCTCTGGGTCCTGCACTTCCACAGCAACATATATATATATGCATCTAAAGAGGGATGGCGGGCCCTGCACGCTCCCACATACAAATGATAATACAATTATACTATCTCAAAAAATAAGGAAATTCTTTGCAAAAAACTGCATTAATGCAACATTTACGGATCAGAGAAATGTAGCTTCAGGGTTTCCAACCCTAAAACTGCACCCCCACCGCTGAAGCAAATCAGGGGTGCGGTCTTCCTTGGAGTTGTCAACCCTAAAACTCATCCCATTCCATACCCTCCAATAACATATACACCCAATGGGGTGAGCTTTAGAGCTGACAACCCCAAGGAAGACTGTACCCCTGATTTGCATCAGGTGTGGGGGTGTGGTTTCAGGCTTGTAAACCCTAAAGCATTTTCCTACATTTATCACATTAGCCTGAACACTAAATGTTGCATTAACACAGTTTTTGCAAAGAATATATAGAGGATACACAATGGCCTTACTCAAAATACTGTATACAGGTTTATCTTCATGAGTGAGGGGGAAGGACCATAACTCACGAGAGTGGCAGCACCTCAAGTGAGTTATGACAGTCCTGCCCCATCACAAATGGAGATAAATTGTATATTGTGAGTAAGGCCATTGTGTATTTGAGTTATAAAACATCAGTTTATAAGTTATACCTTTTAAATCAGCTGTTTGTGTAGAGTTAGTTAACTGTTTCTCTTTGAATTCAGCAGCTACCTTCAGAGCAGGACAAGTCTATTGTGATGTCATTAGCATTGTGAAAGCTGCTCTCTCATTGGTCCTTAGGTAAAGGATAGTGATTGTGACATTTCTACCTTCCAGATAAGTGTTTAGCTGGAGGTAAGACAGTGAGATAAACAAATGTGTCACTGCTGGTGTTGTACAAATTTCTATACAGTGTATGTATCTGCATACAGTATTATAGTGGTGTGGAAGTGCCACTATATTTAGGGTTGAGCAGGCTGTTGCCAAACCCCTAACTTTGCACCTTAATAGCTGTGCCCCCATTCAATAGAATTGCATGAAATTTTGCACATGCAGTCTGGCAGGGAAGTCTCTTGATCATATTTTGATCCAAAATTTTCACCATAGCCTTCTTATGACCCCACGAAATGAATAAGGGTTGCAAAGATTTTCTAATCTTGCCTGAAAGGTGATTTGGCAAAGTGCAAAATTACCTTTTGGAGCACATTTTCATAAGTTTACCACCACTGGTCATGAGGTTGGGTCCCAAAAAGGCCATGCTGAAAATTTGGGGTCAAAATATGCAAAAATGACAAAAAATTGTGAATCAAAGTTCAGACCCCATTGAAATACATTAAACTGGACTTGTTTACTCATATCACATTCGCCGGTTCCAGCAGGAAGATGTGTCTTTGGCTAGAGAGTGCATGTATGCCATGGGACATGTTCAGGTGAGTGAGGGTATTTGTGGGGTATGGGGGGTATGGGGTGGTGGGTGCTGAGGTGGAGGTCAGGGTGGGGGTGTGTGTGTGGGGGTGAGATCGGCGAGGAACTGTTTCCTTTTTTACAGGTTAAAAAAGGCAACAAGGGATGGCTTGCTGTATTGTTTGGGACATTCTGACACAGGGGATTGAGCACCCTGGTGTCAGGCTACTATTTGGTAGCACCAGGGGTGGGCACCCCAGTGCTGCCACCCATATAATGGGAAGAGGGGGCTGGCATCCTGAAGGGAAGGGGGTGAATAGAAGCGGTACTGGGGGTTGGCACCCTGGTCTGCTTATATAAATATGACAAATGGAGACAGGTGACCTGGACTGGAGGGGGAAGAAGAAAGTGGTACTGGGGGGTGCGTACCCCGGTCTGTTACATTACTTAGATAGATAGATATGTAGTTAATTTGGGGCTTACTTTTGCCATGCTCTGGGAAGACCTATGGGTTGTTGATGAGTTTTGAGTCAGTGTTTACCCTAGCAGACTGGAGGATGCTATGACAGTAACCTTTGTCCCCCTAGTCCAACAATCAATAGCCTGCAGTTTTGGCACCCTATTTCAGCCCTGGAGTCCCAGCAGCAAGACTGACACTGCATTTCAGTCAATTGGGATGCCCCTGGATCCTGACAATAAAAAAGGGACTGTACTGGGACTTCTGTGTGCTTTTTGGGCAGGCAAAGAGAGTGACTGGAGGAGACAGTCAAGAGCCGCACACTGTTGTGCCTTTTCTTGCTAGACCATAGTCTGCAAACTAGACAGGCAGAACCCCCCTGCAAGTGTTCCTCAACATGATATGAGACTAGTTCAGGTAATTAGTGCAACATTTCAGCAAGCATCCTAGAGAACCTGAAGTTTTCTGAAACTCCAACTGCAGAGACTGTGAAAGCACCTATACTGATAACTGAATTGTTTAATGTTTTTGTTATGAGCTGTGGCATACATCAGGCTAGTTTTCAGTTGCAAGTTATATCAGGGCACCAGAATAAAGTGTAAGCCCAAGAACCGTATTTCCATTTGTCTGCACCAGGAGAGTTCTCTGCATGCCAGCATTCTTCTGTTCTCATGCAACCAGAAGTCCGAGAAGACTGCACAGGCATTTTCTTCCCAGCAGAAGACTATCACCTTCAGCGATGGAAGAGGATCGAACCCCGGCTGGGGTGTGGACATTGAATTTCAACAGCTAAGTTCTTCACTTTAAATTGCATTCTCATTAGCTTTGCCCTATTTTAAAGCAATCAAGCATCAGTAACTTTACCTTTCATAGTGGATTACAATTCAGGCTTTAACAGTTTATGCATCCATGTGTACCCATAGCCTATTTTGGGGGTTGAGTAACAAAAGCTGACCAACTTGAGCTCCAACCCAGCATCCTGGGCAATGACATCAGGCCTGCACCAGACTTTACCTAATGCAAGGGGTACCCCAGATTTAACTATAGTGATTGGCACCAACTGTTCTCTCATGGAGTGCATGTTGTTTGGGGGGAGCCAAGAAGAGCTGCGTAACTACTTGTGTTGTGCCAATTCTATATTTCCCCCACAGGTAATGCAGCTGTGGGTTATTAAACCTGTGTTCTATTATACAACTGGTGAGGTTATTGACTGTTTTAGAGTTTAAATACTATAGAGTTGATAAGTACTATATGTGTGGGAACTGCACTGTTGTATATAAGAGTGCAAAGTCCAAAGCAAAAAGTACTTGGTCTCTTTATTATACTAAACAAGGTTCTGCTTAATTTAAAAAGTTCAAGAGCCCATCTGAAGTGGATGCCAAGTCCACAGACATATGTGGTGCAGCACTTTAGGTAGGACAACAGTTCACAAATGTGAGGCCTAATTCCTTATGGCCACTCAGGAGTGGGGCCACCAAGTGGAACAGTTTGGTCCTAGCCCAAAGCTCAAGCTGCAAAGATAAAATATTACCATCAATACACACAATAATTGATGACCCTCTTCTGGAACACCAAAATAAGGTGACCCCCTTTCTGGGGCGCTGAACAATGTGCTCCCTTTCTGGAACCCCAGGTGATGATCTTTGGAACAATGAACAGAGAGCTCCCTTTGGGATGTTTGGCAAGTGCCCCTTTCTGGGATGCTGAATGAGGTTCTCCCTTTTTGGGATGCTGAGTAGGGTGCTCCCTTTTCGGGTATGCTGACTGAGGTGCTCCCTTTCTGAGATGCTATAGAAGGTGCTCCCTTTCTGGTCCAATGAAAGAAGATTGCTCTCCTTCTGGGACACTGAACAAGGTGCTCCCTTTCTGGAGCACCAAAATAATCAATAACACTGGCAACAGCTTCTGGATGGTGAAGCAGGCACAATAAAGTTGCCAGCTGCCACCCCACTTCTTGCCCTGGAGGGACTGAGCTCCTCATTTGCCGCTGTTTCTGCTCCTACCTTTGCTGTGGATACAGTGGAGGTAAATGGTGGATCATCTTGTAGCAATGTTGCAAAGTGTCCCAATATCAGGTCTAACAACACCTAATGAGCTTGTGGGACTCTGGTCCATCCTTCAACCAAATCCATCAGAAACCTCCAAAGGGTCCTGCTCTGGAATATTACACCTTCTGGGTGAATGTAAGTTTGTCAGCAATTTGGGCATTGCAATACTGCAGGACTGCCCCCATGGGATGACATTGGCAACCGAAACACACAAGTATTAATGTGGTAGCTGGCACGGGTTCAGCACTGGTGATAGTCCATACATAGGGCCTAAATGTCTGGAGCATGGCTATGGCATCCTGGACTTCCCAGTTGTTACACAGAGCACTGGCACCTTGGTTCCATTGTTAATCTCTCCTGCCCCTATGATGAATGGGTAACATTATCAGTGTCGATAGCCCCATGCAAGCACTACTCATAGAGATCTGGCAGGGTTGGAAATGTTCCCACAAAATAACAAATCATTTGGATTAAAATATAAAGGGAACAATTCATGCTTCATTTCATCAAAACCAGTTTTGTACCAGGGATCTGAAGGCTCCATGTTGGTCGGTTCTGAGTCCTGTGTGCCTGCCATGTGTACTGAAGTTTTGAAAAACACTTGCAAGGTCCAAATACTGGTGCCAGTCTCTTGGAGATCAGATGTTCCCTTGCACCTGCAGTTTACATGCTGTATTACATCCTGCTTTTCTGTCTTCAAGCAAGTATGTGAGATTGTCCTTTTGCACCCTTCCAAGGACAGTTAGGTGCCACTCACAAGATACTTTGTGCCCTGGGTGGACCCAAAAATATCTCAACTCGTAGCTCTCCTTGCTGCCATAAGGATGCCACAGTCCAGTCCATTATATCCATCTTAGAATTCAAATACCATACTGTCCTGCCCAAAATAAGGATCCCCAGCATGTCAGGCAATGATACATGCCACTCAAATCCCAGTGATGCCTCCATGATGTGATGCAGCACAGTTGATCCTTCCCTGCCACCTTCCTTTAAACCAGGGAAGATGGTCTGAGGTGCTCTGACACTCAGCAGTGTGGTGTCAGGTGCTCCATCAGGGAGACCACTGGGGATTAAGTCCTCTTTTACCAAGAAAGCCTGCATTCTTTAAACACAGATCTCAGAGAACAGGGAGACCATAACTTATAAACCAACTGCAGTGCTTCCACCTGGGGATGTTACATGGAGCACCCAGGATGCTCAACTTCTGTAACCAATAGGCAAGGGGGCAGTAATTCTTGTTGAGTACTAGCCTGGCCTAGATGGATCTCTGGGGAAGTTGGCAGGATGGAAGCTGGGGTACGTCTTGGGCTGCTCCCTCCTTTCAACTGGAGTCTCTCACTAACCCTGGTAGACAGCAGAAAAACTTAAACTAGACAGATGCCATCTGGTCCCTTCCTCCAACAACACCATCAGAACACAGGGCTCTCAGTCATGAATGTGTTATGTGAAAACCAAACAGTTTATTTGCACTGACATGCACATGGTCAATATACTGTAGATGAGATTTGATACAGTCACTTTGCCAGCTTGCTACCTCATCTAAAGGGCCCAAATTAAATATGTACACATGTTATGTACCCATCAGCAGGGGGATCCAAATTTATAAAAGAAACCATAATGTACACTACAGGTCCCCATTGCAGTTGCAAGGAAACTGAGGTTTACCACAGGATTAAATGCAACCCAAATACAGATCTTCACCTTATTCATAAACATAGCTGTACAGGTAATTGAAATTTCCTATGGCATGGCTGAGGGATACAGCCTCCTATTTCATCCTAATGGTACCTGGTTCTGGGCACAAAACTGAGGTAGACCTTACACACTTTACACCTTAACCACCACCCAGGCCTTGCTGTCTCAGCATTCCCCACATCCCCAGCCTATCATCCCCTGTGCACTCCTGACTAGGAGCCTTGTGAATTAATCTGCTCTCATTCTGTGGACTCCAGGGCCTACATATGGTCATCATCAGGTGCCCCCTTCTTGAGGGGAACTGCCAACAAGCCTTGACAAAGGAACTAGAAGGGGACAGGATCAGATGTGTTTCAGTACAGTAGCTGCTTCTTGTTGTTTTTACATGGTTTCTTATGGATTTTACTTGGTAGAAGGTTATTTTTTTTCTTTCTTACTACTTCTAAGAGGCTAGCAGGGTATTGTTTGTGGGGCTGTTGGAAGTTTGAAAACTGGTTTGGTGGCTGTAAGTGGGCTCATTTGTTGAATGTTTCACTGTGTAACAGGCTGCGCTGGTAGAGGCCTATTTCTTCTGATTTAAAACCTATTTGGTGGGATTTGCTTGGGGCTGTTTCTTTGGGTGCAGGGCCTGGAGGGGCAGACACAGGCTGATACACTCTCTTGAGAGTCAGGTGTAGGCTCTAATCCCACCCTCCCACCCTTCCCTCCCCAGAGCTCTGCTTATTTATAGGGGAACACCTGCCCTGCAATTGGAGGAAAAGGCTGCAGGTGCAGCTCATGTAGTTCTAGCCACTGGGGGTTGGATTTAATGGCTGGGAGAGAGGAGCTGAGGGAGTTGTTCACTTCTCTTATAAGTTTACTGTGTTGTACTGCACCTAGTAACAGGGTTACTGGTTTACTGTGGGACTGTATCTAGGATTAGTGGGTGACCTGATTAGTCAGTAGGGGAATATCTTGGACTAGTGGAGAACGGTGGCTCACCCAAGGAAACCTACTTGAAGGGGGATGGGACCACACATCATTAGGGCCGGCATCTTTGGGAGGGTGGTGGGGTGCACAGGGTGTGGGGCAGCCAAGATACTGGACTGGGCTTGGAAGTTTGGTGGTTGTCCAGTGTGCTACTGGCTGGCACAGCTTAGATAGAGGGTTGCAGAGATTAGGAGACAGCAGGGGGAAGGGGGGAGATATGGTTGGGGAAGAGACAAGGGATCTCCCCCAGGGTTGCACCAAACACTAGGGGCAGGGGCATAGGGAAAGGAGTGCAGGAGAATATGCTGGAGTCATATAGGGACCCTAGCAGAGGGGGCCCAAAAGGAGGACACTACCAAGGAAGCAGACAGGTAACTGGGGACCCTCACAAAGGGGGGCCAGAGGGACAACATTCTCAGGGAAGCAGGCAGATGTCTGGGGCTGGACAGAAGCAAGGTGAGAAGGTGGATCAGACCTTACGCTCAGTAACCACTTCAATTCTCTTCTTCTGCTTGAGGATGAGGGGGTGATGTAGCCATGACAGGGGTGGTTAGAGATGGAAAGGGAGTGGGGGGCAGGAGGCAGGGGCCAGATAGCAGGAAGAATGGAGGAACCTGGAATGCAGGAAAATGGGGGCGCAGTGGATCAGAGCAGGAGGGGCAGGGGAAAGAGGGAGGAAAGCACAAGGAGAAGGACCATTTGGGAGGAAAGGGCAAGGAGAAGGACCAGAAGTACAAGGAGGATACAGTAAAGGGAGCTGAGGATTTAGGCCAGGGGAGCACGGCAAGCAAGGAGCAACTGAACAGAGACAGAAAGGAAGGAATGACGAGCCAGGCTAGCTTAGCGGATGGGGAGAAAGACCAGTCGCAAGCAGTGAGGGGGGAGTTAGCAAGGCACAGAAGGATACTTGGGAGGAGGAGAGGCATAGGATTGGAGAGGAGGGGGTGGCCAGGGTAAATGAGGGGTCGGCATGTGGCACCCAGATAGGGGGAGGAACAATGAGCCGGCTGGGTGGAGGGGCCGGTAGAAAGGATGAGGGACATGGAAAGGGGGGAAATGGAGGAAAAGGAGCAGTCAGAATGCTCCTGTTGGGGGATTCTATGATCAGGGGTATTAAATGAGATAGGGAGGGGGTAGCCTAGCCAGTTAGAACAAAATGCTTCCCTGGACTAACGGTGCACAGGGCCAAACATGAGGTATATCAGCTGGCAAAGGATCATGGGGTTCCTGGACATACTGGTCCACGGAGTACAAATGGACATTGAGGGAAATATGAGAAGATACAGGCAAGGTTCAGGAGCTTGCCAGGTCTGTAATGACATAGGGTGCATGATTTCCTCTCAGAAATCCCAGCAGTGCCAAGGGCCAGTGGGAACACAAAAGGAAGATTAGGGAGTAAATCAGTGGCTCAGGGGTGGTGGAGGCCAGAGGGTATGGGTTGATGGGGATTGGGGAGACCTGGGAGGATAAGAAGCTGTATGCTAGAGATAGGTTCCATCTCAATTTGGAGGGAGGGGAACTTGTTGAAAATAGAGGGGTTCATTGGTGAAAAGTGGGTTTAAACTTGTGAAGGGAGGGATGGGAGAAAAGGCTGTCGGGGGTCCGAAAAGGAGGGACTTGCGTTTCCACTCTGGGGAGATGGAGGAATGCAGGCAAAGGCTGACTGGCAAAGTGCAGACCAGGGAAAATGGAACTCTCATGGGAACACGAGCAAGCAGGGGAATGGAAGTATAGGAAAGGGTGGAAGGTAGTCCTGCTAAATGCCAGGAGCTTGGGCAATAAAATGCCTGAGCTCCAGGCGATGCTAACTGAGGGAGTGGTGGATGTGGTAGTGGTCACTGAGACCTGGGCCACCACAGGACAAGACTGGAACCTGAACCTGGAGGGTTGCACTATGTTCAGGAAGGACAGGGGGAGGGAAGGGGAGGAGGGGTAGCAATAATAGTCAAAAACTGCATTGGCATAGGGTGAGTAGAGGAGGCGGAGGGAACCATGGGGGTGATTTGGGTCACCATGATAACAAGGGGGAGAAAGAGAGTAAAAATAGGAGTGGTGTATAGACCCCTTGTGCTGGCAGAGGAGCTGGAGGAGAGTCTGGTAGCAGATGTTGGGAGACACTGAAGATTGGGCAGGGGAAGGGTAGTGGTGTTGGGGGACTTAAACATGCCAGAAACAGACTGGGAGACTATGACATCCTCGGTGGCCAGGGAACAGAGGTTGTTGGATGTCTTTCAAGATGCATTCCTAACTCAGCAGGTGGAGAAGCCGACCAGGGAAGTGCAGGTACTGGATGTTCGTCCTGGCAGACAGTGACCAGATTGGGGACCTGGAGGTAAGGGACCCGTTGGCGGGGAGTGACCGTGCCACAGTCTGGTTTTGCCTGGACCTAGGAGGGGTAGAAGGCTGCACAAAGACAGAGGTAACTGACTTCAGGGGGGTGGATTTTAAGGAAATGGGAAGGATCCTTAAGGAGCATTTGGATATGATTGAGTCAGACATGGACACTGACAGTAGGTGGGAAATAATCAGGAGAAGGGTGCAGGATGCTACCAGCACCCGTGCCAGAGTAAGACAAAAATGTGGTAGGGCCCAAAAACCCTGCTGGTGGACCAGGGAGGTCCAGGAGGTGGTGCGGGGAAAGAAGGCAGCCTATAGGCAACTCAAGTGCTCAAGGAGTGAAAGGGATTGAGGGGAGTATGAACTGATGGCTTGAAGGGCCACTAGGGTGGTGAGGGTGGCTAAGGCAAGAAAGGATCAGAACCTGGCCAGGGAAATTAGGAGAGGGAACAAGGGGTTCTTTAGATACATTGGGGAAAAACAAAGGGTGAAGGGGCAGATTAGCAGGATTAAAACAGGGGAGAGATGGGCACAAGACCAGGGGGAGCAGATTGAGGTACTAAATGAGTACTTCACCTCAGTTTTCACCAAGGAAAATGGGGGTGCTGCATCATACATGGGAGGAGACAGTGATACTGAGGAGGGGGGGACCCTTACCAATTGGCGGGTCTGGGGAGAGGGGGAGGCATCACTGGCAGGAGGGGGGAAGGCTAAACAGGGAGAAGAGGTAATGGAGGTGGAAATCACAGCAGAGAGAGTGAGGAAAGCCCTCAGGTCCCTTAAGATGGAGAAAGCACCGGGGCCAGATAAATTACATCCCAGAGTGCTGAAGGAACTTGCGGGTGTCCTGGCAAAACCCCTGGTGGAGCTTTTCACCATCTCTCTGAGGACTGGGTAGGTGCTCCAGGACTGCAAGGTGGCACATAAAGTGCCTATCCACAAGGGGGAATCAAGGGAGGTGGCAGAGAACTACAGGCCTGTCAGCCTGACATCAGTGGTGGGCAAGGTGATGGAGGGCATTGTCAAGGAGAGGCTGGTGGGGACCTGGAAAAGCCAGGGTACCTGGATGATAGACAGATTGGATTCATCGCAAGGAAATTGTGTCAGACAAACCTTGTACAGTTCTATGACTGGGTGACGAGTGCCTTGGACCTGGCTAGACCAGTGAACATCCTCTTTCTAGACTTCAGCAAGGCATTTGACTCTGTTTCTCACGAGGGCCTGTTGGATAAGCTGGGAGAAATGAGGGTAGGGAACCAGATGCTCAGATGGATAGACAATTGGCTCCAGGACTGGACCCAGAGCATCGTAGTTGGCAGGATAGTCTCATCCCCAATGAGGGTCATTAGTGGGGTCCCACAGGGATCAGTCCTTGGGCCCCTCCTGTTCAATGCCTATGTCTCTGACATAAGGACAGGTGTCGGGAGTGAGATGAGTCTCTTTGCGGATGACTCAAAACTGGGGGCAATGGTGGATGGGAAGGAGGGGAGGGTGGCCCTACAGGGGGACCTGGAGGCTCTGGAAAGATGGTCTAGAAAGTGGAAGCTGAGGTTCAATGCAGGGAAATGCAAGGTACTGCACCTGGGGCAAGAAACCCGGGCCAAGTGTACACCCGGGGGGGGGAATGCTACAAGTCTCGATGGCTGAGAGGGACCTAGGGGTGGTGGTGGTGGATGTCAAGATGAACAACTCAGAGACTTGTAGAAGGGCAGCAGCCAAGGCCAACAGGATGCTGGGAAGCACTGCTGGGGGATCACCTCCAGAAGGAGGGAAGTGATACTCCCTCTGTATAACTGCTTGGTGAGGCCACATCTCAAGTACTGTGTGCAGTTTTGGAGGCCACACTTAAAGAGGGACATTAAACTCCTGGAGAGGGTTCAGAGGAGGGCAACCAAAATGATTTGGGGCTTGGGGGACAGGACCTATGGGGAGAGACTCGAAGAGCTAAATATGTACACATTGGAAGAAAGAAGGGACCCAGGGGACATGATAGAGGTCTTCAGGTACATGAAGGGGGTAAATAGGGGAGGAGCAGTCAGGGTGCTTCAAAGGAAGGAGGAGGGGGCAACTAGAGGGCATGGATGGAAGCTAGAGGGGGAAGATTCAGGGGAGAAAGGAGGAGGTGCTACTTCACTGAGAGGGTGGTGGAGCCATGGAATGCACTGCCCAGGGTCTGGTGGAGGCAGAGAAAGTGGAGGGGTTCAAGAGGGGGTGGGACAGGTACAGGGGAAGGGTCCTGGAAGCAAAATCCAGTGCAGCGAGAATATCTGGAACTGGGAAGGGAGAAGTCAGAAAAGGCGAGGGGGGCAGCAAGGTCAGCTCCCAGGGTGGGGGCTGACCTAATGAGTAGACATGAAAGACCATTAGGCCTATTCTGCTGGCATTTTAGTATGTTAGTATCCAGAAAATGGATCTCTGCCAGGATCCAGCCTCTGGAAACTTGGTCCAGAGTCAGCAAGTGTCACCCTGAATTTTCGATCCTGTCACCAGCCCACATCTGGGAAGCCCCTCCAGCCAGTCACAAACACATCTTAGCCTCTCTATGCAGCAATACTATACTCAAAAGGACTCACTCAACTCTCCACACACATGCCTCTCTCTTCTGCATGTTGTCAGGGTTCTGCTAGTTATATCCCAGAGGGTGTCAATCCAGACAGCCCGCATAAAATGTGCAAGAGCTGAACAAGCATAGGATGTACTTAGAAACTGACAAGCTCCTAGCTCAGGAGATATTGCAAACAGTAAACACTTAGAGATGTTTCTTAACATAGAAAACATAGAAAACACTTAACCCTTTATTTGAATGTGGCAGAACCGGTCTGGCATAATCCTAACAACAAGAGTAAGCTGTCAAGTGCTGCCATGGGGGGATTATATGCACATCCTGACATGCTCATGTGCACACACACACTCCTTATGCTGTGAATCCCATTTTTATTGATGCAAGGTTACACTAAGTAGTGTAGTATATGCTACTGCGCTTTACGATTTACAAGGTACAGTGTGCCAGGATCATGTGACTAGGGGAAGCTTCAGTGTGTGATGGACATGTTGTTGTTATGGAGCCCTGTGGAGATGCAGTTAATAAATGAAGCAGCTGGGAGCTACCAGAAGTTAATCTTGCCTGAGGTTTCATTCTTCCTAAGAAGTTAAGAACATAACATAACATGGTATCAGAAGCTGTGAACCGAAAAGCTTCTCAGTAAGGTATCTGAATACTGCAGTAAGAGAAAAACAAAGGAAAATAAAACAAGGAAAGCTGAACAATTCAAGCCACCTGAGCCATTGGCCCTGACAGGCAATCTGTCTGAGAACTGGAGAAGATGGGAACAGAGGTTTAAACTCTACATGGAGGCATCTGGTGCAGCTGAGAATTCCCCAAAAATGCAAGCAGCAATTTTACTTCATACTGTAGGGGAGGAAGCCCTAGAAGTATATAACACTTTCAGCTTTGAAGGGGATGATAGCCCTAGAGATGTAGACACTGTACTAGAGAATTTTAAAGCATATTGCAACCCCAGAAAAAAATGTAATTTTTGAACACTACTTTTTAGGACAGAAAGCAAGCAGAAAGTGAAACTGTTGACCAGTGCCTGACAGAACTTAAAACAATATCTAAAACTGAGTTTGGTATAATTGTAAATGTTATGTTATGAGACAAAATAGTATTTGGGATTTTCAATGGCAGATTAAAGAAATATCTCCTGAGAGAGTCAGACTTAACTTTAGAGAATGTAGTTGATGTTTGCAGGGCTGCAGAAGCCACAAAGACACAGCTCGAAGCCACACACAGGGTACCTCAGAGAAAGTGCTGCATGTTATTGCATCATAGAAAAAAGGCAAACCACAGGAAAAAAGGCACACAGCAGGTCATGAAAGCAAGTGAGTACACACAGAACCGGCACCCAGCTCAGACATGCCGTTGTTGTGGACAAACCCATGCACCATGAAGTTGCCCAGCCTATGGAGAAACTAGCCACAAATTCATAAAGAAAAGTCACTTTGCAAAAGTATGCCATGCAGGAGCTGAGACCACAAAAAGCAGTAACTTGCATGAAAGCAATATGAACAGCCTGTTTATTGGACAAATAACTCATACAGAGCAAGGGTAAAAAGATCATGACGCAGATGCCTGGTATGCCCACATAGAGGTAGAAAGAATGCCTATAGAGTTCAAGCTGGACACAGGAGCCCAAGCCAACTTGTTGCTAATCACTGTGGCAAAGAAAATACCAGGTAGCAGAAGCCTGACAGAATCATCAGCTGTACTGGTGGCATATGGAGGAGCACGAATAAAATCCAAAGTTGTGATCAACCTAAAATGCAAAACACAAAATAAAGAATAAAGAGGCTGAGCTTCAATTTTACATCATAGATGTGTCCCCCATATCACTGTTTGGCAAGACTGCATGGCCTGGTGCACAGAGTTGAAGCTGTGGTACTCTCAAAACCTATCACAAAGGAAAGTCTAATTGAAACATATCAGGATGTCTTCACTGGAGTAGGAGAGATCAAAGGGGAGCATCATATTCATGTCGACCCTGAAGTACCACCAGTGATACATGGCTGTAGATGAGTAACATTTGTAATCTTGGACAAACTAATAGAAACACTAGATGAGCTAGAAATGTCTCACATTATTGTCCGAGTCCTTGAGCTCACCGACTGGGTGAACAGCCTGGTGATCACTCAGAAAAAAATTGGGGAACTGCGTGTTTGTCTTGACCCATGAGAATTAAATACAGCAATAAAGAGGCAACATTGCAACATACCAACACCAGAAGAAGTGCAAAGCTGACTCAGCAGAAAGCAAGTATTCACCATTCAGCCAACCAGAAGGATGGCTACTGGAAAGTTAAGCTTGATGAGAAGTCGTCTCGCCTCTGTATGTTTAACACCCCATTGGGCCGCTACAGATTTTGTAGACTTCCATTTGGCATAAAGTCAGCTAGTAAAGTGTTTCAACAAAAGAATGAAGAAATGTTTGGCCACATCGAGGGAGTGTATATTATTGATGATGACATGATAATTGCTACAGACAGTCAAGAACAGCATGATGAGATTTTAAGGAGGGTCATGAACCGAGTGAGAGTTGAAAATGTAAAATTCAATAAAGAAAAGTTACAATTCAAAGTTTCAGAAGTCAAATACATGGGTCATGTGGTGACTGCAAAAGGGATTTGCTCTGGGGAGACCAAAGTGAAGGCAACTGTTGACATGCCCCCACCGACAGATAAATCAGGACTGTTATGTCTACTCGGAATGATATGCAGCCTAGTCCAGTACATCCCAAGGAGACAGACATTACTGCCCCACTTAGAAAACTTCTTCAAAAGGATAAGCTATGGTAATGGAAACATGAGCATCAGCAAGCCTTCAAGCAACTAAAAGAAGCGCTATGCAAAGCTCCAGTGTTCCGGTACTTCGATGTGAAGAAGCCTGTTGCTATTCAAGCAGACATATCAAAAAATGGACTTGGTGCATGCCTTCTACAGAGCAGAAGCCCAGTTCCATATGTTTCCAGAGCCTTGACAAGCATGAAGCAAAACTATACTCAAATAGAGAAAGAACTTTTAGTGGTAGTCTTTGCTACTCACAGATTCCACCAATACATGTTTGGCAAACAAGTTCAAGTGCAATCAGACCACAGACCGCTAGAGTCCATTTTTCACAAACCTCTAGGACAAGCTCCAGAATGTTATTACTGCTCCAGAAATATGATCTACAGATCCAATACACACCTGGGAAACTGATGTACATTGCTGACACACTTTCAACAGCACCATCATCACATACATCTGAAGCAACTGTAAGTGACCAAGATGAGAGAGGGATTCATTCCATGGACAGTGAACCAGTCATGGAGGGTCAGCTGATGCAAGACATCAGGATAAATACTCAGAGCAACAGTACAATGCAGGTACTCGAAGGGCTAGACAGATGAGGTTGGTTCCGGTACAGAAAGAAGGTTGACGTCGGCGTCAAACCATACTGGCCATTCTGTGACACATTGTGATGTGATCCTATTTGGAGGAGAAAGAGTCATAATTCCAGCAAACATGAGAAACAATATACAAACAAGAGTACATGAAGCCCACCTAGGCATACAAAAACAAAAGCAAGAGCGAGAACAGTAATGTGGTGGCCAGGAATATCAAGCAAATGGTGGAAGGATGTGACATTTGCACAAGGCACCATTACAGAAACCCAAAGAAACCACTGTTACCTCATCCCATCCCTGAACTTGCATGGCAAAAGGTAGCAGCTGACATTTTTTACTTCAATGCCCGTCCATTGTTTGTCATTGTGGACTATTTCTCTAAGTATCCCGAGGTTCAGAAGATGACAGACAAAACGGCACAGTCAGTAATTGTCAAGATGAAAGTTGTATTTGCCCAGCATGGCATACCCAAAGAGCTTGTCAATGAGCATGTGCCATTTGCCAGTCAAGAATTCTGCAACTTTGCAAAAGAGTGGGGAATTAAGCTTACCCCATCGAGTCCCATGTATCGAGCTCACCACATCAAGTCCCATGTATCCTCAGTCCAATGGAATGGCTGAAACAGCAGTTTAGACTGTGAAATCTCTACTTAAAAAGTCTGAGAAAGCAGGTACAGATCCTCACTTGGCTCTGTTAGAGTACAGAAACACCCCAGTGGCAGGAATACCCTACTCACAAGCTTCCAGTGACTAAAGACCTACTATGACCAAAGATCCCCATCAGACCCAGAAAAGGCTGCTAATAGCACAATCCCATCAGAAAGAATACTTTAATCACACAGCAAGGCCTTTACCACCATTGCACCCTAGTGACTTGGTTAAGATGGAGACAGACCATGGATGGCAACCTGCCAGAGTAGAATCCAACTATACAAAACCTAGGTCCTTCAAAGTGGTCCCTCCTGGAGGAACTGTTTTCAAGAGAAACAGAAGCCACGTTCAGAAATTTAAAGGACTGCCAAGTAGTGGAACAGCTGAGGCAGAAGAGTCTTATCCAGAAGGCATGGAATCTCACCATGATGCCGTGCCACACTGTGACCCAATGGAGCTGATTGAGTCACAACCAGAACCAGTGAAGGTTACAACCAGAGGAAAACCCGTGCATCTTCCTCACAGACTCAAAGATTATGAGTTATAAAGAGACAGTTCCAGAGACTGGCTCAGAATGTTAAACCATGTTGTAAGGCATGGATCCTAAGTTACTAAAGTTACAAAAGTTCTGCACCGGCGACCCAGGTTCAGGAATGAGCCAAAGCCATCAGAGGTCAGAAGGAGTGGGAGAGGATCGAGCGTCTGATGGACAGCTTTCCTCTCCCAGGATGCAGGGGAGTCCTGCTTGGTGCTTGTCTGACCTCGGGCGGCAGTCAGAGGTACAGCAAGCATTGTAGTTTCCATGTGGGGATGGGGAGTAACAACTTTCGGTGGTGATGCCATTATGTCCGGTGTGCGCTGCTGTCCAAGAACAGGGAAAAATAGTGTGTGTCTAGCCTCCTAGATGATGGAGACCACTGCAGAGACCCTAACAGGAAGGCACTCATCACATCAGTAGGTCAGAGCGTTTAGCTGATTGTTTCGTGAGGGCACAATTTAGGCTCCAACCCTTCCCACCCCTCACCCCACCCACCCCTGGAAATAGTTCATTTATACCTGGGGTTCTGACATCATTTCCTCAAGAGGGCAAGGTACACATCACTGTCATATCCTGTCTAGCACACTGCACTGACAATATAAGCATACACATTATATAAATACATATATTTTATATAACGCACCAATCACACACACACAAAAAAAAAAAAATTTAAACAAGGTAGACAGTTATGTGGGGAGTAGTACAATGTAATGGCTGTGGGGCAGCAGTCTTCCGGGAGTCTTTCTGGAGGCTGAGATGCTGCCCTGTTTGCAGACAACTATCTGCCCTGAGGGAGGAAGTTGCCCATCTTCAGGCCGCACTGGACAGTAGCAAGGGAACCTCCCCCATCCAGGGAGCACCACAGCCACCACCACTACCTCAGAGGTTGCAAAGAAAGCACAGCAGTTGGACCACAGTGGGCTCAGGGAGGGTAAGGGTGGTGGAACAGAGGCACACCCAGTCAGTTGTTACACTCCACAATCCATACACCATTCTGGGGGAGCATAATTCCCCTATGGATGCACCCACAGAGGAGACTAAGGAGGGTGCAGACAACTGTCACAAGGGAGGCCCTCAGGAAGGAGGCAGAGGGCACCACAGGAAAGAAAGCAGCTCCTGGTGGGGACCCAATTATTAGGGATAGGAACAGGGGAGCAGGGAAAACTGAAGTAAGGTGCCTGCCTGGTGCCATGGCTTGGAGGGACAGGAAGCGCATCCTTAGGATCGCGAGAACAGTTGCACGGGAGTCTGAGCTGGACATCATTGTCCACCTAGGGACAAATGACTTGGCTCATCATGAGATTAGAGCAGTGCAAAAGGACTTTGTAGAGTTGGGGAGGGGCTTAAGACAAGTAGCACACACAGTATCCTTCTCAGAGGTGCTGCCTGTCAGTGGCATGAGTGAGGCAAGGGTACTTTTCACCATGCAGTTTAACAAATGGTTAAAAAAATGGTGTGGAGCACAGGGGTTTGGCTTTATGGGACTGGGTTCCACCTGGAGGGACACCAGCCTATACTGGCAGGATGGTCTGCATCTGTCCAGGAAGGAACAAGTCTTTAGCAATCGGTTTAAATGCTTCATTGGCAAGCCTTTAAACCAGTCAAGGGGTAGGCACTGATAAGCAGAAGGAAAATCCCAGCCTCCCTACAAAACAGGGTACTAAATGAGAAAAGACCAAGGTAGAAAGGTCAGTGGGGATTGCTGCCACAGAAGGTAAAGCCATCAAAAATGGAGAGCAATGAATACCAATGCCCGTAGTCTGGGTAACAAGCTTCCTGAATTAGTGACCTTGATGGAGGAGGAAGATCTGGATATTGTGGCAGTCACAGAAACATGGTACACACAGAACCATGACTGGGACGAGACATACCAGGATACACTATCTACAGGAGGGACAGGGAGGGTAAAAGAGGAGGAGGAGTAGCTCTCTACATAAGAGAAGAAATCAAAGCAACAGAACAAAAGGGTAAACAGGGAGGAGAAGAAGCACTGTGGGTCAATTTGGAGGCAGGCAATGGCACCACAATCCGCACAGGGGTTGTATACAGACCCCCCTCTCAGGGGGAGGAAATGGACAAGGAAATGATAGAAAGTATACTTAGAATGGCAGATAAAGGGGAGATATTGCTGATGGGTGATCTGAATATGCCAGATGTTAACTGGAGTGCAGTTGCAGCAGCCACTTCTAAGAGTGGGGTTATTCTGGATGACCCTGCAGGGGCATGCCTTAGACAACTAGTATTGGAGCCCACTCGAGAGGGAGCAATCTTAGACCTGGTTCTCTCAAATGGAGATGAAGAGAGGATCACAGATGGAAGTGGGTAGCCATCTGGGAACTAGCTACTTACCAACAGTATGGTTCACACAAACACAGCAATAGAGTCAAGCTTTACAAAAGACAAAGGTACTGGATTTTAGGAGGGCTGACTTTTACAAATGGGTGAGTGCCTAGGAATGCACTAGCAAATGGGCAGGAAGGAGGGGTGGAAGAACAATGGGGAATAATAAAACTGCCATCACAGAGGTAACAAGCCTTTGTGTAAAGCAAATAAACAAAACAAACGAGGTAAGAAACCACTATGGTTCTCAAAGGAAGTGGCAGGAAGTTCAAGAGAAAAGAAAGCATTCAGGAAGTACAAGGAATCACAGAAGGAACAGAACAGAGAACTGTATCAGTTAAAGCAAAGGAAGCTGGAAAGGCAGTCAGAACAGCAAAGGCCCAAACCGAGGAAAAGATAGCCAACTCAGTTAAGAAGGGATAAAACCTTTATAGGTACATCAGGAGCAAAGGAAGACCAAGGGAGGGATAGTGAGGCTTAATAAAGGGGAGGAGGGTGGCAGAGGGTGACTGTGAAAAGGCAGAGATACTAAACAAATATTTTTGCTCAGTATTTACAAAGGAAGAGGGGAAGGTACCTAAAACAAACAGTAGAAACACTCTGGATACAGAAGTTGATACCAGCCCATTTACAGAAGAAATGGTTCTGAAAGAGCTCTTAAAACTGAAGGTGGACAAAGCAATGGGGCCTAATGGAATTCATCCCAGAATTCTAAAAGAACTAAGGATAGAACTAGTGACACCACTGACTAGCCTCTTTAACAAATCATGGGAGGATGGGGTGGTACCTGAGGACTGGAGGAGGGCAGATGTGATTCCCCTTCACAAAAGTGGGAGCAAGGCAGAAGCAGGAAACCACAGACCAGTTAGCTTAACCTCAGTGGTAGGGAAAATGATGGAATCACTTCTGAAGGAAAGAATTGTTGCATGATCTAGAGGCCAGAGGGGCACAGGACCCAAGGCAGCATGGATTCACAGGGAAGGTCATGCCAGACAAATCTGATAGATTTCTTTGACTGGGTGACCAAAGTAGTAGATCAGGGGAGGGCTGTGACATGGCCTACCTAGACTTTAGCAAGGCATTTGACACAGTCCCACACAAAAGATTAATATACAAGTTAGCCAGCCTGGGAGTGGGTCCCAAGATGACAGCCTGGGTAAAGAATTGGCTGGAGAATAGGACACAGAGAGTAATAGTAAATGGAGTCCACTCTGAAAAAAGGGGGTTAGCAGTGGGGTACCACAGGGTTCAGTATTAGGACTGTCCTTCAATGTCTTTATAAGTGACATTGCAGAGGGACTGGAAGGAAAAGTATGTCTCTTTGCAGATGACACAAAGATCTGCAACAGAGTTGATGCACAAGGTGGGGTGGAAAGGATGAGAAGTGACTTGGCAAGGTTAGAGGAATGGTCAAATGTATGGCAGCTTAGATTCAATGCTAAGAAGTGCAAGGTAATGCACCTGGGAAACAAAAACCCAGGGGAAGAGTACACAATGGGGGGTGAGATACTAACAACAAAAAATGGAAAGGGACCTGGGGTATATATCAGATGACCTAAAGGTGGGCAAGCAATGTGAGAGGGCAGCAAGGAGGGTTGGGGGATACTGGGATGCATAGGGAGAGGCATCACCAGCAGAAAACAAGAAGTTATTATCCCTCTGTACAGACAGCTGGTGAGACCACATCTGGAGTATCATGGCAGTTCTGGAGACCCAACTCCTACAAAGACATAGACGGATGGAAGCTGTCCAGAGGAGGGCACTAAAATGGTGCAGGGTCTGCACCGAAGACATATGAAGTGAGACTTAAGGAGCTTAATATGTATAGCCCCGAGGAAAGAAGGGAGAGGGGGACATGATAGAAACTTCAAGCACCTCAAGGGAATCAACAAAGTCCAAGAGGGTAGCATCTTTCAAAAAGAGGTGTGCAAGAACAAAGGCTAATTTGAAGATAGAAGGGGTGGCTCAGAGGTAATTTAAGGAAGTATTTTTTCACAGAGAGGTTGTGGATGCATGGAACAGCCTTCCAGAGGAGGTTGTGGAATCAAAAACAGTGGTGGAATTCAAGCATGCATGGGACAGTCATAAGGCAATTCTGGGGGGTAGGAAGAAGTAGGCTGCTGGTTAACTAGGATATGCAGCTTATCCATCAGGTAGGGAAATGGGCAGACTGGGTGGGCCAAGCGGTCCTTATCTGCCGTCAAATTCTATGTTTGTATGGCTCGCGTACCTGAGCGACATCCCCGAGTCCGACACAAGCAAGATTCTCGGGGTACAGCAGCCCTGCCCCATACCTGCCTGGGGGGTATAGCCACGGCTCGATGAGGACCCAGGGATAGAATCAGGCAGGTCGTGAAAGCGGGGAGACTGCTATCTGTGTCTCCCGAAGGAGTGGAGACTGGGACACAATATGAAGGCGTTAAAAGAGAAATAAAAAAAAAAGTTTCAAAAGTTACAGAATTTAATGATTACTAATATGCTATACTACTCGTTATTATTAACTTCAAAACTATAGAGGGGAGATGTAGTATATGCTACTGTGCCTTTAAGATTTACAAGGTACAGTGTGCCAGGATCATGTGACTAGGGGAGGCTTTAGTGTGTGGTGGACACGTTGTTGTTGTTGATGTTTGGAGCCCTGTGGTAATGCAGTTAATAGATGAAGCAGCTAGAAGCTACCCGAAGTTAATCCAGCCGGAGGTCTCATTCTTCCTAAGAAGTTAAGTGCATAACATAACACGTAGGGTGCTACTCAGTCAATTCTACACCTCTGTCTTTCCAGCCTCATTGCCAAGAATGGCTTTTAAAAGTAGCCCCTTTGCTTCCATATTGAAACCTGCAGTATACCACTTTGACTTTGATTCTCATTATAATATGCAGACTTTATTTTGAGGTAAAGTATTTTGTGTTTATAAAACTCACTTCATTTTTAACTTCAGTTCAAAACTGACCACTTCTTAAACACACTATAAATAGAATAATGGATGAGAATCGTCATGTTATGGTGCTGTAACACCATCAAAGGATTCCATCACATCATAAAACTCAACCGCAAAGCTCAAGAGGTTTCTGATGTGATGGAATCCCGATATGGGGTTACATGGCCATAACACATCTATTTCCGTATGTTATTTTTTGTAATACATGGGGTATCAGTTTATTACTTTGTTTCATTTTTATCTGTTAAACTCAGAGGCACTCACTCTTGCTTAACCATCAAAGCTCAGTCAGGCTGCCACCAAAATAATGTCATGATCCATGGTAACAATGTCCCACATCCATGGTTACAATGTCCCACATCATGGTAACAATGTCCCACATCCATGGTTACAATGCCAGCCACAGTCACATGCCCTGTGTCAACCAGTGAGAAGTGATGAGCATCACTCCCCCTCATGCTCGAAACTGTTACCATGACAACCAACATGGCCCTTTCTCTGTTGCAGTGAATACTTATTTTTGGGGATTTGGGTCACAGTTTCACAGAATGAGCACCTTGTCAGCTAATGATTGCAGAACCACACATCTCAGTGACTCCTCAGGTAAAGAGTAGTGCTGTGTCTGTTATTTCACTGTAGAGTCTCTCCAACCTGCACGTGTGCACACACACACACACACACACACACACACACTCTGACTGTCTATGTAACCAGCAGCTGTGGTCAGGATTTTCTTGGTGCCATTGAAACCACTGAGGCACACATTGTTGTTTCAAGGTTCTAAGTTGTAGTACCATTGATCTGACATCAGATCAATTCTACTACAGTTTAGAACCTTGGAAGATGGTGGAATTATGAGATTGCAAGCACTGAACATTTGTATTGAAAAACACTCAAACTATATGTATTGCACTTATAGAACTGGCAAGGAAAAATTGCTGCAATGCCATTTGTTTAAAAAAATAATGATTTGTATATTTTTAGAGCAAACCAAACTAAAAATCAGTTTAATTTAGTGTTGTTTGATTGGAGTTATGTTTACTGGTATTGCTTTAAATAAAGAGGCCTAAATAGCAGTTAATAAACAGTAAATAAGCTGCTTCCTCTTATTACGATTTTAAAAGGGCTTAATAAGCAATAATATACTTTTAACATGAATTTAATTGACAGTTAATTGTGCATTTAAGAAATGTATATTAAGGAAGTTAAAATGCAGTAATGTCCTTGTGGTTTGCCTTTGCTGCCCTTTGCTGCTGCATATGTACAACAGGAGGCCATGATTTTCACCCAGTGTTTTGGAGTATTACCCAGGTTATATAATATTGGGTAGCCAGATGACCAAGAAATACTGAAAATTTACTCATGGCACTTAACGCAGATGCTTGTTTCACTTTATGTAGCCAGCTGTTAATCTTTAATAAGTATCAAGAAATATTCTAATACATGTGCATTTGCCATTTAAAATGTAGTGATATCCTGATGGTATGCCTTTACTACCCTTAGCTGCAATGTGGGAGATCAGAGTGTGTACCCATTGCTTTGAACTTTTACCCAGATTATTAGAAATCCAGTAGTTAGGCGACCATTGACTACTGAAAAATTATCAATTGCAACTAAAACAAATGATTGTTTTGCTTTATTTAACCATGTGACAGGAGGTTAAATAGATAAAATAAGCCTTTTTATTAGTTACCTCTAGACATTTTCCAGTGGCCATTGGCCACCTGGCAACTGTATTTCTTCTACTTGGGTAAAAGTCAAAAGTGTTGCATGCAAACTGGGGTCTCCCACATTGAAGCAAGGTGTAGTAAAGGTGCACCAGTAGGACATCACTACATTTTAAACTGCAACTGCACATCTGTTAAGGGTATCTGTTACTATGACCAGCCCCACTCGCAAGGTGAGTGATACAGTCTAGTAGATGTGAGGGAACGACAGTCTTTAGGTCTTCAGATGGATGGTGCCTGGGTCCTTGGTGTTAGTGGGATGTGGATGTGATATGGTTCCTCCACTTGTGGGGATTCTTTCAACATTTGCTGCCAGGGTGCTGCCACACAGGAAAATCAGCTGTTACCACCTACAGTGACGTGACCCAACCAGCTTGTAACACAATGCCCCCATTAACAAAAAACCAATAGAATGCAATATAGTAAATACTGTACAACACAACACAGTAATGGCAGATGAGTGAGTAGCCATTGTACAAACAACAAGCATTTGTCAATGCCGAGTATTGTCTTGCTGGCATTGGCATTGGTAGTGCAAGAGTTAGAGAGACGCATAATAGGAATGGCAGTGAAGTATGGAACCGACATCAACCCCACCCCGCTCTGCAGAGACTGACAGGCATTAAGGTGTGCCTTTGGGTCATCGGCCATAACGCTCATGCCATTTCACCTCACCCTACCTTGTAGACTCTGACAAGTGTTGTGTTGTGTTTTGGGGTTGTCAGGTCTTATCCTCACCCCATTCCATAAGGAAGTACATTGAAATGGGTGCAGTATAGGAGAATGGGGTTAACTTTGGGACCGAAAAGTCCAAGGCAGACCTTGATGCCTGTCAGTGGCTGCAGGGTGGGAGTGGGGGTGGAATGGAGTGAGCATTACAGCCAACAATCCAAAGGCACACCCCTGATGCCTGTCAGTCTGTACAGAGTGGGACGTCATGGTTAGAAACCCTAACACCAGGGCCGGCCCAGTGGTGCAGAGCGCTGAGGCACTGGACACCACACCTCGCGTCACGCTGATGACCTGGGTTCAGGAGTGGACCCAGGAGGCTGGGGGTCAGCAGGGGGAATAGAGATCGAGCATCCGGAGGACTGCTCTCTCTTCCCTGGGGAGGGATGGGGTGGCCAACACTCAACGAGTGACCTCTGGTGGAGGCTGGAGGCTATCTGAATGAGCGTCATGGCATAAGCCAGGGGGGTGGAGCCATGGCATGCATTGCCTTGCTGGGCCGGGCTCCACAGGAGCTAAAGAACTAAGGAGGAAAAAAAAAACCCTCATCATCGATAGGCGAAGGCGCCTTCCTCCACAGACCACACTCCCACACACGGACTTGGCTCTCAGACTTCCCCTGTCCTCTCCGGCCAGTGTCTGAATACTAAAAGAAAGAGCACCTTGGGTGGGGGCGGCCCTTCCCCGAAGGGTAGACCTGGGGGATGCCTGGTACCGGAGAGGAGCCCAAGTTGACCGAGCCATGTTGGGAGGTGGAGACTGTGGAATAGGAGGTCGCCAGAGAGAGTTCGGAGGTAAGGGGTGAAAAATAGAGTTCAGAAAAAAAAAAAAGAAACCCTAACACCCTGGGCGTTTGTTGGTATTTGCACTCCAAATTTTCAACATGTCCTTTTTGTGACCCCACCTCATGAAAGCATTTGGGGCCTCTGCTCATGAACAGTGGCACTGTGATTTTGTTAATTTGTCCCAAACGTTGATTTCCCACAGTGACCGTGCCATTCTGCACCAGATTTGTGAAAATACAGTTCGGGCAGGATGTGAAAAATGACAGCTGTATCACTCATAAGGAGGTGTGAAGAGATGGCAATGTTGAAAATCTGGAGTAAAAATATAAAAAATTCTCGAACTTATGAGCATGTGTGGAAAATGTGCAATGCACACTCATAATGCAGCCATTTTTTGGAATTTTTTCACCAAATTTGCAACATAGGCTTTTTGGGAGCCCACCTCATGCACGGCGACACTGTCATTTCATTAATCAGTCCTGAAAGGTGATTCCACGCAATGAGTGCAAAATTACCTTTCGGGACCGAATAACGACATGACAGTAACTGAATTTATGAGGTGGAGTCCCAAGAACCCCAAGCTGAAAATGTGGTGCCAAAAGTCGCAAAAATGGCCGTGATATCCACCTAAGTTGAACCCCCCCCACACTGATGCCATTATACAGCTTACCAGCCTTTCTTCAGTTCACTGTCAGCTTTGAAGAGTGCAGACATGTTCCCGCTCCACCGAAGATCATCACGTCGGGCTCCAGAGGTAAGTATGGGGTGAGGGGGGGTGCAGGGATGTGGGGTGCGCAGAGGGTGGGTGTAGGTTGGGGAGGTGGCATCAGATAAAACAAGGGACCATTTTCTCTTTTACAGCTTAAAACAAACAAAAAGACTTCACGGGACTTTTTTTTTTCACAGATTTGTTTTGGTACACTGGGGTGGGCTCCCAGTGTGCCACCTGTGTTTTTTTCGGAGGGGGGACTGAAGCCGACGGGAATTGGGCACCCTCCTCAGCAGTCAAATTAAAAGAGGGAGATATTATGCCGATGAGGATTTGGCTCCCCCATCTGCAAATGAACTGGGGAAGGGGGCATGCCGACAGGGGGATTGGGCACCCCTGGCATCGGATTTCAGGTGGCACTGTAAGAGGCAGATGGTGACAGCAGCCACCATGTTAATTGAAATGTTACACCAGGTAAGGCACGCCCTGCAATGACAGGTCACTCCCTCATTGCAGTGGCAAAATTGTTTCAAGTTGGTGGCACGCTTTTCAACTGCTATCACAGACAGCGTGCAATTTCATTCATGCCACAGAGCTCTGCCCGAAAAAGCAGTGATGCCATTGGCCACAACACGGCCACACCTCCAAGACCTGCTACTCCAAGCTACCACAATATGTTGCTTGGGTATGTGCAAGACAACATAAAGAGGAAGGACTTTATTAGGGGAAACAGGAACAGGCTGTAGGAGAGGAAAGGGTGAGGTGAGACAAGGTATAAATAATGAAATAATAACAATCCTCAGTTCAGAAATTACTACCCTCAGAAACAAAGAGTACACGCTTAGCTGCCACATTGGTGCACCAGTTAAACTAATGTCCATTTTTGGGAGCTCCCTTAAGCCTATAAACTGTGCACACAAATGTTACAGGTAACTGGCTTGATGTGGAGTAATGCAGTACCAATGTAAATTTGCTGGAGATGAGGATCCCAGGGAACAACTGAAACTCAAATCAGACAACTTAAATGTTATTCTCAGGTACAGCTTAAAACAAGGTAGCTGTTCTAGTGGGAAGGGGGGTATTAATATTGAACAGTCTTTGTCTAGAAACAATCTATGCCCTATATAGCTAACAAAGTTGGCATTTGTACTCTCAAATTGGCACTCAAGTACTTACAGCATAGCAATCATTTTGCAGCCTCTTCCTCAGTGATCCTTGATGTGTAGCTTGAAATGGGACCAGTGGAACCAACACACCTCCAGTGGTGAAGACTGTTAGCTGCTGTAGAAAGGCTTCTGAACAAAAATCCTCGATGATCCACTTCACCTGCCTGAAGGCAGGCTATCACATCGTCAGTGTGTGTGTCTATCTCTTGGTCCCACAGAGGTGGCTTGAGCCCTGATGGTGAAGTACGCTGGTGTGAAATGAAGCAGCTGGCTGTCTTTCTGTACTGTGTCCAGCCCCCTTGCTGCAGTCTGTGGTGACCGGGAGCAGGGAAGACAAGTGTAGCTGTGGCTACGAAGATGCAGATCAGCAGTTGCTGAGGAGAACTGGTGTGCAGGGAGTGACTCACGAGAAGAAGCAAAAAGCTAAGCACCCATCCCCAATAGCAAGGGGGGGGTGATACTCTTCTCCACTGAAATCCTTGGTGTCCTTGGCAAGGACCTGAAAGACATAAAGAATGCACAACATACTCAGAACAACAGGCTGTCTAATACATCTGATTTCTATCTAATGCAAAGTATGACTGATACGGCAAGCAAGCATACAGCACAACTACTTTATGTTAAACTGCCTCTCCAATGAGTAGCTTTAGCATTTCTTATTGAGTTACATAAGTGTTTCTGGATCCAGCATGAAGTCTTGCAAAAACTTTGCCCAGCTCTCTACTTATCTCTCCAGTGTGAGCACTGTCAACTATGGGTCCATAGAGTGGTGGAATAAATAGTTCTGCCTCAGGGTTTAAGTCCATATTGATCGAGATGTTAATATCCCTCCTCAGTGCTGACTGATGACTCTCCAAGGTCAGAGCCATAAGTACATGCCATTCCACCTCAGGGTAACAAAACTTTTCTTCCTCATCTGAGCTGTTGTTATCCATGTCAAGGTTTGTTACTGGGCTAGCAACAGTTGTTCCAGGCAGAGAATGGTGGGATCTCTGCTTCCATGTCTCAAACCTGGTGACTGGGCATCTGTCTGGTGAAGAAGGTATTACGTTCTCAGTCTCAGACATTAGTTGTCGGTAAGAGATGGTTGCAGTGCAGAGTCTTTAACATAAGGTTTCCCTTTTCTCACTGTAAATGGAACAATGGCAGGTTAGATAACTATTCAACAATCATGTTTGACGCTGGTTTCTTGTGGTCTGTATTTTAATGTTTTCCAGGGGCTCCCAAGGTTAATTATTAACAATCTCCCGACTGCAGGACTTCTTCCTGCATTTTTACAGGTTGTTCCTGAAAATGGGTTTGGTTCCTAGTGGGCTTACCCGGTTACCAAAAACCAAATATATATGATTCTGTTGTCATATATAACATTGTTAGGCTGGTTGTTCTTTACAGCAGCTTCCCAGATCAAACGGTATGCTTCCTTGAGTTTTTCCGTTAGATATTAGATTAGATAAGTCTGGTGGGGAGCACTGTCAGTAGACACATAAGACCACCGGGAGTCATAGAAACATAGAAACTTAGAAGTTGACAGCAGATAAGGACCACAAGGCTCAGCCAGTCTGCCCATTTTTTCTACCTTATGAATGTGCCATAGGCCTGTACCCTGTCAATGACCTATCTATTCATACTCATCTTTATTGCTCCCTTATGCCTATCCCATGCCTGTTTGAAGCCCTGCACTGTATTCATATCCACTACTTCCTGAAGTAGGCAATTCCATGCAATCCACCACCCTTTCTGTGAAAAAGAACTTCCTCACATTCCCCCTTAATCAGCCTCCCTCTAATCTCATGCTGTGTCCTCTTGTCCTGCTATTTTTCTTATATTGAAATGTTAGACTCTCACCTTGTTAATGCCCTTAAGATGTATGAATGTTTTGATCATATCACCTCTCTCCTTCCTTTGCTATAGGATATACATATTGAGCTCCGTTAATCTGTCCTTATATGTTTTCCGATGCAGTCCCTGCACCATTTTGGTTGCTCTTCTCTGGACTGCCTCCATTTTGTTAATGTCCTTGTGCAGGTGCGGCCTCCAGTACTGCATGCAGTACTCCAGATGGGGCCTCAGCAGTGTCTTGTAAAGAGGGATTATTACCTCCCTCTTACGACTTGCAGTACCCCTACTAATACACCCCAACATCCCTCTAGCCTTACCTACTGCTTTAGTGGTCTGCTTGGATGATTTCAGGTCATCTGTGATGATGATGCCCAAGTCTCTTTCTTCCCTTGTGATTGCCAGCAACTCCCTCCCAACTTATAGGTGGCTTCAGGGTTTCTCTTCCTATGTGCATGATCTTGCACTTCTTTGCTAAACCCCATTTGCCACTCTTCTGACCATTTTGCCAGTTTATCCAGATCTCTTCTCATTCTGCCCACCCCATCTGGATCATCTACTCTGTTGCAGATCTTGGTGTCATCTGCAAACAGACAAACCTTACCGTCCAGTCCATCTGCAATGTCACTGATAAAGATATTGAATAGGACTGGCCCCAGGACTCATCCCTGAGGTACCCCACTTGTGACTTGCATCTCTTCTAACTGTATACCATTTACCACCACTCTCAGTTTTCTGCCCACCAACCAGTTTGCAACCCAGTTGACCAACTTCTGACCCACCCCAAGCCTACCCAGCTTATTACTCAATCTTCTGTGTGGAACAGTATCAAAATCTTTGCTGAAGTCAAGTTAGGTGACATCAACTGCTCCCCCTTGGTCCACCACTCTGGTTACCCAGTCAAAGTAATCTATGAGATTAGTTTGACAGGACCTTCCTGTTGTAAACCCATGTTGTCTTGGATCCTTTGCTCCTATGGATTCCAGGTGTTTTGCTATCCTTTTCTTAAGGAGTGCCTCCATAATCTTGCCCACTACTGAGGTAAGACTGACTGATCTGTAGTTCCCTGCCTCCTCCTTGCTACCAGTCCTGTGAAGCGGGATCACATGAGCCCTTCTCCAGTCTTCTGGGACCTCTCCTGTGCTCAGAGACTCAATAAAAATTCTGATAATGGCTCTGCTAGTTCCACCCTTAGCTGCTTTAGTACCCTGGGATGTATGCCATCAGGTCCCATTGTCTTGTCCACCCTGAGCTTAGCGAGCTCTTGTAGGACCCTTTCTTTTGTGAAGGGACTAGTGCACAGTTCCCTCCACCCCTTTGTCCATGGTGCTGAGCTGTGGGCCCTGCCCTACCTTCTCCTCAGTAAATTCTGAGCAGAAGTATCTATTTAGGATAGATGCTTTTACATGGTCCTCCTCCTCATATGCCCCCTTATCCCCTTTGAGCTTAGCAATACCCCCTCTGGACTTTATCTATAGAAAGTCTTGTCACTTCCTTTTACTGTTCGTGCTAGTGTTGCCTTGGTTTGCACTTTTGCCTGCCTTACTGCCTTCCCTGCTTCCCTTAGGGAAGTTTGGTATTCCTCCCTATCTTCATCCCACTGCGTTCCCTTATATTTTCTGAAGCCCAGCCTTTTGACTCTGGCCTTTTCTGCTACTGTTTTTGAGAACCAAAGTGATTTCCTTCTTCTTTTGCTCTTGCTTTTCTCTCTAACACAGTGGGATGTTGCTTCAAGTATTGCATCCTTAATGCTTGCTTACTTTGCCTGTACCCCCACACCTGTATTTCTTCTTGCCAGGGCTAGCTTAACTCTGTTGGCCATTTTATCAAAGTCAGCTCCTCTGAAGTCCCATATTTTTGCCTTGGAATGGGATGATTTAGTTCTAGTGGCCAAACTGAACCATACCATATGAATGTCACTGGCCCCCAGGTGACCTTCTACTTGGAGATCTGTGATCCTTTCCCCATTAGTCAGTACTAGATCTAGGACAGCTCTGTCTCTTGTGGGCCGTTGTACCAGTTGTTTGAGGCCCTCCCCCTGCAGGGAATCCACTATATGTCTAGTTCTGGCAGATGTTGCTGCTGGTATTGACCAATCTGTATCTGACCTGTTGAAGTCTCCCATTATCAGGACCTCCCCTTTAGCTGTCATGTTTTGTATATCTTTTAACAGTAATGTGTCTATGTTCTACCCCTGGTCTGGAGGCCTACAGACAACCCCAGTTCGTATGGCTGTCCCATTTCCTGTTTCCAGGGTGACCCACAGTTTTTCTGGCTCCTTATGTGTATTCTAAATTTCTTTAGCTTTGATATTTTCATTGACATGAAGGCCTCTCCACCCCCGCACCTCGGTCTCTTCTGAACAGTACATATCGGTACTGAAGTCTCCCAGTGTAGTTACTGGTGAACCATGTCTCACTAATGGCTACTATGTCCAGTTTAGCCTCTGTCATTTTTTCCTGCAGGTCTGGGATCTTGTTTCCCAGACTACGAACATCTGTGTACATGATTTTCCATTGGCTAGATTTTGGTGTGTTAGTTGTTGGGTGAGGTTCGGCGTTTCCCCCGTGTGTCGTATGGGAAGCCAGACCTTTTTCCTTACCTGGTGATGCAAATGAACTACAAACATGCAGAACTCCTGTTTGATCACTAGCTGAGGGGAAGGGGTATTCTTCCCATTTAACGTATTGGGTACTACACCCCTCTCCCCATTTGCTAGTTTAAATATTCTGCAAAGACGACAAACTTCTGCCCCAATGCACTGACTCCCTCCTTAGTCAGATGCAGTCCATCGAATTTAAAGAACGTTCGCTCCCAAAACTGTTGCCAGTTACCTGCAAATTTGTGACCTTTTTCCTGGCACCAGCCCTTGAGCCACATGTTTAGCTCCCCTATCTCCCCTTCTCTGACCTTCCATCCATCTGCCCCCCTCTCCCAGACTGGCAGAATCTCAGAGAAGGGGATGCTGTACAAAATGGATGACAGTTTGTCACCCAGCCTGGTTAGATGTTCCTTGGTCTTCACAACTGACCAGCTGGTGAGATCATTAGTCCCTATGTGTACCAGGACGTCAATGTTTTCTCCTGCTTCTTGCATGATTTTAGCAATGTTGTCAGTGTCTCTCCACACTAATGTACCTGAGAGATATCTGACCATTACCCCCAGCTGGAGGTAGGTATCAACTCCCCTAATCATGGAGTCTCCTATGATCAGAAGTGTTTTGGATTTCCTTTTTGCTTTTTTTTGTTTTGGTCCCCGTTTTGGGTGAGTTTTGTTGTGCTAGCTCCTGTGCTGCAGTGTCCAGCTCTGCAGTGTCCTCTGCCCCTTTGTTTGATAGAGAATCTAGACTTTCTCCCAAATATGAGGAACTGTAGAGAAAATGTAGTGCCTTTGCTCTTTGCACAGTTTTAGGCATGTACCAAAATATTATACTTGTGGACTCCAGCAAGATTTTTAGGATGGATCCAAGGTTCCTTGCATGTTCAACAGTGTCCAAATGAACCTCTGTGGCTGTGGGCCTCCCTGAAGGTGGTATAGTTTTGATGTGAGATTTCTCAACAACCATCATTTTTAGTAGGTTCCTGAGAGTACTCTCAAACTCTCTGCCCTGATCTAAATGCAGTCATTTAGACAATCCATAATATAAGAAGCACTTCTCCCAAATGATCTTGGCCACTATAGATGCCTTCTGATCCCTGGTAGGACAAGCCTGGATGTCGTGGGTGTGGTGATCTGTCATGACCAGGATGTCATTTACTCCTCATCAGATAGGATCAGGGACACAAATATAACTCTAGGGGGTCCAACTGGCCTCCCCCAACAAATATTGGTGAGGTTTGATATAATATGACTGAATCACAGGTGAATATGGTGGCAGTCACAGAAACATGGGCTACACCAAACCACAACTGAGACATGACAATACCAGGTCTTTGGGAAGATGGAAAAATTAGAGGACAACACGGGAGATATAGAGGGATAGGTAGAGCATACAATTAGTTGGAAGCCTTGAAGGCTGGGATGACAGAAGCTGTGATATCTCCATTGGAGATGCAAGCAAATACAAGAAAGCAAAGAAACAGTCATAGGTCACATGGGAGGAGGAGGCATTTAGGGAGAAAAGAAAGGTTTTCAAGAGGTACATAGAGAGCCAAAAGGATGAGGACAAAGAAACATACTTAAGGATAGTAAGGAAAATCAATATGGTCCAGGGCAAAACTAAGAATTGTGAAAGAGGAGAAGCAGGGGGATAAGATGTTCTTTCATTATATATGAGCAAAGGAAGGAACTGTAAGGCTCTGATAGGGAAAGAGGGAGAAGGAATGGGGAATAAGGGTGAGGTAAATATACTCAACCAATGTTTTTGTTCCATATTCTTGAAAGAGGAGGAGGGACCACTGCTGGACTTTGCAGTCACAACTGACATGAAGGGAGTGGGGAACAACAATGCTCACATTAACAAAGAAAGGGAGCTGGACAGTCTGAGAGATTTAAAAGGGGACAAACTGATGGACTTGGACAGGATGCATCCAGGAATATTAAGACAAATGGGGCAGGTGCTTGCAGCATCACTACAAGACATTGTTAGCTGCTCGTCAAACACTAGGGTGGTCACCAGGGATTGAAGGACAGCTGGTGTTGTGCCCTTGCACAAAAGCAGCCACAGGAATGATTCAGGAAACTACAGACCAGTCAGCCTGACATTTATAGCAGGTAAATTAGTGGAAGTTCTTCTAGAAGAAAGGTTGGTAGACTTCCCCAAGGCAAACAATCTACAGGATAGAAAATATCATGGGTTCACTAGGGAGATGTCATGCCAGGTGAACCTGATTGAATTCTATGAGTGAATAACAATGGCAGCCAACAAAGAGCAGGTAGCAGACATAATGTACCTGGACTTCAGTAAGGCATTCGTCTCTGTCTCCCATACGATACTGGTCAAGAAACAGAGGAATCTCAGATAAAGGAAGTAGTGATGACATGGGTGAAAAACTAGCCACCAGGATGAATGCAGAGGGTGGCCATGGATGGGGGACACTCAGAGGCAACAAAGTGACAGGGGGAGTACCACAGGGCTCAGTCCTGGGGCCCATTCTCTTTAACATATTAATTTGTGATATAGGGATAGGAGTGCAGGGGAACAGCCACCTCTCTGTGGATGACACCAAGATCTGCAGATGGGTAGACAGTGAGGATGGTGCCAGAGGACTGAGAAAGGACCTGAAATGGCCATACTAGGCCAGTAGAATTAGATTGTGACTAAGTCCAAGGTCTTGTTAACTCCAAGGTGTCCCATATAAGGCAGGCTCTCATCACAGTTTTCTGGTACTTGGTGGGCAAAAGGGAGTAGGACTAACTCAAATTATTAGTAACAAAACTCGTACAAACTATAGAACATGAACTGAAACCTTGCTAGATTGGATTTTAACATCCAGACCAGATAGAATAGTTGAATCAATGCCATTAGCCAAAGCTCTGAGTGATCATAATCCTATACTTTGTACAAGATCATCACGTAAATCTCATGTACCCCCAATTTTTGTTCAAGCCTGGAACTTCAGAAATTTTGATTTGTTTGAGATTAGAAATATGATTGCCAATATTGATTGGTCATTTTTGTATTTAATTCCTGATATTGCTACAATGATAAATTGTATTTCTACCGAGTTTTTGGCTATTTGTGATAAAGTTGCTCCAATGCAAAAACTTAGTGTTAAGAGTAGAAATTAGACTTGGATAACACCAGATCTAATCTATATAAAGGATGAAAGAGAGAAAGATTGGAAAAAATTTAAAATGGATAAATCTTTGAGAAACTTAAATGATTAGTCAGTGTGAGTGGCTCAGCAAGTTGCACACTTGCCTCTGAGGCCGGAAGATCGGAAGATCAGAAGGCTGTGGGTTCTATCCCCCCACCAGACACCTGGATTAAATCCTAATACTGACACTGTAGTGCAGCATGAGGAGGGTGCAGCACTCCAGAGGTGTCATCTTTTGGATAAGATGTTAAACCGCGGTCCCATCTGCCTGTTCTGGTGGTAGTTCAGGTAGATGTTAAAGATCCCATGGCACTTTTCGAAAAGAGTAGGAGAATTTTATTGAAGATTGAATTTCATTATATGAACAATTACAAATGCAATATACATAATACACATAACACAGGCATAATAGCAATTCATAGCAAAAGAAATGGAAAAACAAACTTGATATTCAATCACACCATTCTATACAATTTAACCATAAATGTTTCACCTTTTCAAGTGGAAATCTATCCATATCTAGTTGCATAGTCTTATTCAGTGCACTTTATTCAGTGCACTTCTTATATTCTGGAACAATTCAATATGTGACACTTTCTTTTGCTGTAAAATCCATAAACACCTGGATTGCCAAATGAAATAGTTAATCAACACAAACACAATATAAATAGTATCTGCATGATATCTACAAAGGACTTATCTGTTGGCCCATATACTAGTGAGGGATAGTCTAAAGTCAAAAACTTCGGTTCATTCCAAGTGTCTGCTACCATTTGCCAAAAAGGCAGAATATAGCTGCATGTCAAAAATAAGTGTTGTTGTGTTTCTAATTCTTGAGAACATGTTTCCATAAGACAGTTTCTTTCAGTTAACGGTTTGTGTTTGCCATTATCTTTCCACACTTAATCTATTATAATTGCATAACCAAGTACAGTCCCATGCATACAGTAGGATTTTTTTTATCTGTTAAATATTGAAGAACTCTTTCTGAATGTGTCTCAGGACAACCACGAAACATTATTTCTGATGTACATTCAGTTTGCAAAATTAGGGTGTAAAGTGATTTCATTTCATTAATCTGTACTTGAATAGGTGTAATTTCCCATGTTATGAGTCCTTTAAATGTCTTTACACCATATTATGAAATTCACTGCCTATTAAGAGGCGTATTTGTTTGTTTTTCCAAAAGGGTAGACAGGGTCTTAACCAGGATTCTACTAATTGCTTCCAATAAGGAAACCCAGACCTAAGAGCTAAACCAAAATTATATGAAACAAATAAACTCATATAAAAGGCAACAGGATAGACCATCCACACCCCCCCCCTTATCTATAAGGCGATAAGTGTATTCTCCTTTAATCAGGTTTAAACAGGAGCCCCAAAAGGCTTGGAAAAAGGTACTATGCAAACATGTGTGCTTACAACAAGGGAGAGGATAAATATAACTGAGGTATAGGAATGCAGGTGGTAATAAGGTTTTAATTAATTCTACTTTTATGTTGGCACGCTTGCGCAGCCAACATCTTGCGGTAGTGCAGCTTTGGAGGTGCGGTCACTGTTGGGCAATGCAGGGCACACACCAGTAGGTACGTCCCTCATTCCCCAATCAGCCTGCATGCTGGTGCCACACCATGCATACATAATGTGGCGAGCACATTTAAGTAAAGGTCTGCTGCAATCCGAGCAAACCTCGTCAGATGCAGCAGACCTCCCGATGTGCTCAGCCACATTGTGAGCATGGCAGCCACTTAACTGCTGACTTCGGGGGTGCCCAATCCCCCTGCCAGCTTCCCATGGCCCCAATGCATGTGCCGATGAGAGAGCCCACTCCCCGTCAGCATAAAGCTCCCTCCCCATTTGTTATATGCTGAGGGGGTGCCCAATCCCCCTTGGTTCTTGCCCCCCCTGCTTTCCTTGTGTGCTGATGGGGGTGCCCAATCCCCATCAGCATAAATTAACCTCCCCTTTTGTTGTGTGCCAACAAGGATGCCCAATCCCCTGCCAGCTGCAGCACTCCTCACAAACAGTTAGGTGGCATGCTGGGAGTCCACCCCAGTGTGCCAAATACCCTGTAAAAAAAAAACTGTCCTGCAATGTTTTTTTTTACCCTGTGAACAAAAAACAGTTCCTCGTAGTCTCCCGACCCACCACCTGTGCCTACCCACTGTGCACCCTGCCTCCCTACCCCCCTCACCCCATACTTACCTCTGGAGCTCAGTGCAATGATCTTCGGTGGACCGGGAACACATGTGCACTCTTCAAAGCCAACTGCAAACTGAGAAAATGCCGGTAAGCTGTATAATGGAATAAATAGGTTTTTTTGAATGTAGTTGCATATCTTGGGCATTTTTGGGACTTTTGTGCACCAAATTTTCAACATGGAGTTTTTGGGACCCCTCCTGATGAATTCTGTCACTGTTATGATGTTAATCGGTCCTGAAAGGTGATTTTGCAGTCACTACGCAGAATCACCTTTCAGGACCGATTAACGCAAGGACAGTGGCAGTATTCATGATGTGGGCTCTCAAAAAGCTTATGTTGAAAATTTGGTGGAAAAAATCCAAGAAATGGCTGTTTTACGAGCATGCGTTGCGCAGTTGCTACACACACTCCTAACTTCGTGAATTCTAAATATTTTCATGCCAGATTTTCAACATTGTAATTTTCTACACCTCCTTGTGAACAGTAAAGCTGTAATTTTTCACATCCTGGCTGAAATGTGTTTCCGCATTTCTGGCGCATAATAGCGCAGTCGCTGTGGAAAATCAGTGTTCGGGGCAGATTACAAAAATGATAGTGACACTGTTCTTGAGCAGAGGTCCTGAAGTGCCTATGTTGAAAATTTGGTGACAATACTCCTTAAAATGACTGTGTTACGAGCATGTGTTGTGAAACTTGTACGCACGCTCATAATGTGCATTTGTAATATTTTCACTCTGAATTTTCGCCATTGGCATTTTTCCACACCTCTTGATGAACAGTACAGTTTTCATTTTACATATCCTGCCTAAAATGTGTTTTTCCACGTCCGGCACAGAATAGCGCGGTCGATGTGAGAAATCACTGTTTGGGACAAATTACGAAAATGACAGTTACACTGTTCATGAGCAGAGGTCCTAAAATGTGTATGCTGCAGATCTGGTGATGATACTCCATAATATGACTGTGTTATGAGCGTGCATTGCGCAGTTTGCATGCACACTTGTAAGTTCGCAAATTTATAATATTTTCACTTCAGATTTTCAACATTGCCATTGTTCTGCACCTCCTTATGAACAGTACAGCTGTCATTTTACATATTCTGGCTGAAATGTGTTTTCGCATGTCCGATGCAGAATTGCACGGTCGCTGTGCGAAAACAGTTTTCAGGACAGTTTGAGGAAATGACAACAACACTGTTCATGAGCATGGGTCCTAAGATGTCTATGTTGAAAATTTGATGCTGAAAGTCCATAAAATGACTGTGCTGCAAGCGTTCGTTGTGCAGTTTCCACGCAGCCTTGTAACTTCATAAATTTGCAATATTTTCATGCCGCATTTTCACCACTGGCATTTGTGCATACCTCCTTTTCAACAGTACAGCTGCCATTTTTCACAGCCTGCCCAAAACGCGTTTCCGCAACTGTGGTGCACAATGGTGTGCTCGCTGTGGGAAATCACCTTTTGGGACACATTCACAAAATCACAGCGCTACTGTTCATGAGGGGAGGTCCCAAAATACCTATGTCAAAAATATGCCTAAAAAACTCCCACAAATAATTGGATTGTGGACGTCTGTTGCACAGTTTGTATGCATGTTCATTGCTTCACCAATATTTCATATTGCCACTCCAGATTTTCAATGTTGCCATTTTTTACGCCTCCTCATGAACAATACAATTGTCATTCTCCACATCCTGCCCAAAACTGTGTTTTCATCCCTCTTTCGCAAAATGGCACAGCCACTGTGCAAAATCACGTTTCAGCTAACAAAGTGATTGTGCAGCTTTTCATGAGGTGGTCTGAGAAGCAGCCCATGTTGAAAATGTGGAGTGAAACTACCACTACACGCCTATGGTGTTAGGGTTTCCAACTGTATCACCCCACCCATTACGGACTGACAGGCATCAGGGCTGTGACTTGGGATCATCGGATGTAATGCTCATGCCATTCCACACCCCACGTCCACCTTGCAGCCACTGACAGGCATCGTGGTGTGTCTTGCACTGTTCTGCCACAAACTTCACCCCACGCTCCTATATTGCACCCACGTCACCGTATTTCATTATGGAATGGGGTAAGTATGATGCCCAAAGACCCCAAAGCACACCACAACACTTGTCAGTGTCTACAGGGTAGGGTGAGGTACAATGCCATGAGCATTATAGCTGATGACCCAAAGGCACACCCCAATGCCTGTCTCTCTCTACAGGGTGGGGATGGGGTTGGCATTGCTTCAATACTTCACTGCCATTCCTATTATGCATCTCTAGCTCCACCACTGCCAATGCCAGTGCAACAACAACATTCAGCATTGACAAATGCTTGTTTTAGATAGCTGCTGTCCTTTCCAGGAGTTAGCTAACCATGTAGCTCTAGATAACCCTTTATTCCAGTTATGTGAGGACATGTCCCCAGGCCCAAAATCAATACCCAGGACTGTTATAGTCTATGTCATCGGAGAGATCCTTAAAAATTGTCCTGTAGGAGTGATAGGTGTATCTCCAATTGTTACCCCCTTGCTTTTCTCAAAGTTTATTCTTGACCCTAAAATGCTCGAGAATGTGTCAAAAGTTTCCATTATGTTTTTTTCAGAGATTGTGGAGGAAACTGTAAGTACCATGTCATCTGCATAAGATAATATTTTGACATCGGGGTACATGGGCTAGCCGTTATACCTACAAAACTAGGATTTATTTTATTTATTTATTTATTTATTTGTACATCAGTTTACAACCTTTGAGCCAGAGGCTCATTTCCAAAGGTACCTCATCACATTGAGGACAAATACATTACATTACAGATTCATTGATACATCACACAGTTACAAGTTGTAGTAAAAGACAATCACATATATTTATGAACATTTGTAGAGCGAGAGAACCAGTCTTGTTACAAAGGTGCTGCTCATATGAGCTTTGTCAGTATGTCATAGACTAAGTCACAACTACCGACAAGTGCAGTTCCGAGTATTAAATAGCTGGTTCCGCAGTGCAGTTTTGAAAGTGAAGATTGTGGGAGTGTCCCAGATGGCGGGAGGGAGCACGCTAAACCAGGATGGGGCTCTGTAACAGAAGGACCTCTGTCCATGGCTTGTCCTGGTTCTTGGAATCAGAAGGGTGGCCTTGCAAGAGGTTCGGGTGTAAACCAGTGGTTGGGTTTGGCGGATGGAGGCTGTCAGCCCGGGAGGGGATAGCCCGAGAAGGGTTTTTTTTGTTATGAGTCTGGTTTGGTATTGAAGTCATTCATCTAGATTAAGCAGCCTTGCCATGTCACATAGCTGGCATGTGTGAGTGAGCCTGGGGGCCCCTGTAATAAGCCTATATGCCATAGTCAGGATAAGGCGGACTTTATTGAGGGCAGTCGAGTCAGCAGCACCGTATACAGGTAGGCCATAGTCCACCAGGGACAGTATCAAGGAAGTAACCGCTAGTCGGAGGGCAATGGGGGAAGACAGTTTTTATAGCAGTAGAGGATACCTAGCCGCACATTCGTAGCAGAGGCAAGTGCATCAATGTGGGTGTGGAAGGAGAGGGCTGCGTTGGAAGAAACCCCAAGGTACTTGTACAAGCGGACTAGTTCAAGGGGTTATTTGGAGCTGGGGAGGATGTGGAGAGGGAAGTTACTGGCTTTGTTTTGGGGGTGGGCAAAGAGCATTGCTTTAGTTTTTTTGAAATTGATGACAAGTCTGTGCTCTTTAAACCAGGTTTCGACGTCATTAAAGGAGAGTTGTAAGGTGTCCTGAAGGGCGCTGGGGTTGCGGTGGGTGGCAAAGAGGATGGCATCATCTGCATACAGCAGAATTCTACCAGTGCATGCACTGGGCAGGGTGTTAAGGAAGATTGAGAAGAGTAACAGTCCCAGGATGGTGCCCTGGGGGACACCTGAGTGGGTGGGACAGGTTGTGGAAAGTGTCCTGTTGATTTTGACACATTGAGAGCGGTCAGATAGGTAGCTAGTGCACCAAGAGATCGGCCCAGTAAAGAGGCCAGTGCGGGAGAGGGCATCCAGCAGGAGGGGGTGGGAGACAGTGTTGAAGGCCTTTGAGAGATCTACAAACACTGCCCTCTCTAGGGAGCCGGCATCCAGGGAGGAGTGTATGAAGTTTGAAAACTCAATTAGTGCTGTGCCAGTACTGTGCCCTGCACGGAAACAGTGCTGTTCTGGGCAGAGGATGTTGTATTTGGTTAGGTACTCAGTGATTTGCATGGCCACCAGCTTTTCAAGGACTTTGGAGAGGGGCGGGAGGATGGAGAAAGGTCGGTAGTTCCCGGCAGTGGACCTGTCACCACCTTTGTGTATGGGCGTAACGATGGCCGTTTTCAATTACTATTAATCTGCCAAATCAGAATGTCTATGGCAAACACATAAAGTAACAGGCTCAATGGGCACCTTTGTTGGACTCCCTCTGAACTAAAATGTTACTCCCCAACCACCCATTGACATTGGGTGTAAGGAATGCATGTTTATACGTTTGTGAGATCCAATTTACAATTGTAAAGGGTACCCCAAAGGCTTCTAAAACTTAAACCAATTGTAACCCCCCTGTTACTCGGGGTTACTAGAATCCCAGTAAGACCTAGTGGTAGGCAGTGAAGGCAGCTTGTGAAACTCCAGTTAAATGGATTTCACACTGTCTCACTCTGTTCTCAGTCTCAGCTGAGACTGAGGGATGACATCATTTTAGAACTGTCGCAGCTGCATAGGCCACACTGGAATGTTGCAGTTGGAGGTTAGAGTAGAACTTTGGGGAATTTGAAGCCAGTTCTGGTTCAGTCTGAGAGACAGTCAGTAGTGCAGCAAAGGTGCTCTGCTGAGGGCAGGCCCTCAGAGCTTTAAGCTCTGTTACAGAGCTACTTTTGTGTTAGGTGTGTGTTTCCACCTGAAGAGGAACACAGGAACTGATAATTGAAGTGGTGGAGACCACTCTCAATGGTTCAGAGCCCCATCCCTGCGGGGATGAGGAAAAGGTGTCAGCCTGTTTTCCAGGGGCAACCCCCCTGGGTCCAGCTAAGGAAAAGAAGCTGCCTGTTTGAGTTGTGATGAGGCACCCGAATCTCAGTGAGGAAGATTTCTGAGGAGGAAATGCCTGTGGGGCACCTGCTACCAAAGGGTGAGTTCGCTCTGCAAAAGGGCCAAGTATTTTCACCTGAAACAGAAGAAAACTATAGGGACTGTTACTGTGGGGTCAGGAAAAGACAGCCAAGTACAGTTGGAAGATGTGGGGATTGGACTGCTTAACTATGTGGTGGGTCTAGAGTAATGGACAAAGCCACTTATAAGTATGTTCAAGTCCAGGACAAATGGAAAGAAAGATGTGGGGATTGGACTGCTTAACCTATGGGGGGGTATAGTGTAATGGACAAAGCCACTTTTTTTAAGTATGTTCAAGTACAGCACAAATGGGAAGCAAGACAAGTAGATCGAATGTGAAATACATTTAGCAAGAATCTACACAGCAAAGTGTTAAAGGATGAGGTGTTTACAGTCCAGAGAAATGGCCGGGTATGAATTGTGGGAGTGAGAGGTGGGAGACTCCCCCATCATTAGTAACCAAATTCACCTCTTCCAATTTGCTCTGAGACACCTGTTGCTTTCTCTCAGGTATTTGGCCAGTGCCTGAGGAAAGTACCCAGACATGGGATTAAGAAGAAGATTCCCTGATGGAGCTGAGGTGCTCTTAGGTGGTATAGAGAGCCACCAGCAAATGTTTCCATGATATATGGAAAGCGTCCAAGTGGCTGGCAAGGGAGCCGAGCCAGGAAAACCCAGAACAGTGTACAAGTTCAGGCTGTGTATCCAGTGTGTTGTAGAGCCTGAGGGCTAAAGTGATGAGGATGTGTTCTGGTCTCCTTTAATCTGCATTACCAGGAGTGTAGTCCCGTGGGGGTCCATCTATGCTTTGTTTATTCTGTTTGGATGTGAATAAAAGCCACACTTTAGAATCCCACTTCTGGTTTTGGACATTACAGTTATTGCTTCCTGTGTTCCAAGTTACTTGGGTGCCCCTGTGCAGAGTAGCCAAACCTAGCCTATGTGCCGAGTGGCATATTCCTTCCCGAACCCAGCCCACCTGGTAGAACTGTCAGACAGAGACGGCATACCGGGTAGGGGTTACACAACAGTTATGCGACAGCCGGTCAAAGGTCTTTTCTTGATCCAAGGCCAACATAAAGCCTTTAATAGTACCAGATTCTCCTCTAAAGAATAATTCTCTTAGTAAAATCAAATTGTCCTTTTGTTTTCTCCCCAGAATGGCACAGGACTGCGCTGGATGGATTAAGTATTTTGCTACTCTCATTAGTCTATCTAACAATATTTTACCTAGGATTTTAAGATCTGAGTTTAGTAAACTTAGTGGATGCCAATTTCTAATATTGCTTCTGTCCTCTTTCTTATATAGCAAAATCAAAATTGCTTCTTGCATACAGGACTCGTACCTGGAACAGTCCAGTATGGTATTATAGAGATGCACCAAGGCAGGGGCTAATTCCTCACAAAAGGTTTTATAAAACCCAGTACTCAGACCATCTGTACCCGGTGCTGTGTTAGAGGCTAATCTAGAAACAGCAGTTTTAACCTCAGTCAGTGTTATTTTAGCAATTAGCATCTGCTTATGTTACTTGAGGCAGCACCAGTAATTGTAAAAGAACTTGGGCATCTTCAGTTGCCTGAGGGGATCCAAATTGTTTTTTAACATATTCTTCTACAGTATGTAATAATTCCTGAGGGGTATGAACCAAATTTCCAGAGGGAGAAATGAGTTCTGTTATGATTTTATTCTCTACCCTTTTCTTACACTCTTTGTAATGGTCCATGGATCCTCTTTGTATTTGAGTTCCAAACTTCATCTCTTGATTAAGTGACTGCGCCCTACTATATTGCATACTTTTCGTTTGATGTATAGTATTTTGTATTTGAGTACTATAATCATGTGTTCTTTGTGCAGCTTGTGAGATGAGATGCTGTAAATGATGCCTTAACTGTAAGTATTTGAGGTAGTCTTTTTGGGCTACATACTGGGCTCTTTTTTGAAAGAATTCCTGCCATCTATTCTTATTATCTTCCCACCAATCTATGATTGTTTCACCCACTGCACACTGCCCTCTCTGACAATGTCCCTTGTACAGCTAACCTGCACCTTGTGCAGAGTGTCTTATTCAGCACTACCGCTCTATTTCCTCTCCCAGCAAATATCCCACCTGTTTACCAATTTACATATCTGTTTCCCATTCTCTTGCTTCCCTTCTGGACTGTACCCTAGTCGCACAATAATGTACATGCCACACTCCTTCTATACATTGCCTGCTCATGTACCTATGTAACAGGATGAAACTATGTTATTATATACCTCTGTAACTATATGGTGTTTTGTTTATATGGAACTGTACTTTGTCTGACGAGGAGCCTTTGGAAATAAGTCCATGACTCAAAGGATTATAATTCTGATTTGTACAAATAAATAAATAAAATAAATATGATCATGCAAATCTAAAACTGAAAGACGGGCTGTCCACTCACTTTTCCATCTAGTTTGTAAGAATGGATTTTCTAAAAGTGTTTCATTAAGCCCCCATTTATTTTTCTTACATCTGGGGCTGTTTTTCCATGAAAAATAAGCCATCACCATAACATGGTCTGATAATTCATTCGGGTAAGTTTTGGCATGAAGAACCTCAAGGGCTTGTGAGGAAAAAATAAAATCAATTCGTGTTTTGAGGGTTCTCCTGTAATACGTATAACCCCTCTTCAGACAACATATCCAATTGGCGTCCTTTAATCTAGCTGTCTGAATAATCTGTTTAAGGAGTTGGGAATCACAGAACAGCTTATCAGTCCATAGGCCTCTTTCCCATCTGGATAGGCCACAATTAAAATCACCTAACCATATCACTAATCTAGAGGTATATAAGTAAAGCTAGACCTCTTTGAATAAAGCTACCCTTTGGGCTTTCATTTGGGGTGCATATAATACAATTAAATGAAATCTTTCCGAAAAATAAGAAATGCTTAATAACAGAGCTTGTCCAAGGTGTGTCTCAGTCAGTTTGGGTACCTTAAGTAAAGAGATTGAAAAAAGTATACCCACCCCATCACACACATCTGATCCTATGGACCAGAATGAAGGCCCATCTGTCCAGGCCCAGGAGGCCTGTTGTAGTTTATAATGTGTTTTCAACCTGATATCCTGTAAAGAAATAATGTCATATCTTAAATATTTTAGAGAATGTAATGCCCCCATGTGCTTCCTATCATTCTTGATACTGTTTATATTTAAAGTTACAATTGAAAGGGAGCACATAAGTATGATCACATATAGGTCTTATATTCCCCCAAATCCTCAAGAATGTTTGGATAACCTATGCTGTCTCATTCTTTTAGTTATAAGGTGTATACCCCCAAGTATCAGTGGTGGAAATAACTGAAGCTGTATCTGTACCCTCAGGAGCTAAAACAGAAAATGTGTTTCCTGTTGTAATCACTCCTGAAGCAGAATCTTTTTTTTTAACAGATTTCCCTTGTCTGGTTCTTTTCTTGGGAGGTACCTTTATGAAAAGTGGTTCTGTACCCGTAGGCGGTGGGGGGGGGGAGGTATGCCTGTGTCCATTACCTCTGGTGCTGCTGACTGTATCATGACCTCTTCTGGTTGGGCTTCAGTTACAGGGTTGGTAGTTATAACTGGAACCGTCTGGTGTATATTACTCTCTGGCAAATTAGCTTGGTTCTGATTAACTTCCCTAGTGTCTCGTTCTGCAATTCTTTTTGCCTGTTGGTGTTGGACAATATTAATCAGTCCTTCATGTGAAAGGCAGTCATCCCTATTATGGGAGGCCCAAGGGCACTTCCCATAAGCATGTCCTGTTTGCTCGCAGAGGTTACATTTGAAAAGATTAATGCATTCTGATATTTTATGGCCAAAATTAAGACAGTGACTGCACCTAGATGAATCACATGCTGAACTAAAATGTGACCTAGACCTACATTTGAAACAAGACTTCGGTTGACCCATATAAAAAATGGCATCTCGATCTTTTCCGAAATAAAATACGCTAGGCAGATGTACTTGCCCTGAGTTTGTTGAGAACAATTTCACCTTAATTTTCCAGCTGCCATCCCAAATCTGCTCACTATCTAAATGTGGGGATGGTTTCTCTAGGATCTCACAGTGCTGCCTGATCCAAAACATAATGTCCTCTATGTTCACTCCCTTGTTTTTGAAAAGAACTGTAATAGTTTTAACCAAAGGTTTAGTTAGGGGCACAACATGGAATGGAATCCAAACTGGCTTATTTTTAAGGGTCTGATATTGGGCCCAAAATCGATCCAAACTAGACACCGCCTTGAAACTAACATCATAGTTCCCATTACCAAGCCCAATCAGTGCAAACATTTCTGATGAAAAGAATTTCATTAATGTTTTTAATAAGGTTTTAGCAATATAACATCTGTCAGGAAGGTTTTCTAACCCTCCTTTATATAGCAAATGAACTGCATTGCATCTAGGGGCTGGCTCACCCTTATTGGCAAAGAGATCTGAAAGCTTGAACATTGGAGCCAAAGTAGGTCCGGCAGGGTCCCTATGTAAATCCTTCTCCGTAGGCCCTAAATGTACAATGTATGCCCCTTCTCTATCAGGAATGCTCACTAACACCATTTCTGACTCTGTATTATCCTGATTTGCATTAAATGGTGTAGAGAAAACAGCATTAGTTGCAGCATTATCTTGTAAAATATGAGAAACATTACTCCAGGGTGAGTTGGAGATCATTGCAGGCATCTCTCAAGTGGCCATCTCGGTGGGAGCTGAATCTGTAAGCTTCTGTTATTTCAGATCCCTTATATCAGGAACCCATTGTCCAGTACCATTTTGAGTCCATCCAGCTTGAGATAATGCAGAGTCTGGGGTCCAGTTAGAAAAATCAATATCTACATCAGTTTCTGTCACCAAGTCCTCTACTCTTGGGCCCTTGTCTTTTGCCGGGCATCTGTCCATGAAAGAATACATTTGTACTGGGATAGTAGACTCAGTTGTACTCAGTGCAGTCTGTCTACTAGTTTTACCAACACTGAGATGGATTTTAACAGGCTTAACAGGAATATCTTTGAAGACTTGAGGTTCCGTTTCAGTTGTTCATGACTGTTGGCACAAGGTTTTTGTATCCTTTTTACTGCCAGCCCTCATAGATGTTTTCTGCGTTGTAGCAGCTGCTTGTAAATTGCTCTCTGTATTTGACACAGCAGCAGACCATGCCCCAAATGCTGAATGGCTCAGTGGTGTGTTGACAGCTACTAACGGGATTCCGACAGCTTCAGCATTTGACATTTGTTGCAATTCAAGGTCCAGTGCCTTTGCCTGAGCCAATATTCTCTCTTTCTCCAGCAATAAAGAGTGCTTTTTCTCAGAGCAACTCTCAGGGGTAGATGTACTTGCTGTACTCACATTATTCTGTTGACTGTCAGTTTGTAGAAAAATGCCAGTTTCTGGGTCAATTTGGCTGGGATCCAAGTCATCTGAGTTACGGGTGTCGAGTACGAATTCAGCATCCACCATTTCCTGTAAGGACAGAACTAACTTATCGACCGGTTCTCCCACTTGCAGCACATCCTGCTCCTCTGCTGTCTGGCTGGGTTGTAGAAACCAGCCAAAGGTTCCCCCTACTGGAATGTAGGGGAATTTCCTCCGGTGTCCTTGCCAAATTTCCACCATTCACTAAAAAATACCACCAACAGCTTAATCTGGTTCAATGTCAGTTGGCATTCATCTGTATCTCCTTCCCCTGGGACGAGGCTGAAAATAGACAGAACTGTCTAGTCCTCCTTTCCCTATCAACAAAAACAAAATAAATAAATAAAATAGAAAAGATTGAAGAATTTAAGTAAAAAATTGATTCAGAAAGCCAAGTCTGAGTTCTATTTAAATAAATAATTTGAAAATGGAAATGGAGTGAACAAAATTGGAAAGTACTGAATGAGCTTCTGGGTAAAACGAAGACAACAAAAATTGATTCCCTGACTATCACTAATGGCGAGGTACATATTCCCTTGGAGATAGTTACAGAATTACATACTTTTTTTTGCAATACAGCAAATAATGTGCATCAGGGTAATTTGTTAGCTGAACCTACTACTGTAGAAAGTGATGTAAATGGAGTTTTTGACTTCAGGGAGCTAACTGATGATGATGTGTATGGCTATTTACAACAAATGAAGACTAGAACAAGAAATGGTGAGGATGGGGAGCTGAAATTGTTTTCTTGTGTAAGGGATTTAATGGTGAGACCAATGTGTTTGTTGTTTAATTTCCCGTTGAAATTTTGGGTGTTTCTCGGGTTGTGGAGGCAGGCGAACGTGGTGCCTATTTACAAGGGTGGTGACAGGTCCTTAGCTAAAAACCATAAACCTGTCTCTTTGCTGTCCCCCCATTCCAAGGTCTTGGAGAAGGTGGTCTTTGATCAAATCAGGGAAAACCTGGAGCAGAATAGGATATTATCACTGGTACATTATCATTGTTTTGAAAAAAGAACATAGTGCTTTAACAGATTTGATGGAATTGATTGTCTGTCTCCATGAGGCCTTGGACAGCGGCCAGACAGTGGCTGCTATCTTTCTGGACTTATCCAAAGCCTTTGGCTTGGTACACCACAATCATCTGCTTTCCATATTCAGGGACTTTGGTTTATATATGGGAGTTATCTTTTGGTTTCAGAGTCACTTGAAAGGTAGAAAGCAACAGGTAATTCTAGATGGTGTAAATTATCTGTTGGTTGGAATTAATACAGGGGTCCCCCAGGGTTCTATTTTGGGGCCCTGTTGTTTAGTACTTTTGTTAATGATCTGCCTTTGGTTACTTCATCTTCAAAGATTATACTTTATGCAGACAATATTGTTTTAACAGTAGGTGTAATTGTGAAAATTTTACTTTGGATTTACAGTATGAGTTTCAATTAGTATAATCAGTACTTTAATTATAATGGTTATTAAATGTGACTATGACTAAATTTATGTTTTTTTTGAAATAGGAGTAAACTGGCTTCCATCTCAAAATCCTTTGGTAATTAAGGATGCAAATGATGTTGAAATAGAAAGGACTGATTGTTTTAAGTGTCTAGGTTTTTATTTGGATGGTTTCATTGTTTTATAATTTTCATATTGACTCTTTGGTTAAGACTGTTAATTCACATTTGGGCTTGCTTTACAGAATAAGAAATTATCTTTCATTTAAGTCTAAACAGTTTTGATACAATCATTAATTTTGTCTGTTATTTATTGTGGATTACAGGTTTATTCGGCTGCAGTGGAATTAGAGTTGTCTACCACTCTACCATAATGCATGCCATTATGTTTTGGCCTGTCCTAGGCTGACTCATTATTGTATCTGATATTCATCGCTTAATTGGTATTTATTGTAGCACTAATGTCTGTATAATGTTTTAGGCTAAGTTTATTTTGGAGATTTTGGCATAACAATGTTTGATTGTCTTTTAAGAATTCAATTACAGAAGGAAGTCTTTGATATTCAACTCACTGTACAGCAACTTTGTGGTTTAGATTGCCTCTACACATATCATCCTCAGTTCAACTCTCTTTTGTTTATAAGGTGTTAAAAGATTGGAATGAGGGGCACTAATGAGCCACTAGCAGAGACGGTCACAAACCTCCACAGCTCCACACCACATGATTAAAATATAAAAGTTTCTTGAGAGTACATATTTTTATTGGGCTCAAGAGACAGTGTAGTGTGCTCTGTAAAGATGGAAGAATACCTTATTTCACCAAAACTGGCTTGCCAATCACCCAAAATGACCAAAAAAGTGACTGCGTTGGAGAATATCTTGGCGGGAGGCCTAGGCCCGATATCTCTCTTGGCCGCTGAAATAACATTTATCAGTAAAATGGTGATGGAACAGGTGCTGGAGGACCTTAATCCATGCTGGGAGCACTCCCGTGAATTGTTGGTCAAAGTTACAGCAGAGCTCAAAAGTCACAGCAAAAGATTAGACAAAGCAGAACAGTGAATTTCTGACCTAGAGGAAACTATTAAAATGGTCCCTGAGTCAATGGCACAACTACGCAAGGAACTAGAGGAGCTCTGCAAGGCTTTTGACCAAGAGACCTATGGCCGTCACAATAAATCTTTGGATTAGAGGACTTCCAGAAGGGACTGAGGGTGGAAGCCTCATGGAGTTCTGTGCAGTAACACTACCAAAAGTATTGGGTCTCGATGTCAAAAATGGAAGACTGAAAGTGGAGCAGGCCCATAGGATACTGAGGCAGCGCAGCACCCTCTGAGTGATCAACCACCATGGCAAGTGATTTTCAGACTCCATTATTTCCCAGATTGTCAAGCCCTCATGACCGCCTATCGAAGGAAAAGGAGCTGGTTTATGATGGCCATAAGCTGACACTGCACCAGGATTTGTCAGCCCATATTCAAAAGAAGCATCAGCAGTTAAACACTGCCATGAACATGCTGCAAGAGAGAGGACTGGAGTTTTTTATGGCCTATCCTGCTACAGTGAAGGTTAAGTGGAAGGTAGCAACATTCTCATTCTGGGAGCCAGCTAAACTAAAAAGTTTCATTGACAAGTGGGACTCAAAACACAAGAAAGGTTGAAGGGCCTACTCTTCTGGCTGGGTGATTTACTCTTGTTCCTTGTTTGAGCACACCTTGGGGCTATGGCTCATCTGACCAGTATGGCTCCATCTGCTGATCCTCTCTATATGCCCCACGAACCTGGATTGCTATTGTGTTTCCTGGTGCTGACCTGCGTGGTCCGCCTCATTGCCTCCACTCCCAATTAAGGACTGATGTGTTACTGCCCAACAAAGAACTTTGGTCAGCAAAGCAGCCTGTTTTTAGCACTTATTGGACTCTACCTTTCTATGTTGGACCTCTGGCTGCACTGACATTGTCCATCGCTGCCTCTAGGGAGGGATGTTCAGAGCACCACAAGTTCAAGAGTAAATACTGGGGTCATCTGGCCCACAAGGTCTCTACCGCATCACCACTTGAGCTGCAATGGAAGAACCTATTTTAGGGGACCCCACGATTTCAAGATGGACCCACCTTGGATTATGATGGACCCTTTTGGGAATGGTTACAGGACAGTGGGGCTGGGGGGCCCACACATGAGTTGTGAGGTGCAGGCTGCCTCCCCTCTCCAGCTTTGGGTCCGTTGGAAGGTTCTTTTCTAGGTTTTGCTGGCTGAGGACTCCTTGGATTGAGCTTGAGAGGGCAATTTAGACTGTGAAGTGGGGAATTGTGCAATGGCAGCCTGGGATGTATATGGGGAGCCAGGGGGCTGTACATCTGGCTAACTGGGGAGAATTGTGAGGTGATAACTGAGGGAGAAAGGAGCTTGTGGGGGACTCCATTCATGGTGAGGGTCAGCACAGAAGGATGGAGCCTGTGAGGGGAGCTGATGCCATTTCAGGCCTTATTTTCCCTCTTGGGGGTGCACTTGGGGCTGCGGAGGGAGGGTCAAGTGCAGGGCCAGATGTTTTAGATCGGCCAAAGTTATATGACTCTGGAGAACTGTATCCTGTTCTTGCTTTATATAAAGTAAGTGATTGTTACAGATATATTAATTTGGTGAATTGCATTCTGAATACATGCAAATATATAATGGTTATTAACATGATGGTGGGAAGGAAGGGGACATTGGGAACATGCTACTTTGTTGGAGATCACCAAAATTGTTCTTGCCAAATGTTGTCTTTGTCATATGGTTATGTGCTTGGGGGTACTGTTCTCAAATTGTCCCAGCTGTAATTTGTGGGATTTTGCTGTTCTTGGGCTGGGGGGAGGAGAGGTACATTATTTGTATTTATGGATTGTTCTTACTCACACTAGATGTTTGACTTATTTCCTTTTGTCCATTTCTGTATTTATCTCACTCCAACTCTTTATCACTCAGAGTTTGGCTTGCCTTTTGTTCCAAGGGCTAACAGCATGGAGGGTTAAGGGATCCAGTATAAAACCATAACGTAGTACTTTTTTAAATTTATTTACTTATTGAAATGTTTTACCAGGAGGGCACACTGAACAACAAGTTGCTTGTCTCATGGTAGCACTCGATATGAATGACTATTACTGAGTGGCTCAATATGAGCGACTCAATAATAGCTCTCATAAGGACAGCGACTGGTGAAAAATGTTTCTATATTCTGTAGAGCAAGTGTAGCAGTGAGTTACACTCATTACTGTAGGACATGGGATGATGCTTTGCCAAGCTCCGCTGAGCTGGCTGTGTAGTGCAACGGAGCATGCTACCACCCCTGGAGCCAGCGACCCAGGTTCGGAACTAGTGCCTGAAAAAAAAAGATTTTTTTCTTCCTTTCCTTTGTTCCAAGTCCGTTCCCCCTGCTGAGTTAATTATATTTTGTTTGGGGGGTGCGGGGGCTTGCCCCCCCAGAGGGAGGTGCAGGGTGCATAGCCCCCCACATAAAAATAGATATGGTGTTTTTTCTTCAGTGCAGTAAGCGACCATCACCATTTGTGATGGTCAACCTGGGGTTTGTCGCCCTGCTTGTGTCAGGTGGTTTTTGGTTCACTCTTTGTGATTGGCGCTCATTAGGAGTCACCGTTATTACATAAAACCCATCTCATGGTGCAACCTGGGGGGAGGGGGTTACACGAGGATAAGAAAACAGAGATTATACAATTAATGAAAGGGAGAACAAATTACAAGTTGTGTAGGAGCAGGTAGACAAAATAATGCAACGGTAGGATGCGGCACAGGCAGTACAGCTTGTAAAAATACAACAAAGGAGTCCACAAGGAGGATACAGCATAAACAGGCAGTACAATTTAAACAAACAGAACAATCATAGTGCTATGGTATACCTGGTGCACGCTCAAAGTAGTAGGCAAGTGCTGAATAGGATTATGGAGGGAAGAAAATAATAAGCACTGAAGAGGCAAATTGGAGGAGCAGGGGGTAGGAGAGGGGAGGCAGCCAACACCATTTGCCCATCTGGATGAGGAACCCTGCAAGGGGAGCTAGGGCTGAAGAAGGGGGGGAGATGCTAATCAACCCTGGATCCTCCCCCAAGATGTTGTGAACCCTGCAAGGAGGTAAGGAGTTGGTAGGCAGGAACTAAGAATAAAGGTAATTAAGGTGGGTTAAAGCAGGAACAGCTGGAAAAGAGGAAATTGTGGAGGGCAGTGCTAAGGGAATAGGTAGAAGAGGAGTGGCATATTTGAGTGGGGAGTGAGTTCCAGATTTTAGGGAAACGATGGGTGAAGCTAGTCTGACCGAGGAGGGTGAGGTGGCGTGGGACCACCAAAGTGCGCGTGTCACTAGATCTAAGGGAATGGGAGGGGGGACTGGAGAGTGAGGAAGAGAGGTAGGGAGGGAGTTCTCCAAACCACAATTTGGAGCTTAGTTTGGCACAGTGGAAGAGGTACCTGTTTGATAAGGAAGGAAAGGCAAAGGAGTTATAAAGTTCACAGTGATTGGTATGAGAAGGAGAGTCAAGGGCAAAGCGGTAGAAGGGGTTAAAAGAGTGCCCAATTTGGTCAGGGAAGGTTTGGAGCAGTGCCAAAGACATGGTCAGATATTTCCTGAAATTTCTGTGATATTTCTAGAGAAATCTCCTGCTTTCTGCATTTCCACAGTAGGGGCAGCAGAGAGAAACTCTTCAGAAATTTTGTGAAATATCTGGAAATATCTAACCATGTCTGTGGCTACTACTGTAGTAGTCAATATTGGGGAGTATCATCTTCTGGACAAGTTCATGACTTGCAGTCAGTGGGATGCAACTACAATTCCTGTATAGGGCACCAAGCTTGGGGTGCAGTTTCTTCAGGATGGCATTGATATGCACAGAGAAGCTGAGGTGTTGGGCCAACCAAACACCAAGATATCTAAATGAGGAAGTGTCCTCAATGGTTGTCTCAATGAGGGTGTGGAAGGAAGGCAGGGAAGTGAGCATTGAGAGTCTCTGCCTGGAACCAAAGGTCATAGAGACAGTCTTCTTAGCAATAAGGAAGAGCTGGTGGGAGGCAAACCAGAGCTGAACTTGGTTGAAGTCATGCTGTAGACAGGTTTCCAAATCAGCAGGGGTTTTACTGGAACTGTACAAGACAGTATCATTGGTGTACATATGGATGGAGGAGGTGGAACAGGCAGTGGGAAGGCCATTTATGAAGATAGAGAAAAGCAGGGAACCGAGCACTGAGCCCTGTGGGAATCCAGTGTTGCTAGGGAGGAAGGGAGTTGAAATTGGAGATTTTTACCAATTGGGTCCTGCCGGTGAGGTAGGATTTAAACCAGTTTGTGGCAGACAAGGCAAGGCCTACTGTGGAGAAGGAGTCAAGAAGCAGAGAATGGGAGACAGTATCGAAAGGTTTGGCTAGATTGACAAAGATAGCAGAGGTGATCAGGCCATCATCCATCCTCGTAAGGATAGAATCGGTGAGCCTGAGGAGGGAGGTGGTTGTCAAGAGGTTCTTCCAAAAAACAGATTGGAACTGGATGAAGAAGGAGTTATTAGTGAGGAAGGGGGAAAGTTGGGAGAGAACTAAGTGTTTTTGGAGTTTAGCAAGGATGGGAAGGAGATAGATGGGGCAATAGTTACTAGGGGAGGATGAGTCACCGCCCTTGGGGAGAGGAAGAACAGCAGCATGTTTCCATGATGTGGGAACTTGAGCAGATGTAAAGAAGAGGTTTAAGATTAAGGAGATAGGATAAGCAATGGCAGAAGCAGAGAGGTAGAGAAGTTTGGGATCAAGATCATCAGGATAGGCCCCTAGAGAGGGTTAAAGGAGAGGAGAATGTTGAAAGCTTCATCAGTGGGGATGGTGGAGAAGGAGAAATGGGGAGAGGCAGATGATGAATGTGGTGGGGGGCTTGAAGTTGGAGCTGGTTGGGCAGGAAGGGAACTTAAAAGAGATGAAGTGCAAGAGGTGTAGTAGGCATTAAATTCAGTGGCCACCAAGTAAGGGTCAGCTACCATGGAATTATTTATTTCAAGAGCTGGGGTGGGAGGGTGAGAGGGAGGAGAGAATAGGGCATGGACCACCCTCCAGAAATTGGATAGGGAGCTTATGTTTGTAAAGAATGAAGATTTGAAATATTCAGACTTTGCCAGTCTGGTAGCTTTAGTACAAGAGTTGCGGAGCATTCTGTACATGGTATGATCACTGGGGTGCTTGGTTGATTCATGCTTTGTCCATGCCTGGTCATGCTCCCTGAAGCAGGCCAGTAATTCTGGGGTGATCCAGGTGAAGTGTGTCCCGCAGACTCTAATCCTTTTGAAAGGAGAAAATGTGTTCCAGGTGGAGATGATTTTAACCTTGAAGTAGGCGAGGACTTGGACGATGGAAGTTGCAGAGGAGAGAAGGGCCCAGTCTGTAGAGGAAAGTTTGAATTTGAGTGGGGCAAGATCTAAGGATTTGAAGAAGTGAAGCTGGATGATCTTTGAAGGGGGTTTGGAGCAATGAACCTCGCGAACCATGAAAATTGAGTTGTGGTCGCTAAGGGCATTGGGTAGGATCCCTGGCATAATTACATGGTGTGGATGTGTATAGTGAGTTCCCAGTCAAGCAGGGTATGATTCTGCATTTTAGGATTTGGTTATGCGGGCTCAAGTATAAGTTGGGTGCGGTTTAGTGCAGCAATGTTGTTCTGTAGTTTAGTTGACTTTGGGGACAACCAATTTAGATTCAGGTCACCCAGTATGAACAGTTCACCAGATTGTGAGATAGAGGTGAAGGATGATAGGAGTTCTGTCGTGAGTGAGGGTGAGATGTTTGGGTGGCAGTAGATACCAGCTACAAAAATGGTGACTGTGTAAGGAAGAGTAATGTGGGTAACAAGGGACTCATATTAAGTTGGGATGGGAGAAGCTAGGATCACTGAAAACTGCAATAAGGACAGGATATACATGGTCATGCCTCTGCCCTGACTTGACCGGTCTTGTCTGCAGAGGAAATAACCAGGGATGGCAATGGCATTGTTTGGGATGCTTTTTTTGAGCCAGATCTCAGTGATAACTAGAATGTCTGGGATGTGGGATTCCACGAGTGTTTGGAGGAGGTCAATTTTAGGTAACAAGCTACAGATTTTTAAGTGAAGAAGATTCAACCCATTGGGGATAATCGTAGGGACTGTGGAGTTGGATGTAATGGAGTTGGGGGCAACAGCCGAGGGGGGGTCAATAAAGAGGGCCAGGGTTGGGATGGATGTTCCCAGAAGAGAGAAAGAGGAGGGCAAGGATGAAATAGTGTAATTTAGAACTTTTATATTGAGAGTGGGAAGTTTGGGGGGATGAGGAAGGGGGTTGGGAGAGAAGGAGATGAGGAGATGGAGATAGGCAAAGTGATATGGAAGAGAAAAAAGAGAGGCAGGAGGGAAGAGGGAAAAGTAGGAACATGCTTCGACGGGGCGGTGGGGGTGATTGCAAGGATGAAGGAGGTATCAGGGAGCAGGGGGAAGGGTGTAACAGTGGGTATGTTAAGGAAAGGGGAGATGAAGGTCAGTACCAGGAAGGGGAGAAGAAAAAGGTAAAGGGTTATCATTTTTGGGGAGGGAGATAGAGGATTGCGTTCAGTATGAGACTATTTGACTGAGAATATGGAGGGGAGAGCAGTGAGGGTAATGGAGGAGGACAAGGTTTAAAGCAGATTCCTTCAAGGAGAGGACTGAACACAGTAGCAAAGTAGGAGGGAGCTTGTAGGTGGAGCCAAAGCCTATTTAATACAGGTCGGGGCAGAGGAAGGTGGGCGGGACAAATTTGGGACTTATCAAACTGTGTGAGACAAATCTAAAGAAAATTACACTTTAAAATCCTAGTTCCAGTTTGAAAATCAGTGCTGGAACCAAGGAAGAAGGGCAAGCCAATCAGGAGAGACCAAGGACAGGAGCTGGCCAATGAGGAGCTGGGTTCTGGCTAGGCTACTGACCGTGGATTCAAGCTAGGAAGAGCAGGCTTCTGAGGTGAGCTGAGACTGTTCCTGAAGTCTGGGCGGGCAGGACAGAGCTTGGCGACCAGCTTGGTTCAAGGCCGGTCTGCTTTTTGAAGAAGTGCCCACTCAGGAAGAGTGTTCTGAAAGAAAGGAAGGATAGATTAGGCAAGATTTTAGCAGACAGGACCAGATGCTGAAACAGGGGCGGTCCTCAGAGTGGAGCAAAAGGGAAGGGAGGGAGTGAGAAAAGGAGGAGGGGGAAGAGAAACAGCAGTTAAGGAGTTGCCAGAGGGGAGATGCAAGTGGGAGTTGGGGGCACTAGGACAATGGCGCCGGGAACATGTCTAGACAAAAGCCAGGAGAGTTAGAACTGGGGAGGAATAGGGACAGGAGAGGCAGGGGGATGGAGAAGTAGATACAAGGGGGCAGAATGCTCGCCGAAGTGGGAGCTGTGGCTTACAGCATGGAGAGGGAGTTGAGAGAAAAGAGCAAGCAGAAGATTTTATATAGACTGTAAGTTGCACAAAAAGAGCTATCACTTTAAACAGGCCTTGCAACAAAGTTGCTCTAGCTGTGTTGAAGTATAAGCTAGCATCAAAACAGTAATTACTTAACAAATTTAGGAGTTAGCAAGCTGTGCAATACAAATCTAAAGAAAATTACAATTTAAAATCCTAGTTCCAGTTTGAAAATCAGCACTGGAACCAAGGAGGAAGGGTGAGCCAATCAGGAGAGAGCATGGACAGGAGCTGGCCAATGAGGAGCTGGGTCCAGGCTAGGCTGCTGAACATGGATTCAAGATAGGAAGAGCGGGCTTCCGAGGTGAGCTGAGACCGTACCTGAAGTCTGGGCGGGCGGGCGGGCAGGATGACACTTAGGCGGAGTGTACTGAAGTCTGGCCAGGCGGGCAGGATGGAGCTTGGCAGCTGGCTCGGTTCAGGGCCAGTCCGCTTTCGGCAGAAACACCCACTCAGGACGGTAGATGTACACCATAGTTTCGTGGAATATTAAGGGGTTTACCTCACCCACTAAGAGGGTTAAAATGTTATTGGCTTTGAAGAGGATGAGGACCCATGTTGCTTTGCTTCAGGAGACCCACCTGACCCCTAAAGAGCACAATAAGTTGGTGGGACGTTGGGTGGGAACCTGCTATGCCTATTCGTATAATTCTCATAAACAAAAGATGGCAATTTTGCTGCATATAAATTTTTCCTTCATGTTACAAAGACTGGTCAAGGACCCTGTGGAAGGCTGATATATTTTCGCAGTAGGGGAGGTATAAGATAGGCAGATTACTGTAAACAGTGTATATGCCCACTCAGTATTTGAGCCCCCACTTCTACAACAGATTGGTGGAACGTCTTACTAGGGCATAGTTTCCCCATCTTATAATGGGTGGTGACTATAATTGTATGTAAACCCCTACCAATTTAGGGTTTACTTAATGCCTTCCTGGGCTCCTTAATGCCCACTGTCAGGCTGGTGTACTGCCTAATGTAGTTGTGTTCAATTGTGCAAGAGTGCCCTGTTGAGCATCTGCGCCTGTCCCTTTAAGAGAATAGCTAAACTGTGTTAAGTGAATGGTCTGAGCTGGGTCCAAGTGATTCAGGGCTTGTAACTGGCCAGACAGTATTCTGATTTGCTCCATTCTGCAGTCGCTACTTGCGCAGAGGGAGCCTATGTAGGAACTGTGCTTATTTACTGTTTGTACCCTGTTATATTAGAGATAGAGACGTTTGTCTAACCTGTTTTATTTGAAGATTGTTCATTTGAATGGGAGTCACCATGTTAGGGCTGGGGCTTCCAGTAATTGGACCAATTAGACTCTAGTTGCCTAAAACAGATCCTGCCCCAGGTGTCTTGTGGGAAGGAAAACGGTAGTTTTTGTAGTTTTAATGTTGGCACCAATTTGGCCTGAAAGGGGAGTCCTTACTGTGACTGACAGCTCCTTCAGGCAACCACAAGCATGGATTTACAAGGGAACTCCCCAGAGACACAGTCGACAGTGAATCAGTTAGAGTTGGAGGTTGAAGTGTGAACAGCTCGAGCTTTCGAGCAGCTACTCCCAGAAGAAGCATAGGAGAATCGGCAGGAAGATGCCCAGCAGCCCAACATGCCTCCCTGCCACCTTTCTCATGCTTGAGATTGCCTATAGCAGAAGTCGGACTTGTCCGATTCCAGCCTGGAACTGCAGCAGAAGGAAAGTTTGTCAATGCTACATGTGATTTGGACTGAAGACTTGCTCCTGAAGCGATCAGCCCAGCTTAAGTGTGAGACATACTCAGATTAAAAGGTTTGCTCAGTAAAACTACCGAAGTTGCAACCGGACTGTGTCTGAACTGTACCCGGAGATACAGTAATTGTTTACTTTAAGTGTGCTGAATGTGTTACGTGGGCCAAGACCTGCCTGCCCATGCTCAGACCTGTTACACCAGCTGGAGGCTTTACCAGCAGAAGATCATGAACTTTGACAGACTGATCATCCTGCCTGGGCCTTGACAAATTGGCCTAGGCCGCTACTGTTGCACCAGAGACTGTTTCAGTGAGAAACCAGCTCAGAGATCCAGCCCCTGCACAGCAACAACACGCAGGTTGCGGCCACCTGGAGGAAAGACCATGAAGAGGAGGTGTGTCGTGTCGGTCCTCTTTCCCCATGCTTATCTGTCATGACCATGAGGTCTCCATATTGCCTGCCATGCTGCAGATTCCTGGTAGCGTGAGTACAATCAGGGTAACTTCCTGCAACGAGTGTTTAAATCATCTGTGGTACCATCTAATTGTTTCTATTTCTTGGGTTTACAAAGAACTGAGCCAACCACCTCGGATTACAAATAATCTGGTTGTTTTGCATGTTAACTGCCTTTCTTTCCACCAGGGACCAAAACATCAGCTGCAATGCCAGCCACCCTAGGCAATGCCTCCAGCTAGCCAGACTTACCATCCTGGGTACCAAGTGTTGTGTGACTGTCACACTGGGACTAAAAGTGCATGCCAAACCTGAATCACATCAGATTGCTAATCATTTGACTAAATTCATGCCTTCCCTTGTTCACTGCCCCTAAATAAACCTGATTGTCTTTCTTCACTTTTAACCTGGCTAGTGTGCATAGTATTAGTTGGGTTACAGTGTTAAGAGAGTGCTATTGTATTGTTAACCTTACTTTACAAGGGGTTTCCAGGGAAATTGCTGCAGATCCAACCCTGATGGTAAATGTGAAGTGTGTGTGCATATTTTTACTGTTCCATACTATCTGTGAATTTACTACTACATCAGGTATTAGGCCACTAGGAGGGTTAGTGGGGAGGTTATAGCTTCCCAGAGGGCTATACCAAAGCAGACAAGCATCCCCAATACCACTGCTCTGGGTGGAGGCACCTTGTTAGTGAACTCAGGCCCCTCAACCTGTGTATAGCCGTACAGGCAAGGGTAGTAGCCCTTGGAATAGCGCCACCTAGGGGTTACATCTTGGAGGCATCACAGGGATTAGCACCCCCTAGTGGCCAAAAGTTAGAATTTCAGTCAAGTGTAAATTTGCAGGAAATTTTGAAATGGTGGCACTCACTATACCCAAGTGAAAGATTTCTCCCCACAAGCTGGTCGTGCACCGCATGATGGGGTGGAGTGAGGCCGAAGGGGTCGACCCCCGCCATGCATTATTACTACTAGATATCGTGAGGGGACTACTAATGACACTATAGAGGAAACGGTGGGAAAAGTTAAGTGCCTGGGGGGAGTTGAAGTACGGGGGCGGGACCCAGACCTGTTTGACCAGACTCTGGTGGCCCTCATTTCATGTAGCCTCCCCATAGACCCTGAGACAGTACCCCTATTATCATGCCAGAGGGGTCCCAGAAGGGGTGGAGGGTCATTCATTTACACAGAGATCCATCTTCCCCCGGGGGTCACCAATGGTAGAAAGATTTAAGGACAAATTATTGAGACTTCTAGCTGCTGAAGGACAGACAGTTAAGGATTTGCAGAAGGCTTTGGAGGACTCTGAGGAGCTTACCCTCATTCAGTCTCCTTTGGCCTCCCCAGCTGCCCCAATGGCACCCACCATTGTAGCGTCCCCCATTGTTGATACCCTCGGTGCACCTGGGCACTTATCGCAGGCTCAGGCTGTTTTTAGGTGCAGTTCCCATGCCTGTGGAAGATGATTTGGAAACCTGGATGGACTATGCCACTCCCACCAGTCCAAGAGTGGCAGTGCTCTGAAGGGGAAAAACACAAGAGACTTATACAAAGTTTGCCTTGCACTGGAAGTCATCCAGTTCCTTCGGTCCACTAACCCAGAGGCCTCCGAAGCTGAGTACTTATCCACTTTAGAAGGGGTATTTGGCAGTACTGAATCTGGAGAGGCTCTGATGTGGAAATTTAAATCTGCTAAACAGTGGAAGAACGAGAAACTATGTTTTCGTGACCCAGGTAGAATGGGCCTTGCAAAGGGCACATTGTAAAGGTTGTATCTCAGCTAGTGAACTGAATTGTGTCAGGCTGGAACATATCCTTAAGTCTGCCCATTATTCAAGTGTGCTCATGTTAAAGTTAAAATTCCAAGACAGAAAAGCTAACCCTCCTGAATACTGTTGGTTAATGAAGGAAATTCGGGAGGCAGAAAATTATGAAGGGGGCTGGGAACCATATGCTGGGGTTGTGAGAATGTCTCTGACCCCCGATAGACCTAATGAGAAAGAGGACTGTTCTGAGTCACAACAAGTCAGTGAACTGTTGAAAGAATTGAAAGAGCTAAAACCAGCCGGCAGGCTGTGGCCCAGCCCATTAAAAATCCTGGCCCTTGCCCCACTAAGACTGAGCCCGGTTTTGAGACCCCATCCATGGGTGCAGGGGCCAATGCCCTTGCTGTTGAACCTCAAGGTGACCCCATCATGGTAGAAGAGACGAGGGAATTGCAAGCTATGGTGAGGGATTTCATTTATGCCACCTGATCACCCACCCCTTGGAGGGGCTACGGGTGAACTGAGCCCTAATCTAAAGCAAAAGAGAGTAGGACTCCAGCCCCTGATCACTACAAACCTTGTGAAGAACTGACCCACCCTGCTGAACCCAGAGGCAAGGTGTTTTATTACCGGTGCGGAGAAGATGGGCACACCCAACAAGTCTGTAATGCTCCTGAAGATCTACGGTGAGTCACTATTAAATTATTCAGTCTGGTCCAGCAAAGTAATATAAAACCACAACCAGGCCCACCATGAAAGACTTTCTGCTCCAAAACTGCTGTGGGTCAGTCACCCAAACAGGATTCTACAGATTGGTCCGAGATGGTGGGTCCCTCCATGAAAACCACAGTGACTGTTAAAGGCATCTCAGCTCGAGCTGTGCTGGACAGTGGCTCGCAAGTCACTACTGTGTTCAAAGACTGGTGTGACCAACACTTGTCTGACCTCCTGCTCCTACCCATTGAAGGGCTTCATGTGTGGGGGTTGAGTGACAAATCCTACCCTTACCAAGGCTATGTACGACTGTGACTATCTTTCCCTACTGCTGTTGCTGGTGTGGACGAACCAGTGGAGACTGTGGCCCTGGTATGCCCACCGACTGGAATGTATGATGGTATCCCATTGTTGATCAGAACTATTGCTCATATGTTCAGCTGGCTAGCCCAGCTTTGTCAAGAGAAACAAGCGAAACGGACTGGGCAGGCTCTACACATCCCTGCCATGGTGCACAGAGCATATGACCTACAGATGCAAGCCAAGGAGACTGAGAAAGATCAGCTGGTGGGAGCTGTGTGGAAGAAAGACCCAGAATCACTTGTATTGCCACCCAATGCTCAGTGTACCATCAGTGGTGAGGTACAGATTAAAAAAGATGTTAAAAATCAGATTCTCATGCTGGATGCCTCAGAGGAGAGGAAACTGCCTGGGGGACAGTTGGTTAAGCCTAGGATTCTGCCAGCCCAAGCTCATGCCTATGCTCAGTGGGTAGTGGTGCAAGTCCAAAACATGTCTGACCAGGATATCAGAGTAAACCGAGGCTGCATCCTGGCTACTGTATACTGTGCAGAGACTGCTGTGCTGCCTAGCAAAAAATGCACCGGAGAGGATGACAAGCTAACTCCTGATCTGTTCGACTTTGGAGAGTCCCCCATTCCTGAAGAGCGGAGAGCTAAAATCAGCTAAAAACTGGCCCAGAGAAGCAAGGTGTTTCTTTGAAAGAATGGGATGTGGGATGAGTCACTGGGGCCGAACATTACATTAGACTCCATGATGAAAGGCCTTTCCATGAGAGATCTTGCCGCCTGGCACCAGCAGACATTGATGACGTTCGACGCCACCTCCAGGAGAGGCTAGCGGTTGGAATTATACAGGAGTCTGGCAGTCCATACACCTCTCCTATCGTGATAGTCCAGAAGAAAAATGGTTCTGTGAGAATGTGTGTGGACTACTGCACTCTGAATCGTAGAACTATACCTGACTAATACACTATACCACGCATACAGGATGCCCTTGACTGCCTTAGTGGGAACCAGTGGGTTTTCTGTGCTAGACCTCCCGGTGGCCCCTGAAGATAGAGAAAAAACAGCATTCATTTGCCCTTCGGGTTTTTATGAATTTCTGTGCATGCCTCAGGGCATTTTGGGAGCACCCGCCACTTTCCAGAGGTTGATGCAGCAAGCTGTGGGGGACATGAAATCTACTAAAATGCCTTGTCTACCTGGATGATGTTATTGTATTTGGCCAGACCCTCCAGGAACATAAGACTCACCTGTCTAAGGTTCTAAACCAGTTGGAGGTTTTTGGTTTAAAATTATCTATCGACAAGTGTCAGTTTTTCCAGCAGTCTGTAAAATATGTCAGCCACATTGTATCATCTGAAGAAACTGAAACTGATCCAAGCAAAGTAGAAGCCTTGACCACCTGGCCACAGCCTAACAATCTTTTTTTTGTTTTATACTTTCTTTTTATCCCTCCTTACTGCTTGTTAGCCCCCACTCCTTCAGACCTGACCATTCTCAGTGGACCCTCCCCACGGAGTCTGCCCCTAGAGTGTCAGGTACACTTCTATATCTGTTGTACCTTCCTCCTCCTAGAGTGCCTGCACACATTGGAGTCTGCCCGTGGGAGGTGAACTGGGAGATTAGTTTGTCGTCATCTAGGTGGCTAGTGGAGTATTTCCACATTTTACTCCCCTGTTATGTCCCACTACCCCTGAGGACGTCGGCATGCAGGACATGACACCCAGGCAAGCGGCGTGCTGGCGCACATAGCTGCCAAGTGCCCACAATGTCCTCCCCTCCCCGATTCCGAAGAACTGCCTTGTGCCCCGATGTCCGTGCTTCCACAGACACTGGTGTGTTGGGTGTGGAAAGCACCCCTAGGAACCCACCCCTGGAGAAGGAGAGCATCCATTGGGATGCTCAATCCTCCTCCGCCTCTCTGACCCCCGGCGGCCCGAGTCCGTTCCCGAACCCGGGTCACCATTGTGGTGTGAGTTGTGGCATCCCAGTGCCTCAACCCTCAGCACCACTGGGCCGGCAGCCTAACAATCTTAAGGAACTGCAAAGATTCTTGGAGTTCTGTGGCTACTATCACCGATTTATAAAAGATTATACAAAAGTCATCCACCCTTTGCTTAACTTAACTCAAGACTATCCACCAACAAACAGAAAATACAAAAGGAATGCTGTTAAAGAGAATGAGAAAGTCTGTTTTCAAACAAATGAACCTTTTGGGACAAGGTGGACTCTAGAGTGTGAGGTGACCTTTTATGATACCATTCACCAACTTACCCATGCCCCTGTCCTTGCTTATGCAGATCCCATCAAGCTTTATGTGTTACATACTGATGCCATCTTAAAGGGACTTGGTGCTTTATTGTACCAGGAGTATGAGGAGGGATTACGCCTGGTGGTGCTTGCCAGCAGGAGCCTGACACCGTCTGAAAAGAACTACCCTGTACACAAAGTCGAGTTCATTGTGCTAAAGTGGGCAATTGTAGATCAAGTTCACGAATATCTTTATAGTGCAAAAATGCTAGTAAAAACCGACAACAACCCCCTCACATATGTTCAGACCTCAGCAAAGTTAGATGCCACTGGGCATCGTTGGCTATTGGTCCTCTCCACCTATGACTGTTCAGTACAGCATCGACCAGGCCTGAATCACATTGATGCTGACGCCCTCTCGAGTAGACCTGACACCAAATCTGAGTGGGTGAGAATGTCCAAACAATCTGTTAAAGCTCTTTGTCAAAAGTTCGATGCCGGCCCGTCAGCACAGCGGTTGGATTTCTGCCTGTGATGCCGGTGACCCGGGGTCGGGAAGACTCGGGTCACTGGAGGGCCAGCCAGGGGAGAAGGAAGGAGCATCCACAGACAGCTCGCCTTCTCTGGGGGGAGGGTGGGGATGTGAACTGGGCACCCACTGGCCCCTGGCGGAGGCCAGGAGCACAGCAGGACGTCAGGTTTCTGATCACTGGGGGAGTGACGGACGTCGGCGTTTGCCTTGATGTCAGTGGCACGTCACTCTCCAGGGAGAAACTCAGGAATTAGCTCCCTGGCTAAGCCAGATGTTGGTCTCCGGCCCCCCCGCTGCTGTCAGCCCTCACGACCGACCCACCTCAGCAACACCAGGAGCCAATTGCCTAGCACGCTGGATGGTCTCACCGGTGCCTTCCCTCTCTGAGGAGGGGGACCCACCCGGCAAAGGGATATGCCAGGCTACCACCAGGGGGTCGCAATGTGAGGTAAGGGTCAGCGTCGGGGGAGACAGCCAGATGGAAGGACCACAGGAGGCTTGAAGGAGAGGCTGGCTAGGGGGAGCAGAGGAGCAAAAAAAAAAAGTTTGATAAAGATGAACACCCATCCTCTGAAACTGTTGATTGCCTGGTGGACTGTCTGGGCCCTCCTGACACTTGTGTTTGTGCGGCCTCCTGCCATCTTGCAGCACTGGATCTCAGCACTTTGCTTCAACTTACTCCTGACAACATACAGTGGGCTCAGTCCCAAGACCCTATGATTAAGCCTGTGTTGGATGCCATTCATGCTGGGAAAAATGTGTCCAAACTTCGTTCTCAAGATCCCAGAACTGCTCTGCTGTTCAAAGAGGAGACCAGGTTAAAGTTGCGCAACAAACTGCTCTAGAGAGAGACGAACAATAGTTTTATTTTATTTATTTATTTCATTTTTGTTGACCGGGTAAGTGCACTAGACAAATCCTGCCTATTTTCAGGCACGACCTGGGGGAGGGGGATACAGATGAATGCCAACTGACCTTGAACTAGATTAAGCTGTTGGTGGTATTTTTAGTGAATGAAGGAAATTTGGCCAGGACACCGGGGAAATTCCCCTACTCTTTTCGATAAGTGCCATGGGATCTTTAACATCCACCTGAACTACCACCAATCCAGGCAGATGGGACCTCAGTTTAACGTCTCATCCAAAAGACGGCACCTCAGAAGTGCAGCACCCCTCTCATGCTGCACTACAGTGTCAGTACTGGGATATTAACCCAAGTGCCAGATGTGGGAACTGAACCCACAGCCCTCTGATTTCCCGGCCTTAGAGGTGAGTGTGCTACCTACTGAGCCACTGACACTGTATAGATAAGGTCAAGTTGCCAAACAGCAGCTAGTATTACCTACAGCCTTTAAACATGTGGTTCTATGTGCCCTCCATGACCAGATGGGACAATTAGATTGTGACCGAACTACTGATCTGGCATGTGCTCGTTTCTACTGGTCAAAAATAGGAGTTGACATAGAGACTCATATCAGAACTTGTAGCCGGTGCTGGCAGAGGAAAGCTCAGCCCCAGAGGGCGGCCCCCTTAGTTAACATTTCTACCAGTCCACCAATGGAGCTTGTGTGTATTGACTTTTTGTGTTTAGAACAAGATCAAAAGAACATTGGTAAAGTGCTGGTAGTGACTGATCATTTTACTCGCTACGCCCAGGCCAGTCCAACCAAGGACCAAAAGGCATCCACCGTGGCCAAGGTTTTAACAGAAAAGTACTTTGTCCATGACAATGCCCCATAGAAGATTCACTCTGATCAGGGGAGAGACGTTGAAAGCCACCTGATTAAACAGATGCTCTCGCTCTGGGGAGGGGGGGGTGAAAGTCCCAAACTACCCGTTATCACCCTCGGAGGGATCCACAACCTGAATGATTCAATCGTATTGTACTAGACATGCTGGGCACACTTCATCCCAGAGACAAGCTGAGATGGAGTCAGCCGATAAAGCACGTTAGTTCATGCCTATAACTGCACCAAAAGTGATGCAACTGGATTCTCCCCCTACCTCTTAATGTTTGGCCAAGAAGCAAGGTTACCAGTAGACATCTGTTTTGGAGTGTTCCCTGATGGAGTCAAAGCAGAGAATTACCTCCAGTATGTCCAGAAACTAAAAACTCAGTTAAACCATGTCTACCAGTTAGCCCACACCACGGTGGCTAAAAGAAATTTAACAAACAAAGAAAGGCACGACAGGCATGTTAAGGCCCAAGAACTGCAACCTGGGGACTGAGTCTTACTCAGAAATTTAGGACTACAGGGAAAACACAAGCTAGCCGACAGGTGGCATCACACCCCTTACATTGTTGTCAGCAAGCTGGAGGAACAACCAGTTTACAAAGTGCATCTAGCGAATGGCCCACAAGTTATAAAGACAATGCACAGAAATCATTTGTTACCAATTGGACAAATCATTATTGGTTCTGTACCCCAAGATACTGCCCCTCCCAGGCCTGTAATCCGTGCTGCAGCTAAAAAGAAACAGCTAAGCTCTCCTCCAGTTGTTAAAGACTCAAGGCCTTCCATCAGCTATGCTCTCAATGAAACTGACTACAAGTCTGAATCTGGTGACAGTGAGTGTGAAGCCACTTAATATCCATCTTATCAACTGAGCCAGTTGTTTCAAGGAAACCCTCTGTGTAATATGGGGGATGAGGCTGGACCCTCAGAACTGCCTAATCCTCCAGCCCTCTCCATTACTCCTGTGCCCCCTGAGAGTGAGGTGCAAAGTGTGACTTGTGATGTAGCGGACTCCTTGTGTATTGTGGAACTAACTGAGCCTCAAGAGGTGGATCCTGACCATGAATGCACAGCTGGTGACGTACCAGATAGGTCTGAACTGTTTGCAACTAATAATTCCAGTTGTGTTTAGACAATAATGTTACTGAAACTGATGATATTGACGTATTAGCAATGTGTTACGTGATTTATATTGCATGGAATTTCCTTTTGATGACAAACCTGATGACAAACCTGGAATTTCAGAGCAAAGTAACGAAAGTATTTCTGCTTAACCAGAACTAACAGAGCAAGAAGATGAAAGTGTTCCTTTTTCAGAACAGACAGCCAGTGCAGAGGTACCCCTTTCATCAGAGACTGACTTATTGATAAACAGTAAACCAGGACTGATCAACCCAAGTGCAAATGTTGAAAGGACTGAGCCAGTGCCTGTCCCCCCCCAGAAAGTCTGGAAGAGATACAAAGCCTATAGCACCTTAGTTATGACTCCCCAGGAAGGCTGGTAGACCTCCCCATGAATGTAGTTCACAAAGGGGTGTACATTTCTGAGAACTCTCTTCCTAAACTAGGCTACTCTGCCACTTCAAAGTTAATAGTTGAATCCTCCAGTCAGTATACTAATGCCCTTGCCCCATGCAGCACCAGTGTAGCTGATAGGGATAAGCCCCAAGCCACGTGAGTTAGAGTAGAAGAGGTAGCACAAGCAAAGGTTGTAAGAGTAATATGTCTAGCTACCTGAACCTGTTAACCTGTTCATGAAAAAAGTTCATGAAAATGTGTTCTTATGAAAATTTCATTGCCAAATGAGAAGTATAGTACTGCTGTTGTTATAACCAGTTTATTTTACTGATGCATCAGAATTTATTTTATGGTATACTAATGAAACATGCATGTATTTACATATAATGCTTTCTATACGGCAGTTGCATATAGTGTGTACACTTGACGCGGACGCCAAGGTTTTCCAGGCAGGGAAGAGAATAACCCCCCTACCAATTTGGGATTTACTTAATGTCTTTCTGGGCTTCTTAATGCCCACTGTTAGGCTGGTGTCCTGTCTTAAGTAGTTCTGTTCATTTGTGTGAGAGTGCCCTATTGCGCCTCCATGCCTGTCCCTTTAAAAGAATAGCTAAACTTTGTTAAGTGAATAGTCTGAGTAGGGTCCAAGTGATTTAGGGCTTGTGACTGGACAGACAGTACTCTGATTTGCTCCATTCTGCAGGCAGTACTTGTGCACTGGGAGCTTCTGTAGGAACTGTGCTTATTTATTGTTTGCACCCTGTTAATATTAGAGATAGAGAAGTTTGTCTAAACTGCTTTATCTGCTTTATCTGCAGATCATTCACTTGGATAGGAGCCACCATGTTAGGTCCAGGACTTTCAGTAATTGGACCAATTAGACTCTAGGGGCCTAAAATGGATCCTGCCCCAGGGGTCTTGTGGGAAGGAAAACTGTTGTTTTTTGTAGTTTTGATATTGGCGCCAATTTGGCCTGGAGGGGGAGCTCTTACTGTGATTGACAGCTCCTTCAGCCAACTGTAAGCCTGGATTAACAAGGGAAATCCCTAGAGACACGGTAGACAGTGAATCAGTTAGAGTTGGAGGTTGAAGTGTGAAGTGTGAACAGCTCAAGCTTTCGAGCACCTACTCCCAGAAGAAGCACAGGGGAATCGGCAGGAAGATGCCCAACATGCCTCCCTGCCTCCTTTCTCATGCTTGAGATTGCCTATAGCAGAAGTCGGATTTGTCCGATTCCAGCCTGGAACTGCAGCAGGAGGAAAGGAGAAGTTTGTTAATGCTACATGTGATTTGGACCAAAGACTTGCTCCAGAAGTGATCAGCCCAGCTTGAGTATGAGACGTACTCAGATTAAAAGGTTTGCTCAGTAAAACTGCTGAAGTTGCAGCTGGACTGTATCTGAACTGTACCTGGAGATAATTGTTTACTTTAAGTGTGCTGAATGTGTTACGTGGGCTAAGACTTGCCTGCCCATTCTCAGACCTGTTACACCAGCTGGAGGCTTTACCAGCAGAAGAACATGAACTTTGCCAGACTGATCATCCTGCCTGGGCCTTGACAAATTGGCCTAGGCTGCTACTGTTGCACCAGAGACTGTTTCAGTGAGAAACCAGCTCAGAGATCCAGCCCCTGCACAGCAACAACACGCAGGTTGCGGCCACCTGGAGGAAAGGCCATGAAGAGAAGGTGTGTCGTGTCGGTCCTGTTTCCCCATGCTTATCTGTCATGACCATGAGGTCTCAATATTGCCTGCCATGCTGCAGATTCCTGGTAGCATGAGTACAATCAGGAAACTCCCTGCAACGAGTGTTTAAATCATCTGTTGTACCATCTAATTGTTTCAAGTTTCTTGGGTTTACAAAGAACTGAGCCAACCGGCTCGGATTACAAATAATCTGGTTGTTTTGCATGTTAACTGTCTTTCTTTCCACCAGGGGACCCAACATCAGCTGCAATGTCAGGCCACCCCCGGGCAATGCCACTGGCTAGCCAGACTTACCATCCTGGGTACCCAGTGTTGTGTGACTGTCACGTTGGGACTAAAAATGCATGCCAAACCTGAATCACATCAGATTGCTAATCATTTGACTAAATTCATGCCCCTCCCTTGTTCACTGCCCCTAAATAAACTTGATTGTCTTTCTTCACATTTAACCTGGCTAGTGTGCATAGTATTAGTTGGGTTACAGTGTTAACAGAGTGCTATTGTATTGCTAACCTTGTTTTACAGGGGGTCTCCAGGGAAACTGCTGTAGATCCAACCCTAGTGGTGTGAAGGGTATGTGCATATTTTTATTGTTCCATATTGTCTGTGAGTTTACTACTGCATCAGGTATTAGGCCACTAGGAGGGTTGGTGGTGGGGGGGGGTTATAGCTTCCCAGAGGGCTATACCAAAGCAGTCAAGCATCCCCAAAACCACTGCTCTGGGTGGTGGCACCTTGTTAGTGAACTCAGGCCCCTCAACTTGTGTATAGCCATACAGACAGAGTTAGTAGCCCTTGGAATAGTGCCGCCTAGGGGTACATGTATAATCAACCCAAAGTTGGATTATTCAGGGGTCCAACCCAAGATAAATAAGGCAGCACAACAATGGACACATAGGCTTAATGGACTTAGCATTAGTTGATGCTTAGAGATCTCGCAACCCCGGTGCTCGAGATTATATTTTTTTCTCACACCCTCATGCCACCTGGTCAAGATTGAGCTATGTTTATTTACAATGAGATCTTTTTCGGTATGTTGTGAATGTTAAACATAGTCCAATATTTCTTTCTGATCATGCGATGGTCCAGATGGACCTTTGTTTGTCAAAGCAAGGTGGGAGGTGGGGATGTGGCGATTTCCTACCTGTTTGCTGGTGATGCAAGAGTTCAGAGAATTTTTAAAGGCCCAGTGGAAACTCTATGCTGAACAGAACCAGGGGTTGGTTGACTCAATCGGGAGTTACTGGGAGGTTGGAAAAGCCTTTATAAGGGGGGAAATTATAGGGTTTATGGCTAGAGTGAAAAGAGAGAAGAAACAGAAGCTAGCTCAGTTGGAGCGAAAGGTCCAGGACTTGGAGTATAAAACATATAAGGGCATGGAGAGAGGGTCCTGAGGGAATTAATGGTTGCCAGAGAGACCCTCAACATGAGTCTCCTGGAGGAGGACCGAACTAAGCTATTGTTTTCCCACCAGAGAATTTATAAGTGGGGCAAAAGGGTCGGATCCACTGCTGGTACACCTGATGCAGGAAGGTAAAACCACACAAAGAATTCTTAATATTAATGAAAAATATGAGAATGTGGTGTAGGAGGAGTCTCAGATTCAAGAATACTTTAGGCTTTTTTCTGAAAAGTTATATCAGGACAAGTGTTAAGGAACTGACTGCCTTACGAGGAATTCTTTGAGGGATTAAATATTCCTTCTTTAACTGAGGAGCAGAGGGATAGCCTGGGAGCAAAGGTTATCATGGGGGAGGTCATGAAAGCTATAGACACCCTAAAATGTGGGAGGCCGGGAGGCCAAGATGGGTTTGGGGCAGAATATTACAAGGAGTTGAGGAAGGAAGTGGCAGCCCCACTTCACGATGTTATGAAGGAGGCTAGGGGGTCGAGGGGACTCCCTAAAACATGTTGCGAGGCCAATGTCTGTGTGATTCCGTAACCAGGGAAAGACCCAGTGGAGTGCACGTCATATAGCCCCATCTCCCTCCTAATTTATGATTGTAAGATTATGACCAAGGTCCTCACATTGAGGTTGGAAAACATTCTCCCACAAATTATACATCTGGACCAGACAGGGTTCATGCAGGGAAGGTTGTCATATCCTAATGTGCATAGACTGCTAAATGTGGTTTGGTGGGGCTCTCGGCATCCTGGGCAGGCCTGTGTGCTGTCCATAGATGCCAAGAAGGCCTTTGACAGAAAAGAGTCGCCATATATGTTTGCTGCCCTCAGTAGGTTTGGACTGGGAGATGGGTTTATACGATTGGTACGTCACTTTTGCCAAACTCCTATAGCACGGGTGTTGGGGAATGGTCACCATTCGGAGGACTTGAGACTGAGCAGAGGCACAAGACAGGGGTGTCCCCTCTCCCCCCTACTATTTGCCATAGCAATTGAGCCCCTAGCCCTTAAGATTAGGAGCCACCCGGGAATTCAGGGGATCCCAGATAAGGGGAGAGGGGAGACATGTGATTACCCTTTATGCTGATATTTTGTTATTTATCACTAAACCAGAAGAATCTATCCCAGCCCTTCTCCAGGTCATTACCCAATGTGAGTCTTTTTCAGGGTGTGAACTGAATTGGAATAAATCTGAGTTGCTTTTCCTGGACAAGGGGGGCTGGTAGCAACATGTGGGGGCTGAAGTTAGTCCAAAGGAACTTCACCTACCTCAACATTAAGGTGGGAGTAGACCTTGATAGCTTGTATCCTCTTAATTATTCCCCATTGTTTGATACTATCCTTAGCGACCTGACAATATGGCTACCCCTTCCCATATCCTGGTTAGGCAGGATTAATTTATTGAAAAGGAATGGTTTACCAAGGACATTATGTATCTTACAGATGGTTCCATGCTGCTTCTCCAATAGAGATTTGAAACATCTGGAAAAGGGCTTCTCCGATGTTATTTGGAATGGAAAGAGACTGAGAATAAGCTTAAAGAAACTGAAAGCAACAAAGGAGGCTGGGGGACTGGACTTCCCAGACACTAAAGGGTATTATTTGGCAGCCCAATATAGATACATACATAACTGGGTAAAAGGAGAAGAGGACCACCATCTGGCTAGACCTGGAGAAAGATGGTTGTCCTGGGAGGCTCTCAGTATACCTAGTGGAGGGGGTGGTGTTCAAGGCATACTGGCAGTTGGGCTGTCCTAACCCCCTGGTTCTTGGAGCTCTGGAGGCCTGGAGAGACATAAAGAAGAGGAGAGGCACAGAGAGAATTAACACTTTATTGGTCCCTGTTGCTGATAACCCTGGCTTTATTCCTACTGTGGGAGATTCTGGCTTTTCCCTGTGGCAGGAGAGGGGGGTCAGATGCTTGGGGGATTTGATGGCATCCATGACTATGCACTCCTTTGAGGACCTTTATGTAGCTCTGGGGCATCCTGGCTCACATTCATTCAGGTTTTTCCAGCTTCGGCATTATTGCCAAACATTAGAGAGAATGAAGTGGGGAGTTTCGCCTTGGTGGTGGTGGAGAAGGAGATTTTGAGTGCTCAGCGAAGTGAGAAGGGTTTAATCAGTAGGGCGGTATGTTTAGACAGGAGCTACTTCCCAAATGGTACTGCGGGGGTTTGAACATGCTGGGAAAATGACTTAATTCTCCAGATTTCAGATGACAACTGGGAGCTCTTAGGATCATATATGGGTCTCCTCCTATGTAATAAATACAAAGAAATGCAATTTAAGTTTTTACTGTACACTGCCTGTACCCCCCCCCCGAGTGCAGTACATGAGTTTTATCCGGAGGTGTCTCCGAGATGTGGGAGATGTAAGGCGCCACAGGGTACCTTCTTCCACTATTAGTGGGAGTGCCTAATGTCACAAACGCACTGAGCAGGTCAGGCCCGCTGCTCCCACAGTGCCAACCTCCAAGCGCAAGAGTGTGAACAGATAACAGACTGGGTAACCCTCCTGTATGCTTGTGGGTCCAAATCACCTTTAGTCTCAAGTTCTGGGGGATACAAACTGTGAACCTTATGCTAGCATACCCAATGTACAGGCACAGATTCATATCCTCTTCAGGGATTGCGGTACAATCTTATGCCAGGGGTACCCAGCCAGACTTCCAAAATGAACCCTTAAAACTCTATAAAAGACCTTAGGTATATTCTTACCTTTTTACTTAAGCTTAGTAACACCATCAAGCGTTTCAGAACAGCTGTCAAACTTCACATGCAAAAAAAGAACTTGCTGACACCCAAGCAGTCTTTTAAATAAAATGTTTACTAAAATGGATAAAAATATATAAAATGTAAACACAGAACAATATATTAAAGAGCCTACAGTCACTTAAAATAACAAGGGCAAAATACAAACACAAATTCCTACCACAATACAGTTAGACTTTTTCTATCTAATGTATTATCTCTTTAGTGCTTCTTAAAGTTAGAGATCAGGGAGCTGTGCCTTCTACAGTCCCAAGATGGAATATATCACCCAACAGCTCAGACACAGTATAAACTGTCTCTCTCAACACCCCTTCTATGAGTCATCTAGCTCCTCCTTTTAGAATATAAAAAAATACAAACATGATGTCCTATCAGAAGGTATTTTAAAAAAGGTAACATCAGCAAAAACTCATTGCCCAAATTATAAGTCTGTGATTTCCCAGTTCCTTCTCTCCAGGCATGTCAATGGGGTTTTATAGCTTTTTAACACCAGTTGATATTAAATGTTCTTCCTCTTAAGACGTCATAAAAGTCTGTGATCGCCATCCTCTGACAGACTCATAAAGTCCCATTTCTTTTCCACTTCAAAGAAGCAACAGGTCATAAAAAGGGCCATAAAATGCAATGTCTCAAGGAAGTTAATTACATTACAGAGATCTCCTGGTTTAATATATATACATCCTGTCATTTCACTGAAACCTGGGGTGGGGGGGCAACCATGGAAGCACTGTGACAATCACACACTATATTTTTTTATTACAAATATCATTCAACAATCATAACCAGCTGGCCAAGCGTCACACCTGATGCTACAAAAGTATTGGCAGGGCATTGCTCAAGAGCTTTCAGTCATGGGAGGCAAGTCAGTGCAAGTATCTCCCCTTTCATTGCTGTTTGAGGTGGCAAACATAGAGGATGGTGAATGGATTTTGTATCGCAGATGGATTAGGGTGCTGTTGGTGGTGGCTAGGCAGGGCATTCACAACCTTTGGGTGGCTGGGACAGTTTCTACCTTAGATTTATGGAAAACGTAGTCCATACAAGTACTGGCAGTGGACAGATTGACGTATGTTCTGAAAGGAAAAGAGGAATGGTTTGTTGATGCCTGGGGTAAGTTTCTGGATGCCTTGATAGCTGGTGAGGCATTATTGTTGAGAGAGGGAGCCACAGGCTGGGAGGGCACTGGGGTATCAGTTGGAGGGACTCCCTGGATCTTATTCTGGGTGGGAGTGTGAGGATAATGAAAGGAGAGGATGGCCCTACCTGCTCTGGCAAGGGAGGGGTAAAGAACCCCTCAGAGGGAGATGAAGGGCAGAACTTGACTGGGGCTTAGGCTTGGCAATACATAAACTTTTCTTTTTTAAGATTGCAGTGAGTTTTCCTAGTGGTTACAAATATGGGTTACTTATTGCTTCTAGTTTCTACATGAAATGGGTTAACTCTTTTTATTCTTTAGTTATACTAACCAGGCTTTCTTTTTTGTCAACAAGCCACAGGCTTGTATAGGTTTTACAGAGGGTGTCGCCTAATATATGAAGTTGATTCATTATATAATGCCAGCATTTGCTTTTCAGTGAAGCTACCACATGAGTCCAATGACTTTGTATGTGACTTTGAACAGATGGACTATTGGGTACTAAGGGGCATGGTAGTTGGAGGAGCCCCACTATCATTAATTCATTGTGGCTGAGAGATGGAGATGAATTCACAGTGGCAGGCTGGTGTTGTTTCTTTTTAGTCTTTGCTTTTTATTTGCTTATTTTTGTCTTTTTTTGTACTATCAGTGTGTTGTTGATGTATCTGCCTTTTGAAAATAATAAAAAGATGATACAAAAAAAAGCTTGGAACACATTCCCGTCATCAGACTCTTCTTGAATATCAACTGGTTAGCTCCGCCACCACCGGCCTGCATTATCTGAACTTTGCACTTTACTTGTATTTATTTATTTAAACATTTGCTAATCAGGAAAAGCACACTGAGCCGAGGCTCATTTCCAGGTGAGACTCGGGGGTGAGGGGGAGGGAGTTACAAACAGTATACATACATAGAATAGATACATGAGAATATTACATACAATCACATAATTTTGTACAAAGGAGTTGTTTACATTAAGCTGCATATATATACAGTTATTTACAGTCAGTTACATGAATACAATAATATACAGTACAGCGGTTTTGAAGTTTAAACCATGTTCATTTGGCTAAAGGCAGACTAGTGACAGTTACAGGTGGGGTAGAGGAATTGACGAAGTTGAGATTTATAGGAGTTGTGCAAGGGTGAGTTTCTGAGAGGCTGGGGAAGCTGGTTCCATAGGTAGGGGAGACAGTAGGAGAAGGCAAATTTGTCAGCTGATGAAGATGGTTCGTGGAAGGAGAAGGAGCGGTAGTCCCTAGAGTGTACAAGTAAGGAGAAAAGGTTGAAGGGTTTAGTTTCTCAGCCAGGTAAGGGGGCAATAGGTCGAACCAAAATTTGGAAATAAAAGAAATGGAGTGGCAAAAACAGCGATGGGAGAGGGGCGCTAACCCGAGGGAGGAAAGGAGCGTGCAGTGGTGTGTTCTGAAAGGAGAGTTTGTTGCAAAACGGCAAAAAGCATGGAATAAGGAGTCCAGCCTGAATAGTGAGGTGGAGAGGGCAGTGTTGTACACAATGTCCATGTAATCAAAGATGGGAGTGATCATTTTTGTTAGCAGTGTGCGTCTAACAGGTAGTGGGAGGGAGTCACGGCTTCTGTAAAGAAGACCAGCTTTGGGCAGAGCTTTGAAGTGATGGCATCTATGTGGGTTGAGTAGTTTAGCAGGAGGTCTAGCCATACTCCTAGGTATTTATAGGAAGAGATGGTGTTCAGTGTGTTTCCATCCAGGATGGTGATTACAGGGAGCTGGGTGTTCTTGCCTGTTTTGGGGCTGACTCGAAGGTCATGGAAACAGTTTTGGAGATATTTGTTTTGAGATTGTTTGCATGAAACCAAGACTGCATGTTGTTGTAGTCATATTGTAGTAGAGAGTGAACGTCACTTAGAACAGAGCCAGATGTGAAACATATAGTGTCATCTGCATACATATGTATATGGGACCTTGTGCAGACTGTGGGGAGATCGTTGATGAAAAGGGAGAATAAAATTGGGCCTAGGATCGACCCTTGGGGAACACCAGTAAGGATGGGAAGGGGGGATGTGGAGTTCGCGATCCTGACTGTTGCCTATTTTTGAGGTAGGATTCAAACCACTGTACTGGTGGGGGAGGAGCAAGTCCAGCTCCCATGAGTTGTCAATAAGCAGGGGGTAGGAGACAGAGTTGAAGGCCTTAGCCAGATCGACAAAAATAGAAGCAGTTAGTTGACTATGGACAAAGGCAGACTGGATATGTCCAGTGATGCGGAGGAGGGAAGATAATGTTCAGTGGTACTTCCTGAACCCAGATTGGTATGGAGAGAGGTAATATGTGGACCTGAGAAATTCAGTTAGTCTGGTCTGGACAACAGACTCTTGCAGCTTGGCAAGAGAGGGGAGGAGGGAGGTGGGACAGTAGTTTCCAGGGACTGAGGGGTCACCACCCTTGTGGACAGAGATGACACAGGCTGATTTCCATGTTAGGGGGACCTTACCAGACTCAAAGGACAAATTTAGTAGGTATGCGAGAGGAACTGCTAAGCTGGTGCTGAAATGTGTAGAAGCTTGGGTTGGATGCTGTCTGGGCTGGATTTGGTGATGTGTAAAGAGTAGAGGGCATTTAGCTCTTCTTCAGGCGATGTGGGAGTAGGGATGAAGTGTTCTGGGCAGGGTGTTGAGGGAGCGAGCAGTGACCTGGAGGTGGGGGAAAGGGCTGGTCAAGAAGGGCACATGTGGTGAAAAGTTGTTTAGGGTTTCTGCTACTTTGATGGGGTCAGAGATGCTTTGGTCATTTAACTTGAGAATAGGTGTGGAGGTCTAAGAGGGGGAGTCTATAAGGGAGTGGACCACCTTCCAGAAGGAGGAAGGAAGGTAGGGCAGTATTTAGGCAGGACTTAAAGTAATCTGCATCCACTGTTCTGCCAGAGAGTGGTTCCTCTATGGAGGCACCTGTACTGGAGACCAAGGAGGATGCTGGGAACCTCCACAAAGGAGACCCACAGGAGGGTGGCACGGGACCCCACAGCGGAAGAAAACAACTCCTGGTGGGGGACTCAATCATTAGGGAGATGGAAGTGGGGGAGGAAGGGGAGAGGGAAGTAAGGTGCCTGCCTGGCGCCATGACTTGGAGGGACAGGAAGCGAATCCTCAGGACTGCAGAAGCAGCTGCACGAAGAAAGGGGCTGTATGTCATTGTCCACCTAGGGACAAATGACCTAGCTGGGAATGGGATCAGAGCAGTGCAAGAGGAGTTTGTAGAGTTGGGGAGGTGCCTTAGACAAGTAGCACATACGGTAACCTACTAGGAGGTTCTGCCTGTCTATGGCAAGAGTGATGCTAGGGTATTCCACACCATGGGATTCAATGAATGGTTGAAAAACTGGTGTGGAGCTCAGGAATTTGGCTTCAATGGGGACTGGGGAGCCGCCTGGAGGGATACAGGCCTATAATGGCACGATGGTCTGCATCTGTCCGGGGGGGGACCAGGATCCTAGTTGATAGGTTAAATGCTTCATTGGCAAGCATTTAGACTAGCCAAGGGGAGAGGCACTGAAATGGAGGAGGGAAATACCAGCCTCCCTCACAAAACACGGTAATTAGTGAGGTAAACGCCAAGGTAGAGCAGTCATTAGGGAGCAGGACAGGGGTAAATGCAAAAAAAGGCAAAGGCAGTAAGGACAGGGATGGGGCTAAAAGGGGTAAGGCCATCAAAAAATGGAGGGTGATGAGTACCAATGCCCATAGTCTGTGTAACAAGCTCCCTGAACTAGTGACCTTGATGGAAGAGGGATGCCTGGATATTGTGGCAGTCACAGAAACATGGTACACAGAGAACCATGAGAACCATGACTGGGATGTCAACATACCAGGATACACAATTTACAGGAAGGACATGGAGGGTAAAAGAGTTGGAGGAGTAGCTCTATATGTAAGGGAAGGGATCAAAGTAACAGAACTAAAGAGTAAACAGGGAGAAGATGAGGCACTGTGGGTCACTCTGGAGACAGAAAATGGCACCACAATCCGCATGGGGGTTGTATACAGACCCCCATCTCAGGGGAAGGGGACGGACAAGGAAATGATAGAAGGCATCCTTAGAATGACAGAAAAAGGGGTGATATTGTTGATGGGGGACCCGAATATGCCAGATGTTAACTGGAGCACCTTTGCTGCAGGCACATCCAAGAGCAGGGTCATTCTTGATGCCCTAGAAGGGGCATGGCTCAAACAGCTAGTACTGGAACCCACTCGGGAGGGAGCAATCTTAGACCTGGTACTCTCAAATGGGGACAGAGAAAGGATCTCGGATTTAGAAGTGGGTAGCCACCTGGGAACAAGCGACCACCAAACAGTGTGGTTCACGATAAACAGCCATAGAGTCAAGCCATGCAAAAGCAAGAGTATTGGACTTTAGGGGGGGCTGACTTTGGGAAAATGAGAGAGTGCCTCAGAAAAGCACTATCAATCAATCAATCAATCAGTCAGTCTTTATTTTTATAGCACCTTTCAAAACCAAGGCGCTGTACAAATCATGAACACAGTATAAAAACAGAGAATATAATAACTTTTTAAAATCAATTCAATTAATCCGGGAAGGCCAAAGTGAATACATTTGTTTTTAGCATAGATTTAAAATTACTGATGGTCAGGCATTCTCTTAACTGACAAGGTAGAGAATTCCATAGGGTCGGTGCTAGAAATGAAAAAGCACGAGCTCCAGATGTTTTAAGACGAACCCTGGGAATCTCTAGCAATCTCTCATCGGCAGATCGGAGAGAGCAACTGGGGGAGTAGGGAGTCAGGAGATCTTTAAGGTAGTTGGGTCCCAGTTCATGTAGGGCTTTAAAGATAAGCAAGCCTACCTTATAGGTGATCTGCCACTGAACTGGCAGCCAGTGCAGTTCGCGCAGGACAGGCATAATGTGACTGGACCTAGAGGTACCAGTCAACAGCCTGGCCACAGCATTCTGCACCAGCTGCAAGAGGTGGATATCAACCCCAGATAGCCCTAGGTAGAGGGCATTGCAGTAATCAAGATGGGTAGTAATGAAGGTGTGAACCAATGTTGGAAGGTCACCCGGGGGAATCAGGTGTTTCACCCGGGCAATGTTCCTGAGATGGTAAAATGAGGATTTGACCACAGCTAACACCTGAGACTTCAAGATCAAGCCATTATCAAAAACAACACCAAAGCTACACACCCAGTCTGAGGTGATGAGCTGGACACCATCAAGCCAAAGGCCAGACATGTGCCACGCTAGCAAATGCACAAGAAAGAGGAGTGCAGGAACAATGGAGAATAGTCAAAACAGCTATCACAGAGGCAATAAGCCTTTGTGTGAAGCATATCAACAAAACAAAATGAAGGAAAAAAACACTATGGTTCTCAAAAGAGATGGCAGAGAAGGTTAAGAAGAAAAGGATGGGGGCGCTGCTGAGCAGCTTACAGGAAGCAGTATTGATGTAGAGCTCCAAGTGAAAATATATTAATTTATAGTATCTACGATTGTTACATTGAACTTATTCGACCCATTTAATTTGTATCTGAAGTAGTAACAGCTCAGGACTTCAGAAATGGGGAAAAACCGAGGAAATGCTGCTGCAGCAGCCGATTCTTTTTGGCCAAAGAAAAGCATGCAGCCATGAGGTGAATGGCCTAGAGACCAGGCGGAAGCCAACCACTTGGATACTGACAGTGGTTCGGAGGCCTCCTTATCTACCATCTAGATTACTCTTAACCAGTTGTTAAAATCCGTTCAGGACAGAGACAAGAAGTTGGATAGTTTGACTCCTCGGGTTTCTGTGCTGGAGACCAGGATGGAGAATTGTGAGGCAACTGTCCACAAGAACGAGAGCGCTATCCTAAGGGCCTGTGATGTGACCACAAAACTAATCAAGGAGAATTCAGTACTCCGACAATGTTTGGAAGTGGTTGAAAACCAAGCGAGAGAAAGGAATCTCTGGGTACTGGGGCTTTCTGAGCGGGCTGAGGGGGAGGATTATCTTTTGTTTGTTTGATCACTTTTGCTGTCTATATTGGGCTTGGAGGAAGAGGATCCACCGATAGCCATTGATAGAGCTTACCGGATCTCACCACGCAGACTTTCGGCCACTTCACAAACACCCAGAACATTGTTAATTGTGTGCCGACATGTTGGGGATTGAGATTGAGTGCTACAGATGGTGCAGCATCAGAGAACACTTAAATATGGGCCTGATAACTTAAGTATATTCCCAGACTTGTCTTATTCAACCAGACAGAGAAGTAGGGCCTTTGACGGTGTCCGGGGTCGTTTAAGACAAAGAAACATCATCCATCATCTGCTATTCCCTGCACACCTGAAGATTATATGGCAAGGAAAACATATCAATTTAATGAGACTGGAGAAGTAGAAAAAATTATTGGCTTGCTGGAACAGGAGTTGGATGATGCGACCAGAGAGAGAGACATTTCCTCGGAGGAAGATTGAAGAAGCGCAGATGGGACTTGCGACCTGTGAGTTTTTTGGGAGTGGGGTCACCACGGTTCTAATTTCGGTTATAAAACGATTAAAAATATTCAGTGGATACTAAAGACAGTATTCGGTTTCTTTTTGGGACTATTAACCCTGCTTCTTGTTTTGGGATGGTGACTATACGTGGACTAGAGACTGATGGATATTATTAGAAAGGGTCTGTCATCCTGAATCAGCCCATTTTTGGAGACATTGTAGGAAAAGGACTGTTTCTTAGCAAGTATCTGCATGTATTTTTCTTTATATTGTATGCAATTTAAGTTTTGATCTGATATCAGGCTCTGGGAGACTTGAGCTGTACTTCATTTTACTTAATTAAGATTGCAGGGGTTGGATAATGGGAAAATATAAGAATTTGGTATATATGGGAGGACCTGTTTTTTATAAAGTGGGTTTACTACTTATCTCGGAGCTGTAGTTAGATATTTACATTAAATATCAGGAGCACCGCCAGACATGGAATATAGGCTGGCAGGGAGGTGCTTGGGGATTCTTCCAATTAAGCTGTAGGCTTTGGGAATAATGAGGTTGTGGAAGTATAACTAACGTTTTCTTCCCCCTTTGATGTATCATCTGAGGAGAGTACTTACTTATCTGAAGTAACTATGTATGTATATCAAATTGCAGTGTTACTCTTCTATGGGGTAATGTGTTTTGTGAGTATGTTTACAAATCAATAAACATATTATACAAAAAAAGAAGAAAAGGATAGCATTCAGGAAATATAAGGAAATACAGAAGAAGCAGGACAGAGAACTTTATCAGTTAAAGCAGAAAGAGGAAGGGAAGGCAGTCAGAATATCAAAGGCCCAAACCGAGGAAAAAATAGCCAGCTCTGTTAAGAAGGGGGATAAAACCTTTTATAGGTACATTAGGGAGCAAATAAAGACTAAGGGAGGGATACTGAGGCTTAAAAAAGGAGAGGGAATCTGGGCAGAGGGTGACAGTGGAAAAGCAGGGATACTGCAGATGACACAAAGATTTGCAACAGGGTTGATACACAAGGTGGGGTAGAAAGGATGAGAAGGGACTTGGCAGGGTTGGAGGAATGGTCAAATGTATGGCAGCTCAGATTCAGCGCAAAGAAGTGCAAGGTAATGCACCTGGGAAACAAAAACCCAGGGGAAGAGTACACAATGAGACATGAGATACTAACCACAACAAAAATGAAAAGGGACCTGGGGGTAACTATATCAAATGACCTAAAGGTGGGCAAGCTATGCAAGAAGGCAGTAAGGAGGGCTGGGGGGATACTGGGATGCATAGGGAGAGGCATCGACAGTAGAAAGCAAGAAGTTGTTATCACTCTTTACAGACAGTTGGTGAGACCCCATCTGGAGTGCTGCATGCAGTTCTGGAGACCCCATCTCCGCAAAGACATAGACAGAGTGGAGGCTGCCCGAAGGAGGGCAACCAAAATGGTACAGGGTCTGCACCAGAAGACATGAAAAGAGACTAAAGGAGCTTAACATGTATACCCTCGAGGAAAGGAGGGAGGGGGGACATGATAGAAACTTTCAAGTACCATAGAAACTTTCAAGTCCCTCAAGGGAATCAACAAAGTCCAAGAGGGTAGCATCTTTCAGAAAAAGAGATGTGCAAGAACAAGGGGGCACAATTTGACGATAATGGGGGGACAGCTAAGAGGTAAAGTGAGGAAGTATTTTTTTCATGGAGAGAGTTGTGGATGCATGGAACAGTGTTTCTGAGGAGGTTGTGGAGTCAGGAACAGTGGGGGAATTCAAGAATGCATGGGACAGACATAAGGCAGTTCTAGTGGGGGGTAGGAGGAAGTAGGCTGTTGGTTAACTAGGATCCGCAGCTTATCCATCAGGTAGGGAAATGGGCAGACTAGGTGGGCCGTCAAATTCTATGTTTCTATGTCTTACCACTTTGGTGCAGGCATTTTTTGCCGTATTGTAAGCCTGTCTGGTTTGGAGGCATCATTGTGGATTTATAGAGGGACCTGGCCCTATCACAGGCTTTGTAGAGGATAATTAGGGTGCTGGAGATCCATGGGTGGTGGCATTTTTTGACCCTGGCTTTAACCAGGGGGGTCAAGGGAGTCCCAGACCTGTTTAAACGTCTGCAGGAAACTGAACAGGGTTAAATCAATATCAGGGGCAGTGTAGACAGGGTCCCAGTCTGCAAATTGTAGGTCATGAAGGAGGGAGCTGATGTTCAGTGAGTTTAGTGGGCAGATATTAATATATTTTGGTGCAGATTTCGGGAGCTGAACTTTTCTGGTACAATGGGTAATGGAATGATCACTTAGGGCAGCATCCATTACAACAGCGGTGAATATATAGGTATAGGTGTGGGTTGCAGGATACTCCTCATCTACCGTCCACCAGAGATGGGAAAGTTTTCCTGCAGGAAGTCGCAGACTTTGTGGTTGACATGGTGTTGGAATCCTCCAAGTGGTTGGTCCTTGGGGATTTCAATGCTTGGGTCGATGACAAACTCTCGCATTTTGGCCAGAACTTCCTCCAACTGATGATTTAATTGGGCTTCACACAGGTAGCTACCTCTATGACCTATAATCATGATCACTCTCTGGATAAGGTGTTCCTCCTGGTGATGGACGTCTCTGACCTGGTGGTGAAACCAATCGGTTGATCTGACCATCACACTATAGGGTTCACTTTCGCAGCTCCCCCAATAGACTTGCCCTTTTGGAGATGGTCCGATACTGCCTTTTAAGGGGTGTGACCCCTGAAGGTCTAATGGCAGTGTTGGACCTATTGAGAAGGCCGTTGGAATGCTTGGATGCAGGGGACCTGGTATTGTACTATAATAGTGTGGTATTGGGGGCCCTGGATTCCATAGCTCCTGTCTGCATTCGCCCACTCACTCTTCGTCCTCAGTCCCCTTGGTTTGATGGGACCCTGAAGGAGTTGAGGCGAGTGGGGCTAAGTTAAAACGGTGCTGGTGGAAATCCGTCATGGAGGATGACAAACTTAGTCTGATGGCCCATTATTCGGACTATCAGTCAACAGTCTCCTATAAGAAGGCAGAGTTCCTGTCCAGGGAAATTGCTGCAGCAGGGAATTGACTTGCTCAGCTCTTCTGGACTGTTGACAGGTTGTGCAATCTAACCTGTCTTCAGAATCAGAGAGTGTTTTCACAATCTAAGTGTGAGGAGTTTGCTTGATTCTTTGTAGATAAGTTTGCCACCATCAAGTCGGAGATCCATCTTACACATTCTGATGAATGTTGTGGATGTTGGTGGGAGATCACAGGCATCCAGTCTGTCTGGGCAAACTTTGATCAACCGGTGATCACTGATATTGTGAAGATTGTGCAGGGCTTTCAACCGACTTGCTGTGGTTTGGACCCTGATCCAACCTGCCTCCTTGTGGAGTGTGTGGAGATCATTGGGCCAGTCCTGGCTGAGATATTTTGGTGTTCGTTGGAGAAGAGTGTGTGTCCAAGCCCCTTGAAGGAGGTAGTGGTGACACCCCTTTTGAAGAAATCCTCCCTCGAGCCAGATTGTCTCGCGAACTATAGACCAGTCTCTAACCTGCCCTTTGTGGGTATGGTTATCAAGAAGGTAGTCATGTTGCAGCTTGAGGATCATCTTACCACCCATGAGGTCTATGATCCTCTCCAGTCTGGTTTCAGGAAGAGGCATAGTACCAAGACAGCCCTTGTTCAGGTACTTAATGATCTCCTGATGGTGAGAGATCAGAAGAGCTGTTCGATCTTGGTACTTCTTGATCTCTCTGCAGCATTTGACACCGTGGACCATGAGGTATTACTGGAGTGCCTGCAGCTGATCTGTGGACTGTCTGGCGCAGTCTTTGGATGGTTCCATTCTTTCCTCATAGGCAGGACTCAGAGAGTGGTGTCAGGGATCTTTTCCTTAGCCTCTCCCCCCCCCCGACCTGTGGGGTGCCGCAGGGCTCCGTTCTGTCTCACATGTTGTTCGCGGTGTATATGCTGCCATTGGGAGACATCATTAGGTGGTATGGGCTGAGATTTCTCTGCTACACAGATGATACTTAGCTGTACATGTCCTTTGTGCCTGAGCAGGATGATGCTGTCTCAGTCTTTAATAACTGCCTAGCCGAGATTTAAGACTGGATGAGTGCCAGCTGGTTAAGGTTGAACCCGGATAAGACTGAGGTGTTGGTGGTGGACCCAGGTCATCAAGTAGAGAGGTTGTCTCCTGATCAGCCTTCTGGGCTTATGCTGGGGGGCAACCAGTTGAGGTCCTCAGAATGGGTGCGGAATCTGGGCGTTGTTCTTGATAGCGAGCTGACACTTAAGTCTTAGGTGTCAGCCATCATCGAGTCCTCATTTTATCATTTGAGGAATATCACCCGGATAAAGTACCTTGTTCTGCCTGATGATCTTCCAACATTGGTCCATGCCTTTGTGACCTCCCACCTTGACTACTACAATGCTCTATACCTAGGACTCCCGGGGGTGGACATCCGGCGCCTGCAGCTGATGAAGAACTCGGCAGCCAGGTTGCTGACTGGCTTGTCGAGATCTAGCCATGTCTCACCTGTGCTCCATGAACTGCACTAGCTGCCTGTAAGGTGGAGGATCACCTTCAAGGTCACTTTGTTGACCTATAGGATCCCACATGGAGGACATGGACCACGTTATTTACAAGACCCCCTTCATCCCTACTTCCCCCTCTGCCTACTCCATTCCTCCGACAAGGGATTGCTAGAGATTCCCAGGGTCTGTTTAAAGACCTCGGGGGCCAGAGCCTTTTCTTTCATGGCCCCAACCCTGTGGAATTCTCTACCTCGTCGGGTTAGACAGTGCCTGTGCACTGAGACTTTTAAGTTCGCTCTAAAAATGTATTTATTTGACATAACTTTTGCTGCTGCTACTTAATTTATAATTTGCTTGATCTGCCTATTTTAACTAATGTGTTTTAACTAGTCAGTATGTTCCTGTTTTTACTTTTGTACAAGTGTTTTGGTATTTGAAAAGCGCCTTTTAAAAATAAAGATTGACTTGACTGACTTGATTTAATTAGGGTAGCATCCATTACACCAGCAGCAAATATTCTGTGTGAATGGGAGGAGAGGATCCAGTCTATTAGAGGATGATTAGATGAGCATTGGTTGTAGCCAGTGAGCTCTGTAATTTATTGTGTAAGGCTGAGAGACTCAATTTTGGATGTGGCTGCTTTTGCGGATGGGGAAAGCCAATCCAGGTTGTAATCCCTTAAAAGGAGTAGTTCACCAGATGCTGCGAGGGGAGGAAGAGAGGACACGCAGGAGATAAGGGCATCCTGGGCTAGGCGCAGGAAAGCATAGATCACCCCAATGTAGATAGGCAGGGAAGAAGGAAGGTTGAGTTGGGAGAATAACAATTCATGTGAGCAAGGGCAGGATTCTTTCTTGATAATTACGCACTGGAGCAGCTGCTTGACATAAATAGCTACTCCTCCATCCCTTTTGCCATGGTCCTGGCAGAGGAGGGCATAATCAGGGATGTATTGGGAGGAGTCAGGGGTGTTGGCAGAGAGCCAAGCTTCCCCGTGAGGCAGAGAATGTCAGGAGCGTTTCATGTTACCCAGCAGCTAAGTTGATCTAGTTTAGATAGGAGACTCCTTATATTTATATACATGATGTTTAGGCCTTTTTTGGGGGGGTAGTAGGCTTTTGCCCAGGTTGGGGACCTGGATCTAGTTCAACATTCCCTGCTAGGAGTAGGGTGAGAAAGACAATAGAAAAGATGGCTGGTAGTTTACTCCCCATGGTGAGTATGGGGATCTGGGCGTGGTACAAGGGTACCATAAGAGGGTTGTTTGGGATGTCCACAGAGGGGCAACAACACCAGACGATATTTGGTGGAAAGAAGGAAAGGGAGATGGTTAGGGAGATGGTAGGGCAAAAGTAGACTGGTTAGAGAGGGTGAAGAGGGCTGTGGTGGAAATGGGTGGGGCTGGGTAAATGTAGCTAGTATGGGGGGGAGGAGATGATGAGAGAAGGCATGACTAGATGTAGAGAAGTAAGAGGTGGGTATAATAATTGTCATCTGGTGATTAATCAAGGGCACTGGTGGACTAACAAGGCCCTGATTAGTCCACCGCTGCCCTTGATTAATCGCCAGATGACCATTAGTATATTTCAAAACAATAAGAAAACCACCACCCATAGACTATAATGGAGTGCGTCCCCGCGCTCTCCCTAGGATTGCATCAGAACGTGGCTGTGTGTGGGGGCGGGTCCTAGGCGGTTCTACTAACTGGGAAGTCAGCGTTCCCGGTGGGAACAAGTTTATGAGTTAAATAATAAATTATCTACAGGAATTATTTTTAAACCATCTACATCCCCAGCATTTGAAATCGGTAAGGCACTGATATGAGGTGTCATAGGTTTTCTTGGTGAATCTCTTTAAATGCCTTTGATGTTGCTTGCTATATGATGCTTAGTTATGTTATTACCTGCTTTGTAAAAAATGCTTCTAATTGTTATTCATGACCCTCATCTACCCCTTCCCCCAGACCATTCCGGAAATCAGCTGTTACCACCTCAGTATGTCTTTCCTGGTGAAACTTTTTAAAATAATAATAATCATTACACTATTTTGGTTCTTATCATATTTTTTTTTAACTTTATGTGTATTATTATTATGAACAAACATACAGTTCCAAGACACAAGCAATTACAAAAATATATGATATCTATACCATGAGGGCGCCACTCCTCTTAATATTACCATTTAAATCATCAATTGCTTTAAGATATATCACGGGGGGATCATCAGAAAGTAGTTGCTTTATAAACTTATCCCTTGAAAAGTTGCAAAAAGAGTCCATGAACTGTGTGGAATTCACCAAAGTTCAGAATGAAATTCCAATAGTTCTCCCCCTCCACCAGGGCAGGGGTGTTCCACCATACTTAAACCATTAGTAAGAGGCAACTAGTGTGCCTGTCTGCAATGAACGTTTGCTGACAAGTATTGCTCCATAACTTATAGCTATTTATATCACGGGAAAAATGATATAGTGGTAAGAAAAGAGTAAATTAAATGGTGCAATCTAACTTGTAGACAGACTTTTAAGCTCCATAGCAAAGATATTACATCTGATTGAACCTAAGTTTAACTATTTCTGTAACAATAAACTTTTGAACATCACCATAAACATTGCACATGTTCAGTGAAAGTGACTTCAACATCACTAGATGGCATTATCAAGAAATGTTTTGCACAAAGAAAACAATAGTTTGAGTCACTATAGGGCATTTATTCACTGCTCCACAGTAAAAACTTGTCCAGGAAAGAGAGAAAAACAATGAAAGTTTTTATTAGCTGCATACCTTGAAGCAGTATTCACTCCCAAAAATCTTACAGCCATCTGCTTCAATTGTCCTCCTGTTCATCCGATGAGGGAGCCCTCCGGGACACTGCATGCTTCTGAGCCCACTTCAGAGCCTCGTTGGGGTCAGAAAAAGGAAAAATCTTTCCCTGGTGGGCTATACAAAGCCTCGCCAGGAATATGAGGCCATGAGAAATATTCACCTCCTGAAGCAGTGCTCTGGTGTCATCGAATTGTTTGTGTTTCTGGTGAGTCGAGTACCCCAGGTCCAGAAAAAGACTTATCTGTTCACGATCCTGAAGCAGCATCCTCTTCTGCCTCACTAATGCCAGGATATAATCTCTGGATCTGATCCCATCAGTCATGGGTACCACCAGTCGAGGTGCATTGGGATTGTCAGGGTGACTCTCCGGAGTCACCCGATAGGCCTTCTGGATCCACTGGGCCCTGGGAGCAACGTCCTCCCCTAGCTGCGGTATTAGTCAATCCTGAAGAAAAAGGAGCAAATGATCTCCTTCGCATCCCGCCAGGAGTCCCAAGAAGTGAATATTTGCTGCACGTGATTGGTTTTCTTGAGTTTCTAGGCGAGTTTTCAAATGTGTGTTCTCTCAGAGAACGGCTGTTACTGCCACCATTGCTGCATTGACTCATTTTGTGGCTTCGGCTGTGGCTCCTTGAACTGCCTCCACAGTGGCTTCAACTCCAGCCACTCAATTCATGAGAGAATCAAATTTGACTGCAAGCCCAGCCACATAATTAATGAGTCTATTTATTTTAAGACCCAGGGACTGGAGGGTTTCAACATCCGACGTTTCATCCTGGTCTGTACTGCGGCCTTGAGCCGACCGCGTGAATGGTGCTCCAGGAGGTATTTTAAATGTAGCACCTTCACCTGAAGTCTTATCTTTGCATGGAGTTCCCATTTTCAGCTTTGGTGCTTAAGCTCTCTATAGAGGGGCTGAAGAGTCATCAGTAACACCAAATACCAACCTGTTTTATAATATAAAATCACACAAGTTGCAGAGCTCTAACTGAAGGTCCATCTTGTTTGGGCTCCACAGCCCCTACCCCGAGTTCTTATCATATTTTTAAATTACATTTGAAAAAGTATTGTATAGTTAGGTCCAAATGTTCCTATATTGATTGATTATTAATGGTGTCTTTGTATCTAATGCTACTGTTTTTCTTGTAAGTATGCTTTGTTGTAATTTTGTGTGCAATTACTTGTTGATATTTTTTTTGTCTGGGTCCCCCATGAAAATGGGCATACAGTATATTGTTCTCGGAGTTACATGGTTAACAAATTTTAAACAAATAGAAATAAATAAAGAACAACCAATTCCTAGTAAAGGTTGTTTGTCTCTGTGTCATCTGGTATAACAGTCTGTTCTTCCTGACAACTTTACTCCACGCTTCAATAGAAGTGACAGGTCAGGATGATCAGATTTAACATGGGAAGCATCTACATATGTATTCCCTTTTCCAAGGTTAGAATGACTCTTTTTAAACTAGGGTCAGTCCTCTGCACACATCAGATGCTCTCTGGTCTGGAGTGCAGCAGAGAAGTGTTCATCATTGGAAATCAGATGCACACATTTTATTTGGTGTTGGGGTGAAATCTAAGCACAGTCATCACTCTGAGTTTGCAGACGTAACAAAGTCCTCAGGCACTATCAGCTGAAATATAGCCTTCACTACATCCTCAAAGACATGTCCAGGGCCTCTCTGTTAGCAATGTTGGAGAAGGGCATCTGGACAGAGCATCGGCATCAATATTGTTGTGGCTGGGCCGATATTGGAGACAAAATTGTGTAAGCTGAGATGTACCTATGCCAAGTGACATACAACTTGGTAACAATCAGAACATATGTGAGGGGGTTTTGTTTGTCAGTGCCATGAAAGGAGCTCCACTGAGGTAACTGTGAAATTGGTCAATCACTACCTAATTCTGTGCAAGGAAATTCCAGTCTGTGGCCTGGATAGTTTCACTCTGACAGATTAAGACTGTGACTGGTGAAAGCAAAAGATCTCATTCCAGTCTTGTGCTCCTAGTATAACAGAGTTCTTAACCACTCCAAGCTGGCATTGAGTCAGTAGTGTGAGGCTTAGCTGGATCTGCAAGTGCTAATACAGATGTCCTCATGGATGCTAGATGATCTCTGTGAATGTCACTTCACATTTGACAGTGCAACAGACACCAAAGGGTTCACTGACCTGTAGAATTCCTAGACAGCCATGCCCTTTTTGATGCCATGTCTTTTCCAGGTGAGCAGATATCCTTGCATCTGGCTGTGCAAGTTTCTCAACTGATGAGAAGTCCTTCACAAACCTGCTGTAGTATCCATAGAATTCAAGGAAAGACTGCAGAGCTTGTAAGTTGTGAGTTCGGTGCCAGGTGGTGAGAGCTTCAGCCTTAGCCATGATCCATACTTACTCTATCTCAAAGACAATGTGATCCACATACAGTACTTCATTGATGTCTGACAGAACTAGCACTTGTGTATGGACAGTTTCAGGCCATACTCAGCAGGGTGATCCAAAGCTTTCATCAGGAGGGCCTCATACTCTTCCAACATCAATCCAAACATAATTAGGGGTGTCCAGGTACACAAAAAACCTTCAAGAAATTTATATCTACCACTGCCTTTCACATCAGCCATTGGAACGTAGCAGGAGCACCCAAGGTTCCTTGGGGCATGCACTCAAACTAGTAATGTTACGGAGGACTGATGAATGCAGTTTCTTCTTGTCCTCTTTGGCTACTTGCGTCTGGTAGCAAATTCTTTCTACGGTTCAGACTGCTTCATTCACAGTGCAATCTGATTTGGAACTTTTTCCGATTTTCATAATTTTTTCTTAAAATGTACTTTTCACACACAATTAAATTAAACACCCCATCCCCTTTTTGCACTTTTGTGCCTTTTATAATTGTTGTTCTTAGGGTGCTTGTGTTGTTTGGGTATTATTAATTACTGTAATATTTTATTGTTAGAATTTAAAAGGGAAGAGGTTTAGAATTACAAATCTATGTAACCCCTCACTATTTTGCCCACAGTTGGGGTAACTTGTAACCTGCTGGCTCATGGTACTAATCAACTTTAAATGAGCAAACTGGCTAATCCATTAAGGGCTCCAGTTTCTTCAACTGAACCACCTTCATAACCAAACTTGTACCAGCACCTCCTCTAGCCCCTGTTGAAGCTCCTGAGGGATAGAAGCACCGGCTTTTATCAACACCACCAGCACCTCACAAGCTGCATTTCCTGATCTGTCTGTGTTGCAAAGCAAACAGACTAGGTGGACCAAGCGATCTCTATATGCCATCAGATTCTATGTTTCTAAAAGATGCCTGCATTGTTCTGCATATCCCTACTACCAGCATGAGACCTTGTATGGAGTGCTGGACTTCAGTTTAAACAATCTTTTCTACATCGCAAAAAGAGACAAAGAGACAATTGCAGTAGTTTCCTGTGCTTAATTGTGCATCAACTGTTTGGGGGAGAAAAGGATCTGGCTGTAGCCTGTGCATACAGTAAGTCAGAGAACCCTTTGCTTCCTGTATGGCAATCTTAAGCCATGTAGTGTACCCTGGGGATTGTGTGCTGATGTGGGATAGTTCTTCTGCTTAAAGTCTGGTAATCAATGCACATCCAGATAGTTCAATTTTTCTTCTGGTCTACAACAATGGGCAAAGCAGACAGGCTTTGGGACTCTTTGGTGACCATGGAAGTCATCAGTTCTTAAAGGTGGCACCTGACATCCTCAATGACTGCTCGCATTAACCATCTGATCCCTTCCTGTAAAGCAGTGTCATCATTTAAGTGGATCTGATGTTATTCTTCCCTGGCACATCCCAAATCATGGTTGTGGGGTGAAAATACATCAGACCAATGTGCAAACTTCCTATTTGTCTTTTTTATCCAGCAGGGATCAGCGATAAAACATATAAACAGAGAAATTTTTCACACAGAAAAGACTTAGAGTCCTCTGAGTCTGCCCATTTCTACCTATATTACTATAGCCTATCACTGAGTCCCCAAATGTGAGCTCTAAACCACTGGTGATGCTGTTTCTCTCCCCTGTCTCTGAACCCACGGTCACTATACCCCTGTACCTCCACAACACCTTAAACCCCTGGACAATCTTGGGTCTTACCAGCATGCATGGCAGTATGTTCCAATTTTCCACCACCCTCTCAGTAAAGTAGTATTTTCTTACATCCCTTTTAAATGTTACCCTCATCAGCTTGTGTAACCCTCCTACAAATGGGGGTTCCCAAAAGCCTTCTGTGAGCTTGCCCAAAATGCTCATGGCCAGGCTGGTGTTCTGCGTTTAGTGACAAAGTATTGTCAGTTAGTGCCTGTGTGGCCTCCGTGTGCTGTCCCTTTAAGGGCTGCCTGTTGCAGTCAATATTAATCAAAAGGGAGGACTGTGTGTTTCCATGCCCGAGTCCCACCCAGGCTGCTGATTACTTGCTCCATTTCTGCTATCGCTACTTGTGCAGAGGGAGCCCTACTAAAAGATGTGAGTACTGGCTGGTGGTCATTTAGAGTAATAATAATAATGTGATTTGTGCTAACCTGCTTTTCTTGCTGCAAGAACCGTTCTGTCAGCTCCACCATTTTGGTCCTGAACTGCCGAGTTGGACCAATCAGTACTTTAGGACTCTGAAATGGAGCCTGCTACCGTGGGACTGTGTGGATTACCAGTTGGGATTTGTAGTTCTGGGCTACTGGCACCTTTTGCACCAGGAGGGGGAGCTCTTACTGTGACTGACAGTTGAACTGATGAATCAGATCTTTCAGATCCAGGGGAAATACCACAAGCTGTCTGCTAGCAAGCCAGATTTGAGGTGGATGTTGAGAGAGAAGGAGCTCATGTAATTCGAGCAGTCATGCTGCGGACTAGTTGCGCGGGACAATCGTGTACGGCCTGAATCTCGGCCTGCTTGCCATTTTCCACCTGAGGAGAAGTGAAACAGACTGAATCCAATGTAGTGTTGTGAAGCAAACCAACAAATTGGGACCAGGCATAACCTGAAGAAGACTGAAGATTTTGCTAAGTGCGATCGGCCTGTCAGGACTTCAGCTACCTTTGTGCTCCCGGGTTTAGCAGTGACTTTGCGATTGGGTTTAGGAGCTGTATGCCTGGTACAGTAATTTTCATTGCATGTAAATGTACTGTGAACTGGAGGGTGGTCGTGATCTAGTATTCCCCTGCATTGAATGCGTGCTGAGGGCTGGACATGTACCCAGCTGGAAACAGACTGAATCCGCAGCTACCCTATGCCATTGGGCCCTGCCTCGAGGGCTTTGTCTCCTCACCATGCTTCTTCTGGCCATCCAGAACAACCAGCTATAGCCTTGACCATCATCCGTCCTGCGTTATTTATTTATTTATTTATTTAGCTTTTGTTGACCGGGTAAGTGCACTAGACAAATCCTGCCTATTTTCAGGCACGACCCGGGGGAGGGGGATACAGATGAATGCCAGCTGACCTTGAACCGGATTAAGCTGTTGGTGGTATTTTTAGTGAATGAGGGAAATTTGGCCAGGACACCAGGGAAATTCCCCTACTCTTTTCGATAAGTGCCATGGGATCTTTAACATCCACCTGAACTACCACGAATCCAGGCAGATGGGACCTCGGTTTAATGTCTCATCCGAAAGACAGCACCTCAGAAGTGCAGCACCCCTCTCATGCTGCACTACAGTGTCAGTACTGGGATATTAACCCAAGTGCCAGATGTGGGAACTGAACCCACAGCCCTCTGATCTCCCGGCCTCAGAGGCGAGTGTGCTACCTACTGAGCCACTAACACTGCGTTCTGCGTTCACTGTGTTCAGCTTGGGTATCGTGAGTAACCAACAGGGTAGCTCCCTGCAACATATCTTTTAAATCACAAGTGTGTCATCTGATTCTTTTGTTGTGTTGTTTCCATGAACTGAGCCCTCTGGCTCCGGATTACAATTAGAAAGGGTGCATGTTATTTCTTTTTCCTCACAGGGCCCCTACCAGCTGCAATGCTGGCCTACTCCGGGCAACGGTCCTGGCTAGCCCCCCCTTTTCCATCCTGGGTACCCAGAGAGTGTGACTGATGGGGACACTGACTGCATGCACAACTGTGATATTTATAGTGTGATTAAGCCAATTAACCTGATTACCCCCCATCCTTGTTAAAGCCCCTGAATAAATCAGATCTACTTTTTCTGCAGTTTACATTGACTTGGTGTCAGTTTATGCCTAAAGTATTGTATAGTTGCTTTTTGTCTTGCATCACCTTATCTTACAGGGGGTCCCCAGAGCTTCACTGAAGGAACCAGTCCTGGGGGGTAAGTGCCAAACATAGGTGTATATATAAAGCCTATTAGGGGTATTGAGAAGGTAAACTTTGTGTGCTGTGTGGGCCACAAGTAGGATGCAAGGGTGGGTCACAGTGTCCCAGAGGTCTGTGGCCTGGTTAGTCAGACCAATACCAACCCTGACCTTTGGGTGGTGGCACCCGTCACTGAACCTAGGCCCCTTAACCTGCTATTAGCCAAGCAGGCAGGGGTAGTAGCCCTTGGGATAGCGCCACCTAGGGGCTACATCTTGGAGGCACCGCTGGGAATAGCATCCTCTAATGGCCAAGGGAAGAAGTTACCCTGATATGTTTAGTTTTGGGGAGAAAATGGAGGATCTTGCTATGCCCAAGCTAAAAATTGCCCCTCATAAGCTGTTCATGCACTGAATGATGGGGTGGAGTGAGGCTGAGGGGTTAGACCCCCAACAGGCTCTCCTGTTACTGGATGTCCCATTAGCGATTGCTAATGCTGATATCATAGCCAAGGTGGAACATGTTAAGGGTTTGGGCAAAGTAGAGGTGAAGGGGAGAGATGCAGATTTGTTTAAATAAACTATGATAGTGTTGCTCTCCTGTAGCTCCCCAATAGATCCAGAGAAAATACCCCCTGTTATTCTGCCTGAAGGTGCCCAGAAGGGGTGGAGGGTCATTCACCTGCACAGTGATCTGACTACTCCAGGTGGGTCCCCCCGTATATTTATTTATTTAGTTTTTGTTGACTGGGTAAGTGCACTAGACAAATCCTACCTATTTTCAGGCACGACCCAGGGGAGGGGGATATAGATGAATGCCAACTGACCTTGAACCAGATTAAGCTGTTGGTGGCATTTTTAGTGAATGAGGGAAGTTTGGCCAGGACACTTGGGAAATTCCCCTACTCTTTTCAAGATGTGTCATGGGATCTTTAACATCCATGTGAACTACCACCAATCCAGGCAGATGGGACCTTGGTTTAACGTCTCATCCGAAAGACGGCACCTCAGAAGTGCAGCACTCCTCTCATGCTGCACTACAGTGTCAGTACTGGGATATTAACCCAAGTGCCAGATGTGGGAAATGAACCCACAGCCCTCTGATCTCCTGGCCTCAGAAGCAAGTGTGCTACCTACTGAGCCACTGACACTGTACAGAAGGGTTTAAGGAGAAGTTGCTCAAATTATTAGCGTCTGAAGGACGAACTGCCCATGAGCTCGTAAAGATGTTAGACCTTCCGGAGGAACACACGCCCCTGCACTTCCCAGCCACCTCCCCAGCTTCTCAAAAGAGTTCTCCTGTAGCCCCTTCCCCATAGTAATCCCCTCGATACAACTGAATTCTTACCGAAAGCTCAGACTCTTTTCAGACACAGTCCCAGTGCCCACGGGGAGGACGACTTGGAAATGTGGATGGACTATGCCACTTCTTTAGTACAAGAATGACAATGTTCAGAGGAGGAAAAGAGAAAGAGGCTAATGGAGAGTTTGAGGGGCCCTGCTCTGGAGGCCATCCACATCTTGCGAGCAACTAGTCCAGAGGCTACGGCAGCTGAATACCTGTCTGCACTGGAAGGAGTGTTTGGTAGTACTGAGTCGGGGGACGACTTGCTGTGGAAGTTCAAGTCAGCCAAGCAGTGAAAAAATGAGAACTTGTCCGCATTTGCTACCAGGATTGAGAGGGCTCTGCAGAGGGCCCACAGAAAAGGTGGAGTGCCTGCAAAGGAACTGAACTAGGTCAGATTGGACCATATCCTAAAGTCAGCCAGACATTCTAGTGTAATGATATTAAAACTCAAGTTACAAGACAGGAAGGCTAACCCACCAGAGTACTGTCATCTTATGAAAGAAATTTGTGAAATCGAGACTGATGAAGAGGGCTGGGAGCCCTATGCTGGGATGGTTGGTACCTGCCTGACCCCTGAGAAGAGTGACTCAGATGAGTCCCAGCAGCTGAAAGAGTTGATTAAAGAGTTGACTGAAGCAGCCAGAGAAGCCAGTATCAGGCATCCCAAGAGGCCAAAGGTGGAGTGGGAGTGCAAGTTGTTTCATCGAAGCCCCAGGCTGAGGGTAACCTACTGGAGGAAGTGCAAGAGCTGAGAGCTTTAGTGGGAGACTTGCTGCAGACCACACCAAATCCTCGCCCTGGTGGAAGTACCAAGGATCAAGGATCCAAAGCACGAGCCAAAGATGAGCCCACCAATACCCCTGTGGTACGCAAGTCAGAGATGGCCCGCGAACCCCATGAGATCCTCGAAAGCCTACTTTTAGCTATCAATGTGGAGAGGATGGACACACCCGTTTCTTCTGCTGTTCACTGGAGAATTTGAGGAGGGTCACTGCCCAGTTATTAGCTGTGACTCAACGAAATAATAACTCGCCACCAGGGGTGCTGTGTGGAAAAGTTATGCTACCAAAGCCCATGCCAGATCGACACCAACATCAGTACCACCAGAATGGTCTGACATGGTGGGCCACTCCATGGAGACAACAGTGAAGGTGAATGGAGTGTCTACCAGGGCTGTGCTTGACAGTGGTTCCCAAGTAACTATAATGTTTCAGGATTGGTATCGGAAGCACTTGCCTGATGTGCCCCTACAGCCATTGGAAGGGCTGCATGTCTGGGGGTTGAGTGAAAAGGCCTACCCCTATGCCAGGTATATCAGGATTTGATTGTCTTTCCCTACTTCAGTGGCTGGAGTGGCGGAGCAAGTGGAGACCTTAACTTTGGTGTGTCCCCCTACTGGACTGTATGATGGGGTCCCTCTATTAATCGGGATGAATGCTCATATGTTCGGGACAGCGGTGCAGCTATGCTATGAGAAACAGGGGCAATGAACTGGTAGGGCTCTGAGGATTCCTGCATTGATTAAGAGAGAGTATGAGTCGCAGCAGAATGCCGAAGAGGTGGATCAAGATGAACCAGTCAGAGTGGTATGGAAGAAGGATCCTGAGTCAATGGTCCTGGGCCCCAACACCCAGTGCACCCTGCAAGAGGAGGTCCGCTTACGGAAGGATGTCAAGAATAAGATACTCATGCTGGATGTGCAAGGCAATGGGAAATTGCCAGAAGGGTTGCTGATTAAGCCCAGTATCTCACCCACTCGTGCTCATGCCTATGTCCAATGGGTCATGGTCCAGGTCCACAATGTGTCAGATCGAGAAATTTGGGTGAATAGAGGCTGCACCTTGGCTACCGTACACTGCGCAGATACTGCAGTGTTGCCTAGTAACAAGCCCTCTGGAGTGACTGACCAAGTGACACCCAACTAGTTTGACTTTGGTGACTCCCCGTTGCCAGTGGAATGGAAGACTAGAATCAGCCAGAGACTTGCCCAGAGAGATAAGGTGTTTTCGCTGAAGGAATGGGATGTAGGATGTGTCCAAGGGGCGGAGCATCACATACGCCTGCAAGATGAATGGCCATTCCATGAGAGGTCTCTGCGCCTAGCACCAGCAGATACAGATGATGTCAGAAGACACCTGCAGGAAATGCTTGCAGCTGGTGTGATACAAGAATCCAGAAGCCCTTATGCTTCGCCTGTTGTGGTGGTGAGGAAAAGAATGGGACAGTAAGAATGTGTGTGGACTACAGGACCCTTGACAGGTGGATCATCCCCGATCAATACACCATGCCCTGTATTCAGGATGCTTTGGACTGTCTGAATGGAAGCAAGTGGTTCTCGGTGTTGGATCTTCGCAGTGGGTACTACCAGATCCCCATGGCCCCAGAAGACCGTGAGAAAACAGCCTTCATCTGTCCACTTGGGTTCTATGAGTTTATGAGGATGACTCAGGGGATCTCAGGTGCCCCCGCCACTTTCCAGCAACTGATGGAACTTGCAGTGGGGGACATGAACTTGTTGGAGTGCCTGGTACACTTAGACAATGGTATTGTATTTGGAAGTTCATTGAAGGAACATGAGAGCCAACTTTTTAAAGTGCTGGGCCGATTGGAAGACTTCAACCTGAAGCTGTCCATCGACAAATGGCAGCTCTTTCAGACATCTGTAAAGTATGTGGGGCACATAGTGTCCACTGAGGGGATACAGACTGATCCTAGCAAAGTTGAGGCCTTGACCACCTGGCCCCAGCCCCACAATTTAAAGGAATTACAATGCTTCTTAGGCTTTTGTGGTTATTACCATCGGTTCATAAAAGTCTACTCAAGAGTGATTCGCCCACTGTTGAATCTGACCCAGGGTTACCTTCCCATGAACAAAATATACAAGAGAATGGCCCCCACTGAAGCAGAGAGAGTGTACTTCCACCCAGGTGAACTTTTTGGGCCTCAATGGACACCCGACTGTGAGGCTGCTTTTCACGAAATCATATATTAACTCACTCACGCTCCCATCCTTGCTTATGCCAATCCTGCTAAACCCTATGTGTTACACACTCACGCTAGCCTACAGGATTTGGGGGCTGTGTTGTATCAGGAGCATGAAAATGGCCTTAGACCAGTGGCCTTTGCCAGTAGGAGTCTGACGCCGTCGGAAAAAACTATCCTGTACATAAATTGGAGTTCTTGGCGTTGAAGTGGGCCATTGTTGACCAATTTCATGACTATTTGTATGGAGCAAAGATACTGGTAAAGACAGATAATAATCCACTGATCTATGTGCAGACTTCAGCAAAATGGAACGCTACCAGGCATCAGTGGCTTTCTGCATTGTCCACTTATGATTACGCTGTTGAATACAGATCGAACCTGAATCACATAGATGCTGATGCCCTTTCCCGGAGGCCTACAGTAGTTCCAAAGGTGATTGGGTCAGGTTGTCTGAGCCTGATATTCGATCTCTGTGCCAAAAGTTTGACAAAGATGAACCGATGTCCACAGACCCAGTGAACTGCCTGGTAGACTGCTTGGGCCCCTCGGACACTTGTATACCAGCTGAGTATTGTCACTTTTCCATGCTAGATATTAGTGCCTTGCCTCAGTTTGATAATGACAGCCTTCAGCGAGCTCAGTTTCAAGACCCAATGATCTGATCAGCCCTCGAATCCCTCTATGCAGGAAAAGATGTGTCTAAGTTGCACTCCTCTGAGTTGAGAACTGCACTATTGTACAAAAAGGGTCCTAAATTGAAGTTAATAAATCAGTTGCTGTTCAGAGAGACAGTAGATAGGGGGTTCAAGTAGACAAACAACAGTTGGTCTTGCCCACCGATTTCAGAGACTTGGTGCTGAGGTCCCTACACAACCACATGGGCCACTGTGGTATTGACAGAACTCTTGACTTGGCACAGTCCCAGTTCTACTTGCCTAAAATGGGGGCCGATGCCGAACATCATATACGAACTCGTAGTCACTGCCTACAGAGAAAGGCCTTGCCACAGAGGGCTGTTCCCCCCCCCTTTTTTTTTGAAATTCAAGTTCTTTATTAGTTTTCCAATACAAACATGTCATAGGCTATAAAATACACATACAAATGAAATTGGGCAACTTAAACATCTAACCCACCCAGAACCCCCTCTCTAACCCAAAATAGTCCCTATACCTCCCCTTTAACTTTCCCCTAATTATCCCTCTCCCCCCTGAAGTGTGCAACTATATTAAGGTAAATGATAGTGACCCCAAGAAATTACCAGGCTAACTGAGTAGGAGAGACAGTACCATTAGAACTTAGTGCAAGTACAAGGCATAAAGCTTACCCCATCTTTTCTCAAATGCAATCAGGTGTTCAATCCTAAAACAAACTGTGATCTCATTTAGCCATTCAACATACATAATACTCAGTATCTATCTAGAATCTAGATCTAGAAAATGTTTGAGTACCAGTTTTTTAACCACCATGGAGACCAAAGCCATGTGGAATTTATGAGGGCTGCCCCCCTTGTTAACATCACCACCAGCATACCCATGGAGTTAGTTTGTATTGACTTTCTAAGTTTGGAGCCCAATCAGTGGAATATCAGTAACATGTTGTTGATTACAAATCATTTTACCAGATATGCCCAAGCCTTCCCCACCAAAGATCATAAGGCATCCACTGTAGCCAAGGTGCTGACAGAGAATTTCTTTGTTCACTATGGGGCCTCCCAAAGAATTCATTCTGACCAAGGCAGAGACTTTGAGGGTCACTTAATCAAAGAAATGCTCTCTCTATGGGGGGTGCAGAAGTCAAGAACCACTCCCTATCACCCGTAGGGAGACCCACAGCCAGAACACTTCAGTTGCACCCTGGTTGGCATGCTGGGCACTCTCCACCCGAAAGACAAGCCCAAATGGAGCCAGCAGATTGGCACCTTGGTCCACGCCTATAATTGTACAAAAAATGATGCTACCGGGTTCTCTCCCTATCGCCTCACGTTTGGGAGAGAGGATCAGTTACCAGTGGACGTTTGTTTTGGGGTTTCTCCTGATGGAGTCAGTTCTGAGAATTGCCTTCAGTACGTGCAAAAGCCAAAAGCTCAATTGAACCATGCATACCAACTAGCTCAGACCATGGCTGCAAAGAGAAACTTAGCTAACAAAGAAAGACATGACAGAAAGGTAAAGGCCCAAGAGCTTTAAGCTGGAGATCGTGTGTTGCTGCAAAATCTGGGATTGCATGGCAAATACAAAATTGCTGATCGGTGGCACCACCTTTCCCATATAGTAGTAGGCAAATTGAATGACTTACCTGTGTATAAAGTGTGACCTGAAAACAATTCAAGGGATGTCAAGACCATGCACCGTAACCTTTGTTGCCCATTAGCTAAGTCCTGATTGAAGCTGAGCCCCCAGAGGTTAACTCCCCCCCCCGGGATCAGTGACTCGGGCTGCTGTGAAACGAAGGCAGAATAAACCTGTCCCAGTGGGCACTGACTCGAGGCCCTCTCCACGGACAATCCGAATTGATCATGATTGTCAGTCCACGACTGATGAAAGTGAGTGCAACTATGTTTATTACCCCTCTTATGAAATGAGTCAGCTGTTTCAGGGCAACACCAAGGTCAACTGTGGAGATGAATCTGGGCCTTCCGGACTGCCTAACCCCCCAGCTTTGTCCCTGGAGCCAGTACTCCCTGAGAGTGAAGTGCAGAGCGTCAAGTTTGAGGATGTTGAGTCGCTGTGCATGATGGAACTGTATAATTTACCTGAGGAAGAGACAGATGATCTGAGACAGACTGGTGACATACCAGAACCTGAAGAGTACTTAGAGTGTGATGACAATTCCTTTTCGGTGCCAGAATGCCTTCTCAGTGAGCCAAGTGTGGTAGAACATGAATGCACAGAGCTAGGGGCTGACAGTGCTCCAAGGCCGAGCTTTTCCACTCAGACAGAGGTCCCCTTTGCAAGTAAGAAAAGTGCAGAGATTGAGGTGCAAAGTACAGAGACTGTGGCTGTTCCCCCCAGGAAGACTGGATGAGCTGTCAAACCAATAGTGCGCATCAGCTATGATTCCCCTGGGAGGCCAGTGGATTTGCCTCTCAATGTAGTCCACAAGGGAGTTTATGTGTCCCAAAGTTCCCTACGCAAAATGAGTTTGAGTGCTAACTCCCTGCTGATTGTTCTGCCCTCTAAATATGTGCCCGTGCCCCTGCCCCATCCAGCCACTGGGAAGCTGATAGGAAAGGGCCCCTGTTCTCATTGTTTCATGTGCAGGAAGTAATAACCTGATTTCATACTGCAATGTGTATATGAGTAATCTGTGTAAAATGTGTGTAATGCAGTTTAGGAAAAGTAGTGTGCTGTGAAATAAAGAGAGTGTATATAGTGAAAGTCTAACATGCTGACTAATATCGTAGAAGTTATAGGCCTTAACTGCTAGTGGTATAGATGTGTAAAGTAATGTAAATTTAAAACTATTATAATAGAACTGACTTGACGCGGACGCCAAGTTTTTCCAAGCAAGGAAGGGTATAACCCCCATACAAATGGGGGTTCCCAAAAGCCTTCTGTGAGTTTGCCCAAAATGCTCATGGCCAGGCTGGTGTCCTGTGTTTAGTGACAAAGTATTGTCAGTGAGTGCCTGTGTGGCCTCCGTGTGCTGTCCCTTTAAGGGCTGCCTGTTGCAGTCAATATTAATCAAAAGGGGGGACTGTGTGTTTCTATGCCCGAGTCCCACCCAGGCTACTGAATACTTGCTCTGTTTCTGCCATCACTACTTGTGCAGAGGGAGCCCTACTAAAAGATGTGACTACTGGGTGGTGGTCATTTAGAGTAATGGTTGGACCAATCAGTACTTCAGGACTCTGAAAAGGAGCCTGATACCGTGGGACTGTTTGGATTACCAGTTGGGATTTGTAGTTCTGGGCTATTGGCACCTTTTGCACCAGAAGGAGGAGCTCTTCCTGTGACTGACAGTTGAAGTGACAATCAGATCTTTCGGATCCAGGGGAAATACCACGAGCTGTCTGCTGGGAAGCCAGATTCGAGGTGGACGTTGAGAGAGAAGGAACTCGCGTAATTCGAGCAGTCATGCTGCAGAGTAGTTCACGCAGGATAATTGTGTATGGCCTGAATCAAGGCCTACTTGCCATTTTCCACCTGATGAGAAGTGAAACGGACTTAATCCGATCTAGTGTTGTGAAGCAAGCCAACGAATTGGGACCAGACGTAACCTGAAGAAGACCAAAGATTTTGCTAAGTGCGATCGGCTTGTCAGGACTTCAGCTACCATTGTGCTCCCGGGTTTAGCAATGACTTTGCGATCAGGATTTAGGAGCTGTTTGCCTGGTACAGTAATTTTCACTGCATGTAAATGTGCTGTGAACTGGAGGGGGGGTCGCAATCTAGTATCCCCCCATGTTGAATGTGTGCTGAGGGCTGGACGTGTATCCAGCTGGAAACAGACTGAATCCACGGCTACCCTATGCCATTGGGCCCTGCCTTGAGGGCTTTGTCTCCTCACCATGCTTCTTCTAGCCATCCAGAATAACCAGCTATAGCCTCGACCATCATCCATCCTGTATTCAGCTTGGGTATCGTGAGTAACCAACAGGGTAGCTCCCTGCAACATATCTTTTAAATCACAAGTGTGTCATCTGATTCTTTTGTTGTGTTGTTTCCATGAACCGAGCCCTCTGGCTCCGGATTACAATTAGAAAGGGTGCATGTTATTTCTTTTTCCTCACAGGGCCCCTACCAGCTGTAACACCAGCCTACCCCGGGCAACAGCCCTGGCTAGCCCCCCCTTTTCCATCCTGGGTACCCAGAGAGTGTGACTGATGGGGACACTGACTGCATGCACAACTGTGACATTTATAGTGTGATTAAGCCAATTAACCTGATTACCCCCCCATCCTTGTTAAAGCCCCTGAATAAATCAGATCTACTTTTTTCTGCAATTTACATTGAATTAGTATCAGTTTATGCCTAAAGTATTGTATAGTTGCTTTTTGTCTTGCATCACCTTACCTTACAAGGGGTCCCCAGAGCTACGCTAAAGGAACCAGTCCTGGGGGGGGTAAGTGCCAAACATAGGTGTATGTATAAAGCCTATCAGGGGTATTGGGAAGGTAAATTTTATGTGCTGTATGGGCCACTAGTAGGAGACAAAGGGGGGTCACAGTGTCCCTTAGGGCTGTGGCCTGGGTAGTCAGACCAATACCAACCCCAACCTTTGGATGGAGGCACCCATCACTGAACCTAGGCCCCTTAACCTCCTACTAGCCAAGCAGGCAGGGGTAGTAACTCTTCAGATAGTGCCACCTAGGAGTTACACCTGTACTCATGACCTCCACTGCCTAATCCCTCACTGTGCATAAACAGTTGTAAGGCCAGGTCCCTCCTGTGTTTAGGGGCATGTGGTGGCATCTCTTGTCCAGGACGGGCCAGTTTGTAACCAGAAACTTTTGGCACTACAGGTCTGCCCCAACTTGTAACCAGAAACACATGGCACCTCTTACTCACTTTGCCACCATAGGTCTGGGCTGATGGGGACCAGGGACAACACATGGCAACAGCAAACATGAGACCACTCACAAAACTATTGTTTATATTTAGGAACTGGGGTCAGGCAGGTTATATATTTATTACTGTCTAGGTGGTAGGCTTTTATCATCTCCAGTTAGCTGTCTTCTCGTTCTGCTCATCTCCAGTGGCTAAGTACAGTCCTCTATGACTGTACTTAGCCCCAGGAGGACAGTAGGACCAGCAAAGAAAAGATCAGAGCTTATAAAAACTCTAACATACACTGCAGGCTATTGGATCTCCCATTGCTGCAGTACTGTTCTGATGTCAGCTGCAGGGCATTCTGGGATTTGTATTTACAGAAGATGTCAGCCTAAAAATAGCCAAACTCCCCACACACCCCTCTTTCTCTACCCTTGACGACACCACATTGGATGCAGTCCCTGCCTAAAAGTACCAAGGCATCTGGCTGGACAGCAGCCTAGACTACATAACTCATATCAATGACATCCAGCTTGGTGCTCTCTAAAGAAATAAAGATGCCCTCTCTGCCCCATCTGCTGTATACTTCTCACAAAAACAATCCTACCACTCTATGACTGTCGACATCATATACAGATCTGCTTCCGCCACCACCATCTCCAGGCTGGACTCTCTTTTCAATGCCTTTTGCCATTTCACCTTAAATGCCACCATTAAGACATACCACTGCACCCTCTACACCTCTCGATCACTCCCCTCTTTATCCTCCCACTGCGACCACCACAACTCAATTATCTTGGCAAAATATTGGTTTGGCACACTCATTCCTTACCTCGCCTCCCTCCTTTCCCCCTCATTTCGCTCATCTACCATCTCCGCTCACGAGACTCTCATACATTCGCACTTCCCCATCCCCACTCTAACTCTGAAAAGGTTGCTTTCTTCTCCACTTCCTTCACATTTGGAGCTCCCTTCCTTCCAACTTTACTCTGTATGTTACTCTCACTAAATCCCTTTAAATGTACCCTTTCCCACTCTTTACCTGTGTCCTGCTCTTGTTACCTACCAGGCTAATCACCCTCTGTGTATCAAACTGCTAAAAACTTCACATTTCAATTCTAATTGCTCTTACTGAATAAACTGCATGGTTAACTCCCATGATCATTATAATGACTTCTTCGTTTCATCATTACCAACTGATTTGTACATGCAGCATATTCACTGGACTCATATCTTACTTGTACAGTACCTTGCTTTTAATTTGTTTTTACCCAGGCCTTGTGTAATCTGTCTGACCATCCTGTAATCTATTATTGTATACATACCTTGCACATTGAAATTGTGTATTGCTCTTACCCAGGTGGCTTTGTAACCTGCCTGACACTGTCGTATTCTGTAATCTTGCCTCCTGTATCCCCTTCCCCCGGGTCACACCTGGAAATGAGCCTCGGCTTAGTGTGCCTCTCCTCGTCACCAAACTTTCAATAAATAAATAAATACACAGGCAAAATCTACTATACTACAGTAAACAGTAAGTAAACCAAAATGTTTTTGCACACGAAGTGCACATTGGGACCAGCCCCACACAATGGGGTGTGGAGCCCTTGGTGCTGACTGTTTCCCTTTAGGGTTATTTCAGCTAACTGAAGGTAACCAGGGTAATTCACTCTTTGCTGCTGCCTGCATTGTTATTCTAAATTAGCAGACATTCTGTAAAGACTAATGGGCAAGCTGACATTATCTTCTCATATGTTAGTACAGCACTCAAGAACAAAGGAGATTTCACCTATCAGTAAATGGAGGCACCCTTGATAACTGCAGGGAGTTACTGTTTCAAACCCCCCCAACAGCTACAGAAATGTATTTATTTATTTGTTAACTGGGTGGGTGAACTGATTCCAGGGACTGTTTTCAGGCATGACTTGGGCCATTAAGATGGCAAATCAGACATGGTGCAGAAACATATTCAGGTAGGTACAAGTAGATGAGCACACTAGTAGGACTAAGGAGCTGACTGGGGACAAATAACCATATATAATGTATAATAGGTGTGGGTTTAGGTCACCTTTAACCACCAACCAGTGGCAGGAGATTCAGAATGTTACAGTGGGGGGAGGGGGGGGAGGTGCTGAGGTGGTGTGCATACTTAATATGCAATTTTTAAAAATGTTTCTTAATCCTGTATATTGTCATCTGTTATCTTTTTCATTACATTTTTGACATACTTTTGAATATAAACTTTTGCATAATCAATAACTCAAACTTCCTCAACAAAGTGAAATGCAACAGCAGCAAGCAAGATACAAAGGGGTAGTGGCCACACCCTTCTTCACTCCTTTGATCCGCCAGTGCCACCAAACTCTCTAGGTCCTTCAACATGATTAGCAGCAAAGAGATGGACCTGTAGTTTGATAATGAGCTTGTCCCCCCCCCCCAAATACAGTGTGACCTTGGCGGTCTTCCACCCTTTAGGGAAGGTACCAGTGTTGATTGAAAAATTATACAAATATGTCAGGGGACTGCAAATAGCAGGTGCATTAATGCCTTAGCCAAGATCTCAGAGTGGCTAACAGCAGCCCCTCAGACGGATAGAGTGAGCAACCAGGAGTGCATCTTACCATGAGGTCTTTTAATTAGCAAGAACATAAACAATGCAGGGCTTTGTACGTTAACAATAGGATCTTAAAGGTTGTGCACCACCTAACTGGAAGCCAGTGCAGTTGCCAGAGCACAGGCGTGATATGCTCTAAAAAGGATGTCCCAGTCATTAGTCTAGCTGCAGCATTTTGCACTAGCCGTAGGCGACGAAATAACCCTCCAGACAGCCCAAGGAAAAGTGCATTACAGTACCTATAAAGTGATGCACATTGGGAACAGTAACCCAAGAGTGCAATATGAAATGGGGTGAGTTTTTCTGGAAAGTACCGTGGAGGAAAAAGACCTAGAGGTCATGATACTGGAGGCCTTTTAGACAACAGCACATTGTAATAGAATTGTGGGCAAGACAAACAGGAAGCTGGGTTGCACAGGGAGGGGGACAAGCAGTAGAAATTTGGAGGTTATCCTCCCATTGTACAGGCCACCAGTGCAACCACACTGGGAATACTGCACACGCTACTTGAGTCCACACCTGCAGAGAGACTAAGATGAGGTGGAAGCAGTGAAGCATAAGGTAATCAAGATGGCCATGGACTGAAGGCAAGACATTCGCAGAGAGGCTGCAGGACTTGAACTTGTACACCTTTGAGAAAAGGAGTGAGAGGGACAACATGACAGAAACATACAAGTACCTGCACGGGATAAATATGGTTGAAACAAATGAACATTTCTCCTTGAGGTCAAATACTGGGACAAGATGGAATTCACTAAAACTTATAAGGGGGAGATTCAAAAGGGACGTCCATCAGCACTTTTTCACACAAAGAGAGGCGGACAAATTGTACAAGCTGCCAGAGGAAGTGGTGCAGGCCAAACTTGTCAGCAACTTCAAGTAGGGCTGGTACAGGCATACAGGATTAGTTAGAAAAGAGGGGAGAGCAGAAACAAAGGGGAGGGATGGCCACTAGGGCCAATGCAGAGTAGTCAAGTAGGGTGGGCAGACTGGATTGGCTGATAGCCCTTTTTCTGCCAAACTTTGAGTATGTAGCTACATAACGGAGTCTAGAGGTTATAAAAACATGAACCAAAGTAGCCAGATCCTCTTGGGCTAGACAAGGCTTAATCTGGGAGAAATTCTGGAGATGCAAAAATATGTTGTGTCCCATGATTGACACATGATGTTTGAGTATCTAACTCCCAGATTCTTCACCCTGTGCATGGCAAACAATGCTACACAATTTAGGAAAAAAAACCTTAGGTGGAACCAAAAGACAAATGTCACAATAAATAAGGCAACATGTGGATGACAAGAAAAATACAGGTACCAATGCACAGTATTAAAGGATTACAAAACAGATGTTCCGGAGGTGGGCACACCATATCTATGCATATAACTATTCAGGGAAAGTCACCACCTATACAGAGCTAGGTGGTAGTATGCCATAAAAAAATAGGTTCAGTTGCAACTTGAGTCTACCGTCACGTGGTCACATAGTGATCTTCTAAACAAAATGAGAGTGAGAAGGAGCTGGGGACTTGTAATGGGAGTGAGTTCCAGAGCCTGGTGCACATGTGGTGAATGCATAGTCTCCTATTGATGTGCAGGCTTTGGAGATAGTTTAAAATGCTCTAGCCAGGTTTAAACAGTCATGTCTAACAAATGGTTACTAGTAGTAATCATTTGTTAGTGTGTAACCCTGGCCAGAGCATTTTAAAGGGTACCTAAACAAGCAGTTTTTAAAACTGCAAACTCCAAAATCTGGCTTCATAGTGAGGTAAAGTAAAGGCTGCTGTTTACATTTATGTAAATAACATAAATGTTGTTTCATAGCTTTTGAAAAATGTAAACATAAGCCTTTCACTTTCAAAACATAGTCTTACTTTCTCCCTAAGATATCTGCCAAGTGTGTTAAGTGATGAGGCATGATGACATCATTGGAGCCAGCGACAGAGACCCACATAGCTCCCTATAGTGCTAATTAGTTCTTCTTTCCCTCTTTGTTTTGAATCTTTTACCAGAATGATCAACTCCATGTGTTAACACGTGGATTATTTTGATCAGTACACGTCAGGCTATAATTTTGTTTATTTTGTTTACTTTTAACTTGCTGAAAATATTTTACAATCCAGCTAACTTTCTCTTTGGCAAACTGCAATACAGTGCAACACTTCAAATCCCTAATGATCTAGTGGTTATGTGATGCCCTGAATCATTTTTTTTAACCAGGAGAGACACACCAAGCTGAAAGCTTGTTTACAGATGTAGCCTGGGAGCACAAGGAAGTTAAGTGACTTACTCAGGGTCACACAGCGAAGTACTGGTCTGGTCCAATTCCAAAGCTCATGTTTTCTTGTTTAATCCACAAATAAGCTTCTCTTGTATTCTTTTTCCCCATGAACCTAGCCTGTCTTCTGTTGAATACCCCACCATCCATACCCTGTCCTTAGTACTGCCTGGGGCTGCATATGAGCTTGCGGTCTCTTGAAGAGAATTATCACACCTCAGATTGTAATCGTGTACCTCAGAGAGTTGTGCAGACATATACCGATACGCTTCATCAGCTGGTACTGTTCAAAAATGCCTCCCAAATCACTCTCCAGTCCACTTTCTTAATGTTTGACTTCTGCTCCCACAGTAAACATTGAGTGGATCGCCACCCTTCTGCACAGTGAAGGCAGTATGTACAGTTCCCCTGTTGTGTATTTGTCCCACCTCATTAACCAACAACTAGGTCTTCCTGGGAGGCCAAGCAATAAGCATCAGGATCCACCAGAAAAACTGCTGTTCATGCCCTCATAAGGGCTGCACGTACTATGGATGACATATAGAATAGTGTATGGGTGGCCATACACAACAACACTGTTTCTATCGAGGGGATGTGGTGATGGCATACAGACCTTGAGAGCAAAGCTCAAGAGGTCTGAATGATGTCATCACATCCCCAAGACAGAAACACAGCATTAGTTGTGTATGGCCATCCATACACTATTTTGTATAGTATATGGTTCCCAGACTGTAGAAAACTTTAATTTCACAAGGACTCATACCTTGTGTTCATGTTCACTTGCTCCAGGTCCACGGTGAAGTCCCGCTATGCTCTCCTGACTGTAAACATCACGTTCCTCAGTGCAGTGCCACTCTGCTCTCAACCGCGATGATCTACAGCGCCAGTGATTAAAAAATTAAAAGAAAACTGCCACACTGGTAGTTTGGACACACAAAGTCAAAGGCAGTCGGTGTACAAACTACAAGAATCCACCACCCTCCAAACCACTCGCTAACCTTCACCCCCATTTTGCTCTTCGTTTTTTTAACACAGTGCTGTTTCAGCCAATCAGGCAGCAGCTCAAAGGGGAAAAGTTGTTGTAGTATCGTTGTGACATCAGAACAATACTAGAACAACATTTCTTGACCTTTGAACTGCCCTACAACAACTTTTGGAAAGCCACTGCTTTTTAGCCACAATAAGCCCTAACCATGTACTATAATAGTATTAGCAGGAGAGGCATACTAATGCCTTGAGCGAATCCACTAGACTTCCAGTGTCAGTCTACTCCTTTACCTGTGATCTGCAGAATCCCGCAGGGCAGTTCCCAGCAATTCTTCTCCAGTACTTTTCTGTGCCCTACTCCACAATGCGAATTGGCTGGCTACCACCCTTCCAAATCTTGAATGAGCTATACACAGCTCCCTTAATACTGTCCTAACAAATGTCAACATCCCACCCACCCGAGGGTAAACTCCCTATATTGAATTCAAGTAACAGTTTAGGTTCAGCCTGCCACTCTGAGTATTTGTCATCTCTCGCTGCTCTCATCCGCAGTCAGGTAGTGAGTTATCACAGTGCTGGCAGCCCGACATTTCAGATCTCACAATGATCTGCTCAACGTCCCCCTTCCTGTCTTCCCTAACCTGAATATAAGTTGTACCCTCGCTGAATGGCTCTGAAGTCTCTCTGGCATTCATTCTTTCACTTAAGCTTATAATTAAAAACCGATGAGCTCATCATTTCTCAATACATCATGAATGCAGTTAGTACAGTCTCCCCATGTTATTTTTACATATTAATAATAAACATGATCTTCTGATATGCCAGGCTGATAGCAGCAGGGCAAAAGGGGAAAAATAGGCTTTCCTACCCATCTAAGATGTAAGTCACCTATGATTAGGCACTATTAAATGACATGCATAATGATGTGTAAACCCTTCATTTAATAGTACTAATCAAAGGTAGCCTAGATCTTTTAAGGATAGGAAAGCCCATCATTCCCCCCTGTTCCCTGCTGCTATCAGCCTGACTTACTGGAAAGATTTGTTTATTTCTGACATGTCAAAAAACTTGGGAACTGTACTTCCTGCATTCATGATGCAGAAGGGTGATGAACTCACCAGTTTTTGGTGTGAGGAGGAGTAGTGAAGAATGAATACCAGAGGGGGATTGAGAAGGCCACTCCTGCAAGGTACTGCTGTATTCAGGGAAGGGGGAAGACACAAGGGGAGTAATATGAGCAGATCACTGTGAAATATAAGATGTGGGGCTGCCAGCTCCATGATCACTACCTGACCCCATTGTCCTGGCCAACATTCCCCTTCCCATAAAACCAGTTCATGCAATTGCCCAAGGCTGTGTGTGGGTATTAATGTGTGAAATGGCTGCCACTACACATTCAGTCACTTCACTACCAGTCTAGCACTGCTTGTAAATCACTTTGGGATACCATGTGTATGAAAAGCACAATATAAATGCTGATTCTTCTTCTTATTATTATTTCCCATGGAAAAAGAAGACAAGATAAGCATATTTTTGATTTCCAAGAAAGTATGAACTCTGGCATTGGACTGCACAAGAACTTTGCAACAAACAAGTGGTGGATCTGGGGGGGTGGTGAAGGATGTGGCTGCAACCTCTCCTTCCCCCCATTGAAATGTACTTCTTGTTGCTGCTGCATTTCACTTTGTTGAAGAAGTCTGATTTACTGATTGTACAAATGTTTACATTCAAAACTATGGATTACCTTTGTAGGTTCTGTCAAAAACGTACTAGAAAAGAATAATAGCAGAAAATACAAAGCTTTAATAAAAATATTAAAAAGTGCATATCAAGTATGCATACCACCCCAGCACGCCCCATTGTAGCACCCTGGATCCACCATAACCACTGGACCACCAGGTTATTCAAGATTTATACTGCACTGTTGTTTGCCAAAGAGAAAGTCGGTTAGATTAAAGCACAATTCGGCATGTTAAAGTAAACAAAATGAACAGAACCATAGCCTAACATGTGTATTGATCTAAATAATGCACATGGATTTGACTATTTTGATGAAACAATTCTATACAAAGAGAAAAAAGAACTAGTTAGCACTATAGAGAGCCATATAGCTCTCTGACTTTGATTCCAGTGATGTCATCACTTAACAAATTTGGCGGCCATTATATGAAGCTGGTAAGGCAGTTTTTTTTTTAATTGGAAGGCTAATTTTACATTTTTCAAATGCTTTGGAACCGCATTTAGGTAAATTATATAAATGTAGTTTTAGCATTAATGAATACAGCAGCCTTTCTTTTAGTCCCCTATGAGGTCAGATTTTTGAATAGTTTGTTGTCAAAATGTTGTTTAGGTATCCTTTAACCACCCTGCTAAGGCTGGGGGGGGGGGGGGTGCTGATTTAATTTTTTTTTTTTTCATAAACCAGGTTAGGCTAAACAAGTGACTATTTGAAGGATATAGCCAGCCTAACTCTTCACATAGGACTCAGTGAGGTGAGAGGCAAGCCACAGATAGGGCAAATTTGCAAATATTGTTATAAACACTGTCCCATTTATCTAGTAGTGTTTTACCAGCAGATGCAAAGGAGCTGAGCCCATAGGTGAGACTAGGGAGAAACACTCCTCTGGCTAGGGAAAGCCAAGCTGCTGGGGTAAGTATGTGCCTGACCTTGTAGGCCATATCAAATTTAACGTTTACCACCCTGTACACATTATGAATAGGTAAGAAGTCAAGTTGATGGACTAGACTGACCCCAAGGTATCTGAAGGATTGGATAGTCAGGTGGGGAGAGTTGTCAGCACAGGATAAAGCTAGTGGTTCGGGACAGGATTCAGTCTTGCCTGATGACCCAAAGAGCGTGGCCAGGCTCTAGTTTTGCATAAAGGACAAGCCTGTTTTTTCAAGCCAGGTCAGGGCACTACGAAAGGCAGCATTAAGCTGGGAGTTGATGCAAGGCGTATCTTTGGTGATGACAAGGAGCACCAGATCATCCACATAGACAGTAGTGCTGCAGTTTGTAGGTACTCCAGGGTGATCATTTATGAAGAGCAAGAAAGAATAGGGCCAAGGATGGACACCTGAGGGGAACCCGAAACTGACTAGCTACAGTTCAGGCAGAGTTCTGTTGAATTTGACCACCTGCTTTGTACCCTGTAGACAATTAGCAAACCGGGCTACAGCATGAAGGAACAGGCCTAGGACATGGAGCTTAAGGCATAGGAGTTTGTGCTCAACCAGGTTGAAGGCTTTAGGTAAGTCTACAAAAAATTCCCCAGTTAGGTAGCCTTCATCCATAGCAGCCCAAATCTCTGCGGTTACTCAAGGAACTCCATCAAATCCCCATGATCAATTGTTTCAAATGCCAGTGTGAGATCAAGGAGAATGACAATCTGAGAGTTTCCCCATCCTTCTCAATGAGAAGGTCATTAAACTCCTTAACAAGCACAGTTTCTGTACTGTGGTGAGGCCTGAAGTCTGACTGGCAGGGATCACAGAAGTTAAAAGTTTCACGATGAGATTCAAACTGCACCATCACTTTCTCAATAACTTTGACCAAAAAGGGCAAGTTCAAGATAGGCTGTAATTAGCCAGGGCATTCAGGTCCAGAGATGGCTTTTTGAGTCAAGGCTTCTCAACTTTTTTAAGGGCTGCAAGCATACAATGCTCCTTATGGAAACACTAGACAATGCTGGCAAAAACTTGGTCCAGAGCCTCAAGACAGTCTAACAACAGCCATGTTGCTCCCAAGACCAATTCACAGCAAGTAGGGTGCAGCCCAGAAACTAGCTCAAGCACCTTCTCCTATGAAACTGGCTCAAACTCACTCCAAGCCATTGGAGTGTCTATGTGCCCTTCAACTCCAGAACTGTCAGTCCATGACTTACCAGCAGGAGCGATCCCTGCTCTGATCTAGGGCACCTTGTCCAACCTCTTCTCATAAAATTTTCCCTGTTGCCTCTGGATCATTTTGTGGCCCTCCTTTGAACATACTGTGCTCTAACAAGTCCCTGCCCTTTCTTGGGAGGACTCCAGAAATGCATGCAGTACTCTACATATGGTCTTTACAGGGACCTGCACTGGGCAATATCACTTCCTTCCTTCTGTTAGAGAACCCCCTTCCTATGCACTTCAGCATCCTGTTGGCTTTCCCAAATACCATACTGCACTGACATTAGACTTGAGGCCATTGCTTATAATTACTCCAAGATCCCTCTCTATAGTGGGCTGTGCCACTCCCCCCCCCCAATCCAGTAATCAGTTCTGGGATTCTTTTTGCCAACGTGAATTACTTTGCACTTCTTAGAATTTAATTTGAGCTGCCATTCCCCTGGACCACCTTTCTAATTTTACCATAGTCGTTTTCAGGTCTCATGTCCCATATTTCCTTCTCAGCGTCAACCATGCCACAGAGTATGGTGTTATCTGTAAAGATACACATCTTACCCTGTATACCTTCTTCTGTGCCACAAATGAAAAAATAACAGTACTGGTCTAAGGAATGATCCTTGTGGTATGCCGGTGCTTACTTCCTTAACCCTGTATATTCCCCATTGACTACTTTCCTTTGCATTCTGCCCCCTCCCAACCAGTTCTCTATTCATCTGGTCAACTTGTCCCCCACCTAGCCTTCTGTAAGGTACAGAATCAAAGGTTTTGCTAAAGTCAAGCCATAACACATCAACCACTTGGCCCTTGGCCCTCAGCTTTGTAAGCCAGTCAAAAAGAAAAAATTTAGATTTATTTGATATGATCTACCCAGTAAAACCTGTACTGCCCGCTATCCTGTAGGCCATTGGCCTCCAGGAATTCCACTATTTAAGCAATAACGACTGAGAAGCTAGTCATTTCCAAGGGATTAATGACTGGTTGGGGGGATGGGTGGTCCGAGGTGTAACCGAGGGCTACCTCCCTCCAGCCGGTCGTTAATCCAAGGAAATGACTGGCTTTGAGGTTATTATTGTGAATAGAAGTCTAACCACAATAAAAATGTTCTTTTTTTACTATTATTTAAGGTTTTAAGTAGAGTGACATGAGCCGTGCATGCCACACAGGGTCAGTTTGCAGCTGGATTGGTCATTTCTAAGACGTTAATGATCGATGCAGTAGCCAATCAGGAACCTAGCTAGACTCATGAATAATTAATTAGACTTATAATCACATGTTTATTATGGTCTCCAGCAGTTTTCCAATGATCAAGGTCAGGCTTAGTGGTCCATAGTTGCCAGGGTCATGTCCCTGCTTTTGTGTCATGGCACCACGTTAAAGAATTAAGAGTGGAGGTGCTCAACCCAATAACAAAGCTTCTGTCTTGAGTTCTTGAATTTTATTTCAATTTTTCATATATTCTCATGTATGCAGTATATATGTCATTCTCCAAATATAAATTCATATTGATAGTAATGCTCCCAACATAATTTCTCAATTAAATTGTTAACGTTTCAATACTGTTGTGTCACATCATCAGAACAACTGAGGGTTGTTATAAAAGTAAAACAAAAGACACTACCAACTTACCAGTCTAGGAGGCTTTCTCAACCATTTAAAAGGGAACTCTGGGAAAAGCATTTAACTAAACTATGACACCACAGTAATCATCCTCCAATCTATGGAAACTGCCAGTTTCTAGTGAGCAGTTAAACAGATCAGCCAATGGTGCCTCCAAGATCTGCCTCACCTCTCTTAGCACCCTAGGATGTATTCCCTCAGGGCCTGCTGATTTTTCCACCTTCAGGGTCTTGAGTCACCTGAGCTCCCTCTCTTTTGAGATTCACCCCATGTCCAGTAGTTGCACCCTCTCCCCTCTTGCCTGCCCCTACATTCTGTGAGTGGTCCTCTCTCCTCTACGGTAAAACAAGCAAACAAAAGCATTCATCCAGAATATCTGCTGTCTTTCCATCGTCCTCCTCTACCAAGACCCCCTCTTTTTTCAACTGGACTATCCCCTTCTTTGTTTTCCTCTTTTCCCTAACATAATGAAAGAAGGAGTTGTCACCTTCCTTGGCCCCTCCATGATCCTCAGCTCTGTTTCTGCCTTTGCTTTTGTTAACATTCTATTGGCTCATTTCAATTTACCAAGATATATTTCCCCAGTTTGCCTTGTTCTGCTCTACCTTGTTCTTTTGGAACACTGTCCTTTTTGCCCTTACTGTCTCCCCCTACCCCTGGAGAACACAAGGGCTATACATGCAGTTGAATGGGTGGGAGCTACCAGCCACCCCACCACCACCACCACAACCACCACTTCCTGAGCTATTTAAGCCAGCTCCCTCCAGTCTCTTTTATTGTTTCTTTGCTGCAGCTAGAGGCTCTGCTGGGGATCTGTCCCCCCTTTCTCCCCATGTTTGTCTGCCACTTGCCCTTTGTGGTTTTTGGCTTTCTCTTCAGTCTGTGTCTTCAGCGGCTTTCAAGGTCAGTATTATTTTTTACTACTTTTCCTGCCTGCAGCTTGTATATCTTTTTTTTGCTCTGTCATCTACTCCTGCTGTACTGGTGTTCTCATGTAACTTTTGTGTTTCTTTCTGTTTTGGTTCTTGGTGTGCTTACTAGTTTCCACAGCATGTTGTGCCTATGTCATTCTGCTGTTTAGGCTTGTGCTATTTCAGGCTTTTCCATTTTGCTGTTCATAGCAGGCCACTTGCAAATCTTTCAGTTCAACTGCATTCCTCTTCATTGTATTCACCTGGCTTCCTAGCATGGCAGCCACTCCCATTTCTGTTCTGTTATTTTAATTGGTTTACTCAGTCAGTCTGCTTCAGTCTTTGTGTATATACAGCTTCCAGTATTTCCTGCTGTGGCTGGGTTTTACCTCCCATTTTGACCCTGATGCATGTTAACATTTCAGTGCCTTTCAGTTGTATTTTTTCATCAATATTAGCAGTTCCATTTAGCAGTCATTATTCAGTTAGAATCATGCAATGAGGGTTCTCCCTGTGGGTAGAGAGCTCTGTTCCCATTGAAGGTCATGTCTTGAGGGTGAGCCCCTCATCTGGGGTGAGGGTCCTTCTCTGTAGGTCAGATGTCTCCTGCCGCACTTCCCAGCAGTCCCACCGAGTGTACAAATATAAGACTAGGTGCATACACTGAAAAAGTGCAAAGGAGTTATAGTGAGTTACAACAGGGAACGAGACACCCATGTACATTCGCCTTATCCAGGATTCACTGGGGGGGGGGAATACCCCCTACTGAAGCCTAGATAAAATGAATGTGTATGAGGTAGTCCCATTCCTTGTTTTGTTTTTTGTAACTCCACAGTAAACTGCCGTTGCACCTTTTTTGTGGTGTGTTCACCTAGTCTTGCTTTTATAAATTGTGAGTGTTCTTCATAGAAGGCAGCAACTTCAAGATTCCCATCTGTGCATATAATTTATTTTGTTTTGCAGTCCCACCAGGTAGTAAGGTCCACTGCTCTGGGGGAAGCTTTAACCCTGCAGATTTTCCTTTGGTGGCACCTCAACATGTAGTATTTAACACTGCATCTGCCAGAGGGTGGGGCCCTAAGCCCACAGGGATTCCTTTAGCTGTGCAGACTCTATCTGCAGCAACTCTGAAAGCTATTCTCCCTGCATCTGCCTAAGGTTCACCTAGTCTTATTTTGTATCCCCTTCCTTTAGTTTCCATTCAAGAATAGGCCTTCTCATGATCTTGAGGCTGGGCGATAGCCTTTCAGCAGTCACTACTCTCCTCATTCCATGCTTTGATGGGTGGGCCTCCTTCGTCAGGAATTTCCTTTAGCTGCAGAAATCAACTTGTGGCACCCTATAGCATTGTCCCATTAGAGGGATAGAGACAGTGTTATTGCTTCAGAAATTTCCCCTGAGTTTTGAGCTCCAAATTAACATTCTGCGCTGTCACAGTAATAACTTTCAGTGACAGGAGAGATGGTGGCCAAAGCCATTGATCTACTGAGATTTCCTCCACAGGGTTTTGTTTCTCTCCTGAGTGCCTAAGGCCATAATGTAGTATATGTATTTCAGTACCCTACTAGTAAGTTTTTGCTGTGAGTTTGGATTGGATGGTGGCTCTCTTATCCTTCAGTCATGCCATTTCCTTTCTCCTTACAGAAGTCATGCCTCATGCCTCTGTCTGCTATCAGTTACCAGCTGCATTCAGTCACTGCTCCAATCAGTCTCAGTATGTTATCAGTCATCACCAATTATTGTCAGTTGGTACTCCACTCAGACTCTGAGTTCACCACCTGTTGCACAGTACTTTTGGGCTCCTTCCTAAGGTACCTTTAGCCTAAAGGAAGTATGTTTCTGTGGCACCTGGAGGGGTGGAACTCTCCTCACAAGGGTTCCATTGCATTCAATGTACCCCGTAGTCTGCCATGGGACAGAGAGTGTGAACGGGCAAAGTACCCACATATAACAGTCAAACAACACATTAATTCAACTACCTTTGGACTATCAACTATGTTGTGCAAGCATAATTCCTCATGAAGTTCTGTATACCCATTGAAAACAAAGGCTATGCCTGCAGTTCAAAGGGTGGAAGCTACCAGCCACACCCTCATTCCTGAGCTATTTAAGCCAGCTTCCTCCAGCCTCATTCTGAAGCATTGTTTTTTGCCCCACCATCCCTCCCTCCCTCCCTCCTCATCCAGCAGTGTGCTTTCTCCTTGGGGCTCCTTCCTATGGTCCCTTTAGCCTAAAGGAATTATGTTCCTGCAGCATTTCTAAGGGTGGAACCCTTTTCAAACTAGCACTCCTGCCTACCATGATTTCCCAAGCTATGTTAGGCTGATTGATGTCTCCCATTAGCACTGCCTCAACTTTTGTGGATGCCTTCCAAATTTCTTCACCCAATGCCCTTTCCTTATCCACCTTCAGGTTTGGTGTTCTCTATACTACACCGACCCTAATATTGCTCCCACCCACAATTGCCAGGAGCACCCAGATAAAGTCTATCTTGCTCTCATCCCATTGTTCTGTCTTCCATAATCTCTGTGCCTTCTCTGCATCTTAGGTGTTGTGTCCATTCTCCCCATGTCAGTAGCAGGATATGGCTTCTTGGGCAGGAGTCAATGGTTGAGGTCTAACCCAAGGGTGGAAGAAGGATTTAGGGGTGCAGTCTCATCCAGGCAGCACTGACACTGGCCATGAGTGCAGTTGATGAACATTCTTTAAGGCTCTCACTTGTTTCATCAGTTCTTTGAGCTGCATCCCCCCTCCCTCCCATCTAGAACATTCTTCTGGGTGCTTTCTGCAATGGATTGGGGTTTATGGTGGGGGCTGGCATTCCCTATAGAAACCCTGAGAGAATCTATAATGGCCTCCTGTGATTCACCCCTATGCAGTTCCTCTAGGAGTTGTGGTAAAGTCTTAGCTCACAGCTACAGCAGGTCAAGCAAAATCAGTAACTGTCTGAAATAAAAAACTTCTCTGAGCATTTGAATCAGTCTCATCTTTTCTAGTTTGTTGGGAGTAAGCCTACCAATTTCTAAAACATGCTGTAATACTAATTCAAGATGCATCAAATAATGTAACAGTTTCTCTATCTCTCTCTCTTTCTCTTTCTCTCTCTCTCTCTCTCTTTATCACCCTCATGTGGAAAAGGAGGTCCTCTCAAATCTCAGCTGCTTCATAAGTGCTTCTGATTATGGTCTACTTAAAGCTACTCTCTCCCTTGTTCCTCCACAGCTGACCAGGACCCCCGAGGAGCGGAGGTCGCGAGGGTGCTCCATAGCCCTCCCCCTTCCCCCCGAAGCCAGTCCACGCTGAGCCGGGCCCCCCCCGAGCAGAGGAGGTCGCAAGGGTGCTCCAGTGCCCTCCCCAACCCACCGGAGAACCTGCAGTGAGAAGGACAAGCTGACCAGGACCCCCGAGGAGCGGAGGTCGTGAGGGCACTCCATAGCCTCCCCAACCCACCAGAGGACCTGCAGTGAAAAGGACAAGGTAAACAGCTGTTTTGCAGAGAGCGTTCCCTTTGTGTTAAGCGCTTATTTTTTTCAAAACGCTTTTGAATCCAAATTGAAAGCACAAGAAAACCCTACCTCCTTGCATATGAACAGTACTTTGTGTATGCCCCGCTGTTTAAGGCAGCTGCTGATTGCTTTCTGTCGTCGCAGACGTGGAGATAGTTTATTTTTTTGGAACCTTTATACTTTACATTGTGCATGTATCACTGCATTTGCTACAGTTCCTTTAATTGCCTCACTACTCCCCTTTAAGGCTAAGCGAGAGGGAGGACAGCTACTTTAAATTAATTTGTTGTCCTGCATGCCTGTGGCACAAACGTGGGGATATAAAGCAATTTTTTTTTACTGCAGTTCTTGTGCTAAATGCATGTCTCTGTGTTCCTGTAAGCCCCTGCACTGCTAGTATGCATATAATTTAAATCGGTGCACTTTAAGTCCCGAGGGTGGTAGAAATTGCAAGGCTCCATATAGTAAAGCCTGCTGGGGGGAAGAAAAGCTAAGCTTGTGCACCTTTATCCATCGAAGGGTAGATATCATGTTCTCAGCTGTGCCTACTACAACTGAAGTGCTGGTTAATCCACTAGTAGGGTTACCACCTGTCCTGATTTTCGTAGGACAGTCCTGATTTGGGCAGCTGTGTCCTGCAAAACAACATGAAAAATACTACATGTCCTGATTTTATAGTAGAAAAAATATTTTCTAACTTTCCACTAAATGTTGAAGAGAACTACAATACCTTAACTAAAATACCTGACAATGATAACAAACAATAGAAGCAACTAAGAAACTACAATACTTAGCCTTAATTCTGATTATATAGAGAAAACAAGTCTGTTGCATTGGTCGAAGTTACATACTGTCCTGCGAAAAATCATGTTTCAGTAAGAAATGTCCCACTTTGGGCTTCTTAAAAGGTGGTAACCCTATCCACTAGGGAGAAGTTCAGCACAAGCTGACTAGGAATTCCTGCTGCTGTTGCTGTGCTGCCATTCCCATCCCCCCCCAGCCCAGCATAACGATCTGTGACACAGCCACCAGTGGCAGACAAACCTGTTTTCCTTTGTATTTGCCCCCCTCCTCCCCCCATCCTAATGTCTACTTAAAGCTACTCTCTCCCTTGTTCCTCCACAGCTGACCAGGACACCCGAGGAGCGGAGGTCGCGAGGGCACTCCATAGCCTTCCCCCAACCCACCAGAGGACCTGCAGTGAGAAGGACAAGGTAAACAGCGTTTTGCAGAGACGGCAGCATTCCCTTTGTGTTAAGCGCTTTGGCACCTTTTTTCAAATGCTTGGAATCCAAATTGAAAAGCAGAAGAAAACTCCTACCTCCTTGCATATGAACAGTACTTTGTGAAAGCCCCACTGTTTAAGGCAGCTGCTGATTGCTTTCTGTCATCGTAGACGGTCTAGCCCCCCGAACACTATGCGTTCGGCTCCCCACTGCCCCCACCACCACCCCCCTTGGTCGGCTCTTCCTTAAGTAGGCTGATAGTGGTCACATGGGCTGCAATTTAACCTATCAGCCTAGTTTTCCATCTGCAGGTTATCTTTTTCTGCCACTAGGGGCAGACCTAATAATTTCAGCTACCACAACTTCCTAGCTGACTGAATACACTGCTGTTCTAACAAGACACATCTTGCTGCAGGTCTTTGTTAAATTACAGAGCACAGTTACAGGCTGGAAAGATTCCCTAACTGACTGAATACACTGCTGTTTTTAAACAAGACATACCTTGCTGCAGGTCTTGTTACATTACTGTGCACAGTTACTGGCTGTAACAATCCCAGTCGCTGTTATCCCTCCTCGTAGCCCCTATACTCACTACCATCATGGCTGTTCCCTCCACCCCCCCTGGACCCCCCAGAGGTGGGACTAACATTCCCATCCAGGCTGGCCTCCTCCCTCCCAACCCTCCCCCCTCATGGCAATCCACCAAGGGGCTAAAGATTGCCCATCTAAACGTCCGCAGCATCCTTCACAACCTTGTTGAGCTTACTGCCTGGGTTGCCCACTACAAGCCGGATATCCTGGGTATCATGGAAACATGGCTAAAGCCATACTACTGATGCAGTGTGCACCCTGCCAGGGTACAGCCATATCAGACGTGATCGTGGGGGGAGCAAACGAGGCGTGGGGTACTGCTCTACTATAAGGCACACCTCAATGTGACTGTCATTGATCACCCGCCTACCCCCCCGACATGCGAGCTCCTGCACACTCTTCTCCTACTTGGACACACAAAAAAAATCCACCTGATCTGCTGCTACAACCCTCCTAGAGGTGGACTACCTGGACTCTCCTCACTTCTCCACAGCGTCAGTGCGAGAGTGGGCACAAATGAAGTCCTTATCATAGGAGACCTCAACCTTGACTGGTTGGGCACTAACTCTAAATCTTTCGAGCCCCTACTCTCGGGCCTTGCCCTGAGCCAAATTAGATCTGAACCAACAAGGCCCTCCTCCCAGGGGGACAAGGGTTTGCTGATTGACTGGATCCTGACCAATAGACCTGACAGGATCACATCCTCGGGCATCCTACCTGATGCCATCTCGGACCACTCACCTATCTTCTGCACTTGGGGCACCTCTCAGGCAAAGATTTCCAGTAAAGTAATACAAATGAGGGACTACTCAAAGTTCTACTTACCAGACTTCCTCACTGACCTCGGTTCAATTGACTGGTCAGGGGTTTCCACTTCCTTGGACCTGGATCAAGCACTGGATGAATTCTTAATCAAGTACATCCTGGTGCAGGACAAACATGCCCCCTTTACAAGGAGGAGAGTACGGGGCACCGTCACCAAATGGCTTCACCGGGGCCTATTCTCCCTAATGAAACTCAGGGACAAATGCTGGGAAACCTACAAGGCCTCCCAAAGCATCAATGATCTCACTGCTTACAGGTGCCTCAGAAACTCCTGTAAAAAAGCCATCCGGGCAGCAAAAAGTGAGTTCTGCCGATCTGCCCTACTCTCCTTAGCCAGCAGTCCTAGGAGCTTCTGGCAGAACATTAGAAGCATGGTTGGGGGCTCTGCAAGATCGCAAGTCACGGACTTGCTCACTGATCGGGCGGCTGCTGGCCAAACTCACACAATTGCTAATACCTTCAACACTATGTTCTCAGAGCAGCCCCTTCCCAGCTTACTCCCCCCAAGTCCTCAAACTCTCAACCACCCGAGCCCTAGTCCCTTATCACCCCTTGACTTGGCCCTGAGACCTGACCCTCCTTCTTCCTACAACAGGTATCTACCACACAGACCCAGAGGCTGCTTGCTAGCCTCTCCCCTCATACTGGAGCAGGGCAGAACAGCCTCGAGGCAAAGCTGCTCAAGCTAGTAGCTCACCTTCTCGCCAGGCCCATAATGCATATATTCAGTTCTTCTCTAACCACTGGTGTCATCCCAGATGTCTGGAAAGTGGCCAAGGTTACCCCTGTTCTTAAACAAGGAAACCCCAAAGACCCCCTGAACTACCGACCTATAGCTATCCTGTCGTCCGCCTCCAAAATTCTGTAGAAAGTTGTGGCCTCTCAGCTACCTGAGTACCTACAGGAACACAACCTCCTCTGTCCAGCACAACACAGGTTCAGGAAGGGACACAGCACAACTACCACAATTGCTGTAGTCACCTCGCAGATCAGAACTGCAACTGACCAGGGCTACCTCACTGGAGCGATCTTCGTGGATCTCTCCAAAGCCTTCGACAGGGTAGATCACTCCCTCCTTAGCTCCACTCTTCTCTCCCTCGGACTCTCAAACTCTGCCCATGCCTGGTTCCTCAATTACCTTACTGGTAGGAAGCAATACACCAACTTTAACCGGACTCTCTCCAACCCCATCACCGTGCAATGTGGAGTCCCACAGGGATCCGTCCTCGGTCCGACGCTCTTCTCCCTTTTCATCAACGAGCTACCCTCTGTCACCACCCATGGGCTTACCACCCTGTATGCCAATGAACTTGTCATTCTGGACAGCGCACATGACATTGACACCATCAATTCCCAATTAAACTCCGACTTCAAGCGGATCCAATCATAGCTGGTGGAACACAAGCTTACCACCAATCTTAAGAAAACCCAGGCTATGCTCTTCGGCTCCCTAAACAAAACAAAATCCAGCCCTGCCCCCCTACTAATCTATGGGGCTGATGGCGCTCCCCTGCAGATGGTGGCCTCTGTCAAATATCTGGGCGTCACTCTGGACCCTCAGCTGGATCTCTCCTTGCACATCCGTAACGTCTGCAAGTCTACAAGCATCAAACTTGGACTCGCCTACAGAGCCAAAAACTGCCTGACCCCGGCTGCTCGGGTGGCCCTAGCTAGGGGTGTTCTCCTCCCCTCTCTCTGCTATGGGCTAGAGACCTTGGCCCCCTGCCAAAATCCAGCCTCTCGAAATGGGACATGGCCTACAACAGCATCTGCCGCTTTGCGCTATCTGCCCCACCCCTGACTCACTGCTGCAACCTCTACACACGCCTCGAGTGGCTCCCTCCCGAGAAACACAGCACCTTTGTAGTAGGGAACTTCATTGACAGCATTGTAAGATCAGCCACCCCCGCTGCCCTCGCCCTTCCCCTCAACCCTGACACCTCTTCCTACCACCTTAGGTCAAGCACTACACTCAGCTGTCCGGTTCCTAGGACACGCACCCAAGCGGGTGATTGGGCCTTCGCCAACTATGCCCCTAAACTATGGAATTCGTTCCCAGCCCTTACTCGGTCCACCCCCTCCCATCCAAGCTTTAAAGCTTCCCTTTGGAACTTCCTGAAGGGCTCCTCCACCTGTCTATGCACCTTGTAGCCCCCTGCACTATGAAGGCATGGGGGGTCTCGGCGCCCCCTAGGGTCTACCACACTTATTCTCCCATCAACTGATCAAGTAATGGCTGCCCCTGTCCTACCTCCCAACAAGGTCACCAGGCCCTTCCCCGTCAGCTCTTCCCTAGGTTCCCCCCTCCCCTCCACATGCAGGCACTTATTCGGTTTAACATATGACTGAACCTATGTGCACTTGTCCCAACCCTTTTGAGGACTGTCAACCGCCTACCCAAATCTTTCTAAAGCATACCATCTCCTCCTTGAGTGCCATATTGGTTTAGCCTGCTCTCCCGTTACATGTAAATCTTGACTCACTCATTGTTTTGTGCATGCTCTAGCTTATAACTCTCCCGGGTCACCTGTAATACCCCCCGGGTTCGTGACTTGTTACTGGTTGTCATTCTATTCCATCACCTGTTCTCCCACTGTATGTAAAACTGATTTGTCACTGTACCTGCCTACTTAAGTTTGTAACTCTCCCGGGTTGCACTTGAAAATAGGCACGTGGCTGTCTAGTGTGACTTACCCGGTCAACAAAAGCAAATAAATGAAAAATAAATAAATAAATAGTTGTGCAGATTAGAGTTGGGTTAACTAGTGAGTAAAGGACAACATCCAGACCCATTCCTCTCTGTCACTCTTGTGTTTCACATCATCTGAGCATTTCTAGTCCTGCAACATTTGAGCAGCATGCTGTATACAGCTGTAACAGGAAATGAGATTGTCCAAGGGAGGATTTGCATCCTGGCAAACTTCAAAATAGTCTCATATAAAGGCTAGTTTTATAGGGCATTGTTGGGTACAGCACCCAACCTTGTCCCCAAGCTGCAGGTACAGTTTGAAGCATAATTGGTAAAATGGGCAGAATGGAAGGGCCTTGCAGTCCTTTTCTGCTGTCAACTTCTATGTTTCTATGTAAGTGGTGCTTAAACATCAGCATTATACACAGATACACAGAAATATGATGGCAGAGAAAGGCCCCATGGCCCATCTAGTCTGCCCAACACCCTACCTCCCCTTCTGTTATGCTTCCACCCTCTTTTCCCAACCCCTTAAATCTATCCCAAGCTCTCTTGAACTCCTCCACCATTTCAGCTGTCACTACCTCCTCCAGCAGCTTTTTCCAGGCCTCCATCACCCTCTCCATGAAAAACAGCCTCCTGACATTACCTCTGTATTGCCCACCTTCCAGTTTGAGGCTATGTCCCCTCGTGTTCGCTCCCTTCTTCAATTTGAACAAGCCATCACCCTCCATCTTATTTATTCCCTTCCGATACCTAAAGGTCTCAATCATGTCCCCCCTCTCCCTCATAGTCTCCAGAGGATACAAATTCAGCCCTCTCAATCTTCTCTCATAGGGTACATCCTGTATCCCTCATACCATTTTGGTTGCCCTTCTCTGTACCCTTTCCATCAACTCAACATCTCTTCATAGATGAGGCCTCCAGAACTGCACTCCATACTCCAGATGCGGCCTGACCATGGTTCTATATGATGACATTAGCACCTCCCTCTTCCTACTATTAAAATCCCTTGCAATGCAGGTCAACATTCCATTTGCCTTTCCCACCACCCTGCTACACTGGCTGCCCACCTTGAGGTCACAAGATACCATAATCCCAGGTCCCTTTCCATTTCCTTCTCCTTAATCACCCCCCAAGGGAGTACGTTTCCTTCCTATTCCTCCTCCCAGGTGCATCAGAGAGCACTTTTGTGCATTAAGCTTCAATTTCCAGGTGTCAGACCACCTCTCCAGCCTCTCCAGGTCCCGCCTCATGGCTTGCACCCCACTAGGTGAATCCACCCTATTGCAGACCTTTGTATTGTCTGCAAACAGGCACACCAGTCCCTCCAGACCCTCCGCTAGGTCACTAACATAGATGTTAAAAAGTATTGGTCCTAGCACTGACCCCTGTGGCACCCCATTGGTCACTGCCCATTCCCTGGAATGTGTCCCATTTACCACCACCATCTGACTCCTTCCCTTCAACCAGTTTTCCACCCACCTGGTGATCCTGAGGTCCACCCCTAGTCTGTCCAATGTATGCACCATTCCACCATGTGGAATGGTGTTGAAGGCCTTATTGAAATCCAGATAGGCCACGCCCACCACTCCTCCCTGGTCCACTATCTGTGTCACCCTGTCGAAAAACTCTATCAGGTAAGTCTGACAGGACCTCCCCCAGGTGAAGCCATGCTGCCTGTCATCCTGCATGCCATTCATCTCCAAGTATTCTATCAACCTTATCTTAAGTAGTGTTTCCATTACCTTCCCCACCACCAAGGTAAGACTAATGGGATGGTAGCTGTTGACCTCGTCCTTCCGACCCCCCTTATGTAGTGTGACCACCTCTGCCCTCTTCCAGTCCATTGGCACCACCCCTGTGACCAAGGACAAGTTAAACAGCCTTGCCAGATGCGGCGCCAGTTCATCTTTCACCTCCTTGAGAACCCTTAGGTGTATTCCATCAGACCCCATTGCCTTGTCCACTGTAAGTCTACCCAGCTCTTCCCTTACTCCTTCAGCTGTGAATTCTGCCACATCCACCTGCCTGTGGCTGTCATCCTCCCCAGCCCATCCTGGTCCCCTGCCCTCTCTTTCCTCCATGAAGATTGAGGCAAAATAGCTATTTAATGCCTCTGCTTTTTCAAAATCCCCTTCCAGTAATGTTCCACTTCCCCCCTTATCCTCCCAATCCCATGCTGTGCCCTCCTCCTTTCTCCAACGTACCTAAAGAAGGTTTTGTCCACCATCTTTGCCTGCTTTGCTATCCTCTACTCAGTGGCCTGCTTAGCCCTCCTTATCTTTTGCCCTGCCACCTTTCTTTTTTCCCTGTAGGTTTCCCTGTCCTCATCCTTTTGTGTCCTCCTGTACCTCTTGAATGCTCTAGTCTTCTCCTTGACCCCTAACGCCACCTCTCTAGTGAACCATAGAGGTCTTTTCTGTCTTCTATTCTTTCTTACCCCTCTTATACATGAGTCCTTGGCTTTAAATACCCCTCTCTTGATGACTGCCCATAATTCCTCCACCCCTTACACATCCCCTATCCTCAACATTTCTTTCCTACCTTCCTTATTCCATGAAAGTCAGCCTTGCTGAAGTCCATTACCTTGGTTCTCATCCTAACCCTCACCCTGCCCGCTGTCACTCTGAACCTGACAGCCCTGTGGTCACTGGTGCCAAGCTCTTACCCCGTCCTCCACCTCCTCCACACTGTCCCCATTTGTGAGGACCACATCCAACAGGTTTACACCCCTAGTGGGCTCACTGACCCTTTGCTGCAGGAATATGCCCTGAAGATCCTCTAAGATGCTCCTACTCCTTGCGGAGATTGCTGTCTGGACCTTCCAGTTAATGTCCGGAAGGTTTAAGTCCCCAACTAGCACAATTTCCCCTTTCCGTGCCATCCTCACTACGGATTCCACAAAGTGTCTATCCCCTTCCTCCCCCTGCATAGGAGGCCTATAGACTACCCCAATGTGCAGGTTTTCCCCCTGTCCCCTGTCTAGGATGACCCACATTATCTCTGTTTCCCCCTCCTCATCCTGCCTTTCCATGCCTCCAATCCCTTCCCTGACATATAATGCCACCCCTCCCCCCTCTTCCCTTCCCGATCCTTCCTAAACAAATGATACCCTGGGATCACCATCTCCCAGGCATGGTGCTCATTCCACCACATCTCACTCACTGTTACAATGTCTAGGTTCTCCTCCATCATGGTGGTGTCCAGTTCTCCCATTTTGTTCCCCAGGCTCCTGGCATCTGCAACCAAAGCCCTCCAACATGTAGCCCCATCCCGTCCTTTCCTGCTGCTAACTATTCCCTTGATGAGTGTTGTGACTTGGAGGGAAGGTTGATAGCCTCTCTGCTCTGCCTCATGTAAGGATGGCCCTGTCCTTAGCCCCCCCATTTAGTTTAAATTGAACTTCCTTGCCATGAAGTCCCCCAGTTTACTGTTTAGTGCAGCTACCCCTGAAGAGTTCAAGTGCAGCCCATCTTGGGCATACAGCCCCTCCTCCTCCTCCCATGTAGAGCCCCAGTCAACTATCCAGCCAAACCCCAATCCGACTGCACCAACCTTGTAGCCAATTGTTGAATGCCCTTATCTTCTCCTTTCTGGGTGTGCTCGCTCTTGGTACTGGCAACACCTCAGAGAAGGAAATGGAAGAAAAAACAGTGTTGCTCCTACAGAACCTAGCAAGTTCCTCGAACCTTGCCTGTACCTCCATCAGACTGTTCCCCTAGAAAGTCATTTGTGCCCAGGTGAAACACCAGATGTGTCCTTTCATCCTGCTGCTTACCCCAGGAAGGAATATGATGCCTCACCTCCAGTGCCATCATCCCTGGCATGCACTATACCCAGATTGCATTGTTTTTTTGCTGCCTTCCTTCCCCATTTTAGCCACTTAATTAAGTCCCCCAAGAGTGCCAGCCTACTGCCCCCTGCTTACTGGGTGTCCTTTTGGCCTCTAGCTTTGTGTCACAGGGTTTGGCTCCCTTTGGACTCCTCCTCATGTTCCATCCTGACTTGGTTTCTGCCCCTGCTCATCTTTTGTTCCCCATCACCTAACCTATCCTGATTTTTACCCACACTCAGCATCTGTCCCTCTTCACTCTCTCCCTTTAGCCTTTCCTCAGACCCCCCCCCGTATCTCTTCATCCCATGTACTTCCGCCTGGTTTCCTTCATCCCTGCAAGCCCCTCCTGTATCACTGCTTTAGCATGAGACAACTTCACCTGACCCCCTCTATCTGCTCCTGGCATTCCCCCATCTGCATTGAGTTGCTTTCTCACATCCTTAGCAGTCTTCACCATTGTGCTCAGGAGGGACTGACATTTTTTATTTTTAATCAACTCAGATGGCTCTTTGGGGCTCTCAGGGGGATGATCCAGACAGTTCTGGTTCATAGTTATCCATGTGGAGCTGTCCCCATCAGCAGTCACTTGATTAAGTACTTCCGAGAGGTTTATGTCCTCTCCATGCATAAACATTTCTGGGCAATCTCTTTTCCCAACCGCTTAATAGTGCCCATAACACTTCCCATGCAGTCCTTATTGGTGCCTTCGAAGGTCCAATGAACCAGGATTGCTTTAATAGGATCAAGGTCCTTGTCCTTGAATCAGCTGAGCGACTTTGTACAATCCATCTTGAAAACAGAAAAGGGGGGGTAGCAGTATGCATAGTCACAGTGTCTGTACTGGGGTGTGGCTTCACAGAAATGTCCCAGAAATCCCAGCAATGCCTTCAGTTTGTGACATCCTGCACCCATGTGGTGATGCAGCTCAGTAGATGGAAGGGAATTACCAAGTATTTAGGTCTTTGGATGTAAGGTATCTAGGTCAGTGATGTTAGTGGGTTTTAGACGTGGGGCAGTGCCTCCCCTACTGGGCTTCATTTTATATACGCTGCCAGAGTGGAGCCCTAAAGGACAATAAGCTCTTCCCACCCAGAGTGACAGGGACCTAACCAGCTTGTAATACAATACTCACTACTACCAGCAACCACTACCATGCAATACAATAAATACAACACTTAGAAAATAATGTATAGGTAGGTATGTGTTATGAGGTTTATGAGACCATCATACACCGAGGGTGTGAAAAAAACTGATAGACACGCATTTGCCCATGTTTTATTTTTTTATAACAACTGGTGCAGGTTGCTTTTTTGTGTACAATTGATCAAGGAGAAAGCCCACAGCGAACCCACCACCGTCATCATCAGCAGTAGCAGCAGCACAGGTTCCCATGCAGGACTGCTGCCAAAGAGCCCCAGATTCTGCACAGAAACAAAATCCTACTTTCTTTCTAAAACCTGAGTTCTCCATAGTGTCATGGCATGCTGGTTAGGCCAACATTTCCTTTTAACCTCACTCTGCACCGCTGGCCAAGGGACCATCAGTGAAAAAAATGCAGTCTGCAAGATGCAAGAGTGGCAGTCAGATTATGGTGGCAGCTCGTGCCTGAACTGTCACAGCAAAAGTGGGCCAGCACTAAGCATTTCAATGGTGTCATATTGAAATACCTTATAATAACTGGGAGTCAAATCAAACCTAGTTATTATGGCATTTGGAAGCAACCAAAAACCAGTTACAATAAATGGGGAGCGTTTTGTCCCATACAGAAACCCGATTATAATTCACACATTATAACCTGTGGGTTATAACGGTGAACATGTGCCGCGTTTCCCTAGTTCCACCCCTGTACCAGCCACGATCTTCACATTCTCTGTACTGGCCCCACTCCTCAGCACTGGACAGTTCACCACCACTCAGAGCTGCCTTTAAGTTCTTTTAAAAATATATATATATATATATATATATATATACACTGTATATATTAACCAGGATAGAAAACTTTTATACTGGTTGTCAAAAAAAAAAGTAAACATACATTTATTTTCTGAGCCGCTACGGACTGTGCAGAAACCCGACTGGTCATCGGCTCCATAGGGATGTCTCTATTGTATATAATTGCTGTGGCAAAAAAAAATGATCTCCAGCAGTTATATACAATAAGGGTTGGGTAGGTGTGTAGAACTCAAATTTTACACACACCCTCAGTGTGGGATGCCTTTACAAACCCCTCGAGCTTCACACTCAGGGTTTATGTGGCATCCCACATCTTGGGTGTGTGTAAAATTCTCATTATGACCACCCATCCAGTCATTATCCTATATGTTAAAAGGGGTCACCAGTTGTTATAAAACAATAATGGGAGATGATACAAACATAAAATAAGGGGTTGATTGGGGGAACAGAAGGAGGTTCTAGGGGAGTAAAGGGTGTGGTGAGGCAAGATATGAACAACAATGAAAAAAACACAAGCCACAGTTGAGAAACTACCACCCTACAGCACACAGAGCACCTACTAACCTCCACACTGGTGCACCAGTTAAGCCAAAGTCCCATTTATGGTGGTTCCCATTAATCTATAAAGTATGCAACAGAGGCTACAGGTTGTAAGCCTGATGTGGAGTGGTGTCGTACTGATGTGGTCTCGAAGATGCAGATATCAGGAAACTATTGATAATCAAATCAAGCAGCTTAACAAATATCACATTCAGGTGCAACATGAAACAAGCTGTAGCTGTTCTCTACTGGGTGGTAGTAATATTGTCCAGTCCTAGCCAAGAAACTACCATATGTATGCTCTAACAGAGTTGAAGGACTTGGGACCCTGATTTGTACTTATAAACTGGCACTCAGGTAGCTGTAACAGTCACTTTGGAGCATCCTCCCTTGTGATGCTGGCTATCCAGCTTGGAACTGGACCAGCAGACCCAACATGTCTATAGTGGCAAACAGTGGTAGCCTTGCGGAAAGGTTTATGCAGGAAATTCCTGAAAGATCTTCTACACCGTACAGGCAGCCTTTTCTTCACCGACCCAAAGCTAGGCAGTGACAGGGCCATGACATCCAGCCTTCTGTAGGGGTAAATCCCCACAGCAAGATCTTATGATAGAAGCATGCTGGCTTCTCTCTCAGAAACTCAGCTTAAGCTAGGCAACTCCTGCTCCAGATACTGAAAGTCCTTGCCTGGCCCTTCGGGTCTAAAGTTGTAAATCTGTTTGCTGTGAATCCCAGGCAGGGATTTCTTGTACAGACTCAACCCAGGTGCTAAGTGGCAGAAAGCACATCTTTCTATCTCTGTCTCTGTCTCTGTCTGTCTCTCTCTCTCTCTCTCTCTCTCTCTCACTCTCGCTCTCTCTCTCTCTCTCAGTCTCTCTAGCTCACTCTCGCGCTCACTCTAGATATCAGACAGATATGCTGAACATTTGCTTGCTTAAAGAGACTATATTTGGGACACACTCTAAATGCATATATATTGTATAATTGTATAATGTATACTGAAAATTACCAAAGTTGAGAGAATGTTGAAAATGTTCAATGTAGCTTCATAAATTTGGTGGGTTTTTTTTTAAAGATTTTTACCCCAAATTTTCAGTGTTGTCTTTTGTGACCCCACTTACTGAACCTAGTAGTTGAAATTTTTCAAATCCAGCCCAAAGGGCGATTTACCAAGGATACTGCAAAATCACCTTTAGAGCCGAATTTGAACATTTTCACTGATTTCATTCATGAGGTAGGGTCATAAAAGGACTATGCTGCAAATCCAGGGTCAAAATATTGAAAATTATCAAAGTTATGAGTGAACATTGAACATTTTTAACACGCCTTCATAACATTGGTGTTCTTTTAAAGATTTTGACCCCAAATTTTCAACATAATCTTTTTATCACCCCACTTCATGAAGCTGGTAGGTGGAATTTTTCAAACCACCTTAAAAGGAGATTTTGTGGTGTGACCGCAAAATCACCTTTCAGGACAAATTTGAAAAATGTCACCTCCCTTGTTCATGAGGTGGGGTCCAAAAAAAGGCCATGTTGAAAATCTGGTGACAAAATATTAAAAAATAACAAAGTTATGAGTAAAAGTTCAAAATGCATTAAAAATACATTGACAACACTTAACCTTGTTTCTTTGGTTCCTGGCCAGCATTTGAGAAGGACGTGCTTTGTTGCAGAGTGGCAGTGGACCATTTCTAGGAGGGGGTGAATGTGGGGTGGTGGGTGCTGAGTAGGGAATCAGGAATGGGGTGTCAACATCAAATGACATTGATGGACTGGTTTTCTGCTCTTCAGATTATAATTTTTTTTTTTTAAATAGAGTTGGCACTGGGGAAGCAATCGGGAGGTGGGCAGGTGTGCAACAGCTGGTGGTACTTCTTTTGAGGGATAGGGAACTGGCACTAAGAAAGCAATCAGGAAGTGGGCAGCTGTATAGCAGAGGATGGAATCTGTTGTTTTTAAGGGACCATGGCACCAAGGAAACAATCGGGAGGGGGTGGGTTTTGGCAATGTGTGGGATTTCTTCATTTCAAGAAACTGCAGCACTGGGGAAGGGACTGGGAGCAGAGTGGATGTATGGCAGCGGGTGGAACTTCTTTCAAGGGACAGGGACCAGGCGCAGAGGAAGAGATCAGGAAGCAGGCAGGTGTACGGCAGAGATAGGATTTCTCATTTTCAAGGAGGAACCATGGCACTGGGGAAGGGATCATGAGGTGGGCTGGTGTATGACAGTGGTTGAGACTTCTTTTGAGGGACCAGACACAAGAAAGTGATCAGGAGGTGAGCAAATTTCAGCAGTGGGTGGGATTCCTTCATTTCAAGGGACTACATGAGGGACGTGATTGGAAGGTGGGTGAGTTGCTGTATGGCAGCAGGTGGAATTTCTTCTTTTCAAAGGACCACAGAGCTTGATCATGACTGACAGTGCTCAGCTGGTTGCTGGACAGTGTCATGTAGATGAGAGGCTGCAGTCACTGTCTCATAGGCACTGCTGTGTCCCTTCAACTATACAAGGTTTCTGCCAATCCAGCCATCAGAGCAGCACCATGCTCAGCCTTGCTGATCATTGGACTGTCACTGTTGCGCCCACTGCAGCCTGAGCTGCATTGGACACAACAGTGATACACTTCTGAAATACCATTCTTGTAACAAAATGTTTGCATGCGCATGCATGTTCACAAACATGAAAAAGAACTATCCCATTTGTCCATTTTGATGCCTTTTTATGACTGTGGGCAGAGCCTACAGGAGTATTGCATGTACTAATGGAGTGATGTCATGTTTTCTGTCCGTGGAACTGACTGAAGGTGTAAATAGTCTCCTCCACCTTACCCTGCTCCAAGAAATGTTTTCTGCCCTCAAATAAATATGCTTTCATGTTAGTCAATGGTTGCAGGGTACTATTTTCTTTCTTAAATGGGTGGTACAAGAACTGGAACCTGAGTAGTGGGAAGCAGCATTGTTTTTTTGGGGGGGGAGTAAGATCCAACCCACCTCCACCCAAGAAGTTCCTAAAGATCTAGCCCACCTTTTTTCCATTTATTCATGTGGGAGGGGCATGAGGTGCATGCATCATGTTGAAAGAAGACTCAGTAGTTTGATCTGGACCTAGGAACAGAACAAATCTGTGGAGTCACTGCATTTTGTTAAGGACTAGGAGAAGCTTAAGGATTCAGCTTCCAAGGAAAATAGACAGCTTTCAGGTATTTCTTAAAAATTTATATACTAAAATGGGCACAGTACTTGGTAAACACAGTCTGTGATGAAGTGTATTTTCCTTTTTAAGTTTGAGAAGTGGAGTTGACTTGCACATGTTAAAAATACCAGCTGCAATTAGCAACTACTTGTAGAAACAAAATGCAGCAGCATTGTAGCACCATGTTTATGCTGGCATCTTGGGGGGCAGTAGAAAAAAAACCTACCCTGGCAGGATGAGGTGACTTACACCTGCAGGTGCCACATTGCCCACATTGTCGACTGACTCCTTACTACCTTTTGGGTTTATTGCCAAGAAGAGATTGGCTAGCCCTGAAGGTTCCACCATGGGATTAAGCCAAAAAAGAACAGATGGATCAGAGTTAAGTCCCCGAGATGGAGTGGGATGGGTTTGGGGTGCCCCACTGAAGGGGGCAAGGGTTAGACAGTTTGGAGATAAAACAGTAAATCAGTTGAAAGGAAGACAGGTAAGGCTTGAGTTACAAAGAAGTAGATGACAACTGCTGATAAGAACTGGTCTGCGGCAGCTCCTAGGAGGGAGTGAAAAGTTAGCCTGCATTCAGATGGGGAGTTATGTTACTTTTGCAGTGGGGATAAAGAACTGTCTTCTTGGTCAAACAGGTTACCAGATCCTAACCTCTCTCCCCACCCCCACCCCTCTCATACACCTGAACTACAAGCCTTTATGTACGGTTTATTCCAATATATTGTATATGTAAATAAAGAGGGCCACCCCATTCCTGTTGGGCACAAAATTTATTATTTTTAGACCCTCCATTCCCCATTGAAGCTTCTGGCTATTGTGGTAAGCCTTGGGATGCCAAGCAGTGTGGATCAGTTTGGACTGTACCCTACTCCTTATGTCCATCAGGGTCAGCCTGTGTGGAGGGAGTTCTGGTGACCCAACAACATTGCTGTGAGGTGTAAGCCACAAGAGAACCAGTGGATAAATGGTAAGTCCCACAGGTGTACAGGGATGGGGCTGAGGCAACCAAGTGAATGGGGCACAGGTTGGACAGTTCAGGGATAAAAAATAATAAAAAAAAAGGTTGGTCCTCTGTCATACGCATGTGTGCCATGTCTCAGCTCCACGGAGGTGGCTCAAGCTGCAGTGGTGACGTGCATCCAGCAGCTCAAAAAAGAGCTGCCTTTCTCATTGTCTGCTGTCCATTGCCCTTGCTGCAGTCTGTGAGGACCGATCACAGGCAAGACATGTGTGGCTTTAGCTGTGAAGATGCAAGGCAGTGGCTGCGCAGGAGAGCTGGTCTACAGCGTCTTCCAGCAGGAAGCAAAAAATAAGACACTCATTTGAGAGGGGGAGTTACATGACTTTTGCACTCAAGATGAAGAACAGGCACACACACACACACACACACACATATATACTTGAACTAAAGGCCTTGATGTACAGTTTCATCTAATATGTTGCAACAGTAGCTTTGGCTGCAGTTTAATGTTGGTTGTCCAGCACTGCAATATTTTTTTTTTCTTTATACTGCAGAAGTACCTAAGTACACAGGATAGCAGCACCAGACCTGTGACATAAAATATTGTGAAAGTCAATCACCCACAGTGATATATATCATATGCTGTAATACATGCAGTATTGGATTATGAAATCATGATATATTGTCAAAGATCTTTAGTAAACACACTTGAAAAACAGGGGACAGCAAGAAACTGGTAACTTACTGAAAACCTGCTCCTAATATGACAGAAATATGGCATGTGTGTTTGTACTGTGGTCTCTTTTAGTAGACATGGCCTGGCAATTAGGAATGGCGTTACTTTGACAGGCATTTGTAATTAATTTCTCAGCATTTAACACTTACAGGCAATCACTTTAAAGTGCTATGTCATTAACAAAATCTCATATTATTTTTTCATAAAGAATGGGCCCACTGATCTACATTTTTCCATACTGCCTAGCCAGAATGGACTCGAGGGATATTATCTTATTCAGAAAGAACCTTTCAAGGTTGAATAAAAGAAATGGTGCAGGGTCCCTGGGAGAGGGAAGTGATCATCATTTTCACCTTCAACTCTTCTTTGATGTGGCAGAGTCAATTTTTAATCAGCAGCCATCAGACTGGGCTTCATTTCGCCTTACAAAGTCCTATTACTCTGCCACTTTCTGGAAGGAGGTGATAAGGACAATACTCTTCTTTTTCTCTTCACAGAGCCCCGCATATGATGAGTCCCTTTGGAGAGGCTTGATAAAAAAAAAAAAGTGAGCATGTGGGGATAAAGGTCACCTCTCTGCTAGAATTAACCCTTCAAATACAACAAACTTAAAATTTTGGTCTAGGTGTTGTCAGTAGGCAGCTATTGTCTTCGCAGGCAGCATCAAATGACTGCAGGAGAAGAAGAGGGTTAACTGCACAGAAAAGGTTATAGAACCTATTTTGTTATCTGATTTTACATTTTCCCTCCAGAAGGAAAGAAATTAGCTGTTGAAATTGTAATGGAAATCAGAGAAATTTCTGATATTCTTTTGAGTTTAGGAACGGGCTTGGAGTTGCAAACCTTTTGTACAAATCACTTAATTATCATAGAACAGGAATGTAGAATGTCTGCATAGCAGAACGAAGTGTAGAGATTTTTTTTGCATGCACCAATAAAAAAATAAACCTTTAACACTCATTTTCACAAAGAAAGGTGTTATCTGTTAAATAAAGGCTCTTTCTTTTGGTAACGTGTAGAAGGAGACATTCTTTAATCTTTGTATCATTTATTGTAGTCAGTGGTCTTAATTGCTTCACTGAAATGGATTAGGGTTCTGGGAATTACACACTAAAATGATGTTACCACTTTCCAGTCTTCACATTTCTTGCTATAATCTCATTTGAAACATCAAGCCTCTAGGTGAGGGAATACACACAGATGCTAAATGCATTGCAAGCAGGAGCACCCAAACTGATGACCTAGTTATTACAGAACAAAGCAGTATGAGATACATTTTAATGGCCAAGTATTTTTTTTTAATTCTGTAATTAACAACATCCTTGTTGGATCAGATTTACATGTTGCTCTTAAAAGGATTATAATAATTGCAGAGAACCAAAATAGTGAAATTGCTTTTTTGAGCAAAATAAACTCTTACTTTCCAGCAGACCACGCAAACACAAAAGCACAATTTCATTAACCGTAATTACTGTAAGAAAAGCCAAGTGCTAACATGTTTTTTTTGTTTGTTTTTTTTTTTAGGAAAAATGCTAGCTGAATAAAAAAAAAAACACTAGAGCCCCAGGGAAATATACTTGTCACCCAGCCAAACTGAAGGAGTCACTAACAGTTTAAAATGTAATGAGCCCATATGCAAATGCATTTTTCCTAATTTGCTATGAAATTACAAAAGTCACAACAATGCTAACTATGACATTACAAAGTGATCCTCTTCCCATTCATTTCAGTAATAACACAAAATTTTTATTTGTACACAGAAACAATAGCAGCGTGATCCATGACTAGCTAACAAGACTGTTCGGAAACACTTGAAAGCCTTTATCAGTCACACTTTGTCATTATAGTAATGATTGATGCCATATGCACAGCACAATTCTCTGAAGATACTGAAACAGAGATCTTTTATCAAATCCTAACATTTTACAAAAGAGAGAAAAAGAAGTTTTTTTCTTCCAAATTTAGAAATGGCTACAATAATTTCAGCTTCCATGCAGCAGATTTCTCAGAAAGGCATGCCAATTAAATGTAATATCTTATTAATGAACACTTAACATCATAAAATGTTATACTTCTCTTCTATGCACTGCAAATGATTTTTCACTCTTTATTCTGAAAACCTCCCCCCACCATCACCACCACCACCACCAATAAAAGCAAATCCTACTTCTAGCCTCTATGGCTCATTTCTTGTTTATATCATTTGCCACTTTCTGCTGTATTAATAACACCACAAGCCACAGCAACGCCACATATCATGTTGCACTGTGATATATTGCTATGCCAGTTTCAGCTAGCTATCTACAGAATACGTCTTCTAGACAATTTTGGTCTCAGAATTACAAGCGAGCACCTCTATCTACAGGTCCAGCAAGGGGAAAAAAAAGGAAAAAATGTCATCATGAGCATTAGATGTCTGGCCTGGCCCGTACTCCCCTACCAGAATCACACCTTTTATCTAGTTTGACACATTTAAGCACTCTGCGTTTTACAAGACAAGGCTTTAGAACAGAACTTAAGCTGCAGTAGGCATGAAACTCATTAATAGATGCTGTCTTGTAAATGACGTGTTGTCATTGCACCATTCTGAATTCTCTCTTTACCTCTGAAGACAGCATACCTCCAACAAGTTTCCTTAGCTTTCCATTTGCACGAAGAATAATTACTGATATGTGAGGCTGACCAAACCTCTCAACCTCTTAGCATTAAAATGCATAACACTGGCCTTCCAAATTCAGAGCAAATGCCCAGAATGTGTAGCACTTTCTTATTTTTGTCTATATAGATTTGTATCCCAAGTTTTTATCCCCATTTTCACCTGTCCCTATGCACCGAGCATGCGCGTGCATGTGGAGGCACGTGCACGCCACACCTCGAGGCACCCTCCTGCTACTTGCTGCCCCCTCCCACCTACGTTACCCATCAGACCTCCACCCGATGGGAGCAGAACTATTGGGGGGGGTGCAACAACCTCCCTGGGAGAGGAGAGCTGCCTTTTTATTTATTTATTTTATTCAAACATTTGGTAACTGGAAAAGGCATGCTGAGCCGAGGCTCGATTCCAGATGTGACCTGGGGGGCAAAGAAGCAGTGGAAATACAATCAATAAATGTAGAGAATTAGTTAACAGAACAATAGCACCTAATTACAATTGATATAATACAGCAGTGAGAGCAAAAAAAAAAACTTTCGGCTGCTCAACCCTTTCCCCCCACATGCCGGATCTGTGACGACCTGAGGTCATGCCCAAACCGAGGTCGCTGGCATGACACAATGTAAGGCGTCCAGTGCCTCAGCCCTCTGTGCCACCAGGCCAGCTGCACTTTTTTATTTTAAAGGATAATATGTCTAAGAACAATGTGCCCCATACGTTTAGTGTTAAGGAACCTTTCTATCGCGTTAGTTCAATGTTCTAATGATCTGTGTGTCCAGAAGTAGCTCTAACATTATGGGGGAACATTAGTGAACCTTTGCAGAGCACGGGTAAATCTGATTGTAAATATCATAGTGCTATGCAGAATTCATGGCAGTTCAGAAGTATGGGACTGACTGTTCTCTAGGTCCCGCAGCTGCTTATTATAGTTGCATGGTAGCACCACTACTTTTAGGGTTGTGGAGCCACTTTAACTGTAATTTTTAGCTGCTTATATCTTGGCTGTTTTTTGATTGGTTTTCACAAAAACCACAAAAGCATGATCTGTGGCCCAGAATCTCCTGATGTGGTAATTTTGCTGAAATCTTAAAGCATTTTATTCATTTATTTATTTATTTTTGTTAGACTTGAGCAAAAAACATGAAACATAGCCATTTTATGCTAATAACATGATGTCAGTGCCACTGCCTCTGACTCACACAGTACAACCAATAGCACATGAAATACTCTTATCAGTGTAATTCAATGAAATTACACTTGCAAATTTGTGAGCGGTCACTGGAAGCCCAAACCCAGTGATATCAAACAGACCACCCCCCACCTCCCGCCCTTCCAACTCCAAGGGGCCAGCCTCGGTATTGAAAACAAATTAATTTTTTTTTTTAAATATATGCAGCCACTGGAAGGCCCACCCCATTCCCACATTCCATCTCACAAGCTCCCTTCTGACTCTGGGTGTCCAAACCCGGTGTTGAAAACAAGTTAAACTTCATTTTTAAAAAATGTATTCACTGGCAACTGCAAGCAGGGAACCATCATGACTTATCCCTATATCCCATCTACTCATGTTGTGGGCCTTGCAATGACCTGGGTCAACCACCAGCACCTCTGTTTTGTCCAGGTTTGGTCTCAGACAGCTAGAGATCATCCAGTCCTGAGTCTTGGTCAGGCATAAGTTTAGCAAAGAAACAGCATGCCCAGTCCCAGGCACAGAGGACAGGTGCAACTGGGTATCATCTGAATAGCATTGAAAACTCAAGTTAAACACCTAATGACTGCACCCAAGGGCAGTATATACACTGCAAACAACACAGAGGAGGACAGGATTGAGTCTTGCGGGACATTGTAGTCCAGAGGAGCTGGCCATTAGCTAAAATTACCCCAAACATACAGCACCCTGTCTGTCCAGTAGGACTTAAACCAGGCATATACTATCCCAGTGAGTCCCCTATAGTTACTCAGGTTGTCCAGTGACAACCCATGATCCACAGTATCAAAAGCTAAAGAGAGATTGAGGAGGACAAGAATTGAATGCTCACATTGCTTCCTAGCAAAACAGGTTATTTAGTACCCTGGACAATGCCATCTCAGTGCAATGCAAGTGCCTGAAACCATACTTGAGGGGCTTATAGATATCAAAGGTCCCAAGGGGTGCACTGAGCTGCAATGCTACCACCTTCTTAGTAACCTTCCCTGAAACCACATGTGATAGAGATAGGACTATCATTCTCAAGGACTTCAGGGTACAATGTTGATTTCTTGAAGAGGGGTCTCATCAGTCACCTCTTAAAGGAACTAACCCTCTCCAAGGAACACAGGTGATCCCAGCAAATACTAGGCCCAGTGCCATGCTACAGTCCACCAACAACCGCATAGGTACCGGATTAAATCACAAGAGGTGGGTCACAGCCCCGCAACCACCGTAACAATTTCCTCTACCTTAACAAACTGACTCCAGAAAGACAACGCACTCATGGATGATCAGTGCTGGAGACTGCAGGGCCATGACAACCCACCTGTGGAGATCCCCAACCCACTGGAGAACACTTTGTCAGAGAAGAACGTACCAAACTCTTTGCAGTTTTCTCTGGTCAGTGCTCTTGTTGATGAAGACAGAGAGTGCAGAAATGTTGAGCTGGATGATGCCTCCCTGCTGCAATCACCCATGACAGGAATTCTGCCTTTTTCAGGGTGATTCTTCTCTGGTACTTATTATAATCAGTGCAAAAGTCTGCCCTTCATGGTGCCTGATCTCCTCCAGAAATGCTACAATCAGCAACTCTTAGCCTTCCACCTCTGAAGCACTCCATGAAACTAAGGGAAGGCATACTGGGGGTACAGTAAACATAGAAACATAGAAACATAGACTTTGATGGCAGATAAGAACCACTTGGCCCATCTAGTCTGCCCATTTCCCTACCTACAGGATAGGCCGCAGATCCTAGTTAACCAACAGCCTATTTCTTCCTACCCCCCACAAGAATTGCCTTATGTCTGTCCCATGCATTCTTGAATTCTCCCACAGTTTTAGACCCCGCAACTTCCTCAGGAAGGCTGTTCCATGCATCCACTACCTCTCTGTGAAATAATACTTCCTCACATTGCCCCTGAACCACCCCTCCTCTATCTTTAAATTGTGTCCCCTTGTTCTTGCACGTCTCTTTTTCTGAAAGATGCTACCCTCTTGGACTTTGTTGATTCTACTGAGGTACTTAAAAGTTTCTATCATGTCCCCCCTCTCCCTTCTTTCCTCAAGGGTATACATATTAAGCTCCTTTGTCTCTTCTCATACGGCTTCTCTTGCAGACCCTGCACCAATGTAGTTGCCCTGCTCTGGACTGCCTCTATCCTGTCTATGTCCTTGCGGAGATGGAGTCTCTAGAACTGGACACAGTACTCCAGATGTGGTCTCACCAACTGTCTGTACAGAGGGATAACAACTTCCTGTTTTCTGCTGCTGATGCCTCTCCCTATGCATCCCAGTATATCCCCAGCCCTCCCTACTGCCTTCTCACATTGCTTGCTAACCTTAAGGTCATCTGATATGATTACCACCAGGTCCCTTTCCTTTTTTGTTGTTGTTACTACCTCCCCCCATTGTGTATTCTTCCCATGGGTTCTTGTTTCCCAGGTGCATTATTTTGCACTTCTTTGCATTTAATCCTAGCTGCCATACTTCTGACCATTCCTCCAACCTTGCCAAGTCCCTTCTCATCCTTTCCATGCCTCCTTGTGTATCAACCCTGTTGCAGATCTTTGTGTCATCTGCAAAGAGGCATACTTTTCCTTCCAGTCCCTCTGCAATGTCACTTATGAAGACATTAAAAAGGACTGGACCCAATACTGAACCCTGCGGTACCCCACTAGTAACCCCTCTTTCTTCAGGTGGACTCCATTTACAATTACCTTCTGTGTCCTGTTGTCCAGCCAATGTTTTACCCAGGCTACCACCCTGGGACCCACTCCGGCTGGTTAATTTAACTATTAATCTTTTGTGTGGGACTATGTCAAATGCCTTGCTAAAGTCTAGGTAGGCCATGTCCACAGCCCCTTCCTGGTCTATTACTTTGGTCACCCAGTCAAAGAAATCTATTAGATTCATCTGACATGACCTTCCCGCTGTGAACCCATGCTGCCTTGGGTCCTGTGCCCACTGGCCTCTAGGTACTCAACTATTCTTTCCTTCAGAAGTGACTCATCCGTTCCCTACCACAGAGGTCAGACTGACAGGTCTGTAGTTTCCTGCCTCTGTCTTGGTCCCACTTTTGTGAAGGGAATCACATCCGCCTTCCTCCAGTCCTCGGGTACCACACCATCCTCCCATGATTTATTAAAAAGAGTAGCCAGTGGTTTCACTAGTTCTCCTTAATTTTTTTAGAATTCTGGAGTGAATTCCATCAGGCCCCATTGCTTTGTCCACCTTCAGTTTTAGGAGTTCTTGCAGAACCCTTTCTTCTGTGAAAGGACTGGGATCACCCCCTATCAAGAGTGCTTCTGTTAATTGGATTAGGCACTTCTCCTCTTTGTGAATACTAAGCAGAAATATTCGCTCAGTATCCCTGCTTTTTCACTGTCCCTCCGCCCAGCCACCGCTCATTCTATTCAGCCTCACTATCCCTCCCTTTGTCTTTCTACGCTCGCTGATGTACCTATAAAAGGTTTTATCCCCCTTCTTAACCGAGTTGGCTATCTTTTCCTCAGTTTGGGCCTTTGCTATTCTGACTTCCCTCCCTGCTTCCTTCTGCCTTAACTGATACAGCTCTCTGTTCTGCTCCTTCTGTGTTTCCTTATACTTCCGGAATGCTATCTTTTTCTTCCTGACTTCCACAGTCACCTCTTTTGAGAACCATAGTGGCTTTTTCTTTTGTTTTGATTTGTTTATTTGCTTCACACAAAGGCTGTTGCCTCTGTGACGGCAGTTTTGATGATTCCCCATTGTTGCTCCACACCTCCTTCTAGCCTGTTTGCTAGTGCTTTTCTGAGGCACTCTCCCATCTTGCCAAAGTCAGCCCTCCTGAAGTCCAGTACCCTCACTTTTGTATGGCTTGACTCTGTAGCTGAGTTTAACGTGAACCACACTGTTTGATGGTCACTTGTTCCCAGATGGCAACCCACTTCTAGATCTGAGATCCTCTCCACTGCCCCCGTTTGAGTACGAGGTCTAAGATTGCTCCTCATGAGTGGGTTCTGAAACTAGCTGTCTGAGGCTCTGCCACCTGTAGGGCATCAAGAATGGCCCTGCTCTTGGATGTGGCTGCAGCAAATGTGCTCCAGTTAACATCTGGCATATTCAGGTCTCCCATCAACAGTATCTCCCTTTCTCTGCCATTCTAAGAATGCCTTCTATCATATCCTTGTCCATTCCTCCCTGACATGGGGTCTGTACACAACCCTGTGCAGATTGTGGTGCCCTTTCCAGTCTCCAAGGTGACCCACAGTGCCTCCTCTCCTCCTGTTTACTCTTTTGTTCAGTTGCTTTTATCCCTTCCTTTACATAGAGAGCTACTCCTTCCCTCTTCTCCCCTGCCGGTCTCTCCTGTAGGTTATGTACCCTGGTATGTTAACATCCCAGTCATGGTTCTCTGTGTACCATGTTTCTGTGACTGCTACAATATCCAGGCATCCCTCTTCCATCAAGGCCACCAGTTCAGTATCCAGGGCTGCCTTGAGAGCCAAGTTGTAGCCCTCAGCAGCTGCCCTGGTGCCACCTGCACACACCACCTTCATTCTCAAGAGATACAGCACAGACAAGAGCTGTTCTGGCTGTATGTCCTTCAAATGGTGGTACCAAACCATCTCCATTGGGTTTTATTTTTTCAGGGGTGAGGGGGCCTTAAGTTCAACTTCCTGGTGTGATGATATGACCAAAAGACTGGATAAACCTCCATGTTAAAGTCCTCGAGCCCCGGGGAGAAAACCAGATCCAAGGCATGACCATAAGGGTGGGTTCCAGTGGTAACTGCCTATGTCAGATTCAGCAGAGCCATCTGCTGAAGAATCAATTGTCCAAACTGTGAGACCACATCTTAGACCTAGGCATTGAAGTCCCCCAGAACCAACAATCTGGGGGACTCCAACACCCTGTCAGCAACGAAGCTCGCGCATTTCTGCTGAAATTCCCCATCATGTCCTGGATGACAGAAAACAAGAAGGATTCTGCATCCATCCCACATCCCACGCATTCAAATGATAGGTTTCCCTCACTTGGTGCTCCACAAGGTTAAGCATGGATCTAAAGCAGCTGGCCATCCCTCCCACCTCCATGTCTACCTCAGACAGTGCACCACAGAATACCAAGTTGGGATTACAGCCTCCAACACAGGGCTGGAGTTGTCACCAAGCCAGGTTTCCATGATACACACTAGGTCAGCCCAGGAACCCAGAACAAAATCCACTACAACAGTGGTCTTGGCCTAGCATTATTTAAAAGTGCCTGAAGAGGATGGGCAGGGCACTTGATAAATCAGCTACCTGCCCTGCTTGTGTGACAAGGACCCTTGAGACCAAAACCAAAAACATCTGGCCTCTCTCTACATTTTGTTTCCTCTGTGGGAATCCCCTAATCCTTATTCAAAAGTGAACCAGGTGTCAGCATTTTGGCTTTGCTTTAGTTGGCTCTTGCTATCAGGGCAAGGACGTAGCTGACCTGACTGAGGCAAATAGAACATTTCAAACTGGGGGCTTATTAGACAGATACTACATTAGAAGTGTGGGGTCTGTAAGATAAATTGGACCTTCAGTCAGGGCATAAAAGACACAGTACTTAGCATTGTGCTGGCCTGAATTGGGGGTAAGGCATCTGAAAATCATCTTTGCGGTTAGCTGGGGGGATAACTGTTAATTGGAGTGTTACCTAGACAGAAGCGAAGCAGATGTCTGCATTTTGACTTCACTTTAGTTAACTCTTGCTATCAGCGTGCTCCATCACACTCGTGCCCCATCATGTGAGTAGCACAAAGCAGGAGTGGCAACTGTCTCTCGGGTATCTGTATGGCTTCCATAGGGAGATAGCAGTCCACAAGAGACTCTGACCATGAGGGGATCGGGTAAATCTCAGGTGTTGTAGCCAGCAGTCCTGAAGAAAAAAGGGTACCCAACAACTCCCTAACTGGGGTGCACCTAAGTATCAACTGATTATCAGCATCTGCGTAAACTACTTCTAATATATGACATTGTAGTGTAATAAATTCTGTAAGATTGTTGTGTTGTATTGTAACTGCTGAAACAAATTAGAATCCCTACACAAATACCTATATAGGATAGGAGTACAGGGTCTGTGTTAGGGACATAGTATTGAGAGATGGTAAGCTTCTGATCAGTATCTTCCGTACCCAAACTATCTACATGGGATAGGTGTACAAGGTACTAATCTATAAAGGACAACCAAGTAGCAAATCAAGAGAGGAAGTAACAAGTCTTGTTCAAATCAAAAGGCACTAGGTAGTTAAGGGAATATAGGTTGTTATCAGTGGTCTAGGGTTATCATAGATTCAGTATGGAGATGAGGTATAGTGGGGAGCTAGTCAGCTATGGCAACTGTGGGACACTGTTCTCCAGTGTTACTCTGTGGAGGAAGGGGCACTGTACCACCTGCAAGACATTTTTGGAACTGCATGCTCAGCTGGTAGCAGCAAGAGAAGATATATGTCAGTTGCATCACAAGCTCAACTGGAGCCCATGCCCCACACCCCACTATCCCAGAGGATCACTGGTCCAGGAGTGTGAGAGTGGCGGGGGGGAAGGAGGCAGGGTTAGCCACAAGGAGATTGACCAGCCCCAGAACATCCGGATGATGAATTACTTTGCAACTCTAGAGGAGACTCAGGTACCTGACTGCTTTAGGGGAGGTCTATAAGTCAGTTAGGGTTAATGGGTAGAAGGACATGGTATTACCTAGGGGTACAAGCAGGAGAAAGTCAGCCAGGAGAGTCTTATTGATCAAGGACTCAATGATCAGGGGGTAGAGAGGGTGGGGGGTTGAATGGAAGGGGATATAGACAGGACAGGGAAGATGGAAGAGAGGGGGGAGCTGGGGGCTGCTAGCACACTTGGCTATCAATGATCTGGCAAACCAGTCTGTGGATACAGTTAAAGTGGAACTTTTGCAGACTGAGGGACAGATTTAAGGCACACATGGCCTCCCTGGCCTTTTCCAATGTCCTCTCTCTGTGGAGTCTGGGGGGGATAGAATAAAGAGGGTTGCAATTGAGGAGTTTAATGGGTAGTTAAAAGGATGGTGTCAGAAGGGGGGTACCACTTTGTGGGTGACTGAAGGACTTCTGGGATAGAAGGCTCTTCAAGGTTGGTGGTCTTCACCTGACGAGAGTGGCCCAGTGCACAGGGGCAGAATTTTGACATCTTCATTGAACATTTAAACTGACTGTAAAAGAGCCTGAGGCTAGGGTGCCATAATGATTTGAGAGAGGAAAGGAAACCTGGTTAGTACTCCCACTAATATGTTGACTTTTAGCAGCACAGTGAGCAATAATAAGATTGAGATTCAAACTGGGCTAGGGGAAGGGACCAAGGAGGGAGTGCTCACAAGGTCTGCAATTAACATGAAAAACAAGAAGTAAAGAAAAATAGTGAAGAATAAGGGAGAAAGACAAGTAAATAGCAAAAGGAGATCAGGAGTTAGATGGAAGGGGGTCTGCCTTAACACCAGAGGTCTGGATAATAAAATCAGTGAGCTCCAGGCAATGATGGCAGACAGTGAGATGGGCTTCTTAGCCATCACAGAAACTTGGGCCTCAGCTAATAATGACCGGGACCCAACAGTCTCTGGTTACACAATGTTTAGGAGAGATAGAGGAAAAGGTAAAGGGGGGGTGTAGCCCTATGTACATACAGAGTGCGGGCACAATGGCAGACTCCCTGAGTGAACATTCCCCAATCTTTTGTATATGGAAAAACAAACCACCTAAGGTCCAACCTAGAATTCTCTCCGCCCGTGACTTCTCCAAGTTCTCTGAACTACAATACAACCTCTACCTAGGTAGTCGGGACTGGAACCCTATAAATCTTCTCCCTACACTTACTGAGGCTGGACAATACTTCCAGGATGAATTGACCACAGCAGCCAACCTCTTTGCTCCAATGAAGAGAATGAGGGCTAAAGGCAGCTGCTACAAGTGGATCTCTCACTCACTCAAAGCCCTAATGGCTACTCAAGAAAAAGCATGGAAAAAGTTTAGGCTCTCCTCCCTCCCAGCAGATCTTGCCAAATACAAAGCCCTGAGGAACAAAGCCAAGAGAGCCATAAAACTCGCTAAGAGAGATTACTTAACACAACTCCAGAAAACCAGCCTGGGCAACCCCAAGCAATTCTGGAATGACATTAATGACCTGATCAAGGGCAACAAAAAGCCTGAGTCCTGTCCCATGGAGATTAACGGTCAGCTCACAACTGACCCTTCTCAAATATCGGCTGCCCTCAACAGGCACTTCTCAGACCTTGAGGCCTATAAGACCTGCCTGTCTCCCCAGACTCTGCCCCCTACCTCAGATGAACCACCTCACATGGAAAGACCCCCATTTCACCTGAGACTGGCTAAATGCACTGAAGTTCTAAACCTCCTAAGGAACCTTAAACCAAAAGGGTCAGGGGGACCCGATGGTATCAACCCTTGGCTACTCAAGGCAGGAGCTACCTCCTTAGCCTAGCCTATAACCATGCTCCTCAATTGATCATTGAGAGAAGGAGCAGTCCCTGACCCGTGGAAACATGCCAATGTTGTCCCTATTCACAAAGGGGGGCTCAGGGAAAAACTCAACAACTACAGGCCCATATCCCTACTCTGCTCACTTGCCAAGGTGCAAGAAAGAGTCATATACAATCAACTCCGGGACTACCTGGAAGCCCATCAGCTCCTTGCCCCCTCCCAACATGGATTTTGAACAAACCATGGTACTGACACTGCCCTCATTATCTTCACTGATGAAGTTCTCAGGGCAATGGACAAAGGGATACCCACTGGTGCAGTCTTCATAGACTTATCCAAGGCATTCGACCTCGTTGACCACAACTTGCTCCTACAGAAGCTGCAAAATATAGGCCTAGACAATCATGCCTTGAAGTGGTTTGGGAGCTACTTATCAGGCAGGGCACAGAGGGTTTCATGGAAAGGTACCATGTCTGACCCACTACCCCTAACCCAGGGTGTACCTCAGGGCTCAATTCTAGGCCCCCTCCTGTTCTCCTTGTTTACCAATGACCTGCGTACCCAATGTGGGGAGAGCTCGGTTGTGCAGTACGCTGATGATACTGTCATCTTCCAACCCCTGCATGACGTGGTTGCCCTAGGCCACCCCTGCGTGATGTGGTTGCCCTAGGCCCTCTACTCCAAAAGGATCTCACTTCACTAGAGACTTGGCTACGTAAGAACAGAATGGTACTAAATGCCGACAAGACCAAGGCAATGCTATTCGGGCCAAGATCCCTGGGACTCGACAGGTCCTCATCCCTCTCCTTAACCTTACTCTCTGGTAAAGCCATTAACGTTGTCCCTTCCCTTAAATATCTAGGACTCATGTTGGATCAGAATATCACATACAAGGAACATGTGGTCCAGGTCACCAGGACCCTACATCAGAAACTGGGCACCCTTTACCGACTCAGGGACCAACTCAGCCCTGAAGCCAGGCTCTCCATAGCTACCAGCGTCCTTCTACCCAACCTGACCTTTGCGGCCTGATGGCTTGTTTAGCCATGCCCAAGGCCCAGGGCATGGCTAAACAAGAGAACACCAGGATGCAAACCCTATATAATAAAATAGCTTGCTTCGCATCCTTAGACCACCCTAGATGACACCACTGTGACACTTTGGCAGATCTTCGCTGGCCCGCATTAGTCGCCCGCCTCCAACACCCCTTGCTTGTCCAGGTCTACAAGCTTCTCAAACCCCACGCTCCACCAAGCATTGCCGGGACCATAACCCTCAAACACAACCCTAGGAACCTAAGAACCTCAGAAAGAACGCTATTAGAAGTCCCTAGGGTAAGGACAAACGCTGTCGGAAGATCCTTCTCCTCCCAAGCAGCCTGCCAATGGAACAAGCTCCCTCCCCAGGTCCAGAACTCCTCCTCACTCATGAACTTCCGCACCAGGCTTAAGTCCCATCTATTGACCTCAAGTGCATGCCACTGTCATGGGGCTTAAAGATCCAAAGGTACTCCCCTCCTCTCCAACTCTTGTCCCCTAACTTAACCTTCCTACTACCTGCCTTATTCAGACTGCTTGCCAGAGGCCACATGCAACCCCTGAACAAACAATATGCAAAGTACTACCAATTGCTTATATGTCATTATGATAACCATGTCTGTACCCATGCCTGTATCCTTTGCTTTTCTTCTACCGTGCCTGTAACCCATGCCTGTATCCACTGCTTTACTTTTACCATGCCTGAAACTATGCCTGTATCCACTATTTTTTCTTTACTGTAACCACCTCATGATGTAACTCACTATACCTCAAATGTCCCTTATGTCCTTGTTCTTTCTAAATAACTTGCATTGTTATCCCGGGTCGCCCCTGAAAAAGGGACCTTCGGGGCTCAGTGGGCCTACCCAGTCACCAAAATTTAATAAATAAATGTCAGGGAAGGTATCAAGGCTGTAGAAGATGGGTACATCAGGGGAAGTAATGAGGAGACAGAACTGATGACGGTGCAACTCATGGTAGTTTCAGGCAAGAAACTATGGTTGGGGGTGATCTGTAGACCACCAGGACAAGGGGAAAGAGAGGGATAAGGAGCTTGGGGAAGAATTTGGAAGGGAAGCGGTAAAGGGGGAGGTGGTGGGTGGGTGATCTGAACTGGGATATTGACTGGGTTGTTCCAGCTGCCAGGAGCACCAGAAATTAGATCCTGCTGGATACATTCCAGAACTGTCTACTGGTGCAGTTGGTTAAGAAGCCCACCAGAAGGGCTGCTATTTTCCATGTGGTGCTTACCAACTTAGAGGTGATGGAAGGTATGCGAGTAGAGGAACCACTAGGGTCCAGGAACCATAACTCTGTTTGGTTTGAGCTGGCCCTTGAGATAGGAAAGCCCCAAATGAGGGCTGAGATCCTAGATTAAAGATGAATGAACTTCAACAGGATGAAGGAGATGGTCTGGTACAAGTTAGTCGGGGTAGACAGCATCAGAGATGTGAAGGAGAGATGGGGGACAAGTAAGGTGGCCATTCTTAAGGCATCTAAGTTATGCATGAGAATGGTAACCAAAATAAACAGGCATAAGAGAGTACATTGTTCTTGGAAAGTGTGAAGGAAACAGTGAGGGTGAAAAAAAAACAGTCTTTAAGAAATTAAATGCATGGGAGGAAGAATAAGGAGGACACCAACTGAGAATAAAGGAAGCAAACAGGGCAGTTAGGGAGGCAAAATCAGACACGGAGCTCCGTATTGCAGAGAGGGTCAAGGGTAGAAAAAAGCAATTCTTCAGGGATATTAGAAAAAAATAAAGAAAGGAGTGGGATTTGTTTGGTTATCTGAGGGAGGTAGGGTAATAGAGGAGGATGTGAAAAAGACAGCAGTCCTTAATTATTACTTTTGCCCTGTCTTCAGGGGAAGACAGCGGGCCCCTGTCATAGAGTTGCATTAAGGCAACAATAAAGGGTGTCCTGGAGATGAGGCAGTCAGTATTTACCAGAGAAAGGGTTCAGAAAGGGCTAGCAACCCAAAAGATAAATAAGGCCTTGGAGCCTGAGGGGATGCATCCAAGGTTACTCAAGGAATGGCAATAGAACTGGCTGACAGTCATGACAGTGAACACAAAGAAGAAGGCATTTCAGTAACCGGTGCCAGCCATGAAAAGATCAAGACCAAGATCAAGATCATCCTGGTGTTAGGAGATTCCATGATCAAGGGATTGAAATCCCAACTTAGTAAGCACGCACCAGAGGAGGTAAAAGCGGCAGTCAGATGTCTTCACAGAACCTCAACTTACAGAGACACTGAGCAGATGGGGAGAATCATTGACAAAACAAAGGAGGGCTAGGCTGTGCTAGTTCATGTGGGGACAAACAACCTAGCATCACTGACAGTGGAGGAGACAAAGTGGAACATCCAGAAACTGGCGGAAAAACACTCAGCAAAAACAGCATTCTTGGCCTTCTCTGATGTCATAACTGTGTGGGGCAAAAGCGGGAGCAATGGTAGAGTCAGGCAAGCTGAAATAGAAGAATTCAACAACTGGCTGAAGAACTGGTGCCAGAAAATGGGATTTCACTTTGTTGGATCCTGGGGAAGCTTCTGGGAGAGATGGTTCTTCAGTTAGGACAGACTTCATCTCACCAGAGAAGGTGCAAGGGCACTGGCACAAAAATCTGAAGTCTACTTGGACCATTTAAACTGATGAGTGGGGGGGGGCTGGTACTTGGGCACCGTCTGTGAGTCAGGAACAGGAGGTATGCTAAGTGCCCCCCCCCCATATTACAGAAGCTCAGAATGAGACCACGTAACTCTAAGCTTGTGAAGCCCAAGACAGTGTGCGGGGAAGGGCCGGGGGCTGAGGGGCATCAGGGGGAAATGAAGGAGAGTGGAGGAAGCCCCAGCAATCACCACAAGGGGCTCTGTGGGCTGTTGGAGAGGAGTCTGCCTCAATGCCAGAAGCTTAGGTAACAAAATGAGTAAACTCTAGGCTATGGCAGCTGAGGCTAACATAGACCTGATAGCTATAGCCCAAACTTAGGCATCAGATAATAATGAATGGGACCCCTGGGTATCTTTGGTTCAGGAGGGACAGAAAAGTGGGAAAAGGTGGGAGGGGCCTCTATGTGAGGGTTGGAACTGAAGTTGCGAAAGATGTTAGTACCTAGAATGACTTGGAGGATGTTGAATCAGTATGGATACAGTTAGCTGACAAATCAGGAAAGAAATTGTGAATGGAGGTTATATATAGACCCCCGGTGCAAGAAGAGGAAAAAGACAAATGGAGGAAATACGGAGGGTGGTCAGAAAGGGTGAGACGGTGATCGTCAGGGATTTAAACCTACCAGATGTGGACTGGGGAGTTCCAGTTACCAAGAGCTGCAGAAGCCAGGCAATATTGGATACCTTACAGGACTGCCTGCTGACACAACATGTGAACGATCCCACCAGACTAGATGCTTTCTTTGATGTGATCCTCACTAATTCTGAGAGCATCAAATTGGTCACAGTCTGGGAGCCACTTGCAAACAATGACCACAATACTATCTGGTTCAAAATGACCACAAACGATACAAGAACCAGCTCTTAGATGGAGGTACTGTGTTTCAGAGGGGTGGACTTCAAAAGATTATGGCAGGATGTAAGAAAAAGGAGAGGAGGAGAACTATCCATGGGATGCTCATCCTACCTCCCCTCTCCGGGCTTGTTCCCAAACCCAGATCACCGGCACTGCAAGCGGTAGCGCTACTACTGCACCAGTGGGCTGGCCCTGTCTGAAGGGGTATTAACAGTACAAGAAAAGAGCTAATACTATCTCTTTATAGATCGTTGGAAAACTGAGCCCAGTTCTGGAGTTCTCTCCTCAGTGGTAGCACTACCACTGCACCAATGGGCCGGCCCTATCTGAAGAGGTATTATTACCTTTTTATAGATCGTTGGAGTACTGTGCCCAGTTCTGGAGTCCTCACCTCAGGAAAGATAGTCAAAGGCTAGAGACAATGCAACAGAGGATGACCATAATAGTTGAGGGACAGCAGGACAGATCTTACAAGGATCGACTCAGGGTACTGAACATATATTTGATGGAGATCAGACAAGAGAAGTACGATATGAAAGAGACCTTCAAGTTCCCGAAAGAAATAAACAAGGTGAGCTCTGAAGAACTATTTAGCATGAGTAACAGTTCAAGAACACAGAGAGATTAGTGGAAACTGATGGGAGAAAGGTTCAAAGGAGATGTGAGAAAGTTCTATTTTACAGGAAGGGTGGTGGAACAGTAAAATAGTCTGCCAGCCAAGGCAGTGGGTGCTGGGACAGAGTGAAGAGTATAATAGCTACTCAGGGTGGTACTAGTAGGGAGGGGAACGGGGTGGATAGTGAGGTCTAGTACCCTATATGGACAATAGGTCCTAGGGTTTTATAGGGAACTACAGGTAGACTGGATGGACCATTGGTCTTTCTCTGCCACCATTGTTTTATGTTTCTGTGTATCTATGTTACCCTCCTTATCAATCCCTATCCATGCCCTCCCCTAGACCATCACCAACAGCAATGCCCCACCATCTACAAATACCCACCTCCTCACAGAAACAGGTCTGGTGCCATACCCAACAGGTCTGCAGCTTTGCATATGGCCTGCATGGCACTGGGCAAAGCAAGCTACAGGTCCTGGGCCATACCCCATGGGTCTACTGCTTCCCCTAGGACCCAAAGCACCATGCATGAGTAAGTTACTGGGCTGTGCTTTTTATGATTTTTTAAAAAGCAAGGTAGGGTTGTGCAGTGTTGGCTCACACAAAAGCAAGAAAGATATAAAAAGCAAATCTTTTTGCTGAGTAAAGATAATAATGTTATTAGGCTAATGAAAAGTTCAAGATTCAAGCTTTCAAGGTGCATAAGCCTCTTCTTCAGATGCAGTATTCATCATCATCCCATCATGTGGCATTGCCCAAACATCGGCACCCAGTCTGCAAGCATTGCTGTGTTAGGATTTATGTGCCTGGACAGTCAGTGCAAAAGTTAGGGCAACGCCAAAGCTATGTTACTGTACATTACAGAGAAAAATAGAATTTGTCGACAGATAAGGACTAATTAGCCCACGTAGTCTGTCCCTCTTTTCTTTTCTTATTTCCTTTTATTAGAAGTTTTTCATTGTACAACATACAGCATGCACGAAGCATAGTATAGCTTCAGATAAACTATATCCTGTAGCATCATCATACAGGAAATACAATATAAGTCTTAAAATGCTGCCCGCCATATTTGTTGCGTGGCAGGGATGAAAATTAACTAGAGTGATGCCTTTTAGAGTCTGAAAAGAAAAAAGGGACCTTTAGTCTAAAATTATAATCATTAAGGAACAAACTCATCTCTCCTGGCCATAATGTAGATAGCCCATCTTCTCCACAACAATTCAAATTTAGATAAAACTCGAGAGAACTTAGCTGTATGTTTTTCCATGTCATAAATGGAAATCAAGGCCAGCCCAGTGGTGCTGAGGGTTGAGGCGCTGGACGCCACACCTCACACTGTGCCAGCAACCTGGGTTCGGACACGGACTCAGGTCGGTGGGGGTTGGCAGGGGGAGGAAGGATGGAGCATCCCCACAGATGCTCTCTTTCCTCGGGGTGGGATGCCAGAGGTGCTGTCTAGCGCCCGACATCCTACGGGAGCCGGTAGATACACCGACTCTTGAGGGGCACGGCGGCTTTGTATCTCGGAGCCCGGAAGGGGGACATCATTAGGCACTTGAGAGCGAGCGTGCATCAGCACGTCGACTCTCTGTGCCAGCATCTCAGGGGGTTGGGTTACAGGGAGTACAAGCTTGGAGGAAAATGCTTCCAGCCCCCTAAATGAAGTTCTCCGGAGCCATTCTTGGCATCAAGTCAACCAAAGGGCAGATCCTGCTGTGCATGCTCGCTGCAGGGGACAGAGGGGAGGTAGTGTGGGGATGCCTCTCCTCGCTCCGCCCAGGGGGTAATCCGAGCCATCAAGTTAGGTCCCAATAGCAGCGAGGCACTCTAGGGGCAGACCCTGATGGCCGAGGTTGATGTGAAGGATGTCACTCCTTGAGTACGGAAGGAGAGAGGGGCCGTGGGGACGTAATGTGTGAATAAATAATAAGTAAAAAAAAAATGGAAATCATAATGTCCTGCCAAAAGACAATGGTGGGTAATTAGGAGTAAGCCAATTTTTCATTATGGTTTTCCAGGCTGTTAGAATACAAATGTATAGTAATTTTTTAGTAGAGCAGGCCCTAAAACCCTCCAGCAGATCAAGAAATAATAAAGTGGATGGATTTAAATTGAATGAAGGGTCAAAGATTGCTCATAACTCTATTTGCTGCTGGTCCCAGAATGGCTGTAATTTGGGGCACAACCAAAAGATATGAGACCCTGAGGCCCAGAGTGAACCACATTGCCTCCAACAGTGACCCACATATTGTGGCAAATATTTAACCTGTTGTACAGAGGGACAGAAATAGTGTGTAATCCCTTTCCACAAGTATTCTTTCCAAATGTATGAGGAAGCGGGTTTATGTGTATATATATTACATTTACCCATTGGGCTGGAGCAATTTCAATGGCCAAGTCCCATTCCCAATGAATTCTCATGTAGTCAGTCAAGTGACCTGAAAGTGAGATCAAAGAGAAATAAATGTGGGAGATTAATGAATTGACTGTTCCCAAGGTAATAGTTTGTATGATTAAAGAAATCAGGGGAGGGATAGGGTAATCTTTGGGGATAGCTTCTTGCCGTTGTTGTAGATAGGATTTAAGCCGGAGGTACCACAAAAAATCAGATTGTCAAAGGTTAAACTTGGACACCAGAACATGGAATTTGTCCATAGTATCCCGTGTTGACAATGGGCAGGGAGAAAAAATACTCTTGTCTCCTACTGTGGGTAACTATGGTCAAGAGCGGCTTGGAGATAAAACGGGTTTACAACAAATTAGTGCCTCCCAGAGTTCCCTTTTAACCTTTTTAAAATTATAGGCAAAGAAGAAGTGGGAAACAGATTCCAACAAGGCCCTTCAACAGAAGAACCCACTCAACTCCCATAAAAAATTCAGTATCCCATATAAAATGCATGCATCTTTATTTATATTCTTTTATATTGTTTCAATTTTTTTTCCTCTTAGCTCATATAAATGTATAACTTTGTAACGTTTCAGAACCAAAGAGTTCCTTCATCAGACATGTAGAACTTGTTTATACAACATGAAAAATTAAATCTGTGGATACATAAAAAATATATACTGTAACTGGTTACATACTCATAATTCACCTAAATATATCAATCAAAGTTATACATTTATATGAGCTAAGAAGAAAAAAAAATATTTGAAACAATATAAAAGAATATAAATAACGAAGATGCATACAGAAAAAATGGGCTGCCAGCAAATGGGGTAATCAGATACCGGAATGGTTGAAGTAGGGGATGTTTGAGAATTTTGTGCCAGTTGGTAAGTGGTTATATATACATAATTCATCTAAATATATCAATCAAAGTTATACATTTGTATGATCTAAGAAGAAAAAAAAAAATTTGAAACAATATAAAAGAATATAAATAAAGAAGATGCATACAGAAAAAACAGGCTGCCAGCAAATGGGATAATCAGATACCTGAATGGTTGAAGTAGGGGATGTTTGAGAATTTTGTGCCAGTAGGTAAGTGAGTTATTCATAAACTGGTTATTGCTTAACGGGAGATGGAGGGGTTCTGAGAGGTATAAAAGTGATTGGGTGAGTGGGACAAAGTCTTCTTCAATAATTCCGATCATTTTCCAGAGTGCCTCATAGAAGGGGCACAACTGATATAACACTGTGTGGATCTGAGCTGCTTGATAATATAATCATAAATTAGGTAATGCCAGGCCTCCCTTTGAAGTTGTAAGGTATTGTACTGGACCCTAGGTTTTTGTTTCCCGCAGAGATCTGGGGAAATCATTCTGTCCCAAGATCTAAATTGTAAGGCAGATGGAGAGATTAGAAATATTTGAGTAAGATATAAAATTCTTGGCAGAACGTTCATTCTGATCAAGTCAATTTTATGTATAAAGGGAAGATTAATAGTTTTCCATGACCTTAGGTCAGCTTGTATAGCCTGAGTCAAGGGGTCATAGTTAAGAGGGTTAAGACAGTCAAAGCCAGCCGAGAGGTGAACACCTAAATACTTAAGAGAGTCCCTGTCCCAGTTAAATTTGAAAGTCCGCCTGGTAAATACCATGGGGTTCATAGAAGGCAAAGGGCCTTTGTTTTTGTGGGATTTATTGTATAACCTGCAAGACAACTGAACTGGTGAAGGAGATTCCTCAGACAAGGTAAAGGTCATCTGGGGTGGTCATGTAAATAAGCAGATCATCGGCATAGAGGGCAGATTTCTGCTGGCGGTCAGCCAGGTACAGTCCATGAATTTGGTTGCCTTGCCGTATGGCCTGTGCTAAAGGTTCTAAGTACAGTGCAAACAGTAATGGGGAGAAAGGACATCCCTGCTGGGTGCCTCTAGATGGGGAAAGGAGAGGAGATTTGCCTGTTAATTTTGATGTATGCTTGTAGGACATTATAGAGGGCTTTTATAATTTCTATAAAGGGGTTTGAGAGTTTACATTTGGTGAGGGTGGCAAAAGAAACCTCATAGGCCACCCGGGCTGGCCTCCACATCCAAGCTCTTGTGAGTAGGAAAGGGTATTAGAAGCAGACATAGCAAATTGTCTTCACTGAAAGGCCTGCTTACATCACAGGTGTCACTAGTCAATCAATTGATTCTGGGTGGGCTTGTATCACTGTTCTGTTTAGGCATACTACACAGAGTAAAGTCAGTCAGAGGACCTGCCTGTTCCTTTTGGAAGCTGAGAAATTGGCTATACTGCAGAGAACAAACTAGACGCATTTGAGGAACTGGTAACTTGGTAAAACATAATATTGTAGGGGACTAGGAGGGTAAGCTACACTTTCTACAGAAAGTTTCATTATTTTCTTATTGGCATTAAGAATTGCAGGATTCCATTAAAGTGTAGTAATTTTATAACCAGAGGGGTTGTAATACAACTGAAGTTGCTTGATTTCTGTGCTAGACACATAGGATTTGGAAGGATATTTGTGCAATATTTTGGAAGTTTGTTTTTATCCCTGGACTCAGTAGAGTGGTTTGTGTAGGAGCAGTGGTCTAGTACATTGTAGTGTTGGTTGACTTACTATAAAGGGCAGTACTCACCAGGGTGGTGGAGCAGTGGCGTAATTGATTATTTCTAACAGTCACCAGTGGTTGTGGCCTACCCACCCACCCTACCCCTCACCCCACCCACCCCAGGCGTGGCATTTCCTTTATAGCCAAGGTTCTGACATCACTTCCTCAACAGGTCTTGAGCAGAACTTTCATATTCTAAATTACCCAGCACAGTGCATAAAGCGTAAGTATACACACCAAAAAAAAAAAAAAACAAAAAAAAAAAATTTGTATATTATAAGGAAGAGGGACATGTGGGGAGTGGTGCAATGCACTGGCTGTGGGGCAGCAATTTTCTGGGAAACATTCTGGAACCTGCATTGCTGCCCTATTTGCAGGCAACTGTCAGCTCTGAGGGAGGAGGTTGCCCACCTCCAGGCTGAACTGGCAAGGACTAAGGAGGACTCCCCCACCCAAAGAGCACCAGTTCCACAACCACTGCCTCAGAGGTTGCCATGTGTGAAGAGCAGATGGACCACAGTAGGTTCTGGGAGGGTGAGGGTGGTGGAACAGAGGCATAGCCCCAGAGTTGCACCTCCACACAAATCATATGTCGGTCTGGCAAATCAAGGGTTCTCTATGATGACACCCTCATTGGAGACCAAGAAGAATGCTGGGGACATCCACAAGGGAGACCCACAAAAGAGTGGCAAGGGACAACACAAGGGAAAGAAACAGCTTCTGATAGCGGACTCAATTGTTAGGGGTTTAGACCTGGGGAAGGGAGAGGAGAGGGAAGTAAGGTGCCTGCCTGGTGCCATGGCTTGGAGGGACAGGAAACAAATCCTCAGGATTGCAGAAGCAGCATCACAGGAGAGGAAACTAGATATCATTGTCCACCTCGGGACAAATGACCTAGCTAGGCATGAGATCAGTGCAGTGCAGGATGAATTTGTGGAGTTGGGGAGGGGCCTCTGACAGGTAGCAAGCACGGTAACCTTCTAAGAGGTGCTGCCAGTCCATGGCAGGGGTGAGGCTAGGGTACTGCACACCATGCGGTTTAATGAATGGTTGCAAAACTGGTGCAGAGCACAGGGCTTTGGCTTCATTGGGGACTGGGGTCCACCTGGAGAGATGAAGGTCTATACTGGCATGATGGTCTGCATCTGTCCAGGAAGGGAAACACGCTCCTAGGTGACAGGTTTAAAGGCTTCCTTGGCAAGCTTTTAAACTAGCCAAGGGAGGAGGTGCTGATAGGAAACAGGAAAGTTCAAGCCTCCCCCCGCAAAGCATGGCAGGTAGTAGGGTAAACACTGAGGTACAGAGCTTGACAGAGGGCAGGACAGGAGTAAATGGAAAATGGACAAGGCAATAAGAGCAGGGATGGGGTAAAAAAGGATAAAGCCAACATTAAATGGAGGGCAATGAGTACCAATGCCCGTAGTCTGGGAAACAAGCTTCCAGAGCTAGTAACCCTGATGGAAGTGGAACACTTGAATATTGTGGCAGTCACAGAAACATGGTACACAGAGAACCATGACTGGGGTGTCAACATACCAGGGTGCACAATCTACAGAAGGGACAGGGAGGGTAAAAGAGGAAGTGGAGTAGCTCTCTACATAAGGGAAGGGATCAAAGTAACAGAACTAAAAGGTAAAGGGGGAGGACAAGAGGAACTCTGGGTCACATTGGAGACAGGGAATGGCATCACAATCTGCACAGGGGTTGTATACAGACCCCCGTCTCAAGGGGAGGAAATGGACAAGAAAATGATAGAGGGCATTCTCAAAATGGCTGAAAAAGGGGAGATACTGTTGATGGGGGACCTGAATATGCCAGATGTTAACTGGGCAACATGGACTACAGCCGCATCCAAGAGCAGGGTCATTCTCGATGCCCTACAGGGAGCATGCCTTAGACAGCTAGTGGTGGAACCCACTCGGGAGGGAGCAATATTAGACCTGGTACTCTCAAATGGAGAGAGGATCACAAACTTAGAAGTCAGTAGACACCTGGGAACAAGCGCCACTGCACAGTGTGCTTCACAATAAACACAACCATGGAGACAAGCCATACAAATACAAGGATACTGACTTTAGAAGGGCTGACTTTGGAAAATGGGTGAATACCTGAGGAATGCATTAGCAAATGGCCAGAAAGGAGGGTGGAAGAACAATGGAGAAAATCAAACTGCCATCATGGAGGCAACAAGCCTTTGTGTGAAACAAATAAAGAAAACAAAGCGGAATAAAAACCACTATGGCTCTCAAAAGAAGTGTCAGGGAAGGTTAAGGAGAAAAGGCTGCATTCAAAAAGTATAAGGAATCACAGACAGAGCACGACGAGGAACTGTATCAATTAAAGCAGAAAGAAGTGGGGAAGGCAGTCAGAAAAGCAAAGGCCCAAACTGAGGAAAGGATAGCCAACTCAGTTAAGAAGGGGGATAAAACCTTTTATAGGTACATTAGGGAACATAGAAAGGTTAAGGGAGGGATAGAGAAGATTAATAAAGGAGAGGGGAGGTGGGCAGAGGGAGACAGTGAAAAGGCAGAGATAATGAATGAATACTTTTGCTCAGTATTCACAAAAGAAGAAGAGGAGGAGTTACCTAAACCAAACAGTAGAAGCACTCTGGATAGTGGGGTTGATACCAGTCCATTTAAAGAAGAAAGAGTACTGAAAGAACTTCTAAAACTCAAGGTGGACAAAGCAATGGGGCCTGACAGATTCACCCTAGAATCCTAAAAAGAGCTAAGGAGGACCTAGTGACACCACTAACCACACTTTTAACAAATCATGGGAAGATGGGGTGGTACCTGAGGACTGGAGGAGGCAGATGTGATTCCCTTCACAAAAGTGGGAGCAAGGCAGAAGCAGGAAACTACAGACCTGTTAGTTTGACCTCAGTGGTGGGGAAAATGATGGAATCACTTCTGAAAGAAAGAATTGTTGAGTACCTAGAGGCCAGCGGGGCACTGGACCCAAAGCAGCATGGATTCACAGCAGGAAGGTCATGTCAAAAAAATCTAATCGATTTCTTTGACTGGGTGACCAAAGTGATAGACCAGGGAGGGGCTGTGGATATGGCCTACCTAGACTTTAGCAAGGCATTTGACACAGTCTCTCACAAAAGATTAATAATCAAGTTAGCCAGCCTGGGAGTGGGTCCCAGGGTGGTAGCCTGGGTAGAAAACTGGCTGCACAACAGGACACAGAAGGTAATAGTGAATGGAACACATTCTGAAGAAAGGGGGTTACTAGTGGAGTACCTCAGGGCTCAGTACTGGGTCCAGTCCTCTTTAACGTCTTTATAGGTGACATTGCAGAGGGTCTGGAAGGAAAGGTATGCCTCTTTACGGATGACACAAAGATCTGTAACAGAGTTGATACACAAGGGGTAGAAAGGATGAGAAGGGACTTGGCAAGGTTGGAGGAATGGTCAGACATATGGCAACTTAGATTCAATGCAAAGAAGTGCAAAGTAATGCACCTGGGAATTAAAAATCCAGGAGAAGAGTACACAATAGCAGGGGGAGGTACTAACAACAACAATAATGGAAAGGGATCTGGGTGTAGTCATATCAGATGACCTAAAGGTGGGTATGCAATGTGAGAAGTCAGTAGGGAAAGCCAGGGGGATACTGGGATGCATAGGGAGGGGCATCACAAGTAGAAAAAGGGAAGTGGTTATCCCCTCTATACAGACAGTTGGTGAGACCCCATTTGGAATACTGCGTGCAGTTTTGGAGACCTCATCTACGCAAGGACATAGACAGGATGGAAGCAGTCCAGAGGAGGGCAACTAAAATGGTGCAGGGTCTACATCAGAAACCATATGAAGAGAGACTGAGAGAGCTTAATATGTATACCCTTGATGAAAGGAGGGGGGGGACATGATAGAAACTTTTAAGTACCTCAAGGGAATCAACAAAGTCCAGGAGGGTAGCATCTTTCAGAAAAAGAGATGTGTAAGAACAAGGGGGCACAATTTAAAGTTAGAGGGGGGACGGCTCAGGGGTAATGTGAGGAAATTCTTTTTCACGGAGAGAGAGTGGTGGACGCATGGAACCGCCTTCCTGGAGAGGTTGTGGGGTCTAAAACAGTGGAGGAATTCAAACATGCATGGGACAGACATAAGGCAATTATAGTGGGGGGTTGCAGGAAATAGGCTGTTGGTTAACTAGAATCTGCAGCTTATCCAGTAGGTAGGGAAATGGGCAGACTGGGTGGGCCAAGTGGGCCTTATCTGCCATCAAAGTCTATGTTTCTATGTAACCACACAGCACTATAGATGATATACAGAGTTCTCTTTATGTTATCTTGGGTTTATTGAGCATGGACAAACCCCGTTTGGTCTAATTGTGTGAGCTGAGGGAGGAGATTGTCTAAGCATTTTGCAAGTATGGAAGAAAATATTTTATAATCGAGGTTTAAAACTGATATCAGTCTATAAGATGTACAAAATGAACTGTCTTTGTTGGGCAGCAGTATAGCTGTTATAGTAGCAAAGCTCCAGGTTGGCAGAGGAGTACGACCTGTCACCACTCATGCACAGACCTTGGTGAATGGAGTTACTAAAACGTCTTGAAACGTTTTATAAAATTTGCTAGTGTACCCATCAGGGCTCAGCTTTTATTATTCTTTATACTTTTAATTCTGACCATGAGTTTGTCTGTCATTACAGGGTGTGTCAGTTGGGTAGCTTGGATTTCAGTAAGTGCTAAAAGGCAGAGGGAATTGAGAAAGGTCATTATCCTCTGAGGATCTGGTAGGGTATCTTGGGTATACAGTTTTTTATAATAGTTTTTTAAAGTAGTAAGAATACTGCTCTGGATGGTGTGCCTTGTCCAGGATCCTTGGGTCACCATGGTATCTGCAACCCAACAGCACAGCCGGTATGCCAGGAGTTTTGAGGCTCGGGCCCCTCCCTCAAAATATCTTTGTTTGAGAAAGTGGAGAGCCATCTGTTTTGATGTTTAGGATATCCTCCTAATTTCTTAATTTTATTTGATTGCATGGCATCACACTACATGTGTAATGTCTGAGCCTGCTTAAGAGAATGCTGAACGTGTTCCATCTTTTCATCTCTTTGATGCTTCAGCCTCGATGCCTGACTAATCAGTTTGCCTCTAAGGACAACTTTTATCGTGTCCAATAGAATACTCGGAGGTAGAAGGGGGGATACATTATCAAAGAGGATTTGTTGTATTTTGTCTCTAATGAGGGTTTGCATCTCTTGTGAGTTTAGTAAAAAGTTATTAAGCCTCCATAAGGTATGCAACTTGTTGTTACTGACTATAACTTAAGCAACAGAGGGGCGTGGTCCAAGAGATAAATAGGATGAAAGTTATAGCTGATTAATAAGGGAAGGTGTTCTTTAGAAATATGGACTAGGTCTATCCTAATGGAGATCTTATGAGGTGGGGAATAATAAGTGCATTGTTTGGTCCATGGGTGGAGAACATGGCAAGCATCCTGCCAACCCTCAGTTCTAACAGAAATTTACTCCTTTTAGTCACTCCAGATTGTTTAGAAGAGCATAAGATAGAGATGACAATGGTGTCATAGGTCATGTTATGATCCTCACCAATAAGTAAAATGCCCTTTTCAAACTGGAGAATTTTGCCCACAAGTAAATTAACTCTAGGAGTGTCTGTGCCCGGGTTGGGGGGTGGAATATAGGCTCACTAAGGTAAGCTCTTTATCCAGAAGTTGACCCATGGCAACAGCCAAGTGGCCTTGGGGATCACTGTAGGAGGCAGTGAATCTGAAATGGATATTTTTGGGAATCAAAATAGCAGTCCCCCTTCATTTGCCCTTAGGGTAACTGTCAGATATCACTGTTGAATATCCAAATTTAGTTAGTTTGTCACGTTCCACTTTTGTTAAGTGGGTTTCCTGAAGGAGAACAAAAGTGGGGTGGGATTATTTTATAGCAGAGAGGACCTTAAGGCATTTGATAGGATTATTGAGGGCATTAACATCATGGGAATAAATAGTAATATTGTATAGGTTAGCCATTGAGAAGGTGCCAGTAGGTATAAGTGAAACAACTGCTTCTGTGCCATCTCCAGCTGGCAGGACAGAACCAAGTAGCAGCCAGCGGTGGGTCCCAAGAGTCCAGCCTAACCAAGACAGCTACTTGGGCAGTTATGGTAGCTAATAAGTCACACTCAGCAATGCAATGATAGGTATAATATCAACTAAAATACTTAGTTCAGGGTGCATACAGCTGTCACATAACAACATCAAACAGATTAACATCATACTAAACATGAACATAGAACATTGAACTTGGGAGAGGAAAACACACTCTGCATCTTTAACTAGGGAAGGGGGCACACTGAGGGTCAGAAGGAACTTTCTGGTTCAGGACAAGGTCTGTTCCAGGCTATGATGCCTACAAAGATGGGTTGGCACTTAGAGGACAGTGCAGTGGACAGAATCCATCCAGCAAAAAAGGAAGGGGAGGGTACAACTTCCAAGGTACATAGAAACAAAGACATTGATGGCAGATAAGGACCACTTGGCCCACCTAGTCTGCCCATTTCCCTACCTACTGGATAAGCTGCAGATTCTAGTTAACCAACAGCCTACTTCCTCCTACCACCCCCCACTATAATTGCCTTATGTCTGTCCCATGCATTCTTGAATTCACCCACTGTTTTTGACCCCATGACCTCCTCAGGAAGGCTGTCCAATTGTCCACCACCCTATCCGTGAAAAAATACTTCTTCACATTGCCCCTGAGTCGGTCCCCCCTCTATCTTTAAATTGTGCCCTTTTGTTCTTGCACATCTCTTTTACTGAAAGATACCACCCTTTTGAACTTTATTGATTCTCTTGAGGTACTTGGAAGTTTCTATCATGTCCCCCCTCTCCCTCCTTTCCTCAAGGGTATACATATTAAACTCATTTAGTCTCTTTTCATATGGCTTCTGGTGCAGACCCTGCACCATTTTAGTTGCCCTCATCTCAACTCCTTCCATTCTGTCTCTGTCCTTGCGAAGATGGGGTCTCCAGAACTGCACGCAGTGCTCCAGATGGGGTCTCACCAACTGTCTGTACAGAGGGATAACAACTTCCTGTTTTCTACTGGTGATGCCTCTCCCTGTGCATCCCAGTATCCCCCAACCTTCCTTACTACCTTCTCACATTGCTTGCCTACCTATGGGTCATCTGATACGACTACCCCCAGGTCCCTTTCCATTTTTGTTGTTGTTAGTACCCCCAATGTGTGTACTCTTCCCTTGGGTTTTTGTTTCCCAGGTGGATTACTTTGCACCTCTTTGCATTGAATCTACGTTGACATACTTTTGACCATTCCTCCAACCTTGCCATGTCCCTTCTCATCCTTTCCACCCCCCCTTGTATATTAACCCTGTTGCCGATCTTTGTGTTGTCTGCAAAGAGGCATACTTTTCCTTCCTGCCCCTCTGCAATGTCACCTACAAAGACATTAAAGAGGACCGGTCCCAGTACTGAACCCAGCTGTAGCCCACTAGTAACCCCCTTTCTTCAGAGTGTACTCCGTTTACTATTACCCTCTACGTCCTGTTGTCCAGCCAATTTGTTTCCCAGGCTACCACCCTGGGACCCACTCCCAGGCTGGCTCATCTGTTTATTAATCTTTTGTGTGATCGACAATATTGAACCCTACTTCCTAAAATTGGGCCATTGCTACTTAACAGCCCCCATCACCCACTTATTCAACTCCTCCCTGAAGCTGGGTGAGCTACCTACGCTTTGAAAAACTGCACATATCATTCCCTTGTTCAAATCTGGGGATCAGAGAGACCTGAAAATTACAGGCCTATTTCCATACTATCTACCCTATCAAAACTAATGGAAAAAATCAACACCCAAATTAGAGAGTACCTGGAGTCACAGAAACTGCTAAATCCTGCACAGTCAGGCTTTAGAGCCAAACATAGCACAGTACCTGCCCTTGCAAAAGTAACCACTGACTGGCAAATTGCCCTGGATTCTAAAAAATATGTGTGTGCCCTTTTCCTTGACCTTAGTAAGGCGTTCGATACTGTGGACCACAATATTATGCTTAACGCACTGTGCACTATCGGCCTCGATAAGACTGCCATTAAATGGTTCACCTGCTATCTTACCAACAGGTTACAAGTTAAAGCTTCAGGTGATTTCTCCCCATTAAAAACACTCCCACGAGGTGTCCCCCAAGGCTCCATCTTGGGTCCTATCTTATTTGCAAGTTATATCAACAACCTTGATGCACAACTGCATACAGCTAATGTGCACTTATTTGCAGATGATACTGTCCTCTACACCTCAAACTCATCCTTGGACTCAGCACTTGAGGACCTACAGCAAGATTTCATCTCCCTCCAATGTAACCTTATCAAATATAAGCTCCTACTCAATGTAAAAAAAACAAAAGCCATGATCCTGTCACCTAAGGCAGCCCCAGGACCAACACACAAGCACATGATGCTAACACTAATGGGTGAACCCCTTGAGATAGTAGATACCTTCAAATATCTAGGGTTCTGGCTGGACAACAAGCTCAACTTCCTGTGCCATCTAAATGAGGTCTCGAAAAAACTAAGGCAGTGGTTAGGCGTGTTCTACCACATTAAGCACCTACTTACCAGAGAAGCTAGAAATTGTACAATCTACCTTCCTACCTTTACTGGACTATGCAGACTTTCTCTACAACCATTGCCCCTCAGCTGTGCTCAGCAAACTTGACACGCTCTACCACTGGGCCATAAGGTTCATCCTAAACCTGCCCTCTCGCACCCATCATTGCATACTGTACTAAGAGACGGGATGACCCTCTCTCTCAACAAGGAGGAAAAGGAACGGTCTTCTTTGGTTCTTCAGAGCCTTGTCTGACAAACTCCCTGCTTACATTTCAAGCTTCTTTGAACATGCCAAGGGTTCTTATGGGTTGAGATGCTTCTCCCTACTCTGCTTTCAGATACCCAGAGTAAAAACAACCTATGGTGTGGCTGCAATCAACTATTCCTTCCTGACCTTATGGAACGCTATGCAAAACTCACTTAAACTCATCCCTTCCAGGTCCGTTCACTTTCAAAGCACTAATAGCTGAATACCTTAAGGAAACCTGTAGCTGCTTTAAGTGACCTTGTAACTGTAGCTCCTAGTATCATCAACGTAGCTGAAACTACTGCAACCCATTCAATTTCTCATCCCTGTCAGGGAGCACACAGCACTTATTAGTCTTTCTCCCCTACCCCCTTTCCCTTCCCTCTGCCCCCCCACTTCATATACATTCTCCTCCTTTTCCCTACATATTCCCTCTTATAAGATAATAGCCACCTTATCTTGATGACCACCTAAGTATTAACTCTCTACCTCTCGAGTCTACTAGTTATGACCTTCTAACTGTCTCACCCATGTTAGCCATGTATATATAGGCCTACTAATTATGACCCTGCAACTGTATTACCTAAGTTAGCTATGTATGTATAAGTATATGTATGGGCCTGAATATTCCTCCATATGTACTATGTCTCTCCCTTGTTAATCTATTGTTGCCTGTGATCTGTATTAATGTCCAGGACCACCTTGAAAATTAGCTTGCTCAACAGTGTTTACACCTGGTTAAATAAAGTTTGATTGATTGATTGATTGATTGATTGACTGTGTCAAATGCTTTGCTAAAGTCCAGGTAGGCCATATCCACAGCCCCTCCCTGGTCTACTACTTTTGTCACCCAATCAAAGAAATCTATTAGATACATCTGACATGACCGTCCCGCTGTGAATCCATGCTGCCTTGGGTCCTGTGCCCCTCTGGCCTCTAGGTACTGAACAATTATTTATTTCAGAAGTGATTCCAACATTTTCCCTACCACTGAGGTCAAACTAACAGGTCTGTAGTTTCCTGCCTCTGCCTTGCTCCCACTTTTATGAAGGGGAATCACATCCACCCTCCTCCAGTCCTCAGGTACCACACCATCCTCCCATGATTTGTTAAAAAGGGTAGTCAGTGGTGTCACTAGGTCTCCCCTTAGTTCTTTTAGAATTTTGGGGGAAATCCCATCAGGCCCTATTGCTTTGTCCACCTTGAGTTTCTAGGAGTTCTTTCAGGACCCTTTCTTCTGTGAAAGGACTGGTATTGACCCCCCTGTCCAGAGTGCATCTATTGTTTGGTTCAGGTACCTCCCCCTCTTCTTTTGTAGATACTGAACAAAACCATTCGTTCAGTATCTCTGCCTTTTCACTGTCTCCCTCTGCCCACCTCTCCTTCCCTTTACTAAGCCTCAATATCCCTCCCTTGGTCTTTCTTCACTCCCTACTGTACCTATAAAAGGTTTTATCCCTCTTCTCAACTGAGTTGGCTATCTTTTCCTTAGTTTGGGCCTTCACTGTTCTGACTGCTTTTTCCACTTCTTTCTGCTTTAACTGATACAGTTCTCTGTCCTGCTCCTTTTGTGATTCCTTATACTTCCTGAATGCTATCTTTTTCATCCCAACCTTCTCTACCACCTCTTTTGAGAACTATAGTGGTTTTTTACTTCATTTTATTTTGTTTATTTGCTTCACACAAAGGCTTGTTGCCTCTGTGATGGCAGTTTTGATTTTCCCCATTGCTCTTCCACCCCTCCTTCCTGCCCACTTGCTAGTGCATTCCTTAGGCACGCAACCATTTTGCCAAAGTCAGGCCTCCTAAAGTCCAGTACCCTCACTTTTCTATGGCTTGACTCTACGGCTGTGTTTATCATGAACCACACTGTTTGGTGGTTGTTTGTTCCCAGGTGGCTACCCACTTCTAAATCTGTGATCCTCTCTCCATCCCCATTTGAAAGTACCAGGTCTAAGACTGCTCCCTCCCGAGTCAGTTCCAACACTAGCTGTCTGAAGCATGCCCCTGTAGGGCATCAAGAATGACCCTGCTCTTGAATGCGGCTGCAGCAAATGTGCTCCAGTTAACATCTGGCATATTCGGTTCCCCCATCAACAATATCTCCCCTTTTTCTGCCATTCTAAGGATGCCTTCTATCATTTCCTTGTCCATTTCCTCCCCCTGAGATGGGGGTCTGTATACAACCCCTGTGCGGATTGTGGTGCCATTTCCTATCTCCAAGGTGACCCACAGTGCCTCCTCTCCTCCCTGTTTACCCTTTAGTTCCATTGCTTTGATCCCTTCCCTTACAGAGAGAGCTACTCCTCCTCCTCTTTTACCCTCCCTGTCCCTACTGTAGATTAAGTACCCTGGTATGTTGACATCCCAGTCACGATTCTCTGTGTACCATGTTTCTGTGACTGCCATGATATTCAGGTGTCCCTTTTCCATCAAGGCCACTAATTCAGGAAGCTTGTTACCCAGACTATAGGCAATTGTACTCATTGCCCTCCATTTTTTGATGGCCTTACCCCTTCTAGCCCCATCTCTGATCTTACTGCCTTTGCCTTTTTCTCCATTTACCCCTGTCCTGCTCCCTATCGACCTCTCTATGTTGGTGTTTACCTCGCTAACTATCCTGTTTTGTGGGTGGAGGCTGGGAATTCCCTATTTCTTATCAGTGCCTCCTACCTTGGCTAGTTTAAAAGCTTGCCAATGAAGCATTTAATCCTATCATCTAGGAGCCTGGTTTCCCTCCCAGACAGATGCAGACTATCATGCCAGTATAGGCCTGTATCCCTCCAGGTGGACCCCCAGTTCCCAATGAAGCCAAAACCCTGTGCTCCACACCTTTTTTTCAGCCAGTCATTGAATAACAAGGTGCTAAGTACCCTAGCCTCACCCATGTCTTAGACATGCAGCACCTCCAAGAAGATTACTGTGCGTGCTACTTGTCTAAGGCCCTTCCCCAACTCCACAAACTCCTCCTGCACTGCTCTGATCCTATGCTGAGCTAGGTAATGTGTCCCTAGGTGGACAATGATGTCCAGCTCCCTCTCCTGTGCAGCTGCTCCCATGATCCTGAGGATTCACTTCCTGTCCCTCCAAGCCATGGCGCCAGGCAGGCACCTTAACTCCCTCTCGCCTCACTCCCCCCAGTTCTACTGCCCTAACAGTTGAGTCCCCCACCAGGAGCTGCTTCCTTCCCCTGTTTTGTCCCATGCCACCCTCCTGTGGGCCTCCCTTGTTGAGGTTTCCAGCATCCTCCTTGGTCTCCACTGTGGATGCCTCCATAGAGGAACCACACTCTGCCAGAATGGCGTATGAATTGTAGAGAGGTACACCTGGAGAGATGCACCTCTGTTCCATCACCCTCACCCTCCCTGGGTCCACCGTGGTCCAACCACTCCTCTTTCTTGGCAACCTCTGAAGCAGCGACAGCAGCCTGGGTGTTCCCTGGTTTGGGGAGGTTTCCCTACTCCTTGCCAAGTTGGTCTGGAGATGGACAACCTCCTCCCTCAGAGCAGAGAGTTGCCTGCAAATAGGGCAGCATTGCAGCCTCCAGAATGTCTCATGGAAGACTGCCACCCCACAAACAATGCATTGTACCACTCCCCACATGTCTCTTTCCCTTCCGGTTTAATTTTTTTTTTTTTTGTCTTTTTTGTTAGTGTGTGCCTGCAGTTACCCTCTATGCAGTGTGCTGGGCTGTTAAGGATATGACAGTTGTATGCCCCTTGCCCTCTTGGGGAAGTGATGTCAGAACCCCGATAAAGGAAATGACACCCTTGGGGATGGCAGGATGAGGGGCAGGTGGGTGGGACCAAGCTCGTGACCTCCAGAAACAATCAGCTAAAGCTCTGACCCACCACACCGGTGAGTGCTGACCTTCCTTTCAGCAAGACAACCTGCACAACAATTTAACAGAGGTAGGGATGTTATATTGGTGACACCCTATAGTATGACGGTCGAACTGCATCTAGCAGGCAACTGGCCTTCAAAAGGAGAATGGGTAAACCCTGCATAGTGTGGATCCATTCCACCTGAGTGGGGGGAGGGGAGTAAATCAGGGTATAAGGGATCACCAGGTCCCATGATGTGGGGGTGAGCATAGAATAACAGTTACAGATGCAGAAAAACTATCATTAGGAATTGGTACTGACTCCATCTCTGACATTGACCCTGTCAGATAGGTGAAAAGTGTAGCTGGTTGGGGGAAGGGAATGGCAGAAGAGAATAAGGACTGTCGTAGTACATACCAACCCAGCAGATTTAAGATGGCATGAACCACACTATTATGTCTGTTTAAAGTAAAAGATAGAAAACCATAATTCCCAGAATTGCCCTACCATCCCTAACCCAGTCCAGCCTGAGATGGTCTATCCCCAGTGTGGTCAGGGTCCACGTCACCTCCACGAGGAGGGAGAGAGGAAAAGAACAACCACTGGGGGACCTGAGAAAAATAAAAAATCAGAGTGAGAGTTAACTGTGGACCACATCCTTAATAGTAAATGTTGACTGGAAAAAGATGTGGATGTTACTAAGCAGTACACACAACACAGTCCCGAAGTTATCGATAAAGTGACTTGTGTCCCGGGCAGACAGCCGGTAATCTCTGTACAGTCATTTGATACCAAATAAAAGCAATGGTGTTCTGAGTGTTCTGAAAAAAAAGGTAAAACTGTTGCAAGAAGCCTTCTGCTATCGCATGCACGTGCATGGCTCCAGCAGGTGCAGGTCGCAATATGGCACCACATGAAAAAATTATCATGGGGTCTAGAAAATAACTATGGCAGAAGCAGAATTTAGAGTTGAGGCATGTCCTTTGGAGGGTTACAGCCCTCGGCCGCAGAAGCATCCATCTCTCATCCTCCCACATCAGCTAAGGCTCCCTTGGTGGAATCGCTATGTGGCCATAACTCTTGCACCATCAAAACTGAGCAGCCTTCTCTAAATAGGTAGTGGTACAGATTTGAGGATTTGCAGTTTAAGAAATGAGTGAGCAAGAGAGACGACAAGCAGATCCCCAAACACTCGGTCACAGTTCAGCTGAGCAGCCCTCCATCCCACCAATACCGAAAGATCTCGCTGAAGCAAATATGGATGGACTTGCTTGTACCAAGTAGAAAGAGGGGCCCTGGCATCTTTGGGCTCATGACCACTACAAAGAACAGTGCCATTTTTCAATCAGACAACTCTACCGACCTGCCCCCCACAAGAATCTACCCCACAATGCTCACCTGCAAGGGCCTGGAAACAGTAGTAAAGACCAATCAGAAAAGGTCTGTAGTCCAGTTCAAGTAAGGAAAATCCAGGTTCACAGCATTAAACCAGAGGGAACAGTGAAAGTCACAGCAAAAAATAATCAAATGCTTCTCTCAGCAGGGCAAAACTCTGCAGACTAAAAGAAAAAGATAAAATTCAGGTCTTCTGGAAAGAGTGTAAAAGCACCTGAATATCCTTAAGGGTGGAAGCTGCATGTCGCTTCTGATCTTGTGTAATCTGTTTGAGGGATGGGAAATTCTCTTCACTGGAGTCCGGTCATAATCTGCAGCATGAAGGCATGGGCAGACTAAGTCCCTTCTGTTTCAGACGCTCGTAGACTGCCTCTGGGAAGTTGTACAAGACTGAACCTTTGGGGGAAAACACCATGAGTTTTACAGGAAAGGAAGTGTGGAATCTGAGTTGTTTATCATGGAGTAGGGCTATAAGTGGGCCCAACCAACATCTGTGCTCCATTACAGCCATGGAATAGTCATTGTCCGCATAGATTCGTACACCTTCAAAAAAATCTTCTTCAGCTTCCACAGTCCTGTAAGTATTTGCTGCTTAGTTGCATAGGACATGAATTGCATGATGACCGAGTGGGGTCTCTGCTGATTGTGGGTGGGGACCAGACCTAAGGTGTGATGGTCCTGTTTTATATGAAAGGGAAAGTTGGTCGCTAAGTCCAATTTCTGTTTAAAGAAAGTTTCAAAGAAGGCTATTGTGTTGTTGCCCTCTGCATGTTCCCGAAAGCCATAAAGCCATATGTTTTTCCAGCAAAATCTCCCCTTGAGGTCCTCACATTTAGTGGAAAGGGCTTGTATTTCGGTGTAAGCTTCCAGAAGAAGCCGCACTTCCAGTCCGCTCTTTCGAGCCAGCTCTGAGGTGGTGGTTTGATGATCTGTGGTGGTCTGTTGGAGTTCCTCATCCAGCTCTGACATGGCAATTTGATGATGTGTGGTGGTCTGTTAGTTTCTTTATTTCGGCACATATTTTGGCAAAATCCCATTTAGTGTCAACTTGAAAAACTTGAGTCTCTTCAAGTATTAGATCTAGTTGTAATCTGCCCCTGATCCTCCACTTTGTCTGGAGGGCCCAATGTTATGGGGGGGGTACAGACCTGAAACATTCCTAGCTCTTTCATCCCAAAACAGAGGAAAGGGAGACCTTACCCACAGATGTCTTCTCACTCATACAAGCCTTCTCTTACCCTTGCAGCAGCTCTCAGCTCAGAGAGGCATCTCCGCCAATATTCATAATGGGGGGGCAGTGTTTTCTCGAAAACAAGAATTAATGTTGAGAAAGTGGATTTAATTAATTGAAATAATCACTCACCAAAGGGCGCTGTTGAGCCTGAGCCAGAAAGCAGCAAAAGTTCATAGCTCCGAGGAAAATATTCTACTTTCCTTAAAAGCATCTAACTGGGGTTGAAGTTCATGAAGTGAGTAGTTCAGCTGGAAAGAGGACTATTCCAAACCTACGATGGGGAACCCTCATAAAGATAGGGAGCTGGAACAGGGGGAAAATCTTCTGGAAGTTCTCAGTTGCTGAGGACTGAGTCGGAAACACAGGCTGCAACCGCTCCAGACTCGGAGGAAACCATGACCACCATCGGTGCAAAATTGCAACACTTGATCGCCTCTGTAACAGATATGAATGCCAAACTAGATGCATTTGGAACCAGAGTCACGGTCATTGAAACAACTGTGGGAACCGTCCAAACTGAGATGGCTGATGTGAAAAGGCAATCGGACAATACAGCGGCCGCTACTTCTATTGTGATAAAAGAGAATACCCACCTAAGAGCCAGGCTAGAGACACTAGAAAATCAGGCTCAATCCTCACATGTAAGGATCCTTGGCTTGCCGGAGGGTATAGAAGGGGATTATCCCTTATGTTCCTCCAAGAATGGCTACAAGACAAAATAGTACCGATGGGTCAGCAAATCACTTTCAACCTTCAAAAAACCTACTGTATCACTCCCAGAGGCGTGCAAGATGGTGGCGATCTCCCCCGTGCCCTGCTGCTGGTAACGGAAGGCATGGGAACACGAGACAGAATCTTAAAGCTAGCTAGATTAGCAGACCCAATAACACAAGATGACAGAGCGATTCACTTGTTTCCTGATATCAGTTACGCCACGAGAATGAAGCGCAAAAAGTTTGCCTCGGTCAGGAAGATTCTTCGAGAGACCTCCATTTCACACGCAATAATATTCCTGGCTTGTCTGCGAATTGTGTACGAGGGGAAGATTTGGATTTTCTCCGACCCAAGTGAAGCTGGAAAATGGGCCCGCACAACTCCCATCTAACCCTCGCTGCCATCGACGATCTCTTGGTGCTGCAGGAAGTGATCCTGAACTTTCAGACAAGGACTGAATTCTGAACTATGAGTACTGTATAGTATTCTAATAGATGCTAAAAAAGCTCTGCAGTCTCTGTAACATTAAATATCTTTGAGAGGAAATATACAGTATGTTGTGAACAGTTCTAAATTACTTATAGAGCATTCCATGCTGGGTTTGTTTTTCATATTGGGGAGACTGCAGTAAATTACTAAAGTTAGATGTCTCAGCGAGTTTTCTAAGGAGCTTGAATTTTTATTTATCTTTCTAACTTGTTGCTGCTTTTCACATAAACAAAAAATAATATTCTTGAGGCAGATAGTATGACACCAGAAGCCCTTAATTATGGGCGTGCAATGTTGATTTTTTATTCTTGGGACTTAAGTACAACGGACTTAGTCATACTGCTCATGGGCTCTTTGATAGCAGCTAAAGGTTTTCTTTTCCAATTTGGACTTATATATTTAGAATACCCCCATATGTGGTATCACATTATTCTGGATGCATATACCCTGTGATTAAGGAGGGATTGCTCTCAGCGCTTTCTAATGTGAATAATGTTTGTTCACCTTGGTCTGTCTAGAATAAGGTTATAATATTGTAATAACAACAATTGCAAACTAATAAAAATAAAGTATAAAAAAAAAAGAAATAATCACTCACCACAGTCAAAATCACAGGAACTATAAAACTCTGTATTTGGGGGACTTCCGGTGACATCACCACTCTGAATGGCTGCATAGGAGAGGGGCTCCAGCACATCCCGCTAGATAAACCTCCCTAATCCAGCCCAATTGATTTAAAAAAAAGCATAAAAATACTGAAGCAATGTCTGGGAGTAAGGACAAAGTGAAGTTGCGCACAGGGAGACACAAGGAAAGAGCGGATGTCAGTGGATGTGAGAGATGGCCCATCTCCAGCCGTAGCATTTCTCCAGCAAGCAGCATGGCTGGAGAGCTGGACCCGGATACAGACAGAGAAAGCGAGAGGCTTTCCAGGACTCGATACGAGATGCTCATAGCTGAAATACGGGCATTCTGAGTGGAGAATAAAAAAGAATTTTCAGCCCTGCAGAATAGATTGACAGAGGTGGAGGAAAGATTAGAGCACTCCGAGGAGGCTGCATGGGAGATCGCTGAAGAGACCACTGGTCTTCACCAGGCTGTTGACTTTTTAGTCGATCAACATGAGATATTACAGGACAAGCTGGTAGACTTAGAGGCTTGCTCCAGAAGGGACAACATACGTATTTATGGTCTCCCAGAGGACTCGGAAACTGGCAAGATGGAGGATTTCCTGACTGATTTACTTAAGGACATGTTAGACCTCCCCCCATCATTTCAATTTAAAATTGAGAGGACACACAGAACTCTGGTGAGAAAGCCAACAGATCCAACAGCCAGGCCACGCTTGATCGTTCTGAAACTGTCCAATTATAGAGACAAAGAACTGCTTCTGCGAACAGCGTGGGCTAAAAGGAGTGTTACCTATAACTCAACTAGGCTGCTGTTTGATAATGATTATCCCACAGAAATAATGAAGAAGAGAGTAGTTTACGTTGCAATCTTGAGGATTTTGAAGGAGAAAGGGATCCGCTTCCAGACACCATATCCTGCTAAATTGAGAGTCTGCTGGGAATCTGGCACTAAAATATATGCAAGTCCTGATGAAATTGCCCCAGAACTAAAGAAGAGGGGATGGTGTTCCCAGCCGACTGGTCCTGTGCCACAAGAAACGCGTCCCCCTCAATCGCAAAGGCAGAGTCTCTCGAATAAACGTGCAGGCACAGGCAAATGGAGAGGATTTCGCTCGCTCCAGGAAATTAGAGAGTTTATCGGGAGATCCCAAACTCATTCTAAAGAACTGGATCTAGGAAATCAGAACCCGAACACTTGAGATGGTGAACTGGAGATCCAAGATAACCGTCTGCTTGCTCCTACTGCTCCAAAGTAGCTCTGATGTGTGGCAAGGCATTGAAACATTAAGACAATAAGGTCTTTTTTGTTTGTTTTTTTCAGTCTGGAAAATATTATGCGCAGCCCTCACCTTTATTTTAATCCTTACATTATCAGATGATATACTGAAGGCTGCAGGTTATAAAAGTGACTTAAGTTATTACAGTACTGCAGGACTAAGTTTATTAAATCTCCCAAGCGCAAATATGATGGAGAGCAGAAGTAGGCTGTGCTGGGGTAATGTTTCTGTTGACCACCGTACCCCCCCGCAGCTATTTCAACTGTTGCCCCCACAGGGCGATTTTAAGGGAGGGCAGTCATGCAATTTAGCCTGACTGTCTCCCTTGTGTGGCTGACATTACTTATTATCGACCTCGATAAAACAAGGGGTCGGGGAGGCCTGGCCAAACTTACGGTCACAATTCCTCCCTTAGGTTCCGGGTCCTTTATTAGGCCTACGGTTCCTTTGCTCAGACGGGTAATTTTTATACCCTCATTTATTGGAAGAACTATTGTAAATAAGTTTAAGATGTTAAAATTTGTTATACTTAGGTATTATGCTAATTTAGTAAAAGTGCACCTTTTTCTTTATAGCTGCCAATATGAGATTATTACCAGTATGTTGAAACTGATGGGTCCAAAATGTAAGGAAACGCAGAATTTTTTAGGGCTGAATAGGGAGAAGTCCCCTGTCACCTTGGTTCTTAAGCAACTAGGATGGGTCCCCCCTACAGAATATCTACCCGCCCTAACTGGGTCAGCTCTGAATAGTAAAATCAAGCCGGATGGCTAAGCTACCTATAATTAGGGTTTGCTCCCACAATGTTAACGGGTTAAATAACCCAATAAAGAGATACAGAGTGATCAGCGCTTTGAAAAAGTTGAAACCCTCATTTCTCCTTTTACAGGAAATGCATTTAAATAAACAGGAGCATCAAAAGCTTTCTAAATTTGGGTTCTCCACAATAGTGGCTTCAGTTTATAAACAAAGAAGAGAAGGGGGTGGTGGTTTTGGTTCCTAAAAACATTCCTTTCCACCTGGCTAACTCCTATGTGGATCCAGAGGGTAGACTAGCACTGGCCGTTGGCCACTTGAAGGGGCAGGATATCACGTTGGCATCGATCTCTATTCCCTCTGGAGAGGGACCCGAAGTGAGAAAGATGTTATTTCAGAGGACTATGGAAAGGCATAAGGGAGTATTAATAATTGGAGGTGATCATAATCTAACCATGTCCCATTTGGATACTTCTAGCATGAACCCCCAAAAAAATTCCCAGCTCTACGGGTGATGCAGGCCTATTTCTCTGGTGCCCAGTGGGTGGATGCCTGGAGACACCTACATCCTAATAAAAGAGAGTACACGCATTTTTTGGCTCCCCACAAGATATACACACGGATAGATTATATCCACATCTCTAAGGAGCACTTATTTAAGGTTCAAAACTGTACACAGACACCCATGGTGCTATCTGATTACTCACTCCTAACACTTACCTTGACTTGGGAGAGGAAGAAAATCAACACCCTGTGGAAATTTAACAACTTTTTGTTGAATTTAAAAGATTTTAAGGAAATGGTTCAACATAAAATTAAGCAAATCTTATCTGATAATGAGAAACAAGGGACAAAGAAAGGGATACTCTGGGACACCCTGAAAGTAGTTCTTAGGGGTGAGATAATAAAATATGCGGCCCACTATAAAAAGAAACAACAGTTACACCTTGAGAAACTTCACAAGCAACTCAGGGATTTGCAGGCCCAGCATGCAGATGGAGATGAAGGTGTCTTCTCACTCTTGCAGGCCACCAGAGATCAGATCCAAGGGATTCTGGATATCCGCACAGAGTAAGCTTTACAATTTATTAAACAAAAATATTACGAAGGGGGCCCTAGGGCTACTTGTTTGCTAGCCCATAGACTCAGGCAACACAAGACCCGTTCTAATATTAACCAGATCAGAGACCCGAACTCCAAGAAGATAGTTACTCTCCCTAAGGAGATAGAGAATGCTTTCCAGACCTACTACAGTGCCCTATATAAATCAGAGGGGGAAAGGGATGCCCAGGAGATGGAGGCCTTCTTAGAGGGTCTCAGACTTCTGAGAATATCGGAAGAGCAAAAAGTTTCTGGAGAAACCTATTTCCCCAGCAGAACTGGCCCAAGCTATCTCGGCCCTAAAAACTCACAAGAGCCCAGGCCCGGATGGATACTCAGGCGATTTCTACAAGGCATTTAGAAAAGATCTATCCCCTATCTTATTAGCGGCCTGTAGAAGTGTCCAATCTGGTGAATTAACCCCTGATTCATGGCGATATGCTTATATATCTAGCATACCAAAACCGGACAAAGATATTACATCCTGCTCCTCGTATAGACCCTATTTCTGTTCTTAATATAGATTATAAAATATTTGCATCTATTTCAGCTGAAAGATTTGAAACATTCTTGCCGGAGGTAATAGACTTGGACCAAACTGGCTTTGTCCCAGGGCGTCAAACACAAGATAATATAAAAAGAACGTTACTCTTGCTACAGCAAGTGAGGAATGAGGGGTCCCCATTTCTTTTGCTTTCTCTGGACGCAGAGAAGGCATTCGACCGTGTCGAATGGCCTTTTCTGTGGGCAGTATTAGGGAAATTTGGTATCCCACAATCAGTTATCAACCTAATTAAATTAATGTATACAGACCCCAGAGCTTTCATTCGGGTAAATGGTTCATTCTCCCACCCTATTTCATTGTCCTGTGGTACAAGGCAGGGTTGCCCCCTGTCCCCACTGTTGTTTGCGTTATATTTAGAACCCCTAGCCCAAGCCCTAAGGCAGGAGGTGTGTGTGTGTCCGGGGTGGAGCTGGCATCAGGTATTCACAAACTCGCGCTTTACGCGGATGATCTTGTGTTATACATGGCTGATCCTGAGGCTTCCTTCCCCCCTCTTTGGGACAAACTGATCAGATTTAGGGAAATGTCAGGCTATAAGGTTAATCTGACTAAGACGGAGGTTCTGGCCCTGAATTTCACTCCGTCAGCAAATCTTAGAATCAGGTATTGCTTCAGGTGGGACCTAAAAAGTAATAAATACCTAGGGGTACGGATTGGTCTAACATACGAAGACTTGTTCCCTTTAAACTATGTTCCCTTTTTGCTTAAAACCAGCGTTGAATTAGAAAAATGGAGCACCCTCCAGTTCTTCCTTGCTTCCTCTACCTGGCCCAAACCCTCCCAACACAGGTAACAGATGCGTTCTTTTGGACACTACAAAGAAAAGTATCAGCCTTCATTTGGAGGAAATAAAAACCGAGGATCAATATCTCTGTTCTGCAGCTTCCCAGGCAGCGGGGAGGTATGTCCCTTCCCAACTTTAGGTTATATCATCTAGCCTCCCAAATCAGAATACCTTTATACTGGCTAGATAAGAATTACATAGCTAGATGGAAGTCGGTTGAAAGTCAGGAGAGGGAACTCAGGGATGTCTTCCACTCATTACTTTCCTTCCCCCCCCCCGACTTAAAAATAGAGAAAATTAGCAGCCCATTTACACAATCCACTTTGAGGTCCTGGCAGAAGGTGTTGTCCCTTCCGGAATTCATAAAATTGAGACCAGCCTTGCTCTCCCTGCCCCATATAAGCGCTTTTGCCCCGTCTAAGTTGGACAGGGGATATCTTAAATGGTAAAGGAAAGGTCTGCATTTGATATACCATTTCATGCCACAGGGGATAATCTTGTCATTTACGGACCTAGTCCAAAAATACGGCATCCCATACTCAGACAGGTTTAGGTACTTTCAGACCAGGGATTACCTCTGATCACTTGAGGTGGTGAGTTGGAGGTACTGTCCCCTTCCCGGACTTCTGGAGACTCTAGTGGGGGCGATAGATGGGAGACCTGTCCCGCTTCATATAATCTCAATCTTATACAAAGGTTTACAATCTTTGAAAAAGAACCCCCTAGATAAAGTTAGACTAGTATGGGAAAAAGACTTAGGGACAGGAATTTCCTTACCCCTATGGGAAAGATATACAAAGACAATGCAGAAGGGCATCAGTTCTGGACACTGGAAGGAATTTGCCTGGAAACTATCAGTGAGGTATTTTTGGGCCCCTGCAGTGACCAGGAAATATAGTATACATGGGGGAGCTGACTGTTGGAGGCAATGCGGATTCACCCCAGCCACTTTAGGCCATATTTTTTGGTCTTGTCAGGTTTTAAAACCCTTTCTTGCACGTTTTCACGAAGCCCTTCAACAAATAACTTCACCAAATATTACTCTTGATCCTCTCTTTTTTCCTTTTTGGTGAATGTCCCCCAAATCAATTGGATATCCAAACAAAGAAATTTATTAATTTGGCCTCCCTTGCTGCCAAAAAGCCATTACTAAAAGGTAGTTGTCCCCCTTGCCTCCCACTTTGGATCAGTGGCACCAAATAATGATAGATGTCTATAAGATGGAGAAAATTACAGCCACATTAAATAAATCCCAGACTGGCTTTGAAAATATGTGGAGAAAGTGGATAATATATATTACACCTATACGGACTGAGTTGATTCCATGAGCCCAATTTTTAGTCCACAATGCCAGGGGAATTAATTGACCCATCTATTTACTTTATTGTATGTTTAATGGCAACATGTGATATAACATGAACTACAGACTGTGTGTGCACTTACTGTTCATTCTTTTTTAATTATTTATGTTCTCAGTAATTTATTTTCTCTTTATTTTACTGTATTGTTAACCCATATATTTTTGCTTTTTTGTAATGTATATGTTCTTTATTATAAAATAAAGACTGAGAGTTTAAAAAAAAAAAACTCTGTATTTGGATGTGAAATGGTTGCATCCAAAATTCAAAACACCCAAATTGATTAACTAGGATCAGCTCCTTGGGGCTGAGACTGAAATGGTGGAGGGGTTTAATGAAATGGTGGAGGGATTTAATTTAAGAGGGCATGGGACAGACATATGGGATTAAAAAATGAGGGAAAGGGGAGGGCCCGTAAAAGTGGAGAGGAGTTGGGGGGGAGAGGGCAGATTCAATGGGCTGGTGAGGTCCTTTTCTGTCGTCAGATTTCTGTGATTCTGAGAGATCAGGTACAGGAGTACAGCGACTTTAAAAGGGCACACATGAGATGTTCGCAGCAACCATAGTTTTTTACAAGGCCTAGAATGTACAGTAGGCCACTCTGGCTCCACATTTGTGTTTCGCTTGAGCAGAGATTTTTATTCACATTCAGCCCAGATTTGTTCCTCCAATAACCCTTTCTGATCCCTTAACCTTCCAGTGGGGCAGTGCCTTACTCCTCCCATGCCAGATGAGCCAAGACTTGACTTTGGGGCGATTGCAGCCTAAGCCTCCCATGGTTGCTTCCAATGAATGTCCCTAGTATATTTCCTGAGGCAAAAGATGGTGCTGATTTCCTATTCTTTTCTCCAAACCCATTCCCGGATGAACTCTAGGCTTTAGTGGCAGCTCCTTCCCTCCCAAACACGTGTTTCTCAGAAGTTACAGCCTTTAATGGGTCTGACGGGCCTGCCCCAGATACGGGCTTGCCAGGCCCTGGGGCCTGCCACAGACATGGGTATTGCAGGAACCATAGCGAACCCCAGACCACACTCCCCTTACTGTGCTCTCCCTCCTGGCAGCATACCAGATGGGAAAGGCCCACCGGAGCTGCCACCTCTGGCATCTCTGCTGCAGTCCTGCCACCACTGAAACAGCTCCATTACCAGGATGCCTCGCACCAAATGGGGTATAGGGATCCCTGCACTACAGAGGGATTCTTGCATCTTTCCTTTCCACCTTCCTGCTTCCAGCCTCCCCCTCCTGCTTGCCGATGATGAACACCTCTTTCCGGACCCCACAGCTGCAACATTTTTGCCAGCCTTCCCTCGGAGACCATACCCTGCATCACACCAACACTGCCATGCTGACTCCTCTAGGACAGGGAGGAACCCTTCCCCCCCGGTCACTTGCCCTACTCAGAGCTGCTGACTCCCCATCTCCCTTACCTCCCCAGGGGACCAGGGGTTAAATAAAGACTGAAAACACTGCCCCCTGTTGGTAGTAAGATGGAATGGCCTGTAACACTACTGGAGAACAGGGCCCTACCAGAGATGGGGGATCCAAAATAAAGGCTAGTAAGCCCACCATGCTGGGGGGGGCTTTAAAACCATTTCCTCCTGGAAATGAGGCAACTAGACACCTTCAAGAGGCCCTGCCCAGTCTGGGTGAGTATGCACACTCCCCACCCAGTGCAGAGGCACCCTTGGGCATGCACACTCTCCACCTTCCTAAGTGCCTACATACCGTTCAGTGGAGCAAGTTGGGTCACAATATTCTGAATACTATCAAAATTTAAATCTTTCATAACATAAAAATTAATAAAATTGCCCTTTAAAATGGTAAGCTACTTTTACTCTAGCCAGGCTGCCTTTAAATCTCTTAAACAAATTGGTAACCACATACACATACAGATTAAATTTGTAACTCTTTATCTCTTAAATTTATCCTACATTCATATATCATTCACACTCTCAATCACTCTCCACCCACCCAGAGGTAGCAGTTGTATTGAAAAAGTTTTCTTGACCACTCCAAACGGGTTAGCCACAGCTCTAGCCAAACGTTTATATTTGTAAGATTTTTTTTTTTCAAAACAGGAAGCAACTTTACAGTCTCAGTGGAGAATGGGAAAATCAGCCACAGTTCCAATCTGGCTTTGTTGTTTCTTCCCCAAAAGAGTCCCTGGTGATGACATAGTACTTGACTCTGCATCCAGCTCGACCCTACACTAAGGCGAAATGCTTAAACAGGGTCAAACTGGTCCAGGGGGTAGAAAAACACTTTGCTCTGGTCTTCTGAATGATCTGCTGAGTGGCATGCCCTGAACTTCCAGGCCATTACTGCAGCTTGTTGAGCATCCCTTTGAACGCCCAATCAGACCTTTTCTCTTCAATAATATCCAACAGTTACTCTGAAATGTAGGGATACTCCGTGGTAGGGTATTCCGTATATATCCATCTCATCCCCCACCACTCAGTCTGGGACCACTCAGGCAGGTCCCTCACACTAGTGTGCCGGGTGACCCCCGGCTCCAACTACACCTGGGTCTGGTACATGATGTTTGTTGGGTCACTCCTTAAAAGGCCATCCTTCCTTTCCCTGAGACTTTTGCATTGCGCTGCCAGGCACGGGATGTTATCTGGCAAGGTAATGGCAGGCCAGTGATAAGTCCGTGGAACTATTCTTTGAATTTCTTGGTCAGCAAATTGATGGCATTTTAGTTGGCTTTCTTGGGGCAATGGAGCAGTCTCCTTCCAAACCTCCTCTTCCCTGGGCTCTATCTTCACAACAGGTCACAGGTAATAAGGTGGAGGAGCCTTACCTAGCACTGGAACACCGGGAACATCATCGCCAGACAGGGATCCCACTGATGACCCCTTGGACCCTAGGGGGGCCCTCCTGACATCTGCAGACCCCCTGCCACTCCCTCTGCCACAGGGATAGTCAACAGCCAATGGGGTGGAGCTGGGCAGATGGCTATTCTACTCCTCGTCACCATCAGATGGCTCCTCCACAACTTCAATTTTGATACCTTGAGACTCCTGCTTTGGCTCCTCTGCCATTTCTTCACTTGGCTGAATCTCCAACTTTACTTCAGCACCCGGGTCCAAGCTTCCCTTGGAGAGTAGGGAGGCCATGCCCACTGATGCACTAGTGAGGTAGTGCCAGGAGTACACAAGCAGTGTACCTTCAAATAGGCCCCCTGGCTTAGCACCAGAGCAAACAGGATATAGCACTAGTTTTACTACCCCCTCTCCACGATAGCAGCACTGCACACACCTCTACACGGCCTTTCCCCTCACTGCAGAATTCCATAGCCAAGTAAGCAGGGAGGTTGGTACAGTAGCATGGGGCTCCTCCTCTGATGAAAATCCTTCTGCCATGTTTCCTTGATCCAAAAGTTGGTATTTTGCTTTAGTTAACATCTCTGCCCTCTCGTTCACTCCCTCCACTGACCTGAACAAAATGGCACCCCAGCTGTACTCCCTTCCAGTTACTTCCATGGTGCCAACCAATCACAGAAGTCCTCCTGCACCATCTGACCCAGTTCCAAACATAGAGGCACCGGAGAGAGTGCCACTTCCTCAAGGAGCTTGCCACCATGCACTGCAGTCTACCAAACTGTGCCATCACCCAGCAGGCCCCCCCCTTGCACCACAGCTGGCCCCTCCAACTCCCCCACATCAGCAGGGCCACCAGACTTTTCCTCCTTGGGAATAGGCAAAGAAATCCCAGATGAGCCACCACATCTGTAACCCACCCCGATCCTCCACTTTGTCTGGCGGTCTTGATGGGGGGGGGCACAGACCTGAAACATTCTTGGCTCTTTCATACCAAAACAGAGAAAGGGAGACCTCAACCACAGATATCTTCTCACTCATACAGGCCTTCTCTTACCCTTGCAGAAGATCTCAGCTCCGGGTGGCATCTCTGCCGAACTTCATAATGGGGGGCTGACATTTTCTTGAAAGCAAGAAAAAATGTTGAGCAAGCGATTTAATTAATTGAAATAATCACTCACTACAATCAAAATCACAGGAACTGTAAAACTCTGTATTTGGACGTGAAATGATTGCGTCCAAAATTCAAAAACCCAAATTGATTAACTAGGAGCAGCTCCTTGGGGCTGGGGCTGAGACTGAAACGGTGGATGGGTTTAATGAAATGGTGAAGGGATTTAATCAAAACAGTGGAGGAATTTAAGAGGGCATGGGACAGACATATGGGATTAAAAAGTGAGGGGAAGGGGAGGGCCCATTAAAGTGGAGAGGAGTGGGGGGGGCAGACTCAATGGGCTGGTGAGGTCCTTTTCTGTCGTCAGATTTCTGTGATTCTGAGACATCAGGTACAGGAGTACAGTGACTTTAAAAGGGCACACGTGAGATGGCCACAGCAACCATAGATTTTTACAAGGCCTAGAATGTAGACCACTCTGGCTCCACATTTACATTTCCCTTGAGCAGAGATTTTATTCACATTTAGCCCAGATTTGTTCTTCCAATAACACTTTCAAATCCTTTAACCTTCCAGCGGGGGAGTGCCTTACTCCTCCCATGCCAGATGAGCCAAGACTTGACCTTGGGGTGATCGCAGCCTAAGCCTCCAGTGGTTGCTTCCAGTGAATGTCCCTACTATCTTTCCTGAGCCAAACGATGGTGCTGGTTTCCTACTCCTTTCTCCAAATCTGTTCCCGGATGAACTCCAGGCTTTAGCAGTGGCTCCCTCCTTCCCAAACACCTGTTTTCCAGATTTTTACAGACCTTAATGGGTCTGATGGGCCTGCCCCAGATATGGGCATGCCAGGCCCCGGGACCTGCCCCAGACATGGGCATGGCAGGCCCCATAGCGAATCCCAGACCACACTCCCCTTAGTGAGCTCTCCCTCCTGGCAGCTTGCCACATGGGAAAGGCCCACCGGAGCTGCCACCTCTGGCATCCCTGCTGCAGTACACCACCATTGAAACAGCCCCACTACCAGGATGCCTCACACCAAATGGGATATCGGGATCCCTGCACTACAGATGGATTCTGGTGTCTTTCCTTTCCACCTACCTGCTTCCAGCCTTCCCCTCCTGCTTGCCAATGATGAACACCTCTTCCCAGACCCCACGGTCACAAAACTCATGCCAGCCCTCCCTCAGAGACCATACCCTGCATCACACCAACACTGCCATGCTGATTCCTCTAGGCCAGAGAGGAACCCCTCCCTCCCCGGTCACTTGCCATACTCAGAGCTGTCAACTCCCCATCTTCCTTCCTTCCTCAGGGGACCAGGGCTTAAATAAAGGCTGAAAACACTGTCCCCTGTTGGCAGTAAGATGGAATGGCCTATAACACTACTGGAGAACAGGGCCCTACCCGAGATGGGGGATCCAAAATAAAGGCTAGTAAGCCCACCACACGAGGGTGGCTTTCACACTCTCCTCCCTTTAAAAGTACTTCCTCCTGGAAATGGGCAGCTAGACATCTTCAAGTGGCCCAGACCATTCTGGGTGAGTATGCGCACTTCCCACCCAACGCAGAGGCACCCTTAGGCACAACCAACCTCCACCTTCCTAAGTGCATACACACTATTCAGTGGAGCAAGTTGGGTCACAATATTCTGAATACTATCAAAATTTTTATCTTTCATAAAATAAGTTAATAAAATTGCCATTTAAAATGGTACGCTACTTTTACTCTAGCCGAGCTATCTTTAAATCTCTTAAACAAACTGGTAACCACATACACATACATATTGAATTTGTAACTCTTTATCTCTTAAGTTTACCCATACATTCATACGTCATTCACACTCTCAATCACTCTCCACCCACCCAGAGGTAGCAGTTGTATTGAAAAGGTTTTCTTGACCACTCCAAATGGTGCTAGCCACAACTCTAGCTAAACGTTTATATTTGTAAGATTTTTTTTTTCAAAACAGGAAGCAACTTTACAGACTCAGCGGAGAATGGGAAAATTAGCCACAGTTCCAGATTTCAAGACATTACAGTTCCTCCCCTGGGCACATTACTTTTTTAGTCCAGAACAGTTTATACTTTTAAACAATCTTCTTTGATAAGTCCCAAGAAAACTGGACAGCCCTGGCAATTACTGGAGCCCACAGTCTTTTCTGCTTTCAATTAGGGGGCCAAATGCCCCAGGGGAAATAATAGTCTGGATCTGATTTTGTTGTTTCTTCCCCGAAAGAGTCCCTGGCGATGACATAGTACTTGACTCTGCATCCAGCTCGACCCTGCAGTAAGGCAAAGTGCTTAAACAGGGTCGGACCAGCCCAGGAAATAAAAAAACACATTGCTCTGGCCTTCTGAATGATCTGCTGAGTGGCATGCCCCGAACCTCCGGATCATGACTGCTGCTTGTTGAGCATCCCTTTAAACACCCAATCTGACCTTTTCTCTTCAATAATATCCCACAGTTGATCTGGAATGTAGGGATACTCCACGGTAGGGTATTCCATATATATCCTTCTCATCACCCACCGCTCAGCCTGGGACCACTCAGACAGGTCCCTCAACTAGTGCTTCGGGTGGCCCTGGTTCCAACTACACCTGGGTCTGGTACATGATGTTTGTTGGGTCACTCCTTAAAAGGCCATCCATCCTTTCCCTGAGGGTTTTGCACTGCACCGCCAGGAATGGGATGTTATCTGGTAAGGTAATAGCAGGCCAATGGTAAGGCTGTGAAATTGTTCTTTGAATTTTATGGTCAGCAAATTGATAGCATGCAGCTGATTCTCAGCTGCTCATGTCTTTTGTGCCCGAGCAAGGCATAGATACTGTCTCAGTGTTTAACAACTGCCTAAATGAGATTCAGGACTGGATGACTGCTAGCTGGCTGCGGTTAAACCATAGGAAAATGGAGGTGTTGGTGTTGGACCCAGATCATATGATGGTTGGGGCAGGGACAGGACAACCCAGGGGGCTGTGGCTTGGGGGTGTCCTGTTGCATGCCTCGAGCTAGGTGCGTAACTTAGGTGTGATCTTCGATGAGGGTCTGACCTTGAAATCATTGGTGTCAGCAGTGGTAAAATCTTCTTTTTATCACCTAAGAAATATTGCCAGGGTGAAGCATCTGATTCCATCAAAGATCTTCCTACCTTGGTCCACACCTTTATAACCACCTATCTTGATTACTGCAATGCCCTCTACCTAGGGCTACCAGGGGTGGATGTCCGCCACTTGCAGCTGGTGCAGAACGTGACAGCTAGGCTGTTAAATGGAGTCCATAGTTCCAATCATATAACACCTGTGCTGCGTGAACTGCACTGACTGCCAGTACAGTGGTGGATAACCTTCAAGGTCGTGTTGTTGACCTATAAAGCCCTACATGACCAGGGACCCCGCTACCTTCAAGATCTTCTGCAGCCTTATTGCCCCTCCTGCCAACTCTAATCTTCCAACAAGGGATTACTAGAGATTGCCAGGGTATGTTTGAAGATATCTGGAGCACGATCCTTTTTCTTTATGGCTTCTACCCTGTGGAATGCTCTACCTCATCGGATACAAGATAGCCTGACCGTCAAAGGATTTAAGTCTGCCCTTAAAACACATCTCTTTTGTCAGGCCTTTAATAGGGCCTGATTGGGACTAATGGTACTGATTTTTATAAGGAAATGTTTAATTATATTTAAGGGGTTGTTTTATATTTGGTTTTATGATAATTAGTGATGTTTTATCTGTGTATGGATTGTTCAGGTGCCCTGAGCTTTGAAAGAGTGCCTTTTACAAATAAATTGATGATGCTAATACTTCTGGAGAACAGGGCCCTACCAGCAGAGAGGGGTGGATCCAAAATAAAGACTAGTAAGCCCACCCAGCTGGGGGGAGCCTTACATAATTTCTGTTTTTCTTAGGGAGGTTCCAGTCAATTTGCAGCCCACAGGCCACCATACTGGCTAGAGATGAAGCCTCACTGGTGGAATTGGGGGAATCTGATCCCTCTTCATCCATCGGTGCCTCCGGTCATTGGTTCAGTTTTTTTTTTTCCATTTAAAATGTGTAGCCTAATAGGAATACATTTCTGAATCTTATGTCTGTGGTTGCGCTTGTTGTCAAGGCACAGGTCAGGAAGCATAGGAAAACCAGGAGCAGTTTCAATATTCACAAATAGCCTTTTTTTGCTTAATAACAGCAAAATAAAAAATAAAAATGTCTTCAGTATAACTATTTACAAAGGCAGTACAAACAGAGAAAACTAAGTCCTTCTTCTGAGGGTATCTCTTAATTCCAAGTTTTAGTCTCTCAGTCTCTCACTCTCCTTGTCTCTCTAGCAGAATCATTGCTGCTCTTTTTCTAACAAGTCTTTGCCTCATTGCCATCCTGCTTCTCACAGAATGCTCTTGTCAGTTTACAGAATGTTCTTGTCAATTTAGAAGCAAGTGCAGCAAAAAAAAACATAGTGACCGAGAACTGATCTCTTGTTGACAACTCTGCAAAGGACTTAAAAACTGAATCTCAGGTTAACTCCTGGAGATCCAAATAGCTTTGCAATCATTTTAACAGTATAACTGTATACAGTTTTAAACAAAGAGATTCCAGTATCAGTGACATTTCCACATAGATTCACATATGTTTTTATACCTGCAGATATGCAAGGGAGGTAGAAAAGACAGAAACAGAACAGGAAGGCAGAGAAATAGCGAGAGGCGGAGAACTGTGAAACCGTCAGAGTGATCAGTTCCTAAGTTTCACAAGAAAATTTGGTTGCGCAACCAGACAGACAAGAAACAGAAAAGGAGAGGATAGAACAGACCCTTGCATTTAAACTCCTTCTGCACAACAAATGGGGCAGGGCTTTACTCAACCCTGTCACATACCCCACTCTTTAAGAGGGAACAGGTTTCCAAAATGTTCTATTAAATTCCCGTCTAACATTAGCTTATAACCTTTACAGTTTAATGCATATGCAGCACAGCAAACAGAGAAGTTTCAACTCACATTTTTTCAACCATTGGAATTCTCAACTCCTGATCCATATCTTGACAGAAAATCATCATTGACATTTTCTTTCCCAGATTTGTACATCACTTTGAATTTAAAAGGCTGTAGTGCCAGGTACCACCATGTGATTCTAGAATTTTTATCCTTCATTTGGATAAGCCAACAGAAAGGATTGTGATCTGTGACAAGAACAAAGTCAGCCCCTAGTAAGGAAAAGTTAAGGGACTCCATGGCCCACTTTGCCGCAAGGCACTCCTTTTCAATGGTGGAGTGCCTTTTGTCTCTCTCATGCAATTTCCTACTTATGTATAGAATAGGATGCTCTGTCCAATCAATATTTTGACTCAAGACTGCACCTAGGTCTACCACTGATGCATCTGTCTGTAACAAAAATGGTTTCTCAAAGTCTGGGCTTCTTAAAACAGGGGCTGAACATAATGCAGCCTTAATGGTTCGAAAAGCCTCATCACACTCTGGGGTCCATGTCAAAGTATTTGGGCACCATTTTTTGTCAGTTCAGTGAGGTGAGTAGCCAGTTGGGCAAAGTTAGGAACAAATCTCGGTAATAACCAGCCAGCCCTAAAAATGACCTGACATGTTTCTTGGTTTTGGGGACAGGGCTGTTAGCTATAGCTTCTATCTTAGAAACCTCTGGCTTGACTTCTTCAATTCCCAAAACATAGCCCAAATATCTGTTTTCCTGCATGCCCAATGCACACTTGGTAGGATTAATTGTCAGACCTGCCTTTTTGATTAATTATATAACTGCTCATAGGTGTTCCAGGTTGCTTTTTAGTCTGGACTATATGCCACAACATCATCCAGGTACACAGCATAATAACCAGTGTGAGGGGATAAAATTGCATCCATGTACTGCTGGAATGTAGCGGGTGCACCATGTAAACCAAACGGCATGGTGGTAAACTGATAGAATCCTATAGGAGTAGCAAATGCAGTTTTGTCTCTGGATTCTTTAGCTAGGGGGATTTGCTAGTAACCCTTAGTTAGATCAAGGGTTCTTATATACTTGGCACTCCCCAGTCTGTCCACCAAATGATCTATTCTGAACATAGGATGACTGTCAAATTCTGAGACTTAATTAAGTTTCCTAAAATCAAGACAGATTCTTACACCCCTTTCTTTTTTGTTTACAATCACCACTGGTGATGACCAAGCACTTCTTGACTCTTCTATGATACCCAGTCCTTTCAGTTTTTGTATTTCCTTAACCACGTCTGCTGTTAACCACTCTGGTAATCTTTATGTCTTTTGCCTAATAGGGCGAGCATTCCTTGTCACTATTACATGCTCGACCCCTTTTGCTCAGCCTGGTAGTGTGGTAAAAGTACTGTTAAATATCTATAGCAAGTTACAAATTTCTGAGGTTTGTCCTGAAGTTAAGGAAACATTCACTTTTATAGTATCAGCAGTTACAGTTTGTTCCAGTCTATTATAAGTGACATCAAAGCTTCTTTTTCAGTTTCTGGTAAAACTAGCAAAGCAGCTTTTGGTGTTTTTTCAATCCATTTCTTGAGGAGGTTAGCATGATATATCTTAGTAGGATTTTTCCTATCAGGAGTCTCAGTCTCATAGTTAACTATACCAGTACATGTAAGAACTTTATAAGGCCCTTGCCACTTCATTAACAGATTATGTTCTGTAGAGAGTAACAGTAGCAAGACCTTTTCACCTGGTTCAAAGACGTTTTCTTTTACCCCATGGTCATAATACACCTCCTGCTGGTTTTGGGCCTCTTCCTGATTACTATGTGTGATTTCAACATTTTTTGCCATATTTTGAGACCCCATCTGGAGTACTGCATCCAGTTCTGGAGACCCCATCTCTGCAAGGACATAGACAGGATGGAGGCAGTCCAGAGGAGGGCAACAAAAATGGTGCAGGGTCTGCAAGAGAAGCCATGTGAGGCAAGACTAAAGGAGTGTAATATGTATACCCTTGAGGAAAGGAGGAAGAGGGGGGACATGATAGAAACTTTTAAGTACCTCAGTGGAATCAACAAAGTCCAAGAGGGTAGCATCTTTCAGAAAAAGAGATGTGCAAGAACAAGGGGACATAATTGAAGATAATGGGGGGATGGCTCGGGGCAAAGTGAGGAAGTATTTTTTCACAGAGAGGGTGGTGTATGCATGGTACCACTTTCCTGAGCAGGTTGTGGGGTCTAAAACTGTGGGAGAATTCAAGAATGCATGGGACAGACATACGGCAATTCTTGTGCGGGGTAGGAAGAAATAGGCTGTTGGTTAACTAGGATCTGCAGCTTATCCAGTAGGTAGGGAAATGGGCAGACTAGGTGGTCCAAGTGATCCTTATCTGCCATCAAAGTCAATGTTTCTATGTTTCTCAGGGCACACATATGAGATGTAATAGATTGTTTCTGATGGGGGTTATCTTCCCATGTTTTTTTATTGTATCTAGTGGCCCTCTAGGTTGTCTACCATACAGCATTTCAAATGGTGAAAAACCTGTTGATGCCTTTGGTACCTCTCTGCAAGCAAAAAGCAGGTAAGGCAAGTATTGGTCCCAGTCTTTCCCTTCCCCTTTTACAAACCTTTTTTACATGCATTTTAGGGTTTGATTAAAATGCTCAGGACCATCTGTCTGAGGGTGATAAGGGGAGGTTCTTATGGCAGCAATACCTAGTAGTCTTTACAGCTCCTTCAATAATGCAGCACCAAAATTACTACCCTGATCAATAATAATTTCTTTAGTTATGGCCACCCTGCTGAACATTTTGGCAAGCTGTACTGCCACTTTTGGAGCTGTGGCACTACGCATTGGAACTGCCTCTGGGTATCAAGTAGCATACTCACACAAAGTACTACCAAAATGAATCAATTACCCTTTTTACTTTTGTCTAAGGGGCCAACCGCATCCGTTGCAATTCTGTCAAATGGCACATCTATCAAAGGTAGGGGCACCAGGAGCACCTTGTCTTTTTTAGTCACTGGGACTACTTTCTGACACTCAGCACAAGAACTGCAATAGGTAGTAACATCTTCATGAATTCCAGGCCAGTAAAAGCTGTATGGCAATCTGGCAAGGGTGCGATCCCTCCTCAAGTAACCAGCCACAGGACTATTGTGTGCTATCTGTAACAACTCAGATCAATACTTTTGTGGTATAACCAATTAGTCTATCTGCTCCTGTGTCTGAGGTTTAACCCAAACTCTGTACAGTAGCCCATTACATTTTTTAAACATAGGTTTACCCTGTTTTGGTTTCACCCCCAGCTGCTTAAAATAACCCTGGAGAGAAACAACATTAGCTTGTTCTGAAAGAAAATCACTGTGGTCATTTTAGCTTCAGCATTTCCATATGTTAACCCCATATGTCCATCAGTCTTTTGTTGCCACTGTTTCTTCAGGAGTTGTCTTTCTTTCCTGGACTTCTGCATCTTGGAGCTGTGCTCAAACAAGTCTGAATCAAAATCAGTAAAAGGAAAAGAGTCTCCATCATCTGAGATTTTCTTTGCATGAGCTCTTGTCACCACAGCTGCTGAAACACCAGGATTTACTCCCTCTTTGATTAACTCAGTAAATCCTGGAAAGTCATTTCTAATAATCACAGGTACAGGTAACTTAGGTACTACCCCCACTTTTATTTGGTGTGACATCCCATTAATAGTCAGAGTCCCTTGGGTGGTGGGATAATATTGAGTGCCCCCATGGATGCAGATGACACCAGTACTTGGTCCTTTTGGACATTGTTTTCCCAGCACTTCAGTATTCACTAGGGTCTGTCTGCTTCCCGAATCCATAAGTATCTTTATCTCCCACTTTCACATCTGTTAAATATTGTACTTGCCACAATTTTCTAAGGACAAATCTGCTCCAGTATCACTCTTCTTACTATGGCAATTTCTTGCAATATGACCTGGCTTAGTACAGTTATAGCAAATAAAGTCTTTGAGTGCAGATTTGTTACCCCCACCAGAGTTCTTTTCAGACTTGGAGTTTAAATGGAAAATAGAGTGTCTTACTGGTGCTTGGCTGTTACCTCACTGCTGTGGCATCTGTCCTCCCATTTGGTAGTCTTCAGCCAAAGAAACAGCCCTTTCCCCACTTTATGGTCAGTGTTCTTTTACCCAAAGCTGTATGTCTGTGGGTAGAATGTTGATGAACTGCTCCATTACAAATGTTTTGATGATCTGTGAGAGTGTTTTTCCCCCTGGTTGAAGCCATTTCATAAGGAGTTCTCTGAGTTGAGATAAGACTTCTCAAGGATTGTCAACTGAGTTGTACTTCAGAGACTGAAATCTCTGCCTGTAGGTCTCTCCTGAGGTGTCATATCTTTTAAGGACTTCTTTTTTCACCAGGTCATAGTTTCTGACTGTGTAGTGTCCATAATGCTGAAGGCAAGCAGGGCTTTCCCTGTCAGGTAAGGTACCACTCTGACTGCCAGTTGCTGCTTTGGCCACTGGCAGGCTTTGGCAACCCTTTCAAAGGTTGTCAGGTATGCTTCAATATCATCCATGTAACACAGCTTTGTAAGTTTAAGGTCTTTTAAGTTGTTGGTGTTTTGTTGCTCTGCTGGACCTGTACCAGATCCTCCAGCTTTGACAGCTTGCAAAGCATCCAGCCATCGCTGCTCCAGTCACTGCATCTCTTCTTTTCTCTGCTGCTCCTGTCACTGCGTCTCTTCTTTTCTCCACTGCTCCTCTTCTTTTCTCTGCTGCTCCTGTCACTGCATCTCTTCTTTTCTCTGCTTCTCTGTCTCTTGTTGTTGTATAGCTCACCATTTGAAGAAGGCAGATAGGCTGTCAGGTTCTGTCACTACCTGTTCTTTTTTTTCCATTACGAATGCTGGCTGTACAGTCTCAGCTTGGACTTCTGTCTCAGCTAATTTGGCTGCCATCTTTCTGGTAATGACTCCTGGGCTGCTGCAGAATCCATACTTTTCTTCAATGCTTCCCTGGTACCAGGTCTAGTACCCACGCACAAAACTCCTGGCTTACAGTATGCACAGCATAAATCCCACTTAAGCTGACACCATCTGTCATTGAGGCACAGGTCAGGAAGCATAGAAAAACCAGGAGCAGCTTTAATATTCACAAATTGCATTTCATTTCTCTTAGCAAAATAAAGAAAAATTATTCAGTATAACTACAGTATTTACAAAGGCAGTACAAATAGAGAAAACTAAGTCCTTCTGAGGGTATCTCTTAATTCCAAGTGTCAGTCTCTCAGTCTCTCACTCTCCTTGTCTCTCTAGTAAAATCATTGCTGCTCTTCCTATAATAAGTCTTTGCCTCATTGACATCCTGCTCCACACAGAATGTTCTTGTCAATTTCAGTGCAGGTGCAGCAAAAAGAACATAGTGACCGAGAACTGACCTCTTGTTGACAGTTCTGCAAAGGGCTTAAAACTGCATCTCAGGTTAACTCCTTGAGTTCCAAATAGCTTTGCAATCATTTCAACAGTATTACTATATGCAGTTTTATACAAAGGGATCCCAGTATTAGTGACATTTCCACATAAAGATTCACATATATTTTTATACCCGTAGATATGCAAGGGGGAAGAAAAGACATAACTAGCAAGAGAAGGCAGAGAGATAGCAAGAGGCAGAGAATTGTGAAACCATTGGAGTGATCAGTTCCTAGGTCTCACAAGAAAATTTTGGTTGTGCAACCAGATAGACAAAAGACAGAAAAGGAGAGGATAGAACTGACCCTTGCGTTTAAACTCTTTCTGCATAACAAATGGGGCAGGGCCTTATTCATCCCTGTTACAACACTGTTTAGGCTAGTTTGTTGGAGCAGAGTTTGACAGCCAAATTCCACCTGGCCATCATGGTCACTGACATCATCAAAAGTCATCTGCCCCTCTTTTCACTGCCTATTCTGCCGCTACAGACTCTACCTGCTCTCCATCCCCCCACCTTTGATACCAGTGTTCCCTTACACCTACCCAATGCATGCTTGAAGCCCACCACTGTGCTTCAAACCCTGAGAAATACTAGGCACACATTCACCACAGCTCAGGGAACATTTAATCCTAACAGTGCATTTCTTTCCTTTTTGGGCTTTAAGTTTCAACCATAAGAGATGCTTTAATGTAAGTTTTTGCAATGAATACAGCATATGGGACTAAAATAAGCTGTTAGAGAAAAAAAACAATTGCTGTTTTGCATATGTTTTGCTAGTAATAATAACAATAACTTTATTTTTAGGGCACTTTTCAAAGTATCAAGGTGCCTGACAAATTTAAAACACATCAAAGATCCAGCTCATTAAAATAGTATTAATAAATAAACCAAACACAGGATTATTTATTCACCGAAAGCTTGAACCCATAAATGTGTTTTTAAAGCTTGCTTAAATCCTCCCATGGTTGTGCACTCCCATAACCGATGGGGTAGAGAATTCCAGAGGGTTGGGGCTGCATGCATAAATGCATGGGCCCCTGACAATTTCAAGCACACCCTCAGAATCTCTAGCAACCCCTCATCGGCTAAGTGGAGCAGTCGTCCAGGGCTGTAGGGGACCAGAAGCTCTTTCAGGTAGTCTGGGCCAAGTCCGTGAAAGGCTTTAAAAGTCAGAAGACCAACTTTAAAGGTGATCTGCCACTGTACTGGCAGCCAGTGCAGTCCACGCAGCACAGGCGTAACATGACTGAATCTGAAGGTTCCCATCAAAAGCCTGGCCACAGCGTTCTGCACTAGCTGCAAGTGGTGGATTTCCACCCCAGATAGCCCTAGGTAAAGGGAGTTGCAATAATTGAGGCACTAGGACACAAAGGTGTGGACCAGCGTAAGGAAGATCGCCAGACAGAACAAGGTGCTTAATCCTGGATATTTTCCTAAAATGATAAAAGGAGGATTTGATGACAGCTGACACCTGTGAATGCAGGGTCAGCCCTTCGTCAAAAATTACCCCCAGGTTTCACACCCATTCATTGGTCGGGAATGATACACCCCCAAGAACAATTCCTGAGGGAGGTCCCACCCCCGACCCCCCTATCTGGTGCGCCAGATCCACAACCAACACCTCAGTCTTTTCCGAGTTCAACTTTAGCCAACTGGAATCCATCCGCTCCTGGATTTCAGTCAGGCAGTTATTAAAGACAGAGAGCTCCATCTTGGTCGGGTGCAAAAAGAAAGGAAGAGCTGGGTATCATCAGCATATCAGTGAAACCTCAGCCCATACCTTCTTATAACGTTTCCGAGGGGGAGCATGTACACTGCAAACAACATGGGGGACAGCACTGAACCCTGAGGGACCCCACAAGACAGAGAAACTGGGTCTGAGGAATAAACCCCAGACATTACTCTAAGTTTCATAGGTTTCATAGGTTATACAAGCTACTAGACATTCATCCTTACTGCTTGCCTTGAACTCCCATTTCATTCTATATCATATTTGTTTTTATAGAAGTTGTCCACCCTAATCTTAAAAGTGTCCATGGTTTTACTTCCAGCTACATCCTTAGGTAAACTGTTCCACAGTGTTACCCACCTCTGACTAAACCAGTTCTTTCTTTTTAGTGTCCTCCACTTCTCCATTTTCAATTGCAACTCATGTCTCCTACTTCCATATCCATATTTGTTTTTGACTATGAGGCCCATATTGCTATTCAGTTGTTTATCCTGCAATACCCTATAAATCATACACCTATCCCCCTAGTCCTTCTATACTGTAATGTAAATAAACCCAAATCTTGAAGTCTCTGCTTGTATCCTTTATTCTCCATACCACAAATTATTTTTGTCGCTCTTCTCTGTACTCCCTCCAACCTCCCAATATCTGACTTTAAGTATATACAATTTAATACTTGATTAGCCTTTTTAACCATGTGTCCACATTGTGTACTGAAGCTTAAATCATTTGTTACCATCACCCCCAAATCTCTTTCTACTATAGTGCTATGTAGTACCTTTCCTCCTAATTTATGTTCTATATTAGTATTTGTTTTCCCCAAGTGCATTACGGCACATTTATCAGTATTTAATAGTAATTTAAACCGATCAGTCCAATGATCCAATCTTTTCAGAGCTAGTTGTACATTTCTTTGTTGTTCAGTATTGTTTACTATGCCCCCTATTCTGCAATCATCTGCAAACGTGGTCATCCAGATGTTTAGGGAATTGCACTCAATTGAGGAGATGTGCAAGTTAAATAAACAAGGCCCTAACACAGATCCCTGAGGAACCCCACTAGTGACATTCTCCCAGTCAGATTTTACTCCATTAACAACAACCCTCTGTCTTCTATTATTCAACCAGCCTTCAACCCAATTTATTATGTTGTTAGGCATTTTCGCATCAGTCATAACCTCAATCAGCTCTTGGTGTGGAAGTTTGTTGAAGGCCTTAGAAAAATCCCAAAAAATAACATCTACTGCATTTCCAAAATCAAGGGCTTTATTTGCTTTCTCGTAAAAGGTCAACATATTAGTTTGTCATGATCTGGTTTTTGTGAACCTGTGTTGAGTCAGATCTATTGTAGTTTGTTGTGATAAGTGGGCTAATATTATGTTCTTTAATTATCCCTTCCAGAATTTTACCCACTACAGAGGTCAAACTAATAGGTTTAAAGTTCTCAGTGTTAGTGGTTGGTCCATTTTTTAGCAGTGGTACTACTAATGCCTCCTTCCAGTCCTGCATTACTGATGCTTGATCTATTGATTTTTGACATATAAAAGTAAGTACCAAGCTATACTATCTGCTGTTTCTCTGAGAATTCTAGGATGTATAACATCTGGCCCTGGGGATTTATTCGTGTTTATATCCCTTAATCTTTTCAGTACCTCATCCTGATTAATCACAATTTGGCCTTTATGTGAACATATCTTAACCCTTGTATCTAAATTGTTTTTTTTTGTTAAATACTGAGCTAAAATCTAAATTTTGCATAGTGGCCAGCTCCGTGGACTCAGTTACAGTTTCCCCTAATGTATTACTATATGGACCGATGTTGTTAGATGTTTCCTTTTTGCTATTAATATATGAATAAAATGCCTTATAATTTCCCCCTACCCTTATAGCTAACTGAATCTCATAGTCTGCCATAGCCTTTTTTATTTCTTTCTTTCTTTAGCTGCTTTACATTCTGCCTGTAAATGTTCCAACCCTCGGAGTTTTGTTTTTTATTTACTCTTTTGAAGATCTTGTCCTTTTCCTTAACCAATTTCTTGATTCTAGTGTTAAACCAACCTATGTTACTTGATAATCTAATTCCATTTTTTATAGGCACAATTTTTTTTATCATCAGTATTTTCTTATTTAATTTTTCCCACATTTGTTCCACAGCTAAATTTACAAATTCCTTCCTCCATGCCCAGCTGTTCATTACTGCTTTTAGACCCTGAAAATCTGCTTTACCAAAATTAAGCTTCTCTGTTTTTGCTGTGCTTATATAGGTGCTATATTCCCCAAGCATTGTTTTTATATATATATATTTGGGTTTCTCTGTGGCTGGAGGGGTGTTACCTATGGTTCCCCCCCAGTCCAGCCTGTCCTTGTAGCCCCTACTCTTACCTAAACCCCAAGCTCTTTACCCCTTCCTTGAGCCTACACAGTGATCCACGGCAGGTACGCAACCACCACCGCGGTATCGGGGGGGCTCGATCAGAGGGAGCATCCAAGGCTGAAGCCAGGGGGCACCACCAGGCCAGCCATCAAGCAGCACGCCAAGGCATTTTTCTTTTACCCCCTACGCGTGGCCATGCAATGACATCAACATGGAACTACAGTAGATGTCAGCTGCATGCGTCCCTGATGTGCTGCTAGCATCAGTGGTACCTCCAGTCTCCACTGGAGGTCACCACTGCACTGGGATGCCCCAGATCCCAACCCAGGGAGAGGAGAGCTGTCTTCTGGATGCTCAATCCTACTCCCTCCTTGCCGACCCCCAGTACCCGGGCTTATTCCCGAACCCGGGTTGCTGGCGTGACATGAGGTGTGGTGTCCAGCACCTCAACTTTCAGCACCACCGGGCCGGCTTATCCCCAAGCATTTAAAAAAAAATACTGCTGTGGTCACTGTTCCCTAGAGGGCTACAAACTTCAATATTTTTTATATTAGCTCCCATATCAGTTAGAATGAAATCCAAAATGTTTACTCCTCTAGTTGGAGATGTCACCCTTTGCTCCACTCCTATTTGATCTAAAACATCTAAAAATGTCACTTCCATATTTGTTTTGCCTTTTAGTGCAGTCCAATCAATCTTAGGCATATTAAAATCCCCAGTAATCAAAATATTTCCTGCTGGATCAAGCTTAGCAATATATTCTAACAGTAAATCATTTTCATGTTTAGTTACAGATGGTGGCCTATAAACTAGACCTAATCTTGTCTTAATTTTGGTCTTACGCATTATTTTCATCCATAACATCTCCACTTTATCTCAACTATTTCTTGCTCATGCTCCTTTATTTTTTCCCCCCCAGGGGGAAGTTCTTCCAGTGAGGAAAGATGTAAACCACCTGAGAACTGTATCTGACAATCCACAGATGTACCTCAGGCGGTCAAGCAGGACCCCATGGTCCACAGTGTCAGATGCTGAAGAGAAATCTAGAAGAACCAAGATGGAGCAGTTTTTATGATCTCTGGCCATCAAGAGATCATTGAGCACCTGAACCAATGCTGCCTCAGTACTATGTCTCTTTCGAAATCTGAACTGGAGGAGCTCATAGATGTCATGGAAGGTTAAATGGTTCTCCAGCTGCACAGCCACTACATTCTCAATCACCTTCCCTAAAAAGGGAAGGTTAAGAATTGGTCTGTAGTTTGCAAGGCAGTCTGAGTTCTAAGAAGCTTTCTTCAAGAGGGGTGTTACCACCGCCTCCTTCAGAGAGCTAGGAAACTCACCGGTTTCCAAGGAGCACCAGACTATCCATGCTAGGACCAGACTGATGGAGTCAATACAACCCAAAATCAGGAAAGTTGGTCCTGGATCCAAACTACAGTATGTAGGGCGAGCACCCAGGACAATCCACATGACATCCATGAACTCCAGTTGGTCAAAAGTACTCCAGGAAAGCTGAGAAGTGGTGGCCTCAAGCCGGTCCATAGCAACACCCATAGAGTGTGCGGGCTGGAGTACCGCCCTGATGTCAGCCACCTTAGACACAAAGAATCGAGCAAGTTCATTGCACTGTATTTGTGAAAAAGCCTTTCAAACTTGTAGACAGGCTGGGTGGGTTGTACAGTCTGTCCACCATTAGAAAAAGCTGAGCTGGTCAATTCTGAGTGGCCGCAATCTCCCCGGACAAGAACTCTGCCTTCTTATGGGTGATTACGGATTGATAGACTTCATAATGATCCATCAATCTAAGGCAGTTGGCCTCAAGGGCGGACTGCCACCAGCAGCGCTCTAACCTTCGTCCTAATTGCCGCATCTCCCTCAAGGTCCCGTCAAACTATGGGGACAGAGGGCAACGGGAGAGGGAACGAACATGGACAGGAGCAATGACATCCAGGGCCACCAAAATGGCTGAATTATAAGCCGCCATGAGGGTCTCCGGATCATTGCTTGCCACCGGGAGGGATGATAGGTCAAGCACCGCCACCAGGCCTTCAGAGCTTACACCTCGTGAAGGGCAGTACCTGATCATCTCCACAGGGGCAGGCTTACAAAGGGGGGATGCTAAAACTAAACCTCACGGTGCAGTGATTGGACCATCTGACAGGTTCCACCCCCAAATCAGAGGCCTTGATCCCCAGGAGAAAGACCAAGTCAAGAGAGTGACCATATTTATGAGTAGCAGTGGTAACTATCTGTGTAATGTCCAGAGATGTCATCAACTCGAGGAAGTGTTGTCCAAACTGTGAGAATTCATCATCGACCCAGGCGTTGAAGTCACCCAGGACCATCAGCCTGGGTGATTCAAATGCCATGTCAATGACGAAGTCCGCAACTTCCTGAAGGAACAGCTTCTCATCTCCGGGCGGACAGTAGATGAGAGCGATCCTACAGCCTACACCTGCTACCACGGTACACTCAAATGACTCAGACTCCTCCACTGGTACATTCATGAGGCTGAGTTCAGTCTTGAAACAGACCGCCCCCATGATCCAATGTCGGGCGGAGAATCACTGAGTAACCGGTTGGACTTAAAGCCTTCAAAATGGGGCCAGAGTTCTCATCCAGCAGGGTCTTGGTGATGCAAGCCAGGTCTGCTGTTCGAACAAAATCCGTAATTATTGCAGTCTTGTTTTTAGCTGATCAGGCATTGCATAACACCGCCCAAGTTGTATGAACCTCCCAAGCCACCCGAACCACCTGCCCACCAAAATTGGTAGTGCCCTTGGGTATGGAAACCAGACATGGCGGACCACAATCCTGGTTCCATTTTACCCCAGGGCATCTTCTGGATCCTACAACCCTGATATGACTGCCCCACTCACTCACCCTCCACTGTTCGCAACCCCCTGCCCTCCTCTTCCCCCTACGAACAAAACCCAGCGACCTACAGTGCTGAAAAGTTGTAAACTGCAAAGGGTATTTTAATCCTGGCTACTACCAACTGAGTAGGGAGCTCCGCAATGGTCCTACAGAAGAGACAGTGTCCTGTGCTCCAGAGCTCTTCCCTGGAGAAGAGTGCCCCATAGTATCTACAACTGAGTGCCTCCCCTCGTACCACATCCTACCAAGAACCGTGTTGATGAGAGAGTAATTTAAATAGTACCGACTATGATTAGGATGCACTCCCCAGCTGGGTGGAAGATTCTAGTAACACCAGCTAGTTCACCTGTGTGGTGACAGTAATTATACAAGCATACAAGTATGTCCCAGAGTTGTGTTTTCTGTTGCCTGCTTGTTCTCTTTGCTTCTGTCCCCCCCATTTTTGTTTCCTTTATTTTGCTTCCTTCTTCTATTTGCTGTGCTTTGCTTTTCATTTCTGTGCTACTGTATTGCCTCTGTCTCTCTCTCCTCTCATATTTGTTTCTGGTGCAGCTCCTCTCCCCCCCCCCATTATTTGTGAATTTCTGCCCCAGCTGCTTGTAATCTGCAGCTTCCTGCCAAATGGGATGTCTGTTTTGCAGCCTCTACTTGCATTCCCTGCTGCTTCTGGTTGGTGCTTCTCTTGTTCATGATGCTTAGGTGTTCTAATGGTGTCACTCTTCCTCTGGATCCCCTACATCACACACTCTGGTAGTTGCCAGATTCAGAGAGCTCTCATTTGTCCAGCACTTCTTTGTTGTCTTTGTGGTTCACTAGTACCTATCACTCCTGGGATAAATGATGTAGCGGTAGAGCAATGGCCTATAGAACCACGTCCATGTGGCCATGTGCCTAGCCTAGCCTGTACATGGAACCGGATCCCATCCTCAAAGCATCACTCAGGATGCCTGGGTTATCCGCCCATAGCGGTTACCTCCCTGAGACAGGCCCAACACTCCAAGCTCCATTCAAACTCTTCTATTCCTCCTTGTAATTCTTTCTGGTTCTCAGCATCAAACCTCATGGGATAAATGATGTAGTGGTAGAGCAATGGCCTATAGAAGCACGTCCATGTGGCCATGTGCCTAGCCTAGCCTAGCCTGTACATGGAACCAGATCCCATCCTCAAAGCATCACTCAGGATGCCTGGAGTTATCCGCCCATAGCGGTTACCTCCCTGAGACAGGCCCAATACCCCAAGCTCCATTCAAACTCTTCTATTCCTCCTTGTAATTCTTTCCGGTTCTCAGCATCAAACCTCATGTCACTCATTCCATTAATCGGAACATGGAGGACATGAATTCTGGGCAGTCTGCCAACTAAATTCCTCATAGGAAGCCATGTCGAAATCGGGGACGGAAGGATAGCCTAGAGCTAATGAGCTGTGAATAAGTTTGGTATATCCAGCAGAGAGAGCTGGGTTCATTTCCCATGACCTCCACTTGCATAATGTGTAACTCTGAGAAAGTCACTTAACGTCCACAGTGCTCCCAGGTCACCCCTGAAAACAGGCACCTGTGCCTAGTGGGCCTTACCTGGGTACCAAAGAATAATTAAAAAAAATCTCAGTTCTGCATTAAGGAATGGACTTTTCCTAACCTGATGTCTACACACCAAGTATTGAAGACTTATCGTTTCTTCCTCTGTCAGAAACCAGGAACTGCTTGATTTGTTTCTTATAGCAGTAACACAAAATAAGCTTCACCTTTGCCAGCAGTACCTACTCCTATTACCACTGCTCCTGCATTATTTTGATTTGATGAGCAATGGATTCTCATTCTCCAAGTGGGTTCAGCCATAGCTTGGTTTAATTCCACAGTGACAGCCTGGAATCCAGGCCTTCTAGTTATCAGTCGAATGTGGGTCTTGCAAATCAGCTTCTAGGTTTTCACAGTAATACTGTTCCAATACTGAGTCTTCCTTCACCCTCCATTCTCTGGTGTTGTGCCAACAGACATCATTGCTTCTGGTGCAACCTCCTGAACTGATTCAGCAACCAACAGCACCCCAGTCAGGTGAATTGTCTATGTATTTTCAATTTGTTCTTTCTATCAGATATGGTCATGGTTCTCAGTTTACCACTGGGCAATTTCTGCCCAAACTGTTGTTTGTCTATCAAGAGTTAAATCACGAGTATCCTGGATGGTTCTGAATAATAACTTATGCCGCAAGCACTGCACTGAACTACATGATCTACCTGTTCCATATGTTGGTAATTTTGTCATGTTGCAGCCTTCTGTTCTCTCTTCTCATGAGTATTTGGATACCTCTCATTTGTTCAGTAGTTTTTTGTTGCCTTTGTTGTTCAATTTCCTGTCCGTCTTCAAATTCTCATTCATCGTATACTTCAATGTCTGAGCAAGAATTTCACGCATCAATTAATTTTCTGGATGGAAAGGACATCAGACTGTTGATCCTTTAAATCAAACAATTTTATCATCTTCAACAAATCCGCTTGCTTTGTGCCACCATGCATCTACTGCATGCTTCAGCTACTGCAGGGAAACCTACTCTAAGCTGGTCTGCCACCATTTTTCTGTCCCTGTCCTAACCAAACCACAACTGACATTTTCCTAATTTAACGCCATTTAAAATTCCTCATTTCCAGCAGTTGTTCTCCACTCATCTGCCTGAATCTGATTACATTTTTCACTCAGGTCTTGACAAAGGCTTCCATACTGGACTTCATTCCATGCCGCCCACCTCAATTTCTTGTTCACTACTACAGATCAAGATGTCTCAAAACAAACTGCTCAACATTCTGATCTGGTCTCTTCTGTCTTATCCAAATGATCCTGCATGAATGAAAAACTGTTATCCTTATTACGATACCTCAAGTTTTCGATGAGAAGTGTTCCCTAAGGAAAATGTTTCCTATCCCTTCTTAATGTGGCACATTTGGTTACCAGCAGTGCTCTGAATTATAACTGTAAGCCATCCCTCTCTGGGCAGGCTTGCTCTCATACTCTCTCCCTCTGTTTCCAATTTCCTGTATGGACAGGCTGGGTTCGCCCCTTGGGGGTGTTGCTTTTTCCCCTGCCAATTTTAAAATGGGGCCACTGGGAGGGAGAAAAGGAGTCAGTGGGTTGAAGATAGGGCAAGTGGGCCGGGGTTTCAAACCCCCAGCCCAGGAGAAACAGGCAACATGGTGGTAGTGATGGCTATGTGTATAAGCCATATGGGGAGAAGTTGGTAGGAGCAATGCAACCATGGAGAGCAGGGTCCTGAAGAAGTGAATGGCAGTGGTGGATGAAGAACAGAGGTAAGCCCCTCATTCACTGGGCAGGTTGGGATTCCTGGTACCTGTCTAGAAAAGTTTGGCAGTGGGGCTGCTGCAGCAGTGGCAGGGCTGTGACAGGGCCCCTCGGTGGTGGCAGTCCCGAGGAGGCCTTTCCTGTTGTGGCACACTGCCATGGTAAATCTGGTTGCCTCATGGGATCTCGTGTTATCAGGCCTGCCATGCCTGTGTCTGGGGCAGGTCCCAGTTTAGGCCCATAAAGGTGCAGGAGTATGGGTAACTGTAAGGAGGCAGCCGTGTCACTAATGCTGTATTTTTCATGGCAACTTATCCTGGTCTGAGAAAGTTTCAGAAATTGGAGTTCTCTTGCAAGGTTTCAGGGTAGCTGTGGTGTTCAATAGGCTGCATCCTTGGTTTGGGTTATGCCAGGGTGGGGAGTAAAGCACTCCCTCAGTCTGTAGATTTGTTTGTGCTTTCAGTAAGTTCTGAGCTTGTTTCTGGCTCAAAATATCTGGATGGAGCCTGAGCCTGGCCTTTGATCAGCCTGCAGTTACCTTTCAGCCCGGTGCTGTATATATCTCTCCAGAGTGCCCTCTAGCCTGTTGATCCTCCACTCCATGGAACTGTGCACTTTATTTAGTTCTTAATTTTTAAAGAAAAGAAATTAAATTGCTCTCTATTTGTTTCTTACTCTGTGTGTGCTGGGATTATTTATATGAACTAACCATGTTACTCCTCCTAAGAAAGTCAGCATCTGTCCACCCCGGGCCTGGCCTAGAAGTACAGCCGGTTATATTGTTCACCCAGCTGGTTAGAAAAACCTGCATATCTATGCTGTTTGAGATCTGCAGGTGAGATGAGGCCTTCTTTATTTAAGCTGAAGACTAGGATACCTGGGAGGTTTCTGATCTGTACCCCTCTCCTCACATTTACCATCAGGACCTCTAGACCGTGGGAAGGGGGGCTTACAAACATGGGGGCTCATCTGGGATTAGTATTTGGATGCCTGTAGGTGGACTGGATGGAGTAGGGGTTTGGCTGCTATGGCAGGCCTGGACATTTCTTTGGTGCATCACTATGGGTCACCATTTTGAGGGTGGTTGGTGCCTTTTCCTCCTCTTCCTGCAGGACAGGGCGCCTGGCATACTGGAGAAATGGTCAGGTGGGGTGAGGCAATGTCACTGACTGGCTTGTGGTCTATCTGAGTGAGGAATATGCTGTGGAGGTGCCATGTTCTCCTCAAGCCTATGACATAGAGGTGAGGATTGTGAGAAGGAAGCAAAGAAAGTGATTATGGCTGAGACAGTTCCCTCTGATGAGCCCCAGGCCATTGTCCCAGCATCGTGACTATCCTGATTGTGGAAATCTTCTGGGTGGGGAGTGGCAGAGGAGAGACGTGTTCAGTGCAATTTTCAAGGCAAGGGAGTGATCCACCTGCCCCTGTGTTCTGTTTGTGCAAGGGTGCCTGCTCCAGGAATGTTTGAGGCCTCTCCGTATTCATTTTCATGGCAGTATCCAATGGCACCATCTGTGAGCACTGCATCACTGCTACCTGTGGGGAGCCTGGATCTATATGAGGAGCCCAAGCTACCCACTCCCCCTGCTGAACCAAATGTGGCAGTCCCAGATGTTGTAGTGGAAGCCATGAAGGAGGATACTACTGAGGGTGCTATGGGACACAGCTGTCTGCCCAGCCCTTCGGCACCTGCTACCATTGGCTATCCCACTGGCACAGGGAGAAGTAGGAGGCATGGAGTGATATCGGGTGGCCCCCCCCAGGGCCCAGGGGGTCAGCTGTGGGTCCCCTGCCTGGCAACGGTGGCTCAGTGTGTGCTCCACAGGAGGAGATTCCCATGCAAACTACTGCAAGTTATTCAGAGGTGGCGGAACCCAAAAATGAGATAGTATGGGAGGTTCCAGCTGCATTTCCCCCTGGGACAGACTCATAGGCTCTATCAATTTGCTGATCAGGAGGTGTATCATGCTATTCATCACCCCATGTGCGCCCGGTGTTGACTCTGCCTGATATAACCCCACGCCTGCCAGCGTTGTGCAAGGGAATATGTACAAGGATGAATGGACTACTTAACAATGACCCTGTGAATGTGTTTTATCAGACAGCAGTGTGGTTGGAGCCTGTCCAAGCCTGTCAGACCAGTGTTCGGGATCTCCTGGAGTGGTCCCAGGCTGAAAGGTGGGTGCGCCGCTGGATACATACACATTGAATACCTCAATGTAGAGTTTCCATATGTACTGGAGAGGCTTTGGGATATTGTGGAAGAGAACCACCCAAATTGGGTGTTCTGTGGGATGGTTGAGAACTGCATCAATCTAGATCGTCCAGCCCACCGACAGAAGAAATCATTAGGAAGGCTAAGTCTCTGTGTTTTTCATCGTCTTTGGCAGGCCTCACTCTCTTCAAGCACTATGCTCTATTTCAGGATGTGGCTGGCTGCAGGTTGAAATACTATATTATAGCTATGGACTCTTCTGTGACAAAGCCACCAAACCAAACCCAGCTTACTATTATCCCTGCAGAGGGGTCCCGCCCTATAACTCAGCACGCCCAGTGCTTGAATTTTACCAGGACTGTTGCCAACATACCAGCTACAGGTATAGTTTCTTATTAAGTTTGAACCTCAAAAGATGGTGCCCGGTGGAGGTCACTGCAGGACTGTTCCCCAAATGTAGAAACTGGGACTGTTTGGGCTAAACCACTTAGATTGCTGTTCATGTTGCAGGCAAAAGTTTTATGATAAGTTTGGATGTTTCCTTTGTTAGAAAAGATATATGGTTGTTTCCAGTTGGAACAGAAGAAATGCATGTCTATATTCCTAACTCTCACTTAATCCCATGAATGTGAGCAGACTGAATGAGAGAGTGATTGAAGGGTGAGAGGTGAAGAGAGTTGGCGTGGATTGATTGTGTGAAGCGTATGTGAAAAGTGGAAGTGGGTTGTCTGTTTCAAAAGCAGTGACTATTATTGATGTTTAAAAATGTAATGTTATGGTTAGTCAGTCTTTCACAGGTAACAGCCTGGCATTATTGTTTCATTAGTTTAGCCTTCCAGTGTTTAAGCCAAGTTTTTGGGCAGGACCAGCTCCCACGCAGTGGTTGGGAAGTGGGCCTCTTGGGGTTTTCATTTCTGGCACACCGTGGGAGGCTTGTCCATGTGGGGAGTGCACATACCCATTCAGTTAGTGCCCTCATACATGGCCGGTTGCCCCATTTCCATGAGGAAATGGAAATAAAAGGGGGGAGAGTGTAAACCACCCCTCTCAGGGTGGGCTTAGTCTAGTACCCTCTCCCTTTGTTTCCAGTTTCCTGTATGGGCAGCCTGGGTCCCCCCCCCGAGGGTGTTGCTTTTTGCTCCTGCCCATTTAAAATGGAGCCACTAGGAAGGAAATGAGGAGTCGGCAACCTGAAGTTAGGGCAAGTGGTCCAGGGTTTGAAACCCCCAGCCCAGGAGATTTGGGCCACTTGGTGGCGGCGATGGCTACACATACAAGCCATATGGGGGGAAGTTGGTAGGAGCAATGTGACCATGGGGAGCAAGATCCTGAAGAAGTGAATGGCAGTGGTGGATGAAGAACGGAGGTAACCCCCTCATTCACTGGGGCAGTTTAGAATTCTTGGTACCCATCTGGAAAGATTTGCTAGTGGGGCTGTTGCAGCAGTGGCAGGGCTCTGACAGGGCCCCTAGGTAGTGGCAATTTTGAGGAGGCTTTTTCCAGTGTGGAACACTGCCGGGATATGTCCAGTGGCCTGCATGGGATCTCGTGTTATCGGGCCTACTGTGCCCCTGTCTGGGGCAGGTCCCAATTTAGGCCCATGAAAGTGCAGGAGTATGGGTAACTGTAAGAAGGTAGCCGTGTCACCAATGCTGTATTTTTCATGGCAACTTATCCTGGTCTGAGGAAGTTTGGGAAATGGGTGTTCTCTTGCAAGACTTTAGGGTGACCGTGGTGTTCAATAGGCCGTGTCTCTGGTTTGGGTTATGCCGAGGTGGGGGGTAAAGCACTCCCTCAGTCTGTAGATTTGTTTGTGCCTTCAGTAAGTTCTGAGCTTGTTTCTGGCTCAAAATATCTGGATGGAGCCTGAGCCTGGCCTTTGATCAGCCTGCAGTTACCTTTCAGCCCAGTGCTGTATATATCTCTCCAGAGTGCCCTCTAGCCTGTTGATCCTCCACTCCATGGAGCTGTGCACTTTATTTAGTTATTAATTTTTAAAGAAAAGAAATTACATTTCTCTTTATTCGTTTCTCACTCTGAGTGTGCTGGGATTATTTATATGAACTAACCATATTGCTCCTCCTAAGAAAGTCAGCATCCGTCCATCCCAGGCCTGGCCTAGAAGTACAGCCCAGCTGGTAAGAAAAATCTGTGTATCCATGCTGTTCGAGACCTACAGGCGAGGTAAGGCCTTCTTTATTTAAGCTGAAGACTAGGATACCTGGCAGGTTTCTGATCTGTTCCCCTCTCCCCATATTTACCATCAGGACCCCTAGACAGTGGGAAGGGGGGACTTACATAACTTTACCCTCGCTGCTTCCACTTCTTCAGACCTTATCTTGTGGCCACATTTGCTCTTAGACTGGAATGACATATCCATGTTTGTAAAGATCCAGTTCCAGAATTAAAAACAAACTTTTCTCTTTGCAACCTCATCCCATTCTATGGTTTTGAGGCATTTTGTGGCCCATTATATTTTGATTGTCTAAGGTCATCAGAAATCTGAGGTATTCCTAATTTTCAATCCCTCTGTTCCTTTTTTTTCATAGAGGTTTTTCCACCCCCTCATATAGGCAGGCAGCTACTCACCCCTTTCCCTTCTGCCCTCCCGCCAGCTTACATCCCCCCGAGCTTGTCTGCCAATGACTTGCATCCTGTGGCTGAGCCAGGAGGGGGAAGGCAATCCTCCACCTCCTGGAAAATAATCCAGATTTGGCAGGTGCTCAGTGATGGTGCAGGTGGAGGACAAGCAGGCAAGGCTTCACAAAGCCTGCTTCACTTCCAGTGTTTTCTCATGTTTTTCTGTACCACCCTCCTACCCTGATGTCTGACATTGCCCCTGTAGGTCATTTTGGTTGCTCTTTTCTGAACAGCCTTTAACCTGCTTATACGATTTTTCAGATGTGGACTCCAAAACTGGACACAGTACTCCAGATGGGGTCTTACCAGGGACCTGTAGAGTGGCAATATTATCTCCTTCCTCCTGTTGTGGAATCCCCTTCCTATGCACCCAGCATTTTGTTTGCCTTGCTATAAACTTTGTTGCATTGGCTTGTTTAAGAGTGCTGCTTATGATGACACCTAGGTCCCATTCTTCCAAGGTGGTGCTCAGCTGGACTCTATTAAGGTGATACTCTGCCCTTGGGTTCCCTTTGCCCAAATGCATCATCTTACATTCGTTGGCATTGAACTTCAGCTGCCAGATGTTGGACCATCTTTGCATCCTCTGTAGGTCTTTTTGTAGGTCCTTAACTGCCTCCTCACTGTCACCCCTTCCAGCTAGCTTGGTACCATCCACAAATAGGGCAATTTTGCCCTGAATACCTATGCCGATGTCACTGACAAAGGCATTAAACAGGACTGGCCACAACACTGAGCCTTGGACACACCACTAGTGACTGTGCCTTCATCAGACCTCACCCTGTGGACCACTACTCTGTTTTCTGTCCCAAAGCCAATTTCCTACCCAACTGACTATGCACTTTGCTGCACCTAGGTCCTACAACTTTTTTAGCAGGCGGCTGTGCGGCACAAAATCAAAGGCCTTACTGAAATCGAAGTAGAGGAGGTCCACTAGGTAGCCTCTGTCTAGTTTCTTAGCAACCCAGTCAAAAAATGTGATTAGGTTAATTTGGCACAACCTTCCCGTCATGAACCCATATTGCCTGTCATCCTGCAGACCGTTCTTATCTAGGTACTCTACCAAGTCTTGTTTTATTAAAGTTTCCATCAGTTTCCCCACTACCCACATATGGCTGACCAACTGGTAGTTGCCTGCTTCCTCCCAACTCCCTCACTTGTGGAGAAGTACCACATCAGCTTTTCTCTAGTCTCCCAGCACTACCCCCATCTGAAGTGATCTGCTGAATAAATGTGCTAAGCCAAGGGACCTGCCAATTCACTTGATGGCTCCTTTAGCACCCTCAGGTGTATTCCATCAGGCCCTGGCAACCTGTCTTTCCTGAGTTGATCCAGGGCCTCTTTAACCCTACGTTGGTGACTGATGGTGCATCCTTTTATGGAACACATTTGTCAGCAGCCTTGATGCCACTGTCTGGTACTGGGCCTTTGTGTTCTTCGGTGAACACTGAGCAAAAAAATTGTTCAGAATAGTGGCCTTCTGCCTATTCTCCTCCACTACTCTGCCACTGACTTTAAGTCTGACTATTCATCCGCTTTTCTTTATTTTGTCTTGTATATATTGAAAAAAGTGTTTGTTCCTTTCTTAAACTGTTCCACAAACAAAAGCTCCGTTGCAGCCTTAGCTTTCACCATAATCTTTGCTTCTTTGTTCTGAGTGCAGGCTTTCCACGCACTGTCTTCCTGAGTTCTTTTATAGTTCCTACAGGCCTCCCTTTTGGTTCTGATTGCAGTCCTTATCTGATTACTGAACCATATTTTTTTTGTGTGTTTGTTCTTTTTGGTCACTGTTCTTACGCACACCCTGGTAGCCTCTAAAATGGCTAACTTAACCAACCCCCTATATTTCTTTCCACATCTAAATACTCCTGGATCGTTAACAGATTGCTTCTGACTACATCCCTCATTTTGTCAAAATTGGCTCTTCTGTCGGTCCGGTGGCGCTGAGGGCTGAGGCGCTGGATGCCTTACCTCATGCTACACCAGTGACCCGGTTTCAGGAATGACCTCAGGTCATTGGGGTGCCAGCACAGGGGGGAGGGTGGGAATAGGATAGAGCACTGGCTCTCCTCTACCTGGAGAGAGGGTCACCTGTCCGTAGTCCCGCCACCACTGGATGGAAGTCCGGTGGCAGGCACAGGTGGCAAAGAAGTTACTGGTAGGGTGGGGTGTCCCATAGTGTGTGATGTGCGCATGCCTCCACATGTGCATGCTGCGCCAGGATGCAGGGGGATTGGGGAGAAATTGGGGGGGAGGAATGCGTACAAACTACATATATAAAAAAAAATTGGCTCCTCTAAAGTTTAAAACCTCTGTCTTGCATTACGATTTTTCTACCCATAGGGCTAACTCAAACCACACAGGGTTGTGGTTGCTGTTGGCCAGTGGCTCCCCAATCCCTGTAGCACTTACAGTACTACCTCTGAGTTAGTGAGGACCACATCCAGGATGGTGTCCAGCCTAGTCAGGGCACTAACTAGTTGTATAAGTAGGAGTCTTGTAGGGTATCAACCACCTTTTGGCTCCTAGCAGAACCTACCACTGAGATGCTCCAGTTAACATCGGTCATATTCAGATCTCCTACCACCACTGCCTCCCCTTTTTGTGCTACACCTCTGATGTTCTCTAGGAGCTCTTCATCCCTGCTGTCAGCCTATCCCAGAGACTGGTATACCACACCTGTGTGGATCTTCTCCCCCTTTGCCAAGCTGAGTAGCATCCACAGGGATTCCACACCCTCCTTTTTGAAGCTATCTGCTGAGATGGCATTTATCATGACCTTTACATATAATGCTACCCCTCCCCCCCCGTCCTCCTTTCTATCCTGTCTGAACAGAGCATAACCTGGGACCTAAAGGCCCCAGTCATTTTTCTCCGAGACCCAAATCTCCATGACAGCCCCCAGGTTGACTTGGGAATTCACCATCATTGCCTGCAGGTCACTTATTTTGTTTCCCAGGCTTCTGGCGTTGATGCATACACCTTTCCATAGCCTGGTACCCCTGCTGCTATTTGCTGCTATTGCAGCTATTGGTTCTGCTCTTGGGCCTGTGGATGCATGGCCCTATGTTCTGTTCATGATACTTTCCACCTAGCAAAGAACAGCCTCAAGAAAGCATCAGCAAACCATGTTACCCTTATTTTACCAAGATCAAAAATTAACAGAAGTACTAAGGGGTTAACAGACTTTATTTTGCAACAAACTCAGCTGGGCATCCCATTCAAGTCCTCTACCAACTGCAACCTACTGACAAACATCCTGCTTCTACTCATAATCCTTTTCTGTGTACTGAAAACTATTACATCATGACAACTTCCTGCTTTGTCCTTCGTGTCAGTGTTGCTATCTTGTCTAGGTCTCAAGTCCTCATCTACAGTATTTTCCAGCCATTCATTCATGAGTGCAACAGCAATCTCTGCTTCAGAAGAACATACCAGTTCACATTGTCAAGCTCAAGCTTAGTGTCAGTGGCTCAGTAGGTAGCACACTCGCCTCTGAGGCTGGGAGATCAGAGGGCTGTGGGTTCAGTTCCCACATCTGGCACTTGGGTTAATATCCCAGTACTGACACTGTAGTGCAGCATGAGAGGGGTGCTGCACTTCTGAGCTGCCGTCTTTCGGATGAGACGTTAAACCGAGGTCCCATCTGCCTGGATTGGTGGTAGTTCAGGTGGATGTTAAAGATCCCATGGCACTTCTCGAAAAGAGATGGGGAATTTCCCCAGTGTCCTGGCCAAATTTCCCTCATTCACTAAAATTACCACCAACAGCTTAATCTGGTTCAAGGTCAGTTGATATTCATCTGTACCCCCCTCCCCCGGGTCGTGCCTGAAAATAGGCAGGATTTGTCTAGTGCACTTACCCGGTCAACAAAAACTAAATAAAAAAATAAATAAGATATCCAAAATTAAACTCCACCAAACTTATCAACAGCTAGCATCATAATTTTTCGAAGCCTGGAAGGAAGGCTAACCCAGTACCTTGGTTCCCCAGAGGTGTCCCACACAAGGGTTTTTCCTCTGCTTCATGTTACTGGGTCCATTCTGTGAGTTGTAGGAGGTGGGTTCTGTTACAACACACTTTGGTCTTTTGGCTTTTTTAGCTACCAATTTCCTTTAGCCTCGAGAAACTTCTCCTGGCACCACTGCCGAGGTTCGAAATCCAGAAGAAAGGGACAAGGCAAAGTAACATTGCACAAGCACTTACACAACTGGCAGTCACATATTGAATTGAAAGGTTTCAACTGTAATTCAGTGGGTGACTGCCCGACTCCACCCCTCTGCCCTACGTAAGCCACACACTCATATACCTCCCCTGCCTAGTGTTTTTCATGACCACCTCCTGCCCCTCTTCCTTCTCTGGCACTCTGCCTCAGGTGTGGCTCTTTTAGCTACTGATTTCCTTTAGCCTCAAGAAACTTCTGGCAGCTCTACTGAAGGTGGAAATCCAGAGGAAAGAGACAAGCCGAAGTAGTACATGTACAAGCAATTACAAAACTGGCAGCCACACACTGAACAATATTTTAAGATCAGCATACACACATTTTAAAAACTGCTCAATGAGCATTGCTTCACAGATTTCTTCAGCAGTTACTGCTCTCTTCCCATTTAACTATCTCTCCAGCAAAGTACTCAATTGCACACGGTTATTTATAATTCTCTCCTAGCAGCTTTCTTAAGTGTCTAAATTTGAGTCTGTAAGCCTTAAGGGTTAATATATAATATTTTAAAATGACAGCTTTGATTTTTCACATAGTCCTTGCTATCATTACGGCCTACGTGTAAAACCGCTTGCCATGCCTTACCAGTAAGCAATGGAGTCAGACAAGTTGGCCAGTGCTCCTGTGCCAATTCATATTACAAACACAATTTCTCAAATGAGTTGAGAAAATTATCAATGTCCATAACCTCTTAATTTTGGAAACAATTTGGACCCAGTCTGTGAGCCTTGGCTACCACAATATGCCTCATTACTGACCTGGTCTGGTATCTTCCTCTGCTGAAGTATTGTCATCTTGAGTCCATAGTTTCTCATCTCAAGCTGATGTTTGTGTTACTGTTTTTTCTGCTTCCATCCTGGCTTTGTCCCGGTCTGCCTCTTGCTTGGCATTCTCTCAGGCTGCCTCTGCCTGTAGCTGCATTTGTTTTTCCTCTGCACCTCTTCTTTTTTAACCTGAAATGTTCTATCTCTATCCTTTTGCTTTTCTGCAATATGAGTCAATTCCAACTCAGCTTGCAAGACTTCTCACTTAAGTCACTGCAGTCACCCAAGGCTCCTTGGCCAGGTGCTTCCAGAGCCTAAATTAGCTTAGCCCTATTCAGGCCTTCATGCAGTATGCCTCTCTCCTCACACAGCTGCCGGAGCCCTTGCAACCTCATTGCATCACACTCACCCATCATTTCTAGCTCTAAACTTTGTAAACTGAGATGTAAAATAAAATATAAAAAGTTAGAAATGAAAGAAGATAGAGTTATAGTGTTAACTGTTATATACGTGTTAATACTGCTTACTAGATAGTCAAACTGTGCTTTGTGCAAAAGTCTCACTTGTTCATCCCACAGCTGTCACCATATGTGAGGGTCAGAGCACCTCGCCATCCCCAATGGGTCGCTCTCTCTGTCTCTCTCTCTCTCTGTCTCTCTCTCTCTCTCTCTCTCTCAGGTCTTTGCCACTAAGACTGTCTGGACTAGTGCTGCTGCCATCAAGGTCCCCTCTTTAGCAAGAGCATAGACCCCAGTGCTTTGATGACTCTTTTCTTCCACCTTCTACCCTTTAGACTCCCCGTAGTGAAGGTCTCTGCTCTGGAAAGGACACACTCCACTCACTGAGAGACTTTTACTATGCATCCATTTATCCAAACACCCTTCCCTCAGGGATGCAGACACAAACAATCAGTTAACTCCAGTCTTTAGAAAAACAACGTATTTATTACTAAACACAGGTTCTCCGAATACAACAGTAATATTTAGGTATTTACACATAACACAACAACAGGATATGTACAAGATTACAAAAGAAAATGTGCACAGTTGTGCAGCTAAATGCTTCACTCTTCCCTACCAGTTACAAGGTATTCTTACTTTACTGTCCACACAACTCTTTGTTATAGTAGCTTAAGTCTCTCTCTCTACAGACACACAGTCTGGGTCTCTCCCTTGGTCTCATTCACACAGAAGTCCCAGTGAAAAGACAGTGAACAGAATTGGGTTGAAGCATTTCTGCCCTCTCCCTGTACCTCTCTCGCCCAGTCTCTCCCCCTGGTGCCTTGGTTGGTGAGGCTGTGATATCAGCCTCTATGCCCAAATTATCCGATTGGATGAAGCCAATTCAGACCTAGAATTTGGGTATGCCTACCATGCAATATTATCTGAACTCTGGGTCTCACAACCCCAACTTTTCATGAAGATTATTTAGCATCTGAAAGACATGTATGTGTTTCATAGAGAATGAGTGTCTCCAAGCCTTTGTTTACTTTCTCTATAATTAAAGTTTATTAGGTTTTCAACACTTTTCAATGACCCTATTCCTCTTTCAGGAGGCCTCTACAATAAACGTTTAAGCACAACTTAAGAAACTCTGCAGGGCTGCCAAAAATCTCCCTAATAGGCTAGAAAAATAGAAACATAAAAACATTATGAAAGATAAGGACTGTTTGACCTACCCAGTTTGCCGTACTTTTTCCTGTCTGTACTGTCACCACAGCCACTACTTGATCTCCGGCTACCCTACTTCCGCATCACTGCCCTACCAAGATTCCTTTGTGCCTATCTCATGCATGTTTGAAGCCCACCACTGTTTTGGCCCCCACCACCTCCACTGGAAGTCTCTTCAAGGCATCTACCACTCTTCCTCACATCCCTCGTAAAATTCCTCCCTTCAGTTTCTTTGAATGCCCCCTTGTTCTTGGGCTCCTTCTCTTCTGAAAAATACTCCCCTCCTGTACCTTATCTACCTCTGTGAAGTACTTATAGGTCTCTATCATGTTCCCCCTTCCCCCTCTTTTACAGGGTGTACATATTGAGATCCCTCTGTCTATCCTCATAGGACTTATGATACAGCCCCTGCACCATTTTAGTTTCCCTCCTCTGGACAGCCTATACCCCTTCTATGTCCTTCCTGCAATGTGGTCTCCAGAAATGGACACAGTGCTCCAGGTGGGGTCTCACCAACAATCGATGCAGTGATAACACCACCTCTCTCCTTCTGCTGGTGATTTCTCTCCCTATATACCCCAGCATCCCGCTGGCCCTGCCTACTGCCTTGCCATGCTGCCTCGCCACCTCAAAGGCATCAGATATGATAACACCATGGTCCCTTTCCTGTTTAGTGACTGTTGATACCTCTTCCCCCATTTTTACACCAGTTCTGGGTTTCTGTGCCCTAGGTGCATGATTTTGCACTTTTTTGCATTGGAACCTAGCTGCCATACCCTCTATCACTCTTTGAGTATTCTCAGATCTCTACTCATTCTCTTTCCACATCTCTGGAATATCTACTTTATTGCAGATTTTGGTGTTATCAGCAAAGAGGCATACCTTTCCTTCCAGCTGTTCTGCAAAGCTTTTTAGACACTGAAGAGGACTGGTCCCAATACTGAGCCCTGAGGTAACTTGCTGATCACTTCCCCCTCATTAAAGTGAGTGCCATTTACCACCACCCTCTATTGCCTATCCATCAACCAGTTTCCTACCCAGTTTACTACCTTGGGTCCCACCCCCAAAGTGCCCAGTCTCCCTATAAGCCTCCTATATTGTATGGTGCTGAATGCCTTGCTGAAGTCTAAGTGGGCCATGTCCACCACCCACCCTGATCTATTTCCCTGGTCATCCAATCAAAGAAATTGATCAGGTTCATCTGACATGACCCCCTCCCCCATGAATCTATGTTGCCTTGGGTCTTGTAACCCACTGGATTCAAGATACTCCACTAGCCTTTCTTTTAATAGTGTCTCCATTAACTTCCCCACCACTGACAGACTCACCAGCCTACAGATGCCAGCCTCCTCCCTGCTGCCACTTTTATGAAGCAGGACTACATCTGTCCTCCTCCAGTCCTCTGGAACTACTGTTTCCAGTGAGTTGTTCAGTAGGACTATCAGAGGTGCAGCCAGTACCCCACTGAGCTCCCTCAGCACCTTTGGGTGTTCCCAATCTGGCCCCATAACCTTATCTACTTTTAGATTCGCAAGTCCTCTCAGGATCCTTTCTTCTGGGAATGGGCTTGTGTGCACCTCTCTCCCCCAAATGTTTCTGCTGCTTCTATGTGGTCCATTCCCCTCTCCCTCCTGTATGAAGACTACGTAGAAGTATCTGTTATGAATATCTTTTTTTTCCCTTGTCTTCTTCTGCAGAGTCTCCCCTTCCTCGTGCCTTCCTCTCTTCACTTATGTACAGTATATAAAAAAAGGTTTTGTGCCCTTTAGCTACCCTTTGGCTATCCTATCCTTTCTTTGTGACTTTGTGCTCTCACCACTTTCCCTACTTTGCTCTGCTTTTCCTGGTACACCTCCCTATCCTCTTCTCTCTGTGTCTTCCTGTACCTTCTGAATGCCAACTTTTTAGCCCTTTCCTTCACTGTTACTCCCCTCAAGAACCATAGTGGTCTCTTTTTCCTCCTGATTTTGCTCAGTTCTTTTCCACAAACGTTTGTTACCTTTACTATGTCATCCCTTAATTTGGCCCACTGTTCCGTCACCCCATCCAGACCCTCCCCCCGCATGGTTTGGTTGCGTCTGATGCATTTACCCATTTTTATAAATCTGCCCTTCTGATTTCCAGGATCCTCATCCTTGTGTGGTTTGTCTCTGCTGCCATCATTATGTTAAACCATACTATATGGTGATCATTGGTCCCCAGGTGGCATCCCATCTTGACATCTGCAATACTGTCCCTGTTTGTGATTACCAGGTCCAGTATTGCCCCATCATGAGTGGACCCCTGCAGGGACTCTTGGATAGCCCTGCTTCTAGCCAAGGCTGTGGAAAGGAGGCTCCAATCTACATCCGGCAGACTGAAGTCCCGCATCGGCAGCACCTCTCAGTTTTCTGGTATTGTGCCGATGGCTTCCTCCAGTGTCTTATCCAATTCTTCCCCCTGTGTTGGAGATCTGTATATCACCCCGGTGCGAATAGTGGCTCCAGCTCCTGTCTGCAGGGTGACTCAGGCACCTCCAACCCATCTTTAACCCCCAGGTTCCTTGAATTTCCATTGCTTTGATACCCTCCCTCACATACAGCACAACCCCTCACCCTTCCTCCCCTCCCTATCCTTTCTGAGATAAGTGTAGCCTGGTATGGCCATGTCCCAGTCATGGCTCCCTGTGCACAACTCAGTAATAGCCACAGGATCCAGTTCTGGCTCTGCCATGATGGCCTTCAGGTCTGGAATTTTATTTCCAAGACTCTTTGCATTGACACACATGACTCTCTACACCTTGCTCCCATTCTGCCTTCAACTCTCTTCCCCCCTTCCTACCTTTTTTACCACCTGAAACTTCCTTCTCTTCCCTTCCCCTCTCACTACCCTTTTCATGCCCTGCCTCTTCAACACCTACCTTTCGCCTTCTGTTCTTGCTCCCCCTTGTCCCTTAAAATGCTTCTGCTTCCTTTAAGTTGTGCCCTGGGGAAGTTTCCTGACCTCTGGCCCACTCTTCCTGTTGTTTCAATCTGTGGGGGAGAGGGCAGTTTATGCTTCCCTTTGTATTACCGCCGTTCCCCTCAGCTGGTTTAAAAGTTCATCAAAATAATATCTAAACCTTCCAATGGGACTGTGATCCCCTTCTCAGATGAATGCAGACCATCACCTCTGTATAAACCCATATCCTTCTAGGTTGGCCCCTAGTCCCAATGAAACTGAACCCCTCCTCCTTGCACCATTCTTTCAACCAAGTGTTGAAGCTCCTGGTGTGAAGTACCCCATCCTCACCATAGGCATAGACAGGTAGCACCTTGGGAAATGCTACTGTTCATACTATTTACCCTAGGCCCCTCCCTCAGTTCCCTGAACTCTCCCTGTACTATCCCAGACTCATTTCTTGCTAGATCATTTGTCTTCAAGTGGAGAATGCATCCCACTCCCCACCCTGCCCTGCCACTCTAGCAATCCTCCATCTGCTGTCCATCCTTCTGAACTGAGGCACCTGATAGGCATCTAACCTCCCTCTTTCCTCCCCTTCCTGCTTCCAAATCTATCCCCCTGACAATTGAGTCACCCACCAGAAGCTGCTTTCTGCACTGAATCCCACATCTTCCCTTGCCACCACTGCAGTACCTCCTCACGACAGTCCCTTCCCACCAGAATGGCAAAGGAACTCAGCAGTGATAAAGCTGAGGAATCTGTCCCTGACCCACCACCCCCACTCTCCTGGAGCCCACCAAGATCCAGTCGGCCCTCCTCTGTCTATGCAACTTCTGAGGCAACTGTGGCAGACTCAGTGCCCCTGGCTGGGACAAGGTATCCTCTGGATCCTAGCCAGCTGTGCACAGAGGTCAGTGACCACTGCCCTCAACCCAGATAGTTGCATGCAGATGGGGCAGAACCTCAGTCTACAGAATGTCTCCCAGAAAACTGAAGCTCCACACCATTGCACTGCATCTCTCCCATGTCTAGTAATATCAGTCACTCCCCTTCTGTCTTCTGAATGCAGCTTGCACCTACTTTCCCTTCCCTTTACTCATTCTTTCCAAGCTACACACCTAGATAAGGTGCTCCCTGCTTTCCATTTAAACAGTTGCTATTTCAAGATAAATCTCTCACTGTATCCTCCTGCCTTTTTACTCCTCCCTTCTGTTACCTTTTCCCTATTGTCCTTCCTGAACTAGTTCTTTACCCTATCCTGGATAGGGTGCCTCCTGTATGCCCACCTGTAGCTGCCTTCTGCTTGCTGTTTTCCCTGCATTTACCCACTACCCTACCACCTCTAGGTACCTACATAGTTTAACAATAAGTAACAATAAGCTTTAGAGTACCTTACCTTATCCCATGTCCATCTGGAAAAGCCTCCTGCATACCTGCAGATGCCTAATAACATGTTCCAATCATGCTCTGGGACATGAGCGTGATGGGACACGCTAGGAAGGAGTACTTCTAAGCTCCCTGGGAGACTTCCTGGTGCTTCCCGATGGGTTTTGGTTCTCACGTGACCAGGTTACCCCTCTTAGAGTTGCCATCATTGTCCCCCTTGCAGCTGCCACCCTCTAAGCTTCACCCTCACCTGCAAACAGCAACAATAGTGAGTTACCGGTTCTTTTTTATCTTTTTTGCAGATCAGACTTCTGTTCCTGATCCCCGCTGCTGGCTCTTGGCTCCAGCTTCCCTGCTAGTTTTTTTTTTCCCCACAGCTGAGCAATGCATCCTGGTCCACACACTTCTACAAGAAGTAAAGTGTCAGTTGGCAAAATCATTCAGACTACTAAAGTTGTTTGGTTGTCATATCCTATTTAGCCTTTTCATCTGTGGCATAGGTGAAGGGATACAGGGAAAAATCAACCTGTTTGTGGATGATACTACATTGTGTGGGAAAGCCAACAGTGATTAGGGTGTCAGGATCTGGGAAAGTTATAACAGTGGTCAGGGTATGGCATTACAGCTTCAGTGCTAAGAATGCAAAGCTATGGTAGGAACAATCCTACAGCCAAGTACAGCACGCTCCCGATTTTCCAGACCCCCATTAACTGGAACTCCCTGTTTAATGGACTCCCAGCTTGTCCCCCAGCAGTTTGACAGAAGTGTTAATTGGTGCTGATACTGAATGGTACTTAGACAGACTCTTGCATGTCCCTGAGCTGTCTGTCTAAATGAGGTGCTAACCAACACTCTCAGCTCTCTCAGCATATAAATAGCCTGCTGCTTGATTTCTGTTATAGAAACATAGAAACATAGACTTTGACAGCAGATAAGGACCGCTAGGCCCATCTAGTCTGCCCATTTTCCCTACCTACAGGATAGGCCGCAGATCCTAATTAACCAATAGCCTTTATCTTCCTGCCCTCCACAAGAATTGCCTTATGTCTGTCCCATGCATTCTTGAATTCTCCCACAGTTTTAGACCCCACAACTTCCTCAGGAAGGCTGTTCCATGCATCCACTACCCTCTCTGTGAAATAATACTTCCTCACATTTCCCCTGAACCGCCCTCCTTCTATCTTTAAATTGTGTCCTCTTGTTCTTGCAAGTCTCTTTTTCTGAAAGATGCTACCCTCTTGGACTTTGTTGATTCCCTTGAGGTACTTGAAAGTTTCTATCATGTCCCCCCTCTCCCTTCTTTCCTCAAGGGTATACATATTAAGCTCCTTTAGTCTCTCCTCATATGGCTTCTCTTGCAGACCCTGCACCATTTTAGTTGCCCTCCTCTGGACTGCCTCTATCCTGTCTATGTCCTTGCTGGAGATGGGGTCTCCAGAACTGGACACAGTATTCCAGATGGGGTCTCACCAACTGTCTGTACAGAGGGATAACAACTTCCTGTTTTCTACTGCTGATGCCTCTCCTACATCCCAGTATACCCCCGGCCCTCCCTACTGCCTTCTCACATTGCTTGCTAACCTTAAGGTCATCTGATATGATTACCCCCAGGTCCCTTTCCTGTTTTGTTGTTGTTACTACCTCCCCACCCATTGTGTATTCTTCCCCTGGGTTCTTGTTTCCCAGGTGCATTATTTTGCACTTTTTGCATTGAATCCTAGCTGCCATACGTCTGACATTCCTCCAACCTTGCCAAGTCCCTTTTCATCCTTTCCACGCCTCCTTGTGTATCAACCCTGTTGCAGATCTTTGTGTCATCTGCAAAAAGGCATACTTTTCCTTCCAGTCCCTCTGCAATGTCACTGATGAAGACATTAAAAAGGACTGGACCCAATACTGAACCCTGCGGTACCCACTAGTAACCGCCCTTTCTTCAGAGTGGACTCCATTTACAATTACCTTCTGTGTCCTGTTGTCCAGCCAATGTTTTACCCAGGCTACCACCCTGGGACCCACTCCCAGGCTGGTTAATTTGACTATCAATCTTTTGTGTGGGACTGTGTCAAATGCCTTGCTAAAGTCTAGGTAGGCCATGTCCACAGCCCCTCCCTGGTCTACTACTTTGGTCACCCAGTCAAAGAAATCCATTAGATTCGTCTGACATGACCTTCCTGCTGTGAACCCATGCTGCCTTGGATCCTGTGCTCCACTGACCTCTAGGTACTCAACTATTCTTTCCTTCAGAGTGACTCCATCACTTTCCCTACCACAGAGGTCAGACTGACAGGTCTGTAGTTTCCTGCCTCTGTCTTGGTCCCACTTTTGTGAAGGGGAATCACATCCGCCTTCCTCCAGTCCTCGGGTACCACACCATCCTCCCATGATTTATTAAAAAGAGTAGCCAGTGGTTTCACTAGTTCCTTCCTTAATTCTTTTAGAATTCTGGGGTGAATTCCATCAGGACCCATTGCTTTGTCCACCTTCAGTTTTAGGAGTTCTTGCAGAACCCTTTCTTCTGTGAAAGGACTGGGATCGACCCCCTATCAAGAGTGCTTCTGTTAATTGGATTAGGCACTTCCCCCTCCTCTTTTGTGAATACTGAGCAGAAATATTCGTTCAGTATTCCTGCTTTTTCACTGTCCCCCTCTGCCCACCCACCGTTCATTCTATTCAGCCTCACTATCCCTCCCTTTGTCTTTCTACGCTCGCTGATGTACCTATAAAAGGTTTTATCCCCCTTCTTAACTGAGTTGGCTATCTTTTCCTCAGTTTGGGCCTTTGCTATTCTGACTTCCCTCCCTGCTTCTTTCTGCCTTAACTGGTACAGCTCTCTGTCCTGCTTCTTCTGTGTTTCCTTATACTTCCGGAATGCTATCTTTTTCTTCCTGAATTTCACAGCCACCTCTCTTGAGAACCATAGTGGCATTTTGTTTTGTTTTGATTTGTTTATTTGTTCACACAAAGGCTTGTTGCGTCTGTGATGGCAGTTTTGATAATTCCCCATTGTTGCTCCACACCTCCTTCTAGCCTGTTTGCTAGTGCTTTTCTGAGGCACTCTCCCATCTTGCCAAAGTCAGCCCTCCTAAAGTCCAGTACCCTCACTTTTGTATGGCTTGACTCTGTAGCTGAGTTTAACATGAACCACACTGTTTGATGGTCACTTGTCCCCAGATGGCAACCTACTTCTAGATCTGAGATCCTCTCACTGCCCCGTTTGAGAGTACGAGGTCTAAGATTGCTCCCTCACAAGTGGGTTCCGAAACTAGCTGTCTAATGCCTGCCACCTGTAGGGCGTCAAGAATGGCCCTGCTCTTGGATGTGGCTGCAGCAAATGTGCTCCAGTTAACATCTGGCATATTCAGGTCTCCCATCAACAGTATCTCCCCTTTCTCTGCCATTCTAAGAATGCCTTCCATCATATCCTTGTCCATTCCTTCTCCCTGACATGGGGTCTGTACACAACCCTGTGCGGATTGTGGTGCCCTTCCAGTCTCAAGGTGACCCACAGTGCCTCCTCCTCCCTGTTTACTCTTTTGTTCAGTTGCTTTTATCCCTTCCTTTACATAGAGAGCTACTCCTCCCCCTCTTCTCCCTGCCTGTCTCTCCTGTAGGTTATGTACCCTGGTATGTTAACATCCCAGTCATGGTTCTCTGTGTACCATGTTTCTGTGACTGCTACGATATCCAGGCATCCCTCTTCCATTAAGGCCACCAGCTCAGGGAGCTTGTTGCCCAGACTACGGCATTGGTACTCATTACCCTCCATTTCCTGATGGCCTTACCCCCTTTTGCCCCATCCCTGTCCTTCTTGCCTTTGTCACTTTCTCCATTTACCCCGCCCTTCTCCCTATCGACACCTCCATGTTGGTGTTTGCCACACTTACTACCGTGATTGTTTGGGGGGGGCTAGGATTTTCCTGCTCCTTTCCAGTGCCTCCCCCCTTGGCTAGTTTAAAAGCTTGCCAATGAAGCATTTAAACCTATCACCTAGGATCCTGGTTTCCCTCCCGGATAGATGCAGCCCATCATGCCAGTATAGGCTTGCATCACTCCAGGTGGACCCCCAGTCCCCAATGAAGCCAAATCCCTGAGCTACACACCAGTTTTCAACCACTGATTGGATCCCATGGTACAGAACACCCTAGCCTCTCCTATGCCATAGATGGGTAGCACCTCCGAGAAGGTTACCGTGCGTGCTACTTGACTAAGGCCCCTCCCCAATTCCACAAACTCTTCCTGCACTTCTCTAATCCCTTTCTTAGCCAGGTCATTTGTCCCTAGGTGGACAATGACATCCAGCTCCCTCCCCTGTGCAGCTGCTCCGGCAATCCTGAGGATTCGCTCCCTGTCCCTCCACGCCATGGTGCCAGGCAGGCACCTTACCTCCCTCTCCCCTTCCTTGCCCAGTTCTACCTTCCTAACAATGGAGTCCCCCACCAGGAGTTGTTTCCTTCCCCTGCAGGGTCCCCTGCCACCCTCCTGTGGGTCTCCTTTGTGGAGGTTCCCAGCATCCTCCTTGGTCTCCACTGTAGGTGCCTCCATAGAGGAACCACACTTTGCCAGAATGGCATAGGAATTGTGGAGAGGTACAACTGGAGGAATGTGCCTCCGTTCCACCACCCTCACCCTCCCTGAGCCCACTGTGGTCCAACCACTCATCTTTCTTGGCAACCTCTGAGGCAACGGCAGTGGCACTGGTGGTCCCTGGATGGAAGAGGAGGTCCCACAAATCCTGGCCAACTCAGCCTGGAGATGAGCAACCTCCTCCCTCAGCCCAGAGAGGTGCCTGCAGATGGGACAACACCGCATCCTCCAGAATATCTCCCAGAAGACTGCTGCTCCACAGCCATTGCACTGCACCACTCCAATCATGTCTATTTCTGACCCTTAACTGTTTGCATAATCCTTACTCTTTGTCTGTTTTTCTCTCTCTCTCCTTACTTTCTGCCTGTGTGCCCTTTAAGCTCCTGATTGTCCTGTTCTGAGACAAGAATATCCTATATTTCTCAGTAGACCACTTGCTTGTTCAGAGGCAGACCTCCAGCAGCTAGAGGGGGCCAGAGAGCTACTCTTGCCCTTCTAGGATGGTGGGTCCTTGGTGGATCTGTGATCACTCACTTCCTGCCCCTAAACAGGAAGTTCCTGTTGTCAGTCAAATCCTGTGCCTATAAAAATAGAACTAGCTTTGGGTGGGGGAGGAAGGAGGGCAATATAGTCCCAGCAGAGAAGTTCAGTCACACAGCAGTCCTTTCTCTTGGTGTCTTCTGCCAAGCTATTAGCAGAATCTTTCAAGGCAGTCTTTAAATGTAGCTTCCTTCTAGCTAAGCCACTCCCCTACTTACCAGATCTTTCTACAAGTAATTTAAACCTCACAGCAGTTAAGTCCTTTCAGTCACCTGAGATTTACACCTAGATGACTTTTCAGTTACCCATTCAGTTCAGTTAACCCAAACACACACTTTTTTTGTTTTTGTTTTGTATGTTAGTTTTTTACCCTAAATTAAAGGTCCAAATGCAAAAGTTCTTCTACTTTAGTCCCAGCAGAGAAGTTCAGTCACACAGCAGTCCTTTCTCTTGGTGTCTTCTGCCAAGCTATTGGCTGTTATCACAGCATTAAAGCACATAAGCAACAACAGAATGTGAGCTCCACCTGCTCCATCCTTCCCATCTTCCCTGTCCTTCCCTTCTCTGAATTCAACTGAAAGAAAATGAACAGTTTTAACAATAACTCAGTAGCTAGAGGTGTACTACTCCCTCAACTCCTTTATGCCCTACCAGTTCTTTACCCTGCCAATGCCAGTGTGCTCTGCAAGTGGGACACTTCCTATAAAAATATCTGTAGGTTCGCCTTATCAGCTCCTCGCCTAACTCATCACTGCCTACTCTACTCTGGCTTAAACTGGTTGTCTCCCAAAGACCTCCAGACATATACCCTAGGGTGTTTTGTTGACTCCCTTACTAGACCACCTCATCCGGCCTCTCTGGCTGACTTGCTTACCCCGGTCTCTCACTCCCGCTCCCTTAGGCCCTCTTCCATCCCAGTGCTCTCAGTATGGCCTTGTGCTACCAAAATAGGAGAACAGGCATTCTCCTATTTTGCTCCTAAGTTCTGGAATTCGCTCCCCCCCCAGGTTAGAAACTCCACCTCCCACCTTTCTTTTAAATGTTCTCTGTTCTCTCACCTCTATGCCCTAGGTAACTGTAATTGCACATAACTGGGAGTTGTCACTTAAGTCTCCATGCTACGAAGCTATCATTGTATAACTTACTTTATTGTATCTTATTTATGTGTTTCCGTTTTCCAGTAAGCTTGGCTAAGGACTGATAAGAGCATGCTCCTTCCCTAGCCAATCTCACTTCTTATTTTTTACTTTATTGTCTACCATCATTCTGTGCTTGTATAATTGTCTGCATGCCCAATCCTCTGATGTATCACAACCTGTACTGTAATGATTATACCCATGTTATTGTTGAATTGTACTATTGTTCATATCTGTATCCTCAATTTTGTACTCTCCCGGGTCGTGCCTGAAAATAGGCAGGATTGTTGCCTAGTACACTTACCCGGTTACCAAAAGCTAATAAATAAATAAATAAAATCATCACAAGCTTGGAGAGTGATGAGAAGGCTGTAGCTCTGTTGGCTGAGTATGGTGTGGGGAAATCCCCCATATTCAGTATAAGGAAGGCTAAAGCAAAACTCCGTGATTTTGCCTCTGTCATGGAGATTGCTGCTGGTGGTAAGGATTGAAAAAATATGAAATGCTGCACTGATGAGGAGTGGGGCTCTGCTACATATATTTGGTTCAGGCAGGAGAGGGAAACATGGACACCTACTGTATCTCTGGGCCGCTGTTAGAAAAAAAAGTCCTGTAGTTTCATTTAAAACTTGATAGTAGGTACCCCTAAGTGCTATCATTATGAAAATCACCTTGAAAGATGTGATTTATATTACAGCTGATTTCTGGCTAAACATCCAGAGTGAGACCACTTCAAAGGCCTGTGCAAAGTCCAGAATCTTGTTAGATGCCAGTGTGTATGAAACTGAGAGTGCTGAAAACAGTGAGACTGGTGACAGTGTTAGTGATTCAGAGCTGACAGTCTTGGTGGCAGCCCTGCCTGGGGTGACTCTCACAGTCAACAAAGCGGAAGCTTGGCTATCCTGTGACAGTGCTGACCAGGGCCATGAACACCTCACGAAGGACTCGATCATCATACTTGTGTGGTCCCAGAGCCAGATTGACAACAAAGATGCCGACTCAGAACTGGAAGAAGAAACAGGGATTCCCACCACCATCAGTACCTACCCACTTGGAGGCAATGTTTTACTTTCCATAATGCTAAGCTACATGCTTAATGCTGCTGAGAAACCTCCAGAACTAGGCCAGCAAGAAGTGTTTCACTGGCCTCAGCTAAAGCTAGTCATGGACTTTTTTTTTTAACTTACATTTTTTCTGCTTCTCCCCGGATCCAACAGGGGCTACAACCCCTCCCTCAGAGGGATACGTCCTCCGGCCCCCTTGATCATTCTGCTCCGCCACCCCCGTAGTTCCCCCCATGGATTCCCCACCACCACCATGGCGGGGCCAGGGTGAGGAGTGCTGGCATGCTCCCCTCCCTCCCTGGAGCACAAATACAGAATCAGGGCAGTTGGCAGGCATGATCAGGCCATCACAGGTCCTGTCGGGTCCTGGCTTTTTCCTACAGCCACACCCATGCAATGGGCAGGAACATCTGTCTCCACCTCCGTGAAGGCAACCAATTGTCCTGGGCGTGGGCTAACCTTGAGCATGGCTGTGCGCTTGTGCTGACACCCAGCCACTGCTGGGTGTCAGACAACAACGCACAGCTCAAATCCCCCTCCCCAAGGAAGGAGAGCAGTCCGAAGATGCTCAATCCTTCCTCCCCTGGCAACCCCCAAGCAACCTGAGTCTGTTCCCGAAGCCGGGTCACCAGCGCTGGGTGTAGCGTCCAGCACCTCAACCCTCAGTGCCACTGGGCCAGTTACAGACTTTTTTTAAAGAAATGACACATTGTTTTTAAACAGTCATTATTACAAATTTCTGCATTATGTGTTTTTAAACTCCTTTTATACTGAGTGCAATAAAATATGAAGTGTGTTCACTGCTAACACTTTGCCTGGATTGCCTGTTATGAGGCACATTAACTTGAATGGGACTCACGATTATCTGGACTCCTGGTTATCCAAACATTTTTTATGTCCCCAGGTGGTTTGGATAATTGGGAGTATACTGTATTGGCTTGGGGTGTCAGAGTAGCCCAGACATCAGAGGATTGGGACCTGGGAGTGATTATAGTAAATAACTCAAAGGTCATGGCTCAGGCCAATAAGGCATATAGGAGGACACATAGAATGCTGGGGTATGTAGGGCGGGGTTTTCCAGTAAGAATGAGAACACTATTCTGGCAATGTACAGCTCTCTGTCCCCACCTAAGGGGCAGAGAGAGGTTGGTGTCTGTGCAGAGAAGGTTGATAAACATGATTCAGGGGCAGCAGGGGAAATCTTATGAGGAGCACCAGATCCGCCTTATTATGTAGTCGCTGCAGACCAGGTGGGAGCGAAGTGACATAATAGAAACTTTGAAGTTTCTCAGAAGAATAAACAAAGTTGACTACCGGCAGCTCTTCCAGTATTGCATGGGGTCCACCACAAGGAGAGATTGGTACATGCTGATGGGGGAGGGATCAGAAAGGATATAAAAAAAATATTTCTTCATGCAAACAGTGGTGGACAAGTGATATGGGTTGCCAGAGGAGGAGGTGGTGGAAATGGAAACTGTGGACAGCTTCAAGAGGGATGGCACAAACATAAGGGTAGATTCAGACTGGAAGGAGAGGACTAAGAAAGGGGATGGGGGCTAAACTACCACTAGGAGGCCTAGCCTTGCATACACAGTGCTAGGCTGGTGGGGCATGCATACATAGGAACAGTGCAGACTAGATGGACTCAAGTATTTTTCTGCATGAAAAAAGTTTCTGTGTTTCTATTTTCAGTGTTTCTTACTTATCTTGAGGTCCTGCAGTGCAGTAAGGATTATACTGTTTCATTCAGCGCTTGAATGCATATAGGGTTTTTGTGTTGCCATTAAGCATTGACAAATCTGGTCTCTGATTGGTTAAGTATGCCATTATGATATACAGAGCTGAATTCAATGGTACAGTGGCCGATGGCCCAGAACCAGTAAACTCCTACAGTTACATTGCCGTCTAAGAGCACCATACACAGTGTTAGGTGCATATTGTTGGGGGGTCCACCTGAAACACAGGCACAATGCAAATTATACATCCAGCTGTTAGAGGTTTCAAACAGGGTGTGCATTCACTAACAGTCTGGATTGTCCCTCTCACTGAGTTGCAGCTTGGTTAGGTCAGGCTCATGATGTAGTGCCAAGCTGCAACTCAGTTACATAGGCCAGCGCACAGGACTGGAAGTAGGGAAAAGGCAGGCAATTACAGACCTGTAAGCCTGACCTCAGTGGTGGGGAAGCTGATGGAGTCCCTGCTTAAGGAGAGGGTAGTGAAGTTCTTGGAGTCAAGCGGCGCAAAAGACCCAAGGCAGCATGGATTCACTGAGGGTAGGTCCTGTCAGATTAATCTTATCGATTTCTTTGACTGGGTGACCAGGGTGGAGGGTCAGAGAGGGGCGGTGGATGTGGCCTACCTGGATTTCAGTAAGACCTTTGACACCATTCCTCATAGAAGGTTGCTTAAATTGGGGAATCTGGGTGTGGGCTCTAAAGTGGTAAAATGGGTTGGAAACTGGCTAAAAGGCAGGACCCAGAGAGTGGAAGTAAATGGCATAAAATCAGAAGAGGGGGAAGTGACCAGCAGGGTTCCACAGGGATTGGTGCTGGGTCAAGTTCTATTCAATGTCTTTATAAGTGACATTGCAGAGGGACTGGAGGGGAAAGTATGCCTGTTAGCAGATGACACCAAGATCTGTAACAGAGTTGACACACGGGAGGGGCTAGATAAAATGAGAAATGACCTAAGACTACTTGAGGAATGGTCAAGGGTTTGGCATTTGGGTTTCAACGCTAAGAAGTGCAAGATAATGCACCTGGGACACAGAAACCCAAGAGAAATACAGGATGGGGGGGGGGCAGGTTCTAGCCACCACAAGTCAGTAGAGATACCTGAGGGTTTTCGTATCCGATGACCTGAAGTCAGCCAAACAAAGTGAAAACGCAGTAGGGTAGGCAAACAGAATGCTGGGGTGCATAGGAAGGGGAATAACCAGTAGGAGGAGTGAAGTGGTGATGCCACTGTATAGATCACTGGTGAGGCCTCATCTGGAATACTGTGTCCAATTCTGGAGACCGCATCTCAGGAAGGACATAGACAGAATGGAAGCGGTTCAGAGAAGAGCAAAAAAAATGATACATGGACTACACCACAAGCCTTATGAGAAAAGACTCAAGGAACTAAACATCTATTCACTGAAAGAGAGAAGGGAGAGAGGGGATATGATAGAGACTTTCAAATATCTTAGAGGAATAAACAGGGTACAGGAGGGGAGCATATTTCACAGAAGAAAGTGCACAAGGACAAAGGGACATAACATGAGGCTGGAGGGAGGGAGGTTTAGGGGGAATGCTAGGAAGTATTTTTTCACAGAGAGGATGGTGGATCCATGGAACAGCCTACCAGTGGAGGTGGTGGAAGCGAAAACAGTACGGGGATTCAAAAGTGCATGGGATAAGCATAAAGACACCCTGCTGCACCGCAGAGCGGGGGAAAGGCAGTTCAGATAAGAGTAGGGATTGCCAAACCAAGTAGAGAAATGGGTAGACTAGGTGGGCTGTATGGTCCTTATCTGCCGACAGATTCTATGTTTCTATGTTTCAGATGCCCCATCCAGTAGTGCTCTTCCCCACCCCTAAACTCTCACTTGCCTGTTTGGTCCTGGTGGGCCAGTAATTCCTAATCTCTCTGTCTGGACCTCCAGGATGCACTCTTCCACATTCCAGTCAATCTGTTCCACTGGCAGTACCTCCAGTTCCACACAGAAGGGATTCTCGATCAGTTCCAGGTCATTCCCTTCAGCCTTTCTGTCACTGAGGCAAAAGTCAGGAAGCATATGAAAACCAGGAACAGTTATAAAATTCACAAGCAGCGGCCAGCCCACTTGCGCAGCAGTAGCACTACTGCTTATGACGCCGGTGACCCGGGTTCAGGAACGAGCTCAGGTTGCTGGAGGGCCAGCTAGGGGGAGGAGGCTTGAGCATCATAGGACTGCTCCCCTCCTCCAGAGGGGAGGGTGGTATCTCAGCTTGGTACATGACCAACCTATAGCGGCAACTGGAAGTTCGACATGTCCGGGTACTTGTTCGGGGGCTGAGCATGACAGACGCCAGCGTTAGCCGTGGTGTTATGTGCATGTCACATTCATGGGGGGAGGCATACATTGAGGAAAAAACACCAGACTGCGCAACACAGACAAGGGGGTCGATAGGCCCTTGCCTCAGGACTCATGCAGGGATCCTGACAGGATTTGAAGGTACAGGAGATGGGGGTGGCTGGAAGAGGGAAATGGCCACCCGTTTCCACTCTGTCCCCACCTGGGGGGCAAACCACGGTGCAATGGGGGTTCCCCCAGAGCTTGCCTTGCCTGGGGGTTAGTCTGGTGACAGTGCAGGGCCAGAGGGGGATAAATAGAAATAAATACAAAAAATTAATAAGTAGCATTTTATTATTTTTAATAACAATAAAATAAAAAAATAAAATTGTACATGATAGCTTTTAGATAGGCAGTTCAAACTAAAACAATGTCCTTCATCTGAGTGTAGCTCTAAGTCTAAATTTCAATCTCTCCCTCTTTCTCCAACAAAAGATGCCTCTCTTTTTATGAGACGTTTTTGCTAGCAATTCATTTCTGCATCTTATGCTCATAAAAGACATCCTGTTTCTTTTTCTTTATAATTAATATTTTATTAGTTTCACTTATAAGCAAATGACAGTTCAACAAGCAGTGTATCAAAGAACTCATAATTCCTAGCCAAGATTTCTCCCATGAATTAACAGACTAGTGGTATAACACAACATTGGATAAGTCACTGTATAATCATTTTAGGAAATACATTTAGTATATAGTAATAACTAAGAGGGACAGTAGATAATAGTTAGGGCTGTCATACTGATGTAAGGCATATGTGTTTTGTTTACACTTAATTCATACTTGCATCTCCACTTTGGACACCCAAAGGGTGTCTCCTATGTTTGGCTGTTTTGTAGTAAGTAGTAGGGCATATAGTGCCTTTTTGATATGTTGCAGAATTTGGGCAAGAGGTAAGAGCCCCATATCTATTTGTATTTCCTCATTCTTTCAGTGAAGTTGTAGTGTACCCTTTCATAGGTTGCCATTCTCTGATAGACAAAGCAGAGGGGTTGCACCAGTGACGTAGAATGACACATTTGGTGGTTAGCAATGCTCCTAATAACCATCTAAATCCCTCTTCGAGAGGAGACCTGTACCTTCTTTCTCTAAGAGGAAGACCCAATATTACTAGAGTGTTTGTTAGTGTTATCTTGCACCTGAGAATTACTTGGAGGATCCTCTGAGCTGATTGCTGGAAGGGGTGGATAATTGGGCATTCCCACAACAGGTGAGTGATGGATCCTTGGGCCTGCGTGCACCTCCAACAGCTGTCCGAGGCTGACAGTCCCTATCTGTGGAGTTGTTGTGGTGACCTATGCCACCTATGTGTTATTTTGAACTGCGTAAACCTGCTTCTTGTGTCCTTTGTGGCCATCCGACTGTTTCTCTGCACGTTTGCCCACTCTTGGGATGTCAGGTTACTGTGTAGTTCCATATTCCATTTTTGTCAGAGATTGTCTGTGGGATCTGACTTTGCATCCAGAATCCCTGAATAAATATCTCTGGCCACAGGTGGTGAGGAATCATTAGGCCAGATTAGCTTGTCTATGGTTTGCTTCTGTCCCAGTAGGGAGAGCATGGCATGTCTCAGCTGGCAGTACTGACAGTATTGGGATTTGCTTAGGCCGAATTTGGTTTGGAGTTGCCCAAAAGTTTTTTAGGTATCCAGAGTCTGTGTCCAATATCTATCTGAATGTCTGGGCTTTTTTTTTCTTGCATATTCTTTTTATCCCTCCTCACCACACCCAGCTACCCACTCCATCGGGCAGCCAGCCTTCACCTGCCACCACCTCTCCCATTCTGCCGTCCTGCTGCTCCCTACCGCCCGGTTGACCCGGACATATCCCTTCACCCGGAGGGCCTCCCCTTCTCACCCGGGTCATCGGGAGTGGAGACCGGAGTGCTTCAAGGGTATGCAGCATCGGGGGCTTCCTGGCATGGGGAGGTGGGGCCGCCATCATCCGGCCAGCATGGGTGCCATTTTCACACTTTTCTTCCCCATCTACAGTGCCACTCTTGTACTGCTCCTGATCTCCACCGGGGGCCGCTACAGAGTGAGGCAACCCCTACAACCCACCTCAGGAGAGGAGAGGAGAGCAGTCCTCTGGACACTCAATCCTCTCCTCTCCTTCTCCTGCTGACCCACAGCATCCCTAGTCTGTTCCAGAACCCGGGTCGCTGGCACGGTGTGACGTATGGCATCCAGTGCTTCAACCCTCAGTGCCACAGGGCCAGTTAGACTGGACTTTTTGATGATCCAGTGGATCTCCCTTCCTCACACTCCCCCAGCCATCAGTGTCCCTAGCAGTCCAGTTGCTTCCTTCCCAAGTAAAGCAGAGAGGGTCAAGGAACAAAGCTGTGAATCTGGAGACCCAATAGATCTGGATTTAAAACCCACAACTACTTGCATAGTGTGTGACCCTGAACGTGTCACTTAACCTCCCTGTGCTTCAGAACACATCTGAAAATTGACTTTTGGTTTGGTATGCCTTTTCCGGCCAAAGTTCTCTGAGTCCCCATGTCTCACTCAAACTCCCCCTTTTGTGATGTTCTTCCAGTCATACTCCTCTATATGGCCTGCTGCACCTACTTGCAACACTGTACCCCTCCTTTCCTGCCTGATTTTACCAAGCAGTATCCTAGGAGGGGCATATGAGGCTACCACTGAGCTTGCAAGGGCTGCCATGAGTTTCTGAATGGCACTGCAAGCCATTTGCTTGAAGCTTCTGCCCACATTCCTGAATTCCTTCAAGCCCTTTTGTGAGTATTCTGGAGGGTATGCAGTACATACTGGCCATACCTTGTTGGGACTGTAAGGTCACTGGAGGTCCAGGTAGTAGAACCACATGCCCTGCTCCAGAGATGAAATTATCTGGTTCAGCGTGACCATCCTGAATTTGCACTTCCAGAGAAATTGATTGAGATTGAGAACATCCTGTATGGGTCACCAGCCCCTTGTTCATTTTGGGACCAGGAAGTACCTGGACATGAATCCCTGGCTTGCCATGGAGTCTGGGACATGGGTTATGGCTCCTTTTGCAAGGAACAGAGCTACGTTGTCTCTAAGGGTGGACATCGTGTCCTGCGACACCATGGACTCCCTTGGGGTCATTAAGTCGGGACAGCCTCAAAGTCAAGACACAACCCTCTGCTTACCATGTCTAGGACCCATTTGTCCAAGGTAATTGCAGACCAATGATGCCAGAAGTGGTGTTGCCAACCCCCGTGGGCAGCTGTGACAGGGATTCAACAGGCAGAAGTGGACACCCCCTGACCCATCATTCAGCAGCTTTGGAGGGGGCACCAGCCGCAGCTCCTGGATGGGCACTACTACCCCTACCCCTGCCCTTTCTGGGACCCTGACAGAGGAACTTGGTCTTGGGCGCCAAGTCTGAAACTGCTCTTGCTGGGGCTGTTCCTGCTGAGGCTGCTATGACAGAAAGGGCTGAAACTGAAAAGTTTTCTTCTGTCTCTGCCCTTTCCAGTCCTTTTGGGAGGAAGTCAAGGAATCTAGGGTGGCATTGGACTACTCGATCCTAGTGAGGTGTCCATCCAATCTGGTGCCAAAGAGGTCAGTGCCCAAGAAGGGAACATCAGGCAACTTGTGCTGGGTGTCCGCCGTGAAGGTGAAAATCCTCAGTCAGGCCCTGCATTGAATCATGATGGCCACTGTCATGGCACAGGCAGAGTCACCAATGTTCAAGGCCATCTGGAGCAGGTGTTTCACCAGCACTTGACCCTGGTCTCTGATCATCTTTAACACAAGCTACTTGTTTGCAGGCAGGTAAGGGAGGAAATGATCTAGCACTTCCATTAGGGAGTGACCAAAATGGGCCATCATCAGTGCGTAACTCACCTGATGGTGACCTAGGGAGGATGCAGCATATACTTTCTTCACCACATGCTCAAGTTTTTTGTACTCCTTCTCAGTGGGCTTGTCCACATCCCCAGTATGCTGGACTTCCAAAACATGGTACCAGTGACCAGACGCTCAGCCAAAGGATGTTCCAAAATTCCAGACAAAGAGCCAGTAGGGACCATATGCTTATGGACCATACAGGCTGTAGATACCAGGCAGGAAGCTGGGTGCTTTCAAAGCTCTAGTACTGGTCCAAGAATAGTCCTGGCCATGGGAAAGACAACCCCTGGGTAGTCATCCCTATCCAGGATGTCAGTGAAAGGATATATGGCCCTTTTCTGTACTGGTTCCAAGGAAACTTTCTATGGACACAAACATGAGCCTGAGAAGAGCCCTGAACAACAATGGTCCATGGTCGGTGGTAAGTTCCTCGACTGAATCATGGTCAAACATATAAGCTCGCGAGAACTGCACTGAGGACAGACCCATCGGAGTGATCCGAGGATTCATTGACGATGGCCCTTGACTTCTTACTGCCATGCACCACTCAGGACTCATTCAAGTGGGTGATTTCCACTGACAACCAGCCTGGCATGCTAATATCCTGACAGGAGTCCTTAGAAGGGGCTCCCCACAAGGGCTGTCCACTTGTAAAGGTAGTAAGATGCATGTCAGTGACAGTTGCTCAGCAGAACCAGTGTAGCTATGATTGGTGATGACCAACTGACCTTAGTGGTCAAGGGTAGAGCCCTATCCTGTGTCATTGAGGTACAGGTCAGAGGTCAGGAAGTATAGGAAGACCAGGAGCAGGTATAAAATTCACGAGTAGTGTTTTATTTTTCCAATAACAGTAAAACAAAAAAAATTGTTCAGAATAACTATTTACAAAGGCAGTACAAACACAGAAAACAAAGTCTTTCATCTGAGGATATCTCTAATTCCAAGTTTCAGTCTTGCTCTTTTTATAACAAGCCTTTGCCAAGGAACTCGTTAAGGAGAGCATCCTGTTTTTCTGAAAATGTTTGTCAGTTTCCTTCCTTGCAGGTGCAACAAAACAGTACATGGTGTCCCAGAACTGATCTCCTTTTGACAGCTTCTGCAAAGAGTTTGCAATCCAGCATCTCAGGTTAACCCCTTGAGCTCCAAATAGCTTTTTGCAATCATTTCAACAATATAACCGTATACATTTATAAACCAAGGAATCCCAGTTTCATATAAAGATTCACACATATTTTATAACTTCAGATCTGCAAGGGGGGAACAAAAGATAGAAACAGAAAGTGAAGACAGAGAGATAGCGGGGGGATAGTGAGACCATCGGAGTGGCCAGTTCCTTTGTCTCACAAGAAAATTTGACTGCGCAGTCAGATAGACAAGAGACAGAACAGAAGGAGATAAAACAGATCCTTGGGTTTAACTATTTCTACACAGCAAATCTTTCTACATAACAAATGGGACAGGGTCTTATTCAACCCTGTCAATACCCCCCTTTTTAAGAGGGAACATGTTTAAAAAAACACAGGTTTCCAAAACTTTCTTTAAATTTGCTTTTAACATTAACTGATCTTCTTTACAGTTCTCAGCATAAGCAGTATCCCTTTTCTCCATAACAACCAGTACAGCAAACAGTGAAGTTTAAACTCACACATTTTTTTAATCTTTGGAATTCTCAATTCCTGATTCATATCTTGACAGAAAATGAGCACTGACATTCTGTTTTCCAAATTTATGCAACACTTTGAATTTAAATGGCTGTAGTGTCAGGTACCACCTTGTGATTATGGAATTGGTATCCTTCATTTTGTTAAGCCAACAGAGAGGATTATGATCAGTTAGAAGTAGAAAGTCAGCTCTAACAAATAAAACTTAAGGGACTCCATGGCCCACTTTGCTGCAAGACATTCCTTTTCAATGGTGGAGTACCTGTTTTCTCTGCTGTGTAACTTCCTACTGAATATATAAAATGGGATGTTCCTTCCCATCTATATTTTGACTCAAGACTGGACCTAGGCCAACCTCTGATGCATCTATCTGTAACAAAAACTGTTTCTCAAAATCTGAGCTTCATAAAACAGGGGCTGAACATAATGCAGCCTTGATGGCTTGAAAACTTTCATTACACTCTGGGGTCTACTTCATATTATTCGGGAACCATTTCTTCATAAGTTCAGTTAGAGGAGTAGCTAGCTGGGCAAAGTTGGGAACAAATCTCCGATAGTAACCAGCCAGCCCTAAAAATTACCTGACGTGTTTGTTTTAGGGATAGGACTGTTAGCTACAGCTTCTGTCTTAGAAATCTCTGCCTTTACTTCTCAATTTCCCAAAGCATAGCCCAAATATCTGGTTTCCTGCATGCCCAGTGCACATTTGGTAGGATTAATGGTCAGACCTGCATTTTTGATAGCTTGGATAACTGTAAGTGTTCCAGGTGGCTTTTCCAGGCTGTACTGTACACCACGACATCATCTAGGTAAGCAGCACAATAACCAGTGTGAGTAGTTAAAATTACATCCATGTATCACTGGAATGTAGTGGGTGCACCATGTAAATCAAATGGCATGGTGGTGAACTGATAGACTCCAACAGGAGTAGCAAATGCAGTTTTTTCTCTGGATTCTTTAGCTAGGGAATCTGCTAGTCACACTTGGTAAGATCGAGGGTACTGATGTACTTGGCACTTCCCAATTTGTCCACCAAATAATCTATCCTTGGCACAGGATAATGGTCAAATTCGGATACTTGATTAAGTTTCCTAAAATCAAGGCAGATTCTTACACCCCCCCTTTTTTATTTACAATCACCAACGGTGCTGACCAAGCACTTCTCAACATTTCTATGATAACCAACTCTTTCATGTTTTGTATTTCCTTAACCACGTCTGCTCGTAACCGCTTTGGTAATCTGTATATCTTTTGACTAATAGGGTGAGCATTCCCTGTCACTATTACATGCTCAACCCCTTTTGCTCAGCCTAACACTGTGGTAAAAGTACTGTTAAATAGCTTTAGTAAGTTACGAATTTCTGCAGTTCGTATGGAGGTTAAAGAAATATTCACCTTTACAGCATCAGCAGTTAAAGTTTGTTCCAGTCTGTCATAAGCTATATCAATATCTTCAGTAGAAGTTTCTGGTAAAACTAACAAAGAAGTCTTTGGTGTTTTTCCAACCCATTTCTTCAGGAGGTTAGCATGATATATCTTGGTAGGGTATTTCCTATCGGGGGTCTTGATCTCATATTTAATTGTGCCAGTACATCTCAGTTTATAAGGCTTTTTTTTGTTGATTATTTTTCACTCCTGTCATGGTCCCAGGAGACTCTCTCAGGCATCCAACTTGTGTCCTGCCCTGCATGAAGCCCCCCTCGACCGTATCTTCCTCACCTCCACCCCCATCTCGCAGCTGGCACCCCCAGCTTAACCCCTCTGGGGTGGGGCCACCTCTCCTACCTTGGGCACACCTCAAACTTTGTAGACTCCAGCTGCAGACCTGGGCGGAGGATCCATGAAGGTCAGTGAGGTCAGGACTGGCAGTGGGCATGGGGGTTGGTGCCATCACCAACCCCTGGGACTGGGTTTTTCTGTGTTCTGTCCCATCCTCCATGCGTGGGCACACCCCGACGCTATCTGGCGCACGGCTACCCTGCCAGTGTTGGCCATGCTAGTGCATGCCTGCCTGGCTTGCTGCAGTACCCCTTGTCTCCACCAGAGGTCTCTGGCTCACCGCCCATCCCCTCAATCCAGGGAGGAGAGCACCATGTGGGCACTCAGTCCTCAACCCTTCCTCTGCCGACCCCCGACACCTGAGTCCATTCCCGAACCCGGGTCACCGGCGTGGTGCGAGGTGTGGCATCCAGCACCTCAACCCTCAGCAACACCGGGCCGGACCCTTTGCCACTTCATTAACAGTTTATTTTCTGTAGTGGGTAACAGTAGCAAGACCGTTTCACCTGGCTCAAAAACGTTTTCTTTTACTCCATGGTCATAATACACCTTATACTGGTTTGGGGCCTCTTCCTGATTACTATGGGCAATTTCAACATATTTTGCCAGTTTCATTCTCAGGGCACACATATAAGATGAAATAGATTGTTTTTGAGTGGGGTTATCTTCCCATGTTTCTTTTATTACATCTAGTGGCCCTCTAGGTTGTCTACCATACAGCATTTCAGATGGTGAAAAACCTGTTGAGGTTTGTGGCACTTCTCTGTAAGCAAAAAGCAGGTATGGTAAATATTGGTCCCAGTCTTTCCCTACCCCTTTTACAAACTTTTTTAACATGTGTTTTAGGGTTTGGTTAAAATGTTCAACAAGGCCGTCTGTCTGAGGGTGATGGGGGAGGTTCTTATGGCAGTGATACCTAGTAGTCGGTATAGCTCCTTCAGTAGTGCAGCACCAAAATTACTACCCTGATCAGTAATAATCTCTTTAGGTATGCCCACCCTGCTGAAAATTTTGGCAAGTTCTGCTGCCACTTTTGTGGCTGTGACCATACACATTGGAACTGTCTCTGGGTATCGAGTAACAAAGTCACATACTACCAGAATGAATTGATTACCCTTTTTACTTTTGTCTAAGGGGCCAACCACATCCATTGCAATTCTTTCAAAAAGCACATCTATAAAGGGTAAGAGCACCAGGGGCCACTTGTCTTTTTTAGTCACTGGGGCTACTTTATAACATTCAGCACAAGAACTGCAATAGGTAGTAACATTTTCATGAATTCCTGGCCAGTAAAATCTGTATAGTAATCTGGCAAGGGTGCGAACCCTCCTTGAGTGACCAGCCATAGGACTATCATGTGTTATCTGTAACAACTCAGTTCTATACCTTTGTGGTGTAACCAATTGTTCTGTCTGTTCCTGTGTCTGGGGTTTAACATAAACTCGGTACAGTAACCCATTACATTTTTTAAACATTGGTTCACCCTGTTTTTGTTTCACCCCCATCTGCTTAAAATAACCTTGGAGAGAAGCATCATTAGTTTGCTCTGAAACAAAATCACAATCAGTTATCAGTCTAGTTTCAGCATTTTCATATTTTAACCCCTTATGTCCATTAGTCTTTTACTGCCACTGTTGTTTCAGATGTCTTCTTTCCTTCCTGGACTTCCAGATCTTGGAGCTGGGCTCAAACAAGTACGCATCAAAGTCACCGAAAGGAAAAGTTTCTTTGCCTGTGCTCTTGTTACCACTGCTGCTGAAACTGCAGGTTTCAGTTCCTCTGAGATTAACTTTGTAAATCCCGGACAGTCATTTACAATAATCACAGGTACAGGTAACTTGGGTACTACCCCGACGTTCATTTGGTGTGACACCCCGTTAATATTCAGTGTCACTTGTGTGGTGAGATAGTATCGCATGTCCCCGTGGATGCAGGGGACACCAGTACCTGGTCCTTTTACACAGTGTTTTCCCAGCACTTCAACAGGCACTAGGGTCTGTCTGCTTCCTGAATCAATAAGTCCCTTTACAGTCTTATCTCCCACCTTGACATCTGTTAAATACTTGCACCAATTTGCTCTACCACTGAGCCAGAGGGCTGGCCAACCCTTCTTATTTTTATGGCAGTTTCTTGTGATATGGCCTGGCTTGTTACAGTTATAGCAAATAAAGTTTCTGGGTGTAGATTTGTTGCCCCCCACCACAGTTTGTATCCGATTTGGAGTTAAATTGGGAAAAGTGGATCTTCCCAGTCTTTGGCTGTTACTTCACTTGTGCATGGACTGCCTGGCCATCTGATAGTCATCAGACAAAGAAAAGGCCTTTTCCTCACTTTCTGGTTGGTGTTCTTTTACCCAAAGCTGTACATCTGTAGGTAGGATGTTGTTGAATTGCTCCATTGCAAATGTGTCAGTGATCTGTGGGACTGGTTTTGCCCTCTGGTTGGAGCCATTTTATCAGGAGTTCTCTGAGCTGGGTGAAGGCTTCTCGAGGATTGTTGACTGAGTTGTACGTCAGGGACCGGAATCTTTGCCTGTAGGTCTCTCCTGAGATGTCGTATCTTTTCAGAATTTCTCTTTTCACATGGTCATAGTTTTCTGACTGTGCAGTGTCCATATCATTGTAGGCAAGTTGGGATTTACCTGTCAGGTAAGGTACCAGCCTGATTGCACATTGCTGCTTTTGCCACTGGTAGGCTGCAGCAACCCTTTCAAACATTGTTAGGTATGCTTCAATATCATCCGAGGGACACAGCTTTGTAAGTTGAAGGTCTTTTAAATTGTTGGTGTTTTGTTGCTCTGCTGGACCTGTGCCAGATCCTCCAGCTTTGATAGCTTGCAAGGCATCCAGCCATTGCAGCTCCAGTTGTTGCTTCTCTTCTCTTCTCTGCTGCTCCTGTCACTGGATCTCTTCTTTTCCCTGCTGCTCCTGTCACTGCATCTCTTTTCTCTGCTGCTCATCATCCTTTCTCTACTGCTCCTGTTGCTGCATCTCTTCTTTTCTCTGCTTCTCTGTCTCTCTTTTTTTTGTATAGCCTACCATTTGAAGAAGGTAAACAGGCTTTCAGGTTCTGTCACTGCCTGTTCTTTTTTTTCCCATTACTGGTGCTGGCTGTACAGTCTCAGCGTAGACTTCTGTCTCTGTTAGTTTGGCTGCCATCTTTCTGGTAATGACTCCTGGGCTTGCTGCTGTAGAATCCATACCTTTCTGCTATGCTTCCCTAGTACCAAGTCTAGTACCCATTCACAAAACTCCTGTCTTAGAGTATGCATGGTGTAAATCCCACTTAGTCTGACACCATCTGCCATCGATGCACAGGTCAGGAAGCATACGAAGACCAAGAGCAGGTATAAAATTTGCAAGTAGTAGTTAATTTTTTCCAATAACAGTAAAAAAAAAAAAATTGTTCAGTATAACTATTTACAAAAGCAGTACAAACACAGAAAACAAAGTCCTCCATCTGAGGATATCTCTAATTCCAAGTTTCAGTCTTGCTCTTTTTATAACAAGCCTTTGCCAGGGAACTCATTAAGAACATCCTGTTTTTCTGAAAATGTTCTTGTCAGTTTCCTTCCTTGCAGGTGAAACAAAACAGTACATGGTGTTCCAGAACTGACCTCCTGTTGACAGCTTCTGCAAACAGTTTGCAAAGCAGCATCTCAGGTTAACCCCTTGAGCTCCAAATAGCTTTTTGCAATCATTTAAACAATATAGCCATATACATTTTCAAACCAAAGGATCCCAGTTTTCACATAAAGATTCACACATATGTTATAACTTTTGATACGCAAGGGGGAATAAAAGATAGAAATAGCAAATGAAGGCAGAGAGATAGCAGTGGGATAGCGAGACCGTTGGAATGGCTAGTTCCTAGGTCTCACAAGGCAATTTGACTACACAGTCAGATAGACAAGAGACAGAACAGAAGAGGATAAAATACATCCTTGCATTTAACTCTTTTTACATAACAAATATTTCTACATAACAAATGGGACAGGGTCTTATTCAGCATTGTCACACCCTGCCCATTGCTGCCAGAGGAGCTCCTCATAGTGCTGCCGTATGCACTGGTGGAGCCTCTCATCATGTGAAGATGAGATGGAAGAGAAGTGTCGATGGTGTCACCTCCCAGTTGAGCAGGATTTAGAGTGTGAGGAACCCCTCAACCTTGACCTAGATGTCAATGTCAAGGAGATGCAGCCAGAGGTGCATGGTACACCACCTGCACCGGCTTTGACTGCTCAACCTCGGGGGGAGGCTGCTCCTGAGAGGAGACAGCCAGGGTCACTGACCATTCCTGGACCTCCTGAGTGGGGCCCCTAGAGACTGAGTCATCCTCAATCCCTTCCAACAAAGGGTCAACGGGGTCGAGAAAAATCTTGGCCGTTTGTTAGATTTTTTCCTTTGGTGGGTAGAGCTCTCCCTCTGGGTCTAAAGGGCCTGGTAGACACTACAGAGTTCACCTGTGAAGGGCACTCTGGCACTACTGGGAGCAATGCTGTGACCAGCGATGTACCCACCATGGCTTTGGCTGCCACCTCTTTCACTGCTGCAAACTGGGCCATGGATCCTGCAGCTGTGAGGGCTGCCTTGCAAGCTGCCTTAATCTTGAGTTTCGGGTCCTGATCAGCTGGCCAGCTGAGAAGAAGGTGAGCCTGGCTGTCTGCTAGGGTCAAAGGTAGTGTCGCTTGGCACAGGCTGCAAGCAGTGACATCGTGTGATGCCCTCAGGCAGTAAAGACACAACACGTGTGGATCTGTCTGAGATATCTTCTGCTGGCACTGGACATACCACTTGAAACTGGGAGCTGGCTTGGAGCCCTTGCATTCCATGAAGGTGATCAATGAGAACAGAACCAAATAATAAGCACCAGAGAACAAAGTTTCAGAAAGAACAGTCATGTAAGAACGTACCATAACAGTAGATCTTCGAGGGATCTCAGTCATCAGGTTACATTGTAGGAACTTCACCATCAGTGAAGCAGGATCCAGATGGAAGATTTTTCATCAGCACCACTGGCACCACCCATGCTGACATCATTAACCCTAAAAAGGCATGAGTGGCCCCGCACTCTCCTCAGTTCTTTCCCCCCAAGACTAAGGGAGCAAACCTGTGCCATGGGGGACTGAGGGGAGAGAGAGAGAGAAAGAGAGAGAGAGAGAGAGGTGCCAGGCCTAAATAGAAGGCTGGATACACTATATAGCCAGTCTGAGCAGAGCACCCCAAGAAGGGGGATGGTGGGAGGGCAGGCAGATCTGATGACTGAGACCCCATTGAAGATCTACTGTTACTGTAAGTTCTTATATAACTGTTCTATTTTCTTCAGGGGTATCTCAGTCATCAGGTCATACAGTAGGAATGAGTCCAAAGCAGTTACAAGAGCACAGAACAGTATGAGACAAAGGCCAACCAAAGCCTAGGACAGGAGGCCCTACAGAACAGCCCTACTGAAGCCTGCTTGGGTTCTAGAAGTAATGTCCAGACTGTAGTGCTTGGTGAAAGTATGGACAGTACTCCAGGTGGCAGCAACACAAATGTCAGCAGCTCAGACTCTCTTGAAATAGACCACAGATGTAGCCATGCCCCATGTAGAGAGGGCTTTCACCACCCCTAGAAACTCCATGCCATGCTTGTGCAGCAGAACATAATACAGTGGGCCAACCATTTGGACAAACATTGTTTGTAAACCTGAACGTTCTCTTTCCCTGGGGCAAAAGAAACCTGCTTTGATTTTCTGCAGTTCTTAGTTCAGAGCAGATAATATTTCAGAATTCTGTGCATATCTAAAGTATGGAGCAGAGCTTCCCCTGGATTGGTGTGTTCTGGAAAATAAACAGGTAGTTTGATAGATTGGTTCAGGGTAAACTCAAGACACCACCTTAGGGAGAAATTTAGGATTCATGCACAAAGACACCCTGTCTTTGTGAAAAATCAAATAAGGCTCCTCACACCAGAGAGCCTGAAGCTCAGAAATCCTTTAAACAGAAGTGATAGCAACCAAAAATAACTCCAAGAAACAAAGCATAGCTTGCCAGTTGTGGCTGGCTCAAAAGGAGACAGGGTCATTTTCTCCAAAACAAAATTTAAATCCCAAGCCAGGACAGGGGAATGGATTGAAGGTTTCAGGTGCAGGATGTCCCTGAGAAAAGTACAGGACACATCTAACTAAGCCACGGTACGACTACACATGGGCTCGTGAAAGGTAGAAATAGCTAAAAGGTATACCTTGAGGGAAGAGTACTGGACACTTGAGTCCAACAGGGAGATCAGGTAATCCAGAATCTCATCGACTCATACTTTCTAAAAATTAGCTCACATATTCTAGACGTCCCCATAACTCATATCTTCAACTTGTCCCTCATGCACAGCATCCTCCCCAACAGCTGGAAAGCTGCCCATGTAGTCCTATTGTTCAAATCGGGGGATCCTGCCGACCTCAACAACTAGAGACCTATTTCTCTGCTGCCCATCCTATCAAAATTGCTGGAAAAGTTAGTTAGCCAACAGATTAGAGACCATCTTGACTTGCTAATTTCTACTCATCCCTATACGATCAGGCTTCAGACCACAAAATAGCACAATCACTGCACTTGCAAAAGTTACTAATGACTGGTTGAATGCTTTGGACAATAAACACTATGTAACGGCCCTATTTTTAGACCTAAGCAAGGCTTTTGACATGGTGGACCACGCTCTCTTCCTGGATATACTCCGTAACATTGGCCTTGACTGTACTTCTCTCAAATGGTTCGACAGCTACCTTACTGGACACTCACAGCAGGTCAAAGTGGAAGGAGACCTCTCCCCCATGAAAACCCATCTTAGAGGTGTGCCTCAAGGCTCTGTCCTGGGCCCCCTCCTTTTTGCTATATATATCAATAACATACATGCCGGCATTCACTTAACTGATATTCATCTATTCGCTGATGATACTGTCCTATACATCTCTGGACCCACCCCAGACAAAACATGTTCTGACCTCCAACTCGAGTTCAACTGCCTTCAGAACAACCTCTTACAACTAAAGCTATTGCTCAACGCAAAAAAAAAAAAACGAAGGCTATGCTTTTCTCTCCTTTTTCTATGTCTCCCTCTTCTATGGTGGTGGGTGTGCAAACACCATGTACCACTCTTCTTAATGAACCACTTGAATTTGTTTCTAAATTCAAATACCTGGGGATGTGGATCAGCCACAAACTGTCATTTCTAGACCATATTGAAGAACTATCCAAAAAGCTCAAAATGAGGCTTGTCATATTCATCCACATTAAGCACTTGCTAACGCTGAAAGCAAGAACTAGAATTGTACAATCCACCTTCCTTCCCCTACTCGACTATGGGGATATTCTATATGGTCAAGGAACCAGCACAGCTCTAAAGAAGCTTGATATCCTATATCATAGGGCCCTAAGATTCATATCTGGAGCTCCCAATGCTACTTATCACTGTTCTTTATATGCCCTTGTTGGCTGGACCTCCCTCAGCATAAGACGTTACAGAAATGCACCTACCTGGACATACCATGCTATCACCAAGAAGACACCCTGTTACATTTTGGACTGCCTTCCCATTTCTTCTCTGGGTTATACTCTATATTCTGTAACCACTCCCAGATCCATCTTGTAAATGAGTTCTTCTCAATGATGTTTTGCCTGGCTAAATAAAGATTGATTGACTGATTGATTGAATCTGGCTCACTGGACAGGTAAAAGGATCCAGATGACATTTGGCAGCCCAGATGGCAAACCTCTTCCACTTCACTACATAAGTAACTCTAGTGGAGGGCTTCCAAGCTGCCACGAGGATGTCTGCCACCCTCTGAGATATCTCAGACCTGGTGATGGCTATGTCCTCAGGAGCCAGGCATACAGACATAGGGACATAAGGTTGGATGGACAAGGGCCCCTCAAGCCTTCATCAGCAGATTCCTGCAAAGGAGCAGAGGAACCAGAGGTTCCTCCACTAACTGTTGCAGTAATGGAAACCATATCTGCCATGGCCATTAGGGTGCAACCAATAACATGTTGGCCCCCTCCATATGTAGCTTGATTAGCACTCTCTGAATCAGAGGAAAGGCATTCTGACAGGGTTGAATAAGACCCTGTCCTATTGGTTATGCAGAAAGAGTTTAAACACAAGGGTCTGTTCTATCCTCTCCTTTTCTGTCTCATGTCTGTCTGTTTGTGCAATCAAATTTTCTTGTGAGATCTTGGAACTGATCACTCAGACAGTTTCACAATTCTCCACCTCTCGCTATCTCTCTGCCTTCCCTTGCTGTTTCTGTCTTTTCTTCCCCCTTGCATATCTGCAGTTATAAAAATATATGTGAATCTTTATGTGGAAATGTCACTGATACTGGGATCCCTTTGTTTAAAACTGCATATAGATATACTGTTGAAATGAATGCAAAGCTATTTGGAACTCAAGGGGTTAATCTGAGATGCAGTTTTTAAGCTCTTTGCAGAGCTGTAAACAAAAGGTCAGTTCTGGGTCACTATGTATTGTTTTGCTGCACCTGCAAGGAATGAAACTTACAAGAACATTCTATAAACGTACAAGAACATTCTGTGAGAAGCAAGCTCTCTTAACGAGTTCCCAGACACTTATAAAAAGTGCAGCAATGCTTTTGCTAGAGAGACAAGGAGACTGAGAGACTGAAACTTGAAATTAAAAGATACCCTCAGAAGAAGAACTTAGTTTTCTCTGTTTGTACTGCCTGTGTAAATAGTCAAACTGAATCATTTTTATTTTTTATTTTGCTGTTATAGAAAAAAATAAAACGCTATTTGCGAATTTTGAAACTGCTCCTGGTTTTCCTATACTTCCTGACCTGTGCCTCGACGACAGATGGTGTCAAAGTGGGATTTACGCTGTGCATACTCTAAGCCAGGAGTTTTGTGTGTGAGTAGTAGACCTAGTACCAGGGAAGCATAGCAGAAAGGTATGGATTCTGCAGCATCAAGCCCAGGAGTGATCACCAGAAGAATGGCAGCTAAGCTAGAAGCAGAAACAAAAGTCCAAACTGAGACTGTTCAGCCATTTTTTTTTATTTTAGTCTTTGGTAACTGGGTAAGGCCCACTAGGCACAAGTGCCTGTTTTCAGGGGTGACCTGGGAGCACTGGGCGGTGAAGTGACTTGCTCAGAGTCACACAGTATGCAAGTGGAGGTTGTGACAATCAAACTCAGGTATGGTCTCCTGGATGTATCAAGCTCGTTCACACCTCTTTCCTCTAATCTCTAGGCTATACTGCCAGCCAGAACCAGACATGGGGAAAAAAAGAACAAGCATTGACAGAACCTGAAAGCCTGACTGCCTTTTTCCAATGCTGGGCTATACAGCAAAAAGAAAAGGAGAGAAAGGAGAGGATAGAACAGGCCCTTGCATTTAAACTCTTTCTGCATAACAAATGGGACAGGGTCTCATTCAACCCTGTCACAGGCATAAAGGAACCTCCCGCTCTAGGAGAGGGACAATGCGTCTCGTCAGAAAACTCCAGGCTCTGAATCTAGCAAGCAGAAATTAGGCAGTTTTGCATTGAGTAGGGATGCAAACAGGTGCAACTCTGAATGACCCCATCTGTCGAACAGATCTTCTGCAATGGATGACAGAAGCTCCCATTGGTGTATTCTTGACTCAGTCCTGCTGAGGCTATCTGCCAGAGTGTTCAGCATGCCTGGGACGTGGACTGCCGAGAGGACCAGGCCATGGTCCAGTGCCCAGTACCAGACTCTCATGGCCTCTCTGCACAGGGGGTATGAATATATTCCTCCCTGCTTGTTGATGTAGTAGACAACATGGAGATTGTCTGATTGGACCAACAAATGACCCGGGAGGAGGTGGTTCTGAAAAGCCTGCATGGCATTCAGGACCACCCGCATCTTGAGGACATTTATATGAAAGGAAGTCTCAATCTAGGACCATGTCCCCTGAGTCCGAAAAGGACCCAGGTGCACACCCCAACCCAAGCCAAAGGCATCCATAGTGAGAATCTGCTGGGGAAAGGAGATCAGAAATGGTACCCCTCGTAACAGGTTCTGGAGGTCCATCCACCACTGTAGCACCTTGTGATCTGGGAAGGAGACCAGCACTAGCTGCTCCAGGTTGTCCGTGAATTAGTCCCACTGCACCTGGAGGATCCACTGGAGCACCCACATGTGCAGTCTGGCCAAGGGGACCATGGCAATGGCCACAGCCATGAGACCTAATAGCCTCAAGTACACCCTCGTGGGAACATAACAGCTCTGGGCTACTTCCTGAGCCTGGAAAAGGAGGCACTCCACCCTGTTTTGGGGCAGGAAGGCCCTGCCCTGGGATGAGTCTAGGACTGCCCTTATATACTACAAGCTCTGGGATGGAATCAATACGGACCTGGGCAAAGTGACCGTTATGCCCAGGGAGTGAAATAGCTGGAGAGTCCTCTTCAGGGTCTGGAGGAGCTGATCTCTGGATGGAGCTTTGAGGAGCCAGTTGTCCAGGTAGGGGAAGATGTACAAGGCCTTCACTCTGAAGGGCAGCATCTACAGCTGCTAAGCATTTTGTGAAGACCAGTGGTGCAGAAGATAAGCTAAAGGGCAATACTTTGAATTGGTAATGTTCACCCTGAAAAAAGAAACTGGAGAAACCGTTTGTGTGGAGGACAAACTGAGATAAACAGGTAAGTGTCTTGCATATTCAGGGAGCACAGCCAATTGCCCTGTCTGAGTAGTGGCAACAGGCTTGGCAGAATGATCATGTGGAACTTTTTGTACTGTAATAAAGATTGAGGTCCTTGAGATCTAGAATAGGCCTCACATCTCCAGTTCCTTTGGGGATCAGGAAGAACCAGGAGTGGAATCCCCTGTTCTTCTGCCACCTAAGTACTGGCTCGATTACCTTTTTCCACAGAAGGGACTGTACCTCCACCCGAAAAACCATTACATGGGCTGCAGGGAAGGTGGAAGGTACTGGAGGAGTCTCTAGGGGCTGTTCTACAAGCCCCAGAGTGTGACCCCCTTTCTAGAATCTGAAGAATCCAGGCATCTGAAGTCATGGTTCTCCACTGGTTGAGATGGAGAGAGAACCGACATCCAACCACCACCTCTTGGTTGGGGACCAAAAGAGGGGGGTCTGGCAAGGAGTCAGGCAGAGGCAGATCCTGATACTGGGGCTGATCTGTCACCCCTGGGTTGCTTCATGGCAGGGCCTGAGGAAGAGGGGGTAGGTAAGGCAGAGGAGGCCTTCCATTTGCCCTAGGGATGGGAGCCTACTCTGGACTTCTGGGACACCTTACAAAAGGATATGTGTTGTCTACTCCTGGGCTGGGTATGGTAAAGTGAATGGACAGACTTAACAGCCCTACTCAATGCCTGTAAATCATTAACAATGTCCTGAATATCTGGCCTGAAGAGTTTTGAGCCATTGAAAGGGGCATTCAGCACCTTCCACTGCAAAGCCCAAGACCCTCAGCCAGGTGTACCTATGAAGGCAAATACCTGTGGCAGTAGCCCTGGCACCAATATCAGAAATGTCATACAAGGGCCTGAGAAAATATTTACTAATATCCTCAGTGGCCTGCAAGAATTTGAGAATCTCCTGTTTCTGGGAACCCTCTGGGAGGGCTTGGGCAGCCACCTTGCCCTTCTTCTACATGGTGTTTTGGTACCTGACCATATGTGATAGATGGTTAGCAATCCGAAGTCCCAAGATGGAGAAGGCATCAACCCTTTTATCCCAAAGGTCAATCCATCTGGATTCCCTGTTGGGGAGAGGGAGCTAAGGTCTTTGGGCACCTTGGACCTGTCATGAGCTACTCTGATGATCACACGATCAGTCTCAGTTTGGGCAGTATAATAAGACAGGCCCTGAGGAGCATGATAGAATTTGTCTGCCCTGTGTGGCATGGCAGAAACCATGTCTGGATGTGCCACGCTGCCATGGTAGTATTCCTTAGAGCTGGTAAAATTGGAGGCATGACCTTAGAGGGAGAGTCTGGAATCTCCAAGAAATCCACCAGTTCCCTCCTGGTGGCATCCTCTTCTTCAGTGTGGAAGCCCATAGCTGTGGACAGCTGCTTCATGACATTAAAAAAGGTAGAATCTTCAGGAGGGGACCTGGGAGAATGTTTAACAGAGTCCTCACTTACTGAAGAAGCAGTGGACCTATCTGAGGTGACAGGTTTCTCCTCCTCCTCTTCCTCAGTGAATGGTACTCCTCTTCAGCGTTGAACTGTTCTAACTCAAGGTCAGCCAAGTGAGGTACCGATGGCACCCTACGGGGTGCAGCCCGAGAAGGTTGAAAACACGTTGATGATAATGGGGCAGTTGACAGTGCCAGAGACCAAAGTCTGTAGGAACCCAACTGGTGCACCAGGGCCATAATTATCTGGGTCAAAATAATGTTAAGATCGATGGCAGGAGAAGAATGCATTGATGGTGGAGGGGTTGCCGGCATAAAGGGCGATGAGCAATCCATCAGGTCTTGAGAGCCCGAGGGCTCCAACGTCCGAGGGACTGGGGAAGTGTCAGGCCACGACAAAGGGGTTGGAGTTGATGACCTGTAGGTAGATGAATGGGGGGGGCTGACAACCTGAGGGTTGACGGCTGGCCTCCCTGTGAGGCAGGAGGAGGCACTGTTGGTAAGTGCCTGGGAGAAGCAGAGGCCTGGAGAGCAAAAGGCATCATGCAGCTGCAGCCAGCAAAGTGCCCCCAGAGGAGGAAGAAGAAGCCAGGAGGAAGAAGAAGCCATTGGGGATCAGGAGCACTGCTGGGGAGAGTGGTCCCATTTGTGGTCTTTTTTGTGACTCCTTCCCCCCCCCGAGGACTTGTCTTGGGCCTTTGAAGCCTGGGATCTCGAGGAACCCACCGGTGACTGGGGAGGAGGGAATCCAGAGGACCCCTGCCCAGAATTGGCTACCCTCTGCTCCATGAGAAATTTTTGCAAAAGCCTTTCTGCGTCACCTAAGGGTTGTGAGGTTGAATTTCTGGCAGAGCTCACAGTCAGAGACGTCGTGGTTAGGCTCAAGACAGCAGACATAGAGGCTGTGGTTGTCTGAAGAAGCAATCTTCTTTCTGCAGTGGCAGCAATGGAAAAAGATGTAGGAGTAACTCGCAACACAAATGAGGTAAAGGAATCTCTTGTTTAAAAGAGATTCTAAAAGCTAAGATAAAAGAAAAATAGCATAGGCAAAAATGGCATGAAATGCGATGGAGCTTCCACAGACACCCACGCACCCAAGAGTCAATGGCAGGAAAGAACTGAGGAGGGAGCGGGGCCGCTCATGCCTTTACAGGGTTGATGATGTCGGTAGGTGACATCGGCGTGGGCAGCCCCAGTAGCACTGCTGAAAAATCTTCCATATGGATCCTGTTTCACCAACTGTGAAGTTCCTATGATGTAACCTGATGACTGAGATACCCCTGAAGAAGATCAAAGTTACCAAGTTTGTGAAATGACACACTTAGAGAGGCCTACACTGAGCATGGAGCTGCAAAAGAGGAGACCTGATTCCTTCAGCGAAAAGGAAGATCTGATGTCATGGGGCAGAACTGAGGGATATATCAGCTGGGTGCTGTGAGGAAATCTGCTTAAAGACATACTGGCAAATCAGCCTCTTAAAGGAAGACTGCCAGAAGTGTGGATAAGAGAACCATATCCACATCCCTAGCACTGTCTTTCCATTGATCAAGTTCATTAGGGCATTTCAACTGTAGAGAACTGCACGCATCTCTAACACATTTATGTGAAGATGTGCTCCTGAAGAGTCCCAGACTCCTTGCATCTGAAAAACCCTGGCAGTTGGTTCCCCACCCAGGCAGGGCAGCATCCATGGTGAGAGTCACCTCTGACTCTTTTGGGAAGAAGAGGAAGCCGTAGAGGAGGTTCTCCTTCACTGACCACCACATCAGGGAACTCACCAGGAGTTTGGTCACCTGAATGGGATAGTTTCCAGAAAGTGATACCTGTGGCCACTGGGTACTGAGCATCCATTGAGTTGTCCTCATCTTCAGCCTTGCCAGAGGCACTTGAACACTGAGGAGGCTATTAGGCCCAGCATGCGTTGCATGGAGTGGGTTGGCAGTCTTACGTTCCATGATGTAACATGGCAATTGACTATAGTCTGCTGTCTGGGAAGAAGACCCAAGCCTGGGTCATGTCCAGGAATAGCTGCTATGAACAGCAGTTCCTGGCAAAGCTCAAGCTGAGACTTTGAGGGGTTCAGCAGGATTCCCAAGAATGCTAGAAACTGAGAGGCAGTGTCTAGAAAGGCTTGGAACTAGTCAGACATCCTGGTATGGTGAGACTTGGAATCCCAGCTTTCTGAGGTGCACCACAAGTACTGCAAAACACTTTATAAAGACTCATGGCACTGAGAAAAGCCTAAAGGGTAGGACTATGGAAGAACAGTTATGTAAGAACTTACTATAACAATAGCTCTTCGAGGGGATCTCAGTCATCAGGTAAAACCGCAGGAGCCTTCACCATCAGTGAAGGGGAATCCATGTGGAAGATTTTTCAGCAATATAACTGGGGCCGCCCACACATTTGACGTCCACCGACATCACCAAGCCTATATAGGCATGGTCGGCCCCACTCCCTCCTCAGCTCTTTCCCTGTGGAGATGAAGGGAGCAATGCTCACACCCTGGGGAATTGAGGAGAGACAGAGGGACCCAGCTCTAGATAGAAAAGATGGAAACAGTAGACAGCCAGGTCCTGAATAGGAGCCCCAAGAAGGGGGATGGTGGGAGGAAAATCAGACCTGACGACTGAGATCCCCTTGGAGATCTAATCTTATGGTAAGTTCTTACGTAACTGTTCTATCTTCTTCAGGGGTATCTCAGTCATCAGGTAACACCGTAGGAATGAGTACCAAGCAGTGACAAGAGTAAAATAGACAGTCTGGGAGGTTTGGATCTTTATAAACTTAACCCTTGTAGGGCAGTGGACTGATGTATCAGTCCAAAATTCAGTATCCGTACTACTTCCTGACACTATACTTCCCGACTACTAACTGCTCACAACCTATATCCCGAGCGATCCAATTCCTGACTATGTATCATACTGACAAATGGTCTCCTGACAAATGAATTACAAATGGCATGGCAGCCATACAAATAAATTACAAATGGCATGGCAGCCACCATCACAGACTGTGAATATGCAATACAGGAAATCATGCTGCCATCACAGATACTGGAAATTAGGCTTACCTGATTATGAACTACTAAGATATCGTACATATGGAGCAGTGCTTCCCCTGGATTGGCATGCTCAGAAAATAAACAGGAAGGTGGAAAGACTGATTAAGAGTGAACTCAGAAACCCCCTTGGGTAATAACTTAGGATTTGTGCACAAAGATACCCTGTCTTTGTGAAAAATCAAATAAGGCTTCTCGTATCAGAGGGTCTGAAGCTCTGAAATTCTTTGAGCAGAAGTAATTGCAACTAAAAACAGCATTTCATGATTGGCTCAAAGGGAGATAGGGTGAAGTTCTCCAAAATAAAATGTAAGTCCCAAGCCGGGACAGGAGAATGGATTGGGGGTTTCAGATGCAGGATGTCCCTGAGAAATGTACGGGAGAGATCCAGCTGAGCAGTGGTGCGGTCACCCATGGGCTCATGAAAGGTAGAAATAGCTGAAAGGTGGACCTTGAGGGAGGAATACTGGAGACCTGAGAGACAAAGAAATCAGTTAGTCCAGAATATGATTCACAGGGCAGATGAATGGGTCCAGGGAATGTTTGGCAGCCCAAATGACAAACAGCTTTCACTTCATGGCGAAAGTGGCACCAGTGGAAGGCTTGCGGGCGGACACCAGAACATCTGCAACCCTGTTAGAGACCTCAAACCTGGTGATGGCTATGTCCTCAGGAGCCATGCATGTGGATGGAGGGATCTGAGGTTTGCATGGACCAGGGTCCCCTGGTCCTGGGTCAGCAGATTCCTGCAAAGGGGCAGAGGGACTGGAGATTCCTCCACCAACTGATGAAGCAGAGGGAACCATAATGGTGAGGCCAGAATGGAGCTACCAGAATCATGCTGGCCCCCTCCATTTGTAGCCTGATCAGAACCCTCTGTATTAGTGGAAATGGAGGGAATGCATACAGAAATCTCCCGCTCCAAGAGAGGGACAACGCATCTCACCAGAAAACTCCTGGCCCTGTATCGAACGAGCAGAAATTGGGCAGTTTTGCATTGGGTGGGGACACAAAAAGGTCCAACTCTGGATGACCCCATCTGTCAAACAGATCTTCTGCTACAACTGAGAGAAGCTCCCATTTGTGCATGCTGGACTGAGTCCTGCTGAGACTGTCCACCAGGGTGTTTAGGATGCCTTCTCTCAGGAAGCACTGAGCCAATTGCTGGAGCCACTATTGTTCATTCTTTACACCTGTGTCATCTCAGGAACTGGGCTCAACAGACCACAAACAATCTAAACTTGGATAATTAAAACATATATTTAAATAAAATTATAGCAGATATCTTCCTGTCAGTCCTCACCAACGTTTCACACGTGCGTGTTTTGTCAAGGCATTAATACATTAGTCACTGTCTCGGATTTAAATACTAATTTCAAATAAAACCATTCAATTTCATTGATTCATTATAATAGTGATGTCTTAGCATGTTACTCATTTTTTCAATTGATTCATTCACTTCTAGAAAGAAAGGGATTTGAGACAGGGAAAGGGGAAGGGAAAGAAACTAATGAAGACAGGGATGCATAATATATAATGAATTTCACAAACATTACCACATACTAAAAATAAAATACATACAATCTAATGTATTGTCAACCAATTATATCAGTGTATAAATAGAGCCAGAAATTTTTTAAAACTATTCAGATAATTTTAATGAATATAAACTATAAGTATATATATAAAGCATTTATCCTACTACAAAAATGGTTTAAGCGAGAAACATTCATTTAGACCTGCTCCCTTCCACGCACTGAATTTAAACTGCCAAAAGGCTTCCCTTTAAAGTAGTAAATTCTCCAGGGGTGGGATATTCAGAAGGGTTGCACCACGGCGTGATATTCAAAAGGGGAAAGTGCGTGGCACAAATCCCGATGCGCCGGGGCGCATCAGTAATGTATGTGGCGCAAGTAGAGGTGTGCCCATGCATGCCACACATCCGATATTCAGCCTGGGATGTGCAGAGAGCCCATGCAGGCACAACCCCTACATGCGCCCGTGATACAGTTGTTCCAAAATAAAGGAGCAACAGCCGGCCACCCACAGGTGAGCTACCATACTGCAGGGCGCAACACGGCAGCTGCCGGCTGTGGGTAGCCACCCAAGCTCAGGTGGCACCCTCCATCGGGTAGCGCCCCCCATGCCCTATCGCAGGCATATGTATAATAAATGAATTGTCCCATATCCCTGGTGGTCCAGTGGACCGCTCGCTGCCCGATCACAGGCATATGTATAATAATTAGAATGTCCAATATCCCTGGTGGTCCAGTGGACCACTCGCAGCCCGATGCGGGCATATGTATAATAATTAGAACGTCCCATATCCCTGGTGGTCCAGTGGACCGCTCGCAGCCTGATCGTGGGCATATGTATAATAATTAGAATGTCCAATATCCCTGGTGGTCCAGTGGACCACTCGCAGCCCAATTGCGGGCATATGTATAATAATTAGAATGTCCCATATCCCTGGTGGTCCAGTGGACCGCTTGCAGCTCGATCGTGAGCATATGCACAAAATTTAAATGTCCCATATCCCTGGTGGTCCAGTGGACCGATTGCAGCCCGATCACGGGAAGAGGTCTAAAGGAAGATTAAATCCCATCCCCGGTGGTCCAGCGGTACACCTCCCACCCTCCCAATGAGCCCGCCACCCGTTCCTCCCCAGTCAGGGCAGGCAGCAGCTCCCCACCTGCAAGCCTCCCAGCTGCCCTGCCGACTGACTGCGTACAGTACAGCTGTATGCCCATTGGTCCACAGCATGGGCCAATGGGCATGCAGGCTGTACTGTACTACATAGTCAGATATGTGATGAATCCATTCACATATCTGGACTAATAATAATAAGTATGTCTGTACACCCATTGGCCCATGCTGTGGACCAATGGTGGTACAGCTGTGCTATGCGCGGTCAGTCGGCAGCGGCGGGCAGCTAGCGGGTGGGGAGCTGCCGCCGTCGCTGACTGGGGGAGTGGGTGGTTCGGCCCAGTGGGAGGTGGGAGGGGGGGCACCTGGACCACTAGGGATGGATTTAATCTTCCTTAGACCCTCTGCCTGCAATCAGGGCTGTGAGAGGTCCACTGACCACCAGGGATATAGAACATTTTAAATTTTGTACATATGCCTGCTATCGGGCTGCGAGTGGTCCACTGGACCACCAGGGATATGGGACATTTTAAACTTTATACATATGCCCGTGATCGGGCAGTGGGGCACTTTGCTGCTTGTGCAGGGGACATCGGTTCCTGACGGCTGCAGCCTGGCAGGGCTCCAGGCGCAAGTCGCTGGGGATGGGCGCACCTGCATGCAAATGGGGTCATAATGACATGCAAATGGCCCCATTTGAGCCTTGCATGCATTATGGCCCCATTTCCATGTGCACCTTTGAATATCACGGTTGATGCGCCTAGCACAACGGCACTTGCGCTGGCACATCCCCCTGTCCCTCTAAGGCCACTTGCGCTGGTGCAGTGTCACTGCGCCATGCACAATGCGGGTGGCCACAGAGCGATATTCAACGGTGCTGAGCCATGGTGCAGCACCGTTGAATATCACCCTGTCAGTGCCCTGGCACATCCCAGTTATGCTGTGCCCAGGCTTGCGCCACAGCCTGATGCAGTCTGAATATCCCACCCCAGATCTCCACCTCTATACCCCATGGTTACTTTTTCAATTCCTTTCAAATTGAATTTGTGTTCTTGTCCACATCTCTGAACATGCATGTCTAATGCATTTTCTTGATCACCATTTATGATGCTACATAAATGTTCACCACATCCTTTGTTTGAATTTCCAGCTTGTCTTTCCTATATAAAACTTATTGCACACAGACACCACCTATAATAACATCTGCCGCTACGCCTCTGCATCGCCAAGATATAAACACCACAGCCAGCTCTATGCTGACTTAAACTGGCCCTCTCCCAATGCCCATCGACTTCAGTCCTATGGCTCCCTAATTGACGGAATAGTTAGATCAGGTCTCCCACAATCCCTTGCTTCCATGCTTCACTCCCAGTCCCCCTCATATGGGCTCCGCTCTACTGACCTACCCCCTTTCTATATCCCCAGATGCAAAATCTCAATGGGTGCACAAGCTTTCTCTCACTCAGTTCCAAAGTACTGGAACTCCATACCTCAAGCTATCCGCCTAGCTCCCACCCATTCCTGTTACAAGAAACTCCACCGAGATCATCTACATGCTTCTAACCTCTGGCTTGCTTCCACCTGCCATAGATCCCTCTTTCCATTTCCTCATTACCCCCCTGCATCTACTCCCCTCCTATCTGCTTTATCACCTCTCTCTAATGACCCTCCCCTTGTACACTCTCCACCACCCTTCATCCCTTTCTCCCCTTCCTCTACCACATCCTCCTCTCCCTCCTCTCTTAAAGCTTAGCTACCAAGGCACTTATTGTATATATCTTGTCCACCTCATCCATTTTTTGTACTCAGTATTTCATTTGTTTTGCACCTGTCCATACCTTATTAACCTTGTCTAATGTTGTACTGCTTGTACCCTGACCTTGATATAAACTGTATTTCGCTCAATCTCTAATGTTGATTGTTCTGACCCCCTCCCACTGTATTACCTATTTCATGTGCTGCGTCACATGGTGTGCTTATGTATTGTCTACTTGTATTCTCCCGGGTCGTGCCTGAAAATAGGCATTCCCATGCCTAGTGCACACACCCAGTTACCAAAAGCAAATACATAAATAATAAAGAAGTAGCCAGATAAATTGTTGCCATTGTATTGCAATCAGTAAAATCTCAATTTTAAAACATCTGTTATTATTCATAACAGAAAATTCATCTCCAGTACTAACTACACTGCAAAATTTACAATTTATACACCAAAAAGTGCCAGTTGGTAAACTATGTGTGTTTGGGTCTTGGTGCAAATGAAACATGCTATGAGTTATACTGTCTCCAATAGTTCTACCTCTTCTAAATACAATTTTTGGCTTTTGTGTACAGCTCTTCGGAAGTCGTGTCTCTGTGTTCAAAATGTGCCAATTATTATTAATAATCTTAGTTACTAAATGTGTTTCTGTGCTATAGTTATTAACAAAACGGATACTCTCCCTGAACTGTGCATTTGTTTTTTTTCTTTGCAATAGTTCTTTTCTATCCATCACTTTTACTGCTTCAATTGCCTTTGTTAAAACAGACTCATTGAAACCTCGTTCTACAAATCATGTTTTCAGATTATCAGCATTTTCTTCATAGTGTGATGCCTCTGTGCAATATTGTTTTAAGCTAATAAACTGCCCTTTCAGGTTGCTATTAATGGCATGCCTAGGATGGTGACTATTAAAGTGTAAAAGTGAATTTCTCTCAATGTCTTTCCTATATAGTTTAATGGATAGTCCCCTCTATCATTCTTGTACACATTTAAATCCCAAAAATTAATATTCTTTACATCTTTGCATACAGTGAATTTCAGATTTTCATTCATTCTTTCTAAATACTGAACAAATTGCCTCAATTCATCTTCAGATCCAGCTCACATTACAAGTAAATCATGCCTGCTTGTTGATGTAGTGGACTACACTCAGATTGTCCAGCTGCACCCGCAGTTGGCCTGGAGTGAGGTACTCCTGAAAAGCTTGCATGGCATAGAGCACCGCACTCATCTCCAGGCCACTGATATGCAGGACAGCTTCCCCCTGAAACCAGGAGCCCTTGGTTTGAAAGTGACCCACATGTGCTCCCCAGCGTAGACTAGAAGCATCCACGGTTAGGATCTAATGCAGACAAGAAATTTGGAAAGGGACTCCTCAAAGAAGATTCGAGGGGTCCATCCACCACTGCAGCTTCTTGCAAACTGAGGAGGAGACCAGGACTTGTTGGTCCAACTCATCTATGCGCTGGTCCCATTGCACTCTGAGGGTCCACTGAAGGGTGTGCATGTGACGTCTGGCCAGTGGAACGGTGAGAATGGCCACTGCCATTAAACCCAACAGTCTTAGTTACAGTCTGACAGGAATGTATCAACTCTGAGCGACTTTCTGAGCCTTGGCCATAAAGCGTTCCTCCCTGTTTTGGGGTAAGAAGGCCTCCCCTTGCTCAGAGCCCAAGACTGCCCCTATGTACTGCAGTCTTTGGGATGGAACTAGAACTGACTTGGGCAGACTGACAGTAATGCCCAGAGAGTGGAAGAGCTGGAGAGTGTGCTCCAGAGTCAGCAGAAGCTGTTCCCTAGACGGAGCCTTGAGAAGCCAATTGTCGAGGTATAGGAAGACAGAGTTCCTCTCATCTAAGAGCTGCTGCAACCGCTGCTTAGCATTTGTTAAAGACACGTGGCACAGAGGATAAGCCAAAGAGCAACACCTTGAAATGGTAATGGTCACCCTGAAAGGCAAAACAGAGAAACCTCCTGTGAGGAGGAAAGACTGAAATGCACAGGTAAGCATCCTGCATGTCCAGAGAGCAGAGCCAGTCCCTGGTCTTGAGGAGGGGCATGAGGCCTGGCAAAGTTACCATCTGGAACTTTTTGTACTGGACAAAGAGATTGAGGTCCTTGAGGTCTAAGATGGGTCTCAAATCTCTGGACCTGGACTAGAACCCTTGGTTTCTCTGATGCCTTGGTACTAATCTGACTGCCTGCTTGCACGGAAAAGACTAGACCTCCTCCTGGAGAACAGACAAGTGAGCCAGGGGATAGTTTGAGGGTGGTGGAGGGGTATCTGGAGGCTACTGGATGAGCTCCAGGGTGTGACCACACTCTATGATCTGCAGGATCCAAGTATCTGAAGTTATACTTCTCCATTGATTCAGATGGAGGGAGAACCGACCTATGACTGCCACCTCCTGGGTCTGGACCAGAAGAGGGGAGTCTGGCAAGGAGTCAAGCTGAGGTGGGACCAGTAGTGGAGGCTGGTCCATCATTTCTGGGACGCTTGGCTGCCGCTCCAGTATTGCAAGAGATGGGCAAGGAAGACTGGGCTCTGTGCTTTCCCTGGGTGCAAGGGCCCGAGCCTGGCCTATTGGCCTGTCTACAAAAAGTAGACCACCCTCTCCCATGGGGCCGAGTGGGGTAGAGAGAATGCACAGACTTGATGGCTGTGTCAGAGGCCTGCAAATCATTAATGAGGTCCTGGACATCAGGGTCGAAGAGCTTGGTGCCATTAAAAGGTGTGTTAGCACCTTGTTTTGCACATCATCTGCAAAACCAGAGACATGAAGCCATGAGTGCCTACGAAGGCCTGTGGCAGCTGCCCTGGCCACTGTGTCGGCTATGTCATACAGGGCCCTGAGGAGATGCTTACTAACTCATTCTGCAGTTTGCAAACACTGGAGCAATTCCTGCTTCTTGGAACCAACTGGAAGGGCTTGAGCAGCAGCCTTGCCATTTCTCCAGTTGGAATTCTGGAATTTAACCATATGAGACAGGTAGTTTACAATTCTTAGGCCCAAAGTAGAGGAAGTCTAAACTCTTTTACCCCAGAGGTCAATCCTGCGATATTCTATGTCTGGGGAAAGGTAATTAAGGTTCTTAGGTGTGTTAGATCTGTCATGGGCTGCCTTGATTACCACCAAGTCAGTTTTCAGCCTGGGCAGCAAAGTAAGGAAGGCCCTGAGGAGCATTAAAAAGCTTGTCCACCCTGCGTGGCATAGTTCGCACCATGTCTGGCCTGTGCCAGGCTGCCATAGTAGCAATCTTCAGGGCTGGCAACATAGGAGGAATAATCTTTGGTGGAGATTCTGGAACCTCCAGTAAGTCCACCAGGTCTTTCCTGGTGACATCCTCCTCCTCAGTTTGGAAGCCCATAGAGGCGGACAACTGTTTCATGACACTGAAAAAGGTGGCTTCCTCAGGAGGAGACCTTGGGGTATGCATAACTGAGTCCTCACTGACAGAAGAGGGAGTGGATTTGTTTCATACTCTATGTCATCAGAGAGGATGAGAGCAGGATGGTACTCCTCCTCATCTGGGTCAGGGATCGGATGTGTCGGTGGTGGCCCACGGGGAACCTCCCGAGATCAATGCACAGGTGTCGACGATGAAGCTGCCATTGACGGTGCCAGCGACTAGGGCCTGTTGAAGGCACCTAGCTAATGAACTAGTACATTGGTAAATCTTACAAGTACTTCATTCAGATCCATGGCCATCATCAACAGAGGAGGGTTCGATGGCACTGTAGTCAATGACCCTCCATCCTGGGAGCCCAATGAGCCTGTAACCCTCAGAAAGGAAGGGGCAGGTCTCAACGGAGTCATCATCGACGATGTCCCCATCAACAACGGTGGAGGGGCCAATGACCCAGGGGTCAACGGGCTAGCTCACTGAGAGTCAAGCGGTGAAGTTGATGGTATGGGTCAGGTAGGAACAGAGACCTGGACAGTGGTCTCTTTGTCTTGGCAGGCACCATTGATGAAAAGCCCCCAAAGGAGAGGCTGATGAGGAATGGGATAGCCACGGGGGGAAGAGGTCGCGATCCTGGTCTTTTTGTGACTTTTCCCCTGAGGACTTGTCTCAGGCCTTGGAGGCATGGGAGCGTGAAGATCCAGTAGGTGACTGAGTGGCTGGGGTCCAGGAGAACCTCTGCCCAGAGCTGGCTACCTATTGTTCCATGAATTGTTTAACAGCCTTTCTGCGTTGCCTGAGGGTAGTTTGATTAAACTTCTGGCAGAGCTCATGGCCAGAGACTTCAAGGTCGGGCCCAAGATAGCAGACACAAAGAGAGTGTTCGTCTGTGGAGGCAATCTTCTTTCTACAGCGGCAGCGACGGAAAAGAGAAGAGGAAGGATTAACTTTCAACATAAACAAAAAGAAAAAAATCTCTAAAAAGAAATTTAGTTAAGGGTTGCAGGAAAAAAATGTGGCTGTAGGCCGAAAAAGGCACAAGCACTGTGACAGAGCTTCCAAGGAGACTGTGCTTGCAAGTTGATGGTGGGAAAGAACTGAGGAGGGAGTGGGGCTGCCCATGCCTATATAGGGTTGGTGATGTCGGCGGATGTCGATGGCGTGAGCGGCCCCCGTTGTACTGCTGAAAATCTTTCGTGTGGATTCCCCTTCACCGATGATGAAAGTTCCTACAGTGTTACCTGATGACTGAGAAAACCCCAAAGAAGATCTGGTATTGTTGTCCTTCTACACAGAACCAGAGGTACTTGTTATGGTTGGGATGCATAAATATGTACTGGTATGCATCCTGCATATCCAGTGATGCTAGCCAGTCCAGATGTTTCAGGTAAGGTAGCAAGGATCCCAGAGAAATCATTATGAATTTTTCTTGATCCATGTTATTTGTTCACATTTCTGAGATCGAGAATGAGGCGCATGCCCACTGATTTCTTTGGTACCCGGAAGTAGTGGGAGTATAAAACTGTGTTCTGTTCCAACTCTGGCACTGTTTCCACTGCCTTTTTTCACAGAATGCCTGTAATTTCCTGTGTTCCTCTGACAGGTGAGCTGACAAGAAAAGTTGTCTCTTAGGAGGATAGTCTTGGGGAGGTTCCAACAATTCTAGGAAGTACCCCTTTCTGATGATCCTTAGAACTCACTTATCTGTCAAGATGGTTTCCAACTGATAGTAAAACTGGGTAAGGCATCCTCCTACTGAGAAGGAATGGTCCGCCTCAGGCAGCTGAAGCGAACCTGGGACCAGAGCTTCAGATGGTAACACTGAGTGCTTCTGTCACCTGTGCCTTTGGCTGCGTTTTCATCTAGGCCTGGGGAGGCTGGGACTTATTGTATTGGGCTCCCCTACCTCTACCACGAAAGGACTGCTTGTTGTGAAAACAGTTGCATCCTCTACCCCTTTGTGGGTTATAGAGAACCGGCCTGGAAGTCTTTAGAGTCAGTTTCATTTCATTAGACTCTAAAACGTCCACCTCCTATCGGGCCCCACCTCCATGTGAAGCAGGGCCCAATTAGCAATTTAATAAATAGAAGTATTTTCTGAAATTACTGTGGCAGATTTTGTTTTAAATTGTATCTGGTTGATCCTGCACCCTGCCCACCAGCATTTTATGAGCTAGAGCTCTTCTAAGCATACCCACAACCACCCGCAGCTGTCACCAGTATGACATGTCATGCAGGGAGTAGCCAGGGCTCATCCATAGGCCTACTGTATTTTCAAATAGCTCTGGTCTGGAGCCTAGGTGTGCCGTGCTATATGAGACCAGGTACAGGCCGACCAGGCACTCTGCCATTCAGTGCCTGGTCTCCCGGTATGCTGGGACACATCAAATCGAGCTGTTGAATACAACAGCTCAGATTACTATATTGTTGTATCTTCTAATAGCTCTGGTCTGGAGCCTACTTGTGTCCGTACTATACCGAGAGGAGGTACCAACTGGCAGGGTATCCATCAGCCCGTACATGGTCTCATTATAGCACAGGCATACCTAGGCTCCAAACCAGACCTATTTGAAAATAGGGCAATACAGTAAGCCTATGGATGAGCCACGGCTGCTCCCTACATGACACATCATACTGGGGACAGCCGCAGGTGGTTGTGGGCATGCCGGAAAATGTTCTAGCTCGTAAAATGCCGGCAGAAGGGCACAGAATCAACCAGATGCAATTTAAACTAAAATCTGCCACAGTAAGTTAAGAAAATACTTCTATTTATTAAACTGCTAATCGGCCCTACTTCACATGGAGGTGGGGTCTGATCAGAGATGAATGTTCCCCTTTAAGAGACTACTCTGTCTGCTATCCAAACAGATAAGTGCCATCGAAGGGTACAATCATGATCTGTTGCTGGATGTATGGATGAAGCCAGCAGTCCACCGCCAGGAGTGCTGTCTGGTGCTAATACCTACATCCACGGAGTAAATTGCTGCATGAAAGGCATCCATAGAAGCTTTAAACTGGTGGCTATAAGAATCAATACCCTGTTTAATAGTGAGAAGCATCTTTTGTTTTGCCTCTGTATCTAGCAGGGCCTCTGCCAGAAACTTAAGCTTGCACCAGAGGGTGTACCTGTACTTAGAGAAGTGACCCTGGTAGCTAGCTATCCTCATGCCAAGGGTAGCCCAGGCATAAATCCACTTGCCCATGGTGTCTACCTTGCACAACTCCTTGTTAATGGGATGAGCGGTGACCTCCTTGGGCAATATGGCTTTGTCATTCTTAGCCAAAATAACAATGGCATCCACTATTAGCTGAGTGAAATACATGAACTTAGATTAAGGCACTGCATGTTTCTTGTCCACCTGCTTGAGGACAGCTGCCATAGTAGCAAGCCTCCTCAGAGAGTTTTGCTTGTGTTAGCTGGATGGGAGGAACCAGAGAGACCGGCATATTAGTCATGTTTAGAAACACCAGTTGGAGGCAACTGACCTGGTCTATGGTTACTGGCTCGAAATTGAGTGCATCATTCATATTTCCGAGTACAGGCTGAAAGGACAGATCCTCCTGAGGTACTGTGACAGGAACTAGTTCCAGGTTCTGTGGAACATAGTACGAGTCATCATTATCACCGTCGGAGATGATGAGGTCAAGATCTGACTCATCTCCCTGTACTCCCTCCACACTTGTAGGTTTGTAAACCGGAGGGGGTCAAAAGGGCGACAGTGTAGGCCATGGCCTCAGCAACATCAACTACACCAGATCCAACCCTGTGTAGGACCTGCGGAACCCCCTCTGGTAGTCCTGAGGATGGTGCCTGGGACCATCCAAAAGGGAATGATCCCATGCAACACTGTTGGCAGTTCTGGCACAAGAGTGGACATAGCACTGCCAATGGTGTTGATGAGCCTGCCAGCCCCAAAGGAACAGGCGGTGGCACCGTGGATGTCCTAGTCTCTGCCCCCAGAGTGGTTGGAGATGGCACCACAAGTGGGGTAGGTGTTGGCAGCACCAACAGCAGCCCCAGCCTGGAGGCCAGAGTCAGAATCAGCCACATGCTCAAGTCAAGTGGCACCGAGGATGGTACCTACAACAGCACTACTTCACTTAGATGCTGCACCAACTGCTCCATAAGAGCTGCCCAATGGCCAAATTGCCACCAGCATCCATACTATTGGACACAGAGGGGCTGCAGAATGCAGACCTTGACCTCGCAGGACCAGGCCTCCCCAGTGCCATTGTTGATGATGGTGGGGTACCTGGCCCTGCAGAAGTCGAGTGTCTCGCAACAGAATGACCAGAGGATGACCTCAACCATGATGTTTCTTCCCCTTATGCTTTTCCTGGGATGAGGTCAAGCTGAAGGTGCAAAGACCCCAATGCACAGCATGTGCATGATCTGGACTGTCTCTTCTTGTGACTCTGAGAAGACTGTCCATCCTCAAGGGTGCCAGACTACCCATTGCCAGAGCACCCACCCATAGAGAGGTGATGGCCAGACACAGCCCTGTTGCCAGAACTTGCCTTTTCAGGCTTCCTACCTTCTTCCATGGTTGTCAACCATTAGCACAAGGTAGGACTAAGAGAAAACTGTAGAGTTTTGTGTGTTTAAATTAACTAAACTGACACAAAAATAAACTTTAGTATATTTTAAACTAAAGCCAAAGAAGTGAATGGTGTCATACAGCTGGAGAAGTTCTGGCCCCGATGTGGACACTTCTACTGTGCATTCTACAGTAGGGAAAAAGGAACTGAGGTGGTTGTGCGTTGGTGCAGCTGTATACCCATGGATGCGTGTGGTGACATGCGGGGTCTACTCAAGCCAGAAGCCCTCCAGAAAAGTTCTGGCTTCTGCAAGGTCCTGGCATCTCCAGCACAGACCCATTAGTGGGAATCAATGAATGATTCTTGGAAAATGTTTTCATTTCCTGATGCATCTGGGAAGGGGAGTGAGGGAGTAAACAATACAATACAAATACTAGTAGCTATGTTTGATTTGATTTATTATCAAAATAATATTGCAACTATACATGAGCATGCTGAAGTTCATATACATTCCAATATATATAAAAAACACATATGAATACATAAACTACAATTTTATTTATTTATTTATTCTTTGGAAAAGACCTTTGAGCAAAATGCTCTTTTTCAAAGGTTCCACGTCAGGACAGGGTACATTTACAATACAACATAACAAAACAAATATGACCTGCTCAGGTTAAACATGGGATGAAGGAACAATAAGGATGGTATAATAACACTATACATGCAGGTATAACGTGCAAAAGCAGAAGAAAATTTTCTTAGGAGATTGGAGAATTGGCAGAAGGGAGAGATTGGAGAAGTGGCAGAAGAGGGAGGCACAGTTGAGAAACTTGATAGTCACGTTATTCCCTGGGGCCCAGGAGGCATTTATTTATGTTATTAATCCACGGGGTAGGGCTGCCGAAGTCAGGCATTATCAAGGAAGACAGAGGGTGAGAGGGGATGGGAGGAGAAGTTGTAGAAGTTGAATGTTGGTTAGAGGACAGGTAAGAGCGGCCAGGTGGTAACCCGGAGGGGATTAGGCATCCAATAATCATACTGCATTATAATTACACAATTTAAAAAGAGTATCTACAAAATTCCATAAAAATATACACTATCCTTACACACTCATTTCAGCCCATACTTTATGTCATACCCAAATGACACAGAAACAAAGATTTGATGTACAGTAAGTTTGAGTTCTCACAACTGGCCTTTCCCACATTGCCTGTTTACGTAAATTATATCCTGTGCTATCTTTCAGTACAAATAAATGATGTAATTTATGACTCGGGTCACAAATTCTCCTAAATGTCTCAGTTGCCATCTTTTCCCATCTAACATCCAGCCTATCAAGCCACTTTTAACCAATGCCTCATCATAGCTCATTTCCCAGCAGAACATAACCCTGAGTGCTCTTTTTGTGTACCCTTTCCAATTCATGTTTCATTTTTCAAGCCATCCATGCTAAACTACTGCCCCATATTCTATTACAGGCCTGACTACTGCAGAATAATAATAATACATTAAATCAGATAATCTTCAATCTGACCTTTTTAAAATGGTCAAAAAATATAACCTACTATTTGCCTTTTTTACCATATTTAAAACTTGTTCAGACCAATTAAAGTAATTTTGGAACCAAATACTCAGATATTTAACTTTGTTTACCACTTCCACCTTTTCACCCCCAAAGTTTAATAGTTTTATTCCCTCCCATCTAATCTGCTTCCCAAACCGTATCTCTTTCATTTTTGTCGTATTTGCATAAAATTATTTTTTGTCCATCTTCCTATATAATCTAAATCACTTTGCATAGTACTAACTTCAGCATGTTCCCAAATATCCAGTACTGCGGTATCATCCACATATTTAAGCCATGGGGCTTTAGTAACAAAATCATCTATCATAATCAAAAACAATAAGGGCTCCAATCTGGTACCCTGGGGGATACCTCCATTTATTAACGCCACCTCAGAATTCTTGCCTTCCATTTCAATCCACTGTTACCTCCCCTTCAAAATGTCATACACTGAATTTATAATACACTCAGGTATACTTAGACCGTCCAATCTTTTAATTACTGTCCTATGATCAATAAGATCAAAAGTTTTTTTATAATCTACCAGTACAGCTATCACATTCATTTCTTTATCCCAAGCTCTAATACTTAATTCTAGAAACTTTAAGGCAGCGCCTGTTGTGGAACTTCCCCTCAGGGACCCAAACTGTTTTTTATCCAACAATATCTCTACAATCTCCATAATCCATTTACAAATAAAAATTTCACACACCTTAGATACCATACATGTTAAGGCAATCGGTCTAAAATCTGTTGACGTATCTTTTGGTGTTATAGCCTTTGGAAGGGGGACAATTTTTGCTTGTTTCCATTGTAAAGGAATTTTCCATCTATAATTGACCTATTAAAAATATGACACATCCATAGTGCAAGTATATCAGCTTCTTCTTTCCATATCCAATTACGAATAGTACCAGGCCCCACAGCTTTCTTTACATTAATTTTGTTTAACTTTTTTTTACATTTCCTCAACTGTTACCAAAAACCTATCCTGAGCAACCTCCTTTACACCATCCATCACTTCTAATGGGGATAACGCATTGCTAACTTCACTCAAAACCGTATTTAAAGTTGTTAAAAAGGAAGTACCTCCCTCCAAATCACAATATTTACAAGTCTGTTTCCATCTATCTATCTAAGAGTGGCAACTGGGATTTAATGCAAAGAAGTGCAAAATCATGCACATAGGGAAGAGAAACCCTGAAGCCACCTATAGGCTGGGAGGGGAGTTGCTAGCAGTCACAAAGGAAGAAAGAGACTTGGGCATCATCATCACTGATGACCTAAAATCATCCAAGCAGACCTCTAAAGCAGTAGGTAAGGCTAGGGGGGTGTTAGGGTGTATTAGTAGGGTTATCACAAGTCATAAGAGGGAGGTAATAATCCCTCTGTACAAGACACTGGTTAGGCCCCATCTGGAGTACTGCGTGCAGTATTGGAGGCCACACCTTCACAAGGACATTAACCAAATTGAGGCAGTCCAGAGAAGGGCAACCAAAATGGTGCAGGGACTGCATCAGAAGACATATGAGGACAGATTAACGGAGCTCAACATGTATACCCTTGAGCAAAGGAGGGAGAGAGGTGATATGATCGAGGCATTCAAACACCTTAAGGGCATAAACAAGGTGAAAGAGTCTAACATGTTTAAATATAAGAAAAATAGCAGAACAAGAGGACACAGCATGAGATTAGAGGAGGCCGATTAAGGGGGAATGTGAGGAAATTCTTTTTCACAGAAAGGGTGGTGGATGCTTGGAATGGCTTACCACAAGAAGTGGTGGCTATGAATACAGTGCAGGGCTTCAAACAGGCATGGGATAGGCATAAGGGAGCAATACAAATGACTATGAATAGATAGGCCACTGACAGAGCAAAGGCCGATGGCACATTTATAAGGTAGAAAAAGAAATGGGCAGACTGGATGGGCCTTGCGGTCCTTATCTGCCGTCAACTTCTATGTTTCTATGTCTATGTTTCTATCAATTTGGTTTACTTGTTTATCCGTACCTAAAAAAACTTTTGGTTTTTTCCACCAATTTTGCGGCTCTGATGTCCTTAATTTTTTCACTTTCCTTTCATAATGAGACTTCCTCAACCATTTCCCTTTATGATTCACTAGATTTCGTATTCTATTATACACTACAGTATCATTTTGCTTAAATGCCGCTTGCCTTTCAGTGATTAGTTTTTTAAACTCTTCAGTAACCCATGGCTTTTCACCTCCAACTCTTCTTACTTCCTTCATAGGCATAACCTGATCTAGTGATTCCATTTATTACTGATGTCAGCATATTCCATGTTTCATCGAGATCCCCACCTCTAAATGTCTTCTCATGTAATTTCTCTGCCATGTTGACAGATAAAACAACATGTTTTATTCTGCAAATGTATCTGTCCTCTCATGGTATAGACAGAGGATATGACATGGGCTGACTTACATTATCATTTTTATCTTCATGACAGAGTACTAGTCTGTTGATATCTCATGAGTGGCGAAGCCATGAATGAGACAGCAACAGACCAATGATCTCAAAATAAGATAAAAATGATATCTTAAGTCCGTCCTTGGCATATTTTATTTATACAACAGCCATTTATGGTAATTGTAATAGAAATGGTAAAAAAACCAGAAAAGTACTGTAAATAGTAAAAAAGTAAACTACATAGACTATTGCTTATTCAGTCATTATTGTATATTCAATTTAAAAAAATAAAGGATATCTTACATTTTATTTATTGCAAGAGTTTTACCAAGAAAGGCCTTGTGAGCCATAACAGCCCATTTTCAAAGGTGCTCTGGGGGAAAATAAATGAAGTTTGTAACTGAGCATGCTCAGAAATGTATCTTCACATGTGAGCATACATTTCTGAGTATGCTCAGTGTGATCAAAATGAGTGAGATAAACTTCTGAGCATGTTCAGTGGCAAACTTCATTTATCTTGCTCAAGTGGCCCAAATAACACATTTATTTTCACACCTGTTTTATAAATAGGAAACATCCCATGAGGTAGCTTCAGATATGCAAGTTATTTGGTTTGGAATGTTGGTGTTATTGCACACTTGCATGAATGGTGTAGCTACAAGTGCACAGTGGCAATAACACCAACATTTCACATCAATAACAAGCCTATTTGAAGGTACCTTATGGGATATCTGATGCATACCATGGGAGTTCCATTTTTATTTGTGTCTGTGCAGTGAGCAAGCGCTTATGAAGCTACATTATCTAACTGGAGTCTCTTTTTACAGTTTTTCTTTCTTTCTTTCTAAATGGCACTAAGCTCATGGTTTTAATGTGACCATTAAAGTGACAGCAACACAGTTTAATATGCTGCTCACAGACAGCCAGTTCATGTGAAAAGCAAGGGTTGTGGCTACTAAGCCAAGAACATAGCCACTGTGAAAATAACATAATTTCAACCATTATTTGCACAGTAGCTATGTGTTCATTGAAAAGAGAGGTTTTAATCTTCCAAATGTATTTGCACTCCCATGGTATACATATCAATATACAACACCTGAATATCTCAGTGACATACATTGAATACTTATCTTGCCTATGTTAAATTTCACCATGAGGTCCCTTGACATTCCTTCAGAGGAGCACCTGGACCAATCATTACCATTACTGGTAAACAATGAAAGTAGAATTAGAATCTGCAAAAGTGGCGGAATGTGCTAAGGAGAATCTGCTAAGCAGGCAGTATAGCATAGTAGTTAAGGGCACTGAGCTGCAAACCTGGAGACCTAGGTTTGTATTCCATTAGCCACCACTTGCATACTGTGTGACCCTGAGTAAGTCACTTAACTTCCTTGTGCTCCCAGGTCACAGCTGGAAACAAGTTCTGGCTCAGTGTGCCTTTCCTGGTTAAACATTTTCCCATTAAAGTGCCTGAATTCTCTTCACTGTGAACAACTGATTAATATAGACAAGTTGCCATCAAGTTACACACTGGTTAACAGTCAGCTACTCGTTATAAATGCAACTTTTTAAACACCCTTTAGAAAAAGTCTGAATATAGACAAACCAGAAATCAAACAAAACAGGACACCTGCCCAAAGACAAGACTTTCAAGTAGATGACAACAGCATGGATAAAGCAAAGGCTACAATAAGCACCATATGATGATCCAGAACAAAGTCAAAATGGAGCAGCAATATTTCAACATAAACTGCAGTCTACAGAAGTCCAATATCTAAAGATTTCAAAGAGTAGGCCAATCCTGTAGCAACACAAATGGTAAGTAAAGCCTCCTCCAACTGACAAGCACATTTTCAACAGGAAAACAGTGGTCTGGTGGGTCAGGTCAACTCACAAGATTTCAGCCAGCTGCTGGTTATGAATCAGTGAAAGTAAAGAGCAGCAAACAGGTAAATGTTAATGCAAAAACCATTCCGTTCATCCACAAATTGTCCATAGTAAATGTCAATATTCAAAAGAAAATGAAACTAAGCAGTTTACAAGACTTTAGCCAATGCTGCTATTAAAATTAGTAGAGAAGTCAACGTTGAGAGCAAATGATTGTGGCAGCTATCTCTTGACTACCAATATTCTAGAATTTTCATGTTAGAATCGAGCAGGACTTAGAACGTGAACCCATACTCTTCCAGTCTGTCAAACACCTCGAAGAAACTGACTTCATGTTTCTCCTGAGTCTTTCCAAATAGTATGATGTCATCCAAATATACAGAACATTTTAATAAGATCATGTCACCCACTGCTCTTTCCATGAGCCACTGAAATGTGGCGGGTGACCTTGAGATGCCTAGCAGCATCCTAAGGAACCCCTGGGGGCAGATGAATCCTGTTTTATCTCTATCTTGGTAAGCCATGGGCATCTGATAATAACCTAAGCTTAAGTCCATGACACTGAACCAGTGGCTTCCATTTAAAGAGTCCAAGTGATGTAGAAGTAATGAAGTAAAAGTGTTATAAATTTGTGTTTATGGACACAAAAACAGTGCTGCGTCCAGATTTGTTCTGTCATAGCCCCATCAGCACAATCCAAAAATACCATAGTTGTGAATTGTATGCCAAGTGCAACGTGGACAAAGCCCATAGACTACAAAAGGGTGGTTTAAGCTGGCTATCCAGTGCCTTAAATGACATAAAACAAAACAGCATTTGGCCCAGGTAGCAGAGCTTAGTGTTCAGGAGAAGGAGGCCTCACTCACAAGTGCTGATGCCCAGCCTAGGACTGCACATGGAAAACCATAGGTAAATATGCAGGGTCCAGTATGGCACTGCAGTTTTCCCACTGCTGGATACATGCCCCAATTGTCTGTTGTGCCATACTGTCAAAGCTGATCCCATGGGGGAGAGTGGTAGATGAGGGCTGCAGTGCCAGTGAGACATAAGAGTCCTTCATAGCTAGATACATTACAGAGAGCTGGCCCACCAAATACCTACAGAAATGAACATTTGTATCTGGACTGCCACATAAGAGAACTACAGCAGGGATACTTGTAAATAAAGCATGACATGAGCTACTAGTGCATAAAGCATTTATTGCTGGTGCAGCTCTTCATGTGCCCATTTTATGCTCTTTTGGATGCACTTCATCCTACATTATTGAATCCACAATTCTGGATGCAAACTGTGGATATAACGCAAGTGGCTGCACCAACCAGAAACTATGTCCAAGTTATGGATAGAGAAGTTGCTCTTTTAAATCATCTTAGTATAATGTTAATTTGTATGTTCAAACAAAAAGCATTCTTTAGTTACTTTTATAACCTAATTATTAACACTGGACATCGCCCTAAAACATAAGAACATAGACAGTGACAGTAAGAAAAAACTAAACATCCATCTAGTTTGTCCAGAGTTCCCAATCTGCCCCAGGACCTATTGTCTATATTGGGTTTTATCCCTCCTGGTTCACCCCCCCCCCCACACTCCCATCCTTACTGCTACCAACCAGAGCAACCACCAAACCCATTACTCTGTCCCAGCCATGATTGAAACCATTTACGGTCTTGGGGCCAGATATTCAAAACTTTGCCTCGGGGCTAAATTAGCACTGCCTGCCATGCTAAATTACTCTAGAACCAATAGCATACTATATTCAAAAGGGATAGCCCCGGTGCTAAACCTGCTGAATATAGTGTGCTAAGGAAGCCGGGCAAACTGTGCTGGGAGTGCAGTGCAAAAACAGCCCAGGAAATAAGACAGCTCTGAAAATAGCAACCAGAAGGTGCAAACCACAATCGATCAATCAATCAATCAAAATCTTTATTTATTCAGGCGAACATCATTGAGCGTGGCTCATTTACAAGATGGACCTGAGTGGTCATACAAATAAGGGTACAAGATTTTTTACAAAGACATGAGAATAGCATAACATTAGTACAATCAAATAAATAAGAGATAGATACAAAATTTACAGATATACAAGGCACAGTAAAATAACTTAACCTGTAAAAATGAAGAGGATAATGGATATAGCAGGGATAATAATCAAATAATAGGGCTTTTCTAGGCTTTTATATGAAATGTGATAACTGACTGGGTAGAAGAAGGGAAACTAAACATAGTGGATTACAGAAGGGAGGGGTGTAGGTTGGATGGGAGACTAGGCCTTATGGAAGCAGTTGCACAACTCTGGAAATAGGGCGTGTATAATCTTTGAAGGATGATAAGGGTAAGAGGGTATTCAGATTCATAGATTTTGGAGTGAGTTCCAGACAAATGCTAGGAATAACTGATAGCAGCCCTCCCAAACCGGTGCAGGTATTGGGAATCTTTAGCATAATGAGCTTATTGATCCTTAAGGTGTATGGCCTAGATGTGATTCGGTGAAACAATCTGAGATATAGGAGGGAGTTTGCCTGATAAAGCTTTAAAGATCCAGATTGCAGCATTCCTTTTCTTCTGTGCTGTAGGGATGTCCAATTGACTGACATGTAAAGAGAGCAATGATGGGTGCTGGAGGGAAGGTCTGTAATAAATCTGATGGCTCTATGATACAGGGTGTCCAGCTTATTTAAGAGGGAGAGTGAGCAATGGCCGAGAGAAAGTCAGCATAGTCAATAAGGGATAGGAATGATGCCTGGATTAATCTTTGTTTGGAGTCTCTGGTAAGGTAGTGTTTTATTCTGTAAAATAGGCCAAGCCTTTGTCTCAACTTTTTTAATAGCTCTTCAATGTGGACAGAGTAGTCAAGCTTATTGTCAATCCAGACTCCAAGATATTTGAATTTATCCACAAATTCCAGCTTTTCTCCAAATAAGGTGGATAATTGTGGGGAGATGAATGATGGGGTAGTGGCAGAACAATTCCTTGTTGCAAAGAACATAGCTTTTGTTTTTTTGGCATTTAGAAGTAATTTTTTTTCCAATAGGTTGTGTTGTAGGATGGAGAATTTGACTGTAACAGTTCACAGACTTTTGATGGTGAGGGATTGCTGACATATAATACAGTATCATCAGCAAACAGATGAATGTTAGATTGAGAGAGGTTGGCATCAATGTTATTAATATAAATGGCAAAGAGGATGGGGCCTAGGATAGAGCCTTGCGGAACACCTCTTAGCAGTGGTTTAGAGGTAGATAGGTAATTTTCATTTTTTACCAATTGTAACCTTCCAGAGAGATAGCACCTAAACCAACCACAACAGCAGCCCAGTGCACAGTGACTTGAAGGAAGGTAAAGGTGAATCATGTTGCCAATGTGTGTGCTAGCAAAGGAGTGAATTCATTAAAGCTGCAAGCACCAGCGCATGTGAAATTCTACAGAAATGTACTATGTTCCCGAAACGTTTGCATGGCACAAAAGACATCTGCGCGGCACAAACATTTGCCCGGCGCAAAAATTTGCTGTATTCAAAAGTGACATGCAAATGAGCATATGTAGGCAGTCTCTGGGCAAACACCCAGATTAGCATCTCATTATGTCCAGATTTGCATGCAGTTTGCCCAGCGCTACTGCAGGGTCCCACAGCTCCACCTGTTGGTCAGTCTGGAAGTACAGAGTCTGGCTGGGTCAGCACACAGCTCCACCTGTAGGTCAGTCTGGAAGTGCATGGTGGTAGCTGCAGGTTACATTTGCACAGAACCGCATAGAATATTGTGGCCCAGGGGACTACACAGCAAAGGCACAGGTGGTGGTGCTGCATGCAATTGTCTAACTGTAGTTCCTGCTACAGTGCACAGCAGACACTACAGTAACAAGGGGCCTGTAGTGTGAGGGACACATCAATAGGCCTACCCCTGTGGAGATGGTCAGGTACCGCCCTTTGCGAGATGTAAGCTCTGAAGGCCTGGCAGCGGCACTTGATCTATTGGTGCTTCCTGGAGCAAGCAGTAACCCATATGCCTTGGTTTTGGCTTATAAAAAGGCCATCTCTTTGGCTCTGGATATCATTGCTCCTGTCCGTGTTCATCCTCTCCCCCTTTGCCCTCGGTCTCCTTGGTTTGATGGGACCTTGAGGGAGATGCGGTGACAAGGACCAAGATTAGTGCGTTGCTGGCATAAATCCACCCTAGATGCTGACTCCTTAGACTGATGGAACACTATCAAGTCTATCATTCTGCAATCACCCGTAAGAAGGCAGAGTTCCTGTTCAGGGAGATTGCGGCTGCTCAGAACCAACCTGCTCAGCTCTTTCGAACTGTGGACAGACTGTGCAACCCAGCCTGCCTACAGGTTCGAAGAGCCTTTTCACAAGTGGAGTGTGAAGAGCTTGCTCGTTTCTTTGCAGCTGAGGTGGTTGACATCAGGGCGGAGTTCCAACCAGCACACTCTATGGGAGATGTCATGGATCGGCGCTCGGTCACTATCCCTCAATTCTCCTGGAGTTCCTTTGACCGGCCGGAGTTCATTGATGTCATGTGGATTGTCCAGGGTATGCGCCCTACATGCTGTTGTTTGGATCCGGGCCCAACTACCCTGATCAGAGGTTGTTGAGATACCATTGGCCCGGTGCTAGCACATAGTTTGGTGCTCCTTGGAGACGGGTGAGTTTCCTAGCTCCCAGAAGGAGGCGGTGGTAACGCCCCTCCTGAAGAAAGCTTCTCTGGACCCAGACAGTCCTGCCAACTACAGACCAATCTCTAACCTTCCCTTTTTGGGGAAGGTGATTGAGAAAGTAGTGGCCCTACAACTGGAGAATCATTTGACCATCCATGACATTTATGAACCTCTCCAATCCAGTTTTCGAAAGAGACATAGTACTGAGATTGCGCTGGTTGGGGTGCTCAATGGATCTCTTGATAGCAAGAGATCAGAACAGCTGTTTCATCTTGGTTCTTCTTGATCTATCATCAGCATTTGACACTGTGGACCTTGGAATTCTTCTCGAACGCCTGAGGTTCATCTGTTGTCTGTCTAGTACAGTCCTCAAGTGGTTTAGATTTTTCCTCATTGGCAGAACTCAGAGGGTGGTGTCAGGGATACATTCCTCTGATCTAGTCTCTCTGTCATGTGGGGTACCTCAGGGCTCGGTGTTGTCCCCCATGTTGTTCGCAGTGTACATGCTGCCCCTCAGAGACATTGTAAGAAGATATGGGCTGAGGTTTCACTGCTATGCTGATGACACCCAGCTCTACCTATCTTTTGCACCTGATCAGGATAGAGGTCTCTCAGTATTTAACAACTGCCTCACTGAAATCCAGGATTGGATGAATTCGAGCTGGCTGAGGTTGAACTCAGAGAAGACCGAGGTGATGGTTGTGGACCCTGGTTGCCAGATAGAGGGGGTGGGTTTACCTTGGGGACTTTTTCCTGATGGTTCCCAGCTCCTTACATCTGAATGGGTGCGAAACCTGGGGGTGATTTTTGATGATGGGCTGACACTGCGGTCGCAGATGTTGGCAGTTGTCAAATCTTCCTTTTACCATCTAAAGAACATCTCCAGTATTAAGCACCTGGTTCTGTCCTGTGACCTGCCTACCTTGGTCCACGGCTTTGTAACCTTGCTGCTTGATTATTTCAACTCCCTTTAATCTTGGGCTACTTGGGGTTGATATCCGCCGCTTGCAGCTAGTGCAGAATGTTGCAGCCCGGTTATTAATGGGTACTCCTCGGACCTGTCATATCTCCCCGGTGCTGTGCGAGCTGCACTGGCTGCCGGTACAGTGGCGGATCATCTTTAAAGTCCTACACCAACTGGGCCCAGACTACCTGAAAGAGCTTCTGGTGCCACACTGCCCCAAGCGATCGCTCTGCTCAGCTGGTGAGGGGTTGCTAGTGTTTCCAAGGTTTTCTTTAAAATCTTTGGGGGCCCGTGCATTTATGTACGTGGCCCCAGCCCTTTGGAATTCTCTACTCCGTTGGCTTCGGGAGTGCGTGACCGTGGAGAGATTTAAACAGACCCTCAAGACCCACCTGTGACTTCAAGCCTACCCTACCTGATGGCATTTTATTGAATTTTATGAAACCCTGTATTTATTGTATTGATGGTTTTATTGCATCCTGTTTTATTCTCTTGTATTTTACTTTGAAGGTGCCTTGATTTTAGAAAGGCGCGGCGGTAAAAATAAAGCATATTATTACTATATTGTATGCTTGTATCAACCTTACTGTTTGTTCATCTATGTTGTAATTGACATCTGTAATTTGTACGGTCTCCCAATGAATGGGATGGTTATTCTAGTCTATGAATGTATGTAACTGTCCAATGATATTTGTACATAATTATCTGTATCTGTACTGTTTTCTTATGCTTGGAACATTTGGTTACCTGGGTCGCCCCTGAAAAAGGGACCTGACTGTCTCAGCGGGCCCACCCCGGTCATCAAAATTTAAATAAATAAAATGCCTGTGTTGTGTAGGGCATCAATGACTGCTGCACCTTACACAGTGACAGGCCCATCTTGCAGGTGTGTACTGACAGTGGATATTACTGTTATGCTGTTGTGCGACCCCACAGATGCTGCATCACCTGCATGGGATACTCACAGTGACATATACATGGCTGGCTATGTGTGCTGTGGTGTCTGTACAGATGTGCGGTATGTGGCTTGGGGGGCACATACCACAGACAGGCACACTGGTGTTGGTGTATTCCCTACACTGGACCAGCTGCACTGCGTGGATTGTCCCAGCACCCAATATGTGATGCAGACTGACCACCTGTACACTCTCCCCTCAACACCCCACACCCTCAGTGCTGCATGTGTGTGTTGGATTATGTTGGTGTCCACTGAAGGGTAGTCTGCAGGTGTATGCTTTATGGACACACTGCCATGGTGTCCACTGGGCACCGGGTCACCACTTACTGCCTGGCATGGTTGGGACTGGTGGCAGATGATGGCATCATAGGAGGTGCCATCCATGTGCAGCATGTTTCTTCCATGTCTGGTTTCTTTCTATGTTTTGGTTAGGGTCGCGCAAAGCTGCACAAAAGTCGCACAAAGCTACAAAGGCGAGCAAAGCTGGTTTGCACAAATTTAAGACTACCTTTTCCTGGGAGTTAATTTTCACCGTTCAAAATGTTGTGCTAAGTCACACAAAAACACTTTGCACAGCACTAATGCACTGAATATAGCATTGTGCCTGTATGCATCTTCACGCCCCCTCTTTTTGCCCCTTGCATACATTATACTTTTGCCCGGTCCTAATGCAGTTTGTCCATGCTATTTGACCTTTTGAATATAGCGGACTCGCGCAAACCTGGCACAAATGGTTTGCGCCCAGCACAAAGTTTTTAATAGCTGGCCCCTGGTGCCCACCACCTCCGCTGGCAGACTGTTTCATGGTTCCAGCACCATTTCTGTAAAACAGAACTTCCTCACATCACTCATAGACTTTTCCCCTGCCAGTTTCCACTCGTGACCTTGGTTCTTGATTGACTCATGGGTTTCTGACCACCAAGTATAAAGCTGATTTTGGTGGTTTGGTTAAAAGTATGTTTTTATGTTTAAACAAAAAGCATTCTTTTAGTTACTCTTGCAAACTAATTATTTATTTTCATTTATTTATTACAGTCTTAGAATTTGACATACCATTGAGTCAGAGACTCATTCACAAAGGTTCCACATCCAAAGGAAGTCATAACAATTAGCTAAATACAACAATGTAACAAACATGACATGGATATAACAAAAAAGCAAAAAACAACCAGAGCCGTCATTATATCAGACTTTGTCAAAGCTGGCAAATAAGAACCAAAAATAAATACCAGGGTAAAAGCTAAGATAAAATACAATAATGTATCAGTATCAAGGGCGTAGCTACAAGGGTGCAGGGTGTGCAGTCACACCCGGGCCCATGAGGTTTGAGGGGCCCAAATCATAATTTTGATGTCTATTCAAAACCTGGGGGGCCCTATAACATACCCTTGCACCCAGGCCTTCTGGGAATTTGCTACGCTACTGATCAGTATGTGATAATAGGCGGTCAGGAATAACTCTGTCAAAGTCAATAGGTTAACATGGGTCAGCCAAGACAAATAAAAAGGGGCAGTGAAAAAGGAGAAAGAGGGAAGAAAGGGAATAAGTGGAAATCAGGGTTCAGAAGCTACAGAGTGAGGTGAAGTAGTGAGGAAACACGCCAAGAGAGAGGTACCTATGGGGGAGGAGGGGACAGTGAGGGAAGAGTGGCAGCTGCTTAACCAGGAAATGAGGGGATACATGAGGGTGAAGTAGCTTAAGTTGGGCAGTCGTAGCGGTTGAGAGAAAGAAGGTACTATCTAAGGTTACGAGGTATTAACACTGAACATTGTCCTAAAACATAAAAATGTAGACAATGATGGCAGAAAACTGAAGATCCATCTAGTCTGCCTGGAGTTCCCTAGCTGCCTGTGACCTACTATTCATACAGGGTTTTACCTTTCCTGTTCACCCCCTTCCTCCTCTCCCTACTGCTACCAGCCTGAGCACTCACCAAACCCTTTACTCTGTCCCAGACATGCTTGAAACCATTTACAGTCTTGGCACACACCACCTCCACTGGCTGGCTGTTCCATGACTCCACCACCCTTTACATAAAAATAGAACTTTCTCACATCCCTCTTAAATGATCCCCTTGCGACTTTGGGTTCTTGACTCTGACTCCTAGTAAATACAGTAGTTCCCTACAGATTACCTTGCTTATTCCCTTCAGGAACATGAAGGTCTCTATCATACCTCCCCCTCTCTCATCTGGTCTCCACTGAGCACATGTTCAGTGCCTTCAGAAGATCTTCATAAGATATGCCTTGTTAGCCCTGAATCATCTTTGTCACCCTGCACTACACCATCTCCAGCCTGCTCCTGTCCTTCCTTAGGTGAGGACTCCAGAACTGAGCACAGTATTCCAGATGCAGCCTCATCAGTGACCTAGACAGAGGTAGAAGCACTTCCTTTTCCTGCTGTCAGTACCCCACTGGATACATCTCAGCAACCTATTAGACTTACTATAGGCCTTGTTAGATTGGCTTCATTGTTTGAGGGAGTCATCACTAATGACTCCCAGGTCCCTTTCCTCTACCGTAGTGTTCAGTTTAACCCCACCCATCCAGTACTCTGTCCATTTTTTCCCCCTAGGTGCATAACCTCACATTTTGTGGTGAATTTCAGCCAAACCTTAGTCCACCCCTCTAGCCTTTGTAGATCCCTCTGCATCTCCCTGATTCCTTCGTCACCATCTACCTTACCAAAGAGCTTTGTGTCATCTGTGAACAGACACAACTTGCCCTGGATGCCCTCTCCAATATCACTGATAAACATATTGAAGAGGATGGGACCCAGGAAAGATCCCTGTGGCACCCCACTCATGACCTCCCTCTCTTCTGATTTGACCCCATTCACCACCCCTCTCTGCCATCCCTCCTTCAACCAGTTTTCTACCCGTCTATGTCCCTAGCTGCACCCAAGTCCTCCAGCTTCTTCAGCAGTCTTCTGTGGAGCACCAAGTCGAAAGGCTTGCTGAAACTGAAAGAGTAAATTCACAGCATGGCCCTTATCTATTACTTTTGTTACCCAGTCAAAGAAAGCGATCAGATTAGACTGACAAGACCACCCTGCCACAAACCCATGCTGTTTACTATCCTGCAGACTACTGTTCTCTGTGCAGACCAAAGGGTCCTCTTTGATAAGTGACTCCATCAGTTTACCCAGTACAGAGGTAAGACTGATAGGCCTTTAATTCCCCAGTTATGACTATGTCTGCTATCCTCATCTTTTGAAAACTACCCTGTCAGAACTGAGCTACTGGCTAGCCATACTAGGGGTTCCGCCAGTTCTGCGGCAAATTCCTTGAGCACCCTTGGGTGTATCCTCTCTGGCCCTGGAGCTTTATCTATCTGAAGGGCCTCAAGCCCCTTCTGGACCCTTTCTCTGGTAGATACTGGCTGTCTCATTTCAGGAATGCTCTTGCCAGCAGCCTTGATACCACTTTCAGGCAGGGGCCCACTGTCTTCTCTTGTGAAGACAGAGCAGAAGTAACTGTTATGGATGGCCGCTTTTTGTTCATCTTCCTCTAGTACCCTCCCCCCCATAGCCTAACAAGATCCCTTTTCTGCTTCCTAGTTTCTTTACTATATCTGAAGAATTGTTTTCCCCACCCTTGACCCCTTCTGCAACATGTAGCTCCATGTCTGCCTTTGCCTCCCTGACCATCCTGCTTCCCTAGTTTTTATTTGGTTCTCTGCCCATTCCTCTTCCCCTAGTTTTCCTTGTACCTGGTGAAAGCCTTTTTCTTGACCCTCACTGCTTCTCTGACCCTTTCTGAGAACCATATCTGTCTCTTCTACCTGTTTTGTAATAATTCTCGTGCATGACTCTGTTGCCTCAAGAATGGTCTCCTTAAGTGCCCCCCATCTTTCATCTACACTCCGATGCTGTCCAACCTGGTCAATTAGTCTCAGACCAGCTCCCTCATCTGGTTGAAGTCTGCTCTTCTGAAATCTAGGAATTCAGCATTTGCTAGGGGCATTCTGGTCCCAAAGGCCCGAATGAACCAAATGAAGTTATAGTAGCTGGAACCCAGTGGCCTACCAACCCTCACTTTACTGACCATCTCCAAGTTGCTAAGCACAAAGTCGAGAACAGCCACCTGTCTGGTAGGTTCCTTAATCAGTCGTACCAGCAGTCAGTCTTGAAATTTATTTATTTAAAGTTTGGTGACCGGGAGAGGCACACTTTGCCGAGGATCGTTTCCAGGTGTGACCCGGGGGAAGGGGAAAAGGGAGGTAAAGTTGCAAAAGACAAAGCAAAGCAAGGAGTATAGTGTCCAATAAATACCATAAAAATACAAATATTGCAACAAGTAAATACAAGTAGTATAAATGGTACATTGTTAGCCTGTGCATGGAAGCTTGGATGATACAGTGCGATGAGACAAAGCAGTCAATAGGACAAAATAATGCATGTAAATACCAGGTGAGCATGTACCAGTCAGCTTGGGTGATACAATGTGGTGGGACACAGTGAGCAGTGAGGGCTCACAATTGAGCTAAAGGCTAAGCAAAAAGACTGGCAGGTCGGCACTAGGAGAGGAGAAGGTAGGGGACTGGACAGGCAGGTTGCAAGTACAAGGGGGATAGGGGAGTGGGAGAGGGCATGTTTAAAGGAGTACAGAGAGGGTGCCACATAGAGCAAGGAGGGAAGGGAGTTCCAAACGAGGAAAAGACAGTAAGAGAAGGTTTCCTGCTCAGAGTTAGTGGCGGGACATGGTAGGGCGAAAGGCCGAGGGTCTCTGGAGCGAATGTGGTAGGAACGGTGGGAGGTGGGGGACAGCAGGGCAGAGAGGTACGGGGTAAGGGACCCAAACCAGTATTTGGCTATAAATGTGGAGGCATGGATTTGATGGCGGGAGGACAGGGGAGAGAGAGAGAGAGAGGAGGAGTATAGGCTGCAATGGTGAGTACAGAGGTGATCATTGTTGGCAAAGTGGCAAAAGGCATTGAAGAGTCCAGTCTGGAAAGGGAGGTGGAGGAGGCAGACCCACAGACGATGCCAGCATAGTCAAAAATAGGTAGGATAGGTTTGGTGAGCAGTTGGCAGCAGACACAGAGAGAGAGGGCATCCTTGTTTCTGAACATGGCACCTAGCTTTGGGTGAAGCTTAGCGTTGATGTGAGGCGAGTAGTCAAGTCGGCTGTCCATCCAGACGCCTAGGTACTTGTAGGCAGAGACAGTATTCAGGGTGGCGCCGTTGAGGGTGGTGAAGGAGGGGAGAGGGGAGTGCGGAGAGCTTGAAGAGTCTTTGAGGGGTGCCAACATTCATGGATGCAGTTTTTTTACATTGACTTTTAGTTGGTTAGCATGGAACCACTGCAGATTGTGGGAGAAGTCACTCTGTAGCTGAGCAGTCACCGTAGAGGCAGACGGGCCTGAAGTGTAGAGTGGTGTCGCCGGCATAAAGGTGAATTTGGGAGAAGGAGCAGACAGAAGGAAGGTCATTAAGGAAGACAGAGAAGAAGATGGGGCCTATAATAGAGCCTTGGGAAATGCAAGCCAGAACTGGGATAGAGGGAGAGGGCATCTCCGGCTAGGACACGGGTGCGACCAGACAGGTAGGATCAAAACCAGTTAACAGAGGGGGGGGGAGAGAAGCCAGCAAGTTTGAGTTTAGAAAGAAGGAGAGAATGTGAGATGGCGTCAAAGGCCTTTGCTAGGTCAATGAAGATGGCAGAAGTAAGATGCCCTTGGTCTATGCCTGTGAGGATAGCATCAGTGACCCAGAGAAGTGAGGAGACAGTTGAGTGATTTTTTCAGAATCCAGTCTGTCTCAAACTCACTCAGCCAGTCAACCCTCTACTCCCAAAGTGCCAACCTCTGAGCATATGATTTGTGTACAGTGAACAGACAAGGTAACCCTCTTGTCTGTTTTGTGGGTTCAAGTCACCTTAGTCTCAAGCTCTGAAGGGCTTCAAACTGATAACCTCTTGTTAGCATACCCAATTATCAGGCTCAGATAATTCTGTCTTCGGGGGGGACCAGATATCTTTGCCTATGGGCACCCAACCAGGTCTTTCAAATGAACCCTTAGAACTCTATGCAAGACTTTTAGAGAACTCTATCCATTTCCCAGTTTGGTATACAATAAGCCCACACACAGTGTTACTATAACCTTTAAAAGCTCCATTTAAAATAAAAAGAAATGTCAAGGCACTCCAGCAGTTTCGTTTGTAAAAAAAAAATATCTTTACTTTAAAAATATCAAAACAGAACAATAATTACAGAACAAATATATATCCCAACACATACAGCCTTAAAACAAAACAGGTAAGAAAGTACAGTTCCTACAATTTATAACTTCAGACTAATCGAAGCTAATGCTTACTTTCTTCAGTGTTTTTAGGGTTTCTCTTCTCTCAGTCAGAAATGTTTTCTTGTGTCTGTCTGTCACGTTCTCTCAACAGTTAAACACACTTCTGAGCCAGCCTTCTCATGAGGTCACTAACTCTGCCCTGGTGTATCAAAATCTATATTTTACAATACAGGGTCTCCAAATAAAATATTTAAAAAAACGTGAGGACCTCACTGACTTTCCTCTCCACAGGTTAACTGGTCAGAACTGGTTTTTGCTCTGCTACACATACATCTCAAAAGTTCCTTTGGTCTAAGTCACTGTAGTCAAAACAAAAGTGTATTTGCCTCTTTAATCCCATCTGGACCTTGGAATCTACACCTCAGGTCTCTGATGTAATTCAAAGGTTCCCCGGGAAATGTATATTGGATCTTCCAAATCCATCTGGGTCCTCCCTGGCTCAGACATCAAACCTCTTCAATGTCCATTCTGGTAACTATGTAAGTCAAAGAATCTCCCTGAGGGCATTATGAATGGCTAATCTTATTTCCTGGGATGAAAGCAAATTGACAAGGTAATTGCACCCCAGACCTCTACAGTTTAAAATACCTCCTGTCCTTTGAACTTATCCTTGGGGGGCCTTGATGTGTCAGTTCCAGTAAGACAGCCTTTTCCTTGAAATGGCCTTCCCATCACATATTTTATATGTAATAAAAAAAATGAATACAGCACTCAAGCACTCAGAGCTGGCTGTCTACGTCACACAGTCTAGTAAGGAGTGGTGAATTTGGAGGAGAGGAAATGGGTAAGCCTAGTGAGGACTAAGGACTCTTGGAACTTGACTAGTACAGGAAGGAGCAATATGGGGTCTTAATTTCCTAGTGAGGAGTGATCAATTCCTTTATGAAGGGGGATCACTTTAGCAGATTTTCAGGCCAGTATTAAGAGAGAATGATAGGTTTAGCAGGTGACAGGTGGGACAGAGGAAGGGCAATGATGGGGGCTGAGATTTGCAGGAGCAGGGGGATGAGACCACTGGGGCTAGATTTATGTGTATTTCAGGGATTGTAGGGTGCAGAGAACCTCACAGGCAGAGACGGGTGAGAACTGGAAGCTGTTTTATGGAGGGGGAGTGGGTGGGGAAGGGGGGTTTGCAGGGCTGTTGTGTAGGACACAGGTAGTGAAGAAGGAGTTTAAAGTGTCAGTGGCTCAGCAGGTAGCACACTCGCCTCTGAGGCCGGGAGATCAGAAGGCTGTGTGTTCTATGCCCACACCAGGCACTTAGGTTAAATCCCAATACTGACACTGTAGTGCAGCATGAGCAGGGTCCTGCACTCCTGAGGTGTAGTCTTTCGGATGAAACGTTAAACCGAGGTCCCATCTGGCTATTCTGGTGGTAGTTCAGGTAGATGTTAAAGATTCCATGGCACTTCTCGAAAACAGTAGGGGAATTTTTATTAACAAAATCATAATACAAACAGTCAAAACAATCAATACAAAGGAACAGGATGAATACAATAACATATACTCCATGACAATAAAATCTCATCCTATCATCGTAATTCTCTATTTCATTCTATACATCTTCAGTATTATCCCGTTATCAGTCAAAAACCAAGTACAATGTTGACAGTATGCCTGAAATGTTGTCCTAGGAAGTTTTTCTTCTTCTGACTTATAAATATACATAGAATTTGACGGCAGATAAGGACCGCTTGGCCCACCCAGTCTGCCCATTTCCCTACCTAATGGATAAGCTGCAGATCCTAGTTAACCAGCAGCCTACTTCTTTCTACCCCCACCCCCTAGAATTGCCTTATGACTGTCCCATGCATGCTTGATTCAACCACTCTTTTTGACTCCACAACCTCCTCCGAAGGCGCTCCATGCATCCCAACCCTCTCAGAAAATATCTCATATTACCTCTGAGCCATTTCCCCCATCTTCAAATTGTGCCCCTTGTTCTTGCACACCTCTTTTTGAAAGATGCTACCCTCTTGACTTTTTTGATTCCCTTGAGGTACTTGAAAGTTTCTATCATGTCCCTCCCCCCCCCTCCTTTCCTCGAGGCTATACATATTAAGCTCCTTTAGTCTCTCTTCATATGTCTTCCGGTGCAGACCCTGCACCATTTTAGTTGCCCTCCTCTGGGCAGCTTCCATCTTGCCTATGTCCTTGCACAGAATGGGTCTCCAGAACTGCACACAGTACTCCAGATGGGGTCTCACCAGCTGTCCGTACAGAGGGATAACAACTTCCTGTTTCTACTGGTGATGTCTCTCCCTATGCATCCCAGTATCCCCCCAGCCCTCCTTACTGCCCTCTCACATTGCTTGCCCACCTTTAAGTCATCTGATATGACTACCCCCAGGTCCCTTTCCATTTTTGTTGTTAGTATCTCACCCCCCATTGTGTGCTCTTCCCCAGGGTTTTTGCTTCCTAGGTGCATTACCTTGCACTTCTTAGCATTGAATCTAAGCTGCCATACATTTGACCATTCCTCTAACCTTGCCAAGTCCCTTCTCATCCTTTCCACTCCACCTTGTGCATCAACTCTGTTGCAGATCTTTGTGTCATCTGCAAAGAGACATACTTTTCCTTCCAGTCCCTCTGCAATGTCGCTTATAAAGACATTAAAGAGAACCAGTCCTAATACTGAACACAATACTAATACAATAGATTACTAGAAACCAGTAACATAATTTGAGCATTTGTGTACTCCTGCTGCTGCAGAAGGAACACACACCAAGCTTGCCATATGTAAAACTTGCACATGGCAAAAATCGGCCTAAGTGTGCTAGGGTGAAATTTCCTCGACCTAAGGGTAAATAAATACAGGTTACTCACCTGTAACAGGAGTTCTAGGAATGGTATATGTTGTTCATCCACACTCATTGGCAGTATCCTTGCCGCTTTAAATCTTGCCGGAAGGTCTTCAAGCTTGCTCCTCCCACCCACCCGGGTGGTATAACTCACGGCTCCGCCCCATGACGCCAGATCTGGCCCGCTGGAAGCTCAGGTTGTCTGTCGAAGCCGGGGAGGTCGGTGGAGTCGTGTGGATGAACAACATATACCATTCCTAGAACTCCTGTTACAGGTGAGTAACCTGTATTTCTAGGACATGGATATGTTGTTCATCCACACTCATTGGCAGACTCCTAGCAGTTCTCCGGAGGAGGGAGGCAAGACACCCCCATATACTTACTTGGGAAAGAGAGACTGAGAACCGAGGCCCCAAACCAGCATCCCAGCGTGACTCAAGGTCGATGTGGTAGTGGGTAATGAAGGTGTGTGCTGACTTCCAGGTAGCAGCCCTGCAGATTTCCTGGATAGGGACGTCCCTGGAAGCAGCCACCGATGCAGCAGTATGGCGGGTAGAATGAGCTCTTATCCCTCTGGGAGGCTCCATGCCTGCTAACTTATAGCAGAGATCTATGCAGGAGGTGACCCACCTGCTTATCGTCCGCTTGGCTGCAGGTCTGCCAGGTGCGGCTTCAGCGTAGGTGACAAACAGCTGGCGAACCTCTCCCCGAATTTCAGCCGTGGCGCCTCCTTATAATAAGCGCGCCTTCTAGGATCCAGAGTATGGAGCTCATTCGGCCTCCGAGGTGTGATTGGGGTAGAACACCGCAGACAACACCTGGTTAAGGTGAAACTCCGACACCACCTTCGAAGGAATTTCGGTGGGGGCGCAGGGACAACCTTGTCCCTGTGGAAGACCAGGTAAGAGACTCGGTGGAAAGCGCCTGGAGCTCTCCCATCCTTCTGGCTGACGGATAGCCACCAAGAAGGCGGTCTTCCACGACAGGTGAGAGAGAGACACCTGTGCATAGGTTCGAATGGCTTGCCCATGAGCTTTGCCAGTACCAGCAGTAGATCCCACGGAGGTGGGGGTTCCCGTACTGGAGGAAATGTGATCAAGGCCTTTGAAAAGCGCCAGACCACCTTCTCCTGCGCCACCCGACTGCTTCCCAGCCCGCTCCTGTAAGCAGAGATGGCTGCCAGGTGCACCCTTAGGTCGCCGACCTAAGCCCTTGACTAGAAAGGGACCATAAATAGTCCAAGATGCTTGCCAGGAACAGGAGGAAGGGTCCAAGCCCTTGCCTGACACCAAATGGAAAACCTTTTCCATTTGAAGGCATAGCATTTTCTGGTCGACTCTTACGGGACGCCTAACTACATTGAGGACCTCGCCGAAAGACCCAAAGCCTGGAACTCTAGCCGTCAGGAACCAGGCCATCAGGTGCAGGGATTGAAGGTCCGGATGGAACACCTTCCTGATTGACTGAGAGCAGGTCCGGGCGAGCTGGAAGCTGCCACGGAGTCCTGGAGCTGAGACTGAGGAGATCTGGGTACCAGAACTGGCGAGGCCAGTCTGGGGCTATCAGACTCACCTGCGCCTTGTCCCTCCTCGCCTTGAGAAGCACCTTGTGGATCAAGGGAAATGGGGGAAAGGCGTAAAAGAGGCCCGGGGTCCATTGCCTCGAGAAGGCATCCCCCTGCAGCGAGCCCTGCTGAGGGGGGGGCATGGAACAGACTAGCTCTGCCTCCATGGAGGCAAACAGGTCCACCTGAGGTGTGCCCCAGTGGGAGAACAGATGCTGTACTACCTGGCAGGAGAGACCACTGTGGGATGCAGCCCCTATCCGCCCAGGGCATCGGCCAGGGTGTTGGAGGCCCCTGCCACGTGAATGGCTAGGAGATCCGCCCAGGCTGCGACGAAAGTGACCAAATGCGGAGAGCTCCTTGCATAGAAGCATTGAGCGGCCCCGCCTCTGGCGTTTAGATAGTACATGGTCGTGGTATTGTCCGCCTGACTCGACCACTTGACCCCGGAGGAACGGAGCAAAGGCGGTGAGAGCTAGGCGGACCGCCGGAGCTCCAGCAGGTTGATGTGGCATCGACTCCCGGGGACCAGAGGCCATGAGCCCGGGTTCTCCCAGATGGGCACCCCAACCCATCAGAGAGGCATCGGTCGACAGAGAGACCGCCGCTCAGGGCGGACGAACGGGATGCCCTCCTGCAAATGATCTGGAACGGTCCACCACTGGAGAGCATTCCACATCCCTGTGTCACCGACACAAGCTGGTCCAAGGATCGCAGCCAGACCACTGGCTGGCCAGTCCCCACTGAAGGGGACGATGTTCCAGCGGGCCCAATGGACCACGCTGGTACAGGCCGCCATGATACCCAGGAGGCGCAGGAAGTCCCGGCAGGGCGCATCTGCCCAACCAGAAATGATCGGGCAAGGAGGAAAGAACCTCGCCCTGTCCGCCGGAGCCGCCTGCTTTCAAGAGAGTCGAGCTGCGCCCGATGAATAAAATCACCTGCTCGCTCGAGTTCCGACTTGGCCTCGCTGATAAGGAGGCCCAGTTGAGAGCAGACCTGAGGCCAGATCTCTGACCACTCCGCCTCCTTCCTGGAGGAGCTGCTATCAGCCAGTCGTCCCAGGTAAGGGTACACCCGACCCCTCGGCGCCAAGAGAGGAATGCTGTCACCACTGCCATGCATTTGGTGAAGACCCTGGGAGCTGGAGACAAGCCAAGGGCATGGCTTGAACTCAAGAGGGATCCTTCCGCCTGGAAGCGAAGGAATCTCTGGTGAGACGGACGGATAGGGACGTGAAAAACGCTGCCCTGCAAGTCCAGAGAGCAGAACCACACGCTGCCCAAGGATGGTATAATCTGAGCCAGAGTGACCATCCTGAAGGTTCGAGACCTTAGGAACTTGTTTAGGTCGGGTCGAGAATGGGGCGCCAGCCCCCGTCCGCTTCGGAACCAGGAAGTACCTGGACACAAACCCTGGGTCTGAAGGAGGGTCCACCACCTTCTTACCACCTCCTTCTGGAGGAGGAGAGGATGTCGGCTTACAGTAGCCGCCAGTGAGGCTGGGATCCCAAGCTTCCGAGGCGACGGCTTTGAAGGGTGGTGCCTGCTCGAATTCCAGAGGCAGGCCTCTTCCCACCACCTCCAAGGCCCACCTGTCCGTGGTAACAGCGGACCAAGCGGAACGGAAGTGCGGGAGCCGCCTCTCACGGGGACCCAGGGTAAGGTGACGGGATGGGGCGCTACCCCTCAGCCCGTCACTGGGCAGGCTTGGAGGAGGGACCGCCGAGGGACCTCCTGGGCCCTTTCCTCCCTGCCTCCTGTTAGGAGGAAGCCGATGCTTGGGTTTGGGATGCCAAGGTCGAGCCTGCTGGCCCTGACGTTGCTGGGCACGAGCGCCGGGGCACAGAAGGACAAAGGGCTTAGGCTGTGGTTTATGCCTTGTCCTTCTGAGCGGAAGAGACCGAGTCCAAGGTGGCATTGGACTTCGATCCTCTGCAGGTGACCTTCCACCCCAGGGTCAAGAGGTCAGTCCCCAAAAGGGAACATCCGCCAACTTGTGCTGGGTATCCGAAGTAAAGGTGGATATCCTCAGCCAAGCCCGCCGACGCAGCCACTGGCGCGCCACCGATCTGGCACATGAGTCCCCTACATCCAAAGCAGTCTGGAGCTGCTGTTTGGCCACTGCTCTGCCCTGGTCCCGCACCTGCTTAACCGTAGTCTGCAGATCGGCGGGAAGATGAGGATGACCTCATCCAGGGAGCCCAACAGGGCATGAGAAAAATGCAGGACGGACGTCAACTGGCCTGACGAAGGCCGAGAGAGGACGCAGCGAGACTTTTCGCCCACATAGTCCAATTTCTGGACCTTTGTCAGGAGGTTTGTCCATCCTGGCGCTGTCGGGCGCTACCGAAAACGCTGTCGGTAACCAACCCTCAGCAGAGGGTGTTCCAAAACCGACAAGGAACCGTAGGGACCGCATACTTCCTGGCCATCCTGGCCGAAGGCGCAGGGCAGGAAGCAGGGCGCTGCCAAAGTTCCAGTGCCGGACCCACTATGGCCTCGGCCACCGGAAAGGCCTCCGTCGGAGAATCCCCTCGGTCCAGAATCTCCGAGAGGGGATACCTGGCCCGTTTGGAAACGGGTTCGAGCTCCATCCCGGTAGACTCCGAGATGAGCCGAAGCAGTCCTAGGAAGGACGACGGGCTATCGCCCATTGGCTGACCTCCTGAAGACTCCAAGTCCAGTCGCTTGGAGAAGAAGAGGAATCGTCTCGACTCGGAAGAGTCCTCGAAGAGCTGCCTCTGGCCTGAGCCACCCTTCACCTGCCGAGGTCGGTCGGGAGTGAGGGTAACTGACAGCCGATGGGTAAACCCTCAGCCGATCGAGAATCCTTGGTCGGAGCCCCAATTGGTGGCTGTGGAGGCGGAGGTTCCACCGAATCGGTGAGCAGTTGGTTTTGGCCGAACAACCGGCCTGGTGTAGGCTCCTGACAAGTCGAGGGGTTGTGTCGGCTGCCCGTGACAGCCATTAATGGCCGGAAGGCGCCGAGTCGGCTTATTTCCGCCAGGAGGAGCTGTTGCAACATAAGGTCTCTTCATCACCGACGTACGCCGAAGCCTCCTCATCCGAGGAGGAGGACGAGGACGGGCGGCGACGCCGCTATCAGGGTGCCGAGGACCGAGACCGCCTTATGACGGTGGGAAGGCCGGATCACGAAGAGGTCCGGAGACCGAGAGTCCCGGAATTTCCGGGTCGGTGCAGGAGGTGTCGGCCGAACCGCACTCCCTTCGCTCGGAAGGTCCATCCGAGGGCTCCGGAACCGGAGGCACAGGCGAGCCCACGGATCTCAACTCCTCCCGGGGAACCGGGAGAGGGAATCTGGCTGCTAAAGGCGACAGCCCGTCCAATGGGTCGAGAAAATCTCGACTTCATCAGTGGAGTCTCGGTCAACTGACCTGACGGGACACCGTGAGGCCAGTGGTCGAGCCGAGCGGTCGACCTGGCCGACGGTCGACGGCCCGGGAGAGGGACCTTTCCGCCTCCCAAGAGCGCCGACGGAGGGACTTACCTTGTCCTCTTTTGACCGAGAAAGGTCCAGCAGACGCAGGCCCTTCTCCTTTAGTGGAGAGGGACAGACAAAGCTCCTTAAAGGAAGCCGTGTAGGAAGAACCCAGAGAGGCGGGATAAATGCCGCGCCGAGGAAGATACGCCCGCTTACTTCCTCTTCTCGAGGGCTGCACCATCCGCCGAGCTGATCCGCTGGCCCGCCGCCATGACACCGCCAACCGGCCTCCTTGACTTCACCGAGGGAAACGCTCGACGCCCAGTTGCAATCGGGCAGCACGGTCTTCGAGGACGAGGCCGAGAAAGATGAGCACAGGTCGCAGCCTGCGGGTCGTGCTCAAGGCCTAAGCAGTGACACACGTGGAGTGTGGATCCGTCCGAGACATCTTCTGCCCGCATGGGCATCTCCGAAATCCGGGAGTCGATTTGTCCATCGCAGCCGCGAGGGATCGAAGACTGAAGTCTTTTTGCAAAATATTATTTTTAAATCCGCAAACGGAGAAATAGGAACCAGTCGCAAACGCAGAGCGTTAAGGAGGGAACCTGAGCTTCCAAGCGGTAAGGAAGATCTGGCGTCATGGGGCGGAGCCGAGAGTTATACCACCCGGGTGGGTGGGAGGAGCAAGCTTGAAGACCTTCCGGCAAGATTTAAAGCGGCAAGGATACTGCCAATGAGTGTGGATGAACAACATATCCATGTCCCTAGAACCCTAAAATTACAATATCATATGTAATGGGATACAGTGCATCCTCTCTCCATGTATTCAAGGATAAGTCCCAGTAAGCTACAGCAAAAGGACATTCAAAATAGAAATGATGCATAGTTTCTACCTGTGATAGGCAAGTGGAGCGAGGGCATACCCTCTCTTCAACTTTATGTTTGTGTGTATTGCCTATACCAAGGCGACTGTGACAAGAGAGCCAAGAGATATCCCAGTATTTTAATGGAATTCTTGTGTCCGTTAATTGCTGAAACACAATGTGTAGGTTGTCCTCATTACATCCAGGTATTTGAGGGGCCTCATAAAACCACTCCCATAACACCTTGGTATATCATTTTTCCAGGTATTAAGGACAATGAATTCTGTGGTTAATTTCCATTGTCTCATTTTTGTGAAGACTGGTTTGAGGAAAGGAGGTAAATTACATTTTTTAAGGTAGAGAAGGACCAAATAAGGTTCTTCATTCCATTTTAACTTAATTGTCGTGATCCATGTGGCAAGCATCGAAAACCAAACAGGAAAATTCCATTGCAAAATTGGGGAAATGTTTCATTTTATGAACAAACTATGGAAAAACATGATAGGGTGTATCATTCTAACTCCTCCAAAACAGTAATCATGATATAACACATTCCGTTTGATAGGGTTGAGCCTGCTTCCCCAGAAGCCTTGGAAGAAAACATTCATAACTTTGGCTTCCAAAGCAAATGGAAGTGGGAAGATATGTGCCACATGAAAAACAGTGGCAAGATCAGGGCTTTTTATAAATACACCCGTTTTCTTTTAGCAATGGTGTGCTGTTTCGAGGCAGCTATCATCCCAGCAGCTTTATTGAGAGTAGAATTCCAGTTCAAGGAGGAATCATGCTGGCTGCCAAAAAGAAGACCCAACATTTTTATTGGGGATTCTGAAACCTGAATGTTCGCCACCTGTGAAGGGCGGCTGCTATTAGCCAAAGGGTCCACGTATATAACTCTACTTTTAGAAAAGTTGAGTTTTGACCCTGATACTAGTTCAAACCGTGATAGATATCTACATATGCGCTCATTACTGGGGCTTCAATCACGTCTGAAAATTTGAATCTAGGGATATTACAAGAGGCCTGCAATTTCCTTAAAAAAAGGATCAGTTTGAAAGGCATAACGCTGGGACTTTAGTTGTTAGAAAAGCTGTCCCTGGGATGCTGTTTATATACGGCAGGACTTAAGCCTGCTGATGCAACAGTTGTAACCAGTGTATGAATTTTCTAGGTATGTGGTATATCTCAAGCACGTGATATTTATGGTCCACCCTATTGAAGGCTTTCTACTGATCAAGTGATATTACCAGACCAGACTGGTTACAAGCCCCTTCAGGAATAATCTCTCATATCATAGCCAGATTATGAAACAGTGACCGCCCTGTTACTACACAGGTCTGGGCCGAAGATATTAAATCCGGGGTCACTGGTGCTAGACGTTTTAGTAGTACAGAGGCAAAATTTTTACAGTCCACATTTAAGAGACTAACAGGCCTCCAGTTCTGAAGGTAGTGCCTGTCACCTTTTTTAAATAGTAGAATTAACAAAGAGCGAGCCATATGTTGCGGGAGCTGTGATTCCTGCAATATAGCATTAAACACTATGGTCAAAATTGGAGCCATTAATGAGGTAAAAGTTTTATAAAACTCCACAGTTAAACCATCAAACCCAGGGGACGATTTCATTCGTAAGTCCACAATGGCTTCCTTTGTTTCTCCCAAGATATGGTTAACTTTACCTGTATATCAGAAGGGATATCTGGTATGTTCAAATCATTGAGAAAAACATCCAACTTTGTTGCAGAGGATGGAGAACCAAACATGTTTTCTAGATATGCTTGTGCAATGCCTTGGATTTTCTTCAGATTGTCTTGAACCTTGTTAGAATTTTGTAACATAAATAGGGTCTATCATAGCAGTTTGCACTCTATCTTTACAGCCTTTAAAAATATCTGCATCAGCACTTTGGCCCTGAGTACCATACCTGGCTTCCATTTTTAAGGAGTCTGCCCTATTATACTGGTATTCAGCCACTTCTGATTTGATTCTGTCAGTATCAACTGTATTGTTGATGCCTAAAGAATAAGCATCAGATAACAATATAAACAACTTCTTCCATAGTTGTAAATATTTAAAGTATGCAGAAGTACGTGTTTTATGAGCCCATTTCATAAAGGCTGTCTGCAACTTGTTTTTAGTCAGACCACTAGTCTGTCACTGAGTCAAAAGCTTCAATAATAGACACTTATGCTTTAATAAAGTCACAGCATTGGTGTATTAATATGGGGCCCTGCAATAATTTGCTGTTCAATTTCCACCTTGACTGAGGTTTTGGGGCAGCAAATGGCAACTTGCACTGTATGGAGACTGCTATGTGGTCAGAGGTTTCACATGGAGTAGTCTGAGCCTGTGATATCAAGAGTTTATCTGATATAAAAATGTAGTCTATGCTCGTATCCAAATGACCTCTAATGCAGATTTTGGCTCTTATTTGATTTTTCTCAAAAAAACCATCTACCAGCTCTGCAGTGCTGATAATAGAATTCAGGCAATTTGTATCACCATAAGATTTTTGAGAAACCCATCCCCTATTCTTTGGGGAGAGGCTACAATTGAAATCACCTGCAAAAATGACACACTGTGCTGTGTGCAAATATGGCTGTACCATACAAAATAGTGCGGAACATAATGCAATTCCTTGAGGGGCATAAATATTAATAAGTCAAAAGGAAACTGTGGAAAAAGAAACATGCAACATAAGAGCCCTGCCTGGGCAAATTTCTAATACCTTATGAACCTGAAAAGCAAACCCTTTAAAAAGAATTCCTACACTATCACATAAATTGGTACCTTGTGACCAATATGAGGCTCCTAAGTCCCATCTTTGTTGCACTGAGGCTATTTCATATAAGGTTTTAAGGCACGTGTCTTGAAGGAAAAAAATATTTTTCTGTAACCCCTTCAAATTGTAGGGTAGTTATTCTTTTCCTGTATGATTTGATACTTCAGACATTTAATGTCATAAAGAAGAGAAGCTGCCCACCCAGGCACATGAGAAAAAGAAGGGAGAAAAAATCTACAAGCCTTAACCTAACCATTTTAATCTTTGGAGGCGCTTCTTAATTCTCTTCAAGAGGCAGAAACCCCCCTTCAGTCTGCGAATCAGAGGAGACTTCCATTCCTGAAGATGCAAAAGAAGAAGTATCAGAGGCCTCATCTTCAGTATCACCCCAATTCCTTTTTTTTTTGATAGGATAGAGAATCTATTCCTCATGGTTATGGATTTTTTGGGCGAGAGTTTCTCTGCTTTTCTTTTGCCCTTTCCCCTCTTTGGGGGTTTCATCACTTCCATAGGCATTTCCATTGTAGGGTTGGGAGGAGGGGGCATAGGATCTACAGGAGATACAACTTCCATCTGCCCCATGTCATCTACCGGAGTTGGGGGGTCACAAAGCTTTCGATGTCAGGGGGAGGTAAGTTGGGGGGGTTACTTTCCTGTGAACTAACAGTAGTAGTGTGGGGAATGCTATCTGAAGTACTGGGTGCTGCCATTTGTTCCTGCACAGCAGCTGGGTGTAATGCCTCCTGTGCTAAGGAAGCCTGAGCCTGTACTTCAGTTATGATCTGTGCTTGGTCTTGGGGGGCCCGGTCTAACCTATTGTGTTCAGCCCAACGGCATTGCCTATTTGAATGCCATTTTCATCACATAAATTGCAACAAAAAGGGTTAGGACAGTTATAACTGGTGTGGCCATAATTGAGACAGAGGTTGTACCTTGGCTTGTCACACACATTGCTCAGATGTGTTCGAGTGCCACATTTATGACATGTGTGAAATTGGCCGGGGTAGAAGCACAGGCCATGGTCTCCCCCAATATAAAAGCTACCTGGCAAGTGTGAAATGCCTTTGTCCAATTGTTTCAATTGAACTTTAACTTTCCAGCCCCCTGTCCATACCAAATCTTCATCCACTATTGGCTTGGGCCATACCATATCTTCATCCAGTGCTGGCTTGGGCCCCTCTAAGATCTCACATTATTGTTTTAGCCAGTATTGCACATCTGCAATGCTGACTCCTTCATTTCTGAATAACATAGAGAATAATGGATGGGTAGGGGGTTATAACAAGGATTTTGCACACATCCCAAGGTGTGGAATGCCACATAAACTGAAGAGTGAAGAGGTCGAGGGTTTTGTTAAAACATCCACCGAAGGAAACAATGTAAATCTATGTTCCTACCTACCCATCCATTTTTTTTTTGTGTATAATTGCTGGGGAGCATTTTTCACATTAGAACAGGTTTGGTTTCAGTGTGGCTCATTTAAGCTTCCGTGAAAAAAAAAAAAACACTACTTGTGAGTGTTTTTCTTTTTGCCTACTCCAGGTTTTTTTGCCAGTTATTTCTTTATTTTCTCATTTTTAAAATGAATTTATCACTAACTTGGGTGTGCAGCGACGTTTATATCACTGGGGAATGGCGGCCAGTGAAAGTGGATGAGCAGTGGCTGCGCATGCTCGGAAGTAGGGAAACCGGGCGCGTGTTCGTCATTATAACCAGCTGGTTGTGATGATGGAATTATAACCCGGTTTCCCTATGGGAGAAAACGCTCCCCAGTTATTAGAATGTGATAGTTTTCACAGTAGGTTTTGTTAAGGGGATGGGGGGAAAAGGGGGCCCAGAGAGCTGTATCTTTTACCAGGGGGTATTTTTGCCAAAAAGTTTCCAAAGTAGCTTCATTTTTAAAACTAATGTCATAAAACACTTCTCCCTTCACATGTATTAGTGCAGAGATCTTGGGGCTGTATGCCCATCATTTCCTTCAACATTATATTTAGTATTGTTCTCCTATTAGGAGCTGCTTGCATATCCCCCACTATACTTAAGCTGCACAGCGTTTCTACGCTGCACTGGCTCCCCCACCTGCTGAAATAAATCAGCCAGATGAAAAAGCCTGTGGTTGATAAGCATGCACAGTGATTGTATCATTTACCCCTGTTTCAGTCACACCTGTCTCTGTGCCTAAAGAAGCTGGCTCTGCAAGAGGTAAAGTACCGTCACCTGAATGTCCAGGACAATGTTGCTCAGAATGTTGATCTTTCATTGGTTGCAACTTACTGTTACCACCCTGTCTGGTGGCTCGCTGAGAAGTGCTAGCTTGATCAGGTGATTTGTGGCCCTGAAGCTACCAATCCTGATTAGGACCAAAATGTCTTCCAGTAATCTCCAAATTGCTCTGGATTGCCACATCTATGATTTCTGCAGCAGGAACTGGACCAGGCGATCTCCAGCCATCTCCCGGACAGTTGCCGTTCCCAGCCCACTGCTTCCAATGCTTCCATTACGCTCCATACTGGGCCTGACGTTGAATCCTGCACATTGTGCCCCTTGCAGAGCTCCAAGGATGATCTCAGTGATTCCCCATCTACAGACACTTGCATGGAAGCAGCCACAGGAGATCTCGTGACATCCCTGACTGGCATCAACACTGTCCACAAACACCACCCTGTAACTACTGGGTTTTCTCTCTCCATGGCACCGTCAGTGATCCACTCTTCTGAATCCTCCTGTAACAGCTGCACCAAGAAAATGCAGTGAGTTTTCATCACAGACCACAACAAGTGTTCTGCATCAGTCTCAGGAGCCCCCATTGACTGCTCAGAACTTCCCTGCATCTGCAGAGCAACCGTAGTAATTTCCTTATTGTCATCAGTCGGTATTGGGGCTTAACTGAAATCATACCGGAGCGTGGCTGCATGTTAGTTTCTGCCTGCATACTTCCACTTATTCCTGGCATTCCAGAGTTATCATGCTCTACAACAGGTTGTGCTTGGAGGCAGCCTGCACCTCCTCCCACTCCTTCCTTCAGACTGTCCACCATCTTGCAACAGCTGACAAGGGGTCCCCCTTCTGGCAAGAGTAGGGGAATTTCCACGGTGCCCTGGCCAAATTTTCCCCCATTCACTAAAAATACCACCAACAGCTTTTTTTATCATTAATACTTTTGCGCCTCTGTTTGCGAGCGGGCCACAACCACCAACCACGCTGGCACCAAGCCCAGCGGACCAGGTCTAGTGTATGCTGCATCGCCTGACTATAACAATGCCGGATTAAATTCATGGGACACCTCTGAGGGCCCATGACCGGGAACCAGGTGGCCAAGCTGCTCATGTCCGGGGGCTCGGCCATGAGCCGCCATGGTCACCCTGAAATTTTCCACCATTACTGCCCCAGGAAGCCGGATGTGCAATGATGGTTGATGCACCTATGTGAAGACATCTGCTGCGCTCCCTCCCCTTGCAATGCACGCCACTGGCAGTGCACCTAGCCTCCGCTAGGTGCCACTGCAGTGCGCCACATACCCCGTACCAACCCCAGAGGAAGGAGACCAGTCATGGGACGCTCAATCCTTCCTCTCCCCTGCCAGCCCCGGGCGACCCGAGTCTGTTTCCGAATCCGGGTCACCAGCGTGGTGAGAGGTGTGGCATCCAGCACCTAAACCCTCAGCACCACTGGGCCAGCATACCATCAACAGCTTAATCTGGTTCAAGGTCAGCTGGCATTCACCTGTATCCCCTTCCCCCGGGTCGTGCCTGAAAATAGGCAGGATCTGTCTAGTGCTCTTACTTGGTCAAGAAACACTAAATAAAATAAACTGGAGGCAACAGTGAAGGGATCGGAGATTATCTTGTCATCAATGCCGGGGGGGGGGGGTAGGATTTAGAGGAAGGGTTGAAGAGGGACGAAAGGGTCTGCCAGAATTTGTGAGGAGCGTTTGAGTTTTCCCATAGGGTGGTCCTGAAATTTAGGCTAAAATGTATCCAACAAGGCCAGATTTGCTGCATCTGACCACTGGAATGTCCCAGTCGATATACGTCAGGTTCAGATCACCCACCACCACCACTTTCCCCTTCTTCACTCCCCTTGTCAGCTTCTCTTTGAGCTATCACACTCTTCCCCTTGTCCTGGTAGTCTATAGATCTCCCCAACCGGTATTTTCTTCCCTGGGGGCACTGTGAAGTGAACCCACAGCAACTCTGCTTCCCCTTTGCTTCCCCTGATCTGTCCATCCATCACAGTCTCAATACCCTCTCGGACATGTATGGCTATACCCCCTTTACATTTTCCTCTATCCTGTCTAAACATTGTGTAACTGAAGACTGACCAGTTCCAGTCATTATTCTCTCTGGACCAAGTTTCTGTGATGGTTACGAGGTCTTCTTCAGAGTTTGCCACAAATGCTTGGAGCTCACGGATTTTATTACCCAGACTCCTGGCATTATGGCAGACCCACTTCCAACTAGCTCTGTATCCTCTTTTCCTGTTTTGTGATCCTCTGTGAGCATTCCTTCCCATTCTCCTTTCTTACGTTTCCTGTTGTTTGCAGACCCCGAGAGTATTTCCCCTTTTGATTCTTCCACTTCTCATCTTTGAATATCAACCTTATTTTTACCCACCTTACTGCTACCAGTCCCCAGTATAGGAGTGCACTAGCTAGGTTCACCATGCTTATCCCTTTACCACTGTTCTCCTAGACTCAGTGTTCCCTACAGTCTGTTTAACTGTTTAATGTAGACATCAAACTTCTGTCCAGGCATGCTGGTCCCTCTCTTGTCAGATGAAGGCCGTCACCTCTGAAGAGTCTCCTGTCACAGAAGTCCCCTTGAAAAGTGGTACGTTTTCTTCTGACACCATCCCTTTAATTACCCACTTAATACCTCTGTCACTGCCCTCCATACTCTTATCCCCCCCCCCCCATTCCACACAGGCAGAATCTTGGAAAAGGCCAGGGAGGCCCAGTGCACCTGAAATCTGTTCCACAGCCTCTGAAAGCACTGGTTCACTTGATCCACAGGATGGTTCATCAGATCATTAGTACCCAAGTGTACCAGCACCACCAGCTCCCCTCTCCGCTATCCACCCTATTCTGTCTATTTCCTGGATGGCTGATGTCCCAGAAAGACACCAGGCCATCCCCCACTTCTCCAACCTTCAACTGACCCCTTTTCTACTCCCACAATCATAGAATCCCCAAGCACTAAGACTCTCCTAGCTTCCATTTTCTTACTCTCACTCCTAGGTGCCACCAGGTTGCCACTCCAATTTCTCCTGACTGAGCCCGAGTCCCCCCATTGGAGTTAGGTACCCGAGTCTTCTCCAGGAGTGCAAAGCGATTTGCCATCAGGATGATGTGGGACTGATTGACCTGCCTGTAGTTACCCCTTCCACCCTTTTCCTTCCTACTACTCTCCACTCCTGGACCAGTGGGCCTCTGGGGGAGTGAGCTCCAACTGAGCCGGTGCTGTATGAGAGATATCTCTTCCCTCGCTGTGACCAGCTGAGCATGGAGCTCTGAAAAGATTCTGCAGAAGGGGCAATGACCTCTCCTCCACAGCGTAACCCTGCAGAAGAGAGCCCCGTAGTCCATGCACCTGACTTGCTACCCACTAACCCTCATGAGCTTTAGCTGGCTCTACCCTTTGCTCTCCTTAGTACACTGCATCTGAAAGTAGTAACGTAATGTTAATGCTGGGTACTTATTCTCCTCGCTGTCAGCAATTCCAGCATATAATAGTAGTCAAATATACACTAGAAGGAAAGTTTAGAAATAATTTGTTTCTCAGAAGACTCCAAATTCTGTAAAAGTAAGTAATACTCTCTTTAATTCCAAATCTTAATCTTATTCCGGCCAATGTCTATAGTTGTGCACGTGTGGTCATCACTGTTGATAGTGCAGAATAGTCTGGCATTACTTTGGCCTGATGGTAATACTGTCCTTTTATCTTGCAGTTGTAGCTCCTCTCCGATAGCTACCTACCCAGCAAATCAGTACGAAAATCACTTCAGGATTTATGATCAATCACATTTAACATTTGAAAACAAGTGTATTGTTAAAATGACTCCATATCCACTGTTCATACCTGCTTATGGGTGTGTGGATGTGTGTGTGGACATGATGGGACTTTGATCCCCTTTCAACCTTGAATTACTATCCTGCTACGTTTTGTTACAAAAATATTTATTTTTGGTAGAAGACATTAAAAAAAATCAAACATGATCCTTATAATAAAAATGTATATTTGTTCATAAACTAATTTTACAATACAATGCTGCCTGTATTTTAATTAGAAAATTGTTCCCTAGGGTTGCACACAATATTACATGAATTGCAAACATCAGGAAACAACAAAGATCAATTTTATCAAAATGAAAGCCGAGGCTCTTATATTAACAAAAAATTGTCATATATTAAATTTACCAATTAAAGTCCCCTGACTAACAGCATTAGCAGTTTAAAGAATGCTCTACCACCCACTGAAAACAATATGTAAATAAGCTTTATAATACCTAATTTTAACAAAAATGAGATAATGGTCAACATAAAAGGTGATTTACCCTTCATATTTATGAGAACACAGAATCACTGGATATGGGTGACAGCTAATTTCCTGTAGTCTCTTTATGCCCTGAGGCAGTAAATGCATGCTAATGCCTACAAACTATTGTAAAAAATTACATTTAGAAGACCCCCCAAGCCCTACTCAATTTCATAAGCTTTTTGAAACAAAATAATTGAATTGCATACAGACACAAGATAGAAGACATACTGTACTTCTCAAAAAATGATGTACAAAGTAGTGTGATAGTGCAACAAAAAGCAAGTGTACCAATGATCTAAGGGAAGAGACAGCGCTTCAAGTTTCAATTAACCGTTTGCACTCATAATTTTCTTTCACATAATCTTACTATATTTTAATACTTCTCTGCTTAAACACTAAAGCCTCTTACCTGCTCCATTCTAAAGGGTCTGTTAAACAAAGAGCAGACAGCCTTACTTCGGAGTGTATTTTCATAAATATACTATGACTTGCTGAGCTATTACAATTAAAAACAGAATACATTATTTAACACTTAGTTGCCTTTACAGGATTTGCAATTCATATTGTCAAGTTACTATATCTTGTAAAAATCTAGATTTAGTAGTTGCCGTATTGGTCCTTGCAAGAATAGATCCAGAAGCAAATGATTTGATACCTTTTAATGGACCAACATAGACATAACAACAAAAGGCTTTAATGAGGATTTGTTGACCTTGAACTGCAGTATAACATCAAAGTCCTTTAAATGCTCAACTGCTGATAATTATATACTACTGAAATACACAGATGAATATATACGTCAATTAAATCATGTAAAAAATGCACCAATAGAAGCCTAAAAAACTGCATTAAATACAACTGTTGCAAACATAATTGCCTTACATTTGTTTTATTTTGGTGGATATCTGGGACTATTTTCAAAAAGAGTTCTCCAATTATGTGCCTATGGCAAACATTTTTTGATACTAGGACCCCTGCTCTTAATGACATTGGAAATGATATGCTATACACATGCAATACTCTCTAACTGGAGAAAGCTGACAGCTGTAAATTATAAAATACACCAATCTTATCTGTGACATATATGTTTTGTACATTTGTTATATGGTCTGGTTGCCCTTGTAAACAGATCTTTGGCCTGAGGTCTTACCAGATTTAAATAAATAAACAAGCAAAACAAATCTGAGCTTTCTTAATTTTCTTTCTTAAAAAAAAATAGATTTATTTCTTAGGTGAAGCCAAATGAGTGTGCTGTATTTCCAAGGTAAGCTCATTCATCTTCTCTGTCCAGTATTCAGTACTCTCTTGTAACTGTGAGGAAAGTTCTCCAACACGCTGAATCCAATATGATTTATCTAGTGATTCCCTTACACCTGGTTGCTCCAGATCCCTTCTTGTAACAGCTTCTTCATTTCCCCCTTGCGAGGCTCTGAATGGCTCTTGTTCAGGACTGGTATGAAAGTGTAACACTGTATGGTGATCAGAGGAAAGAGTTTCCTTGTGAGACGTCTCCAGCTGGTTAAGATGTTCCTGCTCTACAGCCCTTAGTGGAGCTCTAGTGGAGAAGACCATCTGGTTACAGGCTTCTAACTGCAGCTCAAGCTGTTGCGATTTTAGTTTTTCAGCTTCCATTAATTTTCTCAAATGTAAATTCTCATTATTCAGTGTATTTAGCTGCAAAAAAAAAGAACAAAGCTATATGATGTCAGTTATAAACTACAGATCCTGTAGAACTGGCTTGACACGAATTTTATTTAAATGTCCAACTTTCCAGACAAAATTATGCACAGTACCACACCGATGGTTTAAACTATGAATGGCCATTTTGTCATGTTGATATGCTTCACTGTAATGCAATGCAATAAGCCCATACTGTCTATACTATCTGATAATTTAAGACAGCGAATAGTGCTAAATTAATGTATCACATCACACTCAGACTAATGCACTGTATTGCATGCGTAGCAAACATATTAATTAGCATACTGCATTCAGGTACTGTAATGCTTCAATAAGGTAACACTAGGTTTAACGCCACAACGTTATTCAATAAGTCCCATGCAACATGACAAATTTTATCAAGTGAAGGGCAAGAAACATGTTTTAAATACCATCTGGGATGACCATTTTGTGTTAAGGTTGAGAAATGGAATGTTCAGACTTCTACAAGTGCTATTGGATAGAGTGGGGTTTAAGGAACAATAGAAACTTGTTTTAAGCAACTTTTTTATTTTTGAGAAACAAATAAAAAAGAGATTAACTGTCAGTAAGAAATATAAAAGAGGTGAGTTTCTTACAAATGTCAAAACAATTTCTGAAACTGATGCAGCCGAATCTTTGTTGGTAGACTGTTCTAATGCTCAAGAGGAGGATATACAGCAATAAGCACAAGAACAGCCACATAAGGTCGTTTATGTGGCTATTCATTGTGGCCATCACGGAGACCTGGTGTAATGATAACCACAACTGGGAGATGGCCATACCAGGCTACAATCTATTCAGGAGGGATAGGGCAGGCAGGAAGAGGGGGGGGAGAAGAGAGGAACTTTATGTGAAAAATGACAAAGGCCACAGAGATACAGGAGGAGATTGGGGAAGGGGGGGTACTGTGGGTTAAGCTAGAAAGAAGAACAGGGTTCATCATCTGCACTGGGGTCATTTACAGACCACCAGCCTAGGGGGAGGAGATGGATAGGGAGGTGATGTTGGCTATCCAAAGGATGGCACACAAGGGGGAGGTAGTGCTGGTTGGTGACTTCAACATTCCAGACATAGACTGGAGCCTCCAAGCAGCAGCATCAACCAAGAGCAGATTTATTCTGGACTCCCTACAGGCAGCCTTCCTTAAACAACTGGTCATGGAACCCACACGGCACACGGCAATACTAGACCTGGTGCTCACAACCGGGGACAGTGTGACAGGGATCACAGTAGGGGAGCAGCTGGGGAACAGTGACCACCAGACGGTGTGGTCTGACATAACTGAAGGGGCAGAATCTAGCCACACAAGGACACAAATCATTGACTTAAGGGGGGCAGATTTGGGAAAAATGGGGAAATGCTTGGAAGAGGCACTAGCTGGAATAGTAAGGAAGTTTTATTATTTATTTAGCTTTTGTTGACCAGGTAAGTACACTAGACAAGTTATATGCCTATTTTCAGGAACGACCCGGGAGAGTACAGTGAAGGTACAGGTACAAGGTGGAGAAACAGTAGGCAAGATTCAAATCAGGGATAACAAGGGCAACACAATGATGGTAAAACAGATTAGCAAGGGGAAAAGGAAGAGGAGACCATTATGGTATTCCAAGGAGGAAGCAGAGAAAGTGAAAGCCAAAAAAAAAAAATCAAATTTCAACAGTACAAAAATGCAAAAAAAATGTTGTAGGTGCCTTATTGGTCCTTTTAAGAACAGATCCAGAAACAAGTAATTTGATACCTTTTATTGGACCAACAAGGATGTTACAGAAAAGAACAAAGCTTTCGAACCAACCAGGTCCTTCTTCAGAAACTTTGTGGCAGTTATTTTGAAAATCCCATACTATTAACACCAGATTATATTGAAAAAACAGAAATAATTCTCAATGGTTTAACATATACATTTAAAACATAACAGAGAATTATGTCAGAGAAGCTAATTAACACCAGTATGCTTTTAACTGAGGAGCCTCAGAAGGGCAAAGGTTATCAAGAATTCTCAACAGCCAGATAATAAATTTTAAAATGTCTCAGTATGCCAAGAAAGCATTCTAGTGATAAAAAAGAACTTGGGGTGGCATTCTCTCTAATACATGTAAGATGAGCTTACAACTTACATTCCAATTGTCCTGGTGTATTAAAGAACAGATAATGAGAGACAAAATCCTGAAATTAGGTATAACTGCAAGTTGAAAACAAGCCTCAAATTAACATACACATATATACATGATGCATGCTAGTATCACTTGTAAGTGTAAGTGCCAAATAAAAAATTAAAAAAAAATACTTGTCAAAGACCCCCGAGAAAATGAGACCATGAGCCTGATAAGTGCAGATTTCAACACAGAGTCAGTGTATAACAAAAATGCACAGAATCAGTCTAAGGAATCTAAATGAAAATCCAAAGGAATTACACATTTTATGAACCCCCAAGTAGATGAGATAAGCATATTAATATGAGTAGATTTAAAAATGTGACAGTGTGTAATCCAACCACTGACAACTAGTAGAAGGAAGTAAATGTACACTATATGTGAAAACTAAGTGTCCTAGCCACATAACAATTGCCCCATGCCACATACCTAATTTCAGGATTTTGTCTCTCATTATCTGTTCTTTAATACACCAGGACAATTGGAATGTAAGTTGTAAGCTCATCTTATATGTATTAGAGAGAATGCCACCACAAGGTTTTTTTTTATCACTAGAATGCTTTCTTGGCATACTGAGACATTTTAAAATTTATGTGAGAAGAACACTCTGGCTGTTGAGAATTCTTGATAACCTTTGCCCTTCTGAGGCTACTCAGTTAAAAGCATACTGGTGTTAATTAGCTTCTCTGATGTAATTCTCTGTTATGTTTTAAATGTATATGTTAAATCAATGAGAATTATTTCTGTTTTTTTCAATATAATCTGGTGTTAATAGTATGGGATTTTCAAAATAACTGCCACAAAGCTTCTGATGAAGGACCTGGTTGGTTTGAAAGCTAGAGCACTTTGTTCTTTTCTGTAACATCCATGTTGGTCCAATAAAAGGTATCAAATCATTTGTTTCTGGAACAGTACAAAAAGACACAGGCAGAAGGGGACAGGGAGAGATACCATGAGAAACAAAGGGAGGCAGGGAGGGCAGTAAGGGAAGCCAAAGCACAAACGAAGGAATGCATTGTGAAATCAGTGGATAACAGGAACAAAACCTTTTACAGGTAAGTCAGTGAAAAAAGGAAGGCAAAGGGAGGGATAGTGAAGCTGAAAGGGGAGGATGGGAGTAGAGGTGAGGATGACAACAGCAAAGCAGACATACTAAACAGATACTTCTGCTCAGTCTTTACAGAGGAGGAGGAGGAGGAGGAGGCAGGTAATGGACCAGAAGGGAATAGAAAGGGTATGAAGGGCATGGAAATGGATACAAGTCCTTTTACATGGGAAAGGGTCCTAAAGGAACTGGAAAGAATAAGAGTTAATAAAGCTATGGGGAGAGATGGGGTATACCCCAGGGTTCTGAGGGAGCTAAGAGAGGTGGTGGCTGAACCTCTGGTAACCATGTTCTGCCAGTCACTGAAAACAGGAGAAGTACCCAAAGACTGGAGGACAGCTGACGTAGTTCCCCTATACAAAAGCAGGAACAGAGAGGAAGCGGGAAACTACAGACCAGTCAGCCTGACCTCAGTAGTGGGGAAGATCAAGAAAACACTACTGAAGGAAAGATTAGTGGAGCACCTGGTTGCCAACAGTCTACAGGACCCAAGGCAACATGGTTTTACTGGAGGGAGGTCGTACTAGACTAATCTCATTGAATTCTTTGACTGGGTGACAAGGGAGGTGGATCGGTGGGGGGCAGTGGATGTGGCCTACCTAGACTTCAGCAAGGCCTTTGACACTGTGCCACATAGAAGGCAGTTAAACGAGCTGGGAAACATGGGAGTGGGTAGGACAGCGGTGGGTGGATAACTAGCTGGATGCAAGACACTGAGGGTGGTGGTGACTGGTTGTCACTCCACAGAGGGAAAGGTGACCAGTGGGGTGCCACAGGGATCAGTGCTGGGTCCAGTCCTCAACATCTTTATCAGTGACATAACTGATGTCCTAGAAGGGAGAATTTGCATGTTCGCTGATGAAACAAAGCTCTGCAACAGGGTGGACATGCCGGAGGGTGTGGATAGAATGAGGAGAGATCTGCAGAAGCTTGAGGAATGGTCAAGGGAGTGGTAGTTGAGATTTAATACAAAGAAATGCAAATGGGGCACAAAACCCCAGGAAAAGCATATCAGATGGAGGGGGGGAGGATATAGAATGCTCCAAGCAGGAAAGGGACCTAGGGTTATCATCTCTGATGACCTCAAGGTAGGGAGTCAGTGCAACAAGGTGGCAGGAAAAGCAAACAGGATGCCGGGGTGCACAGGCAGGGGTATCACCAGCTTGAAAACATATTTCCACTATACAAGACATTAGTGAGACCACACTTCGAGTACAGTGTCCAGTTCTGGAGACCTTACCTATGTAAAGACATTGACAGGGTGGAGACAGTTCAGAAGAGGGCAACCAAGATGGTGCAAGGATTACATCACAAAACCTATGAGGACAGGCTGAAAGACCTACAGTAAATATGTACTCCCTGGAAGAGAGGAGGGAGAGAGGGGATATGACCGAGACATATAAGTACCTCACGGGGAGGAACAAGGTACAGAAAAACACTTTTTTATAGAAAAGATGCTCAAGGGATATATAGACAGTGTGTTTGCAGATAAAACAAGTATTCTGTTCTAGTCTGCCCATTTGAGCTTGTAAGTTCAGTTTGTTTTCCTAGAAGTCTATTTCCTTACCCTGACCTCTAGAATTCCTTTATGTCTATCCCATGCATTCTTAAATCCTGGATTGTTTCAGCCCCACCACTTCCTCTGGCAGGTGTTCCACTTGTCCACCACCGCTCTGTGAAGAAATTCTTTTCATGTTTCCTCTGAATCATCCTCCTCCAACTTCATCCCATGCCTCTAGTCCTGAAACATCTTTTTCGCTTAAAATAGTGTTTTCCTGCACCCTGTTCCTCCCTGTAAGATACTTGTATGTCTCTATCATATCCCTCTCTCTCCTCTCCTCCAGGAGTATGTTCAGTTCCTTCAACCTGTCTTCATAGGACTTGTGATGCAACCCATGCACCATCTTTGTTGCCCTCCTCTGAACCTTCTCTACCCTGTCTATGTCCTTACGTAGGTATGGTCTCCAGAACTGTACACTGTACTCCAGGTGGGGCCTCACTAGTGTCTTGTATAGCGGAATTATGACCTCCTTTTCCTGCTGGTGATGCCCTGCCTATACATCCCAGCATCCTATTTGCTTTACCTGATGCTTTGTCACACTGTTTCCCTACCTTGAGGTCATCAGAGATGACAACCCCAAGATCCTTTCCTGCTTGGTGCATGCCATATCCCTCACCCCCCAACTGATATATGGTGCCAGGGTTTTGTGCCCCATATGCATTATCTTGCACTTCTTTGCATTGAATTTCAACTGCCAAACCCTTGACCATTCTTCAAGTTTCTGCAGGTCCTTCTCATTCTGTCTACACCTCTGGTGTGTCTACTCTATTACAGAGCTTTTGTGTCATCAGCAACAGTGAAATTCTGCCTTCTATATCCTGTCAATGTCACTGATGAAGATGTTGAATAGGACCGTCCCAGCACTGATCCCTGTGGTACCACTGGTCACTCTTCCCTCTGTGGAGTGATAGCCATTTACCACCACCCTCTGTGTCCTGCCACCCAGCCAGTTACCTACCCACCCACTACTGTCCTGCCACACTCCATATTCCCCAGTTTGTGTAATAGTCTTCTATGTGGCACAGTGTCAAAGGCCTTGCTGAAGTCCAGATAGGCCATGTCCACTGCCCTCCCTGATCCACCTCTCTAGTCACCCAGTCAAAATTCAGTGAGGTTGGTCTGACATGACCTCCCCTGAGTGAAACCATGCTGCCTTGGGTCCTGTAGTCCATTGACAACCAGATGTTCCACCAATCTCTCCTTCAGTAGTGCTTCCATGATCTTTCCCACTACCGAGGTGAGGCTGACTGGTCTGTAGTTCCCTGCTTCCTCTTTGTTCCCACTTTTGTATAAGGGGACTACATCTGCTGTCCTCCAGTCTTTGGGTACCTCCCCTGTTTCCAGTGATTGGCTGAACAGGATAGCCAGAGGTTCAGCCACCACCTCTCTTAGTTCTTTAAGGACCCTGGGGTGCACCCCATCTGGCCCATTGCTTATCAGCTCTTATTACTTCAGTTCCTTCAGGACCCTTTCTGCTTGTAAAGGGACTTGTGTCCATTTCTGCACATTCTCACCTTGTACCCTTCAGACCCATCACCCTCTTCCTTAGTAAAGACTGAGCAGAAATACCTGTTCAATATGTCAGCTTTACTGTTGTCATCCTCCACACGGCTCCATCCTCCCCTTCAGTCTCACTATCCCTCCCTTTGTCCTTCTTTTTCACTTATGTACCTGTAAAGGTTTTGTCCCCTTTAACCACTGATTTTGCAATGTGTTCTTCTGTCTGAGCTTTGGCTTCCCTTACTGACTTCCCTGCCTCCCTTTGTTTCTCCTGGTACTTCTCCCTATCCCCTTCTGCCTGTGTCTTTTTGTATTGCCTGAATGCAATCTTTTTGGCTTTCACTTTCTTTGCTACCTCTTTGGAAAACCATAATGGTCTCCTCTTTCTTTTCCTCTTGCTAACCTGCTTAATGCATAATTCTGTTGTTCTTATACTCCCCATTTTAAATACTGCCCACTGTTCCTCAATCCCAACAAGTTCAACACAGAGGACTAGGGGACATGGGATGAAACTAGAAGGAGGGAGGTTCAAAGGGAACATGAGGAAGTACTTCTTCACAGAGAGAGTGGTTGACAAATGGAACGCCCTGCCAGAGGAGGTGGGAGTGGGGCAGAAATTTATTACAGGATTTAACAATGCATGGGATAGGCATAAGGAGATCCTGGTAGTCAGATGAAGGGGACAACCTGGTTATAGGGAAGCCTGAAGGAGCACAGCTGCGCAAATGGGAGACTAGGTGGGCTGTAGGCCCTTATCTGCCGTCAACATCTATGTACTTAAGTACATACTGATGGCTAAAACAGCTAACATTAAAGATGCTGACATAGCCTTGAACTCCTATTCAACCTTTCACTGAGATAAATGTGGGGAGCAGGGTGGAGATGCATGTTCTACAGTAAAGATCAACTACTGTAGCTGCCCACAGGGTGGTTTACTTGGTTTATAGGACAAAAGAAGGCTGTTTGCCCATCGAGATTGTCCTCCATATTGATGGATCATTTACCCATGTCCCATTCATTCATCCATTTATCTAATTTATTCTTAAAAGTTGTAATGTTTGTTGAGTCAACAATATCCTGTGGTAATTTATTCCATAACCTGGGCGATCTAATGGAAAAGAAATTTAATCTATTGTTATTATTTACTTTTTTAACTTCCAATTGTCCATTGTGGAGTCTTGGCACAATTTTTCTTAATGAATAAACAATACCACATTGTTCCATTTGAACTGGTGATTTAAGTATTTTAAACAGTTGCAGAAGATCACCTCTAGTTCGCCTACGCTCAAGAGAATGTAATCCTGTTTTTTTTTAATCTAGTGTCATATTCTAAGTGAGTAAGATGGGGTACTAGCTTAGTGACTCTGTGTTGAACTTGTTCAATTTTATTTATATCTGACTTCAAGTAAGGGCTCCAAAATGGAGATCCGTAATCCAAATAGGGCCTTATATGTGATCTGTACAAAGTTAAAAGGCATTCTTCCGATTTAGAAATTAATGTTTTATTTATTCTACGTAGCAATGCATTAGTTTGATTTGCAATTCTAGAACAATGTGAGGAAGATGATAGTTTGTCATTAACCAGGATACCCAGATCTTTTTCTATACAAGATGTCCTAATAATGCTGTTATTTAGATAATATTTTTGTTTGGGATTATCTTTTCCAAAATGGAGTACTGCACATTTAGATATATTAAAGTGCATTTTATTAATAAAAGCCTTTGTTCAATTAAAGCAAGATCCAATGCTAAGTTATGGCAATTTACAGGGGTACTGACCTTTCCTCCAAGTTTGGTGTCATCTGCAAATTTAACCATTATGTTATTTGATTAAATGAAATATGCATATCGCAAATAAACAAATTAAACAGCACTGGGCCCAGAACGGTTCCCTGGGGCACACCATTAGCCACCACACCCACTTCAGACAGTACACCATTCACCCTAACTCTCTGTGTTCTGACACTCAGCCAGTTATTTATTCAGGATATAATAGGTGCAGAAAAACCTAAACGGTTAAGTTTATTAACCAAAATACTGTGTGATACTTTGTCAAAAGCCTTGCTATAATCTAAAAGAATCTAAAAGAGGTGTCGGTCATCAGAGTGACCGTCGGCTCGGGGCGGACAAACGGGATACCCTCCTGCAGATGAGCTGGAACGAGCCACCACTGTAGTCCGTTCCACATCTCCTGGGTCATTGTCACTAGATGGCCCAGAGGACCGGAGTGCTGTGACCATTGGCGGGAAAGTCCCCACTGCAGGGGATGCATATGCCAGTGGGCCCAACAGATCATGCTGGTGCAGGCCGCCATGAGGCCCAGAAGGTGCAAGAAGTCCCGGGCAGGGCACAATTGCCCAACCAGAAATGATTGGGCAAAGGAGGAAAGGACCTCAGCCCTGTCCGCCGGGAGCCGGGCTCTGGCTCTGGCTCGAAGAGAGTTGAGCTCTGCCCCGATGAACTGAATCATCTGCGATGGCACAAGTTCTGACTTGGCCTCGTTGATGAGGAGGCCAATCTGAGAGCAGACCTGGAGGGCCAGATCCCTGGACCTCTCCATCTCCAATCTGGAGGGGGCTGCAATCAGCCAGTCATCCAGGTAAGGGTACACCCGGATCCCTCGGCGCCGGAGGAATGCTGTCACCACTGCCACGCATTTGGTGAAGACCCTGGGAGCTGGAGAGAGGCCGAAGGGCATGGCCTGGAACTCGTAAAGAGATCCCTCTGCTCGAAAGCGGAGGAATCGCTGGTGAGACGGATGGATTGGGATGTGAAAGAACGCATCCTGAAGGTCCAGAGAACAGAACCACACACCTGGCTCCAAGGATGGAATGATCTGAGCCAGAGTGACCATCATGAAGGTGCGAGACCTTAGGAACTTGTTCAGGTCGTGTAGGTCGAGAATGGGGCACCAGCTCCCCATCCGTTTTGGGACCAGGAAGTACCTGGACACAAACCCTGTGTCTGGAGGGGAGGTCCGCCACCTCGCTGATCACCTCCTTCTGGAGGAGCAAGGCAATTTCGGTCGACGAGCCGACAGAGAGGCTGTGGAACCTGTAGTCCCCCCGTGGGGCGATGGCTCGATGGAGGGGGGAACTGCTCTAATTCCAGAGGCAGACCTCTGCCTACCACTTCCAACATCCAGTGGACCATTGTGATAGCAGACCAGGCAGAAAGGAAGTGGTGGAGCCGTCCCCCCACGGGGAACCCCGGGGAGCAGTGACGAGGTTGGGGGCGACACCCCTCAACCCGTCACTGGGCAGGCTTGGAGGAAGGGCTGGCCAAGGAACCTACTGGGCCTTTCCCTCCAGGCTTCCTGCTTGAGGAAACAGTAGGTTTGGCTTTGGTGTGCCAAGCATGAGCCTGCTGGCCCTGATGCTGGTGTTGCTGGGCCGGAAGTGCCGCAGGGACTGAAGGATGAAAGGGCTTACGTTGCTGCTGGCGGCCTTTGTCCTTCTGGGCAGATGTGACCGAGTCCAAGGTGGCACTGGACTTCTCGACCCATTGGAGATGATCCTCCACCCCGGGCCACAACAAGTCGGTACCCAGGAAAGGAACATCTGCCAGCTTGTGCTGGGTATCAGCCATGAAGGTGGAGATCCGCAGCCAAGCTCTGCGGCGCATGGCCACTGCGGCTGCTACTGACCGGGCACACGAATCAGCAATGTCCAATGAAGTTTGGAGCTGCTGTTTAGCTACCGCCCTTCCCTGATCCCGCACCTGCTTGATCGTCGTCTGAAGGTCAGCTGGGAGATGAGGAATCACCTCATCCAGGGAGCCCAAAAGGGCATGTGAAAAGTGTGCCATCAGAACTGCCGAGCTAGCCTGACGAAGGCCTAGGGAGGAAGCAGCGTATACCTTCCGCCCTGAGTAGTCCAACTTCTTGGACTACTTATCGGGCGGTTTGCCCACATCCCGAGCATTCCCAGAACGCCGGAAAATGCTATCGGTCACTAACCCCTCCGCAGAGGGGTGCTCCGAGACACCGGAGAGTGAACCGGTAGGGACCGCATACTTTCGAGCCATCCTGGCCGAAGGTGCGGAACAAGATGGTGGCCGCTGCCACAACTCCAGGGCTGGGCCAACAATGGCTTCGGCCACAGGAAAGGCCTCCATAGGGGAATCCCCTCGGTCCAGTATCTCCGTGATGGGATACTTGGCCCGTTTTGAAACGGGTTTGAGTTCATCCCACTGGACTTTGAGATGAGTCGAAGCATTCCCTAAAATGAGGATGGGCTCTCGTCCACCAACTAACCCCCTGCAGACTCCAGGTTGAGTGGCCTGGAGAACAAGGAGTCGTCGACATCAGACTCCGAGGAGTCTGCGAACAGCTGCCGAGCGTCTGAGCCACCCTCCACGTGCTGAGGTCGATCGGGAGTGAGGGTGACTGACAACCTATGGGGCAAGCCCTGACCTGACCGAGAATCCTTGGTCGGGGCCACAGTCTTCGGTTGTGGAGGCGGAGGTTCCACCACAATGGGTGGAGCAGCCAGTTTCGGCCGAACAACCAGTGCCGGTGGCGATTCCTCGACTGCTACGAGGGGTTGTTTCGGCTGCTCCGGTGACAGCCACTTAATGGCCGAAGAAGGCGTCGGAGTTGGCTTGTTACCGGACAGTAAGAGCTGCTGCCACATTAAGTCCTCATAGTGCCGTCGCAACTTGCGCCGGAGCCTAGCCTCAGAAGAGGACGAGCGGCAACGCCGCTTTCCATGGTGCTGAGACTGCCGACGTCGGTGGGATCGGCTGGACCTGGAAGAGGACCGAGACCTTCAGGGATTCCGAGGGTGGGTCTGAGAGGGGATGGGGGGAAATCCGCTCCTCCCTCAGTAGAGGGACCTTAACCGGGGACTCCAGCACAGGAGGCACAGGAAAGTCCTCGGTTTCCACCGGGGGAACCGGTGAAGTAGGGTTGTCAGCATCTCTAATCGATAAACTGTCCAACGGGTCGAGAAAAATCTCGACCGCATCGATGGGCGTCTCAGCCGGCTCACCGTGAAGCCAGCGACCTTAGCTGCAACCTCGACCGAAGTCGAAAATCGATGGTCCGGTGAAGGGGATCTCTCCGGCTCCCATTAACGTCGACGGAGGGACTTACCTTTTGAGTCCTTCTTCTTGGACCGACTGGAATGTCCCGATGGTCCTTCTCCCTTGGTGGAGAGGGATTGACAAAGTTCTTTAAAAGAAGCTGTATAGGAAGAGCCCAAGGAGAGCGGGATAAATGCCGTGACTGAGGAGGAAGAAGAAGCGGCCTGGGCCGCTTCCTCCTCGAGGGCGATCATCTGCTCCAACTGTTCTGCAGAGCCTGCCACCAGACATCACCCAACGGGCCTCCTTCGACTTGACTGGTGGGTACCATTTCTCAGGGCACCCAAAAAGTAGTCGAGCAGCATGGGCCTCCAAGACTGGAGCCGAGAAGGAGCTGCACAATTCACAAGCCTGTGAATCATGGCCAAGCCCCTGGCAGTACACGCACGTGGAGTGCGGATCGGTCCGGGACATCTTTTGCCCACAGGGGCACCGATGAAAGCCGGGAGTCAATTTGTCCATCGCAGCCACAAGGGAAGTTGAAGACCGTAGTCTTGTAAATTTTAGAATTAGTTTCAGGTTAACCGAAGAGTGTGGATCCAGGCCTAAAACGCAGAGCGCTAAGGAGGGAACCTGAGCTTCCAAGCGGTAAGGAAGATCTGGCGTCATGGGGCGGAGCCGAGAGTTTTACCACCCGGGTGGGTGGGAGGAGCCAGCTTGAAGACCTTCCGGCAAGATTTAAAGTGGCAAGGAACCTGCCAATAAGTGTGGATTGAACAACATATCCACGTCGCTAGAATAAACAATTACTCACCATAGTAATGTTTCTTCTAAAGGATCCCGCCATGAGATTTACAATAACATCATCCTGCTAGAGTGGTATGCCCTGGAGACAGAACTTTAAGCTATTTATCAGAATTTAGAATACAAGTTCAGACTCTGCACTGTGGCTACATGCCCCTTAGTGAGCTAACGTCTGCTTTGTTTCCATAGCTTGGGGAGATCTGACTGCTTAAACCAGCTAAATGGCTACCAGAAATCTTAAAAAAACTATATTAAAAATGTTTAATCTATCAAACAAATTAAAACAGACATCATGTAACATTTAAAACTGATCACATTCTAGCGATTCCTGAGGATCTCCAATAAGAATGTTCAAGCAACCTTAAGATAAGAACTGATTCTTGTGTGAACCTATTTCCAGGTTCTGGAAGGGGAGGCAGAGTCAGGGTTTGTAAATCTCACTGATGGATCTATAAGAACAAACAACATTACTATGATGAGTAATTGTTTCTTCAAACAACAGGACTCCATCGATGATGCTTCTGCTTCCGACTTTTCCTTCCTAAACTTCTTAAACATAGAAACATAGAATATGACGGCAGATAAGGACCACTTGGCCCACCTAGTCTGCCCTTTTCCCAACCTACTGTAATACTGCAGATCCTACTTGATCTTCAATTTTACCCTCCCTTTCCTATCCATTAAGGTTCCCTTATGCCTATCCCATGCATTCTTGAATCCCGTTACAGTTTTTGGCCCCACCACCTCTGCTCAGAGGCTGTTCCAAGCATCTACCACTCTTTCTGTCAAGAAGTACTTCCTCATGTTTACCCTGAGTCTACCCCCCCTCCAGCTTCATATCATGACCCCTTGTTCTCGAACATCTTTTTTTCTGAAAAATCTTTCCCTCTTGTACCTTATTTATACCCGTGAGGTATCTGAAAGTCGCAATCATATCCCCCCTCTCCCTCCTTTCCTCCAGGGTGTACATATTGAGGTCCCTCAGTCTCTTGTCATAGGGCTTTTGCTGCTGACCCTGCACCACTTTAGTTGCCCTCCCCTGGATCGCCTCTACTCTATGTCCTCCAGAACTGGACCAATACTCTAGATGAGGTTTCACCAATGATTTATGTAGCAGTGTTACCACCTCCTTCTTTCAGCTTGTGATATCCCTCCCAATGCACCCTAGCATCCCACTGGCTCTACCCACTGCCTTGTCACACTGTTTTGCCACATTTAGGTCATCAGATAGGATTACTCCCAGGTCTCTTTCCTGTTTGGTGGTCAACAGTACCACTCACCCCATCCTGTATTCTGCCCCGGGTTTCTGTGCCAGAAGTAGATGATTTTGCACTTTTCCACACTGAAACTCAGTTACTACGCTGTGGACCACTTCTGAAGCTTTGTTAGATCCCCCTTCAGCCCCCAAAGAGTGTCTACCTTGTTGCAGATCTTTGTGTCATTTGCAGAAAGGCATACCTTACACTTGGCAAGGTTGGAGGAATGGTCAAAAGTATGGCAGCTTAGATTCAATGCAAAGAAGTGCAAAGTAATGCACCTGGGAAACAATAACCTAGGGGAAGAGTACACAATGGAGGGGAGGCACTAACAACAACAAAAATGGAAAGGGACCTGGAGGTAGTCATATCAGATGACCTAAAGGTAAGCAAGCAATGTGAGAAGGCAGTAAGGAAGGCTGGGGGGATACTGGGATGTATAGGGAGAGGTATCACCAGTTGAAAACAAGAAGTTATCATCCCTCTGTACAGACAGTTGGTGAGACCCCATCTGGAGTACTATGTGCAGTTTTGGAGACCCCATCTCCGCAAGGACATAGACAGGATGGAGGCAGTCCAGAGGAGGGCAACTAAAATGATGTAGGGTCTGCATCAGAAGCCATACGAAGAGAGACTAAAGGATCTTAATTATGTATACCCTCGAGGAAAGGGGGGGCATGATAGAAACTTTCAAGTACCTCAAGGGAATCAACAAAGTCCAAGAGGGTAGAATCTTTCAGAAAAAGAGATGTGCAAGAACAAGGGGACACAATTTGAAGATAGAGGGGGGGATGGCTCAGGCACAACTTGAAGAAGCATTTTTTCACAGAGAGGGTGGTGGACTCATGGAATGGCTTTTCTGAGGAGGTCATGGGGTCAAAAACAGTGGGGGAATTCAAGAATGCATGGGACAGACATAAGACAATTCTGGTGGAGGGGTAGGAAGAAGTAGGCTGTTAGTTAACTAGGTTCTGCAGATTATCCAATAGGTAGGGAATGGGCAGACTGGGTGGGCCAAGTGGTCCTTATCTGCTGTCAAAGTCTATGTTTCTATGTTTCTAAACCCTCTGCAATGTTGCTAATGAAGACATTAAAGAAGACCGTCCCTGTACTGATTCTTGTGGCACCCCACTGGTCACTCTCCCCTCCATGGAGTGAACTTTGTTTACCACCACCCTCTGTCGCCTATTCCCCAACCAATTTCTTACCCAGTTTACCACCTTAGGACCCATTCCTAGGTTGTCCAGCTTATTTATGAGTCTTCTGTGTGGAACGGTGTTGAAGGCCTTACTGAAATCTAAGTAGGCCACATCCACTGCCCTACCCTGATCTCCTTCCCTGAGCACCCAGTCAAAGAAATGTATCAGATGTGTTTGACACGACCTCCCTGCTGTGAATCCATGCTGCCTTGGATCCTGTAAGCTGCTGGATTCGAGATATTCCACAATCCTTTCCTTCAGTAGTGGTTCCATTAATTTCCCCACCACAAAAGTTAGGCTGACTGGCTTGTAGTTGCCAGCCTTCTCCCTGCTACCACTTTTGTGAAGTGGGACTACATCTGCCCTTTCCAGTCCCCTGGAACCTCTCCTGTCTCCAGTGAGTGGTTGAACAGGATTGTCAATGGTGCAGCCAGCACCTCCCTGAGCTCCTTCAATATCCTTGGATGCACCGTTTGGCCCCATTGCCTTGTCCACTTTCTGATTTGCTAGTTGCTTCAGGACTCTCACCTCTGTAAATGGACTGGTATCCACCTCCTTTCTTTCGCTGCTCCTGTCACTTATCTGTGGTCCATCACCTTCCCCTTCCTCTGTGAACACTGAACAAAAGTATTTGTTCAGCATGTCTGCTTTTTTCTGGTACTCCTCCACACACCCTTCCCTCTTTAGCCTTACAATCCTTGTTGGAGTCTCTCATTGTGGTCTGATTTAGTTCCCTATTTTCAACTGTCTGGTTGCCTTGTATATTTTTTTTGCACCTTACGCCCAGTCTGGCTCCCTTTTTTTCAGGCCGCTACATCACTGCCTCGGACACCCCCATGCCAGTTCGCTGCCATCCATCCATCCCCCACAATGGCCTGCACCTCATGGCAGACCCAGAGTAGCCCTTCCAGGGGGTGCCCCCACTCCTCCATGGGGATGCCAGAGAGGGAAGAAGAAAGTTCCAGCTACATTGACCATGAGGTGGCTGGGGGATTAGACAAGTACGGCTAGCAGGATGGCTTCATGGTGCCGGGGAAAGGGGCGGCCATCATCCAGGTGGGTGGTTTTCCACTTTTTCTGCCCCTCCCATAATCAGGCAGCTGCAGACAGCATCCTGGGGTGGGGACGTCCGACAGAGTGGGTGGTGCTCCACACCACCGAGGATGCTGCCACACTGCCACTACCAGAAGCTGCCAGTAAAGCGGTCAAGCCTTGCCCTCCCCCCCTGGGAGGGAAGTGTCCAAGGGATGCTCTGATTCCCTCCCTTCTGGCCTCCGCTCATGTTGTCCCGGCTTGGGTGTGACCCCGGGTCACCAGTGTGCCAGGCGATCCCTCATCGCCTGGCGCCATGGAACTGGCACCTTGTACTTTTTAAAGGCCTTACTTTTCCCCATTACTGCCTCCTCCACCTCCCTTTTGTACCACATTGGTTTTCTTCCTCTCCTGTTTTTTGCTGAAGCTTTAATACAGAGACTTACTGCTAAAACAACCCTTTTTTAATCAATTCCCCCATTTATTACCCACCTCTGCTGCTGCACCTGTACCCACCAGCTTCTCCCTAACCAGTTCCCTCACTGTACCAAAATCTGCCTTTCTTAAGTATAAAACCACAGTTAATGTGTGCTTGCTTTCTAGTTCTAGTTTTATGTCAAACCACATAGATTCCCAGGGGTCCCCTGACTGCGACCTCTTCGAAACTACCCCTATATGTTCAGATCAAATTCAGAATGACAGCCTCACTTGTGGGCTCCTACTGTACACCTTTTATACCAGGAATGTATCCTATAGGACCTCTATCAGCTTCTGATTTCTTGTACTCCCTGCTACTTGGACACTCAATCCATGTCTGGCTTGCTGCCCCCCCCCCAGCAGCACCTCACATTGTTTTACTGCCATCTTTATTACCTTTCCCAAGTCCATGTCTTACTTTTGAGATGGCAGTCTATATGCCACTTCAATCCTGATAATCCACCCCATATTTGTGACCACCTGTACTAACAATGCTACTGTATCAGTGCACCATGTTTCTGTCCTTCCTCTGTAACTTTGGTGTTCTCCATCACATAGAAGGCCACTCATTCCCCCTTCCCCTGCCTCCTATACAGCTTACAAACTGTGTATCCTGAGTATCAATGATTTTTACCCCTACCTTTACTGTAGACAGTGGTTTCTGGATCCACCCTACTTATTTTAGATGGGGATCCTGCCGGTGATGTAATGTCAAGTTCTGTTCTCAGACCAGCAGATTCAGGGAGCTAAAAGATGAATAGGTTACTCACCTGAAACCATTGTTCTAGGAGTGGTATATGGTTCACATCCACACTCTGGCAGTTCCACTAAGAACAATGATATTGGCCGGAATGTCTTTAAGCTAATCTCCTCCAACCTTCTGGGTGGTATAACCCATGACTCCACTCCATGATGTTAGGTCTCGCATGCTGGAAGCTGGATCAGGTGCCACTTGCCTGGGGAGGCCAGGTGGGGTGCGTGGATGTGAACAATATACCACCCCTAGAAAGTACAGTTACGTAAGAACTTAACAGTAGATCTTTGAGAGAATCTCTTTTATTAGACCACACCTATGGAAGTACAGCCGCCAGGCACTAGGACCACACAGAAACATTTTTGCTAGCAGTCTTCCAGGGGCCGCCCACTACAAGATCATGCGTTGATGTCCTCAGCACATAAATATGGGTGGCCCCGCGCCCTCCTCTAGAGACCATATACAAAGGACCTCTGCCCCGGGGAACTGATGAAGAGCCAGAGGTTCATGCCACTAAGCAAGCTAAAATGGAAGGTAGACCATCCTGGAGAGAGACAGGAAGAGAGAAGACCTAAGGCCAAGGGGGATGGGGGATGGAGGATGGGATGGCATGGCCTGATGAAAGAGAGTCTCTCAAGATCTACTGTTACATTAACTTCTTACCTAACTGTACTATCTTTGATGTGGATATCTCTTTCATCAGGCCACACCTCCGGAACGAGTCCCAAACAGTACTGATAGCCAGACAGTCTGGGTGGCTGAAAGATATAGGCCTAAAACAGGAAGCCTTGAAGCACTGCCAGGCCAAAGCCTGCCCTTCCTCTAGAGGCAATGTCCAGACTGTAGTGTGTAGTGAAAGTGTGGATAGTACTTCAAGTTGCAGCAGCACAAATATCTTAAGCTGACACATTCTTGTAACATGCAACAGAGGTGGCATGCCACTGGTGGAATGGCCATGTACAACACCAGGAAGTTACTTACCGTACTTCCTGTAACAAAAAGTAATACAGCTGGCCAAGTATTTCGACAGGCACTGTTTAGAAACTGGTATGCCCTCTTTACCAGGGGCAAAGAAAACAAACGGCTGTGAGGACTTCCTGCAGCCCTTGGTGCAATGAACATAATATCCGAATATTCTATGTACAGCTAAGATATGGAGCAATGCTTCCCCTGGATTTGTATGCTCAGGAAAATAAACAGACAGGTGGATGGCTTGATTCAGAATAAACTCAGACACTACCTTCGGCAAAAACTTAGGGTTGGTCTGCAAAGACACCCTGACTTTGTGGAAAATCGAATATGGAGGCTAACATATAAGAGCCTGAAGCTTGGAAATCCTTTGAGCAGAAATAACAGCAACTAAATGTAACGCTTTCTATGACAAAAAGCGTAACTCACAAGCTGCGGCCAGCTTAAATGGAGCCAAAGAAAATTTCTCTAAAAGAAAATTCAAGTCCCAAGCTGGGAATGGATTATAGATGGGAGGCTTTAAATCAAGAATGCCTCTCAAGAATGTATGAGACACTTCCAGTTGTGCCACCGTACGTCCATCTACAGGCACATGGAAATGGCTGCCAGGTTGATCTTAACGGACGAGTACTGAAGTCTAGCATCTGAAAGGGCCAGCAAAGACTCCAGAATCTGATTCACAGGACAAGTGAAGGAATCCAAGTGATGGGAAGTGGCCCACAGAGCAAAGTGCTTCCACTTCATGGAATAAGTGGCTCTGGTTGAGGGATTTCTGGCAGCCACCAGGACATCAGCTACCTTCTGAGGCACCCCAAATCTAGCTATGGCTATGTCCTCAGGAGCCATGCATAAAAATGGAGAGACTATCGAGGTCTTGATGGACCAGGGTGCCCTGTTCCTGAGATAGCAAGTCTTTGCACAGGGGCAGGGGTACTGGAGGTTCCACCGCCAACTGCTGCAGTAAGAGGAACCAGCTCTGACGAGGCCAGAAGCGAACAATGAGTATCAGAGTTGTCCCTTCCATCTGGAGCTTGATCAGCACTGTCTGAATTATTTATTTATTTATGAGTTTTACCAGGAAGGCGTACTGAGCGGGGTACTGCTCGATTCCAGACGCGTCCTGGGGGAAGGGGACATGGAGCAATACAAATAGACTGACACAAGTAAATGTACATGGTATGCAGCTACAAATATAATACAAAATACTAGGTAGATATAAAATACAGATAGTGGCAGGCAATATGAAATACAGATAATATATACAAATGCAGGAAAAACAGTCTGGCATAAGAGGGTACAACAGTACAGGAGTAACTAATTGGTCATTTGCATGGCTATGAATTGAAGAGAATCCAAATACGTTGCAGAACAAGGAATTAAAAATACATTACGTTGCAGAGAAGTAATTAAAAATACAGAGGTAAAAATGAGTAGAACCAAAATTACCACAGTACTGAATGGAGACAGCATGTGACACCCCTAATACTGATAAGCTTAGACGTAATTACTAGCCTTAGGTAGAGTGCTGTGAGCACTAGACAGTACCATAGGGTGCTGCACAGTTAAGAGGCCCTAAAACAGGAGAAAGGTGGCTGGGCACCAGCCCATCGGTGGCCCTATGTGCAAATGCATGTTGGGGAAAAATGTGCCTTGAGGAGGTGATTTAGATGGGAAGTACTGGTAAACTCCCAAATGCCTGCAGGTATTGCGTTCCAAAGCTTTGGCATGAGGTATCTGAAGGCTTCTTGGCCCTTGGTAGTAGACATGCGGGGAACATGGAGAAGCCAGGAGTTTCCACTCCTGAGGGAGTAGGTGGGCTGTGACAAGGCTGAGAGGGCAGATTCGAGGTAGGAGGGAAGAGACTTTGCCCAGAATTTTGCTGTGGTACTAATGCAGTGGGTGTGTCTGCGATCCTGGAGCAACGTTAGATGAAGGGACTTGTAGAGGTTGCAGTGACAAGTCATAGGGGGACAGTCAATTGCAAAACAACAGAAGGAGTGGAAGAGCGAATCAATGCTGGATAGGGCAGACTTGGGTGCAGAGCTGTAGACTATATCTCTGCAGTCAAGTATAGGGAGGATCACCTTCTGAACAACTTCCTTACGGTTAGCCAGAGGGATGCTGTCCTTGTTCCGATATAAGGCTCCTAGTTTTGGGTGCAGTTTCTTGTGAATCGAGTCAATATTAGAGGGAAGGAAGGGAAGGTGTAGAGGAATCTCCCTTACCAAGAGAGGGACAATGCATCTTACCAGAAAACTCCAGGCCCTGGAACGAACAAGCAAAAAAGTGGCAGTTTTGCACTGAGTGGGGATGCAAAAGGGTGCAACTCTGGGTGACCCCACCTGTCAAACAGGTCTTCCACTACTGAGGTCAGCAGCTCCCACTCATGCATTCTGGACTACAATCTCCTTAGCCTGTGTGCCAGGACATTTTGGATGCCTGGAACATGGACGGCCAACAGTTCTAGACCATGATCTAGAATCCAGTACCAAACCCTCTTCACTTCCCTGCACAGGGGGTAAGACTGAGTTCTCCCTTGCTTGCTTATGTAGTGCACCACACTGATGTTGTCCGTCTGCACCAGCAGATGCCCTGGGGACAGATGGTTCTGGAAGGCTTCAAAGCATACAGAATGGCTCTCATCTCTAAGACATTTATATGGAGGGAACTCTCCACTGCAGTCCAAGAACCCTGGGTCTGATGAGGGCCCAGGTGTGCCCCCCAGCCCATCCCTGAGGCATCCGTGGTGAGGATCTGATGAGGGAAGGGGATTAGGAGAAGAAACCCTTTGAGCAAATTGCCAGGTTCCATCCAACACTGATGCATCTTCTTGACTGGCGATGTGACTAGAACCATGTGTTCCAGATTGTCAGTGCGTTGATCCCACTAAACCCGCAGTGTCCGCTGGGGGAATCTGCATGTGCAGCCGTGCCAGGGGAATTGCGACAATGGCTGCCGCCATCAGGCCCAGTAGTCTGAGGAATGCCCTGGCTGTGACATACCTGATGCTGTAAAGCACCAGAACCTGAGAAATCAGGCACACTGCCCTGTCTTGGGGCAAGAAGACTGATGCCTGAGTAGTGTCCGGTATAGCTGCTATGTACTGGAGATGCTGACAAGGGGTCAAGACTGACTTTGGCAGATTGACTGTAATCCCTAGGGCATGAAACAGCTGTCTGGTACGTGCTAGGGTGTAAGACAGGTGTTCCTTGGACTCAGCTTTGAGCAGTCAGTTGTCCAGATAGGGGAAAGCATATAGTCCCTCCCTCCTGAGGGCTGCTGCCACCACTGCTAAGCATATGGTAAAGACCCATGGCACAGATGACAAGTCAAAGGGCAATACCCTGAACTGGTAATGCTCCCCCTGAAACAGGAATTGAAGATACCTACTGTGGGGCTGGCACACCTTGATATGCAAGTATGCATCTTGCATGTCCAGGGAACATACCCAGTCCCCTTTTTGCAGGAGGGGCAGCAGGCCATGCAGGGTGACCATCCTGAACTTCTTGTACTGAATATAGAAGTGCGGTTCCCTCAGCTCCAGAATGGGCCTTAAGTTCCCTGTGGCTTTGGGGACTAGGAGGAAATGAGAGTAGAACCCCTTGTTCCTTTGTTCCCAGGGAACTGGTTCTATTGCCTTTTTGCACAGCAGACTACATACCTCCTCCAGTAGCACTGATATGTTATCTGGAGGATAAGAAGAGGGAATTCCAGAAGTTCTAGACCATGACCACACTCTGTGAGCTGCAGGACCCACACATCTGTTGTGATTTTCCACCACCTGTCTAAGTAAAGGCAGAAGCAACCCCCACCACCACCTCCTGAATTACTGGAGGAGGGGGGTTGGGCAAAGAGTCAGGCTGAAGCTGTACCAGTGGCAGGGATTGCACCTCCACCTCTGGAGGCTTTTCCGGTGCTGAACGTTGGGGGGGGGGCAAAGCTGTTCCTGCTCTGCCCTTACCCTGCTGTTTGGTGCCTGACCTGTGTCTGTGGGTGGGGCGATGAAAAGGAACCCTGTGTCCATTTTTGGGTTGGGTGTGGTGCAGGGAGTGGACTGACCACAAAGTCTGGCTTGAGGCTTGGAGGTCAGAAAGAATATCCTGCACATCTGCCCCAAAGAGTTTATAGCCTTGGAAAGGGGCATTCAGAGTGGATTGCCAGATATTACTGGCAAATACTGACACTTTGAGCCAAGAATGCCTTCTAAGGCAGATGCCAGCTGCAGCTGTTCTGGCTGAGGTATCTGAAATATCATAGGGAGACCTCAGAAGCTGCTTACCTACATCTGCTCCAGTCTGGAGGGCCTTAAGCATCGCCTGCTTCTGAAGCTCTTCTGTAACGTCCTGAGCTGCTGCTTTGGCCCTCTCCCAGACCGTGTTCTGGAAGTTGACCATACAAGTCTGATAATTGGCAATTCTGAGGCCCAGCATGGCCAAAGCAAAGGTCCTCTTGCCCATGAAGTCCAGTTTCCCCGACTTCTTATCTGGGGGAAGATAACTGAGGTGCTAAGGTCTCTGAGACTTATCATGGGCTGCATTTATCATCACTGAATCTGCCTGTGGTTGCCCTGTGAAAAAAACTTCTTCCTTGAGAAGGCCTGGTAGAGTTTGTCTGCCTTTCTGGGCACTGCAGGGATCATACTTGGCCTGTACCATGCAGCCATGGTGGCATCCTTTAATGCAGCCAGCAGAGGAGGAATGATTAGAAGGGTACAATCTAGTAGCTCTAGAAATTCGACAAAATTTCACCTGGTAATATCTTGCTCCTCAGCATCAAACCCCATAGCTGTTTGGAGCGGGTTCATAAAGAGATGAAGGAGGGGTCATCAGGAGGGGACCTTGGGGTATACCTGGTGGAGGTCTTGCCTCCTGAGGAAACAGTGGAGGGGATGAGGTCAGAATTGTACTCCACATCCTCGTCGATGGTCTCTGAATAATGCAGAGAAGGCAATGAGGAGTGAGTATGGCACGTCGACAAGACAGGCGTCGATACGGGGTCTGGTCTGGTAGGCCCGGCGTTGTTGGGCCCAGAGGAGGAGCAAAGCACTGAATGACCTTCGTAAAGGAGGAGAACACAGTCAGGACACTGATGGAGGTTGATATCGTCGGGGCGTCCTGCAGCATTGAAGGAGCAGGCTGAGTTCCCGGTGTTGATGGAACGGCCTGTGGTGTCAATGGGGAAGGCATGAGCCCCGACGCTGATGGGCCGTTGCCAGCTAAAGTATGACTGGTGGAGCCCACTGCCAGCCGCCCCTGAGAAAGCAGAGGTCCAAGTGGCAGGGGCTGCAGCGTTGGGGGGGCATGAAAAGACCTGACATCAATGAGCCATTGCTGGACAAGGCAGGTCTGGTGGAACTCACTGCCAGATCCAACCCTATGGAAGAGAGGGTGTGAGCGGCAGGAGGTGTCATCATCAAAACAGATGGCAATGATGCTGCAGTGGCTGGTGCCGGGAGCGGAGACCGAGAGCGCACCAGGGGGACTTATCCTTACTCCTCTCCCTCTCTCAGTACCTGTGTTTCCAACAGGACTTGTCTCAGGCCTTGGAAGAATGGGAGCCCATGGATGGTGCCAGTGATGTGGTGCAGCTTCCCTCCTGGAGCTCCCCTGCCATTCTGGCTACCTTCTATTCCAGGAGGAAGGACTGCAGAGCTTTCTGATGGCCCCTCCAGGTAGCCTGGTTGAAGCCACGCCAGATTTTGCAAGTCTTAACATTGTGGGTCTCACCAAGACAGCAGACACAGGTGTCGTGGTTGTAGATTTCGCCACTGCACTCGCAACATCGGAAGAGTTTTGCAGAGTCAGTCGGCATACACAACAATGGAAATCACTTTAAAAAGTAAATACAAAACTAGGTGATTTGATACCTTTGATACCTATAAACAATAAAAAAATAAATAAACATAATGAACTAGGGTGAGAAAAATAACAAAGGAAAAAAATTACAAGATTTGGCGGTCGACTGAAGCAGCGGTGTCTCTGTGGAGTCCGACAGACAAAGGTTGATGGTGGGAAAAGAACTGAGGAGGATGCGGGGCCACCCATGTTTATATGCTGAGGATGTCGACGCATGATGTCGGCGTGGGTGGCCCCTTGAAGAATATTAGCAAAAAGGTTTTTTGTGTGGTCCTAGTGGCTGGTGGCTATAGTTCCATAGGTGTGGCTTGATGAAAGAGATATCCTTAAAGAAGATCTACGATTACGGGTGAGCAACCTGATTTTCTAGGGGTGTGGATATGGTTCACTTATCCACACTCTGACAGTCTCCTAGCAGTCCTTTGAGAGGAGAGGGCAAGATGTGCACCCCAGTTGGTGAACAGAGGGTGGAAAACAGGTCCTAAAACTCATACATCAGTGTGACTCAAGGTTGATGAGGTAATGGGAAATGAAGATGTGTTCTGACTTTCAGGTAGCAGCCCTGCAGATCTCCTGTATGGGGACATCCCTGGAAGCAGCCACTGAGGCAGCGGTATGTGTGGTGAAATTAACCAAATCCCTACAGGAGGCTCCCGACCAGCCAACCTATAGCAGAAGTCAATGAAAGATGTGATCCACCTTGCAATCGTTTGCTTTGCTGCTGGTCCGCCAGGCATGGCTTCAGTGTAGGTGACATAACAGTTGGTGAGCCTGTCCCCGAACTCCAGCCTTACGCACCACATGGTGGGATTTCACTCTGCGCAGATCCAGGGCATGGAGCCTGTGGTCCACCTCCAAAGATGGGTTGGTAAAATATACTGGTAAGTTAATTACCAGGTTAAACAGAAACTCCAATAACACCCTCGTGAGGAACTTTAGGTTGGTGCGAAGGACGACTCTGTCCCTGTGGAAGATCAAATAGGAAGACTGCACAGCGAGCGCCTGCAGCTCCCCAATCCTTCTGGAAGACATGATGGCCACCAGGAAGGCTGTCTTCCATGACAGGTGTGACAACTCACATCTGTGCATCGGCTCGAAAGGCTTGCCAATGAGCAGAGCCAGGACCAGCAGTAAGTCCCACAGTGGAAGTGGTTCACACACCAGAGGCGACAAGTGGTCGAGGCCCTTGAAAAAGCACCTGACTACTTTCTCCTAAGCCACCATTGGCATACTGGCCCACAGCTGATAAGTAGAGATGGCTGCCAGGTGTACCGTAAGAGTTGTCGCTCACAGTCCCAGCTGGGAAAGGAACCAGAAGTAGTCCAGTATGCTTGCCACAGGGCACACAAGATGATCAAGCTCCTTGCCCTGACACCAAATGGAAAATCTATTCCATTTAAAGGCACAGCACCTTTACGTTGACTCTTTCCTGAAGGCCTCCACCACATGGAGGACATTCTCAGAGACACCCAAGGCCTGGAACTATCTGCTGAGGAACCAGGCCATTAGGTACAGGGGCTAAAAGTGTGGGTGCAGGACCATCCTCTGAAGTCTGGTCAGCAGCTCTGGGTCAACAGGCAGTCACCTTGGAGAAATGCTGCTGAGTCTGAGGAGATCCGGGTACCAGAACAGCTTAGGCCAGTCTGGAGTATCAGGATGTTACACGCATTGTCCTGCCTGACCTTAACCAGTACTCTGTGGACCAGAGGAAGGGAGTAAAGGCATACTCAAAGCCTGTGATCTTGGGCCTCATGAAGGCATCCCCCATCACTGTCCTGTGTGTGGGGGGCGTGAACAAAACAGCCTCAGTTTGGCGTCGGCAAACAGGTCCACTGAGGGTGAGTCCCACAGGAAGAACAGTTGTTTACCACCTCGATTCAGAGACCACTCATGTGACAGCACTCCTACCCAGCTGAGAGCATCTGCCAGCTAACTGTTTTACTCCGTGACATGAGTCGCCAGGAGATCGGCACCCAGGCTACGCACAGTGGTACAGGGGAATGTGTACTACTGTCTCTGTTCAGGCAAAACATGGTCATGGTGTTCTCCATCTAGACTTGAACAACCTGACCTGTAACTAGTGTTGAAAATTCCATCAGAACCAAGTGCACTGCATGAAGCTCCAGCAGATTTATCTGGTGATGGGACTCCCTGTGTGACCAGAACCTGTGGGCCATGTGTTCTCCCAGGTGTGCTACTCACCCTACCAGAGATGTGTCCATCAACAGCGTGATGGTTGGCTCTGGGAGAACAAATGAGATTCCTTCCTCTAGGTGTTCCGGGACAAGCCACCACTGGATGGGGCCCCACACTGGCTAGGTCACTGAGACCGGTTGATCCAAGTGGCCTTGGCGCAAGGACCACAGAGAGCCCAACTCCCACTAAAAGTGGCGCATCCACCAGTGGTCCAGTGGATCATGCTGGTGCAGGATGCCATGTACCCCAGCAGCTGTAGGAAATCCCAGGCAGGGCACAAGATCCCATCTTGAAGTGACAGTCAAAGGAAGTAAGATCATGTGCCTGGTCCTGCAGGAAGTCTAGTTCTGCCTCAATAAACTTGATCACCTGCTTCAGTATCAGGTCGGACTTGTCTGGGCTGACCAACAGGCCCAAGTCTCGGCAGCTCTGGAGAGCCAGGTCTGAGGATCTCTTCATGTCCTCTATGGATGGACCAGCAACCAGCCAGTCGTCCAAGTAGGGGTACACTCTGACCACTACACTGCCATGCATTTGGTGAAGACCCTGGGTGCAGAGGAGACACCGAAGAACAGGACTTGCAACTGGTACAGGACCCCTTCTGCTTGGAAATGGAGAAACCGGTGGCAAGACCTGCAGACGGAAATGTGGAAGAATGCATCCTGGAAGTCCAGGGAGCAAAACCACATGTTTTACTCCACAGGTGGTATAATCTGGCTCAGAGTGACCATCTGGAATTTGTGCTTTCATATGTACTGGTTGAAACTGTGTAGATCCAGCCTGACATCCGTTTTGGGACCTGGAAGTATCTGGACACGTAACCCTGACTGGCCAAGGCATCCTGGACATGGGCTATTGCTCCTTTCACAAGGAGCAAGCGATGCCCTCCCTGAGGGAGAATAGCATGTCTTGAAACACCCCAGCTCTTGAGGAGCATGGCAGTGGTAGGGTGTGAGAGCCCTTAAGTCTAAAGACAATCCTCTGCCCACTAAGTACAACACCCACTTGTCCATTGTGATAGTGGAGCAATGTGGCAAGAAGCGACATAGCCAACCTCTGACTAGGAGTGCAGTCAGGGGCAGGACAGGTGGAGGGATGACACACACCAACCCCTCACTGGGCAGCTTTTGCAAAGGCACCGGCGGCTGCTTCCACAGGGGCACCACTACCCCTGCTCCCCACTTTTTTGTCCTTGGGCTCCAGACTTCTGCTTGGGGTGCCAGACCTGAAACTACCCTACTCTGAGTGCTGCCGGAAAGGCTGTGACTTAAAGGACCAGTACTGAAAAGCTCGTTTCATAGGCTTTTTCTTCTGGTCCTTCTGGAACGAGGTCACAGAGTCAAGGGTGGCGGACTTCTCAGTCCAAGTGAGATGCCCCTCCACCCCATGTCCAAAGACGCTGGTGCCTAGGAAAGGGACACTGGACAATTTCTGTTGGGTGTTTGCCATTAAGGTGGACAAATGAAGCTGTACCCTGCAACATATGGAGACATATGCCACCGTGCGGGTGCACGAATCACCCATGTTGAAGGCTGTCTGGAGCTGGTGTTTAGTCAGTGATTGACTCTGGTCTCTGATGAGCTCCACAGCCATCTGTTGCTCTGGATGGAGGTGGGGGAGACCGCATCAAATAGTCCCATCAGGGAATGATCATAATTAACCATTATGATGGCATAGTTAACCTGCCGGAGACTCAGAATGGCCACAGTGTACACTTTTTTAGCGGCATGGTCAATCTTATGGGACTTCTTGTCCAAAGGCTTGTCCATGTTCCCCTGGTGTCTGGCTTTACAGAACACCAAATCCATGACAAGCCCTTTTGGCCGAAGGGTGGGCTGAAAACCCTGAAAGAGAGCAGCTAGGGACCATGCACTTGTGGATTGTGTGGGTTGAGAGTGCCAAGCAGGATGCTGGATGCTGGATGCTGCCAAAACTCCAGGGCTGGTCCTAAGATGACCTCATCCACCAGGAAAGCAATTCCTAGGGATTCATCCTAGTCCAATATGTCTGTGAGAGGGTACTTAGCCCTTTTCTGGACTGGCTGAAGCACGACTGCCATGGACGCCGAGATAAGTGGCAGCAGCCCACTGAAGGACAACAGACCATGTTCAGTGGAAGGCTCCTTGACTCACCTATGGATGAATGTCTGCCATGAACTTTCCAGGTATTCTCACCTGGGGTAATCCTAACTGACAACTGGTCTGGCAAGCCAGTGGCTGTACATCCGGCCTCCTAGGTCAGTATGCCAACTGGTGGCTGTTGGGGTGGTGGCTCCACCCAAATCAGCAGAAAAGCAGGTGTGTGGTGAGCACCTTTGGAATCTGGACCAGCATGACAACCACTGGTGGCTCCCAGGGCACCGGAGGTACTTGGGGTAGAGCCCAGCCTTGCCCTGTGATGTCCCACTGTTGCCAGCGGAATTCCTCGTAGCACCAGCGCATCTAATGCTGTGCCTCTCCTCACCCAATGATAAGCAGGACAAGGAATGCTGACAGCAGCACCTCCCGGTCAAGAGGGATTGAGATCACAAATGCCTTAACTGAAACCTTGACTGCTGACCAGCTGCCTGATGGCAAGAAGGGTTTTCTTGTGGTTGGCCCTAGATGACATGCCTACTGACGCTAAGCAACAGAGGCGCTGAAGACCTGACCCCAGGTGGAGTCTGGTCCCAGGAAGGATCGATCAAGGTCACAGATTGGCTCATGTCCTCCTGAATGAGCACAAGGGTGCATCGAGGTCTGCGAGACTAATGCTTTGGTCTCACCTGACATCCGGTTGACTGGCTCAAGAAAAATCTTGGTGGTTTGGTTGACTGGGCCAGAGGCTGACAGGCTTGACGGCGGAGACAAAGAGCCCTTGACCTGCCCGACCTGCTTCTTGGCCAAGGGACGCTCGACAGCCACTGAGCAGTCAGGCAAGTAGAAGGAGCAAGAGAACCTCAATCTTTCCCTGTTCCTGACTGGTGCCAGCGGCACTTAGATTTTAAACCATGGAGGGCAGGGCTCTCCCCTAAGGTCTGGTGGGACAGGCACATATGGAATTGGAACTGGTCTGTGAAAGACAGTGAAAGAGGGGGAGGTGCTAACAACAACCAAAATAGAAAGGGACCTGAGGGTACTCATAACAGATTATCTAAAAGTAGCCAAACAACATGAGAAGGCAGTAAGGAAAGCTGGTGGAATGCTGGGGTGCATAGGGAGAGTTATCACCAGTAGAAAACAGGAGGTGGTGATGCCACTGTATAGGCAGTTGGTGAGGCCTCATCTAGAGCACTGCATGCAGTTCTGGAGACCTCATCTCTGAAAGGACAGACAGAGTGGAGACAATCCAGACAAGGGCAACAAAAATGGTGCAGGGGCTATACCAGAAACCATACAAGGAGAGATTGGGAGAACTCAATATGTATACTCTGGAGGACAGGATGAAGAGGGGGGATGTGATGGAGACATTCAAATACCTCAAGGGGACCAAAAGAGTTCAAGAGGGCAGTATCTTTCAGAAATGTAGATGTGCAAGAACAAGGGGTCACAATATGAGGCTCGAGGGGGAAAGACTAAGGGGCAACGTGAGGAAGTATTTTTTCACAGAAAGGCTGGTGGATGCATAGAACAGCCTCCCAGAGGAGGTTGTGGGGCCAAAAACAGTTGTCGAATTCAAGAATGTATGGGACATGCAGAAGGCAAAACTAGTGGTAAGAAGGAGGAGGTTGGCTGCAGATCAGATAGGATCTTGAGCTGTCACAGTACGTAGGGAAATGGACAGACTAGGTGGGCCAGTCAGTCCTTATCTGCCTTCAGGTTCTACGTTTCTATGACACTGGCCCCAGGGAACAGCGCTGAGACTAAGGAGGTGCCTACTGCAGCAACCGCTGCTTCTGCCTCAAGGGCAACAAGCTGCTCATCAGACCCTGCCATAGCTGAGGCCTTTTTCTGGCCCTCAGGGCGATCCTTTGGATCCCTTTCTGAAGGCCAACCCAGCAAGAGCCAGAGCTTCCTGTCCCCAAGCTCTGGAGGGACAGGCACATGTCACAGAACTGGCCCATGAAAGATCCTCCAATGCAGCGTCGAGATGGAGGAAATGCCTACCATGGCAACCACTGCTTCCACCTCAAGGGCTGCAAGCTGCTCAGCAGACGCAGACACATCCAAGATGTTTTTGTGCCCTTAGGGTGATCCTTTGGATCTCTTTCTGAAGGCTGACACAGCGAGAGCCAAATCATCCTGTTCTTGAGGGACACTGGAAGCATGGATAAGCACAGGCCACACTCAGCCACGTCGTGTTGCCTGCCCATGCGGTACACAAACATGTCGTGCAGGTCAGTGACCAACATCTTCTGCCAGCATCGAACACAAAATTTGAATCCTGGTTTCTTGTGTTCCATCACTGGTCCGGAGACGGAGTTGAAAGAACCACGAAACTACAAGCAAGTTACTTCAAAAACTTCTAAAAGATGAGGTTCACCTATGACGCAGAAAAATCGTAAGTGGAGTGTGAAGGAGGTGACCTGTTCTTCCATCGGAAGGAAAGATCAGGGAGGCAGTATAGCACAGTGGTTTAAGGCTCTGAGCTGCAAATCTGGTGACATCCAGCAGACCAGATCTGGGTTTGAACCCCACAGCTTCCACTTGCATACTGTGTGACCCTGAGCAAGTCACTTAACTTCCCTGTGCTCCCAGGTCGCACCTGTAAAAAAGCTTTCAGCTTAGTGTGCTAGTCCTGGTTAAATAACAAAAAAAAAAAAAAGGTCTGACATCACGGGGTGGAGGTTATACCACCTGGATGATGGGAGGAGCTTAGCTTAAAGATGTTCTGACCAATAACATTGTTCTCGTGGAACTGCCAGTGTGGAAAGTCAAACATAGCCATGTCCCTAGAAATTTATTTTTCTGTCATTTCAGTAATCAGATCCCTAGTCATAATAATATAAAAACTGTACAGTACCTAACTTATGAATTATGTGTTAGAAGATATTTCAACCATAATTTTAGCAAGTTAAAAAAGCTTTGTCCCTCCTTCAGTACAACTGTGATTTTCTGGATGTCAGAGTAATGTTATAAAAACTTAAAACCCTAAGGACTGTCACATCACACTAAAACACTGCTGTGATTTTTCAACTGTAATATTTCTCCCGAGGCTGCAGAATTTTCAATGTTATGAAAAATAACATGAAACCTTCTATACATAATTTGTTACATATGGACTCCTTTGCACTGTTGCGGAGACTGTGTGTGTGTGTCTCTACAATATTGAAATGCAATTAGAAAGAATGTATAATACATTTGTGACTAGATTTTAAATTGAAAAAAAGGACTACATAAATTAAAAAAAAAATCAACAATGAACACTAAAGGGAAACTGCATAATTAAAATTGCAAAATAAGTGTTTTCTGCAGAAATATTATTTTAGTGCTGTGGTATACAGTACATATTTCTAGATAACAGAAAATAGTAATTAAGCTATGGTCACTAGAGCTATAGTAAACATTAGCAACCTCATTTTTGTAGACCTTTATTTCAACTAGAGCTGAACATGCAGATTAAGCAGGGACAATTTAGTTCACACTGCCACGGTCATTTTCTTACCATTACACCAAAATGAAATGAGACATTTCATTATTATTTAGACTGAAACTTCAGCAGAGAAGTTGCTGAAATTACCTCTAAATTTATACTTGAGTTAGTGGACTCATTATTTCAAACATCTTGGTCTAAATCAATATCAGTAATGATTCATTCTTTTGATTAAGAAGTGACTCCATCTGTAGGTGTCAGATAATTACCAAGATGACCTATAATGAGAACATTTCACAACTCTCTGACTTTACTTTCTTATTCCCTCAACAGCGTAATGACTTCCTCCTAGAGCTTTTTATAATGTCTCTATGCTCCTGGGGTTTCTTTTCATGATCAGTCACTATCACTGCTTGCTTCTATCATCTCTTTTGGATAAAGCTTGTGGCTCCATACAATGAAAAAATGTTTTGTCTGGGACAGAAATTTACTTATTTCTGTTTATTACCCACACAGATTTATATTCCTATTGTGTACCATTGGCTAATAAATATATAGTATATTGTACCGTACTTTAAGTATTAAAAAAACACTGTACAAATCAACAAACTGAAATGAAAAGACTGTTTAACAATCTTTGATTACAAATGAAATATAAACTGTACACAAATACTATACTCCCACATAAGACAAGCTTAAGAACAAAATATATGATATGTAATTATAATTTACTGGAGGTATGGCAGAACCTATGCATGTCCCAGTACTATACAGCAGGCTTGGAGAGTCAGAGATTTACGTTAGGAAAAATACTGTATCGTGGTAGTGCAATAACTGTCGCTTGAGAGGCAACATAAATCAATGTTTTGTTTGGGATTTGCCTTGAATAAAGTCAAGAACAACGGTGGGCCTAAACATACACTCAGATAACCAGAATATCATTGGTACTGGAATACAGTTCAGGAGAAGGAGCGTTAAGGGGATATTTTTTCTTAATTTTAAGGCAGTATAGTGTAGTGGTTAAGGGCACTGAGCTGCAAACCTGGAGACCTGGGTTTAAATCCCATCAGCCCCACTTGCATACTGTGTGACCCTAAGCCACTTAACTTCCTTGTGCTCCCAGGTCACACCTGGAAAAAAGTTCCGGTTTAGTGTGCCTTTCCTGGTTAAACAATTTCCCCCTTCTCCCACTCTCTCTACTATCACACTTTGTCCTCGGCACTGTACTCATTGAGGTACCCTAGGGGCCCCTGCTGCCTGCCAGCCTCATCCTCTACTGCCATGCTCATCCTCCAGATCCCTTGAAGCTTCTAACACTCTAACAGTGTGTGCCATGTCTCTGTTAGGCAGTGCTGTTCTCCTACCCAAGGAGGACAGCCCTCGTTGATGACCTCTTTTTCTGATGTCCCCGGGTCGGAGAGCGAACCCAGGTTCCTGGTGTGCAAGAGCAGTACCCCACTGCTCAGTACCAGAGAGCTGGCACAAGGGGACTTATTAAAGACCTGTATTTAAACTCCTTTCATGTCTGAAGATGGTTACGGGGAACATACTGATTTTTGAAAAAGCTGCAATACTAAACTTATTATGTTTACTTTTCTCCTTATGTATAATTTCTGAAGAGTGAAGGCCTCATGGTCAAAACACATTTTAAATGTATGTTCTGTTTTCAGTGTGCATTAAAAAAAACTCCTTTGTTGTTTCTACAAAGCTAAGAACATTATAGACACGTGCAGATCAGCATCACATAATTGTACCGTGCTGCTGAACTTCTAAGACCTTTTTGTTCCCCAGTCAGTACACCTGCCTTACTTCTATTGTTTCTTTTGTACCTGTCATTTGCATTTTACATATAGTATTGCTGTTTTGTCTTTTCCCTGTACCTCTTCCCCCAGCACTCCTCTGGAAATGAGCAGTTCTCAGGTCCGTAGGCCTTCCTGGCACAACATTGACAGTATCTACATACTGTCACAGATTGGTTCACTTTCAGAACTCAGACTGCAATGGTTATTACCAATCTCACAGCCCCTTAGATGCCTGAAAGGGTTACCTTACTATGCTGCCAACATTCACAGCAGCCTCATTCTGGGTATTTCTAGGTACGAATCCCACCAGAGTCACTGCTCACAAACAGCATAGTGCTCCTTACCAAAGCGCGAATGACCCATCCCTTCTGTTACAGTGGACAACACTTTTGCTTAGATATGGCAACTCTAGCTTGCCTCTCCAAAGACTGATCACAGCTTTGCCAGTTTACCCTGGTTACCTATGCCTGAAAAGACTCGCTCACAGAAAGCATGAAGTATACACAATTAATATTTAATTCTCCAACATATTTACATATGTTACAGGACAATGCACACTAAGACTATGGGGAATACAGTATTTCTACAGAGATAAAAAGAAAGCTTTTGAAAAAGATAGTGATCACACAGGAGAAACCTAACTCACATCTGTTTAAATCCTAAGTACAGTAGAAGTCTACCCCAACTGGGAATTTGGTGAGTTACAGCAGACTTGAATCCTTGATGTTGGTCATTCAGAGTCCTGAATCATAATGGACTTCTCATGTCCAAACACACACACAGAACCATCTGTGGCTGGCTGGCCCACCATGTCACATCATCGTACATGTCTCTGACATCACAGATTCAACTATCTCTTTGTTCCTTGTGAACTATCCATTCTGACAACAGGTAAAAACTAGATTTGTGATTTCTAGCTCAGGGATATAGACTGCAGCCTCAGTCCTTTTGTTCTCCTGTCTGGTTCAAACCATGGGGGTTCCATCTTCTTTGCCTGGGCGTTGTTTACACTCAAAACATAGCCCTTGATTATGAAAGAAATTCAGCCTTTTTAAGCAATAAGGCATGACCAGGGGTTATGTTAATGGTCTGTTAATCATCCTTTAGGGGTGAAATGTTGCAAGAGGTGTAGTTGAATGCCACATGCTCCTAGAGGGTGAGTAACTGACTATTACTTTTTTATTTGTATTTATGTATTTATTAAGATCTTGGATTACCTAGTACCTTTGAGCTGGAAGCTCTTTTAGAAAGGTTCTATGTCGTGAGTACTCAATATGCATACATAGGCAATATAGAGGGTGTCACAGGGGTATTATACATCATAACAGGTATTGAACATTTTAGAGAGGGTTACAGACAACAGGAGATGAGCTTAACAACTTGTTGAAACATTCGAGCAATGTTAATGAAGTGCAAATAGTTGACCAGTGAGTCAGCCAAGATGGCTTTGTCAAGGTGGGGGGAAGGTGTGGTGGAGGGGGACAGGAGGGCAAGGGGATGGTAGGGAGATTGAGGAGGAGGGTTGGGTGGAAGGCTCAGGTCAGAGTAAAAGGCAGGGCAAGGTGGGCAAGAGGAGGAAGGTGATCCAAGGCAGGCAGGCTATGTTGCTAAAGTGCGGTGAAGGACAGCAAGGAATGTACTAGAGCTACCTGCTTAGGGAGGGCAGTTGCAGCCACAGAGAGCTGAGAGGTGTTGGCGTAGCTTATGTTTGAAAGGTCCAAGTTTGGGTTCAGCCAGGATGTCACAGTGGAAGGAGTTGAGCCAGGTGGGGGCACGGTAGATGAATGACCTTTGCCCTAGTGAGGTGCGGCAGAAAGGGACCTTGAAGGGTTGACCGTCTGTTTCTTTAGTGCAGCACGGGTTAGTCATTAGACTTAGGAGGTTCGGACACCCAGAGGGGTTAGGCCCAGGCTGTTTTGTTTGGCCAACAGACAGGTCTGGTACTTCATCTTGCCTTTCAGATGTAGCCACCCAGTTCAAGTATATAAATCACAAGTGTGTGTGTGAGCCGGTGGGCTCCCGTAGTTCGTCAACAGGCTTTATTTAGTGCTGTTGAGATCCTTTTTAGGGTAGTGTATGATACCACACCATTAACATAACCCTTGGAAGCACCTTATTGCTATTATAACATTTTTTAAACAGTGTTAAATCTTGTTCTGGATATTGTGAGGCTCTACATGTATGTTAATAAAAGATTAACATAAGGCTGAAAGAATGCCTACAGCCACTCAGAAAGCCAGATTTCTCAGACCATTTTTATAATGAAGTTTAAACAGAACAAAAGAACTGTTTCTGTTCACACACAACCTATGTGAGAAACCAGGACTGTATCTTTCAGCTTCCACCAACCATCTTCTCTCAGCTGAACAGTTTAAGGGGAAAGATAATGATAAAACAAAACTAAAAAAGACACATACAGCAAAAACACATTATATGTTGTTATATCCTCATCCCTTGAAAAAATGAAAAGGAATTCTTTTAGCAATCTAAAATAATGCTTGTTTTTCATGGGAGCAGGTTTGCTCTACCTGCAACTCTCTCAGTTTTCTCTGCCTCTAACAAGTCATTAATTTCTTTGAAACAACTCCCTTTCTTTACTGGGCAACTAGTTATTGCTCAGACGAACCATCAGCACTGCCATGCTGTGACCCATTATGGGATGTGATGTCCATATTATAGTACTGTAGCACCAAGTTCCATCTTAGCAATCTGTGGTTTTGCCTGCTGCTTTTATGGATCCATGTGAGAGGACTATGGTTGGTGACCAGCGTAAACTCCTTCCCACACAAACATGATGGCAGGTTCTGCACAGCCCAGATGATATCCAGACATTGCTTCTCCACAATTCCCAGTGCAGGTACATAACTGCTCGTCTCCCCTCCCACCGTGCATGACCTGACTTAGAACTGCACTGAGCCCATGACTGGATGCATCCATGTGCACAATGAACCTCAGAGAATAGTCAGGGCTTGTGAGCACAGATGCCTCCCTTCAACTGGGGGAATGCTGCTTCACAGTGATCCATCCACTGCACTTTTTACGGCATTTTCTTTGTTGTGAGATTGGACTGGGGATTGGCTGTGTTGCTGAGGTCTGACACAAACTTTTGATAGTACCTTGCCATCCCTAGGAAGGCCCGTACTTTTTTTTTAGTTGTAGGTGTGGCCCATCCCTGTACGTCCTCAATTTTTACAGGTCCAGGCCAGCTGTACCCACCCTCTGCACTTCTCCGCTTTAACCGTCAGCCCTGCAGCCTTCAGTGGGTGAAGCACTTCAGTCATGTGCTTGACATGATCCTTCCATGTCTGTATATGACAATGTCGTCCATGTACACCACAGCGAAATCTCCAGCCCCAGAAAGAATGCAGTAAATGAGCTGTTGAAAGGTTTCTGATGCAGTCTTCATCTTGAATGGCATTACTTGAAACTCAAACAGACTAAACAGGGTGACGAAGGCTGACCTCACTTTGACTTCAGGGGTCAGTGGTACTTGCCAACAGCCCTTTGTCAGGTCTATGGTGGATAGGTACAAGGCTCTCCCAACCACTCTAGGACTTCTTCCTTCCAGGGTATGGGCACGTGTCCAACTCTGTGCAGCTGTTGAGCTTGCAGCAGTTGAGGCAGAACCTCTTGGTCCCATCCTTCTTGGAGAGCAGTACCACTTGAGAGGCCCAGGGACTACTGGGCATCTGGATTATCAAAAGAGATAGCATTTCCTTTAATGGCATGTTTCACTCTCACAGGGACTCTATAGGATGGCTGCCTCAGTGTTGCCTGGGACTCTATAGCCACGTTGTGCTCTGCCAGCATAGTATACCCCGGTTTCCCCATGAAAATTTAATACCCCATGCATTTCAGCAGCTTGGGTTGGTGTCAGCCACTCCAAGAGGGTGACAGCATCCACTGAGTATTCACCCTTAACCTCTTCCAGGAGATTCACCAACAGGTCTGATTCTGCCTACTCCTCCAGATAGTTGTACACAGCTAGGACAATCTTGTCCCAGTCATGGTAGGGCTTTATCATGTTTATGTTGTATATTCACTGCTTGAGTTTCGTGTCTGTAGCTCCACCATATAATTAACATCATTACCCTCCTGACCACTGAGTAAGGATCCTCTCAAGGCACCAGTAATTTATTCTGTTGGACAGAGATGAGTACCATCATCTGTTGCCCGTCTTCGTATTCCAGGGCTCTGGCCCCACAGTCGTACCATGTCTCCTGTCCCTGTTGTGCAGTGGCTAGGTGCTCCTGAGTTAATCCCATGACTCTTTGAGCCGAGATCTGAAATTCAGGATGTACTCCACAACATATGCCCCTTGTGGAGCAAGCTGACTCTCCCATTCATCCCTTACCAAATCAAAGGGACATTTAACCAATGGCCAAACAGCGGCTTGAAGGGTGAGAAACAAGCGGACTCCTGAGGAACTTCTCTATATGCAAATAAGAGACTGGCCTCTTTGGACAGCCTGGCTATCAGCTAGTTATCCAGGTAGGGATATACCCAGACACTCTCATGCAGCAAGAAGGAAGTCACCACTGCCATGCACTTGGTTGAAGTTCTCTGGTGCAGACAACAAGCCAAAAGGCATGACCTGAAACTGGTACAGGATCCCCTCTGCATGGAACTTAAGGTTCTGGCAAACGGAGGGATGGACTGGGATGTGCAAGAATATGTCCTGGAGGTTCAGGAAGCAGAACCACATGCCCTGTTCCAGAGGTCTTATGATTGAATTCAGAGTGACTATCCAGAGAGTACAATTATGTAAGAACTTACCTTAACAGTAGATCTTCCAGAGGAGCTGTTGCAGCAGGCAACAACCATAAAGACTAAGCCGCCAGATGCCAGGACCCCATGGAAACCTTCTAGGTTGCAGTCTTCAGCAGGGGACCACCCTTGACGTCGGCCCACCCCGACATCAGCCAGTGGTATAAAGGGGGCGGTCCCCAGCCCCACCTTGTTCTCCCACCGGAGACACAGAGTCTAGAATGGAAGGAGAAGTGGACAGGTTTGCACCAAGAAAGAAAAGGCAAAACACCAGGGGAGGGAGGGAGGGAAAGCAGCGCCTGCTGCAAGAGCTCCTCTTGAAGATCTACTGTTATGGTAAGTTCTCGCGTAACTGTACTATCTTACTTCTAGTTGGAGCTTTTGCAGCAGGCAATAACCATAAGGACTGAGTCCCAAGCAGTCGAAGGAGAAGGAAAAGACAGGAACAGGTGGAGGCTTAAGATAGCCAACAGAATTAGGAAAGCAGGCCTTGAAGAACTGCAAGGCCGAACCCAGTCCTACGCCTGGAGGCAACATCCAAGCTACAGTCCTTGATGAAGGTGTGAATGGAATTCCAGGCGCAGCTGCAGAAATGTTCCTCAATAAGGCAAAGGAGGCAGCAACTCCCCTGGTGGAATGGCCTTTTACTGAGCCCAGTAAAGGCTTGTCATACTTCTGATAACAGAAAACAATGCAGTTAACCAACCACTTTGACAAGCTTTGTTTAGAAACAAGTGGTCCCTGAGATTCTGGAGCAAATGAAACAAAGAGCTGGTCGGTCTTCTGAAAGGAGGCAGTGTGGTTGAAGTAGAACCGAAGTGTCCTTTGGACATCCAGAGTATGTAGTAAAGCTTCTCCCCAACTGGAGTATTCTGGATAATAAATTGGAAGGTGGATGTCTTGATTTAGGGTAAATTCTGACACCACTGGCAGGAAGTTAGGATTGGTTTGTAAAGACACCCTGTTCTTGTGAAAAACTAAATAAGGCTCTTTACACATCAGAGCCTGGAGCTTGTAAATCCTCTGAGCAGAAGTAATGGCAACCAAAAATAACATGTTAAGGTGTAGGACAACAAATGGACACAACAACTGAGATTTAAATTTAACACACCTGACTTCGTGTGATGTTTATTTTTTCTCAAAATAAAAGAATGCAAAAACTTGCACAGAAAAGAAAATAAGAAATCAAATCGATCATAAATCAAATCAAGAACTGTGGCAAACTATCTTTCATTTCCACTACTGTGCAGCAAAAGACTCCCTTAGTCCTGCACCAGTCAGCAGCTACTGACCCTATCTGACTCCTGTCTGTTCAGGTTGGCTTTATATACCCACCTTCTGAGGTTAGGTGACAACAGCATCATACATTTTTAAAACTCTTTATTTAGACCCTCATTTTATACAATCCCAGAGGGCCTTCTAAACACGTCACCTTAATAAATGCATTCATAACAAAAAAAGTCCTCTCTGGAGTAAAATAAAAATAAGTGTAGGTGGAAAACTTTTCATATCCTTTGAGTGACAGCAGTCTGAGTATATAAACTGATCACTAGGGATCACTGCTGTCCTATAGGGGCACTCCAGATGGCATTCATTCCCTGGTGCATACCTGGTAAGTACAGTCTTCATTTTATTTACTTAGAAAGAAGAACATTTATTCAAAATATATATGCCCCACAAATATTTATTTATTTGTACATTTGCCTGATAAAAAGCATCTGGGGCATTATTAGATTAGAGAGCCAAAGGAAAGACTCCTTTTATCAGAAGTTTAGTACAAATCAGTTTGCACATATAGCACCTCTTTTTAACCTTTCTCGGGCCAAGAAACCTTTATACAACCTGTTTTGCATGTATCTGCTGTGCTTTTAGCAGTCAGAAGGAAAAGAGCAGGCTGAAGGTTCAGCTTGAGAGGTGCCAACGACTGCAATTTCAAGCTGTCTGCTAACATTTCATTTTGTCCCTCTTTCCAAAACAGGCAGGTTAATGTGCACTGTCAAGTAAACCTCCAACTATGCTAGGTAGAAGGGAGCTTGAATCAATTATAACAGCTTCCTTTTGTGAGCCCAGTGAGGCTTTTCCACCTCTGTTTATGTGCCAGGCTGTTTGGACACTTTCTGGTGTCTCGGGGAAACGGGCTCACAATGCGCAGTGTGCACAAAGACTAGGAACGAGAGAGAGAGGGTTTGTACACGGCAACACTGTTGGTTGCCTACCTGAAGAACCCTCTCTTCTCCGTTTCCATACTTGATTTTGCCCCTCTTACTTCAGAGCTCTATTCATTTTAAACACCTTGGTCTTATGGCACACACCACCGGTAGCAGCAAGTGCAAGCCACAGTGTGCAAGGAGGGCGAGCCGCAAGCAGCAAGAAAGACAAGCCACAATTAAATAAACTATTTCAGTGGCTCTGTATGCAGCAAGCTCAGTGGCTCAGACAAGCAACCTGAACAGTTCTTTTACAGCCGTTAGCCTGCTTCTTTTACCTCGGGGCAGCTCATGCTTATTTTTAATTGCTAAAAGATATATGCACGGAGCAGCAAACAGGGAAATACAGGGTACAAAAAGTAAAAAGGATTGCCGCACCTGTCCTACCCTTTTTGTATAAATGGTGCATGTACTTTTTATTCTACTCCACAAAGGGAGCAGTAGGAAAGACAGGGAAGGATACAGAAAACAAAGGGAAACATAACAAGGGGGTTCCAGCTTCAGAGCTCATACAATTGAATTACAGTCACATTATTTCTTTCTTCAATCTGGCAGTCTAGCCATGTACATTCCTTTACTACATGGGCATGTATTATACTGTTTGCATGCCACCATGGCTTGGAGGTCACTATCCATTAACCTCCCTATTCTGGACCTTGAGAAGAGGATATATGAACATTAGTGGGAGACAGAAAAGAGGAGAGGGAGGGAGGGGGATTCTGCTGAAGGTGGGCAACCTTCCAAACTAGAAATGAAGAAGGGATACCACAAAGACAAGAGAAGAACTGTTTCAACAGAGTTTAACAAAAAAGGAACAGAAGTCCAATTCCGTGGCAGGGACTTTCCATATCACATAATGCTTTCCACAACAGAAAAAGTAGCTCACATTCCACGGTTAGCTCGAAGTGTTGGTGGGGCGGGGGGGCATGAGTTTCTCTAACACAAAGAGGAGATCCCATGGTGGGACAGGGTCCCAAATGAGAGGCTTTGGATGTAAAATGTCCCGCAAAAAGGTGCGGGACAAGTCTGATTGGGCAAGGGGTTACCCTCCAAAGGTACGTGGTATGCAGAGATAGCAGAAAAGTGCAACAATATGCAGGAGTAGGTCTGGAACAGAGAGAGGAGATACTCAAGCACATAGCTCTCAGGAGAGGAGAAAGGATCGAGGCTTTGGGCAGAGGCCAAAGACAAAACCTCTTCCATTTCACAGTGTAGGTGGCCCTAGTGGAGGGCTTCCTATTGGCTACTAAGATCTCCGCCACACCAGGCGAGACCCCGAACCTTGCAACTGCTAAGTCTGCAGGAGCCAAGCATGTAGGTGTAGAGACTTGAGGTCCAGAAGGACTAAGGTGCCCTGGTCCTGGGAGAGCAAGTGGGAGGTCAGGGGCAGAGGGACCGGGGGTTCCATTGCCAATTGCTGAAGCAGAGGGAACCAGATCTGCCGAGACCAGAAGAGGGCAATGAGGATCATTTCCACCCCCTCTGCCTGAAGCTTGAGCAGCACCCTCTGCAGAAGAGGAAAGGGAGAGAAGGCATAGAGGAACCTCCCTGCCCAGCAGAGGGACAATGCGTCTCACCAGAAAACTCCAGACTCTGGATCTAGCGAGCAAAAATTGGGCAGTTTGGCACTGGATGGGGACGCAAAGAGATCTCACTCTGGTCACCCATCTGTCAAACAGCTGGTCTGCAACTGACAGGAGTAACTCCCACTCATGGACTTTGGACCGAGAACTGCTTAGGCTGTCGGCCAAGATATTTTGGATGCCTGGAACACGCACAGCTGTGAGTTCTAGGCAGTGTTCAAGGGCCCAAAACCAGACCCCATATGGCTTCTCTGCAGAGGGGATAAGAATGAGTCACCCCTTGCTTGTTGATGTAAAAAACTAGAGATATATTGTCCGTCTGAATGAGGAGAGGGCCTGGAGGGAGGTGTGTCTGAAATGCTTGCAGGGTGTAAAGAACAGCCCGCATCTCCAGGACGTTGATGAGAAGGGACTGCTCCATTGGAGACCAGGTCCCCTGAGTCTGTCTGTCTGCCATGTGGGAACCCCAACCTAGCCCCGAGGTGTCTGTAGTCAGAATCCTCTTCTGAGGGTCCTGCCTAAAGGGAACTCCTTTAACAAGATTGTCGGAGACCATCCACCAGGAGAGAGTCTGACGAACTGGGTCCGAGACAGAAACAGGGACATCCAGATTATCAGACCGCTGGTCCCACTGCACTCTGAGTGTCCACTGAGGAACCCTCATGTGGAGGCAGGCCCATGGGACAGTTGGAATGGCGGCTGCCATGTGGCTGAGTAGCCTCAGGTAAGTTCGGGCGGAAATATGGTGGGACAAGGTCACCGTCCAAGCCTGATCCCACAGGCGGTATGCCCTGTCTGTAGGGAGGAAGGCCTTGCCCTGAACTGTGTCAAGGACTGCTCCGATGAACTGGAGTCTCTGGCTGGGCCATGGGGATGACTCTGGCAAATTCAGAGTGATCCCCAACTCCCGGAAGAATGTAAAGGTATCTTCAAGAGTGTGAAGCAGCTAATCCTTTGAGGGAGCTGTTAGGAGCCAGTTGTCTAAGTAGGGAAAGAAGTAATGGCCCCGTCTCCTGAGGGCCGCAGCCACCACCGCTAGGTACTTGGTGATGACTCTTGCAGCCGAGGATAGGCAGAATGGCAGAGCCCGAAACTTGTAATGACTACCTAAGAAGAGGAAGCTCAGGTACTTCCTGTGGGGCTAAAACACCAGGACATGCAGGTAGGCATCCTGCGTATCCAGGGAGCATAGCCAGTCCCCTTGATGCAGTGGGGGGGATTAAACCCAGAAGTGTAACCATCCTGAACCTCTTGTATTCGATGCATCTGTTCAGGTGACTGAGGTCCAAGATGGGCCGGAGGTCCCCGGTTTTTCTGGGGATGAGGAAGAAGTGGGAATAAAATCCCTTCTCTCTGGTCCAGTGGTACTGGCTCGATAACCTGTTTTTGAAGCACAGCCTGACTTTCCCCCTCGATTAGGGTGATGTGAGAAGGAAGGTAATGGGAGGGCACTGGTGGATTTTCTGGTAGCCTCTCCAGAAACTTCAGGGTATGTCCCCGCTCTATGAGTTGGAGGACCTAAAGGTTGGTCGTTATCTGTCTCCAGCCCTCCAGGTAGAGGGAGAAGTGACCCCCCACAGCCTCCCCAAGGGATTCTGCTGGAGGAGGGGTGTCTGGCAAGGAGTCAGGCCGATGCTCCCAGGATTGGGAGAGTGGCCTGGGATGACTTTGCAGCCCTAGAGGTAGAACCCCCAGGTGTCTGGGAGGTGGCTTTGTGCTTGAAATCACCCCACTGCTGGGGCTGGTTTCTGGGCTCCTGGCCTGAGGGCTTACAAAATGACTGTTTCTTATAAGGCCTTTGATTCTATTTATACATCTCTTCAATGGACCAAATGGACTTCCCAGAGTCCTGAAGAAGAGCAATCAGTTTTTCTGCCTTGTCCTCAAACAGGACCAACCCTTTGAAGGGAAGATCCAAAATGCTGGACTGCAGGTCCTGAGTGAAACCAGAGACCCAGAGCCATGCATGGCGTCTAAGGCAGATGCCCGTGGCGGCTTCCCTGGATGCTGTGAGCTGCCATTTTGTACGAGGCCCTGAGAACATGGGTTCCCATTTCCGACCCAAACTTGAGCAGGTCCATGAGCTCAGTCTTTGGGCAGAGTCTGCAAAAACTGAGCTAACTCCAGCTCCTTCTCCCACAGGGCATTCTGGTATTGCACCATGTGGGTGAGGAAGTTAAGGGATCTAATGGAGCAGGTAGAGGAAGAACAGACCTTCTTGCCCATTTGGTCAATAATCTTGGACTACTGGTCCAGAGGCTGGTTGCTCAAATGCTTGGGCCTCTTGGACCTATTGTGAGCTACTGTTATGTTCACTGAGTCCGCTACAGGGTGCTCCACCAAGAAGGACTCATTCCAAGGAGCCCCGTATAGTCAGTCTGATTGTTTTTAGAAATGGCTGAGGTCAATGATGGGTGCTTCCAGGTAAGCCTAGTGAGGTCCTGGAAGGTGTCGAGCAGCAGAGGGACCACAAGAGGCTTAGACTCTTTCTACCTCAGGTATTTCGCAAGCCTACGCCTCTCAATATCCAGGTCCTTGGTTTCCCAACTGTTGATGGCCTGGATATGCCTCATGACGTTCATAAACGATGGATCATCAGGAGGTGATCTAGGGGTGTCCTTGTTGTCAGGAGAGGGAGGATGATCCCTGGGTTCTGACTCATCCAAGACTGAGGAGGATGAGCTGTGGCTAGAGTCCACCGAGCTGGATGAGGAAGAGGAGGAGCTACGCCGGTGTCTGCTATGGAACCAATGTCGGTGTCAGCCTGACAACCTGGATGACAAGCGTCTGTGCCTCCACCCTCTGTGTTTGGGCCTTCCCCTGTGCCTACCATCCGAGCTCGGGGAAGGGATTCTCAGATCCGGGGTCAGCTGCTTAGGTACCAGCTGCAGATCTGGCTCTTGTTCAAGCTCTGGCTCTGGTTCAATAACAACCGGTTCCGAGGGTTTAGGTGGAAGAAGATCCCCTTTTATCTCATTCCACTAAAACCAAAAAATGTCCTTGACCTCACTTAATGGAATTTGGGGACCCAAAGGGCCAGCAGGTGCCCGAGGCTGCGGATGAGCTGGCCTCGGTGTATCCAGCGTAGGTGTACCTGGTGTGGTGGGGGCTGGGTTAGGATGTTCTGGAGCCTCATCAAGCGTAGGATTAGCTGGAATCGGGTCCTCCCGTGAGGGAGTAGAAGTATCCAGTGGTGACGTCGAGTGGTCAGACAACGGTAGGGCTGTCAGCGGGTTCAACATCAAGGTACCAGACATCTCCCCTGGGGGCAGTGGCAGGTGACGGTCTGGAGGGAAGGCTGTCAGGGCCTGCGGAATAGTCAGTGGGGAGTGGGGTGGAGGCATTCCAGAGTGTTTAGAGGAGGACACTCGCTCCTAACAACAGGGTGCCTTGTCCAAAGACTTGGAGGCAGAGCCCGACAGGGCCAGATGGACGATGGGTGATGACCTGCTGCCTGATTTAGAACTGGCCCCACCACCTGAGGAGAAGGTGGACGCTTTAGGTATGGCTTTCACCTGCAGGGGCTTCAGTGCCTGGACAGCAGTCCCAGACCCTGATGAACCTCCCCCATCGCCAGTACCTGGGTGGGAGGTTTACCAACTGGCTGCCTGGAGGCAGTGAGGGCAGGCCAGGAGGAATGGTCTGACCCTCCGTGGAAGGAGGAACCCAAAGAGTTCTTCTTTCTACTCAGAGACCATGAACGGGAGCAAGTCTGGGCCTTCTCCTTGTCCTGGAATGTATGCTTCCCTGAGGCCTTCTTCTTCTCCTTGTGGATCTTTGATGATGAAGAAGTTGAGACCTCAAAGGAGGAAGAAGAGCTTTTCCCCAAAGTTGATTTTTGCATGGCAGCAAGCTGCTGTTCTAGTAGGTATGCCTTAAGGGCTTTCTGATGGCAGATCTGCGTCCTCTGGTTGAAGCGCTGGCAGTGTTCATAGGCTGAGGTGTCGTGGTCTGGGCCCAGGCAATAGAGGCAGGCCTCATGGCCTTCTTTTGACGGGAGCTGCTTGCCGCACGCATACTTAAATTTTCTTCATTCGGATGAAACGGAAGAGGCTGGGGAAGAAGACATGCAGAAATAAATCACTTGGTTTTTGAGAAAATAAATAAAAAATGCAATAAAGCACGAACGCGTTCGATTGATAGCAGGGGGCATCCAAAGAGCCGATGTGAATGTGTCAACTGAGGGAAAAGAACTGAAGTGGGGCTGGGGACAGCCCCCTTTATACCACTGGCTGACATTGTGGTAGGCAGACGTCGGGGGAGGTCCCCCACTGAAGACTGCTAACTAGAAGGTTTCCATGGGGTCCTGGCAGCTTAGTCCTTATAGTTACTGCCTGCTGCAAGAGCTGTAACTCAAAGTACGATCTTGTGCTTCCACAGGAACTGGTTTAGATCATGCAGATCTATGCTATTGCCTTACATTCTAGGTGCTTAGAGATGTCGGCTCGAAGTGCAGACATGTCCTGCAACACCCTGGACTCCCAATAAGATTGGAGTCGGTTCAGTGGGAGAGCCTTGAAATCCAGATGCAGCCCTCTCCCCCACAACTTCAACAACCTACCTGTCCAAGGTAATGGTGGACCACTGTGGCAAGAGGTGGTGGAACTGACCCCTGACTGGGAGCTGGGACAGGGACTGTACGGGAGAGGGGATGACACCCAACAACCAATCACTGTGCAGACTTGGATGGGGCTCTGGCCACAGAGGTACCACCCCTTCTGCCCCCCACGACTTTTTTTCCCGGGCCCCCAAACCTGGGTGAGCTAAAAATAAGAAAGAATGATTTGCATACACAGTACTTCCCACGATGTTTTGCATTGTGAGAATATGTTTAATTTCACTTTTTTTTTTAAAACCTAGCTTTACTGCCAATGTCCATTCCTGGTATCCTTTGCTTCAGTGCTTTCATGCGGAGGTTCTTTGACTTTTGGATTAATTACCTATTTTAGGCTCACATGACCGAAACTAGTAAGACCAAAACAACACTGGTTTATCCTTTCCTTGGGCTGTTACAGAAGAAGCACTAGTCCTATGTAGGGCAAAAAACACTTGTCTGTGTTTTCAGCCTTTCCAAAGTGTGTGAGAGGCTATTTAGTATACACTCTTGCTTAAAGCAGACCTAGTCTAGATCCTTTCATGGTGATTTGCATATACTTCCCACAATGTTTTGCATTATGGGGATATGTGTAATTTTACACTTCTTTGAAACATTAGTTAAATACCAATCCCCTTTTTGGGAAACCCTTACCTTAGTGTTCTTTGACTTTTGGATCTAATATAAAAGGCACCACTAAGGTACTAAGAATTCTGGATGATTTAGACATTGGGAAGGACTGGATTTTAGCAAAACTTGACATAGACTTACTATATGCAAACATTCCTCATCAGGAGTGATTAGAAGCCCTGAGGTTTTACCTTGACCAAAGGTTATCTGACGATTTTCTCGGACTTCTGTTTTGTTGGACTGAACAAAGTTAGTTTTTTTAAAATACTTTCTTTATTAAGGAATGGCTGTTCGTGTACACATATCCACCATAAAGCATATATATTCCCAATACCTTTCCCCTAGTAACCTGGTTCCCCTCCTGCACAGGTGCAACATATTGGGCATGTAAAAGGTTTTGTCATCCAAGGTCCCGCTCCAGTCCTCTACATATCCAAATCTGTCCTCCATTTCTACAGCCAGCCACTGAATTCCTCTAGCCTTTGTTTTCTGACTCTGCTTGATCTAGACACCAGCAGCATTTTCGAGAAGGCTACTGACCTTGCCACCCCTCTGCAGATCTGAACCACCAATATAAGCCTCTCCTGAACATTCCATATCCTGCTAGATCACTGGTACCAAGGCGAGCGACCATATATGGTTTCCCCTATCCTGTGATTGGGGCTACCTCCTGGTTCTATGCTCTATTTTTCATTCCTGGGCCACCCTCCTATCCTGTTGCCTCCCTCCCTCCCTCCTAGCCAATCTATTCTCTTCACTACTGAATCCCCCTAACACTATGACTCTGCCCTTCTTCATCACCCCCACTGCTACTGTATCTACCTTTACCTGTCCCCATCCGACCTGCTGCCCTCCACTCCTACTCCCTTATCCCCACCCTCCTTCCCATCAACCTCTGTCTGCTTACTGCCCCCCCTTCTCATCTGCTCCACCTCCCACTCCAGCACCATTTGAACCCTGCCACCTGTCTCTCCATCCCTTATCTTTCTACCCCTCAAGGGTGCCCCCTTCTCTTCCCGTAGTCCTTGCCTCGCCCTGTTTCCCTCTCTCCCCAGTGCAGCCTCTCTCACTGCCTACTACAGACTAGCTGCCCCTTCTCCATCTGTGTTCCATCCAGATCCACCCCCCCTTCCCTGCAGTACTCAGTAGCGGGAAGCCATTCCTTAATGGCACAACCACTGGTTCTCCCTCCCTCCGATGAACCCATTCTCTCCTCCCATTGTACTCCACCCCCTCCCACCCTCTGAGGCAATGGTTCCCAGTGCAGTTGGACCCTCAACCTCTCTGCACTCACTCTATTCCTTGATCCTGTCCTTGCCCTAGCCCAGCTCTCCTGCCTCTCTGCCAGTATTCTCAACTAAACTGGAAAAGCAAATATGAGTATAATGCCGACTTTCACCTATGTTTGAATCTAGATCATTATTGTTGCTTTATAAAAGACATTCTAATTGTATGGCGTGAGACATTATTGGAACGTATAGCCTTTAAAGAACATATGAAAAACAGTTACTATAATTTGAAGTGCACACTGAACTTCAGTAGGAAAGTGTGAACCTCTTAGCTCTTAAGGTCACTAAAATATCAGCAGGGAATATCCAAACAGATCTGTTTCATAGAGAGAGTTTGATCAGAATACTCTCCTTAGGGCAGATAGCTGCCGTTTATGCCACTAGATAACAAATATACCGAAGGAAGAGTTCCTGTGAACTTGTAGGAACTGCTGTACTGATGTACTGTTGAAAGTAAGGGCAGCTAATTTAGTACTTTGGTTAGAAAATAGGGATTATGAAGCTGGTCCAGTAGAGCAGCAACTGCATTTCCACCTTCCCCTACGCTGGAGACCTGGGTTTGGGAATGGACAGGGTTGCTCGGTGAGCTGGCAGGCTGAGGGAGGATCTCAGTTCCCACTGCAGAGACTGCCACCTGGTGGAGAGCAGGTGGCAGCGCAGCAGGATAACACACAAAGGGGAAGAGCTGAAGCATGACATGTTTGCACACGTCCCGGTGCTCCAAGCTCGGGGAAGAAAACGGAGGGAAATGGCTGGACTGCTACATGCCAGCACACCCTGCAGGCTCTCGCACAACTGACGTGGCTGGCCACCCACCGCATTGTGGTCCTGGGTAAGTGCTGGATAACCAGTAAGTCTGCAAGAAGGTCAATGACGAGGCTGGAGGGAGGGGCTTCAGGGAGACCTAGGGGGAAAGGAGCATGAAATACTGATTTAAAACAAGAAAATAGGGATCATCACGCTGTAGACAGTGCCTCTGTTAGAAATTGTACGGAAGAAAGAATATGTCATGAGTTACATGCTAATTGGACCAAATGTCCAACTGGAGATAATGATGTGAACTTTGCGACTGCATATTGCCCCAAGTTTTGAAGTAAATAGAACTGAGAAAAATTGGGCTTGAAACTGGATTGGGCCCTTGACACTGTCATGAAGGAACATCCTTGTACATTTTTTAACAGAAGCAAAAATATTAAGGGACAAATCAGTCCACAGTTTTCATTGTTCAGAGCCCTCAATTACTTGATTAGGTACAGTAAGCCACCAGAAAGATGCTGTAAGTGTGGTCACTGTAGCCAATGTGAGTATGTATTGTAGCACCAAAACTTTTTACAAATCCAAAGATGGCAGGACTCATCATATCTAGGATTTTGCAACTTGCAATACAGCTAGTGTTGTCTATATGATCACTTGTAAGTGTTGCTGTGTTCACACAGACTGCACTAAAATATAGACAACATGTGAGAGAACATGTAAGCGCAGCATGGAATGGAGACATATGCTTTTGCAAAACACATTTATTGTAAGTCAGCTTGAACAAAGCACCAATTTAAGGTGACTGTATTTCAGAAGGTATCCTGTGGTCTGAGAGGGGATGATCTTGAAAATGTTTTAAATAAATGGGAGAATTTTGGGGTGCACTATACATGTGCTGCGGCTAAATGAAAAACTGGAGACAGCGATTTTTCTCAAATATATATACTCAGTGTGCTTCTTGCAGATTTTATAATAATCTGGCTATGTTTACTGATAAATGATCAGATGTGCCATTGTAAAGCACGTGAACCTACATGAAAAGAAAAAAGAAAGAATATCAGATGGAAATGTGTGTGCTGTCAAGACCTTTTGAAGACATTATTGGCAGCAGCACATTATAAATATATTATTATTGTAAGAGTACAAGAGGAACTTGGACTCGGGGCAATCTTCTTTGCAGCCTAGGAGAGGTCTGAAGTTGGTGCCAGTGCCACCCATGAGGCAGATGTAGTGATGCTGCACTTGTGGGTTGGCCAGTAATCAGTGCCAGCCCTCTCCCTTCCAAAGTTCTGTTTGCCAAGAGCAAAAACAAGTGGGAGAGAGAAAAAGAAAAGAGAAGGCTAGAGACTCATAGCCCAAAATGATAAGAAAAGGATGAGGGTTATAAAATAATAAAATGAATAGAGAGAAAGCTAGCTAGCTAGAGAGAGATAGATTGAAACTTTATATAGCGCCCCTTTCCTGGGACTCTGAGCACTTAAATGAAAATTACGTACCTACCGTAATTATTAATCTTCTTGGACGGTCTCCATCACTCATTCACACTAGTGGGATAGCGATGAAGGCACTAGGACCAAGCGGAAGCATAACATTTTCAGAAAGGTCGGTGCTGAGACAGGACCATGCATGCGCGGCACCACGAGACTAGCTCACGCCTGTGTAGGCTATCTTGGGGTTGACCCTCCAACCGCCTCAGTACCTTTTCGACAGAGGAGGTGCAGCGTAACTAATGAGAATAATTCATCCTGAGTTTCTGGGCCTGAGAGGGCCAAGATGGCCTTTGCAAGAAAGGTCAAAGAACAATGTCTTCGCAGTCTGAACCATAGGACCAGGAAAGAAAACGAGTGAACCCAGGGGATGGTGGGTGGGCATGTGAATGAGTGATGGAGGACCCAAGAAGATCAATAATTACGGTAAGTACATACTCTATATCTTCCTGACTAAGTCTCCATCACTCATTCACTAGTGGAAAGTACTAAGCTAAAACCAACAACCCTGAGTAGGGTGGTAGGAGATAGGGTTCACTCAGAAAGGATGGCAAAGGACTGTCCTGCTAATAAAAAGAGCTGTCTTGTAAAGAGCATCTAGAACATAGTGCTTACAAGATAAGTGCTCAAGTTGTAACTCACCACTTTGCAGACAACTACAATGGGCACAAAATGAAAGTCTGCCAGGAAGCCGCAACCACTCTAGGAGAGTGGCAAGAACCTAGCCTCACAGTTTGGTCTAGAACCAAAAGTAACAGTGTCAAAGACATGTACTAATGTAACGTAAAGGGACCTCAGGAACTGAAAGAGTTGGAGATAAAGTCTACTGCTTCAAGGTAGACCGAAAAGTGCAGATGGAAACCCTCACTATCAAGTATGGCTGATCTGTGAACAACAGGTCCAGGAGCACTTGAACCCCTTACTTGGTGAGCAAAGGGGGTCCAGGTGGGGTTAGCCCATGAAGGAGAATAGTCTCCACTTATTCACTGGAACCCTCTTGATGGAAGGCCAAGCACGACTTAGAAGCCTCTTGAGGTGGTCTAGTAGAACCAGATCCTACCCACTGCATATTCCAAAAAGGAACCATCCTGCCCCTGTATGTACAACTGTAGTAGCAGTCTTTGAACTCAGGGAAGAAAGGAAAGGTATACAGGAGGATATGTCCACTGGGGAAAAAAACATTCCGACAGAAAAAAACAGGGGCTGGATTTCTAAGGCAAATAGAGGCAGATGTGCGTCAAGGAGGGGCACAGCAGGACCAAGTTAGGGCTAACCCACTCGTTGAAAGTGAGTTGAAGCGGCAGTGACTCAATGCGGTGAGGCACTACTCACTCTGGCCTCCATGAAGGGAGTAGGAAAGGATTCTAGTTTGTTTGCTGAAAAACAAACATCACAACTCCATCACGCACTTGGAGAGGATAGCTTCATGAGCGACTGGCATGGAACCAGTGCGCCAGAACCGAAGGTGTGAATATTTGAGAAGCTACCTCAGAAAAAAGACCTACTTGACCTTTGATCAGAAGGAGTATATCACCTGTTAAGTTAAGGCAAGCAAAGAAGTAGGAACCTGAGTTCTGACTCGGAGGAGAGTCGCTTCTGATGCTGTGAGGCTCTGCTCAAGAGAAGAAAGCCTGATAAAAAGAAAGGGTAATTAACAGACTGGGCAGTCGCCTAGGTATAGGAAATGTCTCTGAATGAGAGAACTCTCTTGGAGAAAGAGATGACCCATACCACCGCTGGATCAGACTCCCTTAGAGAAGAAGTCAGGTACTCTTTACCATACTCTGGAGACGAGCGCCTCAGGGGCTGAGGCGGAACCTGACCAGATCCAAAAAGGGGGGTATCGGGTAATTTCGGCTAGGCCCTGTGCTGTGATAATTTTTTTTTTTTTTTTTATAGTCCGAGCCTAACAAGGCTTTCAGGCTGCTATTTTGCAAGGATTGTCTTGATACAAAATGAGGAAGATGTTCTCCATCTGACTGCAGAAGGAGCTTGAGCGTCCATATTGAATTCATGACTGAACTAATAATCACAGCTGGAGAGATGTTAATCACCTATGCTGAATAAGCCACCGAAGGGGCAATATCACAAGGGGGCCATATACCCCTATCAAAGGGGTGGAAGAGCCGGAGCGGCTCCCAACCATTAAATCAGAATGTTCCACAGAGTGTAATTGTCTTGACGACTGAAAAAGTCTAGACGCAAAAGCGTATGATCCACGGATGCAGTCTGAAATACTACAGTGGACCCCATTACTGAGGAACTACTGAAAACATCTTCTATCACGGACTCTGATGATAGAGAGGACGTGCCCTTCAGTATATAAAATGAGTCGTCCGTTGTATTACTGAACAGAAGGACAGGGAAAGACCCATCTAGATGCACTTCTACCCCAGAAGGACCTCAAAGGGAGGTCTAGGTCAGAGCCACTAGAGACTCCGCCATCAGGAAGGATGTCGACGAACTTGGTACCACGTAGGGAGGCGAGAAAGTGCTGAGCAGAATGAGAGATTCCGCAGGCAGAACAGTACAGCAGAGTTCCATCAGCAGAAAACCGCTGGATGACACAAGATCCCACATGGACCGCCACTCACTTAGATATGCAGAAAAATAATCTGCAGAACAGGACTTAATTCTTCGGAAAACATCCCACCACAAGTTCTGTGGAGAAGTCCGAAAAGGAAAAATGTGACACTAATTCTGCCAGACAGCACCCACTAGCATCCCTGTGGCACCAGCATCACTTGTGGCACAGGAGGGCACCAAGCAGTGTCTATGCCAACCTGGGCGATACCAGAGGGCACCTGCAGCAGTACCCACAGGCATCCCTGGTACCCATGCAGCAATGGCACCCGAGGGCACCCCCGACACTCATGGCACCATGGTACCCACGACACCCATGGCAAGAATGGCACCTGAGGGCACAAGTGGCACCCGACAGCACCAGTGGCACCCGTGGGCCCCAGCAGCACCATGGGTGCCCCCACCACCCACAGCATGTGGGTGCTAGCATCACCCATGGGTGCACAGCACCACCCACGACTGCTCTGCACCACCGCAGTGCTTGGCGCCACCAGACACTCAAGAGCAACCACTGGCGGCGCCGACAACCAACAGCAGCAACAACAGCACCCATGGTGCCGCACAAAGCGATGGTGCAGACCCACGGCGCTGATGATGGTACTGACCCACGGCACCAACCAAGGCACTGACCATGGCACCAAGGCTCAGCACCGACCAAGGCACCGAGCCATAGCTCCGAGGCACGGTGCCAACTAAGGCACCGAGCCATAGCGCTGAAGAAAAATGCCAATGGAAATCCTGAGAGGAAGGGGAAAAGGAAAAAGGTTTTGCCCATGCCGCCCCTGCATGGAAAGGGGGGCACGAATGCATGATGGCAAAGGCACCAAGAGGACACCTCACGATCGTGATCCAATCGACTCCAGCTCCGAGGCCCGGAGGTCCAGAAATCAGGAACAGAGCCAGGAAAACTGGAAAAGTCAAACCCCCTGCTCCACAGGAGTGGCCCTGAGGTGAAACTGCCCACCGGAGCTCCAACGAAGACAGATATGGAGTTCGGAGTCGAGAATGCAGATGTACCAACGGGCAACCTCGAGCGGCACCAATTCTTCTTCCCCCAACGAGGAAGAAGAGCTCAAGGTTAAGTGGAGCCGTATCCCCGGAACCACTAGATTTGTGCTTCAGTGGACTGTCCTCCCCCCTTGAGCACAGTACTGTCCCTAGTTGGACCCCTCCCCCCGTTAATTAAGGGCGGCGGACCGTACACAGCCCCTCTGCCATAAAAACTTTCAAACAAAGTCCTCCTACCGTCACTACTACCGTCTAAGGACGACTCAGTTGATAGGAAAGAATTTCTTTTTTTTCTTCTTCATAATCTTCTTTTCTAGTTCGTAAAATAAGAAATTGCTACTTAAAATATTAAATTGAACGCTAAAAGCTGCTGTCATATAGACGAAAACTTAGACTCCGGGAGACGAGCGACATCGACATCCAAACGCACTCAAAGGTGGGAGAAAAGGAACTGAGGCGGCTGGAGGGTCGACGCATGCGTAGTCCTGTCTCGGTGCCGACCCTTCTGAAAATGTTAGGCTCTCACTTGGTCCTAGCGCCTCCAGCGCTATCCCACTAGTGTGAATGAATGATGGAGACTTAGTCCAGGAAGATCAATAAAATTTTAAAAACAACATTGAATACAATACAGTTCACCCAATATATTAAGTGGCAGCAATACAACATAAAAATCTATCCATCATATTAAAATAAAAAAAATATTAGTTCACTTATTTCTTATATATTAAAAGCCTGGTTAAATAAAAACATTTTTAGCCCCTTTTTTAAAGGTTTCCACTGAGGGTGTCTCCCGCAGATGTCTAGGCAATGAGTTCCACAGAGTAGGTGTGGCCACTGAAAATGCACAGTCCCCAGAATGCTACAGCCTGACTCTGGGAACCCCAAGGAGGCAACCCTCGGAGGAACAAGGAGATCTTGCAGGTAGTCTGGTCTCCCTTCATGCAGGGCTTTATAAGTCAGTAATCCGACCTTGAAAGCAATCCTCCACCTAACTGGCAGCCAGTGCAGTTCACGGATAACAGGTGTAATATGCGCCGATCTTTGAGCACCAGTCAGTAATCTAGCCGCTGTGTTCTACACCAGCTGCAGTTGGTGGAGATTGCCTCCAGATAGCCCAAGGTACAGGGCATTGCAGTAATCCAGTCTGGATGTGACAAACGCATATACCATGGTGGTCAGGTTCTCAGTTGGTATAAGAGCCTGGATCCAGGCGATATTCCTCCGATGATAAAACCTGCTTTTAGCGACAGCCGACATCTGTGCATCAAATGTCAAGCCATCATTGAGGATCACGCTCAGATCCTTAACCTGAATAGAGGGGGTCAGAGGAACCCCTCCCAGTACTAGACCAGGGGGATCTTGCAGCCCCCCCCATCACATCAACGACCAGAGTCCACCACCAGTAGCTCCATCTTGTCTGAGTTGAGCTGTAGCCAATTTTGAGTCATCCAAGTCTGGATCTCTTCCAGTCAGGTGTTAAACACAGAGGCCACCAAAGGGGTTACCAGATGTACAGGAAAGGTATAGCTAGGTGTCATCAGCATAGCAATGAAAGCCCATTCCATACTGACTGGTAATGTCTTCCAATGGCAGCATATGCACCGTGAACAGCAACAGCGACAGGACCGACCCCTGCAGAACTCCACAGAGCAGAAGTGTTGGGTTAGATGGGGCTAACCCCGTCATCACCCTTTGCACTCTGCTTGTGAGTTAGGACACTAAACCAGTTGATGATATTACCGGTTAGGCCACATCAGGTACCGCAGACAGTCCAGCAGCTCCTTGTGGTCCATGGTGTCAAAGGCTGCTGAGAATAAACCCCGATTACCAACTAGAAGAACTAAGGTTTGGGTCTAAGTGGCATGGGCCGGGTAATGGTTGTAAGAGCCACAGCTAACTCAGTCACCTGGACAGGAAGGTGAATGGATGGACAGCAGCCCTGGCATAGAGCTCCAGCTGAAGAAAGATGCCCAGAGGACCTCAGCACAGTTAGGAACGCAGATGTCAACTTTACCCAAAATCGTGTACTCAGCAAAGGACAAAAATTTAGAAAACAAGCTCAAAAACTCCTCAAGAGCAGAGGCAACAGCAAAACAGAAAAAGTACAAAACATAAGTTTTCTTCCTACTCCAAAGAGTGCTGAAGCACTGAAAGAAGGAGAACCCAGAAAGGTGTAGGAAAAAAAAAACACCCAGCCCACAGGCTGAGAAAACAGAAAACAACCCCAACTGCATCTCTCTCTCTCCCCCTAGTTCAGAATGAAACTGCACCTGAGCAAGGTCTTGAGATTGCCACTTGGCACAGCCTTACACCACAGGCAAGGAAACAGGTTGTCAGCAGCCAGGAGATGAGTCTCAGCAATGATCCCCACAAGGAGAGAAAAAGAGGGAGGGAAGGGGCACGGGGTCTCACTTCCAATTTTTTTTTTTTTGAAGTTCCCCAACAGGAAAAAAGAAAAAGAATCATAACCTCGAGGGAGAGAAGCTGTTCGAGAGGAGTGGAAAGAAGAGCAAGAGCACCATCAAACAGGGTAAACTGCCTAGACCACATCCCCTGATGAAGATCCTTTGGTTGAAGCATCAGGGTGGGCAGTCAGCATCCTTTATGGTCCACAACAAATTCTGTTTCATTTTGCTGGCTTTTCTGGTTTCCACAAGCGCTTTCTTTTTTTGTTTTCTTGAGCTGCCCAGAGACCATGTCTCTTACCTGAGCAGGAGAAAGTGGGTGGTCGTGTGACTGACAGTGAAGATATTTTGGAATATCAGGAATTACAGTGAGTACATCATTTTCATATCTTCCAAGAATCAGTCCTCAGCATTTAGTCTCACTTATGGGTCAGAGTACCAAGCTTTCCCAAAACAGGGGAGGAGATGGCTCACCCTGAAGCAAGGCAATCTTTATTTAATAAAGTGCCCCATCTCTGGGGCTCAGGGCACTGTATATACAAAATATCAAAAATGCAAAACAAGCAAGACTTAATATCAGAAATCTGAAATATAGTCAAAAATGACTATCAGATTACAGCCTTGATAAAAATAACTAGCTGAGGAAAGCTTGCTTGAATAAATAGGTCTTCAGAGAGGCTTTGACAGCCACCACCGAGTGGGCCATATGTATGTTCCCAGGAAGTAAATTCCACAGCATTGGAGCTGCTACTCCAAAAGCTCTGTCCCCGAGAGTCTCAAACAGGAAGGAGGGACAATGAAAAGGTCCGCATCGGTGGAGTGGAGAGGTCAGACTGCGTGGTATGGGACCAGGTCATGTACAGTTGAGTATCATCAGCATAACAGTGAAATTCAGCACCATAGATGATCTCCACCAAAGGCAACATGCATACATAGAACAACACAGGAGCAAGGAGCAAGCCTTGAGGAACCCCTATATGATAGCGCAGAGGCCCTAAACTTGAAATTACCTAGGGCTACCTCCTGCATCCTCCTAGTTATGCAGGACTCAAACAAGCATAAAACTGTGCTGGTGTGAACCACAGGTTCCTCAGGTGATCCAACAGCAACCCATGGTCAACTGTGTCAAACGCCGATGACAGATCGGAAAAAGGGCAGGAGGGGTCAAACCACAACCTTTTTCAGGGCAGATGCAAAAACACCCTCCCTCAGGGAAACACTGATGATCTCAGTAAACACTGGACCCAAGGACTCACCACAGCCCAGAAGCAGCCAGGTTGGTCCCGGGTACAGCATACAGCTTGTGGGGTGCAAACAAGAGACTAAACAGAACACCTTATCCTCAGAAACCATCCAAAATTCATCCAGGCAGGAAGATCTACATCACCAATTGAAAGATTACTACCAGCCCATGACAGGCCGCTTGAAGAGATATGTGATTTAATAGAAGACACCCTGACAGAGAAAAAACGTCAAAACTCCCCGTACTTTTCTGCTGAAATAGCTATGACTGACTGGAGACAGGAAAGATTTGACAAACTGTCAGTGGTACAAAAGAGCTGAGCTATGCAATTGTTCCCTGCAGCAATCGACCCTGACAGGAACTCTGTCTTTATCAGACTGACTGCCCATTGATACTTGCCATAATGAATTCTCAGTCCCATCTTGTCCTCCTCAGACTGGGATCTTCTCCAAGAATGCTCCAGCTTCCATCCCTTAGTCTTCAGCCAATAAAGCTCATGACAGTACCACGGTAAGCTACGACAGGACAATCAAGGGATGAATGCAATAGGGTGCAATAGAGTCAAAGGCAGCTATGAGAACCATATTATAGTACTCTACAGCCTTCTTAGAACCCTGTGCACAAGCAAGCAACATATCCAAGACATACAGTACCTCTTGGAGCTTGCGAGGCTCCAAATTATGTTTAAGACAGTATCAGATGATCTCTGTAGGGGGAGTAACCAAACAGGGGACCCATAAAGAAATGACACTACATGATGATCTGACCAGAAGACTGGATCAAACTTGACTGCAATGACGACAAGTTCCAATGAGAAGATCAGGTACAAAATGTGACCATGTTATTGCGTTCCAGAGGCAACTGCCTGTGTTAGTCTCAGTGATGACACCAACTAGAGGTGTTTCTGTCCAAAATGTGAGGATTCATCATCGACCCAGGCACTGAAACCCCCAACATCAACAATCTGGGGGCATCTAACACCTGTTCGGCCATAAAGTCTGCAAAATCCTGCAAGAAATCACTCCCACAGCCCAGAAAGCAGTACATGAAAAGGATCCTGCCACTTACACCTGGTCTACATCTAGCCACCACGTATTCAAAGGACATGAAAGTTCCCATGGGGAGTGCAGTGAGTCCCAAGGTGGATTTAAAACAAATGGCCTCCCTGCCCCCTCTGTGATCCCTCCTCAGGCAATGCACCACAGAAATAATCAGGTGGGACAGATGCCACCAAAACTGATCTGGAGTCATCATCCAACCAGGTCTTTGTGATAAAAACCAAGACAGCTGAGGAATCACTAATGAAACCCTCCATCACCGCTGTCTTATTCCTCAGTGACCTTGCGTTATAAAGAATGGCGAGAAGGTGAGAAGCAGTGCTGGCCGGAAAGACTAGTACCTGCTCGGTGGCATTAGGCAGGGCCCTGGGCAGGGGAACCAGGCATGCCGGGCCCCGGTCCTGATTCCAAATCCTTCCTGGGTACCTCCTGGTTCTCACCACCCCAATCCTGCCCCACCGACAATCATACCCGAGACCTTCACTGCAGTTTTGGCCCCTCCTTCAGAGAATCCTCAGTCCCTTACAGAGGCAGAGAATCTCTGTAGGGAGGACTAATGGTGTTCCCCTGAAAGTACAGAGCTGCAGTAGGTGGTCACCGGTGTAGATATTCCTACATTCACTCATGGCTCTACACATCTCGACCCAGCGCTACGCTAAAATCTATCCTAAACCCAACGAGAAATCCGGAGTCATTTAATAAATACAAATTTAATTCCCTAATCATTGTAATGTCCAACTCATACTTCAACAAAACACAATAAAATAAATATGGAGGAGAATAACAAATTAACAAAACAGTTGCCACTGGAGTGTATTTTGAAATAAAGCTTATAGTTCATCATAGGTTAGTGGCTCCACACATACTACCACTATGCAGGGGGAAGTTGTCCATACAATTAACAGCCAAACACCAAAGACGCAGCTGATTGAAAAATAAACTCTCAACCTTCTGGTGGGGGAGAACCATTAGAGGCAGGGACTCATCACAGGTCCAGCGGGAGAAAACATGAGCCCCCTGGTACTGCAAGTTAAGCACCTTACAACGGATCAGGGATGCCAACTGGGAGAAACAAAGTACAACAAGTACAAGTACAAGGGAGAAGTGAAGCAATGCCATCTGCCGAATGCAGACTGTGGTTCTCACCAGCCTGGAAGCTACCTCGCTGGCGTTGTACAATGCCCTTGCCTGGTGCCTCGCCAGCTAGAGGCCCTGGGTGGAAAGAGGAATGGCCTGACTGGTTGACTTGCAATCTGGCATGGACACTAAACGAGCTGACTTAGCATTTATTTATTTATTGAATTTTGGTAACCAGGTAGGCTCACTAAGAGCAAAGGTCCCTTTTTCAGGGGTAACCTGGAATTAGTTACAGGCAGAAATTAACACTGTATAATGATAGCAAGATAAAGCATGAATCACAAGATTTAACAGTATAATAAATCACAGGCATTTTACAGAAAATAGAGGACAACAATGCATAGTGAACTAAGTAGGGTAACAACACAGGGGATAACATTACTTACATACAGTAGGATCACAGTAAATTTTGAGTTACAGTTACCAATGTATGGAAAGTGCATTTAAGGTAAGAAAGTTTTCTTAGGATACAGGGAAGGAACACCAGAATAAAGGCACTGGTCAAGGAGCGGGTTAGGTTCTGTGGAAACATATGCATTGACCGCTCTCCAGCATGTAGTTTTTTAGGCCTTTCTTGAAGCCAGTAAGGGAGGTGGAGTTTGTTAAGGAGGCAGGTAGTGCTTTCCAGTAATGGGGAGCCGAGTAGACAAAGGACCTTTTACCCAAATTAGTTCTGACTTTGGGGATGTTAAGGCTGTTGCACTCTTAGGAACACAGGGATCATCTCTAGGGCTTTTGGGCTATTAGTCTACTGAGACTAGGTGGACTGAACAGAATTAACTAGCTTATTAGAACAAGAGGTAGAATTAACAGCTGAGCAGGTACTGCTGGGGATCTTTCCAGATCATTCCCTTCCATGGGAACAAACTCTTTTACCTCCCAGTTTGTTGGCGGTCAAAAAGTCAATAACTCGCAGATGGATGACTAGCACCATTCTAACAGTATTAGAATGGAGATCTATCATGTCCGAAAGGCAAAATGTATGTTACAGAATCCCTTAATGCAGAAATCCAGGGTAAAGCTCCAACATACATGATGAGATAGTAGAGATGGGTGCTCTACCAGGGGGTGGCAGAATCAAATTTTTGACCCTAGTATTAGTAGAATTATTATGGGAGGGATCAGGAGGGAAGGCTTGAATAATGATAGAAGAGTCAAGAGAAAAGAGAATTTAATTTAAGCAGGGGGGGTCTGATCAAGAGAGAGAGGAAATGCCTCACCCAAATATAAAGATAACAAGGAATAAATAAAACATAAGGGGTAAATAAGGTAAAATTTAGATGAAATGGAGCTGGAGCATTACCGTTTGAATGATCTTTGACTAGAATGTTGTATACTTATCACACTAAACATTCAACCCTTTGGGTAAAATTATATAAACTGTCAATCATATAAACTGACTTGAGATATATGGCAATATAAGAAAATGTCTGAAATGTACTCTTGACCAAGTGTAACAAAAACCTTTTAATAAAAAAATAAATTTTAAAGAGACTAGGTGGACTCTACACCCTGGTCAATTTGTAGTCAAAGTAGAGGAGTGGGTAGGACATCCTACTGGTGAGCCTGGGCCATTTCAGTGAGGAGAGGAACTCACAATGGTGTCTATGCGGAGGGGATTTTGATGCAAAGTGGCTTATTTTGTTGTAGACAACATCCAGCTTTTTCATTTCCGTATTTCTTAAAAACTGGAATACAGGGGCACCATAAACCAGTGAGGGGAATAGGGTACTTTTAGCCACGGTTATCCTAGTTTCAGGGGCCAGTGAGTCATCCAGACAGTAAAGAAGACCAAGTTTCCAGTGCATAGTATTCACTACATGATCCACATGTTGTTTAAATGCAAGATCCTGGTCGAGGTGAACACCCAGGTACTTCTTATCAATGACCTCCAGGGAGTAACCTGAGGAGGTGCTCAAGGTAAGAAGGTATTGGAGGGATGCACCATGGTGGTTTGGTCCAAATAGGACAGCTTTAGTTTTCTTTTCATTCAGCACTAAAAGATTATCAGTAAACCATGCTTCCATGGCATTCAAGCTAGCAGAGAGCTTATTATTGACAGCCCTAATATCATCCACAATCCAACAGAGAACAGCATCATCTGAATAAAGCAGGAGGTTAGCCTCCCCACAGTTATTCTCAATATCACGGATGAAAATAGAGAAGAGTAGGGGGCCTAATATGGAGCCTTGGGGGACCCCATCCTTGACTGGTAGGTGTGTGGAATGAGTTCCTTTCCATGTGTCGGTTTGCGACCTACCAACAAGGTAGTTGGTTACCCAGGCGAGTTGCCCACAGCCGCTTGTTGTAAGGTGCCTGATCTGCACATCACAGTATGTGCTGCTACAAAAATCCTTCTGCCCCAGGCATCGACCTCTGCAGAGTCAGGTTGGGATGGTGGTTATACACCGGACACTTAGGCTCACAGGGAGTCTGCAGCACCAGAATCCCCAATGTGGGGTGAGGGATAACACCTGTAGACCCTGTTGGAGTTCAATATCTGTGCTGGATGTCCCTAGGGGCAGGAGACGGAGCAAGGGGACAAAGCCAGACATTCATGCATGCCTCCGTACAGGGCCGGGGCCATGGGGGGATGACAAAAGTGTCATTGCTGAAATCCCCAAGGAATCTCAGCACCAGGGCAACAGTACTGCAACATAAAAATGACCCCATATTCAGCTCCTGCAGTATCTCCATCAGGAACTGCTGGTACAAAGAGTATTCACAGCATCAGAGGAGAGGTGGACTGAAAAATCCTCTTCCTCAGAGGAGGAAGTAGGAGAGGGCTGGATTCAGGCAACAGTGGTGCAGGACCCTCAGGCCTGAATTGGGCCTGGTCTGCCTTAAGTGGTATTGGTGGAACACATTAGCTGTAGACCTGAATTGTACCCAGATCATGATTTCCAGAGGACCCAAAATACCTGGCAATGCAGGGAAGGGGCAGATGGGGGGTACAATGGTAGTGGATGACCAGGCCAGGTCCTCTGCTAGGGCTGCAAGAATGCTCAGCAGACCTCCCCTGCAAGGGCTGGCAAACTTGCTGGTGTGGAACAGCCCAACCTCAGAGGACCAGTCCAGACAGTGCCACTGAGGGGGAAAACCCCCAGGCAAGGACAGTGAAGCCATACAGGACCCACAGGGTGGCCCGGTCCCCAACAGTGACAAGGCAAGTCAGTTCCGGAAAGAAACTAGGCATTGGGCTAGAACTAGTGCCCCTCTGAAACTGCCACCACTACTGGACAAGGGACCCACCTAAGGTGCAGTGCTACATGCCAACCTCTCACCTGGGCTGACAATGCCCTCCCCCCTCCCAGCCAAGCCCAACATCGAGGCCAGAGGCACCCCTAGAGTCGGCCCCAGACCTAGTACCACTGGTAGCACAGGACCCAGACCTGGTGCCAGGAATGGCACTGGGACCAGACCTGCCACCAGGAATGGCACCAGAACCTGAACCAGCACCATGAATGGTGCCAGAAGGAGACCCCGCATCATCCCCAGAGCCAGCCCAAGTAGCAACCACAGAGGGCACTCTAGGCCCAGAGTCAGACTTGGAACCAGGCCCAAGAAGGCTTCCATCATCACCGACTAAGTCTCCAGACCCAAGGCCGACATTATCATTCTCCTCCAGGCCACAGGGGCACTCAGAGGAAGCGATAACAATGACCTCAGGGCGTGAGACAGTGTTGTCTCCGGAACCCTTCCCTCTTCTGGTACCACAGTGCCAAAAGGGGGCCTGGTCTTATGGCCAGCGGCACACCACTCATGGTACCAGCCTTAGTATCAGGAGCCGGGGTGGCACCAGGCTGCAACACTGAGGTGCCCACTGGTGTAGACAACATCTATAGCTCTGGCCTCACCACTGGGGGTGTACACTACCCTGAAGGGCCAGTGAACCGGGGAGTACTCAACCGTCCCCCCAGAGGAAGCCGGCTGTCCACCAGATCCCCCCCCCGGGCCTTCAGCATCTCAGTGAGGCAAGTGCGTGGAGTGCCCCTGACCTCCTCAGTTCAAGAGGTACTGGAAAGGGATGAAGAGCCCAGGGACCTTACTTTAGCACTACTGGTGGAATGTCTGCCTCTGAAGGCTGGGGGGTGCTTGGAACCCCACTTCCACAGGAGCGTCTTCGGGGCGAGGCAGTCCGTGGAGGAGTAGGCACTGCACCTATTCATGTCATGGCCAGGGCCAAGGCAGGTCCAACATTCATCATACTGGTCCTGGACAGCAACAGGATTGCAACAGCAGCACCGAAGCATTGGGGGGGGGGTACTCTTGTCGTCCATTTTTGACTTTTACTTAGGCTCCTTAGAACCCAGCATAATGATGAGAAAAAGCAAAGAAAATTAGAAGAAAAAGTTCAGCGCTGAACTAGAATGATAGTGGAGGTGAAACGCTAAAGAACATTGTGTTGGAAAGAATATGGCGCTGAACAGAGGTGGCAGTGAACTGAGGCAGGTAATGACACAGTTTCAATGGCTGAATCTTCCACAGTGCACACTTGATGGTGGGAAAAACATAATTGAGGAAGGGAGAGGGCTGGCGTTGGTTACTGGCCAACAAACAAGTGTGACATCACTATATCTGCCTCGTGGGGGAGCGCGGCAGCACCGATGCCGGTCCTATCCAAGGCTGCAAATGCTTTTGCTCCTGCTGGGTCCTAGCACCTCTGGCTTAGACCCATAAGTGGGACTGAATGGGGAAGACTGATTCTTGGAAAATCTTTTGGTGCAGCTAATACTGTCAGCTTGTGTATGCTCCCACTGTGTGTTTGTTTATTTATTTATTGAAATAGTTTCACCAGGAAAGGCACACTGAGCAACAAGATGCTCATCTCCTGGTGTGACCTGGGGAGAGGGGGTACAAGGGGGTTGGATAACATGCAGGTTATCAACTGAGCAAATAACAGAGGCAAATAGCAGCATATGGATATAATTGCATTAAACTACAAGCAACAACACATGGAGTACATTGGATATTGTATGGAGCATATAACAATTACCTGACATATAGCAGCAATACAAGGGAAAATTTAGCACACAGTAATATGCAGGTATAAGCAACAGGAGACACAGAACACATGACGGTGCAGGACAAAAGTGCATAGGTTGGGGCTATATGCCAGCATTTATAGCAAAGCTAAGGCCGCTGGTCGGGCAGTGGGGAGGGGAGCAATTGGCGCATGGCTTAATCAGGTACAGGAGCAATTAGTGGTGATAAAGTTAGCTAGGGTGGTAGAAAGAGAGTGGGCAGAGGAGGAATGCCGAATTTGAGGTGGGAGATGCATAGAAACATAGACTTTGACGGCAGATAAGGACCACTTGGCCCACCCAGTCTGCCCATTTCCCTACCTACTGGATAAGCTGCAGATTCTAGTTAACCAACAGCCTACTTCCTGCAACCCCCTACTATAATTGCCTTGTGTCTGTCCCATGCATGTTTGAATTACCTCACTGTTTTAGACCCAATGACCTCCTCAGGAAGGCTGTTCCATGTATCCACCACTCTCTCCATGAAAAAAAATTTCCTCACATTAGCCCCAAGCCATCCCTCCTCTATCTTTAAATTGTGCCCCCTTGTTCTTACATATCTCTTTTTCTGAAAGATGCTACCCTCCTGGACTTTGCTGATTCCCTTGAGGTACTTGAACGTTTCTTATCATGTCCCCGCCCTTCCTTTCATCAAGAGTATACATATTAAGCTCTCTCAGTCTCTCTTCATACAGGTTTCTGCTGCAGACCCTGCACCATTTTAGTTGCCCTCCTCTGACTGCTTCCATCCTGTCTATGTCCTTGCGTAGATGAGATCTCCAAAACTGCACACAGTACTACAGATGGGGTCTCACCAACTGTCTGTATAGAGGGATAACCACTTCCCTTTTTCTATTTGTGATGCTTCTTCCTATGCATCCCAGTATCCCCCTGGCTCTCCTTACCGACTTTTCACATTGCTTACCCACCTTTAGGCTCTGCATTCCATAGCTTGGGTAACCGGTGTGAGAAGACAGCTTGCCCGGCAGTAGTCTTCCGCCTAGGGACTGATAGTTGGCGGTGGTCGCAGGATCTCAGATAATGGGCAGGGAAGGGGGCAGCTGAGAGCACGGAGGAGAGGTAGGAAGGGATGATGCCAAGCCATAGGTTAGATACTTATTTAGCACAGTGTGAAATGTGGAGGTTTCCGAGGGACGGTAGTGTCAGGGAATGGTAGAGGTCGCAGTGGTGGGTAAGAGGTGAGACATCGAGAGCAAAGTGGCAGAAGGCATTAAAAAGTGTGTCCAGCTTGGATACGGTGGACTTAGGGGCTGCACCATAAACAATGTCACAGTAATCAAAGGAGGGAACTATCCTCTTCTGGACCAGTTCACGTCGGATAGGGGAAGGGAGGCTACTGCGGTTCCTATAAAGTGCACAGAGCATGGGGCATAGTTTTTTTTGAAATAGCATTGATGTGGTCTGAGAAGGAAAGATGGCAGCTGAGCCATACCCCCAAGTAGCAGAATGAGGAGACATCTTTAAGTTTTTGACCATCCAGAGTGTGGAAATAGGGAAGGGATGGGAGTCTGGACAGGCGTTGTTGTGTGCCAAAAGTCATCGTGACAGTTTTTTTATATTTAGGGAGAGCTGGTAAGAGCTGAACCATTGCTGTACTTTGTTGAAGTCAGCGTGGAGGTTAGTTTGTACCACTTCAGGGTCGGAGCCTGAGGAAAAGAGTACAGTGCCATCTGCATACATGTGGATTGAGGTAGTAGAGCAGATGAGCAGTAAGTCATTTAGTCATTTCTGCTCATGAATGCTGTGCACACTTCAGTGAAGATGTTACAGCAAAAACTACATGCATGAAAAGATCCCCTCTCACCTTGAAGTGTTCTTGATCTGATTTCTGGAGGCTGGGTGAATGCCTTGGTTTTTGTTTAGTGTCACACACTGAGTATTTGGCTCTAGCCAGGTTTGAACCTGCAATCTCTTAGTTACCAAGCCAGCACTAGATCACACTGCCTACTCTAATGTGGTAAAACTCACCCCCACTCATCTGTGCCCCACCATCTTCATAACCCAGACCACAGACACCCCTTCTCCCACATAATATGTTTAAAAATTAATGATTCACTGTCCAGTGCAGAGTGCTGATACTCATCCTCTCTCTCTCACTGACAGGCCCAAAAGCAAGTACCTTGCCCAACTGCGCAAAGCACTACTGGAGTGAGACAATGGCATTCTCACCCAGCAGTGAGAGAGAAATGATGAGGATTAGTGTGCTGTTTTGGACGGTGAAGAATTAATTTTTTGCAGATGTTACATTTAGGTAAAAAGAGGTGTCTAAGGACTGGCTAGGAAGGGTGGTGGGAGGTGGGTTTTACTTCTGCATAATGAACTAGGCATGAGTGAGACAGAAGTGTGGGGAGTGGGGAAGTCCTGGCCCTTGTAAGCATGCATCTTGGTGATGCACACATCTCAAATCACTTGCTGAGCTAAAAGGCTGTGGCTGCCCATGTGCCTGAAAGCACTAAAGTGTCTCTACTTATAAATTGCTGCTAATCCAGTCTCCCTCCAAAACATTAACGTTTGGCACCACCTTTACACCACTGGGCAGTACACCATAGTAGTAGCTTATCTGAGTTCTCACCTGTTGGTTAAGCAAATGGATTGACTGAATATTGGTCTTCAACCTGTTGTGCATGTCTTCTATGGCTGCCAGCTTCTCTGCCAAGAGGCTCTCCTGCTCAAGCCTGAAAGCAATGCAAACAAGCAACAATTCACCTTTGTGTTCCGATTAGTCCCCAAGGGGGTCAACACCACTTACAAACAGTTTAAAATGCAAAGCAAGCATATACCATGATCATTTGTCTGAAAGCCAATTTTTCAGACAAGCAGAGGCAGTGAACTGACCCCCTGCTGACTTTGGGGTTTCTTTCGAATGAGTGAAATCTTCATCAAACTTATTAATTACAGCCACTTCAATTTTCTAAGATTTGCCTTTCTGTTCTAAGACCAGCTCTGCTAATACTGTTGGATAACAGAGACCAATTCGAAAGGGTAATTTCCCAGCTTTCTTTTTTTTTTCCACAGCAAAAGCAAGGGATTTTTTTCAGTACAATAGGCTTTAGTTAATGCAGAAAGCCTTCCTAATTATTTCAAGTTTCTTATGCAAAATACTTGAACAGACGGTACAAAGCTACACAGCTCAGGACTACCTATGCAATCAAGCCTAGCTGAAGGATAAGGGTCAGAGACTAACTACAAAGTAGTAATAAAAAATAGATATGCTGACCAATTATTTCATGTATTATGCATAGACCTATTTATAACATAGCCTAAATGACAGTTTTTGCATTAAAAATACATGGTTGGCAATTACAGTTCGGGCAGTGCTTTTTTTCCCCCTTCTCGAAACTGAAAATCTAAAACTTTTCTTTAATCCTTTATAATGCCAATTAATTATGACAGCTGGGTGAGCCCATTGTTCGGAACTGCAGTTTAGTTAGTTCCCTGGCTTCTTATGAAGATTACACCTTTGCTAATGAAGGTATTATTTTGAATAGGGTACTCCACATTTCACTATGACTGACTGTCTGACTAGTGTGCCATAGTAACAAAAAAAGAATAATACTTGCTGCTGTTTGCAGAACTAAACTCAGACAGGAGCAGCACATGCTGTACTTTAATTTATTTACTAGCAATGAACACATATTTCCAAGTAAGACAAAAGTTCGGTAGGTCAGAGCTATGGAATGTTTCTACCATCTGGCTAGTGAATATAAAGTATAGTGTAAGACTCCGCTTGATTTAACTCTTAGCTTTTCATCATTTTTACTATGCTATGAAGCTTTTAGATAAAACACCTGCATTTTTATTCCTGTGTACTGTACCTCTGCAAAAGCATATAAGAAACTTTCAATTGTTATATCTTCCTGTTTTTCAAAATCTCAGATTTACTGTGGCTTCCTACTAACAGTCCGTGATGTTATCAAAAGCTAATGATTTTAACAAGAACACTGGATTTGGAAAGCTGTTCGTCAGCTACTTAATCCTGTCACAGCAAGCTCCTTGCAGGGACAGGGTGCGGCCAAGGGGTATGGAGGTGTGCCAGACACCTGGATTTCAAATGGAAGCCTGCGTCTGCCATCTACTGGATTCCCTGATTGCAGTCAGCATGAGATTATGGGATATGGTAGTCCAACTACGACTACTACAGTATGGTCCCTTTTCAAGAGAATGATACTTCAAAAAATAATGTGGCCCACTGTTACCTCTAGACCTCCATGTTTTGAGAAGGGCTGGGGCCCACTGTGTGTGTGTGTATATATGTGTGTGTGCTGGGGGCACCCAATGGATGTCTCAAATGCTGCGCGGGCCCATGGCAGGGAGGTGGAAAGCAGTTATGCAGGGCGACCCCCTGTGTAACCACCATGCTTAACTGATGTCCAACCCTTGATGTGTCTGGCTTTGCAATGCTGTAGATCATGGCCACACCCCTTTCTGCCTCCCATTCCGACCAACCGCACAGTGCTTACGATGGTGCAACATCTGCTCAGACGCGACCAGCTACAGGAAGGAGTGTTTATGAAAATTGCAGAGGCCTCTTTATGTGGTGAGGGGCCTCTGTGGTTCAGGGGATACCCTAGAATAGGGCTTTGTGGATCAGTCCCTTAATCACATAAGCAACAGTAGCTGGGTGTGTGGGTTTTCTTCGCAGCACGTATAAAAATGGCAACATTATTGTTTACTGTTTTCAGTTTCATTCCATGGCTTTTCACATCAGCTATTTTGTTGTGCTACAGGGTGTTAACACAGCAACAAAAACTGATGATGTGAAATGTAAGATTAACTCTTAAATGTAGTGAGGAGATCTTGTCCTTTTTTCCCATTCCAATTTTGTTTGTGTTGTTTCCTTCCTGTGTCTGGCTTCCTTGACATTTTTCTGCTTTTTTGGATCTAGGTAGACTTTATTTTTGTTACAATTCTGTGCAACAAAGACAAAAAAATATTTTCTGGCAACAGCAAAAAACTCAGTTTGGCTCCTGATTCATGTTATGTCACAAGTATAACACATTTTATCTTACTTGCTAGTTGAAAGATAGCCACGTAACAAAAACATCACATAACTTGGCATGGCCTTGTACAAATCTACCATCAGAAGGGGTATTGGGACCAGGGGTGCTGCAAACTAAAACTGGACTGGAAAAGTTGTTGCAAAGTCGGGAACTTCGCACTATGTCTGGCAGGGTCAAGGTCCCCCCTCCCCCAACTCTGTGCTTCAAAGTTCTTAAAAAAAAAAATCACTTACACAGACCATTTGTCCCACCTGCTCCTCCACATCCTCGTAAAACATACAATACCCTCCAGCCACCCCACCCTTGCAGCACACACACCCTTACTCCCTATGTGAAGTTATAAATGTGTTATACCCTTCCCCTACCCTAGTTGCAAATTCCTGCCACCCACCACCCTCCCAACCCAGTGAAAGTAAAGTTGAAGACCATCCAGCTCCCACTCTCTGGCACCCCACCACTCTGGCCCCCTGCCCCCTCCCCCCATACAAAAGGATACAATTCTGGAGATTATCATGATAGTAATAAACATTGTAAAAGAGAAAAACTTCCCTCACCATGGGGGACCTGCCTCCCTGTTTGCCGGCTCTGCTATGAATGAATGAATCGGTGCTGTACCCTACAGTACCACCTGACTGTCACTGTGGTCGGCCAATCAGGTAGTACTACAGGGCAAATTACAGATTAATTTATCTCTCCACCAACCCCTAATTGAGATACAGCAGACACAATGGACTCCAGCCAATTTCTGCCTGTAAAATTTCTGTTCTACAATGCTCAGGACTTTAATAAATGGTAACAAACCGCAGAATGTACTGTTATGCTGTAAAAACTGCATACCCTGGGTTGGGGTTTGCCTCAAACCTTCAACTCTATAGGGTGTGCAGAAGTTACTGCATAACCACCAAACACCCAAAAGAAATGTGGAGGCTAACCAAAAGCAGGTAAATTCAAAAACAAACTATGGATGGTACTGTAATTAGTGGGAAGAAGTCTGAACTTACAGTGTCTGCTGAGCAATTGGGATTGCCAGAGCAGCACACAGTTAAGGGAGGAAATCAGGATATGTTAAGGGGAGAGTGGTGATAGTCAGAGACTTAAATATGTCAGATCTAGACTGGGAGGATCCAGTGACCAGGACGGTGAGAAGTCAGTCTCTACTGGATGTCCTATGGACTACTTCCTGGTAAAACTGGTACCGGAACATTAACCAACATGAAAACGGTGGTCCAGCAATCATGATTCAGTGTGGTTTGAAACAGCCATAGGGAGCAGGCACTGCACATCAAGAGCTATGGTTCTGGACCTTAGGAGTACGTAAACAGAGTAGACAGTGAGGACCTGTTTACCAGAAATAGAAACATAGGTTCAATTCCCAGTAGGTCACATTATTTCTTTATCACTATAATTTGTGATTTAAATTGCTTAGCAGTGGCTAATACTACGCCAAAAGACATCTAATTGTCATCTTGATTATTCCTAGTTGCAGGATATGCAATACCAGAGAAAGGAAGTGTGTGTGGGAACCCCAGGTCCAACCATGTGAGCCTGTAGTTCTGTGGTTAGAGCAGTGGGATGGTATTTCAGAGGCCTGGATTCAGTTCCCAGTAGGACACATTATTTCTCTCTCACTACAATTTGTATTTTAAATAGCTTAGTAGTGGCTAATACTGCACCAAAAACATCTTATTGTCCATCCTGATCATTCCTACTTGCAGGATATGCAGTACCAGAAAAAGAAAGTGTGTCTGGGAACTCCAGATCCAACCATGTGAGCCTGTAGCTCAATGGTTAGAACACCGGGATGGCATTCTTGAGGCCTGGGTTCAATTCCCAATAGGTCATAGAAAGACAGACATTGATGGCAGATGAGGACTGCTTGGTTCACCCAGTCTGCCCATTTCCCTACCTATTGGATAAGCTGCAGATCCTAGTTAATCAATCCTTCTACCCCTCACTAGAACTGCCTTACGTCTGTCCCATGCATTCTTGAGTTCTCACACTGTTTTTGACCCCACGACCTCCTCAGGAAGGCCAGTCCATGCGTCCACCACTCTCTGTGTGAAAAAAATACTTCCTCACATTGCACCTGAGCAGTCCCCTCTCTATCTCCAAAATGTGCCCCCTTGTTCTTGCAAATCTGTTTTTCTGAAAGATGCTACCCTCTTGAACTTTGTTGATTCCCTTGAGGTACTTCAAAGTTTCTATCATGTCCCCTCTCTCCCTCCTTTCCTTGAGGGTATATATATTAAGTTCCTTTAGTCTCTCTTTACATGGCTTCTGGTGCAGACTTTGCACCATTTTGGTTGCCTTCCTCTGGACTACCTCCATCCTGTCTATATTCTTGTGGAGATGGAGTCTCCAGAACTGCATACAGTACTCCAGATGGGGTCTCACTAACTGTCTGTACAGAGGGATAACAACTACCTGTTTTCTACTGGTGATGCTTCTCCCTATGCATCCCAGTATCCCTCGAGCCCTCCTTACTGCCTTCTCACATTGTCTGCCTAGCTTTAGGTCATCTGCTATGACTACCCCCAGGTCCCTTTCCAATTTTGTTGTTGTTAGTAACCTTCCCCCCCATTGTGTACTCTTCCCCTGGGATTCTGTTTCCCAGGTGCATTACTTTGCACTTCCTTGCATTGAATCTAAGCTGCCATACTTTTGACCATTACTCCAACCTTGCCAAGTCCCTTCTCATCCTTTCCACCCCCCTTGTGTATCAACTCTGTTGCAGATCTTTGTGCCGTCTGCATAGAGGCATATGTTTCCTTCCAGCCCCTCCACAACGTCACCTATAAAGACATTAGAGAGGACCGGTCCCAATATTGAACTCTGCAGTACCCCGCTAGTAAACCCCCTTTCTTCAGAGTGGACTCCATTTACTATTACCCTCTGCGTCCTGTTGTCCAGTCAATTGTTTACCCAGGCTAATGTACCACCCTGGGACCCACTCCCAGGCTGGCTAACTTGTTTATTAATCTTTTGTGTGGGACTGTGCCACATGCCTTGCTAGAGTCTAGGTAGGCCATATACACAGCCCCTCCCTGGTCTACTACTTTGGACATCCAGTCAAAGAAATCTATTAGATTCATCAGACATGACCTTCCCTCTGTGAATCCATGCTGCCTTGGGTCCTGTGCCCCACTGGCCTCTAGGTATTCAACAGTTATTTCTTTCAGAAGTGATTCCATCATTTTCACTACCACCGAGGTCAAACTAATAGGTCTGTAGCTTCCTGCCTCTGCTTTGCTCCCACTTTTGTGAAGGGGTATCACATCCACCCTCCTCCAGTCCTCAGGAACCACACCATCCTCCCATGATTTGTTAAAAAAGGGTAGTCAGTGGTGTCACTAGTTCTCCCCTTATTTCTTTCTCACTGCAATCTGTGATTTCAATTGTTTAGCAGTGGCTAGTACTGCACCAAAAAGCATCTAGCTGTTATCTTTATTAAAGGGGTCATCCCCTTGGCTGTTGGCACCAGGGCTGGCAGTGCCATTGACAATGAGGCTGGAAGCAACACCTAGGATCCCCACCTTGAAGTCCTGACAGGTTTGTCCAACAAGGGTCAGCTCTACACTCAGCATCAGATTGTATGGAGGGATTGTGCCAATATAGTCTGTAAAAAACAGACTCCAGTGTCTACCAGAGAAACCCTGCTGGAGGGCAGATTGCCAGGGAACAGAGTCTATGCGACAGATGCCTGGAGGGACCCAACGCCACAGTCTATAAGTAGAGCTCCATGAATTTTTCTGGAATTTCGTGTTATTTCTTTTTATTCGTTGAAAATGTCATTTTATTTCTCGTTATCACATTTACATTAATAAAATACCTCAAAATGACCTTATACACATTAGAAATCACATTCCTAGTATATTACATTGTATTAAGAAGCATTATGCTATAGTCTTGAAAGGTTTTGTGAATCAGACAGTTCCGCTACTGCTTCCTTGCGGATCGTCTCTGTGGTAACAATGAAGCCTAAATAACAACTGCTATATTTATTTAGTTTTTGCGCCCCAAAAAAAAAATAAGCCATTTATACTGCTGTCTCAATTACAGTGGCAATCCCTGGACATAATTTGTACTAGGTCTTGGCAGAAAATAATTTACAAGTATCACGTGTTTTATCCAAATCATTATATTAATGTTGTGTTATTTAATAAACAAAAGTCAACTGATAAACTTAAAAGATCAGTCCATGTGGAAAAAATCTATGTTCCCAAAATTCAAAATAAATATGGAGAACGAACACTAGGTTACCAAGCATCTAAACACTGGAACATCTACCATTTTCAGCCCGCACATCATTATCTTATGATTTATTTACTCAGGAAATAAATGGCATTAGTAAATTTAGATGTGTATGTACTAAGGGGGGCTTTAACATACCCTGTATACAGGGACCTAGAGGTTTGGGTGGTGCTAAAATTATATGGACGGTCATTTATAATGTGAATATCTGTTTAAAACTTTATTCATAGGTAAGATTCAATCTATATATCTTAGGGACTGCTATTATGATTTTAAATCTGTAATATTTACACGTGTAGTTGATTGTTAAAGATTATGTTTAAATGGTCTAGTTTATGTAGTAACGCCTAGCGACAAGTGTTATTTATTGGGTAGTCATAAGACTGCGTGTACCAATGTGAAGTTAGATGTCTATGTGTATACGTTTAGTTGGAACGTTAATAACAGGTCTGTCTTGAAAACTGGGTTATCAACCCAAATGACATGTATCCTGTATCAAAATAAAAGTTTTTCCTACTACCACATTTAAAAACCTTTTTTCATGTGTTTGTTTTCGTTTTATTTCTTTTTATACCTTTAATTTCTTGTTATTTCTTATTTAAGAAAAACACGTGTCTCTACCTTTAAGCAAGCTGCACATCTGAGACACTCTCATAAGCACTAGGGGTGTCACAAACTAAGATACAAGCACTGCTGGGTAAGGAAAAACAGTAATGGGTTCCCCACTGCTCAACGTGATGGGGGAAACACCAAGATCAGTTCCACACAACACAAAGCCAATAGCCTTGAGGCAGAGTAGCAAAACACAGCTCAGGACCTGTGTCCTTGCTTCCCTGGCATCTCAGGCTGAGCATAACGCATGACTGTTATGTTTTACAATTCTGGCAGGACTGCCTATCTTCCCTGGCTGTCCAGTACTGAGACACTTGCTCAGAGAGGAGCTGTGGTTCAAAAACAGACTCACTGCCAAAGCAACTGGTCTTCACAGGCATTCTATCTGACATAATGGTCAGTGAATGAACTGGTCAGTTAACAATGTATGGTGAAGAGAAACTTGTAAATATGTGAAGAAAACTGATGATCCAAAGAACAGGTAAATAAATCACATACCTGGCACCTAGAAAGAAAATACAGGTTACTCACCTGTAACAGGAGTTCTAGGAATGGTATATGTTGTTCATCCACACTTATTGGCAGGTATCCTTGCCGCTTTAAATCTTGCCGGAAGGTCTTCAAGCTGGCTCCTCCCACCCACCCGGGTGGTATAACTCTCGGCTCCGCCCCATGACGCCAGATCTGGCCCACTGGAAGCTCAGGTTGTGCGTCGAAGCCGAGGAGGTTTGGGAGTGTATGAACAACATATACCATTCCTAGAACTCCTGTTACAGGTGAGTAACCTGTATTCCTAGGGACATGGATATGTTGTTCATCCACACTATTGGCAGACTCCTAGCAGTTCTCCGGGAGGAGGGAGGCAAGATGCACACCCCAATACTTACTTGGGAAAGAGACTGGAGAACCGAGGCCCCAAAACCAGCATCCCGGCGTGACTCAAGGTCGATGTGGTAGTGGGTAATGAAGTGTTTGCTGACTTCCAGGTAGCAGCCCTGCAGATTTCCTGGATAGGGCGTCCCTGGAAGCAGCCACGATGCAGCAGTATGGGCGGGTAAAATGAGCTCTTATCCCTCTGGGAGGCTCCATGCCCGCCAACTAAAGAGATCTATGCAGGTGACCCACCTGCTTATCGATCCGCTTGGCTGCAGGTCTGCCAGATCGCGGCTTCAGCGTAGGGTGACAAACAGCTGGCGAACCTCTCCCGAATTTCAGCCATGCGCTCTTTGTAATAGGCGGCCTCCTTCTAGGGGTCCAAAGTATGGAGCCTATTCTCGGCCTCCGAGGTGTGATTGGGGTAGAACACCGGCAGAGTCAACACCTGGTTAAGGTGAAACTCGACACCACCTTCGAATGAATTTGGTGGGGGCGGGACAACCTTGTCCCTGTGGAAGACCAGGTAAGAGACTCGATGGAAAGCGCCTGGAGCTCTCCATCCTTCTGGCTGACGTGATAGCCACCAGAGGCGGGTCTTCCACGACAGGTGAGAGAGAGCACACCTGTGCATAGGTTCGAATGGCTTGCCCATGAGCTTTGCCAGAACCAGCAGTAGATCCCACGGAGGTGGAGGTTCTCGCACGGAGGAAATGTGATCAAGGCCTTTGAAAAAGCACCAGACTACCTTCTCTCGCCACCGACTGCTTCCGGTAGCGCCCGGTAAGCAGAGATGGCTGCCAGGTGCACCCTTAGGGTCGTCGACCTAAGCCCTTGATTAGAAAAGGACCATAAATAGTCCAAGATGCTTGCCAAGGAACAGGAGGAAGGGTCCAAGCCCTTGCCCTGACACCAAATGGAAAACCTTTTCCATTTGAAGGCATAGCATTTTCTGGTCGACTCCTTACGGGGCGCCTCAACTACATTGAGGACCTCGTCGGAAAGACCCAAGGCCTGGAACTCTAGCCGCTCAGGAACCAGGCCGTCAGGTGCAGGGATTGAAGGTCGGGATGGAACACCTTCCCCTGATTGACTGAGAGCAGGTCCGGGCGAGCTGGAAGCTGCCGCGGAGTCCTGGAGCTGAGGCTGAGGAGATCTGGGTACCAGAACTGGCGAGGCCAGTCTGGGGCTATCAGAATCACCTGCGCCTTGTCCCTCCTCGCCTTGAGAAGCACCTTGTGGATCAAGGGAATTGGGGGAAAGGCGTAGAAGAGGCCCGGGGTCCACTGCCTCGAGAAGGCATCCCCCTGCAGCGAGCCCTGCTGAGGGGGGCGGGCATGGAACAGCCTCAGCTTCGCGTTCTCTCTGGAGGCAAACAGGTCCACCTGAGGTGTGCCCCAATGGGAGAACAGATGCTGTACTACCTCCGGCAGGAGAGACCACTCGTGGGATGCAGCCCCTATCCGGCTGAGGCGCCGGCCAGGGTGTTGGAGGCTCCTGCCATGAATAGCTAGGAGATCGCCTCCAGGCTAGCATACGAGTGACCAAATGCGGAGAGCTTCCTTCATAGAAGCATGGGTAGCGTCCGCCTGGCGGTTGAGATAGTACATGGTTGCTGTTGTCCGTCTGACCGACCACTTGACCCCCGGAGGAACGGAGCAAAAGCGTGAGAGCTAGGGCGGACCCGAGCTCCAGCAGGTTGATGTGGCATCGGGACTCCTGCGGGGACCAGAGGCCGTGCGCTCGGTGTTCCCCCAGATGGGCACCCCAACCCATCAGAGAGGCATCGGTCGATAGAGAGACCGTCGGCTCGGGCGGACGAACAGGATGCCCTCCTGCAAATGACCTGGAACGATCCACCACTGGGGAGTTCCACATCCTCCTGTGTCACGACAAAGCTGGTCCAAAGGATCGCAGCGTTGGACCACTGACTGGCCAGTCCCCATTGAAGGGGACCATGTTCCAGCAGGCCCAGCGGACCACGCTGGTGCAGGCGCCATGAGACCCAGGAAGCGCAGGAAGTCCCGGCAGGCGCAGTTGCCCAACCAGAAATGATTGGGCAAAGGAGGAAAGAACCTCGGCCCTGTCCGCGGGCCGCGCTCTGGCTCGAAGAGAGGCCGCGCCCGATGAACAGAATCACCTGCTTTGGCTCGAGTTCGACTTGGCCTCGTTGATAAGGAGGCCCAGTTGAGGCAGACCTGGAGGGCCAGATCTCTGGACCGCTCCACCTCCTGCCTGGAGGGAGCTGCTATCAGCCAGTCGTCCAGGTAAGGGTACACCCGGACCCCTCGGCGCCGCAGGAATGCTGTCACCACTGCCATGCATTTGGTGAAGACCCTGGGAGCTGGAGACAAGCCGAAGGGCATGGCTCGGAACTCGAAAAGGGATCCTTCCGCTCGGAAGCGAAGGAATCTCTGGTGAGACGGACGGATAGGGACGTGAAAAAATGCGTCCTGCAAGTCCAGAGAGCAGAACCACACGCCGCGTTCCAAGGATGGTATTATCTGAGCCAGAGTGACCATCCTGAAGGTTCGAGACCTTAGGAACTTGTTTAGGTCGTGTAGGTCGAGAATGGGGCGCCAGCCCCCCGTCCGTTTCGGAACCAGGAAGTACCTGGACACAAACCCTGGGTCTGAGGGGGTCCGCTACCACCCTGATCACCTCCTTTCGGAGGAGGAGGAGGCGATGTCGGCTCGATGAGCCGACAGTGAGCTCGGGACCCCAGGTCCCCGAGTGCGACGGTCTGAAGGGTGGGGCCTGCTCAATTCCAGAGGCAGGCCTTTTCCTACCACCTCAGTACCCACCTGTCCGTGGTAACAGCGGACCAGACGGAAAGGAAGTGTCGGGCCGTCCCCACGAGGGAACCAGGGAGGTAGCGGGGATGGGGCGACACCCCTCAGCCCGTCCACTGGGCAGGCTTGGAGGAGGGACGGCCGAGGGACCTCCTGGGCCTTTCCTCCCTGCCTCCTGTTAGAGGAAGCCGGTGGCTTGGGTTTGGGATGCCAAGGCCGAGCCTGCTGGCCCTGCGTTGCTGGGCGGGCGCGCGGGGGCGCCCGAAGGACAAAAAGGGCTTAGGCTGTGGTTTGCGGCCTTTGTCCTTCTGAGCGGAAGAGACCGAGGTCAAAGGTAGCATTGGACTTCTCGATCCTCTGCAGGTGACCTTCCACCCCAGGGCCGAGGTCGGTCCCAAAAGGAACATCCGCCAACGTGCTGGGTATCCAGTAAAGGTGGATATCCTCAATCAGCTACATGACCATAGCCACTCGGCCGCCACCGACCTGGCACATGAGTCCCCAATATCTAAAGCAGTCTGGAGCTGCTGTTTGGCCTCTGCCTGCCCTGGTCCCGCACCTGCTTGACCGTAGTCTGCAGATCCGGCGAAGACGAGGATGACCTCATCCAGGGAGCCCAACAGGGCATGAGAAAATGTGCCATGAGGATGGCCGAACTGGCCTGGCGAAGGCCGAGAAGGGCCTTAGCAGAACTTTTCACCCAACATAATCCAATTTCTTGGATTCCTTGTCGGAGGTTTGTCACATCCTAGCGTTGCCGGCGTGAAAACTGTCGTAACCAACCCCTCAGCCGAGGGTGCTCAAAAAACGGACAGGGAACCGGTAGGGACCGCATACTTCCTGGCCATCCTGGCCGAGGCGCAGGACAGGAAGCAGAGGCGCTGCCAAAGCTCAAGGCCGGACCCACTATGGCTCGCCACGGAAAGGCCTCCGTTAGAATCCTCGGTCCAGAATCTCCGTGAGGATACCTGGCCCGTTTGGAAACGGGTTCGAGCTTCATCCCGGTGGACTCCGAGATGAGCCGAAGCAGTCCTAGGAAGGACGACGGGCTATCGTCCATTGACTGTCCTCCTGAGGACTCCAAGTCCAGTCGCTTGGAGAAAAAGGATGAATTATCCTCGGACTCGGACGAGTCCTCGAAGAGCTGCCTCTGGCCTGAGCCACCCTCTACCTGCCGAGGTCGGTCGGGAGTGAGGGTAACAGACAGCCTATGGGGTAGACCCTTAGCCGACCGAGAATCCCTGGTCGGAGCCCCAAATAGTGGCTGTGGAGGCGGAGGTTCCACCGGAATCGGTGGAGCAGCTGGTTTTGGCCGAACAACCGGCCTGGGTACAGGCTCCTCGGGTAAGTCGAGGGGTTGTGTCGGCCGCTCCGGTGACAGCCACTTAATGGCCGGGGAAGGCGACTGCGTCGGCTTATTCCCGGTCAGGAGGAGCTGTTGCCACGAGAGTCCTCGTGCCGTCCGGCGTAACTCACGCTGAAGCCTCCCTCGTCCGAGGAGGAGAGACGATCAGCGGCAGCCACGCTTACCATCAGCGGGTGCCGAGACCAAGACCACCTTGGCGGCGCGGATCGGCTGGACCGTGAAGAGGTCCGAGACAGAGACCGAGACCTCGGTTTTTCCGGTGAGTCGGGAAGTGTCGGCAGGAACCGCACCCCTGGCTCGGAGGGTTCATCCGAGGGCTCGGAACCGGGCGACAGGCAAGCCCACGGATCTCAACTCCCGGGAAGCAGGGAGGGGAGTCTCGGCTTCTATAGGCGACAACCCGTCCAACGGATCGAGAAAAATCTCGACTTCGTCGACGGGAGTCTCAGTCAACTGACCTGACGGGGACACCGTGAGACCAGTGGCCGAAGCCGAGCGGTCGACCGAAGTCGACGGTCGACGACTCGGGAGAGGACCTTTCCGCCCCAAGAGCGTCGCGACGGAGGAGATTTACCTTTGTCCCTCTTTTGGACGAGAAGAGGTCCAGCAGACGTTGGCCTTCTCCTAGTGGAGAGGGACAGACAAAGCTCCTTAAAGAAAGCTGTGTAGGAAGAACCCAGAGAGGCGGGATAAATGCCGTGGCGAGAGAAGATCTGACCCGCCCGCGCCTCTTCGAGGGCGATCATCTGCTCGAGCTGATCCGCCGAGAGCCCGCCGCCGCGGACACCGCCGACCGGGCCTCCTTACACTTCACCGGAGGGAAACGCTCCTCGGGACGGCCCAGATGCAATCGGGCAGCACGGTCTTCGAGGACGTAGGCCGAAAAGGAAGAGCATAAGTCGCAGTCCTGCGGGTGGTGCTCAAGGCCTGACAGTAGAACACACGTGAGTGTGGGATCCGTCCGACATCTTCTGATTCGCGCAGGGCATTCGAAACGGGAGTTTCCATTTGTCCATCGCAGCCGCTGAGGATCAAGACTGAAGTCTTTTAGCAAAACGCTCAAATTCGCAAAACGGAAGAAATAGAAACCAGTCTCAAACGCAGAGCGTTAAGGAGGGAACCTGAGCTTCCAAGCGGTAAGGAAGATCTGGCGTCATGGGGCGGAGCCGAGAGTTATACCACCCGGGTGGGTGGGAGGAGCCAGCTTGAAGACCTTCCGGCAAGATTTAAAGCGGCAAGGATACCTGCCAATAAGTGTGGATGAACAACATATCCATGTCCCTAGAAATGAAAATTACATACTTACTGTAATTGTTGATCTTACAGACTATATTCACCATTTATTCATATATATATATAGGTCTAGGACCGCAGGCAGCATGAGTTTATTTTATTCTTCTCTTTTTTTTGTTGTTACAGAGAGGGAGCAGACATTGGCTACTGACACCGCCCAGTCGCTGCACAAGGAACCGCATGATTGCCAATAACCATTATTGGCTCCCTCACTCACCTCAGTTCTGTTTACCAGGAGAGAAACAAAGTGGAGAGAAAATAAAGAGAGGACTCTATCCCAGAGGAATAGTTAAATGATATAGGAAGCAGAAATAAATCAATTAGAAGGGCAGTGGGTCTAAAAAGAGCCCCAGCTTCTTAACACTAGCTAGACAGAGTGTGGATAGTGATATAAAAAGAGGGCAGCAGACCTGAGCAAATAGCTCTAGCAGAAACAGCAAAAGGGGAAGTCCAATTTGGGACCCCCTTGCAAATGAGATAGCAAAAATGCACAAAAATGGAAAAAGGACATCTGGACTCCCAAAACAGAATATCTCCTTGCTACCAAACAGAACTTGAGTAAACTCTAGAATAAACTCATAAAGAACAGTTACATAAGAACTTACCGTAACAGTAGATCCTCAAGAGAATCTCCTCCATTAGGCCATATCTTTGAACTGTAAGTTGTCAGCGTCAGGACTGTTCAGAAATGTTTTGCTACTCAGGGGTCGCCCACAATGACATGCAGCACTGATGTGTATATAACGTAGGTGGTCACATGGCCCCTCAGTTCCCTGTCAAAGATTAGCTTCCAAGAGCCTGTAACTGTGTAGAACCAGGACATTAGACTAGTACCAGGCATACAAAGAGAGGCATGGGACTGGAAACAGAATGCATGGAATAAGGCTTTAGGCATAGCACATGATATAACTGTCAAGGACATCAAAAAAGGAAGGAGGGAGGGTACGGCATGGCTTAATGGAGAAGATTCTCTCGAAGATCTACTGTTACGATAAGTTCTTATGCAACTGTTCTCTCTTTAGCAAGGATATCTCCTCCATTAGGCCACATCTCTGGAATGACTCCCAAGCACTACACATTTAATGGTAGGAAACTGGCACAGTCTGATATGGGAACAGGACAGAAGTCCTTGCAGTACACAATGCCCAAAACCAGCATGTCTACAAAAGACAATGTCCAGACTGTAATGTTTAAAGTGTGGACAGAGCTCCATGTTGCTGCAGAACATATGTCAGAAGCAGGGACATTCTTGAAATAATCAATAGAAGTGGCCACAGTCCTTATGGAGTGACCAAGAACAGCATAAGGAAGTTCCTTACTGCACTTTCTATAACAACATACTACAATGTGCCAGCCATTTGGACAGACCTTGTTTAAACAAAGGAGCACCATCTTTCCTGGGGGCAAACGGAACAAAATGCTGAGCGGACTTTCCGCAGTCCTTGGTGTGTTCAATATAGTATCTCATTGTTCTGTAAACATCTAATGTATGGAACAGCGCCTCACCCTGAATGGCATGCTCAGGATAATACATACTGTAGAAAGGTATACTGACTGGATCAGCATAAAGTCTGATACCACCTTTGGTAGAAACTTGAGATTTGTATGCAGAAAGACTCAGTCTTTGAGAAAAATCCAATGAGGAGGGAGGCTCGCACATTGGAGGACACATCTTGGAAATCCTTCGAGCGGAAGTCACAGCAACTAAAAATAATGTTTTCTATGACAGGAAACATAAGCCACACCTCGCAGCAGGCTCAACTCGCGGCAGGCTCAAAAGGAGCCAACATTCGACATTGTGGGGAGAGAGAAAAAAAAAGGAGCCAATGTCAATTTCTCAAGTATGAAGTTCAAATTCCAAGGTGGGACTGGATTATGGATGGGAGGTTTTATGTGAAGAATACCTCTCAGAAACATACAGGACCCCTATAAACGGGCACCCACATAGCCATGATTGGGGCATAGAAAGCTGATATACTGTAGTGGCCAAATGCACCTTAACAGAAGAATACTGCAGGCCTGAGTCAGAAAAGGAAAGCAAGTATTCCAACACAGAATTCATGGGACATATTAAAGGGTCCATATTCCGGGAAGCAGACCACAGGGTAAAGCACTTCAATTTCAGGGACCAAGTATGTCTTGTAGAAAGCTTTCTAGCCAGAAGCATGACATCAGCAACCTTAGGGGATACCACAACACATGCAGTGACTGTTTTCAGGGGCCATGTATGCAAGGACTTCAGGTCTGGATGGACCAGGGACCTCTTGACCTGTGATAACAGACCCTGACACAGAGGTAGAGGGACAGCATGATCCATCACCAGATGCTAAAAGACTGGAAACCATATTGGTGAGGCCAGAATGGAGCATTGAGGATGACAGTAGCACTCTCCACCCACAGCTTGAGCAGAATCCTCTGTATTAGAACGGGGGAAAATGTGTATAGGAATTTCTCTTCCCAAGAGAGGGACAATGCTTCTCATCAAAAAACTCCAGGCTCTGGAAAGAGCGAGCAGAAATGTGGCAGTTTTGCATTGTGTGGGGACGTAAAAATGTCCAGCTGTTGCTGGCCTCATCTTGCAAAGAGGTCATTCACCATGGAGCCCAGCACTTCTTATCCATGAATCACTGACTTGTAACACTTAATCTGCCTGCCATGACAGTCTGAAGACCTGGGAGGAACATGGGTAACAGTTGAAGGCCATGAGACAGAGCCCAGTACCTTATTCTATTCACTTCCCTGCAGGCGGATAGGAGTGAGTGCCCCCTTGTTTTATGATGTAATACATCGCACTAACCTTGTCTTTCTGGATTAGCAGAGGACTTGAGACAGAGATAATTGTGAAATGCTTGGAGGCTGTATAAGACAGCCCTCATTTCCAGGACATTTATGTGCAACTCAGCCTCCATCTTGGTCCATGACCTTTGTGCCTGATAAAGACCAAGATGAGCACCCATCCAGATCCTGAGGCATCTGTGGTAAGGATCTGTACAGGAGCTAGTACAAGGAATGTGAAGCCTTTCAGTATATTGTCAGGATCCATCCACCATAACAGTGCTGTGCGAAGCGGACATGTTATGAGAACCATTTGTTCCAACTCGTCCGTCAACTGATCCCACTGGACCCTTAGTGTCCACTGTGGTATCCACATATGAAATTGGGCTAGTGGCACAGTCACTATGGCCACAGCCATGAGGGTCAGGGCACATAACCTTGTTCATGCTGAGATATAGTGGCTCCTGTGCACCAAGTGTGCATAAACAATCAGTGCGTCTGCCCTGTCCTGGGAAACATCCCTTTTCTGTGTCCAAGACTGCCACTATGTACTGCAGTTTTTGGCACAGCATCAACACAAATTCTGGCACATTCACCATGACCCCCAAGTTGTCGAACAACTGAGTGTTCGGGACAGTGTGTGAAACAGGGCTTCCCTGGAGCTGGTCTTCAGGAGCCAGTCATCCACATAAGGAAAAACATACAGGCCTTTCCTGTGAAGGGCTGCTGCAACAACTGACAAGCATTTTATAAAGACCCATGGTGCAGAAGATGAGCCAAAGGACAATACCTTGAACTGATAATGCGTGACTTCCAGTATAAAGTGGAGGTACAGTCTGTGAGACTTTCAGATCTTTAAATGAAGGTATGCATCCTTCATGTCCAGTGAACGAGTACCCTGTTTGTAATACTGGAAATCAGCACTTGCAGACACACCATTTAAAACTTTTTGTGTTCGATGTACAGGTTGGAGTTTCTGAGGTGTAACACTGGCCTTAGATCTCCTGTCCATTTTGGGACTAGGAAGAATCTGGATTAGAACCCTTTGTTCCATTCTTGTGGAGGAACAGGTTCTATGGAATGCTTTTTAAACAGGGTCTGAATCTCCTCCTTTAGAAGGTACAAGTGGCCCAGAGTATAAAATTAAAGAGGTGGAGGATGAGCTGGAGGGATGTCTAGCAGATCCAGAACATGTCTCTTTGCAATTATCTCAATAACCCACTCGTCTGTAGTGATCTCCTGCCATTGTTTTAGATGCAGGGAGATCCTGCACCCCCACACTCGCCCCTGGATGTAACAGCTGAGGAAAGACATAATAGAGTCAGGTGGAACCAAGGACGGCAGAGCTACCAGAACTGATTCAGTTGGGTACTTCTGCATGAGCACCCGGGGGAGTGGACTGGAAGCGACCACCACCTCTACCATGGCCTTGCTGACAGTAGGCATGATTACTCTGGGCAGCAGGCCTATAAAAAGAACCCGTACCATGACTTCTAGTGGAAGTGGCGTATAGGGACTTAACAGACCTTAGAGTCATTTTGGAAGTCTGAAGGCCATGCAGAGCTTCTTCAACACCATAGCCAAACAGATTGGTTCCTTTAAAGGGAGCATTCAAAAAGTACAGTTGCATACTTACTGTAATAGTAGATCTCCGAGGGGTCTCTCTTGCAGCAGGTAATACACTTGGGTCATCACCAGAGGGCGCTCTTGTGCACGGCAGCTCTCTTCTGGCAGTCTTTTTCCAGGAGCTGCCCACATATGACATCATCATCCTACTTCTATATAAGAGTGGGCGGTCCCTGGTATCCTCAGTTCCCCGCCAGATTCAGCTCGCCAAGCAAGGACTGAGGGAGATCCGAGGTACCTTAGGTATTCCCATATATATTTGGATCAGAAGTTGTTTTCTTCAAGAAGGAGGGGGATGGAGGCAGGGATTGTATCTGCTGCAAGAGATACCCCTCGAAGATCTACTGTACTATCTTCCACGGGAATAATCTCTTGCAGCAGGTAATACACTTGGGATGACTCCCAGGCAGTAAACCCAGGAAGGGTGAAAAGTTATGACAGAAGGCCTTGTAGGACAGTGCATCCAAAGGCTGTCCTACAGCGAGAAGCAATGTCTAAGTTGTAGTGCTTCATGAAAGTATGTATTGTGGACCATGTGGCTGCATTGCACATATCTGTGATAGAAACCCCTTTGAAACAGGCTGCTGTAGTGGCCATGGCTTGGGTAGAATGGGCTTGGACAGGTCTGGGTAATGGTTTGTTATATTTCTTATAACAAAAGGTTATACAATGTGCCAACCACTTGGAGAGGGTCTGTTTAGCGACTGGAAAACCTTCCCTGGTTGAGGCGAAGGTAACAAAAAGCTGAGGGTTTTTTTTCTGAAAGATTTGGTACAATTTATATAGTATCTCAAAATACGATTAACATCTAAAGCATGTAGAAGTTTTCTCCTGGATTAGAGTGTTTAGGGTAGTAGACTGGCAATTCTATGGACTGATTTAAGGTGTGTTCTGAGACCACTTTAGGTTAAAAGGAGGGACTGGTACGAAGAGCCACTCTGTCTTTGTGAAACATTAAGTAAGGCTCTCTACACATTAGGGCATGAAGCTCAGAAATACAGCGAACTGAAGTGACTGCAACTAAGAATACAGTCTTCCAGGAAAGGAAGCCGAGGTCACAAGTAGCTGCCGGTTCGAAAGGTTCGAGGGACGGCTTTTCCAATAGGAAATTCAAGTCCCAGGGAGGAGTGGGCTGTCTAATGGGGGATTTGAGGTGTAACATTCCCCTTAAGAAAATCTTGGCAAGATGATGTTGATAAAGTAGTCTCCTTTGTAAAGGCTCATGAACGGCCGAGACAGAGGTCAAATGAACCTTAACAGAGTAGTAGCTCAAGCCTGTCTCGGCAAGTGAAGCCAAGTAGTCCGATGCTTTAGTCAATGGACATGAATAAGGGTCCAAAGACCAGGAAGTGGCCCATATGGAGAAGCATTTCCATTTGGCATTATAGATTTCCCTGGTAGATGGTTTGTGTGAAGCCAACAGAATATTGGCCACTGGTGAGGAGACTTGAATGCGGGCTATGAAAGCGTCCTTGGGAACCAAGCGTAAAGGTGTAGTGACTTCAGGTTGGGGTGAAGAAGTGTTCCCTGATCCCCAGTTAACAGATCTGGTCTGAATGGCAAAGGGATGGGGTCTGCTACAAAGAACTGTTGAAGTAGGGGAATCCACACCTGCCGAGGCCACAGAGGGGCTATGAGGATCATGGTGGAAGGTTTGAGTTGTAATTTCAGTAGAATCCATTGCAGGAGCAGGACGGGGGGAGCATATAAGAAGAGTCCTGTCCATGGTTGGGGCAGGGCAACTATAGACAGTCCCCTTTTGTTCAGGATAATGGAATAGTATCTGGGGAATCTGTGATTGCTCTGGCAGGCAAAAAGGTCAAGGTGCGGTGTCCCCCACAATCGAAAGATCGTCTGAAGAACTTCATGAAGTGTCCACTCATGCATGGAGGTCTGGCGACTAAGAATGTCAGCCAGGGTACTGTGGTGTCCAGGTGGATGGACGGCAATCAATGATAAATGTTGAAGTATAGCTTCCTGCCAAACTGCAATTGCCTCCCTGCAGAGAATGCGGGACTTGGTACCTCCTTGTTTGTTCAGGTCATACACCACTGAGGGGTTGTCTGACTGGATCAGAAGAGGCCCCGGGGAAAGGTGGGGGTGAAAAGCCTGAAGGGCGAGGTGGACTGCTCTCATTTCCAGTAGATTTATATGAGGAGGGATGGAGAATTGGGGCCACCTGCCCTGTATCCTGTAGGGGCCCAGGTATACCCCCCAGCCATCGAAGGAGACATCCATGGTCAATGTCTGCTGGGGAAGAGGGGACTGGAAGGGCATGCCTTGAGATAAGTTGGCAGGATTGGTCCACCAGTCTATGGCTGAGCGTAGAATGGGAGTGACTCTGATTTTTTCTTAGAAATCGCCTGTTTTTTGCCGCCACTGACTCTGAAGGGTTCACTGGATTGGTCTCATGTGTAGACAGGCAAAGACCATATATCCCAAAAGACGTAAGAGACGTCTGGTTGTGATAAATTGCTGAGTTCATATCTGGGAAGCCAGAGACAGAAGTCTGTCTCATCTGTCGGCAGGGAGGTAAGCCCTGGCGGAAGTGGTGTCCAGAATAGCTTCTATATACTGGAACAACTGGGTACGGGTTGGATTGCACTTGGGCCAGTTGACTGTAATTCCTAGGGACTGGAACAGAGTGAGGGTCACCTGGAGGGACAAAAGCAGAGAGGTTTTGGGGTCCACTTTTATGAGCCAGTCGTCCAAGTACAGGAAGACGAAATGTCTGTCCCATCTCAGGGCCACCGTCACTACTGCTAGGCATTTGGTAAAGACTCTTGAGGCGGATGAGAGACTGAACAGGAGTGCCCGAAATTGGTAATGTTGTCCTAGCAGGTAAAAGCAAAGGAATGGGTGGTGGGCGGGGTGGATGGGGGTGTGTAGGTAGGCATCTTTCATATCTTAATGCGCATAGCCAATCCCCTTGTTTTAACATCGGCATAATGGATGTTAAACTGACCATCCAGAACCTTCTGACTGGATACGTAGGTTCAGTTGTCTGAGGTATAGCATGGGTCTGAGATCCCCAGTGCGTTTGGGTACCAGAAAAAAAATGGGAGTAAAACCCCTGATGGTACTCTGAAGGAAGAACTGGATAGACAGCATTCTTGTGAAGAAATGCCTGAAGTTCCTCTTGAAGAATGGGGATATGGTCGGGTGGGTAATGGACAGAGTGGGGAAGATGAGGGGGTGGCACTGAGGTGAGTTCCAGTGTGTGCCGCCTCCGTATGATCTGAAGCACCCACTCGTCTGATGTTATCTTTTGTCAGGCCTCTAAATGGAGGGTAAAGTGACTGCCCACAGCTTCCAAGGCCTGGTCGAGGAAGCCCGGGCAATACCCCAGTTGGTCACTGGGAAGTGGGCTGGCCAACTCCCCCCTGGGAAGTGGGAAAGGGAGCCCTTGGAGGTAGGAGTGGCAGTCCTGGAAGATGGCTGGGAACGACCATGGAATCTGCCTCTGTAGGTACCTCTATGTTTGCCACTTTTCTTTGATTGAAGAGGACTTGAAACGGTACTGGTAAGATGGCTGTGAGGTACAATACATGCCATGTACCACACGTAAGGTCCGATCTGAATCTTGGAGATCATCCAGAAGTGTTTCGGTACCTGGACCATAAAGTTTAGATCCATTAAAAGGGGAATTTACAACTTTATGCTGTACATCTGGTGTAAATCCTGATACACGTAACCAGGCATGTCGTCTGAGGGTAACAGCAGTGGCAGACACACAAGCAGAAGTATCCACCGCATCATACCCTGAGTGGAGCAAGTGTTGAGAGATGGAATTGCCAGTGGAAATCATTGCCAATAATTGATCCTTCTCCTGAGAATGAGGAAGTTTACTGACTAGTTCTATAGCAAAGGACCAGAGGGTACTTTGATATTTAACTATGTGTCCCATATAGTTTAGAAATCTGAGATTCATGGTACCTGCCTGAAATATCTTCTTCCCAAGGTAATTGAGACAGTGGGATTCCTTATCAGGAGGTAATGAGCTCATGTGTGTTGGTCATTTGGTACGATCATGAGCCGCTGTGATCACTACCGAATCTGTCTCGGGGGTATGGGAAGGAAAAGGATGGTCAAGAGAAGCCTGGTAAAGGCGATCCGCCTTTCTAGGAATGGCAAGAACAGCTGAGGGTTGGTTCCAAGCCGCCAGTACAGCGTTTTGATAAGTTTGTATAAGTGGGAGTACCACTACTACAGGCTCTTCAGGCAGTTATAGATAATTTGCTATATCCTTTCTTTGTTTATCATGTTCCATAGTTGAAAATCCCATGATTTTTTGAATTTGGACCATCATCTCATGAAAAGATTGGTCATCAGGAGGAGAGGCAGCTGCGTGTAGGTAAGCATCCTCGTGCAAGGAGGAAATAGTGGAAATAGAGGACAGGAGTCCACGTCCTGAAGGTCAATATCGTCCAGCTCTCCGGAAAACCTTCTGAAAATTCCGCCTCTTCTGAAAAATACTCTTCCTCATAGGAAGGACTGGACCAGGGTGGAGAAGGCTCCCTGTCACCTTGGAAAAGTTTAGGTGGAGGGGTGGGAGAACGGGAAGGGTCACCCGCCTCTCCTGGAGTGGGAGGTTGAGAATGCCTCATCACTTCCAAAACCTACTGTACCACTGCAGTTACATCCAATGAGGTAGTAGTAGAGGGTGGGGTAGGTGGCTTCTAGGAGACCAGAGGGATTGTGGAAGAAATAGGATGTGAGGTATAAACAGGTCTAGTCCCTTGGTGGTAAATACCAGGGTTCTGGTCCCTATCAGATTGGCCCCTGTGAGAAAATGGTTGTGAAGGAGGAGAGGCAATAGAAATGGCAAAACCAGTAGTTCTCCCCATGAAAACCTGGCCCATCGTCGATGGGGCAGTAAATGGGGAGATAGTAGAATGCTTAAAAGCAGATGCTGTTGATGGGAAATGAGTCATTGTCGACGGGGCATCAATCAGGGCACCAGAAAGCACCGTCGACGAGAGAGTATAAACTCCCATCGATGTGACAGCAGTTCTGGAGGGCATCATCGATGGTGGAGCACCAGTAATGGTGGCCATTGATGAGTGTCTGCCTGATGATGATAAGGATGATTTATCCTTATCACGTTCATGCTTCTTGTGTGAAGCTGCAATAGGGGGCTCCTTGGGATGGGCCCCCTTCTCTAAGACAGACAATTTCTGCTCCATTAGGTGAGCTTCAATCTCCTGCAGCCGTCGTCAACAGGTTGCATGGTTGAATTCCTGGCAGTGTTTGCAGGAGATGGTGTCGTGTGTGGGACCCAGACACCTAACACAAATGGTGTGGTTGTCATAACGGTAGATCTTCTTACTTCAACAACATAACTGGAATAACGCCGATTTGCTTGTAGATTCTTTGGCCATTCGTCGATGAAGATCAAAACTGGAGGGAAAATCCGTTCCCAGCTCAAATTCTCATTGATGACTGCTTCACAAGTGCTAACCACTGTGTGCAAGCTGAAGACAGCGAAAGAATGAACTGAGGATACCAGGGACCGCCCACTCATACAGAAGCAGGACGATGATGTCATGTGTGGGTGCCCCCTGGAAAAAGACTGTTAGAACGGAGCTGCCGTGCACAAGAGCACCCTCTGGCGATGACCCAAGTGTATTACCTGCTGCAAGAGATTATTCCCGTGGAAGATCTGCCTGTTGCAAATCTGTGGCAAAACCAGCATATCTGAGCCATGAATATCAAGCAGCAGCCCTAGCACAAGCATCAGAATCATCATAAGCAGAGCATAGCAAATGTTTGCAGCATGGATTCACAGGAAGGGGAGGCGATGTCCAATGAATCTGATTGATTTCTTTGAATTGGTGAAAAGGAGTTAGATCAGGGTGGGAGCGGTGGACGTAGCCTACCTAGATTTCAGTAAGACTTTCAACAGCGTTCCATATAGGAGACTAGTAAGCAAAGGGGGTAGCTTAGGAGTGGGTCCAAAGGTGGCAAACTGGATAAGAAATTGGTTAGGGGATAGGTGACAGAGGGTGGTGGTAAAAATAATTCACTCTGAGGAAGGGAGGGTGATCGGCGGGGTGCCTCAGGAATCAGCATTGGGACCGGTTCTCTTTAATGTCTTTATAAGTGACATTACTGGCCGGCTCTGTGGCACTGAGCGAAGGGTTTCGCTCGGCACATTGGCGACCTGGGTTCACGCCCCGAGCCCAAGTGTCAAAAGCAGAGACCGCCGCTTCCCTCCCATGGGGGTGGGCAGGGCCTTGGCACCTGCAGTGGATTGCTGTACATACTAGGTGGCGTGTAGCCTCGGAAACGTTCCCCCCCCAGCACGTCCTTGCTCCAGTCTGGCCCAATCAGTGTGGGCAGGGAGAAAAGAAGAGAAAAGGGCCACCCATGCTGGCTGGATGACGGCAGCCCCGCCACGAAGCCAGGAAGCCCCCAAGCTACACCTCTGCCCGACCAAGATGCAAGGAAGTGCCTGTAGGCACTCTGATCTCCCTTCCAGGTAGACCCAGCAGGTAGGGCCCTCCCCCAATGAAGGGCTACATCGGGACAGTTGGGATGGATGGTGGCAGTGGATGGCAGAATGGGGAAGCGGCAAAGGTGGGGATGGCCGTCTGAAGAAGTAGGCGGCCGGGTTGGCAGGGGCGGATAAAAAGAGCTAGCTAAAAAAAAAAATAAAAAAAAATAAGTGACATTGCAGAGGAGCTGGAAGGGAAGGTGTGCTTCTTTGTGGATGACACAAAAATCTGCAATAGGGTGGAAACTCTTGTGTGTGTGTGTGTGTGTGTGTGTGTATAAAGGATGAGCAGGGAGATAGGAACCTTGAAGGACAGGGCCAACAGCATTGAACACCTTGTCTGTTTGGCCCAGTGTGGAACTATCAAGATTATTGTTGCTCTCTCCCCTCTTGAGCTTCATAAGTACTCTCTGTATAAGGGGGAATGGAAGGAAGGAATACAGGAACCTCCCCATCCATATCAGGGGAAAAGGACATCCTCTGGATCTGTTCCCTTGACTGGGGGGTCTGCAACAAACATTTGTAAGCTGGCTATTTTCCCAGGAACCGAACAAGTTTATCTCTTCGGTCTCTCACCTTCTGAAAACTGACGACAGCACTTCTTGGCTCAGAGCCCATTCGTCATTGCCCTGACTTATCCTGCTCAGCGCGACTGCCAACACATTGTCTTTGCCTGGCAGGTGCACTGCAGAGATTTTTTTTTTAATTTAATATACTTTATTGATTTTTTATAATACAACACCATACCATACATCAGAACAACAAAGCAAACAAGCAAACTCCCATACCCCAGTGCAGCCTGATATTACAAAGAATAAACAAAACTATATTCAAAAATTACACATGATCTCACAATGACTAAGAGAAATGGTAAGTCTACAACGGGACTATCAGCCTGGGGAAAAAAACAGAAACCAACCTCCACCTGTACAAGGACTTTTAATTCAAGTAAATACCAATAGTAACGTATGCATAGCTTCCCATTTCTTTCTACATGAGGCAAGGCGATCATTCATATTGGCAATCATTTTTTCAGCCTGTAAAGCTGAAAGAATTTCTTTATGCCGCTCAGCATAAGTAGGAATGGTTATATCAAGCCAGTGCTTCAGTACGATTTTTTTTGCACAGGCAGCAATCAGAGAAATACAGTATTCCTGTTTCCCCAATAATTTACCTTTATAATCACCTAAAAGACAGATATCCAGGCAGAAGGCATGCTTTAAGCCAGAAGAGGGCCTAGCTTGTTCTTTAACATATCCCAAAACGGTCTGACTCTTTCACACTCCCAAAAAATATTTAAAAGAGTACCTGGACCCTTGCAGCGTCTGGTACAAACATCAGAAGACAATGTACACATCTTAAAGAGTTTGGACAGAGTATAACAGAGGCCATGGAGCATTTTCAACTACATAAGACGATAGCTATCGTATTTAAGATACTTACACAAATTGGACCAAATAGTACGCACTGCAGAGATTTCATCCAGAGTACCTGATCCTCACTGCCTCTGTGCACAGTTACGAGGATTTTGTTCCTCACAGCTTGTTTATGTAGTACATGGTTGTGTGTTGTCCATCCAAATCTGGACTGACTAACCATCTGACTGGCAGGAAAAGGACTGTAGTGACAGGAGCACTGCTCTGAGTCCCAGGAGGGTGCTGTGCTCCATTGTCTCCTAGGGGTTCCAGGTGCCACTTATCCTGGGACTCCTTAGGTGCCCCAGGAGTTAGACATTTGTTGTGAACACCTGGGTGGGAGATAACTGGAGGAATGGAATACCCTCACAGAGGTTCTTTTCTTCCCTCCACCAATCAGACTGCTTGTAGGGATCGGACATTTGGCACTATTAACTTTTTTGGTGGTACTGTATGTCCCTCATCTGGAGCTGAACCTATGCCACTACTGCTATTGCTGATGCCATGTGGCTTAGTAGTTGCAGGAAATCCCTTGCAGGCCTGGGATGAATGACTTTGCACAGGAAATCAAGCTGGTTACCCTGTTTTGGGAAGAAATGCCCTTCCTTCCAATGTATCCAGATCTGCTACAAAGAAGTCCAGAACTTGAACAGGTTCAGTCTGAGACTTCTGCAGATTTATCAAGGAACCCAAATTTTCTAATGTGTTCTTCACTAGCTGGATGGAAAACTTTTGTTTTTCCTGAGACAAGCCAATTGTCGAGGTAAGGGAAGACTACTACACCTTGGCTTCTCAGGTGCTACCACAGCTAGGCACTTTGGGAATCCCCTCATTGATGAGGCGAGGCCAAAGAGCAGGGCTGTGAACTGGTACTGACAGTTCCCTAGCCTGAACCTCAGATATTTCCTGTGACTGGGTCTGACTGGAATATGGAAGCAATCATCCTCTAGGTCCAGTGAACTCTGCCAGTCTCTTGATGGCAGAGATGGGATTACTAAGCCCAGAGTCACTATCCTGAATTTTTCCTTTTTTTTTTTTATTTTACAAATGTTAAATCTAGAATGGGTCGCCATTCTCCATTCTTTTTGTGGGTTGGGAAGTACCTTGACAAAAGGCCCTTTCCGCACTGTGAAACAGGAACCCTTTCTACTGCCTTTGCTTGCAGTAACATTTTCACCTCCATCTCCAGCAGGATTTTTTTCCACTGGAGTGTGAGCTTGTAAATTTCTTAGGTCTCTGCAACTTTGGGAATGTTTGGAATTGCAGTGGGAAAAAAAAGACACACTGATTCTAGGACCCACTTGTCTGAGTTGATTTTTTCCACACCTAGAAGCAGTGGCAGTCGTCACCCATTGGCAAGGCTGACAGGCTCCTTGGCAAAACTGCCAGAGCCAGGGGCCAAAATAAGGCGCTGAGCACTAAATTGTGCCCATAAACCAGTAATTAGCACCTCGTTCTTTAATGATAAGGAAGCAGAAAGAAGTGATGGATGTAGTACTATCTCTTTAGCGCTTGCTGTGGTGGCTGTGCAGCATTTCTCTGTGGAGGTACACTGCTGCCGTACACTCCATTCCTGCCATATGTTCCTGGCCAACTTGCATATACATGCTCGTGCTATTAGGGGCATGTTTGAGGGAGGGAGGACCAGAGTACAGTACTGGGACTACCGCACCTACTGACTGGGAGGGGAAGGGAGAGACTTGGTAGTGCGAGTCAGGAGGGGGAGCATCACTACCACGGAAGGAGGAGTCAGACAGGAGGATGTGGTGGGGGTGGGACTTGTCTCTGCCAGTCTGGCTGTCACTGAGTCAGAACGGGGGGTGTCACTACCACAGGAGGGGGAGTCATAGAGGAGGATGTTGGGGAAGGGGAGGGATCTGTCTCTGCCAGTCTGCCTGTCACTCAGTTTTGGGAGGGGAGTGACTAAAGAGGATCTGCAGGATGTGACGTTGTGGCGGGAGGGGTGAAGACACTGATGACTGTGCGTTGGGAGGTCAGAGATTGAAGTGCTCATCTGGGAGCGAGTCTAGGGGGCTTTGTCACATGACCTCCTATAGTCAATTGTAGATCACATTATAATCCACCTAAGGGAAGAAATCATAATGTGGAGGCTTTCATTACTTCTGTTCTAACCGATGTGGACAAATTATTCAAGCGTCCACATCAGCCTAGACCAGAACACGACCTCACTAGACCTGAAGCAGTGGCATTAAAGTACCTAGAAAAAGACAAAACAATCATAACAAATCCAGCAGACAACAGAGGGAGTGTAGTTATTATGCAGAGAGAGGTCTACATCATCATGTGCAAGAATTTACTACTTGTATCACAGAATTATGAGGCACCGGAGAGGGACCCCACACTCAGGATCCATATAAGCATTAAAGAAATTTTAGATAAGGAACTAAGTCTGGGACATTTACGTAAATGGCAAAGAGATCTCTCAGAACATCACTTCCAAAAATTCCAATATTTTATGGACTGCCAAAGATTTACAAGGATGTTAGGAATCCCCCAGCTTGACCCATTGTAATTGGAAATGACTAGATACTTGGACCACTTTCTAGCTTTGTTGATTTCTGTGCTTAACCAGTGGTGAGGCAAATGGCAAGTAAAGTACAGTTACATAAGAACTTACTGTAACAGTAGATCTTCGAGAATGGCTCTTGCAGCAGGTTACACCATTAGGACTGAAGTCGGCCGGCATCAGGACCCCACGGAAAATTTTCTAGCTAGCAGTCTTCAGCACGGACCGCCTCCGACATCAGTCCGGCCCCCGACGTCAGGCGTAGTACATAAGGAGGCAGTCCCGCCAGAATCCCCAGTTCTCCCGCCAGAGATTTCCGGCCGCTGGATGACATCAGAAGAAGAGACCGAGGACCCGCCATCAGATGGCCAAGATTCAGAACAGACCTTTCCGATCCCAAGGATATTGTTAGGCTGGAATCTACTTCCTCCAAGCGGGAATGGTGGGTGGGAAAGTACCTGCTGCAAGAGCTGTTATCGAAGATCTACTGTTATGGTAAGTTCTTACGTAACTGTACTATCTTCTTCGAGGTACAGCTCTTGCAGCAGGTTACACCATTAGGACTGATTCCCAAGCAATGGCGCCTAGAAAAGCCATCGGGAGGAGGCAATATGGAGATCCAGACCCGTCCTGAGCCTAGGACAGGAGGCCCTGAAGAACAGCAAGGCCGAAACCCGCTCTTCGCCTTGAGGCGATATCCAGGCTATAATGCCTGATGAAAGTGTGCACCGAACTCCAGGTGGCTGCAGCACATATAGCCAACGTAGAAACGTTCTCCAGTGCCACAAAGGAGGTAGCCACTCCTCTAGTCGAATGGCCCTTGACCACTCCAGGTAAGGGTTTCTGACACTTGTCATAGCAAAAGGAAATATACTGGATGAGCCAGCGTGAAAGGGTTTGTTTTGAAACCGGGGCCCCTTTCATCCTCTCAGCAAATGAAATGAACAGCTGCTCCGCTTTCCGGTGCTGTTTGGTTCTGGTCAAATAGTATCTGAGACACCTGTGCACATCCAGGGTGTGAAGCAGTGTTTCTCCTTGATTGGCATACTTAGGGAAGTATACTGGTAAATCGATGTCCTGGTTGAGAGTAAGGGCTGAGACCACCTTAGGCAGGAACTTAGGATTCGTCCTCAGGGACACCCTGTCCTGATGAAAAATTAAATAAGGCTCCTTGCACATGAGAGCATGTAATTCGGAGATTCTTCTCACGGAAGTAACTGCAACCAAAAACAACGTTTTCCACAACAGAAAATGTAGCTCGCAATCTGCGGCAGGCTCAAAGGGTGGCAGTGTAAGCTGCTCCAAGACAAGGGTAAATCCCAAGGAGGGACGGGATCCTTGATGGGCGGCCTAAGGTGGAGGACCCCTCTTAAAAAGGCATGGGTAGTGTCCAGCTGGGCCACCATGCATTGGCCTATGGGGGCATGGTAAGCTGAGATTGCACAAGGTGCACTTTGTCGGAGTAAGCTAGCCAGTTGAAATAGAAAAGCAGGTACTCAGAACCAGCTTCTCGGGGGCAGTCTAAGGCGAGAACATGAGACTGAGACCACAGGAAAAAGCTGCGCCATTTCATGGCGTATGTTGCGTGTGTCGCCGGTTTTCTGCTGGCAGAAAGCACATCCGCCACCTCTTGCGAGACCCCGTGTCGCAACATGGCTATGTCTCTAGGAGCCGAGCATGCAGGTTCAGTGAACGTAAGTCCGGGTGGACTAATGAACCCTCCTCCTGAGACAACAGGTGGGAGCTGATTGGTAAAGCCAGTGGAGGTTCCTGGGACAACTGATTCAACAGCGGGAACCAAATTTGTCTGGGCCAAAAAGGCGCTATCAAAATAAGCGTCGCGTGCTCCCTGCGAAGTTTGAGAAGGACTCTCTGGATCAACGGGAAAGGAGGGAAGGCGTAGGGGAATCTGTCCGCCCAGGAGAGGGACAACGTGTTTCGCCAGAAAACACGAGGCCCTGGATCTAGCAAGCAAAAATTGGCCAGTTTTGCGTTGGATGGGGAGGCGAATAGATCCAATTCTGGAGTACCCCATCTGTGGAACAGATCCTCTGCCACTTCCTGTAGGAGTTCCCACTCGTGGACTCTGGCCTGGGAACGACTCGGGCCGTCTGCGACCGTGTTGTCCACCCCAGGAACGTGAACTGCAATGAGGTTTGCACCGTGTCATATTACCTATTCCCACACCCTCATTGCCTCCCTGCAAAGGGGGTAGGAGTGTGTGCCTCCTTGTTTGTTGAGGTAATACATCACCGCAGTATTGTCTGTCTGTAACAGGAGAGTACTGGGTGGAATCTCCGACTGGAAGGCCTGCAGGGCATAAAGGACCGCCCTCATCTCCAATATGTTGATATGGAGATGAGATTCCTGGGTAGTCCATGTTCCCTGAGACCTCACCCCGTTCAGGTGCGCTCCCCACCCAGCCCTGAGGCGTCCGTAGAGAGTGTCAACACCGGGGATGGCGCTGTGAAGGGAACCCCAACTGAGAGGGTTCCCGGATCTAGCCACCATTGCCAGTCCCGAATCACGGTTTGCGTGATTCTGACTGGCTGCTGCAGATGGTCTTGCCTTTGGTCCCACTGCACCCTTAACATCCACTGGGTTACCCGCATGTGGAGTCTTGCCATCGGGACCGTTAGAATGGCTGCAGCCATGTGTCCGAGCAGGTGAAGGACCAGCCTGGCCGGGACGGTTTTCTTCGCTGATATGTCCCTTATGAGGGATCGTATGCGTTCCGCTCTGTCTTCGGGAAGGAAGGCTTTCCCTTTGACTGTGTCCAGAACTGAGCCTATGAACTGCAGCTTCTGGAACGGCACTAGGAGAGACTTCTTGTAGTTGATTAAGATGCCCAGAGACTGGAAGAGAGCCTGGGTGTGCTGAATGGCCAGCAGCAATGCCTCCTTGGAGGAGGCCATGAGAAGCCAGTCGTCCAGGTACGGGAACACATAGTGACCCTGTCTCCTCAGAGACGCTGCCACGACTGCCATGCACTTGGTGAATACCCTTGGTGCTGATGACAGCCGAAAGGAAATGCTCAGAACTGGTAGTTGCGACCGAGAAACTCGAAGCGCAGGAACCTCCTGTGTGCCTGAGCGATGGGGATGTGCAGGTAGGCGTCCTGCATATCCAGGGACGCCAAGAAAGCATCCTTCTTCAGCATGGGGATTAGTCCCGGGAGGTTCACCATGCGGAAGTGCTTGTAGATGACCGATATGTTGAGGTCGCTGAGATCCAAAATTGGACAGAGGTCCCCTGTCTTCTTTGGAACCAGAAAGAAGTGAGAATAGTAGCCTGCTCCTATCTGGTTCCCTGGAATGTGCTCCATAGCTTCTTTCTGCAGCAGCGTGAGCACTTCCTGCTTGATGAGCAGGGCGTGCTGACCCGAGTAACGGGAGAGCCGAGGAGGCCTCGTGGGGGGCTTGTCTAAGAATTCTATAAAGTGGCCTTTTTCAACCAGCTGTAGCACCCACCTGTCAGTGGTGATCGAGCGCCACCCTGGCAGGTGGTCTGCGATGCGACCCCCGACCTTTGTTTCCTGTTGATCCAGAGGAGGGGCGGGGGCCGGGAAGGAGTCATGCTGTGGCAGCAGAGGGTCCTGCAGGCTGGGCCGACTTGGAGGCACGTTGGCCCCTACCTGAGGACGTTTTGACCTGGGCTTTCCGGGAAAAGGAGCCCCTCTGATGCTGGCCAGAACGGGGTTGTTGCCTCTGAGTCCGGCTGCAAAAACGACTCTGGTTCCTACGAAAGGAACTGAGTCTAGATCTGTACATGACCTGGGCAGATCTAACGGCCTTCCCGGCTTCCTGTAATTTGGTGATGACCTTCTCCGATGCTTCACCAAACAAAACTTCGCCATGAAAGGGGGCATCCAAAATGTTTTTCTGGACGTCCGGGGTAAACCCGGAGACACAGAGCCATGAGTATCTCCGGAGACATATGCCTGAGGCTGCTGCTCTGGCCGAAGAGTCCGTGGAGTCATACGCGGCTTGGAGCACCTGGGTCCCCACATCTGAACCCATGCGGAGGAGCTGAAGAAGTTCCTCCTTTGGGCCACTGTCTGGCAATTTCTCTACCAGGTCCTGCCCCTGTTCCCTCAGCGCATTCTGAAACTGAACCATGTGGGTCAGGTAATTCAGGGATCTGATGGCGCAAGTCACGGCCGCGTAAGTGCGCCTACCCAGCATGTCCAGTTGCTTGGACTCTGGATCCAGTGGCGGCGTGCTCAGATGTTGTGGTTTCTGAGACCGGTCATGAGAGGCTGTGATGACCAGGGAGTCGGCCAGAGGATGATTAGCCAGGTACTGGTCCTCCCTAGGGGCCTTGTACAGGCGGTCAGCCTTCTTTGGCATAGCCGGAGTGGAATGTGGACACCTCAACGCTGCCTTGGTGACATCCATGAAGGTGTCCATCAAGGGTGGTACTACCACAGGCTTAGGGTCCTTTTGCCGAAGGTAACGGGCGAGGCGTAATCTTTCGGGGTCTAGTTCTTCCGCATCCCATCCCATGTTCTCTTGGATGTGTCTCATTATCTCAGAGAACGAGGGGTCATCTGGAGGAGACCTAGGGAGGTTGCATGGGTCCGGAGAAGGGATGCTGATCGATGAAGGAGACCTGGAGCATTCAGAGATGTCAGATCTGGAGTCCTCCGTCGACGGCGAATACCGGCGTCTTCTGGGTCTCTTGGGGCTGGGTGACCCTGAAGAAGATCTAGACGGAGGCCTTCTCTTCTCTGTAGATCTGCCCCTAGGAGGTGTTACTGGCTCCTGGGGGGAAAGTGCTCGGCCTGCTGCCCCTTTGGGTGAAGGAGGGGGCGCAGGTGTTGGTGGTGCCCCGGGTGCAGGAGGAGGAGGGTGCATGGTGACCACATCCTTTTTGATGGTGTCCCACCAGAAGTGAAAAGCTCCTTCACCTCTGCCAAGTTGAGTCCGATGGCGGGCGGCGCGGTGGTCCATCATCGGGGCAGGCGTCAGCTCCAGGGTCTCGGTTCTGGGGAGGGTTCCTGTGGGAGCTCGGCGGGTCGGAGGTTGCCCGCCTGGTCCTTGGGCTGAGTGGACTCCTCCTCCGATAACGCCTCCTGACCGACGTCGGTAGGCGGCGGTGTGGCTCTTCTGTCTGCGGCAGCAGGCGCCGGTCCCCCGGCCAGCGTCCTGGGGGGAGAATGCCCGACCGGCGATGAACTGCCGACGACTCACAGGAGTGCTTGTGGATCTTGGCCGACGTCGGGTCCGACATCCACTTAAGAGAGGTCAGCTCCTTGGTCTTGCGTTGGGGAGGCGGAGGCAAGGAGACAGACCGGACGTCGGAGGCCGAGTGCCGGGCCGAAGACTTGTGATGCTCCCCTGACCTGGAAGAGGCATTAGCCGAAGAAGAAGGCCTGGAGGTCTTGGCAGGCTGCAGAGTTGAAGAGCCGCTGGCAGATTTGACCACTACCAGGGAGGCTGAGTGGGCCTCGGCGGAGGCGGTCCGATCTGGGCAGACTGCGAGTCAAGGCCCTGGAGGGATCTAGGTCTCACCTTCTCCCGATGTTTCTCTTGGTGCCTGTGGGACTTTCCCGAAGGTTCCCCCCTGGAGGAAGGTTCCATGGCCTTGAGCTTTTCTTCTAGGAGGAAAGCCTGGAGAGCCTTCTGTCGGCAGATTCTGGACCGGCTATTAAAGCCCTGGCAGAAGGAGCAAGCCTGGGTGTCATGGTCCGGGCCCGGGCACCGAACGAAGGCCGAATGGGGGTCTTTAAACGGGATCTGCTTCCCACAAGCACACTTAGAAGGATGGCCCTCCACTGAAGCTGGGGAGGACATCAGACGAAGAAAGGTAGTCTTGCAGAAGAATTTCTTCCAAATTTTCCGATTTGGAAAGGATTTCCTGGACATCGCGTGCTAGTACTAACCGAAGAGGTCGAGACATGCAAGTCAACGGCGGGAAAGAACTGGGGATTCTGGCGGGACCGCCTCCTTATGTACTACGCCTGACGGGGGCGGGACCGACGTCAGAGGTGGTCCCCGCTGAAGACTGCTAGCTAGAAAATTTTCCGTGGGGTCCTGACGCCGGCCGGCTTCAGTCCTAATGGTGTAACCTGCTGCAAGAGCTGTACCTCGAAGAAGATCATTTTTTTTTAAAACCAGTTTTATTAAAGCATTCAGACAATGTTATACAGAACAGTGAGCACCTCTTCCACTATTACACATAAAAAGTACAAGGCTGAGACATGAACAATATATCCATATAGTCCAAATATATTCGCAGTCCATTTTGGAGGGTAATAACCCACTCCAATTGTGCATCTTTGTGTAAAGGTTCATCCGGACTTGCTTTGCAAGTTATTGCTACTGCATAGACTGTAATTGAAGAACCTATAAAAGAAAGATCAAGCCCACTTGCTCTTAGGTAATTAAAAAAATCTCTGTAATTGAATTAGATACAGTTTAAACAAAGGATAACAACAAAGGGTCCTGTCTCCTATATGCACGGCCTCACCAACTCGGCCCCCAGTTGAGCTGCACCCAGCGTTCCTCCCAGCATACCTCTCAACCTGTCAGCATTAAAAATCATAGCACTGACCTTCAAAAATCATAGCAAAGGGCCAGAATGTGTAGCACTTTCTTATTTTAAACAATAAAATGTCTACACATAGTGGGACCCATATAGTTATTGATAAGGAATGTTTCTACCAGCTTATTTCAATGATGTAATAGTTTGTGTGTCCAGAAATAGCTCTAACATTATGAGGAACATCAGTAAACCTATGCGGAGCAAGGGTAACTTTGAGTGTAAACATCATAGCGCCTATGCGAAATTCATAGCAGTTCAGAGGTATGCCCCCCAGCTCCTGCCCCCTCCTCCACGTAAGAGATTAAAAAAAAAGAAAATTCTTACCTAGCTAAACAAATTCGGACCCAAATCTGGGACCCCCACCCCTAGTGTTGGTCATTCCTTCTAGCAAGAGGCGTGGCAAACAGGACCCCCACCATATCTCAGTGAACACCTCCCCCACTCTTCTCATCATGTGCCAGGTGCTACCTGAAATTTTGAGACCAAAGTTCCCATTTCTGCCATCTCTCAATGTGCTTTTCCAAACTGAATTGTAGTTAAGTGCTACAAACTTTTTATTGATGATATATTGATTCTTTGGACTAGAACAGAGACAGAATTGGAAATAATAATAATCTCTATTTTTAATGCGCCTTTCAAATACCAAGGCACAGTACACATTAAAACAATGCTACAACCACAATAATAAATATAATATACAGTTTAAAATCAGTCTTCCTAATCACAATAAGCCCTGCTCCATAAATACGTCTTTAATGCCTGTTTAAATTCCCCCACGGTCACGCACTCCCTAATCCGACAGGGTAGAAAAATCCAGAGGTTTGGGGCCACGTACATAAATGCCCAGGCCCCTGAAGATTTGAAAGAAACCCTCAGGATCTCTAGCAATAACCTCGTCGTGGCGGGGCAAATCCCACTCGGGTTAGTAGGAACCAAGCTCTTTCAGTACGTCAGGCCCAGTCCACGTATGGCCTTATAAATCAGTAATCCGATTATGATGGTGATCTGCCACTGAACTGGCAGTCAGTGTAGTTCACGCAGCACCGGTGTGATATGGGAAGACCGAGAAGTCCCCCTCAACAACCGAGCTGCGGAATTCTGTACTAGCTGCAGGCGGCAGATATCAACCCCTTGCAGCCCAAAGTAAAGAGAGTTGCAATAATCCAGATGCGAGGTCACAAAGGCGTGGATCAATGTAGGAAGGGCACTGGATGGAACAATGTGCTTGATCCTAGCGATGTTCCTCAGGTGATAAAAGGATAACTTAATGACAGCAGACACCCGAGATCGAAGTGTCAACCCTTCGTCAAATATCACCCCTAGGTCTCGCACCCGTTCAGAGGTAGGGAGCTCAGAATCCCCAGGAAAAGTCCTGTGGGTTGACCTGCCCCCAACCCCCCTATCCGGTGACCTGGATCCACAACCATCACCTCAGTCTTCCCTGGGTTCAACTTCAGCCAACTGGACTTCATCCAATCCTGGATTTCGTCGAGGCAGCTGTTGAATACCGAGAGTACTCCATCTGGTTTGGGCACAAAAGACAGGTAGAGCTGGGTATCATCAGCATAGCAATGAAACCTCAGCCCATACTGTCTTACAATTTTTTTAATTTTTTTTTTATTTTAGTCTTTGGTAACCGGGTAAGGCCCACTAGGCACAAGTGCCTGTTTTCAGGGGCGACCTGGGAGCACTGGGCGGTTAAGTGACTTGCTCAGAGTCACAGAGTATGCAAGTGGAGGTTGCGAGAATCAAACTCAGGTCTGGTCTACTGGATGTATCAAGCTCGTTCACACCTCATTCCTCTAATCTCTAGGCTATACTGCCTGCCCAATGTCTCCGAGGGGCAGCTTATACACTGCAAACAACATGTGGGATAGCACCGAGCCCTGTGGAACCCGACATGACAGAGAGATAGACTCAGAGGAGAAAACCCCTGACACCACCCTCTGAGTTCTACCAGTGAGAAAAGATATAAACCATCTGTGGACCAAACCAAATAGACCACAGATGAATCTCAGGTGCTCAAGCAGCACCCCATGGTCCACGGTGTCAAAAGCTGATGACAGATTAAGAAGTACCAAAATGGACTGTTTTTTCTGATCTCTCGAAATCAGGAGATCATTGAGCACCTGAACCAGTGCAGTCTCGGTACTCAGCCTCTTTCGAAAACCAGACTGGAGAGGTTCGTAGATGCTATGGATGGTCAAATGGTTCTCCAGCTGTACAGCCACTACTTTCTCAATCACCTTCCCCACAAAGGGAAGGTTAGAGATAGGTCTGTAGTTTGCGAGAGAGTCTGGGTCCAAAGAAGCTTTCTTCAAAAAAGATGTCACCACTGCCTCCTTCAAGGAGCAGGGGTACTCACCAGAGTCAAGGGAGCACTAGACTATCTGCACCAGAACCGGGCCGATAACATCACAACAACCCATAATCAGGGCTGTTGGGCCCAGTTCTAAACTACAGCATGTAGGGCATATACCCTGGACAATCCACATAACATCCACGATTTCCTGCCGTCAAAGGAACTCCAGGAGAAGGGAGAGATAGTGACCAAGCATTGATCATCAGCAACTCCCATAGAGTGTGCTGAATGGGTCTCCAACCTGATGTCGGCCACCTTATCAACAAAGAACAGAGCAAGCTCTTCACACTGTAATTGTGAAAACGCTCTTCAAACATGCAGACAAGCTGGGTTGCACAGCCTATCCACAGTTTGAAAGAGCTGATATGGTCGGTTCTGAGCGGCAGCAATCTCCTCAGACAGGAACTCTGCCTCCTTACGGGAGATTGCTGACTGATAAGAGTCGATAATGCTCTAGCAGTCTTAGGCAGTGAAATGCTAGACTAACCAACAGAAGTGATTAGCGTACTTATTACATTAATGGAAAATCATTTGCATTGAGTTTTACATGATTTTGTTTTAAAACTATACTAGTAGTAGCACTAGCCAAGATTGCCTCTAACTGATCTGCACTCAAGTATTGTGATGAGGAGAGAAATGTAAAGTCATATAGGAATCTCCTGCTAACAGACAATATTTAAGCACGGGAAATTCCAATGGTATTTCATAACTTGCTGGACTAGCAAACAGAAAGTGAGCACAGCATGTCGGGGGAACTCTGCCCCGTGGGATCTTATAGTTGCTTAGCAACTACCTTCTGCTGCCAGGGGGTAGGCTCCTGCTGGATTGGTGATGTCATGGACATGGCAGAGGTGGTGGAAGCTGATTGGGTGCAGGAAGCTTCTGCCCTCTAGCCTAGCAGCATAAAAGGATCACACAGGCAGCACTTAGTGCAGTTCACTATATACAGTACATGCTGTCTGACACAGGAACTGAACTGCCTGTGAGGTAAGAAAACTTAACAGGTGGTCATGATAGTTTCCAAAATCCTTAGTATCTGTGTTATAACAGAATAGCTAAAAAAGTGAATTGTGATAATGTATATACACCACTGGAAAGTTTAAACCAATATACACTGAACTAGATATCTTGTCTTATTTGCAGGCATACCGATAAAAGGACATGAACTGCCAGATTAAAAATGAAATTAATTAAAATTATGGTACTTTCTAAATAAATTTCTTTAAGAAAATGTTGCACTAACATTAATATATCCATGTTATGACATATAGTGGAACCATGATTTACACAGTGTCTGGGGAACAGTGGAATAAGACCATAAGTTAGAGACCATAACATTATTCAAATTCCTGACAGTGAAACTTGTAAGAGGACAATAAGCAACTAAAGTATAAATTACTTAAAATACACAAATTGCTAAATTTAAGAGATCATGAGAAAAATAGCTTATGTTTGTAAAATGAGTTTTTTATTCAGGAACTGTGAGTTTCACAGTAAACCATGATGCTACAAGATGTGATATCCAGGTATTGATTTGACCATTATTCTATGTATCTATTAGTATCATCAATTTGTTCACATAAACTTTACAGAATACTAGCCATAACAAAATACATTTAATTAGTATAGATGGAATTAAGGGTATAATACAACTTCTAAGAATTGTTGTAAGGCTGTGAACGGAGATATTTTGAACCATGGGAACTTTGTGATTATGTGAGCATTGTTTGAGGTAGATTAGAACGTCATGTATCTTTTTTTGGTATCCTTACAGAAAACCTTTGAACACTAAAATACTGGGTCACTTAGATTACTATCTACATTACGTGACAACCCAGGTATGGGATACCACAGTACAATTATGTTATTGTAATGTATGTATGTATGTATGTTATGTAATGTAAGCATTCACCTCCCTTTTTCCTACTGGTGGGAACACCAGTGGCCCCATGGCCTCTGCCCTGCAGGAGGTTCACCCTTCCCACCCGTTATTTTATTTCAGGGCTGTGTCTGTCATGGAGACGCAGACACTTTCTGGTCTCTCCCTGCGCTCCAGAGCTGGCCTTGATAATATGAATGACTTCTGAGCTAGGTGCCCCCACATTGCCTTCCCAGTGACGCATATCTTTAACCTGTCCCTTGCCACTGGGGTTATCCCTGACATTTGGAAGGTGGCGAAGATTGTCCCTGTTCTGAAGCAGGGCAATCCCAAAGTCCTGGATAACTATCGGCCGATCGCCATCTTATCGGCTATTAGCAAACTCCTAGAGAAAGTAGTGGCTGGACAACTCACAGAGTACTTTCAGGCCCATGAGTTGCTGTCCCCTGCACAGCAGGGCTTTCGAAAAGGGTATAGCACATCCACGGCCCTTGTCTCTGTCTCATCTAACATCAAGATGGCCATGGACCAGGGTAAACTCTCTGGAGCCATATTCATTGACCTATCAAAGGCCTTTGACCTTGTGGACCATGCATTACTTTGTACTCAGATGTGGTCCCTTGGCCTGTCCCCTCCTGCCTTGAATTGACTTGCAAACTACCTTCAGGACAGAGTACAGCTGACCAAATTCAACAAGGTCCTCTGTGATCCCACGCCAGTGACCTCTGGTGTCCCTCAGGGCTCTGTCCTGGGGCCCCTTCTCTTCTCTGCATTTGTTAACAATCTCCCAGCCACTGTAACCAACTGCAGTGCCACCCTATATGCGGATGATCTGGTTATCCTGGCGCACTCCCGGGACATTGGGGCTCTCAACCTTCAGCTGACTGAGGACTTTCAGAATATTCAGTCCTGGGTATCATCACACAAGTTGGTCCTCAACCTGAAAAACACTCAGGCCATGCTTTCGGGTAATCTGTCAAAATCAAGGCCTCCCCCGTCCCCCTGTGTGTCAGTGGTGCTGATGGTGCTCCCCTCCTAATCACAACTTCCATCAAATACCTTGGAGTGACACTTGACCCCCAACTGGACCTAGGGAGTCACATCCTAAATGTCTGCAGAACCGTAAACTGCAAACTGGGTCTTGCTTACAGGGCAAACAAAAATCTGACATCTGCTGCTCGTCTGGCTCTTGCCAGGGGTGTGCTGCTCCCTTCACTCAGCTATGGCCTTCTCCAATTTGCCCGTACCTCCAAGGTTCTCCTTACTCGGTGGCACACGACCTACAATAATATCTGTCGCTTTGCCCTGGCTGCCCCTCGCCTCACCCATCACTGTGAGTTATATGATAAACTTGGCTGGCTTTCCCTGGCAAATAAACTTGGCTGGCTTTCCCTGGCAAATCACGTGAACTTTGATCTGGGCTACTTCGTGGGTAAAGTGATCAGAACTGGCACCCCTCCGGGACTGGCACAGCTTCTCAGGCCTGCTGACCCCTCCTCCTGCTCCCTCAGGTCTCAGGGTCTTGGGGTGCTTAAAGTCCCCTTTACCCGTGCCCTTATGGGGGACAGGGACTTTGCTACAAGTGCTCCTAGGCTTTGGAACTCCCTTCCTGCCCATGTTCGCTCCTCCCCGTCCCACTGGTGCCTCCGCAACACCCTGTGGGAACATCTGAAGCTGAACTCTGTGTGTGAATGTCCCAACCCTCCTTAATTCATGGTCTCTGCATTGGACTCACATTTGGTTGCACGTGATTTGCTTAATTATCATACTCAGGAACTAACTGTTTCTGTGGATCTGCTAATGGTCTCACGCACATAGTGATTACTGTCCCTGCCACTGAATGACCTAGACTATTTATCTTCTTTTTGTATATATGTATATTATCTATTACTGCTTACAGTAAACTATCTCTTGTTAGCCTGCTCTCTTGATTCAATGTACCTAGCGCTACTCATTGTCATGTACTCTGCTAGTACCTGTATCTTCAATGTACTCTCCCAGGTCGTTCCTGAAAATAGGCATGCAACTTGTCTAGTGTACTTACCTGGTCAACAAAAGCTAAATAAATAAATAAATAATGCATATACTAATTGGGTACTGTCAAGGCTGTAACTATACAAAATTCTGTGGAGTATGTTAAATATGAAATATGCTACTGAATCTGTGATGGACATAACCATGGATATGTTATGTTTGGATATATCAAGTAGACAGAAATGAGATAATATTGCAGCAATAACAAAATAACACTGGATGTTCATTTTTATGTTTTAATATACAGATCTTAGCCCCTGAAGAAGCCCATGAAGGGTGATATGTTGGGCATAATCAGGGGATTGTAGTATGAATTGTTTGAAATTAAAAATAAACTGATGCTACATCTTAGAGTGTGGCTGGTACATCTCTGACTCTTATTTGTTTGGAACTCTCTGCTTTTCTAGCCCCAAGTAACTGGCTTAGAAAAATAACAGATGGCAACCCACCTAAAAGCGATCATGATTACCAAAACCTTATTTTGGCCCCTGCAGGGGTTTATTTGGGCCGTGGCTTGGGGGCTGGTACAGCAGCACACCTAGGACCCCTTCTGCCTCTACCTTTATAGTACCCTCTCTGTGGCTAGAAGTTATAACCAGAGTAGGGTCTAGGATAATAGCCTCTGTCTTCCCTTCCATAAGGCCTGTTCGAAGTGGAGGCCTTTTCTTTTCTGTTAGGCTCTTACAGGTGGATTTTTGTTCATCCACTCTTTTCATATATGTCTCTGTGCTCAAAGGCAAAATCAATGGCTTTTGCTTGGGTGTCCTGAGTGAGGAGAGTTGTTCTCAGTCAAATAAATCCCCTTAAAGGGGACAGGAAACAAAAACGTGATTGAGACTACTAAATGTGCCCTGTTTTTTCATTAGTATTGTATGTGTGTAAATATTAATTTAAAATCCTTGCTCTGTGTAAACTAACATTCTGTTTAGTTAAATCAAAGGAGTTTATCAATATGGCTGGCAATGAAGCCGCTCCCTTTACCTTTCCAGTTTTCTCATTTCCAAAATGAATGAGACTGTTTACCCACGATGTAAATGTCTGTGCTGAAGGGCATCATCATCATCTGATGCCTCATGACTATACCATTTGGTGCTGCACTAATGCAGGACCCTATGTAACAGCAGGGGATGAGCAGGTGTGCTCCCGTAAGCGCGAGCTGTTGTCAGAGACAGTGCAGCATGGAAGCCACGCGTCGATAGGTAGCTTATTGGCAGTGCGTGAATAAAAGAAATATAGGGGGAAAAAACAGACTCTGAGGTGAGACTGTCAGACTGAAATGGCAGGTTTTTTTTTAAATTCTTTTTACACAGTTACTAAATATTTACTAATGCCGTCTGTGTCACTGAAACTGACAATAAGAAAGACTTCCAATTGAAACTGATTTCAGTTACAGCAGCTCACGTGTGTGAGGGTGATTCCAAAGAGTTGCTATAACACTATCAGATGACACTCTACCCTGTTCATGATGACATTTCAAGTACAATGATACAGCCATCTCATTTGCGACAGAAGTACTTTCTATTGGCAGAAGCAACTATAAACTAGTATACCAGCCTATGCAGCTGACTTTTGTTTTGTGAACATCTCCATTACATGATGCTGTGACAATTTTACAAGGTTGGCAGTAACAGAAACAGCATTGTTTTTTCTCACTGCTCATACAAGCATTGATGCCATTTCTCTCATCATCCTCACACGTTACATAATTTTTCATTCATTGCCCTGAAGCACGGTAACCAACGTTGGATAAGGAGTCTGTCACCCTACAGTCTACCATTGGCATGACAAAACAAGAAGTTCCAGTCGCTCCTGGAACATCTTTTCTTGAGGCAAATGACACTGTCAAAAGTTTTAGTTGCTGTTTAAAGCTTATTTTATTGAGAAAATGCAAAACTGTGAACAGTCCCTACCAATCCAAAGAACTGCTGTATCTCTGACTCTTACCCTGCCGCTTGGACCATAGTCTTCCTCAGGGGGCTGGGTTAGAGAAGAGAACAGGCCCCAATCACTATCAATAGAATAATTAATTGAACTAGTTTCTGCAGCTCAGTAATTCATTTTACAAATTTTGTTAACCATCACATATGGTATTTGTGGGAATAAAACAAACCCAAAAGTGAATACATTCTTGGAAAAAATTAAATAGGATATAAATATATGCTGAAATGTGAAAAGCATGCTTAAATATAAAACATTACTATATCAAAATGCATAGTAAAATCCAAGCATCAAGATGCACATCAAATCACCCCACGTGGATGAATGCCATATGTAAAAGCATGGGAAGAGTTATTTCCAAAACTGAAATCTATATAAATGACTTGTTGCAGTCAATGTAAGGCATTTCCAACCACAGCTACACTGTGGTCCATTATTGAATTTAGTTGTTTTAAACAAATACCTGGGATCAGCAAAATGCCATTTTCCTTGACATCGCAGTTGTGGATGTGAGAAGAAAATATCACACTGATTTTCATAAACGTATACAGTATTAACCAAATCAAATATGGGTGGAATGGGGAGGGGGAAAGGGGAGGACATACAGCAAGAAAAAAAATGGATGTAGAAGGAGGAGAATAGGAAAATGAAATGCAACACATACAGATAGGACAGCTAAACAATCAAAAATCCATGCTGACAGCATTTATGCATATTAGTATCAATGAATTTGGTGTATTCAACGTGTATCAATGAAGTTACTTATAAATAGCAACCTACGTAAATAGACAAATATACAGTAGCGAGATTTTAAACACATTATTGGCGATTGCTCTAATTAACATATAGCTTGATTTACCACAAAGGGATCAATCAATAGGAATAATATATACTAAATGCTGAAACATGGTTTGAATTTGTACAATGCAAACTACAACATGAACAAATATCCACTGAAATGAAATTTAGAGACATTATTGGTGAACACTCCAAATAATTATCTTGTAACTAAGTTTACAACATAGGATCAGCCAACAAGATTATTATATGCTACATCGCAAATGTGCTGGAAACCAGGACTGGGAAAAAATAAACAAGAAAAAAAATTGGGGGGTGAAGAAGAAAAGAAGGTAGGGGGAGAAAAACATGAAGACATATCAAACTATATTTTTAATAAACTAAACAGTTCAAAAGATCAAATACATAGCAAGATACTAGTAGTTCTATTACTTTTTAGAAAAAGGTTTCATATCCCATTCTGTGTTCAGATCCATGGGTATAATCACTGACAGTGTGAAAATCCAATAACTCTCCTTCCTCAATAGTACATTCCTGTTCCGAATAACCACTGTCAGACTGTCTAGCTTGTGAAAGTAAACTTTCACATTAGCTCCGCTTCTTACCCTTGGACATGGTAAGGATGGATTTATTCATAGTATAGGCCCTGATGCCATGAATAAATAGCAACCTATGTAAATAGACAAATATAGTGAGACTTTAAGCAGATTATTGGTGACTGCTCTAATTAACACATAGCTTGATTTACCACAAAGGGATTAGCATATAGAAATAATATACACTAAATGCTGAAAACTGGTTTGTATAGTACAGGCCAGATATTCAGAGCAGTTGTGCTGGCACAACTACAGACTTGCACCGCACAGCAATAGTCAACCAGTGTGGCTGTGCGGCGCAAGTTTCATTGTGCCATAGCACAACTGTAATGTATGCAGTGCAAGTGCAAGGGGGCATTCCCATGAATATGTGACACAATGGCATATTCAACCTCAAACCACAGCACAAGTTAGGAGCAAATCACAGGGTGCACCAGTCAGACTTGAGCCGATCAAAACAGGCTCAAATACAAACACAGCAGATACGCAACCCTGAGCATCAAGCAGAACAGGATGGATGCGGCGCAATTTGTAATGGAGCCACTAATAAGAGGTGTGAGGAGGAGGGAGAAACAGCAATGTGTCCGACGAAGGGCCCATCGGCGGTATGCCCAACACAGATGGTACCATGCCCACCTCACATTCAAGGACAACAGCAATGTGGAGATCGTGGGCTGGTACCAACTGAACAGGGCAATTCTGAGGCAGCTCTGTGAGCTGTGCAGTGATGAGCTGCAGGCACCCACCAGATGGAGTCACGCCATGTCTGTGGAGACCAAGGTGACAGCAGTGATGTGCTTGCTGGTCACAGGCACCTTCCAGAGACCAATGGGTGCCACCACAGGGATCACCCAGTCGGTCACATCCTGCCTCCTCACAAAGGTCCTCAACGCTCTGCTGCCACATGCCTCAGAGTTCATCTGATTCCCAAGCATACAGGCAGCACATACAGCAAACATGCAGGACTTCCACAGGGTGGCATGCATGCCAGGCATGATACTGGCCATAGACTGCACCCATGTGGCTATATGCACACCACCTGGCCCCAAGGTAGTGGCCTACATCAACCACAAGGGATACCCATCCATCATCTGCCAGGTGGTGTGCAATGCCACGGAGCGCATCATCAATGTCTGCACCACACACCCTGGGAGTGCACACGACGCCCACATCTGGCACAGTTCCATACTGTGCCAAAGACTCGAGCATGGGGCTATCCCCATGGGGCACCTGTTAGGTGAGCAAGGCATGGGGATGGAGGTGGGTGCAGCAATGCTGAGTGAGGAAGGTGAGGACACGGGGTGGGCGCGGGGGCAGAGAGTAGCAGGGGCTGGGGGTGGAACAAGCACAGCATAGAGATAACCATGCTCTCTCCTCACACACGTGACAGTGCATACCCGCTCAGGCCCTGCCTGATCCCCCCCCTTACCGGTGACCATCCTCCCCAGAGGAGGAGAGATACAATGAGGCACACACAGCAACAGGCAATGTCATCGAGCGTGTCTTCGGCATGCTGAAGATGCGGTTCCGTTACCTAGACAGATCAGGTGGTGCCTTACAATATAGCCCATTGAATGCCTGTGGCCTATTCCTGGCCTACTGCATGCTGCACAACATGGCCACTGACTGTGGGATAGCTGTCCAGGTGGATGAGGGTGACAGCAGTGGGAGGACGGTGAAGACGGGCTGGAGCGGGGTGTGCAGCCACCCATGGGGAGGTGGGACCCCAGGCTTTCAGCAGAGGCCAGGAGGCACATGGCCATCATCACACAAGAGTATTATGGAGAAAGAAGATAAGTGTAATAACACGCATGCAGCGGCTGCACGGACAACCACCCCACCCACAAGACTGAATGGGCACAGAGGGATGCATGCAGGGACACAGGCACACACAGCATGCATGGTGGATGCAGTGCCCCACACACACACAGAGCACGGGCACACACAGACGGGCTGCAGGACATGGCATGGATCAAACACATGACACCGGTGCACAGGGACAGCCAGCACAGAGCTGCCTTCATCACACCCACACCACAAGGCCCAGTAGCCCAGCCAGCACACACAGGGGGCATGCGCCACACCACACGTGCGCACCACCACATGCATGGGGCACCACCACCCACATGTGCACTGGGCAGCAGCAGTGGACAGCAGGGTAGCGCAGCACACACATCAGGGCAACCACGCGGTACGACGGCCACGCCCAGGCTGCGCAATGGCCAACAGGGGAGGGTCCAACACACTTGCAGGGGTGGAGGCCTGAGAACGTGACCGGGTTCTCCCTGGGGTGTAGAGCTGGCCAAACAGGCCTGTGCCGGGGGTGTCGGGGATGGCCATATTAGAGCCTGGCATCTGCCGTGCAGAGGTCGCCAGATGCAGGGACTGCAGAGTTGACGATGCACTGCGGAGGGGTCATATGCACACGGCCATGCCCAGTGGCTGCCAGCGATGCAAACTCGGCTGCAATGGTGCTGGTCATGCAGTCCAGTGATGCGGTCGTGACCTCCCGCAGCTGGCAGAGCTCATCGATCAGCTGCGCGTGTCCACTGTCCTGACACTTGGCCAGCTGACGCATCTCTGCTCACAGTGCATGGATCTCCGTGGTTCTCCACGGATGCCCGCAGCAGCCAGGTGTGCTCTGCCAGCCGGTCGGCATCCTGCGCATCCTGGCCCTGACGCCAGCCTGCTGTGGGTGATGTGACGTGCTGGTTAGTGCCCCGCTCAGGTGGCACTGCACAGGAGACCACACAGGGGGTACTGTGGCAATGGGCACACCAGCAGTGGACCCTGTGGCATGCTGCCCAGTGATGACTGCATCTTGACGCTGCTGCCCAACTGTCTGCTGGTCTGTGTCGAGTGCGGCTGCACCTGCAACAGCACCCCCCCCTCTCCAGGCACAGTGGTGGCACCGCACAACACTGAGCTGGCATGGACAGGGGATGGTTGTGCAGATGCAGGCGCAGCACTGGGCCCTGATGGTGCCTGTGCCTGTCCCTGGACCGTGGCTGGCACGACATGCCTGCACTGTCCAGGATTAGAGTTATGTCATCATCTGAGTCAGACGCGCCACCCAGCTGGGTGCCTGCGCAAAGTACAGGCAGGCTGTCATCCAGCAGGAGCTCTGACAGCGTGTTGTCTGACTCCAGCACCAGGGTGTCCAACAGCCCCCCAATGTTGCATTGTGACCGGTCCCTACCACAGACGCCCATGGATTTCGATGGCACCACCTCCTCTGGGCCCATGTTAGTGTCCTTCTCCACCTCCTCCTCGACCGCTTCACGGAGACATGATGGCGCTGGAAAGGAGGAATACAGAGTCAGCATTGCTGTAGCACCCATGCAGGTGGTACTCGCAGTCAGGGGTGCATGCTGCCATGGCTGTGATCCACTGGTGCACCATGCACAGCAGCAGAAATTGCACGCATGTGCCATGCAGCATGGCCTCAGGCCCACCTGCATGGTACAGCCCATACCCACCACCCAATCATGTCATGTGTTGACTCACCATGATGTGAGGGGCTGCAACCCATCTGAAATCCACCACCAGGAATGCCCTCTATGGCAGCATGGCTAATGGTGGCTGCCACCATCTCCTTCATCGCCTTCAGTGCCGGTGCAGTGGATGGTCCTCCGCCAGTCCTGCTGCCAGATGCGCTGATGGCTGCCACCTTCTCCTTGATGCAGCACTTGTCTGTCCTCACATTCTTGCGGCACTCCTGGGTGCTCCTCTGGTATCGGCCATGGGCATTCACATAGGTGGCCACTGCATTCCATCCAGCCGACTGCTTCCATGATGTCCCCGTGGCACCATTCAGCAGGTCCTCCCTGTCAAGGTAGGCCTCGAACAGGGTCTGCTGCTCTTTTTTAGTGAAACTGGGCCTGCATTTGTGGGCAGGCCCACGCTCCTCCTCTCCCTCTGCCTCGGACATTCTGCTACCTGTGGAGAGTGACAGCACAGCTGGTCAGTGGCAGCATGGCACAGGACAGCGCTCTGTTGCAGTGTTTGTCTTGGCCTCCCGATCCCTAGCATCCCCTTACCAAACAGGCTACAATACCGGTCCATGACCTGTGCTCTGGCATGGTGCTTATAAGGCACAATGCATGCAAATAAGCCTGTGAGCAATGGTAATGATATGCTAATACACCCCATTGCACCGTGCATAGGCTCATCTGCATATGGCGATTGAATATCGTGTTATTGCGCCGTACTCAATCATGCTGAGCCAGAGCAATCGTGTGGCATAAGTACCATGCATGCGTGGTGCGCGGGCCTGCAGTGCGCTCACCGCTGCAATAGCCTATCGCACGACTGTCTGCATTGAATGTGCCCACAATGTGCAAGCGGTGCTTGGCACCTGTCACGGTGCACTGAACTATAGCGCAGATGCCCTATGCCGCATGCCGGGAACATGCGCGCTGCTGTGTGGGGTCACATCCTGTGCCGTCGGGGTCTCGGCCATGATCCTGGGCACAGCGCCAGGCTGTGGCATTGTTACGCAGTGCTGTGTGATACACCCCACAGTGCACCAATCACGCAATGCACAAGTAGTCACATACAACGTACGCTTATTGTGCAACATCTGCATGCTGCAACACATGCGTGCTGTGTAGGCTTACAACGCCTCCCAACAGTCGCAGAGTACAGGAGCCATGCTGCGCACTGCTGCCTCCTGGAGAGCGATGAGCTGGACAGGGGTTGAGCTGTGCAACCTTGTTGCACTTGGCCAGCCATTTGTGCCCCAGTTGTTTGGGCAGGTTGCTCTGCAGCAGGCCCATAGTGTGGTGTGGGACCATGTGGCCACGGACATGGAGCGAAGCACAGAAGTGAAGTGCACAGTGAAGCAGTGCAAGCACCGGTACAGTGACCTGCACCTCGGGGACTCTGAGAGGCTGCCACGGCTGCAGGCACGCGAGCAGCATGGGGCAGTGCCACAGCTAGGTTAATATGCGCATGTATCGTACATGCACAGGGCATAATTCTTGTGGGTGTACAGTTGCACAGCGTATGCTGCTGCTGGGGGTCGACATGGTCCTGGCGGTCGCTGTGTGTCCTGCATGGCTGCCTTGCACAACGCAGCTGTGCATGTTGCGGTCATGCAGGCACCAGGGCCATGGGGCAGGTGTTGTCCCGCCATGCAGGCTATGTGGTGGTGGGGGGCTGTCTGTGCGTGCCTGTTCACTCATGTCCACCTCTCTCGTTTCCTTCCACAGGACAAGAGGATCGCAGGAGGGCCAGGGCGGCTGTGGCGCAAGGGCATGTTAGTGGTCTGCAGCTGGCGTGGCAAGACGGCGGCAGCCAGGTAGGCACGTTCACATTACATTACTGTGTATCTGTGGATCTCTGTTGGCCACAGGGTCCTTGCCACAGCCATATGTGGACAATGACGTGGTGGGCGTGATGTCCGGTGGGCGTGCCAGTGTTGCGCTGCATGTGCTTGAACTGTGCCAGCATCCACTGTGCTGCCGGGGGCATGCGGCATCCACTGTGTGTGCGGCCACGGGGGCCTGCAGTTTGCGTTGTGTGCCTTGCCTCTGTAGCGATGTGCCAACTGCGCGGCCCTGTGTGTCTGTCTGCACCCATGTGGTATGCTGTGTGGATGTCTTGTGCAGCCCTCCGTGCATGGGACATTTGTGGTCCATCTGCTGGTGTGTGCCTCCGCTGTCCAGTTCACACTGTGGGTGGGCTGGGGATCATTTGGGCATGTCGCTTATTGCCTGTGCTGTCCCTTCTCCTAGGTGTTCCCAGGATACAGCCACGGAGTGAGAAAGGCAGAGTGGTGTGGGCCTTGGGAAGCTTGCTGTTGCAGCAGCGAAGGACAGCGACTCTCCTGGTGCGGCTGCTCCGACACAGCGGCGATAAGGTGGGAGATTCACCACCTGGTGGTGGCAGACCATGGCCAACATTAGCCCCATGTGCTTGTATCAGAGCCCCTGTTTGCCCTGACCTTCCCCTGTTGCCCTGCCCATCCCCACATCCCATTGTATAGCCCCTGGACCCTATCCCACGCCTCCCATGACCCTCCCCAGTACCATATGTTCACTGTATATAGTTGCCCTGTTGGCCCACATTTCTTTACATTGTTATTAAAGCCTTTTCATTTCTACATCACTGTGTCTGTGTTTCCTTTGCAGTTAGTGTGTGGAGCTGTGCTTGGCTGTGTACCTGGTGTCCTGCTGCTGTCCCCTTGGGCCACTGCGCATGTGTACACTGGACATGTGCCCCATGTCCCTGTCCTGTGCGTGGCCCTGTGTTGTGTGTCTCGCAGTGGCCTGTGACTGCCCATGCACCATGTGCCCTTGTCTGCCTGCCCTTCTGTTTGCCAGTAGTGCTACCCATCTCTGGTGTGGCCCGCAGTGCTGTGCCCTTCCCCACTCTGGGTGGCGGACTGTGTGCCTCTGGGTGGCCTGTACCTCCCTTTCCCCTGGACCATAGACCTCTATGTCTGTGTGTTCTCCTGGCACCATGGCCACAGCACCCTGCGTTCCAGCCTGGTGGGTATCTGTTGCGTGACTCTGCCGTTGGCATGCCAGTGGTGCTGGTGTGTTGGCCTGGTGCTTGTGCCATGGTTGGTGGGCACAGGTACTGTGTGCACTGTCCCATGGTGCCCTGTGTTGCCTCCAGGTCGGTGCACCACTGTACTGTTCACCTATGTCCCTGTGCTTCCTTGCCTGTGTGTCCCTGCAGCCTGTTGCCCTTGTTCAGCCCACTGGGTTGTGTGTTCTGGCCTGGTCCCGCGCATTCCTGGTTACACTACGATGCATCTTTCCTATATTCAGCCTTGTTGTGCCGGCGCATTTCAGTGGTGCATCTTCTGAATATAGTGTCCATTCCTACATGGCGCATCTGCACTGTGCTGCGCTATACTTGCGCAATCCTTGGGAGCAAGTCTGAATATCTGGTCCTATATGTACAATGCAAACTACAACATGAACAAATATCCACTGAAATGAAATTTAGAGATATTATTGGTGATCACTCTAAACAATTATCTTGTAACTAAGTTAAATGTGCTGGAGAGCAAGACTGGGAAAAAATAAGCAAGAAAAAAGGGGGGAAGGCAGGGGGAGAAAAACATGAAAATATATTTTTAATAAACGAAATAGTTCAAAAGATCAAATACATAGCAAGATACTAGTAGTTCTATTACTTTTTAGAAAAAGGTTTCAAATCCCATTCTGTGTTCAGATCCATGGGTATAATCGCTGACAGTGTGAAAATCCAATAACTCTCCCTCCTCAGTAGTACATTCCTGTTCCCAATAACCACTGTCAGACTGTCTAGCTTGTGAAAGTAAACTGTCAGACGAGCTCTGCTTCTTACCCTTGGGCATAGTCCAAACATGAAGACATATCAAACTATATATATATATATTTTTTTAATTCATCTTTATTGATAAGTTAAGGTGCACATATTACAATTTTCAGTTTATCAGTGCTTTACATGGTTACAGGAACATATACAGATTCATACTTCAGTTATTGCAAGCAGTTCTTATTATATATTCAATATTGGATGGGGAAGTGTGCTTAATGAGAACAGCATCCCACACCGAATTTAAAAACACTTCCCCATCTTTTATTATTTATAATTGCTGAGCAGCAATTTTTAGCAGCCCTGAGTCTGAAACACAGAGATACACTGACACTGTCTCTCAGTCTCTCACACACACACACACACACACACACACACACACACACACACACACACAGTGTTGCTGTCAGAAAACTTTATTTCTTGTGAGGAGTATTTTTGTTAGGCCCTTTTTGTTTTGTGTCCCTCAAACTGCAGTCACACTTTGTTTCTTTTACTTGCAATAGCGCTTACCCCCGAGAAGTGCCGCGGAGCTATTACTCGAGGCAGTGAAGCAGTGTGGAGCTGTTTTGTAAGCAGGGAAGCTCTTCGGAGCATTTTTCAGGAATTCCTATGCGGTGTGAGTTCTAGACAGCAGGATCAATCAGGTAAGTTGTTTTGTTACAATACTACGATGGGAATCCCAGTGTGTCGGCTCCTCGGTAAGCAGAGCTGCCATGTTTGTGTCAGTGTTTAACCCGCCCATGGGAAGTGAACAGCCAATCAGGATGTGTCTCTTTCATGACTGAAGTGGCGCATGTTTGCCGTTATAACCTGCGGGTTATAATGGCAAATTATATCTCGGTCAGGCAATGGGAAAAATTGCTGACCAGTTATTATAAGCTAATTAATATACAAGTTGCTTTATCGTGTCAGTCCCTAACCTCAGGTTCTTTTCTTCTATGAGGCTCATGCCTTGTTCACTTAAGCAGTGTTCTCCCTGTGTTGGTTTGTGACAGATTTGGTCTCATAACCCCCTATGTAGGATGCTAATCCTCCCCTCCCCACTCCAAGTAGGTGCCTAGCCAAATCAGCCATTTTGTCCACCTCCTGGTGTATACATGTATTTTCTGATTTATTTTATATGTTAGTTCCTCCACATTCGAGATTTCCTGAACTATACTTATCCATAGCTGGGAGGTAGGGGAATCTATATGTAGCCAACTGCAAGTAATGGCTTTGTCTGCTGCAACTATAAGTAGGGCCCATAAGTATATTGAGTCTGGGCCATGGATCTCAGGAGGCAGCAACCCTAGGACCCCATTGGCCAGGCTCAGTGGGGTGTCCGTTGTAAAAGATCTTTTGGTGCAGTTCCCACCCTAGACCAGAAAAGTTGGAGTTTCAGGCAGGTCCAGAATGTGTGTGTTTATGGTAGGCCTATTCTTCACCACAACCCGTCTAGCAAGAGCCCGGTTGGGTCGGGTCTTTTCTGTTTTGTAAAGCTGGGTTGTAAAAGAAACGTACCCTGACCTTCCAGGCAAATTCTCACCAAAGGGACGATGATGTAGTTTTAGTTGTTACATGGAATATCTTGCCACAGTCCTCTTCTGGCAGTTCTAGGTCTCCATCCTGGTTCCATTTTGTTTTCAGCTGTGATAAGGTGTTACTACTGAGGTCTCTTAAGGCTCGATATATTCTTGATATTAAACTATTTTGAACATGGCCGTTTAACATGCTTTTACAAACCTCCAATATTGGGGCTACTTCTTTCTGGGCTTTGTCTTTAGTTAGGCACTGGAGTATGTGTGCTCGTAACTGAAGATAACGGGAGTTGCGGAGTGCAAATGTCTCTCACAATGTTTCAAAATCTAAAACTATACCTTCTGAGACTAACTGGCCCAGCCAGCGGAATCCCTTTCTGTCTCTGCACTGAAAGGTGTGGTCCAGCTTTGATTGGTAGAAGGTGGTGTCCCATGCAAACCACCTTAGGGGCCATAAAGAGTCTTTTTAATTTATATTTATTCCAGGCCCAAGAAATTGCTCTTAGGGTGTCCCGGGTGGTTAGCAGTTTTAAGCCGGCTATACTTTCTTTGGTTGCTGATTCCATCATTCTGGCACCCAATGGCAAACCTTCACTCTCCTCCTCTTTCTTGTTCTATAGTTTTCCAATTAGCTTGGTAGGATGGTACTGACCATAAAAGGGCTGTCTTCAAATCTGAGGCCAGACAGTAATCCTCTTGATTAGGAAAAGCCCTACCCCCAGCTAGTTTATGTGCCTGTAGGGTCTGGTACCTAATTCTGGGTTTCTTATTATCCCAGATGTATGTGGATATATTTCTTTGCCAGGTCTGGAATTGGAGTTTATATATATATATATATATATATTGGTAGACACTGGAAGAGGTATAAAAACCTCGGTAAAATATTCATAGTGACTGACTGTATTCAGGAGGTACATGGGAATGCTTAATTGGGACTATTTTTCAATATTTGTTTGTGTTTGCAGGGTTAGAGGGACAAAATTAGCCTTAAACAGTTGGGTCAGAGTCTTTGTGATATGAGTGCCTAGGTATTTAAGTTTGGAGGCTTTCCAACTAAGTGGGAGAGGTTGAATGACGGTCAGAAAGGGATTGTAATAGAAGCACAAGGCTTCAGTTTTAGATTTATTTAAGGTGTAGCCTGCATGTCTACCAAACTCTTCTCCGGTGCCATGGCCAAATCTCCCCCATTCACTAAAAATACCACCAACAGCTTAATCTGGTTGAATTTCAGTTGCTTACCATCTGTACCCCTTCCCCCGGTCGCCCCAGAAAAAGGGACTTCTAGTCCCAGTGGGCCAACCGGGCCAACAAAATTCAATAAATAAATGAGTAGCAGGCCCTTTGCTTTTTCAGCTACTAGCTGGACTAAAGAGGTATAAAATGCCAGAGGAGAGCCTGGGGGAGTGTATACATTCACTAATGTGACTCTGACATCTTGAACTTTCCCCATGTCAATAATGTATCTCGCCCCTGGGTGTGCAATGATTTCTTCCTCCTCAAAGAGGAGGGCAGCGGACATTAATATTGCTACACCCTTCTTCCTTCCTTTATTCAAGGAAGCATGATAAAGATGAGGGACATTCTTTAACCTCAGTTTTGCAATTTCAGTGGGGGAGAGATGGGTCTCCTGTAGAAAGCTGACCTTACATTTCTGTGCTAACAAGAATCTTAGTAACTGCTTTCTCTTTATAAGATTTGTAATGCTGTTACATAGATACATAGACAGTGTCGGCAGATAAGGGCCTATGGTCCACCCAGTCTGCCCATTTGAGCTTGTAAATTGAGTTTATGTTTTCCTAGAAGTCTGTTGCCCCTTACCCCTGACCTCCAGAATTCCTTTATGTCTATCCCATGCATTCTCAAATCCCGTGATTGTTTCAGCCCCCACCACTTCCTCTGGCAGGGTGTTCCACTTGTCCACCACCCGTTCTGTGAAGAAATTCTTCCTCACATTTCCTCTGAATCGTGGGTGAAACAGACTTGAATCTGGTCAGTCTGGTGCTCAATTTTATTTGTATTGGCTCAGAGTTCTGTTAGTGACTGGTCTATTTTGTTGATGGTCTTGGCTGTTTGGAGTATCGATGAGACCAGGTCAGTTAAATGTTCATCTCTGTCTTGGTTGTCTGCCATGTGGCCTTCTGTGTCTCCCAGCTCCATTTGTGTTTGTTTTTTTTCTTCTCTCAGGAGGTCTCAGTTTTTGTGCCGGTGTATTTGAGTTCCTCACTGATGTGACTTTTGATCTGATGGTCTTGGCTAGAGAATTCATGTCTAGGCAGTAGATGTTGTCTGATTCTAGATTGGGGATAAACGGAGTCCCAGAGCTAGACAGCCATTAGGTCGCTGACGTCACCGAAGTCCTCCAGCTATATTTTTAATAACAAACAAATAGTTCAAAAGATCAAATACATAGCAAGATACTAGTAGTTCTATCACTTTTCAGAAAAGGTTTCAAATCCCATTCTGTGTTCACACCCACGGGTATAATCACTGACAGTGTGAAAATCCAGTACCTCGTGATCATGATTACCAATGTCCTCTGATGCTCAACCTAGCTAAGACAAGGTCTCCTCTGACTGCTTCATGGCTCATCAACTTCATTTCCCTTTCCATACCCCCCAAACTTTGACAAGGTATTTTTAGGACCGCGCCTCTGCAAACCCTATTCCTTACATTTCCCTTGGTGGTCCCCCCCTTAGATGGTGGGCACTCCTCTATATCAGTACTTCTGTAAGTTCTTGTTACTGCCTTTGAACCCTTGATTATCATCACTGTATGCTGTACTCCTTGTATCATGTTTTGTTTTTGCATTCTTGTACCTCTTATTGTGCAACACATGTATTATATTGTTATAGTTACCTCTGTATATTTCTGTACCCTCCGTCCATTGTTATGGCTCCGATGTGGAACCTTTGCACCTTGATTTTGCATTCACCATATGTTGTACTACTTGTAACACAGAAACATAGACTTTGATGGCAGATAAGGACTGCTTGGCCCATCTAGTCTGCCCATTTCCCTACCTACAGGATAGGCCGCAGATCCTAGTTAACCAATAGCCTATTTCTTCCTACCCCCCACAAGAATTGCCTTATGTCTGTCCCATGCATTCTAGAATTCTCCCACAGTTTTAGACCCCACAACCTCCTCAGGAAGGCTGTTCCATGCATCCACTACCCTCTCTGTGAAATAATACTTCCTCACATTGCCCCTGAACCGCCCTCCCCATCTTTAAATTGTGTCCCCTCGTTCTTGCACGTCTCTTTTTCTGAAAGATGCTACCCTCTTGGACTTTGTTGATTCCACTGAGGTACTTAAAAGTTCCTATCATGTCCCCACCCCCCTTCTTTCCTCAAGGGTATACATATTAAGCTCCTTTAGTCTCTCCTCATACGGCTTCTCTTGCAGACCCTGCACCATTTTACTTGCCCTCCTCTGGACTGCCTCTATCCTGTCTATGTCCTTGTGGAGATGGGGTCTCCAGAACTGGATGCAGTACTCCAGATGGGGTCTCACCAACTGTCTGTACAGAGGGATAACAACTTCCTGTTTTCTGCTGCTGATGCCTTTCCTATGCATCCCAGTATACCCCAGCCCTCCCTACTGCCTTCTCACATTGCTTGCTAACCTTAAGGTCATCTGATATGATTACCCCCAGGTCCGTTTCCTTTTTTGTTGTTGTTACTACCTCCCCCCCATTGTGTATTCTTCCCCTGGGTTCTTGTTTCCCAGTTGTATTATTCTGCACTTCTTTGCATCGAATCCTAGCTGCCATACTTCTGACCATTCCTCCAACCTTGCCAAGTCCCTTCTCATCCTTTCCACACCTCCTTGTGTATCAACCCTGTTGCAGATCTTTGTGGCATCTGCAAAGAGGCATACTTTTCCTTCCAGTCCCTCTGCAATGTCACTTATGGGGCATTAAAAGGACTGGACCCAATCTGAACCCTGCGTTTGCCCACTAATGCGCCTTTTTCTTCAGAGTGGACTCCATTTACAATTACCTTCTGTGTCCTGTTGTCCAGCCAATGTTTTACCCAGGCTACCACCCTGGGACCCTCCCAGGCTGGTTAATTTGACTATTAATCTTTTGTGTGGGACTGTGTCAAATGCCTTGCTAAAGTCTAGGTAGGTCATGTCACAGCCCCTCCTGGTCTACTACTTTGGTCACCCAGTCAAAAATCAATTAGATTTGTCTGACATGACCTTCCGCTGTGAACCCATGCTGCCTTGGAGTCCTGTGCCCACTGGCCTCTAGGTACTCAACTATTCTTTCCTTCAGAAGTGACTGCATCACTTTCCCTACCAGAAGTCAAACTGACAGGTCTGTAGTTTTCTGCCTCTGTCTTGGTCCCACTTTTGTGAAGGGGAATCACATCTGCCTTCCTCCAGTCCTCGGGTACCACACCATCCTCCCAGGATTTATTAAAAAGAGTAGCCAGTGGTTTCACTAAGTTTCCCCATAATTCTTTTAGAATTCTGGGTGAATTCCATCAGACCTCATTGCTTTGTCCACCTTCAGTTTTAGGAGTTCTTGCAAAACCCTTTCTTCTGTGAAAGGACTGGGATCGACCCCCCTATCAAGAGTGCTTCTGTTAATTGGATTAGGCACTTCCCCCTCCTCTTTTGTGAATACTGAGCAGAAATATTCATTCAGTATCCCTGCTTTTTCACTGTCCCCCTCTGCCCACCCGCCGTTCATTCTATTCAGCCTCACTATCCCTCCCTTTGTCTTTCTACGCTCGCTGATGTACCTATAAAAGGTTTTATCCCCCATCTTAACCGAGTTGGCTATCTTTTCCTCAGTTTGGGCCTTTGCTATTCTGACTTCCCTCCCCGCTTCCTTCTGCCTTAACTGGTACAGCGCTCTGTCCTGCTCCTTCTGTGTTTGTATCATGTTATTTGCATTCTTGTACCTTTATTGTGCAATCCATGTATTTATATTGTTGTTACCTCAGTATATTTTGTACCCTCTGTCTATTGTTATGCTTCTGACGTGAAGCCTTTGTAAGGGAGTCGCTGTCTCAAAGGTTGTAATTCCAAAAGTTCAATAAATAAAAAAATAAAAAATAAATAAATAAATAAAAATGGTAAGGATGGATTTATTCATGGCATAGGCCCTAATGCTCAACATTAAGAGTCTTGACTGAAGGTTGCTTCATCTGTGGGATGGGTAGTAAGAAAAAATTACTCAGCTTAGTAATTATGTTTCTTCTTTTGGAGTCTTGCTGTATTCTGACAAGTGCAGTTAGCCCCAGCCTTTAAACTGCCTCGGAGAACAAAGGGTTAACATTTTTATGCAGCGCATAGAATGCTGAGCTCGAGCTCAGTTGATGTCTCTGTCTGTTTCCCTTTGAACGCTAACCATCAGATTCTTACAAGCAACACTCAAATAGTATTCTATGTGGAAATTGTAAAACAAAATTTTTAATAGCCAACTGGCAACAAAAAGTTTTGGACTACCAAAAGAAGTCTCAAGTCAGGAAACCCAAAACTCAAAACCCAAACAGAAATACAACAAAATAAACACCCAAGCAAGAAGAGGGTGTACAACAAGCACCCCTGAGGTGCAACACTGCACCTGCTCACCCACTTCCCAAAAGCAGGTTCTGAGAGGGGAGGCAGGGAGGGAGGTCAGAATACAGCAAGACTCCAATAAAAGAAACATAATTACTAAGGTGAGTAATGTTTTCTTCAAACAACTTGAAGTCTTGCTGTATTCTGACAAGTGCAGACTACCAAGTAGTACCTCTATGGAGGAGGGACAAAATCTACTTTGGGAATAGGCTCTGAAGTACTGCGATGCTAAACCGAGCATCACTCCTAGCCTGGATATCTAGAGAGTAATGCTTGGTAAAGGTATGGACTGTTTTCCAGGTGGCTGCTTGACAAATTTCTAAGAGTGGGATATCCCTGGCAGCAGCCAGGGAAGCAGCTTTACCTCTTGTGGAATGAGCCCTCAGGCCTGAGGGTGGAGATTTCCCAGTTTTTCATAACATAATTGTATACAAGACACAATCCACCTGGCAATAGATCTCTTGGTGGTAGGTTTGCCCTTTCCTACTTCTCCAATAGTGAGGAACAACTGGAGGGAGTCAAACCTGTGACCCTTGGTATGCTCTATGTAGTAACTAAGGGCTCTTTTAACATCTAAACTGTGTAGCCTCCTCTCTCCTGAGGAAGAATGATCAGTGAAGAAAACAGAACAGACATAGACTGGTTTAAATGGAAGTCTGAAACCACTTTGGGCAAGAACCTTCTATTGGTTCCAAGGACCACTTTATCCCTGTGAAAGGAGACAAAATCAGGTTCCACTGACAGGACTTGCAATTCACTGATACGCCTGGCAGAGGTAATGGCTATCAAGAACACAGTTTTCCAAGTCAAGTACTTAAGCTCTGCTGAGGACATAGGGTCAAAAGGGGGTTGCATAAATTGAGCAATGCAAACATTCAAATCCCAGGCTGGGGCAGGGTCTCTAAAAGGAGGTCTGGTGAGAAGCAATCCTTTAAAAAATTTATGGAACACAGGGTGAGAAGCTAGTGAGGAAGACTTCCCTCAGAGAGAAACGCAGAAACAGCTGACAAGTGTACCTTAAGAGTAGCTGGTCTGAGGCCTAGCCCATTAAGATGGACCATATATTCCAGAACAGTAGGCAATCCAGCAGTATCTGGAGAAATATGCTTCTTAGAACACCAAATGCTGAATCTCTTCCATTTGGAGTTATACGTCTTTCTTGTGGAGGGCTTTCAGGAAGCTTTGAGAATATCCAGAACCTCTTAGGAAAGATGAAGATCTGCAAACTCTAACTCTTCAAGAGCCAAGCCTTGAGATTTAGAGACTGGAGATTGGGGTACCAAATCCTCCCCTGAGAGGATGTTAACAGGTTGTAATTCCTGGGAAGAGACAGGGGAGATGGACTGCTAGGGACAGCAACAGGGGGTACCAGGGCTGTCTGGCCCAATCTTGAGCAATCAGAATCACTTTGCAAGGTTGAGACTTTATTTTGACTAAAATTTTGAACAGGAGTGAGAAGGGAGGGAAGGCATACAGAAACTTCCCTTCCCAATTCAGAATCAGGGCATCCAGGGGGACTGAGCCCAAGACTAGAGGTCTGCAACAAAAAAGAAGGAGTTGGTGATTGTCTGCAGCTGCAAAGAGATCTATCTCTGGAGTGCCCCACCTTGAAAAAATCACTTTCAGCACTTGAGGGTCCAGGGACCATTCGTGATGGCCCTGATAGATCCTGCTCAGTGCGTCTGCTAGCACTTTGTCCTTCCCTGGAAGGTGAACTGCTACCAGAAAGGTTTGCAGGGAATAAGCCAGGGACCACAATTTCATGGCTTCCTTGCACAAGGCCATGGACCGAGTGCCTCCCTGCTTGTTGACATACTACATGGTGGTGGTGCTGTCTGTTCTGACCTGAACCACCTTGTTCTGTACTGACTGACAGAAAGCTTTCAGGGCCAGAAAAACTGCCCTGAGCTCTAGGAGACTGATATGGAGAAGGGATTCTTGGGGGGACCACAGCCCCTGGGCAGTGAGGGCCCCCAGATGGGCTCCCCAGCCCAGAAGAGAAGTGTCCGTCGTGAGGACCACTGAACAAGGCTGAGTGGCAAAAGGAACACCTTGTCTTAAATTGTCATGATCCTGCCACCATTGGAGGGCTTGGATCAAGGTCAGAGTCACTGGGATCAGTTTGGTAAGGGAATCTTTCCTCTGAGACCAAAAAGCTCTCAGATGGAACTGAATATCCCTCATCTAGAGTCTTGCCCCTTGGACCACTGCTGCTGAAGCTGCCATGTGGCCCAAGAGCTGGAGGAAATGCCTTGCTGGTCGAGATACCCGAAGGCTGAAGGAAGAGGCTAGTTCCATAAGAGCCCTTGCCCTTTCTAGAGGGAGAAAGGCTCTTGCTCTGTCTGTGTCCAGTTCTGCCCCTATAAAAGTAAGAAGCTGGACTGGTTCGAGAATTGACTTGGGAAGGTTGAGAAGAAATCCTAGAGAAGTGAGTACTTGCTGGGTCACTTGCAGGTGAGACTTGACTTGGTCTGGAGATTGGCCCACTATTAGCGAACCGTCCAGATATGGAAAAATGGAAATCTTTTGCCTTCTTGGAAAGGCAACTACTATTGCCAGGCACTTTGTGAAAACCCTTGGGGCTGAGGTTAGGCCAACGGGCACTGCTCTGAAATGATAGTGGCCTGAGGGCAACTCGAACCTCAGGTACTTTCTGTGGGAGCACCTGAAGGGTATGTGAAAGTAGGCATCTTTGAGGTCCAGGGAGGCTAACCAGTCTCCTGGCCTTAAGAGACGGAAGGATTATTCCCAGAGTTACCATCTTGAACTTTGGTTTTAAAAAATGTTTGTTTAGATATCTTAGGTCTAGGATGGGTTGCCACACCCCTGTCTTTTTTGGGGTCAGGAAGTACCTGGAGTACAGCCCTTTGCCCCAGTGTAGAGTAGGTACTCTCTCTATGGCTCTTAAGGCCAGAAGAGAAGAAACCTCTGCCTCTAGGGCAACGGTTCCGAGAGATTTGCAGATGGAAAAGATCTGGCTCTCATCTTTGGAAATTTCTTGAAGCTGAGAACCAGTCCCTGGCTTCCCACTTCCAGGACCCACTTGTCTGATGTAATAGACATCCAGTCCTGGACAAAGTAAGCCAGCCTACCCCCTACTGGAATAGGACAGTCGGCCCAGGCAGGCCCATCAGGGTGTCTGCTTGGCAGGGGCTTTAGGCTGAGGAGTGGATGCAGCCCTGCTCATCCCCCTTCTGCCTCTCCCTCTGAAGAACCCCCTCTGTGAAAAGGAAGAAGAGGCCTGTGCTTGGTAAAAAGGCCTTTGAAAGGGCCCTGCCCCTAGACTGCTGCATTTGAGGAGTTGCCTGCCTCTCCTTGGCCTGAGCACTCCTGTATGTGGTCCTGTACTAGTCCATTTTCTTCATGTAATTCTCTGTCTGCTCCCAAACAGAGAATTACCCACTAAAGGAAAATCCATGGCTTTAGCCTGGGTATCCTGCGAGAGGCTAATATATCTGAGCCAAGCCATTCTCCGAAGAGCCACAGATGTAGCCATAACTCTTGATGACACATCATTAGAGTCTACAGCAGCATGAAACTGAACTTCAGATGCCTCAATCCCATCTGCAGCCACCACTTCCAGCTCCTTGGATAGCTGGGGGGAGGCCTGTTTAGCCAGTGCCAGTACAGTGTCCCACCTGGACTTCTGGTACCTGGCTGTATAGGCCATATAATTCGCCTGTCTGAGTCCCAGGGAAGATGCCATGTACAGCTTTTCTGCCATGGCATCAACCATCCTAAAGTCTTTGTCTGGGGGGTGTGAAGCCAAGGGAATGCTTGCCTTATCACAGGCAGCAGCCTGCACAACCCCAACATGGCTGCATTGGTGGTATAAAAACTCTGTTTCTGAGCCTGAGAGTATATACCTCTTGTCCATTCTTCTGTCCACAGGAGATATAGCATTGGGAGACTTCAGAATATTTTGTGTCTGTTTCCCAAAAGATTTGTGGAGAGGAATAGACAGTCTCCTGGACTCTGGGATGTCCATTATTTCTACATAATCAGGCTCCTCCTTATCCTCCACTGCCTCTTCCATAGGAAGTTGGAGGGTCTCAGCCACCTTTCTGTAGAACATAAAGTGGGAAGGGGACTCAGAAAGCCTAGGCGGGGATACACCTGAAGGTCTGTCTGGGGAGATGTCTGGTTCCACAGGCACATCTGGACTTTCACCATCATCATCATCATCAAATTGCCCTTCCTCCTCAAACTCTGGTTCATAAAATTCTTCCAAAGTATAATCGTGAACCGGGGGAACTGACCGAACCAAGCCCCTGCCAAAGGTGCTGGATTGGTCAGAACCGGGCGAAGCGATTCAACAGTCCGAATCGCTCTGGCTATTTCTTCGTCGGTCGGAACATGGACTTCTGGATCCGAACCGGACGATTTTTCTTTTCGCTTTCTTCTTGTCGGAACCGACCCCTCGGGATTGGCTCTCCTTTTGCCCAAAGAAGTATCGCCCTGGTCAGAGGGCACTCCTTCTGGTTCGGTCGGAACCGAACCGGGCTGGCCATCCGAGTCAGCAGACTTCTCGGCCTCCTTTTCCCTCAGTCTACCTAATCTCTTTTCCAGGGTAGATTTGGGAAAATTCTTGCAACTTTGGCAGTCTGAATCGAGGTGGTCAAACCCCAGACAATAAACACTGGTGGTGTGGGGAATCGGCCTTAGCAAGACCTCCCCACACTCACTGCAGTGTTGAAACCCAGTGGGCCCGTTTTTTTCTTGGGTTTCTCAGACATGGCCAACCTAGTCAAACGTACCCTTTTTTCGGCAACCATCAGGCAAGACTCCCTTATCGGTTCCTAACTGTGTCATGGGTCTTGGAAAAAAATGTTTCAAAACACTTTTTTTTTTTAGAACCGGTAAGAACCAGTAACCACACACTAAAATTTACACAAGAATTAAACAAATAATCGGTTCAGCTGAACCGATCCACACTTTTTACAAGTTCCACACAGAAACACAGTACAAAACTATCTAGTACTCATGATACCACAGACAGAGACTGAACCGAGTTATGCGGGAAACTTTTTTTGGTTGGAAACCTCCGAGAAAATGACACTTAAACCAACTTTCGAACCAAGCTGCAGGAGAAATCTCCGGACCGACTGTTCAGTGAGGCGGAGTAAAGAATCTGACGGTTAGCATTCAAAGGGAAACAGACAGAGACCTCAACTGAGCTCGAGCTCAGCATTCTATGCTCTGCATAGAAATGTTAACCCTTTGTTCTCCGGGACACTTTAAAGGCTGGGGCTAACTGCACTTATCAGAATACAGTAAGACTTCAAGTTATTTGAAATGCTAGATATCTGCATTAGAGAGCAGAAAAGAGACAGAAGCGATGGGGCTGGAGTGATAGTGTGCCGTGGGGGGGGGTTGAGTTGGGTTCCCCATGTCTGATGGAGGGGGTTAGCTGCCATATTCGATTTGGGGAGGAGCACAAAGTATTTAAAGGTGATTTCTCCCCTATATCTGATGTAAGAAGCTTGCTCAAAAGTGAGCATTAAAAAATTGTGCTGGAACAGATGGCTGTCATTAGGGCCACCAAGTCCCTGGCGACTTCACTGCCAGCAGCCAGAACTGGATGATGCTGACCCTTTCTTGCCCCTTTTCTGCTTTGTAGCAGGAGCAAGGGGGCTGGTTTGCCACTTCATACCGTGCCTGGCACAAGTCAGAATGAGAATTCAGAGTCCGGAGTGCTGCATGGCAGTGTAGGTCTCCATGTCCCACCCCCACGACTACCAGCAGGACTATGGTGGTGGGCAAGGGAAGTTAAGACAGCAGGCTGCAGAGCAGAATGGAGGACAGTATGCTAGAGGTGCCTCACATGGGAGTCACATGTAAGTACTGTCCCGTAACCCCAGGTTATGCAGCGATCAATAGTCTGTGAGAGGTCAGGCCCTTGAGCCCTTATTGACCGGCTACTACACCAACTCCTGAGGGTTGGGAATCAGCTCGGACCTACCCGACTAAACTCCTTGCCTGGTAGATGTGTTAATCAGAAGTACCTCCATGGTGGGCAAGTTCCCAATCACAGTACCTAGGGGCCTCCATTCCTAGTCTTAAGGCTTCGTCCTCGTGCCTGTCTTATGTAGCTCATCCGCCACCTTACCTATCCATGGAGCAGTGAGAGAAAAAAAAAACACAAAGCCATTTCTGTTACTTTCAACCTTGTAAAACTGTTACAGCATCATGTAATGGAGATGTCCTCCATGAACTCCACTGGTTGCTAAACAGGTGGAGGATTGTCTTCAAGATAGGGCTCCTTACCTATAAGGCCCTGCATGAAGGGGGTTCCGCCTATCTGCAAGAGTTCCTTATCCCCTACCATCCTGCCGAGCAATATGTTCTGCAAGGGAGGCCTTCTTGGGGTTCGGGGGGTTAGGTTGCGGCACTCCGGGAATACAGCGTTTACTGTGGCAACGTCTACGCTATGGAACTCCTTGCCTGATGATCTGAGGAGGGCTCCCTCTGTAGAAGCCTTTAAAAAGGGATTCAAAACCTATCTGTTCCAACAGGCTTTTATTGATTGGTCCAGAAATGCAACTGAATGTTTTCTATTCTGATTTTATTATATGTGCTGTATGATTTGATTAACTGTATGGCTATACTGTTGCTTTTATTGTATAGCACTCAGAGTCTTATGAATTGAGTACTTTATAAATAAAATATCTATCTATAAAATACAAGCCAGTTATACAGGCTGGTATACTAGTTCACAGTCACTTGTCATGTCTGCCGACAGTATTTCTGTCACAAATGAGATGGTGGCATCATTATACCTGAAATATCATCATGAAGGCCAACATTTCAGAATTGTGACAGAAATCTTCTATGTGACAGGGTAGCGAGAGTGTCTGATACAACGTTTGATTAGCCTATTGTCATTTGATAGTTTTACAGCAGCTCTTTGGAATCACCCTCACACACACGAACTGCTGTAACGGAAATCAGCTGCAGTCGGAAGTCTTTCTTACTGTCAGTACTGATGGCAGAAATGGCATCAGTAGATATTCAGTAACTGTGTAAAAAATAATTAAACAAAAACACAAAACTGCCTTTTTAGTCTGACAATGTCAACTCGGAGTCTGTTTTTTTTTTTTTTTTCATTTCTTTTATTCAAGCACTACCAATAAGCTACATAGTGATGCAGAGATTTCCGTGCGTACTCCCTCCGACAACAGCTGGCAAGAGAGGGTGACTGCTGATCCACTGCTATTAGGTAGTGTCACTGCATATATGCAGCACCAACCAGAACATCATAAAATGACATCTTTCTGATTTTGGGGAACTCGAGCAGGAGCAGAAGCAGAATGTTGTATTTCGGCAGACCAGTCAAGGACAGGTACAATCACAATATACATAAAAATAAGGATGACAGACAAGAAATAGACTTTGACAAACATCTTAAAGTCAACTGTATCTATTAGTGATGTTCTAGACCCATTCCTGTCCCCTTTAAGAACACTGAATGGACCAGGAATCTTCAAGATGAGCTGCTGGCATCAACAGCCATGTGAAAATGGTATATTGTGACGTTGAAGGTTGACTCTGCAGTTGTCACCAGGTCCTCTGCCACCTCACTATCAGCTTTTTCACTCAGTGCCAGTACTGCATTCCACAGGGTCTTCTGGTACTGAGCAACATAGGCAAGGCATGCTGCCTGTCTTAACTGCGAGGATGTGCTAGTGTATTCCTTTTTGGCCATACTGCCCAGTTTTCTGGAGTACTCAAGAGACTGAGCAGAGACAGGTATGCTAGCCTTCAAACAAGCTACCGCCAGTACCACTCCCTTATAATCAGGGTGTGCATACAGGAACTCTACCCCTGTCTGTCCAACTGATATTTCTTTTCAATCTTTTTATCAATACCAGCTGCAGTATTTGGTGCTGACATTATCTTGGAGGTGGCCTTGCTGGGGGACTTGTGGATTGAGACTAACAATCTCAGTGTTCTTCATCATATTCGTTAATGCCACTTCCTCTTCCTCCTCTGTTATTTTTCAGAGGGGCTGTTGAGCGTGTCCACTGTTTGTCTTACAAAGGAGAAGTACAAGCCGTTGTGTGAAGCAAATAAACAAATCAAAATGAAAGAAAAAGCCACTATGGTTCTCAAAAGAGGTGGCAGTGAAGGTTAGGGAGAAAAATATAGCATTTAGGAAGTATAAGGAAACACGGAAGGAGCAGGACAGATAACTGTACCGGTTAAGGCAGAAGGAAGCAGGGAGGGTAGTCAGAATAACAAACGCCCAAACTGAGGAAAAGACAGCCAACTCGGTTAAAAAGAGGGATAAAACCTTTTATAGGTACATTAGGGAGCGCAGAAAGACAAAGGGAGGGATAGTGAGACTGAATAGAATGGACGTTGGGTGGGCAGAGGTGGACAGTGGAAAAGCAGGGATAATGAACGAATACTTCTGCTCAGTATTCACAAAAGAGGATGAGGGGGAGGTGCCTAATCCAATTAACAGAAGTACTCTGGATTTTTGGGGGGCGGGGACGTCGATCCTAGTCCTTTCACAGAAGAAATGGTTCTGAAAGAACTCCTAAAACTGAAGGTGGACAAAGCAATGGGGTCTGGTGGAATTCACCCCATAATTCTAAAAGAATTAAGGGGAGAACTAGTGACACCACTGACTACCCTTTTTAACAAATCATGGGAGGATGGTGTGGTACCTGAGGACTGGAAGAAGGTGGATATGATTCCCCTTCACAAAAGTGGGAGCAAGACAGAGGCAGGAAACTACAGACCTGTCAGTTTGATCTCTGTGGTAGGGAAAGAGATGGAATCACTTCTGAAGGAAAGAATAGTTGAGTACCTAGAGGCCAGTGGGGCACAGGACCCAAGGTAGCATGGGTTCACAGCGGGAAGGTCATGTCAGACAAATCTAATTGATTTCTTTGACTGGGTGAGCAAAGTAGTAGACCAGGGAGGGGCTGTGGACATGGCCTACCTAGACTTTAGCAAGGCATTTGACACAGTCCCACACAAAAAATGAATAGTCAAATTAACCAGCCTGGGAGTGGATCCCAGGGTGGTAGCCTGGGTAAAATACTGGCAGGACAACAGGACACAGAAGTTAACTGTAAATGAAGTCCACTCTGAAGAAAGAGGGATTACTAGTGGGGTACCATAGGGTTCACTACTGGGTCCAGTCCTTTTTAAAGTCTTTATAAGTAACATTGCAGAGGGACTAGAAGGAAAAGTATGTCTCTTTGCAGATGACACAAAGATCTGCAACAGGGTTGATACACAAGGAGGCGTGGAAAGGATGAGAAGGGACTTGGCAAGGTTGGAGGAATGGTCAGAAGTATGGCAGCTTGGATTCAATGCAAAGAAGTGCAAAATAATGCACCTGGGAAACAAAACATGGGAAGATTACACAATGGCGGGGGTAGTAACAATAACAAAAATGGAAAATGACCTGGGGGTAATCATATCAGATGACCTCAAGGTTAGCAAGCAATGTAAGAAGGCAAGAAGGAGGGCTGGGGGATACTGGGATGTAAAGGGAGAGGCATCACCAGCAGAAAACAGGAAGCTGGTATCCCTCTGTACAGACAGTTGGTGAGATCCCATCTGGAGTACTGCATCCAGTTCTGGAGACCCTATCTCCACAAGGACACAGACAAGATGGAGGCAGTCCAGAGGAGGGCAACTAAAATGATGCAGGGTCTGCAAGAGATGCCATGCAAGGAGAGACTAAAGGAGCTTAATATGTATACCCTTGAAGAAAGGAGGAAGAGGGGGGACAGGACAGAAACTTTCAAGTACCTCAGTGGAATCAACAAAGTCCAAGAGGGTAGCATCTTCCAGAAAAAGAGATGTGCAAGAACAAGGAACACAATTTGAAGATAGAGGGGGATGGCTCAGGGGCAATGTGAGGAAGTATTTTTTCACAGAGAGGGTGGTGGACGCAAGGAACAGCCTTCCTGAGGAGGTGGAGGGGTCTAAAACTGTCGGAGAGTTCAAAAATGCATGGGACAGACAAGGCAATTTTTGTGAGGGGAAGGAAGAAATAGGCTGCTGGTGAAATAGAATCTGCAGCTTATCCTGTAGGCAGGGAAATGGGCAGACTAGGTGGGCCAAGCGGTCCTTATCTACCGTCAAAGTCTATGTTCTATGCTTTTATGTTACAAGGAATCATCCTCATTAACTCCTCTGGGAGAGCCAACTTCCTGCTCAGAGGAGATGCCCTGCTCTATTGGTTCATCCTCTTCCTCCTCATAATATTCCTGCTCTAGAACAGGTTGATGCTGGAGAACCTGAACCTGGGAAGGGGAGCAGCCATACTCATTACATTTCCCATGGCCTGGAAAGCCAGGAAAAACTGCATCATCTTTCTTATGTCCATCAGCAGAGGGCATTTGTCTGAGTGCAACTTCCTGCTCCCTGTCCTTTGCAGGAAGAGTTGTAGGAACATGTTTGTTTTTTTTTTGCTTTTTAGTAGGCGCTGTTTCCAATGCCTGCTCTGAGGCACTTTTTGTACTTTTTGTCATCGCTTACTTCAGAGTTCCTCCTTTCAGACACCCTGAGTTCTTTTGTGAGCTTCTTTAATGACTTGGTAGCTTTATCTTTCTTATCTGTTATTTTTGTAAGAGATTGCTGCATCTGAGGTGATGAATCCACTGATGTGTTCTTTCCAGCTTTCCACCAGCATTGGGTGCTCTTTCTGTTTCTGAGCCCTGTGAATGCTCAGGTGACACTGACGCAGACTGCTGAGCCAGAAGAGCTTTCCTTTATTTAGCTCTTAGGACAAAATGTTTTACACAGCTCACAACTCTTAAAGCAGTAGTACACCCAGAATTTGCAAACACATATGTTGTGCAGAGTGTTTTGATTTGTGTGTGAAGTCCTAGTGTGCCCTTCCCTCTGTCTGCTATTAGGGTTTTTCTCTAAATTAGCCTGGTAGTTTTATGACCGTTTTACGACCTCTGGATCTCCATTTCAGCTAAGTTTATTGCTTTCTTTGTTCCTACAATGCATCCTGTCTCATGTGACCGTGATGTAGCTGGGACCATAGATTCAGCAGCAAGCACTGCTTTACAATTCATTCACAACATAAGAGATGACTGTATTTTAAAAACTATATAGAGTTCAGCTTGGTGACTACCCTCATTGTAAAGGTCCTTTTGTTGTGAACAACTGTGACACTGGTTGTGTATGTGTGTAACTTGTATGGTTTTCAAGATATTTACATTTGTTTGGCATGTCTACTAGAGTGTTCACTCAGAGAGAAAAAAGTGTCTGCTGTTTGCAAGTTCATCTACACACTGCCAAACAAACCTAAATATCTTGGAAACTTTACAAGCTATAAAAAAATGACCGGCAGCAAAGTTGTTCAGGACAAAAATACCTTTACAATGAGGGTAGTCACTAAGCTAAACTTTACATTGGTTTTAAAATATAGCCATCTAATTAACCAAATGTCCATGTTTTTTAACCAAATTTCCCACTTCAGTAGCAAATATTTTAAAAACTGTAAGGATTCAGCTTAGTGACTACCCCACTGTAAAATTATTTTTGTCCTGAACAACTTTGCTGCTTGTTGTTTTTGTGTAGCTTGTATAGTTTTCAAGACATTTTGATTTGTTTGGCATGTGTGCAGATGCACTTGCAAACAGCAGATGCTTTTTTTCTCTCTGACTGAATACTCTAGTAGACATACCAGACAAATGTAATTATCTTGAAAACCATTCAAGTTACACATACACAGTGTCACAATCATTCACAACAAAAATATCTTTACAATGACGGCAGCCACCAAGCTGAATTCTGTATAGTTTTCAAAATATAGCCATCTCTACTGTTGTGAACTGATTGTAAAGCAGTGCTGGCTGCTGAATCTATGGTCATGGCTATATCACTGTCACATGAGACAGGATGCATTGTAGAAATAAGGAAAGTAATAAAGCTAGCTGAGATGGAGATCCCCAGGGGTCGTAAAACTACCATAAAACTAGTAGGAAAATTTAGGAAAACTCCTAATAGCAGAAAAAGGGAAGGACACACTAGGACTTCACACACAAATTAAAACACTCTGCACAATATGTTTTTGCAAATTCTGGGTGTACTATTCCTTTAAAGTCATCAGCTGGGCTAAAATACTTCGAACACAACTTGTAACAGTACGCCTTTGTCAGCAACTGAAAACATGATATACAATTTGTAAATCCTGCAGTCCAGTTTATTCCTTTGGCCTAACAGTCATGCCAATCTGCTGATGGTGCCTTAACTTTTATCGAATTTGGTTCCGCTTTGACAGATTAACAAAATACCGCTTTTTTTAAATGTAAAAATACAAGCTGATATTAAAATTAAATAGCAAAAGCAGTCAGTTCCCTCAGGCAGTGATCATGTCAGAGCATCAGAGCAAGACTTCTCTGGTTCCTGGGAACTGAGCAGGAACTGGAAAAAACACTAATTTAATAAAAACAAACAACTTTTGTTTTAATTTATTATACTCTAGGATTACAAGTACCTTTGAGCAGAAACTGCTCATTTACAAAGGTTCCACATCGAAGGATGGAGGGTAATATACATACAAAGGCAGGCAATGGTTTGCAGTCATAACACACTTTAGAAATTACAGACGTTACTGGAGAACAACTTAATAAGCAGCTAGATGAAGTAACAGAGTATGAAGCAATGGACAGTTAGCGCGAGTTGTTTAGGAGGGGGTCAGTAAGAAGTAGGCAGGCTGAGGGGCCACTGTCAGAGGGAAGGAGGGAGGGGTGTCTAGATATAGCACAGGGAAATTTGGCAGTGAGGGACCGATGTCTAAGTGGCAGTGAGGGGCCGATGTTTGAGATGTGGCGTAGAGGTATGAGGGGAAGGGAGGGAGAAGGTAAGGGGTCACGTAGAAAAAGCAGGAGCCAGAGAGTAAAATGCTCTGGTAGGAGACAGATCACTGGTCTTGAGCAACTAGGTGGAGGTTGGAGCAGTCCTTTTAGGAGAAGCAGTCACATTGAGTGGTAGAGGTGAGGTAAAGGTGGAGATTCCGTTTAAAGGGTCCAAGCGTAGCAGACAAAAGTGCTTCTTTGTTGAGGGTACTGAACCACTGTGGAGCCCTGTGGGTGAAAGACCGCGGACCAATAGAGGTCCGACATCTGGGAACCTGGAAGGTTTGATATTGGACACTATGTGTATGCTGATTACCACTGTGGGTGGTAAGGAGCTTTCCAACACCTGGAGGCATGAGCCCAAGGAGAGCCTCTTTGGTTAACAGGCAGGCCTGGTATTGTATTCTACTGAGGAGTGGAAGCCAGCCAGCCAGCCAGCCTGGACGTAAAGGTCACAGGTGTGTGTTTGGCTGGCAGCGCCAGTTAAAAGCCTGCAGGCTTTGTTGAGTGTAACTGAGATCCTGTGGAGAGCAGTTGTAGAAGCAGAGCCGTAGATGGCAAGACTGTATCAATGATAGAGGTGACAGAGCTGTAGATAAATAATTACCCTAACTAAAGAAGCATATTTGAAAAATGAACTTAACAATTAGAAAATAATAATGAACAAAGTTTAGTAATTTAACAGTTAACCTAAAAGCTGGAGAAGACTTCAGGGTGACTACTTTCTTCAGGTAAAGAAACAAGTCTGGCATTCAGCCAGAAAGGGGTGAGTGACCACTGTGCAGATTTTGAATAAGGTTCTAAATTCTCTAGTTAGCATTTAGTTTCATTCTCTGGGGCACAGCTCACTATCGAAATGATACAGATTTGTACAGGTATTACTGTTAGATTCCAGTTGCTAGAATTGCTCTGTTTTCCTGTGCAAGCAATACAATTCCAGAGTAACACTTTCTCTGTAGTGTTCCATTTCCCCCTAAATATCCCCCTAGATCGGGGAGCAACAAATGAAACATGCAAACATACTGCATTCCTTGGGTTTCACTTCCTTATCCACTCTTGGATCAATCTACTAAACAGAAAAGGGAATCATTTTCAGAGCCCCAACACAGTGAAGTTCTGCTACTTGATTATAGAGTTAATCACAGAGACTGAGGAAGAATGACCACAGGTTCGATTCTGCAATCTGGATCATTGCATTTGGAGATCACGAACTTACAGCCTTGTTCTGTGCATAATAAAATATTATTGAAGAATATTGGAATATTGGAACCCCATGCTACAGTATATTTACACCCATAAGTTTCACTCCTTATGCAATATATGATTAAAATATAGTCTATTAGCACCATGGTGCAACATGAACACACTGCTAGGGACCTCACCGGGGGGGGGGGGCTCTTTGTTTGTAACAAGCTCACAAATGCTGTAACTAGCTTGCTATTGTGTGTTGACAAACTCTACTCCCTAGCTATATTTACCCCACCCCCCACCCTTCCACTCAACATTTTTCCAAATATTCGATTCGGACTGTTCAGAACACAATAAGCACCAAGAGTACAGTCAGTCATAGATCAGTCCACCAGGCTGTCAGTCCACCAGCCCAGTTTACCTGGTCCAGACTCCAGTACCACAGCAGACCACAGTACCAGCACCTCCCTACCTCCATCTACCTCTCAATCCTCAAAATGCCCAGCTGTGGGATTGATCCCACGACTACTCCCTGTCCCCATCCCACTTCATTTTCAGCACCAGGACAGCATCCACTGAGAATCACAAAGCACAGTCCATCTGAAGCAGTGGTAACAAGTTCCAAACTCAGGAGTGTCACCTCACCACCCAGCCCCTGAGATCCTGCAGTGTGGAAGGCGGAATTCCATTCCCTGAGGCTGACTTCAAGGACTATTTCTGCAAAGGGGGTGGGGAGAAAGAGAGGCTTTCCTCCAACTGTGGGACAGACAAGCTGTTTCCTGCTGCTGGACTTCAGTGTTCAGTTTTCCCCTTTTTGGAACTTTGTGATAAGGTTCCACATAATTGATAAGCCGGCAGCAATATTTCAGGATGGATTAGGAACTGCTTGGGAGGGAAGGAGGACACACAGGATATATGTGGAAGGAATAATCAGCATTGGCAGAGGTGACTAGTGGTGTCCTGCAGAGTTGATTAGTGGTGTCCTGCAGGGATCTGTCCTGGGTCCTACTATTTTAAATATATACGTTAGCAATATGAATGGTTTAACTTACTGGACAGCGAAGTTTGCAGACAACACTAAGCTACAATTAACAACTGACCAAAACTCAACAAATCGATCAGTTACTTCAATGATTCAAGTGTTAGACTGTCGCTTTATAGTATGAATAAACTTAATCACTGCTGGATAATTAGGTCAAATGTGAAAAAACACATCAAAGAAATTCCTGCAAAAATATGTCACAGACTAAGTATGAGAAAAAAATAGGATGACCCACAACTATAGATTATAGTTTATCTTTAAAATGAAATACTGCAGCCTACAAGCAATTTCTGGATTATATATATGTATATAAATATCTCTGGCATTAAATTAAATAGTCCTCTCTTACTGAAAGCACATTAACAGCCTTTTGTGTAACAAGTCAATTATCAGCAGAAACTGGGAGGTAAAGGAAAACTGCTGCATGTTTATTTCTTTGTTCTCACTGCTGCCTTCTCTACGAGAGATCAAGTCATGGTCTACTAAAATATGCCAATTAAAAAGTCAAGTGGGAATTCTATCTTATAGATCACGTATAGCTATTTTTACTCAGAACATTTTCATTTCATTGTACTCTTTTTTTTTTTTTAAAAGAAATCTTAGAAAGTTTCTTACATGAACTGCAACTGCAAATGACTGATATCTTACCACCTTCTCTCCAATGACATTTGCAGTAAATTTAATTTATAATATTGTACCAAGTATCCACTGCAGTGCAGTCACAGATTATTGAAATGATAGTTCTGCTAGATAATCTATCAATCCCAACTATAGGACTTGGACCAATCTCGTCTATATTAAAATTACCTACACTGCAAGAAAGCCATAATTCTTCTCCTTTCCCTCACAACTTGGCCGTCTGTTTTGACTTGCATGAATAATTACTCTGTGCTGATCAAAAACAAATTCTGATGTACTACACACACTGCCACTGATCACTGAACATACTAATTTATGAACAAATGTGTTAATGCTTCAGACTGAAACTGACAGCTTTGCAACAAAGCTGTGCAAACACAAACTAACCTGCCCCAATTCCATAAGATGTGCCAGTACAGAAAGACCATGACATCCCTCTCAAGTGCTATGCATTATACATAGCTATTTGTAGTCTTACAACTAAATTTACTCATGTTCCATAAAGACATACTGATGTTCCATATAATACTGGAGTTTTTTTTCTGGACATGTAAACCATTAACTATTAAATAAACTTGATTAAAACAACTTTAGCACTAAACATATTTCATATCCTATTTGTATTCCTATTATTCCTTAAATAAAGGAAAGTGCTATACAATCTGGCCATTTGCTCCATTTTTTTAAATACCAATATGACACATTTTAATGCTGACAGTTTGAAAGGTGTGGCCCATGTCATATCTTTAAAGCTCTACATTTGAATGCTATGTAAGACTAAAAAAAGTAATTTTTTTTTAATTTTCTTTATGCCTCCTCGGCAGAGCGGCCCCTGATCTCCGACCACGGCACCTGCACCCCAGACCTTCCGGTGCGCAGGGCCACCGCAGAACCCATAACACAGGGGCCAGTCTATCATCGCTCACGCACCCCTGGGTATGTGCCCATCTCGGGTTCCCTACGGGGGGTGCAAGTCATGGCCATCAGCTGCAGAGATCGCCCTCTGCCATTTTCCACATTTGCTACCCTTTTGGAGAGCCAGACGTGCAGTGGCGTCTGAGCAAATAGCGCTGACGCCCGCCGTGCTCTCCCTCTTCTTTGCGCATGCCACTGTAGTGCGGCTGATCTCTGCCAGTTGCCTCTACAGGGCAATGCGAGCCCCATTACCCACCCCAGAGGAAGTAGAGCAGTCATCGTATGCTCGATCCTCCCTCTCCCCTGCCAGCCCCTGGTGGCCCGAGTCCATTCCCAAATCTGGATCACAGGCATGGAGTGAGGTATGGTGTCCACGCCTCAACCCTCAGTGCCACCGGGCCGGCCACCCCAAAAAAGTTTGGATAACTGGGCGGATAGGAACCCACCTTCTAAAAGACCACCTTCTTTGGCCCTGGTAGCTTTGACTAGATTTTTGGAAGTCACAGCATTAGTGGACCCCTATAGGGTGTATAATAAAGGGACAACGACATGACCTTCTATTCTGGGGCACATAAATCCCATTCCCGAATTGACTTCTTCTTGGTCAATAGGGCAGCACTAAGGGGAGTCAGGGAGATGACTACTTTTAGCAGAATACTGTCTGACCATTCCCCTATATAGTTAATCTGGGAAAAGGATACATCCCTCTAAAACCATATAGATGGAGATTAGATGACATGGTATTAATGGATGACAATATTGTGTCCAAACTAGAGGAAGCCCTGGTGGAAATTATTCAGACCCAATTACTAACACTCCAGGAAAACAGACTTGCTTGGCCTACCTGTAAAGTATTATACGCAAGAATAGCCCAGAAATATACTGCTACGAGGAACAGTATGAAAAGGGCACGGGAATAATTTTTAATGGGGACCATTAAGTCACTAATACCTCTGGAGGGATCTTCTAGTGAGTTAGACAACCAGCTTAAAGAGTTAAGAGATGAAATGAGAGGTATACTGTATGACAGGATAGACCACTGGCTTGAAAGACTACAAGCTAAATACTTAATGCAAGGGGATGTGCCAGGCCAATTGCTGACTAACAGAATCAAGGAATGGGAAGCAGAACGATCGGTTACTGCAATAAAATTTAAAAGGGACATAATTACGGATCCTCAGGGAATGGCTGACACCTTCGCAGACTATTATGCAGGGATCTATCAAGGGGGGGTTATCAGTAATGAAGAAGAGATTAGAGGGTTCCTAGATAACATACCTCTACCTAGGCTGGATCAGGAGCAGGCCCAAGCACTGGCAGCCTCAATCCAAGAAGCAGAAATAATAGAAGCAGTAAAAGCATTGCCAAATGGTAAGATACCAGGGCCTGACGGTCTTTCAGCTAAATTTTACAAAGTTCATTTATTATCCATACTCCGTTTACTGAAATACTTACTCTTTTGCATTATACAGGAAGGGGTTCCCCATCCACCCTTGTATCAGGCCTATATTACGCTCATCCCAAAGCCAGATAAACCAAAGGATCTTCCGGGTAATTACAGACCCATAGCTTTGATAAATCAAGATATCAAAGTGCTGATGAGGATCCTGGCTAACAGAGTTTTAAGAGTTGCTCCCTTATTCCTTAGTCAGGATCAAGTAGGGTTTATGCCAGGTCGAGGGGCGCATGATGCACTAAGGAAGCTTCACCACATACTTGGTAGGGCCTCCAATTCGGAGTTACCCATGGCTCTGATTGCACTTGACGCTGAGAAGGCATTCGATAGGGTTTCCCATGCTTTTCTATTTCTCACTATGGAGAAAATGGGCTTCCCAGAGGGCTTTCTCAGAGGTATCAAAAAGGTCTACGCAGCCCCCACTGCCAGGGTTCTGTGTAATGGCTATCTATTAAAAGAGTTCCATCTGATGAATGGGACTAGACAGGGCTGCCCCCTATCAGCCCAATTTTGTTTAATATTTATTTGGAGCCTTTATTAAGAGTGCTCTACATGGATCCTGCGATACAGGGGATCGAGGTTCATGGGAGGGATCCTAAATTCTCTGTTTTTGCCGATGACATAATGTTACATTTACAGGAACCGTCGGAGAGCTTCAAAAAAGCCATGGACGTCATTAGGCAATTCTCAGAGGTCTCCAACTACAAACTGAACTTGAGCAAAACACAAGTTCTTCCTCTTACTCCTTATAATTACAGAGCAGACTTTGAACCTTTGCAACTCAATTGGGCCCAAACTAAGATCAAGTATCTGTGCATCTGGGTTATGGCTAAATTAGAGGATGAAGTGGAAGCAAATATTGATAGTCTGTTGTCAGTAATTAAAACTGATATTTTAAGATGGAATAAACTCCCCCTAAATTTCACTGCCAGATTGGGATTGATCAAAATGAACCTCTTGCCCAGACTGCTGTACCTGATTCATTTGTTGCCCTATAATATTCCTAAAGGAAGGTTTATTAAAATTCAGAGGGTAATCTCTGCATTCCTCTGGAATTCAAAGACTCCTAGGAGAAAACATAATATTGTACGCCTTCCCCATCTTTTGGGGGCTATTAAGCTTCCAGACCTCCACTTATATTATGTGGCGGGACAATTAGGTTTAATGGGACGGTGGTACAGAAAGATGGATGAAGAGGGATATATCCCAGCCTGGCTGCAAATTGAGAGACAAATTCTTGAGGACCTGAACCTCTCCCCAGCAGCATTGCTCTTTTCAGATCCAGAAGGCTTACCTAAAAGGGGAAAGCGGACACCAAGTTATAAATCAACGTCGGCGTGGTGGAATTTTTTAAATCCCACCCAGAGGAGAGACCAAATGAGAGTTCGGGATCAGCCTACACTGGGAAACCCTAATGTTCGTCTTGGGGGACATATAATCAGTAATCAATGGTCTCCGCACTTATCCAACCTAACTCTGGTAGATTTTATAGTAGAGGATAAAGGGGTCCTCCCACCACAGACTAGGGATTGGAATTTTTTTTTTAAAGATTCAGATCACCAATATGGTGCAGCAATTTCTAAGAGACAGCAGAGATTCCAGTCAGAACCCATTCACCTGGGATAATCTGAGGGAGACGAACTATTCCCAAAATCCCCTCTCAAAAGTCTACAGGGTGTTGTTGGATTTTGTAAGCTCGGGTTCCTCAGCACAGATTCCATATTGGGAGAAAAGCATAGTCCCCCTGAGGCCTGACTGGAAAGAGATGTGTAAGAGTGGTAAATTCCTACCTATACCCAAATATAAGATTATGCAATTTTATATTTTCTCAAATATTTATTACACCCCTGCTAAACTATGTTCTAGGAGACTCAGACAGACAGATCTGTACTTTAGATGTGGAAGGAAACCAGGGGACTTGTTACATGTAATGTGGGATTGCCCCAAAATACACTCTTTTGTAAGTTCATATAGAGCAAAACATGGATCTCTTATTAAACTATTCAGAACATATTAGGCCAGAGATCTGTGTTTTGGGGGATATGAACTTGGTGTCGAGGGCGTCAGCTAAATATCATATAGCTTTGATGTCTACCCTGGTTAAGGCATTTATCCTAAGACACTGGAAAAGTGACCTTATCTATAACTACGACCAGTGGGTGAGAGATCTGTTACATATACTAGATAGACGTAAAAGACAAATGTTATTGGATGGCAGAAAAAAAATCTATGATAAAAGGTGGAGGACTTTAGAGGCAGTGTACTCAATACAACTCAAGAGTGTTCAAACCCAGATCTGCCTGTCTGATTGGGACTAGTTTGAAGTATATGGATAAGTAAAAGATAAAAATGACTATGATCTATATATAGGTGTAACCCCTCACCCCTGCCTTTTTGCCAGAACGACAGGTGGCATGCTGTTGAAGCTGACAGCAGTACCTGGTGGGGACCAGGGTTCGGGGAGGATGAGGTTACTCGGCACAAGAGGACCTAGGTTTGACTACTCTGCACAGGGACACCCAAGTAAATCCGAACACAGGAAGCAATAAATACAGGTTACACCTGTAACAGGAGTTCTAGGAATGGTATATGTTGTTCATCCACACTATTGGCAGTATCCTTGCCGCTTTAAATCTTGCGGAAGGTCTTCAAGCTTGCTCCTCCACCCACCGGGTGGTATAACTCGGCTCTCGCCTATGTACATGAGATCTGTAGCCGCTGGGCTCAGGTTGCTTGTCCGGCCGGGAGGTTGGTGGTCGGATGAACAACATATACCATTCCTAGAACTCCTGTTACAGGTGAGTAACCTGTATTTCTAGGACATGGATATGTTGTTCATCCACACCATTGGCAGACTCCTAGCAGTTCTCCGGGAGGAGGGAGGCAAGACGACACCCCCATATACTTACTTGGGAAGAGAGACTGGAGAACCGAGGCCCCAAAGCCAGCATCCCGGCGTGACTCAAGGTCGATGTGGTAGTGGGTAATGAGGTGTTGCTGACTTCCAGGTAGCAGCCCTGCAGATTTCCTGGATAGGGCGTCCCGTAAGCAGCCACGCTGCAGCAGTATGCGCGGTAGAATGAGCTCTTATCCCTCTGGAGGCTCCATGCCCGCCAACTTATAGCAGAGAGATCTATGCAGGAGGTTACCCACCTGCCTATCGTCCGCTATGGTGCAGGTCTGCCAGATGCGGCTTCAGCGTGAGGTGACAAACAGCTGGACTTAACCTCTCCCGAATTTCAGCCGTGCGCCTTATAATAAGCCAGCGCCTTCTAGGGTCCAGAGTATGGAGCCTATATTCGCCTCCGAGGTGTGATTGGGGTAGAACACCGCAGAGTCACACCTGGTTAAGGTGAAACTCCGACACCACCTTGAAGGAATTTCGGTGGGGCGAGGACAACCTTGTCCCTGTGGAAGACCAGGTAAGGAGACTCGATGGAAAGCCTGGAGCTCCTCCCATCCTTCTGGCTGGACGTGGATAGCCACCAAGAAGGCGGTCTTCCACGACAGGTGAGAGAGAGCACACCTGTGCATAGGTTCGAATGGCTTGCCCATGAGCTTTGCCAGTACCAGCAGTAGATCCCACGGAGGTGGGGGTTCCCGCACTGGAGGGGAAATGTGATCAAGGCCTTTGAAAAATCGCCAGACCACCTTCTCCTGCGCCACCGACTGCTTCCCGGCCCGCGCCCGGTAAGCAGAGATGGCTGCCAGGTGCACCCTTAGGGTCGTCGACCTAAGCCCTTGACTAGAAAGGGACCATAAATAGTCCAAGATGCTTGCCAAGGAACAGGAGGAAGGGTCCAAGCCCTTGCCCTGACACCAAATGGAAAAACCTTTCCATTTGAAGGCATAGCATTTTCTGGTCGACTCTACACGCCCTCAACATTGAGGACCTCGTCGAAAGACCCAAAGCCTGGAATCCTAGCGCTCAGGAACCAGGCCAGGTGGTGGGATTGAAGGTCCGGATGGAACACCTTCCCTGATTGACTGAGAGCAGGTCCGGGCGAGCTGGAAGCTGCCGCGGGAGTCCTGGAGCTGAGACTGAGGAGATCTGGTACCAGAACTGGCGAGGCCAGTCTGGGGCTATCAGAATCACCTGCGCCTTGTCCCTCCTCGCTTTGAGAAGCACCTTGTGGATCAAGGGAAATGGGGAAAGGCGTAAAGAGGCCGGGGTCCATTGCCTAGAAGGCATCCCCTGCAGCGAGCCCTGCCTGAGGGGGCGGGCATGAAACAGACCTCAGCTTCGCTTCTCCATGGAGGCAAACAGGTCCACCTGAGGTGTGCCCCAAAGGGAGAACAGATGCTGTACTACTCCGCAGGAGAGACCACTGTGGGATGCAGCCCCTATCCTGCTCAGGGCATCGTCTGGTGTTGGAGGTCCCTGCCACGCGAATGGCTAGGAGATCCGCTCCAGGCTGCGACGAGTGACCAAATGCGGAGAGCTTCCTTGCATAGAAGCATGGAGCGCGGGCCCCGCCTCTGGCGGTTTAGATAGTGTACGGTCGCGGGTATTGTCCGTTCTGACTCGGACCACTTGACCCCGAGGAACGGAGCAAAGGCGGTGAGAGCTAGGCGGACCGCCTCGAGCTCCAGCAGGTTGATGTGGCATCGACTCTGCTGGGACCAGAGGCCATGAGCCCGTGTTCCCCAGATGGCACCCAACCCATCAGAGAGGCATCGTCGACAGAGAGACCGCCGGCTCGGGCGATTTAACGGATGCCCTCCTGCAAATGATCTGAACGGTCCACCACTGGAGAGCGCTCCACATCCCTGTGTCACCGAGCACAAGCTGGTCCAAGGGATCGCAGTTGCCAGGGACCACTGGCTGGCCAGTCCCACTGAAGGGGACGATGTTCCAGCCGGCCCAACGGACCACGCCTGGTACAGGCCGCCATGAGACCCAGGAGGCGCAGGAAGTCCCGGCAGGGGCGCATTGCCCAACCAGAAATGATCGGGCAAAGGAGGAAAGAACCTCGGCCCTGTCCGGCTGGAGCCGGCCTGGTCAAGAGAGTCGAAGCTGCGCCTGATGAATAAAATCACCTGCTTCGCTCGAAGTTCTGACTTGGCCTCGTTGATAAGGAGGCCCAGTTGAGAGCAGACCTGAGGCCAGATCTCTGGACCACTCCCTTCCTTCCTGGAGGGAGCTGCCATCAGCCAGTCGCCCAGGTAAGGGTACACCCGACCTCGGCCGAGGGAATGCTGTCACCACTGCCATGCATTTGGTGAAGACCCTGGAGCTGGAGACAAGCCAAGGGGCATGGTTTGAACTCAGAGAGATCCTTCCCCTGAAGCGAAGGAATCTCTGGTGAGATGTTGACGGATAGGGACGTGAAAAACGCGGCCCTGCAAGTCCAGAGAGCAGAACCACACGCCTGCCCAAGGATGGTGGTATCTGAGCCAGAGTGACCATCCTGAAGGTTCTGAGACCTTAGGAACTTGTTTAGGTCGTGTAGGTCGAGAATGGGCGCCAGCCTCCCGTCTGCTTCGGAACCAGGAAGTACCTGGACACAAACCCTGGGTCTGGAAAGAGGGTCCACCACTCTCTTACCACCTCCTTCTGAGGAGGAGAGCGGCGTCGGCTCGACGTGCCGCCAGTGAGGCTGGGATCCCGCCTCGAGGGGCACGCTCTGGAAGGGTGGTGCCTGCTCGGCCTCCAGAGGCAGGCTCCCTTCCCACCACCAAGACCCACCTGTCCGTGGTACAGCGACCAGGCGGAACGGAAGTGCTGAGCCGCCTCTCCATCGGGGGATCTAGGGTAAGGTGACGGGATGGGGCGACACCTCAGCCCACATTGGCAGGCTTGAGGAGGGACCGCCAGGGACCTCCTGGGCCTCTTTTTTCCCTCCTGCTCCTGTTAGAGGAAGCCAAGGTTGGGTTTGGGATGCCATGTCGAGCCTGCTGTTCCCCAGACGTTGTTGGGCCGGGCGCCGGGGCACAGAAGGATCTAAAGGCTTAGGCTGTGGTTTGCGGCTCTTGTCCTTCTGAGCGAAGAGACCCGAGTCCAAGGTGGCATTGGACTTCGATCCTCTGCAGGTGACCTTCCACCCCAGGGGTCAAGAGGTCAGTCCCCAAAAGGAACATCCGCCAACTTGTGCTGGGTATCCGGTAAAGGTGGATATCCTCAGCCAAGCCCGCCGATGACGATAGCCACCGCGGCCGCCACCGATCTGGCACATGAGTCCCTCTACATCCAAAGTAGTCTTGAGTTGCGTGTTTGGCCACTGCTCTGTTCCTGGTCCCGCACTCTGCTTAACCGTAGTCTGCAGATCGGCGGAAGATGAGGGATGACCTTATCCAGGGAGCCCAACAGGCATGAGAAAATGTGCCGAGATGGCTTAACCGGCCTGACGGTTACCGAGAGACGAGCGACTTTTCGCTCGACATGTCCAATTCTTGACTCTGTCGAGTGTTTGTCCATCCCTGGCGCTATGTCGGGCGGCCGAAAACGCTGTCGTACCAACCCTCAGCAGAGGGTGTTCCTCAAACCGGATAAGAACCGGTAGGGATCACATACTTCCTGGCCATCCTGGCCGAAGGCGCAGGGCAGGAAGCAGGCGCTGCCAAAGTTCCAGTGCTGGACCCACTATGGCCTCGCCACCGAAAGGCCTGCCGGAGAATCCCTCGGTCCAGAATTCCGTGAGGGATACCTGGCCTGCTTTGGAACGTGGTTCGAGCTCCATCCTGTAGACTCCGAGATGAGCCGAAGCAGTCCTAGGAAGGACGACGGGTTATCGCCCATTGGCTGACCTCCTGAAGACTCCAAGTCCAGTCGCTTGGAGAAGAAGGAGGAATCATCTCGGACTCGGAAGAGTCCTCAAGAGCTGCTCTGGCCTGAACCACCCTTCACCTGCCGAGGTCGGTCGGGAGTGAGGGTAACTGACAGCCGATGGGGAAACCTCATGATCGGAGAATCTCTGGTCGGAGCCCCAATTGGTGGCTGTGGAGGGGGAGGTTCCACCGCACCGTGGAGTAGTTGGTTTTGGCCGAACAACCGCCTTGGTAAGGCTCCTCGGCAAGTCGAGGTTGTGTCGGTTGCCCGTGACAGTTACTTAATGGCCGGGAAGGCGCCGGAGTCCGGCTTATTCCCCGCCAGGAGGAGCTGTTATAAACATAAGGTCTCGACTGTCATTTAATTTACGCCGGGGTTTCCCTCATCCGAGGAGAGGAGGACGAGAGGAAGGGCGACGCGCTTTACTGGCGTGCCGAGACCGAGACCGCTTATGACGGGGAACGGCTGACCGCCGAAGAGGTCCGGAGACCGAGACCGAGAGTCCCGAATTTCGGGTCGGTGGGGAGGTGTCGGCCGAACCGGCACTCCTTCGGCTCGAAGGTCCATCCGAGGGCTCCGAACCGAGGGCACAGGCGAGCCCATCGGATCCTCAACCCTCCTGGGAACCGAAGAGGGGAATTGCCAAGCAAAAGGCTGAAGTCTGTCTTAATGGGCCGAGAAAATCTCGACTTCACATCAGTGGAGTCTCGGTCAACTGACCTTGACGGGGACACCGTAGGCCAGTGGCCGGCCGAGCGGCCCACCGGCCGACGGCCGACGCCCGGGAGAGGGACTTTCCGCCTCCCAAGAGCGCTGACGGAGGGACTTACCCTTTGTCCCCTTTTTGGACCGAGAAAAGGTCCAGTAGACGCAGGCCCTTCTCCTTTAGTGGAGAGGACAGACAAAGCTCCTAAAGGAAGCCGGTAGGAAGAACCCAGAGAGCGGATAATGCCGCTCCGAGAAGATACGGCCCGCCGCCTCTCTTCGAGGGCTGCTCATTCGCCGAGCTGATCCGCCGAAAATACGATACCGCTAACCGGCCTCCCTTTGACTTCACCGAGGGAACGCTTGGACGGCCTAGTTGCAATCGGCAGCACGGTTCTTCGAGGACGTAGGCCGAGAAAGATGAGCACAGGTCGCAAGCTGCGGGTCGTGGCTCAAGGCCTGCTAGTAGACACGTGGAGTGTGGATCCGTCCGAGACATCTTCACACCGCATGGGCATCTCCGAACCGGAGTCGATTTATCCATCGTAGTCATGAGGGATCAAGACTGAAGTCTTTTGCAAAATATTATTTTAAATCCGCAAACGGAGAAATAGGAACTCAGTCACAAACGAGAGCGTTAAGGAGGGAACCTGAGCTTCCAAGCGGAGGAAGATCTGGCGCTGCGGGGCGGAGCCGAGTTATACTACCCGGGTGGGTGGGAGGAGCAAGCTTGAAGACCTTCCGGCAAGATTTAAAGCGGCAAGGATACTGCCAATGAGTGTGGATGAACAACATATCCATGTCCCTAGAACTGTAATGTCCATAACCAGGAATGGGATTCTTCGGTGTGGCTTTTATTCACATACTAGCTGAACAAAACAAAGCATAGATGGACCCCCATGGGGCTACATTTCCTGGTAATGCAGATTAGAGACTACAGAACACTTTATCACCATTTACAGCTTCAGGCTCTGGACCCACCAGGCACACAGCCCGGACTTGCACACAGCTTTGGGTACACAGCCCGACTTGTACACACTTGGGTTTTCCCCACAGTCCATTGGAAGAATGAACCAATTATCCTGTCGTGGCTCCCCACACCACTTAGAGTCTGCAACTCCTAGAAAGAATTCTTCCTTACTTGTTGAGACTCCCCATCTCATAAAGAGAATTTTTCCTTACTTGTTGTGACTCCCCACACCACTTAGAGTCCGCAACTCCTAGAGAAATTTTCCCTTTTGCAACCCCACGTCTGGGTATTTCCCCCATCACTGGCCAAGTGCATGAGGCAAAGTAGCAACCACAGCAGAAATCCGTAGAGGTGGACCTGGTTACTAAAGATGGGGGGTTCACCCAACTCCAGCTCCCACAGCCCATACCCAGCCATTTCCCTGGGAAAACTGAACCATTCCTTTGCTGAACTTCTAAATGTAGATTAAAGCGTAGATGATCTGGTGCATCTCCTCTACATATTACTTGAATCACACAACACTCTAGCATTTGACACTTCTTTACTTGTTTGGCCCAGTCCTATAGGCTTCCCAAAATGTAGCTCAATCCCTAGATTTCCACACATGTCCCAGGGCGAAGAAAACATTTTGCCCTCTTAGTCAGAGCAGACACTCACCCTTTAGTTGCAGGTGCCTCACAGGCAACTCACAAATCTTCCATCTTTCAAAAATAAATGCTGAACTAAACAGGCAGCTTTTCTTCCAACTTGGCAGAATTAAGGGGATTGCCCCAGGAATCTGCTAGGGATCTTTACATCCCCCCCGGAGGGAGGGGGCACTGAGACCCGAACAGCGGTCTCCACCACTTGAGCACACCTTCACTTACTGAAAACAAACTGGACACTGACTACTACACTTCAAAAACTCCCAACGTTCTATCTAACTCCCTCTGCTGCAGATTCCAATGTGGCTTATGCAGCTCCAAAAGTTCTATTGGTGATGTCATCCCTCAGTCTCAGCTGAGACTGAGAACAGAGTGAGACAGTGTGAAACCCATTTAACTGGAGTTTCACAAGCTGCCTTCCCTGCCTACCACTAGGTCTTACTGGGATTCTAGTAACCCCGGGTAACAAGGGGGTTACATAGGAATATAACTTCCTTTTCTTTTGTACTCTTCTATGAGACGTGCTTTATACATCTTAGATGGCTTGTATTACGGTTATACTTTAAAAGGGCATAGGTCTGCCAAAACAGTGGGGATAGGGGGGATTCTCTCTCTTTCCTAGGGACACAGTTGCAAAAGCTTGGTTTAACTGACTCACAGCCAAATAGAACTCAAATATAGTATTATTGGGGAATAGTCAGCATAGGACTCTGGATATGCTATTAGTTAACTTGAACTTCATAGCTTTAAACTCACTCCAGTAAATCAACTGGATGAAGGCAAGATTTTTTAAATGGTAGCTGTGTGTGTAAATAGTTATAGGGATGTACATAGTGGCCACAGCCAGTTTGGGGCTGTGGGCCCGGGGTGTAACTGGGATTGTACGTATGTATGTCTTTTCTTGTCTGATAAACTTTAATAAAGAAGTTTAAGAAAAAAAATACAGAATGAAAACTTGTTCAAAAGGATGCACGAGTGTAAATGATTGTTCCTGTCTGAAGACAGGTTACCAAATGTGACAAATTCACATATATACACATAACTGACTGGGTGTATAATGTTGCCACTAAACCATACCATCTTGTGATAAAACAGAACAGACTCCTTGTCACAGAAAAGTCTGAATGTGAATCATTTTTTTGCAGAAAATAAAAACCAAAAACAGACTGCAGGGTATGTTTAATCCAAAATTCCTCTTCAGAACTGCAAAACACAGGTTGCATTAGTTACTTACTCTTGAACTTCCAGCTGACCTCTAAGATGACTGAGAAGGGCTTGCTGACTGGTAGACTGGCTCTGCAATGCCTATTAAAAAGATAAGTAGACTACTTAAAAATGTCAATTGTACACTCCACAGTGAAGAAAAACAAATTTAAAACAGCATTAAAATGCTAAAACTTTTTACTGTTATGGGACTCAGGATAACTCCAGAGGGTATAAAAATTCATAAAATGAAACTGGTGCATTATCTTTCCCAACACATAAGCACAACTGAAAAATCAAAACTGAAATCTATAATTACAGTATAACATTTCCTTGTGATTGTATACCTTTAATCGTTCATTTTCAATTTTCTTTTCCTCCAATTCTGCTTTCACTTTCTTAAGTTCTGTAGTCAAGGCATCTATGGTTTCCTGTAAATGGCTGTGGGGAAAACACATTATAGATACACGTTTTGAATAAAGACAAACCATTTCCAGATACCACTAGCATAGTATGACTTCATCTGTAAATGTTCAAAAAAGGTTTTTTTATTACAAGTTACATATATTCTTAGCTGCATTTTACAACAGCCTTTTTGACTTGTGGGATATGGATTTATTAGCTATGTACAATCAGGAATACATCAGCTTTCTTTCAGACCGGAACACTTTCATTTATGTGTTAAATCTAAATAAACGTAATCACCCTGCATTACTAATATAGAGTAAAGCCACTAGCAGACCTTTTCCAAACTAGAGTGCGCACTGATGCAATTAAGTAGCATGTCTACTATAGTTTTATCACTTTATTGTTTAAATTGTTCTGCAAGGGAATGTTTACTTTTAAAATGGCAATTATCTATGCAATCCCAAACTAGTTGTCTGTCCAATCACAAGAAGACAGGAAGTTGAACATTCATGCTATCACCAGTCTGCACTGACATTAGCGCACTAACAATTTCTTTCCAAGATGCGGACACTGCTCCTGAGAAGATAGTCATGCTATAAACAAAGTTTAAAACACTCTTATGGCGCATACTAGGGTCTGTGAGACACAAGGAAAGCTAACTTGCCCATCGACACTGCCACTACTTCTCAGTGGTAGTGGTTATTAATTGTTCCCTCCTTCGTGGGATTATCAAGTCTGCTTTTAATTATACAATGGCAAGAAAATTTCCTGCCCTCTGATTGGTCACTGTGTGCCTCCAACAGTAATGTTATTTCACAATAACATCACCGTATAAAGTGCAGGCACACAGTTGACCCCAGAACAGTAAAATAAATCCCTCCCTCCCCACGCAAGCCATTGCAAAGCTGACACCATCCTGTCTACACAGAACCGCATTAGGGGACACTAAAACCATTAAGTCATCCCCCCCCCCCCAAAACAGTCATTTTCTCCCTCGCTCCACCACTGTGTTGTAATAAATTTTTTTTACCCTCTGACCCCTAGGGGGAAAAAAAAACACAGCAACATTTCTTCTTTAATTTGAAACAAAACCTGGCAAGCTGACTTTACTCACAGGCATGAGACGGTCAGCTCCCCATCCCACTTTCAGTTCCGACTGTTTCCCCTTTAGTTTTCTGCCTTTCATTCACTGTCCCCAGTTGATGTATTCCAACTTATACAATTTATTTACTATTTCATGCCCTAAACTGAAGCCAACACGCTGATCCACTTCTCAGTGCGTGGTCATTACTGTGATCATCGCTAGTGCATGCCCAGTTCTTAAACAGTGGTTGCACAAGTAAGCAAAAACCGACATGCTCTTCAGTTTTAAAAAGTGGCCACAGAACACCTAATGGCGGAACTGGCTCAATAAACTATGTGGCCGCAAACAATCCTGTATGCCTGTGTGTGTCTCGGGGGGGGGGTGCACACAAACTGAGACACACACACACACAGAATCACACAAACACTTGGGGGGGGCATGAAGCACCAGCACCTCCTACTGGACAACTTTTTCTCATATTTCAAATATATGCATGTCACAAAAAATAAAAAAAAGTATAAACATGTCATAAAAACAAAAAATTTTTTAAACTTTTTATTATTTTAAAACTATCAATTGTATAATAGCAATAAAGGCACAACAGGGTGCATGTTCTTGTGTAATAACATCACTCATGGGTGCTGGAAGCACTCAGCTTTGCCTTGTGCTTCACCCACCAGGAGTGATGTTATTTAAGCAATAAGCATGACCAGGTAAGTTAAGGTGTTATCGAATCACCTTCTAGGGTGTACTGTGTAAGCATCAGAGAAGCCGAGTGCCACATGCCCCTAGAAGGTGATTAACTGACCATTAACATAATCCCTGGGGGTGCCTTATTGCTATGAAAATAAAACCTGTTTTTAAACAGTGTTAAACCTTGTTCAGCATATGGCCAAGCTGTACATGTATGTTAATAAAAGATTAACATAAGGCTGTTAGAATGTTTGCAGCCAATCAGAAAGCTCCATTTCTCAGACAGTTTTTATAATACACAATAACACATACCCTGTCATGCCTTATTGCTTAAATATACCATTGGATTTGCTTTTGACCACATTTTGTTGAGGTTCATTCTGTATTTTCTACTGTCACTTCTGAACAGACTGTGACAAAGTTGTATTGATGTTCCCCAGTAACCATCATGTGTCCTTGAATTTTAAATTTAGTTTATTTATTAATGACAGCTACATTGTTATGTCATACAGCAGTAACATATCACCCCTAAGTTTTCTGTTCTCTAAGCTCCATAGGCCCAATTGCTCTATCCCCTCCTCATATGTCCTGTTCCTCATTCCCCAAATCACCACTGTAGCCCATTTCTGGACCTTCTCCAGTTTGCAAAAATTTCTCCTGAGGTATTGGGACCAGAACTGTGATAGTAGTCCAAGTGAGGTCTGACATATTATAGTGTGTTGCTGGTAGGGGACTTCAATCTGCCGGATGCAGATTGGAGCCTCCCAGTTGCGGCTCCATACGAAACTTGCCAGCAGAAAAGTACAGTTACGTAAGAACTTACCGTAACAGTAGATCTTCAAGAAGAGCTCCTGCACCAAGCTACACCATAAGAACAATGCCATCAGGTAACTAGGACTACACGACAAACTTCTAGTCAGCAGTACCCAGCTGGGGTCTGCCCCTTATGTCAGTTCACCCACCTATGTCACCCTCTGTACTAAGAGCCAGTCCCCAGCCCCACCTCAGTTTGCCCGCCGTAGACCCAGAGGTTAATCAGCAAAAAGGAAGCTGAGGCAGGTGCCAAAAGTTCCCAAGAGAAGAAAACTGAATAGGGGGATGGAAGGAGGTCAAATAGTACCTGCTGCAGGAGCTCTTCTCGAAGATCTACTGTTACGGTAAGTTCTTACGTAACTGTACTATCTTACTTCGAGTGTGAGCTCCTGCAGCAGGCTACACCATGAAGACCGAGTCCCAAGCAGTGTCCTGGAAGAAGAAGAAAAGAGAAATAGGGTGGTAGGAATAATCATCATGAGAATTTATGAAAGTAGGCCTAGGAGCACAGCTAGGCCAAATCCAGCTCTCCTTCTGGAAGGAATGTCCAGAGTGTAGTGCTTAATGAACGTATGCACCGAGTTCCATGTTGCGGCAGCACAGGTATCTGTTGTTGACACATTTTTTATAGCTGTGAAGGATGCAGCCATCCCCCTTGTAGAATGTCCCTTGACTGGCCCCGGCAAGGGTTTCTCATACTTAACGTAGATAAACCTAATGCAACTGGTTAACCATTTAGACATAATCTGCTTTGCAAATGGCTTTCCCAGAGTCCTGGGGGCAAAGGAATCAAACAGCTGATCCAATTTGCAGATCAATTTAGTCCAAGTGAGTTAGTAACGAAGGATCTTATGGACATCTAGAGTGTGAAGGAGGGCCTCCCTCCAATTTGAATACTCAGGAAAATAAACCAGAAGGCATATGTCTTGGTTCAATGTCAGTTCAGATACTACCTTTGGAAGAAACTTGGGGCTGGTCTGAAGAGACAACCGGTCTGTATGAAAAATTAAATAAGGTTCTTTACACATCAGTGCTTGCAGCTCTGAGATTCTTTGAGGTTGAAGTGATGGCAACCAAAAATAACGCTTTCCATGAGAGAAAGCAAAGGTCACAATCCGCAGCTGGTTTGAAGGGAAGCAAGGTTAGTTTCTCTAGAACAAATACAAGGTCTCACAGTGGGGGACAGGATCTCTGATAGGAGGCTTCATATGAAGTATGCCTCATAGGAATGTACGGGAAAGGTCCAACTGAACAATATTTTTACCCTCCACAGGTGCATGATAAGCCGAGATGGCACAGAGATGCACCTTAATGGATGAGTATCGCAGCCCTGCGTCCGAAAGCGATAGGAGATATTCCAAAACTGATTTCACAGAGCAGGACAAAGGGTCCAGGGAATGTGCTGCTGCCCAGATGCAAAAGCGTTTCCACTTTATAGCAAACAAAGCCCGTGTAGATAGCTTTCTTACCTCCACTAGGACGTCAGCCACCCTCTGCAGAACTCCATGCCAGGACACAGTTAAGTCTGCAGGAGCCATGCATGAAGGTGCAGGGACCGAAGATCCAGGTGGACTAACATGCCCTGGTCTTGGGATAGCAAGCTGGATGGCACAGGTACTAGGAAAGGAGGTTCTACTGCCAGTCACTGCAAGAGAGGGAACCATATCTGACGCGGCCAGAATGGAGCTACTAAGATTATTGTCGCTCCTTCTGCCTGCATCTTGAGCAACGCCCTCTGCAACAGGGGAAAGTGTAAAGAAACCTCCCTGTCCAGCAGAGGGACAACGCGTCTCACCAGAAAACACCATGCCCGGGATCTAGCAAGCAGAAACTCGGCAGTTTTGCATTGCATGGGGACGTGAAGAGGTCCAGCTCTGGATGTCCCCATCTTTCGAAAAGGTCGTCCACCACTTCTTGAAGCAACTCCCACTCATGGTTCCTGGACCGGAAGCAGCTGAGCTCATCTGCCAGGACATTTTGGATGCCTGGGATATGAACCATTGTCAGCGTGAGTCTGTGTTCCAGGGCCCAGTACCACACTCTTATGGCTTCTCTGCACAGAGGGTAGGAGTGTGTCCCCCACGCTTGTTGATATAAAAGACCGCCGACATGTTGTCAGTCTGTAGAAGCAGGGGACCCTGGGAAAGGTGAGTCTGGAAGGCCTGCATGGTGTATAGAATTGCCCTAATCTCTAAAATGTTGATGTGTGGGGACACTTCTATGTCTGACCATATGCGCAGAGTATGGTGATTCTGAAAATGAGCTCCCCATCTTAGACCCGATGCATCCGTGGTTAGGATCTGGCTCGGTGAATCTGATTGGAACGGTACTCCCGATTCCAAGTTCGGAGAAGTCAGCCACCATGACAGCGTTTGTTGAACAGCCCTTGCTATGTGTACGAGATGTTCGAGGTCGTCAGATCTCTGGTCCCATTGGGCCCTTAGGTTCCACTTGAGGAACTCTCATATGCAAGTGTGCCAGCGGTACCGTAGGTATGGCGGCTGCCATATATCCTAGGAGCTGCAGTATAGTCCATGCTGTGACTAGGTTGGATGCAGCTATTCCAGAAGCCCGGTCTCTCAGCCAAATGGCCCTTTCAGGTGGGAGGAACACTCTTCCCTGTTGTGTGTCCAGAATGGCTCCTATGTACTGCAGATGTTGGCAGAGCCAAGGACAGGACTTTGGGAGGCTGATTGTTATTCCCAACTGCTGGAACATTTGAAATGTGTCCGAAAGGGTATGAATCAACTGTGACCTGGATGGAGCAGTTAGTACCCAACAGTCTAGGTAAGGATAGATGAAGTGATCCTATCTCCTGAGAGTGCTGCCACTGCTACGAGGCATTTGGTAAACACTCTTGGAGCCGAGGAGAGACCAAAAGGCAAAGCCTGGAATTGGTAGTGGTTCCCCTGAGAAGTGAACCAAAGGTACCTCCGGTGAGCTGGAAACACCGGTTTGTGCAGATACGCATTTTGCATATCCAGGGAACATAGCCAATCCCCTTGACATAGCATGGGGATCAGTCCAGGTAAGGTCACCATTCTGAACCTTTTGTATTCGATGAATTGGTTCAGCTGGCTCAGGTCCAGTATGGGTCTTAGGTCCCCTGTCTTCTTGAGAAATGTGAAAGGGTTGAATAGGACCCTGTCCCAGTTGCCATTGAGAGATTGAATGCAGGGATCTATTCTGTTCTTTCCTTTCCTGTCTCTTGTCTATTTGGTCATGCAACCAAATTTTCCTGTGAGACCTAGGATTTGATCACCCCAGCAGTCTCACAATTGTCTGCCTCTCACGATCTCTCTACCCTCACTTGCTGTTCTGTCTTTTTTCCTCCCTTGCATATCTGCTGGTATAAAAATATATGCAAATCATATGTGGAAATGTAACAGATGTTGGGATCCCTTTGTTTAGAAATTATATAGTGTTACTGTTGAAATGTATATAATTATAATTTGAGATGACTGTAAAAAGCTATTGGGAACTCAAGGAGTTAACCTGACAGCAGTTTTAAGCCCTTTTTCAGAAGCTGTGGAGAAGGGGCCTCAGTTCTGGGACAATGTGTTCTTGCTGCACCTGCCTGAACTATGCAAGAACATTTTAGAGAAAAAACAGGATGCTTATTAAGGGGGTTGCAAAGACTTATAAAAACTGAGCTGCAATTTCTTGTCAGGGACACAGAGATTGAAGAAAAACTCAGATGGATCTTCTCTGTTTATTCTGCCTTTGTAAATAGTTATTATGAACAATTTCATTTTTTTATGTTACTGCTAGTGCTAATAATAATGAATTTTACAACTGCTCCTGTTTCTTCCTATGCTTCCTGATCTGTGCCTCGATGACAGATGGTGTCAGCCTAAGTGGAATTTATGCTGTGCATACTCTAAGCCAGGAGTTTTCTGCGTGGGTACTGGACTTAGTACCAGGGAAGCACAGAGAAAGGTATGGATTCTGCAGCAGCAAGTCCAGGAGTGGTTACCAGGAGAATGGCAGCCAAATTAGCGGAGACAGAAGTCCCAGCTGTGATTGTACAACCAGCACAAGTTGTGGAAAAAGAACAGGCAGTGACAGAACCTGAAAGCCTGATGGACTTTTTTGAAATGGTGAGCTATACAACAAAAAGAGATGGAGAAACAGAGAAGAGAGGAGATGCAACAGGGAGAACAAGAGAGTCAACGTTTAGAAGCACAGAGAAAAGAAGAAATGCAACAACTGGAGCAGCAAAGGAGAGAAGAGATGCCACAACAGGAGCAGCAGATGAGACAAGAGATGCAGTGTCAGGAGCAGCAATGGCTGGATGCCTTGCAAGCTTTCAAAGGCAGAGGATCTAGCACAGATCCAGATGAGCAACAAAACACAAGCAACTTAAAAGCCATTAAACTTACAAAGTGGTGTCTCTTCGATGATATTGAAGTATACCTGACAACTTCTGAAAGGGTTGCCTCAGCATGCCAGTGGCCAAAGCCCAATGGGCAATCAAACTGGTACCTTACCTGACAAGTAAAGCCCAACCTGTCTACAGCAGTATGGACACTGCACAGTCAGAAAACTATGAACTGGTGAAAAGCGAAATCCTGAAAAGATTCGACATCTCAGGAGAGACCTACAGGCAGACATTTCAATCTCTTAAGTACAACTCAGTCGACAATCTTCGAGAAGCCTACCCAACTCAGAGAACTCCTGATAAAATGGCTCCAACCAGAGGGCAAAACAGTCCCACAGATCATCGACACATATGCAATGGAGCAATTCATCAACATCCTGCCTACGGATGTGCAGCCTTGGGTAAAGGAACACTGACCAGAAGGGGGGGGAAAGGTGGTTTCTTTGGCCGAGGACTACCCAATGCCCAGACAACCGCCACAGCAGCGAGGTAACAGTCAAGCAAGGGTTAGACACACTTTTTCCCATTTAAACTCCAAGTCTGATAAGAACTCCGGTTCAGGTAACAAATCTGTGCCCAAAGATGTTATTTGCCATAGCTGTATTAAGCCAGGTCATATTGCAAGAAATTGCCATAAGAAGAGTGACACTGGAGCAGATTTGTCCTTAGAAAACTGGGGCAAGTACTTAATAGATGTGAAGGTGGGAGATAAGACTGTGAAGAGACTTATAAATTCAGGAAGCAGACAGACCCTAGTACATACTGAAGTGCTAGGAAAACATTGTCCAAAAAGACCAGGTACTGGTGTCATCTGCATCCAAGGGGACACTCGATACTATCTCACCACCTTAATAACTCTGATCATTAAGGGTATGTCGCACCAATTGAAAGCGGGGCTAGTACCTAAGTTACCTGTACCCATGATTACTGGAAATGACTGTCCAGGATTTACTGAGTTAATCTCAGAGGAACTGAACCCTGCAGTTTCAGGAGCAGTGGTAACAAGAACTCAGGCAAAGAAAATCTCAAATGGTGGGGACACTTTTTCTTTCAGTGACTTTGATTCGAACTTGTCTGAGAACAGCTCCAAGATCTGGAAGTCCAAGAAAGAAAGACGACATCTGAAACAACAGTGGCAACAAAAGACTTATGGACATAAGGGGTTAAAATATGAAAATGCTGAAGCTAAACTGATAACTGATAGTGATTTTGTTTCAGAGCAAGTCAACAATGTTTCTCTCCAGGCTTATTTTAAGCAGCTGGGGGTGAAACCAAACAGGGTGGACCAATGTTTAAAAAATTTAATGGGTTACTGTACAGAGTCTGGGTTAAACCTCAGACACAGGAACAGACAGAAAGATTAGTTATACCACAGAAGTATAGAAGAGAGTTGTTACAGATAGCACATGATAGTCCTATGGCTGGTCACTCAGGGAGGGATCACACCCTTGCCAGGTTGCTGTATAGACTTTACTGGCCTGGGACTCATGAAGATTTTTCTACCTACTGTAATTCCTCTGCTGAGTGTCAGAAAGTAGCCCCAGTCACTAGAAAAGACAAGGTGCCACTGGTGCCCGTACCATTGATAGACGAGCCTTTTGAGAGAATTGCAATGGATGTGGTTGGTCCTTTAGACAAAAGTAAAAAGGGTAATAGATTTATCCTGGTAGTATGTGACTATGCTACTTGATACCCAGAAGCAGTTCCAATGTGTACTGTTACAGCTTCAAAAGTGGCAGCAGAGCTTGCAAAAATTTTCAGCAGAGTGGGCATACCTAAAGAATTATTACTGATCAGGGTAGCAATTTTGGTGCTGCATTACCTAAGGAGCTATACAGACTACTAGGTATCACTACCATAAGAACCTCCTCCTAGCACCCTCAGGCAGAAGGTCTTGTTGAACGTTTTAACCAAACCCTAAAATGCATGTTAAAAAGGTTTATAAAAGGGGAAGGGAAAGACTGGGACCAATACTTGCCTTACCTACTTTTTGCTTACAGACAAGTGCCACAGGCATCAACAGGGTTTTCACCATTTGAAATGCTGTATGGTAGGCAGCCAAGAGGGCCACTGGATGTGATACAAGAAACGTAGGATGATAACCCCACTCAGAAACAATCTATAACGTCTTATATGTGTGCCCTATGAAAGAAGCTGGCAAAATATGTTGACATTGCCCATAGTAATCAGAAAGAGACCCAAAATCAGCAGAAGGTATATTATGACCATGGGGTAAAAGAAAAAGTTTTTGAGCCAGGTGAAAAGGTTTTGCTACTGTTACCCATAACAGAAAATAAACTGTTAATGAAGTGGCAAGGAGCTTATAGAGTGCTTAGACGTACTAGCACCGTTAACTACGAGACTGAGACCCCTGACAGGAAAAAGCCTACTAAGATATACCATGCTAACCTCCTCAAGCAATGGGTTGAAAAAACACACCAAAAGCTGCTTTGCTAGTTTTACCAGAAACTGATAAAGATATTGATGTAGCTTATGATAGACTGGAACAAACTGTAACTGCTGATGCTGTAAAGGTGAATGTTTCCTTAACCTCAGAACAAACTGCAGACATTTGTAATGTGCTAAAGACATTTAACAGTATTTTTACCACAGTACCAGGCTGAGCAAAAGGGGATGAGCATGTTATAAGAACAAGGAATGCACGCCCTATTAGACAAAAGACATACAGGTTACCAGAGCAGTTAAGAGCTGACGTGGTTAAGGAAATACGAAAAATGAAAGAACTGGGTATCATAGAGGAATCGAGATGTACTTGGTCATCTCCAACAGCAATTGTAACAAAAAAGAAGAGGGTGTTAGAATCTGCCTTGATTTTAGGAAACTTGATCAAGTGTCAGAATTTGACAGTTGTCCTATGCCCAGAATAGATAATTTGGTGGACAGGCTGGGGAGTGCAAAGTATATCAGTACCCTCAATCTCACCAAGGGTTACTGGCAAATACCTTTAGCTAAAGAATCCAGAGACAAAACTGCATTTGCCACTCCTGTTGGATTCTGTCAGTTCACCACCATGCCATCTGGTTTACATTAGTGTGCCAGCTACATTCCAGCAGTACATGGATGTACTTTTATCACCTCACACTAGTTATTGTACTGCGTACCTGGGTAATGTCGTGGTGTACAGTCCAGACTGGAAAAGCCACCTGGAACACCTACGAGCAGTTAGCCAAGCTATCAAAAAGGCAGGTCTAACTATTAATCCTACCAAATGTGCATTATGCATGCAGGAAACCAGATACTTGGGCTATGTGTTGGGAAATGGAGAGGTTAAGCTAGAAATTTCTAAAATAGAAGCTGTAGCTAACAGCCTCTTCCATAAAACAAAGAAATATGTCAGGTCATTTTTAGGGCTAGCTGGTTATTATCGGAGATTTGTTCCCAACTTTGCTGAGTTAGCTATTCCCCCTCACTGAACTCACAAAAAAATGGTACACAAATACTGTGAGATGGACCCCAGAGTGTGCTGAAGCTTTTCAAGCCATTAAGGCTGCATTATGTTCAGCCCCTGTTTTAAGAAGCCCAGACTTTGAGAAACCATTTTTGTTACAAACAGATTCATCAATGGTAGGCCTAGTTGCAGTCCTGTACCAAAATATAGATGGGACGGAAAATCCTATTCTGTACATAAGTAGGAAGTTACATGACAGAGCGAAAAGGTACTCCGCCATTGAAAAGGAATGATTAGCAGAAAAGTGGGCCATGGAGTCCCTTAAGTTTTATTTGATAGGAACTAACTTTGTACTTATAACAGATCACAATCCTCTCTGTTGGCTTAACCAAATGAAAGATAATAATTCCATAATCTCAAGGTGGTACCTGGCACTACAGCCATTTAAATTCAAGGTGATACTCTAATCTGGTAAACAGAATAGCAATGCTGATTTTCTGTCAAGATATGTATCAGGAATTGAGGGTTCTGAAGGTTGAAAAACAAATGCATGGGTTTAAACTTTATTGTCTGCTGTACTGTAATAGAAAAAAGGATACTGCACATGTGCTTAATTTCCAAAAGTTAGAAGCTAATATTATTAGAGAATTAATAGAAAGTTTTGGAAACCTGTTTAATAAAACAGGTTCCCTCTTAAGGAGAGAGGTGTATGTGACAGGGTTGAATAGGACCCTGTCCCAGTTGTTATGGAGAGTTTGAATTCAGAAATCTGTTCTGTTCTTTCTTTTCCTTTCTCTTGACTGACTGGTTGTGCAACCAAATTTTCCTGTGAGACCTAGGATTTAATCACCCTGACAGTCTAGCAATTCTCTGCCTCTCGCTATCTCTCTACCCTCACTTGCTGTTCTGTCTTTTTTTCCTGCCTTGCATATCTGCTGGTATAAAAATATATGCAAATCATTATGTGGAAATATAACTGGTATTGGGATCCCCTTGTTTAGAAATTACATAGTGTTATTGTTGAAATGTATATAATTATAGTTTGAGATAATTGCAAAAAGCTATTGGGAACTCAAGGGGTTAACCTGAAAGCAGTTTTCAAGCCTTTTTCAGAAGCTGTGGTACCAGGCCTCAGTTCTGGGACACTGTGTTCTTGCTGCACCTACCTGAAATATACAAGAACATTTTAGAAAAAAAAAAACAGGATGCTTGTTAAGGAGGGGAGTTACAAAGACTTTTAAAAACAGAGCTGCAATTTCTTGCCAGGGACACAGAGACTGAAGAAAAACTCAGATGGATCTTTTCTGTTTATTGTGCCTTTGTAAATAGTTATTCTGAACTATTTAATTTTTTTTATGTTACTGCTAGTGCTAATAAACACTTTTTGCAAATTTTACAACTGCTCCTACTTTTTCCTATGCTTCCTGACCTGTGCCTCAACGAAAGGAAACAAGAAGAAGTGGGAGTAATACCCGGTTCCCTGTTGGGAGAGATGGACAGGCTTGATGGCTCATTTTAAGAGCAAGGCCTGGATCACTTCTCTGATGAGGGCTGTGTGGGTTGGGGGATATCAAGAGGATGCTGGAGTATTGCCCAGGGGAAGTTCAGCAAACTCCAGCGTATAACCCTTTTTGACAATGTCCCAAACTCAAACATCTGTCGTAATGTTGTTCCACTCTTCTAGGTAGAAGGAGAACCAACACCCTACTGCCTCCCCCATCAACTCTTCTGGAGGGGTATGGCAGGGAGTCATGCATGGGTGACTAGAGTGGGTAACGAGGACTGGGCAGATTTGGCATTCCTAGGCGCGCTGTTCCCAGTTGAGTGGGAGGGAGTCTTTCTCTTGAAAGGACCTTGGGGCTGATGGCCTCTCTGTCTGTTGGCACCCGGGTGCTGAAATGACTTACGCTTTGGCTGTTGAGGGTCCAACCAGTACATGTGGTGAACGGACTGCACCGCCTTCCCTGAGTCTTGCAGCTCCGTTATGATCTTTTGTACCTCCTCTCCGAAAAGGATAGACCCATGGAATAGAGCATCCAGGATGAAATCTTGGAGGTCCTGTCTAAACCCGGATACCCTCAGCCAGAAGTGGCGGTGGAGGCAGATCCCAGTAGCTGCAGCTCTAGCGGCTGTGTCTGCTGAACTGTAGGATGCTCTCAGCACGTGTTCCCCTATGTGCAGGCCAGACTGAAGGACATCAAGAAGTTCTGTGTTGGTCGGACTCTCCAGCTGCTTTTGGGCCAACTCAAGGTCTTTCTTCCACAAAGATTTCTGATAAAGCACCATGTGTGCCAGAAAATTAAAGGACCATATGGAACAGGCGGAAGAAGCATAAACTTTCCTCCCGAGCTGGTCCAATTTCTTAGACTCCTTGTCGGGAGGTTGAGTTCATGTGCTTGTGCTGCTTAGTCCTGCCATGTGCTGCAGTCAGGACTATGGAAACTGCTCCCGGATTTTCCCCAAGGAAAGGTTCTGCCTTTGGAGGCTTGTAGAGTCTGTCCACCTTCTTGGGGACAGCTGAAAAGGAAGAAGGGTATTTCCATGCCAGTTTGATTAGGTCCTGAAAAGGAGGGACCATAAAAAGGTGTGGAGCCTTTTCTCTCCGGGTCCAACTCCTCTGTGTTCCACTGGTTCAGGAGTTGGATGTGGCGCATTATGTCCATGAATGTTGGGTCATCTGGAGGGGACCTGGGCGAGTTGCGATGACCATCTGGCTCTTGAGAGTAGCCCCTGGCCGAAGAGTCCGAGGAAGAAGGGCAGCCTCTGGAGGAGGAGGCTGATCTTGAGCATTTGTGCCTATGCCGGTGTCTGCTCCTGTCGCCCGAGGACGATGACCTGGAAGAGAAGCGGTGACACTTGCCCCTACGTCTGGGGTGCTGTGAATCTGACCCCTTTGAAGTTGGACTCCTGGGTGGATGCGGAGAGGGTGGCCGATTATCTGGAACCGTTGCCTTGTCTGGGACCAGAGTGGGTGGCGATGGTGGTGGTGGAGGGGCAGAGGAGCTGGGGGATCATCTTTTCTAATTAAGTCCCCTTTGACCAAGTTTCAACAGGACACAAAAAGCTGTCTGATGTCCACCAAGGGAATTGTCAGTATTTGTGGTGGTGGCACAACGGTTGGGCCCGCAGGAGTGTCCAGAGGATTACTCAGCCCTGGCGTCACGTCTTGGCAGTCATCAGGGCTCAGCAGAGTGGTAAGATCTGTTGTCTAGTTGCCCATCATCAGGTCCTGGAGCAGAATCGTTTGGGCTGTCATCTCATCGACAGGTGCCCGGATGTCAGGCTGCTGATCTGTCAGTGATGACAGCTCTGACTTCGGCTTTTTAGGGGGTGGACCAGCAGGCGTCTGGGTTAGGGTAGTCTGCCCTGACGTCTGGTCGCTTGACACCTTACCCTGTGGTGTCTGCCACTGGTCTTTCCGTTCAAGACATGCATCAGGGTCTTTGCTGAAGCAGCTGATGACTTGTCTCATGGGGAGCAGTCCCTGCAGTGGGAGTGTCCCTGGTGTCTGCGCCGATCATCAGGGAGCGACAACAAGCTGGAAGCAGAAGAAGAAGACACCTGAGTCTTATTGGCTGAAGTCCTGGCCTTAGAGCCCGAGGAGTGCTGGAAGGGCCTATGGCTCAAGGAGGGACCCAAAGGTCCTTGCCCCAAAGAACTGTTGCCCACAGAGAGGGTAAGGGTGGGAGCTTTCATCAATGGCAGGCCGGATGAAGTTAGGCCTGACGGGGGGGGGGGCAGAGTCCGCTCTCTTGCCAGAGTGCGAACTGGAGTGCTTCTCCTTATGGTGAGGAGATCTAGAGTGAGAGTCTGACCTACTAAGCTCCTTTTTCCATTGTTGGTGCTTCCCGCCTGAATGTTTCTCCTTGCGGGAAGTCGGCGACCGGGAGGCTGAGGAACCGGTGAGCTGCTGCTCCATGATGTAGGCCTGGAGAGTCTTACATTGATGGATCCCAGGCCGTTGATTGAATTTACTGCAGTCCAGGCAGGCGTTCATGTCGTGATCAGGCCCCAAGCAGAAGAGGCACTGAGAATGATCGCCTTTCGACAGAATCGGCCGCCTGCATGGACACTTAGATTTCCGTCGCTTGGTAGAGGAAGATGGAGACAACATAAACTGTTTTAAATCGACAAGTTCTGAAGAAGAAAACAGGTGTGTTTGACTAGAAGAACGAAAATGGTGGTCGACAGATGCAACGAGGCACCCCAGGAGCTGAAGCGCATGGATCGACGATGGGAAAAGAACTGAGGTGGGGCAGGGGGCCACTCCTTTATACAAAGGGTGACGTCGGTGGGTGGAAAGACGTAAGGGGCGGACCCCAGCTGAGTACTGCTGACTAGAAGTTTGCTGTAGAGTCCTAGTGCCTGATGGCATATTCCTTATGGTGCAGCCTGCTGCAGGAGCTCATACTCAAAGTAAGACCAGGACTTATGTTCTATCAAGTCTGCTCGTATGTGCGGCTAGTACCCTATAATGTAGCTGCCCCAACCCTCCATTCACCTCCTGGGACTGCTCAGTGCCCTTTACCCCGCCCTCCTTCTGTGCCCTGTCCCATGCTCTTTTGAAACTCCCTAACGACCTGCATGCCACCACCCCCTCAGGCAGAGCGTTCCATTTTGACACAACTCTCTCCATGAAATAATGCTTTCTCATCTCCCTCCTGAACCTGCCCCCCTCTGATCTCATCCCATGCCCCCTCATGTCCCTTCCCTTCCTCTACTTAAACAGCCCCTCTGCCCCAGATTTGTTGATCTCCATCAAGAATTTAAAGGTCTCAATCATGTCCTCCCATCCCTTCTCTCCTCCAGGTTGAACAAAATCAAGTGACCCAGCCTTTTATCGTAGGTTCTGCCCTCCATCCCCTGTATCATTTTTATCGCCCTGCGCTGCTCACCCTCTAGAAGTTTGACATCCCTCCTCAGGTACGGTCGCCAAAACTGCATGTCATACTCCAACTGCGGCCTGACCAAGGACCTGTAAAGGGGCAGGATCACCTCTTTGTGCCTGGTTGAGAATCCCCACATGATGCACACCAGCATCCTATTGGCCCTAGCCACCACCCTCCTGCATTTAGCAGAGTTATTCATGCTCCCCGTTATGACACCCAGGTCCTTTTCTTCCACAGTGACCCCTAACTGCATCCCACCCATCCAATATTCCCTCCTCTGGTTCCTCACCACGATGTGCATAACTTTACACTTCTTTGTGTTAAATCCCAGCTGCTGCCTCTCTGACCACTCCTCAAGCCTGGTGAGGCCACCCTGTAGCCTCTGCCACCTCTCTGTGTCATCTACTACAGCTCCAATCTTGATGTCATCTGCAAACAGACTGATTCTGCTCTCTACCCCTTGCGCTATATCCGATATGAACAGCCCAAACACCACCAGCCCCAGCACAGAGCCCTGCATCACGCCACTGACCACTGCCTTGGGAGATGAGAGTTCTCCCCCCACCACCACCCCTTGCAGTCTGTCCCCAAGCCAATTTCTGATCCATCCAACCATCTTAGCCCACACCCCTACGTGTTCCAGTTTTGCCCCCAGTCACCCATGAGGTACCGTGTCAAAGGCCTTGCAGAAATCCAAATATAGGATGTCCACTGCATGGCCCTTGTCCAGTTCCCTTGTCACCCAGTCACAGTAATCTATCAGGTTGGCCTGGCATGACCTACCCAAAACTAACATGTGCTGCCACCCATCCTGGAGATCACCGAGTTCCAGGAAGGTTACCAGTCTCTCCTTCAAGATGGACTCCATTAGCTTACTAACTATGGAAGTGAGACTGACAGGGCTGTAGTTGCCTGGCTCATCCTTTGGGCAGCTCTTGTGGATAGGCACCACATAAGCCAACCTCCAGTCCTGCAGTATGCATCCCGTGTCAAGGGAGGCGTTGAACAGGTCAGCCGGCAGATCGGCAGGCACCTCCGTCGTCTCTCTCAACACCCTAGGGTGAATGCCATCGGGACCTGGTGCCTTGTCCACCCTAAGAGCCTTCAGACCTTCCAATACTCTTCTTTCTTGAATCACTTCATCAGTCACATCCTCCCCCCTCGTCCCCACCCCTCCAGTCCACGGAGGCAGCGGCCCTCCTATCTCCCTTGTGAACAGAGAGCAGAGGTATTCGTTCAGCACCTCTGCCTGTTCATCCTCCCTCTCTGCCCACCCTTCACCTTCCTAATCCGGACAATCCAGTCCTTACACTTCCTTTTCTCCCTCATGTACTTAAAAAAACTCCCTCTCCCCCTCCCTTATGCCCTAAGCCAGCCTCAGTTCCTTGGTGGCCTTGGCCTCCCTTACCAACTTGGTCACTTCCCTGGCCCTCTTTGTGTACAATTCCTTGTCCTCCCCCTCCCAGTTCTCTTCATTCTCGTAAACGCAGCTCTCTTGGCGCTCACCCCCTCCAACACCATCCTGGTCATTCTTCGCAGCACCTTGGTCCTGGACTTCTTGCTCAGAATCCTGGTGCATGCTGCAGTGGCCTCTCTCAGGCCAGACTTTATAATTTTCCACTTTTGGGGCATGTCCATCTCTGACCTGATTCCTTCAAGGCTCCCCCTCAGTATTCCCCTCGTCCTTCCAAAGTCCACCCATCTGAGGTCCACTACCTTTGTTGTTGACCCCACCGCCTTCCTGCCTCATGCTTAGCCTGAATAACACCGAAGCAGGATGGACTCCCTGCAGGGGGTGTTCCTCAGGCAACTAATCAGTGAACCCACTCATGATGGGGCAATATCAGACCTGGTGCTTACTAAGAGGGACAGCATTACAGACATCAAAATGGGAAGCAATCTGGGGATCTGTGATCATTATACAGTGTGGTTCAACATGAGAACTGTTGAGGAATTCAACCACACAATGGCAAAAGTCTTGGACTTCAGAAAGGCTGATTTTATAAAGATGGGTGAATGCCTCAGGAATGACTTGGCGGGGGGGATGACCTGGAGGTGGAGGAACAGTGGGCCAAACTAAAAGAAGGCACAGTGAAGGCAACAAACCTCTAAGTCAGGTAGGTAAGCAAAGACAAAAGGAGAAGGAGACCACTATGGTTCTCAAAAGACATGGCAGAAAACGTAAAGGTTAAAAGAGTGGCATTCAGAAGGTATAAGGAGAGCAAGAGAGGGGTGGATAGGGAAGTGTATCACGTAAAACATAGGGAAGCTGGGAAAGCAGTAAGGAGTACAAAGGCACAAACTGAAGAAAGAATAGCTCAGGCAGTATGAAAGGGGTCAAGATATTTTTTAGGTAGGTTAGCAAAAAAAGGAAACAAAAGGGTGGGAGTGTGCGATTAAAGGGGGACTGTATGGAGATGGATCAAGAAAATACTTCTGCTCTGTGTTCACAGCAGAAGGGGAAGGGCAGGGACTATGAAAAGGTTCCAAGAACTTTGATAGGAGGAAAATGGACACTAGTCCATTTTCTGGGGAGAGAGTCGGCAAAGCACTCACTAACCTGAAGGCAGACAAAGCTATGGGGCCAGATGGGGTGCACCCAAGGGTGCTGAGTCAGCTCAGGGAGGTACTAACTGCACCCTGGACAGCCCTATTTAACAGACTACTGGAGATTGGAGTGGTCTTGGAGGACTGAAGAAAGGTAGAAGTAGTCCCACTTCATAAAAGTGGTAGCAAGGCAGAGGCAGGAAAGGTGGTGGATAAGTTAATGGAAACACTACTAAAGGAAAGGATTGTGGAATATCTAGAATCCTACAGGTTACAGGATCCGAGGCAGCATGGATTCACAGTGTGAAGGTCGAGTCAAACAAATCTAACAGATTTCTTTAACTGGGTGACCAAAGAGCTAGATAAGGGAGGAGCAGTGGAAGTTGCCTACCAGGATTTCAACATTGCTTTCAGCACCATTCCACGTGGAGACTGCTAAACAAGTTGGGTAGCTTGGGGGTGGGCAAAAAGATGGCAACCTGGATAAGAAACTGGTTAGGGAATAGGAGACAAGGGGTAGTGGCAAACAGAGTTGGCTCCAAGGAAGGGAGAGTGACTAGCAGGGTACCTCAGGGGTCAACGCTGGGACCAGTCCTCTTTAATGCCTTTATAACTGACATAGTGGCAGAGCTGGAAAGGAAGGTCTGCTTCTCTGCAGATGACACCAAGATCTGCAACAGAGTGGACACTCTGTAGGGGAGTGGAAAGAATGGGCACGGATCTGAATAAACTGGAGGGATGGTCTAGGGTATGGTAGCTGGGTTTAATGCAAAAAAGTGCAAAATAATGCACCTGGGCCATAGAAACATAGGGGCAGAGTACAAAATGGGGTGCGTGATACTGACAACAACCAAGCAGGAAAGAGACACGAGGGTAATCATATTGGATAACCTAAAGGTGTCTAGGCAGTGTGACAAGGTAGTCAGGAGGGCTAGTGAGATGCTAGGGTGCATAGGTAGGGGTATCACCAACAGGAAGAGGGAGGTGGTGTTACCCCTATATAGATCACTGGTAAGACCCAACCTTAAGTACTATGTCCAGTTCTGGAGACCACATCTCAGGAAAGACACAGACAGAGTGGAGGCGGTCCAGAGGACGGTAACCAAAATGGTGCAGGATCTGCATCAATAGCCTTATGAGGAGAGGCTAAAGGAGCACAATATGTACATCCTGGAGGAGAGGATGTGGGGGGGGGGCAGAGACCTTTAAATACCTCACAGGTTAATTAGGTCAAGGAGAGGGGTGTTTTTCAGAGAAAAAGGTGCTCTAGAACAAGGGGACATGCTATGAAGCCGGAGGGAGGTATATTCAAGAGTAATATGAGGAAGTACTTCTTCACAGAAAGGGTTGTGGATTCCTGGAACAGCCTTCCAGCAGAGGTAGAAGGGGTGAAAACAGTAGTGGGGTTCAAAAATGCCTGGGATAGGCACAAGGGAATCATTAGGTAAGGAAGAGGGGGGAGACAGCACTGTAAATCAACTAAGGTCCACAGCAAAAGAGGGTAATAAAAATGGGCAGACTGGGTGGGCCCAGCGACCCTTATCTGCTGTCAGTTTCCATGTTTCTATATGATCTGTACAAGCACTTTTCAATTTCTGCTACTCATACAGAGAACAACTAAATCCACCCCCCCCCCACACACAAAAGAAGAAGCTGGTGACTTCACACCAAGTGAGCACAGTGACATTTATTTATTTATTTAAAAGTTTCTCCAGGAAAGACATAATGAATTAACAAGAGCTCGTTTCCAGATGCATCCTGGGGGGAAGGGAAAGGGGAGTACACTTGAAAATACACAGAGTCGAAAACAGTGTGTTACAACTGTAAACTGCAGAGAAATAAATACGAAAGCAACAATGTATAGTACATTGTGTACATGGCTTTAACCCATGCAAATGAATAAATAGATAAACAGTGTAAGAACTCGTAAACCATGCATCACTGTATTGAAAACTATAGCTGCTAAAGCCGAATGTGTGCCAGCACCAGCTAGTAGCAGAACAATACATGTTACAATAGAGGGGTAGAAGGGAAGGAGAAAACAGGCTTGAGGGGGAACACAGAAACAGAGTTATGGTCAAGGACGAGGAAAGGTGGGTTTGGTGTGGGAAGGGGGAGAGAGATGAACAGAGGATTAGGAGTAAGGAAAGGGTTATGGGAGGAGGTGGAGGAGGAAAGGAGAGGAGAAGAGGTGGAGTAGGAAAAGGTGGACAGAGAGGAGAGGGTAGAGTGAGATAGTAGAGGGAATGGGATTCGGGGATGGATAAGGTTGTGAGAGGAGGGGGAGGAGGAACAGGGAAGAGAGGGGGTGGTATAGAGAAAGGAAGCAGGGTAAGAGATGGTAGATTGGATATAGGGGAGAAATTAGGTGAGGTTGAGGGAGGGAGGATAGAGAGTAGGAAGAGGTGGCTGAACGGATTGGGAGAGGTAGGGAGTTCCAGAGCTTACGGAAGTGGTAGGAGAAGGGAGACTGGCCAGCTGCGGAGGATCTAGGGGGTAGTACAAGAGAGCGGGAGTGGGAGCTGCAAAGGGCATAGGAGTTGGGGCAAGGCATTGGGGGGGGGAGAGCTTGGGACAGGTAGGAAGGGAGGGAGCCAAACCAATACTTAGCAACAAATGAGGAGCAGTAAGCCATATGCCCAGCTTCAAGGGAGGGAAAGGAGAGAGATGTATAAAGAGTACAATGATGAGTAAGCCTAGGGCTGTCCAAAGCATAGTGACATCATGGTCATCAGAGCGAAGTTCATCTTGTAGGTGTGGTTATTTACTGTATAGAATGCAAAATGAAAAAAACACGCTGTACCAAACAAAATGCTGGGCTCTAACATGGAAGTACAGCAGTGAGAATTTTATTAACAGCCACTGAATACAGAGAATCAACAGCACCAACATCCTGGCAGTATAAACCCCACTTTTTTTTTTTGTTGCAGGGGACAGGAACTCACCAGCCAGACATGTAATAAGTAGTGCTGGTTTAAGGCTGCAGATCCCCCTCCAAGTTGAGGAGCCAGATAGACAAGCAAACCAAAACTACACAGTGTGATATATAAATACCGTGTTATTCTGTGCCCCATAGAATAAAACATTAAAGGACTGCTAAAAAAGTCTGGAAGCAAAAGAAAAAGATCGGGCGGGGGGGGCTCATAACTAGCAATGGAAGAAAACCACAATAAATAAGCCATATCAATACATCTAGTAACAAAAATGTATAAGTCGGACAATGCTACATTCATAATTAGTTTACACATTTCACAAAGACAAAAACAAACCCCACAAAGACAGCAAACACAATTTGAGGAGAAAAGCAAAGTCCCAATGTATTGCCTGTAGTCCTTACTGAAGGGCAAGTAAGCATTTTATCCACAGGTCTTACATTTGTTCCTGACAAGAAAGCTGATGAATTCGTGCTTAAAGTAGATATTGAGAAGACTTACTGCATGCTACACCTTAAAAAGTATCACAAGCTACATCTAAAAATTATCATCATAAAAAAAAATAATGGGTTATTTGAATTCTGAATCCATTGGAAACAATAATCTAGAAGTGACGCCTACTCCCCAGCTCCTACCTACTACTCAAACCAAAGTTAGTGACCCAATAAACTCAATTTCCAAATAGTATTGACCCTGAGGATGCTCTAGAGTGGTTTAGTCAAGAAGGCCAATATATCCACATAGATCACGAGTCATAAGACATTAAAACTTCAAATTGAAATTGATATTCTATCATGTGAAGGCCCTGTCACCTGTGATAGTCACTTTCGAGAACCTAGTGACTCGAGACATGGATACATTTTTTTCAGAAAGGAAGATATACCATCACCAAAACCTGACATTGGCTGAAAGCGAGAAACTTCAAAAACTGAAAATGAATACCAACATCACCATTAAAGAGCCCCGGACACCATTGTGGCAACTTTGAGAAAATGTAATGTTTAGCACAAGTGAGCTTATAATTTTAATATTGTTTCTGTATTTCTCATTCTTCTTTATTAATAAGGGCATATGCATGTAAACAGGATCACTGCCCTATCTGTTCTGGCTGCTTGCCTACATATGACATCACAGTTCTGTTTATGACATCAGTCTGTTGCTGTGGGGATAATTACGATGCCATAAACGGAGGATTATGTATTTTATTTATTTAAAAGTTGATAATTGGGGAAAGCACCATGACCAGAAGATCGTTTCCAGGTGCAACCCAGATTAAGATGTCATAGGTAGGATAGCAAAAAGAGCAGATAAAGTCTGAGGAACAGTAAGCCTCTTCCATACAGCTGTCCTCGGTAGTAAAGAACTATAGAAAATACATGTAATATAAACTGAACTGTCTAAATCTCACACTTTTTCCAAGTTTTTCTAACGGTGTCAGGGGCTCTTTAAACCCTCAGATAAGGGTGGGGTGGTCATAGAGATGGACATGCCATATCTACAGGAGGCACTATCCCAGTTAAATGACATCAGCCACTACCGTAAACTAAAGGAAGATCTTATACTGGACTTTCAGACCAGTTTACATCACTTTCTGGAAAGGTCATTTATACTTGACCATATTACAAAGTTTGAATTTGTTTCTCAAGTGCGAGGCCGCTATAGTACCCACCTTCTATACCCTCCCAAAGACGTACAAAGACCTCTAGCACTCGCTTGCTTTTCATACCATTTCCTTGATTGGATCTCTTTCGGAAATTCTTTCTATATTCACAGATTTTTTTATTTTTTATATATTTTTTTTTTTTTTACAGGATACGGTGGTCACTTTACCACCCTATTTATGGGACACCATGGAGGTGCTGGAGATCTTTAGCCAATTGCAGTGGGATGTTGTTTATTCATGGCTTACAACTGATGTGAGTACACTGTATTCCAGCATCCAATATTATCTGAGGCTAGCACTGTCAGAGTCCTTATGGACAACCTTGACACTGCCAATGTTTTGAATTCTGAAGTTCTGTTAATACCCCTTGATTTGATTTTGAACATGAACTATTTTGTTTTTCAACAAACAGTTTTTTCTCCAGGTATGTGGTACTGCAATGAGGTCATCAGTGGTGCCTTCCTATGACCACCTTTTTATGGGTTGGTGGGAGGAGGTGTCCATCTATGACCCCATCGTGAACCCCATAGCTCCAAAATCATCTATTGGGGCCAATACGTAGACAACACTGTGGTCGTTTAATAAACCAAAATGATTGGAATCTTAGTTTTATACACACACCTGAGGTTCCTACTCCTCATTTCCTGGCTCTCACCCAGACAGGTATGTCAAATCAGATTGTACAAACATTGAACTACAGAAAACCAACTGCATGTAACACACTACAGAGGGTGGAAGGTTCACATCCTAAACACCTGATTAGGGGTATACCATATAGACAATTCCCACGAGTTTGCTGGAATTGTTCAGAGAAACATGCAAGTAGTCTCAAATGGAGATTTCTGGAAAGCGGCCATGATCTGAAACTTGTAGAGGAGGCCCAACAAAGAGCAACCAACTAGCAACAAACAGACCTCCATACTCCAAAACAAAGTCAGACAGCAACAGCCAAGTTAATTTTGTGGTTGATTACAGTGCCACAGCCCTGATGATAGCAGGTATATTAAAGAAACACTGGGGAGTTCCCATGGCTGAGCCTGACCTGTGCCAATCTGTGGGCAACTGCCCACATGTGTTATAGAGGAAAAATCCAAGCCTTAAAGATAGTGTTGTCAAGAGTCACTCTGAAAACCCCTGTTCTCTGCCACCCCTTGGTTTTGCCCCACGTTCTCTTGGGTTCTTTAGGTGTGTATAACCTCTGGTTTATTTACCTTATAAGTCTTTTTCCAGTTGTATTTTATATTAAGAACTGTGCTTCAATTATAATTTGATCCTTATTTTTCTTTCCCATTATTTTTTCCAGGCACCCAGCTTGAAGAATAATGCTCACTGGAATGGACAATATTTCTTAACACTATTTCTCAATAGTGAAATGTGTGAACTAATTATGAATGTAGCATTGTCGTTTTGTTACTAGATGTACCAATATGGCAAATTTATTGTAGTTTTCTTCCACTGCTAGTTATAAGCTTCTTTTTCTTCCCCTCCCCCCAAATCTGGCTGGCAAGACCCCGTACCCTAAAGAAGAACCAGAGGGTTCGAAGCACTGGGGAGTTAGTGCCGTTTTTCTCTGTACACCACTACTGTTAATAAAATTCTCACTGGTACAGCCAAGTCGGATCATACCATTTTATTTGTTATAGTGTGTTTTTTTTTTTGTTTTGCAGTCTATCTGCCTTTGTTTAAACTGCTGCTGTGTTCTGCAACTTTGCACAGAGATCTTCTGCTTCATGTACTATACTTAATGCAAAACTAGTCTGTTTCATAAACATCTTGCTTTAGACTTATATGGCAAATGATGTTTTATGTCACCTGAAGTCCATGGAAGCCCAAACAATGCAAGGCTGTGTGTATGTATGTGCGTGTGTGTTTTTCTTTTCGTTACTGAGGTGCTCTTGTAAAAGTGAGCACTTGTGAAGTGGACAGAGCTTCAGCTGCCTTAATCAGTACATGCTCCAAGTCATCTGGCTGTCTGGCTGGGGTGGGGTGGGTATTAAGGTGGTAAACTGGTAAAAAACTGTTTAGGGGACAGGACACAGAAGGTAGTGGTAAACAGAATTTGCTCCGAGGAAGGGAGGGTGACCAGCAGGTACCTCAGGGATCAGTGTTGGGACCAGTCCTCTTCAGTGTCTTAATAAGTGACACAGCAGAGGAACTGGAGGGAAAGGTCTGCCTCTTTGCAGATGACATCAAGATCTGCAATAGAAATGACACGTGTGTGTGTGTGTGTGTGTGTGTGTGTGTGTGGAAAGGATGGGTAGGGTTCTGAAAAGACCGGAGAAGTGGTCAAGGGCATGGCAGCTGGATTTTAATGCAAAAAAGTGCAAAATAATGCACTTGGGACATAGAAACTCAGGAGCAGAGTATAAAATGGATGGAGTGATACTGACAAAGACCAAACAGGTAAGAGACCTATAAGTAATCATTTCAGATGACCTAAAGGTTGCCAGGTAGTGTGAAAAGGCAGTCAGTAAGGCTAGTGGGATTCTGGAGTGCACAGCAATGGGCACTGCCAGCAGGAAGAGGGAGGTGGTGCTGCCCCTATACAGATCGCTGTTAAGACCTCACCTTTAATACTGTGTCCAGTTCTGGAGGCCACAACTCAGGAAGGACAGAGACAGAGTGGAGGTGGTCAAGAGGAGGGCTACCAAAATGGTGCAGGGTCTGCATCAAAAGCCCTATGAAAAGAGGCTAAAGGAGCTAAATAGGTATACCCCAGGACAGATAAGGGTGTGGAGAACAGGATATAGAGATCTTTAAATATCTCTCAGGGGTTAATAAGGTACAGAATGGGGGTATTTTTCAGAGGAGAAGGTGCTGTAGAACAAGGAGGCATGTTATGAGGCTGGAGGGGGTAAAATCAGGAGAGATGTGAGGAAGTACTTCTTCACAGAAAGGGTGGCAGATGCCTGGAACAGCCTTCCAGCAAAGGCAGTGGGGATGAAAACAGTGGTGGGGTTACAAAATGCCTGGGAAAGGCTCAAAGGAATTGTAGGGGAAAGGAGGACAAGAGATGGGGCCGTAAATCAAGTAAAGGTCTGCAGCAAAAAACATAAAGATTAAAAAAATATGGGCAGACTAGGTGGGCCCTGCGGCCCTCATCCAGGGCCACATTAAGGCAATCTGGGGCCCTAGGCCCAAGAGAAATCTGAGGCACCCTCACCGCAACCTTCCCCCTTTACCATGACTATGCCCACTCGCTGTGACCAAACACCTTGGGCACTGCATATCAGATACTGGAACTTAAAAAAAAAATTCTTACTGTCCCTAAAAAGTGGCATAAAACAGAAATAACCTAACTAAAATGTCTCAGAATTAATGAAATTAATAATATCAGTATAGAAAAATAACAATAGTCTGAGTTTTAATCATTTAGAGAAAAGAATTACTAACTAGCCTGGTAAAAATAATTTTTTGGGTGTGAAATGTCATTATTTGCACTTCTCTGTAGGCCCTTCCCCCCCAAACACAAGTGTGTGCTCACAGTCTGGGTTTTATTTTTTCCTGTCAGGTAGTATGAACCAGAATGTGGGAGTTTTGTTGGGTAGAGTAGGGACCCATCTCTTAAACAGGCTAGGTCCTGGATAGTGTAGGAGTTAAGCTGATGGTTTTCTAGAGGAGTTATGAACTTTAGAGATTATATTGCAAATCGAGTGATTGTTGGAAGACATCATTACCAAGACCAAACATTTATGTTATTGATAAGTAAGCCAAGATCAACAGAAGGCAAGATTTACTGATGGGAATCCAGAAATACGTTCATTTGTTCACACTGAAACTGTAGCTATATCAAGGACAGAACTTCAGTATGAGTGAGATGAGGGAATTAAGAAAAGAGTACGATTTTTAATTGTACCACTGAAATGCATTGTAGATTTCTTAATTTTAGGAGTTTGATTAAATATAAAGCATACACACTGAACTGCACTGTCAATCTTTTATATTTAAGAGTAAGACTTGACTCTAAGTGGGAGTGGGAGACAATGCAAAGGAAATGGGCCTGATCACACCTTAAAGTCAGCTTGGGGGGAGGGGGGCTGAAACTATCAGCTGCGCTTAACACCTAATCAGGGAGGTGAGAGTCATGTCACAGTTCAGCCCTTCCTTTACATAAAAACAAAATGCAGCTCAGGCAGAAGGAAAAGGACAAAGTAAATACTGTATATGTTGGGGATTGCTGGGGGCCCCCGGGCAGACAAGGACCCTAGGCCTGTGCCTATACTGCCTATGCCTTAATCTGGCCCTGCCCTTATCTGCTGTCACATTCTATGTTTCAATGAGTGCGACAGTGATTAGGGTAGCTGAGTGGAGAAATAATTCACATTTTAAACCATGACATTTTTTTCTGAACGTTTTAAAGTACAAGTTATCTGTTTTTTGAACACTGTTGAATCAGGCTGATCATGTAGTATATATCACTTATTGCTACCCTGTATTTTATAGGCCAGAGGTAGTAGCCTGAGCACACTGAACAGACAGTTTCAAATCTTTTGTTACCAGTCCACCCGAGTCAGTCTCCTATTAACTTTGCCTTAGGTGCTGCCTATTAATAAAATATGGTGTCTCCTTATTCCTTCCACTAAAAATAATGCTACAACAATGACTGGTTAAAATTAAAAGTAATATAAGAATAAAGCAGTAAGCAAGCTTCTGCTAAAATTCAATCGTAAACAGTTTTAATCCACGGTTTTGACAAGAGTCTACCGTTATCTTCAATACATTGTTTAGAGAAACAATAATTGTTCCCGGAGGACCTGAACAAGTCGAGCGACTGGATAAAAACCCTCCTGGGAACAGATCACAAGGCCACCTCAAATGACATGCTGCTAAATGACACTCATTGTAATAACCTGGTGACCATCGCCAATTCCTTTAACCATCACTTCTCTGATCTATCAAGTCATTTGGCCTCCTTCCCCCCGGAAGCACTACGTCCTCCCCCCACAGACACAAAGTCCATGCTCACTCATCCACCTTTTCGGTTCCAGGCAATCACAAGAACTGAAGTACTAAAGCTACTACTTGCTATCCTGGACAGCACCAGCTCTGGGTAGAAACATAGAATTTGATGGCAGATAAGGACCGCTTGACACACCTAGTCTGCCCATTTCCCTACCTGATGGATAAGCTGCAGATTCTAGTTAACCAACAGCTTACTTCCTCCTACCCCCCCCACTAGAATTGCCTTATGCCTGTCCCATGCATTCTTGATTTCTCCCACTGTTCCTGACTCCACAACCTCCTCAGGAAGGCTGTTCCATGCATCCACAACCCTCTCTGTGAAAAAATACTTTCTAACATTACCTCTGAACTGTCCCCCCTCTATCTTCAAATTGTGCCCCCTTGTTCTTGCACATCTGTTCTTCTGAAAGATACTACCCTCTTGTACTGTGTTAATTCCCTTGAGATACTAGTGTAACCCCCTTGCAAATGGGGTTCCTAGAAATGCCAGTCTGGGTTTACCTTAGCCCGTTTTGTTCTGTCCTTCTCCTGACTTGGCTTCTAATTTTTCTGGCTGCCTCCAGGGTAGCTATGTTCAGCTCCAGCCAAAAAGTAAAAAATTAAAATGTTTTAAATAATGGAACTGTTGCTGCTTGTTGGGAATATGTTGTACATGTGGGGAAAAAGTGTTTAAAGTTAAAACTAATACTGTTTCCTTGGCAATTCCAGTATTGTGGGACTCTATGTGTCAGTCTGTCAGCTGCTACAGGGGGAGCTTGCAAAAGCGCAGTAGCGACAGAAAAAGTAAAGAAGCCACATTCTTTATCTGTGCAGCGACTACAAGTACAGTCTTTAAGCTATAGAACTGTGTGGCACTTGGGGCAAATAATTACTTCTTTCTGGCTGCACCAGGACATTATTCAGGACTGTATCTAATCTGCTATAAGGGACAGTGGGTTAAGCAGCCATTGCCAGCAGTACAGCCAATTGGAGCTGCAGCAACAGAAAGCCAGGACTTGTGGGACATTCACTGCATCTCATGGGAAAGCACCCAAGTGCTTATGGGGGTTTACAAGGACATTATTTTTGGCGCAAATTCCACAACCCAATTGTGCCTCGAGTGTTCTGATTGACAGGTTCTTCAGCAACTTGGAGACATGTCACCCCATCCCTGCTACCAATCAGGAGTCGAGCTAGGAGCTCTATAAAGAGACAATGTTGTCAGTTTGTCTGGGAGATTCATTCAGAGATGCAAAGCTGAGACAGCAGCAGAGCAGGCTCCAGCCTGCTGGGAGCCCCCATGGGGGAGGGGCTCAGGCTCCAGCCATGCCATCAGGCCTGGGCCACTTAATTCAAGCCCTTTCAGCCTTCAGAGGGCATTTGTTATTTTCTTCAGTTAACAGTTAACTAGTTACAGGAATTGTGCTTTCTGCAACAGCTAGTCTGGAGGTTGCAAATACTGTCCTCCAGAGGCCAGCCTTCCCTCCCACGTCAGGGAAAGATGTGGACCGAAGAATCAGATGTCCAGCAGCGGTGAGAGCGCTGACCAGACCAGATGACATCATGCAGTGGTGAGAGCACTGACCAAGTACCTCAGCGGTGAGAGAGCTGAAGAAGTCTTCAGGATGCCTTCGATTGCGGATGAGATCCGTGGAGGACCTGAGTGAGTACCCTCGTACCCCCCGGTGCGAGGGAGAGGTAAGCAAAGTAATCTTGGGGCTCCATGCCCCATTAAGGAATGTGTGCTGTTAAGTGGAAGTATTGAAGTCATCAATCTGGGCTACTAACCCCATAAGAGACTGCCTAGTTCAAGTAATGGATGTATCTTGTCTGTGGCCCAAATGGCTAAGCTGCAGGTGCAGCAAGATGCTGGGCTTAGTGAATCATATAAATGTGTAGCTATGGGTTAGAGTCCTGCCATCGTGGAGCTGTCTGCCAAGACGCGCTTGCCACTTCATGAGACAGGAGGCCCTAGAGCATGTTAATGTCCAAGATACCTTAAAGAGAATGTACCTGTGTCTGCACAGAATTTCATTTAAGAGCGCTTGATAGAAGTGTTAAATGGCTAGACGTGCTGGATAGAACTCCGCTTGTGGATAATGTTCTTGGTATATAGAATGTACTGGATGTGACTGTCTGTGACTAAAGTATGGGATGCTTGATAAAAGTGTCGTTGCCAACTTACTCTGAATGGATGCCTTTTGGTATATAAAGTACTGGATGTGACCGTGTTTAAACTGCGTTTAGGATGCTTGACAGAAGCATCACCCTTATTGCTTTGGATGGGACTTCCAAATATTGTGCTGAATGTTCTGGATGTAAGATCCACATAGTTTATTCTAAAATGTTCAGAAGTCTGCAAGTGCAGGGCAATCCTTGCTTTGTCTGCTAAAGTGCAGGGCAATCCCTGCTGTGGTTGTAAATAGTGATTTGCTGCTTTACAAAAATCTGTTTCCAAGTTGCCCCCTCCCTCAAATTAATAGCCGACCTCGACCAGCTGCAACTCTATCAGGCCTGCAACATCTTGGACTGTGGTATCTGTTTAACCAGTATGGTATGAGATTGCGGGGTTTCTGCTGTATCTGGGACTGGTACCAGTGTGGGTATTATTAATAATTATGTTTAACATCTGATTTATCAGCAGCTAGATAGCCAGGGCTCTGGATGTCTTAAGTCGAATGGTAAAATGTGATTTATGTCTGCCTTTAATATGTAGCCACCCAGCTGGAGGGTTCACCAGCAACATTCCGAAATGATCTCTGTACATGTGTAAATATGGTAAGATAACCTCTCCTCCTGTTTCCCTTTCCTAGCTCCTTTATTACCCCAAATAAATATCTTGTTGTTGTTGTTTGAAATCCTGTGTGAGCATATTATTAGAGAGTCTTTAATTCAAAATGTGGAAATGTGGGAACTGTGTATTGGGGCATGTCTGGGAAGGTAACTGGTCATTGTGGGTGGTGTAGCAGCTCAGGGGGCTACACCCAGTACCCTCTCACCCACGTAAAGCACCCTGAGTGGAGGCACTGTGCAAAGGTTTTATAAGTTAGCGAACCCAACCCTCTTAGCCTATGTTCGGGGTAGTAGGCAGGGGTGTAACACTGGGGGTGGTGCCGCCCAGGGGTTACACGAGAAAGTTTCTATCATGTCTCCCCTCTCCCTCCTTCCCTTAAGGGTATACATATTAAGCTGCTTTAGTCACTCCTCGTATGTCTTCTGGTGCAGACCCAGTACCATTTTGGTTGCCCTTCTCTGAACAGCCTCCACCATGTCTACATCTTTGCGGAGATGGGGTCTCCAGAATTGCATGCAGTACTCCAGATGGGGTCTCACTAACTGTCTGTACAGAAGGATAACTTCCTGTTTTCTACTGTTGATGCCTCTCCCTATGCATCCCAGTATCCCTCCAAGCCCTCCTTACTGCCTTCTCACATTGCTTGCACACCTTTAGGTAATCTGATATAATTACTCCTAGGTCTCTTTCGATTTTTGTTGTTATTAACTCACCCCCCATTGTGTACTCTTTCCCTGGGTTTTTGTTTCCCAGATGCATTACCTTGCACTTCTTTGCACTGAATCTGAGCTGCCACATATTTGACCATTCCTCCAACCTTGCCAAGCCCCTTTTCATTCTTTCCACCCCCTTGTGTACCAACCCTGTTGTAGATCTTTGTGTCATCTGCAAAGAGACATACCTTTCCTTCCAGGTGCTCTCCAATGTCACTTATAAAGACATTAAAGAGGACCAGTCCCAGTACCGAACCCTGTGGTACCCCGCTAGTTATCCTCCTTTCCTCACTGTGGACTCCGTTTACTATAACCCTTTGCGTCCTGTTGTCCAGCCATTTTTTTCATCCAGGCTACCACCTTGGGACCCACTCCAAGGCTGGCTAACTTGTATATTAATCTTTTGTGTGGCACTGTGTCAAATGCCTTGCTAAAATCTAGGTAGGCCATATCCACAGCCCCTCCCTGGTCTACTACTTTGGTGATCCAGTCAAAGAAATCTATTAGGTTCATCTGACATAACCTTCCTGCTGTGAAACCATGCTGCCTTGGGTCCTGTGCCCCACTGGCCTCTAGGTACTCAACAATTCTTTCCTTCGGAAGTGATTCCATCATTTTCCCTACCACTGAAGTCAAACTAACTTGTCTTTAGTTTCCTGCCTCTGCCCTGCTACCACTTTTGTGAAGTGGAATCACATTTGCCCTCCTCCAGTCCTCAGGTACCACCCCATCCTCCCATGATTTGTTAAAGAGGGTAGTCAGTGGTGTTACTAGTTCTACCCTTAATTCTTTTAGAATTCTTGGGTGAATCCCATCAGGCCCCATTGCTTTGTCCACCCTCAGTTTCAAGAGTTCTTTCAAAACCCTTTTTTCTGTGAATGGACTGGTATCGTCCCCCCCTATTCAGAGTTTCTCCCTTGTTTGGTTTAGGTACCTCCCTCTCCTTATCCATTGTGAATACTGAGCAGAAATATTCATTTAGTATCACTGCTTTTTCACTGTCACCCTCTGCCCACATTCCTTCCCCTTTATTAAGTCTCTGTACCCCTCCCTTGGTCTTTCTTCGATCCCTAATGTACCTATAAAAGGTTTTATTCCCCTTCTTAACAGAATTGGCTATCTTTTCCTCAGTTTGTGCCTTTGCTATCCTGACTGCCTTCCCTGCCTCCTTCTGCTTTAACAGATAAAGTTCTCTGTCCTGCTCCTTCTGTGTTTCTTTATATTTCCTGAATGCTATCCTTTTCTCCTTAACCATCCCTGCCACCTCTTTTGAGAACCATAGTGTTTTTTTCCTTCATTTTGTTTTGTTGATTTGCTTCACACAAAGGCTTGTTGCCTCTGTGATGGCTGTTTTGATTATTCCCCATTGTTCCTCCACCCCTCCCTCTTGCCCGTTTGCTAGTGCTTTTCTCAGGCACTCTCTCATTTTCCTAAAGTCAGCCTTCCTAAAGTCCAATACTCTTGTTTTTTGTATGGTTTGACTCTATGGCTGTGTTTATTGTGAACCACACTGTTTGGTGGTCACTTGCTCCCAGATGGCTACCCACTTCTAAATCTGAGACCCTTTCTCCTTCCCTATTTGAGAGTACCAGGTCTAAGACTGCTCCCTCCTGAGTGGGTTCCACTAGCTGTCTGAGGCATGCCCCATGTAGGGCATCATAAATTACCCTGCTCTTGGATGTGCCTGTAGCAAAGGTACTCCAGTTAACATCTGGCATATTCAGGTCCCCCATTAACAATATCTCCTCTTTTTCTGCCATTTTAAGGATGCCTTCTATCATTTTCTTGTCCATTTCCTCCCCCTTAGATGGGAGTCTGTACACAACCCCCATGCGGATTGTGGTGCCACTTCCTGTCTCCAGGGTGACCCATAGTGACTCATCAACTTCCTGTTTACTCTTTAGTTCTGTTGCTTTAATCCCCTTCCTTATATAGAGAGCTACTCCTCCTCCTTTTTTACCTACCCTGTCCCTCCTGTAGACTGTGTATCCTGGTATGTTGACATCCCAGTCATGGTTCTCTGTGTACCATGTTTCAGTGACTGCCACAATATCCAGGCATCCCTCTTCCATCAAGGCCACTAGTTCAGGGAGCTTGTTGCACAGACTGCGGCCATTGATACTCATCACCTTCCATTTATTTTTTATGGCCTTACCCCTTTTAGCCCCATCCCTGTCCTTATCGCCTTTTTCTGCATTTATCCCTGTCCTGTTCCCTACTGACTTCTCTACCTTGGTGTTTACCTCTCTGACTACTGTGTTTTATGGGGGGAGGCTGGGATTTCTCTGCTCCTTTTCAGTGTCTCCCCCCTTGGCTAGTTTAAATGCTTGCCAATGAAGCATTTAAACCTGTCACCTAGGATCCTGGTCCCCCCCCCCCCCGGACAGATGCAGACCATCACGCCAGTATAAGCCTGGATCCCTCCAGGTGGCTCCCCAGTCCCCAATGAAGCCAAATTCCTGAGCTTCACACCAGTTTTTCAACCATTCACTGAATCCCATGGTGCGTAATACCCTAGCATCATCCTTGCCATAGACAGGCAGCACCTCCGAGAAGGTTACCGTACATGCTACTTGTCTAAGGCCCCTCCCCAACTCCACAAACTCCTCTTGCACCGCTCTGATCCCATTCACAGCCAGGTCACTTGTCCCTAGGTGGACAATGACATTCAGCTCCCTCCCTCGTGCAGCTGTTCCCACAATCCTGTGGATTCGCTTCCTATCCCTCCAAGCCATGGCACCCGGCAGACACCTTACCTCCCTATCCCCTTTCTCCCCCACTTATACCCCTCTAATGATTGAGTCCCCCACCAGGAGTTGTTTCCTTCCAGTGTGGGGTCTCGTGCCACCCTCCTATGGGTCTCCTTTGTGGAGGTTCCCAGCATCCTCCTTGGTCTCCACTGCAGATGCCTCCATAGATGAACCACTCTTTGCCAGAACAGCATAAGAACTGTGGAGAGGTACAACTGGAGGGATGCGCCTCTGTTCCACCACCCTTTCCCTCCCTGAGCCCACCTTGGTCCAACCACTCCTGGGTCTAATGGGCTTGAACCCCGGCTTCTGAAAGTAGCTGCCGCTATCATTGCCTCCCCCTTAACCAAAGTTTTTAACTTGTCACTGTGCCACAGCACCTTTCCTGATATCTGGAAAATAGCCAAAATAACACAAATTCATAAAAAAGGTTATCCAAAAGAAATTGTCAATTATCGACCCATGGCCATTCTTTCGGTGCTCAGCAAAATCCTGGAAAAATTAGTGGCTACTCAAACCATAGCTTATCTTCAGAAATTTAACCTCACCTCTGGCGCCCAGCATGGCTTCCATAAAGGCCACAGCACCTCCACTGCCCTCCTAAAACTAACAAATGACATCTATGCTGCCATGGATGCTGGCCTCTTGATGGGCGTGATTTTCATTGACCTGACCAAGGCTTTTGACCTGGTCAACCACAGCCTTCTCTTATCAAAACTTCACTCCCTTAGTTTCTCTGCCAAAGTGGTGGCATGGTTTAAAAGCTACCTCTTAAACAGGAAACAAGCCGCAGTTTTCAATTCTGCCATGTCGGATCTCTCCTCTATTCAAGTTGGTGTTCCTCAGGGCTCTATAGTGGGCTCTCTACTTTTTACTATCTTCATCAATGGCCTCCCGCTGCTAGCACCAACCAGCTCATCTCTTCTCTATGCGGACAACCTTGTCATCTACTACAGTGCCAAAAATATCTTAGATATAAACCACTCTCTTGCCTCTGACTTCCTAAGCATACAATCCTGGCTGACAGAGAACAAACTAGTGCTCAATGTCAGCAAAACACACTCTATGCTCTCTGGCTCTTCTGTCAGACTTAAAGGAAATCGAAACTCCCTCATTATCTCGTGTGCAGATGGCTCCCCACTTACAACTTCCAGATCCTTCAAATACTTGGGGATTCTCCTGGACGATTCCCCGGATTTTGATCAGCATATTACTGCCACTTGTAAATTCGTCAACTCAAAAATTGGAGGGGCCTACCGTACTAGCTATGCCCTTACCCTATCTGCCAGACTTGCTGTTGCACAAGGCCTTCTGCTCCCGGCCCCGGCCTACAGGGCAGTTACCTACCTAGGTGCCACTAAGTCCTCCCACCACAAATGGGACACCACCTATAACAACATCTGCCGCTATGTCTCTGCAGCACCAAGATTTAAACACCACTGCCAGCTCTATGCTGACTTAAACTGGCCCTCTCCCACTGCCCAGTCCTATGGCTCCCTAATTGACAGAATAGTTAGATCAGGTCTCCCTCAATCCCTTTCTTCCATGCTTCACTCCCAGTCCCCCTCTTATGGGCTCTACTCTACAGACCTAGCCCCTTTCTATATCCCCAGATTCAAAACCTCTATGGGTGCATGAGCTTTCTCTCACTTAGCTCCGAAGTACTGGAACTCCATACCTCAAGCTATCTGCCTAGCTCCCACCCATGCCAGTTTCAATAAACTCCACCAAGATCATCTACGTGCTTCTAACCCCTGCGCTTGCTTCCACCCGCCATAGATCCCTCTTTCCATTTTCCTCACTACCCCCTGTACCTACTCCCCTCCAATCTGCTTTATCATCTCTCTCTATTGACCCTCCCCTTGCACATTCTCCACCACCCTCACCCCTTTCTCCCCTGCCTCTATCATATCCTCCTCTCCCTTCTCTCCAAAGCTTAACTACCACAAAGGCACTTACTGCATACTGTATATATCTTGTCTATCTCATCCATTGTTTGTAAAGAAATTATTCTTTTTTGTAAAGCTAGAATGGCATGAAAGCCCCCCCCCACTGTTTCTCTCCTCATCTATCAATCCAGTTTAGGCCATTCAGTGTTACACTGCAATTTTTTAAAGTGATTTACCTGCTCTGAACGCACTGTGATTACATCCCTCTTTAGAATTAATTCTCTCGAAAGGCTGAAGAGTTTTAAGTTGACCTTTTTATGCACTCCTTAATATCCTAAAACTACAGCCTAATCCTTTATATTATTAATTCTGAGTGTAAAACTGTAGAGTCTTAAGATTATTAGACCTGTACTGCACTGTCTATTATTCTAAGCGAACAGCTGAATCTTTTTTAGAATTAATTTCTGTGTAAAGCTGTAGTTTTAAATTGACCAGACTTTTCAGTGTACTGCCTAGCATTCTCAATTTAAAGCCCAATCCTTGCCTCTCGCTTTGCCACCTGTCTGCCCTCTAACCCACTTACGTCTTCTCCCTGTTTCTATTACCCACTTTGTAGTTTAGCCTCCTCCTTCCAAATAATAGTGGCTACCCTGTTTCTTTGTTTGAGTTAACCACACTTCCCCTGCCTGCCCCTACTTTATCCATCTCCTTTCCTCTCCTCCTCAGATGTGCCGTGCCCTCCTGGGGCTCGCACTTCGCCGCCAGAGGAAAAGCTACAAACCCATCCTGGGAAGCAACCCACGATTCTGCTACTGCAAATTAGCAAACCCTGAGGCTTTCTTCCCCTGTTGAAACTGCCGCCCAGGATCCTCCGAACTCCAGTTAGATGCAGGGCCCAGAAATCTACAGAAACAGCCAAAAGCCGTATACCCCCTCAGGTATGTTGGTATTTGGCGCCTTTGGACATTCTGAATTTTCAGCGCCAGCACTCTGATTGGAGGATCTCAGCCTCACCGACTTCTTCCTGCTGGTCTCCATTTTACCTTGCTTCATTAGAGACATTTATCAGCGCTGCTGACTCTGGGAGACTATCCTTTTTCGTAAACCAAGAATTTCATATATTTTTTTTTTGTCTACTTTCTCATTTGCAAATTATACTACATAGCCACTACAGGGCTACAACAGCTGTCTTTTCTGTTACAGAGGAAACACATTTTATTTTCTATTTCCTCTTCTGCTCTAGTGGACCTGGGATACCTCTCTTTCTGAGGACCATCCCCAGGGTTTTTCTGCATGTTTTTCAGGCTGAACCATGCTCATCCACTAAGGCTGCAAGACTTGAACGCCTGCCCCCACTCCCATTCTGTACTGGTGGAGCAGGGCCAGAAACAGAGATGAAAGCTACAGACCAATCTTGCCACACCGGATTCCAGCCTTGAACCACCTCACTGGATCGGCTGCAAAGAGTTGCTCCACAGGTACGTTCAGCGCCAAAACCACCTCTCAACCAACAAAAGGATTTTGAACTTATGACACCTGATCACTGATTGTTCTAGGCTTCTAGTGGCGTTTACTGCCGGCTGTTGTGGCGTTTAGATCTACCATGGGAAATTACAGCTGGTTCCTCGGTGTGTCACTAGCTTTACCAGTGCTCAGTTCAATTCTTCGGAACCCTCATCTCTCCCTAAAGTGGAATGACCCTTGCGCTTCTCCCTGCCCTGTGTCCAACAGTTTCTTTCAGGTAGCCATTCTGGACTATTGGGCTTCTCAGCTGTCTCTGCCTGGGAGTGGGACATCTCCCAAGCTGCCTCTGCAGATTACGCCCCCATCCAGACTTGAGACTTCCTACTCATGGCAAATTTCTGCCAGGACACTAGTGGCTGCAACACTAGGCCAGTATAACACTAGGAGTGTGTACAGGCCTACCCATCAACACCACCTCCCCCATCGTCCAAAAAATAGTGTTTACAAATTACAGTTCGCTACCTTAAAAAGAATCCTGCTTCTTTTACTATTGTGCTCAGGCAATGTCGAACTCAACCCAGGACCATTAGACACCCTTGCTTATCCATCAGACCTGGCAGGTATCAAAGGAATGTCTTTTATGCATCTTGGTGCCTGTAGTTTGCTGAAACAGTTCACCCTTATCCAGGCTTAAGTGAGCCACACCCTACCTGACGTCCTAGTGATCACTGAGACCAGCCAGCCACCCCAGACAATGAAATCAATATCCCAAATTATTTACTCTTCCAAGCGGATAGGCAATCAAGAGGAGGTGGGGTGGCAATTTATGTAAGGGACAAATACTCAGCTGCATGCATAGATGCATCATCCTCCCCCAAAGAACTCGAGTGCTTGACCCTAAAGATCGAACTTTCTCCTTCCAGTGCACTCTGTGTAATAGGCTGCTACAGGCCCCCTTCTGCAGGGCCTCATCTCCTGTCTCACCTCAGTTCCGTACTGGGGCTCAGTTCCTTGGAAACCATTATTTTTGGTGACCTGAACTACGATTGGCTATCAAGTGCATCAGCTCCCTTGAAATCCTTTTGTGACACTTCAGGGCTGGTGCAACTCATTGGCGAGCCTACTCGCCCAAATAAAGAACCTTAACAACAGCTCCCTCTTAGATGTAATTTTGGTTAGCAAGCCACACCTGTTCACCACCATCAGATCCGTGCACAACCCACAGTTTGTGGCTAAGTTCTCTATCAAGAGGTGCAAATGCAACTTTGATTTGTTTGCTTACGTCCACGACTTGAAACATTCACCACGATGGCAGGAATTCTTCCTAGCCAAAATGGCTAACAAGGCATATACTATTTTTTACGATATTTTAAGTGAGGCTTTAAATAAGCAAGCACCCTTAGTTAAAGTGTGGGTCAGGAACAGCACCTGCCGTTGGTTCTCGCCTGAGCTCAAAGCTTCCCTGTTAGAAAGAGATACTTTATGGAAAAAAGCCTGAAGAAGCAAGAACGACTTGGATTGGTGTCTTTTTAAGAGAGCACGTAACAAGTGTACCAAGTTGGTCAGAGCAGCCAAGGCCACCTACTATCGTTTGGAGCTAGCCTCTGCCTCAAGAAATCCTTCAAAGCTCTGGAAAACATTAAAAGACATGTCTGGACACGCACCTGGTAATTCCATTCCAGCAAAAATTAAGTCCGGTGGCAGCATTATCACTAACCGATTGGAGATATTGGAAGCCCTCAATACCTATTTTGAAACGGCAGGCCTAGCATTTGATACTTCTCCTGTCAATGACCTCCGGACAGCTCAGGGCCCACCAACCCATGAGTCCCCCTCTACTGAGGAGGCCTTCTCCCCTCCTGCCTCTCTCTCTAAAAGAGGTGGAAGATCTACTGCTGCAACTGGACACCAGAAAGGGAGCAGGCTCCGACTTCATAGAGCCATACTATCTGAAATGTGCCTACCATGTGCTTGCGGTGCCAATCATCCACCTATTCAACATGTCACTCTCCCATGGTAGCCTCCCCCTCAATGGAAAATAGCCCATGTCATCCCTCTATTAAAAGCAGGTGACCCCTGTGATCTAAATAATTACAGACCGATCTCCCTCCTCCCCATCCTGTCTAAATTACTAGAAAAAAATAGAGTGTGGCCAGCTAGGGGTATACTTAAGAATCCAGAAGCTTATTAAACCCGGTTCAGTCTGGATTCAGAGCAAAGCACAGAACCATAACAGTCCTAGCTAAAGTGACCAATGATTGGCTCCTAGACCTTGACGAGAAGAAGCCTGTCTGTGCTGTTTTCTTGGATCTTAGTAAGGCATTCAACACAGTCGATCATAGCCTGCTTCTTTCCTCCCTAAACACCTTAGGCCTGAACCATAAATCTATGTGCTGGTTTGCAGACTACCTTAAAACCTATGCTGAGGGGCGTGCCCCACGGCTCTATCCTTGGTCCCCTCCTCTTTGCAGTCTACATTAACATCATCAATGACCCCATCAAAAAAGCCAACATCCACTTATTCACGGATGACACTGTACTATACTTGAGTCGTCCCACACTGGAAGCAGCCTGTGAAGACCTCCAAGCTGAATTTAGCCTTCTTCAATACCAGCTCATAAACAAAAAGATTTTGCTCAATGTGAAAAAGACAAAAGCCATGCTCTTCTCTCCCTCCTTGCATGCGGCAATTCCTGCTTGGGGGGGGAGCTATCCCTCAAGTTACCACTGTTCTTGGAGAAACACTAGAGTATGTAGCTAAATTGAAATATCTAGGAGTTTGGCTCAATCATAAACTTTCCTTCGCCGACCATCTCGAAGAACTACAGAAGAAACTAAGGTAAAGATTAGGACTATTGTACAGAATTAACCACCTGCTTACAAAAGAGGCCAAGATTCAATTGGTTCAAGCTACCTTTCTATCTTTAATAGATTACGCGGACCTGCTCTACAGCCACTGCACTGCCTCTGCACTGGCTACGTTGGACACCCTCTACCACAGAGCTACTGTATCAGGTTCATTACTGGCCTTCCACTTTCCACACACCACAGCTCCCTTTACTCATCACTAGGCTGGACTTCCCTTCACTATAGAAGGAATAGAAACGCTGCCCTATGGGCCTTCAGAGCGGTGACCAACAAGCTCCCCTCATATGTCTCAGACTGTATTCCCGTGATGTTAGGCACCTCAGCTCTAAGGAGCTATCTCAATGCCCTCCAAGTTCCAAGGTCAAAACTCATTTCGGCAAAGCTGCTCTAAGCTTCTCTTTACCCACATTGTGGAACTGTTTACAAAGAAACTTAAAGCTGAGCTGCCCTGTTAGCCTGAATATCTTCAAGGCGCTCTACGATCACTACATGAAAGCACCTTGCAAATGTTTCCTCACCGCTAGCATACTAATTCCGCAACTCCCCCTTTCCATCCTGACGCTCGCCATGTTTCTATCCCTGGCTCTCACTCTTTCCCTATTAACTCTTCCTGCTGCACCCACCCTTCCCTGTCCACTCCAGCCTGGCTAAAGTCCCACCCCATCCATAGCAGTGTCCTAATTACTGTATCTACCCCTCCTCCTTCATTATCATAATAAACAAGTACACGACAGCCATCGTCACTTTCTGTGGTTTTAGCTCAATTTTTCAGCCAAGTCGTCGGTAATATATCCCTCCTCTTCTTTACCTCTCTAACCTGCCACCCCATACACAGCCTCTTTCCCCTATATGAGTAGTTGCCGGCTGCCTCACTCAAAAGATCTCTGCTTATAACCTTTGTATGGCTATGGTTAATTGTACATATGCTGACTTCTTAAATTGTAAAATAATGCTGTTTTTTTATTTCAGCCTTGTACTGTACTGTATACACTGTATATACTTTTTCTTTCTTGTATATCATTGCTTTTTGTATACCTGCTTCTGTACTGTACTTTGATGTATTCATGACCAGGTCCGCCTTGCTCAATGGTGCCTGCCCAGATAAATAAAGATTTTGATTGATTGATTGATTTTTGTGTACTTAGTATTTCAGTTGTTTTGCACTTGTTCATACCTTATTACCTTGTCTAGTACTATACTGCTTGTACCCTGATCTTGTTCTAAACTGTATTTTCACTCAACCTCTTATGTCGACTGTTCTGACCTCCTCCCACTGTATTACCTATTTCATGTGCTGCATCACATGGTGTGCTTATTTATTGTCTACCTGTATTCTCCCGGGTCGTGCCTGAAAATAGGCATTCCCATGCCTAGTGCACCCACCCGGTTACCAAAAGTAAATAAAATAAATATCTCCTGCAGCCTCAGAGTCAACATAGCCTATTGCAAGGTGTAACACTAGGGGAGGAAAAACAGATGCAGGCTCCTCTTGCTGCAGTGGAGGAGAGGCCTGGGCTAATAACTGATGAGGAACAGCAGAAAGGGGGTGAGCAGTAGACTAGAGGAAGTAATCCAGAGACTTTACGAAGCCCTGGTCAGACGCCACCTGGAGTACCACATATAATTCTGGTCTCCAGACTACAAAAAGAACATTGAAGCAGTTCAGAAGGTTCAATGTAGGGCAACCAAAATGATCAGCGGTAAGTGGGGGCCGGGGAGGGGATGGCTAGCTATGAGGAGAGGCTAAGGGCTCTTAACATGTTCACTCTGAACAAAAGAAGGCTCTGTGGAGATATGAGCTCAGTGTTTCGCATACTCAAGGGTGTTGCCAAGATCAAACAGGCATAGATGTATGATCTGGTATGCATCTGCAAGATAAGGGGACATGCCCTGAAGTACACGGGTGGTAAAGTCAGAGGTAACGTTAGGGCATCATATGGAACAGTCAGTGTGGGTGGGGGAGGGGGGATGACTGGTAAACGAAGAAAAAGGGTTACAGGCTATTCTGATGGGATAGGCCTCTGAGAAAAGTGGGTGGCTCTCACCATAAGGGACAGAGTAATTTTGGAGGACATCGGGGGGGGGGGGACAGTGGCAAACAGTCCATCTGATTCCAGTTAGTGGAAATGAGAAGCAAGAGAGTTAACTCGGGTGTGTGCTACAGGTTCCCAAACACTTCAGCAGAGCATGATGCCCAACCGGCTGGAGTAATTACAAGAGCACAAATCGGAGCCAGTGGTGATCTGGCGGACTTCAATCTTTCAGACATAGATTGGCATCTTGAGAAGGCTAACGTCAGAGCTGAGACTGAGTTCTTGTTCACTTTCAAGGACTGCTTCCTAAAACACCATGTTCAATAATGGACAAGATTTAAGTCCTTCCTGAAGTTGTTTTCAGAAGTGGAGATGTGATTATCTCCAGTGTTAACATCAAAGAGCCAGTGGGAAGCAGTGACCACAACTGAATAATCTTCACTCTGGCAACAGGGAATGCTAGTCATGCCTCAGCTACATGACCCACAACTTTAGAAAGGCAGACTTTGCCAGGGTGAGGGATCTACTGGCCAAGAGTCTGGAGACGCTGCATAAGGCTTGTAATGCAGAGTGCATGTGGGGTTTTTATAGAAGGAGCTTGGGACCAAGCCTCTGTGGACAAGCACTACTCCCCCGCGAAGCTGAGGGACCTGCGCCCCTTTGACTGCCCCCCATTGCAACCCGAGGTATATACTTGTTGCCGTGCCTTGGGAATTACACGTAGGAGGAGAGTTCTAGGAGACACCCTGGGGCAAAATGGGTCCAGGATAGGGGTTTGCGATGCCTGGTTCCCATACCCAAGGGTTCCACTGATAGTGGGCAAGTAGCCCGCTCCTCCACGGCCTCTCATCCAACTCGGGCGGTGTTATGCAATGCCAGGTCTATAAAGAACAAGACGGCAATTATTGCTGATCTTGTTGAGTCAACTGACTTGGCTTGTATCACTGAGACCTGGCTGGATGGAAATGCTGGTCCCATGTTGGAGTCAGCTATTCCAGCAGGTGCCAGTGATACATTGCCGAGATTGGATCGGGGTCTGCTATTTGTTTTTAAATCGAGAGTTGGGCCTTATGGAGGTTCCAGTGGTGACCCCCAGATCCTTCGAGTGTATCATGGGAGCAGATGTGGGCAGCAGAATTCTCCTCGTTTACCGTCCACCCGGTGACGAGAAAGTCTTTCTGCAGGAAGTTGCAGACTTCATTGTCGACCTGGTGTTGGAGCCCTCCAGGTGGTTGGTCCTGGGGGACTTCAATGCCTGGGTCGATGATGAACTCTCACTTTTTGGCCAAAACTTCCTCCAACTGATGATTTCGTTGGGCTTCACACAGGTTGTTACTGCTGCTACCCATATTCAGGGTCACTCCTTGGATCTGGTGTTCACCCTGGGGATGGAGATCTCTGGACTGGAGGTGGAACCAGTTGCGTGGTCTGACCATCACTCCATAAGGTTCAATTTTGCGGCCCCCACCTTAGAGACCAACCCCTTTGGAGATGGTCCAGTACTGTCCTTTGAAGGGAGTTACCCCTATGGGTCTGATGACTGTGCTGGACCTATCGAGTCGACCTGTGGAGTGCATGGATCCAGGTGTCTTAGTAGTGCACTATAATAATGTGGTGCTGAAGGCTCTGGATTCCATAGCTCCTGTCCGTGTTCGCCCCCTCTCCCTCCGCCCTCGGTTGCCTTGGTTTGATGGGACATTGAGGGAGTTGAGGAGAGTGGGGAGAAGATTGGGACGCTGCTGGCGGAAATCTGGGCTGGAAGATGATAGACTTAGATTGATGGCCCATTATATGGACTATCAATCAGAAATCTCCCGTAAGAAGGCAGAATTCCTGTCCAGGGAGATGGCTGCATCAAAAAATCGACCAGCTCAGTTCTTCTGGACCGTGGACAGATTGTGCAATCCAACCTGTCTGCGGGGTCGGCGAGCCTTTCCACAAATAAAGTGTGATGAGTTTGCTTGGTTCTTTGATGAAAAGGTGTCGATCAGGTCAGAGATCTGCAGTTTGCGTTCAAATGAGCATGGTGATGGTTGATGCGAGGTTACAGGCCCTCGGTCTTTCTGGATGGATTTTGACCAGCCAGTGATCCTGGATATCATGAAGATTGTCCAGGGCTTGCAACCGACTTACTGTAGTATGGATCCTGGTCCTCACGCCTCCTTGTGGGGTGTATGGATGTGATCGGACCAGTCCTTGCTGAGATAGTCTGGTGCTCTTTGGGCCAAGGGGTGTTTCCAGAGTCTCTAAAAGAGGCTACTGTGACACCCCTTTTGAAGAAACCTTCCCTCGACCCAGACTGTCTTGCTAACTACAGACCAATCTCTAACCTGCCCTTTTTGGGCAAGGTTATTGAGAAAGCAGTCGCGTTGCAGCTCGAGGACTTTCTTACCACCCATGAAGTCTATGATCCTCTCCAGTCCAGTTTCAGGAAGAGGCATAGTACCGAGACGGCGTTGGTTCAGGTACTTAATGATCTCCTAATAGTGAGAGATCAGAGGAGCTGTTCAATCTTGGTTCTCCTCGATCTCTCTGCAGCATTTGATACTGTGGACCATGGGATGTTGCTAGAACGCCTCCGGCTGTTCTGTGGACTGTCAGGGACAGTCCTCAGATGGTTTCAGTCTTTCTTCATGCGTAGAACCCAGAGAGTAGTATCAGGAATTTTTTCCTTAGCTCCCTTTGCTCTGTCCTGTGGGGTGCTGCAGAGTTCTGTGCTTTCCCCCATGTTGTTCACGGTGTATATGCTGCTGTTGGGGGACATTATAAGGCATTATGGGCTGAGTTTTCACTGCTATGCAGATGATACTCAGCTCTATATGTCCTTTGTACCCGAACAAAATGACGCTTTATCGGTCTTTAACAACTGCCTCGCTGAGATTCAGGGCTGGATGAGTGCTAACTGGTTAAGACTGATATGGATAAGCCTGAGGTGCTGGTGGTGGACCTTGGTCACCGTGCAGAGAAGTTTACACCTGGGTTTTCCTCCGGCCTTGTGTTAGGGGATAACCAGTTGAGACCTTCTGAAAAGGTGCGAAATCTGGGCGTAATTTTTGATGGCGAGCTGACACTGAAGACAGAGGTGTCAGCCGTTGCCAAGTCTTCCTTTTATCATCTGAGGAATACTGCCCGGATAAAACACCTTGTTCCTCACGATGATCTTCCTGTATTTGTCCACGCCTTTGTCTCCTCGCGTCTTGACTACTGTAATGCTCTATATCTAGGGTTGCCGGGGGTGGATCTCTGTCACTTGCAGCTGGTGCAGAACGCTGCAGCCAGGTTGTTGATGGGGCTGCCAAGAACTTGCCACATCACACCTGTGCTGCGCGAACTGCACTAGCTGCCAGTGCGATGGAGAATCATCTTCAAGGTCGCATTGCTGACCTATAAGACCCTACACGGTCAGGGACTGGACTACTTGCAAGATCTCCTGCGACCTTACCGCCCTCTTCACTCGCTCCACTGACAAGGGATTGCTAGAGGTTCCCAGGGTTCGTCTTCAATCATCTGGGGCCAGAGCTTTTCCTTTTATGGCCCCAACCCTGTGGAATTCTCTACCTCGTCAGATTCGAGAGTGCCAGTCCACAGAGATATTCAAGGAATCCTTAAAAAGTTATTTATTTGAGCAAGCCTTTGATTAGGCCATCCCATTGCCTTTTAATTGTTTTTAAATTTACATTTATTATGTTGGCTGTTTCTTGAATTGTATCTGCGCTTTGATAATTTTGAAAAGCCCACTACAAATAAAATTTGATTTGATTTGATTAAAGCAGCTGCAGAAGGCTACAGACAGCTGCAGAAACTGACAGATATTTCTTGATATTTCTAAACAGATTATGTCTGATAGTCCTGCAGTGATACTGCAGGCAGGCAGGCAGGATTTTTTTAAAGAAATATCACACAAATTTCAGCAAATATATGGCCATGTCATTTGCTGCTACGGTATCTGTAAGTAATAAGGGAAAAAGGGCACAGAAGTGACCTCTACTACACAATAGGGAATTAAAGCCAGTTGATCCTACATAAGAAGAGGGTTTCTAGTAGTACTTCAAGGATCAATCTCTGGAAATTCATTGTTCAACCTTTAATTAAAACAGCGGTGCATGTTATAGTGAAAATTATGACCTACAGTACACTTTCTGATTCTATTTTAGATTGCCCCTCGTCTCCTGTCTTGTAAGATACCCCTTTCCCAATTTTAAGTCTGTTTTAACACTTTTTTTTAATTTGAATTAATAAAAAGGAATGTTCTTTATGTTCTTTCTACACGTGTCCATCAACATTTTCAATTGTTACTGAACACCTATTTTAAACATGCGTCTCACATGACTAAAAATGAGCTAGCATTCAACAGTTTACTGACCATATGGGGCAATGAGATTTTAAAACACAAAACAGCTGAGAATGACGATGAATTGTAGGTATAGCCATATTAGAAAGAGTGTTCCTTGTTATTTCATACAGTATGTATTAAAAAAGTGTCAAAGTATACTCAACATGGGAAAATAGGGTATCTACCTTGACAGGAGCTATAAGGCAATCTAAAATAGAATAAAAATGTTTTGGGCAATATGTTCATCATTAATATGCCCAGTGTCTGCACTAGATCACTGCACTAATTCAAACTACTTTTCCATGCAGATCACACTCTCTTGTTTTCCAATAACAAATCCAAAATGATTTGGCTATTTATTTACAACTAGATTTTATCCAATTTCAAAAATGGCTGCTTCAGAATGAACATACAGTTAATATATGTATAAAACATGAGTTCAACTATCGGCAAAAAGGATAAGCACTTCAGTTCGAACCCCTCACTTTGCCTTGTCTCCAGTGATGATAAACTGGTGGAAGCAGTTACTACAGCACCATTCACTATTTAGTCCAAGATGCCCCCCCCCCACCACAGTGCAGGTAGGAGGCGCTACCAGTGGTTGCTAACCCCAAACAAACTGAAATTCTAGAAGACAGTGCACACTCGTTTGATAATTCTAAAAATATACTGTATCATCTGCTAACAACAGGTAGAACTAGACCTCAAAAAACCATGTTGCTTGCAAAAATATTTGCTCTCTAGTTAGGCCAACTCCTGGATCAGATGCTGTCCTTTAAAGACTACACTGAATATTTGAACTAAAAGGCCAAATATTCAGTGTGAAAATCTAGTATAGTAAGAGACTTACCTTTCATTTCACTTGCATAAATCACGATCAGATGGCTGAGCAAAAACCTGTTCTGGGCCACTGGATTTATTATTCGCAGTCACAGCAATGGCATTCGTCATAGGCTGCTTATAATAACAGTCTTTTTTCTTAGGTGCCAGCAACAGTTACCTGCCATCCAAGGCACTGCTGGGAGCATGTGTCATTCTCCAAAAGTAACTGTCTTCAGGGAAGGCTTTATAGGATGGACCACTAATGTGGGAACTGATAAATGATCGGAGATTAAGGTACTAAATCAAACATTTCATAGTGCTAAGGCTGATATATCCAAATGCAGGGCCTTCTGCCTATTTCTTTTTGTTTTAATTTACTGTTTATACCACTTATCTGTCCAGCCTGAACCCACTTCCACAATTTCCCAGTCATGTCAACCTCCTGCCAGTGGCTCCAGTTCATCATGGGGTTAATACCACCCAACCACCCCCGTGTCCATTTGTGCATCAAAGCTTTGCATCTGCATGTTGCCCAAAAGTACCAGCAAGATCACCCTGCTAGGCTTGGGTGTGTCTGCCTTGATTGCTGGCACCTCTACCACAAAGTCAACATCTGGAGATTTAGAAACTGATGGTGGTAGTGCCTCAATGACCTAACAAATGAATGTCAATGCTTTTTCTTTTTATGGCTGTGGGCAGAGCCTACAGCCATTTTACTATCTGTAGCTTGAAAATGGAGTTTCATGGAACTCATTTTTTGGACATTTCAATGTATTCTTCTACATCTACAAATCACTATGACAACTAAAATAAAATAATCCCTTCTTTCTGTTTAGAATGTTGGAGACATAACTCCAAGCTGCTTATCTGATGGCCATTAGGAAACTGAAACAGCTTGCTAAATATTGGTTGCCTACTAAACTGGAGATTTGTTTACCCCCTTCGAAATGCAACAGCTTGCACAATTAAATGATTCGCATTTAAACATTTTTTGCTACTGATTCAGTTGGGGATGAATATCTTTCAAGAAAGATTCAAACCTCATAAATGTTACCCTTTCCCAGCAAATTCTGTAAAGATTTACACTGTTTTTAACCTCTCAAGACCTATATGATAACTCCAAACTGCGTATCTGATATATCTATATATTATATCTATATAACTCCAAGCTGTTTATCTGATGGCCATTAGGAAACTGAAACAGCTTGTTACATATTGGTTGCCTATTAAACTGGAGATTTATTTACCCCCTTCGAAATGCAACAGCTTGTACAATTAAATGATTCACGTTTAAACATTTTTTGCTACTAATTCAGTTGGGGATGAATATCTTTCAAGAAAGATTCAAACCTCATAAATGTTACCCTTTCCCAGCAAATTTTGTAAAGATTTACACTGTTTTTAACCTCTCAAGACCTATATGATAAAATGCCAGTGAACTACCCAGACTAAATACGTAAATTTATTTTTGATAGAAAAGGCTGCGGCCTGCTTCCCAAACATAACACATAAGAGCTACCGAGATCTCTTATAGTAAGTGTGTGTGTGTGTTTGGGGGAAGGGTGGAGAAACAGTCAAACTCTAGGCAAGGGAGACCTCATCTAATGAATTAACTGCTGACAAACAATGAGTGATACAGAAACACAGAAGCTGACAGAAGATAAGGACCGCAAGGCCCATCCAGTCTGCCCATTTTGTTTTCTAACTTATGAATGTGCTATAGGTATTTGCTCTGCCAATGGCCTATCTATTCATACTCATCTGTATTGCTCCCTTATGGCTATCCCATGCCTGTTTGAAGCCCTGCACTGTATTCATATCCACCAGTTCCTGAGATAGGCCGTTCCATGCATCCACCACCCTTTCTGTGAAAAAGAACTTCCTCACATTACCCCTTAATCGGCCTCCCTCTAATCTCATGCTGTGTCCTCTTATCCTGCTAGTTTTCTTATACTGAAACATGTTAGACTCTTTCACCTTGTTAATTCCCTTAAGGTGTTTGAATATTTCAATCACATCACCTCTCTCCCTCCTTTGCTCTAGGGCATACATATTGAGTTCAGTTAATCTGTCCTCATATGTTTTCTGATGCAGTCCCTGCACCATTTTGGTTGCCCTTCTCTGGACTGCCTCAATTTGGTTAATGTCCTTGTGAAGGTGTGGCTTCCAGTACTGCACACAGTACTCCAGATGGGGCCTAACCAGTGTCTTGTAAAGAGGGATTATTACCCCCCTCTTTCGACTTGTGATACCCCTACTAATACACCCCAACATCCCTCTAGCCTTACCTACTACCTTAGAGGTCTACTTGGATGATTTCAAGTCATCGGTAATGATGACATCCAAGTCTCTTTCTTCCCTTGTGACTGCCAGCAACTCCCCTCCCAGCTTATAGACGGCTTCAGGGTTTCTCTTCCCTATGTGCATGATCTTGCACTTCTTTGCATTAAACCCCAGTTGCCACTCTTCCGACCATTTTGCTAGTTTATCCAGATCTCTTCTCATTCTTCCCACACCATCTGGATCATCTACTCTGTTGCAGATCTTGGTTTCAGCTGCAAACAGACAAACCTTACCCTCCAGTCCATCTGCAATGTCACTGATGAAGATACTGAAGAGGACTGGCCCAAGGACTGATCCCTGAGGTACCCCACTTGTGACTTGCATCTCTTCTGACTGTATACCGTTTACCACCACTTTCTGTTTTCTGCCCATCAACCAGTTTGCCGCCCAGTTGACCAACGTCTGACCCACCCCGAGCCTACCCAGCTTATTAATCATTCTACTATGTGGAATGGTATCGAAAGCTTTGTTGAAGTCAAGGTAGGCAACATCAACTGCTCCCCCTTGGTCCACCACTCTGGTTACCCAAAGAAATCTATGAGATTAGTTTGACAGGACCTTCCTTTTATAAACCCATGCTGTCTTGGATCCTGTGCTCCTATGGATTCCAGGTGTTGCACTACCCTTTCCTTAAGGAGTGTCTCCATAATCTTGCCCACTACTGAGGCAAGACTGACTGGTCTGTAGTTCCCTGCCTCCTCCCTGCTACCACTCTTGTGAAGCGGGATCACATGAACCCTTCTCCAGTCTTCTGGGACCTCGCCTGTGCTCAGAGGCTCACTAAACAATTCTGATAATGGCTCTGCTACTTCCACCCTTAGCTCCTTTAGTACCCTGGCTTGTATGCCATCAGGTACCGTTGCCTTGTCCACCCTGAGCTTATCGAGTTCTTGTAGGACCCTTTCTTTTGTGAAGGGACTAGTGCACACCTCCCTCCCCTGTGTCCGTGATGCAAAGCTGTGGGCCCCTGCCCTACCTTCTCTTCAGTAAATACTGAGCAGAAGTATCAATTTAGGATAGATGCTTTTACATGGTCCTCCTCCTCATACACCCCCTATCCCCTCTGATCTTAGTAATACTCCCTCTGGACTTTCTCCTTTCACTAATGTATCTATAGAAAGTCTTGTCACCTTCTTTTACTGTTCGTGCTAGTGTTTCCTCAGTTTGGGACTTTGCCTGCCTTACTGCCTTCCCTGCTTCCCTTAGGGAAGTTTGGTATGCCTCCCTATCTTCATCCTGCTGTGTTCCCTTATGTTTCCTGAAGGTCAGCCTTTTGGCTCTGACCTTTTCTGCTACTGTGTTTGAGAACCAAAGTGGTTTCTTTCTTCTTGCACTTCCTTTTCTTACTAACACAATGGGATGTTGCTTCAAGTATTGCATTTTAATGCTTGCCCACTTTGCCTGTATCCCTCACCTGTATTTCTTTTTGCCAGGGCTGAGCTTAACTCTGTTGGCCATCTTATCAAAGTCAGCTCCTCTGAGTCCCATATTTTTGCCTTGGAATGGGATGATTTTGTTCTAGTGGCCAAACTAAACAATACCATGAGATGGTCACTGGCCCCCAGGTGACCTTCCTCCTGGAGATCTGTGATCCTTTCCCTGTTAGTCAGTACTAGATCTAGGATAGCCCTGTCTCTAGTGGGTTGTTGTACCAGTTGTTTGAGGCCCCGCAGGGAAAACACTATATGTCTAGTTCTGGCAGATGTTCCTGCTGGTATTGACCAATCTGTATCTGGCCTGTTGAAGTCTCCCATTATCAGACCCTCCCCTTTAGCTGTCATGTTTTGTATATCTTCTAACAGTAACATGTCTATGTCCTCCCCCTGGTCTGGAGGCCTGTACACAACCCCAGTTCGTATGGCTGTCCCATTTCCTGTTTCCAGGGTGACCCACAGTTCTTCTGGCTCCTTATGCGTATTCTGAATTTCTGTAGCTTTGATATTTTCATTGACATAAAGGGCCACTCCACCCCCCTTTTGCACCTCGGTCTCTTCTGAACAGTACATAGCCAGGTACTGAAGTCTCCCAAGTGTGGTTACTGGTAAACTATGTCTCGCTACTGGCTACTATGTCCAGTTTAGCTTCTGTCATTATTGCCTGCAGGTCTGGGACTGTTTCCCAGACTGCGGCATTTGTGTACATGATTTTCCATTGGTCAGATTTTGGTGTGTTAGTTGTTGGGCGAGGTCCGGCATTTCCCGTGTGTCGTATGGAGAGTCAGGCCTTTTTCTTTACCTGGTGATGCAAATGAACTACAAACATGCTGAATTCCTGTTTGACCACTAGCTGAGTGGGAAGGGGTGTTCTTCCCATTCGATGTTTCGGGTGCTGCACCCCTCTCCCCATTTGCTAGTTTAAATATTATGCAAAGACTTCAAACTTCTGCCCCAATGCACCGACTCCCTCCTTAGTCAGATGCAGTCCATCAAATTTAAAGAACTTTTGCTCCCAAAACTGTTGCCAGTTCCCTACAAATGTGTGTCCTTTTTCCTGGCACCAGCCCTTGAGCCACATGTTTAGCTCCCCTATCTCCCCTTCTCTGACCTTCCGTCCATCTGTCCCCCTCTCCCAGACTGGCAGGATCTCAGAGAAGGAGATGCCGGACGAAATGGATGATAGTTTGTCACCCAGCCTTGTCAGGTGTTCCTTGGTCTCCACAACTGACCGGTTGGAGAGATCGTTAGTCCCTATGTGTACCAGAACATCATTGTTTTCTCCTGCTTCCTGAACAATTTTAGCAATGCGGTCAGTGTCTCTCCACGCTGATGTACCTGGGAGACATCTGACCATTATCTCTGGCTGGAGATATATATCAACTCCCCGAATCATGTAGTCTCCTATGATCAGATGTTTTTTGGATTTCCTTTTTGCTGTTTTTGTTTTGGTTCCTGTTTTGGGCATGTTTTGTTGTGCTAGCTCCTGTGCTGCAGTGTCCTCTGCCCCTTTGTTTGATTTCGGAGATAGAGGCAGATACCTGTTTGTAGTTTTTATATGGTTTGTGGAGGTGATATGTTGAAGAGCACTGAGTGATGGGGCACCCGATTTGCTCCTCCTAACCACCTGCCAACCTCCCGGACCAACTACCCTCTGCGGTCGAGGTGCTTCTGTTGGATGGTGGGGAAATGGCAAGCGGTTCTTATAATATATTTCCTCTTGAATATGCAATTTGAGGTGCGCAATCTCTGCCAATGCTGCCTGGAGCTGAGCCCTCAGATCTACAATGGCAAGTTGCGTATGCCACAGTGTCCTAAATCCTGTAAACTGTCCTTCTGAAAGTGTTCACAGTACCTGCAGTTAATGACATCCATTGCAGGTAAGTTGCTGGGTTTATAACCGGTCAGAGTAATTAGAAGGAAGAAAATGAAAGCAAAAGTTTGATTTTGTGTTTTGTTTGTTTGTTTTTGTATAACTTATTATAACAAGTTATAATACTAGTGCCCCTGTAAATGAGGTCACTGTGTGGATACCCCTCTGAACCGCCCCTTCCTGCTTTGCTATAGGAAATGTCATGACTGTGCTACCCTATAAAAGGAGTGTAGTGTGGGGTGGTTGGGCCCTTCCCCTGCTGAAAAAGAACCATGGATGAAAGAAACAAGGAGGTAAGAGCAGAACCGATCAGCCAGCAACAAATGCAGTAGCCCTGAAAGCTTATCCTAATGACAGATAAAACTGTAAAACCTGTAAAGCACCACCTGTAATAACTTCACAGAAGATATACCCTGTAAGAAACACTTTGCTACAGAGATATATAAAGGAGTAACAGAAGATATACCTTGCAAAAGACAATTTGAATCAGAAGATTACAGCAGTAATCTGTAAGCACACACCTGTAGGCACACTCTATAATAATGCAGCAGAATGTATACCCAGCAACAACAATTTGAATCTGAGAAAAATAAAGCAATAAAATGTTAGCAACAAACAGTAAATACAGGTTACTCACCTGTAACAGGAGTTCTAGGAATGGTATATGTTGTTCATCCACACTGTCTGGCAGGTATCCTTGCCGCTTTAAATCTTGCCGGAAGGTCTTCAAGCTGGCTCCTCCCACCCACCCGGGTGGTAAAACTCTGGCTCTGCCCCTTGACACCAGATCTGCCTGCTTGAAGCTCAGGGTTAAAGGTCGGCTGGAGGTCGGTGGATGAACAACATATACCATTCCTAGAACTCCTGTTACAGGTGAGTAACCTGTATTCTAGGACATGGGATATGTTGTTCATCCACACTGTCTGGCAGACTCCTAGCAGTTCTCCTGGAGGAGGAGGCAAGCACACCCTCTACTTAGGAATAGAGACTGAGAACGAGGCTCCAAACCAGCATCCCAGAGTGACTCAAGGTTGTGGTAATGGGTGATGAAGGGTGTGCTGACTTCCAGGTAGCAGCCTGCAGATTTGTATGGATAGGGACGTCCCTGGAAGCAGCCACCGGCGAGCAGTATGGCGTGGTAGAATGAGCTCTTATCCTCTGGGAGGCTCCATGCTCCGCCAACTTATAGCAGAGATCTATGCAGGAGGCGACCCACCTGCCTATCGTCCGCTTGGCTGCAGGTCTGCCAGGTGCGGCTTCAGTGTAGGTGACAAACAGCTGTGAACCTCTCCTGACCAGCCGCAAGGCCCTATAGTGAGCGAGCCTTCTAGGGTCCAGAGTATGGAGCCTATATCTCGCCTCCTCGAGGTGTGATTGGGGTAGAACAGGCAGAGTCAACACTTGTTAGGTGGAACTCGACACCACCTTCGGAAGAATTTCGGTGGGGGCGAGACAACCTTGTCCCTGTGGAAGACCAGGTAAGGAGACTCGGCGAGCGCCTGAGCTCCCTATCCTTCTGGCTGACGTGATAGCCACCAAGAAGGCGGTCTTCACGACAGGTGAGAGAGTTCACACCTGTGCATTGGTTCACTGGCTTGCCCATGAGCTTTGCCAGGACCCAGCAGTAGATCCCATGGAGGTGGAGGTTCTCACGTCGAGGGGAAATGTGATCAAGGCCTTTGAAAAAGCACCAGACCACCTTCTCTGCGCTATACCGACTGCTTCCCGCCCACGCCCAGTAAGCAGAGATGGCTGCCAGTGCACCTTAAGGGTCGCTGACCCAAGTCCTTGCGAGAAAGGGACCAAAGGTAGTCCAATATGTCACAAGGAACAGGAGGAAGGGCCAGGCCCTTGCTCTGGCACCAAATGGAAAATCTTCCATTTGAAGGCGTAGCATTTTCTGGTCGACCCTTACAGGACGCCTCAACTATGTTGAGGACCTCGCCGGAAAGACCTGGGCCAACTCTAGCCACTCAGGAACCAGGCCAGGTGCAGGGATTGAAGGTCCGATGGAATACTTCCACTGATTGACTGAGAGCAGGTCCAGGCGATCTGGAAGCTGCCTCAGGAGCCTGGAGCTGAGGCTGAGAGATCTGGTACCGTACTGGCGGGCCAGTCTGGGGCTATCAGAATCACCTGCGCCTGTCCCTCCTTGCTTTGAGAAGCACTCTGTGCATCAAGGGGAACGGGGAAAGGCGAAGAGGCCGGGGTCCACGTCCCGAGAAGGCATCCCCTGTAGCAGCCCTGCTGAGGGGCGGCATGGAACAGTCTCAGCTTCAAGATTCTCCTGAGGCAAACAGGTCCACCTGAGGTGTGCCCCAATGGGAGAATAGATCCGTACTACTCGGGCAGGGAGAGACCACTGTGGGATGCAGCCCTCATCCGGCTTATAGGGTATCAGCCAGGTGTTGGGAGGCTCCTGCCACAGAATGGCTAGGAGATCCGCCCAGCTGGCGCACGAGTGACCAGGATGCGAGAGCCTTGCATAGAAGCATGGAGCGCATCCCACCTGGCGTGTTTAGATAGCACATGGTTGTGGTATTGTCCGCCTGGACCCGGACCACTTGACTCAAGAAACGGAGTAAAGGCGGTGAGAGCTAGGCGGACCGCCGGAGCTCCAGCAGGTTGATGTGGCATCGGGACTCCTGTGGGGACCAGAGGTCGTGGCGCTTGTGTTCTCAGATGGGCACCTAACCCATCAGAGAGGCACCGGGTGTAGAGAGACCGTTGGCTCGGGCGACAAACGGATGCTCCTCCTGCAGATGAACTGGAACGGTCCACCACTGAGAGTCGCTCCACATCCCCTGTCACCGCCACTAGCTGGTCCAATGATCGCAGCTTTGGGACCACTGGCTGGCCAGCCCCCACTGAAGGGTGGCGTCCAGCGGGCCCAAAGGACCACTGTTGTACAGGCCGCCATGAGGCGCAGGAAGTCCCGGCAGGCGAATTGTCCAACCGGAAATGATTGGGCAAAGGAGGAAAGAACTCGGCCCTGTCCGGCCGAGCCATGCTTTGCTCGAAGAGAGCTCTAGTCTGCCCAGATGAAAAGAATCACCTGCTTCGCTCGAGTTCCAACTTGGCCTTTGTTGATGAGGAGGCCGACCTGAGAGCAAACCTGAGGGCCAGATTCTAGACTGCTCCACCTCCTGTCTGAGGGGCTAATCAGCCAATCGTCCAGGTAAGGGTAAACCTGACCCTGGCGCCGTGAGAATGCTGTCACCACTGCCATGCATTTGGTGAAGACCCTGGAGCTGGAGATAAGCCGAAGGGCATGGCTTGAACTTGGGGTGATCCCTCCGCCGAAAGCCAAGGAACCTTTGATGGGACTTGATGGATAGATTTGAAAGAACACGTCCTGTAGGTCGCAGAGAGCAGAACCACATGCTGCCGCTCCAAGGATGGTATTATCTGAGCCAGAGTGACCATCCTGAAGGTTCGAAACCTTAGGAACTTGTTTGTCGTAGGTAGGTTAGAATGGGGCACCAGCTCTCTGTCCGCTTTGGAACCAGGAGTACCCGGACACAAACCCTTGGTTTGAGGGAGGGTCTCATCTCTCTTATCACCTCCTTCCTGAGGAGGACAGCAATGTCGGTTCTGCCAGCCAGGATTAGCGAGGCTTCTGGACCCCAGGCCCTCCGAGAAAGCGACGGTTTCTGAAGGGTGTGGGCCTGCTCAAAATCCAGAGGCAGACCCTTTCCTACCACTTCCAACACCCACCGGTCTGTGGTAATAGCAAACCAGGCGGAAAGGAAGTACCGGAGCCGTCCCCCCACAGGGGGAACCTGGGGTGAGGTGACGAGGTTGGGGACGACACCCCTCAACCCGTCACTGTGCAGGCTTGGAGGAGGGACCGGCCGAGGGACCACCTGGGCCTTTACCTCCCTGCTTCCTGGAGGAGGAAGCCGCGGGCTTGGGTTTGGGATGCAGGTGCAGCCTGCTGGGCCCTGGTGTTGCTGGGTCGGACGTGTCGGAGCTAGACAGACGTAAAGGCTTGGGTTGCTGGTCTCCGCCCTTGTCCTCTGAGCGGATGAGAATCGAGTCCAAGGTGGCATTGACTTTTCGATCCTCTGAGGTGGCCTCCACCCAGGGTCGAAGAGGTCGGTCCCCAGGAAGGGGACATCCGCCACCTTTGCTGGGTATCCGCCAGAAGGTGGATATCCTCAGCCATGCTCCGACGGCGATAGCCACCGGCGGCCGCGACTGACCTGGCGCATGAGTTCCGGCGTCCAGAGCAGTCTGTTGCTGCTTGGCCACTGCCCTGCCCTGGTCCCGCACCTGCCTAACCGGTGTCTGCAGGTCAGCCGGGAGATGAGGGACTACCTTCCCAGGGAGCCCAACAGGGCATGGGAGAAATGCCATAAGCATGGCTGAGCTTGCCTGACGAAGGCCAAGGGAGGACGCAGCGTAGACTTTTCGCCCGGCATAGTCCAATTTCTTGGACTCCTTGTCGGGAGGTTTGTCCACGGCCCTAGCGTTTCCGGCACGCCAGAAAACACTGTCGGTAACTAACCCCTCGGCTGAGGGATGTTCCGAGAAACCGGACAGGGAACCGGTAGGGACCACATACTTCCTGGCCATCCTGGCCGAAGGCGCAGGGCAGGAAGCAGGGCACTGCCAGAGCTCCAAGGCTGGGCCTACAATGGCCTCGGCCACAGGAAAGGCTCATAGGGGAATCCCTCGTCCAATATCTCCGTGAGGGGATACTTGCCCCTGGATACGGGTCGAGGCTGCCTCCGTGACTCCGATGAGCCTGAGCAAACCCAGGAAGGACGGGGGCTGGTCGCCCAGCGACTGACCTCCAGAGGACCCAAGTCCACTCGCTTGGAGAAAAGGGAGAATCGCCTGACTCAGAAGAGTCCGCAAAGAGCTGCCTTGGCCTGAGCCACCTCCACCGCCGAGGGCGATCGGGAGTAGGGTGACCGACAGCCTATGGGGCAGACCTGAGCTGACCGAGTTTCTGGTCGGAGCCCCAAACAGCGGCTGGAGGAGGAGGTTCCAACCGAATCGGTGGAGCAGCTGATTTTGCCAAAACAACCAGCCTGGGAAACAGGCCTCGGGTAAAATGAGGGGTGGTTTCGCTGCCCGTGACAGCCACTTAATGGCTGCGGAAGGCAACGGCGCTGGCTTGTTCCCCGTCAGAAGGAGTTAGTTACATGAGGTCTCTCGATCGTCGACGTAGAATTTGCTGCAAGCTCCTCATCCGGGAGGAGGATGGACGAGGACGAGCGTGTGCTGCATCAAGGAAGGACCCTATGACGGGCGGATCGGCTGACCGCCGGGCGTCCGAGACCGAGACCGAGAACCTCGCCTTCCGAAGATGGGAGGGATCAGGAACCGCCTCGGCTCGGGGGTTCACCCGAGGGCCTGAACCGAGGCACTGGCAAGCCCGCTGGATCCTCAACCCCACCGGGGAACCGGGGAGGGATTCTCGCTCGTCGCGACAACCCGTCCAACGGGTCGAGAAAGATCTCGACTGCATCGAGGGGAGTCTCGGCTCAACTGACCTGACAGGGACACCGTGAGACCAGTGGCCGGCTGAACGATCGACCGGATCGAGTAGCCACAACTCGGGAGAGGGACCTTTCCCGCTCCCAAGAGCGTCGACGGAGGGACTTACCCTTGTCTTTCTTTTTGGACCGAGAAGAAGGTCCAGCAGACATTGGTCCTTCTCCTCTAGTGGAGAGGGACAGACAAAGCTCCTTAAAGGAAGCTGTGTAAGAGGAACCCAGGAGAGCGGGATAAATGCTGCGGTCGAGGAAGATGCAGCCCACGCAGCCTCCTCTTCGAGGGCGATCATCTGCTCTAGCTGATCCGCTGAGCCCGCCACGGGAAACCGCCGACCGGACTCTTTTTGACTTTACCAGAGAAAAACGCCGGGCAACTTCCAGTTGTAAACGGGCAGCACGGTCTCTTTCACGAGGCTGAGAAGGAAGAGCACAGGTCGCAAGCCCGCGGGTCGTGCTCAAGGCCTAAACAGTAGACACACGTGGAGTGCGGATCTGTCCGAGACACTTTCTGTCGCAAGGGCATCGCTGAAAACTGGAGTCGATTTGTCCATTGCAGCCACGAGGGATAGAAGACAAGTCTATAATGCAAAAACTTTTAAATTCGGAAAACCAAGAATTAGGAACCAGTCTTATATGCAGGCGTTAAGGAGGAACCTGAGCTCCAAGCGTAAGGAAGATCTGGCGCATGGGGCGGAGCCGAGAGTTTTACCACCCGGGTGGGTGGGAGGAGCCAGCTTGAAGACCTTCCGGCAACATTTAAAGCGGCAAGGATACCTGCCAGACAGTGTGGATGAACAACATATCCATGTCCCTAGAACAATCCCTTGTGAGTACAAAATAAAAACAACAACACACAGTAAACCTGCCTAGCCAAAAGAAGCCATAATCCTTATTGTTGCTCTGGTAAGGTTCTTTGCTCTGTCCTTTCAAGCAACCTAGATGAAAAGAGCTCAGGTGAAGCTAGGTGCCTTGGCCAGCAAACCTAGTCCTCCATCATTATTTGATACCTTTTATTGGACCAACACAGATGTGACAAAAAGAACTTATACCATTTATAAAATTACTGATCAAACAACTGCAAACAGAAGACTGTTTTTTGTCATTTCATAATATGATATACTGAGTGTGTATTTACTGAGTTGCTGGATCAGGGCCTTTCAAGATTCCATCAGGTAGACAGAAAAAGGTCTATGAGAATTTGTCTGAAAACTAACTGTAAGATGCAAAAATAGCATGTGTGTGTGTGTGTATATATATATATATATATATATATATATATATATATACAGCGTGTGTGTGTGTATGTTTTTATATATACATATATATAGAAATGTCTATTTCCAATACATTTGCTTACAGACATTACTAGTATCTTTTGAAAGACTGTCTGACTTGTAATTACTAATTTTAAGTATAGTTCATGAAATAATGAGCTTGATATTTGTTATTTCATATAGTCCCCCATTATGCCTTATGCATAGCATATAAATCCAAATCATTCCAAGGTCATCGTGACATATAATATTAATACTGAGCAGCAAGTCAGAGCTTTTTTCCTAATAAAAGGCTGCTGATATAATAAATAAAGAACAAAGTCATAAATAAAGAACCAGTGGCTTATGGAAAAATTTACAGGGATTTGATTCGGCCTTTGTGGGGAAAACACAGGGAAAATGAGGGCTTCTTAGAGAGTAATGGTTAACTGGATCTGGGAGCACTGAAAATGTCTTATTCTATATTTTGCATCCTAGATAGGGCAGGGGAAATGCTACATCTCATTGTCACATGGATGTTCAATTACACATTTTTGCACTGTATTTACTCAGGCTGTCCCAGATTAGATGCAATATCTTGTTTTCAGTGGGGTCATGATTTTACCATTTTTATAATGAATTCAGGCTACCTAGTCCAGGGCCCCCATATTCAAGGGAGATATGCAGCCCACCCTGGTGGAAAAGGGAGATGTGCCGCACAACTTCAACAATGCACAACAGCGTGATATTCAAACATGCGGGATGTGCTGGCCACAAGGGATTGGGCCAGGGCACACAAAAATGGTATGCTGTTCAAGTCGAGGGGGCAATCCCATGCATATGCTGTGCTGCAGCATATTCAATGGGAATGTGCCCCTCACAGTCCAGAGCACCGTGGCCCACAGTTAAGCCATGAATAGCTGGCCTAACCCAGCCAGCCACCCACAGGCAGGCTGCAGATGTGCACCCAGGTGCACAGCAGCCTGGTAGCCCTGGTAGACTAGAGATACCCCCTTTCCACCTCCAATCTAGCCAACTCCATCCCTTAAGAGCTTCATAATGTAGGGCCCCCCCAAGACCCAATTGCACATGAGGAAACCATGGTCCATATCCATAGTCTAGTGGACTCCCATCCACCAACCCTGTACACAGACACCCTCACTCCCCCCACACCCAACCTGTTGTAAAGACTGGCACTGCCCTCCACACCCTGCCATGGCCAGCCATTGACTGCACTGAACCCGGGCTGGGGACCTGCACTCTGGAATGACCTAACTGTCTGTACTGTGCATTGGGGCACTATGCCAGCTGCGGATTCACCAGTGTATGCAGCGGTGTGTACATCCCTGGCAAACTGAAGAGGAAATTTACATACCTCCAATGCATGCCTTGTCAATGCTGTATCTTCCTGCTGTCATACACCGCTGCAAGTCCACACTCTCCCCTGTTCTCCTGTGTAACGTGCCACCCTCCAGATGTCTAAAGTATACCAGGTGCCATGGGGTGCGGCATCCTATAATGCCATTTGCAGTGTATGCTTCAGGCTATAGATAGTTCATCCGCAGTTCCCCAATTGTACAAACAAATGGGAGATTGGCTGTAACATGCCTGTTTTGGGGCCTGTGTGAGTAGGTACAGCATCGGCCGTCACCCACACTGAGCAGTGCAATGGCACGAGGATGATGGATCTGCACGTGAGTGCCTGAGGAGTATGGCCACTGGGTGTTATCTCTCACACACAGCTTGTGCCCACATATAACACATTCCAGCATCCTACTGCTAGTGCTCTGCCACCCGTCGATAGAGTGGTACGATCCCATTATAGAGCCAGTCATTGCAATGGGATGGGCTGGGGGGCAGAGAAGGGCTGTCTGTGCACCGCTTGAGGGGGAGCAGGGGCCACTACACTATGGACATGGACTGTGGTAGTATTCAGGTTTAATTAGGGATGGCACTGGGGTCCCTACTATATGGAACCAACAGAGCCTGGATTCCAGTACAATTGGGGCTGGTGGAACGGGTGGGGGGGTGCCACTATACCACCAGAGAGTTCAGGGCCTGTCCCACATGGGAGGGGTCGGGGCTTGGGGGCAAGAGCTGCTCCAGTGCGTTCATCCCCATGCCAACATGCAAATGGGCTGGTAATGAGCATGCATAAAGCCCCTTTACACCCTGCATGCTAAATTAGTTAATTTGCATTCCTGGGCTAAATATCGCCCATGGGGGCTGCGGTGCATACCGGTATGTGCCATGCATACCCCTGGAAGGTATTCAGTCAGGGTCACCCTGAATGCACCTGACTTGGCGGCTGCCTGCACTGCAACTCCCGTCCACGGTCACATTTTCAACCGGAACGATGAAGCCCGCCAGGATGATGCACAGTGTCACAGGTTTACTGCATGACAAAAGGGATGAACTCCCTTTGAAATTGCATTGTTTGCTGCAGTAACTGTACTGCAGAATTCTGCAGTGCTGCACTTCATCCTGGTGGGCTTCACTGTATGCAGACCCTGTACTGGTGGCGCATTCTCTTTGAATGTTGTATCAGTGCTGACCGGAGCACCTTCTTTGTGCAATGCATCTTTCTGATTGTGCATTGATCCGGCACTTAATATATCCCCTCAAATGTAAAATATTGATTTTAGTGCATTCTGATGTTATACAATACAGCATAATATTGTGTAGATGTAGAGCCCCACTGAAAATAAGATGCAATTTCTTCTGTGAACTATCCAGGCTAAATACATAGCAATCAGCAGGCATATTCTAGCAAAACACATTGTAAAAATGTGTAAAAGGAAGACCACACTGAAACTGCCTCTCCACAGATCTGCACTGTGCAAATTCATTAGAAATAATGGGTAAAAGCATCACAAAAGCTCTCCACAGCCATATCGGCTCTGACCAGAGTTTGTTTATTATGCAATAAGAAGGAAAAAGGATCTCTCTGAGAAGTCAACAACGACTATGACTTGCACCGGAATCTCTTCTTTTATGTTAATCCTTGCGCTTGAACATATAGATATGACAGTGGATTTTGAGAGGTGTGTCACTGTCAATCCAATGCAGGCAGCGACAGTGTCACATCAATCATCAATTAGACTGATCATGACAGTCTTCTGGTCTTGCTGGGTGGAAGCTTTGTATAGTTTAAAGAAAGGAGCCACTTGAATGACAGTGCAGCTCTTTCCTTTGATCTGCATAATGCAGCCAGCATGCAGAGCTGATCAGTGTCACAATCAGCCTGCTGTGGTACTCCCTCTCCTGATGTAAAAACAAACCCTCCCACCCCTTTCTTCTTATTTTCTGACACAGGGGTGCCCAATCCCTGGTGTTGGCTAGTACCCCCCTCACCCCACCTGGTTTCACTGTACGACACAAGGGAGCACATCCCCTGTGCCACTGAACACAACACAGACAGGGGTTGCCCATTCCCAATGTCGGTACCTAAAAAAAGAAAACAGTTCCTTAATCCCTCCCACCCCTTCCTTCTTAATTTTCTGACACCAGGGTGCCCAAACTCTGGTGCCGGTTAGCATGCCCCCACCCAATTTCAGTGTGTGACACCGGGGAGCCCACCCCTGGTGTCACAAAACATAACACCAACAATGGAGTGCCCAATCCCCAGTGCTGGTACCTGAAATAATGAAAACCATCCCACAATCCCTCCCACTCCTTTCTTTTTAATTTTATGACACTGGGTGCCCAACTGCTGCTGCCACTTAGTACCTCCACCCCACCTATTTTCACTGTACGACACTGAGGAGCCGATCCCCCCTGCTGCGAAACATAACACTGACATTGAGGTGCCCAATCCCCAATGTTGGTACTTAAAAGAAAGAAATCAGTACATCATGGTCTTTCTTTATTTTTAAATATCCATGTTTGCTGCCGCCACCAGCCCATCACTGCCATTAACCCCCACCCCCACCCCTTACTTACCTACCGGGGTCCAACGTCATAATCATCTCTGGAGATGCATCTTCACTCTTCAATGCTAGACCAGGAATTAAGGAAATCAGGTATGCGGTTCAGTGTATTTCAATGGGTTTTGAACTTGTTCTCATGTGGCCATTTTTAAATATTTTCCCCCAAAATTTTCAACACAGACTTTTTGGGACCCCTACCTCATCACCAAAGGCAGGGAAATTAAGCAAATTCATTCCATGTGCAAAATCACCTTCTGGACAGGATTTGAGAATGTTCTCTGCCTTTCCTCAGGAGGTGAAGTCATGAGAAGGCTATGTTGAAAATTTGGGGTAAAAATAACAAAAAACAACACAGTTATGAGTGTACATTGCAGTTTTTCAATGTATGCTCGTAGCTTTGGTAACTTTCAATATTTTGACCCAAATTTTCAATATAGCCATTTTTTTTTCACACCACCTCATGAATGTGACAGTTGTCATTTCAAATCCTGGCCAAAATGTATTTTAACACTTGTGCCACAAAATAATGTTTTGGCCACTACTTTATAAATTACACCTGTCATGTTCAGAAAGAGTGGTCATAAAAAGACTACGTTGAAAATTGTGAGTCAAAATGTGAAAAAGCAAGTAAGTTATGAAGAAATGTTGAACTGTTCCAACGTTAACTTATAACTTTATTTTTGCAGATTTTGGCTCCTAATGTTGAACATGTCCCTTGTATTATCCCATCTCCTTAATGTGACAGGTGTCATTTTTCAAATCCTGTCCGAAACTTGTTTTCACAGTCACTCTGCAAAATCACTTTTCAGATGGGATTTAAAAAATTCCACCTGTCTTTATCATAACATCAGGTCATAAAAAGACTGTTGGAAATTTAGGGTCAAAATGTGGGAGCTCACTGAAAATTAGATATTGCCTCTCAGCTAGCATATCTGGGGTGAATATATTCTAAAAATGTGTAAAAGTACGACTCCACTGAAAATGAGATATTGCATCTCATCTGATCTAGCCTAGGTAAATATACAATAAAAACATATATACGTAAGACCTGATACAACAGCAATGTAAGCGGTGAACAGTTGGCATTGACAAATGCTTGATCTACCAAGAATCAATCTTCACCATTCATCACTGGTGGGTCTATGACAGAGGCACAAGGACTTCGTGGGAGCGTATGCCTTTAAAGCTTGGGAGGTAGGGGACCAACATCAGAGATGGCACCACCCATGAGGCGGAAGTGTGAGGTGGCGCTTGTGGGCTGGCCAGTAACTGATGCTGGCCCCCTGCCTCCTCAGTTCTTCCTGCCATCAAGGAAAGCTCTCCGTGGCAGCGTTCACCATTTTTGCCATGTTACATGGCCTCAGTCTGTTCCTCGATGCTCACATGATGCCATATAACCTTTTTTGCATACAAACTCATGAATGTGCCAGCAGAGTCAGACCACCCGGTCCATCTCAGTCTGTTCAAGTGTGCAGCTAGCACCCCTAGTTTTCAGTTGCCTCACCCCTTCCCCTTTGTCATCCTACTGCCACCCCCCACCTCTACCACCCTCACTCTCCCGGTCCCTGCCCTTTTAAAGCTGTTCACAGATTTACATGACACCACCCTATCTGGTAGTGCATTCCATTTTGCTACCACCCTCTCTGTGAAACAGTGTCTCCTCATTTCCCTCCTAAATCTTTCCTCTAGTCTTAGTCCATGCCCCCTGGTGTCCCTCCCCCTCCTTAGCTTAAAGACCCCATCTGCCCCATCCTTCTTGATTCCCTTCAGATACCTGAATGTCTCTATCATGTCCCCCCCATCCCTTCTATCCTCCAGGGTGTACATATTCAGGTCTCCCCATTGCTCTCACAGTCTCTCCCCTCCATTCCACATATCATCTTTGTTGCCCTCCTCTGCACCCCCTCCCATAGCCTGATAGCACGCTTTAGGTATGGCCTCCAAAGCTTCACATAATACTCTAAGTGTGGTCTTACCAGCGACCTGTAGAGGGGCAAGATCACCTCTCTTCACCTGGATGAAACCCCCCTCGCTATGCACCCCAGCATTTTGTTCGCTTTTGCAGCCACTCTCCTGCACTGGGCAGTGTTGTTCATGGTCCCTGTTATCATTACCCCATGGTCCTTCTCCTCCTCAGTGATAGCCAGCATAACCCCCCCCCCAGCCAGTATTCTCTCCGTGGGTTCTTTGCCCCAAAGTGCATAATCTTACAGTTCTTTGCACTGAACCCCAGCTGCCATCTCTCTGACCACTCCTCTAGTTTGCCTAGGTCTCCCTGCAGCTGCTTCCATCCCTCCCCTCCATCCACCACTACGCCGATTTTGGTGCCGTCAGCGAACAGACTCACCTTGCTCACCATCCCATGTGCAATGTCTGATATGGCCTTTTGTCACTGCCTTTCTTCTTTCTGTCCCTTTTTATGGCACCAGGCCCCAGTTTTGCTGGTTTTCTTTTATTTCCATGATTCAATCATGTCCGGATCCCAGGGGCCTAAGAAACAGAAGAAGTTGGCCAAGAAGATGGAGTCTCTCCCCATACATCAGTCCCCTTGTGGGAGAAACATGTCCACCTGGCAGCAACATAATTGTTGCTGGACCTGCCTTGGAGCGGACCATGACAGGAACTACTGCAATGCCTGCTTCCCCATGGACTTCCAGACCCTTCACATCCACGTGATGAGGTGGGGGAGGGAACCTCCACCTTCGGAGGCAGGCGGTGCACTCGAGACTCTAAGGTAAGGTCCCTAGGTTCTTCCCTAGAGCCCCTCCCTGGTACTACATGTACTAAGGGAGACCAGGCCTCTGCTAGTCCTCATCTCACTGAGACAGGAGGCCTGGGGTAGGGGTCTGTGGGACAGCGGGTCCCCCCAAGGTGCTGGGCACCCCTCCCAGTCCAGTACTCCAGATGCCTTTGTTGGCAGAGTCACAGCTATAGGTTGGGCCTGTGACAGTGGGTCCCTTGGGGTTGTGGTCCAGCACCACTTCGGCTCCTGGTACTAAGGCCAGTGCCGGTGAGTGGGTCAGTGCCGCCCATGTGGCCAGGTCTCATCCTGCTGCCGTTCACAGCTCTGGGACAGGGAAGGTTTATGGAGCCAGCTGCCCATTGAAGATCTTATGGATCTAGTCCTCTGAGTGGTCGGATGTTCTGGAGGGTGAGGACTGGGATGATCCCAACTGGCTTCCAGGCCCTGGTGAGGAAGGAGACCTTTCTAGGCTTAGATCTAGACCATTAGCATCTGTGTCATCGTCCAGGGGTTCTTGCTCCATGTTCATACTGCTGCTGATGTCCTTAAGCCTAGCACAAGGGGGCAGAGTTCATTCAGGCGAGGTGGGGGCTGGTAGGTCCCAGTTGACACCACGCTCTATGACTTGAGTGGCTGGTGGCTCTGGCAGGAGTCAGACTGTTGACTCGTGTCCTCTGGTCCCCTGGAACCATCTGGGCCTGCAGTGGGTGGGGACAGGGCTTCCCTGTGGGACCACTATGGCTCTGAACTTCCCACCTGGGGATTCCCCCCCAAGGGCAACATCTGGACTGCCCCTCTATAGCTGGGTGTTTGCCGATGAGATACACAGCCCTTCCCCCTAGGGTGAGGTCCCCTGTTCACTGTCACAGCTCAGGCAGAGGACCTGGGCTGCTCCATCACGACTCACCTCCTCCTCCTCCTCTGCCTATCCCCCCTCCTCTCCAAGGCATTTTTGGTCCTACGAGATCCCTGACCTGGGAACAGTTCCGGGCTTTGGCGAGTGTCTTCCCCATCTAACTGAGGGCACTGGACCAGGTTATCTTCCAGTCTGAAATCCCAGCACCACCACCCCCAGAATCCAGCTCTTCTTCATCTTCCTCCACTGAGAAACAGGACTCCTCCATCCACTTCTCCTCTGAAGCTGAGTACACACATTGGTAGCAGTTCCTTTCAGAGGTGATGAGGGAGCTGCAACTGTCCCATTTTTCTGACCGCAATCCTGCAAGCCTGATAGTGTCCTTCCTTGGTTAGTACAGTCATGACTTCACAGTCATACCTCCATGGCCTAGGCCTTTTTCTGAGGCGTCAAGATACATCTGGTTCCATCCCTCTACCCCATCTCCAGCCCCAAGGGATGTCCAGCAGAGGGACTGTGAATAAGCTTGGTACATCCAGCAGACCTGGGTTTGATTCCTACAACACCGACTAGCATACTGTGTGACCCTGAGCAAGTCACTTAATCACCCTGAGCTCTCAGGACACACCTGGAAATGATCCAATTGAAACCATTGTAAATGGGTCCCTGACTCAATGGTGCGTCAACTTCTCATGAATAAAAATTATTTTCTGAATCTCTGAGAGAGCACTCCAAGAAGAGAGCTTAGCACATCCTATAAACAAAGGGGATAAGGCATTTTCTAGATACATTAGTGAAAGAAGAAAACGTGGGGATTGTGAGACCAAAGGGAAGAGAGAGTGTAAGGAGGGGATCTAGACAAGGCAGAAATATTGAACAAATACTTCTGCTTAGTATTCACTAAGGAGGGGCAGATCAAGGACCACAGCTGGAGTGCAAAGGAAATGGGGGAAGGGGGGAGAAGTGAACACCAGTCCATGCACAGTGGAGAGAGTTCTGGAAGAACTCACAAAGCTGAAGATGGATAAAGCCATGGGGCCAGATGGCATCCACCCGAGGATATTAAAGGAGCTGCGAAAGGAACTAGCAGTGCCTCTGGTGGCCCTGTTCACAGTATCACTTAATACGGGTGCCGTTCCAGAGGACATGTAGTCCCATGGCACAAAAGTGGCAGTAGGGAGGAGGCAGGGAACTACAGGCCAGTCAGCCTCACCTCAGTGGTGGGAAATATCATGGAGACACTGCTGAAAGAAAGGATAGTGACACATTTGGAATACAGTGGTGTGCAGGATCTGAGGCAACATGGATTCACAGCAGGAAGGTCATGTCAAACGAATCTAATAGTTTTTTTAATTGGGTGACAAGGGAATTTAATCAGGGAGGGGCAGTAGACGTCGCCTACCTGGATTTCAGCAAAGCCATCGACACTATCCCACATAGAAGGCTGATTAACAAGATGAGTAGTCTGGGCAAGGGAGACAAGGTGGTGAACTGGGTTATGAACTGGTTAACAGACAAGAGACAGAGGCTGGTGGTAAATGGGGTACAATCTGGGGAGGGGGGGGTGACCAGTGGGGTACCTCAGGGATCAGTACTAGGACCAGTCCTGTTCAATGTCTTCGTTAGTGCCATTGCATAGGGACCGGAAGGAAAGGTCTGCCTGTTTGCAGATGACACCAAGATCAGCAACAGGGTGGATACTCCAGAAAGGGTGCAGAAAATGAAGAGGGACCTGGAGAAGCTTGAAAGATGGTCAGAGATGTGGCAGCTGAGCTTTAATGTAAAGAAGTGCAAAATAATGCACCTGGGTAGAGGGAACCCTGGGGAGAGCTACAGGTTTGGGGGAGAGGAATGGACTGTCACCAAGGAGGAAAGGGACCTAGGAGTTATCATCTCTGATGACCTTAAGGTATCAAAGCAGTGTACAAAGGCAGCAGGGAGGGCCAGTGGTATGCTGGGATGAATAGGCAGAGGTATCACTAGCAGGAGGAGGTGGTGATACCATTGTATAAAACATTAGTAAGGCCTCACCTGGAGTACTGTGTGCAGTTCTGGAGGCCACACCTGCAAAAGGACATAGATAAGGTGGAGACTATCCAGAGAAGGGCAACAAAGATGGTGCAGAGCTTACACCACAAAACATATGAGGAGAGACTAAGGGACCTCAATATGTACTCACTGGAGGAGATGAGATAGCTGGGGGACAAGATTGAAGCTTTTAAGTACCTTAAGGGCATAAACAAAGTGCAGGCAGGGGATCTTATCCAATGTAGAAAAAGTACTAGAACAAGGGGGCACAATATGAAATTGGAGGGGGGTAGATTAAGAGGTAATGTGAGGACGTTTTTCTACACAGAATCGGTAGTCGACACATGGAATAGCCTGCCACAGGAGATAGTGGGGGCAAGAACAGTGGAGGGGTTTAAGCATGCTTGGGACAGGCACAAGGGAAGCCTGAGAGGGGAGGGAGTGATGACAAGCCATTGATCACATAGCATCAGTGGCCAAATACAATGTATAGGGCCTACAGGCAGGCTGGATAGGCCTAGCGGTCCTTATCTGCCGACAGTTTCTATGTTTCTATGTCCTGCTAATGCACAGCAGGATTGAATACAACCTACAATCTGATTTGGGAGGAACTGTTTGGAGATGGAAACTCCCTTTCAACTGTGATTGAAAGAATCAAGCAGTTTAGAAGCTTTGTTCTATCAAGTTAGATGCCGAGAATCCTTCTAACATTGACAGAATGCAGCAACACCTCCCTTGTGTTTTCCAGCTTGGGACAGAAAGTTGGAAGCACCAAAAACTGATTTAGCTGGAATATCGGCACTACCTTTGGCATGAATTTAGGGTGTGTATGGAGCACCACCCTGTTCTTATAGAAACCTGTATATGGAGGATTTGTCACGAGAGCCTGTAACTCAACATACTCTGAGTGCTGAAGAAGTGGCCACCAGAAACACGATTTTGTAGGTCAGATACTTCATGACACAAGTAGCTGCTGGTTCAAAAAGTATATGTAATAGCATGTACAACACTAGAATAAGATATCAGTTGGTTATATGTTTCTTTGTTGGGTGTTTCAAGTGCAGAATTCCTCTCAAGAACCTTGTAAAGTGGGGGAGTAGGGCCATGGGAAGAGTCCTGACTTCTGATTTGCAGAGATGGCCAATTGTCTGAACAATAGGCTAGAATGTCAGTTGCTTATTATGACTATTAGCTCAGCCTTGAGCCCCAGAGTCATAGACCATGCAAAACAATGTAAGAATGACTCAGGTTCTTACTTCACAACTTGTTGCATAAAATAGTCTGATAATTTATAATGAATATGTCATGTGGCAACCTTGGAGTTGTATAAAAAATATTTCATTATTCCTATACAATACACACTAATAACTGTTGAATAAATAGAAAATCTTATAAAAACTGTAAAACGCAGAATAAATACAAAATGGCAAAGTTTTCAGAAAAGAAACAAAAGGAAAACAGACTCAATATGCTGTCTTAGTAAGCTTCTGAAAATAGTCTCATTACTGTTCTTGCACAGAAAATATTGGACTATTTATTTGCACAGAAAAGGTTTAAAGTTTTCTTTACATATAAACTGTTAAAATATTTCCTTGCATAGATATTTTAACCAATTTCTTTGCATAACCATATTTTTAATATAGATTAAAAAAGTTATCTTCATGTAACCACCCCCTCATTAAGCTACACTAAACATATTAAAATATTAAAGTGGTACTCAGACATTTGGAGTTGAGGCAAGATGTGGGGTTATCTTTATAATGCAAAAGTTCAATGATGAGAACTCTTCTTTCTCTCTGCTGTGTCGTCTTTCTGGTGTTGCTGGCTTTTGGGCTTCACTTCCCACAATGGTACGGGGAACGCCCTTCTAGTACAGATGCATGAAGACAGGAAAACTCTTCTGGAGCAGATGCAGGACAAAGGATTGCTCTTGGTGGGAAGATCAGTCAGCCATAAAATGCAGTCTCCACCAACATAGGTCCTTACAGCATCGAGGTCCAAGAAATTCGGGGTGTTCCCAAGACAGCTGGATTTTTATACCACTTTTACTAAGACATCATCATGACATCACACATGCTAATTCATCAACTTTGCTTGGATCATGCAAATAAGGGGGAATGGTCAATTCCTTCTTTTTCTGGTCATTCCTCTCTACACTATTTGTATCTTTCCATAGAAGTTCAAAATCAAAGTCCTTGTTCATGCTTGCCTTTGAATGCAACCAGATATATTTTTGATACATACACCTTTGAACTCAGCACATTACTCTGCACATTTTGGTGTGAGTGTCATGTCTCTAAGGCAAACAGTTCAAGAGACAGTCCACAAGTACTGTTTCCAAACAGTTATTGTCATAATACTATATCTGGTTTGTTCCTCCGGTCTTGGGTTTTAAGATGAACATTTGTAAATGTTTAAGAAGTTGATTAAAGCCCAGAAATATCTTCTGAGTAAGATTCTCATTGTTTCAAATCCTTCAGGCACGGTCCATAAATCATTGGCTGACACTTAGCTTTGAAAAATTGTTGTAGCAAAACTTTAAAGTAGCACAACTCAGCTCTGCAGTCACCCAGACACACAAAAATCATATTGTTGAATGCATGTTTTCACAAAAGTCCAAACAAGCTTTATTTATTTCTTGAATTGTCAGCATAAAGCATTTTAGTGAATAAAGTACAGTTACGTAAGAACTTACCGTAACAGTAGATCTTCGAAAGTGGCTCTTGCAGTAGGTATTCACATATAGGACTAAGCCGCCAGGCGTCAGGACCCCACGGAAAAATTTCTAGCTAGCGGTCTCTGGCGGGGGATCATCACCACATCAGGTGACCGGCTCATGCAACGTCAATGTAAAGGGGTGGTCCCCCATGCCTGCCTTCCAGTTCTTTCCCGCCAAAGCCCAAAAGAAGCAAGACGAGAGAGAAGAGGATATTTCCTCCCATGGAAATGAAGCCAAGAAACTTAAGGGGATGGAGTGCGGGAAGGCAATACCTACTGCAAGAGCCTCTCTCAAAGATCTACTGTTACGGTAAGTTCTTATGTAACTGTACTATCTTACTCCGAGAGGGCTCTTGCAGTAGGTATTCACATATAGGACTGAGTCCCAAGCAGTCTGGAACAAGGAAAAAACACTCAGGAGGAGGATTGTCAACCATAACAAAAAACCTCAGGGCAGAACAGGTCTCATGAGATGAGACCTTGTAGGACAGCCAATCTGAAGCCTGCTCTACGGCAAGAGGCAATGTCCAAACTGTAGTGTTTCGTGAAGGTAAGAACAGAAGTCCAAGCTGCGGCTGCACAGATGTCTGCCACTGACACATTCTTGAAACAAGCCACAGAGGTGGCTACTCCTCTGGTGGAGTGACCTATGACTTGACCCGGAAGAGACTTGTTGTACTTGTCGTAACAGAAAGTGATACAATTTGCCAACCATTTTGAGAGGCATTGCTTAGAAACAGCAATGCCCTCTCTTTTGTGAGCGAAAGAGACAAAGAGTGGGTCAGTCTTCCTGATAGCCTTAGTCCAATTGGTGTAGTATCTCAGGGTTCTGTGAACATCCAAAGCATGCAAGAAGTACTCCCCTTGGTTGGAGTGTTGTGTAAAGAAAGCGGGTAGCTCAATGGATTGATTCAGTGTAGATTCAGCCACCACCTTAAGGAGAAACTTAGGGTTGGTGCGTAGAGCCATACGTTCCTTGTGGAAAATCAAATATGGGATTCTACATAACAAGGCCTGAAGCTCAGAAATGCACTGAGCAGAAGTAATGACCACTAGGAAGAGAGTCTTCCAAGAAAGGAACTTTCAATCAGCTTACGCTGCAGGCTCGAAAGGAGGCAGTGTAAGCTTCTCCAGGATGAAATTCAAGTTCCATGGAGGGGCAGGAATGCGAATGGGGGTCTCAAATGGAGAAACCCCTCTAAGAAAAGTCTTGGAGACTTCCAAACTAGCAAAAGTCCTGTCTCCAAAGGGAATATGGTAGGCTGAAATAGCTGCCATATGGACCTTTAACGGGGAATGGCTGAGACCCAGGTTGAAGAGGTGACGCATGTAATCCAGGACTTTGTTGGCTGGGCATGAGAAAGGCTCAAAGTCTTTTGAGTTTCCCCAGATGGAAAACCGTTTCCACTTCATCGCGTAGGTGGACCTGGTGGAAGACTTCCTCACCTCTACCAAAATGTCCGCTACTAAAGGAAAGACTCCAAAGTGGGCTTTAGCTATGTCTGCAGGAGCCATACATGGAGATGAAGGGATCTGAGACCTGGATGAACAAGGGTTCCCTGATCCTGGGATCAACAATTGTTGCGACAGAGGAAGAGGTGGTTCCTCTGAAGACTGTTGCAGAAGAGAGAACCAAACTTTGCCTGGGCCAGAAGGGGGCGATGAGAATCATTCGAGCCCCTTCTGATCTGAATTTGTTCAGGACCCTCAGAATTAAAGGAATGAGAAGGAAGGTATAAACGAATCTGTCCATCTAACAGAGAGACAGAGCGTCCCACTAGAAAGCGTCTCGCCCTGAAGCAAGTGAACAAAAGGCAGGAAGCTTTGCATTTTGGGGAGAGGTCTACCTGAGGTGTCCCCCACCACTGAAAGATGTTGTTTACGACCTGCTGATCAAACTCCCATTCGTGGGACCTGGTTGAGGACCAACTGAGTTCATCTGCCAGTGTGTTTTCCACTCCCGGAACGTGAACTGCGGTCAGGTGAAGGTGGTGCTGGGCTTCCCAGTACCAGACTTTCTTCGCATCCCGGCACAGGGGGTAGGAATGTGTTCCTCCCTATTTGTTGAGGTACCAGACTATGCACATGTTGTCTGATTGTATGAGAAGATGTCCGGGAAGAATGAAGGGAAGGACAGCCTGGAGGGCATAAAGGACTGCCCTCAGTTCGAGCACATTTATGTGCAAATTGTGCTTGAACCTGGACCAGCTGCCCTGGGTCATGTGAGAACCTAGGGGGACACCCCAGCCCTCCCCTGATGCATCTGTGGTCAACGTCTGGGAAGGAGGAGCGGTACAGAAAGGAACTCACAGACACAGGTTCTCCTGAACCATCCACCATTGCAAGTCCCTGATCATGGGAGCCGACATTAGCACCTCTTGGTCTAGATCATTCCTGGTCTGGTCCCACTAAGACCGAAGCATCCGTTGAGAGATCCTCATATGGAGCCGAGTGAACGGGACTGTTGGAATAGCAGCCGCCATTAGCCCGAGGAGGTGGAGGACTGACCTGGCTCCGACCCTCCTGCGACCTGACAGAAGATGAGCCTGATTCTGAAGGGTCTTGACCCTGTCCGGAGGCAAAAAGGCTTTGCCTGTGGTTGTGTCTAGGATCACCCCTATAAACTGGAGGTATTGGCAAGGGACCAAATGGGACTTGGCCTGGTTGATGGTGATACCCAGGCTGGTGAAAACCTGCAGGGTAAGGGAAAAGGAGTGCAGGAGTTCCTCCTTGGACAGGGCCGCCAGCAGCCAATCATCCAGGCACGGGAATACCTGCACACCTTGGGTACGCAGGTGGGCTGCTACCATTAACAGGCATTTGGTAAACACTTGGGGGGCCGAGGAAAGACCAAATGGGAGGACCTTGAATTGGTAGTGGTCCCCCTGAAAACAAAAATGGAGATATTCACGATGGGAAGGGGATATGCAGGTACGTATCCTGCATGTCCCGAGCACATAGCCACTGTCCCGGCCGAAGTAATGGCAGAAGGCTCTGTAGGGAGAGTATTCTGAAGCATTTGTACTCCACAAACATGTTCAGGGAACCGAGGTCTAGAATTGGCCTCAAGTCTCCCATCTTTTTTGGAACTAGAAAGAAATGGGAACAGTAACCCGTCCCCCAAAGATGAGTGGGGACTGGCTCTATTGCTGCCTTCAACAGAAGGGAGAGATTTCCTCTAGGACCAGAGGAAAATGTTGCGGGGAGTAAGACAACTGAGGGGGTGAAGTTATCCTCTCCCAACCCGGCAGATGGGAGGAGAATCTCCCCATACCAGTTCCTCTGGAATGGCCAGAGGGAGAGGCAGGGAGTCAGGAGGTGTGGGGCAGCACAGCAGCCGAGGCTCCCGTGGACTTTTTGCTAGGGAGAGTCTTGGTTGCTGGAGGGGCCCAACATTTGTTGGCACGTTTTCCTTGAAGCTTTTGTTTTTGTCAGGTTTGGCGATGAAAGGGACGTCGCTGCCCCTGAGGGGATCTGTACAAAGTCTGGACCATCTTTAGTGCAGTGCCCTTCTCCTGCAGTTCAGTTAGGATGTCCTTGTCATCACCCCCGAACAGCACCGAACTCCTGAAGAGAGCATCCTGGATAGTGGACTGTACCTCAGGGACAAATTCTGACACACAGAGCCAGGCCCACAGTGAAGGCTGAGCTCCTTCAAGCTGTGTCCACCGTATCGTAGGTGGCACAAAGCATGTGCCTACAGGCCGAACGAGTAGAATGGACTAGGTCTCCCAATTCCTTCTTAGTTTGCGAATCAGGAAAGGAGTCCAACTTGGATTCCACCTGGCTAAGGATGGACTTCTGGAAATCCCCCATATGGGCGATGTAACTGAGGGCCCTGATGGCTAGGGTAGAAGAGGAAAAGATCTTCTTCCCGTATTGATCCAGAACCTGGGATTCCTTGGCAGGTGGGGACGAGCTCAGATGTTTCAGGTTGGCGGAGTGGCCATGGGCGGCACTGATGACAACCAAATCCACCTTGGGGTGAAGGCTGAGAAAGTCTACACCCTCCAGAGCATGGTATAGCCTGCCACCTTCCTCGGAAGGGGGGCTAGTGTGGAAGGTTATTTCCAGATGGTGGAAATAAGATTGGCGTGAGGCTCTATCCAGGGTGGAATCAGTGTAGGAGTGGTCTCGGGCAGATACAGATGAGCAGTGAGTTTCTTACGCTGTCGCTCTGGCTCCACTGACTGCCACTGGCGTGTTTCCTGGATCCTCCTTAATAGCTCCAGAAAGGAAGGGTCCTCCGTAGGGGACTTCGGAGGGTCCCTCGGCCTTGGGCGTTCTGGAGTATGGGGCTTGTCTCCATAGTCAGAGCGTTCGGACTCCAAGTCTGAGTCAGATGTCTCTGAGGAAGAGGAAGAAGACTCCTCCTTGGGAGGGAGAGGAACAACCCCTCTGGGGAGTTCCTGAGGGCACGTGTCCTCCCCACATCGGGCGCCAGAAGGTTCTCCTCTGGTGTCGGGTAAAGGGGAGGGAGTCTCCCATCTCCGATGTAGCAGGCCCAGTATAGGGACCGACGTCGGAAGATGACTCTCAACCTCCTTGGTGAGTTGAGCCCTGGTCTCAGCCCACCAGGAGGCTAAGGTCTCCTTCAGATCTGCCGGCGGGTACTGCAGCGCCAGATAGTGCAGCGTCGGGTACTGCGGCATCAGATACTGAGGAGCTGGGTACTGCGGCATCGGGTACCCTGGCACCAGGGGTTCTGATGGAGCAGAAGGTCCTGGCAAATGCCCCGCGCGCGTTGGGCTCAGCGTAGGTGTACTGTCAAGTGGGTCCGACAGTCCTGATGGAGGAACAGGTCTTCCATCGGGCAAAGGGACATCAGAGGGTGGCATCGGGCCAACCAGCATCGGAACCAGTGTCTGAGGATCTGGCACCAGAGGAGCCGGCATAGGAGGTGGGGACCCCTGATGGCAGCGTCCCAGGGTCTTCGGTTTCAACCGGGGAAGGAGGGTTGAAATCCCCCGGTGTAAACCGAGGGGACACAGGGACCTCAGTGGGCAATGGAGTTGTCCGTTTCGGAGAGCCTGGGTGTCAGCCATAATGTCAGGGTCTGGTGCACCACACTGACTAGGCACTTGTCGGAGGAGCCGGCGGACGACTTATTGGCAGCATCCGGGCGGACGTTGAGGAGCCAGCGACGACTTATCGGACTCCTGTCCAAAGAAGGGCGGCCTTGTCGGAAGGAGGTTTGGCTACGATCACCCAAGAAGTGGAGCGTTACAGTTTTGTCCGGGGCTGGAGTCGGTGGACCGACATCCAGCTTATTGGACCTGCTCTGACCGAAGGCCACGAAGGAGGTCTCCTTGTCAAACTTCTTTTTGTGGCCTTTGGAGGAAGTGGACACCTGCCTAAGCTTCTTTAACTCTTTTTCCATGGAGGTCATTTTCTTCTTAAGGAGATGGGCTTCCAGGGACTGCTGCCTTCTCTTGTGGGTAGCCGAGTTGAACTTCTGGCAGTGCTGGCACTTCTCCATGGGGTGGGCAGGGCCTAGACAGAAGAGGCACAAGGAGTGGCCGTCCTTGTGTGGAAGCTGGGGACCATGAGTCACACTTATTTTTATGCAATTCAGAGGGCGTCGGGGATGACATACACAGCAGATGTTGATGAAAAATAGAGAAAAAAGGTCGATAAAGTTGTAAACTTTGGGACCGGAAACGAACTACGGCTGTTCTACATGAGGAACTTTCTACGCTGGACGGCGGAAAGAAGTGGAAGGCGGGCGTGGGACCTCCATACCGACATCGCATGTCACTCAGTCACCTGACGTGGGCCATCCCCTACCAGAGACTGTTCCTTTTAACAACAGCTGCATTCTTGAATCTTATTTCTCCAGTACATAAAAATATGTTCTATCAAACGATGTTATTTTTATGCCATCAGCATGTGGGTTCCTTTGCAGTAAACAAAAATCTCTGTTCAATATTAAAGACATTGAGTCCCTTCTTTTTTTTTTTTCCCTCTCGAAGTATCAAGGGTGCCTCATCCCTTATCAGTTTATAGGGACGGTTATTCAGGATGTCTTAGAATACCCTTCCGGTCCTTGTTCTGATATATCATCTCCAGACCTTGGTGCCAGGCTGTTGGACACTCAATGTTAAAGTCTCTGAGGCCCCTTCAAGGATGGCAAGTTTTAAATGTCAGTTTGAAACTTTTTTTTTCTCAAGTCCATTTAGGGAAAAACCAACTATCTCAGTATCACGTGGCTCCCCAAACAACAACATATTATACTGTAACCAAATATTATCAAAATATTTTTGTAAGCTACAATTTGTTCTTACACAACAAATGAACCTGTATGGAAAAGTACTGAAGGCCAGAATCAGAAAAGTTCAGAAGACAAAATTACTCACAGTAGTAATGATGTTTCTTCTAAATTGTTTACTATTGATAACCTACAATAAGCAGCAATCTCGGCTCTGAGTTTTTACCATGAAGATGGAATCTGGAATATTCAAATTCATACTCTGCACTGTGGTCATGGTCCCCCTAGCATTTGTACATCAGATTTATAGATGAAGTCTAAAAGAGAGCTGTGACACCTATCAAATCTATGTTAAGTATTCTTACCTAATGTAATGAAAATAAACTGCATAGCCTGGATATAAAAGGGGTTCAGAACTGCAAGCACTCAGCTGTTTATCACCTATAATGAGATAAGTACAGACAAACCAGCAACTAAAAACACTATCTCTCGAACAGTCTCTTGCATACAATTTTGCTATGGAAAGGCACATCTCTTCATGTGCAAAAACATGATTTTGAAAACTGCAAAGATTGCAATAATAAAATTTTCAAGCAGTAAAACACATTCTTATTTAGTCTTAAGAACCCTTTTGTACTAAGCTTGTACGAAGGGATGTAGGGAAGGGTATGTATGGATCATTAGTAAACCCTCTAGAAGAAACATCATTACTATGGCAATTTTTCCTTTCAGCAAAGAACAGTGACGTACTTGCCATAACAGCAGATCTTGGAGAGAATCTTTTTCATCAGGCCACACTCATGGAACTATAGCCCGCCAGGTGCTAGGGCCACATGAAAAATTTCTGTAAGCAGTCCACTAGGTGCTGACCACAACAACATCTTATGCTGACATCAGCTCGATATAAACATGGGTGGCTCCTCTCCCTCCTCAGTTCTCCACCGTAGATCATGCTCAGAGGATCTCTCCTCAGGGAACTGGGAGAGAAAACATGCATCTGCCTACCAGGAGAAGCAGACTACCTCACAGGAAGACATCTGGTACTCGTTCATGAACCAAAGGAGACAGACTATATACAGCTGTCAAAGTCTGAACCTCTGCCCAGGAAATCAAAGGATAAGGGAGACTCCTGCCTAACAAAGGAGGCAAGGAGACCAAGGCTGAAGACATCCTAATAAACCTTCCTAGGGAAGCAGACAGCCTGTAGAAGACTGTAAAGGTGCACACATGCACAGTAAAGGATTTTGCCCCAAAGACACAGTCTAAAGGTTTCAGTTCCACTCTGCACAAGAAGCCCCTATACAGATACTATTATCACTCTGGAGCACTCTCGCTCTGATAACACGTTACCATGTAGCAGCCATCTTAGGATACTATCGCAGTTTGGAATTTGAAAGCTCTGCCGATTTGTATACTTTTTTTTACTAACATGATGAAACTGTATAAAATCATGATTTTGCACTCAAGAAGCTCAACGCATAAAAGGTAGGGGATTATACTACACCCCTATATTTTCCGATTTTGGCAACTTCATTTTACGAAATAACTTGTTTAGTTGTCATTTAACTGGGGACTGCCCATACTAAGATGTGGAGCAAGTCCTGATGGACGTTTCCCTTTAATTATTATAACTATACAATACAAAAGAAAATCAAATATTTATTTTATTTATGACTTTTATGATTTATGACACGTACAGTACTGTGTATCACAAAACATTAACACCTGATCAGAGGAGGTGATTTCTTTTTAAACAGGAATATTTAAATATCTCCTAAATAACAATTCTGCATACATTTTTGTCCTTGAAAGAGGCTTCTTCCACCTCGTTTGAGTACAAAGGTTGTAATCCACAATACATTTCTCAGGTAGCAGATCCTACATATGTGATTAGAGCTACATATCTCAAAGAAAAGGTTTTAGCAAAGGGATGCAACACCCTATCCAGGGCAGGGTGAACTAGTAAACAGGAAAGGGGATTTAAGGGGTCTGTGGAGTTACATGTTATAAATTTGGAATACGGGCTGTATGTGGTAAAAGGAATGATTGTAGATAAGGTGCCAGGCCCAGATGGCTGACACCTGAGGGTGCTCAGGAAGCTGGCTGAGCTATTCAGTGGCTCACTACAATCTGGTGTGATGCCATGTGACTGGAGGACTGTGGATGTGTCCTGCTCCACAATGGAGGGGAAAGGGAAGAACTGAGCAACTACAGTCTGATCAGTCTTACCTTCAGTGTAGGTAAACTGATGGAGATCCTAGTGAAAGAAAGCCTGTTGACCTATCTAGAGGAGGAAGGACAACAGGACAGCAAGCAATAAGGTTTTGTTACAGGGATGCCATTTCAGACCAACCTAATAGTGTTCTTTCACTTGGTCACAAGGGCACTACATAGTGGGCAGGTGGTAGATCTGTTCTATTTCAAGTTCGGCAAAGCCTCTGATTTGGTGCTACACAGAAAGCAGCTGATGAAGCTAGAGGAGTTGGGAAGGAGTTAGTAAGGTGGGTGGGGAACTGACTGAGGGCATCAGAGAGGAGCACTTCATTGGGATCAAATTGGGGACAAAGGGAGTCATGAGTGAGACAGCACAGGGGTCAGTCCCGGGACCAGTCCTATTTAATATATTAATGCCATTTATTTATTTATCGAAAGTGATTTACTAGGAAATACATATTGAGCCATACAGCTCATTTCCAGACTGGAAGGGGGTAAAGAAGGAGGAGGAATCAAGGTAGGGTCAGTACTGAGAAAGAACAATGTTTTCTTGTAGGTTAGATAGGGTAGGAAGAAGAGATATAGAGCGGAAGTTGCCAGGTGAGGAGGAGTCATCACCTTTAGGGTGAGGGATGACTGTTGCATGCTTCCAGGAGTCCAGGACTCAGACAAAGGAGAACGAAAGGTTGTGAAGGAAGGAGATGGGAATGGCAATGGCAGGTGCAGGAGCTTGGGGTCAAGCCCATTAAAGGCTCCCACCTTTCTGAGGGTTTAGCGCCAAGAGGGCCTTTAGAGAAGGAGATAGGGTAACTGACAAAAATGAGAAGGGAAGCATAGGGGGAGGTCAATGGAGATATATGGGGAGGTGAGGAGGTGGGGAAGGCAGACAGGAGAGAGGAAGCACAGGTGGTGAAGTAGGAGTTGAAATAGTGGAATGGAGAATGGTATACAGTGCAAGACGTGTCTGTAAATAACACAAAGTTATTCAGCATGGTGGACAGTGAAGAGGGGGTGAAGAAGATACAGCGGGATCTGAAAAGGCAGGAGAGGTGTTTGAAAATATGGCAGCTAAGATTCAACATCAGATAGTGCAAAGTGATACACAAGGGAGGAGAAAACCAGGCTTAAGAGGACTGAATGATGGGATTTATTTATTTATTTACAGTATGTCTTTGGTAACCGGGTAGGGCACTGATCCAGAGGACCATTTTCAGTCCCGACCCGAGCCACAAACATGGCACATTAAGCAATGCAAATGCAGGTAAACACACAATAGTACAGGCTTCACACATGAGTGTAGGAATTACAGTTGTAACCCCTAGGTGGCGCTATCCCAAGGGCTACTACCCCTGCCTGCTTGGCTAGTAGCAGGTTAAGGGGCCTGAGTTCTGAAACAGGTGCCTCCACCGGAGGTCAGGGTTGGTAGTGGTCAAGCTAACCTGGGCACAGCCCTCTGGGACACTGTAACCCCCCCTCTTTCCCCTCTAGCGGCCTAAACACTGTACAATAATCACTTTCACAATACCCCTGGTACACCACACAAGTACGGCACTTACCACCAGGGCTGGTTCCTCTGGCTCGACCCTGGGGACCCCCTGTAAAACAAGGTTAAGCACAGCATATAGCAACAGTACAGTACTTTGAGCACAAACTGGAACCACAGTCAGATCACATGCAGAAAACGTTAGATCAGATTTATTCAGGGGACTTGAACAAGGGAGGGGCAAAATCAGGTTAATTATCTTAAAGGTTATATCAATCAAGCAGTGATGCATGCGCTTTGATTCCCCCTACACAGTCCACCTCTGGGTACCCAGGACAGTTGCCCTGGGTTGCAGCTGGTTGGGGCCCTGTGATGGAAAACACAACATGCACAGTACACAATATTTGTAATCCGGAGCCAGAGGGCTCAGTTCATAAAGGAAACAAAACAACAAGACAATCAGATGATGACACACTCAGATTAAGCTGTTGTTGTAGGGAGCTACCCTGGTATTTACTGACGATACCCAAGACTGGACACAGGCTGGACAAAAATCGAGACTTCAGGTGGTTGATCTGGAATGGCAGGAGAAGCATGGCCCACACAAGTCGCAGAGGCGTCGTTCCTGTTCAAGCGTGGAGCAGGGGACTGATCCCCAGACAGGTCTCTCGTCGATGGCTTCTCTGTGCAGTGGGTAGTCTGGCTGGGTGAGTCTGGCAAAGTCCAGACCGCATGGAGACAAGTTCGGAAGCAGTCCGTTTTGGGCTGGATATAGCTTCCAGCAAGCAGAACACAGTTCACACAGTGGGGAACTAACTCACAACCCACTAGCAGCTCACAGCACATTTACATGTACGGGAATTCTACTGTACTAGGCAAAGCGCTCCCTGGGCACAATCACAAAGTCTCTGCACACACCAGGAGCTTAGGGGTAGCTGGAACTCCAAACAGGCTGATCGCAATCAGCAAAAATATTCGGTCTTCTTCAGGTTGAGCCTGGCCCACTTCAGTAGCTTACTTTAGTCACACAAACTTGGATTTAGTCCAAAATAATTCTCTTCTCTCCCTCTCAGGAGCGACACACTGGCATGCAGGCCAAAAATTAGCCTTTTCAGAGTTCTCCCATGCAAATCCACTCAGGATTGCTGCTCAGAAACACTTCAGCTCCTTCTTGCTCAGCTTCCAGCTTAGTTCTAACTGAAAACTGCAAGCAGCCCGGGACTTCCCCAAGATCCAAAAGATCTGGTTGGCTGATTTGGCTGTCAGTCAAAGCAAGAGCTCCCCCTTCAGTTGCAAAAAAGCTCCAAACTAAAGTTCCTACAGATTTTGAATTCAGACAGCTCCTGTAGTCCTGCTTCATTTTAGGTCCCACTAGTACTGTTTGGTCCGTACCTCTCAACTGTCACACATTATGAGGTACGTCACTCATTTTACCTCTCAGAAACCCTTTGTCCATCATGGGGAAGGTGATATTCCACATTCCCCACTGACACTTAAAAGCAGAAATTCATAATAATCTATTATGTTTAGTTGTACAAAAACATTATGAACATTAGTGCACTGATAGCTATAGTATTCTGTTTCCAGTGCCACGTTAGACAATATGTCACACATTTTGCTCATTTGTCACACATCGTGTCACACAGTTTGGTGGAGAAAGGTTGAGAGATATGATTTGGTCCAATTTGCAGTCCAGGACCAAGAGAGTGGAGACAAACAAAACAGTCCTTGCTACAAAGAAAGCAGGTTAGACAAACTACATTATCATTATCACTTTAAATGATTTCCAGTAAATAATTACATCTTTCAGCAGAGCTCCCTCTCAGATTACTTAAACTGCAATTAGGCAGCTCTTAAAGAGACAGTACACAGAGGCTATACAAGCTCCAGTAATCACATTTAAACTGCTAAAACGCAGGACACCAGAATGGCAGTGAGCATTTAGGCAAGCTCAAGGAAGACTTTTTGGGAACCCCCATTTGTAGGGGGTTACACAGTACAAGGAGTCATTATGTAAAGAAGTTAAATAAGATACATGGTGTCATTTAAGGACAGCAGACAGGTAAAATACATAGTCACAAAAACACAGATATCATTCATATGGTGTCAAATTATCAGATATGATAAAAATAAAGTGCTATTGCATTCAGGTAAACAGTCAGCATTCAGGTAAACAGGTCATCAGGCAGCTAGGTACTCATAATACAGTGCAACAATCCACCTTAAAAATAAGTGCAATGGTGAAGAACTGTAGGGCAGCAGTATCCCTAGCCATGCTGTGGGAGGGTGGAGGGCAGGAGATGGAGGGGAGGCTCTGAGATGGTGTGATTAAGCCATAGGTGTGTGGGGGGGAGGATGGGGATGTCCAGGATTAACCGGGTGCACAGTGGCATTTGACTTCAGACTGCAGAAAGGCTTTGAAATTGTTTTTGAAAGAGAAATGAGAGGTGGATGAGTGGAGCGACGTAGGGAGTCTGTTCCAGAGGCAGGGGGCAGAGACAGAAAAAACTTTTCTGTCCATGGTAGAGGAGATTCTAGGGACTACTGGGGGGAATCAATGACTTGCAGAGGCTCCTAGATGCCACTCTGCCCATGAGGATGGACGAGTTCGGGGACAGGTGGCCACTTCTCAGGGTATTGTCAACTAAGCAGCCATGGGCATAATCAAACCGGGCTTGCAATGGGAGCCAACCAAGAGTCTGGTACAACATACAACGATGGACTGAATAGGGAACATTGAGGATGAAGCGACATACTACTGTAGACTGAGTTCAGTCTTGAGCACAGGGGTGACGATATGTGGGAATAGATGGGAGAGCAGTAATCAGTAAGGGGAAGCAGGTTGACTTGCTCGATTGCTCGGCATGCCTCAATAGACAGGAATTGCTTTTGATGGTAGGCAGCCCCTAGCTTCTGGTTAACTCTGCGTACAGAGTTGGTGATGTCTTCAGCAAAAGTAAGGGAGGGGTCTAGGGTAACACCTAAGTATTTAAAACTGTGGACATTTTCGAGGGGAGGCCTATAGGTGTGAGTACAAGGAGAGAGGAGTTCACCTTGGCAACCTTGGTAAGGAATGGTTTGGAGCCAAGTAGCATGGATTTAGTTTTCTTTGCATTTACCAGGAGCCTGTTGGAGAGAAACCAACTGTAGGCAGCACCATAGTTATGTGTAAAAGTAGAGAAGATGTTCGCAAGTGACTTGTTGCTGTGGTAAAGAACAAGGTCATCTGCATAGAGGAATGCCTCACAGGATAGACTCTCAGCTGGGAGAGCATTTATAAAATTGGAAAACAGTAGGGTTCCAAGGATGGAGCCTTGGGGGATCCCCATGGAAATTGACAGGGCAGGAGAGGAGGCTGCACCAATTAAAACTGACTGGGACCTGCCCTCAAGATAGCTTCTAAACCATTCGGCTGTCTCAGAGGAGCAACCAAGGTGACAGAGAGTGGAGTGGAGGAGGGGGTGGTCAATGAGGTCAAAGATCTTGGTCAGATTCATAAATACAGCACCTGAGGCCTTGCCTAAGTCCATGTTTCAGAGGACATGGTTAGTGAAGTGGGCTAAGGCTAATGTGGTGCTGTGACACTTATGGAAAGCATGCTGTTGGGGGGCACAGTAGATTGTACTTTCCAAGATGCTTGGAGAACTAGAAATGCACAATTTTTTCCAGTAGCTTGCTCAGATGGGGGAGGAGGGAGATGGGCCTACAGTTATCTGGAGAGAGGGAATCACCAGCTTGAAAACAGGCGCAACATTAGCATGTTTCCAGGAGTCTGAAATGGCGTTTGTAGAGAGGGCAAGGTTAAATATGAAGGTGAGGGGTTTAATGATTGCAGAAGAGACAAGCCTCAGGAATGACGGGAAAAGCCCATCACTGCCAGGGCTACCTCTGGTGGGGAGGGACTTAAGGAGTTTGGTAGTAACACTTGGGCTGTAAAGTAGAAAGGGGGGTGGTGGAGATGGAGGAGGGGCAGCTTGCCATCCATCTCCACCACCACTACAGAATCTGTACAGCTTTTTAAAGCACAGTTAGCCTGGACACATGTCTGCTTAAAAATGGAGTCACTGGTTCCCCTGGGTAATAGAATGGACGGAAAAGCTCTATCAATTAGTGCATGTTTGCACAGCATATAGTACTTGGTCATCCCTGCTTATGAAGTGAAAGGGGGAACTTAATGGAGCTTAAGTCCCTTTTGTTCTTAAATTACTATGTTGTTACATAAAATTAAGTTCCTAGCCCTAACGGTTTCAAAATTAGCCCTTTCTGAAAATAATTTCTTTGGAAAGGGTTACGTTTAGAACCATTAGGGCTACAAATGCAATGTAAAAAACAAATGAAAGTTTAAAGACATGCCAACATGCTTTCTTCCTGCTGATGTAGTTACCATCTGTGGATACACTTTGATATATGATGAAATATATACATTAATACACTTAAAAAAAATAATGTTATTACACAGAAACATAGACTTTGATGACAGATAAGGACTGCTTGGCCCACCCAGTCTGCCAATTTCCCTACCTATAGGATAAGCTGCAGATTCTAGTTAACCAACAGCCTACTTCCTCCTACCCCCCACTATAACTGCCTTATGGCTGTCACATGCATTCTTGAATTCCCCCACTGTTGTTGACCCCACAACCTCCTCAGGAAGGTGGTGCCATGCGTCCACCACTCTCTCAGTGAAAAAATATTTCCTAACGTTGCCCCTCAGCCGTCCCCCCTCTATCTTTAAATTGTGCCCCCTTGTTCTTGCACATCTCTTTTTCTGAAAGATGCTCCCCTCTTGGACTTTGTTGATTCCTTTGAGGTACCTGAAAGTTTCTATCATGTCTCCCCTCTCCCTCCTTTACTCAAGGGTATACATATTAAGCTCTTTTAGTCTCTCTTCATATGGCTTCTGTTTCAGACCCTACACCATTTTAGTTGCCCTCCTCTGGATCGCCTCCATCCTGTCCATGTCCTTGAGGATATGGGGTCTCCAGAACTGCACGCAGTACTCCAGATGGGGTCTCACCAACTGTCTGTACAGACAGATAACTTCCTGTTTTCTACTGGTGATGCCTCTCCCTATGCATCCCAGAATCCCCCAAGCTCTCCTTACTGCCTTCTCACATTGCTTGCCTACCTTAAGGTAGGCAAGCAATGTGAGAAGGCAGTATGCTGTTGTATTGTATATCAATGTATACTGATGCATGCAAACTATACTGATAGGATTTATTCTTATGAAGCTGATCCTGAAGTTATGCCAGTTAAATTTTTTATGATACAGTTTGCCAAAAAAGGAAAAGTTACAGTTCCTTTAAAAACTGGTGTCCAGGTGCCAGCCTGGTGGTAGTGCTGAAAGTTGGGCACTGGATGCTTTATTTTGCACTGCACCCAAGACTCAGGTGCGGGAATGACCGCGGTCATCGGGTGCGGGTGGGGAGGGGTGGAGCAGCAAGATTGAGTGAGCCAACAGATTGCTTCCTCTCCTGGGGGTGGGTTGCTGCCCTCCCATAGTTCCGTCCCCACTGGGTGAAAGTCCGTGGGGTAATGCAGGGCAGTATGGGTGGGTAGAAGGGGCTGAGCTGTCTTCTGTGTGCATGTGCGCCTCACGTACATATGGCTGTAGTACCGGGAGAGATACGGGAGAAACCAGAAAGAAAAAGAAAAAACTGTTATCCAATATACCTAAGATCCAAGTACTTTTCCAACATTGAGAAGCACAATATTTTGTACTAAATTGTGCATTTCACTTGTTTTAGTAATTTTTATATTCTGGGGATGAATTGTTGGTAACTGTTTTTTTGGGGTAAATGGAAACATTTGAAAATAGCCTTAAAATTATTTAACATTTTTTGTATTTTAATTTATATAAACAAACTATGTCCCATTTTATAATTAAAATATGACACTCCAGGATGTGCTTTGTGCTGGTATAATAGCATTTCTTTGGTGGTGGAGACTACTCCTCATGTGTCACAACACACCTGTGGCATGCCATTATACCAGAATCAAGCACACCCTGTTGTGCCTAATTGCTTAAAATGAATAATAAACACAAAACTGATGCCCACAATTAATATATTCTTTGACTTCTGAAATTGCAGATGTCAGGCTGGCAAACCATATTTTACCATTTGTAATCGCAAAGGGGCATTTTTGTAGCTTGAAATTAAACCACTGCATGCAAACCTCCCAAGGGTTTTGGAACTGTTCAATGCCATAGCTATGACTATGTAGCAACTTGTGTCTTGATGAATTCTGAATGTTTTGAAAATCTAATCCTCTGAGAGAAAGCCAGCAAGACACCAAGCCCGGTACGGTCTTTCTCATCTGGGGAATAGACATAAACCCCAGTTTGAAACAAAAAATATTTTTTTTAAAGGATACAAAATGTGCACATGCTGGAGGAAAGTAAAGAACTAAAGAAATCTTCAATGTAAACTGGAACTGAGAATAACATAATAAAGTAGATATTTTACAAAGCAAGGCACACCCGAGGGATCGGAAAAGTTCAGCTGAGAAAAAGATCTGATGCTTATAGGGAATCAGGCATGAGACACAGTACAGGTGGATAAGAAACATCAGGAATTAAATCATGACTGAGGTCCTGTGTACTGTAAGTGCAAAGTATACTGTAAGTGTGTGGAGTTGCTGGGGAAGCTTTATTACAATGGTTTCCCAGCATACTTTGCTGCAAACTCAACAGGATAAGAACCACATTTATACCAACTGATAATTTTATTTAACAGCACTATAGTCATTTTCACTGCATCCATCTATCCGTCTGTCTATCTATCTATCTATCTTTCTGTCTCTCTCTCTTTCTATTTGTGTATGTGGCTCAGCAGGTAGCACTTTCACCACCTGGGCTGGAAAATAAGAACATCATGGGTTCTAGGCCCACACCAGGTACTTGCGGTAATACTCATAACAATGCTGTATGAGGGGGTGGTGCACTGTTAAGGTGCCATCCTTCAGAAGAGGGGTTCAACTGAGGTTCCATGTGCCTGTCTTTGGTCACTATTCAAGTGGAAGTTAAAGATCCCTTGGCACTTATCAAAGAAACATAGGAATTTTTTTTTTTTTTAAATTATAGTACAATACATTCACAAAACAAAAACAAAAAAACAACCCTTACCAACTTACACAAACTAATCCAATGACATACTACAATAAATACAAAATACCAGCAAAACAGAAAGCAAAAGCCCTTAACCCCCCCACACACACACACATTTTCTTATTGAAATAAAACTGACAATGTTCCCACAAGTGCTGTACATGATTCTGTTGAAATTTCTGGGCATCTGTCTCTAAACAGACCATAAATGCTGTTTACAGCCCTGTAGAGATCATCTTGTGACAAGTATATTAGTTGTAAAACTAACTTGCACGAAACTGCCAAATCATAAAAGGTAAGGGAGTTTCCATGGTGTCATAGCCAACACTCCACGTCAATAAAAAAAATCCATGAACCCCCGACACATCTTGAAATGAGCTGTCACAGTTCAGTGTGCCTTTCCTGATCAAAATTTACAAATTACTTATCTGTTTGTCTAGCTATCTATCTCCATCCTCATCTCATTATCTTAAAATGAACTCTGTATTCCACACCAACACAACTGTATAACAGAAAAAGACACAAACTACTCAAATTAATTTTGACTTGATGACCAAGTGAACCAGAAACACTATTTAATAAAACATCTGAAATACTTGTTTAATACATCTGTGTATTATTGAAATCAGACCCCCCAGATTGAAAAAAAAAATAATAAGCACAGTGTGATGGCATATTACTGCCTAGTTTAGGATGTGAAAATGGTACAGGGCCTCATTCTCCGACAGAAAGGCTCTAGAGACGTCTTTGATCATTCAGTGTGATGCATAAAATATGTCACAGCTGTACTATAAAAGATATCAGCCATCAGGTATGGCTGTCATCTGCCCTTGCGAGCTTATGTTAGAGGAATCCAGATTTTCTTTCTTGTACTGAAGATACAGTGCAGTATCAATGTTCATGCTAACCACAGCTTACTTACTGCTTGCATGCATAAGCATACTACTGGAGTTATGTGAAAAAAGAAGTCATACAATAAAGATGCAGAGAAACAAGGAAGTGATGGATAGTTCCTGTTAATATGTACTCCATTGTGTATTTTGTTACCTTACCTAAGTATCGAATATGATAAATGTCATTTCATATGGCTACATGACTTTGCTAAACAATCGTACATTTATCTAGAGAAATCTTTCCCTCATTACAGTCTTGTTATATAGGTTTTCATTTCTTTTTAATTTGAGGGATGGTTTTATATAACAAAAGTCCTCTAAGAGGCAAAGATCAATGACACTAATGGAAATGCAGCGTATGAAAATCACACTCACCTGATGATTGAGGTAAGTGTAGTTTTCCCATAGCAGTTTGGATTCATTATTTTGAGTAGCGTTCCCTCCCAGCACGGAGAGAGCTGAAAAACTTTGACAGCGCAATTTTTATTTAGGGCTACAATCTCCATCAGCAGTCTGCATCTGTCACTTTTAGGAAGTGAAAAACACAATGCCCCAAATACAGTAAGAGTAGGACTAAATATTAATCATTAACTATACCCAGAAGGACTTAACCTGCCCAATGCTGCCTAACTGAACTTAAAGCCTCTAATATGTAATGTTTGTAAACAGTGTGTGTTTATAACCAGTTGGCTCTTATATCCTCCATAAAGGAGGACACCCTTTTTATGCCCAAGAAGAGAATACTACTCACTGTAGTAATGTTGTTTCTTCTTAAGGGAACTAGGAAAAAAAAATGGTTAAACTGTTTATGAAACAAATGGTTTGTTATGTGGAATTAAGTTTATATTAGAACAACAGGGGTTTTGCCTCTTTTGTTCATTGAGAGCAATAAAAGAAATCACTAAACATCTGCCTTTTTCACGTTTTGGTTTTTTTTCTTCTCAGCATGCACACACTAACACTCATGGGGCATCAATGACTCCTGATCTTATTTTCCTGCTCTATCGTAGTTACGGCAGGGGCAGATCATTAAACACTGTACTGTATTATAAATCGTACTGTACCGATGATAGATCATTTACACTAGCCTGTGCATACAACTGAAGATGGTGTTACTATCTTAAAAGATGCAAAGGTTTACTTAGGCACAAATTTGTATTAGCAAACATAGGAAAGGGGAGGTGAGATGCCTTTACTCGCACACTTTTCACAGCACAGCAAATGTTATCACTCATGTTACTGTATATGCCGAGGCTGCATTATTGTTTCCCCAGATCTGCATAACAAATCAGTCCACTGTTCAGCAGCAATCAGGTGAGAGAGAGAGGGATACCGTTCACACTGTTACAATCGCGGGTCGAGCAGGAGAGAGAGGGATACAGTTCAGACTGTTAAAATCACGGGTTGAGCAGGGAGCAGAAGGTTGAGAGGTAGCCTTTTTAAAATATACTATCACAAGCGGCCAGCGAAGAGAAACACTAACTTAGATGAAATATCTCGGGTGAAGGAGGCAGGGGTCCAACCAGTAGACTCCCGAAATTTGATCAAGGGAGCCAACTCTTACTGCTGATTTAATTCTGTCCAGTCTAAAGCATTACAGGCAGTACTGTGCAGACTTTTAAAAACTGAAAGGAGAATCTACAGGCAACTAAATACAAGTAAATTAAAGTAATGGCAGCTTAATCCATTATAATTGTTGAGCTGATGCTGAGCCGGGGCTGAAGTGTGGCTGTGCGGGCACCAAATCTGCTTTGCACCTTGCAGATCATGATCCTGATGTAAAAATAAAAAAATAATCTGGCTTCACTCCACAAATCCTTTCTCCCAACCATCAGGCCATTCAAGACACAGGCAGGTGCGATCTCAATCTACTGTTGCACCTGACACCCCCCAACAATCACTAACGCTCACAAAATTCATTACAGAGTTGTCACTGATTCACATAAGCACCTCTCCATGACCAAAACTTGACAATTGGGTGAGAGGAACTGCAAAATGAAACACACATTTTTCTTCAAAAAGCAAGGTCACGATCCACAAGGTGCCATGTAGACTTGGTTCAAAAACCAACCTGGCAACACAAACTGCATTTTCCATTGATCTTTCACACACATTAGTCAAACCTGTTGAGGAATCAGTGACGTGAAGTTTCCCACGCGCTGACTCAATGCTGCAAAAGAAAAAGAAAGAAAGCCGAATCGGACAATCCTGTCTTTGAATCTCCAAAAGTGGAGTTAGGCAAAAATGGGAATAACAAAGTGATGCACAGGAATAGTAAAAATGACACATACACAAACCACTCTTTGGTTGATAATCTTTATTTAACAGTCAAAAACATCAGAAATTCATGTTCTATCTCCTTTAAGGGATCCATCAGTAAGCATTACAATAGCAATCAGTCCGCTGGATTGCGTCGCCCCGGAGATGGAATTTATGCTAATTTTGGAATCTCAGAATTAGAACTAAGTTCAAACTCTGCACTGTGGACACACTCCCCCTATGGTCAGATTTGTTTCTAAAGCTAGGGAGAGCTATAACCACTAAAACTAGCTAAATATCTACCAAAAATGTATTAAAATATTTTTAATTAAATTCTGGAAAACATTAACCAACTTAAGGCAGACAACAAAACATTTTGTAGAAAAACTTTCTGTAAGTTACCACCTATCAAGAGTTGTAAATGAACTGCAACAAGTAATGCTCAAGTAAAGTACAGTTACGAAAGAACTTACCGTAACAGTAGATCTTCAAGAGAGGCTCTTGCAGTAGGTAATTACATATAGGACTGACGTTGGCAGGCAGCAGGACCCCACGGAAAAATTTCAAGCTAGCAGTCTCTGCCAAGGGACCGCTCCCACGTCAGGTGACCGGTGTCAGGAGACATCGGTATAAAGGGGCGGTCCCTCACGCCCACCTTCCAGTTCTTTCCCACCACAGGCCAAAAGAGGCCGGACGAGAGAAAAGTGGATATTTCTCTCACTGGAAAGGAGCTGAAAAAGCTTAGGGGGATGGAGGGCGGGAAGCTATCACCTACTGCAAGAGCCTCTCTCGAAGATCTACTATTATGGTAAGTTCTTTCATAACTGTACTATCTTACTTTGAGAGGGCTCTTGTAGTAGGTAATTACATATAGGACTGAGTCCCAAGTAGTCTGGAACAAGAAGAAGCACACAGGAGGAGGAAAGCTACTCAAAGCAGATCCTCTTAGCTGTGAAGACCTTAAGAAAGGAGGCCTTGCAGAACAGCGAGCCCGAAGCCTGCTCTACGGCGAGAGGCAATATCTAAACTGTAATGTTTTGTAAATGTATGGACAGAAGTCCAAGTGGAGGCAGCACAAATGTCTGCCACTGACACGTTCTTGAAACATGCCGCTGAGGCAGCAACCCCTCTGGTGGTGTGTCCTCTTACTTGACCCGGAAGGGTCTTATTGTACTTGTCATAACAGAAGGTGATGCAATGAGCCAACCATTTAGACAGGCATTGCTTGGAAACAGCATTGCCTTCTTTTCTGGGGGCAAAAGAGACAAACAGTTAATCAGTCTTTCTGAGATCCTTTGTTCTGTTAGTGTAGTATCTCAGGATCCGGTGAACATCCATAGTGTGAAGAAGATACTCCCTCTGATTGGAGTACTGCGTAAAGAAGGCGGGTAACTCTACGGACTGGTTCAGTGTAGATTCCGCTACCACCTTGGGGAGAAACTTAGGATTGGTGTGCAGAACCACACGTTCCTTGTGAAAAATCAAATACGAGATTTTACACATCAGGGCCTGGAGCTCAGAAATCCTCCGAGCAGAGGTAATGGCCACTAGGAAGAGCATCTTCCATGAAAGGAACTTCATGTCTGCTGAGGCCGCCCGGTTCAAAAGGAGGCAAAGTAAGTTTCTCAAGAATGAAGTTCAAATCCCAAGGAGGGGCGGGAACTTGGATAGGGGGTCTCAAGTGAAGAACCCCTCTGAGGAAAGTCTTAGAGACTTCCAGTTCAGCAAACGTCCTATCTGTGAAGGGAACATGGTAGGCCGAAATGGCCGCCATGTGTACCTTCAGAGACAAGTGACTAAGACCCAGGTCAAAGAGATGGCGCAGGTACTCCAGCAGTCACCCAACCGAGCAGGAGAAAGGCTCAAAGCCTTTTGAAGTGGCCCAGAATGAGAACCGTTTCCACTTCATGGCATAAGTAGACCTAGTGGAGGGTTTCCTAGCCCTCCACCAAGATCTCAGCCACCTGGTGAGAAACCCCAAAGTGGGCTTGAGCTATGTCTGCAGGAGCCACTCATGTAGTTGAAGGGACTTGAGACCTGGATGGACCAGGGTTCCCTGATCCTGGGTCAATAAAATTCGTGACAGTGGAAGAGGAAGAGGAGGTTCCTCTGAGTATTGTTGCAGAAGACAGAACCGAACTTGCCTGGGCCAGAAAGGAGCGATCAGAATCATTCGTGCCCCTTCTGAGCTGAGTTTCTGCAAGACACACAAGATCAGAGGAATAGGGGGAAGGCATAGATGAATCTGTCCCTCCAATCTAGAGACAGAGCGTCTCTCCAGAAAATGCCTCGCTCTTGAACAAGCAAGCAGAAGTTGGGAAGTTCTGCGTTTAGAGGTGAAGTGAACAGGTCCACCTGCGGTGTTCCCCAACGTAGGAAGATATCTTCTAGGACCCCCTGATCCAGTTCCCACTCGTGAACTTGAGCAGACGAGTGACTTAGTTTGTCTGCTAAGGAGTTCTCGACCCCCAGAACATGAATTGCCGTGAGGTGAAGGTCGTGTAGAAGACTATTACACAAACTGGGGAATATGGGTGTGGGCAGGACAGTAGTGTGGTGGGTAGGTAACTGGCTGGGTGGCAGTACACAGAGGGTTGTGGTAAATGGCTGTCACTCCACAGAGGGAAGAGTGACCAGTGGGGTACCACAGGGATCAGTGCTGGGACCGGTCCTATTCAACATCTTCATCAGTGACATTAAGCAGGACCTAGAAGGCAGAATTTCACTGTTTGCTGATGACACAAAGCTCTGTAACAGAGTAGACACACCAGAGGGTGTAGACAGAATGAGAAGGACCTGCAGAAACTTGAAGAATGGTCAGAGGTTTGGCAGTTGAAATTCAATGCAAGGAAGTGCAAGATAATGCATATGGGGCACAAAAACCCTGGCACAATATATCAGTTGGGGGGTGAGGATATAGCATGCACCAAGCAGGAAAGGGATCTTGGGGTTATCATCTCTGATGACCTCAAGGTAGGGCAACAGTGTGACAAGGCAGCAGGTAAAGCAAATAGGATGCTGGGATGTATAGGCAGGGGCATCACCAGCAGGAAAAGGGAGGTCATAATTCCGCTATACAAGACACTAGTGAGACCCCACCTGGAGTACAGTGTACAGTTCTGGAGACCATACCTACGTAAGGACATAGACAGGGTAGAGAAGGTTCAGAGGAGGGCAACAAAGATGGTGCATGGATTGCATCACAAGTCCTATGAAGACAGGTTGAAGGAACTGAACATGTACTCCCTGGAGGAGAGGAGGGAGAGAGGGGATATGATAGAGACATACAAGTATCTTACAGGAGGAACAGGGTGCAGGAATACACTTTTAAGCGAAAAGGTGTTCCAGGACTAGAGGGCATGGGATGAAGTTGGAGGAGGGACGATTCAGAGGAAACATGAGGAAGAATTTCTTCACAGAACGGGTGGTGGACAAGTGGAACACCCTGCCAGAGGAAGTGGTGGGGGCTGAAACAATCACGGGATTTAAGAATGCATGGGATAGACATGACGGAATTCTGGAGGTCAGGGGTAAGGGGCAACAGACTTCTAGGAAAACATAAACTGAACTTACGAGCTCAAATGGGCAGACTGGGTGGGCCATAGGCCCTTATCTGCCGACAATGTCTATGCATCTATGTGTTGCGCTGCCCAATCCCAAACTCTCATCACTTCCCTGCAAACAGGGTAGGACAGAGTCCCACCCTGTTTGTTGATGTACCATAACCACACACATCTTGTCCGTCTGGACAGCTAGGTGGCATGGAATAAGATGCAGGTGTAGAGCCTGGAGACCATAGAGCACCGCGCGAAGGTCGAGCACATTGATGCGCCGGGATTGTTCGAGCTTGGACCAAGAGCCCTGGGTCCGACGTGGACCGAGATGGGCTCCTCAACCTTCTCCCGAGGCGTCTGTGGTCACAGTCTGGGAGGGGGGAGGAAGGAAGAACAGAACTCCCCGGAGAAAGTTCTCTTGAACCATCCACCACTGCAAATCTCGAATCATGGGAGAGGAGACTAGGACCAACTAGTCCAAGTCCTCTACTAACTGATCCCATTGAGAGTGAAGCGTCCACTGAGAGACCCTCATGTGGAGCCAAGCGTGAGGGACTGTTTGGATAGCAGCCACCATAAGCCAGAGGAGGCGAAGAACCGACCTGGCACTGACCCACCTGCGGCCGGACAACAGGCTTATCTGAGTCTGGAGTGTGGCCGCCCTGTCCGGTGGCAGGAAGGCCCTGTCTAGGGTTGTGTCCAGTATCACCCCAATAAACTGGAGCCTCTGGGATGGGATCAAGTGAGACTTGGAATGGTTGATGTTAATACCCAGGCAGACAAAGACCTGCTGGGTGAGGGACAGGCAGTGCAGGAGTTCCTCCCTGGATGAGGCCGCCAGGAGCCAATTGACAAGGTATGGGAAAACCTGTACCCCCCCCAGGAACGCAGGTAGGCCGCCACCGCCGCAAGGCATTTGGTAAATACTCGGGGAGCCAAGGAGAGGCCAAATGGAAGTGCCTTGAACTGGTAGTGGTCCCCCTGGAAAGCAAAACAGAGATATTTGCAGTGAGACAGGTGGATAGATATGTGCAGGTAAGCGTCCTGCATATCCAGAGCATACAGCCACTGGCCTGAGCGTAGGAGGGGCAGGAGGATCTGCAGTGAGAGCATCCTGAACCTCTTGTATGCCACGAAAAAGTTCAGGGAACAGATCTGGAATAGGTCTTACATCTCCTGTCTTCTTCTGGACCAGGAAGAAGTGGGAATAGTAACCCACTCCTTGCAGTGGAAGGGGAACAGGTTCTATCGCCTCTTTCAGCAAAAGTGCTGAAATTTCTTCCTGGACCAGAAGATGATGTTCCCGAGAGTACGATGACCTTGGGGGAGGGTGACGAGGTGGTTTCTGCAGAAACTCTATTGAGTGTCCTCCTGCGATTAGCTGGAGCACCCATGAATCTGATGTTATCCTCTCCTAACCCGGAAGGTGGAGGGAAAACCTCCCTCCTACCGGTTCCTCCGGGAAGCCCGGAAGCTGTGGGAGAGGGAAGATGTCAGGTGGTGTGTGGCAGCACCGCAGCTGAAGCTCCGCTGCTTTATTGGACAGGGGCTTGGCAGCTGGGGGGGGGGGCCTGACGTTTAGTGGCCCTCTTTCCCAGTGGTCTCACTTTGGGCCGATTCCGTCTGCAAAAGGGACAGCGCTTCGATTGGTGGTGATTATACAAAGAGTTCACAGACTTTAGTGCTGTCCCCTTCTCCTGCAGGTCGGTGATGATGTCCTTGACATCACCCCCGAACAGCACCGAATCCCGGAAGGGCGCTTCCTGGATTGCGGACTGCACTTCCGGGACCAACTCTGACAATCAGAGCCAAGCATGACACCATAGGCCTATGGCGAAGGCTGAGGTCCTACCAGCAGTGTCCACTGCATCGTTGATCGCACAAAGGATGTGTCTACTGGCCGAACGTGCAGAACGGACAAGGTCAGCCACTTCCTCTTTGACCTTAGAGTCTGGAAGGGAGTCCCATTTAGATTCCACCTCACTAAGAATCGCCTTCTGGTAATCCCCCATGTGGCCGACATAGTTCAGGGCCCTAATGCCCAGAGTTGAAGAAGCAAAAATCTTCTTGCCATACTGGTTCAGAAGGCGGGATTCCTTGTCAGGTGGAGATGAGCTAAGGTGTTTGGGTTAAGCTGACCGGCCATGAGCGGCGCTAATCACAACCGAGTCAGCTCAAGGGTGGGAGTCTAAATAGTCAACACCCTTGGGAGCCAGGTATAGCCTGTTCGACTTCCTGGGAAGTGGGACTAAGGTCGACAGCTGTTTCCACATAGTGGTAATAAGGTCGGCGTGAGGCTCGATCCAGGGTGGCACCAAAGTGGGAGCTGTCACTGGCAGATCCAGATGCTCAGCGAGTTTTTTACGCTGGGGTCTGGCTCCAAGGATTGCCACTTATGTACTTCCTGGATCTTTCGTAGCAACTCCGTGAAGAAAGGATCCTCCAGAGGAGACTTTGCAGGAGTCCTTGGCCGGGGCATGGACGGAGAGTGAGGTTCATCGTCTAGCTCAGAACAACCTTCTGAAGTTTCCGAGGAAGAAGAAGATGAGGAAGAGGTAGACTCCCTCTCCCGATGAGGGGGAGGAATGGATCCCTTGGGAAGCCCTCTGGGAAGCGTGTCTTGCCCCTCTCTGGACCCAGAGGGTTTAGTCCTGGTGTCCGGAGGTGGGAGGGAGTGTGTCATCGTGGACGTATGGGAACCGGCACCGTCATTGGAAGACAACTCTCCACCTCTCTGGTGAACTGAGCCTTGGCCTCAGCCAACCAGGAGGCCAGTCTCTCCTGCAGGTCCACAGCGTGGGGGGGAGTGGAAAGGAGGAGGAGGGGATCTGGTATGGACGACTATACCCATAAAATAGTATCCATAACCCAGCCAATGAGGCTCGGCGTCGGGTATTGAGGATCGGGTACTGTGGCGTTGGATATGTCAGCGCTGGGTACTCAGGTGCAGATACTGCGGTCGGGTGGCGTCGGATGCGACGGGTCAGGTACCCGGGGGGGGGAGGGGCTGCCGGAGCAGACGGCCTGGCCGGAGGCCTCACTGGCGGTTCTGGATCTGAAGGCCGGGGGGCGGAGGGCCCGGCGTCGGGGAGCAGGATGTTGCCCGGAGTTGGCAACACCGGCATCAGAGCCGGTGGCCGAGGACCTGGCATCCAGGGAGCCGACGTCAGATCGGTCGGACCAGAAGGTGGACAGTCTGACGGAGGTGGAACAGGAACCTTAGCATCGCCCGGGGATGGGGGGGAATCCTCGGGTCAGGCTGAGGAGACTCGGGGTCCCCGGAGGGCAGCGAAGGCTGTGGGGAGTCGGGAACGCCGGACGTGGGGTTAAGGCCGCTCATCCGCCAGCGGAAGTCAGGTGAACTGACGCTCGCTTAGCAGCAGGATCCGGCGGGCGCCAGAGGGGCCGGGCGTCCGACTTAACAGACCCATCGCCGGAGACAGGCCGCGATGGAGGGGTGGCCTGGTCGGGCGGAATGGGGCCGTGCGCCCCCCAAAAGGGTCGGGTGACTTACCGGCCTTCTCCGTGCAGGCGTCAGAGGAGCTGACGTCCGGCTTATCGGAGCTGCTCGCACCAGTAGGCCGCGAAACCACGGCTTTACCGGGAGCGGAGGCCTCCAAAAGCCCAGAGGTGCCCAAAGGGCCTGAGCGCGAGCCAGATGGTGGCCGCTGCCTTAGAAGCCCTAAGGCAGCCGTCAGGAGCGGTCCCCCGGGTGGGGACGGATGCCACAGCGACTCCTGAGGAAGTCGCTAGGGAGAGGAGCCCTATCCCGGTGCTCTCTTTGTCCTTTTTCATGATGGCCTCTGGGAAGTGGACGCCCGTCAAGCTTTTTCAATTCTTTTCCATGGAGCCTCATTTTCTTTTTCAAAATATGGGCCTCCAGGGACTGCTGCCGCCTTCTCCGCATGGCCACGTTAAAGCTAAGGCAGTGCTGACACTTCTCTACCAGATGGTCGGGGCCTAGGCAAAAAAGGCACAGGGAATGGTCGTCCTTGTGTGGGAGTCGGGCGCCGCACGAGTCGCACTTGTTTTTGTGCTTGGAGGGTGTAGGGGACGACATACACCGACGAATACCTGATAGATGATAAGAAAAAATCGAAAATACTCGGTTAAAATACCGATGAAAGAGCCTGACGAACAGGGAACTTTTCCGCGAGGCGCTGGCATGAGCTAACGGTGGGAAGGAAAAAAATTACTCACCTCAGTAATGTTGTTTCTTCTAATGGAGTCTTGCTGTATTCTGACTATGTGCAGTGATCTCCGACCTTTGAACTGCCCCGGAGAGGAAAGAGTTAACTTTCCATGCAAGGCACAGAACGCTGAGCTCGAACTCGGTTGAGCCTCTGTCTGTTGTTGTTTGAACCCCAACTGCCAGATCTTTACGAGCTATACTCACTGGGCGTCCTGTGTGGAAACTGTAAGCTCACACTAGCCAACTGGCAACTAAATTTAATAAAAAGGGCTTTTTGGTTTCAAAGCAAAGACTCAAGTCAGGAAACCCAAAAAAACAAAACACAACACACACCCAGAAATTAAAGAGGGTGAGAAAAGGAGGCACCACTAGGGTGCCAACACTGCTCCTGCCCACCCACATCCCAAAAAACAGGTTCTGAGAGGGAAGGTGGGAGGTCAGAATACAGCAAGACTCCATTAGAAGAAACAACATTACTAAGGTGAGTCATTTTTTCTTCAAACAACATGAAGTCTTGCTGTATTCTGACTATGTGCAGACTACACCAGTACCTCCATGGAGGAGGGACAGAACCTACTTTGGGAACAAGCTCTGAAGTACTGTTGTACAAACCGAGCATCACTCCTAGCCTGGATATCCAGACAGTAATGCTTGGTAAAAGTATGGACTGTTTTCCAGGTGGCTGCTTGACAAATCTCTAAGATAGGAATATCCCTGGCAGCAGCCAGGGAAGCAGCTGTACTTAGTAGAGTGAGCCCTCAGGCCTGAGGGTGGAATTCCACCAATTTTCATAGCAGAATTGTATACAAGAGACAATCCACCTGGCAATAGATCTTTTAGTGGCAAGTTTTCCCTTACCGACCTCACCATAAGTGAGGAACAATTGGAGGGAGTCAAACCTGTGACCCTTGGTGTGCTCTATGTAGTAGCTAAGGGCTCTTTTCACATCCAGGATGTGCAGCCTCCTCTCCCCAGAGGAGGAATGGTCAGTGAAGAAAACAGGAAGAGACATAGACTGGTTTAGGTGGAAATCTGAAACCACCTTAGGCAAAAACTTCCTATTAGTCCTGAGGACCACCTTATCTCTATGAAAAGAGATAAAATCAGGCTGCACTGACAGGGCCTGTAACTCACTGATGCGTCTGGCAGAAGTAATGGCTACCAAGAACACAGTTTTCCAAGTCAAGTACTCAAGCTCTGCTGAGGACAAAGGCTCAAAAGGGGGTTGCATAAGCTGAGCAATGCAAACATTTAGGTCCCAAGCAGGAGCATGGTCCCTGAAGGGAGGATTGGTGTGCAGCAAACCCTTGAAGAATTTACAAAATACAGGATGAGCTGAAAGAGAAGAGGGCTTACCTACTGACAAAAAAGCAGAAACAGCTGCTACTGTAAATGCACTTTAAGTGTAGCTGGTCTGAGCCCCAAGCTATTGAGATGAACCATATAGTCCAGAACTGTAGGCAACCCAGCAGACTCTGGAGAAATATGCTTACCAGAGCACCAAATAGTGAACCTTTTCCATTTGGAGTTGTAAGTCTGTCTGGTGGAAGGCTTTCGGGAAGCCTTTAGAATATCCAGAACACCTTGAGAGAGATGCAAATCAGCAAACTCTAACTCTTCAAGAGCCAGGCCTTGAGATAGAGAGATTTGAGATTCAGATACCAAACTCTCCTGAGAGCATGTTAACAGGTTGTAATTCCTGGGAACAGACAGTGGAAGGTGGACTGCTAAGGACAGCAAGAGAGGGTACCAGGGCTGTCTGGCCCAGTCTGGAGCAATCAGAATCACTTTGCAGGGTTGAGACCTGATTTTGACTAGTACCTTGAACAGGAGAGGGAAGAGGGAAAGGCATACAAAAACTTCCCTTCCCAATTCAGAATCAGAGCATCCAGGGGGACTGAGCCCAAGACTGGGGGTCTGCAACAAAAGAGAGGAAGTTGGTTATTGTCTGGGGGCTGAAAAAAGATCTATCTGTGGAGTGCCCCATCTCGAGAAAATCACTTTCAAAACTAGGGGATCTAGGGTCCATTCGTGATGGCCCTGGGATATCCTGCTGAGAGCATCTGCTAGCACATTGTCCTTCCCTGGGAGGTGAACTGCTATCAGAGAGGTTTGCAGGGAATAGGCCAGAGACCACAACTTCATTGCTTCTGTGCACAAGGCCGTAGACCGAGTGCCCCCTTGCTTGTTGATGTACCACATTGTGGTGGTATTGTCTGTTCTGATCTGAACTACTTTGTTCTGAACAGACTTGGAAAAAACTTGCAATGCCAGAAACACTGCTCTGAGTTCCAAGACATTGATGTGAAGCAGAGATTCTTGAGGTGACCACAGCCCTTAGGTGGTCAGATCCCCCAAGTAGGCTCCCCAGCCCAAGAGGAAGGCATCTGTGGTAAGGATTAGAGAATGAGATTGAGTGACAAAGGAACTCCTTGTCTTAGATTGTCCTGATCCTGCCACCACTGCAAATCCTGGATCAGGGTTCGAGTAACAGGGATTAGTTTGGTCAGAGAATCCTTTCTCTGGGACCAAAAGGCTCTTAAGTGGAACTGAATGTCCCTCATCTGAAATCTTGCTCCCTGGACCACTGCCGTAGAGGCTGCCATGTGGCACATGAGCTGCAGAAAGTGCCTTGCTGGTCGAGACACCTGAAGGGTGAATGAAGAGGCCAGTTTCACAAGGGTCCTTGCCCTGTCCAGGGGAAGGAAGGCTCTTGCCCTTATTGTATCCAGTTCCGCCCCTATAATGGTGAGGAGCTGTACTGGCTCCAGAACTGACTTTGAAAGATTTAGGAGGAATCCTAAGGAAGTGAGCAATTGCTGAGTTATCCGGAGATGTGACTTGACTTGGTCTGGAGACTGACCCACTATGAGCCAGTCGTCCAGGTATGGAAAAATGGAGATCTTTTTTCTCCTTAGGAAAGCAACCACTACTGCCAGGCATTTTGTGAACACCCTTGGAGCTGATGTTAGGCCAAAGGGCATTGCTCTGAATTGATAGTGGCCTGAGGGCAACTCGAACTGGAGGTACTTTCTGTGGGAGCACCTGATGGGAATGTGGAACTAGGCATCCTTGAGGTCCAGGGAGACTAGCCAGTCCCCTGGCCTTAGAGAGGGTAGAATTATTCCCAGAGTCACCATTTTGAATTTTGGCTTTAAAAGGTGCTTGTTTAAATATCTTAGATCTAGGATGGGCTGCCATTCTCCTGTCTTTTTGGGGGTTAGGAAGTACCTGGAGTACAATCCTTTTCCCCTGTGTAGGGGTAGAACCCTTTCTATAGCTCTGAGAGCCAAGAGGGAAGAGACCTCTGCCTCTAGGGCAAGGGCCTCTGAAGGATTTGCAGGTGGAAAGGATCTGGTTCTCATCTTGGGAAATTTTGAAGCTGAGAACCAGTCCCTGGCTTACTACTTCCAGGACCCACTTGTCTGATGTTAAAGACTTCCAGTCCTGGACAAAGTAAGCCAGCCTGCCCCCTACAGGTAGTGGAGAATCAGCCCGGGCAAACCCATCAGGGTGCCTGCTTGGCAGGGGCTTTAGGCTGAGGGGTGGGAGCAGGCCTGCTTATACCCAGTCTGCCTCTCCCCTCTGAAGAACCCCCTCTGAGCAAAGGCAGAAGAGGAGGCCTGGGCTTGGTAAAAAGGCCTATGAAAAGGCCTACCCCGTCCCTGGAATGCTGCCTCTGGGGACTGGCTTGCCTTTCTTTGGCCTGAGCACTCCTGTAGGTGGTCCTGTACTCATCCATTTTCTTCATGTAGTTCTCTGTCTGCTCCCCAAACAGAGAATTACCAATGACAGGAAAATCCATGGCCTTAGTCTGGGTATCCTGTGACAGGCTAGTACATCTGAGCCAAGCCATCCTTCGAAGGGCCACAGATGCAGCCATGACTGTAGATGAAACATCACTGGAGTCCACAGCAGCATGAACTTGCACCTTGGATGCCTCAATCCCATCTGCAGCCACCCGCTCCAGCTCCTTGGCAAGCTGGTCAGGGACCTGTTTAGCTAGAGCCATCACAGTGTCCCACCTGGACTTCTGGTATCTAGCTATGTAGGCCATATAGTTAGCCTGCCTGAGTCCCAAAGATGCTGCCATGTACTGTTTCTTTGCCATGGCATCACTCCTCCTGGAGTCCTTATCTGGGGGGTGTGAAGCCAAGGGTATATTCGCCTTATCACAGGCAGCAGCCTGCACTACCCCACCATGGCTGCATACCTGGGAAAGGAACTCTGTATCTGAGCCTGAAAGAGTATACCTCTTGTCCATTCTTCTGTCCACAGGAGGTATGGAATTAGGAGTTTTTAAAATTTTAAATGTCTGTTTCCCAAAAGACTTATGGAGGGGAACAGACAATCTCCTGGACTCTGGGATGTCCATCATCTCAACGTAATCAGGCTCCTCCTGATCCTCTACTGCTTCCTCCATAGGAAGCTGGAGGGTTTCAGCCATGTTTTTGTAAAACATAAAGTGGGAAGGGGACTCAGAAAGCCTAGGAGGAGAAACACCTGAAGGTCTGTCTGGGGAGATGTCCAGGTCAATGGGCACATCCAGACTTTCATAATCACCATCACTATCTTCATACTCTCCCTCCTCCTCCGGTTCATAAAATTCTTCTAAATTATAATACGGAACCGGGGGAAGCGACCGAACCGAGACCCTAACCGATGGTGCCAGTTCAGTCGGAACCGAAGTTAGCGATTGAACAATCCTTATCGCTTTGGCTATTTCATCAGTGGTCGGAGAAAGAACTTGTGGATCCGAACCGACTGACTTATCCCCTCTTTTTCTTGTAACCGGAACCAACTCCTCAGAGTCGGTTCTTCTTTTGCACGAAGAAGTTTCGCCCTGGTCAGAGGGCACTCCTTCTGGTTCGGTCGGAACCGAACCGGGCTGGCCATCTGGGTCAGTGAACTTCTTGGCCTCCCTTTCCCTCAGTCTACCTACTCTCTTATCCAGGGTAGCTTTGGGAAAACTTTTGCAAATCTGGCAGTCTGAATCGAGGTGGTCAAACCCCAGACAATAAACACAAGTGGTGTGGGGATCAGCCTTAGCAAAGGCTTCCCCACACACACTACAGTGTTGAAACCCAGTGGGCCCGGTTGTTTTCTTGGGTTTCTCAGACGTGGCCAGTCCTAACCAAACTTACCCTTTTTTTGGCAGTTCGCCAAGCAAGACACCCCTATCGGTTCCTGACCATGTTACGGGTCTTGGAAAAAAACGTAATGAAATCCGTTTTTTTTTTAGAACCGATACGGACCGGTTACCACACTGTAATAAATCAGAAAAAACTTTTTCACAAACCTGATCGGTTCAAACTGAACCGATCCAATGTTCACAAGTTCCACACAGAAAACTAATATATATAAACCTATCTAGTACTCACGGTACCACAGACAGAGACTTAACCGACAGGTTAGATTGTAGAAATTCGGTTGAAACCGAGAGAAAAAACAACACTTTAACCGACTTTATTTGAACTGAGCGAAGGAGAAATCTCTGGAGCGACTGTTCAGTGAGGCGGAGTAAAGAATCTGCCTGTTGGGGTTCAAACAACAACAGACAGAGGCTCAACAGAGCTTGAGCTCAGCGTTCCATGCCTTGCATGGAAAGTTAACTCTTTCCTCTCCGGGGCAGTTCAAAGGTTGGAGATCACTGCACATAGTCAGAGTACAGCAAGACTTCATGTTGTTTGAAGAACTGGAAGGCGGGCGTGAAGGGACCAGCCCTTTGTACCGACGTCTCCGGACGCCGGTCACCTGACGTGGGGGCGGTCCCTCGCCAGAGACTGCTAGCTAGAAATTTTTCCGTGGGGTCCTGCTGCCTGCCGACGTCAGTCCTATATGTAATTACCTACTGCAAGAACCCTCTCGAAGTAAGATCTTAGAAGACAACTGATTGTTGTATGAAACTGTTTTCAGATTCTGGAAGGGGAGGCAGAGTAAGGGATTGTAAAGCTTACTGATGGATCCCTTAAGAAGAAACAACATGACTACTGTAATTTTTTTTCTTTTAACCCCAGGAATCCACCAGTATAGCTTTACAACAGCAGACTCCATAGCAGTAACTTGGGAGGCTGAGTTCAGAACCTAGTTAGGAAAAAGGTTCTGCAAGACAGCAGTGACAAAACTGGTATCTCTTCTGGACGGTATGTCTAGACGATAATATTTTCTGAAGGTGTGTACTGTCTTCCAGGTAGCTACTTTACAGATTTCCTGAAGGAGATCCCTTTTGCTGCTACCACATTGGTAGGGGTGCCCCTTGTTGAGTGTGCCCATAGACCTCTGGTGGGTATTCTGCCAGCTTTTTCATAATATAATTATATGCAGGAAACAATCCAATGTGAAAAATTTCTCCCAGTTGTTGATTTACCCGTTCCCATTTCACTACAGGTGATAAAAAGCTGACTGCTATCAGACCTGACATCTTTTGTGAATTCCAGGTTAGCTTAGTGCCTTTTTTACATCCAAGCAGTGGAGCCGTTGTTCTCCTGTACTGGAATTCTCAATGAAAAGCACAAGGAGGGCAACTGACTGGTTCAGGTGGAATTCTGACACCATCTTAGGGAGAAATTTTCTATTAGTCCTGAGGACTACCTTATCCTTATGGAAGACTGTATAGTTTTGTTCTGTGCAGAGGGCTTGCAGCTTGCTCACCCACCAGCAGATGTAATAACTACTAGGGATATTGCTTTCCATGTAACATACTGTGCTTTAAGTCAGCAGTAGCTATGGGCTGAAAGGGAGCTTATAGCAGCTAGGCAATGCACATATTTAGGTCCCCGAGATGGACAGGGTCCCTCACTGGAGGGTACAAATGGTTTAGGCCTTTAAAGAACACTTTGAAAATAGGATGTGAGTCCAAAGACTTTATTCTTGTCAGCTGATGTGTAAGCTGAAACTGCTGCCAAATGCACCTTTTGAGATGAGATCCTCAGGCCTAGCGAATGCAGGTGCACTAAATAATCCTACACTGTAGGCAGTCCTGCCTACACAGGGATTATCTTTCTAGCAGCACACCAGAACAAACATTTCTTCCATTCTGAGGCACATATTTTCCTTGTTGCTGGTTTTCTAGAAACCTTTAACGCTTTCATCTCCTCTGAAATGTTAAAGCTAAAGAACTCTAGCTCAAGAACCATGCCCTCAGGCATAGAATTCTGAGGTCTGGAAATGTTATCCTGACCTGACATAGGGTCAGCAAACTGTGCCCCAGTGACAGGTTGACTGGAGCCCTGCTGGACAGGCTCAGGAGCATGGAGTATCAAGGCTGCCTGGCCCAGTCTGGTGATATCAGTATCACTGTTTCTGGCTCCCTTCTGAGCTTCATGAGTATCCTCTGCATGAGTGGGAATGGAGGGAAGGCCTATGTGCCTTCCCTCTGCATGAGTGGGAATGGAGGGAAGGCATACAGGAACGTCCCTGTCCATCTGAGGACCAGGACATCCTCTGCAACTGTTTGATGGGGGCCCTGCAACATAACTGTGAGTGCTGACTGTTCTTCCAGGAAGCAAACAGGTCTCTATCTGGTGTACCCCATCTTCTGAAAACTGATGCCAGCACCTGCTGGTTCAGGGTCCACTCGTGGTTCCTTGGCTGAATCTGCTTAGTGAATCTGCCAGAACATTGTTGTTTCCTGGTAGATTTACTGCACATAAATCTACATCCAGGGAACAGGCTAGATTCCAGATCTTCATGGCTTCTGTGTAGAGCCTTGAAGATCTTGTTCCTCCTTGTTTATGTAATACTCTGGTGCTGCCTGTCTGGATCTGGACAGACTAACCCTGTATCTGAGAGGAAAAACACTGCATTGCTAGGAGCACTGCCCTGAACTCCAGGAGGTTGATGTGCTCCTAAGCCTTCTGTGTGCTCCAGGTGCCACTCACGGTGAGATCCTTCAAGAGGGCAGGTAGGCACCCCACCCTAGGAGTAAGGCATCTGTTGTGACAACACTTGTGGCTAAATGCTGGAGGAAGGAGATGCACTTTCTGAGGTTGCCCTCTTCCTTACACCACACTAGTGCCTTTAATAACATTTTTTTGACTGGCAACAGTTTGGAAAAGTGATCCCACCTTTGGGACCAGTGCTCTCTTAGTACTGAATGTCTTTCATCCGGAACCTGGCCCCTGGCACCACTGCAGTGGAAGAGGCCATATGTCCCAGAAGTTGCAGAAAATCCCTTGCAGGCCTTGGCTGGCCTAGTGTGAAGGATTTTGCAGTGATAATCAGGCTTGAGACACTTGCCTGTGGAAGAAAAGCTTTCCCTGCCTTTCCCTATAGGGTATTCAGCTCTGTATCTATGAAGTTCAATACCTGAGGTGGTTCTGTTTGTGACTTCTATAGGTTCAGCAGGAAGCCTAAATTTTCTAATTTGCTTTTTGTCATCTGAATGAAGCACCTTGCCTCCTGCTCTGTGTAATCCCCCCTACAAATGGGGGTTCCCGAAAGTCTTCCTTGGGTGTGCCGAATTGCCCACTGCCAAGCTGGTATCCTGTGTCTTAGCACTTTAAAAGTGTTTGTGTGAGAGTGCCTTAATGCCTCTGTGCTCTGTCTCTTTAAGAGCTGTCAATAACGTGGCACTTATTTAATCTGGCGGGGCCCCCCCAAATGTTTTTATGCTTGAGTCCAACCCAGGCTGTCAGATAATCGCTCTGTTCTGCCATCACTGTTTGCACAGAGGGAGCTCTGTTAGAAGCTGTACTTATGTGCTGATTATATATTAGCATGGCAACAGTAACGTAGTTTGTCTAACCTGCCTCCTTTGCAGCATGGACTTTATGTATTGCACCACCATTTTGGTTTTGGACTGCCAGTCAGCACCAATTAGTACCTTTGGAGACTCTAAAATGGAGCCTGTCCCCAGGGGTCTTGTGGGAGCAAACTTCTGTAGGAATTGTAATTTTCACATTTTGGCGCAAAAACAGACCTGGAGGTGGAGCCCTTGCTTTGACAGACAGATGGATCAACCAACCAGAACCTTCTGGACCGAAGGGAAATTCCCAGGCTGCCTGCTGCAGTCAGTCAGTCTGCAGTTAAAGTTTGCAGAGTAAACAGCTTGAGTGATTCAAGCAACAGCTCCTGCATAGTTCGCGTGGGAGATTGGTGGAAAGGCTGAGTCTGGCCTGTCTGCCTGCAGTCCCTCGAGAGGGAATTCTTTGAAGGGCTTAATACTCTGGACTGAATCCGAATTGAGGGAGAGAAAAGCCACTGAAGTGACCAGGCTTAAACCTAAAGAAGACCAAAGATTTGCTGTATGCGATCAGCCTGTTAGGACATCCATTCACCATAGAACTCCTGGTTTTGCTCAGACACACTGATATTGTTGCCGGACTGCTATCCACTTTGTGGTATGGTGATTGCTTTACTATAAATGTGCTGTGTGCTGTTCATGGGTCACAATTTGGTTCCCCACTGTTCAATTGTGCCACGCTTGCTGGAAGCAGCTTCCAGCCTTTTCGGACTGATTTCCACACTGTTTTACCCGGCCTGGGCCCTGCCACACTGGCCCAGTCAGCTACTTCAGGTGCAGAGAACACCATCGACGAGAGACTCGCCCGGAGATCAGCCTCCTGCTCAACATCTCGAACAGGAGCCACACCTCGGTGATTTGTGTGGGCCCTGCTTCTCCTGGCATACCAGTTGTCAACCTACAGTCTCCATCTCATCACTCCTGTGTGTTACTCGTGCTACCCAATGCAAGAATCAGGGTAGCTCCCTACAACAACAGCTAAATCTCAAGTGTTGTCATCTGATTGCATTGTTGTTTTTCCTTTCACGAACTGAGCCTTCAGGCTCTAGATTAGAGATTGTGTGTGGTTGTGCATGCTTTTTCTTTTCATCACAGGGCCCCAACCAGCTGCAATGCTGGCCTACCCCAGACAACATTCCAAACTAGCACACCTTACGTCCGACTGGGTACCCAGAGCATGTGACTGTGTAGAGACTAAAAGTGCATGCGTAATTGCATGACTAGATCAGTTTTAGAATCAAATCAACCTGATCATGCCCCTCCTAAGTTCAATTCACCTGAATAAATCAGATCCAACTCTTTGCTTTTAATCTGACTGTGGTTCCAGTTTGTACCAAAAGCACTGTATTGTTATTTGCTGTGCATAACCTTGTTTTACTGGAGGTCTTAAGGATCAGACTGGTGGAAGCAGCCCTGGTGGTAAGTGCAAACAGTGTGGGGAACTGCATGCTGAATAGGGGCTACTGTGAAAGTGTTTGCTGCATATTGTCTAGGCCACTAGAGGGTAAAAAGGGGGGTTACAGTGTCCCGGAGGGCTGCACCCAGGTTAGCCTTGTTACTAACAACCCTGTCCTCCGGGTGGAAGCACCCATTTCAGTACCCAGGCCCCTTAACCTGCAACTAGCCAAGCAAGCAGGGGTTACATCTTGGAGTCACCAATGTTGGGATTAGCGCCCCCCTAGTGGTCACATATTAGAATTACTGTTGCCGGAATATGGCCACACCAGTAGAAGTCATTGTGCACCAGTTGGTGGAGTGGTGTATGCGGCAGGAGGCTGACCCCCATCATGCCGTGCTTATACTAAACATTCCCTTGAGTATTCGTAAGGACACCATAGAAGGGGTTCTCTTCAAAGTCAAAGGTTTGAAAAACACTGTGGTGGTGGGTCAGCAGGCCCGATTTAACAAACCAAACCCTCATGGCCTTGGTGGACTGTAGTGACCCTGTGGACGGCACTAAGGTGCCAATGACTATTATCCCCGAAGGGTCCCCAACTGCTTGGAGGGTAACAACTAAAGATAGTAAGGGTACCTTAGAGGATGAGCCCCAACCATTATCTGAGACATTTGAGGAGAAATTTGCTAAGCTGTTGCTGAAGGAAGGGAAAACCGTAGAAGACTTTAAGCAATTATTCCTGCCACCTGGGAGTGTACCTTCCCCCATGCCCCGGCCCCTTCCAGTACCAGCTCCACTGCATGCACCTACATTGGTGCCTGCAGTTAGTCATGACATGTACCGCAAGCTGAGGATGTTCTCAGGTACCCTCCCCACCTCACAAGGGGATGATAACTGGGAGACCTGGATCGACTACTCTGCCCCCTTGGTACCCGAGTGGCAGTGTGCAGAGGCTGAGAAGCAAAAAAGGATCATGGAAAGTTTGAGGGGTCCGGTCCTGGAAGCCATTAGATTTCTGAGGTCCACGAATCCTGACGCATCTGCTCAAAAGTACTTCTCTGCCCTGGAAGGCAATTTCGGAAGCACAGAGTCAGGGGAGACTTTTATATTGCAATTCAAATGTACTAAACAGTGGAGAGGGGAAAGTCTGTCTGTGTATGCTACCTGACTAGAGAGGGCCCTGCAGAGATCTTATCGAAAGGGTGGAGTAGCCGCCAGTGACTTGAACCGTGTGAGGCTGGGGCACATACTACAGCACGCCAAGCACTCTAAATTGCAGATTATCCAGTTAAAGCTCCATGATAGGAGAAATAACCCACCTGACTAAAGCGACCTGATAAAAGAACTCAGGGAGGTTGAAGGTGAAGAAAGAGATTGTGATTATGGGGTGGGCACAGCCAGAGTGACCTCGGCACAGGAAGACCTCTCTGAAATGGTGACCATTAAGGATATTCTGCCATGGGCTGAGCGGTGAAGAGACGAGCTGCTGAAGGAAGCAAGAAATATACCAGCGGATGCCTTTATGGAGGCCTCCACTGCAGACAAAGACCCTGGTCCCTGTCGGGACGTGACTGCCATTGGGGTGGGAGTGCACCCTCAGGCATCTTCTACCGAAAGTGACCCCCAGGCTAAGATCAAAGAATTGACTGCCACCCTAAAGGAACTGTTAAGACATGTTGTGTCACCTTCACCGCTGCAAACAGATATCAGACCTCGATCTCTTGCTACTGCTTCAGTCCCTCATGCAATGTCCTCTTCCAAGGATGACCCCGGAGTCTATCATTTGTTACAATTGTGGAAAGGATGGCCATATGAAGAGACAGAATGCCGGTCTCAGAAAGACTTCGATAAAGTTGTGTACAGACTTCAAAAGGAGCTCCGGAAAGCGAGACCTTGGCCGAGGGGCGCTGGCAACAACCGCAGTTAAGGATCAAGAAACCTAATTCAAACTTTTTTGTGGCTAAATCGTCTGTCCAGGCCCCTGCTACTGTCTCTCCAGACTGGTCCAAAATAGTAGGCCCCTCAATTGAAACTACTGTGACTGTCAATGATATCCATGCTCGGGCTGTGCTCAATAATGGATCGCAAGTGACCATTGTATTCCAGGCCTGGTATGACAAACATTTGTGTGATGTACCATTACAGTCTCTGGACGGCCTACACGTGTGGGGCCTGAGGGACAAGTCTTAGCCCTACCTAGGATATGTTCGGCTCTGGCTGTCTTTTCCTGTGACTGTAACTGGTGTAGATGAACAAGTAGAGACACTAGCTCTGTGCCCTCCTACTGGACTGTATGATGGGGTTCCCCATTAACTAGAACAAACACCCACATGTTTGGGAGACTGGCACAACTCTGCCATGCGAAACAATGGCAACAGACTGGCCCTATGAATTCCAGCATTAATCAAAAGGGCTTATGACTTGCAATAGAAACCCGAAGAAGTGGACCGAGATGAGCCAGTGGGGATAGTGTGGAAAAAGGATCCTAACTCTTTGGTGTTGGCCCCCAACACCCAGTGTATGATTCTTGGAGAAGTCCACCTAAGGAGAGATGTAAGAACAAAATATTGATGATAGATGCCCCTAGTGAAGGGAAGCTGCCAGAGGGGTTGATAGTTAAGCCCAGTATACTACCTGCACGTGCCCATGCCTATGCCCGCCGAGTGATGGTGCAAGTGAGAAACATGTCGGACAGGGACGTTAGTGTGAACCAGGTATATACGCTGGCTACAGTACACTGCGCATACACTGCAGTATTAGCCAGTAACAAGTACTCTGGTGAAAAGGAGAAAGTGACTCTGGTCTTACTTGACTTTGGTGATTCCCCTTTGTCTGCCAAATGGAAGACCCGAATTAGCAGGAAACTTGCTCAGAGAGACCAAGTTTTCTCATTAAAAGAGTGGGACATAAGGTGTGTCCATGGTGCTGAGCATAACATACGCCTGCACGATGACCGACAATTTTGAGAGAGGTCCCAACGTCTTGCCCCAGCTGACATAGACGATGTTAGGAGGCACCTACAGGAAATGCTCGCTGCTGGAATTGTTCAAGAATCGAGAAGCCCATATGCACCCCCCATCGTAGTGCTGCGTAAAAACAATGGGTCCATGAGGATGTGTGTGGACTATTGGACCCTCAACCGGTGGACTATCCCAGATCAATACACCATGCCACGCATACAGGATGCCCTGGATTGTGTAAATGGGGGTCAGTGGTTCTCAGTATTGGATCTCCACAGCGGATATTATCAGATTTCGATGGCCCCGGAGGGCTGTGAAAAAATAGCCTTCATCTGTCCTTTGGGGTTCTACGATATCCTGAGGATGCCACAGGGGATTTCGGGTGCCCCTGCCACCTTCCAGAGATTGACGGGACGTGCAGTGGGAGACACGAACTTGCTGGAATGTTTAGTGTACTTGGATGATGTCATTGTTTTCAGACACACACGCTTGAGGAACATGAGTCCAGACTGTTCAAAGTCCTCAATTGTTTGGAAGAATTTGGCCTCAAGTTATCCATAGACAAGTGCCAGTTTTTTCAAACATCTGCGATATATGTGGGACACACAGTGTCTGTAGAAGGGATACAGACAGATCCCAGTAAAGTTGAAGCTTTGATCACCTGGCCCCAGCCCAATAACATAAAAGAGCTAAAGTGTTTCCTGGGGTTCTGTGGCTACTACCGCAGGTTCATCAAAGACTATTTAAAAGTGATTTGGCCGCTCGTTAACCTTACCCAAGGCTACCCCACTACCAACCGCAAATACAAAAAGGGGGCTATCAAAGACTAAGAGAAAATGTATTTTCGAACAGGTGAGCCTTTTGGGACATGGTGAACACCCGAATGTGAAGCAGCTTTCTCTGAAGTCATATACCAGCTCACCCACACCCCAGTTCTTGCCTATGCTGATCCTACCAAGCCCTATGTTCTGCATATGGACGCTCGTTTTCAGGTCCTTGGGGTTGTGCTATATCAACACTATGAAGATGGTTCGAGATCTGTAGCTTTCGCCAGTAGGAGCTTGACTCCGTCAGAGCAGAACTATCCACAAGTTGGAATTCCTCACCCTAAAATGGGCCATAGTTGACCAGTTTCATGAGTACCTCTGTGGGGCAAAGATATTAGCGAAGACTGACAGTAACCCACTGACCTATGTGCAGACTTCAGCTAAATTGGACGCCACTGGGCACCGTTGGCTTTCTGCCTTATCAACTTATGATTATGCTGTTGAATACAGACTGGGACCAAACCACATTGATGCTGACGCCCTGTCACAAAGGCCAGCTGCTGAGGACAATTGAGTCAGATTGTCTGAACCTGACAGCAAAGCATTATGCCACAAGTTTGATACAGATCATTGGCGCAGAGTGGAGATGCAGTAGTTGGGTATCAAAATCCCCTCTAATATGATGTACTTAGAGTTGGTTAATTTTGAACCAATCACCCAACAGATTACGGCAGATTTATCCAAATGGTCAGAACTGTATCTAGGAATTTTTACCCATGTCAAAACTGTACAACAAAATATCTTGCCTTTCCTGCTCTTTTACCTACAAACCCTTCCCATTACCCCTTCTGAGGTTTGCTTTTGATCCTGGGATAAGCTTATCTCTAGATTTATATGGGGAGGTGGGATACGATGAGTGAAGTTTACCCTATTACAACTTCCTAGGGCGCAAGGGGGGCTTAGCATACCAAATTTAAAGGACTATGCATTAGCAGCACAAACTCGCATAGCCCTCTTGCATGCATCTATCCAATATGCTGCACATTGGAAGGATATTTATTTATTTATTGAAAAGTTTCACCAGGTAAGATAAACTGAATACCAAGTTGCTCGTCTCCCGGTACGACCTGGGGAGCGGGTAAAGGGAGTTACATCTTAATTATTGAGTACACTCAATAACACAAAAGCAATTTACACAAAAGCATATAAAGCATGGATTATAAGCATAAAAGTCATGGATTACAAGGTAGACAAGATTTAGTCTATACTATGAACTAGTGGCTAAAGTATTGCAAACACGTCTTAAGGCCTACAATACGAGGACTGAAAGTAAAAAACAAACAACAAGAGGAAAACTAACAAATGTGACAACAAAGGAGATAAAGGCCAAGGCGAGTCCCGGAGGATGAGAAGAATGTTCCATAGAGAGAGAGAGAGATTGATAGAGAATACTATCACAAACAAGTAGGAGGAAAAAGTCTAAACAGCAGCAATTAGAGTATGGAGGTAGCTATTAATGGATTGGAACAATTCCACACTTACCTTGTGGGAAACCCCCCCAAGGTGTCTACCCATGACACGTTTTGAAAAATTTACAGGAGAATTTTTTAAATCCTGGTCATATTTATCCAGATATATTCTCTCTACATCTGAGAGATACTATTTAACAGCCATGGTTTATGACCCAGACCCCTATACTCCTCAGTTAATTAAATTATTATGAGACTGGGAATAATACTCTTTATGTTTTATTTTCCAGATGGTGGGCCCTCTATGTAAATTACCTTCAAAACATTGTTCAACTTACCTATCACTTAAGGAGAAGTTTTTTCCCCTAGAGAACTCGCTAGTTAAAACAGCAGAACCCCCCTCGGGATTAGTGTCACTCCGTATCCACCATTTGAGGTGTGAAACCTCAGAACATATTATTAGTAACCTTTATAAAGCATTGCAGCTTTATAAAAAAGGCAACCTGGCTGTGGTCAGGCAGAGATGGGCTAAGGATTTGGACTCTCCGATCGAGGTAGAGACATGGCAAAAAGCGATCCTCCCCTTCTCTAAAATTACCTCCACAATATATTGGAAAGAGTTTGCTTCTTTTTTTTTTTTTGTAATCTTTATTTATCGCCCTTACCTTCGGAGCATCTCTCAGGGTACCTTTCATCATCCGCCAAACACAATCGTCCACCTGAACCAAAATCTCCAGGCTACATCGGGTAAGAAGGATCTGGGCACTCCCCCCTGGCACAAGGAGTGGCATCAGACCCCAAGGAGAACCAGAGAGTCAGGCGGTATTGGGCATGAGGTTCGGTCGGGTTGATTTACGATCACTGTCTCCTCACCCGAAGGAAGGAAGTTTTTTTTTCCACTTTTCTACCCGGAGCACGGACGTGCAATGACGTCCCGCCCAGCGAGCACGCGGTCCCGCACGCCTCTGGAAGACGTCTGCCGTGCCCCCCAGTCCCATACGTCAGTCGCCGTGCCCTGCAGAGCCCCCAGCAGCCACCAGGGGGTGCCAGTGCATCGGGAGATCCCCAGGTCCCTCCCCAGGACTAGGAGAGCTGTCCACGGATGATCAATCCCAGTCCTCCCCTGCCGACCCCCAGCTCCCCGAGCTCGCTCCCGAACTCAGATCACTGGCATGGCACGAGGTGTGCCGTCCAGTGCCTCAACCCTCAGCACCACCGGGCCAGCTGAGTTCACTTCTTTAAGACTCCAGACATCTCTGCTAAAAGTCAGGGGCCAGAACAGGGGTCCTGCTGGAGAAATTGCGGGTGCTCACTAGCAGGTAATGCGCATATATTTTGGTATTGCCTTCTTCTTAACGGGTACTGGAAAGAAATTATATCAGAACTGTCAGACATATTCGGTATCTCGAAGTGGTGCACACCGTCTTTCATCCTGATGGCAACTCCTCCCTCTGGAATTAAAATAAATTGGGTACAGTATAAAGTGGTAACACTTCTAATTTTGGTAGCCAAGAAGGTAATTACTAGGCTCTGGCTCACTGATAAAATCCCAACTAAGGAGGCATGGAAAAGCCTAACATATGAGATATATAATTTAGAACGTACCTCATCTAGACTGAATAACAGAGAGAAATGTTTTGATAATAGAAGGAGACTTTGGACCTCTTACCAGTTGGAGCATTACCCTGAATTTGTTCCATGATGGAGTTATGCTCTCAGGATAACTTACTCCAACACATTTTGGTCCAAACTCTTCTTTTAGTTGGGATCATGCTTCAGATATGGCCGCTAGACCTAAAGGAGGTAGTAATCAGTGAACAGATCAAATGGCATATACATGTCCTCAGATGCTTTAAGGTAACGAGCTTGATTGTGATTAAATGTAAAAATGATAATAAGACTTGGATACAAATAATATTACACTTGTTATGTATTAGATGTATAGAATGTATTCTCTTGTACTATACAATGTATGGCTATGTTTTATGAAAAATTAAAAAAAATGAAATAAAAAAAAAGTCTGATACAGATGAACAAATGTCTGCGGACACAGTGGACTACCTAGTAGATTGCTTGGGCCATCCTGATACCTGCATACCGGCTGCCTATTGCCATGTCTCTGCTTTAGATATTAGTGCACTACCTCAGTTCAGTAATGACAGTATTCAGTGGGCTCAATCCCAAGATCCCATGATTCTACCAGCACTTGATGCCCTTCGTGTGGGAAAAGATGTGTCCAAGTTGCATTCTCCTGATTTGCGAACTGCTCTATTGTTCAAGGAAGGCCCCAGGTTAAAGTTGCATGATCAATTGTTATACAGGGAGACAGTGTATCATCGTGGTCAAGTAGACAAGCAACAGCTGGTCCTACCCACAGCCTTTAAGCAGCTAGTACTGAGGTCCCTCCACAATCACATGGGGCACCTCGGTAGTGACAGAACTCTCGACCTGGTGCGATCCTGATTCTACTGGCCAAAGATGGGGGCAGATGTTGACAATCATGTCAAAACTTGCAGTCGCTGCTTCCAGTGGAAACTCTGCCCAGAAAGCTGCCCCACTTGTCAACATCACTACCAGTGCCCCCATGGAACTGGTGTCTGCATAGACTTCTTGTGCTTAGAACCCGACCAAAAGAACATTGGCAATGTGTTGGCAGTTACTGATCATTTTACACGGTACACACAAGCCTTCACAACTAAAGATCAAAAGGCCGCTACCGTGGCCAAGGTGCTAATGGAAAAATTCTTCGTTCACTATGGTGCCCCCCAGTGGATCCATTCTGACCAAGGCAGAGACTTTGAAAGTAGGCTAATAAAAGAAATGCTTTCTCTGTGGGGGCTGCGGAAGTCAAGAACCACCCCTATCACCCACAGGGGGACCCTCAACCAGAACACTTTAATTGCACCCTTCTGGACATGCTAGGCACCCTCCATCCAAAAGACAAGCGTAAGTGGAGCCAGCAGATCAGCACCTTGGTTCACACATACAACTGCACCAAAAGTGACACTACTGGGTTCTCCCTCTACCGTCTCATGTTCAGAAGGAAGGCTCGACTGCCAGTTGATGTCTGCTTTGGGGTCTTTCCAGATGGGGTCTGAGCTGAAAACTACTTGCAGTACATACAGAAATTGAAAAATCAGTTGAATTATGCCTATCAACTAGCTTAAACTATGGCTGCTAAGTGAAATCTTGCCAACAAAGAAATACATGATCGACGAGTAAAAGCCCAGGAGTTGTTGCCCAGAGACAGGGTACTTCTACGCAATTTGGGACTGCATGGAAAACACAAAATTACTGATAGATGGCACCATCTTCCTCACGTAGTAGTTGGTAAATTGGATGATTTGCTGGTGTACAAGGTGCGCCCAGAAAATAATTCCAAAGCTGTTAAGACCATACACCATAATCACTTACTGCCCATTGGCCAAGTTATTATTGATGCTGAACCAACACCTGACACTTCTCCTGGGCCAGTGACTCATGCCGCTGCAAAGAGGAAACTAAGCCAATCTGTCCATGTTGTTCCAGAACTAAGGCCTTCCCCTCAGCAGGCCCAGAGTGACAGTGATGTACATCTGTCTCTGATGAGAGTGACTGGGATAATGCCTATATCCCTCATATGAACCGAGTCAGTTGTTTCGAGGCAATCCTCTGCAGAATCGTGGGGATGAAGCTGGGCCTTCAGAACTGCCTAACCCCCCAGCTTCTTCCCTGGACCGCATGCCTCCTGAAAGTGAGGTGCAAAGTATCACGTCTGAGGTTGCAGGCTCTCTGTGTCTTTTAGAACTGTTTGACTTGCCCAAAGAAGGGGCTGATGTTCTGAGTCTTCCTGGTGACACACCAGAACTAACAGAGCCAAGAGAAAGAGAGGACAGTGCCCTTTCCGTACCACAAAGCTCCAGTGTGTCCAGGTGTCCTAAGGATGACCAGTCAGGACATTCTGTAGAAAACCTTAATGACCAAAGTACTTTGGAAACAGAAGCTACTGAGCCCAGAGTTGCCAGTGCTCCCAACCTGAACTTCTCAACCAGTGCAGAAGCATCCCTCCTGAAAGAAGAAAAGGAAATGTCCAGTGCCCATGATGACAAGTCAGAGCCAGTGTCTGTACCTCCCAGAAGGACTGGGCGACCTGTTAAGCCAGTGCTATGTTTTAGTTATGATTCCCCTGGGAGGCCTGTGGACTTGCCTCTCAATGTGGTCCATAAAGGTGTTTACGTTTCCAAGAGCTCACTGCTCAAAATGAGCCTGACTGCCACCTCCTGATTAACTGTTCTTCCTTCAGAACATGGTGTCCCTGTCCCATCTAGCCCCAAGTTAGCTGATAGGGAAGGGGCCCCTTCTGCATTGTTTACTGTACAAGAAGTTATAAAGTGAAGTCATAGGTAACTGTTCATAGTATGTTAATCATAACAGAATCAGTATAGAGTGTATGAAACATGCAGAAGTACTGTCAATGAACATATGGTATAGTGAAATGTATAGTAATGTGATAAGTTTACGTTAACTGATGTATCAGATAGTATTTCCATAGTATGCTAATGTCACGTATGTCTTTTATATATTGATTCTTCAATATTGTGATGGTGCAGACTTAATACGGATGCCAAGTTTTTCCAGGCAGGGAAGGGTGTAACCCCCCTACAAATGGGGGTTCCCGAAAGTCTTCCTTGGGTGTGCCTAAACACCCACTGCCAGCCTGGTATCCTGTGTCTTAGCGCTTTAAAAGTGTTTGTGAGAGCGTGCCTTAATGCCTCTGTGCTCTCTCTCTTTAAGAGCTGCCAATAACGTGGTGCTTATTTAATCTGGGAGGGGGCTGTGTGTTTTAATGCTCGAGTCCCACACAGGCTGTCAGATAATCGCTCTGTTCTGCCATCGCTATTTGCACAGAGGGAGCTCTGTTAGAAGCTGTACTTATGTGCTGATTATCTATTAGCATGACAAAAGTAGTGTAGTTTGTCTAACCTGCCTTCTTTGCAGCATGGACTTTATGTATTGCACCACCATTTTGGTTTTGGACTGCAGTCAGCACCAATCAGTACCTTTGGGGACTCTAAATTGGAGCCTGTCCCGAAGGGTCTTGTGGGAGCAAATTTCTGTAGGAATAGTAGTTTTTACATTTTGTTGCAAAACAGACCTGGAGAGGGAGCCCTTGCTTTGACAGACAGATGGATCGACCAACCAGAACCTTTTGGACCGAAGGGAAATTCCTAAACTGCCTGCTGCAGTCAGTCAGTCTGGAGTTAGAGTTTGCAGAGTAAACAGCTTGAGTGATTCAACCAGCAGCTCCTGCGTAGTTCGCATGGGAGACTGGTGGAAAGGCTGAGTCTGGGCTGTCTGCCGTCCCTCGAGAGGGAATCCTTTAAAATGCTTAATACTCCGGACTGTATCCGAACTGAGTGAGAGAAAAGCCACTGAAGTGTGACCAGGCTTAAAGCTGAAGAAGATCAAAGATTTGCTGTATGCGATCGGCCTGTCAGGACATCCATTCACCATAGAACTCTGGGTTTTGTTCAGAGACACTGATATTGCTGGCGGACTGCTATCTGCTTTGTGGTATGGTGATTGCTTTACTATAAATGTGCTGTGTGCTGTTGGTGGGTTGCAATTTGGTTCCCCACTGCTTAATTGTGCCACACTTGCTGGAAGCTGCATCCAGCCTTTACGTACTGAATTCCAAACTGTTTTACCCGGCCTGAGTCCTGCCATACTGGCCCAGCCAGCTTCTTCAGGTGCAGAGAACACCATCGACGAGAGACTCACCCAGGGATCAGCCCCCTGTTCAACATCTCGAACAGGAAGAACACCTTGGTGATTCGTGTGGGCCCTACTTCTCCTAGCATACCAGTTGTCAATCTGCAGTCTCCATTTCATCCCTCCTGTGTCTTGCATTGGGTAGCGTGAGTAACAATCAGGGTAGCTCCCCGCAACAACAGCTAAATCTCAAGTGTTGTCATCTAATTGCATTGTTGTTTTTCCTTTCACAAACTGAGCCTTCAGGCACTAGATTACAAATTGTGTGTGGTTGTGCATGCTTATTCTTTTTATCGCAGGGCCCCAACCAGCTGTGACACTGGCCTACCCCGGGCAATGTTCCAGGCTAGCCCACCTTACTTCCAACTGGCTACCCAGAGCGTATGAAAAATGTTTTGGGACTAAAAGTGCATGCATAATTGCCTGACTAGATCAGTTTTAGAATCAATCAACCTGATTACGCCCTTCCCTTGTTCAATTCCCCTGAATAAATCAGAACTAACTATTTTTGCATTTAATCTGACTGTGGTTCCAGTTTGTACCAAAAGAACTGTACTGTTGTTATTTGCTGTGCATAACCTTGTTTTACAGGGGGTCTCTAGGGTCAAACTGGTGGAAGCAGCCCTGGTGGTAAGTGCAAACAGTGTGGGAAATTGTATGCTGAATAGGGGCTACTGTGAAAGTTTTTGTTGCATATTGTCTAGGCCACTAGAGGGGAAATGGGGGGGGGGGTTACAGTGTCCTGGAGGGCTGTACCCAGGTTAGCCTTGTTACTAACAACCCTGTCTTCCGGGTGGAGGCACTCATTTCAGTATCCAGGCCTCTTAACCAGCAACTAGCCAAGCAGGCAGGGGTTACATCTGTTTCTCCTGAGACTAGCCAGTTATCCAGGTAGGGAAAAACCACCAAAATGAGGCACTTTGTGAACACCCTTAGTGCTGAGGTGAGACTGAAGGGAAGAGATGTGAACTGATACTGGCCATTCCCTAGCCTAAACCAGAGATATTTTCTGCATGAGTGTCTGATATGGATATGACAGTACATGTCTTTCAGATCCAGGGACCCCAACTAGTCCCTTGACTACAGAGATGGCATCACTAAGTACAGTGCGACCATCCTGAACCTTTCCTTCTTTGTGTGTTTGTTCAGATATTTCAGGTCTAATATCGGACACCATGCCTCATTCTTCCTGTGGTTTAGGAAATATCTGAAAAAAAAACAAAAAACAAAACAACCCTTGCCCCACTGTGAGGCAGGGACTTTCTCCACTGCTTCTGGCAGCAGCAGTTTCTTTAACTCCAGCTAGATTTTTTTCTGTTAGCGTGTGACATGGGAACAACTTTGGCTTCTGAAGTTTTGGGAATTTTCTGATTTGCTAAGACAAGCCTTGACTCACTACTTCTAGAACCCATTTGTCTGTGGTGATTCTTGACCATTCCTAGAAGTAGTGAGCCAACTCCCCGGTCACTGGCATTGGTGGGGCAACTCGGGCAGAATTGTTAGGGCTTTTGTTATGACTTGGGGGTTGGTGCTGCAGCTGCCCCATCTGCCCCTGTCCCTATAGTAACCTCTTTGGGGTTGATACTCATAAGGGACATAAGACCTCAGGTAGTAAACCCCACCCCTGCCTCCCCTTCTGTAAGGCTTGTAGGAAGGGGAGGCCTTTTCCTTTTAAGTGGTATTCCTGTGGGTTGTTTTGTATTCATCCACCTTTTCCATTTATGACTTTTTCTTGTTACCAAACACTGACATTCCCTTGGAGGAAAACACGGGGCAGACTGGGTGGGCCTGGCAGTCCCTTTCTGCCGACATGACACGTTACGTTCTATGTAAGGAGAAATCCATGGCCTTGATCTGTGCGTCTTGGGATAGGATGGTAGTCACAAGCCAGGCAAACCTCCTCAGAGAGATTGAATGGGCCAGGGCCCTTGAAGCAGTTGCTGGTGTCCATAGTCACATGGAAGTGGTATTTAATGGCATCCAGGACTGATCTGGCTATTTCATCTAAGTTCTGTGCCACTTCACTGTTTACCTTTTCACTCAGTGCCAGTAATGAATGTCATAATGCCTTCTGGTACTGAGCTGCGTATGCCATTTAAGCTTCTTGCCTAAAAAAACAAGGAAACTATTGTGTACACTTGTTTGGCCATGACATCCAGATTTCTGGGATTCTTCTCAGAAGGCTGAGCAGAGAAAGGCACCTCTGCCTTCTCACATGCAATCCAAACCACTCTTCATGATCAGGGTGGGCTTACAGGTACTCAACATCTTGCCTGTCCACCTGATACTTCTTTTTGATTTACTTATCAATGTCAGCAGATGAAGAACTGGGTTCCACCCTTGGATCTCGCCAGCAGTAGTGCACTCGTCATTAGGGTACCAGTCGGCAATTTCACCAGTCGCTGTTTATGCGGGGTGGGGGGCTAAACCCCAAACTAAGGATTCCTACCTGGGGCAGACTCAGGGAGGGGAGCAGCTTAATTTTGGTTATTGTCACCCTAATGCCGGTTGCACTAACGCCAGTGCCCTGAACGGGTGCAGTGGAAGTACTGCACAGTACAAGTCACATTAAACTGTTCCATCAACTCAATGGTTAAGGATTTTCAAATGAGTTGTCCAATGTGTGCAGTGTTCAGTTCAATGAACTGTTGAAAGTTTCATAATGTTTTTTAAGTAGCTGGTTTTCAGTTGCAGCTTACTTTTAAGCTCACTGCTTAAGAGTTTAATTTTGGTTACACAGGTACTGTAAATTCTGTACTGTGTACAGTGCAGTGCAGTAGTAACTGGTTTTCCACTTTTATGAGTAAAGTACTGAACAGTAGATTGTCAGCCTATTATCTGGATTTATACAGTATCTCTCCTGGTGAACACGGAGCATTTATCTATTTGTGATGTGTTAAAAATTAATTTTTTAAGCTACACATCCTGAATGTCTGCTGAATGATACTCCTGTGTGTCTATTAGTATAAAACAGTACTATACAACGCTTCAGGAGCTACATAGTGAACTTGTTCATGAACAAGTTTGTCTTGTGTTACATACGTAGTATCAGAGTTAATATAGACTTTACTGTGCTCTGCAAAGTTAATCCTGGTTGAAAAAGATTACTGTAAAATGTTTAATTTACTGTTTGAAAATTTAAGCCATAACTCTGGGCTTGTGCACCAGGGACATTCCCACGGCCGTGTTTGTGCCTGCTGTGGACCAGCTTAGGAGGACTGTTGACAGGGTCCGAGATGCTGCCTGCCACCCCCCCTGCTATGCCCGCATCAGTGTCAGCACTGGAGGTGCCCGAGGAGTATCGGGTGACTGGGGGGTCATTCCTCCAATACGATAGTGGACTTGGGGCAGGGCAGATCCTGATATTCTGCACACAGGGGAACCTTGCACGGCTGAAGGGCAGTTCCGATTGGTTCATGGACTGGATGTTCAAGTGCAGTTCCCCCTGTTCAGGCAGCTCTATACTGTGTAGGTCTTATTTCCAAACCTGAGTCGCCAGCATTGCGAATGGTAGCTCTAATGCTGCACAGACGGGCCGGACATACATTTCTTTTTTAACTATGCCCTCTAAACAACAGGTCCCAGACTGCAGCACCCATCACCTCATTATATCCTTCTGCCCACATTCCATTTGAAACTACAATAGCCACCATTTTTGTGAGTGCCCACTACGCTGGGTTACAAATAGAGGTTCTCCATTCCCTTTAGCGAATGCTACAAAACATAGATGCAAACTGTACTCCCCTGCTACATGCCATTTCCCTTCATTCTTTTTTGTTTAACAATAAAAAAAAAAAAAAACTTCTGTAGTTCATCGCAGTAGTAGTAGCTCACTGCTACTCCGAAACATCCTGACTCGACTTGCTTCTACTGCCACTTAAAACAGAACAAACAACAATGGGTATTTCTTTCTTTTTTTCTTGAACAAAAACAACACACCTTTTACATCCCTAATGTAATCATGATGGAAAAGTCTCAGCCACAACCCCCCACCCGATCCATCCTTTTCCCTGCCTGCTATACTGTGCCCCCGTTCTATAATAAACTTCCAGACCACAGACTCCCAAACAAAATACACCAGAAAAAAAAAATGAGCACGGAGGGGACAGCACTGAGTACTGCAAAAGAGCTGGAGACTAAAAAAGAAACAAGTCAATGAAAAAAACTTCACAGTACAGTCATGTAAGGGTCCAACACTGTACTGCCCTCTACTGGCAAGTATTCCAGGAGAGGGACTACTTTACCAACAAAACCCACTTTTAATTTACCTGTAGTCATTTTTTATATTTTGTTTTTATTTTCCCAATTGCACAGAAAAATGTCACATGTAGCCCAATTTCTAAGCTGAATAATATCCAACAGGGTGGTCGATATTGGGATATACTGGACCTTCCAGGGGCCTGCAGCGACAGGCCTCATTATGTCCCTGGGTGGTCCGGTATATCTCAATATCCCAATGCTTCCCACCCTGTCGGGTATTACAACTTACATAGCCTCAGAAAATCTCAGGTATAGTGTAAGAGCTCAACCTGAAATAATCAGCCAAAGGAGGTAAGTACCTGAGCCCAATCCACAGCGCGACGGACCTTCAGGGAGTCTAGTTCTGCCTCGATTAAGTTGATCACCTGTGAGAGGATCAGTTTGGAATTGTCTGGGTTGACCACCAGGCCCAAGTCCCAGCAGGTCTAGAGGGATGGATCTCTTGACTGCTCAGGGCCTCCTTGGGCAACCCAGCTATCAGCCAGCAGTCCAGATAGGATACACCCTGACGCCGTTGCATCATAGGAATGCCACCATCACTGCCATGCCCCTGGTGAGGACCCTGGGCATGGACAAGAAGCCAAAGGGCATGACCTGGAACTGATACAGAAACCCTTCTGCATAGAAGTACCACCAGTGGAACGGACTCGGATGTGGAAAAACGCATCCTGAAGGTCCAGGCAGCAGAACCTTATGCCCTGCTCCAGCGATGGTATTACCTGATTTAGAGTGACCATTCAGAACTTGTGCTTTCCCATGAACTGGTTTAGATTGTGTGCATCCAGGAAGGTGCACTAGCCCTCCATCCATTTCGGAACCAGGAAGTACTAGAATATGAGCCACCACCCCATGATCTAGGTGCTGAGCTATGTTAACTCTGAGCATGGACAACATGTCCTTTGACACCCTGAACTGCTGAGGAACTCGGAGTCGGTACAGATGTACAGCCAAGAAGTCTAAAAGCAACCCTCTGCCCACCACTTCCAGAACCCACTAGTCTATGGGGTAATGGCAGACCACTGTGGCAAGAAGTTGTACAACCAATTCTAACTGGGAGCTGGGACAGGGACTGACAGGAGAGGTGAAAGCACCCCATAACCCTTTACTGTGTAGTCTTGGAGGGCTTCCAGCCACAGCGGCCATGGAAGAACCACCAGCTCTACCCCCTCCTTGTTGCCCCTGGCCACCAAACTTGAGTTTCGGACACCAGTGCTGAAATCATCCCTGTTGGGGCTGCTGCTGAGGATGTGTTTGAAAGTACTGAAAGGCCTTATTTTTAGGCTTTTGGGCCTTTTGAATCTTCTGGTACAAAGCCACAGAATCAGGGTTGGCAGTGGATTCCTCAATATGTGTGAGATGTCCTTCTACACCAGGGCCAAAGAGATTGGTGCCCAAGAAGGGGAAGTCAGCCAACCTGTGCTGAGTGTCTGCTATGAAGGTGAAAACCCTCAGCTGCCAGGCCCCATAATGCATGGCGACAGCTGTAGCCACTGCAAGGCACAGAAGTAACCAATGGTCAAGGCCATTTGGAGCTGGTGTTAAGCCAGAAGTTGACCCTGGTCTCTGATACACTTTACTGGAAGTTATTTATCGGCTGGAAGTAAGGGGAGGAGTTCCTCTAGCACCCAAGAAGGAAAAGCCAAAATTCACTATCCAGACTGAAAAACCTGCTCAATGGAAACCCAGTGATGTGGCAAAATACACCTTTTTAGCTGCATGATCAATCTTCTTGGAGTCCTTGTCTGGAGGGTTGTCCACGTCCCCTTGATCCTCTGAGTTACAGAAGGCATAATCTGTAACCAAACCCTCTGCAAAGGGGTGGTCAGAAAACCCAGAAAGGGTGCCCATTAGGACCACAAACTTGTGGAAAATCTGGGTAGAGGGTACCAAGCAGGATCCTGGATGATGCCAAAGCTCCAGAACCAGTCCCAAGAAGTCTTCAGCCAAGGGAAAGGAAATTTCTGGCCATTTTTCCCTTACCAGAATATCCATAAACAGGTATTTTTAGCCAGTTTCTGAACTGTCTCTAACGGAATCTTCATAGACTCTGGCATAAGTCAGACTAGAGCTCCTAAGGACACCGGCCCATGGGCCGTGGTGAGCTCTTTGACCGATTCCTGGTCAAAGGTATGAGACTTGGTTGAGGCCCATCAATGACTTACTAACATACTATTTGCCAGCAGATTAGGCCTTACGGTCTATCGAGTCTGCTCGAACCTCAGATCCCTAGTTGGGTGCCGAGGCCCCCCCCCCTTTGTGTTCCAGAAACCCCTATCCTCCATCCCCACCCCCCTGAGACAGGCCATCATCTGATATATCCACTTTCTGTGTCTGTCCCACCCTCTCTTGAATCCCTCCACTGTGGATCTCTGAACCAGCTTGCCAGGCAGTGCATTCCAAGGGTCCACCACCCTACCAGTGAAAAACCTCCACCTCTTTTCCCCCCTCACCCTTCCAACTTCAAACCATTCCCTCTGGTGATACCTCCCTGCTTTAGTCTAAAGATCCCCTCCATGTTTACCCTATTTATTCCCTTGAGGTACTTGAAGACCTCAATCATGTCCCCCTTGTCTCTCCTCTCCTCCAATGAAAACAGGCAGAGCTCCTCAAGTCTGTCCTCAAATGTCAAATCCCCTAGCCCTCGTATCATCTTAGTTGCCCTCCTCTGTACCCTCTCCAGGAGCTGTATGTCCCTCTTCAAGTGTGGTCTCCAGTACTGTACACAGTACTCAAGGTGTGGTCTAACCAGTCCATTGTACAGCGGCAGTATCACTTCCTTGCTCCTAGAGGTGATCCCCCTTACGATGCATCCCAACATCCTGTTTGCCTTTCTGGCGCTCCTGCACTGCTCAGAGTTATTCATACATGCATCCACCATGACCCCTAGGTCTTTTTCCCCCTACTGAGGCCTCCAGTGCCTCCCCTCCCAGGGTGTACCTGTGTTTAGGGTTTCCCCGCCCAAGATGTAACACCTTGCACTTGGTGATATTGAAATTTAATTTCCATGTGTGAGCCCAGCTTTCCAGGGTGTCCAGGTCCCCTTGCAGGGCCAACCTCCCCTCTTCTCCCTCAACTACTGCTCCCATCTTGGAGTCATCAGCAAAGAGACTAATTTCACACCTTATACCCTCCCTGATGTCCGATATGTATGCATTAAACAGGATCGGACCCAGGACCGAGCCCTGCGGTACCCCACTACCGACCTCTCTAGGGGTTCGAGAGCTCCCCACAGACCACTACTCTCTGGGTGCATCCAGCTAGCCAGTTTTCAATCCATCTGACCATCAAAGGGCCTACTCCCAACCCCATCAGTTTCTCCACCAGACCATTGTGGGGACAGAGTCAAACGCCTTGCTGAAGTCCAAGAATAATACATCCACAGGCTTTCCCTGTCCAGTTCTGATGTTACCCATTCGAGAATTCCACAAGATTGGTTTGACATGATCTGCCTGGCACAAACCCATGTTGCTGACTATCCAGACCTCCCACCTCCCAGTACACCCCAATCGTTTCCTTTAGTATACTCTCCATTAATTTTCCCACCACCGAGGTCAAACTGATGGGTCTATAGTTACCTGGTACTTCCTCAACCCCCTTTATGGATTGGCACCACATGTGCCTCTGCCAATCCTAGGTACCTTCCCTGTCTCAAGTGACCTGTTGAAGAGCTCCACCAGGGGTGCAGCCAGTATGTCCGCCAATTCCCATAGTACTCTCGGATGAATGCCATCCGGCCCAGGAGATCTGTCTTTCTTGAGGGCTAACCACACCCTTTTGGCGGAGATAGCATCATCCGTCCCCTCCATCTTACTGGCCTTTTTATCCTTATCCTGATGTGACACCCCTGGGATACCTCTCCTTCCCTCTTGCTCCATTTCTGTTGCTCCCCTGATCCCACTCACTGCCGCTTCTATCCCCATCATGCCTTGCTTTGTAGATATCCCATCCCCCTCCCTGATGAACACAGAGGCAAAGTACTCATTATATACCTCTGCCTGGTCCCTTGCCTCTTCCACCCACCCTTCTTCTGATCTCAATCTGCTGAGATGGCCCTTAGTTTTTTTCCACTCTCCAATGTACCAGAAGAACCCCTTTTCCCCCTCCATGTATCCCCTGTGCCAGCTGCTGCTCTTTACTGGACTTTGCCCCCCTCACCATCTGGGTGACTTTTCTAGATGCAAGATGATACATTTCCTTATCCCTATCCCCTCTTGTTGTTTTATATTTTTTGTAGGCCGCTTTCTTTTCTCTGACCGCTACCTGAACCTCACTGGACCACCAGCATGGTTTATGTGACCTTGCTCCCTGACGTTTCACCTTAGCGCAGGTCCTGACTGCCTCAGGAAGTCCCGGTTTTATGACCACCCATCTCCTTTCCATATCTGTCATTGATGTAATCCCCTTCAAGTGATCCTAGAGAATATTTCCCATGCCCACAAAGTCTGCCCCCCTGAAGTCCACTGCCAGAAGACAACTTGTCTTCGTTGTTTTTTTTTTTTAACTTTATTTATGCACTCTCCCTACCTGAACTCTCTCTCCAGAGGGACTCTCAGTGCCCGTCGTTATCCCGCCCGCCTGAAGCCTCTCCTCATGCGCCCTTGTGGAGCTCACCTCTCCAGCCACTACCTGGCCACCCAGCCCCCCCCCCAGCTCTGAGTCCCCGAGGTGGGACCACCAGACAAGCTTCACCTGGTGCTCTATCTACAATCTAGATGAGCGACCAGGCAGGGCGCAGAGCAGAGGAAACGAGAGGAGATGCCTGACATTGGGCCTGGTTGGCTGGCCCCCCAGACCCTCCTTCGCCTATCAGGAGGCAGAGGGTTTTGTACTCTTATTTGTGGTTCGCTCTCCCCTCCCTCCTGCAGAGCCCAAGTGTTTAATGGCACGTCAGGGCGTCGTCGTGCTCAGCATCCCACTACTATACAGTGAGCATTACGGTGCCTCTGGTCTCCACGGGGTTGCTGCAGTTCTGGGCTAACCCTGGACCCCCACCGAGAGAAAGATGAGAGCAGTCCTCTGGGCTCAATCCTCTCTCTCCCCTGCCGACCCCTGGTGGCCCAGGCTCATTCTCGAACCCGGGTCGCTGGCATCTCGTGAGGTGTGGCATCCAGCACCTCAACCCTCAGTGCCACTGGGTCAGCTGCAATGACTTGTCTTCTGAGTTGAAGAATTCTTCAATGACAGCCCTCTACTGTTTGCGTCCATGGACCAAACTTTAATCCTCATCCTGGGTGATCTCCACTGAGAACCAGCCTGAGAAGCCAGTAGTGTAGCGAGAGTCCTTGACTGGGGCCCCAACAGAGGCTGAGGTAGAGGTGGTCCCACTTGAAGTGGAGGAGATGACAACACAGGGAACTGTTGAGTCACATGAACCAGAACAGAAATGTCCAGTGAAATCTAAGGGACCAAAGGTCCAGGGAAAGAGCCCTGACTGCCCAGCTATGGCCCATTGTTGTTCCTCATAGCACTGACATATCTTACGCTGATGCCTCTCCTCACCAGAGGATAAGCAAATTGAAGAGCACTGATGGTGATGCCTCACAGTTGATCAAGAGTGGTGACCTCGACCTCTACAGTTGACTCAAAAGCAGACATTTATGGAGGTCCTCCAGCAGGTTGGTATAGATAACCTGCTTTGGTAGGGTAACCACAACTGGTTTCTGAGGCACAACCACCAGTTGAGGCAGCACTCAATGTAACTCAGCCAGTCGTGCCCATGGGGCCTTGTCCTTCCACGTGAGGTTAGAAAGTGCCACAGTCTGGGAGGCAGACAGGCCTGCCAGCGTTACCAAGGAGCCCTCAACTGAAGGAAACTCGACCAAGGTTGAGTGGTCAAAGGAGTCGAAGGAACAAGAACAGCGTGATCTTTCCTGGTCCCACAACCTACTTCAGTGCTGCTTTTGTGCTTTTTGCTGAGGTGAGAAGGTCTCTCCCCAAAAATTTGGAAGGCCAGGCACATTTTGGTAAAATCCTCAGAGAATAACCTTCCAATGCTGGCCCCAGTTGGGAACAATGCTGAGACTGATAAGGAATTCACCACAGCTGCTGCCTCATCTTCCATGACGGCAAGTTGGGCAACTCACCTAGCAGCTACAGAGGCCTTTTTGCAATCTTTAGGCTGTCCTGGGGCCAGTCTGGCTTTCCTGTCTCTGATGGACACTGGCAGCAAGGCCTGACAACGACTGCATCCCACAATGTGTTGATCACCTAGGCAGTAGAGTCACATGATGTGCAGATCAGTGGCCTGCATTTTCTGCCTACATCGAGCCCAGAATTTGACTCCTGGCTTCTTGCCTTCAGTTGTTGATCATAAAGCAGAGCCGGAAGATGCGGGAGCAACTTTAATGCTAAACACAGACAGAAAAATCAAAGGTTTGCCTGAATAAAACAATTAAAATCCTTCAACACTGCAGAGTTGCAAAGAAGACCCGTCCCTTCCAGTGGAATGAAAGGTCTGATATAATGGGGCAGAGCTGGAGGATATGCCACCCAGGTGGTGGGATGAGCATAGCTAGACTTCCAATGATTCAGCTGTCTCCGGCAGAACTGTCACCATGTGCAGCAGAACTGCCAGAGTGCAGATAATGAGCTGTATTCAGTTTGGTAGAGTATGCCTTTCTCAGAGTTATTGCCGTCAGATAGTCTTAGTAGTGAGATGTCAGAGCCAGAGCCATCCAAGTCATCCACAGAGCTGGACCTTTTCCAGGAAATCCCCCAGTCTCCACCCTGTTACCTTCACTTGCCTAAGCTTACCATTAAACTAAGGTGAGCTATGGTGGGAGGTCAACGAGCGGTCACAGATTGGAGCAATGGAGTTTAGTGCCATCAAAATGGCCAAATCATAGCCTTCATCAGCTGCCTCTGAATCTCCACTGCATGCTGCCTCCATATGCAAGACATCCAGTACACCCAAGAGTTTCTCTGGATCCATACTATGCAAAGGGCAGTACCAGATCATCTCCGTGGATTGGGTACCTCTCCAGGGGCTACCTGCAAGAAACTGATCAGCAAACTGATCTGACCAGCCCACTGGGTTGCATCTTGACATCAGAACATGTCACAACCCAGAGGGAAAATGAGATCCAAGGGGTGGCTGTGTTCGTCAGTTCCAGTGGCAACCAGTTATGTGAGGACCAGTAAGTCCATCAACTGCAGGAACTGCTGAGCAAATTTAAAAGATTCATCATCGATCTATGCTTTGAAATCACCCAACTTAATTAGGAACCAGATAATCTCGTCGGGGGGCGGGGTATACTTCTCTGAAGGTCCCTGCAAGGAACTGAATGGCGAACTGATCCAACCATCCCACTGGATCCACCTTGACATTGGAAATGTCACAGTCCAGATGAAAAATGAGATCCAAAGTGTGGCTGTTTGTGGAGAGCAGTGGCAACTGCCTGTGTGAGGCCCAGCGATTCCAACAACTGGAGGAACTGTGAGCAAATTTCAAATATTCATCACTGACTCATGCACCGAAATACCCCAACACAATTAAGTTGGAGGCAGTCAATGGAAGGTTGACAAAATCTGCAAGTTCCTGAAGAAACTCCTGATTCCTTCCAAGAAATCAACAAAAGAACAGTTACATACTTGTAACAGTAGATCTTTGAGAGAATCTCTTTCATCAAGCCACATCTATAGGACTATAGACGCCAGGCACTAGGACCACATGGAAACTTTTTGCAATCAGTCTACCAGAGGCTGCCCAAAATGATGTCTGATGTCGACATCCTCCATTTATAAACATGAGTGGCCCCTCTCCCTTCTCAGTCCCTCCCCCCCACACACACACAGATTATACTCAGAGGACCTCATTCTAGGGACCCAGGAGAGAACTGATTTTTTCAGCTAGCAAGCAAGGTTGGAAACAGCAGGTAGTAAATCCTGAAGAGAGAGACTGGAGTGAAGAAGCTCTGAGTCTAAGGGGGATGGAGGTTGGGATGGCATGGCCTGGTGAAAGAGATTCTCTCAAAGATCTACTGTTACGTTAAGTACGTAACTGTTGTATCTTCTTCGAGGATATCTGTTTCATCAGGCCACACCAGCAGGACGTGTCCCAAGCAGTACTGACCAGGAGACAGCCTGGGTGGCTGGAGGCTACAGGCCTAAGAAAGAATGCCCTGAAAAACAGCTAGGCTGAAGCCTGCCTTTCTTCGTGAGGCAATGTCCAGACTGTAGTGTTCGGTGAAAGTGTATACAGTACTCCAAGTTGCAGCAGCACAACTTTCTGCAGCTGACATGTTCCTGAAACAGGCAACTGAAGAGGTCATGCCTCTAGCTAAATAGCCATGAACAACTCCAGGAAGTTCCTTATTGTATTTCCTGTAACAAAAAGTAATACAGCTGGCCAACCGTTTGGACAAACACTGTTTTGAAACTGGAATGCCCTCTTTCCCAGGGGAGAAGGAAACTAAAAGCTGCGAGGATTTCCTGTAGTCCTTCATACGGTAAACATAATGCCCAAGTACTCTATGTACATCTAGAGTATGGAGCAATGCTTTCCCTGGATTGGCATGCTCAGAAAAATAAACAGGCAGGAGGACAGTCTGATTCTGGGTAAACTCAGACATCACCTTTGATAAGAACTTAGGGTGGTACACAAAGACACCTTGTCTTTGTTGAAAATCAAATAAGGAAGCTCGCACATAAGCCTGAAGCTCAGAAATCCTCCAAACAGAAGTAACTGCAACTAAAAATAATGCTTTCCATGACAGAAAGCGTAGCTTGCGCATTCGGGCTGGCTCAAAAGGAACCAAAGTAAGTTTCTCTGGAACAAAATTCAGGTCCCAAGCTGGAACTGGATTACAATGGGAGGCCTTCAAGTGTAGAATGCATCTCAAGATTGTACAAGACACCTCCAGTTGTGCCACCATAGGGCCATCAATAGGCACACAGAATGCTGAAATAGCAGCCAGGTGCACTTTGATGGAAGAGTATTGCCGTCCGGCATCTGATAAGGACAGCAGATACTCCAGAATCTGATTCACTGGGCAAGTGAAGAGATCCAAATGATGAGAAGCAGCCCACAGAGCAAACCACTTCCATTTAATGGAATAAGTGGCCCTGGTGGAGGGTTTTCTAGCATCCACCAGGACATAAGCCACCTTTTGCAACACCCCAATTCTAGCAATGGCTATGTCTTCAGGAGCCATGCATGAAGATGGAGTGACTTCAGGTCAAGATGGACCAGGGTCCCCTGCTCCTGTGATAGCAAACCTTTGCACAGGGGCAGTAGTACTGGAGGTTCCAATGCCAACTGCTGCAGTAAGGGGAACCAGATCTAATGAGGCCAGAAGGTGGCAACAAGAATCAGAGTAGCTCCCCTCCATCTGGAGCATGATCAGCACCCTCTGAATTAAGGAAGGGAGGGAAGGTGTAGAGGGACCTCCCTTTCCAAGAGAGGGACAACGCGTTTCGCCAGAAAACTCCAGGCTCTGGAGCTAGTGAGCAGAAAAGCAGTAGTTTTTGTGTTGAGTGGGGACACAAAAAGGTCCAACTCTGGACAACCGCACCTGTTGAACAGGTCTTCGACCACTGAGGTTAGCAGCTCCCACGCATGCATTCTGGACTGTGACCTGCTTAGCTTGTCTGCCAGGATGTTTTGGACTCCTGGATCATGGACGGCTGACAGCTCTAGACTGCGTTCTAGAGCTCAGTACCAAATTCTCATCACTTCCCTGCATAGGGGGTAAGAATGAGCTCCCCCTGAAGACAAGCCTACATGAGACTCGAAGCACTGGGGCTTGTCCTGTTCCGTGTGTTTTTGCACTTCTAAAAAAACACCGGCACTCAGCATTACCACTTGGTGTTTTATTTTCTTTAGCGCACCTTTTTTGCTTGTTAAGAATGAACTGCCCCCTGCTTGTTCACACTGAGGTTGTCCATCTGTACCAGCAGATGCCCCAGGGACAGATGGCTCTGGAAGGCTTGCAGAGCATACAGAATGGCCCTCATCTCTAGGATGTTTATGTACAGAAGAGGGAAGTCTCCACTCTGTTCCATGTCCCTTGTGTCTGATGGGGCCCCAGATGTATCCCCCAGCCCATCCCCAAAGTGTATGTGGTGAGAATCTGAGGAAAGGAGAAGATTATGAAGGGAACCCCACTGAGCAAGTTGCTAGGTTCCATCCACCTCTGGAGCACCTTCTTTACAGAGGATGTTACTAGAACCTTCTGTTCTAGATCGTCGATGTGTTGATCCCACTGGAATCTTGATGTCCAATGGGGGATTCCTCATGTGCAGCACTGCCAGGGATGGGGTATAATAACAATGGCTGCTGCCATTTGGCCCAGCAGTCTCAGGAATGTCCTGGCCATGACATACCTGTTGCTGTAAAGCACCTGGGCTTGTTCTATCACATGTATTCTGCCCTAATCTAGGGCAGGAAAGTTAAGCCTTGAGCAATGGCCAGTACAGCCCCTAAATACCGGAGACACTGGCAAGGCGTCAAGATTGACTTGGGTAGGTCGACCATAATCCCTAGGGCATTGAACAGCTGTCTCACACGCCCAAGGGTCTGAACCAGTTGCTCCTTGGACTGATCTTTGAGCAACCAGTCGTCCAGATAGGGGAAGACATACAGACCCTCCCTCCTGAGGGTTGCTGCCATCACTGCTAAGCATATGGTAAAGATCCATGGCGCAGATGACAGGCCAAAGGGCAATATCCTGAACTGGTAGTGTTCTCCCTGAAAAAGGAATGTGAAGTAATTCCTGTGAGGAAGACAAACCTTGATATGCGGGTAAGCATCCTGCATGCCCAGGGAGCACAGGCAGTCCCCTTTTTGCAGAAGGGGCAGCAGGCCTTGCAAAGTAAACATCCTGAACTTCTTGTACTGAATATAGAAGTTCAGTTCCCTCATATCCAGAATGAGCCTTAAGTGCCTTGTGAATTTGAGGACTAGGAAGAAATGAGAATAGAACCCAGTGTTCCTTTGTTCCCAGGGTACCAGTTCTATGGACTTTTTGGGCAACAGTGTATGTACGTCCTCTAGTAGCACTGGTATGTGGTATGGAGGATACGTTGATGGAATTGGTGGAAGGTCTGGAGGCAACTCCAGAAGTTCTAGAGCATGGCTCTGTTCTATTAACTGCAGGACCCAAGCATCTGTTGCAACCTCTCTCCACTGTTCCAGGCGAAGGGAGAGGTGACCGCTTACCACCACCTCCAGATTTTGTACTGGAGGATGGGTGTCTAATAAGGAGTCATTCTAAAGCAGATGCGGTGGCCACAGTAGCACCTCCTCTGAGGGCTATGGAGTGGGCATCTGTGGAGGAGGTTGGGGCCGGCAAAGTTGCTCTGCTGCCTGGCCCCTGACCTAGGTCTAGTGGTAGCCCTGAGAAAGGGCACCCTCTGACTACTACTTGGTTGTGTCTCAGTTGTGTGTGGTAGAAAGAATGGACTGACCTTAGAGTCCCGGGGCTTGCAGGTCACAGAGGATGTCCTGCACATCTGCCCCAAAGAGCTTGTATCCTCTGAAATGGACTTCAGAATGGATTGCTGGAAATCACTAGCAAATCCTGACAACCTCAACTATGAATGCCTTCTTAGACAGATGCCATCCACAACTGCTCTGGCTGAGGCATCTGAAGTGTCACAGGTAGACCTTAAGAGGTGTGTATCCATGTCAGCCCCAGTCTAGAGGGCCTTGAATATCTCCTGTTTTTGGGGACCCTCTGGGAGGGACCGGGCTGCAGCTTTAGCCTTTTTCCAGAGGGTGTTTTGGCATTTGACCATATGGGCCTGATAATTTGCTATTCTGAAGCCCAGTGTGGCAGAAGCAAAGATTCTCTTTCCCATGAGGTCCAGTTTCCTTAACTCTTTATCTGGCGGGACAGAACTGAGATGTTTAGGCACCTTATATGTAGCATAGGTTGCCTTTATCACAACAGAATCAGCCTCAGGTTGGCCTGCAAAAAAGGACTTTCCTGAGGGGACCTGGTACAGCTTGTCTGACTTTCTGGGCATGGCAGGGATTAAGCCTGGTCTGTGCCAGGTGGCCAGGGTGGCATCCTCTAGTGCAGTCAATAGAGGAGGAAAGACGAGAAGTGGAGAATCTGGTAGCTCCAGAAACTCTATCAAGTTTCTCCCAGTGATGTCTTGCTCGTCAGCATTAAACCCCAGTGCAGCTTGAGTTGCTTCATCATAGAGATGAAGGAAGGTCTTCAAGGGGGCACCTTGGGGTATGCAATGTACAGTCCTCACAACTGGTGGAAATGGTGAAGCCAGCCCTGTCAGATGGGATCCATCCATATCTTCCCCTTCCTCTTATGGAAGGAGGTCAGGATTATATTCCTGATCCTCATCAATTGGCCTTGGAGGCAGCAAGGAGGAAAGCGGGGATGGCGATGCCCTGGAGTGCATAGGGCATGTCGACAGAGCTGGCATTGATGCAGAGGCTGGCCTCAGAGACCCTCTTATCATCGTGTCTGGCATAGGAGGAGGAGGAGGAGGAGATATAAAGTGCTGTATTATCTCCACAAAGGAGGACAGCACCATCTGCACATCGACGGTGGCTGGCACTGCAGGGGTAACTCGCGACGTTGATGGGGGAAGAGTGGAGTCTGGACATTGCCAGCCATAACAGGTGTGTCAAACCTCCCTGCCAGCTAACCTTGAGAGTTCAGACGTCTGAACGGCAGGACTCACGACACTGACGGGGATATCAGCAGCCCTGTCAGCAGGCCTTCACCAGCCATGAGAAGTCCAGTGGAACTCACTGCCAGAGCCAAACTTATGGGTTTAAAGGTCTAAGCAGTAGGATGCATTGCTGCCATAGCGGTCGACGACATTGCAGCAGTTGGCACCAAGTGTAGCGGTAACCAGGAGCATAGCGGGGGGCATTTATCCTTACGCCACTCCCTCTCCCGATGTTTGTGCTTTCCTTAAGACTTCTCTTGGGCCTTGGAGGGCTGGAAGCCCAAAGAATGAGCCAGTGATGTGGTGGAGCTCCTCACCTGGAGCTCTCTCCCCATTCTGGCTACCTGCTGTTAGAGGAGGAAGTTCTGCAGGGATTTCTGACAGCATTGCCAGGTAGCTTGGTTAAACTTCAGGCAGAGCTTGCATGCCTTAATGTCCTGGGCCTCTTCAAGACAGCACACACAGATGCCGCGGTCATTGCTGGAGTAGATTTATCCACTGCACTCACAGTAACAAAACAGTTTAGTGGAGTTTTTCGACGACATACACGATGATGACAATCATTTTAAAATAAAGTGATAGCTACTAGGGTGAGAAAAAGAATAAAACGTAAGAAAATTGAAGAGTTTCCAGTCAACTGTAACGGCGGAGTCTCTGTGGAGTCTGGCGAGTATGGTCGATGGAGGGAAAAGAACTGAGGAGGGAGAGGGGCTGCCCACCTTTATATATGGAGGACATCAACATCAGACATCTCCGTGGGTGGCAAACATTTCCGTGTGGTCCTAGTGCCCGGAGGCTACGGTCCTATAGGTGTGGCGTGATGAAAGAGACATCCTTGAAGAAGATCTAGGAGAACTGCACACCTCATACTTGCCTCTTCCTTCACGGCCAGATATTCAAAGGAACCTGTCTCCTTTATGGTGAATGCCATCAGCCTCAGGCATAATCTAAAACAGATGGCCACCCCGCTACCCCATGCTCCCTCATTGGGCAGTGCATTACTGAGAACCCATCAGGGAAAATCTCCTTAAGGATAGGTCCAGAGTCATCCCCCGTACAGGTCTTGGTAAGACATGCCAGATCCCTTGAGGAATCCATGATCCAATCAGAGATCACAGATATTTTATTCTTAAGGGATCTGGTATTGCACATCATACACTAAAGAGGAGGGGCTGAAGTAGCCAGGCTGTCAGATACTCACCCCCCCCACACTTCTATGGGACTTCCTGGGGATAGGGATGCGAAAAGGTTGACCGTGCTCATCACCCCTTCTAAACCTATGGTGCCTACTGGGACTGGCACACCCAATTTGGCTCACCCCGACACCTATCCATGGGTCATATGTCCTAGCTTTGTCCTGCCTCCTTAGAATCCCAAGTTTTCTGTAGCAGATATGAACCGTCACCGAGAGAACTGGGGAGAAAATAGGGCACAGCTGTTGGAACAATCCTGATGAATAACAGGTGTGCACAGGGGCTGCATTTCCACAACACATGTCCCAGCGAACTATGTTCTTAAAAACCTAACAGCTAATGGCGATAAAAATCTAACAGCTAATGGCAATAAAAGTCTAACAACATTTCCAAAAAAAGGGGCTTGAATATCTCGGTCTCCCCAGGGAGCTCTAAGCACACCCCATGTCTGACTTACAAGCCTTCTTACACCATCCAAATGATTATCTCTAAACACAAGCAGGAAGGAGAGCTGGCAAAAAGTTGGCTAAGTTTTCACTTAGTGCAATCTTACAGCGCTACTATATCCCACATTACAGGTTGGGACTAACCAAAAATCCCAGGACACAAGAAATACTGACCTTAAAGACAAGGAGCCGGTTGTCTCCGAGCTTGGCTGCATGACATAGGCTTCTGCCCCAAGTCCTCCTGAAAAGGATGTTTTTGAAGCTGCTTGACCTTTTCTATTTGGGCCATACAAAATGATAAATCTATGTGATTACTGAGTTGGATGTATTCTGTGTAGATATATCTTAGTGAGATTTAGTCAACATGAGAGTGTGGGCTGGCCATTTCTTACTTTCAGACGTCAAAGAAATGCTGCATTCTGGACCTTCAAAGCCATTACAAATAAACTGCCTAACTACATTAAAGCCTGCTTACCTTTAAGTACAAGTAATTATGTTCTGAGAAGTGCCTCTTACATCATGCTGAAAGTTCCCAAAGTTAAATCCCACTTGGGCAGGATATCCATGAGTCATGTACTGCCCCTTATATGGAACAAGTTGCAAAAGACCCTGAAGTTAAGTCTCCCCATTAGCTTAACATCATTCAAAGCCTTGTACATGAGCCGTATCAAGGAATCCTGTGACTGTTTCCCTTGACCTTAGGATCGTGTACACTTAAGTCCATCCTGTGTTCCAGCTTTGACCCCTCTCGGCCCTATTTCCCCGCCTAAGCCCTTGCCCTTATTCACTCTGGCCCTATGCTGTCAGTCCACCCTCCCTTCTATACCATGCTTGTTAACCTGTATATATCTGTTACTGCGATATCCTGCTCTGTATATATTGCCTAATTATAATTTTTATCTCGTTTTTAAACCTGTACATATCTGTTACTGTATACTGTGCTCTACCACTTGTATTATTACCTTGTCTACTGTTTCTCTTTTGTACTGTAATTGCCTACCCCAGGTCCACCTCGAAAATGAGCATTGCTCAACGGTGTCTGCCTGGTTAAATAAAGATCTTGATTGATTTGATTGATTGACTGTATTTAATCCAATAGGTTAAACAGGAAAGCGACTGTTTTATCAAGTGTGTTTTAAGGTGTTATTACAGCACTTTCTACATCTATAATAATTGGTTTGTATGTGCGTTGAAACTAGTGCGTTATCACCTTTACATTTCAAACTGTTAGTAAAAAATAATCCATCTTCGGGATTGCTTTAACCTGTAGGATATACGGTACTGCCAGCTGAACATGTCAGTACAGATTTCTGAGGCTGCCACAGTACCACCATCTGTCCTTTTCCGTTCCCTCTCTTACAGCCTTTTGTCTTATAATTTTATGTGTGTAAACTCAGGTCTACAAGATGCAAATGTGGCTACATACCTACTGGCCGGGCATCATGGCCTCCCTGTGCTCTCACAATACACAATACACCCGGGAACAAGCTGTTGCTCAGTGTGCCTTTCCTGGACAGACACTAAAAACAATCTGAGCATGTGTTAGGATTTTGAAAATATGCTCTTTCTATCCAGATTTGGCTTGAAAAGAACAGGATGGATACTATCCCACTCTCACACCATCTGTCATCGAGGCACAGGTCAGGAAGCATAGGGAAAACCAGGAGCAGTTGTAGAATTCACCCAAAATATTTATTTACACTAGGAGTAACATAAAAAAAAAACTTGTTCATAATAACTACGTACAGAGAATAAATATAATAGTTTTTTCTTGCAGGCTCTGTGTCCCTTTTTCTTCTCCAGCAGTTGCAGCTCAGCTCACTTATAAGTCCTTCCACCCCCATTCTAAACATACATCCTGTTTTTGTAAATATTGGGCAGAAGCTGCAAGAAAACAGTGTGCTTCTTGAGTTGAGGCCCCCTTTTGCACAACTTTTGCAAAAGGCTTAAAAATTGAACTCTGGTAACCTCTAGCTTCCAACAGCATTTTGCAGTCATCTCAAATTATAAATATATACATTTTAACAGTAATACTATATATTTTCCAAACACAAGGATCCCAATATCAGTTACATTTCCATACAATGATTTGTACATATTTTTGTATCAGCAGATCTAGATATGCAAGGGAGAAAAACAGCAAGAGAAAACTGAGAGACACTGAGAGGCAAAGAACTGCGAGCCTGTCAGGTTGATCAAGTCTGAAGTCTCACAGGAAAATGTGGTTGCACAACCAGACAGAGAAGAGACAGAAAAGTAAAGATCCTTGCCTTTAAACACTGTCTCCATAAAAACTGGGACAGGGTCCTGTTCCACCCTGTCATAATGTGCAATGAAACTAGTGAGCTACCACCTTTACATTTCAAACTGTTAGTAAAAATAAGGGAAAGGGGAAATTGTTTAACCAGGAAAGGCACACTAAGCTGAAGCTTGTTTCCAGGTGCAACCTGGGAACATAAGGAAGTTAAGTGACTTGCTCAGAGTCACACAGTATGCAGGTGGGGCTGTGGGATTCAAACCCAGGTCTCCAGGTCTGTAGCTCAGTGCCCTTAACCACTGCGCTATAATGCCTCCTAATAATCCAACAGAATTCTGGCATTGTTACGGTAGAAAATCCCATTCCATCCAAAGTATTTCAGTAAGAAACTGTTATACTTTTAACTTCATCAAAAGAAGTAAAATACTCTTTAATTAATGGTGATCATAAAAACACATATCTCCAGTTACAACCTCCTGGTTGATATTTGTGGTTATAACCAGGAGGTTGTACTCAACACCTGCCAATCAAGCATCACCACAGAAAGCTAACTGGTGCATAGTTTCACTGTGGGTGGGCTGAACATCTTGCCCAACATGGCAGCTTCTTTACCGAGCACCGATACCAGCACTCAAGCTTTGCCACACACTGTTAAGACAAGTAGGCAGTATAGCGTAGTGGTTTAAGGCTCTGAGCTGTAAATCTGGAGACCTGGGTTTGAATCCCACAGCACCCACTTGCATACGGTGTGACCCTGAGCAAGTCACTTAACTTCCCTGTGCTCCCAGGTTGCACCTGTAAACAAGCTTTCAGCTTAGTGTGCCACTCCTGGTTAAACAATTGGGCAAAAAAGGTAAGATTTTAAATATTTGTAAATACTGTATCTATCTAGTTGATCCTGCCTTGAAAATGAAAAAAATCAATCTGGTTGATCCTGCCGCTCATACCCTTCGAGCACGTCTTACAATATGCTGCAATGCTGACGGACCATGACTTTCCAAAATATCGTTACCACTGTAATGTGAAAAAGGAAAAGAAAAAAAAAAAAGGGAGAGACAGGCAGAGTGTGTGCGTGTGCGTGTGTGTGTCTCTGACAGAAGTGCTGCACTAACTGAACTGTGCTGAAAGGGAAAAAAATATCACCATTAAATAAAATAATGTATGTGTATGTGTGTAAAAAACAGAATTTTACACACACAGTCTGTGTGCAATGCTTTTATATACCCCTTGGTGTTTATGTTGCATCCCACACCTCGGGTGCGTGTAAAATTCTGGTTACACACACCAACCGATACATTATTCTATATTGTTAACAATGTTGTCCATCTATGTGTTTTTGCAATAAACAAGTAATTGTCTCCTGTTTTTTTCTTTTCAAATCGAATCTGGATAGAAAGACTATAATATTTTCAGAATCTTAACACATGCTCAAAACCCATTCTGCTGGATGAATGAAGCTTGTTCACATCTGTACTGCCAGCTGATAATCAAAAGCTACACATTTCAAGGCTGGCCCCATGATGCCATGCCAGTAGGTACGTAGCCACATTTGCATCTTGCAGACCCAAGTTCACACCTGAAATTGTAAGAGAAAAGGCTGCAAGAGAGGGAACAGAAAAAGACAAAAGTTGGTGCTGTGGCAGTCCCAGAAATCTGTGCTGACATGAACACAGCCAGTGTTTAGAAATCCTGATATGGGGCCCCAATACCTGTTGGCAACACAGAGCTAGCCTTGAGATGTGTAGTGTTTGATGATCAGCTGGCAGTATAGCCTAGAGGTTAAAGCAATCATGAAGAAGGATTATTTTTACTAACAGTTTGAAATGTAAAGGTGACAACTCACTAGTTTCAATGCACATACAAAACAATTATTGTAGATGCAGAAAGTGTTGTAATGACATCCTCCTGGAACTCAGCCTCTGTGGTTGTAATCGCTAGACCCCGTCCTTGACCTACTCCCCTGCTACCATCTGCTGAACCATGCCTTCCCACCCCTCGAATCTCCTATGGAAAAATGCTAAAAGTACTGTTTATCTGTCTTAATACCTGTTTAATCTTGTGATTCCTGCTATCTCTGTGCCCGATGTTTGATACCTACTCCCCAACATGTATCAGCTGTTAATATTCTGTTACCCCAATGTCTATGTATGTATTCATTGTAACTAATCCCGGGTCGCCCCTGAAAAAGGGATCTCTGGTCTCAGTGCGCTTACCCGGTTATCAAAATCTAAATAAATAAAACATACTTAATAAACCAGTCGATTTCCTATTTAACCTGTTGGATTAAATAGTCAAAGGAGGACCTAGACCCTCGGTGACATAATTTCCTGTCAGCAGCCCAAAACATATGACTGCCACCAGCCCTTAATTACATGGTGATTTACATATGAATAACTCTGGACTGCAAAGACTCACAGATAAACACAACAGCTCAATCAAATTAGCTTTTTATGGGCTTTCAGACATTAAGAAATCCTGCTGATGACTACTGGAATGGATCATAATTTGCCCCATGGGGCCAGCTGAACAATGCCTGCCACTTCCTATATTACCGTCAATTCCCCCACGTTTCGATGTTTCATGACCTGTGTCTATGGAGAACTTGTGGTGTGCTCCATAGAAGTCTACAGGCCATATTTTTACATACTTTTTTTTTGATAAGAAATAAAATATTGAAGCTAGCTTGTCAGTGCAGCGGTAACGCTGCCCATGACACCAGCAACCCGGGTTCAGGAACAAGCCTGGGTCATCAAGGGCTGGCCAGAGGAAGAAGGATGCATGTCCTAGGGGACGCTCTCCTCCAGGAAGGGAGGGTCACCATCTTTGCTGTAATACTGCCACCTGGGTGACCACATGTGGCAGTGCAGCTAGGGTGCCGTGTGGGAGTAGAGGACACAGGCCGGGGACCCATGCCAAGCAAGCTCTGTGGGTGCAGTCACATTGGTCTCCCGTGAGCGAAAATGACCTCAAGGGGAAGTAATAGGAAAAATCACTAAGCCCTGGCACAGCACCTTTGAAACTCAGGCACATCTCTGCCGTTGCTGCCACCCAACGCAAAGTGCAATCGGAGGTGCATTCTCCCACTCCTTCCCCGCCAGAGGGCAACTGGAGCTACATGTGGCAGACAGCAGGTGAGGCTGCAGGATAGACCTGGAGGAGGTGCCACGGAAGCATTAGAGGAAGCTGGCCAGAGACATGAGGGCGTAAAGAATTAATAAAAAAAACCTCTTGTGAAACTCAAGGGCAGCGTGCCACTAACTAGGCCCTAGGACCTTGAGGAAGTAAAACTTTTGTCAGGGCACCAGCAATGATTCTGACACCAGCGCATGTGTGTCAGCATAATACAGCACATGCAATAACCATTGCCAACGCCTTAATGATCTCAGTTCTGTTAGCAAGCAGAGTGAAAAGTATGACAGACCAGCATATGCTTGAAGATAAGAAAGACAAGAAAAAGGATACAGACAGTGAAAACAAACTGAATAAAAACTACCAACTTAATACAAGAAAGGTGAATGCTTCCCTCCCTAAGAGGCATGTTCTAAGAAGGACCTCAGGTTGCATGTAACAAACTGTTACAGATACTGTAATTTGGGCCAGTACTACAGCTGGTAAGCCTGAGGTAAGGGAGCAAATGGGGGCAAAGACTCAGGACAACTGCTCTCTGTTGTCAGGCAATGCATTCTGCACCCAAGTGCAGGACAGTAGTCCACGCATGTCAGTAGCAGGCTATGCGTGCCCAGTACTAGTGCAGACTCAGTGGAAAAATATTTGTCTGGAAAGAAAGACAGTGCGGAGGCTGGAAAACAACGAAAGCCATCCAATTACCAATTTCTGAAGACAAACAAGGAAATGGCTGGCCTGGCAGCACTGAGGGTTGAGGTGCTGGACGCCACACCTCACTTCACGCCGGCGATCCGCATTCGGGAGTGGATTCAGGTCATCGGGAAGGGGATAGGATTGAGCATTTGTAGGACTACTTTCCTCTCCTGGGAGGGAGAGGGTCACAGATAACGGGCTTTGGTGACTCCCAGTGGTGACAGGGGGTGTGCCAGCCTTTCGGGATCTCTGGCAGGGGACTGGCTGTGGCAGCATTCCTGTGAGCATGTGCAGAACGTGCACATACATGCTGGAATGCACTGCATGTCCGAGCTGAAGGGGGGGGAAGGAATGAAAAAAGGAAAAAGCCCTGGCTGCCTGGTAGGCGAAGGTGGGTCCAGTGGATGTCCCCAATGCCCATAGCCAGCTCCTTCTGGCCTGCATCCGGGTCTCCCTCTGCTCCCTGGTCGTTCCACTAGATTATAGATAGGGAGTCAGTGGTCCCACCCTGGGGGGGCTCAGAGCCAGGGGGTCAGGTGATCCGAGCAGCAGGAGTGGAGATGGGCCCAAACCGGAGGTAGGGCTGGGGACTTCAGGCTGGGCGGAAGAGGCCGAGCTGAGAGATCACACTGGGGATAGTCCAGGTGGCCAGTGATGTGGGAGAATAAAAGAAAGTGTACAACAACCCCCCCCCCAAAAAAAACAAGGAAATATGGAGAAGTCTGCAGCAGAGATTGTGGCCTTGGTGGCGGAGAAGAGACAAGCAAAAAATCATGACAATAAGCTCCTTGCAGCTAATACCCTTCATAAGAAAAACAAACTCTGTCCAGAGCCGATACAGCTGCTGCTGAAGTTGCTGGTGGAACATGGCACTGGCCGCCATATGTGTCCAAGATGGCAGCTGTAGTTCCCTGTGCATGCACAATGACTCGCGCATGTGCACTGGTCTCCAGTGGCCATCTTGGACATGATGGACTATGCTGCCATGCCACTGGAGTTCAGTAAGCATGCGCGAGTCATCGCACATGCGCAGAAAACTCCGGTGGCCATCTTAGACATGTCGGCCAGTGCCGAGTTACACTGGCGACTGGCGGACAAAATACTGCGGTGGACACACGGTGATTGCCGTTCACCTCCTCTATTTATGAATCCGTCTGGTATCCGGTAAGCTCCCTTTTATTCTACTGTGCTCGCAAGATGTCTGCAGGGCTACGCCCACTGCAGCAGTAAAAAAGGAGATTACATATAACAAAATGCAGCTGGTAAAAAAAAAATAAAAATCTTGACGTGGAATCCTATACTCGTACACAAAAAACAGAAATTCTGTATCATTCATGATACAAGTCCAGGAATTTCAAATGCACAAAATTACTGTCAGGACGAATGGTGTACGGCATTGTGAGATATGTCAGTATCCTTTCCTGTAGAAACCGGGCATATTGATAACAGCAAATTCTTGTCTAGCCCCTCAGTTGGAGTACTAGGACAGAAAAACAGCCTGCCCTGTAGGACAGAGGATCTCCATGGTACCAACAGAGGGAAAAACAACCCAGAGGTTGGCACATTACAATAGCCTCATTGATTTTTTCAATTTGATGGTAGTATCAAAAGTCGCAGAAGTGTGCTGCCGGACTAAAGTCCAATCCAAGGACAGTGCAGAGAAATAGAGGATTGCATAAAGGAGCTAATAGGAAGGTATCCTAGTGGGGTAGAAAGGTAGGGTATATACCCAGACAATACAGAAAAACAATTTTTTTTGGTTTCCTTCTGGGCCAACAAGGGGAAAATTGTTGGGGGGGGGGGATACAAGCTGCAGTTGGAACAAACCCTCAGTGTAGCACACACTCGAGGTTGAGCCCCCTGGAGCCAGTAATGCTGGCTCTGTCTGTTCAAAAGAGGTGGCATTGGATGGGTGAGTGGTGCTCTATGGAGGAGATATTCTTGAAGATCTGGAGTTATAGTAAGTCACTTTACTATCTTCTCTAAAACAATCTTTTCCACAGAGCCTCACTCTTAGAGTGAGTAGCAAGCTCTTCTATACACAGGGAGAAGCAGGCTCAACCCTGAAGCTATAGGCCTCAGCCCCCATGTTGGAGAACAGAAGAAACAGCAGAAACATAGAATTTGACGGCAGATAAGGACCACTTGGCCCACCCAGTCTGCCCATTTCCCTACCTATTGGATAAGCTACAGATTCTAATTAACCAACAGCCTACTTCCTGCAACCCCCACTATAATTGCCTTATGTCTGTCCCATGCATGTTTGAATTCCTTGTTGATCATGTGTTTGATCAAGAAAAGATGGGTGAGGATGGCAGTTGGCAGCAGCCAGAGGAGTCCATGAGAACTGCCTCTTTATCCACTGTGAAAAAAGGTTGGTGCCCCCATAATGGGGTATTTCAAGGTTTGCTGCAGCGACTGGAACTAGCTGGGATAGTCAAAGCCAAGACATCTGGTCTGAGTAAGAATCCTGAAGCTATGCAGTGGGAAGACATCTTGTTGGAACTGTAATATGCCCTCCACTGGTGCTGTGCCACTTCCTTGTCCTTTATTGCAAAGTCTACATGGTGAACCTCACTCTGTCATTCAACAGCAGTTCAGACAGCAGGCTGCATACCTGACTCTACAGGAGTCTCTGATAGGCCACCATGTGTGCCTGGTGGGACGCAAGGGTAAGGGAGCACCATGCAGATGTGAAAAGCTTCCTTCCCAAAACATCCGTCCTTCTGGAGTCCTGTGATGGTGTCTACTGCCTAGTTACAGGAGTGGTTCCCCTCACAGTTAGAATAGCTATCAATCCTGGTGCAAGGTAAGGAATGTTCCCAAAGTTTCCGGAGGGGGCATGGTACCATATCTGGAGGTTCCTTGCAACAAGGGGTATGAAGTAAGGATGGCTCCAGACTACCATCATCACCTCTTCCAGGGTAAGGGAAGGATCAAAATCGTTTCCTCACTGAACAATTCTAAAAGACTCAATGGTGCAGCATTTGGATCTCAGTCCATATATAAGGGTAATTCCAAAGCCTCCTGCATCTACCTCACAAATCACTGATATACTGTACAGAAACATAGAAAATTGTCAGCAGAAAAGGACCACTAGGCAGACCCAGCCTACCCAAGGACTCCCTGCCTACTGTATCCCCACAGACTCCAACTGGTCTCTGGGGACCCCTCCCTCAGTTTCTCTACTAATACGCCCATATCTATCCCATTCATGCTTGAAGCCTTCCATTGTCCTAGTCTCCACAACTTTGACTGGCAGTCATTTTCTTGCTTCTACCACTCCTCCTGTGAAGAAGCATTTCTAACATCCTTACTGAAATTTCCCCCCCTTTGATTTCACTGCATGCCCCCTACTCCTAGAGGTTTTCCTCTTTTGGAAGAAGCTCCCTCCTTGCACTGTGTTCACCCTTATGAGGTAGTTGAAGGTCTCCATCATGTCACCTCTCACTCTCCTGTCCTACAGAATGTTCCTATTGAGATCCCTCAGTCTCTCCTCATAGGTCTTCTCTCGCAACTCATGCATCATCTTGGCCACCCTTCTCTGGACAACCTCCACCCTGTCTATGTCTTTTCTGAGACACAGTCTCCAAAACTGGACATAGCATACCAGGTGAGGGTGTACCAGACAGTACTACAGTGACAGCACTAGCTCCCTCCTCCTGCTGGTGATGAACCTATGTATTGCAGCATCCCACTAACCCTGCCCACGTCCTTTTCACACTGCTCTGCCACCATGAGGTCTTCCGAAATAACTCTGAGGTTCCTTTTCTGCCTAGTGACTGCCACCACCTCCTCCCCATCCTATACTCAGCACCAGGGTACCTGTGCCCTAGGTGCATGATTTTGCACTTCTTGGCATTGAACCCTAACTGTTATGCCTTTGACCACTCCTCTAGTTTCCCAAGATCCCTGCACATTGTCTCAACTCCCTCCTGGGTGTCCACACCATTGCAGATCCTAGTGTCATACGCAGAAAGATGGACCTTCCCCTCTAGTACCTTTGTAGTGTCCCCTATGAAGATACTGAAGAGGCCTGGTCCCAGCACTGAACCCTGCAGTACTCCTCTGCCCCCCCAACCTTAGAGTGTATGCCATTTACCACCATCCTCTGCCTATCTGTTAGCTAGCAGCAAGCAGTGGGGTGGGGCAGCTGCAATCTAGGAGTGCTAGCTTACATTTGCACACTCGAGCAGACTTGATAGACCATGAGGCCTGTTTCTGCTGGGAGATTTGTATGTTCATGAACCCATGCTGCCTGTGGTCCCGAAGCCCACTGGCTTCAAGATAATCAACCAGTCTCTCCTTTTTCCATTAGTTTCCCCAACACTAAAGTTAGACTGCCTAACCTGTAATTGCTAGATTAATCACAGCTGCCACTCTTATGCAGAGGAACCACATCAGTCATTCTCCAGACCTTCAGCACCACTCCTGTTTCCAGTGAACTCTTGAACAAGGCTGGCAGTGGAGCAGCTAGCACTTCCCTGAGCTCCCTCAGTACCCTGGGATGTATTCCATCTGGTCCCATAACTTTATCTATTTTCAGGACTGCAGGTCCTTTTAGTACTCTTTCCTCTGAAAATGGCTGTGTCCACCCCTCTCTATCTCTGTCGTTACATCTGTCTAGTGCCCCCCCCCCCAACACTGTGAAAACCAAGCAAAGTACCTAATCAGAATGTTGGCTTTTTTCTTGGTCTCCTTCTGCAGTCTCCCCCTTGCATCATTATTAGCCTCACTACCCCACTCTTAGCTTTTCTCTGCTCATTGACATATCGTAAATAAGTCTTATTCCATTTTTTACTTTCCTTACAATTTTTTCCCATGCCAGTACCTTTATTCACCTGTCTTTCCTGCTTCCTTCAGCCTGGCACACTTCCCTGTCCTCTTCTTCCCTTTGAGTTTCTTTGAACCTACTGAATGATGCCCTTTCTTCTTTCAGTGCTTTTGCCACCTCCTTGGACAACCACAATGGTCTCCTTTTCCTCCTGCCCTTTCTTGTCTCTTTCACACAGAGGTCTGTTATCCTAATGTTGCCTTACCTTCTTACCTTCCACTGCGCCTTCACCCCTCCTTGGCTATCACTCCCTTGCAGCATTCTGTAAGGCAATCTCCTATTTCTTTGAAATCCACCCTCCTGAAAGCTAGGATTTTTGTCTTTGTGTGGCTCATCTCAGTGCCTTTCCTTATGCTGAGCCACACTGTATGGTGGTCACTGTGAAATTTTCAATGCTGTTCTTTTGTAAGTACAAAGTCCAACACTGCCCTGCCCCAGTAGGTTCTTTTACAAGCTATCTGAGAAAAGATCCCTGTAGGGAGTGTAGGATGGGCTTGCTCCATGCTGATATAAAGTATTCAGCTGCTGAGGGATGACGTTTTGTCCTCTGAGGAGGACATCGAGGGAGAAGATGCTGGAAAGCTACCAGTGGATGGAGCAAGGGGCGGCACTTTTAAATGTGCTGGGTCAGTCTCTCTAGATCGTCTCTTAAAATTTTTCATCCACTGATGGTACCGTTGCTGAGACAGTGCCCTGGAGGGGTCTAAGGGTCTCTGCCACCATATCAAAAAGGACTTGAGGCACTTAAGGCAGTAGCCTAGTGGGCGCATTAGCAGCTTGGTGAGTCACAGATCACGTGCCTTGGCCTGGACCTCCTAACTCTTGTGACTGCTTTGCCTAAAGGGATAACTGGAAAAAGTCTTTTGAATCAGAAGCTCCAGCAGCAGTGGAGGCTTTTGATTGGGTGCCCCAAAATGGAGTCCTATTTCGGATGATAACTGGCTGGGTTCTGGGTAGCTCTGCTGCAGAGCCCAGCTCGGATCAGGTGCAGACACCTGAACTGGCACAAGTGAAGGCTGCAATGTGGGCACTTAGCTCACACCCAGAGTAGACACTAATGCACAGAACCCCACCAGCACTGACTGTGGCACCAAGATTGGCACTGATGCTAGCACGGACACCGGGAACAGTGTCGACACAGATGCTGGCGCCAATGTTGACAACGACCCCAGACCCTGCAGTGCATTTGGCACCTACACACAGCCTGGCATTGACATATGGCATCAAGATCATAATATATGGTCACTACCAAAGGTACTAACCCTGACAGCAGGGTGGTCTGGTGCCCAAGGCAAATAAATGGTGGTGGGTGCTCCCTTGTCCCCGTGACCACCCAGAAGGAGCTGAGGGTCCACCCAATGCCACTCCTGGAGACTTTCTCATGACCCTAGCTTGGTGGAGGGAGAGCTCCATACTTCACCCAACTCTGAAGAGCAGGGAGGGGACCTGGGGGAATAGTACAAAGACCTACCTTGTTATTTCTTGGTTCCACACTTGCACTGAAGGAGGGATGCAGTCAGTTCAGCCTTGTGCATCAATTCCAGTGTCCAGAAATCAAAGAAGAAGTAGGCATTGCAGGTGTCCATGTCGTACTTGGGCCCGAGGCAGGTAGGACATCTCTGGTTTTGGTCAGTGTGGGTCATACTTTGCCCGCAGGGGCAATGTCTGTCAAGAGTGCCTATGGCTTTAGTTTTCTTATGTTGTAGATGCAGCTTCAGGACAGAATAACAACAAAACAAAGAGAGAACCAAGGTACAGCAGAAATGAGGCATTGAGTAGTCATACTCTGCACTGCGCATTCAAAGGTGAGAAAAACAGAACTGAGGTTGTTACAACAGCGGTAAAGGTTACTGTACGTAGCACACAGTGTCACACATGCACTGGTGTCAGCACCGTTGAAGGAACCCTGAAAAAAAGTTTTACTCTGGTAGGGTCCTTGTGCCTCTGGTCTAAGATCTAAGAGTGGGGCTCTATGAGGAAGATTGATTCTTAGGAGATACAAAGAAACACAGAAAATGATGACAGGAAAAGAACTACTGTCCCATCTATTCTGTCTGGCTCTTCCTACAGTAAGATGTGAATGCTCTAGTGGCAACTCACTCCCCCTCTCCCATATTATTCTCCACTGCTATCCTCACTGTCCTTTATGTCCATCCCACCCTTGCCTGAATGCCTCCACTGATGTGGCACAGACCACCCCTTAAGCAGTCTGTTTAGCCACCACCTTCTCTGCAAATCTTCCTTCAACCAGCTTCTCTGCATTCACCCTTTTTTCCATATAGCTTTTTACTGGTAGGGCTGTTGCAGGCAGGCTCTCAGCCCTGCCCTCCGCTGGCAGCCAGCAACTATCTCCTCAACCCACCGGGTCCAAGATCCCCCACGGTTACCCCCTTCCACATGGTGGGGCCGGGAAGGGCCATCCTCCCTCCACCCGGTGACACAATCCAGATGGGCCAGGCAAATCAACAATGGTGTGGAGCAGAGGAAGGCGGGCAGTGCTTCATATAGCCTGCACCAACCCATTTTCCATTTTCTCCTGCAGTTCCCTTGTTGTGGCAACACATAAGTGTTTGCACATGGAGGCATACATATGCTATGTAACAGCGGTCTCTCACTTCATGTCGCTCAAGTTGCTGGCACTACCTCCAGGCCTCCACCCAGGGACAGCCAAGGTCCAAGTTGGCAAGCCTCCACACCGTGGGAGAGGACAGAAGAGCTGTCCATCAAATGCTCAATCCTCCTCCACCCTGGCTGACCCCCAGTGACTAGCGCTCATTCATAAATCATGGGTCACCAGCATGGTGAGAGGTAAGGTGCATAGAGCCTCAGCCTTTTACGCCACTGATCTGGGCTCTGTTTTCACCCTTGCTCATGTGTTTCCACTGAATGTGAACAGTCTCCCGGATTCCATCTTGCTTATCCCATGAAGAAACCTGAAAGTTCTAATCATGCCCCCCCCCCACCTAGTCTCTGGTGTATATATGTTGAGGTCCTAAAGTGGCTTCATGCAGAACTTCTCTTGCTGCCCCTGAATCATTTTTGTTGCCCTCCACTGTACCGCCTCAACCCTAGCAGTCCTCTTTTTTTTTTTTTTTTTTTAATCATGACAGTATTTTTGCCACCTCCGCAGACCTGGCAGTGGCTACGACCCCCTCCCCTGTAGGGGTACATCCTCCAGCCCATCGGGGCCATCAAGGGTCCTGCCAGGTCCTGGTACTTTTCCTCTTTTTATTTTTATTTATTTTAATGGTATTGGAATTGCAACCCTTTGAGTTAGAGACTCATTTACAAAGGCTCCTTGTCAAGGAACATAGAACAATGCAGACAAAACAAAACAAAAATACAGTGATAGATGAGTGAAAGTAAAATACAAGGTAAAACATTTCTATACAATGTAGTAGCTAAGGTTATGACAGTTAAGGTGATTACATCCATAAACAAGTAGATGGACAGATATACACTAGATGGAGTAGAGATATTTTTTGGGGGCCAGTGAAGTTTTTTTTTTGGGGGGGGCGCCCAGGGAAGTGTCTCTGCTGCAGGCAATTACATTTGTGAGAGTTGACGAGCAGTTTTGAAAGGCCCAATCCTTTGTTCAGAGGAGATGGCCGCTGGGAGGGCGTTAAACCAGGAAGGGGCTCTATAGAGAAAGGACCGCTGGGCAAGGGAGGTCCTAACTCTGGGTACATAAAGAGAGGGCTTGAAGGAGCTACATGTGGGGAGAGTGGGGGGAGATGTGTGAATGATAGAGGCTAGGCTGGGGGGCCGGACCGGCTGCGATTTTCATGGCAAAAAGGTAGGACTGGTAGCGCAGCCTCTCATCAAAGTTAAGAACAGTTGCCAGGGAGTACAGGGTGCAGGTATGGGTAAGTATGTTGGAACCTGTGAGCAGCTGGCAGGCTTTGTTAAGTGAGAGTTTCATTTTTTTGAGGGCTGTATTTTCAGCAGCCCCGTAGATCAGGAGTCCGTAGTAGACTAGGGATAGGAATGAGGAATTAATGGCCAGCCTCAGGGCATCACGGGGTAGACAGCTTCTGTGGCAATAAAGTAGGCCAATACGTGTGTTGACAGCCGAGCAGAGGGTAAGGATATGGTCGTGGAAGGAGAGGGTAGGGTCAAACGTTATGCCAAGGTATTTAAAAGAGTAAACTTGTTCGATGGGGAGGAGTTTACTGGATCGGACGCTAAGCAGACAGCCTTTGTATTTATTTTGGTGGTGGGTGAAGAGCATGATCTTTGTCTTCTTCAGGTTAAGCACAAGTCTGTGGTCAGTAAATTAACTTTCAGACTGGGTAAAGGAGTTTTGGAGGGCGGCTTGAAGGCAGATGGGGTCAGAATGGGAGGAGAAAAAGCATCATCGGCATAAAGAACATTTCCAGAACAGGTTTTGGGGAGCATGTTTAGGTACAGGCTAAAGAGCAGGGGCCCCAGGATGGAGCCCTGGAGGGCCACAAAGCAGACTGGATGGGAGCGTAGGGAGGGTATTGTTAATCTTAACGCACTGTGAGCGGGATGAGAGGTAGCTGGAAAACCAAGCATGGACACCCTGGGAGAGGCCTAACTGAAGGAGGAAGGATAGGAGTAGGGGATGGTTGATGGTATCGAAGGCTTTCAAAAAGGTCAATGAAGACAGCACCTGCAAGGTGCCCCTTATCAAGGGCTGTGTGTAAGAAACTAGAGAATTCAATGCGGTTGGTAGTGGTGCTATGCCTGGGTCAGAAGCCATGTTGCTCTTGCCAGAGGAGGTTGTGCATGGAGAGGAAGTCAGTGAGCTGATCAGCTACAATCCTTTCTAAAGTCTTAGAGAGAGGGGGCAGGAAGGATATTGGCCTGTAATTCCCTGGGAAGGTACGGTCACCACTTTTGAGTATGGGAGAGATGACAGCGGTTTTCCAGGCATGGCGGAACTGACTGAGGCAGAGGGAGCGATTGAAGAGGTTTGGGGGGTGAGAACAACATCGAACCATGCGGAGAAGCTTAAGGTCCAGCAGGTCATTACTGTGGCTGGAACCTTTCAGGGTACTGGGAGGTAGGGCATGGCTTCCTGAGGGGAGAGGGTACAAAAGTAGAAAAGGGGTGGGATTGGGGGGACAGGATCAAAGAAATTGGGGAGCACCGAGCTAAGGTCAGAGAAGGCAGCATTTAATGCGTCAGCTATACATTGTGGGTCTGTGGAGATTGAGCCATTGATGTTAAGTTGGGGGGGAGGGTTTGGATTTGACATTTAGCTCCTTAATGGCTAGAGCTGATCTATAGTAGTCGGCTTTCGCTTTACGGATGGGCCAGGTACAATTGTTTCTTGTTGCACGGTAAGCCTGCCTATCAACAGGCTTTCCAGAGATGATGACTCTGTGCCAGATGTTGTCCCTGTGTTTCATTTGGTTGAAAAGGGAGGTGGCGACCCAGGGGCAATCGTGTTCTTTAATGGTGAGTTTGGAGAGGGGAGCAAAAAGGTCACAGGCAGTATTGAAGGAGTGGACAAAATAGTCAAAAGCAGTGTCAATGTCAGGGGCTAGTTTAGTAGGGGACCAGTCCCAGCACATAAGATGCTCTTTTAGTTGATCCAGTTTGCTGTATCTAAAACGTCACCTGATGACAACTTTGGGTGCTGACTTCTGAGTCTTACAGGACCAGGAGAAGATTATGGGGGAATGGTCACTGAGGGCATTGGGCAGTACAGTGGTGTCAGCAATCTTGTGGGGTTTGTTCGAGAGGACTATATCCAACAGGGTGGAAGATACATTATTAGGGTTTGTCCTGGTGGGGTGGGTAACCAGTTGAGTGAGGTCAAGTGCAGCTATGGTGTCTTTGGCCTGGGAGGCAGAGCTGGCAAGCCAGTTAATGTTAAGGTCACCCAATGTAATATGCTCAACTTTGGGGGGCAGGTGGGAGAGGTGGTCGAGTAATGATTGGAGGGCATGGTACTGTTGGCGAGGAGGGATACAGGCAGCAGTAACAATAAGTGGGGCTCTGGAGGTGTCTGGGGTGATTTTGAGAGACAGCTTGGACACCTGCGCCAATGTAATGGGCGCAGCAGCTGTCTCCACCTCCACAGAGGCAGCCAAGCACCCTGGGCGTGGGTCGAACCCCTCTTGTTGTGCTGACGCACGCAGCACAAACCCCCCTCCCCGAGGAAGGACAGCATTTCTCCAGAAGCGCAATCCTTACCTCCGCCGGCTGACCCCGAGTGACCAGAGTTCGTTCCCGAACCTGTGTTGCCAGCATGGCACGAGGTGTGGCATCCAGCACCTCAACCCTCAGCATCGCCGAGCAATCCTCTTTTGAGTGCGGACTCCAGAACTGTGTGCAGCACTTCAAATGTGGCAACACCAGCAATCTCTGCAGGAGAAGCAGGATCACCTCCTTTATTCTTCTGCTGATCCCCTACCAACACACCCCACCATCTATTTGCCTTCCCTATTGTTCTCTTGCACTAGGCTGATGGCTTTACATTGCCTGCTATGAAGACCCCAAGATCCCTCTCTAATTTTTTGTAACACTGCATCTCCTAGTCTGTATTTCATCTTTGGGTCCCTTACCTCTAAGTGCACAACATAGCATTTTTTTACACTGAAAGTACAGTTATGTAAGAACTTATAACAGTAGATCTTTGAGAAGAGCTCTTGCAGCAGGCACTAACCATTAGGACTAAGCTGCCAGGCACTAGGACCCCACGGAAACCTTGTAACTAGCAGTCTTCAGCGGGGGACTGCCCCCAATGGCTCCGCCCGACGTAAGCCAATGGTATAAAAGGGGCTGTCCCCAGCCCCACCTCAGTTCTCCCGCCAGAGACCCAGAGTCTAGAATGGAAGGAGAACCTGGCAGGTTTTCTGCCAAAAAATTAACAGCACTCCTCATCTGGTAAACTGGAGATTCATTTAACATGGAGCAAATTTTAAAACAGACCACACCAAAGCATGTAAGAATCACTGTGTTACTTTGACCGGTTCCATACACCCGTACATCCTCAGGGTCCCCCCCTCCCCGAGGACGTAATGGTGTATGAAACCAATTGTGGTAACACAGTAATCCTTACATGCCTTGCTGCGGTCCGTTTCAAAATTTGCTCTATTTCAAATGAAAATCGAGCTTACCAGACGAGGAGTGCTACTTTTTGCTTGCTTTTGTTTGGATTTTTTGGACTGTAGCATACACCCTCCTTTGTGCAGTGAAGCTGTTTTTGCTGGCTTTAATCAAAAAATTAATAGCAGAGAGAGAAACCAGGGGGGAAGGAGGGAGGGAAGGCCATGCCTGCTGCAAGAGCTCTTCTTGAAGATCTACAGTTACAGTAAGTTCTTACGTAACTATACTATCTAACTTCGAATTGGAGCTCTTGCAGCAGGCAATAATGATTAGGACCGAGTCCCAAGCAATAAACAGATAAGGACAAGAAAAAGTTCGGGAGGATGCTGAAAACTGGTGTGACTGGGCTGAATATAGCCCTGCCCCAGTTGTTATGGAGAAACAGTTTAAAGGCGACGATTTGTTCTATTCTCTTTTCCGTCTCTTCTCTGTCTGGTTGCGCAACCAATTTTTCTTGTGAGACCTAGGACTTGATCACCCAACGGTCTTGTAATTCTTTGCCTCTCGCTATCTCTCTACCTTCTCTTGCTGTTCTGTATTTTCTCCCTCCTTGCATATCTGCAGGTATAAAAATATATGTGAATCTTTATGTGGAAATGTCACTGATATTGGGATTCCTTTGTTTGAAAATATATATAGTTTTAATGTTGAAATGATTGCAAAGCTATTTGGAACTCAAGGGGTTAACATGAGATGCAATTGTTAAGCCTTTTGCAGAAGATGTAAACAAGAGGTCAGTTCTGGGTCACAATGTTCTTTTTGCTGCACCTGCTGAAACTGACAAGAACATCGGAAGCTTACATGAACACTGTGTGAGAAGCAAGCTATTTTCTTAATGAGCTCCTACACAGATTTAAAAAAATGAGCTGCAATGTCTTGCAAGGGAGACTCAGAAACTGAGAGAGACTGAGACTGGAAATTTAGAAGAAACCCAGATGGACTTTCTCTGTTTATACTGCCTTTATAAATAATTATACTGAACAATTTTATTTTGTTATTTTACTATTATTAATAATAAATCTCGTGTTGCAAATTTTACAACTGCTCCTGGCTTTCCTATGCTTCCTGACCTGTGCCTTGACAACTGGCAAGAGAAGATTCAGGAGAGAAGGCCCTGGAGAACCGCCAGGCCAAACCCATTCTTACATCTGGAAACCACATCCAAGCTATAATGCTTGAGAAAGGTGTGAACGGAGCTCCAGGTAGCTGCTGTGCAAATATCTGCTGCAGAAACTTTTCAGAGACAGCCAAAGGAAGTAGCCACCCCCTGGTGGAATGGCCCCTTACTGGACCCGGTAAGGGCTTGTTGTAACAAAAATCAATGCAGTTAACCAGCCATTTAGACAGAATCTGCTTAGTGACTGGCACACCTTGACTTGTGGAGGAAACAAAATGAACAACTGATCCATTTTCCTAATGGAAGCCGTATGGGTCAAATAGTAACAAACAATCCTATGGACGTCAAGAGTAGGCAACAATGCTTCCCCCAATTTAGAGTATTTGGGAAAGTAAAGTGGCAGGTCAATGTCCTGATTCAAGGTAAACTCAGACACTACCTTAGGAAAAAACTTAGGATTTGTATGTAAGGACACCCTGTCCTTATGAAAAACCAAATAGGGCTCTTTACACATCAGAGCCTGAAGCTCCGAAATTCTTCGGGCAGAAGTAATTGCAACTAAAAATAACGCTTTCCAGGACAGGAAGCATAGCTCGCAATCTGCAGCTGGTTCAAAAGGGGGTAGCATGAGCTTCTCCAACATAAAAAGTAGATCTCATGGAGGGACGGGATCTCAGATGAGAGGCTTTAAGTGCAAAATGGTACAGAACACATCCAGCTGAGAGAGGGTTTTTCCCTCCACTGGTGCATGGTATGCTGAGATGGTAGAAAGATGCACCCTCATGGAGGAGTAGCTCAGGCCCTGCTCAAATAGAGAGAGGACAGACTCAAGAACAGAGTTCAGAGGGCAAGAAAAGGGATTAAGCTGGTGTGCGGTAGCTCACAGACAAAACCCTTTCCACTTCATAGCATACATGGATCTCATGGAGGGTTTTCCGGCCGCCACCAAAACATCCACCACCTTGTTGGAAACCCCATATTTAGCCCTTGCTAGGTCTATAGGAGCCATGCATGAAGATGCAAAGACTTGATATCTGGATGGATCAAACTGCCCTGGTCCTGGAAGAGAAAGTGCAAGCTTAGAGGCAGGGGAATTAGAGGTTTCACTGCCAGCTGTTAAAGTAGAGGGAACTAAATCTGCTGAGGCCAAAAGGGGGTAATGAGAAAAATCTCTGCTTCCTCCACCTGTAGCTTCTGAGGTACCCTCTGTAGAATGGGAAAGGGAGGAAAGGCATAGAGGAACCTCCCTGTCCAACAGAGGGACAATATGTCTTGCCAGAAAACTCCAGGCCCTGGATCTAGCAGGCAGAAACTGGGCAGTTTGGCGTTGAGTGGGGATGCAAAAAGATCCAACTCTGGTTGGCCCCATCTGTCAAACAGCTGGTCTGCTACCGACTGAAGGAGCTCCCACTCATGAGCCTTGGACCAAGACCTGCTTAGGCTGTCAGCCAAGATGTTTTGGATGCCTGGAACATGAACAGCGGTGAGATCAAGGCAATGTTCCAACACCCAATACCAGACCCTCACTGCCTCCCTGCAGAGGGGGTAGGAATGAGTCTCCCCACTTGTTGATGCAAAAGACTATGGACATGTTGTCCATCTGAATGAGAAGAGGGCCTGGAGATAAGTCCATTTGAAAGGCCTGTAAGGCATTCAGGACTGCTTGCATCTCCAGAATGTTGATGTGGAGCTACTGCTCATCTGGTGACTAGGTCCCCTGGGTCTGCCTGTTCTCCAGATGAGTGCCCCAAGTGAGACCTAAGGTGTCCGTGGTCAGAAATCGTCTCGGGGACTTCTGCCAGAAGAAGAACCCTGTCGAAAGATTGAGCGGGTCCATCCACCAGGTGAGTGTCCTGCGTACTGGGACATAGACCATGACCACCTGCTCCAGGTCATCCGACTTCTGGTCCCACTGAACCCTGAGTGTCCACTGAGGGACCTTCATATGGAGGCGAGCCAAGGGCACCACTGGGATGGCTGCCACCATGTGGCCAAGGAGCCTTAAATAGGTTCTGACCAGGACACGAAGAGCTGATGATACCATTCGGGCCTGATCCTGAAGGCAATCCCCCCCCCCGTCTGAGGGGAGGAAGGCCTTTCCCTGAACAGTGTCCAGGACCGCCCCGATGAACTGGAGTCTCTGACTGGGGCATGGGGATGATCTGAGAATGTTCAGGGTGATTCTCCAGCTCCTGGAAGAGCGGAAAGGTGTCTCAGAGAGTGCAGACTGTATCTTCCCGTGTGGGAGCTGCCAGAAGCCAGTCGTCTAGGTAGGGAAAGACATAATGGCCCTGGTGCTGCAGAGCCACAGCCACCACTGCTAGACACATAGTGAAGACTCTGGGAGTGGAGAGGCATAATGGCAAGGCTCAAAACTGGTAATGCTGGCCCTGAAAGACGAACCACAGGAACCTCCTGTGGGGTGGAAAAATCAGAATGTGCAGGTATGCATCCAGAATATCTAGAGAGCAAAGCCAGTCCTCCCCTTCCCCCGATGCAAGAGGGGACTCAGACCTGGTAAGGTGATCATCCTTAACCTTTTATATTCAATGAACTTGTTCAGGGAGCTGAGGCCCAGTATGGGGCAAAGGTCCCTGGTCTTTCTGGGAACTAGGAAAAAGTAGAAATAATACCCTGTTCCCCGTCGCACTGGGGGAACTGGTTCTATCACCCGCTTTTGCAGGAGGGCCTGAATTTCCCCTTCAGTTAGGGGGACATTAGAAGGAGGATAATGGGAGAACACTGGTGGAGTATCCAGAGGTATCTGCTCGAACTCCAGAGTATGACCTCTCTCTATGAGATGTAAAACCTAGAGATCTGATGCCATTTTGCTCCAACCCTCAAGATGGAGGGAGGAGCAACCCCTATCACTTCTCCCACCGACTCCTACTGGAGGAGGGGGATCTGGCAGGGAGTCATTGGGTTGCTCCAGGAATAGGCAGAGGGGTCAGGGAGGACTCTGTGGCTCAAAAGTCAGAATTTCCAGGCATCTGGGAGGTGGCCTTTCTCTTGAAGCCACCCCTCTGCTGAGGCTGGTTTCGGGGTTGTTGACCTGACGGCTTCTGAAATGGCCACTTCCTGAAGGGTTTTTGGTCCCCTTTATACATTTTTTGGATAGACCAAATAGACTTCCCAGACTCTTAGAGGTGATTAATCAGTTTTTTGGTCTCGTCTCCAAAAACGACTGAGCTCTTAAAGGGTCGGTCCAGGATGCTCAACTGCAGATCCTGGGAAAATCCTGAGATCCTAAGCCAGGCATGGTGCCTGAGACAGTAGCTCTGGTGTCCGTATCGCAGTGTCATATGAGGCATGCAAAACATGGGTGCCTACATTTGTCCCCGATTTGAGTAGGTCCAGGAGCTCGGTCTTTTGTGCAGAGTCTGGGAGGGAATGAGCTATTTCAATACCTTTCTTCCACATGGCATTCTGGTAGTGCACCATGTGTGTAAGAAAGTTAAGAGACTTGATGGAGCAAGTGGAAGACGAATAAACCTTTTTGCCCATCTGGTCAATGTATCTGGACTCCTAGTTGAGTGGCTGAGTGCTTAGGTGTTTAGGCTTCTTTGATCTAGCATGAGCAGCCATGATCACCATCAAGTCCACTGTACAGTGTTCGCCAGGAAGGGCTCTTCCCTAGGGGCTCTGCACAGCCTATCCGACTTCTTGGAGATGGCAGAGGAGATGGAAGGGTGTTTCCAGGTTAACCTTGTCAGGTCCTGAAAGGTGTCCACTAAAGGAGGCACCGCTAGAGGCTTGGGCTCCTTCTGCCTCAGGTATTGAGCCAACCTCCGCTTCTGGGGTCCAGGTCCTCCATCTCCCGTCCACTGGGGGCCTGGATGTGCCTCACGAAGTCCATGAATGTCGGGTCATCAGGAGGTGACCTAGGGATGTCCTTGTTATCTGGGGAGGAAGGGAGACCTCTAGGATCTGAATGGTATGAGCCCAAAGACACAGAACTGCTGCTGGAGTCCATGGAAGAGGAGGACAAACTGCTAAAGCGTTGACGCCTATAGGACCGGCGCCTGATGCCAGGGGACCAATGACAGTGGTGACTTAATGAATGGGAGCTTCTGCGGGGATGCTGCTCTTTGTGCTGGGGTCTACCGTGGTGATCCTCGGGGCTCGGAGTACAGCTCTTAGGGGAGGAAATGGTTGCTTAGGCTCCTGACCCATGCCAAGGTTTGGCTCCAGCTCTAGTTCCCATTCAATGACGACAGATTCTTTAGGGGGAGAAGGGCCCCTTTGACCTGATTCCACCAAAAGAAGAAGAGCTTCTGGATCTGGTCTTTGGAGAATTGCAAGGCTGATGGACCAGCTGGCAACTGTGGAGCTGGCGTCAGTTTAACCTGCATCAGAGCACCCGGAATCAGGGTGTCCGGCATTGGAGTCGGCAGTAGAGATGGGGACCCAATGGGCTGATCAGGCTTCTTGTCCCACCCCAGATCTTCAATTGGTGAAGAGTGGCCTGGTGAGGAGGAGGGCGATGCCCAGTCTAACACCCGAGAGGGCATGCCCATAGCAGATGGCTGCTTAGTGGTGTCCAGGGGGGAAGCAGCCGTTGCCTTGGCCGGAGCCTGGGGCAGCGGCGCCGGGTCTGACATCTGCCCCCGATGATGGGGCGTCTTTTTCAAGAACTTGGATGAGACTGTCATCGGGACCATTTTGGCAGGTGCTGGAGTGTCACTGCCCTTCTTCTGGCTGGTCCCAGCCCCTAAGGTGGAGGGTGACCCTGCTGGTGTGGCCTTAACCTTAATGGGCATCAGGGTAGGGCCCAAAGACCCAGACCCTGACTTACCTCTGCCTGACACCAGGCGACAGCAAGAGATTTAGATGCTGGCTGCCCGGAGAAGACGTGGGTAGGCCGGGAGGAGTCATCCAAGCCCCCATGGAACGAGGAGCCGGATGAAGATTTTTTGTGCAGCGGAGACCTGGAACAGGAGCAACCCCCAGACTTTTTCTGGTCCTTGTGTTTCTGCTTCCTTGAATACTTCTTCTTCTCCTTGTATGGCTTAGACAGGGAGGAGATGAAGACTGACAAGGACAAAGAAGGATTCTTCCCCGCTGGCTATCTCTGCATCTCAGCAAGCTGCTTTTCTAGGAGGTGTGCCTTAAGAGCCTTCTGGTAGTCGATCAGAGTCAGGGAGTTGAATGCCCTGCAATGCTCACAGGCCATGGTGTTGTGGTTCGGGTCTAGGCAAAAATTGCAGGTCTCATGACCATCTTTCAATGGTGGCTGCTTGCCACAGGCGCATTTAAATTTTCTTGCGATCCACAGATGAAGCCTTAAAAGACGACATGCAGAAAGAGAAATAAATTTGGATATTTTGGTTGAAAAATCAAAGAAACGCTGAAGGCGCAAAAGTAACTGTTGCAAGAAGGCATCCGAGGAGCCGATGCGAAAAGGTTGACGGCGGGAAAAGAACTGAGGTGGGGCTGGGGACTGCCCCTTTTATACCACTGGCTGATGTCGGGTGGAGGTGACGTTGGGGCAGTCCCTCGCCGAAGACTGCTAGCTAGAAGGTTTCTGTGGGGTCCTAGCACCTAGTGCTTAGTCCTAATGATTGACTGCTCTAGAGCTCCAACTCTAAGTAAGATCTGTAGTTTCCAGATTCCTGACAATTTCTCCAGTCTCTTCAGATCCCTCAATGTCCTGCCCCCTCAACACTCATCTTCCCTTGGATTCCTTTCCTGATGTCACAAATAAAGATGCTGAAAAGTACTTGTCCTAAAACTAATCCCTATGAAACCCCACCGGTGACTTCCTTTACCTCTGAAAATTTCCAACTGAAGACTACTCTGTGCTCCCATTGATCCAGTTTCTCACCCATCTTATAATCTTGTCCCCACACCCAGCTCCTTCAGTTTCTTAAACATTTTCCCATGTGGAACAAGTCGAAGGCTTAGCTTAAGTACAGATACAGTAGGCACACTGCCTGTCCTTTGTCTACCACCTTCATGACCTAGCTAAAGAGGTCGATCACATTTGTCTGACACAGCCTCCCCATGGTGAAGGCTCCTCACACTAGGAAGAGCAGTCCATTGCCACAGGCACTAAAGGACATGAAAAGAAATGAAGACCTCCGATGAGGTGCTGCTTCTATTGCAACAGAGATCATCTGTCACCCTTATGGGGTGATTTAGAAACTGCTTTGCTTGTCAGCAGGTACTATCTATACAAGTGAGCTGCCACATGTTGTCCTGCCGTGACGCCTTACAAGAGGGACTGGAAAGTTACCCCCAAAGCTCAGCACTCTCTGGCATTACAGCATTTGAACTGTGGCTAGCTGAGGATTGACAGACTCAGAAGCATGCCATAGTTTTAAAGGAGGAGTGAATAACTTGAACTTTTCCTTCTGCAGGAGCTCAGGATGACTTCAGTGTTATAACATGATGGGACACAGTCTTAAGCTGGAGGGTGGGAGGTTTAGAGGGAGGTCAGGAAGCATTTCTTCACAGAGAGGGTGTGGACATTTGGAATGTGCTGCTGGAAGAGGTCATCTTGTTAAAAACAGTGGGCAGCTTTAAGAGAGGCTGGGATGGGCACAGGGAGAAGGTAAGTATCATGGGTAGGAAAGATAGCAGGAGTGGGAGGGAGGGAGGGCAGGGACAGTAGCTCAAGTTGTGGACCCTGCAATATAAGCAGACTTGATAGACCAAATGGCCTTCTGCTGCTGGCTTCTTTGTATGTTAGCTTGCTGTGCAGAGAAAAAAAATACAGCATAATCTTGATTATCCAAACTTTGATTGACAGAAAATCCCTAACAGGAGCGGACACTTTTTGCCCATTTCTGTTTTTTAATAGTGAATACAGTGCTAGGGGCTGATCAGGATTCAAGGGATAATCAGGGTTTCTACTGTACCAGGAAAATTGCATACAAATCTCCCACATTATCTACATACTAATCTTACCAGATGCTCATCTTTTCATTGTACAGACACTTTTCGAAGCCAGCTGCTCAGGGAACTGGTGAGTAAAATTTCCAGTTATACACTTCCGTTCTCAGCAGCGAAGCTAGCATTCAGGGTTTGATGCGTCATTGTTTACTCCTGTGCTGAGTATGAAATACTGCCTGTGATATGATACAGTGTGTAAAAGTTATAAAAAGTAACAACACTTCCACTTGTGACACCAGAGACCCATGTTTGGGATTGACCTCAGGACATCGGAGGGCAGCTGTGGGAGGAGGAGGAGCGAGAGTCCCAGTGGATGCTCTCCTCCTCCAGGGAGAAATGGCTGCATCTCCTTGCTCTGCCGCCATACAGGAAGTAGTACAGTAGACAATACAGTGGCGGGAGCAACACTGAGGAGTGCGCTGCAGGGACTGTTATTCTTGTGCTGTCGCACCTATGGGAAGTGGAAAATGCAGCAGGGGAAACTAAGAGGTAAATCCTCTTTGTCTGAGCACCATAACAGCCAATATGACTAGAAGATCATATTGAGGGGGGTTGGGTGGAAGCAGGGTGCGATAAGGCAGAAGCACTAAATGAGTACTTCTGCTCAGTATTTACTAAAGAGAAGGGGTGACACCCAAGGGGAGAAATGGCAGAAGCAGAGGGGGTGACAGATGGGGAAATCATGGAGGCCAAGTTCGGTAGGGTTTGAAGGCACTGAGGGTGGATAAGGCGCCAGGCCCAGATGGCATCCACCCCAGGATACTGAAGGAGCTGGCAGAGGTCCTTGCAGGACCTTTGGCAGACCTATTTAATGCCTCACTACATTCGGGGTATGTACCTCAGGACTGGAGGATGGCTCATGTGTTGCCCCTCCACAAGAGTGGCCCCAATGATGAACCGGGAAACTACAGACCAGTGAGCCTCACATCCATCGTAGGTAAGCTAATGGAGACTATCCTGAATGAGAGGCTGGTGGCCCTCCTAGAGGCCAAAGGACTGCAGGATAGCAGACAGCATGGCTTCATATGGGGCAGATCTTGCCAACCCAACCTGGTGGAGATCTATGACTGGGTAACTAGGCAACTGGACAGGGGCCATGCAGTGGATGTCCTGTATCTGGACTTCAGTAAAGCATTCAACTCGGTGCCGCATGGAAGTCTGGGAAGTAAGTTAGTAGGCACAGGGGCAGGTGCAAAGCTGGTGAGATGGGTAGGGAACTGGCTTCAGAGAAGGCAACAGAGGGTGGTGGTGGGTGGGGAGCTCTCACACCCAAGGGTAGTGACGAGTAGTGTTCCACAGGGATCGGTGTTGGGGCCATTGTTGTCTGGGATATTCATTGCAGACATATCATTGGACATTAAGAGCAAGGTCAGTCTGTTTGCTGATGATACCAAGGTAGGAGCAGTGGTGGATGACCTAGGGGGATGGCAGGGGTTGCAGGATGATCTGGCAAAACTTGAAACCTAGTCAGACACCTGGCAACTGGGGTTTAATGCCAAAAAGTGCAAGGTGCTGCATTTTGGGATGAAGATCCCAAGTAGGAGTTACCAGCTGGAGGGAGTGCAGCTAGCCCAGACAGAGGAGGAGAAGGACCTGGGGGTGCTCATTATAAGGTCAATGAACAACTCGGCACAATGTAGGAAGGCAGCTGCAAAGGCCAACAAAATGCTGGGTTGTATTGCAAGGGGTATATCCTCGAGGAGGGAGGAGGTGATTCTGCCACTGTACAGGTCATTAGTTAGACCACACCTGGAGTACTGCATGCAGTACTGGCACCCGTATCTGAAGAGGGACATTAAGTTACTGGAGGGGGTGCAGCGCAGGGCAACAAAGATGACCAAGGTGCTGGGGGACTTATCATACGAGAGGAGGATAAGGGAGTTGAACATGTACTCACTGGAGGAGAGGAGGGACAGGGGGGACATGATTGAAACCTTTAAGTACATGAAAGGAATAAACAAGACAGGTACAGAGGGGCTGTTCAAAGTAAGGAAGGGGAGGGACACCAGGGGCCATGATATGAGACTGGAGGGAGGAAGGTTCAGGAGTGAGATGAGGAGACACTTTTTTACAGAGAGGGTGGTGGCTGGGTGGAATGCGTTACCTGCAGAAGTGGTATCCAGTAGAACAGTGGACTGCTTCAAAAGGGGATGGGACACGACAAGGGGGAGGGTCAATGTAGGGGAAGGGTGGAATGGAGGGGCAGCTGCAGAATAAGGGGTGCTAGCTGCACATTCGAGCAGATTTGATAGACCTCTAGGCCTTTATCTGCTGGCAAATTTCGTATGTTCGTAAGATGGTTTATCTGCCCACCGGACACAGCAGCAAAAACACAGTTAAAAAGTGATGCTGTAGCTAGTGTCTAGCTTGGGGACTCAGTGGAATGGTTTTGAGGAGCAGCTTCATTTCCAGTTTGGTTTCCAGTTTCAGTTCGCAGGTGCCTACCAACAATACTGTGGTGCCAGGGCAAAGTACTGCAATATCTCCGGACTAAAGTGTGTCCCTCACAGGTTGTTGCTAGGGCTGTGCATTTTTATGGCATGTGTTCTGACCATTTCTCCTACTGGTCCTTCTAGAAGTGCTTCTCTCCCCAAGTGAATATAGAATGTCCTTCTGGGGACCTAACTCATGTGTCAGGTAACGGAACACTTTCCGGTGCATTGTCCTCCAGAGGCAGTGGTCCAGTACTTCACTTAGCCAGACAATTTGTCACAGAACACACGTGAAGAGTAGATGCACCCAGTAGTCTGGATACCCAACTTGCTGCTCCAACAGGTAAAAGTCTATTGTATTGCTGAAGGGGCCATTATGAGTGAGCTTCAGGCAAAGGCTTAATGCATGTAGTGTATGACACAACTTGTGCTGATCACAGCTCATTTAAAGTGCTCTAATGACTTTACACATGTGCGCATGACAGTGGCTTTTCAATCAGCAATGTGCTGAGACATGCAGCCTTGGCTCAACCGGCTGGTTTTTCCTTCAAAAATGCAGCCTGTCTGATGACCACCCAGCTAGATTTTAGACCCAGTGACTCCGGCCAGTTACTGGGCCAGAGACAGCATTGTGAGGTGCATCTTTAGGATGTCTTGAATGTTATCTAACACGCACTACTTCCCTATAGTGGGCAGTAAAGTGCATATTATGATCTACACGCATTGCTTCACAAGAATTGTACTGTGCCTACCGCCAACCTAGGCTAGTGTAGAGAATTCACACCAGTGGTGCCCCACATGCCTAGTATCTCATAGCAAGTAAGATGCATACCAGCACATACCACTACAGCCTAGAAACCATGACCACTTCTAAATCTTCATGGCCTTGCATGGCTTTCTATTCTCAAAGTTCCCTGCTGAGTGTGCTTCAGCATCACTTTTTTACAGAGTACTTCACAATTCTAAAGCTACACCTCAGAATTATGGATTTAAATGCAGTAGAAGAACCCTACCCAAACCAGGTGGGAGTTATGGATTTTATTTCGATAATCAGAAGTCTGCTACACATGGATTGTCCTCGCTGCTCACCTGGTTATGCTGTGACACTCCCCCACCCAGCTGCCAAGCACAGAAACTATCTCTGAGCACAGAAATCCTTTCTGGACTCAGAAAATCCACACTGTTGCCTCTGGTCATATATCGCACTGCACATTCTTTGAAGTTGCATCTGCTACAATCAGCAAACCTGATAATGGATTGCAAACTACTTTTTTGCTCACTGCTCATCGGTTATACTGTATGTCCTCCCACAGGAAATCCACTGCAACCAAAGCTCTCAACCACACATAATGCAGGTTCTAATTTCTGACTTTACACTTCTGTGCAAACAACATTCAATATTTACATGTCTTAGGAATACATCTCAGTATGGACCAAGCATATACTCTTTGGTTCTGTTATTTCATCAGGCTCTTTGTCAGTTATCCATTTGGGATATACCAGCTCCTGATAGTTCACTGAAGGACCTCACGTACTCCAATGACCAGGAGTGAGCAACACGCAGGACCTTCTATCTCACAGCTTTCCAATGGTAACCAAGGATATGCCAATTACTGTACCTCCAGCAAGGCTGGATAACAACTGCAGCCCTGGCTGTAACCACAGCCTTTTATACTCCTGCAAACTACTCCAACAGGTCAGGTGATAGCCTTTTATACTCCTGCAAACTACTCCAACAGGTCAGGTGATTGACTGGATAGACTTAAGGGGATTTGGCAGAACCAGTGAGTATACAGTATGTCTTCCTTTCCTTAACATATGGTACTGTTATTTACAATGACACAAGAAATGCTGTTTACTTTCTGGTATTCATTTCTTTAAGACAGGTATTGAAGACAGAATCAAAATTAATGAGGTGATCTCTACACCCCTGTCTCCACCTCTGGATCCACCTCCTGCTCACTTTTGTATAACGCTTCCTACAGCAAGGCTGGTCTGTCCCTATGAGACTGCACTCCAGCAATATGTAAGCATACTTTTATTTAAAGATTGGGTAAAATACATAAAGGGGGGATACATAGGAGGTGCCAAACAGGCCCCAAATCATCCCAGAAGTGCTTGTAATGTACTGGTTCATGCAGACTATAAATAACAGGTAGGCTTAACATAGAAACATCAGCTGCGTTTACATGGCTGCTTTTGAACTGCAGTAACTTGTGCGATTGTTTTGCTGTGCTGCAAGACCCCCGTGTGGACACTTACCACATCGTGGTAAGCCAGTCACTGATCCTCTCCCACAGCTGCTTTTTGGTTGCGATCTTGCAGCGTATTAGGCCCTACCACCTGCCGTGTGGACTGTATGCTGCAACGCAAGTCAAACGCTTCCATCTTGCTCCGTTGCTGCCATCAACCAAATTGCCGCCCCTCGAGGTACCAGCATGAAAGAGGAGCAACTTGCGGCGATGCACCACCCGCTGTGTGGACAGAAGCAACACACTATGCTAAAGGTCGGGACATACTTGCGCCAGCTCGCATTTGTGCCGCATCGGTCATGTAAACGCGCCTATAGAATATGTCATCAGATAATGACCTTATGGTCCACCTAGTCTGCCCATTTCTCTGTTCAATGCTGCAGCCCCAGATACTATTTGATCTGTCAAATAGATTGGTTTATGTATCAGACATATGGGATTGTTTGAATACTGCATTATATTTAAACGATTACTTTATGTGTAATATACATGGGTTTGTGCTGGAAACAAATTGGTCCGAGTTGGAATTATACAGGTTTCCCCATGTCAAATATATTACTTTACACACAAATTATAATGGCTCATGTGAAGCGCATTGTTTTTTGTGCAAATTACAATGGTTTGGTCTTTGTTAAGCATACTGGTTTGTGTGCAAACAATATTGACATGTTCTGTGTAAGGCAAATTGGTTTACTTGCAGACTGAATCATTTTAATCTCTGTGAAATGAAAATTACGTACCCACCATAATTCTTAATCTTCTAAAAATATCTTCTCTACTGATTCACACTAGTGGGTCTGAGCTGGAGGTGCTAGGACCACCAGGAGCAAGAACTTTTTAGAGGGCTGGCACCGAGGTAAGCAGCATGCATGCATGCATGTGCAGCTCCGTGAGTGAGCGCACACGGCCGTCTGGTTACACTGGTACCAGTCCCCAACCGCCTCAGTACCTTTTCCACCGAGGAGGTGTAGCATAATCTAACAAGCACCTATGCACTTAACCTAATGGCATAAGATAGCACTGGTGGCCCGTGTAGGAAGGGCCACCAAATCCAGTTGCACAGTTTCTTCACAGCCCAAACCAAGCATAAGGGGGCGAAGACTAACACAGCCATACCGGAATGAGTCCGTGGGATCATGGGTGGGTGTGTAAATCAGTCAACTGTGAAGATATTCTTAGAATATCAAGAATTACAGTGAATACATCATTTTTGTATCTTCCAAGAATCAGTTTCACCACTGATTCTCACTGGTGGGTCAGAGTATCAAGGCCAGCAAAGTCCATCAGACTAGGGTGGTAGGAGATGGGTCCCACTCAGGATAATAATAAATGCAGGATTGTCCTGGAAAAGGTGGTATGCTGCCTGGCATGGATATCCAGGGCACACTGTTTAGTTAAAGTGTGCATGGTGCTCCAAATTGCAGCTCTGAAAATGTCACCAATAGGCACAGAAGAAATATCTGCCAGGGACGTGGCAACTGCCCTGGTGGAGTGGGCTTGTACCACGTCCTCCAATTTAACCTGAGCCATGGCACAACAGTGGCACAGGCAATTAATCTAGACAGAATTGCACTTGATTCTAACATGCTGTCCCTTCCGATTAGGAGAAAAGGAGACAAAAAGCTGTTTGGATTGCCTGAAGTTTTTAGTTCTGTCCAGATAAAACCTAAGGACCTTCTTAAAATCCAGTGAGTGGAGAGTCCTTTATCCCTCATTTTGGAAGCTGGCAAAGCAGGTAGGCAGCACTAGTAGCTGGTTAAGCTGGAACTCCGACATCACTTTCAGTAGAAACTTGGGGAGTATACAAAGAACTACCTTGTCTTTATGGAAAATAGCATAAGGAGGATCTGTGACCAAAGCATGGATTTCAGACACTCTGCAAGCAATGGTAATGGCCACTAGAAATGCTGCTTTCCAAGTTAAAAACTTCAAGTCACACATCTCAAAGGGCTTGCTAGTGAGTATATCTAACATAAGGTTGATATCTTAGGCATCCACCGGGTTCCTGATGGGAGACCTTGTGTATAAAATGCCCCTGAGGAACCTCTAGAACAGTGCCAGCTGTGCCAGATAGAGGGTACTAATGGGCTCGTGGTATGCAAAAAGAGCACAGAGGTGGACTTTTAGCATGGTATACAGTAGGCCAGCATCAAAAAGGTCCAGTAGGTACTCCAGGACCTTGTCAGATGGACACTTGATAGGGTCCATGCAGGTTTTGGAGCACCTAATGGAAAAACTTTTCCAGCTGGCTGTGTACCTAGTGAAAGATTTACATGCAGCCAAAGGTATTTCAGAGACATTCAGAGATAGCTTGTACCTGTTCAGTTCTGTCTCTTCAGAAGCCAGCTGTGAAGGTGAAGGGAGCACAGGTTGGGATGGACCAGATAACCCTGTGTCAACAAGTCCGTCCTGAGTGGCAGAATCCTCAGTACACTGAATGAAAGTCTGTTCAACAGAGGAAAACATACCTGTTGAGGCCAGCAGGGGGCCACTAGTATCAGCTTTCCCCCTTGTGCCTCCAGCTTGAGCAATACCCTCTGCATGAGAGAGACTATTGGGAATGCATAGAGAAACCAATTTTGCCATTGCAGTCGGAATGCACCCTAACAGAAAGCACCATGTCCTACTACTGCTACTACTACTATTACATGTCCTGGATTTCTAAAACAGAATCTAGGCAGTCTGGTGTTGAGTGGGGACACAAAAAGGTCCACATCTTGGGTACCCCACTCACTGAATAGCAATCTGACGACGTTTGGAGCTAGGGACCACTCTGAGGATCAGTCTCTGTCGACTTAGCTCGTCTGCCAGAGTGTTCTGGACCCCTGGCAGATAGACTGCATGCAGCAGGATCCCCTGCTCCAGATATCATTCCTACACTTTCACTGCCTCCCTGCAGAGAGGGTAAGAGTGTGCTCCTCCATGTTTGTTGATGTAGTACGACAGACTTGCTGTCCATCTGGAGGATTGTTTCGTGACAGACTATGTCCACTAGGGCCTCTCAGACCATACAAAACACCTCGTATCTCCAACATATTGATGTGGAGATGAGTCTCCGACTGATCCCAGACACCCTGTGTTTGGAGGCCCTGACAGTGGTCCCCCCATCCTAGTAGGTAGGTATCCATGGTGAGAGTCACCTGAGGCTCCGGTTGGGAGAACAGGAAGCCCTGGAGAAGGCTGTCCTCCACTGACCATCATGTGAGACACTGAATCAGAGTTTTGGTCACCTGAATGGGTACATCTGTGGGTGTGATGCCTGTGATCACTGTGCACTGAGCATCCACTGAGTTGTCCTCATGTGCAAACATGCCAACACTGAGGAGGCCTTCAAACCCGGAGTGGGCTTGCACAGTTTCAGGCTCCATGATGTAGCATGCCATTTGCATAATTACTTGTAGTCTACTCTCTGGAAGGAAAGCTCGAGCCCAGGTTATATCCAGAAGAGCTCCTAAGAACAGCAGTTGCTGTGAGGGTTGAAGCTGAGACTTCTCAAGGTTCAGCAGGACACCCACTTAAGTAAGGAACTTAGAGGCAGTGGTTACTGCCTGTTCTGCCTCCTGTCCAGACAAGCTCAAAATTAGCCATTCGTCCAAGCAGAGGAAGACTTGGAGACCCAACTTCCTCAATGCGTAGAAAGTACTGTAAAGCACTCTGTAAGGACTTGTTACGCTGAGGAAAGCCCAAAGGGCAGGACTCTGAACTGGTAATGCTGCCCCAGCATTACGAAATGGAGGTATACATGATGGTTTGGGTGTACCATTATATGCTGGTATGCATCATGCATATCCAGGGATGCTGGATATGCAAGGGTAGCAGAGAGCCCAGAGAAATCATTCTGAATTTTTCTTGATCCATGAATTTGTTTGGACTCTTGAGGTAGAGTAGGATCGTGCCCCATTTCTTTGGAAACAGTAAATAGTGGGAGTAGAAGCCTGTGTTTTGTTCTGACTCTGGCACGACTTCCATTGCTTTGTTGCTCAGAAGGCCCCCAATGTCCTGCACTGGAAGCTCTGACATGTGAGCTGAAAAAGGGGATTGCCTTTTGGGTGAATATAGGGAGGGATTTTTGTAAAACTCAGAGGGTATCCCTTCCAGATGGAACCCATTTTTCTATTGAAATGGATTCCTATTCACAGTAAAACTAGGTCAGGTGTCCCCCCCCACTGGGAAGGACAGGACTGCCTCACACAACTGAGGCAAGACTGGGGCTAGAGCTTCAGACAGTGACACTAGGTGATTTCAGCATCTGTGCCTTCAGCTGTACCTTTCTCTGAGGCTGGGGAGGCTGACTTTTGGTTTGGGCTCCCTTGCCTTTGCCACAAAAGGACTGCTGGTTTTGGAAAGAACCACATTCCTTACCCTTCTGAAGATTAAAGGGTGCTGTTCTGGAAGCCTTAAGGGTCATTAAGGGATTGCGTCACCTGTTGTACGAACAGGTAAGTTCCATCAAAAAGAACATTCATACCCTGTTGGTGGATGTCTTGAGTAAAGCCAGATGTCTGCAGCCAGGAATGATGTCTGATGTAAATGCCTGCGGCAGCAAAGCAGGACCCAGTAGCAAAGGCATCCATGTATGCCGTATGCTGGTGACTGTTTTACTCAATGCACTACTTGACAGCCAGCAGAATATCATGTTTGACTTCAGATTCTGGTAGAAACTCTGCCAGAGACTTCAGCTTGCTCCAAAGAGTATACTCATACTTGGAAAAATGCCTTTGGCAGCTGGCAATCCTCCTGCCCAGGGTAGCCAAAGAATAGGCTCGCTTGGCCATAGTGTTAGCTTTTGTGTAACTTCTGGTTAGTGGGGTACGCAGTGACTTCTTTAGATATAACAGCCTTATTCTCATTGACGATGAGAATGGCATCAGCTATGGGTTGAGTGACATACACTGGCTTTATCTTTAGGAGCATGTACAGATGGGGTCTCAAATGTGTGTTGGGCAGCCTGCCCAATGGCACTGAGGGTTGAGGCACTGGAACACCACACTTCGCACCACACCGGCGACCCAAGGGAACACGCCAGGGCCACTGGGGATCGACAAGGGTGAAAGAGGATGGAGCATTCAGAGAACTGCTCTCCTCTCTCGGGGAGGAAGGGCGCATCATCCCGCCTGTCGAGCGCCCTCTAGTGGGGGCAATGAAGGCCAGGGAGGCAAGAAGTAGGCTGGCGTGATGTGTGCGTGCCCCCACATGCATGCTGGGGTTCTATGAGATCCCGACTCTGCTCTGCCAAGGTGCTGTAGCGGCCTCCCTGATTTGGATTGTGCTCCGGGGAGGGGGTCACTCCTTCCCAGCCCTGCTACAGGGAGTAGTCCATGGGGGGGGTCTCGGGGATGGCCGTGGCAGTCAGGCTGGCGGTGGACGGGTTGAGCAGGGGCGGAGTTCCTGCCCTCAGCATGCCTGGGGGGAAAAATTACTAGGAAATAAAAATGTGTGTGTTTTGGTGGGGAGGGGGGTAGGAGGAACTAAACTGACTGTGACATTAGACACGTTTAGAAGGTCCAGCTAGAGGTCAAGGGCTTCTGGCTCGAAATTAAATGCCAAGTGTATATTTCTGAGCACATGTTCAACAGAGAGATCCTCCAGAGGCACAGACACAGGACCTGAGTCTGAAGTCTCTAGACTGCAGAAGGAGTCATCATTGCTGCCTTCAGAAATAATGAGGTCAGGGTCAGACTCATCCCCTTCTACACCCTCTTCAGAACAGAGGTAGAAGAGGGGTTGTGGATCTCAGGCCCAGCAATCCAGAGTGTGGCAGTGGCAACACCAATCATACCAGCTCCGAAGGATGAGGGGCCGGTGCCAGAGGTGATACCGGAACTGGATCTGGCACCAGGAAGGGCGGTGCCAGAACCAGTGCGGAATCCATCACCAGGCCAGGCCATGAAAGGCCCAACCTGGGGCTGGACACAGTACTGTAAATGGCATTACTGACAACCCAGCTGGCACCGAAGTGACCGGCAGGGGCACCATGGCCAGCCCAACCCTATACGGAATGGACCACTAATGGGACAGATTTCAGTGGTGCCACCCTCAGCAAGGACCCTGTGTCTGTTACCAGATATGAACACACTACCTGGCCCAAAGGGTTAGGGACAGGCTCCACTAGGAGTGCCACTCAGGCCAGCCGCTGCACCCACTGCTCCATATCACCTACCCCGTGGTGGAACTGCCTATCAGAGTCCCCACCTACAAGTAGAGAGGGGCTCACAGCCTCCGACTCTGAGAGACCAAATATCTCATGTCAGACCTCGCAGAGCGGGACCTCGACTTGTGCCATTTCTTCCCCTTCCAATGGGAAAAGGAAGAAGTTGAGGCTGATCAATGCCTGGACCCCGACAATGAGCGCATGCAAGATTGGGACTGCTTCTTTTGTGCTTCCAGGAAGACTGTCCTTCCTACTGTGCACTGGACCGCCCACAGTCAAAACCCTGCCCGAAGGGGAAAGTGGACCGGATATGGCCCCGCTGCCAGAGCAGCCTGCCTCTTCAGACTCCCTATCACTTTCCATGGCCTTCAGCCATTGACACTTAGTAGGGCTGAGAATAAACTTAAAATTCTTTCCATCTATATACTTCCTGATTTTTGTCATTGCAATTCCTACTCTGATCACCTGAGCTCCTCAACCCCCTACTTGCTCTTGTTCCCTCTCGCTTGGTTTACCACGTTTCCAGATGTTATCTTCTTGGATACCTGCTGCCTGCAGCTGCCCTCCACCAGATCACCTGTCTCATTTGGCTCTGACCCCTAAACTCCAGAATAGGGTTCAGAAGCACAGAATTACTGCAACATTTCATCTGGCTCCCTGCCAAAAACAGCAGGGAAAATGAATAAACCGCACAGCATAACACTATTGATCAAAATGTTGAAACTAAAACTCTACTAAACATAAAATGGCAGTCATGACGCTGCTAAACATGCAGCTGCACTAGTGCCCTCTAGTGACAAACTACCTGTGGAAGAACTATTTTACACATGAAACAATAGATGCGACACCTAAACAATTTTCTATTAGATACCTCTGGGTAGGTGATGTTGATAGAGGGACAACTGGCTTTAGCGTCCTGTTTTTGGACTTGTCACCATTGTGTAAAGGAGCAAAAAAGGCGATAGCCCATATTAGCTTCTATTGATTCTGATAATAAATGAATGTGCCCCCATTGTGAATATAGTCATCCAGTTTTCTTTTAAAGCATTGCTTATTTTTACTGTTAACAACAACTTCAGGGAGTCCATTCCACACTTTCACTCATAAAAAAATGCTTCCTCAAATTACTCCTGAATTTGGAGCTTTTAATCTGGAATGGGTGCCCTCTTCTTCTACCCTGTTTGTTACTGAACTCTATTTCTAATTCATTCCTTAGTGTTTTATCATTAAAAATATCGTAAAAGAGTAGTAAATCACCCCTTCTTCTGTGGACCTCCCAACGGAAAAGGTTCCAGTAGGTTCAGCCTGTCATTGTATGATAAACCATCAGTCCTATATGCCATTCGAGTAAATCCACGCTGCACTCTTTCTACCCTAAGTATGACAGTTGTTTTATAAGGATTCCATAGAGGGCTACAGAAATCTAAATGTGGTCTGACATATGATCTGTACAAGGGAAGCAGGACATCCTGATTTCTACTTTTTATATTCCTTTTTATACAACCAGACACCCTATTAGCATTAGCAATCACCTGAGTGCATTGGGTATTGAAATTTAATTGTGATTCAACTTGAATTCCCAGATCCCTATCTATTTCTTTTATTTGAAGTACTTTATCACTTAGTACATAATTTGTCCTTGTATTCTTTTTTCCTATTTGTAATATAGCACATTTGTCTAAATTAAACATCATCCCCCATCTATATGCCCCAGGCAGTTATATAATCCAGATCTTTTTGGATAGATTGTCTTTGTTCCAGTGTTTCACCTGGTCCGCCTATCTCTGTATCGTCGGCATATTTTACAACTTTGTTCACCAAGTATTACCAAGATCAGAAATGAATAATTGAAACAGCTCTGGGCCCAGCACCGAGTCTTGCGGCACCCCACTTGACACTCTCCCCTCTGTTGACAGAAATCCATTAATAGTTACCCTCTGTGTTCTACATGCCAACCAGTTGTTTATCCGTACAATAATACTGCCATCTATTTGCATTTTTTGAAGTTTGTTTATAATAGCCCAATGAGGGACCCTATTAAAGGCCATGCTGAATTCGAGCAGGACCACATTAGCCACTTTACCCTCATCCAAAATTTTACTGATATAATCATAGAAGCTAATAAGATTTGTTAAGCATGAACATCCCACCATAAACCTGTGCTGTTGTTTCTCAGTATATTCTTTTTCTTTAACATGATCCATAAGTTTATCTATCGACATTGCTTCAAACATCTTTCCCGACACTGAAGTCAGACTGATTGGTCCATAATTTCTAACATCAGTCTTTTTCCCTTTTTTAAAAACTGGAGTGACTTTACCCATTTTCCAATCAGGTGGAACCTTTCCAGTGTACATAAGTTTATTAAACAACATTTCAAGGGGGATACAGATACTCTCTTTAGTCAACAGCAACATTTGGGGAAGGGGGGGTAATACCATCAATCCCTGGAGCACTATATTTTTTTTAAGTTCTGTATTTTGATTTTTATATCCTCTTTTGTACAAAAGGTAGTATAAGTTGACCTTGTATATATCAAATCCACCTGTCTAGATTCAGAATACACCGAACAAAAGAAATTGTTAAATGCATCTGCTACACAAGTTGGATCAGAAACAACTTTATTGTTGTCTATGATAGTTGTTAAATTATTATGTGTTTTTTTTAATGAATTAATTTAACTAAAACATTGTTTACTGATTCCCTTCCTTACGGATTTTGCTAGATTAACTTCATCCTTTTTTTAAAATTTGTTTATAGTAGTTTTACATTTTTTTGCACCACCTTAAATTCTTTCCAGTCATTCTCTTTTTTACTTTTTTTATATTTTGCATATTTTTAATTTTTTTGTTTTATCAACCTGATAATATTTTTATTTAACCATTTTGGTTTTATTCCTTGATTATATTTTTTTACACGTTTAATGTATTTATTGCATATTTAAAGAAGTGAGTCTTTTATTGTCGTCCAACACTCCTCCCCACTTTTGTTGTACATTATCTGTTTCCAATTAATACTCATGATAGTTTCATTTATTTAATCAACGTTGGCTCTTTTATAAAAAAAATCTCTGTGCAGCCTTTTATTTTTTGCGTTAAACAATCTATTGAAAAATAAATGAACATGTGATAACTGTTGCCCAGAGGGGTGGCGACTTTACAATCAACAATTTCAGTATTCTCAATGCATAATATTAAATCCAGTATGTTCTTTATTCTTGTGGGGGAATTCACATGTTGCGTTCAGTTATGCTCCTGTGTGAATAGTGAAAACTTTGTGCTAATTGCACTATGTGCAGTTCCATCTATCCAGTTTATATTATTAAAATTAAAATCCCCTTTGTACACCACTTCACCTAATTCCATGGCTCACGTGGTTTCTTCCAGTGCATTCAGTGTCAATTCATCAGACATTGGGAGGGCGAAAACAAAGACATAATATAACATTTTTACCCTGTTGTTGTTGATTAAATTGTACCCATATACTTTCAGTTGCCACATTTTGCATTTTAATAGTTCTTGTTATATCAATCGTCTGTAGTGCATTAGACACAAAAATCGCTGTCCCTCCTCCTTTCTTATGTGTCCTATCTAACCTTAACAATTCATACCCTGGAATATTTTTGTTCCAGGTATCATCTTCCTTCCACCATGTCTCTGTAATGAGTACCATGTCGATTTTCTTTAATGTTAAAAGAGTTACTGATTCACTATGTTTGTTGTTTAAACTCATCACATTACAAAGCATACATTTGATTCTCTGTTGAGTAGTTTTTTTTCAGTCAGCACTTGTTTTATTATTAGGACATTTTCCAAAATGTACCCGTATATTTGAACGGGGGGTATGAATAACTTCTTTAACTGATCGACTTGATGTAATGAACTTCACTTTGCATTTACTTATTGGAGTGAACATGTTTTCTTCAACCAGAGTGCAGTCTGTTTGTCATTTTACAGTTGTATTTGGATGTAGCCGTCTGGGGACAGCAACGGCACAGCTTTCCTGGAGCATCCTGATTCCCTTGAACTACTGATGTTGATAGATACCTGCATTTCAAGGGGCAATAAATTCCTCAATCTGTGGCACTATGCCTTATTCTGCCCCTAGGGATGCAGGAATCCCCCCAACACCACCCACCCTGCAGTACCTTATTGTTTACATAATGCATGCCCTGTTGTGCCTTATTGCTCCTCATTTATAAACAGTATGTCATGCTAAAATGGAAAAGTCATGATTTTTGATCATGCCAAGGAAGGGAAAAATTGTATTTCACCTTTGTGAAATCAGCAGCTGTTCACGTCCACATCACTGATTTTCTTGTGATGTCATAATCTGGAAAGCACTCCTGTGCTTCATGGGGCTTTTTAAATTTATTTATTTATTGAAAATGTTTCACCAGGAAAGGCACACTGAACAAAAAGTTGCTCGTCTCTCGGTGCGACCTGGGGGGAGGGATTACAGAGGAGGCAGGTATACATACAATAGCTGAATTAGCAGCAGAGCAAATACAGATAATGTACATAGTTGGGTGGGATTACATTTGAACTTATTACATAAGGAGAACCGTACAGAACATGATCATCAAGGACAGGGTATACATATCATGGGTACACATCGAGGCAATACATGAATTATATAAGCGCCAGTAACAGAACTAAAGTGCCAGTGACAGAACTTGAGTGCCAGTATCAGAACTAGAGCGGAAGCGAGATGCACCAAGTTGACAGTAGGAGTTGGAGAGCGAAGATAGGGGGTAGAGGAGGAGTGGACTAATAAGCATTAGGTGGGTAGTGGGGTGGTTAGGTGAAGGTGGTAGGAAGGAGTGGAGTGAGTAGCTGAGTAGGCTGAAGGCATAGGTTAGTGGAAGGAGGGAGGAAGGGAGATAGTAGAAGTGAGAAGAGTGAGTAGGTGAGGAGGATGAAGTGCGAGGGTAGTGTATAAACCAGACAATTGGCGAAGGCCGACCGGGTCAGGTGCTAAGGGGACGGGAAGAGGCTATGGGGAGCAGGGGCATTTGCAATTTGGTGCAAGGAAGTTAGTGAGGGCAGAGGATAGGGAGTGTTTGGATGAAGAATGGCGGATCTGGGCCAGCAGGCCATTCCAGAGTTTAGGGAAGAAGTAAGAGAAGGCTGATTGGCCGGCGGTGGTCCTTCGGTGGGGGATGACTAATAGCCTATCGTCAGTGGACCTGAGGGCGTGGGTGGGGGCAGGTGGGGAAGATAGGGAGGATACGAGGTAGGGCGGGAGGGAGCCGAGCCAGAAGTTGGAAGCGACCAATACTATGAATTAGGTGCCGGACACTCAGGGATGGCAGGGCTAGTGAATGGTAGAGCTCGCAGTGATGTGAGCGGGGGGGGGGCGCATTGAGGGCAAAGCAGCAGAAAGCATTAAAGAGGGGGTCCAAGTCTGGCTAGGGTGGTCTTAGAGGCGGAGCTGTAAACGACATTGCAGTAGTCGAAGGAGGGTAGAATCATTTTCTGGACTATTTCACGTCTGACAGGCAGCGGGAGACTAGTGCGGTTTCTGTAGAGGGCGCCAAGTTTTGGGCACAGTTTTGAAATGATGGCATCCACATGTGTGGAAAAGGAGAGGTGGCGATCGAGCCAAACCCCTAGATACCTGAAGGAGGGCACTTCATCAAGGATGACGTTATTTAGGGTATGGAAGATCAGAGTAAGGGTGGGAGTGAGTTTGGATAGACGCTGTCTAGTGCTGAAAGACATAGAGACAGTTTTCTTGGCATTTGGGGAGAGTTGGTTGGTACTGAACCAGTGTTGGATTTTGTTGAAATCGGTTTGAAGTTTGGAAGTGGGTTCTTCGTGAGTCCGACCAGAGGTAAAGAGGACCGTGTTGTCTGCATACATGTGGATCGCGGTAGAGGAGCAAGAATTAGGCAGATCATTTAGAAGGATGGAGAAGAGGATGGGGCCAAGAACTGAGCCTTGGGGAACGCCGGTGGTGAAGGGGAGGGAGGGGAGGTGTGGTCAGCTATTTTAGTGGATTGGGTTCTATTTAGTAGGTAGGCACTGAACCAGTTTGTGGCGGACGCTGCTAACCCAGCCCCTGATAGGCTGGATAGTAGGAGAGAATGGGAAACCGTGTCGAAAGCTTTAGCTAGGTCAATGAAAATAGCGGCAGTGATTAGCCCTTTATCCATCCCAGTGAGGATAGAGTCCATGAGTTTTAGTAGGGAGGAGGTGGTAGAGTGGTGTTTTCTGAAACTGGACTGAAATGGGGTAAAGAAGTTAGTGTCTGAGAGAAAGTGGGAGAGCTGGGATAGCACTAGGTGTTCCTGGAGTTTGGCGAGGGCGGGGATGAGGGAGATGGGATGGTAGTTAGTAGTGGAGGTAGGATCACCACCTTTTGGAAGGGGTAGGACAGTGGCATGCTTCCATTTGGAGGGGAGTGACTCGGTGGTGAAAGAAAGATTTAGTAGGGCGGCAAGGAGTAGCAATGGCAGGGGCAGAAAGGAAGAGGTTTGTTATCAAGACCATCAGGAGTTGCCCTTTGGAGGGTTCAGGAAGTGTAGGGCATCTAGAGTTTGGCCAGGGGAGATGTGTCTGAAGGAAAGGGTTCTTACCAGATGGTAGGGGATAGATGTCTGGGGGTGGGTGTGGTTATAGATGTATGGGGGTGGGTGTGATTGCAGGAGGTAGGGAATTGAGGAGGCCAGGGCGCAAGTAGTGAAATAGGAATTAAACTCGGAGGCTACCTTCAGGGGGACGGAGAGGTGAGTCCCTTGGGTGAGGAGGAGAGGTGGGGGGCTTGTTGTCTGGGGGGAGAAAAGGGAGCTAATGACTTTCCAGAATTTAGAAGGTCTCCCAAGATTTGCATTTAGGGTGTTGTTGAAATATTCAGCCTTAGCTAAGCGGATGGCCTTTGTGCACTTGTTGCGGAGTATGCAGTAGGTGATACAGTTGCTTGGGAGGAGCGTGGATTTGTAGTTTCACCAGGTCTTGTCACAGGCTTGTTGGCAAGCTATCAGCTCAGGGGATATCCAGGGTAGGTGAGACCCATGGACTCTAGCCCGGCACAGGGGGGTGTGTTTCTCCCAGGCGGTGAGGAAGGTGTTCCGAAAATGTGCAAGGGCCGAATCCATGTTACTCCATGTTAGAGCAGCTTGAGCTCAGGACCCAATTAGAGTGAGATAGATCTTCCAGGGGGGGGAGAGGTTAAGGGATTTGTATGACCGTTGGAATATAAATTTGGGAGGGGATTTAACTCTGTGGATTTTGCGGACCAAGTAAATTAGGTGGTGGTCGCTAATGGAATCAGGGAGAAGGCCTGAACTGATGATGTGGTGTGGGTGGGATGTAAGCGACCAGTCTAGTAGGGAGTGATTACCGGACTTATGGTCTGAGCATGTGGGTTCCGTAATGGTTTGGCTAAGGTTGAGAGCGGTTATCTCAGTTTGGGTTTTGTTAAAAGTGAGTGCTAGCCAGTTGTGGTTAAAGTCACCCATGACATATAGTTCACCTGACTGGGCAAGAGATGAGAGCTGGGGTTGACGGGCTCCCCCCTCACCAAGGTGCAGCTTTAGAGGTACTTTAATTACCTCTTCTAGGCACCCACGTTGATCCCCGCTCCTGGAAGGAGCTCTGGTGGGCAGGCTGGTTGAAAATTGGTGATCTGGAAAGGCACACTGAGCAGAGGCTCATTTTCAGGTGCGACCCAGGGAACTGGACAGGGGATACAAACTACATAGCACAGACACAGAGGGTAATGTTTAAAATCAAAGCCACTGCTCAAACTAACAATGGCTTTTGTCTGTCAGCACAGTAGTAGGGCTACTGCTCGGGGTGCAGATCACTAAAGTTCAGGAATGATCTCGGGCCAGCATGGACTGGTTATTGGGGGAGGGTGTTCCAGGGATTCTTCCTGGGAGGCAGTGTAAATGCTGCCACTGTCACACTGCCAGCTGGTTGATTAAAGGTGGTAGCACATCAGCAGAATAATGTGGAGAGTGGATGACAGCCAGGCTCTGCCTGTAGCACGCTCTGTATGTCCAAGCTTGGAACCCCTAGTGCCCCAAAGTCCCACGGGGCGGAGACAAAGAACAAACACTGTAGTACTGCCATAACAGATAAAACTGGAATAAGCAAATCTCTCACAGTATCAATAATACTTGATATATTTGTTTTTGCCTTGTAGTGAAAAATATAACTGACGGACCCAGCCCATTGCAGAGAACACTGACCACAAAAATGGTACCCAGAGTCAGTTCTGCTGTTGTATAAACATCCATTTAATAGTTCATATCACGAATAAATACATGATAAAGTGCAAACTCACAGTTTTTACAAATGGCTCAAAGTGCTGGACACCGAGGTGCTTGCTGCTTGCCCCGACTGGGTTTTGCACATTCCCCTAGGAAGCATGCATGCGTGAAACCGGTCGGGGTGAGAAATGGGCACCTTGGTGCCCAGCACTTTGGGTTCATAAAAACTGAGAGTTTGCACTTTATGTATTTATTTGTGGGTTCTATGTCATAACGGCGAAAGCCTAAAGGCGATCGCCGTTATGCAGAAGTCAAGAGTGCCAAAAATTTATTTTGGCACCTGACACCCCGGCACACAGCAAAAGGGTGCAGAGACTAAGTTATTTAATGTTTTCCGCCCCCTACCAAAGGATTCTCAACTCCAGGGGGGTGCATGTCAGGGGGAGGGTGAAAACATTTAAAAAAAAGGTTCAGGCTGGGTGCAACAAAAGCGTACCAGCGCCCGGACCCGAACCCAGTACCCTGCTGACCGACCCAGCAACCCACCCACCATACCAGGAGTCGGCTCGGCAACCACCACCCCACACATCTCTCGCCAGTGTGCCCACCCCCCAGCATGTTTACGTGATAGTGACATCCTGTCACTATAGTCGCCTACCAGCCCCATCCGGCCACCCTACCCTCCCGTAGCCATCCCTGAAATGCGCTGGGGAGTGGGTCGCCGTTATTGTAGGTGCCCATTCCCCAGCGTTCTTATCACGGGATACCTTACTGGTGATATGAACTATTAAATGGATCTTTATGGAACACCAATACCAATGCTCTGTGCCATTTTTGTGGTCAGTAGTTGTAGCCATGGTAAACTGAGCAAGAGCCAGTTGTGAAGTGACTTCTCTTGTTTTTGTTGTGCGTCCTTTGCAGAGATGCTGTGATATAAGCTAGTCCTCCGACTGGTTTTGTGCTTTCAGCACATCATCAGGGAGCATGACCATGGAAACTGACACTGCTACTTACGACAGCAGCATTTAAAGTGACAACAGTGCTTAACAGTGCAAAATTTAAAAAAAAAACGGAAACAAATGTGTGCAGAACAGGCAGTTAAATACATGAAAGTAGAAATTCATCATAATGTCATTTCATCTTTTAGCATCAAGAAATTATTTTTTTAAAATAAGCATTTTATATGACAAGCAATAAATAATACACTAAACATCAGAATATCTGTGAGGAATTAAAACAGGGAGTCTGAAGTGTAATACTCCTGCTGCCATAATTACATTTTTGGTGCTCACCAGTAAATAAACTTACCGCAGAGAAACATTTAATGCCAACTATATATTGCCCCTGTGGATTAGGGAAGAGTCCAATATGAACAGCAAACATCTGAGTTTTAATGCATTTTAGTAGCAATGCAATTATCGGCAATTGCTAACAGAAAATATGACTATGCCAAAAGCTGTATTTAAAAAAAAAAAAAAAAAAAAACACCTCAATACTTGCCTCAATGGCTTATTTGTCGATCAACATTAAATTATGTGTATAAGCCCACCTTAGACTGCCACAATGGTGAAAAGATATTTATAAGTATACCTTTCACTAAAAAGCAAGGTCCAAGCTTTAAATCTCTTTCGTAGCAATACAAATGACTGCTTATAGAATACTGCACTCGGACAAAAACGCAAATAGCGTACATCTTGCCAGAAAAGTGGCAGGGGCCAAGTTGCAAAGCCATTTATTAGCAAAACAGACATCCACAGTGGTAAATTAGCTTGACCATCTCAAAATATGTGAATGCACGCAACAATGGCAAACTAGATCAGTGTGCATCTCACCAGCAAAAGTGGGAAGGGGGGCAGACAGGGCAGGGTCCGAGTAGCAAAGCTATTCAATAGCAATACAAGCATCTGCTTATTTGGTCAAAAAAAAAAAGGAATTCTAACACCTGAAGAAGTCCACAGTGGCAAAACTTCTTGATCATCTCAAAAGATTTAGATGCAGTGCGAAAACAAGCATACATTTCTAACTGAAAACAGAAACAGAAAAGAGCTGCTCGTGTCAATGGGGATATTATGCAAATGACTGCTGGAGTCACATGATGACCCCTCTAGTTTTTAATATACATGATCTCTATGACATCGACACGTGGAGGCTTTGCCAAGTGAAAGGGAAGTAGAAGAGACTGGGCTGCAACTTTCACAAAGAAACTGCAATCCAGTCGGAGACTTTTTCCAGTTAAGCATTACTGGTGCTCATTAAAAGTGTATTAAATTATGCGATACATCATGACAGGTAGGTGCTTTCTGCATTATGGCTTTTAGGCTTCATGACTCTGCTTGAAGTAAAGCAGCTTCTTATGTAGATGGGCTTTTCTTAGTGTCAGATTAGTCATGACAGGCACTTATGAGAATTATATCTGGTGAACATTTTATGTTAGTTCCAAATTAATCTTTTATTCCCCTCCAATCTCCATAAAAAAAAGGCAAGCTGCTAATATGGCAAATTTTCTTACAGATTTGACTACATAGCTAGACCCATTTCCTTTTTTTTAACTTTGTGTTTATTAGTTTCTGTTGAACATACAATTAATAGTCACATTCTCATACAAGGTATAGATACAGCACGAGACAATTTTGTACACTGAATCATATATAAATTGATAATCACAATAGGTGACCCATGTAATCTTGAACAGTAGGACTTTACTAACAAGAAACAACTTCAGTTGGTATTTTGGATGTAAAAACAAATATCTTTATAAGTGATTTGCTACTTCAGTGTCCAGCAGCTTAGAATAATGTTCAAGTGGGAGCACAAAATGGCATCAATTCCTGCTTCGACCTTGTAGCTGAAAACATCCAAATAGTTTGACAGAAATTAAATTAAGGCTCCCCACTTACTACAGTTATCAGCATTTTTAACAGTTCCATTAAATCGGCCCCCCTCCCACTGGACACATCAAGAGGGGCATTTATTACTGAAGTTCAAATAATACAACGGTTAAGATTTTAAGTCTTACTGTGGTCAGTCCTCATCAGACTCCCAATGGCTGGTCTCCTGAGCTTCCTGTCAAGCTGCAAACTCTGCCTCATTTTTTTCCATCCACTGACCCAGGATGGAGGGTCAGTGGATTGCCAGGTTTTACCCTCATAGATGATTCGAAGCCTGGCTGGTAACAGTACCGTCTCCAATGCACAGGGGCACTGCCGGACTGCACCAAAGCACTTCCTGCAGGCACGGGCTTAAAAAGACAGGTCTGAATACAGTTTAATGTCTGCCCCACTGCTATTCAATGGGTATGGTGTCTGTGAAATCACAACCATGTGGCTTATCTCCAGTCCTTAGGCCTTCAGTAAGAGCATGGCTAAAATGGTGTTGTGGGCAACAAGTGAATTCACCCTGTAAGCCTTTTTGAAAACTGACCAGTTGAATCCCTCTGGGGCCAAAATCACTCCTGTGAGCCAGTCAGAAAAGTCAGTAGATTTGTTCCCTGGGCTCCTTCAGGGACACCCACCACACAGAGATTTTCAGCCCAGAGATCATTCCCCAGGGCCTTCATGCGGCCATGAAGTTGTCCATTTTGTTTAGTCAGGAAAGCTGCTGTAGTGAAGGTAGTTGTGATGCTCTTCTCCAAGTTAGAAACACTGCCTTTCAGAGTTTTAACTGTAGCATCGTGATTATTGACTTTTTGCAGAGTTCTGTCTATTTCTGAGTCTATAGCCCACATGGACTCGAGCATCAGCTGCCAGGGAGGCTCCTTCGAGGAAGCTGGGTTGCTGACTCCAGTACTGCCAGAAGTTCCCACGCTCTTGCTAGTGGTGAAATCTTTATGTTTCGCACTGTGTTATGAACTTTGCATTCTGTGTATGTACCGACATATGTGCATCTTCCAGGTCCACCTTGCAAATGAGTTTGCCTCAATGGTGTTTCACCTGGCAAACTAATGATTGATTGAGTAGGTGGTGGATTTTTCGCCGGTCCTGACTACTTTTTTTTTCTGGGGGGGGTCACCCCTTTGCAAATTTGGCATTATTCGGTTCTGAAGAGTATTAGTTTGAATTTTCAGTTTATCAGCAATATGTTAAAGGAAATGCTGCTTTCCATGAGAGAACTCTGTAAGAGTGCTGCCTCAAAGATGGCTCTTTAGTGCCCCCCCAGTTCCATTTCTTTTTTTGAGGGGAGCTAGCTGACTGGCTTTTTCTATTAGTAAACATAGCAACATAGAATTTGACAGCAGATAAGGACCGCTTGGCCCACCCAGTCTGCCCATTTCCCTACCTAATGGATAAGCTGCAGATCCTAGTTAACCAGCAGCCTACTTCTTCCTACCCCAACCCCCTAGAATTGCCTTATGTCTGTCCCATGCATGCTTGAATTCCATCACTGTTTTTGACTCCACAACCTCCTCCGGACGGCCATTCCATGCATCCACAACCCTCTCTGTGAAAAATACTTCCATTAAATTACCTCTGAGCCGCCCCTCTATCTTCAAATTGTGCCCCTGTTCTGCACACCTCTTTTTGAAAGATGCTACCCTCTTGGACTTTGTTGATTCCTTGAGGTACTTGAAGTTTCTATCATGTCCCCCTCCTCCTTTCCTCGAGCAATACATATTAAGCTCCTTAAGTCTCTCTTCATATGTCTTCTGGTGCAGACCCTGCACCATTTTAATTGCCCTCCTCTGGACAGCTTCCATCCTGTCTTCTTTGCGGAGACTGGGTCTCAGAACTGCCGCAGTACTCCAGATGGGGTCTCACCAGCTGTCTGTACAGAGGATAATAACTTCCTGTTTTCTACTGGTGATGCCTCTCCCTATGCATCCCAGTATCCCCCAACCCTCCTTGCTGCCCTCTCACATTGCTTGCCCACCTTTAGGTCATCTGATATAACTAACCCCAGGTCCCTTTCCATTTTGTTGTTGTTAGTATCTCACTCCCTATTGTACTCTTCCCTGGGTTTTGTTTCCAGGTGCATTACACTTGCCTTCTAGCATTGAATCTAAGCTGCCATACATTTGACCATTCCTCTAACCTTGCCAAGTCCCTTCTCATCCTTTCCACCCCACCTTGTGCATCAACTCTGTTGCAGATCTTTGTCATCTGCAAAGAGACATACTTTCCTTCAGTCCCTCTGCAATGTAGCTTATAAAGACATTGAGAGGACTAGTCTAATACTGAACCCTGCGGTACCCCACTAGTAACCCCCTTTCTTCAGAGTGGACTCCATTTACTATTACTCTCTGTGTCCTATTCTCCAGCCAATTCTTTACCCAGGCTGTCATCTTGGGACCCACCCCCAGGCTGGCTAACTTGTATATTAATCTTTTGTGTGGGACTGTGTCAAATGCCTTGCTAAAGTCTAGGTAGGCCATGTCCACAGCCCTTCCCTGATCTACTAGACTACAGTATGCTGGCAGAAGAACAGACAAATACAAATATTGGCTGATTCTGATATTTAAAAAAAGCAGTATTAGTAGCTGACAACACTATCATAATTTGTAAAACTGGGTGGTTCAGTCATGCTTTGGGAGCTAAATTTGCACGAGTTCCATTCAGTTTCTGAATCGGGCAGAGCAACAATCAATATACTGTAGTTTGAATGCACGCAATACAATATACTTCACACTCACACCAAACGAATATAGTTCAATGCAAACAATTCAATATACTTTATGAACACCAAATCAATACACACATGCACACACAATTCTACAGCATACACTTTACAGGACTTCAAACCAATATAGTTTACATGGACACAATCCAATATGTGTTACACAAACTAAACCATTATAGTTCACATGCACAATATTCAATAAGCTTTACGTACAACAAACCAATTTAGTTCACACATATATAACCCAATATACTTTATACATACCAAACTAATTTAATTCCCATGCACAAAATCCAATATACTTTACACACACCAAACCAATGTACTGTAGTTCACACACATACAATCCAATGAGCTTTACACACACTGGCCCAATATAGCTCTCATGCACACAATCCAGTATGCTTCACACCAAACCAATATAGTTCCTACACACACACACACACAATCCAATGCGCTTTACATGCAATCCAATGTGCTTTACACACACACCAACCCAAAGTAGTTCCTGTGCACACAGTCCAATATGCTTTACACACACCAAACCAACTTAAGTTCACATGCACACAATCCAATATAGATCCCATGCATACAATCCAGTATGCTTCACACACCAAACCAGTATAGTTCCCATACACACAATGCAATATGATTTACATCCACCAAACCAATATAATATACACACACACAAACACACTCCAATATGCTTTGTACACACCAGACCAATACAGTTCCCATGCACACAATTTAATATGCTTTAAAGAGCACCTTTCCTGATATTTTTCAATTCAAAAAACAATAAACAGGGAGCTCTCTTATCTCATCAGGAGCTCTGCCAGGCTATTTTCAGTTTTTTTTTTTATACAGCCCCCAAAGGAAGGGAAGGGATCGTAATTTGCCCCCAAGGGGCTGGCTGCATGATCCATCTTCACTTCCTGACTCTCAGATCCACTCCTGTGCTCTGACATTTTGTGACATCTTTATAGGTCAACAGCAGGGGTGCGCTCCATTCACTTGAATGCAGCATCTTTTTCAAATGTTATTTCCCCAAGTGTAAATCAGGTTTTGGTACCTATTGATGCCAGGGTTCGACTAACAACAGCCTTGTTAGTTGAACCCTGGCATCAATAGGTACCATACCAAACCCAATTTAAAATCGGAAAATTATGTTTGAAAAAGACGCTCCATTCAAGTGAATGGAGCATGCCCCCATGCTCGAGCTATAAAAACGTCACAAAACATTGGCGTGAAGGGGCGGATCGGAGACTCAGAAAGTGGAGAGGGATTGTGTAGCCAGCTCTTCAGGGGCAAATTACGATCCCTTCTCTTCCTTTGGAGGCTGTATTAAAAAAAACTGAAAATAGCCTGGAGGAGCTCCTGATGAGGCAAGGGAGCTCCTTGTTCAATGTTCCTGACATTGAGAAAGGTGCTCTTGGAACACACCAAACCAATTTAGTTCACACGCACACAATCCAATATGCTTTACGCACACCAGACCAATATAGTTTCTAATCTAGATTTAGTTTTTTGCCGTATTGGTCCTTGCAAGAACAGATCCAGAAGCAGATGATTTGATACCTTTTAATGGACCAACATAGATGTAACAACAAGAACAAGGTGCTCTAGCCTTTGGACCAACCAGTCCTCCTTCAGAAGCGCAATGCCATTAAGGAGCTAACGGTGGAACTAGCAGAACCAGTTTCGTTCACATGCACACAATCCTATATGCTTCATACGTCAAACCAATAACGTTTCCATGCACACACTCCAATATGCTTTACACACACCAGACCAATATAGCTCCCATGCACACAATCCAATATGCTTTGTACACACCAAACCAGTTTAGTTCACATGCACACAATCCTGTATGCTTCACACACCAAACCAATATAGTTCCCATGCACACAATCCGCTATAATCCCTGGTTTTCTCCAGACCTCCTTGAGCTTCTGAATGCCAGGGACCATCTATGGCACAGGTCTAGGTCCCTGTGTAACCAGGCCGACATTCCAGAGGTACAAAGTGGCTAGAAACAACTGCAGGAGGGCTATTCGTGCAGCTAAAAATCAATATTATAAGGAAGTGCCCCTTCGCGCCTAGAATGATGGCAGAAAAGTTTGGACTAACCTTAAAGAGGTCACTGGGTGAGACCTCAGATCTGCCCCTACCATTCTTAACATTGATGGTGTACCCTCACTTGACTCCAAACTTATTGCTAACACTTTTAATAATGCCTTCACGGACCTGAGTGGTGTCCTGCCACCTGGCTACTTCTCTCACCCCCTCACAAGTGACTACTCTGGGAAAGAAACTCTGCACCCTTCTCATCCTCCTTTCTACTTCAAAACCCTCTCAGCCCATGAAGCCAGGAATTACCTACTCAAGGTATTAGGGAAATCACGATTTAGTGGTGACACCCTGGATCTTAAGTTTGTAGCCCTTATGCTGGATGAAATTCTGTCACCGCTAACACATATTATTAACATGTCACTTAGATACTCTCAATTTCCTCAGAAATGGAAATCTGCCACTGTGACATCAGTTCATAAGTCTGGGAATCGCACAATTACTGGGAACTACAGGCCTATCTCTATCCTGCCCCCACTCTTGAAAGCTCTTGAGCGTATAGTGGCCGACCAACTGGATGAATACTTAGAAAAATATCAGCTACAATGCCTGCAACAACACGGGTTCAGAAATGGTCATACTACCACTACCGCCCTTCTGGAGTTCACAGGCTTTATTCACCACTCCTTATATCAAGGACACCTGGTAGGTGCTGCTTTCATTGATCTAACCAAAGCTTTCGACACAGTAAATCATGCCTCCTGGTCGAACAGCTTTCCACCATTGGCTTAGCTCATGACAGCATAGCCTGGTTTGAAAGTTACCTGCACAACCGTACACAGCAGGTGAAGATTGGTAACACCCTATTGGATAGCAGACCTGTCCTATCTGGAGTTCCTCGAGGGTCCGTCTTGGGCCCACTCTTATTTAGCATTTTCCTCAACAACCTTCCTTACTCCTGTCAGGGTCACATCCTTTTATATGTTGACGATCCTGTCCTGTTTACCAATGATCTAGACCCTAAGGTTCTTGAATCTATGCTACAGAGTAATTTCATAGTCATAGAAAGATAGTTCCAAAAGCACAAGTTAGTTACGAATTACAACAAGACTAAAACTATGCTGTTCTCCAGCTCCCAAAATAGGCACAGAACTTGCCCTCTTTCTATCACCAACGATGAGGGCTCTCCCCTGGAACTAGTTCAGCTCTTTAAATATCTAGGGATTACTACTGACAGTACGATGACCTATGACTATCACACTGACAACATTGCTAAGGCTGTTAACACCCGCATTGGGCTACTTCATAGGCATAAACAATGTTTGACCCCAGAGGCTCTTAACTTGGCCATTCAAAGCTCTCGTCTTGCTTATTGATTACGGCTTACCAATCTATGGATCAGCTACTGAAACAACTCTTCGCAGCACCATACTTGCACTCAACAAAGCATGCCAGCTCCTTACCAGCTCAGCCTGTCTGTCCCGCACCTGCAACATGTACGCTCAGGCTAACTGGCTCCAAGTCAAAGGTAGAGTCACATACCAAAAATGTTTACTGTCCAAAAAAGTAAGCTTAGGTAAATGCCCCTCCCGGTGCAAAGCTTATTATCCCTACTATCAACCGTCGTTGCACCAGAGCTCTACTAGCCAGAGTTTTAATATACCCCACTGTTGCACTTCTCTGGGACAAAGGTCCTTTGCTACTGTGCTCCGCTATGGATGAACGCCTTGCACCATGACATCAATTCAGCATCCACCTTAGGCTCCTTCAAGGTTAAACTTAAGCAACAGCTAGTTGCTTCTGCCAGTTGTGACTCCTTCCAATAACCTTTCGTCCTGTGACCAGCACTTATTCTAACCGTATGCTATCCTGACCTTATGCATAACTGTTCTCAGCAAGTAAATAACTGTACTAAATTGCTAATCATTCTCCTTCACATTTCCTCTTGATCCCTTCCACTCTTTCCCTCAACCCTCTATGGCTTTCCCCTACCCCCACCCGTTATATCTTCTGAGCTCCTTGCTCACTTTCAAATGCTTTGTCCCATACCTTATCACCTCTGACGAGGTCCTTGGGCTGATGCAATCCCTTATCTTGTTGATTATTAGATATTGGGCTGAGTCTGCTCTCATTTTCCTGTAAAGGGTCATTTCATAAGACACCACCCCCCCCCCAATATGACCCTCTGAATTCCAGGTTTTAATCAAATATGCACCATGTTTTCAAGCATTCAGGAAGTACAAGGAATCACAGAAGGAGCAGGACAGAGAACTGTATCAGTTAAAGCAAAAGGAAGCTGGGAAGGCAGTCAAAACAGCAAAGGCCCAAACCGAGGAAAAGATAGACAACTCAGTTAAGAAGGAGGATAAAACCTTTTATAGGTACATCAGGGAGCGAAGGAAGACCAAAGGAGGGATAGTGAGGCTTAATAAAGGGAGGGAGGGAGGGTGGGCAGAGGGTGACTGTGAAAGGCAGAGATACTAAACAAATATTTTTGCTCAGTATTTACAAAGGAAGAGGGGGTACCTAAAACAAACAGTAAAACACTCTGGATACAGAAGTTGATACCAGCCATTTACAGAAGAAAGGGTTCTGAAAGAACTCTTAAAACTGAAGGTGGACAAAGCAATGGGGCCTGATGGGATTCATCCCAGAATTCTAACAGAACTAAGGGTAGAACTAGTGACACCACTGACTACCCTCTTTAACAAATCATGGGAGGATGGGGTGGTACCCGAAGACTGGAGGAGGGCAGATGTGATTCCCCTTCACAAAAGTGGGAGCAAGGCAGAAGCAGGAAGCTACAGACCTGTTAGTTTAACCTCAGTGGTAGGAAAATGATGGAATCACTTCTAAAGGAAAGAACTGTCGGTATCTAGAGGCCAGAGGAGCACAGGACCCAAGGCAGCATGGATTCACAGCGGAAGGTCATGCCAGACAAATCTGATAGATTTCTTTGACTGGGTGACCAAAGTAGTAGATCAGGAGGGGCTGTGGACATGGCCTACCTAGACTTTAGCAAGGCATTTGACACAGTCCCACACAAAGATTAATATACAAGTTAGCCAGCCTGGGGTGGGTCCCAAGATGACAGCCTGGGTAAAGAATTGGCTGGAGAATAGGACACAGAGGTAATAGTAAATGGAGTCCACTCTGAAGAAGGGGTTACTAGTGGGGTACCGCAGGGTTCAGTATTAGGACCGGTCCTCTTCAATGTCTTTATAAGCGACACTGCAGAGGGACTGGAAGGAAAAGCATGTCTCTCTGCAGATGACACAAAGATCTGCAACAGAGTTGATGCACAAGGTGGGGTGGAAAGGATGAGAAGGGACTTGGCAAGGTTAGAGGAATGGTCAAATGTATGGCAGCTTAGATTCAATGCTAAGAAGTGCAAGGTAATGCACCTGGGAAACAAAAACCCAGGGAAGAGTACACAATAGGGAGTGAGATACTAACAACAACAAAAATGGAAAGGGACCTTGGGGTAGTTATATCAGATGACCTAAAGGTGGGCAAGCAATGTGAGAGGGCAGCAAGGAGGGCTGGGGGATACTGGGATGCACAGGGAGAGGCATCACCAGTAGAAAACAGGAAGTTATTATCCCTCTGTACAGACAGCTGGTGAGACCCCATCTGGAGTACTGCGTGCAGTTCTGGAGACCCAATCTCTGCAAAGACATAGACAGGATGGAAGCTGTCCAGAGGAGGGCAACTAAAATGGTGCAGGGTCTGCACCGGAAGACATATGAAGAGAGACTTAAGGAGTTTAATATGTATAGCCTCGAGGAAAGGAGGGAGAGGGGACATGATAGAAACTTTCAAGTACCTCAAGGGAATCAACAAAGTCCAAGAGGGTAGCATCTTTCAAAAAAAAAGGTGTGCAAAAACAAGGGGCACAATTTGAAGATAGAGGGTGGCTCAGAGGTAATTTAAGGAAGTATTTTTACAGAGAGGGTTGTGGATGCATGGGCAGCCTTCCGGAGGGTTGTGGAGTCAAAAACAGTGGTGGAATTCAAGCATGCATGGGACAGTCATAAGGCAATTCTAGGGGTTGGGGGTAGGAAGAAGTAGGCTGCTGGTTAACTAGGATCTGCAGCTTATCCATTAGGTAGGGAAATGGGCAGACTGGGTGTGCCAAGTGGTCCTTATCTGCTGTCAAATTCTGTGTTTCTATGGCATTCATTGTACAATGCCACATGTATTAGAACTTCTCTATTTAAACACTCTTGTAATGTCTTGTATAATTCCTTGTTTTGTTTGTTCTCCATCTCATGCTTTCCTAATAGGTATTGTTCGTCTGAAGTGGAACCTATGAAATGATCTTGTTCTGAAAGGTGTTATCCGAGATTGCAATAAATAGATAAATTAAATCCAATATGCTTTATACACACCAAACCAATATAGTTCCCATGCACACAATCCAATATACTTTACACGCACCAAACCAGTTTAGTTCACATGCAGACAATCCCATATGCTTCACACACCAAACCAGTTTAGTTCCCATGCACTCAATCCAATATGCTTTACACACACCAAACCAATACAGTTCCCATGCACATAATCCAATATGCTTTACGTACACACACACACTCAAATATTTATTTATTTAGTTTTTGTTGACCGGGTAAGTGCACTAGACAAGTCATGCCTATTTTCAGGCGCGACCCGGGGGAGGGGGACACAGATGAATGCCAACTGACCTTGAACCAGACTAAGCTGTTGGTGAAATTTTTAGTGAATGAGGGAAATTTGGCCAGGACACCAGGGAAATTCCCCTACTCTTTTCGATAAGTGCCATGGGATCTTTAACATCCACCTGAACTACCACCAATCCAGGCATATGGGACCTCGGTTTAACGTCTCATCCGAAAGATGGCACCTCAGAAGTGCAGCACCCCTCTCATGCTGCACTACAATGTCAGTAGTGGGATATTAACCCAAGTGCCAGATGTGGGAACTGAACCCACAGCCCTCTGATCTCCCAGCCTCAGAGGCGAGTGTGCTACCTACTGTTGCTTCACACACATCAAACCAGTATAGTTTATACATACAATCCAATATGCTTTACACACACACCACCACCACCACCCCCAAACCAATCGTGTTCACAGGCACACAATCCAATCTGTTTTACACACACACACAAACACATCACCCCCCCAAACCAATCGTGTTTACAGGCAAACAATCCAATATGTTTTACACACACACACACCACCCCCCAAACCAATCGTGTTCACAGGCACACAATCCAATATGTTTCATACAAACCAAACCAATAAAATTCACAAAAATAATCCAACGTGTTGTGCATTGAAAAAAAAATAGCCAACACCCAAACCAGTATACTTCATGTAACCCCAAGGCAGCGTTATTCTAAGGGCTACTACCCCTGCCTGTATAGCCATACACAGGCTGAGGGGCACGAGTTCTATAAACAGGTGCCTCCACCCAGAGGGGTTGTCGACATTGCAGCTGTTGTTGGGGCCCTTAAGAAAAGAAAACAGTTAAACATGCACACAACCCAATTATTTGTATGCCAAGCTGGATGGCTCACTCAGTTGCAAGAACCCAGTAAAAGAAACAATTAGTTGCCACCACAATGATTTTTTGCTTTTCTTGCAGAGAGCTACCCTGATTTGTACTCACGCTACCAGAACCTGGATACAGGACAGGGGAGATTCAGACCCCATGGTGATGATCAGGAATGCCAGGGGAAGCAGTGCCTACACAACTCATCTCTGGGTGGTCGCTACCTGTTCGATGGTGTTGAGCAGGGGGCCGAATCCCCAAGCAGGTCTTTCACTGAGATGGTCTCTGAAGTGGGAGAAGCGGCCTAGGCCGAGATGGCAGGATGAACAGTTCTGCAAAAGTTTGTGATCTTCTGCTGGTGAAGCCTCTAGCTGGCGTAACAGAGTTCTCCGTGGGGAACCAAACTGCGACCCATGAAACACATTCAGCACATTTAAACCAATAATTTCTCTAATCAACAGTTCGTATGCAGTCCGGTTGCAAATTACAGCTTCACTGCACAAACCTTCCAATCCGAGATGAATTCTATCACTAGACAGGCCGATCACTTCTGGAGCAAGTCTTCAGTCCAAATCACAGGTCACAATAACAAACTTCTTCTTTCTTCTGCCACAGTTCCTAGGTTGTCCGTGGTGTCTCATCAGCAGTCCTCCCTGTCTTCATGTGAGCTGCTTCACTCTGTCCTATTACTTGGGAATACTAAAGAAGCTGCACATCATCTGTGCATACAGTCCCCCCAAGGGAGGCCTGCCTGGGTTATCTTATCTCCTTGATACTATTGGTGCTAAGACGGGACAATGAGCTAATGATCTTGAGAGATCTTAATTTAAACTGGCGAGGAGGAAATTCTAAGCTATTTGAACCTCTGCTTGCTGGCCTCTCCTTGTCTCAACTTAGTCAGGAGCCCACTAGGTGGTCTTCCAATGGTGGTATTAGCTCCCTCCTAGACTGGGTCCTGTCCAATCGGCCAGAGAGGATCAGTTCCGTTGGTACCCTTCCTGAGTCTATCTTCAACCATACCCCTGTGTACTGTGTATGGAAGATCTCCTGCCCGAAAATCCCCCCACAAAATCATTCAAGTAAAGGATTTTTCCAGATTTGACCTGCGGTCATTTCACGTGGATCTGAGGCTCACTGACTGCTCTGTGGTGCTTAATGCTCAGGACCATTCCACTGCTGTTAGTCAGTTTCTTAGCACCTTTGGCGCCTCGCAGGACAAACATGCCCCCCCTTATCAGGTGGAGAGTAAAGGGATCTGCCACAAAATGGCTGCATGGGAGTCTCCTAGCCCTCATAAAGTCTAGAGACAAGTGTTGGGCCAACTTCAAGGCCACGATGGACCAGGCCATATTTCAGCAATACAGGAGGCTCACAAATGAATGCAAAAAAGCAATCAGGACAGCCAAAAGTTAATACTATAAAACTGCCTTACTCAACTCAGCTAAAGACCCTAGAAATTTCTGGAGGAACATTAAAAATATAGTTAGTGGTTCCTCTAACTGTGGGGTCTCTGACCTGCTTGTGGGCGGGTCTAATTTTAACAATCCACTAACTATTGCCAATGCATTCAACTCCCACTTCTCAGACCTGTCCGCCTTCACCTCCCTATTCTCTGCTGATGGGAGTGATAGCCATCTCCTGGCCTCCACCCAACAGGTGGCCCTCACCTCCCATCCGTTATTTTACTTTAAGGCTGTGATGGCACTGGAGACGCAGAGACTTCTCTCTGGTCTCTCTCCACATTCTAGTGCTGGCCACGATGGCATGGAACCTAAGCTCCTCCATCTTGGTGCCTCTTTTATAGCCTTCCCAGTGGCCCATATCTTCAATATGTCCCCTGCCTCTGGTGTCATCCCTGACATCTGGAAGGATTATCTCTGTTCTCAAACAGTGCAACCCTAAGATCCTTGACAGTTACTGACCGATAGCCATCTTATCGGTTATCAGTAAACTTCTGGAGAAAGTTGTGGCTGGGCAACTCGTAGATTATATCCAAGCCCATGAGCTACTGTCCTCTGCGCAGCATGGCTTTCGAAAAGGGTACAGTATGCCCTTGTCACTGTCTCCTCTGAAATCTGGGCTGCCATGGACCAGGGCAAACTCACAAGTGCCATATCCATTGACCTATCCAAGGCCTTCGACCTAGCTGAACATGTCTTACTTTGTTCTCAAATTCGGTCCCTTGGTCTGTCCCCAACTGTCCTGAGTTGGTTCAGTAACTACCTCCAGTGCAGGCAGCAATTTTCCCAAATTCAGCAAGGTCCTCTCTGGCACCACTCCTGTGACCTCCAGTGTCCCCCCTTCTCTTCTCTATATTTGTCAACAATCTACCAGCTACTACAACCAACTATAGTACTATCCTATACGCGGATGACCTGGTCATTCTCATCCATTCCTGGGACACTGGGGTCATCAACCATCAACTGAGCGAGGATTTCAGAAATATCCACTCCTGGGTAATGACTCACAAGTTGGTCCTCAACCTAAAAACAACTCAGGCCATGCTTTTTGGGTCCCTGGCCAAGATTAAGGCTTCCCCTGCCCCTCTGTCCATTACTGGCATCAGTGGTACTCCTCTTCTAACCACTGACTCCATCAAATACCTTGGGGTGACACTGGACCCCCAACTTGACCTTGGGTGCCATATCCAAAATGTATGCAGAGCTGTTAATGGCAAACTGGGTCTGGCCTACAGAGCGAAGAAAAATCTTATGTATGCTGCTCGCCTAGCATTGGCCAGAGAAGTGTTGCTTCCCTCTCTTTGCTATGGACTTCTGTTTGCATGCACCTCCAAAGTTCACCTCACTAGATGGAACACAACCTACAATAAAATTTGCCATTTTGCACTTGCTGCCCCTCGCCTCACCCACCACTGTGACCTATATGACAAACTTGGGTGGCTCTCCCCACCCAACTACATGAGCTTTGTTCTGGGCTGCTTCATGGGCAAGGTGCTCAGTACTGGCACTCCCCCAGGGCTAGCTGAACTTCTCAAACTGGCTGTCTCTTCTGCCTACTCCATCAGGTCTCTGAGCCCTGGCGTTCTTAAAGTCCCTATCACCCGTATGCAAATGGGGGGACAGGGATTTTGCTTCATGTGCTCCAAGGCTATGGAACTCCTTTCCAGCTCAAGTCCACTCCTCTCCCTCCCACTCATGCCTCCGGAGCTCCCTGTGGTATCACCTGAAGCTCTCCTCTGCGTGTGGGTGTCCTAGACCTCCATAGATAATTCTGGTCCCCTGCACCAGACTCGCATGTCCTTCCTGGCACCCCTCTTGCAGTTCCTGCTGATGCAGCCTGTCTAACTGGACTCTGAGGTGCATATGATGTATTTTTTCTCTGTTTCAGGAGATACTCAGACTGTGGCTCTGTTTGTAGCTCGAAGCCGTTTATACCTTGTAAAATTTTTTCTGTTCTTAGCCTTGGTATCTCTATGTATATATATTCCTGTACATATCTTAACTGTGCTTACTGTCTCCTGGTTATGTTCACATGGTTCTATTCTGACTCTGTATACTGCCTAACTTGTGTCATGTTGTCCTCTGTATGAACCTGTATCTCACTGTATCTGTATCTCTTCGTACTCTCCCGGGTCGTACATGAAAATAGGCATATAACTTGTCTAGTTTACTTACCTGGCCAACAAAAGCTAAATAAATAAATAAATTTCACCTTATCCCCCACTTTTTACTTTTATACCACTCGTTATACTGAATGGGCACTTTAGCTTGGGGGCAGGCTTTGATTTGGGTGGAGGCAGTGAACACAATTTGGGGCAAGGAGTTGGGCTTAACATATACTCCTTTATGCACAACATTCATGGGCAAGTTAACAGGCTGTCCTAGGGTGTCATATGTGAGCTTTAACATAGGCTTTACAGTTTTTTCTGAGCGACGTGGCAAAGTTGGCACAGGCACTTGAATTTCTACTTCAGCATTTGGGGTGATCAGTCCTGGTTCATTGTCCAGCAACGAAAAAGCTTCAGAAGAAATGGATTCCACTGCACTTTTTTGTTGTTCAGTACTAGTTTCCAGCTCTTTGGCTTGAACACCACTCTCTGGCTCTTTAACTTGGGTATCACTGTCACTCTCTGGCTCTTTAACTTGGGTATCACTGTCACTCTCTGGCTCCTTAACTTGGGTATCAATGTCACTCTCTGGCTCTTTAACTTGGTGCTCAGCTTCCCAAGGTTCTGGTATGGCAGATGAGTAGCTCGGATGAAGAACCGGCATTCACGATTATTTCCAACCGCCTCTTTAAAGAACTTGGGTGCTTGGGAGACACTATGGCAAATATCCAAATGGAGCTAAAGGAGATCCGCTCTGAACAAAGTACACAAGGTCAGAAGATTGCGGGTCTGGAGCAGCAGACCACGGAGGCATCTGGGGCTATCGATCTACATAATGGCGCAATACTCCAGCTGCACGCCAAGGAGGTCAGGATACAACAGACACTAGAGGACCTAGAGAATCGCTCCAGATGTGCAAACATCCATATCCATGGCCTTCCTGAACAGACAGAATCAGGGGAAATGACAAGTTTTATGGAGAGCCTCATCAAGGGACTTTTGAACTTGCCCTTGGATTATGCACTAAATCCGATTAGAGCTCATCGCTCCTTGGATCCTAGACCTTTGGACCCTAAAGCCCACCTGAGATCGATCATCATTGCTTTCCTAGACTACAGAGTTAAAGTGGACATCCTGGGAAAGGCGTGGGCTAAAAAAGAAATTATTTTCGGGGACACTCAACTGTTCTTCAAGCATGATTACACCCCCATAACTATGGATTGCAGACATAAGCTACTTCCCATTTTAAAACAGCTTTGGGCAAAAGGGGTGAAAGCCCACTTGGATTATCCAGCAGTGCTCAGGATTACAACAGACGCTGGCGTGCATACTTTTCCAGCTATTTTAGAAGCAGCCAAGTTCCTTCAGAAGTGGGACATAACTCTAAACAGATATCCTAGATGCTGATACCATAAAAGAGCTGGAATACCGCTGTTGGTATGTAGTTCGAAATCCATGTGGGTCAAGGAGCCAGACCAAATGGAAAATTGCAGAGGATTCCTCCTTAGAAAAGCTGGCAGCTAAATCAGGCGCCCCTCCCCCGCTCTCGGGCCCTCGCCCCCAACGTTCTAAAAGAGGTAAAGGAAAAAAACGAGTGCCTAAAGCAGGTCGAGCATTAACAGCACAAGAGCAACAGGGCACTTGAAATGGACACATAAGGAGATCTGAAAGTGCTGACTCCAGACTAGAAGGAAGCAGTCTGGGACTTGTTAAGTACCCCCGTTTTCTTTTGTTTTTCTTCTTCTCTTCCTAACTTTGAGGGAAGGGGGGGAGATCTTTTTCTCTTAGACTACTTGGACTTTTTTTTTTAAACTTTATTTATGGAAGAGTCAGAGAAGCAATGACATCTTGATCACTTACAACTTAATACATATACATATCAGTTTGGGTACAATGCATGATCCGTCTATATCTCCGTTTTATACAGTGAAACATATAAACTGTATCTCATTTTGGTTTTTCTATTACTTTCTTTATCAAGAGATCTTCCACTTATCCAGTTGAGTACTAAGGTAGCCCTTCAGTTTATTATAACCCCTCGCACGTTCCAGAGCCAGAGGACCTTTTCCATCTATACAAAGATTAATACCCTCGCAACAGAGGGTTTCCTAGAAGAGCGGGAACCATTCCTTACCCAATGCCCTCTCAAGGGGGGGACCATATCATATCATATTTGTCTAATCGTTCCAAAACTTTATATTGGATATGCTCTAACTTCATATTATTTAAGAGGGCTCTTACCCACTGGGCGATAGTAGGCATGGCCTGGGCCATCAAATTTTGAGCTAAAATCTGCTTACCCACAACTAGAGCTAGTCTTCTCAGAGGATGCTGAAGCTTTTGGTTGGCCCCTCCATTTCTTGGTACCCCAGTAAAATATCCACAGGATCTAAACGAATCTCACATTCCAAAACCTTATTTAGGATTTGATTTATCTCGTTCCAGTATATTCCTACCTTTGGACACGCCCAAACCAAGTGGTAAAACGTACATCCCTGAACACAACATTTAGGACATTGGTCTGAAATCTGAGGATTAATCTTGTGTGCCAGAGCTGGGGTGTGGTAAATTCTATTCAAAATATTATAATGAATTATTCGTAATCTATTATTTACCGAGACAGCCTTGCTACTCCGAAGGGCCAAATTCCAATCCCCTCCGGTTAACATGTTTGCGCCCAGGTCTTTATCCCAGCTGTCTTTTAGTTTTTGCAGCTTATCTGGCTGTGCTCCCAGTAAAGCTTTGTATAGTACTGACAGTGGTTTCACAACCACATGTTTTTTACAATGCTGAAAGATCTCCTCCAGAGACGGTCTGTTCAAGGATGGTTCCCCCCCTTTATCCCAGTTAATTTAAGCAACCTGGACTTTATTACCACATAAATAAGGTAGTGTGAGGGGTGAATATCATATAATTGTCTTAACTCAAGAAAGCTAGAAAAAGTCCCATTATTGAATAGGTGAGACAGGAGAAAGACACCCTTTCCCCTCCCACTGCCCCAGAGCATGTTTGACAAAGGGGGGTGCCCTTCCATCCTTCCACAAGCTGTACAAAATTGATCCCTCAGGTGACATGCCCCCCTTATCCCCCATCATCAGTGAAGCCACCCTCCAGACCTTAAGCATATTATTGGTGAATGGGTTCTTAGGTTTCTCACCATCTCCATCCCGTAAACTTTATGGGAGGAGATGTAGGGCATAGGGAGAACACACCCTGGATTGTGACTCCATAGTGACCCAGGCCCTCGTTCTTTCTCCTATTTCCTGACGGTCCATAATATATGTTAGCTGAGTCGCTAAAGCATATAGCTTCAGATTGGGGAGTGTCAGGCCCCCTCTATGAAGTGGTTGCCACACCACCTCCTTCCTAATCCTAGGTCTATGATTTGCCCAAATTAAAGAGGTGATAGAGCCCTCCAGAGACTTCAGAAGACACAGTGGAGGCATAACAGGTAGGGTCTGAAAAAGATAAAGGCATTGAGGTAGAATTTGCATTTTTACTAAATTCACTCTTCCCATCAAGGACAAGGGGAATGACTTCCACCTACTACATTGTTCCTTAATTTTTGTTGCTAATGGGCTGTAGTTTAAATGTCCCACATCCATTATCTTACGTGGAAGTAGTATTCCCAAGTATTTAATTACTGTTCTAGGGGGGATATCTATTCCGCTTATATGTATGGACCCTCCACCATCCATAGCGAACCACTCTCTCTTATTCCAGTTGATCTTATGCCCAGAGAAGGCCATATTCATAAAGGAAGTCAAAGCAGGCATAGCTCTTACTGGGTCAGCCAGAAATGAAGCACATCATCTGCAAGAGAGATAGCATTACTCCTCCCATTAAACATACAGCCCTCTATTTCCCGGTGATGTCTAATGGCTGTAGCCAGTACCTCAACAGCAGGACATATATCAGTGGTGAAAGGGGGCATCCCTATCTCGTCCCTCTATGAAGCCGAAAAGGGGGTGACATTGTATTGTTTGTAAGGATTTGGGCCCATGGGGATTGATATAACCACTCTACCCAATGCCTGAAGGCCGGGTGCAAACCAAACTTTTTTAATACTGCAAACATAAATGGCCACTCGACCCTGTCGAAGGTCTTCTCCGCATCCAGTGCGAGAAGGCCCCTATAAGCTTTTCTTCCTCTTGACCCCTGCCAGATAATGTTCATTACCCGTCTTAAATTATGCCTTGCCTGCCTACCCTTAACAAAACCCCCTTGATCGTGATGAATAACCTGTGGTAGGACCCCCTCCAGCCTCCTTGCCAATATTTTCGCTATTATCTTATAGTCAGCGTTTAGCAAAGAGATTGGACAGTAAGAGCCACATTTTTTTGGATCCTTATCCGGCTTGGGTAAAATTGTTATAATAGCTAGCTGTTGAGACGGTGTCAACCCCTCTCCCTCCAAAACCTCCATTACCATACACCGAAAGAGTTGACCCAAATCTCCCCAAAACTTTTTATAAAATTCCAAGGGCAGGCCATATGGCCCCGGAGCTCTTCCCGATCTTGACGCCCATATCGCCTCCTTAATTTCCTGCGCAGTGAGCTCTTGTCCCAGCTTTTCATTTACTTGGTCGGGTATTGTAGGAAGGGGAACATTATCTAGAAAACTCTCCAGATTTGTTCCTTTTGGGAATTCTGATGTATATAGCTTTGAATAGAAGGATTTAAAAATAGTATTTATCTCCTGGGCAGAGGAGGTACACTCTCCATTCTCATTTTCTATTACTAGGATAGTTCTCTCTGCTCTTTGTTTCTTAATTAACCAGGCCATCCATCTCCCCGACTTGTCCCCCTCGAAGTACTGTCCAGCTTTTGACATTAGAATATCCCTTTCTATACGCTTACAGCACAATTGGTTACATTCTCCCTTCATACTCTTGAACTTCACCACATTCCCAGGTGACACTGTTCATAATCTGCTTTTCTAGCCTCATTATATTGGATTCTAGTTCATTCTCCCTTCGCTTCTCTTGCTTGCCTTTAAAGGCTGCATAAGAGATAGTCTCCCCCCTTACAAAAGCTTTCAAGGCCTCCCACGTAGTCCTTGCTGAAGTGTATTCCACTTTATTATTTTCCAGGAATTCCTGAAGTCGCTTGGACATTTGTTGTACATACTGGGGGTCTAACAATAGTGTAGGATCCATTCTCCATTGCCGCACGCCCCCATCTACCTCTTTCTCCACTTCTAGATATAGTGGTGCATGGTCTGACACTATAATAGGGCCATATTCTATCTCTCCTATTCAGCCTAGAAAAGTAGGGGAAGCCAGGAAATAATCTAGTCTTGTATAGACCTTATGGGCACAAGAGTAGAAAGAGAACTCCTCTGTACCTGGGTGTTTAAATCTCCACACTTCCTGCAAGGCCCTTTCCTCTGCCAGCCTCCGAAGGGCCACCACGCTTTTGGGGCTACATCTGAATCGGGGTTTCGAACGGTCAAGCTAAGGATCCCAATAGGTGTTATAATCACCCCCTATAATCATTTTGCCTAGGAACACTGCTAGCATAATAGCTAGATGCTCATAAAGTTCTGGGCAATCGAATGTAGGTCCATATAAGGATCCCAGGACTAGCACTTCCTCCTCCACCGTAGCCTTCACTATAACATACCTTCCCTGACTGTCTCTTTGGGTTGTGTGAATCTGTACCCTGATCCCCGGTCTAAATCATACACACGTTCCTCTGGCCTTAGACATGAAATGAGATGCTACCATCATACCCCCCACTTTTTTTTCTACCAGCTTAATCTCTTCACATGTTAAGTGTAACTCTTGTAGCATCACAACATCTGCCTTTTTTTCTTTATATAAGACCATATATGCTTTTGTTTCACTGAGGTTTTCAAACCGTTTACATTCCAGGATAGCATTTTTAGACTAGCCATCCGGTAGCATCATATTTATTCCCAGATCTAGGATCCCCCATACACATTGCATTCCATCTTCATCAAGTCCCCCCACACCACCCGACTCTTGACTTTTTTATTTTTTCTCCCAATTAACGAATAGCCCCTTCTCCCTCCCCATCTAGTCTGATACCTTCCTTTTAACATTTCAAAAAGAGACCAAAAAGAGACCCAAAGAAAAAAGAAAGAAAAAAGAGAAAGTGATGACCTGCGCAACAGGGGCTTGTCTAAACTAATAGAAACTAAGTCCCTTTAACAGGAAATTAGCAAGGTGGTTTCCGATTTTTACTCACCACCTAGCTTCCCTCTTCCCCCCAAGTACAGATCTAATTAGAACCCCCTTTAATATCGTGGGTTAACCTGCTGGCCACACCGTCGTCATCACTCTATAAGTCCAGGTACGACGGTGCAGTGGGGCCCTGCCCAGGGTTCCCTCCTTGATCTGACAACCGTAGAGACAGGTTCCCACAACCCAACTGCCCAAATAAATTAAGCAAATGTAAGGCTGGGCTAGTCGAGGACACTTAGGGGTCCATCCCTCCCAAGGGAACCTCCGGAATGAGAAGCCCATCAGGGGTGGCCAGGCCCCTACTCATAATTTTACACACAGTCTTCTTATTGCTCATACGTCCTTTCAATCTCCAAGTGTTCCCTTCCCCCTTCCATCCCTGGTTCGTGCAAAAGTGACACCCCAATTCAAAAAGAAAGGGAGATAACCAGCATTCCTACTGGTCTCCTGCACGGGCCCACGCCCGCCACACATGGAACAAAAGAAAAACAACTGAGTCTCTCCCCCCCCCGGACACACATTGCATCCATATATTCAAAGAAAACATATCACTAGTTATGATTAAGCACTCATTTCCTCCCTTCATCCCCTCCTTTGTTAGGAAATGAGAGGTTAGATCTTCAGCTCCCTATTAATTTGTTAAACATGCCTTTGATACTGCACTCTAATGTATATAAATTAAAACAGTAGCTGGTCCCAATTTATAGCAACTAAATTCAGTAGCAGCAAGTAAGTCTCTGTAGAATTGCACTGGGCGCCCTTCTAAATTAGTAGTCCAGCCAGGAGCTAATGCCAAGGGAAGTGGGGAAGGCCGCCTGCTCCAGCCATTATAGGCCTCAAAGAGTTCGGAACAGACCAAGCGTGCTGTACTCCCCCACACCCCCTCGCACCTTCAGCCCTCATTTGAGCTGCTCTGCCAATACAAAAGCACACCAGCTCGCATTTTATGTGCAAAGAAGAAAGCAGACCTTTGGCTCCCAGTTTTTTTGTTGATCAAGCCGCTGATATAAAACTCTGTTATAATAAGTAAAATAAAAGCTGGTCCCAAAACATAAAGCAAAGTCAAGCGCACCAAATGAGTCTCTATAATGTCACTCTGGAAGCACCTCAGAAGAAAACCAAAGTCCTGCCAGGAGCTAGAGCAAGGGAAAGCGAGGAAGGCCGCCCGCTCCAGCCTAGAATGGAGCCTCCAAAAGTTTGAACAGACCGAGACAAGCTCTACTTCCCTCCCCCAACCCCACTCCCTATATCCTCATCCCTTGTTAAGCTGCTCTGCCAGTGTAAAAACACTTACCTGTACAGTTTAAGTTTAGAGTAAAGTTCACCCATCTGCATTTTCTTGCTGTTTTGATTCATGCTCGATGTACTGCATTGCCGCATCAGGATTTGTGAACACCTTCGGTGTAGCGCCCTTTCTCTGTATAATCAATCGAGCAGGGTAGACAAGCGCGAAAGGCCACTCAAGTTGATGCAACCTCCTCTTCACAGGCATAAAGGCATTCCAATCTGTTTGTACCGATCGTGAAAAATCTTGGAACATACTGACAGATTGAGAACCTTCTCTAATGGCCCCAGCCTTTCGTGCTGCATTCAGTACTATCATTCTATCTTGATATCTCAGGAATTTTACAATTATGTGACGAGGCCTTTAATTTGGGGTTGGATGACGACTGGGAGTTCTATGCGCCCGTTGTATCTCCAAGGAGCACTCCGCTGGTAGATCTAACTTTGTCTTTAACCATGTTTGGCAAAAAGTTACACAGTCTCTGCCTTCCGCTCCTTCGGTCATGCCCACTATTCTTATATTTGTTCGCCTCTCCCTGTTCTCATGGTCATCTAGTATTGCTTTTGACTTCTCTATTTCGGTCACTGCCGATTGCAATTGGGGGCTCCACTGGTTATATCGATCTTCTTGCGCACTAACCCTTTCTTCCACCTCCGTTAATCGGGCCAAATGTTGTTCCACTGTCTCACCCAAGCTGTTTACTGTTGTTTGCAAGAGGGCCAATTGAGCAGATACATTTTCAAACCCTGCATTCATTTTGCTCATCAGATCGAATTTTAAGTCATTAAACAGTTTTTCCAAAACCAAGAACTGAGGGCTATACACGCTTTCCTCCACGGCACCTGTTGAAGTTGCTGCAGCCCCATTACCAGCGTTTTCCCTGCGTGACGGCAGAGCTTTCAGACCCGAATTCTTAAGTCCGTTGCTGGCGCTTTTAAATGGTAGTTGTCCCTGTTTTTTGGACATCTTCAGTGGCATAACTGTTTTCCCTTCAAAGTCCAATTTTTTTTATCTCAACAAGTCCTGGGGGAAAGGGAGATTCCTGACTGTTTAGGGTCAGAGCTCCAGGACTAAGCAGCCATTCTGGATTCTGGCATGGCCATGCCCCCCCCCAGACTACTTAGACTTATACCAAACATTGACACTGATTCTTTAACTTTAGATCAGGGAAGCGACACCAAACATTGACACTGATTCTTTAACTTTAGATCAGGGAAGTGACACCCAACATGGGCAATGCAAGGAGTATTATAGAAGGTTAAGATGGGTTTAATCCTGTGGCATAATGGCCACGTGGCCATGAGGCATGTCGTAGTTCAAGCCAGCAAATTATTTGAACACATGTTACCAGTAGTTCTTAATCATTGTTGGGGGAGGAAGTGGGGGCTTGGAGGGATTTATGGATGCTGTTACAGGTAGTCAAGAAGTGTTCACTGTGTACACCACCTAACACTGGCTGAATTAAGCCTCAGTCTGGCACAACCTTTAGTAGCTGTGCCAGCCCCCCCCCCAAAACTTGGACAGTTTGGGGAGGGGAGATGGTGGCACAATTGAAAGTACTAGAAAGGTCTACAGTTCTGGGGCCAAGAGTTCGGCCTCTTCATTGTATAAATTTTCATGTTAACTGTTCAATTTGGTTATTTTTTCTTATTGGTTGGCCTGGTGGTATGTGGATGTGGGGGGCACATTGGGAGATGAGTTGCGGAAACACTATATCAATTATTCCTTAAAACATTGTTACTAATGGAACTGAATCTTATGTCATATAATGAGAAAGGGTTAAATGGATCCATCAAAAGGGCTAGAATTTTACAGGAACTACAGGGACATCGAACTAGTGTAGCTCTGTTGCAACAGACTCACCTAAATGAAATTGAACATTCTAAATTAAGATGCTACTGGGTGGTGGAGGTCTATGCAGCCAGCTGGTCAGGCTGTCCCTACTGGAGGGGAGTAGCAGTTTTGTTTAGATGGGCTCTTCCTGTCCAAGTGATCTCTCAGGTCCAGGACTCCTGGGGCCATTTTGTTAGGCTTCATCTATTTATCTTTAATATTAAATGTGTGATGGTCTATCTGTATGCATCTAATGAATCAAAGGAGAACACAATTTTTTTGAAAAAAATGTTAATGGAGACCATACAGGACCCAGATACTCTATATATCTTTGGGGAAGATTTTAATAGAGTGGGCTCAGTTCTATAAGACAGAGTTCACTCAGGTGGGGGGCGGGCCAGTTCCCAAAATGACAGCTTTCTGAAGAAGCTGATTGGGGAGGTTGGCATGGCAGATGCCTGGAAGGAGACTCATGGGGTGCACCGAGACCATATCTTTTTCTCCCATAGATACAAGACGTACTCAAGGATAGATTTGTTCCTTGTGTCTGGGGAGAAAATGTATCTAGTACAGAGCTGCGAAATCCTACCAATGTCATGGTCTGATTACTCTCCACTATCCCTTAAGTTACAATTCTTTCCCTCTGTCAGAAATTCTAATTGGAGATTAAATGTGGGCCTCCTAAACTCAGTAGATTTTAAATCTACACTAAAAGAACAGCTCTCTGCCTACCTAGATACTAATGATCCAGACTCGACTTCTCCCTCGGTTAGATGGGATACCCTTAAAGCTTACATCTGGGGTCAAATCATTTCATGTAGTTCCCGGCTAAAGAGACAGCGACAGACCACACTGGAGAGGCTGGAGAGGGAACTTGGGGAGTTTCGACATAAAATGACCCTCCACCCTGGGGATAAGTCCCTGTGGCAGAGAAAGAAGAAGATGGAAGTAGAGCAACAACTGGCATATCATGTAGAAGGGGCTATTAGGAGAACCCAGTGTAGGTACTATGAAGAGGGAAACAGGGTGGGCAGACTTCTGGCCTGCTCTCTTCGTAAACAGCTCACAAACAGGGCGGTTTTGAAAGTGGAAGACCCAGAGAAAATAGGGGCGCTTATTATGGACCCCCCAGGTATTACAGGGGCATTTGCTAGATATTATATCAAATTATATAGCCAAGAACACGCACATAATGTGACACAACAAACAATGGAATTTCGAAACTCCCTGACTCTTCAGACCCTTACTTAAGAGGACCAAGACTTACTGGAGAGTCCAATCACTCAGCAGGAGGTAATCACTAAAATTAAAAGCCTTAAGCAGGGTAAATCCCCATGCCTAGATGGCCTGCTGTCAGAATTTTATAAGGTTTTACAGGAGTCCCTGGTTCATCCCCTAGTCCTGTGCTACTGTCATATTCAGGAGGAAGGGGAGGTCCTGGAATCATGGCATTCCACCCTAATCTCGGTTATCCCTAAGGAGGGGAAAGATCATACCCAATGCGGGTCATATCGCCCAATCTTATTACTTAATGTGGATTAAAAAATTTGTACAGGGATCCTGGAGGATCGTGTGCAGCGGGTGGCTCCAGGACGTGTACATCGAGACCAGACAGGATTTATAGCTGGCAGATACTTACAAGACAATGTGAGGAATTTGCTTAACATAATATCTGCTCAATGGGGACAGGGGACTTTCCAGCTTGCCATCTCCATGGATGCTGAAAAAGCATTTGATAGGGTTAACTGGACCTTTCTAAATGCAACCATGGAGAAAATGCAATTCGGCCCAAAATTCTTAGATATAACAACAACTCTGTATGCTTCCCCACAAGCACAAGTTAGGGTAAATGGGATAAACTCAGGGTACTTTCAGATTAGTAGGGGAACTAGGCAGGGCTGCCCCCTGTCTCCACTTCTCTTTGCCTTGCGGCGGCGGTTCACCAGGACTGGATGATAGAAGGGATTATGGTGGGTGGAGGGTGGAGAACAAAGTAGCTCTGTACGCAAATGATTCCATATTCTTAATTGGGCGGCCCAAAACCTCCCTGCTACAACTGCTGACTTTACTTGGGTGGTTCAGGTCCATCTCTGGCTACAAGATTAATGATTGCAAGTCAGAGGCCTTGGTTCTGAGTGGGAGCTGCCCCTCATCAATGCAGTGGGATTTTCCTTTCGCACAGGCCAAACATAACCAAATACGTTATTTAGGCATTCAGATCACCAAAATGCATAATGCCTTATTTGAAGTCAATTATAATCGCCTTTGGAATACCATCCAGAATGATTTGGCAAGGTGGACATTGTTACCCCTCTCACTGGCAGGCCGGGTTGAGTCCATTAAAATGAATGTACTACCTAGATTTATCTTCTTGTTCTCTACCTTGCCTATCCGGATCCCAACCCAATAATGGGGAAAAGTTCTGAAGGGCATAACTCAATTTATTTGGGGAGGCTGTAGACCGAGGGTGGCTAGAAAGATCCTATACCAGCCAAAAGATGGAGGAGGACTGGGACTCCCTAACATGCATAGATACTATCTGGTATGTCAGATGACTCCGGTGTGTTCCTGGGCCAAGCAACGGACAGAGTCCGGCTGGTATGAGATAGAGGAGGGTGCTGGCCTTTTAAGGCCATTGTTCACTTTTGCATGTCTTGAACAACATATCTCCCCAACAGGGGCTGACCGTAATATTTGGACTCGACACTCCCTCGGGATGTTACATAAGGTCCAGAGGGACTTAGCCTCGCCACCTTCTCTGGGCCCTCTGTCCCTCATAAGGCACCACACTAATTTTACCCCCCAGGACTAGACCCGGGTTACAGAACATGCAAGACCAGAGGGCTTCCTAGATTTTCCCAGCTTATTGAGAGAGGTACCTGTATGTCCTTTGATAGACTGAAAGAGAAATTCGGTTTAGGTAACTCAGAATTTAGGTATATACAGGTCAGATACTTCATAATGAGTGGGGACACAATATCACTTTTGCAGTGACACAAGACAATGTGGGAAGACTTTATTTATGGGGTTACCACCCTGAAGGTCAGGATGAGATGCATCTCAGTGTTATACAGGATGCTGGGGGGAAGGGGCCAAGAACCTTGAAATTCAATAAAGACTGCCTGGGAAGGTGAGCTCTCCATCATCATCCCACAGGACATATGGGAAAGAGATTTAGGATCAGGTGGAGGGTGACCACCTCCCCAGACTGGAGGGAATACTTTTGGAAGATAATCATTAGATTCTTCCCCACTTCCGTAGTTACAAAGCACTTTGGGACCACTTTTTCAGACCAGTGCTGGTGGAGGTGCGGTCTCAAGGGATGTTACATGTATATTCTCTGGGAGTGTCCGGTTATTAGGAACTTTTGGGATGAAGTCAAGACAAAAGTAAATCAGATTTTAAAGGTCAACATACCCTCAGACTTCCTAAATTGGGTAATGGGGTTTCCGGTGGTTTTGGGCCTCCCCCTAACCAGAGAAAGTTGGGACTAGTTTTATTGTTGCAGCCTTAAAATGTCTCTCCTCAAGGTGGCTCCAACAGGAAGCCCCTACAGTGGGGGAGTGGCTAAACCGCCAGAATACACCTGAGGGAGGAAAAGTTTCTAGAAATATGGAATCTATGGCTGACATGGTCTAGAACCAGTCTCTAGAGTGGAGAAAGTCAGTCGATGGACAGTGACACTCACGATGGGATTCTATCTCTGAGGAAGAGGTAGAGGACCCCCTCCTATTATGTTACTGTTGTCCCCTTTGACCTCCCCCTACTCTTCCCTCTCCTTTAGTGCCCCCAACAGAATATAGATATATTGGTGACTGGATAGCTGCTTGATTTATTAAGTAGAACAAGATAAACAGGTCACCTAATTATTTTTTTCTAACTTGAATCATATGTTGTCGACATGCTACTATAGGCCAAGAAGTGAACGTAGGTTTTTTTTTATATATATATACACCGAGTGTTTTATTATATAAGTTGTATAACAAGATTACAATGTTGAATTTTGACTTTGATTGTATTGGCTCAAAGGAGCTCTTGTTGGAAATTAAGCAAAGGGGAGCACTGTGCAAGAATTAGCCACCATATATAAGGAGACAACGGGTGGAATCTAGACATTTTGACCACCATAAAGCTTCTTTGGACTGATATTTTGTTTGAATGAAATGTGGATCCTCATTGCTTAATATGTACTGAAATTTAAACTTCTGAATAAAAACTGAGTTACAAAAATATATATATATATAAATGACAAATGATCTTGAACTGGTTCCACAACCTTCTTGGTAACCAGTGATATGAGCAAGCAGAAAGTAAAACGAGCAACACAATAATAGCAAAGGAAGGATGGGAGACTGAGGTTATTGAGTGATTGTATTGTAGCGATTCACCAGTGGGGGAGCAGTAGTGAGGAGCAAAAAAAGAGTTTCTGTGAGGCTGCAAAGTGTGCTGGCAGCGTGGCACAGAGGGTTAGGTGGTCAGATGCGTGTGCTGCAGTGGGACGTGGGATGGGATGTGATTCGATTCCCACAGTTGTTACTGTTTTATCTTTGTGTAAGTGTACAGTTTTTTTATTTGTTATTTTTAAGTATTGCAGCTGCTTTTTCTCCCCAGCCCTGTGTTTCTCCCTGTCCCCGTGTCTAGCACCTCACCCCCTCTGAGTTATTTATAAATTATGGAGGGGTGCAAGGGGCATACCCTCCCCTGCATAAAAATATAAAAGTATGTCACTCCTGGGGAGAATATTGAGGATCATCGCTTATAGAAACATAGACTTTGACGGCAGATAAGGACCACTTGGCCCACCCAGTCTGTCCATTTCCCTACCTATTGGATAAGCTGCAGATTCTAGTTAATCAACAGCCTACTTCCTGCAACCCCCCACTATAATTGCCTTATGTCTGTCCCATGCATGTTTGAATTCCCCCACTGTTTTAGACCCCACAACCTCTCCAGGAAGGTGGTTCCATGCATCCACCATTCTCTCCGTGAAAAAGAATTTCCTCACATTACCCCTGAGCCGTCCCCCCTCTAACTTTAAATTGTGCCCCCTTGTTCTTACACATCTCTTTTTCTGAAAGATGCTACCCTCCTGGACTTTGTTGATTCCCTTGAGGTACTTAAAAGTTTCTATCATGTTCCCCGTCCCTCCTTTCATCAAGGGTATACATATTAAGTTCTCTCAGTCTCTCTTCATATGGTTTCTGATGTAGACCCTGCACCATTTTAGTTGCCCTCCTCTGGACTGCTTCCATCCTGTATGTCCTTGCGTACATGAGGTCTCCAAAACTGCACGCAGTACTCTAGATGGGGTCTCATCAACTGTCTGTACAGAGGGATAACCACTTCCCTTTTTCTACTTGTGATGCCCCTCCCTATGCATCCCAGTATCTCCCTGGCTCTCCTTACTGACTTCTCACATTGCTTACCCACCTTTAGGTCATCTGATATGACTACACCCAGAATCCTTTCCATTATTGTTGTTGTTAGTACCTCCCCTGCTATTGTGTACTATTCTCCTGGACTTTTTATTTCCCAGGTGCATTACTTTGCACTTCTTTGCATTGAATCTAAGTTGCCATATGTCTGATCATTCCTCCAACCTTGCCAAGTCCCTTCTCATCGTTTCTACCCCCCCCTTGTGTATCAAATCTGTTACAGATCTTTGTGTCATCTGCAAAGAGGCATACCTTTACTTCCAGACCCTCTGCAATGTCATCTATAAAGACATTAAAGAGGACTGGACCCAGTACTGAGTCCTGAGATACTCCACTAGTAACCCCCCTTTCTTCGGAATGTGTTCCATTCACTATTACCTTCTGTGTCCTGTTGTGCAACCAGTTTGCTACCCAGGCTACCACCCTGGGACCCACTCCCAGGCTGGCTAACTTGATTATTAATCTTTTGTGCAGGACTGTGTCAAATGCCTTGCTAAAGTCTAGGTAGGCCATATCCACAGGTCCTCCCTGGTCTATTACTTTGGTCACCCGGTCAAAGAAATCTATTAGATTCATCTGACATGACCTTCCTGCTGTGAATCCATGCTGCTTTGGGTCCTGTGCCCCGCTGGCCTCTAGGTACTGAACAATTCTTTCTTTCAGAAGTGATTCCATCATTTTCCCCACCATTGAGGTCAAACTAACAGGTCTGTAGTTTCATGTGTAACCCCCCTGCAAATGGGGGTTCCCAAAAGACTTCCAGGAGCTTGCTTGAATGCTCCAAGCCTGAATGGTGTTTGGCGTTTAAGCCATTTATCAGTGAGTGTTTTAGAACCTCTGGTACTGTCTCTTTAAGAGCTGTCTGCTTGCAGACATAATTAGTTTGTATGGGGGACTGTGTGTTTCTTTGATTGGTACCACTCAAGCTGCTGCCAATTCACCCCATTTTGCAGTCACTAGGGTGCAAAGGGAACCTGTCTGAAAGATGTAACTGATTGCCAGAAATCATTTACAGTAATAATAAAATTACAGTTTGTCTAACCTGCTTTTTGCAGTCAGAACTGTCTGCCTAGTTCCCCATTCTGGTTTTGAACTGCTGAACTGGACCAATCAGTGTGGGGTAAACTAGCTCTAAAATGATGCCTTGGACGAATCAGAACTTGGGACTCATAATCTGAGCCAGCCACAAGAGGATTGTATGGGCAGTGACTCTGGGAGATGTAGTTTAGACTTCAGTGCCTTTTTGGACCAACAGCAGCAGTCTATTGTGAGTGACAGCCAATCCAGTCAAGAACTGGGAGGAACTCAAAGGAAGTGCCCGGTTTTTGTCGGTTGGAGTTCAGTTGAGCTTTGGCAGTGAAGAAGGAAGGAGCCCTGTACTTTTCAGTGTGCAGTTTAGTCAAAAAAACGTGTGTAAGGCCCAGAGTTCCGGTCTGCAGCTTGTTAGGACTGAATGCATCCCGTGAGAAAGAATCAAAGGATCTCTGAAGAGTAGAAACCAGGCTCACCCTGTAGAGACTGGAGGAATTGCTGAAAATTACACTCGGTCTGTCAGGAACTGAATCTGCTGTGTGTTCTCCTGGGTATTGTGCAGTAATTGCGATCGGGATACAGATGCAGCCTGCCTGGTATAGTGCTTTCTTTTAATGGATGTGTGAAGGGTTTGTGTACCTCAAGTGAGCCCTGCTGACATTGAAGGACCCTATCTTATTTGGAGGTCATTAGTACTAATTCAGGTCGCTCCCTGTTGATTGCATTAAATCCAAATGGAATTACTGTACTGCTGACTGTTTAATTCTCCTTTTCTCTGTGTGAAGAGGGCCCCTACCAGCTGCCACGGTTTGGACTAGCCACTAGGGCTTGGGTATCCAGGGACAGTAACTGATAAGGATGAGCCTGTGCACAGAGCCATCAAATAGATTATTAGAGTGATAAGCTAATTAACCCTGATTTCCCCTGTCCTTGTTATATCCCCCTAAATAAATCAGACTGTTTGTTTCAACAAAGTTATACTGCCTGAGGTATTTGTCTATGTTAAAGTACTGTACTGTGATTGTTGCACTGTATCTTATTTTACAGGATGTCCCGGTGCCTGGAACCAGCCTTGGGGGTAAGTGTATACTGTGAAGGTAATTCTGCTATATATTGTGGGCCACTAGTGGGAAGAAAGGGGGGTTGCAGTGTCCCAGAGGGCTGTGACCAAGTAAGTTTAACTATTGCAAACCCTGACCTCTGGGTGGAGGCACCCGCCATTGGATCCAGGCCCCTCAACCTGTTAGTGGCAAATCAGGCAGGGGTAGTAGCCCCTGGGATAGCGCCATCTAGGGGTTACACATGCTTCTGCCTTGCTCTCACTTTTGTGAAGGGGAATCACATCTGCCCTCCTCCAGTCCTCAGATACCACACCATCCTCCCATGATTTGTTAAAAAGTGTGGTCAGTGGTGTCACTAGGTCCTCCCTTAGTTCTTTTAGGATTCTAGGGTGAATCCCATCAGGCCCCATTGCTTTGTCTCCCTTGAGTTTTAGGAGTTCTATATTGGTCCTTGCTGTAGTGCCTGTCGGCGTTTTGGTATTCGCCGATGTGCACTCACTGATGTTGCTGTCACCGAAATTCCATTGCTGTAATCACATGGCACCACCTTCCCTAGAGCAAAACTTTTCTGTGATACTTTTGTGCTTGTTATTATCTTTCACATTCAGTTAGCCATGACGGCAAAGCCAGACTACATCCCAGTACTGGGCAGGAATACTTTTATCAATTAAAAAGGCTAAAGAGGACAGGAAATGAGTTCTAATATGCCACTGTTTATAATGTCACCGCTTACAGAAATATTATAAAATGGGTAGGGAAAATCCTGCTCCCTGATTGGTTCTTACCTGTGCATTAGATCTGTCTAATGCACAGTTAAAAACAAGTACTCCAAAGTCAAGATGCAGTACAAGAAAACTAATGTGCCCCATAGAACGTTCAGTTTTAAATACAGCCATTTTTGTTTTCTCTTAGCGGGTAATATGACACAACTAATCAGCACACCTAAAATGAATAAAAAAAAACGGGACCCGTAAACTGCATACAAGCCAAAAAACTCCAAAGAGTATAACAACAAGAACTCTCCCTACTGCACTGTTTTTAGTAGATTTTAGCCTTTTTTACTATTAGTAATGCTCCCCTCTCTCTCTCTTTCTCTCTCTTCTCACTGCCGTCCAGCACTCGCTTGCTTGCTCCCACTACTGATTTGCCTCTTCGCTCTATCAAGGCTGGAACTGCCACTTCTCACTCACGCTGAAGTCACTGCATCTAGCGAGTAAATAATAAAATCAAAACTGCATCTTTTTTAAATGTACAGAGATGAAAACACACGGAAGTGTCAATAGACAGAATGCTCACGCTCTTCCTGATGTGGTTTCACATCCCCATTCTCTTGAGATGCCAACTCCGAAGAAATGAAATCAGCTGTGTTCTGAGTATTTCCATAATACCTTCAGTGCAGGACGATGGTCCAAAGTCTCAGAGCATGATGTAACGTTTTGTATTTTTTTTTAAACTGATGCGGTCGGCAGTTCACGGTCACCCCCCACGACTTGCTCTCTCACTACTTACAGTACTGCTCACTTGCTCCCTTCCTCAGTTTGCTTTTTCTGGGTTACATATACAGGGGAGTAGAAGTTGCAGAACAGACACCTGCTGGACACTACTGAGCATGAGGCTTTCACTGCTCTCTACTTCCTTCTGTTGCTGCTGACATTTTTTTTATGTCCCTCCTAAAAATCTCTTCCCGTTTTGTTCTTTCACACTCGTGTGGAAACTGCCATATTGGAAATCAATAAATAAATAACTACACATAGTCTATGTCTCGGTGGGGGTGGGGGCTTTGTAGGACAACCTAAGAAAAACTAAATGGAATCAGAAGCGTTAAGAACTACAGCTTGCAGAGGCTATAGTGGGACAAATCACCTAAGTTTAAAAAAAATACAGCAAGCTCACTGTAGGCGAAGGGACTATTTTATGTATAATTAAGACAAATCTTTAACTTTTCTCATTTTTGAACCCGTAGATTTGAATTTTTAAATACTTGTAAAATATAGGGTCCCATTTTATAAGTGCAATAAGACACTCCAGGGGTGTGCATTAGACACATCTAACGCACGACCAGGTGCTGAAGGCACGAGGCTGCACGTTAGATGTGTCTAATGCACACACCCTCGTGTCTTATTGCTTACATATCCATCAGCCTGAAAGATACACCTCAATAAAAAGTGATGTGAAAAACAGTATTTTGCATTGTTTTGATTTTATGGGCAGCATTCTGTTACAGTTCTCTTTATGGAGGAGTTTTAACTTTGTCACAGTTTGAGCAAAGAACTCTAAGTATGGTTCTGCTAGGACAATAGCTCACATTTAGCATTCTGTACTCAAACCGTGACATAGTAAACACTCCCAAATTACTGGTTCCATGAAAAGAACTGTGCAGAATGTTATCCATAAAAAGAAAACAGTTGAAAGCACAGTTTTTCACATTAGTGCTTATTAAGGTACAGTTAAATATGGTTCTTTTGGAGGCAAGTCTATTATTTCTCTTACTAGGAACATTACTAACTGCTGCCAATTAGCACACATTTCCTGTCCCCTTTAAGGCAATCTGCTGAAGGTCCAGGGAGACACCCAGCATGATCTCAACATCAGTGATGACCAGTGATTTGTAAACAGCTTTATGATGTTGAGTACGAATGATGTCCCAGGAAACTTTCCTCTTTTTTATAAATCTTAGAAAAGGTTGCAAATAACTCGGGAAGACCACAGTGTGTCTAGATGCGGCTGTGGTCTTTGCCATTCCAACTGAAGAGGTTCCAACCAGATAGTAGCCCAGTCCTTCCAAACAGAGGGTTGCCCAGAAGCCCAGGGCACACTATTGAAGTAAAAAAAATATACTACAAAAGAAACCCAAAAACTGTATGAACCACATCTAAGCCTCTTTTATTCAGGGGCAAATACAGAATATCTATTTTGATCGGATCTAATCTACTGCCCCAAACCATCTGAAAGAAAATACTTAGTAACCAAGTTTCAAATTACTGTGGCAAAGGAAATATTACACTAATGTAAAGAAAGGAGGACACTAAAAATTTTTATTATGCCAATCCATTTCTTTTTGGAGAGCTGCCATGATTTACACATGGCAACCGGCAGAGCCCCAACATCCAAAGCCTTTCCCCCCCCCAAGTTAAATTCCAGTAAACTTGTCTGACCATAGTAGATACCCAAGATTTTAAAGAGATCTAATGACACTATAGCAAGGGAAAGGTTCTCATGAATTCCAATAGTCAATAAATGGCTTTCCGTGATATTAATTTGTGACCCCAAAAGGGTATCACGATCTTGGACCACAAGAACTACAGCTTCTCCAGACTGGACATCCTTTATAATAAACAGACGTCATCTGCATAGGCTGATACTTTAACTTCAGTAAAGGACAAAGGATTCAGAATTCCATGAATATGAGGTGCGATACTAATGGTTAGCAATAGAGGATCTAGAGCCAAAATATATAAAATAGGGCTGGGAGAACACCCCTGTCACATGCCTCGAAACAAAGGTATATGTTCTCCCAACCACCCATTGATATTAGGAATAATAGTATTATGAGAGTAAAGAAATTTAACTCAAGCAGCAAAGGTGTGTGAAAATCTATATTTATGTAAGACTAGGAAAATGTAATCATGGGGTACCTTATCAAAAGCCTTCTGATCTAAAATAAACATGAAGTGTCCCTTACGTTCCCTGTTAACAATATTCAAGTATTTCCTGGATTAGTAATAAATTATCTTCAATTTTCTGGCCTGGAATAGAGCATGCCTGTAGTGGGTGTATAATAGTAGAAAAAACAGTAGTTAAACATTTACAGAAGATTTTAGCAAGAATATTTGTATTGGTATTAACGAGACAAATCGGTCTCAGATTTTTCAATTCCGTTTGATCACCTTTTTTAAATAAAAAAACATTTGTACGGCTTCTGAGCTTGTACCTGACGTAGAAAGCTGTGTTGAAAAAGAACTGGAAACTACAGCTAAAAATCAGGGCCAGAAGTAAAGGTCTGATAAAACTCAGGTCAGACCATCAGTACCATTACTTCCTCAGTACTAATGGGGTGTATGAGGAAATCACTGTCTGTGGCAGACTTAAGGAATCTAAAATTTGGGAAATTTTAGGATCGAATGGGAACTGTGTTCCCACAGTGGCTATTAAACATTTTGAACCACCTGTAGCATCCTGTGTTTTGAAGTACGAATGTTACCAGCTTAATCCACCACAGAATGCATTCTCCTCTGTTTAATCCTAGATAAGCAACTCTGAAAAACATCCCCTGAAAGGTGCTGCCACTGAGTGCCATATTTTTGTTTGAAGGAAAGAGTCTTAACCCTGTTGTACTGAATAGCTTTCATACGACTTTTAAGGGGCTGGATCTGGGCTTGAAAGGAAACATCCCTTTCTGCCTGAAGGGAAATTAGTTTATATAGTTTATACCATAACTCTAAATAAGTGGTATAGTTATGCAAGCAAGTAGAACCACAATATTGTTTTGCTAGGGTGCCAATATCCCATTTTGTGGTTCCCACCAAATGAATATATTGTGATACAAGCTAATAACTGAAGTGTGAGTCCATAACAATTCCCAAAGAGCAGTGTGAAAATTCAAGGTGGAAAGAATGGTATTATTCAGTCTCCAGCAAGGCCTGGCCAAATTTCCCCCATTGATTACAAATACCACCAACAGCTTAATCTGGTTTAATGTCAGCTGGTTTTCATCTATATATTCCACCTCCCCAACCCCAAACAAGGCTGAAGACAGGCAGAACTGTCTAGTCCTCCTTTCCCAGGCAACAAAAACTAACAATAAATAAATAATACAACATTACATAAACATAACGTTAGTACTATACAGAGGAAGGAAAAGCTAGTGCACCTGTCTCGCTGCTGACTCAGCGGACATATCCTTTAATCTCTTTACTTTTGATGTGTTTATCCAGTATATCTGTAAACTGATTTACACTCTGCTGATACCATCTCTTTTGGAAGGCTATTATTCAGTCTTGTCACTCTCTCCATAAAGAAAATTAATTGTACTGTATATCCAATTTACATCCAGATATAGCAATCTAATATTGATGTTCCCATGTATGCCCATAACTCCATCCCCCCTTATTCCAGAACTTCTCCTTCTCCAGTGCTGCTAGTTTCTTTCATCATTCTACTGTATATACCATTATCATTTCCCCTTGCATCCTTCTATACTCCAATGTAAACAAATTCAACTCCTCCAACCTCTCCTAACCCCTTCTCCTAGAGAGACAGAATTTGCTGGTAGTTAAGAACTGCTTGACCCACCTAGTCTGCCCATTTTTCCCTGCCTATAGTATTATCACAGATCCTACTTGATCTCCGGCCCATTCACCCACCCCACTTCTCTTTCCCTAAGATTCCCTTATGCCTATCCCGTGCATTCTTGGATCCCACCAGTGTTTTTGCCACCTCCTCATACCCTATACCAACTTTGTTGCTCTTCCCTGAACACTCTCTGTTTTACCTCACACCTTACATACAGTGTAAAGACCAGACCTGCATACAAGACTCCAGATACAGATGTCCATACTGTACTTTTGGTATAAGGGGATAATCACGTCCCTTGATCTACTGGTAATATTTTCCTATAGGTCAAAGGAAGGGATTATCCCTTTACGCTAAATGTATGTGCATCCTATTCATAGATATATAGACACTGTTGGCAGATAAGGGCCTATGACCCACCCAGTCTGCCCATTTAAGCTTGTAAGTTCATTTTATGTTTTCCTAGAATTCTGTTGCCCCATACCCCTGACCTCCAGAATTCCCTTATGTCTATCCCATGCATTCTTAAATTCCGAGATTGTTTCAGCCCTCACCACTTCCTCTGGCAGGGTGTTCCACTTGTCCACCACCCTTTCTGTGAAGAAATTCTTACTCATATTTCCTCCGAATCGCCTTCCCTCCAACTTCATCCCATGCCCTCTAGTCCTGGAACATCTTTTTCACGGGAAAATAGTGTATTCCTGCACCCTGTCCCTCCCTGTAAGGTACATGTATGCCTCTGTCATATCCCCTCTCTCCCTTCTCTCCTCCAGGGAGTACATATTCAAAGTCCTTAAGCCTGTCCTCATAGGACTTGTGATGCAGTCCCTGTACTGTGTTGCCCTCCTCTGAACCTTCTTTACCCTATGTCCTTAAGTAGGGAAGGTCTCCATAACTGTACACTATACTCCAGGTGGGGCCTCACTTCTTGTATAGTGGAATTATGACCTCCCTTTTCCTGCTGGTGATGCCCCTGCCTATGCATCCCAGCATCCTATCTGCTTTACCTGCCGCCTTTTCGCACTGTTTCCCTACCTTGAAGTCATCAGAGATGATAACCCCAAGGCACCTTTCTTGCTTGGTGCATGCTATATCCTCACCCCCAACTGATATGTTGCTCCAGGGTTTCTGTGGCCCATATGCACTATCTTGCGCTTCTTTGCATTGAATTTCAACTGCCAAATCCTTGACAATTCTTCAAGCTTCTGTAAGTCCCTCTTCATTCTGTCTACACCCTCTGGCATGTCCACTCTGTTACAGAGTTTCGTGTCATCAGCGAACAGGGAAATTCTGCCGTCTAGGTCTTGTACAGTGTTGCTGATGAAGACGCTGAATAGGACTGGTCCCAGCACTGATCCCTGTGGTACCCCACTGGTCACTCTTCCCTCTGTGAAGTGACAGCCATCTACCACCACCCTCTGTGTCCTGCCACCCAGCCAATTACCTACCCACTGCACTACTGTCCTGCCCACTCCCATATTCCTCAGTTTGTTTCATAGCCTTCTATGTGGCACAGTGTCAAAGGCCTTGCTGAAATCCAGATAGGCCATGTCCACTGCCCTCCCTGATCCACCTCCCTTGCCACCCAGTCAAAAAATTCAATAAGGTTGGTCTGGCATCACCTCCCCCCAATGACCATGTGGTATTGGCTCCTGTAGTCCATCGGCAACCAGATGTTCCACCAATCTCTCCTTCAGTAGTGCTACCATGATCTTCCCACTACCGAGGTCAGGCTGACTGGTCTGTAGTTTCCTGCTTCCTCTTTGTCCCCGCTTCTGTAAAAGGGGACTACATCTGCTGTCCTCCAGTCTTTGGGTACCTCCCCTGTTTCCATTGATTGGCTAAACAGGATTGCCAGACGTTCAGCCACCACCTCTCTTAGTTCCTTTAGAACCCTGGGGTGCACCCCATCTAGCCCCATTGCTTTATTACTTCCAGTTCCTTTAGGACCCTTTCCCGTGTACAAGGACTTGTGTCCATTTCTGCACCATTCCCACCCCTTGTAGTCCCTTCAGGCCCATTACCCTCATCTTCCTCAGTAACGACTGATCAGAAAATACAGGTTACTCACATGTAACAGGAGTTCTAGGAATGGTATATGTTGTTCATCCACACTTATTGGCAGGTTTCTTGCCGCTTCAAATCTTGCCGGAAGGTCTTCAAGCTGGCTCCTCCCACCCACCCGGGTGGCAAAACTCTCGGCTCCGTCCCATGACGCCAGATCTAGCCCGCTGGAAGCCAGGTTGTGCGTCGAAGCCGGGGAGGCCGGGTGGGTTGTGTGGATGAACAACATATACCATTCCTAGAACTCCTCTTACAGGTGAGTAACCTGTATTTCTAGGGACATGGATATGTTGTTCAATCCACACTTATTAGCAGACTCCTAGCAGTTCTCCGGGAGGAGGGAGGCAAGGTGCACACCCCCAATACTTACTTGGGAATAGAGACTGGAGAATTGAGGCCCCAAAACCAGCATCCCAGCGTGACTCAAGGTCGATGTGGTAGTGGGTAATAAAGGTATGTGCTGACTTACAGGTAGCAGCCCTGCAGATATCCTGGATAGGGACATCCCTGGAAGCAGCTACCGAAGCAGCGGTATGGTGGGTAGAATGAGCTCTTATCCCTCTGGGAGGGTCCATGCCCGCCAACCTATAGCAGAGCTCTATGCAGGAGGTGACCCACCTGCTTATCGTCTGCTTGGCTGCAGGTCTGCCAGGTGCGGCTTCAGCGTAGGTGACAAACAGCTGGCTAAACCTCTCCTCGAAACTTCAGCCGTCCGCCTCCTTATAATAAGCGGTCATCGTCTAGGGTCCAAAGTAGGGTTTCATATTCGGCCTCCAAGGTGTGACTGGTAGAACACCGCAGAGTCAACACCTGCGTTAAGGTGAAACTCCGACACCACCTTCGGAAGGAATTTCGGCTGGGGGCGCAGGACAACCTTGTCCCTGTGGAAGACCAGATAAGGAGACTCGATGGAAAGCGCCTGGAGCTCTCCCATCCTTCTAGCTGACGTGATAGCCACCAAGAAGGCAGTCTTCCATGATAGGTGGGAAATATCGCACCTGTACATCGGTTCGAATAAAGCGGCCAATAGCAGCAGTAGATCCCACGGGTGGAGATTCTCACACGAGGAAATGTGTCAAGGCCTTTGAAAAGCACCACCACCTTCTCCTGCACCACTGCTTCCCGGCCCACGTCCGTAAGCAGAGATTGCTGCCAGGTGTTCTTTAAGGGTCTTCACCAAGCTCCTTGCTGAGAAAGGACCACAAGTAGTCCAGAATGCTTGCAGAAGGACAGGCGGAAGGGTCCAAGCCCTTCCTGACACCAAATGGAGAATCTCTTCCATTTGAAGGCGTAGCATTTTCTGGTCGACTCCTGCCAGAGCCTTGATACAATGTTGAGGACCACGTCAGAAAGACCCCAAGGCCTGGAACTCAGGCCGCTCAGGAACCAGGCCGTCAGGTGCAGGATTGAAGGTCCGGATGGAATACCTTCCCTGGTTGACTAAGATCAGGTCGGGTGGGCTGGAAGCCGCCTCGAGAGCCTGAGCTGAGACGTGGAGATCTGGATACCAGAACTGGCGGGGTCAATCTGGGGCTACCAGAATCACCTGCGCCTTGTCCCTTCTCGCATTGGAAGCACCTTGTGGATCAAGGGAATGGAGGAAAGGCGTAGAGGGCCGGGATCCACGGCCCCAGAAGGCATCCCCTGCAGCGAGCCCTGCTGAGGAGGGGCGGGCATGGAACAGTCTCACCTTCGTGATTCTCCTGAGGCAAACAGGTCCACCTGAGGTGGCCCCAGTGGGAGAAGAGATCTTGTACTACCTCGGCCAGGAGAGACCACTCGTGAGGACTGAGCCCCTATCTGGCTTAGGGCATCGGCCAGGGTGTTGGAGGCTTCTGCCACGTGAATGGCTAGGAGATCCTTGCCAGGCTGCACGAGGGACCAAATGCAGAGAGCTTCCTTGCATAACAGCATGGGTTGCGTCCCACCCTGGCGGTTCAGGTAGTACATGGTCGTGGTATTGTCCATCTGGACCTGAACCACTTGACCCCGTAGAAATGGAGCGAGGGTGGTGAGAGCTAGATGGACCACTCGGAGCTCCAGCAGGTTAATGTGGCATCGGGACTCCTGAGGGGACCAGAGGCCGTGCGCTCTGTGCTCCCCCAGATGGGCACTCCAACCATCAGAGATGCATCGGTCGATAGAGAGACCGTCGGCTCGGGGCGGACGAACGGGATGCCCTCCTGCAGATGTGCTGGAACGGTCCACCACTGGAGAGCGTTCCACATCTCCTGGGTCACTGTCACGGGCTGATCCAATGGATCGCAGTGTTGTGACCACTGGCTGGCCAGTCCCCATTGAAGGGGACGCATGTACCAACGGGCCCAATGGACCACGCTGGTGCAGGCTGCCATGAGGCCCAGGAGGTGCAGGAAGTCCCAGGCAGAGCGCGATTGCCCAACCAGAAATGAGTTGGCAAAGGAGGAAAGAACCTCGGCCCTGTCCGCCGGGAGCCGAGCTCTGGCTCGAAGAGAGTCAAGCTCTGCCCCAATAAAGAGAATCACCTGCTTCGGCATGAGTTCCGACTTGGCCTCATTGATGAGGAGGCCAATTTGAGAGCAAACCTGGAGGGCCAGATCTCTGGACCGCTCCGCCTCCACTCTGGAGGGAGCTGCAATCAGCCAGTCGGCCAGGTAGGGTACACCCGACCTTGGGTGCAAGGGAATGCTGTCACCACTGCCATGCATTGGTGAGACCCTGGGAGCTAGAAGGCCGAAGGGCATGGCCCGAACTTGTAAAGGGATCCCTCTCTGAAGCGGGAGGAATCTCTGATGAGATGGACGGATTGGGATGTGAAGAGCGCATTCTGGAGGTCCAGGGAACAGAACCACACACCTCGTTCCAAGGATGGAATTATCTGAGCCAGAGTGACCATCCTGAAGGTCCGAGACCCTAGGAACTTGTTCAGGTCGTGCAGGTCGAGAATGGGGTGCCAGCCCCCCATCCGTTTTGGGACCAGGAAATACCTGGACACAAACCCCGGGTCTGGAGGAGGATCTGCCACCTTCCTGATCACCTCTTTTCGAGGAGCAGGGCGATATCGGCTTGGCGGGCCGACAGCGAGGCTGAGGACCCCGTGGCCCCGAGGGGCGAAGCGAGGGTGGAGCCTGCTCGAACTCCAGAGGCAGGCCTTTCCCTACCACCTCCAACACCCAGCGGTCCGTGGTGATAGCGGACCAGGCGGAAATGAAGTGGTGGAGCCGTCCCCCCATGGGGGGAACCCAGGGGGGAGTGACAAGGCTGGGGGCGGCACCCCCCAACCAGTCACTGGGCAGGCTTGGAGGAAGAACCGGCCGAGGGACCTCCTGGGCCTTTACCTCCTTGCTTCCTGTTGGAGGAAGCCTCCAGCTTGGGTTTGGGACGCGAAGCGCAAGCCTGCTGGCCCTGTTGCTGGTGTTGTTGGGCTGGTCAAGATGCAGGGGCCGAAGGACGAAAGGACTTCTGTTGTTGCTGACGGCGGCCTTTGTCCCTCTGGGTGGAGTGACCCGAGGTCAGGGTGGCATTGGACTTTCGATCCACTGGGTGACCCTCCACTCCAGGGCCAAGAGTTCAGTCCCCAAGAGGGGCGTCCGCCAACTTGTGCTGGGTATCCGCCGTGAAGGTGGATATCCTCAACCACGCCCACAATGGTGCATGGCCATCACGGCCACTACTGACCTGGCACAGGAATCACCTATGTCCAGAGCAGTCTGGGCTGCTGCAGCCACCCCTACCCTGGTCCGCACCTGGCGGACCGTGGTCTGCAGGTTGGTTGGAGATGAGGACAACCTCATCCAGGGAGCCCAAGAGGTGTGGGAGAAGTGTGCCATCAGCTGCGGCCAAGCTGGCCTGTCGGAGCCAAGGGAGGATGCAGCGAACCTGCGCCCGGCAAAGTCAACACCTGGACTCCTTTGACAGGAGCTTATCCACATCCGGCGTTACGGGCACGCCCGAAAATGCTGTGATGACAAACCCCGGCAGAGAGGTGCTCCGAGAAACCGGCAAAGAGGCGGTAGGGACCGAATACTTCCTGGCCATCCTGGCCGAGAGCGCGCGACAGAAGCAGGCTGCTGCCAAAGCTCCAAGGCTGGGCCGACAATGGCCTCAGCCACCAGAAAGGCCTCCGTGGGGGTATCCCCCTGGTCCAGTATCTCCGTCAGGGGATACTTGGCCCATCTGGACATGGGCTCGAGCTGCATCCTGGTGGACTCCAAGATGAGTCGAAGCAGACCCAAGAAGGACGATGGGCTATCGGTCCAAATGACTGCCCCGGAGGACTCCAGGTCGACCTGCCTGGAGAACAGGAGGAGAGTCGCCGTCGGATTCCAAAGAGTCTGCGAAGAGCTGCCTCAGCCCTGAGCCACCCTCTACCTGCCGAGGACGGTCGGGAGTGAGGGTGACCAACAACCTGTGGGGCAGGCCGTGACCCGACCGAGAATCCTTGGCCATTGCCCCAGACTTAGGTTGTGGAGGCGGAGGTTCCACTAAAGTCGGTGGAGCAGCTGGTTTTGGCCGAGCAACTGGCCCTGGAACGGGCAACTCGACTGGGATGAGTGGTTGCTTCGGTCGTTCGGGAGACAGCCACTTGATGGCTGGGGTCTGGACCGAGTCGGTTTAGACCCGGACAACAGCAACTGCTGCCAGATAAGCTCCTCATAGGCGCCAGCGTAATTTCTTGAAGCCTCCCTCATCAAGGAAGGGACAAGGAGGAACAGTGTCGCTCGCTTGCAGTATGAGACCGAGACCGCTGGATGTCGGGGAGCGGCTTGACCGAGATGAAGTCCGAGACCAAGACCTCGGGGGACCAAGGGTGGGTCTGGGAAGGGGTGGAGACACCGCTCTTCCCTCGGCTCGGGCACCTTAACGAGGACTGTGGCCCCGAGGCACAGGCAGATCCTCGGTCTCCACCGAGGAACGGTGAAGGAGGGTTGCCGGCTTCACCAGTGGACAGCCCGCCTAACGGATCGAGAAAAATCTCGACTGCGCCGACAGGAGTCTCGCAGGCTGGCCTGACGGGGACACTGCTGAAGCCAGCGCCCTCAGCACAACCTCGACCGGTTGACGGTCGGCTTCCGGGAAGGGACCTTTCCGCTCCCATGAACGCCGACAGTGGAACTTACTCACTCACCTTCTTCTTGGGCCGAGAAGAGTGTCCCGATGGCCCCTCTCCCTTCGTGGAAAGGGACTGACAAAGCTCCTTGAACGAAGCTGTACACGAGGAACTCAGAGAGCGGGATAAATGCTGCGGCCGAGGAGGAGGAAGATGCGGCCTGGGCTGCCTCCTCTTCGAGGGCGATCATCTGCTCAAGCTGCTCAGCCAAGCCAGCCATGCGGACACACGCCCAACGAGAACCTCTTTTGATTTTACCAGCGGGAAACACTTCTCAAGGCACCCGAGCTTCAATCGGGCAGCGCGATCATCCAGGACGTTGGCCGAGAAAGAGCGGCACAACTCACAGGCCTGCGGGTCATGATCTAGGCCAAGGCAGTAGACGCACGTGGAGTGCGGATCCGTCCTGGACATTTTCTGCCTGCAAGGGCACCTCCAAAAGCCAGGAATAGATTTGTCCATGGCAGCCGTGAGGGAAGATGAAGACTGAAGTTTAGAAAACTTCAAAACCAATTTCAGACGAACCAAAGAGTTAGAATCCAGTCTAAAACGCAGAGCGCTAAGGAGGGAACCTGAGCTTCCAAGCGGTAAGGAAGATCTGGCATCATGGGGCGGAGCTGAGAGTTTTACCACCCGGGTGGGTGGGAGGAGCAAGCTTGAAGACCTTCCAGCAAGATTTAAAGCGGCAAGGAACCTGCCAATAAGTGTGGATTGAACAACATATACATGTCCCTAGAAATACAGGTTACTCACCTGTAACAGGAGCCACCAAGAAGGTGGTCTTCCACGACAGGTGGGAAATATCGCACCTGTGCATTGGTTCGAATGGCTTGCCCATGAGCTTGGCCAATACCAGCAGTAGATCCCACGGAGGTGGAGGTTCTCGCACCAGAGGGGAAGTGTGATCAAGCCCTTTGAAAAAGCGCCAGACCACCTTCTCCTGCACCACCGACTGCTTTCCGGCCCGCGCCCGGTAAGCAGAGATAGCTGCCTGGTGCACCTTAAGGGTCGTTGACTGAAGCCCTTGCTGAGAAAGGGACCACGGGTGGTGCAGAATGCTTGCCAAGGGACAGGCGCAAGGGTCCAAGCCCTTCCCCTGACACCAAATGGAGAATCTCTTCCATTTGAAGGCATAGCATTTACTGGTCGACTCCTTACGGGACGCCTCAACGACATTGAGGACCTCATCGGAAAGATCCAAGGCCTGGAACTCTAGTCGCTCAGGAACCAGGCCATCAGGTTCAGGGATTGAAGGTCTGGATGGAATACCTTCCCCTGGTTGACTGAGATCAGGTCCGGGCGGGCTGGAAGCCGCCTCGGGAGCCTGGAGCTGAGACTGAGGAGATCTGGATACTAGAACTGGCGGGGCCAATCTGGAGCTACAAGAATCACCTGCACCTTGTCCCTCCTTGCCTTGAGAAGCAACTTGTGGATCAAGGGAAATGGGGGAAAAGCGTAGAAGAGGCCCGGGGTCCACGGCCTCGAGAAGGCATCCCCATGCAGCAAGCCCTGCTAAGGGGGGCAGGCATGGAACAGTCTCAGCTTTGCATTCTCCCTGGAGGCAAACAGGTCCACCTGAGGCGTGCCCCAGTGGGAGAAGAGATCTTGTACTACCTCCGACAGGAGAGACCACTCGTGAGACGCAGCCCCTATCCAGCTTAGGGCATCGGCCAGGGTGTTGGAGGCTCCTGCCACGTGAATGGCGAGGAGATCCGCCTCCAGGCTGCGCACGAGGGACCAAATGCGGAGATCTTCCTTGCATAACAGCATGGAGCGTGTCCCGCCCTGGCGGTTCAGGTAGTACATGGTCGTGGTATTGTCCGTCTGGACCTGAACCACTTGACCCTGTAGAAACGGAGCGAAGGCGGTGAGAGCTAGATGGACCGCTCGGAGCTCCAGCAGGTTGATATGGCATCGGGACTCCTGAGGGGACCAGAGGCCGTGTGCTCTGTGCTCCCCAGATGGGCACCCCAACCCATCAGAGATGCATCGGTCGACAGAGAGACCGTCGGCTCGGGGCGGACGAATGGGATGCCCTCCTGCAGATGTGCCGGAATGGTCCACCACTGGAAAGCGTTCCACATCTCCTGGGTCACTGTCACAGGCTGGTCCAACGGATCGCAGCGTTGTGACCACTGGCTGGCCAGTCCCCATTAAAGGGGATGCATGTACCAATGGGCCCAACGGACCACGCTAGTGCAGGCCACCATGATGCCCAGGAGGCACAGGAAGTCCCGGGCAGGGCACGATTGCCCAACCAGAAATGATTCGGCAAAGGAGGAAAGAACCTCGGCCCTGTCTGCCAGGAGCCGAGCTCTGGCTCGAATAGAGTCGAGCTCTGCCCCGTTGAAGAGTATCACCTGCTTCGGTACGAGTTCCGACTTGGCCTTGTTGATGAGGAGGCCAATCTGAGAGCAAACCTGGAGGGCCAGATCTCTGGACCGCTCCATCTCCGCTCTGGAGGGTGCTGCAATCAGCCAGTCTATGCATACTGCTATGCATTTGGTGAAGACACTGGGAGCTAGAGAGAGGCTGAAGGGCATGGTCCGGAACTTGTAAAGGGATCCCTCCGCTCTGAAGTGGAGAAATCTCTGATGAGACGGATGGATCGGGACATGAAAGAATGCGTCCTGGAGGTCCAGGGAACAGAACCACACACCTCATTCCAAGGATGGAATTATCTGAGCCAGAGTGACCATCCTGAAGGTCCGAGACCCTAGGAACCTGTTCAGGTCGTGCAGGTCGAGGATGGGGCGCCAGCCCCCCGTCCGTTTTGGTACCAGAAAATACCTGGACACAAACCCCGGGTCTGGAGAACGATCCGCCACCTTCCTGATCACCTCTTTTTTGAGGAGCAGGGCAATATCGGCTCGACGGGCCGACAGCGAGGCTCCGGACCCCATGGCCCCCTGAGGGGCGACGGCTCGAAAGGGTGGGATCTGCTCGAACTCCAGAGTCAGGCCCTTTCCTACCACCTCCAACACCCAGAAGTCCATGGTGATAGCGGACCAGGTGGAAAGGAAGTGGCGGAGCTATCCCCCCACAGGGGGAACCCAGGGGGGAGTGACGAGGCTGGGGGCGGCACCCCACAACCCGTCACTGGGCAGGCTTAGGAGAGGAACCGGCCGAGGGACCTCCTGGGCCTTTACTTCCTTGCTTCCTGTTGGAGGAAGCCACGGACCTGGGTTTGGGATGCCAAGCTCGAGCCTGCTAGCCCTGTTGCTGGTGCTGTTGGGCCAGTCGAGATGCAGGGGCCGAAGGACGAAAGGACTTATGCTGTTGTTGTCGGCGGCCTTTGTCCCTCTGGGCGGAGGTGACTGAGTCCACAGTGGCATTGGACTTTTTGATCCGCTGGAGTTGTCCCTCCACTCCAGGGCCAAAGAGGTCAGTCCCCAAGAAGGGGACATCCACCAACTTGTGCTGGGTATCCGCCGTGAAGGTGGATATCCTCAGCCACGCCCACGACACATAGCCACCGCAGCTGCTACTGACCTGGCACAGGAATCACCTACGTCCAGAGCAGTCTGAAGCTGCTGCTTCACCACCGCCCTACCCTGGTCCTGCACCTGATGGACTGTGGTCTGCAGGTCAGCCGGGAGATGAGGGACAACCTCATCCAGGGAGCCCAAGAGGGTGTGGGAGAAGTGTGCCATCAGCACGGCCAAGCTGGCCTGTCAGAGGCCGAGGGAGGATGCAGCGTACACCTTGCGCCCGGCAAAGTCCAGCTTTTTGGACTCTTTGTCGGGGGGCTTATCCACGTCCCGAGCGTTTCCGGAACGCCGGAAGACGCTGTCGGTGACTAACCCCTCGGCAGAGGGGTGATCCTAGAAACCGGGCAAAGAGCCGGTATGGACCGCATACTTCCTGGCCATCCTGGCCGAGGGTGCAGGACAGGAAGCAGGCCGCTGCCAAAGCTCCAAGGCTGGGCCGACAATGGCCTCAACCACCGGAAAGGCCTCCGTGGGGGAATCCCCTTGGTCGAGTATCTCCGTCAGGGGACACAGGCTCGAGCTGCATCCCGGTGGACTCCGAGATGAGTCAAAGCAGACCCAAGAAGGACGATGGGCTATCGTCCAATGACTGGCCCCCAGAGGACTCCAGGTCGACCTGCCTGGAGAACAGGGAGGAGTCATCATCGGATTCCGAAGAGTCTGCGAAGAGCTGCCTCGGCCCTGAGCCACCCTCCACCCACCGAGGATGGTCGGGAGTGAGGGTGACCGACAACCTGTGGGGCAGTCCATGACCCGACCGAGAATCCTTGGTCGGTGCCCCAGACTTCGGTTGTGGAGGCGGAGGTTCCATCACAAGCGGTGGAGCAGCCGGTTTCGGCTGAATAACCGGCCCTGAAACGGGCATCTCGACTGGGGCAAGCGGTTGCTTTGGTCGTTCGGGCAACAGCCACTTGATGGCCGGGGGCTGAACGGTCGGTTTAGTCCTGGACAACAGTAACTGCTGCCACATAAGCTCCTCGTAACGTCAGCGTAATTTACACGAAGCCTCTCCTCATCCGAGGAAGAGGGCGAGGAAGACAGTGTCGCCGCTTACTTGATATCGAGACCGAGACCACCGATGGTCGTGTGGTAAGCTTGCCGAGATGAAGTCCGAGACAGAGACCCACAGGAGACCGAGCGGGTCAGGGAAGGGCGGAGGACACCCGGGCACTTTATCGAGGACGCGGCCCCGAAGGCACAGGCAGATCCTCGGTCTCCACCGGGGGAACTGGTGAAGGTGGGTTGTCAGCTTCACCAGTCGACAATCCGTCCAACGGGTCGAGAAAAATCTCGACTGCGTCGACGGGAGTCTCGGCAGGCTGGCCTGACGGGGACACCGTGAAGCCAGCGGCCTGAGCCGCAACTTCGACCGACATCGACGGTCGGCTGTCTGGGGAAGGAGACCTCTCCCACTCCCACGAACGCCGATGGTGGGACTTACCCTTCGACTCCTTCTTCTTGGGCCGAGAAGAATGTCCCGAAGGCCCCTGTCCCTTCGTGGAAAGGGACTGACAAAGCTCCTTGAATGAAGCCGTGTACGAGGAACTCAGAGAGAGCGGGATAAATGCTGCGGCCGAGGAGGAGGAAGATGTGGCCTGGGCAGCCTCCTCCTCGAGGGCGATCATCTGCTCGAGCTGCTCAGCCGAGTCAGCCGCCGCGGACACCGCCCAATAAGCCTCTTTTGATTTTACTGGTGGGTAACGCTTCTCGGGGCGCCAGAGCTTCAATCAGGCAACGCGATCCTCCAGGACGTTGGCCGAAAAGGAGCTGCACAACTCGCAGGCCTGCGGATTGTGATCTAGGCCTAGGCAGTAGACGCACGTGGAGTGCAGATCCGTCCTGGACATTTTCTGCCTGCAAGGGCACCTCCGAAGGCCGGGGATAGATCTGTCCATCGCAGCCGCGAGGGATGATGAAGACCGAAGTTTAGAAAACTTCAAAACTAATTGCGGATGAACCGAAGAGTTAGGATCCAGTCTAAAACGCAGAGCGTTAAGGAGGGAACCTGAGCTTCCAAGCGGTAAGGAAGATCTGGCGTCATGGGGTGGAGCCGAGAGTTTTACCACCCGGGTGGGTGGGAGGAGCCAGCTTGAAGACCTTCCGGCAAGATTTAAAGCGGCAAGGAACCTGCCAATAAGTGTGGATGAACAACATATCCATGTCCCTAGAATATCGGTTCAGTATGTTAGCTTTACTGTTGTCATCCTCCCCTTTCAGTCTCACTATCCCTCCCTTTGCCCTTCTTTTTTCACTTATGTACCTGTAAAAGGTACATTCTGCTATATTGTGTACAGACCTGGTTCCTATGCTTTACTAAACTATTGTGCCTTGCTCTTTTCTTCTTTTTGCATCATTACTGAAGATCTACATTCATTCAAAATTCTGTAGATAGTATATTTGGATACCACCAGGGGTCTCCAACCCTTGAGAAAGAACCACCTAGATGGTGCAAAACACTGGGTTTGGTGCAGACATTGACTGCTATGTAAAATGTGTTTCCTTGCTACACAATAAATACACTTTTCCCAGCATCTGCTCTGGAGTGGAATCTCTGACTCAGAACAGTGTGTGAGTAGCACTGAGTGGAGTAAGTGCTGGGCTATTACTATGCTATAAATTAAGCACTTTTTCTAACCCAAGGGGCTCCCATAAAAACGACATATTGGAAAGAATCTCATGGAGTCATTCTGCCACCTCTTTAACACAAATTCCAAATAAAATCTAACTCATTGCTATGCAAAGTACTTTGCTCTACTATGAAAGCTCAATATGAATTTGAATTATTTTCTATTCTGTTCTACGCCAACGCATGGTAAATCTTAAGGAATAACACTGTTATTACATTGGTATTTGGATCTGAATACATTACCAGTCTGCAGATTTAGTTTATAGCACTGCTTCACATCAGTTCTTCTCTCTTGAAATACTGGACTTTGAAAAAAGACTACAAAATTTTGGTTTCTAGTATCCCATCTCCCCCAGAAATATTTATTTTGCAGGGGGCAGGGACTGCACTTTGCTAATTTCTATAAAGACTACATACAAAGGGTAACTGACTGCATTGCCAGGGGTCCAGCAGACTGCTCTCCTCGCCAGGGGTGGGGAGGCATGCTGACTTGGCCCTTGGCTACCCCAGGTGGAGGCCTGGAAGTAATCCCACTACATGAGTGACAATGTAGGGAGGGACTACAGATCTGTGAGCGTGCACGCCTACACACTAATGACCCTAGAAACAAGAAGAAAAAGAGGAGATCTACTATTACATTATGACGTAATGCAGGATGTGTATTTAATTAAAGAATTAGGATTAGCATTTAAAATCTGTAATCTGGGCACAAGGGGTCACCCCTTACAAATTAAACCGACAAAATTTCAAACAAACAAGAGGAAGGCTTTCTTTACTCAGCACATTGTAAGTATATAGAATAAATTACCTACAGAAATTATTAGCAAGGATAAAATAGAATTTAAGATAAAATAGGAGAAATACATACTTGAGGGACATAAGCTATCCTACTACAGGTGCCTGAAGGAGCAATCATGGGCTTACCGCCATCTTCGCTCCAAAACTACTTTAGTATGAACCTACACTAACTGTATGTGCTGCCATAGCAGGGGACCCAGGTAGGAAAGCAGAAAAGGCTGACTTGGGCTCCATGAAGTTCTGCCTGCCCTTAACCCGCGACGTATAACAGAGAAGGGGGTTTGGGGGGCATTGCTGGGGATGGATACCGAATACAGAAAGTACAGTTACGTAGGAACTTACCGTAACAGCAGGTCTTCGAGAGAGGTTCCTTCAGTAGGTCATCACATATAGGACTAGAACCACCTGGCGTCTGGCTGCACGGCAGACTTTTTATAGCAATACCTGACGGGGGACTGCCCAACCGATGTCAACGTGACCCTATATAGTGGGCGGTCCCCATGCCCGCCCTGCAGTTCTCCTGCCGCAGCCTGGAAGAGACCTGGCAGCAGAAGAAACAGAGTCTGGAGTCCCAAAATAAAGAGGGGGAAGGAGGGAGGGAAAAATATGACCTACTAAAGAAACCTCTCTCTCTAAGATCTACTGTTACGGTAAGTTCCTACATAACTGTACTATCTTACTTCGAGAGGGTTCCTTCAGTAGGTCATCACATACAGGACTGAATCCCAAGCAGTCCCTCCTAAGAGAGACTGAGAGAAAACACGGAAGAGGAAAAAAAACTCCAATAACAAAGGAAAACACAAAGTGGAGCCAGCCTAGGACAGAAGGCCCTGCAGAACAGCTGGGCCAAAACCTGCCCTCCGACTAGAAGCAATGTCCAGACTGTAAGTGTCTGGTAAAGGTATGGACAGAACTCCACGTTGCTGCTGCACAGATATCAGCTGCTGACACGCTATGCAAAAAAGCTGCGGAAGCAGCCATGCCCCTTGTAGAATTACCTCTCATGGGCCCCGGCAGAGGCTTGTCATACTTCTGGTAGCAAAAGCGAATACAATTGCCCAACCAATAGGGCAGGCACTACTTAGAAACAGATTTGCCCACAGACCTGGGGGCAAAGGAGACAAAGAGTTGGTCATCCTTCCGGAACTCTTTCATACAGTGGGTATAGCATCGGAGAATACAGTGCACATCCACAGTGTGCAGGAGTGCCTCACCTCTATTTGCAGGGAACGGAAAATACACAGGGAGTTCCACTGATTGGTTCAGTGTGACCTCTGACACCACCTTAGGCAAAACTTAGGATTTGTCCTGAGAACCACCTGGTCCCTACGGAAAATTAAATAAGGCTCCTTACAAACTAGAGCCTGAAGCTCCGAAATTCTTCGAGCTGAAGTAACGGCAACTAAAAACAACGTCTTCCAGGACAGAAAGCGTAAATCACAGCTCATCGCTGGTTCAAAGGGCGGGAGAGTGGGTTTCTCCAACACAAAGTTTAAATCACAAGGTGGTGTGGGGCTGCAGATGGGTGGGTTTCAGATGGAGAATCCCTTTCAGAAATGTTTTCGAGACTTTCAACTGAGCCATGGGTTTACCATCCACCAGCTCGTGATATGCCGAAATAGCTGAAAGATGGACCTTCAAGAAGGAATAGGATAGGCCCGAATCTGAAAGATGAAGTAGGTATTCCATGACTTGTGGGGCAGAACAACAGAAAGGGTTCCAGTCTTTGGAAGCCGCCAAAATGGAAAAACGTTTCCACTTCAGAGCATAGGTGGAATGGGTAGACGACTTTCTAGCCTCAACCAGCATCTGGGCAACTCGAGAGGAAACCCCAAAGCGAGAGACTGCTATGTCTGGAGGAGCCACACATGAAGGTGCAGGGTTCTGAGCCCCGGATGAATGAGCTGGCCTCGATTCTGTGTCAAGAGGTCATGAGTCATAGGAAGTGGAACCGGTGGTTCCTCTGCTAACTACTGCAGGAGTGGGAACCAAATCTGTCTTGGCCAGAGAGAGGTGATGAGGATCATCCACACCTTCTCTGCCTGAGGCTTGAGAAGAACCCTCTGGAGAATGGGAAACGGAGGGAAGGCGCACAAAAATTCCCCTGTGCAACAGAGAGACAATGCTTCGTGCCAGAAAGCACCATGCCCTGGAATGAGTGAGCAAAAACTGTGAAGTTTTGCATTGAATGGGGAGGTGAAAAGGTCGAGTTCTGGATGCCCCCACCTTAGGAAGAGAGACTCTTCCACTTCCTGACTTAGTTCCCATTCGTGACTGAGGGTTCAAGACCTGCTGAGACTGTCCGCCAGGACATTTTGAATGCCTGGAACATGCACAGCCACTAAGGACAGATCGTGCTGGACTGCCCAGTTCCACACTCTCATCGCTTCCCTGCAGAGAGGGTACGAGCGAGTTCCTCCTTGTTCGTTGAGACACCAGACTACTGACATGCTGTCCATCAGCATGAGCAGTGATCCCTTGGGGAGAAGGGTCTGGAATGTCTGAAGCACGCACAAGACCGCTCTCACCTCCAGAATGTTGATGTGCAATAATGCCTCCGAGCTGGACCAAAGGCCCTGGGCTTGGTGTTCCCCCAAATGAGCCCCCCAGACCATGTTCGATGCATCTGTAGTCAGAGATGCTGAGGGGACAGGACTCCTGAATGGGAGACCCAAGGAAAGGTTGCAGGGGTCCCTCCATCAAAGCAAGTCTTTCTGGACCACCGATGATACCAGGACCAGATGGCCCAGGTCATCCAGGAGTTGATCCCACTGCACCCGCAAGGACCACTTTGTGATTCTCATATGATGCCTCACCAGGGGAACGGTAGTGATGCAGGCTGCCATCAGGCCGAGAAGGTGAAGGAACTCCCTTGCTGGTATGGTCCTGGATGAGGCCACTACAGAGTCTCCAACCTGTCTGGAGGAAGGAAGGCTCTGCTCTGGACCGTGTCCAAGACTGCCGCGATAAACTGAAGTCGCTGAGTTGGGAAAAGAGACAACTTGGGGAAACTGACAGTAATCCCCAACTTCGAGAACAGATCCAGAATAAAATGCAGAGCTTCCAAAAGAGAATCCCTGGAAGGGGCTGAAATCGGCCAATCATTCAGGTAAGGGAAAACTGCTATGCCCTAGCGATGCAGAAAGGCCGCCACCACCGCCAGGCACTTGGTGAAGACCCGAGGTGCCAATAACAGACCAAAGGTGAGGGCTCGGAACTGGAAATGCTCCCCCTGGAAACAAAACTGCAGGAACCGGCGGTGGCTAGGGAAAACTGGAATGTAAAGGTAAGCATCCTGCATATCCAGAGCACAAAGCCATTGATTCCCCAGCTGGAAAGGAAGGAGGCTTTGGAGAGTCAACATTCTGAATTTTTTGTACTCGACAAACAGGTTGAAAGTGCTCAGGTCGAGAATGGGTCTTATGTCGCCTGACTTTTTTGGAATCAGGAAGAAGTGCAAGTAGAACCGCTTTCCCGGAAGGGAACGCTCTCTATCGCTTCCTTGAGCAAGAGAGTTTGGATTTCTTCTCTGACGAGAAGAGCTCAGTCTCGATAGTAGGATGACTGGTTTGGTGGAGAGTCTGGGGGAATCTCTAGAAATTCTATGGTGTGTCCGGCGGACACTAACTGCAGGATCCATGCATCGGAGGTAATGTCCTGCCACTCCTGCATGTGGTGGGTGAACCCCCCCCCCAGCGGCTCCTCGCACTGGGGCTGGGGGGGGGGTGATGGAGTCAGCAGGTGGCAGGATGGTCGGGGAGGGCCTCCTGAATGTCTCTGATTCTTGGGAGGCAGGAAGGGTGGCAGAACCCATGGACTTATGCTTGCCCCGGCGATGAGCCAGGGCCTACTTCCTCTGCCTCCAGGTCCTTTTACGAAAGGGCTGCTGCTGCTGTTGGGCACCCGATCAGTACATGGACTGCACTGATCTCAGGGCCTGACCTTTATCCCAGAGATCGGTGATGATGTCTTTGGTGTTGCTGCCAAAGAGCGCCGAGCCCCGAAAGCGGGTGTCCTGAATTGCAGACTGAACCTCATTTGCGAAGCCAGAGATGTGAAGCCAGGCCTGTCATCTCAGAGCAATGGCAGTCACCGAGGTGCGAGCCACTGAATCGACAGAGTCATAAGTAACCTGCAAGAAAAGCGAGACAGGCGGAGTTCCTTGGTGAGCACCTTCTTGAGATCCAAAGGGTCCACAGTTTGGACTCTGGCCTCGAGCCTGGACAAGGTGGCCTTTTGGTGCGACACCATATGGGCTACATAGTTTAGGGACCGAAGCACACATGTGGCTGAAGAAGCGACCTTCTTACCAAACTGGTCCATCTGCCTCGACTCCTTATCTGGAGGAGAGGTGCTCATGTGCTGATGAGTGGTCATGAGCAGCCGAAATCACGACAGAGTCCGCCTTCGGATGAGCACTGAGGAATGGAGCAACCCTGGGTGCCCAGTAGACTCTGTCCACCCTCTTGGGGCCAGCCGTGATGGAATGAGGCATCTGCCAGACCGCAGAGATGAGGTCCTGGTGAGATCCAATCCATGGAGGAACAGAAATCAGGGACAGAGACTCGAGGTCTAAATGTTCAGCGAGTCTCTGCCACATCGGATCCTGTTCCTCCGACTCCCAGTCGAGGAAATTCTGCATGGACCTCAGGAGGTCCGAAAAGGCAGGGGTCCTCTGGTGGGGACTTAGGGGAAGCTTTGCCCTTAGGGACTGTGGACTCATGATCAGAGGGCTCTTCCAGTGACTCATTGCTATCTTCATCATCATCATCATCCCCCATGTCCGGATGGTCTCCAAGATCTGGGAGAGCAATATCCTTGGGAGTGGTCCCCATGACATGGACGGTAGAAGCGGATGAATTCCTCGGGGACGGAGACCTACGACAGTGCAGTGGTGGGAGTCTGCTCTCTAGGTCAGAAACCAGCTCAGAGCGCGCCCTGTGCCACCAAGACTGGATGAGAGTCTTGAAGTCTGCTTGATGGAGGAGGCAGAGGAGGAGGTTGAAGGGGGGTGGAGGAGGGACTACTGAAGGGGAAGAGGGTAGTGATACCCCTGGTAACTGATTGTATCCAGGGAAGTAATGCCCAGTGCCACTCCAATCTGGAGGGGGACCATACTGGTAATGGTCCCCAGGATACTCCAAGGGGTAATGTGGGGCAGTCCTGGGTCGAGAATATAATACCAACGTCAGGCCTGATGGAGGGGGAAACCCACGTCAGGCCTGCCATCGAGTAAATCAGCGGCAGGGCTGGCGTCGGGGCCATCATCATCGGGACCGGCACCACCCAATCCGGTGCCAGAAAGAGGTCTGGTGTTGGAGGGGCTGACATTGGAGCCAGGTGAAGGGGACCCGATGGAAGGATCTCATCTTGCACTGGAGCCGAAGGCTGGGCAGACGACCGGGCCCAGGCTCGGAGACCGTCATCAGAGGGTCCGGCATTGGGGAACTATTGTCGGATTCGGTGGAGGGATCTCGACTGGGAAAGGAGCCTGGTAGGGAGTGATCCCACCGGAAGGGATAGGAGGGGCCTCCGGAGTAGGGCCAGACGGCTGGGGAGGAGCACCCATCCCTTCGGGAGAGATGTGGTCGACGTCCAGGGGTTCTGCACTGTCATCGCCAGAGGTAGCGGTCTGAACAGGTGAAGCTACCGGTAGTGGAGAGGGGGGAGAGGGGTAGTCTCCCCCGGGTTCTTCGGGATGTCGGGTTGGGTGCTGCTAGGCCACGACAGGAGAGCCACGTCTGAGCACAAGCCAGAGGCGGTCGTCTGACCAGAGTGAGCCGGGCGGGAGGGGAAGGAGCCTCCTGCCGACTTAACGATCTGAGGCCGCAAGGGCGCCCAAAACTAGGGAGCTGACTCCACCAGACATGACAGTTCCTGGAGGAGCCAGGGGCCAACTTATGGGCTGGTGGTAATGTCAGCCAGAGGAGCCGGGCGGACAACTTACCCATGGAGGAGGGTTTGCCAGACTTACCTGGGTCCTCCAAAGCTGATTTCCCCTTAGGTGGCAGCTGGGAAGTGGCCTTGCTGTACGAGAGCCTGGAAGCCTCGATCTGGGAACCCTCTATGCTGCGCTCCCGCTTCCTGTGTTTCTCTTTCTGGTGATCATTTCTGGAAGGGGAAGAAGATGAAGATTCGTGAATCCGCTCCATCTGTTTTCCTAAAGACGCCAACCGGGTCTTCAAGAGGTGGGCCTCCAGAACCTGCTGCCTCCTTTTGCATGTGGCCTGATTAAAAGGCTGGCAATCTGGGCAGGACAAAACTGGGTGGTCTGGGCCCAGGCAGATCATGCACTTCACGTGTCCATCTTTATGTGGAATTTGAGTGCCACACAACTGACACGTCTTCTTTGGAGAAGACAGAGAAGAATTTCAAAAAAGGAAGAAGAAAAAAAAAATGCGGTGAAAACCGATGAAAAAACACTGAACTTTCAATGACGATCGCTGTGGGAAGTCTGCAATGCGACTGACACGAGGCGATGGCAGGAAAGAACTGAAGGGCGGGCGTGGGGTCACGCTGACATTAGTCATGTGACGTCGGGTGGGCGGTCCCCCATCAGGTATTGCTAGAAAAAGTCTGCCATGCAGCCAGATTCCAGGTGGTGCTAGTCCTATATGTGATGACCTACTGAAGGAACCCTCTCGAAGTAAGATCAGCTGGCTCCTTCCACCAAGTGGAGCTGAAGCACATCTCTCCACGTGCTTTCCATTCAGTACAGTGCACTTCCTTCCTCTCTCCCCTGCCGCACAATTTTCTTGCACCCGACTCCACTGCCCACTTAACAGCACTCCAGCCACTGTGCTGCTAAGGCTCGTTTCTCTCCTGTCTCAGGAAATTCTGAACCTCTCCAGAGCCTTCACTGCAGCGTGCTCACTCACACTGCCTCTTGCTCTGATCCATACCTGCACAGTCGAAGCTAAAATAAGTCTGAAAGTGTCTCTATCTGCTGACTTCTGTTTTTTTTTGTGTTACCCATTTCCTGCTGGCTAACATGCTCACTTGCTACCTGTCATTGATTACCTCCCCCCCGTTGAGGACTTTTCTGCCTGCTTGTGGGATCTGAACTCACAGCCTCAGTGGGTAGTTGTAAAGTTCACTGTGGTGCTTGTCAGTGAGTCACACATCTTCACTGTAGCCCACTCACTCACACTGCCTCTCGCCCTAATCCATACCTTCACAGCCAAAATTAAAATAAGTCTGAAACAGTCTCTCTGTCTACTGACTTCTTTTTTTACCAGTTTGTTACCTGTCACTGACTACCTCCCCCCACTGAGAACCAACCAAGTGACTGTGTGATTCCTCCCACATCTCCCCCATGTCGCTTACATCTTTGCAACACTTAGCATTGCAAGAGGTAACCCGGGCAATCAAGAGATTTTTTTTTTTTTTTACATCATAGCGTCAATTACACACTCTGCAACACAAACAGGCAATCTAGGGATCATGTCTCCAATCCCATTCTGTGCCCACTTGAGTGAGGATGGCAACATGAACCAGCAACTGTACCAGAGATTTTAATACATGTAATCAGAAATCAAAGCTCTCAAACTATCCTAATAACAAAATTAAAAGGAAACGTGCATGCGTGAGTAACATTTGTTTATCTGTAATTTTTTTCAAAGCCGGCTATTGTCTGTCACTCATTTTTTTTTCTGTCCATTTTTACAGCTGCACAGTGAGAGTTATGCTGATGAATTCTTGTTACAGAGAGAAGGGGGCTCTGGAAGCACATGACCAGATATCGAACAAATCACATAATTGCAGTAATGCTTGCTCAGCGCTGTGGAGTCAAAGCATAATCACTCTGCTCTCTGTCTCTGAATTCCTCCCCCCCAACTTGTTCTGTCTGTCACTCTCTTTTTCACCTCCCCATCCCCTTCCCGCAGCAAGGGAGACTTGCTCATCACACCACTTCTTCTACTCACCCCCTTCTGCACAAAGCTGCACTCATCGGTGGCACTCCACTTGAGCTCCATGCCTCTTCTGCCTCTGTCTGTGTTCCTCACTCCGCTTGTTCTGTCTGTCACTCTTTCTTTCACCTCCCCCACACCCTCCACACAGTAAGTGAGCTGCGCTCATCGCCAGCCCCTCCCCACAACAAAGGAGCCGGGCTCATCGCTGGCACATCTTCCACTTACCCCCCTTCTGCAATGGAGCTGTACTCATCAGCGGCACTCCATGTGGACTCCATGCCTCTTCTCCCTCTCCCCTAGCCCTGACTCTGTTTTAAAAACAAACGAGTAGTCTTCCCTTCCCTCAAATAAATGGTAAAGTTCATTTGTATGATTTTTGCTACTGCCTTGAATGGGAACATATCTTTTTCTGGTGTGTTTCTCATTGGCAGTGATTAATTTTTTGTCTGTTTACCCAATAAAAAATTAATCAAATAGCATAACGTAGACTTATTTGTATGTTTTGCATTAGTGCATCTTGTGACACCGAAATGAAGACTGCTCTTGGTCACAGAAATCATACAGTAAATCGGAAAAGCTAGAAAGAAAGTTTAATTGTCACAGAAAACAGAGGATACAAATCATTTCAAGAGGACACAACAGTTTCAATGGTTTCAGAGCTAGTTAAAGATACTGTCATGCTTGTCCATTTTACTATCTGATTTTTTTGCTGATGTGTGCAGTCTCTCTGTGCCTCAGCCGAGTTTCATTACTGGCACTTGCAATCCCATTCTGTGGGCCATATTCACAAAAGAATGTCTCCTATTTTGTGCTTATGACAGAAATCTTTTGTGAATATGGCTCTATAAGCAAGGTCTGTTCTAGGAAGCAGCTGTTTATTGGCAGAGCATGCTACCTGCTGTGTGAAACAGTTCAAATTCGCTGAATATGGTGCATCTAAAAGTAGCATTTGTATTAGGCTCAAGACATACGGAGTAGTGTTTTCTATCTAGTTTTACATCAGTACTACCTTATAAAAAGGTATAAAACTAGCTGCAGTACTCTCTTAATTTTATTTTCCCCATCTGATTGTCTGACTGTGAAATGGGTATCAGGGATGAGCATGTAACACTGGCTTTGGTTTGCTTGCAGAGCCCTGCTGGAGTTAAAAAGGCTGAGCATGTAACACTGGCTTTGGTTTGTCTAGAGAGCATTGCCTGAGTTAAACAAGCATTTGTCAATACCGAATGTTGTCTCGTTGGCGTTGGTAATGCAGGAGTTGGAGATGCATAATAGGAATGGCAGTGAAGTATTGAACTGACCCCACCACCACCCTGCAGAGACCGACAGGAGTTGGGGTGTGCCTTTGGATCATTAGCTATAACGCAACACTGACAAGTGTCGTGGTGTGCTTTGGGCCTTATACTTACCCCATTCCATAAGGAAATACGCTGAGATGGGTGCAGTATAGGAGAATGGGGTGTACTTTAGGGCTGAAGACTCCAAGGCACACCTCGATGCCTCTGACTGGCTGCAGGGTGGGGGTGGAATGGCGTGAGCATTACAGCCAATGATCCCAAGTCACACCCTTGACGCCTGTCAGTCTCTACAGGGTGGGGTGTTACAGTTGGAAACCCTAACGATGTAGGCGTTTGTTGGTATTTTCACTCCAAATTTTCAACATCGCCTTTTTGTGACACCACCTCATGAAGAGCGGCACTATCAGTTTGTTAGCCAAAAGGTGGTTTTGCACAGTGACTATGCCATTTGGTGACACAGGCACGAAAACACATTTTGGGCAGGGTGTGAAAAATGACAACTGTATTGTTCATGAGGAGATGTAAAAAAATGGCAATGTTGAAAATCTGGAATGAAAATATGCAAAATTGGTGAAGTCATGAGCAGGCATACAAACTGCGCAACACACGTCCGTAACCCAATTATTTTTAGGATGTTTTTTAACCACATTTTCAACATAGGCATTTTGGGACCTCCCGTCATGAACAGTGGCACTGTGATTTTGTTAATTTGTCCCAAAAGTTGATTTTCCACAGCGACCATGCCATTGTGCGCCACAGGTGAGAAAACACATTTTGGGCAATATGTGCAAAATGACAGCTGTACTGTTCATAAGGAGGTGTGAAAAAATGACAGTATTGAAAATCTGGCATGAAAATATTGCAAATATGTGAAGTTACAAGGGTGCATGGAAACTGCACAACGCATGCTTGTAACACAGTCATTTTATGGACTTCCATCACCAAATTTTCAACATAGGCATTTTAGGACCTCTGCTTATGAACAGTGCCACTGCTCATTTTCTTAATCTGTCCTAAAGTGATCTCCCGCAACCGTGCTATTCTGTGCGGAGTGCGAGCATTCGCCAGGATATATAAATAACAGCTATACTGTTAGGTATGGAGGTGTGGCAAAATGCCAATGTTGAAAATCTGGAGTGAAAATATTACAAATTCACGAAGCTACGAGTGTGCGTGGAAACTGCGCAACTGACGCTTGCAAAACAGAAATTTTTTGGATTTCTTTCACCAGATTTGCAACATAGGGTTTTTGAGAGCCCACCTGATGAACAGTGGCACTGTCGTTTCGTTAATCAGTCCCGAAAGGTGATTCCATGCAGTGACCGCAAAATCACCTTTTGAGACTGACTAACACCATGACAGTGACTGAATTCATGAGGAGGGGTCCCAATAACCCCATGTTTGGGTGCGGGTTGGGGAAGGGGGCAGGAGAGACCGCGAGGGACCGTTTTCTTCTTTTACAGGTAAAAAAAAAAAGACAACGAGGGTCGGTTTCCTTTTTTTTTTTGCAGGTGTTTGTTTGGTATACTGGGGTGGGCTCCCAGTTTACCACCTGCATAACGGAGAAGGGGACTGCAGCCAACAGGGACTGGGCCCCCCGTCAGCACAGAAATGGGGGGGGGGCGCATGATGCCGAAGGGGATTGGGCACCCCCTCGGCACACAGCACACATCACGGGCTGGGGACATTATGCCGACTTGGAGTGCGCTCCTCCGTTGGCAAACTAAATTAGGCAGGAGGGACTGAAGACGATGGGGATTGGGCCTTCCGTCGCAAGGAAAGACTGCTGGGGGGGCATGATGCTGAGGAGGATTGGGCAAATGCCTGGAATGGGAGGAAGGCATCATGCTGATGGGGAGTGGGCTCCCCCATTGGCAAATGAAGTGGCTGCGGCAGTCAGTGCCGCCACATTTAGTAAAGTGCTTCACCAGGAAAGGCATGTCGGGAGGCATGTTATTGTGCCGCTACTTGACGACCTTGGCTCTCATTGCAGCAGCACTTTTGTTTGATCTGGTGGCCAGTTTACGTATTGCTGGTGTTGGCACCTGTATGCAATTTCCTTAAAAGAGCTGTTTTTACTTAAAAATTGTGGGTATTTAAACATGTTTTGATGTGATGTTTGCTAGTGATTCAGCCTTTTCTGGGGATCTGTGTGGGCTAGACGCTTAGACGCCTAACCCCCCCCCCAAACCCTCCCAGTCTTTTGTTGTGCAGATTCTTATTTCTTGCACCTAATTGCAGATTGCCTGCAATAAAATTGCCTTCTCACTGCCTTCTCCTCTGTCCCTGACTTGCAGCGGCACTGCCCTCAGCTCCAGCCGCAGAAGGCTCCGAGCATGCCAGCGGGCGGTGACCTCCAACCGACCAAGAGATCCAGGAGGCGGGAGAAGCAGTGTGAAAAATGCAGGCAAAGCTGCAACCAATCGGGAAACGACCGCTGTCTCTGCCTTGCTTCCGATTGGTGCGCCTTTCCCATTGACTTTAGCTGGACTCTGCAACACTTTTCTGGATGGGATTTTTCTGAGTAGCTGTAACTTGTATTAATTTCCTTAAAGAGCTGTTTTACTTAAATTGTGGGTATTTAGACATGTTTTGATGTGATGTTTGCTAGTGATTCCAGCCTTTCTGGGGATCTGTGTGGGCTGGGCAGCTAACCCCAAAACCCTCCAGTCTTTTGTTGTGCAGATTCTTGTTTCTTGCACCCTAATTGCAGATTGCCTGCAATAAAATTGCCTTCTCACTGCCTTCTCCTCTGTCCCCTGACTTGCAGCCGGCACTGCCCTCCAGCTCCAGCCGCAGAAGGGGCTCCGAGCCGCCAGCGGGCCGGCGGTGACCTCCAGCCGACCAAGAGATCCAGGAGGCCGGGAGAAGCAGTGTGAAAAGTCTGAGCAAAGCATAAAATTTTTGCCCGCCCTCCCCTCTTGGTTAATTGTATTTATACACTCTTTCCCGCCATTTCTCTAATCCACGCCCACATCTAATTCCCTTCTCTATTAACCCATACCTACCCTGCACAATGCTAACTTGTTTCCTTTTGCTCCTTAGCCTCTCATCTCCCCCATTCCATTATGATAATCATATTATACCCCCTGTCATGACGAATAAGTTAATGAGTATGTTCTGCTCTCCACTGCCATCCACAATGTACAACCATCTATTCCTTATTCACTTTGAACCACTATTACACTGCAACCCTGGGGTATCCACATAAAGCCTCTCTAACAATCCAGCACTCCCTAGCCCTTTACATGTATCCTGGATTTATAAAACCCACTATGCCTGTCCATCAGACTCCTATGTTATGATAAAAGACACACCTATATAACAGGACCATCTCCCACTACACAGTGGGCATCTAGGACTAAGAGGAAATGCTCTGATCACTCTCTATCCCTATCCCTTGGTGCCCTACTCAAATTAATCTTCTACCTCCTGTTATGCATTGGCACCATTGAGATTAATCCTGGCCCCATCGTTAGTTTATCTTCCCCTGCTGAACTGACTACCATAAAAGGACTAAGCTTCATACACTTCAATGCTTGCAGCCTCCTAAAAAAGTTCATCTTAATACAGGCTTGGGTGGCACATACTCTTCCAGACTTCCTGGTCATCTCTGAATCTTGGCTCAGGCCTACAACAAAAGACAGTGTTGTAAACCTTCCCAATTACCAGCTCTTCAGAGCAGATCGCCCTTCCAGGGTGGTGGGGTGGCCATATACATTAAGGACACCATCTCTGCAACCTGCCTCATCAACACATCTGAGCCAAATGAATTTGAATGTTTATCAATCAAAATTTCCCTTCCTAATTCGTCTCCATTTAAACTGATTGGATGCTATAGGCCCCCCTCTGCAGGCCTTAAACTGCTTTCTCACCTAGGGTCAATTCTCAACCAAGGCCCTGAAGATACCGTCATCCTTGGTGATTTGAATTTAAACTGGCTGTCTAATGTATCTGCACCTTTGATAACCTTTTGTGACACCTATGGATTCACACAGCTAATTAAAGACCCAACTAGGATCAACCAAAGAAATTCCAGCAACAGCTCACTCCTGGATATTATGTTGGTAAACAAGCCTCACTTATACTCACATGCAGGAGTACTGCCAAGTGATGTGAGTGACCATTACCCTATAGCTGGCATAAGATCCACACTCAAACCACCAAATCCTGCAGAATTTATCCTCAAAAGGTCAAAAAAGAATTTCAATATCTCAGGTTACCTCCATGACCTGAGTACTACAATATATTGGCAAGATTTCTATCTTACAACCTCTGTTGAAACAGCTCTCCAGACTTTAAAGGATATTATCACCAATGTTCTCAAATTTCATGCACCTATCACCAGTATCAGAACTAAGGTAAATCCTGCCCTTGGTTCACCTCTGAGCTTAAAGCAGCCTTGAGAACCAGAGACAAGCTGTGGAAAAGGCAAGAAAAACAAAGGACACCAGAGATTGGCTAAATTTCAGAAAAGCAAGGAATTCATGTACAAAAAAATAAGAACTGCCAAAACTGCCTACTATACAGCTGAATTGGATGCCTCCTACAATAACCCATCCAGACTCTGGGGTACAATAAAAGGACTTCTGGGCCAAAATTCTACTCCTGCCTTAACCACCAAATTGCTACTAAATGATACAGAAATTACAGGTAAACAAGAAATCTTAAATACCTTCAATGTTCACTTCACCACTGCTGGCTAGCATTTGACTCATCACCTGCAAATATCCTGAGATCTTCCTTGAACCTGCAAACTACTGTGGGACAAATGGCCACTTCAACTTTTCCTTCATCCCAATATCTGTGAAAGAAGTGGAAGATCTCCTCTCTAATTTAGACACAACTAAAAGTGCAGGTGCAGACTCCTGGATCCCTATTTCCTGAAAATTGCTTACGCATGTCTTATCTGCCCCCTTACTCATCTCTTAATCTTTCCTAACTACTGGATCCATTCCATCTACTTGGAAAACAGCTCAAGTAGTTCCATTACTCAAATCTGGTGATACTAGGGATCTCAACAATTACAGACCTATCTCCATCCTACCAGTACTATCTAAGATGCTCGAAAAACTAGTAAACTCTCAGTTAAGGGACTATCTGGATAACAATAACCTTCTAAATTCTGCACAATCTGGATTTAGATCAAAGCATAGCACCATTACTGCCTTAGCCAAGGTAACCAACGATTGGCAGACTAATTTGGATAAGAAAAATTTTACCTGTGCTGTGTTTCTGGATTTGAGTAAAGCCTTTGACACAGTGGATCATGACTTATTAATCACCTCCCTTAACTCATTAGGCCTGGATTCCTATCACTCAACTGGTTTAAGGATTACCTTTCAGATAAGTCGCAACTGGTTAGAAATGGAATACCTATCCACCTCAAAACCTCTGCTAAGAGGCGTACCACAAGGCTCTATTCTTGGCCCTATCCTCTTTGCTATTTATATAAACAATATTGATGCCAACCTCACTCAATCTAACATTCATCTGTTTGCTGGTGATACTGTATTGTATGTCAGCAATCCTCACCTTCAAAGCCTGTGAACTGCTACAATCAGATTCTCCATTCTGCAGCACAATCTACTTGACAAAAACTACTTCTAAATGCAAAAAAACAAAAGCTATGTTCTTTGCCACAAAGAGTTGTACTACCACTACCCCAGCATCCAACACCCTACATATATCCACCTTACTTGGAAGAAACTTGAATTTGTTGATAACTTCAAATACCTTGGAGTCTGGATAGATAACAGGCTTGACTATTCTGTCCATATTGAAGAGCTACTTAAAAGCTAAGACAGAGGCTCAGACTATTTTTTAGAATAAAACATTACCTAAACAGTGATTCCAAAAAAGGTTAATTCAGGCCTCATTCCTATCCTCATTGATTATGCTGATTTTTCTACTGCCATTGTTCAAGTCATCTCTTACATAAGCTGGACACCCTGTATCACAGGTCCATAAGATTTATTACTGACCTTCCCTCCAACACCCATCATTGCTCCCTTTATATGGCAGTCAACTGGACATCATTGCAACACAGAAGAAATAGGAATGCTGTTATCTGGATATTCAAAGCGTTAACAGGCAAACTACCCGACCTATATCACTGATTGCTTTACCCAAATTACAACCAGGCCATACACCTTAAGGATCAGTAAACTCATCACATTAAAGGTCCCAATGCCTGCACCCAGTATGGGAGGGCTGCTTTCAGCTATTCCTTAGCAGTTGCATGGAACTCTCCAAAATCCATGAAGTTAGATAGCCTACTACCTCTGGCATCCTTCAAAGATTGTTCTCCGCCCTTTTTCCAGAGCTCTGCAATTGCTTTTATAAAGCATAATCCCACCTATCTGACCCACCTCCCTTTTCTATCCATTATATTAACTCAATTTCTTTCTTCCGAATCACCTATTATATTCTCATAAAACTAGTTAGACCATATAACTTATATTTTAGGACTGCTATACCCTTTGTCCTCTTTTTTCCTACAGGCTAAATGGTTCTATTGTTACTTGTATATATGTAAATTGTTGTATATAATCATTTCATGCCATTGTATTGCTATTTTTTCTATTCTTGTCTATGTAATAAATACTTGTATCCTCATTTGTATGACCACTCAGGTCCATCTTGTAAATGAGCTTTGCTCAATGATGTTCGCCTGAATAAATAAAGATTTTGATTGATTGATTGATTGATTGATGCTGGCTTATTGGGGAATGAGGGACGCACCAACTGATGCAGGCCCTGCATTCACCCACAGTGATCGCACCTCCAAATCTGCTACTAATGCAATATGTTGGCTGGCGCATATGTACGAGCCAACATAAAAAGGATGAGCATGTAACACTGGCTTTGGTTTGCCTGCAGAGCACTGCCTAAGTTAAAAAAGATAAACATGTAACACTGGCTTTGGTTTGTCTGCAGAGCACTGCCTGAGTTAAAAAAGATAAACATGTAACACAGACTTTGGTTTGCCTGCAGAGCACTGCCGGAGTTAAAAAAGATAAACATGTAACACAGGCTTTGGTTTGCCTGCAGAGCACTGCCGGAGTTAAAAAAGATAAACATGTAACACAGGCTTTGGTTTGCCTGCAGAGCAGTGCCGGAGTTAAAAAAGATAAACATGTAACACTGGCTTTGGTTTGCCTGCAGAGCACTGCCGGAGTTAAAAAGATTAAGAAGACTGTGCTACACCTACTCTGCCAGTGAACAGCTGCTTCTGAGAACAAACTACTGCATCATCTGGTTTCTGTTGATAAACTTACTTTCTAGCTTTTCCAATTTACTGCATGATTCTTATGACTGAGAATACAGTCTTCATTTTGATGTCACAAAATGCAGTAATGCAAAATATATAAATGGGCCTATATTATAAGATTTCATTTTTTTTTATTGGAAAAACAGACAAACAATTCATCACTGCCAATGAGAAACACACAGGGAAGAGACGTGGTTCCTTCAAGGCAGCAGCACAGATCATATAAACTGGACTGCATGATGTCTGATTATTCATTCGTCTAATTAAACTACAGCCAAAAAGGTTTAATGCAATTGAGAATGACACCGTATTATAACTGTGGCATATTTACCGGGAAAGAACGTGCTCCTGCTTGAGATAGCTGCAAAGAATAGCTGTTGATATACTCCTCAAAAAACGTATGTCAGTGTTGACATTATGGGCAAGATAAAAAGGAAAGAGACACACATACTTTTTAAACATTTACATTTTTGGGACAAGAAAATATTGGTTGGGGGGAGGGGACGGACACACACTTTAATGAATGGAGATGAACCTCCATCTATGTAGGGGATTCCTAATTGATGGATAATAATTTCAGCAACATTTCCAGCGAATACTGCAAGCAGTTAGAGCTGTCTAGACACACAGCGGCAGTGCCACAGGGGAAGCTCACAAAGGCCATCTCTTGTTGCAGCTGGTGGGTTAAGGCTGGCAGAATGGCAGGGAATAGGGAAATGGGTACAGCAAAGACTGAGATTTAGAAATGGGTAGGCTGGCCTGCAGGCTTCCTTCACAAAAAAATAAAGTCCTTAACTCATTCATCCATCATTCATCTTCTACTTCTTTCTTACACACCTTTCACCACCATAAATGACATCATTTTGCAGCCATATTGGCTCGGACCAGATTCTGTTTAAACATGTCTTGTATTCACTCTTAGGCATGACTGAAAATTAATTATTAACTCAGCTCACCTCCTGCTTAAACAAACGAAATAAATAATAACATGAATAATAAGGTGTTCTTACCAACACTTTAACTTCTACGTTACTCAAAAAATGATGGTTGTCCAGTAGATGATTTTTCACACTGGCCCATAATTAAACCAATAGCATGGTGCTAATAGGCTTAGCGCCATGCTAAAGGGTACAGTATGGCCCACAGCCTGTCAGCAGGACTGCTGCTCTATTCAAAGGTACTCTTACTGCATTGCTAGGTGGTTAGCATGGTTACGCTAAATACACCACTGTACCACACAAATGACAGAAACCTCATGCATACTGGGCACAGTAGTATGCTGAAAGGGTTGTGGAAGTGCTAAAAAGCTGTGGTGGCAGTGCTAGTCTCATTTTTTTTTTAAATAAAATGTTAATGAGTTCCAATTTTCTCTTATTTTTTCTAAATACAATTTGAATGCGTTTCCAATTTTGCAGATGTGCATACAAAAAGATAGATACATACAGATACAAATATGAGTTATCTGAATAAATGTCTACTTAATTACGCTCCCTACAATACTATCATCAACTTGCCTCTAGCAGGGTTAATAATTTGTTGTACAACCCACAGCCTTCCATACAGTCATGTTCTTAACATAGAAGGTTGTCCCATCGGGTCAGCAGCACATTGGGTGAGGGGGTTACCACTAGCACCAGGGATCATTTTTCAGTCAAACGGAGATTGGGGTGGGGGGTGCCACTAGTGCCAGGGGTGATTTCTACATTCAAACAGGGATTTGGGTAGGAGAGGGGGTGCCTCCAGCACCAGGGATGATTGCTACATTTTAAACGGGCATCGCATGGGAGGGAGGGGGATAGCCCTAGCAGCAGGGATCATTTCCACATTCAAACAGGGATCAGGTGAGGGAGAAAGGCACCACTGGACTATCATGGATTTTATCTTAGAGGGATTTGGGTGAGGCAGGGGACAACGACTGTCATTCTGCACAATGCACACATGCATACAATGGTGCAGCGGTATTAGGCAGAGCTGCTAATGGCCACATAATCACATGCAAATGGCTTCTTAGCACCTTGCATGCATTTTGTGGCTTTTAGCATCCTGCTGTTTGAACATGACACCCTGGAGCAAAGGTGCTAACCCACTTGGGATATGCCATCTCCCTTTGCTCCTGGGTCTCTGTTGCTGACAGGAAGCTGTGCATCTGCACGTTGCGCTGCTACCACAGTCCGATATCTGTACATGCAGCGTGCATCAGACAGCATTATACATGTATGAATATCGTGCCTTACAGATAGTGCACTATTCCATCTGTTGGGTGGTATTATTGGCCACCTTTGAATATGGGGCTCCATATTTTCTTTGCATGCATGGAGCAACTTTTCTTCTGTTTTATACTACTACTACACACACATATGGAGTAGTCAAGGAAAGGGTATCTCAGAAGTTTAAATACTGTAGTTTATGTTCATGATTTGTGGCAACTGTAAGTTGATACAACAGCATTCCTCGCTTGTAAATAAAGCAGTACATTTTTCCCTGCACCCTGTCAAATGCGATATTCTACATGCTATGATCACTTGTTTTTAGACATTTTAGAGATTTGATAATCAAGGCTGACTGTACTTTGAAAACTATCTCACTGCCAAGAAGTACAACTAAAAACAAAGTTGGCATGATGAAAACAAAGTTAAATTAGGTATTCGAAATTTCCTTGGCCTAGTGCAAATGTGCCCTTAATCTCAGTCATTTGAAATAGAATTACACTGGGATCTATGCCTGCAGCCTTCAAAGAAATCAACTTACACTTCTGCATCACTTATTCATTCCAGCAAACCAAAAACAGACCTTCAAACTCATACCAGTTTATCTGACTGAAATGTTTACCATAACAACAATGTGTTACCCCTACTATAGCTAAACTGACCCTCTTTCATGTGATACATTCACATACACTCTAGTTAAAAGTACAGTATGTTTCTGAATGGGTCCATTTATGTTACGATTAAGGCTCATAACTGTATTTAAATAAGGCATGCTTTCAAAACTGAAACAGCAATGCTGGACTAGAAAAACTGGGTAGCAGAGCTAAACAAGAGGCTTTGAAAGGCCTGCTTCCCCCATTACATAATGAACACATTTCAAAAATCTGTATACAAGTGCTGTTATTGGAAGAATAACATATCAGGTTGAAATGAAATTTAGGAATGTTAATCTCTTTTGCAGCTGCTATTTTTGTTGAATGGTATTGTTACAGCTGCTTTTAATTTCTTTTAAGTAATACTAAACCTTCAAGTCTGTCCCCAGGGGAACAGCCATAGTACAGATAATTGGTTTCATTGCAATTCAGATTAAGAACATCATTTTTCAGTTGTTACTTCAAAACTCTAAATAGAGTGTTGCCCTGTAAGCCATTTTGTTTATTTCAGCTACTAACAAAATAAAAATTTGCAAACTGTCAGTTAACTGCACATCGTATCCAGCAACCCTAAATCTTTTCCACTGTTAGTTGCATTTTTAAAAGTACATTCCCTTATGCTATTTATTATAAATGTGCCTATATCTGCCACCAATATAATAGTCTAACATTTAAATGTCAAAACATTTGAAAAACACTGTGGACTAAAGCTAATTTCTCAGAGTGCTATTAGAAACAGGTCTTCCACATCTTTAAGTTTTAGTTACAAATTAGTTGCCATGGCATAAGATATGGCATGTTCAAACAGTAAAATCAGGTGATAAGTATTTATCCCCAAAAAAAAAAAAAAACAGTACTGTAAAATGCTTGAAACAGTACAGGCTTGGGTTGCCCAATAATACAGTGGCTAGTGGAATCTATCATACTGATGAAATGGGTTCATACCCATGATCTACTGTAGGCTGTAGCTGTGGGCCAGCCCAAAGTGGAGGGAGCACCAGAGATACAGGTTACTCACCTGTAACAGGAGTTCTAGGAATGGTATATGTTGTTCATCCACACTCATTGGCAGTATCCTTGCCGCTTTAAATCTTGCCGGAAGGTCTTCAAGCTTGCTCCTCCCACCCACCCGGGTGGTATAACTCTCGGCTCCGCCCCATGACGCCAGATCTGGCCCGCTGGAAGCTCAGGTTGTGCGTCGAAGCCGAGAGGTCGGGTGGGTCGTGTGGATGAACAACATATACCATTCCTAGAACTCCTGTTACAGGTGAGTAACCTGTATTTCTAGGGACATGGATATGTTGTTCATCCACACTCATTGGCAGACTCTAGCAGTTCTCCGGGAGGAGGGAGGCAAGGCACACCCCATATACTTACTTGGGAAGAGAGACTGGAGAACCCGAGGCCCCAAAACCAGCATCCCGAGCGTGACTCAAGGTCGATGTGGTAGTGGGTAATGAAGGTGTTTGCTGACTTCAGGTAGCAGCCCTGCAGATTTCCTGGATGGGACGTCCCTGGAAGCAGCCACCGTGCAGCAGTATGGCGGTAGAATGAGCTCTTATCCCTCTGGGAGGCTCCATGCCCGCTAACTTATAGCAGAGATCTATGCAGGAGGTTACCCACCTGCTTATCATCCGCTTGGCTGCAGGTCTGCCAGGATGCGGCTCAGCGTGAGGGTGACAAACAGCTGGCGAACCTCTCCCTGATTTCAGCCGCGGCGCTCCTTATAATAAGCGGCCTCTTCTAGGATCCAGAGTATGGAGCCTATTGACCTCCGAGGTGTGATTGGGGTAGAACACCGCAGAGTCAACACTGGTTAAGGTGAAACTCCGACACCACCCTGAAGGAATTTCGGTGGGGCGAGGACAACCCTTGTCCCTGTGGAAGACCAGGTAAGGAGACTCGATGGAAAGCGCCTGGAGCTCTCCCATCCTTCTGGCTGACGTGATAGCCACCAAGAAGGCGGTCTTCCACGACAGGTGAGAGAGAGCACACCTGGCATAGGTTCGAATGGCTTGCCCATGAGCTTTGCCAGTACCAGCAGTAGATCCCACGGAGGTGGGGTTCCACTGGAGGGGGAAATGTGATCAAGGCCTTGAAAAGCGCCAGACCACCTTCTCCTTATGCCATCTGACTGCTTCCTGCCCACGCCTCGTAAGCAGAGATGGCTGCCAGGTGCACCCTTAGGGTCGCCGACCTAAGCCCTTGACTAGAAAGGGACCATAAATAGTCCAAGATGCTTGCCAAGGAACAGGAGGAAGGGTCCAAGCCTTGCTCCTGACACCAAATGGAAACCTTTTCCATTTGAAGGCATAGCATTTTCTGGTCGACTCTTACGGGACGCCTCAACTACATTGAGGACCTCGCCGGAAAGACCCAAAGCCTGGAACTCTAGCCGCCAGGAACCAGGCCGTCAGGGTGCAGGGATTGAAGGTCCGGATGGAACACCTTCCCTGATTGACTGAGAGCAGGTCGGGCGAGCTGGAAGCTGCCGCGAGTCCTGGAGCTGAGACTGAGGAGATCTGGTACCAGAACGCGAGGCCAGTCTGGGGCTATCAGAATCACCTGCGCCTTGTCCCTCCTCGCTTTGAGAAGCACCTTGTGGATCAAGGGAAATGGGGAAAGGCGTAAAGAGGCCCGGGGTCCATTGCCTCGAGAAGGCATCCCCTGCAGCGAGCCCCGCTGAGGGGCGGGCATGGAACAGACTCAGCTTCGCGTTCTCCCTGGAGGCAAACAGGTCCACCTGAGGTGTGCCCCAAAGGGAGAACAGATGCTGTACTACCTCCGGCAGGAGAGACCACTCGTGGGATGCAGCCCCTATCCGGCTCAGGGCATCGGCCAGGGTGTTGGAGGCTCCTGCCACGTGAATGGCTAGGAGATCCGCCTCCAGGCTGCGCACGAGTGACCAAATGCGGAGAGCTTCCTTGCATAGAAGCATGGAGCGCGTCCCGCCCTGGCGGTTTAGATAGTACATAGTCGTGGTATTGTCCGTCTGGACTCGGACCACTTGACCCCGGAGGAACGGAGCAAAAGCGGTGAGAGCTAGGCGGACCGCTCGGAGCTCCAGCAGGTTGATGTGGCATCGGGACTCCCGCGGGGACCAGAGGCCATGAGCCCGGTGTTCCCCCAGATGGGCACCCCAACCCATCAGAGAGGCATCGGTCGACAGAGAGACCGTCGGCTCGGGGCGGACGAACGGGATGCCCTCCTGCAATTGATCTGGAACGGTTCCACCACTGGAGAGCATTCCACATCCCCTGTGTCACCGACACAAGCTGGTCCAAGGGATCGCAGCTGCTGACCACTGGCTGGCCAGTCCCCACTGAAGGGACGATGTTCCAGCGGGCCCAACGGACCACGCTGGTACAGGCCGCCATGAGACCCAGGAGGCGCAGGAAGTCCCGGCAGGGCAATTGCCCAACCAGAAATGATCGGGCAAAGGAGGAAAGAACCTCGCCCTGTCCGCCGGGAGCCGCGCCTGGCTCGAGAGAGTCGAGCTGCGCCTCGATGAATAAAATCACCTGCTTCGGCTCGAGTTCGACTTGGCCTCGCTGGACAAGGAGGCCCAGTTGAGAGCAGACCTGAGGGCCAGATCTCTGGACCACTCCGCCTCCTTCCTGGAGGAGCTGCTATCAGCCAGTCGTCCAGGTAAGGGTACACCGGACCCTCGGCGCCACAGGAATGCTGTCACCACTGCCATGCATTTGGTGAAGACCCTGGGAGCTGGAGACAAGCCAAGGGCATGGCTTGAACTCGAAGAGATCCTTCCGCTGGAAGCGAAGGGAATCTCTGGTGGGAGACGGACGGATAGGGACGGAAAACGCTGGCCCTGCAAGTCCAGAGAGCAGAACCACACGCTGCTCCAAGGATGGTATTATCTGAGCCAGAGTGACCATCCTGAAGGTTCGAGACCTTAGGAACTTGTTTAGGTCGTGTAGGTCGAGAATGGGGCGCCAGCCCCCCGTCCGTTTCGGAACCAGGAAGTACCTGGACACAAACCCTGGGTCTGAAGGAGGGTCCACCACCTCTCTTACCACCTCCTTCTGGAGGAGGAGAGCGATGTCGGCTCGACGAGCCGCCAGTGAGGCTGGGGATCCCGAAGCCCCCGGGGGCGACGGCTCTGAAGGGTGGTGCCTGCTCGAATTCCAGAGGCAGGCCTCTTCCCACCACCTCCAAGACCCACCTGTCCGTGGTAACAGCGGACCAGGCGGAACGGAAGTGCCGGAGCCGTCCCCACACGGGGGGACCCAGGGAGTAGGTGACGGGATGGGGCGACACCCTCAGCCCGTCACTGGGCAGGCTTGGAGGAGGGACCGCCGAGGGACCTCCTGGGCCCTCTTCCCTGCCTCCCTGTTAGAGGAAGCCGGCGGCTTGGGTTTGGGATGCCAAGGCCGAGCCTGCTGGCCCCTGACGCTGGGCCGGAGCGCCAAGGGCCAGAAGGACTAAAGGGCTTAGGCTGTGGTTTGCGGCCTTTGTCCTTCTGAGCGGAAGAGACCGAGTCCAAGGTGGCATTGGACTTCTCGATCCTCTGCAGGTGACCTTCCACCCCAGGGCCGAAGAGGTCAGTCCCCAAAAAGGGAACATCCGCCAACTTGTGCTGGGTATCCGAAGTAAAGGTGGATATCCTCAGCCAAGCCCGCCGACGCATAGCCACTCACGCCGCGCCACCATCTGGCACATGAGTCCCCTACATCCAAAGCAGTCTGGAGCTGCTGTTTGGCCACTGCCCTGCCCTGGTCCCGCACCTGCTTAACCGTAGTCTGCAGATCGGCGGGAAGATGAGGGATGACCTCATCCAGGGAGCCCAACAGGGCATGAGAAAAATGTGCCATGAGGACGGCCGAACTGGCCTGACGAAGGCCGAGAGAGGGCATAGCGAGACTTACCGCCCGACATAGTCCAATTTCTTGGACTCCTTGTCAGGAAGGTTTGTCCACATCCCATGCCAGCCGCGCCGCCGAAAACGCTGTCGGTAACCAACCCTCAGCAGAGGGGTGTTCAAAACCGGACAAGGAACCGGTGGGACCGCATACTTCCTGGCCATCCTGGCCGAAGGCGCAGGGCAGGAAGCAGGGCGCTGCCAAAGTTCCAGTGCTGGACCCACTATGGCCTCGGCCACCGGAAAGGCCTCCGTCGAGAATCCCTCGGTCCAGAATCTCGTGAGGGGATACCTGCCCGCTTGAAACGGGTTCGAGCTCCATCCCGTAGACTCGAGATGAGCCGAAGCAGTCTCTAGGAAGGACGACGGGCTATCGTCCATTGGCTGACCTCCTGAAGACTCCAAGTCCAGTCGCTTGGAAGAAGGAGGAATCATCTTCGGACTCGGAAGAGTCCTCAGAAGAGCTGCCTCTGGCCTGAGCCACCCTTCACCTGCCGAGGTCGGTCGGGAGTGAGGGTAACTGACAGCCGATGGGGTAAACCCTTAGCCGACCGAGAATCCTTGGTCGGAGCCCCAATTGGTGGCTGTGGAGGCGGAGGTTCCACCGCAATCGGTGGAGCAGCTGGTTTTGGCCGAACAACCGGCCTGGGTATAGGCTCCTCGGGCAAGTCGAGGGGTTGTGTCGGCCGTTCCGGTGACAGCCACTTAATGGCCGGGGAAGGCGCCGGCGGCTTATTCCCGGCCAGGAGCAGTTGCAACATAAGGTCACTCGTACCGTCCGGCGTAATTACGCGAAGCCTCCCTCATCCGAGGAGGAGGACGAGACGGCAGCGACGCCGCTATGCGATGCCGAGACCCGAGACGCCTATGACGGTGGAACGGCTGGACCGCCGAAGGTCGAGACCGAGACCGAGAGTCCTGGAATTTCCGGGTCGGTGCAGGAGGTGTCGGCGGAACCGACACTCCCTTGACTCGGAAGGTCCATCCGAGGGCTCCGGAACCGGAGGCACAGGCGAGCCCACGGGATCCTCAACTCCTCCCGGGGGAACCGGGGAGAGGGGAATCTCGGCTGCTAAAGGCGACAGCCCGTCCAATGGGTCGAGAAAAATCTCGACTTCATCAGTGGGAGTCTCGGTCAACTGACCTGACGGGGACACCGTGAGGCCAGTGGCGGAAGCCGAGCGGTCGACCGAAGCCGACGGTCGACGGCCCGGGGAGAGGGACCTTTCCCGCTCCCAAGAGCGTCGACGGAGGGACTTACCCTTGTCCCTCTTTTTGGACCGAGAAAAAGGTCCAGCAGACGCAGGCCCTTCTCCTTTAGTGGAGAGGACAGAAAAAGCTCCTTAAAGGAAGCCGTGTAGGAAGAACCAGAGAGAAGCGGGATAAATGCAGCGGCGAGGAAAGATCTTGACCGCGCCGCCTCCTCTTGAGCGACCATCCGCTCTCGAGCTGATCCATGAACCCGCCGCCCAGTGGACACCGCCAACCGGGCCTCCTTGGACTTCACCGGAGGGAAGCGCTTCTCGGGGACGGCCAGTTGCAATCGAAGCACACGGTCTTGAGGGCGTGGGCGAGAAAGATGAGCACAGTGAAGCCTCGGGTCGTGCTCAAGGCCTAAGCAGTAGACACGTGGAGTGTGGATCCGTCGAGACATCTTCTGCCGCATGGGCATCTCGAAATCGAGTCGAGTTATCCGCCGCGGCGCGAGGGATCGAAGACTGAAGTCTTTTGCAAATATTATTTTTAAATCCCAAGCGGAGAAATGAGAGACCAGTCACAAGCGCCGGAGCGTTAAGAGGAACCTGAGCTTCCAGCGGTAAGGAAGATCTGGCGTCATGGGGCGGAGCCGAGTTATACCACCCGGTGGGTGGGAGGAGCAAGCTTGAAGACCTTCCGGCAAGATTTAAAGCGGCAAGGATACTGCCAATGAGTGTGGATGAACAACATATCCATGTCCCTAGAAAGTATGTTTTGCATCTCTGGATGGGTGAGGTTGAATGTGCCATTCTCTATTCATCCCGGGGCACCCAGGAAGAAAGCACTAAGCAGCAGGTGTTCACTGTGTGGCAGCACCATGGTAAACTCCAAGGGGTCTGATATGTGAAGTCCCGGTACTCTCCTGCCGCATCAGTGGAAACTAAAAGCAGTCTCTTTCTCAGAGACTGACTCCACCCCTTCCTCCTGGCCCACAGCAGCAATATGTTTATGCCCCAGACACAAGATCTGAGGCTCTGCCATGGGGCAAGCCAAAGAAAATCTGGGCCATGGAGGTGAGGAGGTCAAGAGACAGGCAGATTGTGGACATAGAACCACTATAGAAACATAGACGATGATGGCCACAAGACCAATGCCCCATCCAGTCTGCCCAAGTCCCCTGTTTAGCCCTGGGACCTACTGTTCCTCTAGTGTCCTAGCCCTCCACATCCTTCCCCCATTCTCTTCCCAGTTTCTGCCACCCTGAGCAGCCACAATACCCTTCATTCTGTCCCAACCATGCTTGAAACCACCAACGGTTTTAGCACCCACCATTTCGGCTGGTAGATTGTTCTACTGCTCCACCCTTTCTGTAAAATAGTACTTCCTCATGTTCCTCCTGAACCTCCCTCCTGTCTGTTTCCACTCATGTCCACGTGACCATGAACTAGTATTCAAGCTAAATAGTTCCCCGCAGTTCACTTTATTAATTCCTTTTAGGAGCTTGAAGGCCTCTATCCTATCTCCCCTCTCTCTTCTGGTCTCCAGCAAGTACATGTTCAGTGCATTGAGGCACTTCTTATAGGACCTGTCCTGTTGGCCCTAAAACCTTTTTCTTAACCTGCACTGTACCATCTCCAGCCTATCACTATCCTTCCTGGAGGCAATGGTTTCAGGAATGGGAACAGGGTGGAGCTGGATACCAGGATGGAAGGACGCTGCCCCCAAGGGTTTGGGAAAAGACTAGGAGACAGAGCAAAGCACAGTATTTATATAAAAAGGAAGAGCACATGCTGTGCAGATCAAGTATATGGGTAAATCTAAGGAGTCTTGCCAAAAAGGAAAATTATTATGGTGTAAATGAAAACTTACTTATTAGTAATGAATATATTTTTGCTGTTCACTGCATTAGACTCAGTTGTACTCGACCACTGAAAGGCTTGTTAAATGCAAGCCACCCATAACTACTGCATGTGGTCCTTCTGAATTTTAGATCCTAATGCCACACTTGTAGCGCTTCAGGGGTTTGGAGGTATGCAGTGCTCCCGATAATTCTGGCAGACAAGAGTCATTTACTTCCCATTTTTTAAATTAGGTGAGTAAAATTAAATTTTGATGCGTAAAAGTTCTTTGAATCATGAAGAAAATGCTCCTTTTGAAGCAATAATAGTGTTATGAAGCACTTTTTTGCTGGGTAGTGAGCATTTTCAGATGTGGGATGAGTATCTGTACTCACTAGAAATTTTTTCTGAACAGTTATTCCTTAAAAATGGTGAGTAAAATAGGCTGGTACTCACCTTATCTGGAGTACTGGAGATATGAATGGAACCCATTCCACAAAGAGGTAGAATTTGTGCAGTACTGCATCTGTCACTCTTCCAATATTGCTAGCCATAAAACTGCAGTAGTTTAGTTTCATGAACAAGCACACTGTTCCTTAGCTTAAAATTGAGCCATGAATACTGAAAACAAAATATGACTAAAATGATATGGAATCTGTCAATATTGTGAAGTACAGATCCAGAAGCAAATGGTTTGATACCTTTTATTGGACCAACATAGATGTTTTCTTTTTGTACCATCTATGTTGGTCCAATAAAAGGTATCAAACCATTTGCTTCTGGATCTGTTCTTACAAGGACCGATACGGCAACTAATCTACCGTATTCTAAAGTAGTGATGAGCAGAAAACCTGATTTTGGACACAGCATTACAGTAACAGAGAATTACATGATCAGTGATAATTATTTTTTATTATAAGAGAGGTATCCTCTATCAGCCAATCACAACACAGAACCACTGTCAGTTACAGCACTACAAACTTAGAAAAATACCTCAGTCGTTTATTCACAAAAACACTGCCTGCAGTCATTCAATCAGAACCACAAACCACGCCCACAGTCATTTAATCACACCTTGAGCATCACAAAACCAAATAAAAATGGCGTTGGTACAGCGGTTCACCTCAGCACCAAACACAACCCTCGCCCCCCACACCTTGTATCACTAATCCCCCTCAGACAACTACACTCCTGCTCAACAATATACTTAATTTAAAGCTCAAAAAGCTCCTTTTGTTTCGCTGGCTCACATTCTAACCACAACTCCCCCCCCACCTTCACTCGCTCAGTACACACGCGTACATCAACAACACTGCAGCTGCGGTTGCATTCTGATGTCCTGACATTCCCTACATGACCAACCAGCTCACCTCCCTTCCTTAACCTGAAGACTTTTACGAAATTCTCACACTATGTCACAACAGATTACTTGGCAGTGTCTCTCAAATCCCTCTCTCTTGCTTTCTCACTTCTTCACACACAGACCCCGACGGGCACACGTGCTCGCGCACACTAACTGCAACGGGAAGCATACCGACAAAACTAACGAGAAACGCAACACAGAATACAGGAAGTTCTTCTTTGCTCTCTTTTTCTACCGGTCACCCTTATAATACTCAAACATTACAATAATTCTTTAAACACAGTCCAACTTGTATAACAGTGATAACATCCAGTGAGTTGGAGTATACTCGCAATAACGGGCTTCTGTGGGGATTATGAGCCGTTTATTGCTTCGTATATTCCAACTCGCTGGATGTTATCACTTAATTAAGTACAATAAAGTTATGCACTTAAAACGCAGTAGTAGTAATAGTAACAGAAAAGTATTTTATAGCATACCCTTACACAGATTCAGAGTGTTCCAACACAATAAAACAAGGTAGAACAAACAGTAGAAAAATATACAGTACTTAAGGACAGGGGTATCAGAAGCACCCAAAATGGGGGCACAAGCCCCACCACAAATTCAATTAGTGCCCTCCCCCCAAGTCTTACTGGTGCCTGCTTTGCACCAGCACAGCAAGCTGGGATTAAAATAAAGAAGTACAGAAACAGTGCTGCTTGCATCAAGCATGCACAGCTGCAGACACACAGAGCAGCAGGCTACATTAGAGATCTGGCCAGACAGTGACTTGTGTGGTGACTGCAATACAAAGTGAGTGAGCTGTCATGACAAAGAGACATGTTCAGCACTACAGCCTCACCCTCTTTCAGAACTCCATCTTCTACAGCTCTCCACTCTGCAGCACCATCACAGAATGCAGGGTTTTAAATAACTCTAAAAATTGATTAGCGTTTTGCTCATAAAAGTTCTAAAACATTGTGAAAATGCATATCACTGCCTCACTGTGTTTAACAAACATGACACTTCTAGAAAACCTATATAAATGCTTTCTGTACAGTTAGTATTGTCCCAAGAAAAAAACTGCTAATCAATTATTTAAAACCCTGGAATGCCCATGCTAGCACTACAGATATCACACCAAGTAAGTCACAGGAATGGTCTGTGAAAGACCAGGCTCTGAAGTGAAGTTGCCAGGCCAGGAGATGCAGCCATGCATGCCTGCGAGCATCTCAACTGAGCTATGGCTGGTGGTTATACTTGCTCCACAATCAACCATCAGCAACATCACGAGGGGGATTCCTCTGCTGTGTCCTTGCACATAACAAAGCACTGGGCAAGCTGCAAGGGGTGGATCTTAGCATTTCAATAACTGCTGCCAGTTTCCTCACAATCACCATTCTCCTCACAGTCAGTCAGCACACAGCAGTGTTCCAGAAAGGAAGGAAGACACAGAGGAATCTCTGACTTTGTATTGCTTGCTTGCTGCCACTGTTGAGTTAGAAACATAGAAACACAGACTCCGATGGCAGATAAGGACCACTTGGCCCACCTAGTCTGCCCATTTCCGTACCTACAGGATAAGCTGCAGATCCTAGTTAACCAACAGCAGAGTTGAATAATAGCTACATATTGTTTGTCAATAAATGCCTAACAAGGCTAAATACATTGTTCCATTTTGTTTTACCCAAATATAGGATAAAAAAAATATATACAACAGTATAGGTAATCTATTTTTTAGGTGATGCCATGGTCTGCCTTCCAATGTGCCCTACCAAGCTGACAGTAAACCTGAATTCTGATACTAAGCATGTGTAAGGTACACCTGGAGTGACTAGGGATTCCCATGTGCAAGAGGCCTTGTACTTTGTAAGCAAGTGCCTGGCCTTGTTCTGTGCGACGACGAGCCTGTGGTGGAACTTGAAGGAGGCAGCCCCACCTGAGCTGTGGCCAGGTTAATGGCAGTGTAAGTAATCAAGTCCATTCACAACTGACTAGGGCATCCTGGGAGGTGTCGTGACATCCTAACAGCCCAATCCATACCTTTTGACTCACAGTGTCCTTGTTCATCACAGGTTTGTCCTGGTCATCCTAGTGGTCCAGTGGCCTTCTAAAATCCCAGTCCAGATACTGTCCCTGGCATGTAGTAGAACCCTCCCCTTCAGCCCTGTTCCATGAGTACTGTTTCCACAACTTTTGTCTTTCGTCAATCTCCCTTCCACTCTGGCTCTACAGTTCCTGCTTGCACATCAGTAACACATGTACTGCTTACGTTTACAATTTTAAAGGTAGGGAGTGTTGCTGAAGTTATGACCCCAATAGAGAGGTTCATTGCGCTTTGAGAATTTGTATGCTAAAACCAGCCCCTCCTATGCAAATTCCCAAAGTGATTTTCAAATGCTACAGAGGGGTCTGCAATTTCCTTTCAGCATTGCTCAAGGGGTCATCAGCAAAGGATTAGCACAAAAGTATAGCACACGCACACCAATCCCTTGTGATTGAGACTTGGAACCAACACCTTTTTTAAAAGTTTGAAAAACATTCAAAAGGAATATATGGTTTTCTAAGAAAAATTAGGTTATACTAATACAGGAAACTGAATAAAAATGCCATACAAAAACAAGACAGATGTATAGTAACAGGTACTGATGCATGGAAAAGTTTTAAAAAATGTTAACGTTTGCTGCAATAGCTTACAGGGCCACCTTTGCCTGACAGATAACCTATCTTCCCATAATCTAATACTGAAGAGCCAGCCAGGATATAACGTAGTACCCTGCAGTATTACTGCAGAGTGCTGCAGTATATTACAGGGAACAGTGCAGTTCAATGGCATTTAAGCTATTTTGTCTTGCGGTATTTTGTGGCATGTCATGTACTGCAAGGTACCTTGTTGCATCCTGGTGGGCTCTGCTATACACTAGTAAAAAGGTCAACTAATTAGCTTAAAAATGAATGCGTTGATGGGTTCCTCATTTAGGTTCTGGAAGCTAAAGGGGATCAAAGGGGACTTACACAGGGCCCAGAAAGGAAAAATGGGATAGGGTGGTGAGATCTGGAGCCAATACAACACTAAACAATAAATCTGATCTGTCAATGTGATATGTTGGTGGAAAGCTATCCTTTGGGGCCACTTTTAATGTGAGTAACTTTGGCATTAGTTAAAACCATCTAGAGGTCAGCGGGCCCTCAATCTAAAAATTAAACTGAAAACTTTTCACATTTGCTGCAGTGGCTTCAAGGTACTCCCTCCCCCACCCAAAGAATCAAATAACATAATTTCCAAATATCGTACTTTACATTTTGTAAATTACTTTAGGTATAAAGAAAAAAATGAAAATGGCGGCTTTTTGCTGCAATGTTTCCGATGGCGTCTCAGAGTTTGATTGATATGGGGAAAAGAACTAAGGAGAGGAAGGGCTGCCCATGTTTATGTAGACACTTACGTGTGATGTTGTTGTGAACGGCCTCTGGCTTGCAAAGTTTTCATGTGGTCCTAGTGCTGATGTGGGGATAGTTCCAAAGGCATGGCTTGATGAAAGAGATATCCTCAAAGAAGATCACCATATTTCTAGCCAACTGGGTGGGGTGGGGTGGTAGTGGTCACAAACACAAGGAAAACATGTAAAACTCCACATCCTGTGTACAAAAACAAACACTCAACACAACAGAAAAACAAGAATCTAGTTTTGGCCAAATAAAACCCTGTACTTCCTGGCTAGGAAAGTAAAACACTAACGGTCTGGCTGAACACCGTCAAGACAGAATAAAAATTACTTACCCGAGGCACCAGGCTAGCTATTTTGATCGCATCCAGACCTACCAAACACCATAAAAGGCAGGTGGTCTCCATTCAGGTACTGTAGGCATTCCAATGGAAGTTAGCTAGCAGGTTATTCATTGGAACGCAGCTGGATATTTGCTGAGGTCACAGCTTTGGAGCCGTACCACTACCCCAGCGGGGGAGCACATTACCCATACGTATTAAAAACCTTACCCACTGACAAAGTGGAGTGATACAGAAATGCCTAGTTTGCATATTTTGGGGGTAATAAGAACCCATAACTGAAAGTACAATCGTCAGTGATTCAGATTATATATGACGTATGTTTTAACTCTCGATGATGTGGTGTTTTGGATGTTGGACTGTGGAGTGTGCTGGTGTCACAATGCAATTTTTTAAAAGTCTAAGCAGGTAGGTACATTTTGTTAAAGAATAATTACATTTCCAAAAATGGTTTTAAAAATAAAATGTTTTTGGTTTTTTTTTTTTAATATATTTTTTTTTAATTTTGGTTCTATTTCAGACTGTTCAACCAACATATAGTATATGGTTAGGGCTTACTGTAGCTGAAAATCAGTGGCTTTCTAAATCTTGTTGTAGGACAGTTCAAAGGTCAAAACGTTGTACCATCGTTCTGACGTCACATCGATGGTACAACAACTTTTTAGCCTTGTCCTGCCACCTGATTGGAGAAACAGTGCTCTCAGAAGAAGAAGAAAAAAAAAATCAAGAAAACATGGCGGTGCCGCTTATCGAGCACTTCAGTAGTCCAATTTGGACACGGACTGCAGTAGTCGGCTCAGTGTTTTCAAACTGTAGGAATTTGTAATTTTTTTTTTTTTTAAATAACTGCCTCCAAGACTGTATCCATAAGGTTGAGAGCAAATAAGTGCTGCTGAGAATCCTTATAGGGTCAGGAGCGGAACGGGACCACACTGACTTGACTGAGCTGCTGAGACCAAGCGGGACCGTGGTGTAAACACAAGGTATGAAACCTTGTGAAACAGAAGTTTGTGTTTTTTTTGTCTTTTAACGATTTGGGGAGCCATACACTATATACTGTAAAACAGAGGATGGGTGACCATCCACAACTAAGGCTGTGTGTTTCCATCTTGGCTGTTGATGACATCATGGAGATCTTTCACTCTCGAGGTCTCTATGATGTCATTAACACCCTCAATGGAAATACAGCCTTGCTGTTGATGGTCACCCATCCACTATTCTGTATCTAGTGCATTTTATTCTACATCCAATGTCATCTTATACCTGCAGCTGCATTAGGAATATTTCATCTCTCCCCCAACCAGCATCTAAACTTCCTTGCTTTTTTGCCTGCAAAAACTTCAGAAGATAATAATAAGGAAACAAGCATGCAAATGGTGTGTACAGTGTTGCTGAATAAAAGTCTGTGCTACAGAACTTTTCATGTTATCTAATTCCTCAGGCAAACCTCGTCATACAGTACAGGACCTTAAAAACTCTTAAACATTCTTTTATATGTTCACTTGCAAAGCATGCAAACGTAGTATCGGTGTGGACTGACAGAGGGTTTTTGGAGGTGTTCTCCTCCTCCGTCTATTACAGCTTCAGAATACCAAATCTCCTCCCAAATTATGCCCACTCTCCCCTTTTGCTCCCTTTGTTTTGTTCAAAGCCACTGTTCAGTCACAAGACTGAAAATTGCAAGCTGCAATGTTTTCTTGTGTAACTGCTAATTCCTGTGCTGGAAAAATGTCTCGTGCTTTTGGTTCAGCTGCTCCACTTTTACACTGGTGCACTGTGACAGGGTAGCGAACCAGGAAGCTTCTTGGGGAACACTCAAAAACAGAACACTCTGGACACCAATTTAAAAACAAAGAGCGTGTATTCATCTTCACAAAAAAGGTTCTTGCAATTCAGTCTCTGGTTGTCTCCCAATAACATAAAACGAAACGAACAACTATTCACCATAGCAATAGATATTCGAGACAATCTCATCCATTGGGCCACACCTCTGGAACTGTAAACTGTTGGCATCACGACCACTCAGAAACTTTTGTTAGCTGGAGTCACCTATGATTATGTGCAACATCAGCATCCATATAATTGTGGATGACCCCACTACACCTCAGTTCCCTATTGGTAATAAGCTTGGAGGGCCTCTTACTGTGCGGGACCAGACCAGTACCAGGCACACAAGAAGAGGCATGGGACTAGAAATAAAGTATACATAAGGCACCTATGGATCCAAACAAGGCAGTGGACAAGCCTGCCAGCTGATACTTCAGAAAGGGGAAGAAGGGTGGGTGCTCTGTGGCCCAATGGAGGAGATTCTCTCAAAGATCTCTTGTTATGGTGAGTAACTGCTTTACCTTCATCGAGGAGATCTCCTCCACTGGGCCACACCTTTGGAATGACTCCGAACAAGCACATAAGCCACCCAAAGAGGATGACAAAATCTGATATATCATCTTGATGGAAGGCCTTGCAGCACCACAAGACCAAATCCAGCGTGTCTATGAGAGGCGATCTCTAGACTGCAGTGCTTAGTGGAAGTATGCACAGTGCTACCATATATGTGGCATAACACATACTACAGCTGCAGAAACAGGCAGTATAGCGCAGTGGTTTAAGGGTATGAGCTGCAAATCTGGTGACATCCAGCAGACCAGACCTGAGTTTGAATCCCACAGCTTCCACTTGCATACTGTGTGACCCTGAGCAAGTCACTTAACTTCCCTGTGCTCCCAGGTCGCACCTGTAAAAAGGCTTTCAGCTTAGTGTGCTACTCCTGGTTAAACTAAAAAAAAAAAACATTCTGAAAGCAAGCAACAGAAGTGGCCACACCATGTGTAGAGTGGCCAGACACAGCACAAGGAATTTCCCTACTGAACTTCCTGTAACAGAACACAATACAGTTAGCCAGCCATTTGGACAGGCCCGTTTAGACATGGGTGCCCACTTTGCCAGGGGCAAATGAATCAAAAAGCTGAGAGGACTTTCTGCAGCACTTACTGTGATCAAGATAAAAATGCAGGGTTCTTTGTACATCGAGTGTAAGGAGCAACACCTCACCTTTGTTAGTACAGTATGCTCCAGATAATACATAGGAAGGTCTGTGGTGAGATTCAATGTAAACACAGACACCACTTTTGGCAGAAAGAGAGGACTGGTTCAGAAAGACACCCGGTCCTTGTGGAAAATCAAATAAGGAAGCTCATGCATCAGAGTCTGAAGCTCGGACATGCTATGAACAGCAGTCGTAGTGACCAAAAATTAGTATCATGTACTTGCCAAAAGCCTTGACCTTGCAGAATATCTTCACCACTGATTACCACTTGTTGGTCTGTGTTGGAGGGGCTAAGGCCTCATGGGAGCAAGAACGTTTCTGGGGGGCCAGTGATGAAGTAGGCCCTGTGTGTGCATGCATGATGACGCACGCATCTGCTGGAATACAGTGGCACCAGCCCCCAACTATCGCAGTACCTTTTTTACCAAGGGGTGAGCAGAATGAACCTAATGAGAAACTATGCACTTAACCTAAGGGCATAAGAAGGGCCACCAAACCAAGTAACACAGTGTCTTCACAGCCCAAATGAGGTACAAAGGGGTGAAGACCATAATGAAACAATACTGGAGCAAGTCCCGGGGATGGTGGACAAGTGTGGTAATCAATGGTGAAGATATTCTGGAAAATCAAGAATTATGATAAGTATGTAATTTCAATATCTTTCAAGAATCTATCTTCACCACTGATTCCCACTTGTGAATCGGAGCACCAAGCTCAGAGAAAAGCCTCTCAGACTAGGGAGGCTGAAGCTCAAGGTTCACTCAGGATAGTAATCCATTCAGAGCTGTCCTGCCAGAAGTGGCATGCTATCTGGCACCGACATCGAGGGCATAGTGCTTGGTAAAAGTGTGCACTGTGCTCCAAGCTGCAGCTCTGCAAATTTCACCAATGGGCACAGAGTAGATTTCTGCCACGGAAGAGGCAACCACTCTGGTGGTGGGGTGCAAACACTGCCCTCCAATATAACCTGAGCCACAGCATTGCAGCAGCGAAGGCAATTTACAATCCAGGCAGAAATACACTTGATTGTAATGGGCTGTCCATTGTGATTAGTGCTGAAAGAGACAGAGTGCTATTTAGACTGTCTGAAGTCCTTAGTCCTGTCTAGGTAAAACCTAAGGAATCACTTAACATCCAGTGAGTGGTGAAACCTTTCTGACTCATTCTGGAAGTTGGCAAAGTAGATAGGCGAAATAATAGTCTGATTAAGATGGAACTCTGACACCACCTTAGGTAGAAACCTGGGGTGCATGCGGAGAACTACTTTATCTCTGTGGAAAACAGCATATGGAGGATCTGTTACCAAAGCATGAATTTTGGATACTCTGCATGTAGTGGTGATAGCCACCAGAAATAGTTTTCCAAGTCAGAACCTTTACAACACAAGTTGTAATGGGCTCAAGAGGCTTGCAAGTGAGCATATCCAGCATAAAGTTGATGTCCCAGGGAGCCAATGGTTTCCTTCAGGGAGACCTAGTGTGCAAAATACCCATAAGCTCCTTAAACAGCAGCAGCTGTGCTAGGTAGAGGGTACCCACTGGTTTGTGATGTACTGAAATAGCACATAGGTGACCTTTAACTGTGGAATACTGTAGGTCGGCATCTCAAAGGTCCAGTAAGTACTCCAGAACCTTGTCAAATGGACACATGAAGGGTCCATGGAGTTTCTGGCCCACCAGACAGAAAATCTTTTCTATTTGGCTATGTATTTCTTTCTATTGGAAGGTTTATGAACATCCTAAAATATTTCAGAGATGCTCTGAGACACTTTGTACCTGTTCACTTCTATCTCTCCAGAAGCTACTGTAGGCCTGGAGATGAAGGGAGCACAGACTGGGATGGACCAGCTGATCATGGGCCAGTAATTCCTTCCTGAGTGGCAGAATCCTCTGCTCACTGACTGAAAGCGGATTCAATAGAGGGAATCATATCTGAAGAGGCCAGTAAGGGACCACTAGGATCATCTTGCCTGCATGTGCCTCCAGTTTGAACAACACACTCTGGATGAGAGGGACTGGAAGGAATGTATACAGAAACAGATTTTGCCATGACAGTCTAAAGGCAATTTGACCAAAAACACTATGTCCTTGATTTCTGGAGCAGAACTGAGACAGTTTGGCATTGAATGGGGCACAAAAAAGGTCCACATCTGGAGTGCCCCCCTCGTCGAACAGTGCTCTCTCAATGTCTGGTGCTAGTGAACACTCATGAGGACTGGCCTTTGTTCAACTTAGCTTGTCTGTCAAAGTGTTCTAGATTCCTGGAAGGTAGATTGCTTGGAGCAGGATCCTTGTTGCAGACACTGTTCCAGCACTCTCATCACCTCTCTGCAGAAAGGGTAAGTGTGTGCTCCTCCTTACTTGTTGATATAATACATTACAGACGTGCCTGTCTGGAGGAGAACCGCCTTTTGGCTGACTAAGTACGATACGGTTTTAGACTGTACAGGACTGCCTGCATCTCCAGCACATTGATGTGGAAATGAGTTTCTGATGGGTCCCAAACTCCTTGTGTCTGTAGGCCCTGGTAGCGGGCTTCCCACCACAACAGGGAGGTATCTGTGGTGAGAACCACCCCTGCCTCCAGTGGGGAGACAGGAAAACTCTGAAGGAGGTTGTCCTCCACTGACCAACATGTCAGGGACCTCACCAGGGGTTTGGTAACCTGAATGGTAAAGTTTTGAAGGTGTGATGCCTATGACCATTATTTATTTATTTTATTTATTGAATTTTGATGACCGGGTAGGCCCACTGTACCCCGAAGGTCCTTTTTTCAGGGGCAACCCGGGAATAACAGTACATGACATTATGAACATTTGTACATTTGCATATACAGGTAATCATGGGTATACAGTATTCGGCTGTTTACACATAGCAGTAGTTATAAGAGTTACGTGTATCTAGTTGGCAAGTTGTAATTCATTACATTCAACATTTGTCCTACATATTAGTGAGACAGTACTGTGGATTCTTTGGGTGACATAGTTCAAGAGCATTAGGATGGTTCAGAGAGAGGAGAAAGTTAGTGCTACATTGTTGGGGGGGTGGATATTTTAGTTAGTTGTGGTCACTTAGGTAGTGTCAGGTGCAGTGGCACTGGCATACGCTTGTTGATAGAAGATGGGTCTTGAGTCTGGTGCGGAAGCACGGCACCGATGGGGTTTCTCGCACCTCCAACGGGAGGTTGTTCCATAAGGAAGGGGCAGCATACGAGAAGGATTTCCTGGCCTGGCCTTAGTCCTAGCCTTGGGACCTCTAGCAACGTTTGGCCTGAGGACCTAAGGCTGCGCTGGTTTCTTTTTACTGTGAGGAGTCCCCAAGACTAGGGGAGGCGAAGGAGCTAGTACAACACTCAGGCAGAGTACAGGGTAGCTGAGGCGTGTCAAGAATGGCCAGCTAAGCTATAACGCCACAGTGGTGGCCTTAGAGTGGGATAAGGTGGCAAGCGGTCACCTTGTTGTATAGAATCTGTAGTTTATCAGACCCAGCTTATGACACCCTGGAATGACTGGGGCAGCAAATATTAGTGTTGGAAGTAGGACACTCGCTGCAATAGCAGTCCTAGCTTCAGGGGTTAACAGTTCCTTGAGCCAATATAGTAATCTGAGTTTAGTATGGATTACTTTAGTGACTTGGTCCACATGTTGTTTGAACGTGAGACCTTGGTCAAGGGTGAGGCAGAGGTACTTTGTCGAGGGAACTACTTCCAGCTTGTTGCCCTCCAGAGATGAGAGCTGGAGAAGTTGTGATCTATCTTGTCCAAGGGCTCTTGGTCCGAACAGCATAGCTTTGGTTTTATTGGTGTTAAGGACCATTTTGTTCTTGATGAGCCACCTCTCCATGATGTGAATATCCTTTTGGAGAGAAATGCATAGGTCGTCCAGGTTGTCAGAGGCCGTGTAGATAACAGCATTATCCGCATATTGGATTATGTTGCTGCTTCCACAGTGTTTGTGCAGTTCATTTACGAACAATGAGAACATAAGAGGCCCAAGTACGGACCCTTGGGGTACTCCGTCCATTAGGGACTGAGGTTTGGAGAGCTTGTCCTGCCACCTGACTCTCTGAGTGCGACCCGTGAGGTAGCTTTCCACCCATTTGAGGGTGTGGGCATCGAGGGCTATATGGAGAAGGTTTTGGAGGAGTAGTCGGTGATCCAACCGGTCGAAGGCCTTAGAAAGGTCTATAAAAACCGCCCCTATGTTGGATCCAGTGTCTAGGTCTCTGAGTACATCCAAAGAGAATTTGGTTAGGGCAGTGTCAATCCCGTGTTTGGCTCTAAAGCCATGTTGCGATGGGGACAACAGCATGTGGGCTTCCAGGTACTCCTTAAGTTGGGCATATACGATTTTCTCCTGTATTTTTGCCAGGGTACAGAGCAGGGAGATTGGCCTATAGATTTCAATTGGTTCTGCAGGCCCTCCCTTATGGATCGGGACCACATGCGCCTGCTTCCACAGCTCCGGGACATATCCTTCAAGTAAGGACCTATTGATCAGCCAGGTGAGTGGCTGCACGAGTGCCGTGGCACCATCTTTTAGCAATCTAGCTTTGAGTCCATCTGGGCCTCCTGAACCTGTTGTTTTCAGGGTTTTTAGGATGGCCAGGACCTCTTTTACCTTAGCCAGTCTCAAGTGAAAGGGTGGGCGGTCAAGAGATTGAGGATCCGGCGGAGCGAACAGGTTATTAGGTACCGATGACCCTGCCTGATGTTTATCAGGGTTAGTGAAGTACATATTAAGGGTCTCAGCGATTAGTGTCACGTCATGTAGTACCTGTCCATTAGCTGTGATGGGGCCCATGGCAGACTTTTTATTCCCCTTCATCAGTTCGTTGATGTGGGACCAGAAAGTCCTAGGGTTGCCGAGGTTAGCTTTCTGGAGGTGGTTGAAATACTCCTTTTTCGCTAGTTTGGTGGCCTGTTTATATTGGTTTCAGAGGGTTCTATAAATAACCCGGTCTGCTTGAAGAGCTGTGTCCTTGGACTTTTTCCAGGCTTTGTCACGGCTGGTCATCAAGGACTTTAAGGGAGGGGTAATCCACTTATAGCAGTGGCCCTTTACCCGGTAGGACTTATATGGGGCCAGATCCATGACCGCATTGATAGACCTGTTTAAGTCAACCGCCCCTTCCAAGGTAGGGAGACTTCTAATAGGGCTCCAATCCAAGTTGCCCAGGAGAATATTATAGTGCTCCGGGGAGAACTTTGAGTAGTCCCTGGAAGTAAGTATTCTGGGTGGGACCTTAACCACCCTGCTTCTCCAGACACAGAAGGTGGGCGAGTGGTCGCTGAGAGCATCCGCCATGGTGCCAGCCAGTTGAACATTTTTAGGGTTGGACACCAGTACCCAGTCAATGATTGAGTGGCTGCCCGTTTTGTAGTTCAACCTTGTGGGTAGGGTGATTATCTGGGAAAGGTTAGCCTCCTGAAGCATACCTATTATTGAGGACCTGGCCTCTTTGGCCCAGTTCAGGTTGAAATCTCCAAGGATGATGAGTTCAGGCTTAACTCAACTGTTAGGTTTTTGTAAGGGACTCGAGGATTGGAGGGCCCCCTTTGGTGGACTGTATACACACCCTACGTAAAGGTGTTTAGCACCGCTGAGGGTGATGCGTACAAAGATAGCTTCAGTTTTGGGGGGCAGTGTTACTTGCAGGTTAATATGAGCAGAGATCAGGGTAGCCTTCATGTATATGAGAACCCCACCCCCCTTTTTCTGGATTCTGTCCTTCTGGTAACAGACATATCCTGGGGCGGCAAATTCGTGGTCTTGGATCGATGGTTTTAACCAGGTCTCGGAGACTGCAAGCACATCGGGGTTGCAGAGGGCTAGCCATGCTTGTATTTCATGAGTTTTAGGCCTAAGACTACAAATATTCATACGTGCTAGCCTCAAGCCCCTTGGTGCAGTCCAGGTTAGGTCTTGGGAGGTGGAGATACAGGTATTATCAACACCTGGGCCAGGGTTAGGTTGAATGTCCCCTGCCCGCAGTAGCAAGGCCCTTAGCAGGAGGCGGAGAATATAGGTCAGGGGAGGGAACCTAGTTTTTTTTAGGTTTGTGGGTCATTAGAAGGATAGCCCTGTAAATCCGCTCCTACTGAGTTTGGCGCCAGTAGGAGGGCCAAGTTGTCAGCAGGGGTGGGCTATGAGAGTGCCAGGTCTGGTGTGGTGCCGGTCCGTTAATAAGGCTGCACAGCGGGGCCTTGTCTACCAGCTAGCCAATCAACCCAGAGTATTGTGGCGATGTACAGGGCAGCAAGGAGGAGACCCTTGTTTGACCCGAGCTGGCCCAAGATACAAGTCTTCAGTGGCCTTTTGACTGGCATTTTAATCCTATGTGGCGTTATTAGGCAGCAAGAGCTTGGCCTAGTAGTAAAGGATTTAGGGTGATTTGGGGGGGGGGAACAGGCTAGGTACTGAAGGGTACCGGGACAGTCAGCAGTCTTGTGCTTCTTAGGGTTGTGTCTATACAATAACTTTTACTTGTCTAAGTTTCTAACCCTTAAGTTCAGTAAACATTAGGATTTCTTAGTTGTGTAGGTTACTATCACTGATATGACAGAGCAAGTATCGCAACAGTTCAGAATAAGAAAAACAGCTAGACATAACCCAGTGGCAGTGTTATTGACTAGTTATTGCAAATGGGATTGGGTTAGCTGATTATATCATGAGCGCACATTTCAGTATTTGCACACTATTAGGTACATATAGTTTAGTATGATTTCAACCTTCAACCAAGTAGTCCTTTGTTACACAGTTAGACCATTAACGTTCCATAATAGGTAGCAGGGAGTTATACAGTAGGTCCCCCGTTTTATTGGGCTAGCCTGTGATTGTTACAGGCTGAGGTAATTTAGCCACGGGCGATGCTCCTCCTCCTGCGCTTCCTATTGGTGTGGGGCTCAAAGGGTGGTGCTACCCCTACTTAATCACAACAGGAACAGGGCGGTGGGCGGAAATTTTCAAAATCCGCAGTCAGTGTACAATTTACAACGGGAGGTCCGCCAGACAGATTAAGCTGTCGGCGCCTCAACCCCGCGGTTTCCAGCTTGTCCCTGGGCAGAGCAGTGGGGGGGGGCCCCGATGCTGCCGGTCTCCGTCGCCGCAACCAGTCCTGCGATCAATGGGAAGTGCTGAGAGGGGGGAAGCAGCCTATTTCATCTGGCTGCACTCCACGTCACTCCCCCTCTCTGCCAATGGCTCTGGTGTGTTTAGCGTTATCCAGCCAGGAAAAAAGGCACCAAGTGGGACCTGGGACCCTGGAACAGGACAAAGACGTCCACAGGAGCAAAGGGCTGAGGAGGAGGTCTCGCAATCTCCGTTTTGGCAGTCATTTCTCTATGGCAAGTTAGTCTCTTTCAAATTTTCAAAATCCGCAGTCAGTGTACAATTTTACAACGGGGGAGGTCCACCGGACAGATTAAGCTGTCGGCGCCTCAACCACGCGGTTTCCAGCTTGTCCCTGGGCGGGGGGGGCGCCCTGATGCCGTCGGTCTCCGTCACCGCAACCAGTCCTGTGATCAATGGGAAGTGCTGAGAGGGATTATGCACTGAGCACTCACAGGGTTGTCCTCATGTGTGGCCGCACAAGAGGCAATGTGAACAATGAGAAGGCTATTTTGGCCTAGCATGCAATGTATGGAGTGAGTTTACACAGTAACGCATTCCATGATGTAGCATGCCATCTGCAGAATTGCTCATAGTTTGCTGTCTGGAAGAAAGGTCTGAGCCTGGGTCATGTCCAGAACAGCTCCAATGAAAAGTAACTCCTGGAAGGGTTCCAGCTGAAACTTCAAAGGGTTCAGCAGGACTACCATGGACATTAGGAAATGAGAGGCAGTGGCTACTGCTTGCACTGTCCCCTGTTTGGATGGGCTTAAGATTAGCCAGTCGTCCAGATACACTAAAGACTTGGAGTCCTATCTTTCTGAAGTGCACTCTGAACATGGCAAATCACTTTAAAAAGATTCATGACACAGAGAAAAGCAAAAAGGGTGTGACTTTGAACTGGTAGTGTTGCCTCCGCATACAAAACCAAAGATATCTGTGGTGGCTGGAGTGCACCAGTATGTTCTGGTATGTATCCTGCATATCCAGAGATGCTTGCCAGTCCTGTTGCTTCAGGTAGGGCAGCAGAGAGCTCAGAGAAGCATCTTGAATATTTCTCAAGCCTCAGGACGCACTGTGAGATGAGCAACTTGTTGTTCATTGTGTTTTTCTGGTGAACCTTTTCTATAAATAAATACAATTTATTCAGATTTCTGAGGTTGAGAATGGGGCACATGTCCTCTGATTTCTTGGTACGTGGAAGTAGAACTTTGTGTTCAGTTCTGACTCCTGCACTATTTCCACTGCCCTGCTTCTCAGAAGGCCTAGTTTCCTGTGTTAGAAACTTGGGCACAAGAGCTGATATGGGGAGTTACCTTCTGGGAGGACAGTCCTGAAGGGTTTCTGTCAATTCCAAGGAGTACCCTTCTCAGATAATCTTGAGGTTCCACTTCGAGTAGCTGAAGCTGGACTGGGACAGAGGTTCAAATGGTGGCATTGAGCACTTTTGGTGCTTGTGCTTTCGGTTGCCCCTTCTTTTGGGTCTGGGATAGTTGGGTTTTATTGTTTTGGGCTCCCCTACCATGAAAGAACTGCTCGTCATAAAAACAGCTATGTCCCCTACACCTCTGCAGGTTAAAGTGAACTGGCCTGGACATCTTAGGAGTCATTCTGGTCTCGCTAGACTCTTTAAGAGAATGCTCCACCTGCTGTCCAGACAGATAAGTGCCATCGAAGGGCACATTCATAACCTGTTGCTAAACATCTGGGGTGAAGCCAGCAGTGCGCAGCCAGAGTGCCGACTGATGCAGATACCTGCAGCTGCAGAGCGAGCTGCCACATCAAAGGCAATCATAGAGGCTTTGAGTTCATGGTTGTTAGATTCAATACCTTGTTTACCAGCTAGCAGTATCTCTTGTTTTGCCTCTGTGTCTAACAGAGCTTCTGCTAGAGACTTAAAGGGACACTGTTAGCTTTTAAGGCGTTTTAAATTACCTATGTAATATTTATGCCTGTTAACTGAGCTCTACCATGCAACTGTTCATATTACATTTGAAAGGCACATCTGCTATCTTTAATATTTATTTTTCACAAAAAAAACAGGTTACTCACCTGTAACAGTAGTTCTAGCAGTGGTATATGATGTACATTCACACTCTTGACAGTGTTCCTTCCCCTTTGAGGCTTGCCGGAAAGTCTTCAAGCTAGTTCCTCCCACTCACCCAGGTGGTAACTCTTTTGGCACCACCCTATGATGTCAGATCTTGCCCTCTGGAAGCAAGACCGGTGTGCCACTTGCCAGGGGAGGCTGGGTGGGTCAGTGTGGATGAACATCATATACCACTCCTAGAAAGTACAGTTACGTAAGAACGTACCATAACAGTAGATCTTCAAGAGGAGCTCTTGTAGTAGGCAACACCGTTAGGAGTAAGCCGCCAGGCACCAGGACCACATGGAAAATTTCTAGCTAGCAGTCTATAACAGGGGGACTGCCCCCGACGTCGGCATGCCTATGTCCACTCTTAGTATAAAAGGGGCGGTCCCCGCACCCACCTCAGTTCTCCCACCAGAGACTTGTGAAAAGGTCCAACGGAGGGGGAGGAAGAGAGAATGACAAGACAATGGAATCCAAAAGGACTAACCATGGTGAAAGAGAGAAGGGGGATGGAGGGAGGGAAATCCTGCATACTGTAAGAGCTCCTCTCGAAGATCTACTGTTACAGTAAGTTCTTATGTAACTGTACTATCTTACGTCGAGGGGGCTCTTGTAGTAGACAACACTGTTGGAACTGAGTCCCAAGCAGTGCCAGAAGGCAAAAATAATACCTGGGAGGAGGGAGCAGAAAAAGGAGACAGCAACTGGCCCAGGTCCCGCTCAACAAGCTGAAATATTATCCCCCTAGACAGAGGGAGAAATCCCTGGAGAGAAGAAAGCATGGCCCCCAATGGCCAGCAAAAGAAAAAAAAACATAGTGAGAAAACCCTGGGGTCATCAGAGATGAGTATAGACTCACTGGAGGGAGTCGGGTGGGGGAAGGGGAGCCCCCTGGAAGGGGCAGAGTAACTCTTGTGGAAGTAAGAAGAATCACTCCCCCAAGATATGTCTGACATGTTGCCCCCTGAACCCTCAGAAGAAAGCGGGAAGGGGGGATGGACCACCTAAAGGAAGGTCCAGATCAAAAGGTGGAAACCAAAAGGTGCCTGGTCTGCCAAGAGACCAACAGGCAGCCCTCCATCAAGAGAAGACCCGATAAGCATGACAGCTATCAGGCATCAGCTGGAAAAAAGGAGACGGCAGTTGCTCCTGTCAGCCTCGGGACAGGCTAGAAGAGGATGAGCTAACCCATACCCCAAAAGAGGGGCCTCCGCAAACAACAGTTCCGGAGCTACGGGCACAATGGATGGGTCCCCATCATGAGGGTCACCTCTAAGGGGAGAAAAAGGGGGTTGCTAAGGAAGCAAGCCCTGAAATAAGGGAGAGCTGAGAACAAGAGGCCTGCCCCAAAGAAAAGTAGAGGAATCCTCGGCCAAGGAAGGTCTCCTGGCTAACTGAAGTGCAAGGAACACCTCTCCCCTTATCCACAACCGTGTGGGTGTCTTACCCTGACAAGCAGCCAACCTAGGGGAAAAAACCAGGGGAAACCCTGAGTGATAAAAGGGGTTCTGTATTGAGCAGGCATGCCAGGAGGAAAGGGAGGGGAGAGGACTCCCCCAGAGCACAGTATGCACCTTGCGAGGGAGCAAGACAGACAGGTAAAGGGGGGGGAAAGAGCAATGACTGTAGACTCCCCTTTCTACCACCAACCCCCCCAAAAAGGGGGGCAAAGCCCAAAATAAGGCCCCAATGACAGCCAAAGCACAGCGAATCAGGTCCCAACAAAAAAGGGGTGTAGGGGGCCCTCTAAGACCGTCCTGCTCTGGCATCACTGGGCTGCTTCCCTTCACTGAACAACCCCGAAGAGAAGAGGACCTAAGGGATATAACCTCAACCCTCTCTTCCACAGACTCTCCTCATATGCATGTCTTCCATGGCGTTCACCCTTTTTTCTTCATTCATTAAGCATCAAAGCGCTTTACCTTTTTTTTTAGTGAGGAAAGAAACAGGGGCCCAGCCGCCGCTGACCTGGAAGGGAATTGGCAAGCAGATCTGCCTCCATTTGCGTTCAGCCCCAAGAATGATCGGGATGGAATAAACTCACAGACTGGGGATGTAGACCTGTACAAAGCAATTTAACATCAGACTGATGTTAGCAAATGTGACACCAGTGGCAGAAGAAACCAGCCTAAGTGGACATGGCTGTTGTCCCTCTAACATAGTGAAGAGTTCACGGGAAAAGGCAGAGTGGAAGGAAAGGAAGAGAATGAAAGGGAGGGAGGGAGAGACAGAGAGGGGAGGCTCACCGACAAAGATCGAGGCCCTGCTGCCAGCCAACATACAGGTTGGGGGAACTGCTCCTCCAGGAGTGGAAAGGGGAAGACCACCTGGAAGGTGGAAGATAGATGTTGGCCCCCTGGGGAACCATGGGCCCTCTGGGAAGGGGGTTTCCTCCGCATCTGGAGGGTTAAATAAAACCTAGCGGTGATTGAGGCTGTTAGATCAGGATCAGTGGGATGGAACAACCCAAGGGGCCCCTGGCTGAGAAAATTGTTAACAATCTCAGCAGAGGGTCTTCTAAGGGAGGAAGGGGAGCCAAAAAGCAGATACACAAAAAAAAAGGGTGCGAACCCTCTTCAAGGCGGAGCCAGGAAAGAGGAGAACTGGGATGCTCCGCTGATGACAGATCCCCTGGGGCCACTGAGACGATACCAGGGGAGGCCACCCAATAAACCCCCATGCAGAACTCCCAGAGGTATGCAATGATAGGAGGGAAGAGCCAGCTCAGGTTGATGGCAGTGGGCTGCAGGCCCACAATAGACCCATCGAGAAAATCCAGGGTCAAAGAGATGAAGACATTGACTGAAAGAAATAACTGAGAGGTCTCCCCTCCAAACACCCCTCCCAGCACCCGGCTAGGTAGGGTGGCGGAGAGGTGATGGAGGGGTTGTACCCTTAAGAAGGGGCAGATAGTTCAAAAGATGCCATCACCACCTCCTCTATCCTGAGGGTTTCGAGGACTGGTGCCATCCCAGTAGAGGTTGGTCAGTGCTTGCTCCAGGACCTAGAGGAACTCGAAGGGACTGTCGTTTAAGGCTGAGAGAAGTGGAGTGCTGGGCCCTGCTCCGCAGACCGGAGTCGAAGATCCGAGGGCTATATCCAGTGCCTAAAAGGAGGCGAGCAGCTCGCGTGTGTCTTCCCCAAACAGGGAAGGACCCCAAAATAGGGCGTCCAGGATGGAGGTCTGGATGCTCGGGGGAAAATGGAAACAGAGGAAGCCAGGCGTGGTGTCTGAGAAAAACAGCTGCTGCCGTGCCCTGAGCTGAGGCATCTGCTGTATCGTAGAAAGCGGGGATGACATGGAACTCCATGCTGGAGGAGGAAGACAGGATCTGTTCCAGCTGGCACTTGACTGGGGAGTCGGGCAGTGAATGAAGCAGATTCCCCGCCTGGTCCAACAGAGACTGTTAATGCATGACCATGTGCGCCAGATAGTTCTGGGCATGCAAGGCCAAGGTAGAAGAATCATAGCTCCTCCTTCCCAGGGAATCCAGATGTTTGGACTCCTTGTCCGGAGGGACGTCATGCCGATACTCAGATCCCGAGGCGACCCCAGAGGTCTCGACAAAATTGGGGGGTCTGCCTGGGGGTGGGAAGCAAAGTGGGGCTTACCATCTGTGGCGCAGTAAAATCAGTCAGCCTTCTTGGAAGTAGAAGGAACCGAAGCCAGCTGCTGCCACACCATGGATGTAATGTCATCGTGTGAAACCACCAAAGGAGGAATGACTACCAACAAATCCTCAGGGAGATGCAGGTGCTCCACCAACCTGCAACACTGAGGGTCCTGCTCTTCAGTGTGCCAGCCTTGCGAGGTCTGCATTACCTTCATGACCTCCAGGAATGAAGGATCCTCAGGAGGGGACTTAGGAATGCCCCTGATCCACACTCCCTCTGTAGGTGAATAAAGAGGGGAACCCAGGGGCTCCAAGAAGTCGGAGGTAACATGCACCGAATGTCTCTGGGTTGGTGACAAGTCTGGTCAAGTGACCATCTCAGCGGCAGAAAGATCCTCTGTATTTATTTATTTATTTAAAAGTTTTACCAGGAAAGGCATACTGAGCAGACTACCGCTCGATTCCAGATGCGTCCTGGGGGTTGTTGGGGATGGGATATTACATACATATGAAATAAAGTGATGCAAAATACAGAATATCGAAAATTCACACAGATTATACACAAAATATATATACAGGAATATAAATAGTATGCACACAGCATGCAACAGGCAGTAATCAGTAGAAAAGCGCAGTGACAACTAACTGGGAGAGAGTTAGAACATTTCAAGGGAAACCATAGTTTTAGCAGCTGGTGAGCTGACTCATTCTAGTGCGAGTCTAGGCAGCATGGGCAGTTGGTGGAGACTTGCCCTTTTAGGAGGGAAATTTGTTGCCGAGAAAAGGGGGCATGCCATATGTCCATAGGCAGGGAGTTCCACAGTTTTGGTAGTCGGGCTGTAAAAGCTGACTGGCCGGCAGAGGTCGCCATGAACGGGACTTGAAAGAGCCGGAAGTTGGAATTCCTGAGTGAGTATGTAGTTGGTGTTTGAGCAGTTAGGGTGGAGGCGAGGTAGGAGGGCAATAACTGGGCCCAGAATTCTGCTGTGAGTCTATTACAGTGGTACTGGTGCCTGTCGAAAAGTGAGGGGAGGTTAAGGGACCGGTAGAGGTCGCAGTGGTGGGTGGAGGGTGGGCAGTCCAGTGTGAAGCGACAGAAGGAGTTGAAAAGGGAATCCAGTCTAGTCAGGGTGGATTTGGGGGTGGCACTGTATACTACGTCCCCATAGTCAAAAATTAGGAGGATCATTTTCTGCAGTATTTCTTTACGGGCTGGCAGAGGAATGCAGCTATAGTTACGGTAAAATGCGCCCAGCCTGAGGTGCAGTTTTTTGTGGGTTGCTTCGATGTGAGTAGAAAAGTCGAGGTGTTAGTCCAGCCAGACCCCTAAGTATCTGAAGGAGGTGCAAACTTCTAAGGGGGTCCCATCAAGGGTTTTGAAGGTGGGGGAGGCAGGGAGTCGGGAGAGTCTCTGTCTCGTGCTGAAGGTTAAGGAGACCGTTTTCTTGACATTGAGAATAAGTTGGTTAGTGCGAAACCAGTGCTGAACATTGCTGAAATCTTGCTGGAGTCTGGACACTACTTCCAGTGGGGAGTGGCCTGAGGTGTACAGAAATGTATTGTCTGTGTACGTGTGAATGGATGTATGCAGACAGGTTGATGGCAGGTCATTTAGGAAAATGGAGAACAGGATTGGGCCAAGGACAGATACTTGGAGGACACCAATGGTGACAGGGAGGGAGTCGGAGGTGGAGGCACCAATTCTTGCTGATTGGGACCTGTCTGCCAGGTAGGATTTGAACCAGCTGACGGCCGCACTGGAGAGACCTGCACTGGAGAGTTTCGACAGGAGAAGGGCATGTGAGACTGTGTCGAAAGCCTTAGCTAGGTCAATGAAAATGGCAGATGTGATGTGACCTTTGTCCATACCTGTCAGGATGGAGTCAGTGAGTCTGAGGAGGGAAGTGACGGTGGAGTGGGATTTCCTAAAACCAGACTGGTTTGGAGTAAAGAAGGAGGCGGAGTAAAGGAAGGCGGTAAGGTGCGTGAGGACTAGCTGCTCCTGGATTTTGGCTAGAGTGGGTAGGAGGGAGATGGGGCAGCAGTTTACGGGGGAGGATGGGTCGCCATCTTTAGGGAGGGGGATGACTGTGGCATGCTTCCAATCTGAGGGTAAAGAGGCCATAGTGAAGGAGAGGTTCAAAAGGGATGCTAGAGGTAAGGCGATTTCTGGGGCAGAAAGGTAGAGCATTTTGGCATCCAGATCTGAGGGGCATTTACCCTTTGAGGGACTGAGGGCAAGCAGGGCATTGAGTACTTCGGATGGAGTAACCAGGGAGAAGGAGAAAACCAGGCAAAGGGTCTGATTGGGTAGGGATGTGGATGTCGGGTGGTGTGTATCCAGAGGGGGAGCCCTTTGAGTTAACGGAGTAGGGTCCCTGGACTGTGGGGGTACCGATGTCTGGGCCGAGGCCTGACGTTAGGTTGATGCCCACCAGGCGTTGAGAAGCAGGCTGTAGGCATCCAGCCAAAAAAGGCCGAGATATAGAAGCAGCCCGGGTAAAAGGACGTGAGGCCACCCGGAGAGTTCGGGAACTGAGGAGAACCCTGCATGGAGCCCGGGGCTAAACCCAATGAGAGACCTGAGGAAGGGCCCCGAGGGCCATCCAAATTCCCACCAGGAAGCGAAGGCTGGACATGCGAATGCCCTGGAAGGGTCGGTCAGGTGATCCGAGGGAGCCTCCGGAAGCAGCCAAACTGGAGGTGCCTGGTCCAGGAGAGGATCAATGGGACCAGGCACTGGATCATCTAGCGCCAGATCCTGGGGGACTGGCAGATGGCATCCTACCCGCATCTGGTGGGAGATCCCAGAGGAGTGACCACCAGTGATGATTGAGGAGTCTGAGACACCCAGGAGGGGAACTCCACAAAGGATGGCTGTGGTCCAGAAGGAGCAGGAAACAGCGGTTGTCGGTTCAAAGAATCTGCACTGGATCCCAGGCCGGGATTTGGCGATGACGCCAGGGCCAGGCAGTTGCCAGAACAGGAACTGGTGTCCGAGAGGTTTGGTCGTGTCACCTGGCTGAGGACCAGAGGGGTGAAAGGGCCTAAGCATCAGGGGTTGCAGGAGGGAGACTCCCCTGAATCCACATAGGCACTGCCTACCACAGAGATAACAGCAGGGGCCGCAGTCAACAGAAGCCCCTAAGGAAGAAGGGCTGAGGTGACCATTGGAGCCAACCCCCCGGAGAGGGAAGGCTCAGGATGGGCCGTGTCTCCCGAAGGTGACCGCGGCTATGAAGCAGAAAGTTCCCGGTCTCAGTGTTTTTTGTGCTTCTTCTTCTTCTTCTTTGTCAAGGCTGAGGCCTCCGGAGAGGCTTCCGAAGCAGAACTTCATGCCTGCAGCTATTTCTCCATGGCAGCTAATTTCATTTGGAGGAGATGGGCCTCCAAGACCTTTTGGCATCGTTTCCTGGTAACTTGGCTGAAGCTTTGGCAGGCCTGGCCAAGCTTCAGTGTTGTGGTCTGGGCCTAAACAAATGATACACAAAGAATGGCCATCCTTCTCGGGAATCTGCTTGCCACAGGCACATTTAGACTTTCGGGAATCCACTGAAGAAGTCGGAGATGACATGCTGCCAACAAAAAATAAACTAAACATAACAAAAAGCGAAGAACATAGAGCAATGGCAACTGACTGAAGCTATGAACCGCGAGGTCAGGAGCACACAAATCGATGGCGGGAAAAGAACTGAGGTGGGTGTGGGGGACTACCTCTTTTATACTAAGGGTGGACGTCAGTGTGCCTATGTCGAGGGTGGTCCCCTTGTTATAGACTGCTAGCTAGAAATTTTCTGTGTGATCCTGGTGCCTGGCAGCTTAGTCCTAATGGTGTTGCCTACTGCAAGAGCCCCCTCAAAGTAAGATCTACTGTTACAGGTGAGTAACCTGTTTCTCTAGGGACATGGATATAATGTTCTAGTCACACTCTTGGCAGACTCCTAGCAATTCTCTAGGAGTAGGGGGCAAGGCGCACACCCCATACTTGGGGAACAGAGATTGGAGAACTGAGGGCCCCAAAACCAGCATCCCGGTGAGACTCAAGGTCGATGTGGTAGTGGGAAATGAAGGTGTGTACTGACTTCCAGGAAGTAGCCAGACAGATTTCCTGGATAGGGACATCCCTGGAAGCAGCCACATAGGCAGCAGTATGATGAGTGGAATGAGCCTTTAGCCCTATGGGAAGCTCCCTTCCCGCCAACTTATAGCAGAGGTCAATGCAGGACGCAATCCATTTGCCATTCATCCACTTAGCTGCCGGTCTGCCAGGTGTGGCTTCAGCGTAGGTGACAAATAGCTGGCATACCTCTCCCCAAACTCCACCTGTGCACTCCTTATAGTAAGGCAACATTTATTTAAAAAGACGCCCAATCCTAGAGGCTCTGGGCGCCGTACAAATAAACAAACACATATTCAAAATACAAATCAATAAAAGAAAAAAAGAAAAACATATAGATGATTAACTCCACATAAAAACATTTCCCATAAATGATAAACTCAGCATCAGTAGACAAGCGCTTGCCTCAGGTCCAGAGTATGGAGCCTGTGCTTGTCCTCTGAGGTGTGGCTGGTGAAGTACACTGGGAGATTAATCAGCTGGTTAAGGTGAAAATACAACAAAACCTTCAGGAGGAACTTCAGGTTGGGCCAAAGGACAACCTTGTCCCTGTGGAAGACCAGGTAAGGAGACTCTACCATGAGCGCCTGGAGCTCACTGTGATAGCCACCGGGAAGGCGGTCTTCCATGACAGATGTGACATCTCACATCTGTGCATTGGTTCATATGGCTTGCCCATGAGCTTTGCCAACACCAGCAACAAGTCCCAAGATGGTGGTTCATGCACCATGTGACAGGGTTAAATACGGCCCTATCCCAATTGTTATAGAGAAGGAGTTTAAATGCAGTGATCTGTTCTATTCTTTCCTTTTATGTCTCTTCTCTGTCTGGTTGCGCAACCATATTTTCTTGTGAGACCTAGGACTTGATCACCCCGACGGTCTTGCAATTCTATGCCTCTCGCCATCTCTCTACCCTCACTTGCTGTTCTGGCTTTCATTTCCTTTGCATATCTGCAGTTATAAAAAAATATATGTGAATCTTTTTGAGGAAATGTAATTGATACTGGGACCCTTTTGTTTAAAACTATTTATAATTATACTGTTGAAATGATTGCAAAGCTATTTGGAACTTTAAGGGGTCAACCTGAGATGCAATTGTGAGCCTTTTGCAGAAGATGTAAACAAGAGAGCAGTTCTGGGTCACAATGTTCTTTTTGCTGCACCTGCCAAAATGGACAAGAACACTGTGTGAGAAGCATCTTATTTTCTTAACAAGCTCCTGCACAGACTTATAAAAAGGAGCTGCAATATTTTGCAAAAGAGAGAGACAGAGACAGAGAGACAAATTGGAAACTGAGGAAAAAACTCAGAAGGACTCTGTTTTCTATGTCTCTACTGCCATTGTAAATAGTTATTCTGAACAATTTTATTTTTTATGTTGCTTGCATGCATGTGCAAGAAACATAGTGCCATCATCTGAGTTTTCGGAGGTGTGGCACCTGTCTTCCAATTCAGTCAGTGTGTTTGCAGGCACGGCCCCAGTTCCCCAATCACTGCTGCAGCTGTCTATGACAGCAGTTGAAAATGCAGTGGTCGTACAGTTGAAAGGGAGAACTCCGCTTCAGTGAGCAGAGCTCCCTCCCTCCACACACAAGCATGCACGCATACTGTGTGCTCATGCGCCTTCCCCCTCCCCACCACGCACACACTGTATGGCCGACGGGGATGCCCAATCCCCCGTCGGCTCCACGCCCCCCCCAAGCTTCCAGATGCCACGCTGAGAGCCCACCCCAGCGTGGCAAAATTTGTTATAAGAGGCAACGGGGTGCCCACTCCATTGGCTCCACACCCCAAGATTCGGGGTGCCACGCTGGGAGCCCACCCCAGCGCAGCAAAATGTGTTATGGACGACGGGGTGCCCAATCCCCTGTCGGCTCCAGTCCCTCAAACAGTGTTTTCCAGCTGCCACGCTGGGAGCCCACCCCAGCATGGCAAACGTCCCTTGTCATCTTAAAAAAAATAAAAATAAACCTGTAAATACAAAAACTGTCCTCAAAGCTTACCTATCCCTCCCACAACCCGCACTCACCCACCGCGCACCCTGCCTCCCCACACACCCTCACCCCATACTTACCTCCGGACCTCAGCGCAACGATCTTCGGTGGACCGGGAACACGTCTGCACTCTTCAAAGCCAACCGCGGTAAGCTGTATAATGGGATAGATAGGTTTTTTTCAACTTTGCTGCGTATCACAGGCATTTTTTTGAATTTTGGCACCAAATTTTCAACCTGGTGTTTTTGGGACCCCTCCTCATGAATTCTGACACTGTCATGCGTTACTGTCAGGGCCCGAAGGTGATTTGGTCACTCGTGAAATCACCTTTTGGGACCAATTAACAAACGATGTGCCAGTGTTCATAAGGTGGGCTCTCAAAAGCCTATGTTGCAAATTTGGTAAAAAATTCCTAAAATGATCAGTTTTACTAGCGCATGCTATGCAGTTCCTATGCACACTAGTAATTTGGCAAATTTTTAATATTTGCACTCCAGATTTTCAACATTGCCATTTTACCACACCTCCTTATGAGCAGTACAGCTGTCATTTTTCATATCTCGCCCAAAATGTGTTTCCACGCATGTAGCGCACAATGGTGCAGTTGGTGTGCGAAATCAATGTATGGGACAGAGTAAGAAAATCACAGTGACACTGTTCATGAGCAGAGGTCTTAAAATGGCTATGTTGAAAATTTGGTGAAAAAATTCCCCAAAATGACTGTTTTAGGAGCGCATGTTGCACAGTTCCCACACATGCTCGCAAGTTTGTGAATTTTCAATATTTTCACTCCGGATTTTCAACATTGCCATTTTACCACACCTCCTTATGAGCAGTACAGCTGTCATCTTTCACATCTCACCCAAAATGCGTTTCCACGCACGTAATGCACAATGGCATAGTCGGTGTGCGAAATCAATGTTCAGGACAGATTAAGAAAATCACAGTCACACTGTTCATGAGCAAGAGTGTTAAAATGGCTATGTTGAAAATTTGGTGAAAAAATTCCCTTCAGACGTTCTGCAATGTTACTAATGAAGACGTTGAACAGAACTGGCCCCAGGACCAATCCCTGCAGCACCCCACTGGTCACCCCCTCTCCCTAGACTGCACACCATTTACCACCACTCTCTGCCTCCTGTCTGCTAGCCAGTTTCTAACCCAGTTTACCACCCTTTCCCCCATTCCAGCCTACCCAGCTAGTTTATCAGCCTCCTATATGGGATGGTGTCAAAGGCTTTGCTGAAATCAAGGTAAACGTTGTCCAATGCCCCACTCTGATTCACTTCCTTTGTCACCCAGTCAAAGAAATCAACCAGATTTGTCTGACATGATGTCCCCACTATGAATCTATGGTCCTGGTCTCCGATGGTTTTAGATGCCCCACAATCCTTTCTTTAAGAAATGTCTCCATGATCTTCCCTACTACTGAGGTAAGGGTGAATGGCCTATTGTTCCCTGCCTACTCCCTGCTGCCGGACTTGTGTAGAGGGACCACATGTGCCTTCCTCCAATTCACTCGTGTTGAATGACTCAGTGAACATGGCTGCCAGAGGTACTGCCATCTCCCTTCGCAGTTCTCTTAATATCCTTGGGCGTATGCCATCTGGTTTCATCGCTTTGTCCACCTTCAATTTAGTGAGATCCTGCAGGACCAGGACTCTTTTGCCTTTGAATGGACTATTGTCCACCTCTTCACCCCCTTGGCAACTGCTGTACTGCTGTGGCCCTTGCCCCTCCCACTCTTCTCTGAATATTGAACGGAAAGACACAGTGGATGTCTTGGGAGGAAGGCATGGAACTATCACTTCCAAATACCAAAACAGCACATACAAGCAAGCAACATTCAGCATTGACAAATGCTTGCTTTATTTTACTGTTATTAATAATAAAACTCTTGTTGTGAATTTTACAACTGCTCCTGGTTTTCCTATGCTTTCTGACCTGTGCCTCAACGTCACACCAGAGGGGAAATGTGGTTAAGGCCTTTTTCACCCAATATCAATCTGGGTTCCGCAAACACCACTCTACTACTACTACTACTACTCTGCTCCCTGTCATCCGCAGGTCTGTCTGAACATGCCATAACATGGTTCAGTGCATACTTAAACGGCCACACAAATCAGTAAAAATCTCTGACTCCATCTCCCCTCCTTTACCTATATGCACTGGTGTCCCCAAGGGGTCCATACTGGGTCCAATCCTTTTCTCCATTTTTCTGAACGATCTTCCATCCATCTGTACATCATCTTCTATACATATGTATGCTGATGATACAGTTCTTTTCTCCTCAGGGCCATCGCCCTTGGATGTTGCCTCCAGGCTTCAACGGGATTTCAATAAATGTTCAGGGTTGGTTTCAATCTCACCAACTCTTCCTAAATGCTAAGAAGACAGTGGCCATGACATTCGGCACTAGACAGAGACTGTCAAGGCTCCCATCCGTCCCCACCTTCACTACCCTTGATGGGACAACTATTGAGGCCACGGCGTCCTTCAGGTATCTGGGCGTTTGTCTGGATCAACATCTCACTTTCTCGGACCATATAGATGCCATAATGAAAAAGCTATGCCCTAAACTCGGCGCCTTATATAGAAACCGCTCCTGCCTCCTGCTCCAGAAGATGATTCTCCCAATCATCGATTACTGCAATGTCGTCTATTGCTCTGCTCCTGCCACCTCTTTAGCTAACTTGGATACCCTTTTCAACTCCTTCTGCCGCTTTGCCCTAGATGCACCTCCCTAACCCATCACTGTCACCTTTATCATGCTTTAGCTTTCCCATCTCTAGCTAATAGGCGGCTGCATCACTGTGCAAAGTTCATCTCTAACTACTGGCTTGGTACACTCCCTCATCTTACCTCCTCCCTTTCCCCTCCACCCACTCCCTCTCGCCTCCTCAGATCCCATGACCACAGAACCCTGTCAGTTCCCCGGAGAGCCACCTCAATTGGCCAGTCTTTTTCCTACCGTCTCCCCAAATTGTGGAACTCACTTCCTACACAAATCCGATTTTCCTCCTCACCCGGCTCACTAAATAAAGCACTACATAATTTCCTTTCTGTTAATTGCACCTACCCCTAACTCCCCACCCCTCCTGGTCTAACACCTTGTCTGTTGCCCCACATGTCTAAGCATGATCTAGTCATAGCCCTTATATATATATATAAGCATTTAATTTTGCTCCTCGTTTTTTTGTTGTTGCAAACTGTTTTCTGTTGTTTGTCTCTGCCTTCGAGCCTGTGTGTTTCGCCAGGGTCTACTAGCTGACTTTGTTCCACTGCTATTCTCCCTACATGGAATTTTTACTATTAGTCTTTGCATGTAGGCCTTAGTGTTCTCTATTCTCATGATAGACCTCTCCTACTCTTATGCTAAAGTGCTGTGTTAATTCCTTAATTTGTATCTGTCCCTAAAATTCTTACAAACTGCTACTGCTAAAGCGACAAATGTCCTGTTTATTGCTTCCATGTATGCTTTAGGAGCATTTGTACTGTTACACACACTATAGGTCATCCATAAGGTCACCGTAAATGTTGTAACTACCTACTTTGTAAACTATGCTTTATACGTTATGTGTGAATTGCTTGTACAATATCCTCCGATGTAACTCCCTCTACCCTTACCCCCAGGTCGTACCGGGAGACTAGCAACTTGTTGTTCAGTGTACCTTACCTGGTGAAACTTTTCAATAAATAAATAAACAAACAAACACCACCTTGTGGATCAAGGGAAATGGAGGGAAGGCACAGAGAAGGCCCGGGGTCCAGGGCCTGGAAAAGCCATCCACCTGCAGTGTTCCCTGCTGAGGATGATGGGTACCATACAGCCTTGGCTTTGTGTTCTCCCTGGAGGCAAACAGGTCTACCAGAGAGGTGCCCCACTGGGAGAACAGGCTGTGTACTACCTCTGGGTGGAGAGACCACTCATGAGACACCTCGCCCACACAGCTGACAGCTTCCGACAACTGGTTGGAGACACCGGCCACATGGATGGCCAGGAGATCGGCCTCCAGGCTGCGCATGAGGGTCCACACAGGGACAGCTTCCCTGCACAAAGGAAGGGAATGCGTTCCACCCTGTTTGTTGATGTAATACATGGTCATGGTGTTGTCCATCTGGACCTGAATGACCTGACCCCGGACATGTGGAGCAAAAGCAGTCGGTGCCAGCCAAACTACCCAGAGCTCCAGCAGGTTGATGTGGCACTGGGATTCCTTGAGGGTCCAGAGCCCATGGACTCTGTGTTCCTCCAGGAGGGCACTCCAGCCCATGAGGGAGGCATCGGTCATCAGGATGACCATCTGCTCTGGGCGGACAAATGGGATACTTCTTGCAGATGTTCCGGGACTAACCACCACTAGAGGGTGTCCCACATCAGCTGGGTCACAGTGACCGGCTGGCCGAAGTGGCACTTGCACTGAGATCATTGGCAGGCCACCTCCCATTGCAGAGAGCACATTCTCCAGAGGATTTAACGGACCACACTGGCACATGCTGCCATGTATCCCAGGAGGCACAGGAAGTCCCAAGCAGGGCGCAACTGCCGAACCTGAAATAATCAGGCAAAGGAGGAGAGAGCCTCCGCCCAGTCAGCCGGGAGCTCAGCCCTGGCTCTGCGAGAGTCGAGCTCTGCCCCAATAAAGTGAATCACCTGCGGGGCATGAATTCCGACTTGGCCTCATTGACCAGGATGCCAAGAGAGACAAAGGCTTGAAGGGCCAGATCCTTGGACCTCTCTACTTCCTGCTTAGAGGGATCCGCAATTAGCCAGTCATCCAGGTAGGTGTATACCTGGACTTCTTAGCACCTCAGGTAAGCTGCCACTACTGCTATGTATTTGGTGAATACCCTGGGGGCAGAGAACAGGCCGAATGGCATGTCCTAGAACCCACAGAAGATCCCCTCCACCCAGAACAAGAGGAACCGGCAGTGGGATGGATGGATTGGGACATGGAAGAACATGTCCTGAAGATCCAGAGAGCAAAACGTCATGTCCTGCTCGAGAGATGGTATGATCTGAGACACAGCGACCATATTGAAAAACCTGAGAAACCTGTTCAGGTCATGCAGATCTAAGATGGGGTGCCAGCCCCCCCTCGTCTGTTTTGGCACCAGGAAATACCTGGAGATAAACCCTGGGTGTTATTTTACTTAAGTCTTTGGTAACCAGGTAAGTGTACTGATCCAGGGGACCATTTTCAGGCATGACCCGGGCCACACAGGCAGCAGTTACAGAGGTAGTGACAAGTTATACAATGAGTATAAGCCATGTGGATATACAGACATCATTGGTGAACAAAGTGGATACAGACATCATTGGTGAACAAAGAAAGTGACATAGAAAAGTAAAATTAATGAGAAGCTGAAAAAACAATCGGTACATCATGATAAGCAACAATTATTATACAATTATTTACTAAGGATAAGTGGGCAGTACAAATTAATGCATGATGTTAAACAAAAACCAAAAAAAAACATACAAGACAATAGCCAAGTGGGAAAGCCCAAGAATCAGGCAGTGAGAGATGTAAGACAGGAGTCCAAAGAAATGAAAGAGAGCAGTGGAGGTCAAAGCAGCCCAAGAGGGAAAAGTCAGAAAGGAAGGGGGGGAGGGTTATCCAAGTTAGCGACGGCATGTGACCCCATCAAGCTGCCAGGATTTGAGATGCATCTTGAAAGTGGCATGGGAGTCCAGAGAGCGGATGGGCATGGGGATTTTGTTCCACAGAGTGGGAGCAGCTGCAGATAACGCTCTACTATCCACAGCCGAGGAGACTTTCAGGATATCCATGGTGGGGACTGAGGATGCACACAGACACCTTGAGGGAGTTCTGGTCTTGAGGAGAGACGTATAAGGGGAGGCTTTACCATGACTGATGGCGCTATCCAAGAGGCAGCCAAGCCTGTAATCAAATCTGCAGTGTAGTGGGAGCCAGCCAAGAGTCTGGTAGAGGTGGCAGTGATGAATGAAATACGGTGCCAGGAGAGTGAAACAACGTATGTTGGTGTACGTGGAGCAGAGGCGAGCATGCAAGGCTGAAGATGTGTGTGAGTAAATAGGGGAGCAGTAGTCAATCAAGGGTAGTAGGTTGCCTTGGGCAATGGCAAAATGGGCTTCCCTGGTCAGGAGTGATTTTGTCCAATAAGCCGTACCAAGTTTCTGGTTAATACGGCAGATAACAGAGGAGATATGATCAGAAAAGGGGAGGGACGGGTCAAGGATAACTCCCAGATATTTGAACGTTAGTACATTTTCAAGTACAGTGTCATCCAGTGAGACTACTGAGAGGGTGGACCCAGCCTTGGCGACCTCAGATAGGAAGGGATTAGATCCAAATAGCATGGATTTAGTTTTTTTTAACATTAACAATTAGGCGATGTGAGTGGAACCAGGTGTGCGCCGCAGGGTAGTTATTGGATAAAGCCCTGGCTAAATTCTCAAGAGCCTTGTCACTAGTGAAGAGGACAAGGTCATCTGCATAAAATAGGGCATCACAAGTGAGACAGTCAGATGGGAGAGAGCCCCGGGGTACACCGGTAGTAACAATTTATGGAGGGTCCGAGACAGAAGTCACGACCTCCATGTGGAGGAGCTGGGCGATGTCATCCTGAAAGGCCGACAGGATGTCGATGGACACATTGTCCTTCCATGAGGCACGGGCTTGGCAAGGTGGGTAAGCCTTGAACTCCAGAGGCAGACTCTGACCGAACACCTTGAGGACCCACCTGTCCATGGTGACAGCAGACCAGGTAGAAAGGAAGTGCCGGAGCCAGCCCCCCATGGGAGGACCCAGAGGAGACAGTACAGTCATGAGGGAGACACTCCCCATCCTGCCACTGGGCAGGTTTGGAGGTGGAAGAAGGACCAGCTGAGAAGCTGCCGGGACCCCATCCTCCTGGCTTCCAGATGACTGTGGCGACTCACTTCGGTCAGGGACGCCAAGCCTGAGCCAGTTGTCCAGCCTGAGGCTGGGCCAGTTTGGCCGCAGGGGTAGAGAGGGACTGAAAGGGCTTCTTCTTCAGTTGTTTGGAGCCCTTGGGATCCCTCTGGGTGGAAGTCAGAGAGTTCAAGGTGGCATGCTTCTCAATGCAGGAGAGGTGCCCCCCAACCCTGGGCCTGAACAGGTCGGTACCCAGAAAGGAAACATAGAATTTGATGGCAGATAAGGACCACTTGGCCCACCCAGTCTGCCCATTTCCCTACCTAATGGATAAGCTGCAGATCCTAGTTAACCAGCAGCCTACTTCTTCCTACCCCAACCCCCTAGAATTGCCTTATGACTGTCCCATGTGTGCTTGAATTCAACCACTGTTTTTGACTCCACAACCTCCTCCGGAAGGCCGTTCCATGCATCCACAACCTCTTTGTGAAAAATACTTCCTTAAATTACCTCTGAGCCACCCCTCTATCTTCAAATTGTGCCCCTTGTTCTTGCACACCTCTGTTTTTGAAAGATGCTACCCTCTTGGACTTTGTTGATTCCCTTGAGGTACTTGAAAGTTTCTATCATGTCCCCTCTCCTCCTTTCCTCGAGGCTATACATATTAAGCTCCTTAAGTCTCTTCATATGTCTTCCGTGCAGACCCTGCACCATTTTAGTTGCCTCCTCTGGACAGCTTCCATCCTGTCTATGTCTTTGCTGGAGGCTGGGTCTCCAGAACTGCACGCAGTACTCCAGATGGGGTCTCACCAGCTGTCTGTACAGAGGGATAATAACTTCCTGTTTTCTACTGGTGATGCCTCTCCCTATGCATCCCAGTATCCCCCCAGCCCTCCTTGCTGCCCTCTCACACTGCTTGCCCACCTTTAGGTCATCTGATATGACTACCCCCAGGTCCCTTTCCATTTTTGTTGTTGTTAGTATCTCACCCCCCATTGTGTACTCTTCCCCTGGGTTTTTGTTTCCCAGGTGCATTACCTTGCACTTCTTAGCACTGAATCTAAGCTGCCATACATTTGACCATTCCTCTAACCTTGCCAAGTCCCTTCTCATCCTTTCCACCCCACCTTGTGCATCAACTCTGTTGCAGATCTTTGTGTCATCTGCAAAGAGGCATACTTTTCCTTCCAGTTCCTCTGCAATGTCGCTTATAAAGACATTGAAGAGGACCGGTCCTAATACTGAACCCTGCGGTACCCCACTAGTAACCCCCCTTTCTTCAGAGTGGACTCCATTTACTATTACTCTCTGTGTCCTATTCTCCAGCCAATTCTTTACTCAGGCTGTCATCTTGGGACCCACTCCCAGGCTGGCTAACTTGTATATTAATCTTTTGTGTGGGACTGTGTCAAATGCCTTGCTAAAGTCTAGGTAGGCCATGTCCACAGCCCCTCCCTGATCTACTACACTGGTCACCCAGTCAAAGAAATCTATCAGATTCATCTGGCATGACCTTCCTGCTGTGAATCCATGCTGCCTTGGGTCCTGTGCCCTCTGGCCTCTAGATACTTGACAATTCTTTCCTTCAGAAGTGATTCCATCATTTTCCCTATCACTGCAGTTAAACTAACAGGTCTGTAGTTTCCTGCGTCTGCCCTGCTCCCACTTTTGTGAAGGGGAATCACATCTATCCTCCTCCAGTCCTTGGGTACCACCCCATCCTCCCATGATTTGTTAAAGAGGGTAGTCAGTGGTGTCACTAGTTCTACCCTTAGTTCTTTTAGAATTCTGGGATGAATCCCATCAGGCCCCATTGCTTTGTCCACCTTCAGTTTTAAGAGTTCTTTCAGAACCCTTTCTTCTGTAAATGGGCTGGTATCAACTTCTGTATCCAGAGTGTTTCTACTGTTTGTTTTAGGTACCTCCCCCTCTTCATTTGTAAATACTGAGCAAAAATATTTGTTTAGTATCTCTGCCTTTTCAGTCACCCTCTGCCCACCCTCCCTCCGTCCCCTTTATTAAGCCTCACTGTCCCTCCCTTGGTTTTCCTTTGCTCCCTGATGTACCTATAAAAGGTTTTATCCCCCTTCTGCCAGCTTGTGCTGGGTATCTGCCAAGAAGTTCGAGATACGCAGCCAAGCCCTGCAGCACATGGCCACAGTGGCCACCACAGATCTGGCACATGTCCATGGCAGTATGGAGCTGCTGTTTAGCCACTGCTTGGCCTTGATCCCAGACCTGCTTGACCGTGATCTGTAGGCCTGCTGGGGAGATGAGGAAGCACCTCGTCAAGCATGCCCAAAAGGGCATGGGAGAAGTGGTCCATTAAAAGGGCAGAACTCGCTCGTCGAAGGCTGAGAAAGGAGGCAGAATATACCTTCTTGGCCATGTGGTCTAGTTTTTTGGACTCGTTATCAGGAGACTTGTCAACATCACCCATGTTGCTCATGCACTGGAACACCGAGTCGGCCACCAGACCCTCAGCCGAGGGGTGTTCTGTGAATCCTGAAAGGGAACTGGTAGGGATCACATACTTGCGGGCCATCTGGGCTGATGGCACAGGACAAGAGGCCGGATGCTGCCACAGCTCCAAGACAGGGCCAAGAATGACCAGGAAGGCTTCCCCAGGGGAGTCACCCCAATTGAGGATCTTGGTGAGCGGGTACCGGGCCTGCTTCTGAAGGGTTCCATCGGGAGACCCGTGGATTCTGAGATCAGGTGGAGAAGACCCATAAAAGAAGTGGGGCCTTGCTTCGATGTTAAATCCTCGTCTGACTCCATGTCCACTGGATGGGAGTGCAAGGAGGAACCCTCCAATTCCAAGGAGTCATTAAATAAAGGTCGACTGCCAGAATCCCAGCTGACCCTTTGGGGTCGGTCATGGGTAACTGTGACCGACAGCCGATGGGCAAGTCCTGATGCCGGGCAGGCCTCCTTAGTTGGAGGGCTGGACTTTGGCTGTTTGGGAGTTGGCTCTACCAAAATTGGCAGAGAGGCCTAGGGAGGCTGAACTGTGACCTGACAGGTTGGTTCCTGCTGAGGCGGGGAAAGCTGCGGCCTCTGTGGCGAAAGCCATGTAATGACCGGGTCAAGGCCAGCATGGGCTTCACCCTGGTGAACAAAAGCTGCTGACACCAAATTCTCACAGCACCGAAGCAACTTGCACTGGAGCCTCTCCTTGTCCAAGGACAAGGAACAGCGCAGATGCCACTTACTCGAGTGGCAAGTGTGCAAGTGTCGATGTCAACGGGGGCTGCACAACTCAGGACTACAAGAGCAGGACCAAGACTTTGACCGTTGGGGTTTCCGACGGTGTGTCTCAGGGGAGGCCAACAAGAGCTGAGCCTCCTTCGGGTCCAGGAGCTCCTGAGTGATAGGCAGCAAATCAGTGGAGTGGTCCATCCCTCCTTGGGAAGTGAGCGGTGGGACCGGAGTCCTGGATAAGGAAGTGTCAGCCTTTTCGGGTGACAATGAGTCGACTGGTTCAAGAAAAATCTCAGCCGGAAGATCGATCTGTGTCTCGGCCAACTGACCTTACGGGGGGACTGAGGAGCCAGCGGTATGGGTAGAGGAAATGACCGAAGTCGGAACCTATGGAGAAGCACAGGAATCAGGGGCCCAAGAGCGCTCCCAATCCCACGAATAACGATGAGACCATTTTTTGGTCTCTTTTTTTAGACTTAGATTTAGATTTCATGCCTGAGGGACCATGCCCATGGGTGGGAAGGGACAGGTACAGTTCCTTGAATGCCCCCATGAAGAAAGTGCCTAAAGACAGCAGCAAAAAGGCCGAAGTTGAGGAACCTTGCTGCAGCCTCAGTCGAAACTTCCTAAAACGCCGCAAGTTGTTCGGTGGACCCCACAGCAGCAGAGAACACCCAACAGGCGTCCTTGGATTTAATGGGAGAATTCTGGTCATCCAAATGATCCAGTAGAAGATGGGCATGCCGATCTTCTAAGGTAAATAAGTGAAACATGCAGCACAGGCCTGGGGATCATGCTTGTGGCCCCGGCAGTAGACGCATATAGTGTGTGGATTTGTCCAAGACACCTTCTGCCCACAGGCACATTTCCAAAATCATGGCACTGACATCGCATCATCCATTCTGGAGAAATAAAAAGTCACCTGAAGACAGCGTTTTTTTAACAGTTCAAGGATTTTAATAGCAAAGGGCCAACTCAGCATGACAGTGATAAGGAGGGAACCTTCTTTTTCCAGCGGAAAGGAAGATCTGACGTCACGGGGCGGTGCTGAGGGAGTTACCACCCGGGTGGGTGGGTGGAGCTAGCTTGAAGACTTTCCGGCAAGCCTTAAAGGGAAAAGGACACTGCCAAGAGTGTGGATAGAATATCATATCCATATCCCTAGAAATGATTTTTACTCAGACCGACTTTATGTATGTGGTCTGCTCCTTCTCGCGAATCCCCGACGTATCACATTGAATCACATCAAACTTGTGCATGAATGAGTTAGTGATTTGGAGGGGCATATAAAGTGAACAGCTAGCCATATAATACTGTAGTGGCTGAAATTACAGCCGCATCGGGCTCCGCCACTGCCAAAGTGTGGGCGCCCCATCAGCGGCTGTGGTGCTGGCCAGTGGCCACCTCTTTCACTGTTTTTTTTATTTATTAAAAGTAAATATATGTGTGGAGAGGTGTTAAAGGGGTTGGGAAGGATCGTCTTTACACTCCCCGACCTCCCGACTCATGGACAATCTCTTTAGTTCTGAAGTGAAACTGCAGCCTGCAGGAGTCCCGATCTAGGAAAGGCGCTGATCTGTTTAAAAGCAAAATGGCAGTTATTGACATTGGAGGTGCGCTCATGCCAGGGAGACAGCGTGAGGGCTGGGTAGCATCCCTTGATGCTGATTGATTGTGCTGCCAAGCTCTTGATTTAAATAACCAATCAGCACTGCCCCTTGGGTAGCGACATCCTCTCCCTTCAACATAAAAAGAGGCTGTCAGGAGGGTTCAAGCCAGTTGAGGAGGAGAATTCCTAAGGAAGGAGCTTGAAAGGAGAGTTCTTTAAGGGGAAGAGCAGCCTGAAGAAGAAGGGGCTGCTTGAAGGAATAGGAGCAGCCAGAAGGAGAAGGGGTGCTTTAAGGAGCAGCAGCAGCTGGGAGAGGAGCTGGAAGGAGAGACCCTAGAAAGGTGCATTTTGGGACCTGCAGGGGCCACAGGTAGAGCCCTGCCAGCCAGGTAGCTTTTCTTTTTAAAGGTGCTTAAGAGCTGTGTCGCTCAGGCTTGGCAGTTGACTCTGGAGTCTAGCAGAAGGGGAGGCTAGTGAAGCCAGACAGCCTTCCCCAAACCCTCGCAGGTATCCTTGGGACACTCGGCTAGCAGCTCGGCTACTGGCACAGCCCCCTTGAGACACTCAGCTAGCAGGTTGGTTAGCGGTGCAACACCTTGGGACACTCAGCTAGTAGGTTGGCTAGTGGCGCAGCACCTTTGGGACACTCGACTAACAGATCGGCTAGCGGCGCAGCACCCTTGGGACACTCAGCTATCAAGTTGGCTAGCAGCACCCTTGGAACATTCGGCTAGCAGCGCAGAGTCTTGGGACGTTCGGCTAGCAGACTGGCTAGCGGCAGAGCCTTGGGATACTTGGCTAGCAGGACAGCTAGTGGCAAACCTCAGCTTTAAAGGCCTGTATCCTTTCGTAAAGCTTGCAGTAGTCATTCGGGGGAGGTGTGGCGCCTGGGAGGGAGCTCTGGGGTGGTGGCATGGTTGGCACCAATATTTAAGGTGCCCTTTTTCTAGTGCTAGGGTGGGCTGACAATTCACACTGGTCCTAGCCTACTGGCTTCTGGGGCTAGAGTTCCAGGGCAGGTCTGATCCCTCACGAGAGCCCTTTTCAGGGCTGGTAATTGCCCATCGCCTCTATCTGTGGCGTTCAGTTTTCTGGGCTGGGAGGTAGGATCTTGCCCTTTTGTTCCTTCCTGTGGACTTGGCTAGTGGCCCTAATGCCTTTAATGTTACAGTGATGAGCCTTTTTGTCACTAATGTTACAGTGATGAGCCTTTTGTCGCTAATGTTAGTGATAAGCCTTTTGTCGCTAATGTTAGTGATAAGCCTTTTGTCGCTAATGTTAGAGTGATAATCCTTTTGTCTCTAAGATTACAGTGATAAGCCATTTGTCACTAATGTTACAATAATAAGCCTCTGCTGCTAACGATTAGAGTGATGAGCCTTTTCCACTAATGTCAGAGCAATAAGCCGATTACAGTGATAAGCCTTTTGCCATTAATGTTAGAGTGATAAGCCTTTTGTCACTAATATTAGTGCGATAAGCCTTTTGTCATTACTGTTAGGAGGGATTGGCTTGATTGTACTGAAAATTTTGCATTGCATTGCCAGTTATCTTCTAATAGTAAAGCTATTTATTCTATTCAATTCTGTCTGTGGATGGTATTTTTAGTAGATCTTGGTGCACCTTTTTAGTTCGTTTCTCTGGGTGGTGGCAGTTGTATCTTTCCTGGGGGAACAGTGCCTCTCTCGATAAGCACTTTTTCACTCCTGCCAGTGGCTGGCTCTGCACCACGGTTTGGGTGTCTAGCTGTCGGGCCAAACAACCCTACACTGTCACCTCAGTCAGTTTAAGTCCACTACCTTTGGCTGAAGGTGGCGCTGCCAAGAAAACCTCTTGGTGACATCAGCAGACAGGTAAAGCAAATTAATCTTGTTACAATATTAATGGTGCTGATTTCTGCAACAGCAGCCATTTTTCAAACTGAGGACTATTTCATAGAGAAACTATGTGTGTGGAGTCCCGGTTTCATTTTTCAAACAGTTTCTATAAGCAAGAGCCCTTGGTTAGAAAAAATTTCTGCTATTTCCGAAATCAGCACCATTAGTATTAGAACACTAGCTGTTTACTGTATATGCCCCCAAACCACCAGACTCGTTCATGAATGAGTTTGGCATGATTCAGCGCCATACCTATGTGAAGGACATGCAGGAAGGAGCAGACCGTGTAGATAAGGTTGGTCCAAGTAAAAGTTATTTTTGTGAAAAATAAGGATGAAAGATAGCAGATGTGCCTTTCAAATGTAATCTGAACAACTGCATGGTAGAGCTCAGTTAACAAGCAGAACTATTAGACAGGTAATGAAAAATAGGAAAAAAGCTGACAGTCCCCCTTTAAGCCTGCTCCAGAGGGCATACTCATACTTACAGAAGTGACCCTGGTAGCAAGCTATCCTCATGCCAAGGGTAGCTGAGGCAAAGAGCCGCATGCCCATGGTGTCTACCTTGTGAGAGTCCTCCTTGTTTATAGGGTATGCTATGATAGCCTTGAGCAGTATGTATGACTTTGTGATTCTCAGCTAGAATAACAATGACATTAGCTATAGGCTGAGTATAATATACGAGCTTAATGTTAGGTGCTGTGTGTTTCTTGTCCACTTGTTTGGGGACATCTGCCACAGTAGCAGGTCCTCTCTAGGGTTGGCGGGATGGGAGGAACTAAGCAGACAAAGATATTAGGCACATTTAAAAACTCCAGTTACAGGTGCCTAGCCCAATCTATGGCTGCTGGCTCAAAATTCAATGCAGAATGCACATTTCTGAGCAGAGCTAGGAAGGAGAGGTCCTCCTAAGGTACAGGCACAGGGTGTGGATCTCAGCTCTCAAGACCATACTATGAGTTATTCTCCCCACCATCAGAAATGACATGGTCAGGGTCTGACTCATCTCCCGCTATACCCTCCTCACTTGGACAGCAGTAGCGAGGAGGGGGCCAAAGGGCCGACAATGAAGCATGAGATCAACACCGACGACACTGGCCCCAGTCTTAGAGGCCTGGGAAGCAGTGCCAGCAGCGGCACCGCAGATGACATCACGGATGGTGCTGTGAGTATCCCCTAAGGACACACTCCCGACGCCACAAGCTCATGCGATATCACATATGGTGCTGCAAGTGGCACTGGGGTAGGCCCCCAGGGACCCGAACCTGGTGCCGCATGGCATCACTGACCCAGCTGGCACCATGGCTGCCCTTGATTCTGGAAGAGAGAGGCACTACCCAGGGCACCAGCTCGAAGGCCAGCACTGCAGACACCCTAAGTCAGGTGGCACCACAAGTGACACCAGCCCAGCCAACCCCAAAGGGTCAGGGGTTGTCAACAAAAATTATGCCTCGTAACTTACAATAGGCAGTATTATGTAGTAGTTAAAGGCACTGAGCTGCAAACCTGGAGACCTTGGTCTAAATCCCATCAGCCCCTCTTACATACTGTGTGACCCTGAGCAAGTCACTTAACTTCCTTGTGCTCCCAGGTCACACCTGGAAACAAGTTCTGGCTTAGTGTGCCTTTCCTGGTTAAACGATTTTCCCTTTCCCTTACATGCTGCACCCAATGCTCCATAAGAGCTGCTCAATGACTTGTACTGGCTACCGGGGCCCTCCCTAGAAGACAGAGAGAGGTTCCAGGACAGAGACACCAACTCACAGGCCCAGGAGACTGCTGTGACATCAGCCATAATGGTTGGGAACCCATGGCCTGTGGAAGGCACGTGTCTCGCAGCAGAACAGTCAGAGGATGACCTCAACTGGTGCCATTCATTCCACTTCTTATGAGAAGAGGAAGAAACTGAGACCAAACTATGCAGATGAGGAAGAAGCCAAGACTGAGCTGTACAAAGACCCCAAAGTCCAGCCTCTGCAGGATCTGGACCATTTCTTTTTATGACTCCTGGAGGATGGACCCTTCCCTCACATGCCGGACTGCTTGTTGCCAGAGTACCGACCATGAGAAAGGTGCTGACTTGACAACTCCATTGCCACAGCAACCTGCTGTTTCATGCTCCTTAACTTTTTCAACAGTTGTCAACAGCTAGCACAAGATAGGGCTGAGAAAAACTGTTAACATTTTGTGTTAAACTACACTAAACTGACAAAACATATTAAAAACTCTAGTAATTTATACACTAAAACTGAAGAACTGAATGTTGTCGTTGTACAGATGTTGAAGTTCTGACCCCCGATGAGGAGAGTGACAATGCTACTGATGCACACTCGACAGTGGCAGTCAGCATCCGGTGCAGCTGTATTCTGGCATGCCCCTGCATCGACATGCAATGTCGCATACATGCAGTGCCTACTGCAACACCAGCCCCCAGAAACGTTCTCGTTCCCACGTGGTCCTAGCACCTCTAGCACAGACCCACAAGTTGGAATCAATGGTGACAACTGATTCTTGGAAGATCAGCTTTTTTCCCTGAAAGGAAACACATCTCACAGGTCATAGCAGGTTTAAATGGAGCCAAGGTCAGCTAGACATGTAAATGGGTCCAATGAATGGGAAGTCCACTGTATGGACAAGAACATCCACTTCAAAGGATAGATGTGTCTTATAGAAGGCTTTCTGGCTGCAGCCAAGACATCAGCCACCAGGGAGGAAACCCCAAAACTGGGAATGGCTACATCTTCAGGAGCCATGCATGCAGATGGAGAGGCCACAGGTCCAGATGGTTCAAGGACCCAGGGTCTGTGACACCATACCTCGACAAAGGGGGAACTTAACAGGATACTCCACTGCCAGTTTCTGCAGAAGTGGGAACCAAGTCTGGAGAGGCCAGAATGGAGCCACCAGCATTAGAGCGGCAAGCTCTGCCTGCAGCTTGAGTAGAATCCTCTGTATGAGAGGGATCGGAAGGAAGAAAGACTTAAGGATCTACCCTTTCTAGGAGGATGTCTTGCCAAAAAAATCCATGCCCTAGAGCAAGCGATCAGAAACGCAGCAGTTTTGTGTTATGTGGGGACACAAAAGGTCCAACTCTGGATGACCCCATCTTGCAAGAGGTTGTGTACCATGGAGGCCAGCAGTTTATTTATTTATTTAGGTTTATTAACCAGGTAAGAACCCAAGAGCATCGAATGCCCATTTTCAGGGGGGACCTGGGTACATATGATACGGACGATAATAAAAAAAAAAAAAACAGATGCAAATATTGATATGCAAACACAGTTAAGTAAAACACAAACATTTCAACATTGTCATAAAAGAGAACAATGAACAAGACTCTGTAGGTAGAGGATTCCAGTCCACTACTGACTTATACAGAAAGCAACATTCCCATTCATGCACCAGGAACTCAGACCTGCTTAGCCTGTCTGCCAAGCCGCTTTGTACACCTGGGAGAAACCCGATGATGGGGGCTGTATACTTTCCATAGTAGGTACAGCACCATGGTATCATGTTCGAACAGCGACGGGAATACTGCGAAGACCATTACAGTGACAAAATCAGCAGTTTGGTGCAATGGTCCCTGGTATTCCTGACACTGATGTCCCTGGGGATATTGCCCCCTCCCCGAATCAACTGTGATTCAGAGTTGGTTATCTATAGTACAGGGGGTGTGGGGGAAGAGCCCCCCCCCCCAAAGAAACATTTACTTTCCCAGATCGGCATTGTGCCATCGATATAATGGCATTTGACACAATTCGTGTTGCTGTGGCATGGTGGAACCCAGCACCACCACCTCCAACCTTGGTGTCTAAGTGACAGCCGGAAGGGCAGTGTTCACCACCAGAGTGGACGACAATAAGGACATACCTTCATTCGATGGAGCCCTCGACCTCACTGATGAAGCATGAGCCTTATCCTTATGCTTGTGAACAAAGCTAGAAGAAGAAGACTTCAACAGCAATTTATCCTTGTCTTTGTCCATAGCCCTCGATGACTGTGGCAGCGACAGAGTCACTGAACACCAGAATGTGTCCATCACAGAGGCAGTAGACAAAGAGAGAGAAACAGACTTGGAGCCTGTGGCCTTGGTTTGAGCTTCCATGGCCTTAATGGCAGTGAAGATTTCTAGAACCTTCTTTTGGCATCTCCTTGTGGCCTGGTTGAATCCCTGGCAGATACTGCAGGCTCTAACTATGTGGGATAGGTCCAAAACAGGAAACACAAACAATGTGAACGTCTTCCTTGTAGATTTTTTAGTAGCATGTAGAAAACATATACAAAGGTTTTTTCGACAGTGGCATAACAGAATAATGTCAAAAACAGAAACGCAATCATAAAAAATAAAGAAAGTTGCAGAAAACAACGGTGTTGTTTCTGTGCAGGTCTGACGAGTGGCTGACAGTGGAAGAAAGAACTGAGGAGCCATGAAGCTGCCCATGATTATAAAGGCATCAACACTACATATCATAGTGGTTGACCTTGGGCTAGCAAAAGTTTCTGAGTGGTCCTGACACTCAGGAGATATCCTTGATGAAGATGTTCCCTTTCCCCCTTGTTCGCCTACCTCCCTTATTGGGCTCAGGAGTTACTTGTTAACATTGCCTCTGAGGGACAGCCAACATGTACAGTACAGTACAGCATGCAGTGCAGTGAGGTCTGAAAAGGTTAGCTTAAAGGAGTTTGGTACAAACCCCCCCGTCAAAAATGAAAATTAAGTACTCACTGTAATTCTTGCTCTTCTTGGACAAGTCTTCACCATTCATTCATACTGCTGGGTTCAAGCAGGAGGTGCTAGGACCCAAAGGTAACAAAAAAATCTTCAGGAGGGCTGGCGCCGAGATAGAACCACACATGCGCGGCACCACGAGGCTGGCTCACACCTATGTAGGCTATCTCAGCGTCGACCCTCCAACCGCCTTGGTACCTTTTTTTTACCAAGGAAATGCAGCATAAAATAAGTTAAGAAACACCTAACCTAACAAGGGTATAAGATAGCCCAATTGACCTGTAAAAGAAGGGTCAATTTGAAACCATGTCTTCACAGCCCAAACAGAATATGGGAGTGAAGACCAGGAACAGATCGAGTGAGTTCAGGGGATAGTGGATAGGTGTATGGATGAATGGTGAAGACTTGTCCAAGAAGATCAAGAATTAAGGTGAGTATGTAATTTTCATATCTTCCTGGACTTGAGGTCTTCACCAGTCATTCATACTGCTTGGCGAATATCAAACTAAAAACCAATCCCCTGAGCAGGGTGGTAGGAGACGAAGCTCACTCAGGACAGAAGTCCATTAAAGATTGTCCTGCCAAAGGAAGCATCCTGTCTGGTGTGGACATCCAGAGCATAGAGCTCACAAAAGTGTGCACTGAGCTCAAAGTAGCCACTCTGCAAATGTCACCAATGGGAACAGAGCGGATCTTTGTCAGAGATGCGGCCACAGCTCTGGTGGAATGGGCACGTACCTGGCCCTCCAACTTGACCTGTGCCATGGAGTAACAATGGCGAAGGCATGCCACTACCCAAGCAGAGATACTTTGATGGACACTGACTGACCCTGACAGGCTGTGTTGAAGGACACAAAGAGCTGCTTGGCTTGATGGGTGTCCCTGGTTCTATCGATATAGAACCTTAGGGCTCTTTTAATGTTCAGTGAATGAAGGGTGCACTCCCCTTCATTTTGGAAGATAGCGAAATAAGTAGGCAGAACCAGAGGCTGGTTGAGGTTAAACTCTGAAACCACTTTTGTTAGGAACTTAGGGTGAGTATGGAAGACCACCTTGTCTTTATGAAAGACTGTGTACGGAGGGTCTGTGACCAAAGCATGTATTTCAGAGACCTTACGAGCAGAAGTGATGGCCACCAGGAAGGCTGTTTTCCAGGTCAGACAATTCAGATCACATGTGGCTAGAGGCTCAAAGGGTTTACAAGTCAGCATGTCTAGCATGAGTTTAATGTCCCAGGGCGAAACTGTTTTTTTAACTGGGGGCTCTGTATGAAGTATACTTTTAAGGAATCTTTTTGACAGCAGCAACTGAGCCAAGGTCATGTTTTAAACTGGCTCAAGATAGGCAGAAAGTGCACAGAGGTGCACCTTTATAGAAAAATATTGCAGCCCTGCATCTGAAAGGTCTAGCAGGTACTCCAGTACTTTCTCTGGAGGGCACCAGAATGGATCTAAGATCTTAGCACACCATTCTGAGCAATACTTCCACTTAGCCATGTAAGTCTTCTTGATGGAAAGTTTACTAGCTGCCAGAAGGATCTGCGAGATTCTCTGAGACACTTGAAGCCTGCTGATTTCTATCTCCTCAGGAGCCAGGCATGGAGATGAAGGGAGCGCAGGATGAGGTGTACCAGTGGCCCTTGTGTCAAGCGGTCCATACGAAGAGGCAACTGTTTCAGGGGGCCATCTGACAACTTGCTGATCAAGGGATACCAGATGTGTCGAGGACAATATGGTACAATGAGAATCATTTTGCCCCCATGTGCCTCCAGTCTGAGCAGCACCCTCTGAATTAGTAGAAGAGGAGAAAATGCATACAGAAAACATCTTGTCCACCACAGCCTGAATGCATCCTGACAGAAAATGCCAGGTTCTGGACTTCTGGAGGAGCAGAATAGAGGCAGTTTTGCATTGAGTGTGGATGCAGAAAGGTCCAGGTCTGGACTGCCCCACTCATCGAAGAGCAACTGCACTACATCTGGTACCAGAGACCACTCATGAGGATCTGCTTTTGTCCTGCTGAGATGGTCCACCAGCTCATTCTGGATTCCTGGTAGGTAAACTGTCTGAATCAGGACATCGTGGTCGAGGCACCACTCCCATATGCTCATGACTTCTCTGCATAGAGGGTAGGCATGTGCTCCCCATTTGTTGATGTAGTACATCACAGACTTGTCCATCTGAAGAAGAATCACTCTGTGACTGACAAGTTTTTCTAGGACTCTGAGGACATACAGGATTGCCCTCACTTCCAGAACACTGATGTGGAGATGAGACTCCTCCTGGGTCCACACTCCCGGAGTGTGAATGTCCTGGCAGTGATCCCCCCCCAGCCGAGAAGACATGCATCTGTAGTGACGGTGATCTGGGATTCTGGCTGGGCAAAGGGCAGACCTTGAAGAAGGTTGTTGTCTCGTATTCACCATGCAAGTGACCAACACAGGGGCTCTGTCACATCGATGGGGTAAGACAGATGATGTGTAGTTGGGGACCACTGCGTGCTGAGCATCCACTGAGTGGTCCACATGTGGAGACGAGCCAGAAGAACCATGAAGATGGATGAAGCTATAAGGCCTAACATCCGCTGCATGAAGTGAGCTCTTACAGGGCTGTTTTCTCTGATGAAGTGAGCTATCTGGAGAATGTCATTCCTCCTGTCCTCTGGAAGAAAAGCTCTCGCTTTTGTAGTATCCAAGAGGGCTCCTATGAAGAGGAGGGGTTGGAGCTGTGACTTCTCTAGGTTCAGCGGTACCCCTGTGGATGAGAGGAACTGAGATGCTGTGGATACAGCTTCCTATGTCTCCTGCCTTGACGGGCTTGCCAAAAGCCAGTCAACTTGATACAGGAACACTTGAATGCCAAGCTTTCAAAGGTGTGCAGCAATGACTGCAAAACACTTGGTAATGACTCAAGGTGCTGAGGAGAGCCCAAAACGCAGGACTCTGAACTGGTAATGTTGATCCAAGGCTCAGGGGCAATGTGAGGAAGTATTTTTTCACAGAGAGGGAGGTGGATGCATGGAACGGCATTCCTGAGGAGGTCGTGGGGTCTGAAACAGTGGGGTAAATCAAGAATGCATGGGACAGACTGTCGTAGAGGCACAGGTCAGGAAGCATAGAGAAAACCCAGGAGCAGTTGTAAAATTCCACAAAACTATTTGTAGTTGCAGTAACATAAAATAAAATAAACCTGTTCAGAATAACTATATACAGAAGCAAAATAAAATCTTGTGCAAACAAAATCTTTCTTGCAGCTCAGCTTAGCTGTTTTAATAACTCTTTTCAACCCCCATCCTTTGCAATCATCCTGTCCTTTGTAAATTTCAGGAGCTGCTAGAACATTGAAAACTTCCAGAGGTACCCACAGCAACTGCAAAAGGCTCAGGTATTTGCACCCAAGTAACCTCTAGCTTTTTATAGTTATCTCAAATTATAAATATATACATTTCAACAGTATCACAATTTTCGAAACAAAAGTGATCCCAATATCAGCTACATTCCCATACATTGATTCTCATATATTTTATATTAGCATATATAGATATGCAAGGAAAAGAAAGACAGCAAGAGAAAACTTAGAGACAGTGAGAGGCAAAGGATTGCAAGACTGGTCGGGTTGATCAAGTCTGAGGTCTCACTGGAAAATTTGGTTGCGCAACCAGACAGAATAGACAGAAAAGGAAAGAATACAGATCCTTGCATTTAAACACTTTCCTCAAAACAAATGGGACAGGGTCCTCCTATGCTACCCTGTCACACAGAAATAAGGCAATTATAGTGGGGCCGGGGGGGTAGAAGGAAGTAGACTGTTGGTTAACTAGGATCTGTAGCTTATCCAATAGGTAGGGAAATGGGCAGACTGGGTGGGCCAAGCGGTCCTTATCTGCCGACAAAGTATACGTTTCTAAAGCCACGGAGCGAAGGTACTTGTGGTGACTTGGGTGTGTTAGAACGTGCTGGTAGGCATCTTGCATATACAGGGTAGCCAGCTAGTCATACTGTTGGAAGAGAGGTAGTAGTGTCACTAGGGAGATCATCTTGAACTTCTCCCTGAACAAGAACTTGTTTAATTTTCTGAGGTTGAGAATGGGACGCATGCCATCTGTCTTTGGAACCAGAAAGTAACAGGAGTAGAAACGTGTTCCTTTCTGCCCAGGGAAAGTACAGTTGCGTAAGAACTTACCATAACAGCAGATCTTCGCGATAGGTTCCTGCAATGGGTCATAACATACAGGACTGCGCCCCCTGGCATCAGGACCGCACGACAAACTTTTGCCAGCAATGTCTGGTGGAGGACTGCCCACCCGACGTCACGTGACAGACGTCAGTGTGACCCTATATAGTGGGCAGTCCCCATGCCCGCCTTCCAGTTCTCCCGCTGGAGACCCAAAGGGTATGACAGGAGAAAGGATGGATATCCTTCAGCCCAATCCAGAACAGCCTGAAAGAACGTGCAAAAGGCTGGGGAAGGGAGGGAAGGAAAGTGTGACCTACTGCAGGAACCACTCTTGAAGATCTACTGTTACAGTAAGTTTTTACATAACTGTACTATCTTACTTTAAGAGGGTTCCGGGAGTAGGTCATAACATATAGGACTGAATCCCAAGCAGTCCCCCTCAGTGAATCCACTGAAACAAGGGAGGAGGAAGGAAAACGGAACGACCAGACCAGGTCTAAGACAGCAGACCCTGCAGAACGGCTAGGCCAAATCCGGTCCTGCGCCTAGAAGCAATGTCCAAACTGTAATGCTTTGTGAAAGTGTGGATTGAACTCCAGGTTGCTGTGGCACAAATCTCAGCTACAGAAATATTTTTTAGGAAAGCTGCGGAAAGCAGTCACCCCCCCTAGTGGAGTGACCTCTAACCTCCTCCTGAAGAGGTTTGTCATACTTCTGATAACAGAAACGGATGCAGTTAGCCAACCATTTGGACAGGCACTGCTTAGAAACTGCCGACCCCAGAGTTCTGGGGGCAAAGAAAACAAAACAACTGATCTGATTTGCGGCATCTTTGGTCCTGTGGACGCAGTAATGCAAAATTCTGTGTACAACCAATGTATGTAGAAGAGCCTCACACTTATTTGAATGAATAGGGTAGTACGCCGGAAGCTCAACGGTCTGGTTCAAGGTGAACTCAGAAACCACCTTCGTAAGAAACTTAGGATTTGTTCGCAGGACCATCCAGTCTCTATGAAAAATTAACTCATTGCCTCCTAGAAACACCTGTAGGCGTCAGTAAATCTAACTGCAGTGTGTCCCAGAACACCTACAGAAGTCACCTACAGACTTCCTGTGTGCCCTAGAAACGTCTGGAGAAGTCACTCACATGTTTTAATATTACTTGCCAGCCAGAATTGATTAGAATTGACTGCATACTACCATTAGAAAGCTAATGTTGTGCTGAACAACTTTGCCACTGACACTTTGTGTGTATCATGTTCACTTTAGGAGTTATTCATATTTGTTTATGACATTTTGTCCATCTAGAACCACCTAAGCACTTTGAAGAAAACACACATTCTGGGTATCTCAGCCAGTATAAAACAAAAACTGAATTGAGTACAGTTGATTGCATAGAACTGTTGGAAAGGCAATTTTGTGTGCAACAACTTTGCCACTGATACGTTGTGTGTATCATGTATACTTTAGGAGTTATATGCATTTGTTTATGGTATGGTGTGTATGGTTCAGATTTGTCCCTCAAACCTCACCAACACACCTTGACTCAAATAGGGAAAAATTATGTTTAATACTACAGAAATAGCTGTTTGTTTTACAAACAAATTATTAAAATTACATCTAATGTTTGGATGCTTAATTTGGTGTTGATATGTTACATATTTCCCAACAAAAAAAGGTTTATGATGCATTTTTTAGTGGAAAAATATTTTGTTTTGCTGTTTCGACCAGCACAGAAATAAAACTAAATTATCTGCTATTCCTTGCATACCACCATTGGAAAGGTTATTTTATGCTGAACAATTTTGCCACTCAAACCTTGTGTCTAGCACTTACGTTTTTTGTGCTATTAGCATTTGTTTGCGGCATGCCAATTGTGGCTTGATTTTGCTTAGAAAGGCCCAGGATTCACTGTTAACAGTATACAGGAGACAAGTGCTGCAACTTCAGAGAGCTCCTGTGGAGGCAATGAGGCTCCTTACACATCAGGGCCTGAAGCTCAGAAATCCTTCGAGCAGAAGTAACCGCAACTAAAAAGAGTGCTTTCCAAGACAGGTAGCACGTCTCACAGCTTACCACCAGTTCAACAGGAGAAAACATAAGTTTTTCTAAAATAAAATTAAAATCCCAAGCCGGGGTAGGGTTGCGGATAGGGGCTTCAAGTGGAGGATCCCTTTAAAAAAGGTTTTCCCATCCACCACAGTATAATAGGCAGAAATAGCAGACAGGTGGACTTTCAGTGAGGAATTGCTTAGACCAGAGTCAGACAGGTCCAAAAGGTACTCCATAACCTGGGGCACTGAGCATGAAAAAGTGTCCCAACCTTTGGCGGCTGCCCAAATGGAAAAACGCTTCCATTTCATAGCATAGGTAGCCCTAGCTGAAGGTTTTCTAGCTTCCACTAGTACTTTAGCAACCCTCTGGGAGACTCCAAAACACAACACAATTATGTCTGAAGGAGCCACACATGAAGATGTAGGGACCGGAGTCCTGGATGCACTAGTCTGCACTGTTTCTGCGTCAGCAAACCGTGTTGAAGTGGCAGGGGTACTGGGGGGTCCATGGCCAGCTGATTCAGGAGTGGAAACCAAATCTGCCTGGGCCGGGGGGAGCTATCAGGAGCATCTGAGTGCCCTTGGCCTGATGTTTCAATAGGACATGCTGTAAAATGGGAAAGGCGTACAACTACTTCCCTGTCCAGCAAAAGACAACGCGTCTTGCCAGATAACAACAGGCCCTTGGATGAGCAAGCAAAAACTGGGTAGTTTTGCGTTGGATGGGGAGGCGAAGAGATCCATTTCTGGCCATCCCCAATGATGGAATGGAAGATCTGCTATGTCCTAATGAAGTTCACATTTGTGAGCTTGTGTCGTTGTTCGGCTGAGGCTGTCTGCCAGCACACTGTGGATGCCTGGGACATGTACGGCCATGAGGAACAGTTTGTGCTGGACTGCCCAGTACCAAACTTGCATCGTCTTCCTGCAAAGGGTGTATGACCAGATGCCTCCCTGCTTGTTGATGTACCAGACCACTGACATGTTGGAGGGGCTGAAAGGCCTGAAGGGCATAAAGAACCGCCCTCATCTCCAGGATGTTTATATGGAGAGATGCTTCCAGCTGGGACCATGTCCCTTGTGTCTGATGACCCCCCAGGTGGGCCCCCAACCCAGACCCAAGATGTCTGTGGTGATGGTCCAGGAGGGAGGGGGTGTTCTGAAAGGCAACCCCAAGACAGGTTTTGAGGATCCTGACACCATAAGAGGTCTTTCTTGAGTGCATCGGACACCAAGACAGGATGATTTAGATCATCTGAACACTGATCCCACTGGACTCTTAAAAGTCCATTGGGCGATCCTCATATGTAATCTGGCCAAGAGGACTGTAGAATGGTCGCTGCCATCAAGCCAAGAAGGCTTAAGAATGCCCTGGCAGGAATATGCCTGGAGGAGACCAACAGTTTGACTTGCTGTAGTAGAGTATTCGCTCTGTCCAACTGTAAGAAAGCCCCGTCCTGGACCCTGTTCAATACCGCCCCAATCAATTGGAGGCATTGAGAGGGAACCGGGGACGACTTGGGGTAGTTGACAGTAATCCCCAGTCGAGAAAAAAGATCCAGGGTGAAGGACAGGGATTCCTCTAGGCTGCTCCTGGACGGGGCTGCCTGGAGCCAATCATCCAAATATGGGAACACTGCAATGCCTCGATGGCGAAGAGCCACTGCCACCACCGCTAGGCACTTGGCGAAGACCCTGGGTGCCAAGGAAAGGACAAAGGGGAGGACTGTGAATTGGAAGTGTTCCCCCTGTAAAAGGAAACAGCGGTGGCCAGGAAACACTGGGATGTGCAGTTAGGCATCCTGCATGTCCAGCGCACAGAGCCAATGGTTGGTCTGTAGCAAGGGCAAAAGACCCTGTACTGTCAGCATGCGGAACCTTTTGTATTCCATGAAAAAGTTCAGTTAACTAAGGAACAGAATGGGCCTGAGGTCACCTGTCATTTTGGGGACGAGGAAGAAATGGGAGTAGAACCCTTTCCCCCCTCTGTGTCCAAGGGAGTGGCTCTATGGTTCACTTTTGAAGTAGAGCCAGTATCTCTTCCTTGACCAGAGATGCCTGGTTCGAGGAATAGCAGGATCGACCTGGAGGCGAGTCTGGAGGTCTTTCCAGAAACTCAATGGTGTGGCCTCTTGACACCAGTTGCAAGACCCATGAATCTGACGTGAAGCCTTGCCATTCCTTTAGGTGGAGGACAACCCTTCCTCCCACCTGCTGCTGGGAGGTGGAAGAGGGGGAGGTCTGAATGAGTCAGGAGGCAGAGGGACGGGATCCCCCAGCTGTCCTCTGGGTTTTGGAGGCAGGGGGTCAGGTGACAGTGGACCCTGGTGCTCTCCTTTAGTTCTGATGCCTGGCAAAGGGTTGCTTACCTTACCGCTTGTTCTGGCGCCGAAAGGGCTGTTTTGGTTTGAAGCCCACCTTGTACAAGGATTTTATGGCTCTTAGGACTTAACTGTCCTGAAGACCTGTAATGATGTCTTTAGTGTCCCCTCCGAAGAGAACTGAACCTCAAAAGTGGGCATCCTGGATGGCTGCCTGTACGTCCGGGGAAAGCCCAGAGATATGCAGCCAAGCACGATGCTGGAGCCATACCGCTGTGGCGGAGGACGAGCCACTGCATCCACTGAGTCCTAAGTGGCTCTAAGCGCATGCCTGCAAGATATCTTGGACAAATGCAGGTCCTTAGTAAGTTCGGTCTTAAGGTCAGAGTCCACCACAGTCTGAAGATGAGCTTCCAGTTTAGCCATAGTGGGTATCCATCCCCGGGTACTGAGGGGGAGGGCATCCGGGTGGTTGGTAAAAAGGTGGGGTATAGCCTTGATACCCAGGATAATACCCCTGGGAGAAAGGGGCCATCGTCGGGCCCGACAGTGGAAAACTGGACGTCGGAAGACCCAGGTAAGGACGGTAGCCTGATGGATGGCCCTGATCCAAAGAAGGCCTCGGAGGGCCGGGAAAGCTGACGTCAGAGGGTTTGGCATTGGGTCAGCTGGCATCAGGTACAGTCGTAAGGGCCCTGATGGTGACTCCAACGATAGGTTAGCGAAAGGGTCCATCAGCACAGCGGCGTTAGGTGCATGGTGCCTGATGGAGGGACCTCTGGCGGTGGGGCTAACGAAAGGCCCATCGAAAGGGAGAGGTTCTCTGGAGCCAGTGTCAGAACCAGTTCCAACATCAGAGTCCCAGGGAGAATATCCGAGGGAGTTACGGGGGGGGGGGTATCACCACTGGAGTGGGAGAAGGTGAAGCCACATCCAGGGGACCCTCTTCCCCTCCATCCCAGTCGTAACGTCAGGGACTGGAGGTTCCACCGGGGAGGGCAGAGGGGAAGACTCCTGTCCAGGGGGGAGCCTGGGAGGAGGTCTGACCAGCAGATGACAGTGAGCTCGACCGGACGTCGGGTGTGACAGTGTCAGCCCCCCGATGGGTGAGCTTTGATTGGGCGGTCACCAGAGATCCTAGCGGCCAACTTATCAGTTGAAAGAGCAGCTGGATGGACAGGGGGTGGGGCCCCCGACTGGCTTATCAGCAGACGTTGAGCAGATTCCCTCTTGGTGTGAATCTGTCTTACCGACCACCGGGTGGACTCCAGGGGACCCAGGAGTCCGTCTTACCAGTAATAAACAGGAGCTCGCTGGCTTATCGGTTGAAGTGTTAGATTTAGGGCCTGGTCGACAGGGCCTAAAAGTAGTAGTAGTAGTACCTGGAGTCTGGCAGCAGCATGGACAATCACCAAGGAAGGTGGCGGGGAAACGGTCTTGCTCAATGTGGGGGACGCTGTCTTGGGCCCAACAACCTTACTTGAGGAGACCCGCTCCCAGTCCTCCAAACGTTCCCTCTCCTTATGCTTCTCTTTATTTTAATTTTTCTTCTTGAGCTACGAAGAAGTAGAAGAAGCGGATTCCCTCAGTTTTTGCATTTCTTTTTCCAAGGAGGCCATCCTGGATTCTAGAAGATGTGCTTCCACAGCTTGCTGCCAGCGTCTGTGCATGGCCTGGTTGAAGGGTTTGCAATCAGGACAGGCCTTGGTATCGTGACCCAGGCCTAGGCAGAAGAGGCAGCACCAGAGGCCGTATTCATGAGGGATCTGTGCGTAACACTTTTTGCACTTCTTCTTGGACTTCGGAGTCAGAGGTGAAGAAGACATAAAAATTAGCTGAAACAGAATTTAATTCGAAACATAAGTAGCATACTTATGCAAAATGGCGATCAACTGGAGCAACGTTCACCATGAGGCCCTTCTGCAGGTTGACGGCAGGAAAGAACTGGAAGGCAGATGTGGGGACCGCCCATTATATAGGGTCACGCTGATGTCAGTCACGTGATGTCGGGTGGGTGTTCTCCTGCCAGACATTGCTAGCAAAAGTCTGCCGTGAAGTCCTTACCCCAGGAGGCACAGTCCTGTATGTTATGACCTACTGCAGGAACCCTCTCGAAGTAAGATCTACTTCTACTGCCCCGTTTCTGAGAAGGCCCTGTATCTTGGAAGTGAGAAGGTCTGACTGAGCAATAGATAGACAGACTGTGCTGTCTCTTGGGTGTAAGATCTGTAGGAATCTCTGCAAACTTGAGAAACTAACCCTCCCGAACAATCCTGAGGACCTACTTGTTTGTGGTGAAAGACTTCCACTGATTGTAAAACTGAGTCAGATGACCTCCCACTACCGTGGAAATGTCCACCTCAGGCAGGTGAGGTGAGATCAGGGCCAGACTTTCAGAGGGTGGCACTGGGCACTTTCAGGTCTGTGCCTTGTGCTGCGTTTTCTTCCGTGACTAAGGAGACTGGTTTCTGTTAAGGGCTCCTTATCCTCTTCCTTGAAAGGGCTGCTTGTTATGAAAAAATTGACAGTTCCTCCCTCTCTGAGGAGCTGAAGAAGCCATCCTGGCTGTTTCCGGATCCACTGGGAGGGACAACCAGGACAGACGGTATACCCACTGCTCCATAAGAGCGGCCCATTGGTGAAAATGCCCACCGGGGAACAGAGAGAGGCTCCAGTGTATAGAGTCTGAGCAACTGAGAGTGGAGGCCATCGGGGAACTGGAGATGGCCTACCACTCCCAACCACCAAAAACCTCTTGGAAGACGTACCAATGGGAATGGGAAGAGCTTGAGGCTGAGTGGTGCTGGGTCCCTGACCTGGATCGGGACTGGACCCACTTCTTTTTGTGTTTATGGGAGGACTGTCCTCCCTCCAGAATACTGGACTGTCCGTATTCCTCCGGAGAGGGTGGCGGACTGGACACAGCCGAGCTGCCGGAGTAGCCTTCAAATGGACAAGCTCTATCGTCACCATCCATAGCTGACTCCCTCAAATGGTAGAGCAAAGAGGAAAATACGAAAAAATTCTTCTTTTCACTTTTCTTTTTTAAACAAAATAAACTACGTAATAAACGAATTAAATCTGAACACTGTTGTTGTATAGACCTGAAGATTTGACTCCCGGCAGGCGAGCGATGTCGTCACTGACGCGTACTCGACGGTGGGGGAAAAAAGGAACTGACGTGGTTGAAGAATAGAGGCCAAGACAGCCTACATGTGTGTGAGCCAGCCTTGTGGTGTCACAGAGACACTTGGTCCTATCTCGCGCCAACCCTCCTGAAGATTTTTGGCTCCCGCGGTGTCCTGCGCCCGACTTGAACCCAGCAGTAAGAAAGAATGGTGAAGACCTTAAGTCCAGAAAGATCCAGTGTTGCAGGGTTGTAAAGGGGTTTACAGGTGAAAGGAGCATGATGGTCATATACTCCTTCATAGGCAGTGTCAGCTTTTAGTATTTATTTCTGGTCCTATGAGACCAATGTCCATCTGTCAAAGGCTTCATGCTTGCTGACAGACACACATTGGTCTCATAGGACATCAGGGAGGCTATCAAAGCAACTGAGGTACAGGGATTGGGGCGGGGGCTCTGTGTGTCACCCCAGAGACGGGCAATGGCACCGCTATTCACACGGGCGTGATCTACAGACCTCCAGCACAAGGGAAAGAGTTGGACAAGGTTCTAGTGGAAGCCATCCATAAGATGGCGACTAAAGGGAAAGTGCTGTTGGTAGGTGTTGTCAGTCTGGCAGATGTTGATTGGAGCACACCAGCTGCAGCCTCAGCCAGGAGCAGGAACATACTGGGCTCCCTGCAAGGGGAATGCCTCAGACAGCTAGTGCTAGAGCCCACCCGTGAGGGTGCGATTTTGGGTCTGATACTCACCAACGGGGACAGAATTGCAGATGTCATGGTGGGTGGACACCTGGGGAGAAGTGATCACTGCATGGTGTGGTTCAATATGAGTACAGTGGGAAAGTCAAGCCACATGAAAGTGAGGATCCTGGACTTCAGGAGGGCAGATTTCACTAAGTTGGGGGTATGTTTCAGGAAAGGAGGACTGGGGGGAGATGAGGAACAGTGGAGCCCATCTAAAAGGAGCCATAGTGGGGGCAACAAATCTTTGCATTAAGCAAATAAACAAAGGAAAGAGAAAGAGAAAACCACTGTGGTTCTCAAAGGAAATGGCCAGGAAGGTAAGAGTGAAAAAGTTTAGGAAGTACAAGAAAACAGAAGGAGGCGGGCACGGTAGTGTATTGGGAAAAGCAGAGGAAGGCAAGAGCACAAAGGCACAAACAGAGGAAAAAATAGCCTAGGCAGTAAAGAAAGGGGACAAAACATTTTATAGGTACGTTAGTGAAAAGAGAAAGGAATGGGATGGGATTGTAAGGCTTATGGAAGAAAAAGGGGAGTGTGCAGAGGGGGACTTGGAAAAAGCAACAATTCTGAACAAATATTTTTGTTCAGTATTCACAGAAGAGGGGGAAGGTGAGGGATCACAATTAAGTGGCAGGAACAATAAGGAAAGGGAGGTGGACACCAGTCAATTTACAGAGGAGAGAGTTCTAAAGGAAATCGCAAAGCTGAAAGTGGACAAGGCAATGGGACCGGACGGGATACATCCTAGAATATTAAAGGAGCTTAGGGAGGTGCTGGCAGCACCACTGGCAGCCCTGTTCAATGAAATGAATCGCTGGAAATGGCAGTGGTTCAGAGGACTAGAGGAGAGCAGACGTACTCCTTCTACACAAAAGTGGGAGCAGGGAGGAGGCTGGAAACTATAGACCAGTCAGCCTGACCTCGGTGGTTGGGAAAATAATGGAATCACCGCTGAAAGAGAGGATGGTGGAACATCTAGATTTCAGCAAGACCTTCAACACCATTCCACATAAGAGGCTTGTAAACAAGTTACGCAGCCTGGGAATGGGTCCCAAGGTGGTAAACTGTCTTGGGAACTTGTTAAGGGATACAACACAGAGGGTGGTGGTAAATGGAGAACAATCTGAGGAAAGGAGAGTGACCAGCAGGGTGCCACAGGGATCTGTTCTGGGGCCAGACCTATTCAATGCCTTCATAAGTGACACTGCGAATGGGCTGGAAGGAAAGGTATGCCTCTTTGCAGATGACACCAAGGATCTGTAACAGGGTAGGCACTCCAGGAGGGGTGGAAAAAATGAAGAGGGACCTAGGTAAACTAGAGGAATGGTCAAGAGTGTGAAAGCTAAGATTCAATGCAAAAAAAGTACAAAAGCATGCATTTGGGGCACAGGAACCCAGGGGAGGCTTACATGATTGGGGCAGAGATACTGACAGCCACCAAACAGGAAAGGGATTAGGGGCTAATCATATCAGATGACCTAAAAATGGCCAAACAATGTGCCAAGGCTGTGGGGAGAGCCAGTGGGGTGCATAGGAAGAGATATCACCAGCAGAAAGAACAAGGTGGTGATGCCTCTGTACAAATCATTAGTGAGGCCTCATCTGGAGTACTGTGTCCAGTTCTGGAGGCAGCATCTCAGTAAGAACATAGACAGGGTAGAGGCAGTTCGGAGAAGGGCAACAAAAATGGTGCAGGGCCTGCACCATAAGTCATATGAGGAAAGACTGTAAGACCTCAATATGTATACCCTGGAGAAGAGGAGGAAAAGGGGGGATAGAGACCCTCAGATATCTCAAGGGCATAAATAAGGTACAGGAGGGTAGCATCTTTCAGAAAAGAGATGTTCTAGAACAAGGGGTCATGACATGAGGCTGGAAGGAGGTAGACTAAGGGGTAACATGAGGAAGTATTTCTTTATAGAAAGGGGGTGAATGCATGGAACAGCCTCCCAGTGGAGGTGGAAGGGAAAATTTTGTAGGGGAATTAAAAAATGCATGGGACAGGCACTGGGAAACCCTATTGATAGGAAAGAGATCAATGCTGGAGATCAAGGTAAGGGGAAAAGGGAAATTGTTTAACCAGTAAAGGCAAACTAAGCCGAAGCTTGTTTCCAGGTGTGACCTGGGAGCACAAGGGAGTTAAGTGACTTGCTGAGGGTCACACTGCAGGCAAGTGGGGGCTGATGGGATTCAAACTCAGGTCTCCAGGTTTGTAGCTCAGTGCCTTTAACCACTACGTCATACTGCCTCCAAGTAGGGTCTATGGTTTCTGCAGCAGGTAGAAAAAATGGGCAGCCTTAGTGGGCCTTATCTGTCATCAATTTCTAGGTTTCTATGCTGGCTATATCTAGCAAGCCCATTTTGCCTTATTCATTAGGTTATTTTATTTTTCAATCAAAATGTGATTTTATTTGAACTTCCAGTTCCATCCACTATGGTCTTGCAGCCAAGAGACAGACCTCTGCATGCTGACCTACAATAAAGCGGTTGAAAAGTAATTGTATTTAATGGTAACAATTGCAAAAGTGTACATCGGTTTACCATATGCAATAGGCGGTGACGAAAAGGGGAAAAAAAGCAGCCAGGTATCACAGGCGCAAGAAGAATCGCCAGACTCACCAGGCAGCTTGGCAAGTGAAACCAGTGGAGTCCCCTCACTCAGTTGTGTGATTGGATACAGCAGATCATCCTAATGCCCTCATCCTGGTGGAGCTCAGGGACTTTTGTCATGAAATTCAATCCCAGGTCATCACTGTCAGTGCTGATTTATCCAAATTACAGACAGAGCAATTGGAGAAACAGCAGGCGTTGATGGTGATGATGGAAAAGACAGACTGCTCAGCACAGCTTGCCCAGGCACTCATCAGAAAATACTGCAACACAAGGACAAGTCTTACGACATGGAAGGCTACTTCAAGAGGAAAAATCTTCGGATCCACAGAGTACCAGAAGGAGAAGAAGAACTGATACCTTGAACTTTATTGATAATTTATTGCATAAATTACTTCACCTACCTGCCTACCACCTCCTACAAATTCACAGAATCCACAGGACCCTAGAACCAAAGCCTGAATCTAATCAATTGTCAAGATCCACAGTTCTGCAATTACTTAGTTTCTCCACAAAACAGAAAGTGCTAGCTGCAGCTTGGAAAAAAGAGGTGCTGATGTGGGGATGACACCATTTATACACAGACCATAACTATGCCGCCACCTGCAGCAGAAAGGCCCTTCCCTATGAAACTTCGAGTCCGCTATGCAGTTGGCAGAGTGCAGTATCATACAGCTGAGGAGGCAAAAACAGATCTGGCTGGGAGAAGTGTTCCCATCCGCCTCCTCAGAGGAGCACTGAAGTGCAGTCTCGCCATCAGGCACCCAAACCTCAAGACAGATCACAGGTGTTGGATCAGTCATCACAGCCCTCAGCCATGCTTACTGCAGTGGAAGCCGCAAAGACATCCCAGACACAAGACCTGCAATTTTTTTGCGATATCCTGTAGCGATTTTCCAGAGAAGCAAAATGACTGAAATTTGCCAACATACCACACCTGACTGCATTCTATGACATTCATTGATTTTGGCCGGGGTGGGGGCAGACTCCCTGTGGCACGTAACTATGTTTAATTCACCTTTGATAGTGGGATGCCGCTCCCTGTGGAAGCCCACTAGTCCTGACTATATAGATGCCCTGCTTGGTCTCTGGCTCTGCCTGCACCTAGCCCCCCACCCACCTCTCCAAAGTTCAAGATATTTACTTTGGCTTGCTCAAGTAATGGTACTTATATCCCTCACTCTTGTACAGGTTAGGCAACATGCAGGTGGCAACTTATATAATATTGAACAGCTGTACTTGGAATATAGCCATCATATGGTGGCAATGTAACTTCTTTGGTCTTGTGCAGGGGTGTGGGGCCTGGCTGCAGAGACCTGTGCAAATGGACAGCTGTGCTCAGGCCCTGCTCACCACAGTAAAGAAATCTGGTGTTGGAATGGGGACAGTACATCCCGTGGGAGGCCTCACATGGGCCGGTCTTATGGGACACACTTCCGTAGCTACTTTCAATTTTATTTCTGTTCTGTCTCGATCCTAGCCACACACTAGGTTTACTGCCAATCAGTCTCATGACCAGCCAGCTCTCCAGACAGCCTTGGCCACCTACCTTCTACTGCCACTGTCCTTCAGTGAGAGGGCCAACGAAGTCTTAGGCCGTGGGTCTGCTGGGATGCCCTGCCTTCAGGGGTTCTGTCTCCCCTACCACCCTAGCCACCTTTTAGGCAAAGAATGGGATGGCATTTTCCTTGTACACTTTCCTGGGGACACTTGAACTCTAGCTTATAGCCCCTTTGCTGCGACTTGTCTTCTATAACTGGCACAGTGGTTTGGAACTTTACCACCATGGGCACTATGATACCCCAGTATCAGGATTATTCTGTGTCTAGGGGACCCAGGCCTTACAAGATGACCCCATGTAATGCTCTACTATCCTCACGCATTACCCAGGAGCTGGGGCTGCAGCCCAACACCCTACCTTGGAATTAACTTTTGGACGCTGCTTTTAATTGTTCTTTATGGTTTAACTGACTTTGCACCAGTTTGCCCTGCTGGCACAATGTTGATCATATCCTCATTTCTTCTGCTCTTTTACGGTTCCTTTCCCTGTAGATGGCAGGTTACAGGTATTAATTTTAGGTACTGCGGAACAGGCAAAATAAGGGGGGTGGGGGAGGAGGCCTACTGATCTGGGGAGATATCAGGGTATTTCTGGGCATGTAAGAAAGAACAGTTACGTAAAAACTTCCCATAACAGTAGATCTTTGAGGCGATCTCTGTCATCAGGTAATGCCATAGAGACCTTCGCCGTTGGTGAAGGCGAATCCACAAAGAAGATTTTCAGCAGTACAACTGGGCCCGCCCATGCCGTCGATGTCCACTGATGTCACCAACCCCATATAGGCATGAGCGGCCCCGCTCCATCCTCAGTTCTTTGCCCCGGAGACTAAGGGAGTTAGGCTCTTGCCCTGGGGAACCAAGGAGAGTAAGAGGTGCATAGTCCTAAAAGAAAAAGCTGGATACACCAGATAGCCAGTTCCTAGACAGCAGCCCCAAGAAGGGGGGTGCTGGGAGGGAAAATATACCTGATGACTGAGATCCCCCTGAAGAGCTACTGTTATGCTAAGTTCTTACATAACTGTTCTATCTTCTTCGGGGGTATCAAAGTCATCTGGTAACACCATAGGAATGAGTACCAAGCAGTTACAAGTGCAAGACAGATAGTCTGGGAGAAGGGCTCTTCATAAACTTCATATTCATCTTGGATTAAGTGTAATTTTCAACTGGTGCCCTATAAAGGATAGATGGCACAGTATTTTTCTACAATTTCTATATTTTTCTATTGCTGGGACATTAGTATATTGTGTTTTTTTGGTGTTGGTTTGATGTGAAAATATTATGTACAAAGTACCATGTAACTCATTACACCAGTTGTTAATTATGTACTGTCACTTAAAATGTTGCACTTATAAGCCTACTACAGGTCCTGCTATGTCAGCCTTTGAGAAAACTCACTGCAAAACGCGGCAGGTGATGTAACAGGGAGAAGTCCTCGCTCTTGTTACCAATGGACATCTACCAGCCAGTTTGCCTTTCTGGCTTGATGTTTTTATTGGGAACACTCTTATGGACATATTTGAACTTTCTTGGACATAAGGTATCAAAGTTTGAGTGCTTTATTTGCTGTACTGTGCACATAAGGAATTAAAGATTTCTGCACCGATATACTTTTGAGCAAGCACCATTACTGTCCTAACTGAAGCAGCATACTGTGTTTTAACTTTAAAGTAAGTGCTGGTTACAACAAAAAACTCTAAAGCTATATTTCCTTTAACCTGGCACTACTGCTTCCCAGGTGCAGTTACCTCAACTCCACATACACCAGATAGCTAGTTCCTAGACAGAAGCCCCACGAAGGGGGATGGTGGGAGAGAAAATATACCTGATGAGAGATCCCCTTGAAGATCTACTGTTAAGGTAAGTTCTTATGTAACTGTTCTACCTTCTTCAGGGGTATCTTAGTCATCAGGTAACACTGTAGGAATGAGTACCAAGCAGTTACAAGTGCAAGACAGACAGTCTGGGAGGAGGGCTCTCCATAAACTTAAGCCCGGAGTCCCTGTAACACAGCCTTGCCAAATCTTGCACGGGCTCTTGAGGCAATGCCCACATTTTAGTGCTTGGTGAAAGTACATACTGTACTCCAGGTGGCCTTCGCACAAATATCAGTGGCTGAAATGACTCAGAAACAAGCCACTGAGGTAGCCATTCCTCTGGTGGAATGAGCTTTGAGAGCATAGGTTCATAGGTAAGTTACACGCTCGAGGGACAAGCCCATTTAGATCATGCCACCTAAGCTAGGTGGGTACGAAATTTAGAATCATTCATAAATATGTCCAAATGCGATTTGAAATGAGACAGACTTACACAATTCACCACCTCATAAGGGAGTGAGTTCCATATAGGAACTATTCGTTGTGTAAAAAAATGTGATCGTTTGGTCGATCGATTAATTGGTAAGAGTAATTTTAAGTTATGGGAGCGAGTAGAAACAGTAGTAGTATTCCATTTCAAGTGGAGAGTATTAAATAAGTATTCATCTAATAAGCACCAGACAATTCTTTGCCATACTTGTTGTAGCAGATCCCAATGCAGTTTGCCAACCATCTAGACAAACATTGTGTAGAAACTGAAACGCTCACTTGACCCGGGGCGAGGGAAACCAACAACTGCTTTGAATTTCTGGACTCCTTAGTCCTAAGCAGGTAGTATTTCAAAGTTCTGTGCACATCTAATGTATGGAGCAGTGCTTCCTCTGGACTGGCATGCTCAGGAAAATAAACAGGAAGGTGGACAGACTGATTGAGTGTAAACTCTGAAACCACCTTAGGCAGAAACTTAGGGTTTGTGAAAAGACACCCTGTCTTTATGAAAAATCAAATAAGACTCCTCTCACCAGAGGGCCTGAAGCTCTGAAATTCTTTGAGCAGAAGTAATTGCAACTAAAAACAGTGCTTTCCAAGAGAAAAAGCACAAATTGCAAGATGCTGTTGGCTCAAAAGGCAATAGGGTCAATTTTTCAAAAATAAAATTCAAGTCCCAAGCTGGGACACGGGAACGGACTGGAGATTTTAGATGCAGGATGCCCCTAAGAAAGGTACAGGAGACATTCAGCTGAGCAATTGTGCAGTCACCCACAGGCTCATGGAATGCAGAAATAGCCAAAAGGTGGACCTTGAGGGAGGAATACTGGAGGCCCGAGTCTGACAGTGAAATCAGGTAGTCCAGGATGATTCACTGAGCAGGTGAAAGAGTCTAAGCTATGTCTGGCAGCCCAGATAGCAAACCGCTTCCACTTCATGGCATATGTGGCTTGAGTTGAAGGGTTCCAGGCAGCCACTAAGACATCCACCACCCTGTTAGAGGCCCCAAACCTGGCGATGGCTGTGTTCTCAGGAGCCAGGCATGTGGATGGAGGGACTTGAGGATGGGATGGACCAGAGTGCCCTGATCCTGGGTCTGCAGACTCTTGCAAAAAGGAAGAGGGACCAGAGGTTCCTCCGCCATATGCTGGAGGAGAGGGAACCATATCTGGTGAGGCCAGAATAGAGCCACCAGAATCATGCTGGCCCCATCTATCTGTAACTTGATTAGCACCCTATAAATCAGAGGAAATGGAGGGAATGCATAAAGAAACCTCCCACTCCAAGAGAGGGACGTGTCTCACCAGAAAACTCCAGGCTCTGGATCTAGCGAGCAGAAATTAGGCAGTTTTGTGTTGAGTGGGGACACAAAAAGGTCCAACTCTGGATGACCCCATCTGTCGAACAAGTCTTCTGTTACAGATGTGAGAAGCTCCCACTCATGCATGCTGTATTGAGTCCTGATGAGACTGTCCACCAGGGTGTTTAGTACGCCTGGTATGTGGACTGCAGAGAGTGCCAGACTGTGATCCAGTAGCACACTATCAAGGCCTCCCTGCAAAGGGGGCACAAATGAGTCCCCCCGCCCACTTGTTGATGTAGTATACTACACATAGATTGTCTGACTGCACCAGCAGCTGATCCGGAGCAAGGTGTTCCTGAAAGGCATAGAGCACCGCTCTCATCTCCAGGACACTGATATGCAGGGAGGCTTCCCATTGGGACCAAGAGCCCTGGGTCTGGAAGGGACCCAGGTGTGCTCCCCAGCCCAGACCTGAGGTATTTGTGATTAGGATCTGACGCGGAGAAGAGATCTGGAAAGGGACGCCTTGAAGCAGATTCAAGGGGTCCATCCACCAATGCAGTACCTTGCATACTGGGGAAGAGACCAGGACTGGTTGGTCTAGCTCATCCGTGCACTGGTCCCTCTGTACCCGGAGGGCTCAATGGAGGGTATGCATATGGAGCCTGGCCAGTGGAACAGTGAGTATGCCAGTTGCCATCAGGCCCAGCAATCTGAGATATACCCTGGCAGGAATGTATCGGCTCTGGGCAACTTCCTGAGCTTGGGCTATGAGGCACTCTGCCCTGTTTTGGGGCAGAAAGGCTTTCCCCTGCACAGAGTCCAGAACTGCCCTGGATACTGCAGCCTCTAGGATGGTACCATAACGCACTTGGGCAGGTTGACAGTAATGCCCAGGGAGTGGAAAAGCTGCAGAGTTCACGTCAGAGTCAGCAAAAGCTGTTCCCTAGACAGGGCCTTCAGGAGCCAAACGTCCAACCGCTGCCAAGCACGTGGTAAAAACTTGCAGTGCAGAGGATGAGCCAAAGGGCAGCACTCTGAACTGGTAACGCTCATCCTGAAAGGCGAAACGAAGAAATCTCTGGTGAGGAGGAAAAACTGAGACATGCAGGTAAGCATCCTGCATGTCCAATGAACAGAGCCAGTCCCCTGTCTTGAGGAGGGGCATTAAGCCTGGCAAAGTTACCATCTGGAACTTTTTATACTGGATGAACAGATTGAGGTCCTTTATCTAAAATGGGCCTCAGATCTCCGGTCTTTTTGGGGACCAAGAAAAACCTGGAATAAAACCCCTTGCTTCTCTGGCACCTGTTCACTGGTTCGATGGCCTGCTTGTGCAGAAGAGATTGCACTTCCTCCTGGAGAACAGACAAGTTGAGCCGGGGATAACTGGAGGCAGGAGGCAGGGTGTCTAGAGGCTGCTCGATGAGCTCCATGGTGTGACCCTTTTCTATGATCTGTAGAATCCACGTACCCAAAGAGATGGAGTACTGTGTACAGTTCTGGAGACCCCATCTCCGCAAAGACAGACAGGGTGGAGGTTGTCCAGAGGAGGGCAACCAAAATGATGCAGGGTCTACATCAGAAGACATATGAAGAAAGACTAAAGGAACTTAAGATGTATAGCCTCGGGGAAAGGAGGGAGAGGGGGGACATGATAGAAACTTTCAAATACCTCAAGGGACTCAACAAAGTCCAAGAGGGTAGCATCTTTCAGAAAAAGTGATGTGCAAAACAAGGGGGCACAATTTGAAGATAGAGGGGGAAGGCTCAGAGGTAATGTGAGGAAGTGTTTCTTCACAGAAAGGGTTGTGGATACATGGAACAGCCTTCCTGAGGAGGTGGTAGAGTCAAAAACAGTGGGGGAATTCAAGAATGCATAGGACAGACATAAGGCAATTCTAGTAGGGGGGCAGGAGGAAGTAGGCTGTTGGTTAACTAGGATCTGCAGTTTATCCGTTAGGTAGGGAAATGGGCAGACTAGATGGGCCAAGCAGTCCTCATCTGCCGTCAAATTCTATTTTTCTATGGTTCTCCATTGATTCAGATGGGAGGGAGAACCGACCTCCGACCACCACCTCCTAGTCTGAGACCAGAGGATGGGGGTCACGCAAGGAGTCAAGCAGAGGTGGAGCCAACTGCAGAGGCTGGTCCCTCACGTCTGGGGTGCTTGGCCGCCACTCCAGCACTGGAGGGGGTGGGCAAGGGAGCCTGGGCTCTGTGTTTTCCTTGGGGACGGGGAGCTGATCCAGGTCTGTTGTTCTGTTTATGAAAAGGAGGCCGTCCTCTACCCTTTGGTTGGGTATGATAGAGGGAGTGGACCAATTTGAGGGCCCTGCACGAAGTTTGCAGATCATTTATGATGTCCTGGACAACGAACCTGTCGTCAACAACGGGGGGGATGACCCGGAGGCTGACAGCCGTGCGCCCTGAGAATCGGGAGGAGGTACTGTCGGTATGGGTCTAGTGGGCTCAGAGACCTGGACAGCAGTTCTTTTTGTCGGAGCGGCCGCAACCAATGAAGATTCCTCAGAACAAGGAGAGGCTGATGGGGAGTGAGATCAATGCCAGGGGGAGCGGTCACAATCTTTGTCTTTCTTATAACTTTTCCCCAAGGACTTGTCTCAGGCCTTGGAGGTCAAAGAACCAGCCAGTGACTGGGGGCCCGGGGCCCTGGAGAACCCCTGCCAGTAGCTGGCTACCTGCTGATCCATCAGAAATTTTTTAAGAGCCTTTTAACATCGCCGAAGGGTTGTTTGATTAAATTTCTGGCAGAGCTGACAGTCAGAAACATTGTGGTCAGGCTCAAGGCAGCAGACACAGATGGAATGTTTGTCTGCAGAAGCAATCTTCTTTCCGCAGTGGCAGAGACAGAAGAGAGAAATGGAAGAATTAACTCTTGACATGAACAAAAAGAAGAAATCTCTTGAAAAAGAGATTATTTTACAAGGTAAGAAAATAAAGCTGTAGGCTAAAAACAGGCACGAATACTGCGAAGGAGCTTCCACAGAGACCCATGTGAACGAGTCGACGGTGAGAAAGAACTGAGGAGGGAGCGGGGCCACTCACGCCTATAGAGGGTTGATGAAGTTGACGGCATGGGCGACCAAAGTTGTACTGCTGAAAATCTTCCGTGTGGTTCCTACAGTGTTACCTAATGACTGAAATATCCCAGAAGAAGATTAACCAATATGCTGTTATACTTTATTTCTTCACTTGACACATAAAACTAAGATTATATTATATAATGTGAATGGAGTGCATAAACCGATGAAACATACCTGCCTTCTTCAGTTTTTCAGAGGGAGAAGGCAGACATTATTCTCCTACAGGAGACCCATCTCTGCCCAGAAGAACATAAAAAATTTCTTAAGTTGGGCTGTGATGAGATCTTTTACACCTCACATCACTCAGGTTGAAGGTGTTTTTTTTTTTTTTACTGTAATACTTCAGGGTATCCCCTTTTAAATACACATACAGAAAGCAGATTCTGAGGAGCACTATGCAACTGCTACAGGCCCACTATATGGACTGCTCCTTATGCTGGTAAATACAGGTTACTCACCTGTAACAGGAGTTCTAGGAATGGTATATGTTGTTCATCCACACTATCTGGCAGGTTCCTTGCCGCTTTAAATCTTGCCGGAAGGTCTTCAAGCTAGCTCTTCCCACCCACCCGGGTGGTAAAACCTCGGCCCCCCATGACGCCAGATCTGGCCCGCTGGAAGCTCAGGTTGTCGCGTCAAGCCGGGAGGTCGGAGTAGCTAGGATGAACAACATATACCATTCCTAGAACCTGTTACAGGTGAGTAACTGTACTTAGGACATGGATATGTTGTTCATCCACACTATCTGGCAGACTCCTAGCAGTTCTCCGGGAGGAGGAGGCAAGGCGCACCCTTTAATACTTACTTGGGGAATAAGGACTGAGAACTGAGGCCCCAAAACCAGCATCCCGGTTGACTCAAGGTCGATGTGGTAGTGGGTAATGAAGGTGTTCGCTGACTTCCAGGTAGCAGCCCTGCAGATTTCCTGGATAGGGACGTCCCTGAAGCAGCCACCGATGCAGCAGTATGGCGGGTAGAATGAGCTCTTATCCCTCTGGGAGGCTCCATGCCCGCCAACTCATAGCAGAGATCTAAGCAGGAGGTGACCCATCTGCTTATCGTCCGCTTGGCTGCAGGTCTGCCAGGTGCGGCTTCAGCGTAGGTGACAACAGCTGGCGAACCTTCTCTCGAATCCCAGCCAGGCGCCTTGTAATAGGCGAGCGCCTCTAGGGTCCAAAGTGGAGCCTATTCGCCTCCAGGTGTGATTGGGGTAGAACACCAGCAGAGTCAACACCTGATTAAGGTGAAACTCCGACACCACCTTCGAAGGAATTTCGTGGGGGCGAGGACAACCTTGTCCCTGTGGAAGACCAGGTAAGGAGACTCGATGCTAAGCGCCTGGAGTTCTCCCATCCTTCTGGCTGACGTGATAGCCACCAAGAAGGCTGTCTTCCACTACAGGTGGGGGAGACCACACCTGTGCATTGGTTCGAATGGCTTGCCCATGAGCTTTGCCAGTACCAGCAGTAAATCCCACGGAGGTGGGGGTTCCCGCGACTGGAGGGGAATGTGATCAAGGCCTTTGAAAAGCGCCACCACCTTCTCCTGCGCGCCACTGACCGCTGACCGCCCGCTGCCCGTAAGCAGAGATGGCTGCCAGGTGCACCTTTAGGTCGCCGACCCAAGCCCTTGACTAGATAGGGACCATAGATAGTCCAAATGCTGGCCACAGAACACGAGGAAGGGTCCAAGCCTTACTCTGACACCAAATGGAGAATCTCTTCCATTTGAAGGCGTAGCATTTTCTGGTCGACTCACGGGACGCCTCAACAACGCTGAGGACCTCGGCGGAAAGACCCAAGGCCTGGAACCTAGCCAGCCAGGAACCAGGCTGTCAGGTGCAGGGACTGAAGGTCCGGATGGAACACCTTCCCCTGATTGACTGAGAGCAGGTCCGGGCGAGCTGGAAGCTGCCTCGGGAGCCTGGAGCTGAGGCTGAGGAGATCTGGGTACCAGAACTGGCATGGCCAGTCTGGGGCTATCAGAATCACCTGCGCCTTGTCCCTCCTCGCTTTGAGCAGGACCCTGTGAATCAGGGAAAGGGGAAGGCGTAAAAGAGGCCCGGGGTCCATGGCCTCGAGAAGGCATCCCCCTGCAGCGAGCCCTGCTGAGGGGGGCGGGCATGAAACAGCCTCAACTTCATGTTCTCCCTGGAGGCAAACAGATCCACCAGAGGTGTGCCCCAAAGGGAGAACAGATCTTGTACTACCTCCGGCAGGAGAGACCACTCGTGCGATGCAGCCCCTATCCGCCCAGGCATCGGCCAGGGTGCTGGAGGCTCCTGCCACATGAATGGCCAGGAGATCCGCCCAGGCTGCGGCACAAGGACCAGATGCGGAGAGCTCTTGCATAGAAGCATGGAGCGCGTCCTCCCTGGCAGTTCAGGTAGTACATGGTCGGGTATTGTCCGCCTGACTCGGACCACTTGACCCCGGAGAAACGGAGCAAAGGCGGTGAGAGCTAGGCAGACCGCACGGAGCTCCAGCAGGTTGATGTGGCATCGACTCCGCTGGGACCAGAGGCCGTGCACTCTGTGTTCCCCCAGATGGGCACCCCAACCCATCAAAGAGGCGTCGGTCGTCAGAGAGACCGTCGGCTCGGGGCGGACAAACGGGATGCCCTCCTGCAGATGGGATGGAACGGTCCACCACTGGAGAGCGTTCCACATCTCCTGGGTCGTCACCACAAGCTGGTCCAAGGGATCGCAGCGTTGTGACCATTGGCTGGCCAGTCCCCACTGAAGGGGACGCATGTGCCAACGTGCCCAACGGACCACGCTGGTACAGGCCGCCATGAGACCCAGGAGGCGCAGGAAGTCCCGGGCAGGGCGCGATTGCCCAACCAGAAATGATTGGGCAAAGGAGGTAAGAACCTCGGCCCTGTCCGCCGGGAGCCGTGTCGGCTCTTCAGAAAGAGTCGGCTCTGCCCCGATGAACAGTATCACCTGCTTCGCTCGAAGTCTGATTTGGCCTCGGATAAGGAGGCCGACTTGAGAGCAAACCCGAGGGCCAGGTCCCTGACCGCCCGCTCCTGACTGAGGGGCTGCATCAGCCAATCGTCCAGGTAAGGGTACACCCGACCTCGGGCGCCAAGAATGCTGTCACCACTGCCATGCATTTGGTGAAGACCCTGGGAGCTGAAGAAAGGCCAAGGGCATGGCCTGAACTCGAATAGGGATCCCTCCGCGAAGCGGAGGAACCTCCGTGAGACGGACGGATAGGGACGGAAAGAACGCGTCCTGAAAGTCCAGAGAACAGAACCACACGCCGTGTTCCAGAGATGGTATTATCTGAGCCAGAGTGACCATTCTGAAGGTTCGAGACCGTAGGAACTTGTTTAGGTCGTGTAGGTCGAGGATGGGGCGCCAGCCCTCCGTCCGTTTCGGGACCAGGAAATACCTGGACACAAACCCCGGGTCTGAAGGAGGGTCCTCCACCTCTCTTATCACCTCCTTCTGGAGGAGGAGAGCGATGTTGGCTCGACGAGCCGCCAGTGAGGCTGGGGACCCCGAAGCCCCCGAGGGGCGACGGCTCTGAAGGGCGGTGCCTGCTCGAATTCTAGAGGCAGGCCTCTTCCCACCACCTCCAAAACCCACCTGTCCATGGTAACAGCGGACCAGGCGGAAAGGAAGTGCCGGAGCCGTCCCCCCACGGGGGGAACCAGGGGTAAGGCGACGGGAATGGGGCGACACCCCTCAGCCCGTCACTGGGCAGGCTTAGTGGAGGGACCGGCCGAGGAACCTCCTGGGCCCTTACCTCCCTGCTTCCTATTAGAGGAAGACGACGGCTTGGGTTTGGGGGTACTGTCGAGCCTGCTGGCCCCTGACGCTGTTGGACTGGAGCGCGCCGGCAACAGAAGGGCGAAAGGGCTTAGGCTGAGGCTTGCAGCCTTTTCCCTTCTGGGCGGAGGAGACCGAGTAAGGGTGGCATTGGACTTTTCGATCCTCTGAGGTGACCTTCCACTCCAGGGCCGAAGAGGTCTGTTCCCAGGAAGGGAACATCCGCCAGTTTGTGCTGGGTATCCGAGGTGAAGGTGGATATCCTCAGCCACGCCCACCGACGCATGGCCACTGCGGTCGCCACTGACCTGGCACAAGAATCTCCGATGTCGAGAGCAGTCTGGAGCTGCTGCTTAGCCACTGCCCTGCCCTGATCCCGCACCTGTTTGACCGTGGTCTGCAGGTCCGCGGGAAGATGGGGAACAACCTCATCCAGGGAGCCCAACAGGGCATGGGAGAAGTGTGCCATCAGAATGGCCGAACTGGCCTGACGAAGGCCGAGAGAAGAAGCAGCATAGACTTTTCGCCCGGCGTAATCCAATTTCTTGGATTCCTTGTCGGGTGGTTTGTCCACGTCCCTGGCGTTCCCGGCACGCCGGAAAACGCTGTCGGTAACCAGCCCCTCGGCAGAGGGGTGTTCCGAGAAACCGGACAGGGAACCGGTAGGGACCGCGTACTTCCTAGCCATCCTGGCCGAAGGCGCAGGGCAGGAAGCAGGACGCTGCCACAGTTCCAAGGCCGACCAACGATGGCTTCGCCACTGGAAAGGCCTCCGTCGGAGAATCCTCGTCCAGAATTCCGTGAGGGATACCTGGCCCATTTGGAACGGGTTCAAGCTCATCCCGTGGACTCCGAGATGAGCCGGGCGGCCAAGGAAGGACGGCGGGCTATCGTCCACCGACTGCCCCTGAGGACTCCAAGTCCATCCGCCTGGAGAACAGGGAGGAGTTATCTTCAGACCGACGAAGTCTTCAACAACTGCCTTGAGCCTGAGACACCCCGACCTGCCGAGGTTTATCGGGAGTGAGAGTGACCGACAGCCTATGGGGGCAGCCCTGAGCCGACCGAGAACCCTTGGTCGAGCCCCAACTAACGGCTGAGGAGGAGGCGGTTCCACCAAAATCGGTGGGGCAGCAATAATTTGCCGAACAACCGCCTGGGAACAGGCCCTCGACCACTGCGAGGGTTGTTTCGCCGCCCGTGACAGCTACTTAATGGCCGGAGAAGCCAACTGGTCGGTTTATTCCCGCCAACAGAAGCTGCTGCCACATAAGCTCCTCATATTTCTGACGCAACTTGCGCTGAAGCCTCCCCTCATCCGAGGAGGAGGAAGAGCGGCGGCGCCGCTTGGCGCGGTGCCGAGACCGCCTAAGACGGCGGGATCGGCTGGACCGCGAGGAGGTCCGAGACCGAGACCGAGAGTCTCGGCTAGGCAGAGGTCGGCGCGGCGGGGTACCGAGAATCGCTACGCCCTTCGGCTCGGACGACTGCACCGACGGCTCTGGAACCGGAGGCACAGATGAGCCGACGGGATCCTCAACTCTCGCCGGGGGAACCGGGGAGAGGGGAATTTCAGCTTCACCAGCCGACAACCCGTCTAACGGGTCGAGAAATATCTCAACCGCGTCGGCGGGTGTCTCGTCCAACTGGCCTGACGGGACACCGTGAAGCCAGTGGCCGGGTTGAAGCATTGACCGAAGTCGACTGTCGACAAGGGAGGGAGATCTTTCCGCTCCCAAGAGCGCCGACGACAACCAACAACAACAAAATGGAAAGGGACCTGGGGTAGCATATCAGATGACCTAAAGACGGCAAGCAATGTGAGAGGGCAGCAAGGAGGGTTGGGGGATACTGGGATGCATAGGGAGAGGCATCACCAGTAGAAAACAGGAAGTTATTATCCTCTGTACAGACAGCTGGTGAGACCCCATCTGAGTACTGTGTGCAGTTCTGGAGACCCAATCTCCGCAAAGACATAGACAGGATGGAAGCTGTCCAGAGGAGGGCAACTAAAATGGTGCAGGGTCTGCACCGAAGACATATGAAGAGAGACTTAAGGAGCTTAATATGTATAGCCTCGAGGAAAGAAGGAGAGGGGGGACATGATAGAAACGCTCAAGTACCTCAAGGAATCAACAAAGTCCAAGAGGGTAGCATCTTTCAAAAAGAGGTGCAAGAACAAGAGGGCACAATTTGAAGATAGAGGGGGGGCGTGCTCAGAGGTAATTTACAAGTATTTTTTACAGAGAGGGTTGTGGATGCATGGAACGCCTTCTGCGGAGGTTGTGGAGTCAAAATCAGTGGTGGAATTCAAGCATGCATGGGATAGTCATAAGGCAGTTCTGGGGGTTGGGGGTAGGAAGAAGTAGGCTGCTGGTTAACTAGGATCTGCAGCTTATCCAGTAGGTAGGGAAATGGGCAGACTGGGTGGGCCAAGCGGTCCTTATCTGCCGTCAAATTCTATGTTTCTATGTTTCTATGACGATGGGACTTACCCTTACTCTTTTTTGACCGAGGAAACGGTCCAGAAGAGGTTGGACCCTCGCCTTTTGTCGAGAGGGTCATGCAAAGCTCCTTAAAGGAAGCCGAATATGAGGCGCCGAGAGAGAGCGGGACAATGCTGTGGGTCGAAGATGGAGTGGCCTCGCCGCCTCCTCCTCGAGGGCTATCATCCTGCTCCTAGTTGTTCCATAGAGCCCTTGGCCGAGACACCGTAATCGGGCCTCCTTGATTTAACCGGAGGAAATCTCTTTCAGGACGCCCCAACGAAGACGGGCAGCACGATCTTCTGCCGACATAGATCGAAAAAGGAAGAGCACAGGTCGCAGGCCCGCGGATCGCGCTCAAGGCCCGCAGTAGACGACGTGGAGTGCGGGTCTGTCCGAGAGCATTTTCTGCCTGCAGGACATCTCCAACCGAATCGATTCGTCCATCGCAGCCGCGAGGAGGAGTAAAGACCGGCACTGTAGTATTTGAAACACCGTCAAGGTTAGAAGAGTTAGCACCAAGTCTTAATCATGGAGCTGCTAAGGAGGAACCTGAGCTTCCAAGCGTAAGGAAGATCTGGCATCATGGGCGGAGCCGAGTTTTACCACCCGGGTGGGTGGGAGGAGCTAGCTTGAAGACCTTCCGGCAAGATTTAAAGCGGCAAGGAACCTGCCAGATAGTGTGGATGAACAACATATCCATGTCCCTAGAAATGGTTATTTTCCTTTAGCGATGGACGAAGGCACCTTCCAAAAATTCTTAGGCAATTTACTAAAGATACTACAGGGTCAATTAGTAATGGGAGGTGACCTGAATCTCACTCTGAACCCTGAAGTTGTTTAGACTTTCTCTGGTGCAAAACTATGTGTGGAAAACCCTATAACATATGGGATTCCTGGATACATGACGCCATCATAACCCCTCTAAGACAGAAGATACTCATTATGTGTCTTGACATGAAAGTTATGCCAGGCACAACTATATCCTTAACATCACTGAACATGTTGGCACTCTCAAAAAGGTCAGACAAGACATATTCCACCTCCTCAATCATGTCCCTATCACAGCCCTCTTCTTCCTGGTAAACATGATAAATCGACCCCTGGTGCCAGCACCCTGAGCTGTTACAGGATGAGACCCTCATACAGAAACTGGAAGACCGCATTTCCTAATATCTCCAGGTCAATGACACTTCAGATGTCACCTCCAGCATTCTCAGGGATGCCCTGAAGGCTGTGTTGCAGGAAGAGATCACTGCCCATGCCTCAGCCCACTACAGAAGCAGGGAACACAAGCTGAAGGAGCTGCAAAGTACCTTGCACACCCTGTAACTTCTTCACATGCAGGGAGACACCTCAGTCCACCAGCGCTCGTGGATACTAAAATAAATTACAAAAATACTAGATGAAGACATGGAGCACTGCCTGTTTTATCTGCACCATCGATATTATGAAGGCAGGGCACAAGGTGCTCACACCTTGGCTTACTGCCTCAAAGTAGCCAGAGTGCAAGCTTGCATCCCAAAGCTAAGGGATTCACTCACAGACCTTTTAACCCACCACAATGTCGACATTCAAGACATTTTAAAAAGCTACTACTCCTGTCTCTATACTTCAGATGACCTGACTCCTGAGGGAACAAATCAGAGCCTTCTTATTGCAAGCTAATCTACCTAAGCTCACAGAAGCGCATACAAAAGCTCTGGCTAGCCATATTATGACTAAATAAACTATCATGGGAATTTGGCCTCCAAAACAAAGAAATACCCAGGCCCTGACAGATTCCCCTCTGAATTTTATAAAGCCCCGCCACTATGGGACCTACTGACCATGCTGCTAACCAGACTTTTTTGGAATCTCTAGGATGGGGAGGCCCACCGCCCTCCTAGCAATCTGTCGCTATTTCAGCACTCCCCAAACCTGGGAATATACCCTGTCCACTGTGTCCTACCACACCATTTAAATTCTTAACCATGTAAAGTTCAGGGAAAACACTGCAACACACCAAGGCTACAATAAAAAGAAAAAGTTATTTATTAAACATAGTGGTCCCAAACTGAAAAGAAACACCAGAACACTCTGCCCCTACAGATCACCTCATTCAAAATGCATATGTAAGTGCTGCACTACCTATGCCCACCAACTACACAACCAATACTTGCCAGTGAACATGGTTGGAGTTGGCAATGTTTGTTTTTTCTCCCCTTAATAATCTTTATTAAACTTTCCTAAAATAAAATGTATACAAGCGAATCTACATAACTAAGGATAAAAATGATACAATATAATCTAATTAACTAACTCAAATATGTGATTTACGGACAGTTACAGTAACTATATACAGGACTGTGCCTTATGTTTATTTATTGTAACCCCCCTACAAATGGGGATTCCCAAAAAGTCTTCCTTGAGCTTGCCTAAATGCTCACTGCCAGGCTGGTGTCCTGCGTTTTAGCAGTTTAAATGTGACTACCAGAACCTGTATAGCATCTGTGTACTGTCTCTTTAAGAGCTGCCTAATTGCAGCTTAAGTAATCTGAGAGGGAGCTCTGTTGAAAGATGTAACTATTTACTGAAAATCATTTAGAGTGATAATGATAGTGTAGTTTGTTTAACCTGCTTTCTTTGTAGCAAGGACTGTTTTGTTTGTCTCCACTATATTGGTCCTGGACTGCAAATTGGACTAAACAGTGCTGGTGGGACCTAAAATGTAGCTGGACTACAGGACCTGTCTCCTGTAAAAATCTGTAGGAATTGTAGTTTTGAACTTTTTGCACCTTTTTTGCAACTGAAGGGGGGAGCTCTTGCCTTGACTGACAGCCAAATCAGCCAACCAAACCTTTTGGATCTTGGGGAAGTCCCAGGCTGCTTGCAGTTTTCAGTTAGATCTAAGCTAGAAACTGAAGAGCAAGGAGCTGAAGAGATTCTGAGCAGCAATCCTGAGTGGATTCGCATGGGAGAACTATGAAAAGGCTGAGTTTTTGGCCCACATGTCTGTCTATTGCTCCTGAGAGGGAGAGAAGAGAATTATTTTGGACTACATCCAAGTTTGTGTGACTAAAGTAGGCTACTGAAGTGGGCCAGGCTCAACCTGAAGAAGACCGAAGATTTTTGCTGAATGCGATCGGCCTGTCAGGAGTTCCAGCTACTCCTAAGCTCCCGGTGTGTGCAGGGACTTTGCAATTGTGACTGGGGAGCGCTTTGCCTGCTACAGTAGAATTCCCTTACATGTAAATGTGCTATGAGCTGCTAGTGGGTTGTGAGTTAGTTCACCACTCTGTGAACTGTGTTCTGCTTGCTGGAAGCTGTAACCAGCCCAAAACGGACTACATCCAAATTTGTCTCCATGCGGTCTGGGCCTTGCCAGACTGGCCCAGCCAGACTACCCACTGCACAGAGAAGCCATCGACGAGAGACCTGCCTGGGGATCAGCCCCCTGCTCCACGCTTGAACAGAAACGACACCTCTGCGACTCGTATGGGCCCTGCTTCTCCTGGCATTCCAGATCCACCACCTGCAGTCTCAATTTTCGTCCAGCCTTGGGTATCATGAGTAAATACCAGGGAGCTCCCTGCAACAACAGCTTAATCTGAGCGTACCATCGGATTGTCATGTTGTTTCGTTTCCTTTACAAACTGAGCCCTCTGGCTCCGGATTACAAATATTGTGTACTGTGCATGTTGTGTTTTCCATCACAGGGCCCCAACCAGCTGCGACGTCGGCCAACCCCGGGCATCAGTTCTGGCTAGCCCATCTCTTCTCCACCTGGGTACCCAGAGGTGTGACTGTGTGGGGGACTCAAAGCACATGCATAACTGCTTGATTGATATAAGCTTTAAGCTAATTAACTTGATTTTGCACCTCCCTTGTTCAAGTCCCCTGAATAAATCAGATCTAACTTTTTCTGCATGTAATCTGACTGTGTTTCCTGTTTGTGCTCCAAGTACTGTACTGTTGCTATTTGTTGTGCATGACCTTGTTTTACAGGGGGGTCCCCAGGGTCGAGCCAGAAGAAACAGCCCTGGTGGTAAGTGCAAACAATGTGGGTACTTGTGTGGTGTACCAGGGGTATTGTGAAAGTGATTATTGTACAGTGTTCAGGCCATTAGAGGGGAAAGAGGGGGATTACAGTGTCTCGGAGGGCTGTGCCCAGGTCAGCTTGACCACTACCAACCCTGACCTCCGGGTTGAGGTACCCGTTTCAGAACTCAGGCCCCTTAACCTGCTACTAGCCAAGCAGGCAGGGTAGTAGCCCTTGGGATAGCGCGCCACCTAGGGGTTACATTATACTGTTTTTATGTAGCTGTTTGTCCTCCAAAGCCACCTACCCAGTCTTGGGATCAGCACCTAATAGCCCTGGGCAATCTCACAGCCCAGTGTACCACTACACAAACCACCCCAGAGCTGCATGACTGATGAGACTCATGACCATCACCCTGGTGGTTTTGTGGTTCTTTTGGCTCCCCCCTTTCCTCCTTCTACTCACATGATGGCATCACACAGCCTGCTGGGAGCCTTGGAGACTGCAGCAACTCCCGGGGGAGGGCCAAGCTCCCTGGCCCTCCACAGGGGTCACTGTGGTGCTGAATGGGGTGCGATTCCTTCCCCAAGCCGGGGAAACCCTGCTTTTGGAAATTACATCTTCCAGCCCTGGCCACCCGCTGTGCACCTAAAGTCTGCTCCAAAATCTGGGTTATAGACACAGCAGCACACCCTGCCACAATGCCAAAAGACAACCAACTCTTCAATATTCTTAATTGCTGTACAATATTGTAAGTATAGGCAGTTATACAAAACTAGGAGACTCGACTCACTCTTTTTCTGCAGTCAGATGAGCTAAACATCTGTTCTGTTCTTTTATCTTTGCTCCCAAGTTTTCATTTGCATTTCTGGAAATACAGTAAAGGTACATTAATGCAGTTTACAATGAGAAACATTTCTTTTCATTCTGAGAAACATCATGATTAAAACATTAGTCATATGTTTCTAGCACAGGTAGGAAACAAATGTGAAGCGAGTGTAATCTGAAAAAGTAACAGCCAAGGGCACAACTCTCAACTCAAAAACAATGTTATCTGGTGCTTGTGTTCTATAAATTTCTATATTGCAGGGTTGACTCTTTAAAGGGAAGGCCCCCTCAGCCTTTTATTCTCTTTCCCTGTGTAGTTCGTAAGCATGAGCAATGGTTCCCTCTATTGCACTCTCCTAATTTCATCAGGATTTAAATGTAAATGAAGGTACGTTAAGTCTGGTCTGAAAAACTGCATGACTCCATTGCAAAGGTCATAACCAGACTCATGTAAGGCATCCTGGAATTTTATGATGTTCTGGTGCTAAAGCCTGCAGTAGCTATACTGTATTAGTCAGTGCTGTTGCTGTCCTCTGCCATTCCTCTGTTTCTGTCTTATACTGGCAATGAAACTTTTCAATGTATAGTAAGTGCCCTGCTCTTTGCTGTAATTTAAAGTGTATCTGAGTTAGAAAACAAAATGCTGTTAGAGAATACAGGAACTTCACAAGACCTGCAACAGAACTGAATGAGAGTACAACTTCTGCACGCTTGTGCAGGTATGCATCAACTCCCATGAAGCCTTGCATGAGTGGGGTCATGACCGTTGCAATGGAGACAGGTTTTCACACCCAGGCAAAATAGAGTGAAGCAACCTCATTTGTACTTAAATTAGGATGAAATCAGGGCGATGCAGGATGGGAGTCATTGTTCATGCTTACAAACTGCACAGGTAACACAGAAAATAGGTTGAAAGGACATTCCCTTTAAGTAACTACTCTCATTGAAAAATTGTGCAATTTGCAGGTCCATAAAGGCAATGTACTGGAAAGAGCAGTTCCGTAAGTACTATAACTCACCTTTTCAAAAAAGAGTTTTTTCATGTGACTACATGATAAGATGTATTCAATGGTGTACCAAATATACCTTCAAAGAAGTCATTTAGAAATGCTATCAAGAGAAGCCTAGTAGCCCAAGCAGACACCGATTTTTTTTTTTTTTAATTCATAGATTATGACTCTGTTCACTAATGTAGCCACCTTCAGACAGAACTTCAAAGCCACCCACAAACTTCTCCAGTGCTTACCCCTTTCCCACTGGCTTATTTCTAGCCAACTTAGAATGACAAGCTGGCCCTCACTTCACCCAGAAAGCTTTAGTGGTGGGTAGCGGGCAGCCGGTTTTCTGAGCTGGGCCCTGAGAGGTCAGTAATCAGCCTGCTTTTGCTGGGGTGCTTTCCTGGTTCTGCTCTAGCCCACAAGGGTGCTGAAGCACAAGGAGCACTCGTGTTTGCCACCACAGTGCGTACTTGGCATCCTCCCTCTTGCTATGCTCGCTGCATTGTCACCGGTCTAGCAGCAGCCTCCCTCACCAAAGAAGGTGAGTGTCCTGTGGGGTGCTCAAACCTCCTTTCCCCTGCTGGCCTTCTCAGAGCCCAGGCCCGATTGCAGCATCAGGAACATCAGTGATGACACTGCGCCAACAAGCTCAAAAGATAATAATAATACTTTATTTATAATGCGCCTTTCGAATACCGAGGCACAGTACAGTTAAAACAATTAACACAATTAAAGTCATGATCATATTAAAATATACAGTACAAATCAACAGTCATCGCTACCATATACTTTTTTTCAAAGGAATGCTTTTAGGGCCTGTTTAAAACTCCCCACGGTCGTGCACTTCCTAATCCGATGGGGTAGAGAGTTCCAGAGGGACAGGGCCGTGAACATAGAAGCACGGGCCCCTGCAGATTTTAAAGTCACCCTCAGAATCTCCAGCAACCCCTCATCGGCCGAGCGGAGTGGTCGCATAGGGTGATAAGGAATCAGAAGCTCTTTCAGGTAGTCATGGCCCAGTTCATGTAGGGCATTATATGTCAGTAACCCGACTTTGAAGGTGATCTGCCACTGAACCGGCAGCCAGTGCAGTTCCCGCAGCACCGGTGCGATATGGGAAGATCTAGGAGTCCCCATCAACAACCGGGCTGCAGAATTCTGCACCAGCTGCAAGCGGCAGATATCAACCCCCGGAAGTCCAAAGTAAAGCAAGTTGCAGTAATCTAAACGCGAAGTCACAAAGGTATGGATCAATGTAGGCAGGTCGCTGGATGGAACAAGGTGCTTGATCCTAGTGATGTTTCTCAGATGGTAAAAAGATGACTTAACGACAGCTGACACCTGTCTCCGAAGTGTCAGCCCTGTGTCCAACATCACCCCTAGATCTCGCACCTGTTCAGAGGCCTGAAGCTCAGCGTCCCAAAAGAACAATCCTGAGGGGCAACCTATCCATGGCCTGGATCCAAAACCATCACCTCCATCTTCCCAGGGTTCAACTTCAGCCAACTGGACTTCATCCAATCCTGGATTTCCTTGAGGTGGTTATTAAATACTGAGACTGCTCCTTCCTGGCCGGAGGCGAAAGACAGGTAGAGCTGGGTATCATCGGTGTAACAATGAAACCTCAGCCCATTCCATCTCACAATGTCTCTGAGGGGAAGCATGTACACTACAAACAGCATGGGGGACAATACTGAGCCCTGAGGGACCCCACAAGACAGAGAAATCAGGTCAGAGGAAAAAAAACCTGACACTACCCTCTGGGTTCTTCCAGTGAGATAGGAAGCAAACCATCTCTGGACCAATCCAGAAAGACCACAGATAAATCTCAGGCGCTCAAGCAGAACCCCATGGTCAATGGTGCCAAAGCTGACGACAGATCTAAAAGTACCAAAATGGACTGTTTTCTCTGGTCTCTCGCCATCAGGAGATCATTGAGCACCTAAATCAGCGCAGTCTCGGTACTATGCCTCTTTCGAAAACCGGACTGGAGAGGTTCGTAGATGCTATGGATGGTCAAATGGTTCTCCAGTTGAACAGCCACTATTTTTTCTCAATCGCCTTCCCCACAAAGGGGAGGTTCGAGATAGGCCTGTAGTTTGCAAGAGAGTCTGGGTCTAGAGAAGCTTTCTTCAACAACGGTGTCACCACTGCCTCTTTCAAGGAGCAGGGATATTCACCAGAGTCAAGGAAGCACCAGACTATCTGTGCCAGAACCGGGCCGATGGAATCACCACAACCCATAATCAGAGATGTAGGGCCCGGGTCTAAACTACAGCATGTAGGGCGCATCCCCTGGACAATCCGCATAACATCCACAATTTCCGGATGGTCAAAGGCACTCCAGGAAAATGGAGGGATAGTGACCAGGGCCCTGATCATCAGCAACTCGCATAGAATGTGTCAAGTGGATCTCCGACCTAATGTCAGCCACCTTATCAGCAAACAACCAAGTAAGCTCATCACACTGTAATTGTGAAAAAGCTCTTCGTTGCTGCAGACAGGCTGGGTTACACAGCCTGTCCACAGTTCTGAAAAGCTGAGCTGGTTGATTCTGAGTGGCAGAAATTTCCCCAGTCAGGAACACTGCCTTCTTACAAGAGATTTCTGACTGATAGAACTGATAATGTTCTAACAATCTAAGATGGTTGGCATATAAGCCAGATTTCCATCAACAGCATTCTAACCTGCGTCGTAGACGCCGCAGCTCCCTCGAGGCTCCATCAAACCACGGAGCCTGAGGGCGAAGGGAGAGAGGACACAGACGTACTGGTGCAATAGAATCCAGGGCTGAGGTAATGGCATTGTTATATGCCAAGACCAAAGCCTCCGTATCCATTGCAATGCACAGGAAATTGTGATAGGTCAAGCACCGCAGCTAGGCCATTGGCAGTAACATTCCGTAAAGGTCGGTACTTGACCATCTCCACAGGGGTCGGCCTACAAGGGGGGTGCCAAAATTGAACCTCACCATGTAGTGATCAGACCATCCGACTGGTTCCACCCCCACGTCTGAGGCCTCGATCCCCAGGAGGAAAACCAGGTCAAGAGAATGGCCACATTTATGAGTAGCAGTGGTAACCACCTGTGTCAGGCCCAGTGAGTTCATCAACTGGAGGAAGTGTTGTCCAAATTGCGAGAGTTCGTCGTCGATCCAGGCATTGAAGTTACCCAGGACCATCAGCCTGGGCGACTCAAATACCATATTAACCACGAAGTCTGCCACTTCCTTAAGGAATTGCTTCCCATCTCCGGGTGGACGGTAGATGAGAGCAATCTTATAGCCCACACCTGCTACTACAGCACATTCAAATGAACTGACCTCCTCAACTGGAACACTGGTGAGTTCCAATTCGGTCTTGAAACAGACCGCAACCCCTCCCCCCGCGCGGTCCAACCTTGGGCGATGTATCACCGCGTACCCAGCCGGAATTGTGGCCTCAAATATTGGGCCCACATTATCATCTAGCCAGGTTTCAGTGATACAAGCCAGATATGCCGACCCAACAAGATCCGAAATCACTGCGGTCTTGTTCCTGACAGATTTGGCATTGCACAACAGCGCCCGGGTTGGACAGAACTCTTGGGGTGCCCCAGCCACCTGCCCATCCCCAACGATGGTGCTCTTGGGTATGGGGACCAAACAAGACAGCCCACGCTCTAGACTCCACTTTGCCCCAGGGCGTCTTCTTGGCTTAACAACCCTGATAAGAGCATCCCGCTGCTCCAGCCTCTGCTGTTCACGCCCCCCCCACCCCATCCCCCCCTCCTACGGGCAATACCTAAAGCCTGACAATTCTGATAGTTAGAAAAAGCCAACGGAGGGGGGCAAAAAGGGTGGAGGGCATGGAGAGCGGAGGCTGAATAGCGCATGACCAGGGGGGATAACAAACTGACACATATCCCAGGCCCACAACCTAACAAAACAATATAAATCTAACTGCTCAATATAAAATAACCATAATATATAAAACCCCAACAATTAGAGCCTATCCTAAACTTCTCCTCACAGCCCCCAACTAAATAATCTATACCTACTCCAAAAAATAACAAATAACTAAATTAGATAACTTAAACCATCTAAATACCTAACCTCCTACCACATAACTATATTTAGCCCACAGGTCCTCTCACTACCTGGGAGCCAAACACATAAAACTAACAAAAACTACTTTAAAGCACCTAGGCCTCTCACTTCCTGGTGCTACTATCACTAAGCGCTCTCACTGCTTAATACAATACAAAAAATGAATACACCTCAAAACAATAAAATAATAAACCAAACAAACTAAAAGAAATATAAGGAAACAATTTGAAAACCACCCTCCAGATAAGTCTCTCACAAATATCAACAGGAGGATGAGTTCAAAAGATATTTACTGAGCACTCTCACTGCTCGAATAATTTCCAAAATTATACATAAATTAAAAAGTACTTGCTGTCAGAAGTTCAGACTGGCAGTATACACAAATTAAAAGTACTTGCTGTCAGAAGAAGTTCAAACTGGCAGTAGACGTCCAACACACAGTCTTCAATGTTCAAACCACGAAGTTCGTTATGCCAGATCAATTATCCAAAAACCAGGAACTCAACGAATCCCAGTCTTCAGCTTCAGACTTCTAAAAATGAAAGACCCGCAATAGGCCGCAGGTTCCCTTCAGCTGTTTACGAGGGAAATAGCTCAGTAAGTTGGTGGCACACCACTATGACTATGGGACAAGCCAGCCCTCCGGTTGACCACCCCAAAAGTCTAGGGAAGGGGAATAACGGACCGGTCCTCCAACCAGCCCCACTCCCCAGCCCTGTGTGTGACACAAACCCCTGAGGTCCCTCAGGGAGCCTGTGGATCCAACAATAGGCTAGTCAGGGTCAATCAGTCGCAGCTAATAAATCCACTGCGACTGAACTCCAACAATTGCCAGGGAAAATACAAATCCTTCAGTCCAAATGTGTCCTCAAGAACGAAAACTCCCGATTAGACCTCTTGAAGTCGAGCATAAAACACTCCAAGGAACACTCCAAAATCCTCAGTCAAGTAATTAGGAACAGTGCAATAGGCAACGTTACTAGACCCAAAGCTGAAAATCTCCACAGCAGTCCCCTAATTGAAGGCCATCCAGTGCCCAACAGGATACGAAATACTGCCAGGGAACAAACTAGGGGATTCCAAGGTACAATTCAGTCACATCGAGCAAAAACAGAGAAGGCTCACAAACAGTATTCCAACTAAGGCAGGGACTGATTAACATCCACCACAGCTCCCCACGCTTAATCCAAGCCCACAAAGCCCACGAAAGAACTCCAAAAAAATCCAAACAGGACCGCGGACATAAGCCGTAGTTCGCGAATCACAACAAAGTACTAACTGCAGCTAACTAAAATAACATGGCGTAAAACAAATACAAAACTAAAAAGCAGTATAAAAAGCATAAATAACCTGACGAAAATACTAGGCAGGCAATGCTACCAGAAACAGACGGTGCTACCAGAAACAGACGGCTAGCCCAGCGTGGCCACCGCCATCTTGCATGAGACAACCAAAAGGGTGTTCAGATATTAACTTGAGGAAAACATCTACGGACTCTTGAGTAGAAGGATTGTAAGAGAGGGAGCGTTAGGTCTCAGCTGCTGAGGTTGACTTGGCTTGGCAATGAGCTTGACCATTTGATTAATGGGGCAGAAACTAAGCACTATGAAATGTCGATGTATATGCTCAGACAAAGGAAAGTTACTAAACAGTAAATCTAGACCTTTGAGAGAATCTCTCCCACACAGCAACACTCTTAGAAAGTGGTGTCACTGGTGCTAAGAGCCCTGCAGGAAGATTAGAACTTTTTTTATTTATTTATTGAAATGTTTCACCAGGAGGGCACACTGAACAACAAGTTGCTCGTCTCACGCTGCAACCTGGGGGGAGGGGTTACATAGGGTTGTGAAGGATGATCAGTTACAATAGTATGTGGGTAGTACAAACAATACAATGTTTTAAGATTGTGCAACAGTTGGAACACAAGGTATTGTACAATAAACAGTAGTGGAACATTGGGTAAATTACAATACATGTCCAAAATCATACAAAAGAACATATAAATGTACAAAACAGTAATAATGCGATAGAACCATTTATAGTGCATGAGTGTACCAGGAGCAGGCTTGAGGTAGTACGCAAGTGCTGTTGGAGTAAAAAGAATGGGGTTAGGTTGTGCACATTGGGGACCCAGAAGGGCAAGTGGAGAAGAGAGGGGGAGAGGCAAAAACTGAATATGAGGAGAAGGGGAAGCCATTTCATGATTTCCTCCTTCAGGATGTTGAGAACCCTGCTGGGGGGGGGGTCATGGTAGGAAGGCAGTAACTGAGGATGGGTATTAAGGTGGGTTAAAGCAGGAAGAGTTGAGGGAAAGGTAATTGTGTAGGGCAGAGGTAAAGGAGTAGTTGGAGGAGGAGTGTCGTATTTCAGTAATATTTGTCATAATATTTAAAACGAGCGTATGGTATCTATGCTATCTATGTATCAGAAGCTGCCCTCCCCAACGCCGACATACTGAAGCTGGGCCACAGTTAGGGAGGTTGTGGGGGTCCAGAAGCTGCCCTCCCCCACACCAACACACTGAAGCTGGGCCGCAGTTAGGGAGGTCGTGAAGGTCCAGAAGCTGCCCTCCTCCACGCCGACACACTGAAGCTGGGCCACAGTTAGGGAGGTCGTGAGGGTCTAGAAGCTGCCGTCCCCCACGCCGACACACTGAAGGTACAGACCGATGGCACTGCCTCTCGACCGAGTGCTGATACGCAGTACTATTCTATTATGCTGGACTTACTTAAAGGGGTTTAATTTTGTGTCCCCACACACGTGATGATAATTTTTTGTTTCCTGTTCTGAGCCCAGAAAGGCTGCATGGTCTGGTAACTGAAATCCCTGAAGGCATTTTTGCTTTGTTCAGGAATCGGCAGTTTGGCGCCAAAACACTATTTAAATACATTGTCCTTATGCTGATGTTGCTTAATTTAATTCTTTACTAAGGGTCTCACTGTAGCCTGAAGCCAGAAAATACTGAATGTTTAAACAGCAATTCTAAAGTAAAACGCTGCACGCTTAAAGGCAAAATTATGACTGTAAGATCACTTTAATTCCTGACTAAGTCTTTTACTGTAGCCTGCAGCCTAAGTGTGCTTAAAAAGCAATTCTAAAATAAAACGCTGCACGCAGAAAGTCTAACTGTAAGATTAATTGAATTTAACTCCTGATTAAGTCTTTTACTATATGTTTAAAACCTCTAAGTCTTTCACTGTAGCCTGAGTGTGCTTAAAAGCAATCCTAGAGTAAAACGCTGCACGCAGACTAAGTCTAACTGCAAGATTAATTGAATTTAACTCCTGACTAAGTCTTTCACTGTATGTGTAAAACCAGTTGGATCATTCTCAGTACAAGGCTGACTGTATTCGTAATTCAATCTGAGAGTAAAACGCTGTGTGTTTCCAATTGTGAAGTAAGGGAATATACAGCATGCAGTGTGCAGCCACCACCCCAATCTCTTGCGGGTGCCTCCCCTGTGATTTAGGAGTTTAAGCTGTCCCTCCCCCTATCCTCTTACCTGGATATAAATGTTTGCTCTCTCTCTCTCCTTATCCACAGCTGGACCGCAGTTAGGGAGGTCGTGAGGGTCCAGAAGCTGCCCTCCCCCACGTCGACACACTGAAGGTACGGACTGACAGCATTGCCTCTTGACCGCAGTGCTGATATGCAGTACTATTAGCCCCGCCGGCGCTCCACGCTGGCTGCCCCCCACCACCACCACCCTTGGCAAACTCGGTATCTTATAGTGAAAGTCATGTGATCAGTAAAAACCAATCAGCCCACTTTCCCACCTGCAGCCTATACTCTTTCACCACTAGTGGCCACCATTCCCATCCAATCTTATATCTCTCACTGGAACAACATGCATATCTACCTGCAGATGCTTGTCGCTATTGCCACACTGCGCCCTTTCACTACACCACCCCCTACCATGCTCCCAGCTGAAGAGCCACATACATGGAACCCCAATGACTGGCTCCCTGCTTGCCCACTTATTATGCCTCCCCTAAGCTCCGACTACCACAGACTACTCTGCACCTACTATACCTCCTACTTACTCGGCACTGCCTCCATGACCCCAAGGGGATCTCACCCTCTCAGCCCCCATTCCTCTCTACACCCAGCACTTCTAGCCCATCTCTTAAGGACCCTCCCTATACCTGTAAGACCTGCCAAAAACCACACCTCTCCTTAATCCCATCGCCTTGCGCCCAAGCTACTAAGGAAAGCTATTCTACATCTTGCCCTCCTTCTCCTCCTACTGTCGGGCAATGTGCATCCAAACCCGGGGCCATACACTCCTGTTGCTACAACAGAGGGCAAACTAGGCAGCCTACAACTAGCCTCCCTCAATATCTGCAGCCTCCTAAGTAAATTTACTCCTCTCCAAGGCTGGATCGCTCAACACACCCCTGACATCCTAGCATTATCAGAGACCTGGCTCTCGAAAAACATCCCTGATGCCTCTGTTACCCTCAGTGGCTACACCATCTTTCACACTGACAGACTGTGCAAACGAGGAGGTGGGTGTGCCGTCTACGTCAAAGCCACGCTACAAGCCCTTCCGGTCTCCCTTCCTCCGCCGACCCATGGTGCCCAATCCACTACCATTAAAATCACACTTGGCAATCATGGGAAAACATTATATATTATGGCTGTCTACATCCCCCCCACTAACCAAAAGCCAGCCTTTGACTCCATACTCTCCAGCCTCACCCATCTCCCTCCCAATAGCGAGATCATTATCATGGGAGATTTCAACGTGAATTGGCTATCCCCCACATCTGACACCTACAAAGACGCTGTTCTAGCCTATGACCTCACTCAGGTGATCCTTTCCCCCACCAGACTTGACCCCAGAACTGGGTCCTCCTCTCTTATATACCTCATCCTCACCAACCACCCCAAGAACGTCTCCAAGGTTAAAGTGCTTCCTGAAGCCTTAAGTGACCATTCCCCTGTCACCTGCTGCTGGTCAAATAAACTCCCACCTGGCCTCCCTAAAGTAACAGTACAGAGGCGACTCAAAAAAGGTGCTCTCACCTGCCTCAAATCCTGCCTTATCTCATGTGATTGGTCACCCATACATGACGCGCACTCTGTTGATACTGCCCTCTTCTCCTTTATCATCATCTTTAACGCTGCCTGTGACATCTTTGCCCCATACACAAAGCATATTTTTAAAAACAGGGATACCCCCTGAATCTCACAGTCCCTGCTTAATATGATGCACCATAGAGACAACCTCTGGCATAAAGCCCTGGACTCACAGCTGCCCCAGGACAGGCAACTCTACAGAGATGCTAGAAACAAATGTACCTGGGCCATACGACTAGCCAAGGCCACTTATTACAAATATGCCCTCACCACCTCCAGGGGCTCAAGGAAAAGATTCTGGCACAATATAAAAGAACTGTGCGGGAAAACCTTGTCCCTGGCACCCTCACAGATTCTAGTGGATGATACCCTTACCCAGGACCCCAATGCCATAGCCAATGCCCTTAATACCACCTTCTCAGACCTCAGTCACATCCTCCCACTTAACTTCTTTGACCCAATTCCCAAGGCCCCCTAGACACCTCTGCTGCCGCAGCACCCCCTCTCTTCTGGCTAAGAACCATCTCTTGCAATGAGGCTAAACGTTACCTCACCAAAGCCTTGATGAATGCACGCTATAGCAGTGACTCAATTGACCTCAAAATACTCAGACTAACCCTGGACGAAACCCTCCCACATCTAATAAAAATTCTTAACTGGTCGCTACGCCTCAGCCGTTTCCCCACACCATGGAAAAGAGCCATAATTACCCCATATTGAAAAGTGGGGATCCCAGCTCCAGCAGCAATTACAGACCCATCTCGATCACCCCCCCAAAAGGCTCTCAAAAAAAATTGTGTCGGACCAGCTCACCAACTACTTAACCAATTACTCGCTGCTCTGCCATGAACAACACGGGTTCCGGAGGGGGTACAGCACCACCACAGCCCTCCTGGAATTTACCTCATACATTCACGAGGCCCTGGAGCAGGAGTCCATAGCAGGAGCAATATACATCGACTTGACCAAAGCCTTCGATACCGTCAGTCACGCACTTCTGCTCCACGCCCTTCCCTCCCTACATTTCTCCCGAGGCCACACCCTGGTTCAAGGACTATCTCTTTGGCCGAACACAACAGGTTAAAATCAATGCCACCCTTTCCTCTGAAAGACCAGTCCAATTGGGTGTCCCCCAAGTGTCCATTCTCGGCCCATTGCTCTTCACCCTTTTCCTGAACTCCCTCCCTCAATCTTACTGCTCTGGAAGCACTCCCATCCTAACTCCCTTCAATCAGCCCTACAAGGCTTTTCTAGTGAAACTGAAGCGTGGTTTACTGAACACTGCCTAGTACTCAACTACAACAAGACGAAATCAATGTTTTTTGCCCACCGACAAAGCCCACTCAGCAGTGCCCCACTACTCATTTCTAACTCCCAGTGTCTCCCTCTTGAACAAGTCTCTAGTTTCAAATAACCTGGAGTCACTCTGGACACCTCCCTCGTCTACCACACACACATCCAACACCTCTCATCCGCTGTAAACACCAGATTGGGGATCCTATACAGGCATAAACATTGCCTATCCTCTCAGGACCTGCATCTTGCTGTAACCTCCTCTGTCCTATCTTTGGTCGACTATGGCATTATGATTTATGGTTCTGTTGACCAAACGACCCTACGCAGCATCAACACTTCTCTCAATAAAACCTGCAGACTGGTCACTGGGAGTGCTAGAGACACCCACACATGTAAGCTCTACAAATGTGCTAACTGGCTCAACTTTGAAGATAGGCTTAAGTACCACACCACCCTCCAAGCAAAAAAAATTCTCATGAATCTAGCACCCAAAAGTCTCCACCCCCTCATCCAGACCACCCAAAACCGATGGGCCCCAAGACGCACCACTGGCACCTCTCTCCTAGTCCCCCACTGTAGAACTGCCCTAGGCCAAAGGTCCTTCCGATACCGTGCTCCCTTTTGGCTAAACAGCATACCAGCCTCTATCTCCCTAGCCCCTAGTCTTGGCCAATTTAAATCTGGCCTCAAGGACCTCCTACTTGTATCAGCCGCCTGCGACTGCAACCATTAAGGTGGACACTGTGCATTACTCCTGTCAACTTCCTCAGACCTCACAATCACTATGTATATAATATCTGACTCAGAGTTCTATTTAGGACCCCCCCCCCTTACTCAGTAAACTACCTTTGGTCACAGCTAAGACCTAAAGTCCAATCTCAGGTCCATGACGCAATGTATATACTGTACCTATGTATATTATCAGTAAATGTTATGTTTGTTCTTTCTTTACTGACGTGGAGCCTTTGCAAAGGAGTCTATGACTCAAAGGATTGTAATTCCGATTCTCTTCAATAAATAAATAAAAATAAAATGCACATGGTATGTTTAGCTGGTGTGCAACCTTGAGCACAATGACACTGTATATACTGTATGGCACAGGGGAGCCTAACCTGCTCAGTTCCAGCCAGATATATGGTAAATGGAACTTTCCAGCTACCCATAATATAAGTCTACGCTCACAACATTTTGTATAGCAGTTTGAAAACAAAATTTGAAAAAAAAATGACTACCATAAAACTATTATGATCATTGGCACACAAGAAGATAACTATAGTCTGAGACAGATCAAACACCAATTATATATATCAAGTTGCTGATGCCAAGTACAATGACTCTTAGCCAAGAATGTCGGTGCATGCACATCGCTGTGCGAGAGTCTCTGTGGGAAGGAGAGGGATGCTGGGGACCACCCTTTATGATGTATGGGACTTAGTGGGGCTGACATCAGGGCGGTCCTCCACTGTATGCAGCTAGCTAGACATTTTCCAGTGAGGTCCTGCCACCTGATGGTTTTAGTCCTATTGGTGTAACCTGCTGCAAAGCTGTATCTCAAAGTAAGATCACCAGATAGGGTCCTATTCCTCAGTGTCAAATGCCATGGCAGCCTGCAAATGTCTCAAAACAGAGACAAGAAAGGTTAATCCGGGGGGGGGGGTCATGGTATATATTTGGGGTCTCCTCACCCTCAGACAACCCTGTAAAGGTAGTGTGGGAAGGGGTAATGCCTCTGTCATCTCCAGCATGTCCTTCATCCTCCTCATCAGGGAGAAGGAGGTGATACTCATCATTGTCCCCCTGGACCTGAGTGGGGTTAGAGGGCGCCCAATCTCAAGGTGTCCTCCGTAGCCCCGTAGGGGAAGGGGTCGTGGGGGCAGGCACAGTAGACCCCTGTGGCATTGACCCCTGCAGGAGAGTAAGCCTAGTCTGCATGAAATCCCACAAAGAGGAGAGCATGGCCTGAAAATCCACTGTGACTGACGTCAGGACACCTAATGGTGTTGACTGATGAGGAATCAGGGCTGGTGTTGGTGGTGGGGCTGAGAAGAGTGGCTGGGCAGCCTGAGGCCTGCAGGGCATTTTCTCGGCTTAGGACATTGGCAGTGAGGGCAAGGACGACTGGGGAAGGCCCAAGGGTGACACCGGAGAAGGCAGAAATGGTCACGGAAATGGCAGAGGTTGGCGTCAATGGAGAGGGTTGAACTCAAGAGAACTGTGACCTGGCATCAGTCAAAGTCGAACCACCAGAGCTGCCTAACTGATGGCCCGAGGAGAATAGTAAGTAAGTAATTTTTTATTTATATGACACACAATCCCAGGGGCTCTGTGCACCTTACATAAAGTGCATCGAGTAAGCATGGGACAGACCATAATACAAACACACAGGGTATAAATACAATAAGTTAACAAGTTAGCAACTAAGCTACTAAATAAGACATAATTAAAAACCACCAATTTTCAGGACATGCTTTCTTAAAAAGATGGGTTTTCAGACCCTTTTTGAATGCCTCCACTGATGGGGCCTCCCTCAATGATCTCGGATGTGAGTTCCAGAGGGCCAGGTCAGTCACCTCAAACAAGCAGTCACCAGAGGTTTTCAGCCCAGACGTCGGAACGCAAGGAGACCCTCAGTGGAGGAACAGAGTGACCGTACAGAGATGGCAGGAGTAAGGAGGTCAGACAGATAGCCAGGGCCAGAACCGTATAGAGCCTTATAGGTGAGCAAGCCCACCTTGGAGATGATCCTCCACCTGAGAGGCAGCCAGTGCAGACTATGCAGGACCGAGGTCACATGACAAGACCCAGGCAGCCCCATCATACACCTGGCCGCTGCGTTCTGCACCAGCTGCAGTTGGCAAAGGATCCCTCCACTGACCCCAAAGTATAAAGTGTTACAGTAGTCCAGCATGGACATCACAAAGGCATGCACCAGTGAGAGCTGGTCTTTGGTCGGAATTAAGGGTTTAAACCAGGCAACATTCCTTAAGTCTTGTCAGGGTTAAGCCTCAGCCAGTCAGAGGACATCCAGCCCTGGATCTTGGCCAGGCACTTATTCCGCACTTCAACAGCGCTATTAGTTCCAGGAGCCAACGGCATATACAGCTGAGTATCATCTGTATAACAGTGAAAACCCAGACTGTAACCTCTGATAACATCCCCAAGGGGCAGCATGTACACCGCGAACAACATCGGCGACAGGACTGAGCCCTGAGAAACTCTGCATGACAGGGGCTTCAGAGAGGAGGAGAAATTCCCCATCACTACCCACTGCCTCCTGTCTGAGAGAAAGTACTCAAACCAGTTGATGACAGATCTGGCGAGTCCACAATATTCTCTAAGGTGATCCAACAGCACTACGTGGTCCACGTTGTCAAATGCTGATGAGAGATCAAGGAGAATTGACCAATCTCCTTTATCCCTTGCCCTGAGGAGGTCATTTTGCACCTGAACCAGTGCTATCTCAGTGCTATGGCTGGCCCTAAACCCGGACTGGAATGTCTCATAGATGTCAAAGGCCACGAGGTGTGCCTCGAGCTGCAGGGCCACCATTTTCTGAACAACCTTCCCTAAAAATGGGAGGTTGGAGATAAGTCTATAATCCGCCAGGACGTCATGTCGAGTGATGATGTTTTCAAGAGGGGTCTCACCAATACCTCTTTCAAGGCATCAGGAAAAAGTCCCTCTGAAAGCGAACACTGGACTATCCGGGTGAACACTGGACCAATAGCCTCAGTGCATCCTACTAAGAGATGCGTCGGATCAGGGTCCAGTTCACAAAAGGTGGGCCGCAGCTTAGAAATCATCTCAACGACCTCAGCCAACTCTACTGGCTGAAACTTCTCCCAGACAACCAGAGTGCCCTCGTTCCTACCAGGCCTCCTACCTTGGGGCAAATTAGCCCCACTGGAGAGATCCAAGACCGAAAAGAGGACACCCTGCAGAGAACAACAGAGCAAATTCCTTGCATTGTATGGTTGAAAATGCTCTTTTCAACTGTAGACAGACTGGATGAAGCAGCCTGTCCACAGTCCAAAAGAGATGAGCTGGTCTGTCCTTTCCTGAAGCAATCTCCCTGGACAGGAACTCTGCCTTCTTATGGTCGATTGTTCTTTGATAATCACCACAGTGATTCCTCAAAGCCAGTTCATCCTCTACGGACCGGGACCTGGGCCAGCAATGCTCCAACTTCTGACCCTTGGTCTTTACCTCCTCGAGAGCCCCATCAAACCATCGGGGGGTCTCAAGCAAAAAGACCTGGGTCGTATACAGATCGGTGCAAGGGCATTCAGCGCCCTGGAGACAGCCTGATTATAGGCTGCCATCACCCCGCTCGTGCCATTCGCACATGCAGTACTCAAACCAGAAAAGTCAACTACCGCCAAAAGTCTCTCTGGGGACAGCCCCCTTAATGGGTGATAGCGGACCATCTCAACAGGGAAGGGACTATTGGGGGGGCCCAAACGAGAACTGCACCATACAATGATCAGACCATGCGACCTGAGCAATCTTGAGGTCAGTGACCTCAAGCCCCAGCAAGAATACCAAGTCCAAGGTGTGGCCGTGGTGATGAGTCACAGAAGCAACAGCTTGTGAGAGGCCCAGTAATGTTATCAACTGGAGGAAGTCAATATGGATTGAAACTGCAGGAGCTGAGGCATCGGTGGGGTCCCTGAGCCTAAAGACCCGATGCCCGCCAAGGTGAGATTGGCGGGAGTAACTGCCAACAGTAGCCCTGTGGGAGAGAGGAAGTGTGAGGCAAGGGGGGGGGTTGTCCCCAAAGAGGAAGACGGATGTGCCATGGCTGACATGCGAAGTGGCAAATGTGAGCAAGATGAGGAGGACCAGGCCCTGTGCTTATGCTCCCTGCCTGATTTGTCCCAGGCCTTGAAGGAATGCGAACCCAAGGATAGGGCAATGGAAATGGAGGAACCCCTGGCCTGAAGCTCATTCTCTATTAGGACGACCTTCTGTTTCAGCAAGACATTTTCCATGGTCTTCCGGTGGCGCCGCCTGGCAGCCTGGTTGAAGCCATGGCTGATATTGCAGGCTTGGAGGTCATGAGCTGGGCCTAGGCAGTGGACAGAAGTATCGTGGTCATCCTTTTCAGGGATGTTCTCTTCAGAGGCACAAGTCCTGAAGAGTTTTTCGGAGACTAAGGTCAGCATAAACGGAAGAAAAAAATCACTGTAAAGTGACACTACACTAGGGAGAGAAATAGAAAAATAAAAAAACCCGAAGAAATGGCGGTCGACTGAAGCTGGCGGAATCTCTGAAATGTCGGATGTGCGATAATCAACAGTGGGAAAAGAACCAAGGAAGGCGCGGGGGCCATCCACTCTTATAGGATAGGGTGACATCAGTGCATGATGTCGAAGTGGGTGGCCCCGGACTGCTAGCTGGGAAAGTTTCCGTGTGGCCCTGGCACCTGGAAGCTTAGTTCCATAGGTGGTGTCTGCTGCAAGAGATACTCTCGAAGTAAGATCTGGAGTTGTGGTGCTCACCAACCACTCCGTAATCGTGGGTACCCAGTGCCAGCACTTACCTGCCAACTCCCAAGCTGTCCTCTTCTCCTACAGCTCCAGCATCAAAGTTTCTGGAACTGAAAGCATCTGTACAGTAGCAGTGTAATAGTGTCATTCTAATCACTGTATTGCCAATCTATTGTTTTCATTCCTTTGTTTGTGTTCTTGTTATTGTCTTGATTGTTGACATGGAACCTATGTAAAGAGCTTTTGCTCAAAGGTATTATCCGAATAAATAATAAATAAAATAAAATACCTTTGTGCAGTGATGGGTTCCCTGATAAGATTAGGTGTGTCCATTCCAATCTAGCCAGATACATAGCCTTGGATGCATTTACATTCACATGGCCTCATAATTTTGGGGTAATAAATACTCTGAACTTAAATATTCCAGGCATTTCTCATGAGCATCAGATGTGGGCATAAGTCTTTTGCAGGTCTTGCACGGCCTGACATTATCAAAAGACTTAACATTAGGAAACAATGCTAGGAAATTGAAAGGGAACAAAACAAGTGAGTGAACAAAGCCAATACATTTTAAAGGGAACCAGGAATTATGCACAGAGTTGATGGCAAACCAGAGCCACACTAAGTATTATTAAAATAACTGAAAACTGAAGAGCTGGCGTGGGAACTTAAACGACCAGTCACTATGGTGAAAAAGAATGAGCGTATGGTTGGAAGGTACTGGGTATTAGGCACAGGAAAGATTCATGCAATGCTGTTCACTTTTTATTGGACAATTCTGGGTGCCAGCCCACAAGCCAAGAATCCGCTAGTATGCAGCAGTGAATGAATCCACACTGTTTAAGACAGACTCTTTTTAAGTGAAGTCAGGTAATTCTGTTGCAAACCGCTGCACTGCCAAATACTAAGAGGAGCACACAATCTGCTAGACAGGTGTGTATGACAGACCAGTCATCTGTAAACAATCTACATACTGTATGGGTTACAAACAGGAACAAGGTAGACTGTGACTTTCTAACTAGTCTGCCTAACCCTAACATAGTAATATCAAGACGAAAACACATAAAAACATTTGGTTTTCCTCAATAAATATCTTTGTAACAAATTTTCTTAATTTGCAGTGTACTCCAAGTGCACTGTACTGAAAATTAAGCCATATTTCATACTTTTAAAAATCAGTTTTAGATGACCTGTTTATTGCCCTATAAATATTCTAAGCCTGCATACTGGAGCTAAAGGCAAAATGGGTCACCACTTCGACAGTTCTTTCTCCTTCTCTGAAGGGCGCCCATTATGAGACGCAACCCTGCTACCAAGCGTGCCAAGTAAAACTCTACAGTGCTACAATTTCAAATCCCAAGCCAACTGCTGGTGTTGGGTTTGGAACTCAGAATGTCCCACTGTGCCAGCTCCTAAATGAATGACTACAGACAAACGCAGTCCCTCTACTACTTTTAAATATGGAAATGCATCACTTGAGAGACCATTTGAACCCAGATCTCAAATGAAGAAAGGCCCATATTAACCACAAATCACCCAGCACACCTGAAGTTTTCATTATTCTTAAGTAAACCTGGCCAGTTTCTGTAATTTGTTGGCACACTGTTGAAAAAAAAAACAAAAAAAAAAAACAGAAGACAGTCTGCTTTGCATTAAGGTAACAAAAAAAAAAAAAAAAAAACTCATTTGCACAGACCTACAGATAAAAGATTTAAAGGTAATTTAAGAAGAGCTGTAACTAGGGATAGTTTAATTATTTGGGGTCAGAGGAAATTAAATCAGATTAAAAAAGTGCAAGCTTTACTCACTTTTGTTCTTTGATCCACTGATTAACATTTGCAACCACTAACTCACTTTCCTGATGGAGGCGACTGTTGTCAGTTCGTGCTGCTTCCAGCGCATGGTGCAGAGTTTCCAGCTGTGGATGCAGACAGATCAAAGTGTATGATGGACTCTGCAGAACACACTATCTGGAATACTAATAATAGCCTGTACAACTAGTAAAGAATCAAGTCATTTTTCTCCACTCCTTCAAATAATCAGGGTTTCCTTGTACATGCTATTAATTGATTCAATATGCTAGAAGGAATGCCTGAACCTTTCCCACGCCTTAGATTTACTAGTTTATTATGCTAAACATACACTGGTCTACCTCCAGTCGTTGCTTAATTCAAGTCAGGCACATTTAATTAAAACGGAGATGTAAAAAGCAGTTGTATTTCATATAACAAGTTCTAATTGCAGTTCGTACTTCAATGGTAAAGAGATCTGTTGAAAGTTTATGAGCTACTGTAGAATTCAATTAAAACTCATGGCTTAAGTACACCATATATGCAAAATGCACGTACTGACTGTATCAAGGTACAAGTAGTCCTATAGTGTAAATTGTATTTTTTTATTGAGTTTTGTTTACTGGGTAGGCCCTCTAAGACCAACTGTCCCTTTTTCAGGGATGACCCGGGTTTAATTACATAGAGGTATATCAGAACAGACTTTATACATTCAGACCTCATTGAAATTACAATGGGTTATATACATTCTCTGGGCTACTAATGAACTCTGACCGACAGTTAAAGTGCAGGCTATAGTATACAAGTACCAAAGAAAATAAGACCACATGGTGGTGCAAATCCTATGGGGAAAAAGTTCTATTGTGAAGCATCCCAAAAGAAATACCAGAAACCTTAAAAAGGTATATCACTGTTGGAATGGAAGGAGGAGGATCTCTTGTTTAAGCTAAAGCTCAGACTTTGTTACCAGTACCTCATCTATATTACAGATACATCTAGGACTACACACTCTACGGTGAAAAAGCTGGGAAAATATTAGAAGTCTGCCAGGTATATCTGTAGGCTAACATATACGATACAGTATACCTGAAGGCTGACGTGTAAATCTTAAAGCTGATGTGCATACTGTATATTAGAAAGCTACTATATGAGTCAGAAGGCTGAATTGTACATCTGAAGGCTAATGCGTATAAATGAAGGTTGATGCGTTTCTCAGGAAGTTGATGTGCCTCTCTGAATGCTGTTACGTGTTTCTGAAGGCCGAGGAATACATCGAAAAGCTGACGTGTATATCTGAAGGTTAATGTATACACCAGAAAACTGACATATTTATCAGAAGGTCAGCTTGTTTATCAGAGGACTGAGACGTATATCAGAATTCTGATGTGTGGAGACTTGGCAACATTGGTACACACGTCTGTAACATCAAGACTGGAATATTGATGTGCTCTGTACCTTGGGTTCAGTGGAGGTATGCTGTGGTACCTGCAACTGGTAAAGAACGCCGCCACTAGGTTGCTGACCTGCCTTTCCAGGTCATGTCACATCTGCCCAGTGCTGCATGAGCTGCTCTGCCTGCTGGTTAAGTGATGTGTCTCCTCCAAAGTTAGATTACTAACTTTCAAGGCCCTACACGCAGGTTGGGCCCTGGCTATCTGGCAGACCTCCTACATCCTTAATGTAGCTTCATGCCTTTTCTGCTCCACTGAGAACAGCCTCCTTATAATACCCAGGGCAAGGTTAAAAACCTTGGGCCACCAGGCCGTCCAGGTAGCTGGCCCAGTCTTCTGGGATTGTTTCCTGAGAGCCCTAAGGGAGGCCCCTTCAGTGGAGGCCTTTAAAAGGGGCCTAAAGATTTTTTATTCATGCAGACCCTTTGGGGATTAATTCTCCAGCTCCACCCAGTCTTTATATTTTTATCTGCTGAATTAATTTATCTAGCAGAAAGGTGTTTTATGGCTAGTTTTTTTTTTGATAGATATTTTATATCTCCTCTGCGGCTGGAAGGTGTTACCTATGGTTCCCCCCAGTCCGGCTTGACCTCACAGTCCCCTGCTCAAACCCACGCTACAAGCTCTACCTCTTCCTCCAGTCCTGAACAGCGGTTCCCTGCGGCGGGTACACAACCAGCACTGCGGAAGTCGGGGGGTCCAGATCCAGGGGAGCTCTCGAGTTGGAGCTGGCAGCGCCACCAGATCGCCCATCAAGTAGCGCGCGAGGTGTTTTTCCTGTAGAACCCCGACATGGGCGCAGTGGCGCTGAATGGACACCAGTGCGAGTTCCCATGCACCACAAGTCAGACGCCGCCCATGTCATCCCCACGTTGAGCAGCCCTATTGCAACGACTACTAGGAGTCGGCAGAGCCACGGATCCCCATCCCATCTCCCGGAGAAGGAGGCAGTCACTAGGACACTCAATCCTTCTTCCTCCTAGCGACCCCCTGCGACTTGGGCTCACTTCCTAACCCGGGTCACCGGTGTGGCGCGAGGTGTGGCTTCCAGTGCCTCAACCCTCAGTGCCACCGGGCCAGCGTTTTATGGCTAGTTTTAATAAGTTAGTTTTAGTATTTTTATTTAGTTAACTGTGTGTTGTGTTTTAATTATGATGTGTTGATTGTGTTATATTCCTACTTTATGTGGCTTTATTATAATGGCACCTGATCCTCTAGGGAAGAGCGCCAGTAACTATAAATAAAATCTACTACTACTGTATCAAAATGCCGGTATGCATAATATTTCTGCAGGCCAACACACACTTCAGAAGGCTGATGCACAAATCTGAAGACTGAGGTGTATATATCAGAAGGCTGACATGTATATCAGGTGGATGATGTATACATTTGAAAGTTGATATATACATGTACACAGCTGTAGGCTGTTAAGTACTGCACAGTTCACAGTTTTGAACTACAAACCGCAGCCTGGTGTCTAAAAGTTTCTGGCAAAAAGCAGCATCCCTGTAGTTCTGACATTTGTTTTCTAGTCCTGGTGGACACTGTATACCACATTAGAAGTATTTAAATAAAAAACATTTATGTAAGAATTTACCGTAACAGATCTTCAAGAGAATATCCCCCTTTAGGCCACACCTTTGGAACCGTAAGTCATCAGCATCAGGACACTTAGAAACTTTTGCTAGCTGGGGACCATCCACAATGATGTGCAGCATCGTTGTGTATATAACATGGGCAGCCCCAACATTCATCAGTTTCCTGCCAGAGAAGAGCCTCGGAGGGCCTGTTACCATGAAGAACCAGGAGACTAAACCAGTACCAGACAAACAAGGAGAGGCATGGGACTGGAAACAGGATGCATGGGGTCGGACTGGCCCACCTGGATACCTGGAAATTTCCAGGTGGGCCCCCCTCAGTTGGGTAAGTGGTTACCTTCTGAACTCTGAAAACCTTTGCATTTATCATCTTTTTTCTAATTAAATGGGGTATCTGGGACACTGCTGATAAATGTAAGATGCAAACACAGAGCAAGTGTATCAGATTGAAGTGAAATATTGATATGAGTATGTCAACCTGGGCCCTCCTCTATTGATTTTCCAGGTGGGCCCTTGTATCCTCTTTCCAGGTGGGCCCTCTGTACCCCAGTCCGACCCTGCATGGAGTAAGGCCTTAGGCACAGCATCTGACTTATCCCTCAGAAGACATAATGGGGGAAGGAGGGATGGTACACTATGGGCTAATGGAGGAAATTCTCTTGAAGATCAACTGTCACGATAAATTCTTACGTAACTGTTCTATCTTCAGAGGACAGCTCCTCCATTAGGCCACACCTTTAGAATGATTCCCAAGCAGTACAAAGCAGCCTAGGATGATGATACAGTCTGATATGTGATCAGAACAGAAGGCTTTGCAAGTACATCAAGTCCAAAACCAGCACATCTAGGAGAGATGATGTCCAAACTGCAGTGCTTAGTGAAAGTGTGTACAGTGCTCTATGTGGCACCAGCTCAAATGTCTACAGGAGGGACATTCTGGAAAGTACAGTTAAGTAAGAACTTACCATAGCAGTAGAGCTTCGAGAACAACTCTTGCAGCAGGTTACACTATTAGGACTGAAGCCGGCAGGCGCCAAGACCCCCTCGGAAATTTTCTAGCTAGCAGTATCCAGCAGGGACCGCCCCCGACATCGGCCCCACCCCCGCTGTCAGGCATCATATAAAAGGGGGCGGTCCCCCAGAATCCCTAGTTCTCCCGCCGGAGACTCCTGGCCGCTAGATGACATCAGAAGTGGAGACTGAGGATCCGCTATCAAAAGGTATACGGAGCGGTGTTAGAAACACCTAATCCTAGAAAAGATATATCGGAACAACTCTACCTCCAGAGGTGATGGTGGGAGGGAAACTACCTGCTGCAAGAGCTGTTCCCGAAGATCTACTGTTACGGTAAGTTATTACGTAACTGTACTATCTTACTTCGAGAAACAGCTCTTGCAGCAGGTTACACCATTAGGACTGATTCCCAAGCAATACTGGAAATCCCTTGCAGGTGGTAGGAGGCTAGGAAGAGATCGCGAGTTGGACTGAAGCCTAGGATAGGAGTCCCTGAAGGACTGCTAGAACAAAACCAGCTCTTTGCCATGATGCAATGACCAGGCTATAATGCCTGATAAAGGTGTGCATGGTGCTCCAAGTGGCTGCTGCGCAGATGGCTGAAGTGGACATGTTCTTCATGGCCACAAAGGAGGTAGCCACCCCCCTTGTGGAATGACCCTTAACCGCGCCCGGTAAAGGTTTGTTACGTTTCTGGTAACAGAAAGTGATACAATGGATGAGCCACCTGGACAGCGATTGTTTAGAAACCAGAGCTCCCATCATCCTATGGGCGAAGGAGACGAAAAGCTGATCAGATTTACAGTGGTGCCTGGTTCTGGTCAGGTAGTATCTTAGACACCTATGCACGTCTACAGTGTGTAACAGGGCCTCTCCTTTATTAGAGTATTTAGGAAAATACACTAGTAAGTCAATTTCCTGATTGAGGGTGAGAGCTGAGACCACCGTAGGTAGAAACTTTGGATTTGTCCTTAGGGACACCCTGTCCTGGTGAAAAACCAAATAAGGTTCTTTGTACATCAGTGCGTGAAGTTCAGAAATCCTTCTGGCCGAAGTAACGGCAACTACAATAACGTCTTCCATGTTAGGAGACGTAGCTCGCAATCCACGGCTGGTTCAAAAGGAGGCAGTGTGAGCTGCTCCTGGACAAAGGGTAAATCCCATGGAGGAACAGGATCCTTAATCGGAGGTCTAAGGTGGAGAACACCTCTCAGGAAGGCTCGTTCTGTGTCCAACTGAGTTATGGGATGTCAGCCTATGGGTGTATGATAGGCTGAGATGGCATAAAGGTGTACTTTAATAGAGGAGTAGGCCAAGCCTGCCTGGAAGAGAGACAGGAGGTAGTCCAGGACCAATCTTTCTGGACAATCCATCTGGGAAAGTCCTCGAGTTTGAGCCCAGAGGCAAAATCTGCGCCATTTCATGGCGTATGTGGCATGAGTGGCCGGTTTTCTAGCAGCCGCTAGAACATCTGCTACCTCTTGCAAGACCCCGTACCGCATGATAGCTATGTCTCTAGGAGCCAGGCGTGCAGGTTCAGAGAGCGAAGGTCCGGATGGACCAAAGAACCTGCCTCCTGGGACAATAAGTGACAGCTGATTGGCAGAGGCACCGGAGGTTCCTGGGACAGCTGGTGCAGCACAGGGAACCAAATCTGTCTGGGCCAAAAAGGCGCGATAAATATCAGCATCGCCTGCTCTCTGCAGAGTTTCAATAGGATCCTCTGGATCAATGGGAAGGGAGGAAGTGCATAGAGGATTCTGCCCGTCCAGGAGAGGGACAATGCATCTCACCAGAAAACACCAGGCCCTGGATCTAGTGAGCAGAAACTGGGCAGTTTTGCATTGGATGGGGACACGAAAAGGTCCAACTCTGGTGTGCCCTATCTGCAAAACAGATCCTCTACTACCTCCTGGAGTAGCTCCCACTCGTGGACTCTGGTCTGAGAGTGGCTCAGGCTGTCTGCGATGATGCAGTCCACTCCTGGGACATGAATAGCAATGAGGTTTGCGCCGTGTTATAGAACCCAATCCCACATCCTCATGGCCTCCCTGCAAAGCGGGTAGCAATGGGTGCCTCCTTGTTTGTTGAGGTAATACATCATCGCGGTATTGTCTGTTTGTAACAGGAGAGTACTCGGTGGGATCTCCGACTGGAAGGCTTGCAGGGCATAAAGAACTGCTCTCATTTCCAAAATATTTATGTGGAGATAAGCTTCCTGGGGTGTCCACGAGCCCTGAGACCTGACCCCCGTCGAGGTGTGCTCCCCAACTGAAACCCGAGGTGTCCATGGAGAGCATCACAATCAGAGACGGTGCAATGAAGGGGACCCCGCCAACAGGTTCTTTGTATCTAGCCACCATTGCCAATCCCAGATTAAGGCCTTCGTGATCCGAATTGGAAGCTGCAAATGGTCTTGCTTCTGATCCCATTGAACCCGTAACATCCACTGGGTCACCCACATGTGGAGACGGGCTAGTGGGACTGCTGCAATGGCCACAGCCATGTGTCCGAGCAGGCAAAGGACCAGTCTGGCTGGGACAGTCTTCTTTGCCAAGATGTCCCTGATGAGGGATCTGATATGTTCTGCTTGGTCCTGGGGCAGAAAGGCTCTCCCCTGGATGGTGTCCAGAACTGCGCCTATGAACTGCAGATTCTGTGACGGAACCAGGTGTGACTTCTCCTGATTGATAATGATGATGCCCAACGTCCCGAACAGGGACTGAGTACAGTGAATTGCAGACATCAGAGCCTCCCAAGAGGGTGCCATGAGGAGCCAGTCATCTGGGTAGGGGAACACAAAGTGGCCTTGTCTCCTTAGAGCCACCGCTACGACTGCCATGCACTTCGTAAACACCAGAGGTGCCGATGACAGTCTGAAACGGAAGGCTCAGAACTGATAATGGCGACCTAGAAATTTGAAGTGCAAGAACTTCCTGTGCGCTCGAGCAATGGGGATGTGCAGGTAGGCATCCTGCATGTCCAAGGACGCTAGGAAGGCGCCCTGCTTGACCATGGGTATCAAACCGGGAAGGGTCACCACGTGGAAATATTTGTAAAGGGTCGAAGCATTGAGATTGCTGAGATCCAGTATCAGGAGGAGGTCCCTGTCTTTCTGGGAACCAGAAAGAAATGGGAATAGTAACCTGCACCTCCCTGGTTCCTCGGTACGTGCTCTATAGCTTCCTTTCCAGAGAGGTGCGAGCACCTCCTGCTGTATGAGCAGTGCGTGCTGACCTGAATACTGGAAAAGCAGGGGAAGTCTTGACGGTGGGTGGTTGAGGAATTCTATAAAGTGACCTCTCTTGACCAGCTGAAGGACCCACCAGTCGGCGGTAATTGAGTGCCACCCAGAAAAGTGGCGAGCGGTGCGACCCCCTACCTTTTCTGCCCGTTGATCCAGAGGAGGGCCGGGGGCTGGGAAGGAGTCATGCTGTGGGGGCATTACCCCCCGTAGGCTGGGACGGTTTGGTATACCGCTGACCTCGGCCTGGGGAAGACTTAGGTTGGGCCTTACGGTGGAAGAAGCCCCTTTACTGCTGGCCAGAACGTGGCTGCTGTCATTGTTGTCGGCCGCGAAAATGGTTCTGGTTCCTATGAAAGGAACCAGATTTGGGTCTGTACATGGCCTGTACAGTCCTTACTGCCTTCCTGGCGTCCTGAAGCTTGGTGATGACCTTTTCAGAGTGTTCACCAAACAGGACCTCTCCATTATAAGGGACATCCAGAATACTCTTCTCTACGTCCGGGGTAAAACTGGAGACACAGAGCTAGGAGTGTCTCCGGAGACAGACGCCTCCGCAGAATCATATGTGGCTCTTAACACTTGGGTCCCCACATCTGACCCTATGCGGAGGAGGTTCAAGAGCTCTGCCTTCTGCTCACCATCCGATAGTTTGTCAACCAGGTCCTGACCCTGTTCCCACAGGGCATTCTGAAGCTGAACCACATGAGTCAGATAGTTCAGTGACCTGATGGAGCATGTAGCAGCCGCATACATGCGCATCCCCAGGGAATCCAACTGCTTGGATTCCTGGTCCGGTGGCTGTGTACTCAGATGCTGTGGTCGTTGAGACCTATCATAGGAGGCTGTAATGACCAGGGAATCAGCCAGGGGTTGTTGTGCCAAGTACTGGTCCTCTGCCGGGGCCCTGTACAGGCGGTCAGCTTTCTTTGGCACCGCGGGGGTGGAGTGCGGACGCTTCCACACAGCCTTGGTGACGTCCAACAAGGGTGGCACACCACAGCCTTAGGGTTCTTCTGCCAAAGGTAACGAGCTAGGCGCTGTCTCTCGGGGTTGAGATCTTCCGAATCCCATCCCATGTTCTCCTGGATGTGCCTCATGATTTCGGAAAAAGAGGGATCATCCGGAGGTGACCTGTACAGGTCTCGTGGGTCAGGTGATGGGATGCTGATTGGAGAAGGAGACCTGGAAGTATCTGAGGTGTCAGGTCTAGAATCATCCCCCTGCGGAGTGGACCGTCGACGTCTGGGTCGCTTAGGACTGGGAGACCCTGAGGGAGATCTTGAAGGGGTCCTTCTCCGTTCTTTGGATCTTCCCCTAGGAGGTGGAGTAGGTTCCTTGGGGGTCGCTGGTCTTCCTGCTGGCCCCTGTGGTGGAGGAGGGGAAGTAGGAGGTGAAGGAGTAGGAGGAGGAGGTTTTACTGGGATCACGTCCTTCGTTATTGTGTCCCACCACAAGGTGAAGAGATCTTTTACCTCCTGGATATTCATACCAGACGACGGACCTGGCATCGGTGGTCTGTCGCCGGTATCAGGTGTCGGGTCCAAGGGCGTTGCCGGGTTTGGCGAAGGCTCCTGTGGAAGCCCAGCATCCTCACTGTTGCCTGCCTGGTCATTGGGCAATGTCAGGTCCTCCTCTGTAGAGTCCCGGCGACCGGTGTCCACCGGTGACGGTGAGGCAGTCTTTGGCTTCGGCGAACGTCTCACTGACATCAGGTGCTTAGCTGACGTCTGATCCGATGGGCGTATAACCGATGAAGGGTCGGTAGCCCGCTCCGGGTCCGTCGTCCGTTTTAGGGACGTCAGGTCCTTAGTCTTCCTGGGAGGGGGATCTGGACCCCTAGGAGGCTGGGAGGCCGATCTGGCTTCGGAGTCCTGGCGTCTCTCTGAGGAAGCTTGAGGTTTTGAAGAGGACTTGGACCAGTGATGGTCTGAAGACTTCGAGGAGGCCCGGGAGGGTGTTGAGGAAGCCGAAGGCCTGGAAGTCTTGATGGGATACAGAGAAGCCGATGTGCTACCTGAAGACTTAACCTTTACTGGAGGGGGCTGAGAGCGAGCCCTGGAGGGAGAGCGGTCTGAGCGTGTGAAGCCTGAGCTGGTGCGCGAGTCCGAGGCCCAGTTAGGGGATCTGGACCTGACCTTCTCCTGATGCTTGTCCTGATGCTTATGGGACTTAGAGGTAGACTCACCTCTGGAGGCAGGGTCTTTGTCCATGCTTTTCAACTTTTCTTCCAAGAGGAACCCCTGAAGTGCCTTCTGACGACAGATCCGGGTGCGACTATTGAACCGCTGGCAAAAGAAGCAGGCCTTGGTGTCGTGTTCCGGGCCTAAGCTCTGCAGACAGGATGAATGTAGATCCTTGAAAGGGATCTGTTTGCCACAGGCATACTTGGAGGGACGTCCTTCTGAGGAAGGAGTTGGAGATGCCGACATTTAGAGTAAAACTTTGAAAGTTCTAGGCGTTGTTCGCTAGAGTGGGACCATGAGGCCGATGCTGGTGAGTCAACGGCGGGAAAAGAACTGGGGATTCTGGGGGGATCGCCCCCTTTTATATGATGCCTGACGTTGGGGCGGGGCCAACATCGGGGGCGGTCCCCGCTGGATTCTGTTAGCTAGAAAATTTCTGTGGGGTCCTGCTGCCTGCCAGCTTCAGTCCTAATGGTGTAACCTGCTGCAAGAGCTGCTTCTTGAAGTAAGATCAAGTAACAACTGGCCATACCTCCTGGGGCGTAAGCAAGAACAGCACCAGGCAGTTCATTACCATATTTCCTATAACAAACAATTATACAGTTAGCCAGCCATTTGGACAGGCAGTGGTTAGATACAGGTGCGCCCTCTTTCACATGGGCAAACGACACAAAAAAAAAGTCTTTCTACAGCTTGTAGTATGGGTAACACAGTATCTCAGTGTTCAACGTATATAAAGAGTGTGGAGCAACGCCTCACCTTATTGGCATGCTCAGGGTAATGAATAGGAAGGTGGATGGTTTGGTTCAGGGTAAATTCTGATACCACCTTCGGTAAAAACTCAGGAGTGGTATGTAAAGAGACTCTGCCTTTGTTAAAATGAAATAAGGAGCCTCATTCATTAAAGCGTAAAGCTCAGAAATTATTTGTGCAGAGGTCACGGCAACTGAAAATACAGGTTACTCACCTGTAACAGGAGTTCTAGGAATGGTATATATTGTTTATCCACACTGTCTGGCAGGTTCCTTGCCGCTTTAAATCTTGCCGGAAGGTCTTCAAGCTGGCTCGTCCCACCCACCCGGTGGTAAAACTCTCGCCCCGCCCATGACGCCAGATCTGGCCGCTGAAGCTCAGGGTTAAAGGCCGGGTTAGGGAGTCAGGGATGAACAACATATACCATTCCTAGAACTCCTGTTACAGGTGAGTAACCTGTATTTCTAGGGACATGGATATGTTGTTCATCCACACTGTCTGGCAGACTCCTAGCAGTTCTCCGGGAGGAGGGAGGCAAGGCGCACACCCCCTACTTAGGGAATACAGACTGGAGAACCGAGGCCCCAAAACCAGCATCCCGGCGTGACTCAAGGTCGATGTGGTAATGGGTAATAAGGTGTGTGCTGACTTCCAGGTAGCAGCCCTGCAGATTTCCTGGATAGGGACGTCCCTGGAAGCAGCCACCGATGCAGCAGTATGACGGGTAGAATGAGCCTTATCCTCTGGGAGGCTCCATGCCCGCCAACTTATAGCAGAGATCTATGCAGGAGGTGACCCACCTGCTTATCGTCCGCTTGGCTGCAGGTCTGCCAGGTGCGCTTCAGGTAGGTGACAAACAGCTGGCGAACCTCTCCCGACTTCAGCCGCAGCCCTTATAATAAGCGAGCGCCTCTAGGGTCCAAAGTATGGAGCCTGTATTCGCCTCCGAGGTGTGATTGGGGTAGAACACCGCAGAGTCAACACCTGGTTAAGGTGAAACTCGACACCACCTTCGGAAGGAATTTCGGTGGGGCGCAGGACAACCTTGTCCCTGTGGAAGACCAGGTAAGGAGACTCAATGAGAGCCTGAGTTCTCCCATCCTTCTGGCTGACGTGATAGCCACCAAGAAGGCGGTCTTCCATGACAGGTGAGAGAGTTCACACCTGTGCATTGGTTCAATGGCTTGCCCATGAGCTTTGCCAGTACCAGCAGTAGATCCCACGGAGGTGGAGGTTCTCGCATCGAGGGAAATGTGATCAAGGCCTTGAAAAAGCGCCAGACCACTTCTCCTGCGCCATCGACTGCTCCTCGGCCCGCGCCTGTAAGCAGAGATGGCTGCCAGGTGCACCCTTAGGGACGCCAACCTAAGCCCTTGACTAGAAAGGGACCATAAATAGTCCAAGATGCTTGCCAAAGGACAGGAGGAAGGGTCCAAGCCCTTGCCCTGACACCAAATGGAAAATCTTTCATTTGAAGGCATAGCATTTTCTGGTCGACTCTACGGGACGCCAACAACATTGAGGACCTCGTCGGAAAGACCCAAGGCCTGGAACTCAGCTAGCCAGGAACCAGGTCATCAGGTGCAGGGATTGAAGGTCCGGATGGAACACCTTCCCTGATTGACTGAGAGCAGGTCCGGCGAGCTGGAAGCTGCCTCGGGAGCCTGAAGCTGAGGCTGAGGAGATCTGGGTACCAGAACTGGCGGGGCCAGTCTGGGGCTATCAGAATCACCTGCGCCTTGTCCCTCCTTGCTTGAGAAGCACCTTGTGAATCAAGGGAAATGGGGAAAGGCGAAAGAGGCCCGGGGTCCACAGCCTCGAGAAGGCATCCCCTGCAGCGAGCCCTGCTGAGGGGGCGGGCATGGAACAGTCTCAGCTTCAGCTCTCCCTGGAGGCAAACAGGTCCACCTGAGGTGTGCCCCAATGGGAGAACAGATCTTGTACTACCTCCGCAGGAGAGACCACTTGTGAGATGCAGCCCCTATCCGCTCAGGGCATCGGCCAGGGTGTTGGAGGCTCCTGCCACATGAATGGCTAGGAGATCCGCCCAGGCTGCGCACGAGTGACCAAATGCGGAGAGCTTCTGCATAGAAGCATGGAGCTCCCGCCTGGCGGTTTAGGTAGTACATGGTCGTGGTATTGTCCGCCTGACTGGACCACTTGACCCCGGAGAAACGGAGCAAAGGCGGGAGAGCTAGCGGACCGCCGAGCTCCAGCAGGTTGATGTGGCATCGGGACTCCCGCGGGGACCAGAGGCCGTGCGCTCGGTGTTCCCCCAGATGGGCACCCCAACCCATCAGAGAGGCATCGGTCGATAGAGAGACCGTTGGCTCGGGGCGGACAAACGGGATGTCCTCCTGCAGATGAGATGGAACGGTCCACCACCGGAGAGCGTTCCACATCTCCTGGGTCACCATCACTAGCTGGTCCAATGGATCGCAGCATTGTGACCACTGGCTGGCCAGTCCCCACTGAAGGGGGCGCATGTGCCAGCGTGCCCAACGGACCACGCTGGTACAGGCCGCCATGAGACCCTGGAGGCGAGGAACGCCCCGGGCAGGGCGCGATTGCCCAACCAGAAATGATTGGGCAAAGGAGGTAAGAACCTCGGCCCTGTCCGCCGGGAGCCGTGCTCTGGCTCGAAGAGAGTCGAGCTCTGCCCCGATAAACAGAATCACCTGCTTGCTCCAGTTCCGACTTGGCCTCGTTGATGAGAAGGCCGACTTGAGAGCAAACCTGGAGGGCCAGATCTCTGACCGCCCACCTCCTGTCTGAGGGGCTGCTATCAGCCAATCGTCCAGCAAGGATACACCAGACCCCTCGGTGCCGCAGGGAATGCTGTCACCACTGCAATGCATTTGGTGAAGACCCTGGGAGCTGGAGACAGGCCGAAGGGCATGGCTCGGAACTCGAAGAGGGATCCCTCCGCTCGAAAGCGAAGGAATCTCCGATGTGACGGACGGATAGGGACGTGAAAGAACGCGTCCTGCAGGTCCAGAGAGCAGAACCACACGCCGTATTCCAGGGATGGTATTATCTGAGCCAGAGTGACCATCCTGAAGGTTCGAGATCTTAGGAACTTGTTCAGGTTGTGAAGGTCGAGAATGGGGCGCCAGCCCCCATCCGTTTCGGAACCAGGAAGTACCTGGACACAAACCCCGGGTCTGAGGGAGGGTCCACCACCTCCCTGATCACCTCCTTTTGGAGGAGGAGAGCGATGTCGGCCCGACGAGCCGACAGTGAGGCTGCGGACCCCGAGGCCCCCCGAGGTGCAACGGCTCTGAAGGGCGGGGCCTGCTCGAATTCTAGAGGCAGTCCTTTTCCACCACCTCCAGTACCCACCTGTCCGTGGTAATAATGGACCAGGCGGAAAGGAAGTGCCGGAGCCGCCTTCCTCACGGGGAACCTGGGGTGAGGTGACGGGGTTGGGGCGACACCCTCAGCCCGTCCACTGGGCAGGCTTGGAGGAGGAACCAGCCGAGGGACCTCCTGGGCCTTTACCTCTGCTTCCTGTTGGAGGAAGCCCCGGCTTGGGTTTGGGATGCCAAGCTCGAGCCTGCTGGCCCTGACGCTGTTGCTGGACGGGCCACGGGCGCAGAAGGACGAAAGGGCTTAGGCTGTGGTTTGCGGCCTTTGTCCTTCTGAGCGGAAGAGACCGAGTCCAAGGTAGCATTGGACTCTCGATCCTCTGCAGGTGACCTTCCACCCCAGGGCCGAAGAGGTCAGTCCCAAAAGGGAACATCCGCCAACTTGTGCTGGGTATCCGAAGTAAAGGTGGATATCCTCAGCCAAGCCCGACGACGCATAGCCACTGCGGCCGCCACAGACCTGGCACATGAGTCCCCAATGTCTAAAGCAGTCTGGAGCTGCTGCTTGGCCACTGCCCTGCCCTGGTCCTGCACCTGCCTGACCGTGGTCTGCAGATCCGCGGGAAGATGAGGGACGACCTCATCCAGGGAGCCCAACAGGGCATGAGAAAAATGTGCCATGAGGACGGCTGAACTGGCCTGGTGAAGGCCGAGGGAGGACGCAGCATAGACTTTTCGCCCGGCATAGTCCAATTTCTTGGACTCCTTGTCGGGAGGTTTGTCCCATCCCTAGCGCCTCCGGCACGGAAAACGCTGTCGGTAACCAACCCTCAGCAGAGGGTGTTCTCAAAAACCGACAGGGAACTGGGACCGTGATACTTCCTGGCCATCCTGGCCGAAGGCGCAGGACAGGCAGGGGCTGCCAGAGCTCCAAGGCCGGACCCACTATGGCCTCGGCCACCGGAAAGGCCTCCGTAGGGGAATCCCCTCGGTCCAGAATCTCCGTGAGGGGATACCTGGCCCGCTTAGAAACGGGTTCGAGCTTCATCCTGGTGGACTCCGAGATGAGCCGAAGCAATCCTAGGAAGGACGAAGGGCTATCGTCCACAGACTGTCCTCCTGAGGACTCCAAGTCCATTCGCTTGGAGAAAAGGGAGGAATCATCCTCAGACTCTGAAGAGTCCTCAAAGAGCTGCCTCGGTCTGAGCCACCTCCACCTCGAGGTCTATCGGGAGTGAGGGTGACAGACAGCCTATGGGCAGTCCCGAGCCGACCGAGAATTTTTGGTCGGAGCCCCAACTGACGCTGTGAGGCAGAGGTTCCACCAGAATCGGTGGGGCAGCTGGAATTGGCCGAACAACCGGCCTGGGAACAGGCTCCTCGGCTAGAACGAGGGGTTGTTTCGGCCGCTCCGGTGACAGCCACTTAATGGCCGGGGAAGACGACGGCGTCGGCTTATTCCCGGTCAGAAGGAGCTGTTGCCACATGAGTTCCTCATACCTCCGACGCAACTTGCGCCGAAGCCTCTCCTCGTCCGAGGAGGAGGAAGAGGACAAGTGGCGGCGCCGCTTGCCACGGTGCCGAGACCGAGACCGCCTATGACGGCGGGATCGGCTGGACCGCGAAGACGTCCGAGACCAAGATCGAGCTCGCTAGGCCGAGAACGGTGCGGGAGGTGTCGCTGGAAGCGGCACTTTCGTTCGGACGATTCAATCAAGGCTCCGGAACCGGAGGCACAGTCGAGCCGACGGGATCCTCAACTCCCATCGGGGAACTGGAGAGGGATTCTCAGCTTCCAGTTGACTAATCTCAACGGGTCGAGAAAATCTCGACCGCTGCCGACGTGGAGTCTCGGCCAACTGGCCTGACGGGGACACCATGAAACCAGTGGCCGAAGCAGGGGTCGACAAGTCGACGGCCGACAACTCCGGGAGAGGGATCTTTCCCGCTCCAAGAGCGCCGACAGTGAGACTTACTTTGTCTTCTTTTGGACCGAAAACGGTCCAGAAGAGTTGGACCTCACCTTTGTCGAGAGGGTCAGACAAAGCTCCTTAAAAGAAGCCGAATAAGAGGCACCGAGAGATAGTGGGACAAATGCCGCAGCCGAGGTAGAAGCGGCCTGAGCCGCCTCCTCTTCGAGGGCGATCATCTGCTCGAGCTGATCCGCCGAGCCCGCCGCCGCGGACACCGCCGACCGGGCCTCTTCTGACTTAACCGGAGGAAATCTCTTCTCGGGACGCCCCAGTTGTAAACGGGCAGCACGGCCTTCGAGGACGTAGGCCGAAAAGGAAGAGCACAGGTCGCAGGCCTGCGGGTCGTGCTCAAGGCCCAAGCAGTAGACGCACGTGGAGTGCGGATCCGTCCAAGACATTTTCTGCCCGCTGGGGCATCTCCGGAAACCGGGAGTCGATGTGTCCATTGCAGCCGCGAGGGAGAGAAGACTGAAGTTTTTTTTTTTAGCAAAACCTTTTTTAATTTCGAAAATTCTAAGAATTAGGAACCAGTCTTATACGCAGAGCGTTAAGGAGGGAACCTGAGCTTCCAAGCGGTAAGGAAGATCTGACATCATGGGGCGGAGCCGAGAGTTTTACCACCCAGGTGGGTGGGACGAGCCAGCTTGAAGACCTTCCGGCAAGATTTAAAGTGGCAAGGAACCTGCCAGACAGTGTGGATGAACAACATATCCATGTCCCTAGAAATAACGTTCTCCATGAAAGAAAAAGTAAGCCACAAGTCACAGCAGGCTAAAAAGGAGCCAAAATCAATTTATCAAGGATGAAATTCAAGTCCCAAATGGGGACTGGATTACAGATAGGAGGTTTCATATGAAGAATACCTCTCAGAAAAGTATGGGACACTTCTAGTTGAGCATCCGTATCAATAGGGGCATGGATGCCGATATGGTAGCCTAATGCACCCTAACAGAGGAATAGTGCAGGCTTGAATCAGATAATGAAAGCAAGTATTCCAGAAAAACAGGTTACTCACCTGTAACAGTAGTTCTAGGAGTGGTATATGTTGTTTATCCACACTTGTTGGCAGGTCTGCCTTCCCCTTTAAGTTCGCTGGAATGTCTTCAAGCTGGCTCCTCCCACCCACCCGGATGGTATAACCTTCGGCTCCACCCCATGATGCCAGATCTTAGCCTGCTAGAAGCCAGGTTTGTGAGTCGCAGCTGGGGAGGTTGGGTGGGTGAGTGTGGATGAACAACATATACCAGTCCTAGAACTACCATTACAGGTGAGTAACCTGTTTTTCTGGGATCATGGATATGCTGTTCTAGCCACACTTGGTTTCAAACTCCTAGCAGTTCTCTGGGAGGAGGGAGGCAAGACGCAAACCCCCTATTTAAGGAACAGGGACTGGAGAACTGAGGTTCCAGAACCAGCATCCCCGCGTGACTCAAGGTTGATATGGTAATGGGAAATGAAGGTGTATGCTGACTTCCAGGTAGCAGCCCTGCAGATTTCTTGGATAGGGACATCCCTAGAAGAAGCCACCGACACAACGGTATGGCGGGTGGAATGAGCCTTTAGCCCTACGGGAGGCTCCCTACCTGCCAACCCATAGCACAGTTCAATACAGGAAGTGATCCACCTGCCAATCATCTGCTTGGCTGCAGGTCTGCCAGGTGCGACTTCAGCGTAGGTGACAAACAGCTGGTGAACCTCACCCTGAACTTTCACCATACGTTCTTTGTAGTAGCCGAGTGTTCATCTCAGGTCCAAAGTATGGAGCCTGTACTCAGCCTCCGAGGTGTAACTGGGGTAAAACACTGGTAGAGTAATCGTCTGGTTAAGGTGAAACTCCAACACCACCTTCGGAAGGAATTTCAGGTAGGGGCACAGGACAACCTTGTCCCTATGGAAGACCAGGTAAGGAGACTCAATAGCGAGTGCCTGTAACTCCCCAGTCCTTCTGGCTGACATGATAGCCACCAAGAAGGTGGTCTTCCATGACAAATGCGAGATGTCACATTTGTGCATCAGTCTGAGTGGCTTGCCCATGAGCTTTGCCAAAACCAGCAGTAGATCACATGGAGGTGGAAGGTCACATACTGAAGGAGATATGTGATCTAGACCTTTGAAGAAGTGCCAGACCACTTTCTCCTGCGCCACTTACTGCTGACCAGCCCAAGCCAGGTAAGCAGAGATGGCTGCCAGGTGCACCTTTAGGGTCGTCGACCGAAGTCCCTGTTGGGAGAGGGACCAGAGATAGTCCAAAATGCTAGCCACTGGACAGGACGATGGATCCAACCCTTTGCCCTGACACCAAATGGAAAATCTCTTCCATTTGAAGGCGTAGCATTTTCTGGTCGATTCCTTACAGGAGGCCTCAATGACATTGAGGACCTCATCAGAGAGACCCAAGGCCTGGAACTCTAGCCGCTCAGGAACCAGGCTTTCAGGTGCAGGGATTAAATGTCCAGATGGAGAAGCTTCCCCTGATTGATGGAGATCAGGTCCGGGTGTTCTGGAAGCTGCCTCGGGAGCCTGGAGCTGAGGGTGAGGAGATCTGGATACCAGAACTGGTGTGGGCAGCCTGGGGCTACCAGGATCACCTGTGCCTTGTCCCTCCTGACCTTGATGAGCACTTTGTGTACCGAGGGAAGGCATAGAAGAGGCCTGGGGTCCACGGCCTCGAGAAGGCATCCCCCTGCAGTGAGCCCTGCTGAGGGGGGCGGGCATGGTACAGCCTCAGCTTCGCATTCTCCCTGGAGGCAAACAGGTCCACCTAAGGAGATCCCCAGGGGAGAACAGATCTTGCATGACCTCGTGGTGGAGAGACCACTTGTGAGATGCCTCACCCATCCGGCTGAGGGCATCGGCCTGCTGATTGGAGACTCCTGCCACGTGAATAGCTAGGAGATCTGCCTCCAAGCTGAGTATGAGGGCCCATGTATGGAGAGCTTCCTTGCACAGAGGCAAGGAGTGTGTCCCACCCTGCTTGTTGAGATAGTACATGGTCATGGTACCGTATTGTCCGTTTGGACCTGGACCACTTGACCCCGAATGAATGGAGCGAATGTGGTCAGGGCTAGTCGAACCGCTTGGAACTCCAGCAGGTTGATGTGATATCGGGACTCCTGAGGGGACCAGAGCCTGTGGGCTCTGTGCTCCCTCAGATGGGCACCCCAACCCATCAGAGAGGTGTTGGGCATCAAGACAACCATCGGCTCGGGGCAGACAAATGCGATACCCTCCTGCAGATGAGCTGGGATGAGCCACCATTGGAGGCCGTCCCACATCCTCTGGGTCACAGAGACCAGCTGGTCAAGATGACCTGAGCACTGAGACCACTGGCTGGCCAGTTCCCACTGAAGGGAACGCATATGCCAGTGGGCCCATCAGACCACGCTGGTGCAGGCTGCCATGAAGCCCAGAAGACACAGGAAGTCCCGGGCAGGGCACAATTGCCCAACAAGAAATGATTGGGCAAAGGAGGAGAGAACCTCGGCCCTGTCTGTCCCGCTCCACCTCCAGCCTGGCGGGACCAGCCATCAGCAAGTCATCCAGCTAAGGGTACACCTGGACACCCCGGCACCTCAGGAAAGCCGCCACCACTGCCATGCATTTGGTGAAGACCTTGGGGGCTGAAAACATGCCGAAGGGCATGGCTTGGAACTTGTAGAGAGTTCCCTCAGCTTGGAAGCGGAGGAACCGTTGGTGGGATGGACGGATTGGGACGTGAAAGAATGCGTCCTGAAGATCTAGGGAGCAGAACCACATGTCTTGCTCCAGGGATGGTATAAACTGAGCCAGAGTTACCATCTGGAAGGTGTGGAACCTGAGGAACTTGTTCAGGTCGTGCAGATCTAGGATGGGGTGCCAGCTCCCCATCCGTTTTGGTACCAGGAAGTACCTGGAAATGAACCTTGGATCTGAAGGAGGGTCCGCTACTCTGCACACCTCCTCCTTGTGGAGGAGCTGAGCTATGTCATCTTGGAGAGCCGACTGAGTGGCTGCGGCCTCCAGATCCCCCCATAAGGCTCGGGCTCAATATGGAGGGGCCTGCTTGAATTCCAGAGGCAGGCCTCGACCGACCACTTCCAGGACTCAATGGTCCGTGATGATAATGGACCAAGCGGAAAGGCAGTGGCTGAGCCGGCCCCCATGGGAGGACCCAGGGGAGGTGTGACGGGTGGGAAGGAGACACCCCCAACCCGTCACTGGGCAGGCTTAGAGAAGGAGTTCCCAGCTGAGGGACCACTGGGACCTTTCCCATCGGGCTTCCTGACTGAAGAGGCCTCTGATTTGGCCCAAGGTCACCAAGTTTGAGCCTGCTGGCCCTGCTACTGGTACTGCTGGGCTGTTCTGGCCACAGGACTGGAAGAGCGAAAGGGCTTGTGGATCTGACACTTGGGGCTCTTGTCCTTCTGAGCAGATGTCGTGGAGTCCAAGGTGGCAATGGACTTCTTGATATGTTGGAGGTGGCCCTACATGCCTGGCCCAAACAGGTCATTGTCCAAGAAGGGGACATCTGCCAGTTTGTGTTGCGTATCAGTGGTAAAGTTCGGGATGCGCAACCAAGCCCTGCGGTGCATGGCCGCTACAGAACGGGCACAAGAATACCAATGTCCAGAGCAGTCTAGAGTTGTTGCTTCACCACTTCACTACCCTGGTCCTGGACCTGCTTGACCATGGTCTGGAGGTCCAGCGGGAGATGAGGAATCACCTCATCCAGGGAGCCCAAGAGAGCATGGAAGAAGTGTGTCATGATCACGGCCAAACTGGCCTGGCGAGGGCCGAGAGAGGAAGCTGCGTACACCTTTTCCCCCGGAATGATCCAACTGCTTGAATTCCTTGTCCAGGGGTCTGTCCACGTCCCCTTTATTGCCTGAACACCGGAAGACTGAGTCTGCCACCAACGCCACTGCCGAGGGGTGCTCCAAGAATCCCGAAAGAGACCAGACAGGGACAGCATACTTGCTGGCCATCTGGGTAGAAGGCGCGAGGCAAGATACAGGACACTGCCACAGATCCAAGGCTGGGCCAACAATGGCCTCAGCCACAGGAAAAGCCTCCACCAGACTATCCGCCTTTGTCCAGAATCTCTGTTAGGGGATATTTGCCGGTTTTTGAATGGGCTCGAGCTAAATTCCCATGGAGTCGGAAATGAGCTGAAAAATGCCCATCAACGAGGTGGGCTCGTCAACGGAAAGACACCCAGCAGACTCAATGTCGATAGGATGAGACAGCAGCGAGGCCCTCGTAAGCAGGCGGCCGCCGTGTCACCCTCAACCGCGGTGACTCATCACGCCCGATGGGGCAAAGCCGGAAGCGACAAGAGTTGCTTGGTTGGGCCCGATTTCAGGGGCTCAGGTGGCAGCTTCACCGCATCGGTGAAGTAGCTGCTCGCCGAGCCGGCATGGCTCTGAGCCGACACCTCTGTGGTGGTGGTGGCAGATGTCGGTCACTTGGGCGAAAGCCACTTAATGGCTGGGTTAGAGGCCAGAATCAGTTTCGACCCGGTCAAGACCAACTGTTGCCACATCAAGTCTTCGTAGCGCTGATGCAACTTGCACCGGAGCCTCTCCTCATCTGAGGAGGACGAAGACGAGTAGCGGCGCCACCACTTAACATGGTGTTGGGATCGAGATTGCCAGTGACGGCTGGTCTTGTCCGATACCGAGGTAGAGGAACGAGTCTGAGACCATTGGCGGGGCTGATGGGGGACTTCTGAAGGAGTTGTGGAAACCTGCGGCTCCTGGTCAGGCTCCTTGATAGGCGGTTCCAACCCAGAAGCCTGAGCCAACCAGTCCGATGTCACCGGAAGCTCCGGTGTCCAAAACAAAGCGTCATCATCTGGATCGAGCAACAACCCGCCAATCAGCTCGAGAAAAATCTTGGCCACGTCGACATCCGTTTCAGCCAACTGGTCTGATGGGAGCACCGTGAAACCAGCGGCCTCGGCCGCGACTTCGACAGAAGTCGAAAGAGTGTCCTGTGAGTGGGACCGCTCCTGGTCCCAAGAGCGTCGACGTTGCGACTTGTCCTTCTTTGACTCCTTCTTGCGAGAGAGCAAAACATGTGACCCAGAGGGGCCTTCTCCCTTAGTCGAGAGAGACTGGCACAACTCTTTGAAGGAAGCTGAATAGGAAGATCCCAGTTGGAGCGGAATGAAGGCCGGAGCCCAAGAAGAGCTTGCTGCGGCCTGGGCCGCCTCCTCCTCGAAGGCCTTGAGCTGTTCCAGCTGTTCAGTGGACCGCGCAGCCGTGGAGACCACCCAACGGGCATCCTTTGATTTAACCGGTGGGTAATGCTTTTTTGGTCACCCCAGCTGAAGTCGGGCAGTGCAGTCTTCGAGAACCGATGGAGAAAAGGACCGACAGTGATCGCAGGCCTGCGGATTGTGGTCGTGTCCCAGGCAGTAAACACACGTGGCGTGAGGGTCGATGTGAGACATCTTCTGCCGCAGGGGCACCGGCGAAACCCAGGAACTGATTTTTCTTCCATCGTGGTAGCAAGGGAAGAAATAGAAGACGAAACTCGAATGAGTTTTAAAGTTAGTTTTGGAAGCAAATCTGAAGATTCGAGAGCCAGGGCCTACTACACGCGGGAGCGCTAAGGAGAGAACCTGAACCTTCCAGCGGAAAGGGAGATCTGGCATCATGGGGTGGAGCCAAGGGTTATACCACCCAGGTGGGTGGGTGGGAGGAGCCAGCTTGAAGACATTCTGGCGACCTTAAAGGGGAAGGCAGACCTGCCAACAAGTGTGGACAGAACAACATATCCACGATCCCAGAAAATAATTTACAGGACACATAAATGGGTCTATATTCCGGGGAAGCAGACCACAAAGTGAAACGCTTCCATTTCAAGGATAAGTATATCTGGTAGAAGGCTTCCTAGCCTCCAGTAAGACATCAGCAACATCACTTAACTTCCCTGTGCTCCCAGGATGCTCCTGTGAAAAAGCTTTCAGCTTAGTGCGCCACTCCTGGTTAAACAACTAAAAAAAAAAAAAACCTTGGGTGACGCCTCAAAATGGGCGATAATTACATTTTCAGGAGCCATGCATGCATATGCAGGAACTTTAGGTCTGGATAGATCAGAGACCCCCTGTCCTGTGACAGCAGACAATGACCCAAGGGTAGAAGAGCAGGATACTCTACCACCAGATGTTAGAAATGGAGACCAAATCCGACGGGGACACAGAGGAGCTATGAGAATCACAGTGGCACCCTTAGCTTGAGCAGAACACTCTGTTTTAGAGGAATGGAGAGAAATGCACACAGGAATTTCCCTTTCCAAGAGAGGGACAAAGTGTCTTGCCAAAAAACTCCAGGCTCTGGAGCAAGCAAGCAAAAATGTTGCAGTTTTGCATTGTGTGTGAATGCAAAAAAGGTCCAACTCAGGACTATCCCATCCTGCAAAGAGGTAATTTACCACAAAGGTCAGCAGTTCACGTTCATGAATCATGGACTGAGACCAGCTGAGTCTGTCTGACAAGATGTTTTGGAGACCTGGGAGAAACATGGCCAAGAGCAGAAAGTCTTGAGACATTGTCCAGTACCACACTCTCATTGTTTCAGTGCGTAAGGGATAGGCGTGAATGCCCAGTTTGTTTAAGTAGTGCATGATACTGACACTGTCCATCTGGATTATTTATTTTATTTATTAATTTAATTTTGGTAACCTGCTAGGCCCACTGAGACCATTACAGTCCCCTTTTCAGGATTTACAAAGGAACTGGGCACAGATAAACATAGAAACTAATGGTAGATAAGGACTGCTTGGCCAACTAAGTCTGCCCATTTTCCCTACCTATTATAATACTGCAAATCCTACTTGGTCTCCGGCTTTACCCTCCTTTTCCCAAACAATAGTGTTCCCATATGCCTATCCCATGCATTCTTGAATCTCATTACAGTTTTTGTCCCGACCACCTCCGCTCTAAGGTTGTTCCAGGTGTCCACCGCTCTTTCAGTGAAGAAGTACTTCCCATGTTTTCCCTAAATCTAGACCCCTCCAGCTTCACAGTATGACCCCTTGTTCCTAAGCATCTCTTTTCCCAAAAATGCTTCCCTCTTGTACCCTATTTATACCCGTGAGGTATCTGAAAGTCTCTGTCATATTGCCCTTCTCCCTCTTTTCCTCCAGGGTGTACATACTGAGGTCCTTTAGCCTCTCCTCATAGGGCTTTTGATGCTGAAATGCCTGGATGCTATATAGGACAGCTCCCATTTCCAAAACATTTATGTGCAGCTCGTCCTCCACTCTGCTTCAGGACCCTGGTGTCTGGAAGGAGCTGAGATGAGCACACCAACTGGAGCCCGAGGCATCTGTGGTAAAGTATCTGTACAGGCGCTGATATAAGCAATGGAATGCCCTTGAGTAAGTTGCTGCAGTCCATCCACCACAGTAGTGCTTGATGAAGTGAGGATATGATGAGAATCCTTTTGTTCCAACTCGTCTTTCAACTGATCTCATTGTACCCTGAGAGTCCACTGCAAGGGTCACATATGGAGGTGAGCAAATGGCACTGTTACTATGGCTGCAGCCATCAAGCCCAGGATTCAGAACACTTGCCTGACAGAGATGTTGTGGCTCCTGTATATCAACTGTGCCTGAGCAATAAGGGTGTCTGCCCTGTCCTGTGGCAGGAAGGCACATTCCTTATCTGTGTCCCGTACCGTCCCATGGTACTGAAGGCATTGGCACAGAGTCAGCACTGATTTTGGCACATTCACTGTTATCCCTAGTGCCCCAAACAGTTCCATCATTTGGGAAAGGGTGTAAAGAAAAGCTTCCCTGGAACTGGCCTTAGGAAGCCAATTGTCCAGATAAGGAAAGACATAAAGCCCTTCTCTGTGAAGGGCTACTACAGCCACGGCTAAGCATTTGGTAAAGACCTGCGGCACCAACAATAAGCAAAAGGGCAACACTTGTAACTGACAGTGCCTGCCCTCCAGCATGAAGTGGATGTATTGTCTGTGGCACCTTTTTATTTTATTATTTACTGCTTATGCTCCCCAACTGCTTTGCCCCCGGCTTGCCCCAAACACCAGACTACACTAGACTTCAACTCCATGAGTTTACCTCCTTATGACGGAGCTGTCCCAGGGGACAGTAATGCCCAAAGTACCCCCACAGCAGCTATGACCAGGGCCAGTAACTGGGCCAGGAGATCCTGAGGTACGGGGAGTTTTTTCTTGTAGTTAAATTCCCCCAGAGGGATGCAGCATGCAATGATGCCCTGACACTGCCCCGTGCACCCGCAGGGAGACATCGTCTGCCCGCTCCTCCACCCAGACCGTGACAGGCCCTGGTGATCCCTCTCCAGCTTAACGCTAGGGACCAGGCATGCACTGAGCACAGTAACCCCACCCCCCAAGGAGGAGAGCAGCCCCTTGGATGCTCATCCTCCTCCCCCCTCCGGCCGGCCCTCGAGTGGCCCAAGTTTACTTCTGAACCTGAGTCACTGGTGTCGCGAGCAGTTGCACAACCACTGTGCCAGCGGGCCGGCTCATCTGTGGCACTTTCTGATCTTGATATGAAGGTATGCATCCTTCATGTCCAGAAAACAGAGCCAGTCCCCTTTCTACAAGAGGGGAATCAGGGCTTGCAGTGATACCATTCGAAACATCTTGTATTTGATGTACAGATTAAGGCCTCTGTGGTCCAACACAGGATGTAGAGCTCCTGTACACTTTGGGACTTAGAGAGGTATCTGGAATGGAACCCCTTGCTCCTGTCTTGGGGAACAGGTTTGATTGCATGTTTTTGAAACAGGGTCTGGACTTCCTCTTTGAGATGGGACAAGTGGCCTGGAGGGTAAAAGGAATGGTATGGATGATTATCTGTAGGGGTTTCCATCCGTTCTAGAGCATGTCCCTTTTCTATTATTTCCAGGACCCACTCATCTGTAGTGATCTCCCTCCACTGCTTTAAATGCAGGGAAATCCTCCCCCTCCTAGAGGCAACAGATGGGGGTGGGAGGGGACAGAAGAGAGTCTGGTGGAACTGGAGGACGCAGGTCCACTGGAACCGATTCCTTTGAGTGCTTTTGCATGGGCACCAGGAAGAGGGGACTCAGGAGGTTACCACCACCTGTGCCATGGCCCTGCTGATGATATGTATGATTACCTCTGCAGCAGGCCTATAAAAAGATCCCTTACCACACCCTCTGGCTGGCATAGAGGAAGGGAATTTTACAGACCTTAAAGTCATTTTGAAGGACTGAAGGAGATAAAGTGCATCTTCAGCATCACTGCCAAATAGTTTGGAGCCCATGAAAGGAGCATTCAGAACAGCCTGTTGCACATCAGGAGCAAAACCAGCTACCCAGAGCCAGGCATAACATTTAATGTGGATACCAGTGGTTACAGCCCTGGCAGAGGCACCTGTCACATCATATGCTGAATGTAGCAGATGTTTGCCAACTTCAGAACCAGCTGATATGGTTTTAAGCAAGTCAGTCTTGGCAGGACCACCAAGTAAAGCCTGTACCCTGCGGTATGTTTAGTCATAGGCTAGTCTGATATTGTATCATATGGGCTTGGTAATTAGTAATTCGCAAGCCTAAGGATGCGGAGACATAAGAACATTTGCCCATTACATCTAGTCACCTAGATTCTTTATCTGCAGGTAAAGTATTTATGGGCCTAGGGGCCCTAGAGAAAACATTAGCAGCCATAATGACTACAGAGTCAGTTTTAGGCTGTGCAGCATATGAAGGCTTTACAGACAGAGCAGTGTACTGTTTATCAGCCTTCTCTCTGGAACTGCAGACAGAGTACTGAGCCTATGCCAAGCAGCAAAGGTAGCATCCTCTAATGCAGGATATAAAGGAGGAATAATAATGGAAGGTGTGCAGGAAACCTCCAGAAATTCCATAAGATTCCTTTTAGTGGAATCTTCCTCGGCAACAACAAAGCCTGTGGTAAACAGCAGTTGCTGAAGCACAGCCTGAAAACAGGGACCCTCAGAGGGAGAACTGGGTGTGTAAATCACAGAAGCCTTGCGGCAGAACGGCAGTGTGGAAAGGCAGATTACCTTCTTCAAGCTGCATTCCCCCCGTATTCCTACTCCATATCCTCCTCAATGTCCATGATGAGGTCAGGATTACATTCTACCTTGTCATCATGAGGAACGATGATGGAAGCCAAGTGGTGGCTGAGAAGGAGGAATCAGTAGTGTGCTTCTCCGTTGACAAAGGCCCTGGTTCAGGCAGCCTTGCTGATGGCAAAACAACTGCTGATGATACTGACAGTAGAAGGCAAGGTATCATATCTAAAAACAATGCCAGCACAGCCTGGGAGGCAACAGTGCCTTGAAAAGGATCTGGGTCTACCTGCATCAAAGGGCCAGAGCCCGATGACGGTGGCAATGTACTGTCCATACTAGGCATGTCTATGCCTGAACCAAGCCCCAACTTTGGTGTCTCAGTGATGGTCAGGAGGGTTTAGGTGATGCTACTGGAGTGGGCACTGATAAAGATGTAGCCAATTTTCTAACCTCACCGGCAAAGCAACCTTATCTTTGTGCTTCTGGCCAGACAAAAAGAAGGCATGTGACAAGTACCTTCTTTTTCTTTTGACTTTGATGACTGTTTCTCGGTCAATGGCGATGGAGAAGCAGGAGCAGTACCTGCAGCCTTTTCCATGACTTTTAATGCTTTTTGGGCAAAGAAGGTTTCTAAGGCTTCCACAGGTACCACCTTATAGCCTTGTTGAAACTCTGGCAAATTTCACAGGCCTTCACGTTGGGAGATAGGCTCAAACAACCCACACAAAATGTGTAAGTGCCGTCCTTGCAGATTCTCTAGCCACAAGAACAATATCAGAAAAATGGCTCTTTGGTTTGGCGGCATACAGTGACAATGATGTAAAAATACTTACAGAATTGAAAATAGCAAACAAACAGCAATGGCTATTTCGACATTGTTTCTCAGCATATCCGATGGTAGGAGAAAGAAATGAGGACTGCTGGGACCGCCCCTGTTATTTATGTAATGACGCTGCATGTCACTGGGGGCAGGTCCCGGTTAGCAGTTAGAAAAAGATTCTGAGTGGTCCTGATGCTGACAGCTTACAGTACCAAAGTTGTGGTCTAATGTAGGAGATATCCTTGACAAAGATCTTATAGTTACGTGAGCAACAAGAGGCAGGCACCGAAGCAGGCACCAAATCTCCTTATTGTGCTTATTTATCTACTGTACCATAGGAAGAATAATGGCACTGCATTGGTGCATGCATGCCGAAACAACCTATTTTACAAGTCCTCTGCATTGCTGGGATTTAAAAGCAACAAAAGCAGCATATTCAGTGTGCTGTATTTTTGTTGCTACTGACAAATGAAAACTTTAACTATTTTCAGAAATTAATAAACACAATTAGCGCATAAGTCTGACGGCTAATTTTTAAGCAATGTTCGATTTATGATACTGTTAACATTTACAAGTTTTGAATGGAATAAATCTTTCAATACTATGCGTAAAAGCCTCTTACATTATTACTTTGGGTAATATGTAATGCAAGAGACAATATATATCTAATTAAGATCAAATAAAAATAGCATTCTCTTACCCTTCTGAGAGCCATTTGTTATGCATATTACCGTTACATAATAAATGATGCTAATACTGCCAAGGCAATTTACTTTTCTGATAGGATCTTTGAAATATTACTATATATCATTAAACCAGACAAAATGTATTTCTAGTTGCTCTGGCAATTACATGAAATTAAAAAAGTGAAATTTATTTCGTACAAGTTGTGATTACCTGAAGTAATGACAAACGAGGCATCATAAATCAGAATGATACTTATGCAGATTGAGAAATTTGGCAAGTTTAATGTCATATTTTATTGTGATAGTTATCTGAAGTATTAGAAGAACACTGGTGTGTGATCCTCCTGAAGGCATACCACTTGACAGCGAAACACAATATAAAATTATTTTTTTATATCACATAGCAGTTTTGAAACATTATATACACAAATTTTATGATGAAACATGCAAATAGAATGTGGTATAAAACACCTCAGCATTATTTATAACCCACTTACACTTTCTGAAAATATGCCTCTGTTTAATACGGTTACCATACCTATAGCAGCTACTAAAGTGACTTCTCATTTTGCTGAAAGCTTATTACTCTGTGCAACTGAGGTTTAGAAACACCACTGCAACAATTTGTTTAGAGCATCTGAGCTTCACACAAATGCTTGTTTTTTTAAGACTCTGCATAATGCCCAAATTAATTACTTTCACTATACAAAAAAACAAAAAACAAAATACATATCTTAAAAATGAGAGAATGTACTTAACTGCCAGTCATGTTATAAAACAAAGCTACTGCAGTTACGAATGATCAAACCAAGTGATAATAAAGGTCTAGTTCGTTTTCATGAAGACTGAAATTCTTACCTGTTTTGTGACTTCAATCTTATGGAAAATACTGGATTAACACTCAACATGCGTCATGTTAGTAGCAACATTTCCTGAACTTACCTCTGCTGTTGCTGAATCATGCTTTTTCCTTAAGAGGGTCAGTTCACTTTGCTTGAGTTCCACCTTTGGAGTGTAAGAGAGACAAATTAAACAAGGCTGTTGTTTAAAAAAAAAAAAAAAATCGAGAGAAGTTGTTTACTATAGCAGCAGATGTTCTAGAATATCTTCTCCTTAGAGAATCACTCTTTGATCTTAAGGCCACAGACTCTGGGACCCCACGGGAGCAAATCTTTTTAGCTAGGGTGCTGGTACTGGCTACTAGAGACAGTGCATGCATGGCACCATGAGGTGGCTTGTGCTTACCAATAACTACTGCTGATGCCCCTACTTACCTCTGTTCTGTAGCGAGCAGAGAGCGGGTTGTGGCCCACAAGCACATGCTTGTTGGAGAAGTAGAAGGCAAGAAAGAAGAGATAAAGGATATATGAAGCAAAAATGAACAGCTGAATATAAATAGACTACCAACCTATCAGTGAAGGGAGATATTCCTTACGCCAGGGTGCCCACTGGAGGGGCAGTAGGTAGTCCACATAAAAGAAAGGCCTGAGCCACAGCTACTGTGGCTATTACCTTTCCCACAAGCCAAAATCGTGCTGGGAAATACAGGAGAAAGAAACTCTGGGCAGCAGTCCTTAGAGTGGCATTAGCCCATGGTCTTTGTCAGTTCTAGGACTCAGTCCACCTGAAAACAAGGCTGCATGTGTCTGAAAACAGTAAGATGTCCTGTAGAACAGAGTGCCTGCTCAAATGGAAAATGGTAGTCTAAAGAAGAAAAACTGAATTACCCCTGCTGCCCTTCTCTCTTTCTACAAGAGGAAAAGGGGTAGATTGACTACTCTGAGAAGTGTTGGAAGACAAGACACTTGGCAGACCCAAATGACTGCAGCTATTTCCCCCCCAAAACAGGAAAAAAAATCTAGGGTATACCAGAAAAATGAAGCTAGTAGCCTAGGAATCCCAAGACATATAAAAGAGGCATTTGTCAATACTGAATGTTTGCATGTAACATGTGTGTGATAGGCATGCATAGTGAGATGAGTAATTTGTGGTGGACCCTGACTTCCTACTAACTGTAGCTCTGTGCCTATGCTGTAATTTACAGCTGTCAGGCTAACCTACTTATCAGTTGCAGTGCATGGGCCTAACACACTGTAACATGCTCAAAGCCTTGTGAGGTAAGGCTCCCCATCCTGCCACAAAGTGCCGTGTGTGCACCACAACACTACTCTGTCCTTTCCCAGAATGGGACCAGAGCTGCATGCTGCAGTGCCTTTCTCCCAGCCTGGGCCCATTCAGCTGACTCACTGAGCCTGCACCCGAACTCAGGATACTGGCAAGGGAAGGTAATGTGGTCCCCACTGGACCAACGGCAGTCCATGGAAACAATGTTATTTTATTATTATTTTATTTTTATTTTTTTAACAGTTTTACCCTAAAATTTCAACAGTCTTTTTATCCCCCGAACATTACAGGTGTCATGTATAAAATACTGGACGAAATGTAATTTTGCGCCATAAGTGCGAAATCACATTTTAGCCAGGATTCAAAAAATGACAGCTGTCAGGTTTATGAGGTGGTGTGAAAAAATGGCTATGTTGAAAATCTGGGGTCAAAATATAGAAAATTACCATAGTTAAGCGCAATCATTGAAAAACATGACCGTACCATCATAACTTATGTTTTTAATATTTTTACCCCAAATTGTCAACACAGACTTCTTATAATAACCACCTCATGAACCTGGTAGGTGATGAACCTGGTAGGTGAGAATTTTCAGATCCCTCCCAAAACACATTTTGGCCAGGATTTGAAAAATAACAGCTGTCATGTTCATGAGGTGATGTGAAAAAATGGCTATGTTGAACATCTGGGGTCAAAATACTGAAAATTGACCAACTTATAAGCAAGCGTTGAAATATTTTAATGAACGTTCATAGCTTTTTTGTTTGTTTAAACTTAATACACCAAATGTTCATCATATCCTTCTTATGAGCTCACCTCATGAACCCAGTAGGGGAAGATTTCAAATATCACCGAAGAGGTGATTCTGCAGAGTGACTGCGAAATCACCCTTTGGTCAGAGTTGAAGAATTTCATCTTCTTGTTCATGAGGTGGGGTCCCAAAAAGGCAATGTTGAAAATATGAGGGAAAAAATATAAAAAAATTATCAAGTTATGAGTACAAGTTCAAAACGCATTGAAATACATTGACCGGATACCTGAATTCCTCGGTTTCTGGTCCAGCACTGAAGAGTGAAGATGTGTCTCCGATCAGGAGAGAGGAAATTATTCTGCCCTTCCACAGGTAATTGGTTTGACCACACGTGGAGTATTGTGTGCGGTTCTGGTGCCCTTATTTGAAGAAGGACATCAAACTACTTGAGGGAGGGAGGATGGGGAAGAGAGGAGGACCTCTCTGGGGGCAAGAGGAGGGTGGGGCAGCTCCAGGAAAATAGACTGAGCTATACATTCGAGCAGACTAGATAGACCACTAAGGCCTTTTTCTGCTGCCAATTTTCATATGTTCATAATTACGGCACTGGATCCCCCTCCCCCCGGTAGGTAGGTAAGTAAGGTGTGGGTGCCGAGTGGGAGGGTCAGGTGCAGGATGGGTAATGGTAGCAGCAGCAACAGACGTCGATGGACACTTCCATTTTTTACAGGGATTTAAGAGGCACGGTTTTCTTTATTTGAGGTAGAGACACTAGGGACTGGGCACCTCAGTGTCAGTGTCATGTTTGGCGGCATGAGGGGTTGGCTCGCCAGAGTTGCATAGTGGAAACAGGCCAGGTGGGGGAGTACTAGCTAGCAGCCGGAATTGGACATTCTGGTGTCAGAAAATGGTGAGGGCAGTGATGCGTGGTTTGATGGCCTCAGCCAACATAATGGATCACAGTAGGGTGGGCAGAGGGGGAGAGAGAGAGAGAGAGACAGCATGGCCTCCCTCCCTTCGAACTGCTCAGCTGGTTGCTGGGAGGCATTATGTAGATGAAGTAAGCCAGCTTTGGTCAGAAAGGAGTGGCTGGCTCCTTTCAACTATGCAAAGTTTCTGCCTAGCAAGAATTGAGTAGTGTCATGACCAGAGTGGTCACTGGCGAGCACATTGCAGACACACCTTTGAAATGCTATTCTTTGTAACAAAACATTTGTTGCACATGCAAACATGAAAACAGATCTGCTGCAAAGATGAGGACAAAATACAAACAGCACATACAGTGGTAGAGGCTTGAAAAGCTTAAACAATTATACACCTGTTCAGACAGACTGTGGTGAACAGGGATTTGCCCTAACACAGAAAATCCATAACAAAAAGACTGTCCTGATGTAGGCAACAACAGTTTAAATTTTGAAGACCATGAAGACGCTATTACCCATTTACAGTGCTGCTATTTATTACCCAGCTGGTCCCTTGTGCCCAAACATCGAATCCTACTGTACTGAATCTGAGGTCTGTATCTAAACTGTATTGTGATGCTGTTTTGTATCTGGTAATTTATGTACTTTTACCTTGTTTTTGCCATCTGTATGGCCCGGGTTGTGCCTGAAAATTGTTCCTGGGATCAGTGTATCTACCCGGTTAACAGACAAACAAACAAAGTCGATGAGATTGCAAAATAGGTGTCAGCATATCAACATGACTTTTTTTTTTTTTTTTTTTTAATTCTTTGGTGTAAGCAGGTAAGGCCCAGTAGGCACAAGTACCTGTTTTCCACAGTGACCTGGGTGCACTAGGGTGGTTAAGGGACTTGCCCAGAGTCACACAGTATGCAAGTGGAGGTTGTGGGAATCAAACCCAGGTCTGTTGGATGTACCAAGCTCATTAATGGCTTGTTACCCTGACCTCTAGGTTACATTGCCAGCCCTTCAGATTTTCAGCACATCTGCCTCTAGGCTAGAAGGTCATGGGTTCTAGTCCCGCACCAAGATTTGGCTCATATAATACATGCTGGCACCCAAGGGCAGTAGGGGATGCTGTACTGCTGGGGAATGAATGCCTTTCTTTGGATGAGGTGTTAAACCGAGGTCCCATATGACTTTTCTGGTGATTGTTCAGGTGGACATCCCTTGATACGTCTGAAGGAGAGCAGGGGGATTTTTTTTTGGGGGGGGGGGACAACACATGTACACAAACTGAAGCACAAAACGAAACAGATTACAAATGAAAATAAAACAGCTCTTCAAACTCTGAAAAATTACAAACATACAGACATCACAATCAGGCAACCAAAGAAATAAGTTTAACCCAAATCAATGCGTAATCCAAAGAAATTGATGCCAGAGCTGTAAGTTTCATTGTTTACCATGTCAACTACTAACAGCTGAGCCACAAAACATCCCACATGCTCACTGGGATCCTGTGGTCTGTTAAAAAACTTAAACCATCCTGGAAATAATCCAAGGGACAGTGCTTTTTTTTTTTTGCAAATTGTTTCTACGCTCCCTACCTCCAGACTCTCTCCTGCGAGGGCAACTTGATCATCGGGGTTATCCCGTCCTGCCTGAAGCGTGGTCCACTCCGTTTCCGGTAGGGGCCATCCCCACAACCCACGCGGCATACCCAAGCCCACTGGGTCTGTGTCCTCCAGGGAAGGACTGCCTACTCCTCAGGCGCCCTATCTACAGAACTGATGGGTAGCCTTGTGGGAGGGGATCCGGAACGGGTGTCCTTACGTCCAGCGATGGACGTGGGGCCGATGCCACAGGCCCCACCTTCGCCTAATGGAGGGGAAGGGATTTTTTAACTTAGATTTCTTCCCAATGAGGGCAGTACAATATCGCCTATCCCTTTACATGCTCCCGCGTACATCCAGAAGGTGGCCGCCCAGCGTTGAACCCCTACGTTAGGTCTTGCAACGGTGGCACACCCAGCCATCGCTAGGAGTCGCCACATGCGCAGGACACTCCCCCATCCCTCCCGAGGAGAGCAGTCCTCGAACGCTCGATCCTCTCCTCCCCCGCCGACACCCAGCGGCCTGGGCTCGTTCCCAAACCCAGGTCGCTGGCGTGGCGCAAGGTGAAGTGTCCAGCACCTCAACCCTCAGCGCCACCAGGATGGCTCCAAGGGACAGTGATTAAAGTTCAGAATTTCGGTAAATTTGAAATCTATGATGCCTTAGTACAGCCACTTCCTGGAACTAGTGCACCTGAGTTCCAGTCTTCACCCCCTTCCCCCAAAGCTTGCTTTTGACATTGCCTGATGTATGTAACTGGGCAACTGGAAAGCATGCTGTAAATTAGGGAGACATAGTCTACAAGAATTCCATTAATTGAGGAATGGCAATACCTATAACTTAACCTATGCAGACCATGGTGTTGAGACATTCCTTCAGGCAAGTCCAAGGTTACTAAAAACAAAAACACTAAAATAAGACCACAGGATTGGTCATGTTTAAACCCCCATGAGACACACAGGAATAGGTAAAAATTTCTCTTGATGGGATTTAAATGGCTGCTCCAGAGTAGTTGAGGAAAAAACACAGGTTAATCATCTGTAACAGTAGTTCCAGGAGTGGTATATGTTGTTTATCCATATTAGTTGGCATGTCATTTCCCTTTAAGAATCTTGCCGTAAGGTCTCAAAGCTAGCTCCTCCCACACACCCAGGTGGTATATGCCTCAACTCTGCCCTTGATGCCAGATCTTGCGCACTGGAAGCAGAGGGTTGTGTGTCGAAGCCGGGGAGGTCAGGTGGGTTCGTGTGGATGAACAACATATACCACTCCTAGAAAGTATAGTAACGTAAGACCTTACCGTAACAGTAGATCTTTGAGGAGTGTCTCTTGCAGTAGTAATACACTTGTGTCATCACCAGAGGTTGCTGTGGTGCACGGCAGCTCTTCTAGCAGACTTTTCCAGGGCCGCCCACATATGACATCACCTTCCTGTTTCCTATATAAGTGTGGGCGGTCCCTGGTATCCTCAGTTTCCCCCACTGGATTCAGCTCGGTAAGCGAAGACTGAGGGGAAGCCGAAGTACCATAGGTATCCCAACCCATAAGTCACTGGACCAGAATTTGTTCTTCTAGAGAAGGGGGACGGATGGCGGGATCGTACCTGCTGCAAGAGACACTCCTCAAAGATAGTACAGTTATGTAAGAACTTATCGTAACAGTAGATCTTCGAGAACAGCTCTTGCAGCAGGTTATACCACTGGGACTGAAGCCGGCAGGCGCCAGGACCCCATGGAAATTTTCTAGCTAGCAGTATCCAGTGGGGACCACCCCCGGCGTCAGCCCCGCCCCTGACATCAGGCATCATACAAAAGGGGGCGGTTCCCCAGAATCCCCAGTTCTCCCGCCGGAGACTCCCGGCTGCTAGAGGACATCAGAAGTGGAGACAGGATCCACCTTCAAAGAAAGTATTCAGAGCGGTGATACGAACACCTAATCCTAGGAAGTAACAAAAGGAACAACTCTACCTCCAGAGGGGACGGTGGGAGGGAAACTACCTGCTGCAAGAGCTGTTCTCAAAGATCTACTGTTAAGGTAAGTTCTTGGGTAACTGTACTATCTTACTTCGAGAAACAGCTCTTGCAGCAGGTTACATCACTAGGACTGATTCCCAAGCAATTCTGGGAATCCCTCGCAGGTGGGAGGAGGCTAGGTAGAGATCGCAAGTTGGACCAAAGCCTAGGATAGTAGTCCCTGAAGGACTGCTAGACCAAAACCAGCTCTTCGCCGTGATGCAACATCCAGGCTATAATGCCCGATAAAGGTATGCACGGTGCTCCAAGTAACTGCTGCGCAGATGGCTGAAGTGGACACGTTCTTCAGAGCAGCAAAGGAGGTAGCCAACCCACCTTGCGGAATGTCCCCTAACCGAGCCCGGTAGGGATTTGTTATGTTTGATAAGAGAACGTGATACAATGGATGAGTCACCTGAAAGCGATCGCTTAGAGATCAGAGCCCCCCCCCATGGGCGAAGGAGACAAAAAGCTGATCAGATTTACGGCGTTGCCTGGTTCTGGCCAGGTAGCATCTGAGACACTTGTGCACATCTACAGTGTGCAGCAGGGCCTCTCCTCTATTAGAATATTTAGAAAAGTACACTGGCAGATCAATGTCTTGATTAAGGGTGAGGGCTGAGACCACCTTAGGTAGAAACTTTGGGTTTGTCTTTAGGGACACCCAGTCCTGGTGGAAAACCAACTAAGATTCTTTGCACATAAGTGCGTGTAGCTCAGAAATCCTTCTGGCTGAAGTAACAGCAACTAAAAATAATGTCTTCAATGTCAGAAGACGTAGCTCGCAATCCGCGGCTGGTTCAAAAGGTGGCAGCGTAAGCTGCTCCAGGACGAAGGGTAAGTCCCACAGAGGAATGGGATCCTTAATCGGAGGCCTAAGGTGGAGGACGCCTCTCAAGAATGCTTGTGCGGTTTCCAACTGAGCTATGGACTGTAGGCCTATAGGAGTGTGATAGGCTGAGATGGCACAAAGGTGTACTTTTATTGGGGAGTAGACCAAGCCTGCCTGAAATAGGGACAGAAGGTAGTCTAGAACCGAACCTTCTAGACAATCTAGCGGGGAAAGTCCTTGTGCTTGAGCCCAGAGGCAAAATTTGCGCCATTTCATGGCATATGTGGCACGAGTGGCCGGTTTTCTAGCAGCAGCTAGAAAGTACAGTTACGTAAGAACTTACTGTAACAACAGATCTTCGAGAGAGGCTCTTGCAATAGGTAATTACATATAGGACTGACACCGGCAGGCGGCAGGACCCCATGGAAAAATTTCTAGCTAGCAGTCCCAGGCGAGGGACCGCCCTCACGTCAGGTGACCAGCGTCAGGAGACATCGGTATGAACGGGTGGTCCCGGACGCCCACCTTCCAGTTCTTTCCCGCCACAGGCCAAAAGAGGCTGGACGAGAGAGAAGCGGATATTTCCCTCAATGGAAAAGGAGCTGAAAAAGCCTAGGGGGATGGAGGGCGGAAAATATTACCTACTGCAGAGCCTCTCTCGAAGATCTACTGTTACGGTAAGTTCTTACGTAACTGTACTATCTTACTTCGAGAGGGCTCTTGCAGTAGGTAATTACATATAGGACTGAATCCCAAGCAGTCTGGAACAAAGAGAGGCACCAGGAGGAGGAAAACTACTCCAAAAGGTAGTTCTGGTTGTGCAAGTCTCAAGATAGGAGGCCTTGCAAAACAGCCAGCCCAAAGCCTGCTCTATGGTGAGAGGCAACATCCAAACTGTAGTGTTTAGTAAAGGTATAGACGGAAGTCCAGGTGGCAGCAGCGCAGATGTCTGCCGCAGACACATTCTTGAAACAAGCCGCTGAGGCAGCTACTCCTCTTGTGGAGTGGCCTCTGACTTGACCCGGGAGGGTCTTGTTGTATTTGTCATAACAGAAAGTGATGCAATGAGCCAACCACTTAGACAGGCATTGCTTGGAAACAGCATTGCCTTCCCTTTTGTGAGCAAAAGAGATGAACAATTGATCAGTCTTTCGAGATCCTTCGTCCTGTTGGTGTAGTATCTCAGAATCCGGTGAACATCCATAGTACGGAGTAAATATTCCTTGATTAGAGTACTGCGTAAAAAAGGCAGGTAACTCTATGGACTGATTTAGAGTAGACTCAGCTACTACTTTAGGGAGAAACTTAGGATTTGTGCGAAGAGCAACACGTTCCTTGTGAAAAATCAAGTACGGGATTTTACACATCAGGGCCTGGAGCTCGGAGATTCTCCGAGCAGAAGTAATGGCCACCAAGAAGAGAGTCTTCCATGAAAGGAACTTCAAATCCACAGAAGCTGCATTTCCGAAGGAAGGGAGAGTAAGTTTCTCGAGAACAAAATTCAAGTCCCAAGGGGGAGCAGGAGTACGGATGGTGGGCCTCAGATGGAGGACCCCTCTGAGAAAGGTTTTAGAGACCTCCAGTTGAGCAAAAGCCTTGTCTGCGAAGGGAACATGATAGGCCAAAATGGCCGCCATGTGTACCTTCAGAGAAGAATGGCTGAGACCCAGGTCAAACAGATGACGTAGATACTCCAGCAGAAGCCCCTCTGAACAGGAGAAAGGTTCCATGTTCTTGGAAGTGGTCCAGATAGTGAATCTTTTCCACTTCATGGCATAAGTGGATCTGGTGGACGTTTTTCTGGCCTCCACCAAAATCTCTGCCACTTTGGAAGACACTCCAAAACGGGATTGGGCTAAGTCTGCAGGAGCCATGCATGCAGTTGAAGGGATTTGAGGCCTGGACGGACCAGGGTCCCCTGATCCTGGGTCAACAAATCTCGAGATAGAGGAAGAGGAAGAGGAGGATCCTCTGAATATTGTTGTAGAAGAGAGAACCAAACTTGCCTGGGCCAGAAAGGAGCGATCAGAATCATTTGCGCTCCTTCTGAAGCTAGTTTCTGCAAGACTCGTGGGATAAGTGGAATTGGAGGAAAGGCATAGACGAATCTGCCCTTCCAGTCTAGAGACAGAGCGTTGCTCCAAAAAGCACCTCGAACTGGAACGAGCGAGCAGAAGACGGGAAGTTTTGCGTTTAGGGGGGATGCGAACAGGTCGACCTGTGGTGTTCCCCAAAGTTGGAAGATATTGTCTATGACCCCTTGGTCCAGTTCCCACTTGTGAGTCAGGGCAGAAGAGCGACTTAGTTTGTCTGCCAGGGTGTTGTCGACTCCCGGAACATGAATTGCCATGAGGTGAAGGTCGTTTTGTGTTGCCCAATCCCAAACCCCCATTGCCTCCCTGCATAGAGGGTAGGACCGAGTCCCTCCCATTTGTTGATGTACCACACCACGCACATGCTGTCCATCTGGACGGCGGGGTGGCCGGGAAGGATGTACTGGTGAAGGGCTTGGAGAGCGTACAACACTGCCCGAAGCTCGAGCACACTGATGTGGGGAGCTTGTTCTAGCTTGGACCAGGAGCCCTGGGTCCGATGAGGGCCTAGATGGGCTCCCCAACCTTCGCCTGAGGCATCTGTGGTTAGAGTCTGGAAGGGGGGAGGATGACAGAAAGGAACTCCCCGAAACAGGTTCTCTCGAACCATCCACCATTGCAAGTCTCGAATCAGCAGCGAGGAGATCAGAACTGGGTGATCTAGGTCGTCCACTAGCTGATCCCATTGAGGGCGTACAGTCCACTGAGAAATCCTCAGATGGAGTCGAGCAAGAGGCACCGTCGGGATAGCAGCCACCATGAGCCAGAGAAGGTGAAGGACCAACCTCACAGAGACCATCCTGTGGGCGGACAACAGACTTATTTGGGTCTGAAGGGTGGACGCCCTGTCCGGAGGCAGGAAGGCCTTGCCCGTGGTCGAATCGAGAATCGCCCCAATAAACTGTAGCCTCTGGGATGGGTCCAGATGAGACTTGGAATGGTTGATGGTAATACCCAGGCAGGCAAAAACCTGCTGGGTAAGGAAGAGGTAATGCAGGAGTTCCTCCCTGGATGAGGCCGCCAGGAGCCAGTCGTCCAGGTACAGGAAAACCTGCACTCCCCTGGTACGCAGGTGGCCCGCCACCACTGCCAGGCATTTGGTAAACACTGGGGGGCCGAGGATAGATCAAACGGGAGTGCCTTGAACTGGTAGTGGTCCCCCTGGAACGCAAAACGAAGGTATCTGCGATGAGATGAGCGAATGGGAATGTGCAGATAAGCATCCTGCATATCCAGAGCACAAAGCCATTGACCCGGCTGGAGGAGGGGCAGAAGGCTCTGCAAAGACAGCATCCTGAAACTTTTGTATTCTACGTAAAGATTCAGGGAACTGAGATCCAAAATAGGTCCAAGATCTCCCGTCTTCTTTGGGACCAGGAAGAAATAGGAATAGTAACCCATCCCTCGCAGATGAAGGGGGACGGGCTCTATTGCTTGTTTCAGTAGGAGAGCCAAAATTTCCTCCTGGACCAGCAGATGTTCCCGTGAATATGACGACTTCAGAGGGGGGTGGCGGGGTGGTTTCTGAAGAAACTCTATCAAGTGTCCTTCTGCTATGAGCCAGAGCACCCAAGAATCTGTGGTTATCCTCTCCCATCCCGGAAGCTGGAGGGAAAACCTCCCTCCTACTGGTTCCTCTGGGGAGTCCGGAGGCAGTGGGAGAGGAAAGGAGTCAGGTGGTGTGGGGCAGCGCCGCAGCTGAAGCACCCTCTGCTTTTTTGGGCAGGGGGGTTTGGCAGCTGTGGGGGCCCGGCGTTTTGTGGCCCGCCTTCCCCGGGGTTTCGCCTTTGGCCAATTCCGTCTGCGAAAGGGATGGCGCTGCTGCTGATGGGGACGGTACATGGAATCAACAGACTTCAGTGCCGTCCCCTTCTTTGCAAATCGGTGATGATGTCCTTGACATCACCCCCGCACCAACCCCGGAAGGGTGCTTCCTGGATAGCAGATTGCACCTCCGGGACCAACCCCTGACACACGGAGCAGCATGATGCTGTAGGCCTACAGAAAGCTGAGCTCCGCAGCAGTGTCCACTGCATTGTATGTCGACTAGCATGTGTCAACTGGCCGAACGAGCAGAGGGACGAGATCAGCCAACTCCTGCTTGACTTGGGAGTCAGGCAAGGAGTCCAATTTGGCTTCCGCCTGAGTCAGGATGGCCTTCTGGTAGTCCCCCATATGGCAGACATAGTTCAGGGCCCTGATCCCCAGCATGGAGGAAGCGTAAATCTTCCTCCCATACTGGTCCAGAAGGTGTGATTCCTTATCAGCTGGTGATGAGCTAAGATGTTTGGGGTTCGCCAACCGGCCATGAGCAGGGCTAATCAAAACAGAGTCGGCACGAGGGTGAGAATCCAGAAAATCAACACCCTCTGGAGCCTGATATATCCTATTCAACTTCCTAGGAAGTGCGGCTAAGGACGACGGCTGTTTCCATATCGTGGTAACGAGGTCGGCGTGAGGCTCTATCCAGGGTGACACCAAGGTAGGAGCTGTCATGGGCAGATCCAGATGTTCAGCGAGTTTCAGACGCTGAGGATCTGGTTCCAGGGAGTGCCACTGATGAACATCCTGGATTTTCCTAAGCAACTCCGTAAAAGAAGGATCCTCCGGAGAAGACTTCGGAGGAGTCCTTGGCCTGGGCTTTGACGGACAGCGTGGCTCGTCGTCTCTCTCAGAGCAACTGTCGGAAGAGTCCAACGGTGAAGAGGAGGATGAAGAGGAGAAAAACTCCCTTTCCCGAGCCGGGGGAGGAACGGACCGCTTGGGAAGTCCCCGGGGAAGCGTGTTCTGCCCTTCTCTGGATCCAGAAGGAAGAATCCTGGAGTCCGGAGGTGGTGAGGGAGTGTGCCGCCTCGGACGTACGGGAACCTGGGATGGCACCATCGCTGGAAGGCGGCTCTCGACCTCTTTGGTGAGCTGAGCCTTGGACTTAGTCCACCAGGAGGTCAGAGTCTCCTGCAGGTCCACCAGCGGCCGCGAGGGCGGTGGAGGAGGAGGAGGCGGGGGATAAGGATATGGGTTGTAACCGTATGGAGCGTATCCAAAACCCGACTGCGGGTAGCCCGGCATCGGGTACTGTGGCACCAGATACTGCGGCCCCGGGTACACTGGCGTCGGATAGGACAGAGGGTACCCGGGAGCGGGGGGCTGCCGGAGCAGACGGCCCGGCCGGTGGCCTCATGGGTGGGTCCATAGTGGGCCCGATGGGCACGGAATGTCTCCCGGAGTTGGTAAGGCCGACGTCAGGGCTGACGGTGGAGGCCCTGGCGTCGAAAGTACCAACGTCGGAGGGGCCGGCGTCTGGGGAGCCGACGTCAGGTCCGGCGCACCAGGTGGAGGAAGGACTGATGGAGGCAAAAGACCCCCAGCTTCGCCTGGGGATGGAGGGGAAAAGTCCCCGGGGTCGAGTTAGGGAGACTCTGGTTCCCCAGATGGCAGCGAAGGCTGCCAGGAACTGGTTACGACAGATGTGGGGGGGGGTCTGTCGTCGGTTCCATCGCCAGCCGGACGTCGGAAGAGCAGACATGAGGCTTAGGAGCGAGCTCCCGGCAGGCGCCGGAGGAGCCGGCATCTGACTTATGAGAGCCATCATTGGAGGCAGGCCGAGTAGAGTGATTGGCCTGGTCCAGTGGAGTGGAGGCCATGCGTCGCCCCGGAGGGTCGGACGTCTTACCGGCCCTCTCCCCTGCGGATGTCAGAGGAGCCGACGCCCCGCTTACCAGAGTCGCCCACAGTGGTAGGCCGCAAGCCTGCGACTGAACCAGGGGCGGAGGCCTCCAACTGCCCGGAGGCGCCCGCAAGGCCCAAGCCAGACGGGCGGGCCGACACCCCCTCGGAAACCTCCGAGGCTGCCGTCGAGGAGTGATTCCTCCGAAGGGGATGTTACCTGCATCCCAGCGACTCCCGAGGGAGACGCGGTGGAGGAGCCCTTGTCCTGGTGCCTCTCTTTCTCCTTTTCATGGCCTTCGGGGGAAGTGGACGCCTGCCTGTTTTTTGAGCTCCTTCTCCATAGAACTCATTTTCTTCTTCAGAATATGGGCTTCCAGGAATTGCTGCCGCCTTTTCCGGGTAGCTGCGTTGAAACTGAGGCAGTGCTGGCACTTCTCAACCGGGTGATCGGGGCCTAGGCAGAACAGGCACAGGGAGTGGCCGTCCTTGTGAGGTAGTTGGGCACCGCACGAATCGCACTTATTCTTGTGCTCGGAGGGTGTAGGGGATGACATACACCGATGACTGTACTGACGTTAGTCGAAAAAAATTATTTTCGGTAAAAATCCGACGAAGGTAGGGCTGACGAAGCACAAAGTTTTCCACGAGGTGCTGCACGAGCTAACGGCGGGAAAGAACTGGAAGGTGGGCGTCCGGGGACCGCCCATTTATATCAACGTCTCCTGACGCTGGTCACCTGACGTGGGGGCGGTCCCTCGCCAGGGACTGCTAGCTAGAAATTTTTCCGTTGCGTCCTGCCACCTGCCGGCGTCAGTCCTATATGTAATTACCTACTGCAAGAGCCCTCTCGAAGTAAGATCATCTGCTACCCCTTTCGAGACCCCATAGCACATGACGGCTATGTCCCTAGGAGCCAGGCGTGCAGGTTCAGAGAGCGAAGGTCCGGATGGACCAAGGATCCTGCCTTCTAGGACAATAAGTGAAAGCTGATTGGCAGAACCACCGGAGGTTCCTGAGACAGCTGGCTCAGCAGAGGAAACCAAATCTCCCTGGGCCAAAAGGGTGCGATTAGTATCAGCGTCACCTGCTCTCTGCGGAGTTTCAAAAGAACTCTGGGTCAACGGGAAGGGAAGGAAATGCATAGAGGAATCTACCCGTCCAGGAGAGGGACAACGCATCTCACCAGAAAACACCAGGCCCTGGATCTAGCGAGCAGAAATTGGGCAGTTTTGCGTTGGATGGGGACGTGAAAAGATCTAACTCTGGTGTCCCCATCTGCGAAACAGTTCCTCTACCACCTACTGGAGTAGTTCCCATTCGAGGACTCTGGCCTGAGACTGACTCAGACTGTCTGCGATACAGCTGTCCACTCCTGGGACATGTACAGCAATAAGGTTTGCGCCGCGTCGCAGTAACCAATCCCACACTCTCATGGCCTCCCTGCAAAGTGGGTAGGAATGAGTGCATCCTTGTTTGTTGAGGTAATACATCACTGTGGTATTGTCTGTTTACAGCAGCAGAGTACCCGGTGGAATCTCCGACTGGAAGGCCTGCAAGGCATAAAGGACTGCTCTCATCTCCAAAATATTTACGTGAAGATGAGCTTCCAGGCGGGTCCGCGAGCCCTGAGACCTGATTCCGTCGAGGTGAGCTCCCCAACCGAACCCTGAGGCATCCGTGGAGAGTGTCACAATTGGAGATGGCACAAAAAGGGGACTCCCACTGATAGGTGTTCTGATTCGAGCCACCACTGCCAATCCCAGACGACGGCATTCGTGATCCGAATTGGAAACTGCAGATGGTCTTGCTTCTGATCCCACTGTACCCGTAACATCCATTGGGTCACCCGCATGTGGAGACGGGCTAAAGGGACTGTTGCAATGGCCGCAGCTATGTGTCCGAGCAGGCAAAGGATCAGTCTTGCTGGGACCGTCTTCTTTGTCAAGATGTCCCTTATGAGGTATCTGATGTGTTCCGCTCTGTCCTGGGGCAAAAAGGCTTTCTCCTGGACGGTGTCCAGGACTGCAGCTATGAACTGCAGTGTCTGCGATGTAACCAGGTGCGACTTCTCCTGATTGATGATGATGCCCAACGATCCGAAGAGGGAATGAGTATAGTGCATCACGGACATCAGAGCCTCCGGAGAGGGGGCCATGAGGAGCCAGTTGTCCAGGTATGGGAACACGTAGTGGTCTTGTCTCCTGAGAGCCGCCACTATGACTACCATGCATTTCGTAAATACCCGAGGTGCTGAAGACAGTCCAAAGGGGAGGGCTCAGAACTGATAATGGCGACCTAGAAACTCAAAGCGCAAGAATTTTTTGTGCGCTCGAGCTATAGGTATGTGTAGGTAAGCATCCTGCATATCCAGAGATGCTAAGAAGGCGCCCTGCTTGAGCAAAAGAATTAAACCTGGAAGGGTCACCATGCGGAAGCGTTTGTAAAGGACTGAAGTGTTGAGGTTGCTGAGATCCAGAATCAGACGGTGGTCCCCTGTCTTTTTGGAAACCAGAAAGAAGTGGGAATAATAACCTGCACCTCTCTGGTTCCGCGGTACGTGCTCTATAGCCTCCTTTCCCAGAAGCACGAGCACTTCTTGCTTTATGAGCAGTGCGTGCTGACCCAAATAACGGGAAAGCAGGGGAGGCCTTGACGGTGGGTGGTCAAGGAATTCTATAGTGTGTCCTCTCTCGACCAATTGGAGGACCCACCCGGTCGGTGGTTATCGTCTGCCATCCTGAAAGGTGGCGAGCGATGCAACCCCCGACCTTTTCTTCCTGTTGATCCAGAGGAGGGGGCGGGGGCCGGGAAGGAGTCATGCTGTTGCGGCATTACCCCCGCAGGCTGGGTCAGTTTGGTATATCTTTGACCTTGGCCTGGGGAAGACTTAGGCTGGGCCTTACGATTGAAGTTGCCCCTTTGTTGCTGGCCAGAATGTGGCTGTTGCCTTTGTTGCCGGCCCTGAAAACGATTTTGGCTCCTATGAAAGGAACCAGATTTGGGCCTGTACAGTCCTCACTGCCTTCCCGACGTCCTGTAATTTGGTGATCACCTTTTCGGAATCTTCACCAAATAGGACCGCGACGTTGTAAGGAACATCCAGGATGTTTTTCTGGACGTCCAGGGGTAAATCCGGAGATGCGAAGCCATGAATGTCTCTGGAGACAGACGCCTGAGGCTGCTCCCCTTGCTGCGGAGTCCGCTGAATCATAGTTGGCTCTCAGAACTTGGGTCCCCATGTCTGACCCAGTGTGAAGGAGGTTCAGAGGCTCCTCCTCCTTCTCCTCGCCATCTAGAAGTGCTTTGACTAGGTCTTGACCCTGTTCCCATAGGGCATTCTGAAACTGAACCATGTGTGTCAGATAGTTCAATGACCTAATGGAGCACGTAGCAGCCACATACATGTGCGTCCTCAGGAGCCAAGCATGAAGGTGCAGTGACTTCAGGTTGGGATGTAGAAGGGTCCCTTGATTCTGAGTCAGGAGATCTGGTCTTCTTGGTAACGGGATGGGGTCCTCCACTGGGAACTGTTGAAGCAGGGGGAACCACACCTGCTGAGGCCACAAAGGGGCTATGAGAATCGTGGTGGCAGGTTTGAGCTGCAATTTCAGCAGAGTCCATTGCAGGAGAGGGACGGGCGGGTTGGGGGAGCATATAGGAAGGGTCCAGTCCATGCTTGGGACAGGGCATCTACAGACCGTCCCTTTTTGCTTGGGATAATGCAACAGTATCTGGGGAGATGGTGATTGACTGGGGAGGCAAACAAATCCTCTTGTGGGGTCCCCCACAGATTAAAAATTTTCTGAAGCACTTCGTGATGAAGTGTCCATTCGTGTGTGGATGACTGGTGACTGAGAAAGTCGGCCAGGAGATAGTGGCATTCTTGTAGATGGACGGCTGTCAGTACAAGGTGTTGGCATATGGCTTCCTGCCATCCTGCAATCATCCCTCTGTACAGAGAACAGGATTTTGTACATCCTTGTTTGTTGAGGTAGAACACTACCGAGGTGTTTTCTGATTCAATCAGCAACAGTCCTGGGGACAAGTGAGGTTGAAAAGCCTGAAGGGCTAAGCGAACTGCCCTCATCTCCTGGAGATTGATGTGGAGAGGAGGGATAGAAGTGGTCCACTTACCTTGTGTTCTGTAAAGACTCAGGTACGCGCCCCACCCTTCTAGGCATACATCTGTGGTCAAGCGTCTGCTGGGGTGGAGGGGACCCACTTGACTTAGATTGGTTCAGAGGGTCCACCATACTAGGGTGGACCGCAATGAGGGAGTGACTCTGATTTTGTCTTCGAAATTTCCTGTTCTTTGAAACCACTGATTCTGGAGAATCCACTGGACTGGTCTCATGTGAAGATAGGCGAGTGCTACTGAAGGGATGGTAGCGGCCATATGTCCTAGGAGACATAACACACGTCTGGCTGTGACTACTTTCCGGGTTTGTATCTGAGAAGCCAGAGATAGAAGCTTGTCTGTCGGCGGGGAGGTAGGCCCTGGCAGAGACAGTGTCTAGGATTGCTCCTATATATTGGAGCGACTGTGTAGGGGGCAGATTGGACTTCAGCCAATTGACTGCAATCCCTAGAGAGTGGAACAGAGTAAGGGTTGTATATAGAGAGCAAAGCAAAGAAGTTTTAGACCCTGCCTTGATGAGCAAGTCGTCCAGATATGGGACAACAAAGTGCCTGTCCCGTCGTAGGGCTGCTGCCACTACTGCTAGGCACTTGGTAAACACTCTTGGGGCAGATGAGAGTGCCCAAAATTGGTAATGTTGTCCCAACAGGAGAAAACCAAGAAACCTGTGGTGAGCAGGATGGATAGGGATATGTAGGTAAGCATCCTACATATCTAGGGCACATAGTCAGTCCCCTTGTTTCAACACTGGCATGATGGAATTTAGGGTGACCATGTGGAACCGTTTGTACTGGATGTGAAGGTTCTGTTGTCTGAGACCTAGTATTGGTCGGAGATTTCCAGTTTGTTTGGGCACCACAAAGAAGTGAGAATAAAACCCTTTTTGGTGGTCTGCGGGGGGTACCAGATAAACAGCCTTCTTGGTCAGAAGAGCCTGGAGTTCCTCCTGGAGAATGTGGATGTGGTCGGATGGGTACTGGACAGAGGGGTGGGGGGAATGGAAATAAGTTCCAGAATGTGACCTGTTTGAATAATCTGAAGTATGCACTCATCCGATGTAATCGTTTGCCAGGCCTCTAAATGGAGGGCAAAACAACCACCCATGGCTTCCGAGGCCTGATTGAGGAAGCATAGACAGAGCCCCAGTTGGTCACTGTGAGGCAGGCTGACCAGCCCCACCAGAAGGATGGGAGCAGGGGCCCTTGGCAGCAGAGGTGGTGGTTCTGGAAGGCAGGGAACAACCTCTGAATTCACCTCTATGTGAGCCTCTGTATTTTCCACCTCTTTTGGAATAAGAGGAGGATTGGGGGTGATACGATGGCTGGGATGTATGGTACATACCATGTAATAATAATAATAAGCATTATTTTTAAGTGCCTTTCAAGTACCAAGGTGCGTTACAATAATAAAACATGATTCCATAAAAACAATTACATTAATATATAAAACAATTACAGATGGTAACAGTTCACTAGTAGGCCTGACTCTGCAGAAAAGTTTTAAGTGCCTGTTTAAAGCCCCCCACGGTCACGCATTCCCAAAGCTGATGGGGCAGAGAATTCCAGAGGGTGGGGGCTGCGAACATAAATGCATGGGCCCCAGAAGATTTCAAAATTACCCTCGGAATCTCTGGCAACCCCTTGTCAGCCGAGCGGAGCTGTCGCACAGGGGTGTAGGGAATCAGAAGCTCTTTCAAGTAGTCAGGACCAAGTCCATGTAGGGCTTTGTAGGTCAATAAACCTACCTTAAAGGTGATCCGCCACTGAATCGGCAGCCAGTACAGATCACGCAGCACAGGAGTAATACGCGATCTCCGAGACACCCCGGTCAACAGTCGAGCAGCAGCGTTCTGCACTAGCTGCAAGTGGTGGATATCAACCCCAGGAAGCCCTAAGTAATGGCAGCTGCAATAGTCAAGGCACAAGGTCACAAAGGTGTGGACCAACACAAGCAGATTGCTGGATGGAACAAGATGTTTGACCCTAGCAATGTTCCTAAGATGGTAAAAGGCAGACTTGACGACTGCTGACACCTGATAGTGAAGGGTCAGCCCGTCATCAAGTACCACTCCCAGGTTGCGCACCTGTTCTGAGGTAAGGATCTGAGAGCCCCCCCCAGAACTAATCCAGAGGGCAGATGAGTCCTCAGCCCCTCTATCCTGCGACCTAGAGCCACGACCATAACGTCGGTCTTTCCTGTGTTCAACTTTAACCAGCTTGAATTCATCCAGTCCTGGATTTCAGCGAGGCAGTTATTAAATACTGAGAGAGCACTAACCTGATTAGGGCAAAAGACAGGTAGAGCTGGGTATCATCAGTGTAGCAGTGAAACCTCAGCCCATACCGTCTAACAATGTCTCCGAGGGGTAGCATATACACTGCAAACAACATGGGGGGCAACCCCGAGCCCTGAGGGACCCCACAGGACAGAGGGAGTGAGTCAGAAGAAAAATTCCCCGACACAACTCTCTGTGTTCTGCCCATTAGGAAAGATGTAAACCACCTGAGGACCATACTTGTCAGGCTACAGATGGACCTCAGGCGCTCAAGTAGCACCCCGTGGTCTACAGTGTCAAAAGCTGAGGAGAGATCAAGGACTACCAGAATGGAACGGTTTCTCTGATCTCTCGCTATCAGGAGATCACCGAGTACCCGAATTAGAACAGTCTCAGTGCTATGCCTCTTTTGGAAACCAGACTGGAGAGGTTTGTAGACATTATGGATAGTCAAGTGGTTCTCCAGTTGAGTTGCCACTACTTTCTCAATAACCTTTCCTATAAAGGGAAGGTTCGAGATAGGTCTGTAGTTAGCTAAAGCGTCCGGGTCTAGCAAAGCTTTCTTCAGGAGGGGTGTCACCACCGCCTCCTTTAGGGAGCTTGGAAACTCACCCGATTCCAAGGAGCACCAGACAATCTGAGCCAGAACTGGGCCAATGATAGCGCAGCAGCCCAAATTCAGGGAAGTTGGGCCAGGATCTAAACCACAGCACGTAGGGCACATCCCCTGGACAATCCGCATAATATCCCCGAACTCCGGCAGGTCAAAGGAACTCCAGGAAGTACAAGGTGTAGTGACCGAGCACCGACCAACAGTGTCCCCCATAGAATGAATCAAGATGATCTCCGACCTGATGTTGGCCATGTACCATATGTAGTGTCCGGCCTGAAGACTGGAGATCATCTGTGTTTTGAGTACCTGGACCAAAAAGTTTAGATCAATTAAAGGGGGCATTGACCACTCTATGCTGTACATCTGGTATAAAACCTGAGACATGACGCCAAGCATGGTGACGCAAGGTAATGCCAGTTGCTAACATGTAGGCCAAAGTATCGACCGCGTCATATCCCGACCGATGTAGGTGTTGGGAAACGGACTTGTCAGTAGATATTTTAGCCAGTAATTGTTCCCTTTCCTGCAAAGGAGGGAGTTCATTGACTAATTCTCTGGCAGTGTATGCTGGTATTTGACCATATGTCCCATATAATTTAGGATTCTGAGATTCATGGTACCTTCTTGGAATACCTTTTTTCCCAGATAGTCTGTCCTACGGGAATCTTTATCAGGCGGTAAGGAGCTCATGTGTTTTGGTTGTTTAGTACGGTCATGAGCGGCAATAATCACGACTGAGTATGCTTCAGGAGTAGTGGATAGAAAAGGGTGATCCAGAGGAGCCTGGCAGAGGTGATCTGCCTTGCAGGGAATAGCCGTAACAGAGGAAGGTTGATTCCAGGCTGCAAGCATAGCATTTTGGTAGGTTTGTATAAGTGGTGGTACCACTAGTACTGGTTCCCCTGGTAATTCTAGATAGTCTGCCATATCCTTATGTTGTTTGTCATTTTTGTTAGTGGAAAAAAAACAAGACTTTCTGAATTTGGACCATCATCTCATGGAAGGATGGGTCATCGGGAGGAGAAGCAGCAGCCTGGTGGGATAAATTCTCATTAAGTGAAAAAATATCCAAAAGAGGGGACTGGGGTTGGAAATCCAAGTCCTGAAAATCCTCATCCTCCAAATCTCCGGTGAAATCTGCTGGAAATTCAGCCTCGTCTGATAGGTAGTCATCCACATATGAGGGAGGTGACCAGGGTGGTGAAGGGTCCCTGTCACCCTGGAAACTTTTGGGCGGAGGAGTAGGGGAATAGGACGGATGAATCAGCTCCCCTGGATCAGAGGCTGAATATGCCGCATGGCATGCTAAACCTGTTGAACTACTGGGGCAACATCCAAAAAGGGTGTAGGGGAGGTGTTTCTAGGAAACCAAGGGGATTGTAGAGAGGATTGGACGTGTAGTCTGAGCAGGTCTTGCACCTGGGTGGTAAAGCCCAGGGTCCCGATCCCTGTCCGTTTGGCCCTTGTGGGAGTACACTTGTGAGGCTGGACAGTCGGAATGCATGGCAACTGCAGTAGGTTTCCCCATTAGAATGCAACCCCTCGTCGACAGAGCCATTGCAGAAACATGAGTAGACTATGAAAATGGAGTCACCATCGATGGGAGAGAAGTCCCCGTCAATGGAACTCACAAGGGTTTCATCATAGACTGCTGTTAAAGTGCCGTTGATGAGAGCGTGTAACCACCCAATGACGAGGAGGCAATGTGTGAATGCATCGTTGATGGTGGGGGACCTGTAATGGTGGACATCAATGAGTGTTTAGGCACAGAGGTTGAGGGGGGCTTCTTCTTCTCTTTCTTGTGCCAGTTGAGAGAATCAGTGGTTGGGGAGCTCTTGGGATGAGCCCCCTGATTCTCCATGATGCAAAATTTCTGCTCCATTAAATGATTTTTATTTCTTGCAGCCGTCGATGATGGGTTGCCTGGTTGAAATCCTGGCAATATATGCAGGAGGTGGTGTCGTGAGTGGGTCCCAGACACTTTAAACAAGTAGTGTTGTTGTCTAAACAGTAGATTTTCCTACCTCAACGGCAGGAAAGAAATAGTGCCATCTTGCTTGTAGATTCTTTGGACAGTCGTCAATGTTAGCTCAAATTCTCGACAATGACTGCTACCAAGTTGCACAAGCTGCTGCGTGCGAGCTGAAGATTGTGGGAAAATGAACTGAGGATACCAGGGACCACCCACACTTATAAAGGAAACCAGAAGGTGATGTCTGTGACGTAGACAGCCAGTTCTGAGTGCTGTATTATATTGTTTTAATATAAAATGAGACGTTAAACCAAGGTTCCATCTGCCTGGATTGGTGGTAGCTCAGTTGGATGTTAAGACCCCATGGCACTTATCGAAAAGAGTAGGGGAATTTACCCGGTGTCCTGGCCAAATTTCCCTCATTCACTAAAAATACCACCAACAGCTTAATCTGGTTCAAGGTCACTTGGCTTTCATCTGTATCCCCTCCCTCCCCCGGGTCGTGCCTGAAAATAGGCAGGATTTGTCTAGTGCACTTACCCGGTCAACAGAAACTAAATAAATAAATAAAATGTATTAATGTCTCTGCTGAAAATTCAAATTCTCTAGGAATGACCTCTCTCATCCCCCCCTCCCCCAGATTTTAGCTGACAGATGCAGGCCAAGAGAACTGCTGACAGCATTGTATCACACACACAGTCTTTTTAGAGACAATGTGTTACTGGAAGACTTTTATTAAGGATCCTGTTTCTCTGAGCTAATGAGTTGTTAAGCTAATTTTGTTAAGAGAGAAATCATAAACTAGGTTTATGACATTAAAATAAGGGAAGCTAGGATGATACATAGAGGTGTAAGGTTGTAAATGACCCTATGAAGCCTGTGTGAAGACAGTACAGCATGAGATCAAAAGAGGTGTCATTGAAACTTGAGTTATGCTAAGGTTGCAGAATTAATACATCCTGTATAGCTGTATAGTATAGATTACTAAAATTACATCCAGTGGTTGTATAAAAATATATTTTTGTGAGATATTTGACCAGAAGAGGGGCTGGATGACTTCATCCAAAAAGGGGTTGGCCAATACTGCTTGAAAAGATTATTCTCTTTCACTATAGAGATGCATTTGTATCTGACACTGACTAAGGAAACACTTGAGCACTGAAAACAGGTATTTAGAAAGCTAAACAAAATCTAAATATAGTTGTAGGAATTGCACTGTTTTAAACCTTGTTTTGTTTAAATATATGTATGTCTTGTGTTATAAGAGTTCTGTATTGTATGTTTGACATATTATATATTTTAGTAAAAACTCTAATTTTAGGACAAACCTGGTCTGTCTTTGAATTGCTTTCTTTTGCTAAGAAATATTCATGGTTTGCATACATAAGCTTGTATGGTGGCACCAAACTGGAAACAGAAGCATTTTAAATCTGAGGTCTTTATTAAGTTTTAAGGGTTCATCTCTGAATACCTGGTTAAGTGCCCGTAGGCAAAGATATCTGGCCCCCAGAAGACAAACATATCTGAGCCTGTGCATTTGGGTATGCTCGCAAGAGGTTAACAGTTTGAATCCCTCCAGAACTGAGACCAAAGGTTGATCCGAACTCACAAAAACAGACAAGAGGGTTACCTTGTCTGTTACACTGTTCACAAGACTGCGCTCAGAGGTTGGCACTTTGGGAGTAGAGGGCCTGACCTGCTGAGTGAATCTGTGACAACGTCATGTGTGGGTGACTCCTGGAAAAGACTGCTAGAAGAGCTGCCGTGCGCCACAGTGAACTCTGGCGACGACCCAAGTGTATTGCCTGCTGCAAGAGACCTCTCCGTGGAAAATCTACTGTTACAGTTCAGTAACTTGTTTTTCTAGGATCGTGGATATGTTATTCTATCCACACTAGTTGGCAGACTTCAAGCAGCTTTCTAGGAGGAGGGAGGGAGGCAAGGTGCACACCCCCTAGATACTTACTTGGGGAACAAGGACTGGAGAACTGAGGCTCCAAAACCAGCATCCCAATGTGACTCAAGATCGATGTGGTAATGGGAAATGAAGGTGTTTGCTGACCTGCTGGTAGCAGCCCTGCAGATATCCTGGATAGAGACGTCCCGAGAAGCAGCCACTGATGCAGCAGTATGGTGGGTGGAATGAGCTCTTATCCCTATGGGAGGCTCCTTGCCCACCAACCGGTGCAGGGATTGAAGGTCCACATGGAATACCTTCCCCTGATTGATGGAGAACAGGTCCGGGCATGCTGGAAGACGCCTTGGGAGCCTGGTGCTGAGGCTGAGGAGATCTGGATACCAGAACTTGTGGGGCTAGTCTGGGGCTACCAGGATCACCTGTGCCTTGTCCATTCTGACCTTGAGGAGCACCCTTTGGACCAAGGGAAGTGGAAGAAAGGCATAGAAGAGGCCTGGGGTCCACGGACTTGAGAAGGCATCCCCCCTGCAGCGAGCCCCTATCAGGGGGGCGAGCGTGAAACAACCTCAGCTTTGCGTTCTCCCTGGAGGCAAACAGGTCCCCCAGAGGTTTTCCCCAGTGAGAGAACAGGCTGTGTACTACCTCCGGATGGAGAGACCACTCGTAGGATGCCTCGCCCACATGGCCGAGGGTGTCTGCCAGTTGATTTGTGGCTCCTGCCACATGGATGGCTAGGAGATCCACCTCCAGTCGGATCATGAGGTTCCAGATGCGGAGCGCTTCCCTGCACAAAGGCCGGCAGTGTGTGCCACCCTGCTGGTGGAGATAGTACATGGTCGTGGTATTGTCCGTCTGGACCTGCATGACATGGCCCCGAAGGAATGGAGCGACTGCAGTCAGCGCCAATCAGACTGCTTAGAGCTCCAGCAGGTTGATATGGCATCGGGATTCCTTTGGGGTCCAGAGCCCATGGATTCTGTGATTCCCCATGTGGGTACCCCAGCCCATGAGAGAGGCATCGGTCATGAGAATGACCATCGGCTGGGGGCAGACAAACGGGATCCCCTCCTGCAGATGTTCTACGACGGTCCACCACTGGAGAGCATCCCACATCTTCTGGGTCACAGTGACCAGCTGGTCGAAGTGACTGTGTCGCTGAGCCCACTGGCCAGCCAGCTCCCATTGAAGGGGGCGCATATCCCACCAGACCCATCAGACCATGGAGGTGTAGGTCGTCATGTACCCCAGAAGGTGCAGGAAGTCCCAGGCAGGGCGCAAGTGCCCAACCAGAAATGACTGGGCAAAGGAGGAGAGAACCTCCACCCTGTCTGCCGGAAGCCTGGCTCTGGCTCAGCAAGAGTCGAGTTCTGCCACAATGAAGCAGATCACTGCGAAGGCATGAGTTCTGAGACCAAGTTCGATGCAGGTCTGAAGAACCATATCCCTGGATCTGTTATGAGCCAATCGTTGAGGTAGGGGTACAGTCTGACCCCCCCCCAACGCCGAAGATAAGCCGCCACCACAGCAATGCATTTGGTGAAGATTCAGGGGGCCGATGACAGGCCGAATGGTATAGCTTGGAACTCTAAGAGGGCTCCCTGTACATGGAAGCAGAGGAACCTCCGGTGTGATGGACGGATCGGGATGTGAAAGAACACGTCCTGAAGATCCAGTGAGCAGAAACACATGTTCTGCTCAAGAGATGGTATGATCTGAGACAGAGTTACCATCCTGAATATGCAAGACCTGAGAAATTGGTTCAGGTTGTACAGATCTAGAATGGGGTGCCAGCCCCCCATCCATTTCAGGACCAGAAAGTACCTGGAAACAAACCTGGTTTGACGGGGGATCCATGACGCCGTCCACTACTTCCTTGCGGAGGAGTTGGGTGATGTCATCTCAGAGAGCCAACTAAGTGTGCATAGAAACCATCTCCTCCCATGGGAGGCGGGCTCGGCTTGGTGGGTACTGCTTGAACTCCAGAGACGGCCCCTGGCCGACCACTTCCAAGACCCACCTGTCTGTTGTGACAATGGATCAGGTGGAAAGGAATTCGTGGAGCAAGCCCCCCACAAGAGGACCCCGAGTGGGTGTGACAGGTATGGTGTTGGTGACCCCATCCCGTCACTGTGCAAGCTTGGAGGAGGAGGATCTGGCCTGGGGACCGCCAGGACCTTTCCCTCTGGGCTTACGGGCTGCGGACGATTCTGGCTTGGGTCGAGGGTGCCATGGTTGAGTCTGCTGCTGTTGCTGCACCGAATGAAAGTGGGGCTGCTTGGCTGCAGGGGCAGAAGGTCGAAAACACTTTCTCTTCTGCTTTTTGGAACCCTGGGATTCCTTCTGAGCAGAAGTCACAGAGTCCAAAGTGGCACTGAATGTTTCTATGTGCTGGAGGTGACCATCCACTCCTGGACTGAAAAGATCGGTGCCCAGGAAGAGAACATCCGTCAACTTTGTGCTGAGTGTCCGCCACGAAGGTCGAGACCCTCAGCCAGGCCCTGTGGTGCATGGCAACTGTAGCCGCCACTAAGCGGATGCAGGAGTCCCCAATGTTCAGAGCCATCTGGAGTTGCTGTTTGGCAACCACCCAATCCTGGTCATGGACCTGCTTGACCGTGGTCTGGAGGTCTGCAGGGAGATGAGGAAGAATCTCATCCAGCGAGCCAAGAGAGAGTGAGAAAAATGCACCATGATGACGACCAAGCTTGTCTGACGAGAGCCAAGCAAAGAAGCTGCACAGACATTCCGGGGTGAATAGTCCAGTTTCCTGGACTCTTTGTCCCGGGGTCTATCATTGTCTTCTGAATTACCCGAGCACCGAAACACAGATTCGGTCACCAGCCCCTTGGTTGACGGGTGTTCTGAAAATCCCAAAAGGGAGCCAATGGGAACCGTGTATTTGCTGGCCACCCGGGTTGAGGGTGCAGGGCAGGTGGCTGGGTACTGCCACAGCTCAAAGGCCGGGCCAACTATGGCCTCGGCCACAGGGAAGGCCTCTGTTACAGAATCCCCTCATTTGAGAGTATCAGTAAGTGGATATTCAGCCTACTTTTGAATGGGCTCCAAAGGTAACCCTGTAGATTTAGAGAAAAGACAGAGGATGCCCGTGAAAGATGTGGGACCCTCCTCCATCGAAAGACTCCTGATGGATTGGTCGTCCAAGGGACAGGAATGCAAGTCAGAGTCCTTGGACTCCAATGAGTCTGGTTAATTCGGCCGGCCACCTGTGTCTCCTTCAACCCGCCAGGGACGTCTGGAGTGAGGGTGACAGACAGCCTATGCAGAAGGCCCCTGATGGGCCAAGACTCCTTGGAAGGAGCCCCTGTGGTATGCTGTTTAGGTGGCGGTTCCACCTGAATTGGTGGAGAAGCCGGTTTCGGCCAAGCCGGGAGGGTTTTAACCGGCTCTGCAGGCGGAAGGGCTGTATCAACTGGCTCCTGGGGAGTCTGCGTCAACCTGGAAGGCGACAACCAAGTAATGGCTGGGGTAGAAGCCAGAGTCGACTATGGCCCAGTCATAATCAGCTGCTGCCACATCAAGTCCTCTTAGCATCGATGCAGTTTGCATTGAAGCCTCTCCCCTTCTGAGAAGGACGAGGAAGAATGGTGGCAGCGCTGCTTCTTGGAACGCTTATGCAATGTCTTCGGTCTGTCAGTCGAAGGGGTCCGAGACCTCAACTTGGACCATCTGGGAGGGACCAACAGGGTCACTCAGAAGGAGCCGGCAAAAACCAGGGCTTTTCCAGGTCAGAGACCAGAACTGTAAAGAGGTTCCAAGCAGGCTGGGTCTCCTCTTCGGCGGGCACGGTCAGGACCAGAGTCGTGAATAAGGAATTATTGGCCTCATTGAGCAATGATGGGTTGACGGAGTTGAGCATAATCTTGACTGGGTCATCGTCCCACGTCTAAATCGGCTGGCCTGATGGGTACCGTGAAGCCAGAAGCTGAGGATGCAATCTCGAATGAAGTCGAGACAGCAGATTCGTGGGACCGAGATCTCTCACGATCCCAAGAATGTTGTTGATGAGATGAACCTTCTTTCAACTCCTTGTCCTTTTTACGGGAGTGAGAGATGTAAGCACCCAAAGGTCCCTCCCCTTTGGTGGGGAGAGACTGGCACATCTCCTTGAAGGAGCCTGAAAAGGTGGAGCTCAAATTGAGTAGGATGAAGACAGATTAACAGCCTGTGCCGCCTCCTCTTCGAAGGCCTTCATCTACTCCAGTTGTTCAGTGGACCCCACAGCCGTGGAGACTATTCAATGGGCCTCTTTCTAATTGACCGGTGGGTTACGTTTCTCCGGTCTGCCCAACTGAAGTAATGTGAGACGATCGCCCAAGACATTGGTATGGAATGTGCAAGAAAAATTGCAGGCCTGGGTGTAATGGGACTGGCCCAGGCAATAGACGCACGAGGGATGCAGATCGGTCCGAGGCATTTTTTGCCCACATGGGCAGAGTTGGAAACTGGGTGAGGACTTGTCCTCCATCGTGGTCATAATTGTAAAGCGATGTGGAGAAACTCTAACAATTTTAATTTTAGGTAAATTCGGAGATTTGTTTGCCAGGCCCTACTGTAATGCGTGAGCAATAAGAAGGGAATCTGAATCTTCCAGCGGAACGGAAGATCTAGCATCAAGGGGCGGAGCCGAGGCATATACCACCTGGGTGGGTGGGAGGAGTCAGCTTTGAGACCTTCCAGCAAGATTCTTAAAGGGAAAGGACATCCCAACTAGTGTGGATAAAACAACATATCCATGATACTAGAAAAAAATATATAGGTGGATCTCTAGTCCTGGAGGGTCGATAAACATAGCTGAGCTATTAAAAAAAAAAAACCCACAGCAATAAGAGTTTAAAAATAAAAATGTTTTTTTTCTTCCATTGCTTCCAAAGTTGTACCTTTCCATCTGCTATCTTTCATTTTTATTCCCAGGCACATGTCACCCTTATCAAAAGGTACCCCACAATTGTGATCGCTGTGATAGACAATGAAATACCTGCGACCAACTGTGGACTAAGGGTACTCAATACAGCCAAGACCTAAACCTGCACTTCAGTGATTTATATGGGAGAGCCTGATATTTTTGAGAAGTCTCCTAAAATCTGATCAGCTTGTTTACCAGATTTTTCATCTTCTGGAAACACGCAGGCATAATTGGCATAAGCCTGTACTGTCACAGGTGGGGTGACCTGCATTACGGTTAATCCCTTGTTGTTCTTAGAGTGATCCAATTTTCTTAACAAAAGATCCAAACAAATGACTGCAGAACTAGAAAATCTCATGCAGAGTTTATTTTGCAGGGCCAGTTCTCGAGACTTAATTAGTGCAATTTTAGTTTTGCACTTCGAGAGACTGAGTCTAAATCCTGTCTGAACTGCAACTGCGAACCAAGACCAAATCAGCAATTAATGCTTCTTAAGTACTGTATACATGAAGTAATAAATAGAGCAGCTATGAAAATATAAATGCAACAGATTATGAGTAGCACTAACAACTTGTTTGTACTGAGTGGGCTAGAGGTCAGAGCACAACGCAAAAAGGTGACGGTGCTAGAGAATCTGACTGGGAGTAAGTTAGGGGACTATGACCATGTGGTATGTTGGTATATATTTGCATATGAACAGACAAGTTGGATCGGGAGTGATCATGCAACTTTGTGATCGTGCAGACTTTAAATGACATTTCAGATTTATAATTTACAGTGTACTGCATTCACGCAGTTCTATGGTGGTCCAAGAACACCAATTCATGAACTGGGTAACAAGTCAGCTCTCTTTTTCCACCCCTCTTCTCGCTTTCAGATTAAACTAGCTACAATAAATTGAGTACAAATATTTAATCCTGAGCACATCTGAAATTAAATTAGGCACACTTGCTTAATTACGTATGTTTAATCCCAGAATTTCCACTAGTGAAGTGGCAGCCGCTCTGGTGGAGTGGACACTTACGCTGCCCTCCAATATGGTTGAGACAAAGAGCTTTTTAGACAGTCTGAAGTCCTTAGTCCTGTCCAGGTAAAATCTAAAGACTTTCAACATCCAGTGAGTGGTGAGTCCTTTCTGCCTCATTCTAGAAATTGGCAAAGTAGGCAGGCAGGACTATGGCCTGATAAAATGGACTTCCGACACCACCATAGGTAGAAACTTGGCGTGCATGCAGAGCACTACCTTATCTCTATGCAAAACAGTATACAGAAAATTCTGTGACCAAAGCATGGATTTCAGATACTCTGCATGCAGAGATGATAGCTACCAGAAATTCTGCTTTCCAAGTTAGAAACTCCAAGTCGCATGTTGCAATAGTCTCAAACAGCTTGCGAGTGACCATATCCAATACAAGGTTGATGTCACAGGGAGCCACCTTGTGTGTAAAATGCCCTTGAGTAACCTCTTAAACAGTGGTAGCTCTGCTTAGTAGAGGTTATCTATGGACTTGTGGTATACAAAAATAGCACACAGGTGGACCTTGAAGCACCAGGGTATCTTTATCCTGTGTTGCATTACTGGGTGTGTGCTGTGCTTTCCTGTGTCCACATGTATTGCCTGCTATTTGTACTGCAGCACCCAGTTACTCAATATAGCATGCAGTTTTATGCCTCTGTGGGGTTTTGGAGCACCAGATGGAAACCTTTTTTGACTTGGCTGTGTATGTCTTCCTGGTGGAAGGTTTACATGCAGATGAAAAAAATTCAGAGACCCTCTGAGATACCTTGTACCCGTTCACTGCTATCTTTTCTGGAGCCAAGCCTAAAGATGAAGGCAGCACAGACTGGGATGAGCCAGCTGACTCTGCGTTAGCAAGTCTGTCCTGCGTGGCAAAAGCCTTGGTTTGCTGACTGAAAGTGTTCAATGAAAGAAACCATATCCACTGAGGCCAACAGAAGACCACTAGAAAAACAGGTTAGTCCCCCGTAACAGTAGTTCTAGTGGTATATGATGTACATCCACACTTCTGGCAGTGTTCCTTTCCCCCTTTAAATCTGCTGGAACGTCTTCAAGCTGGCTTCTCCCACCCACCTAGGTGGTAGCTCCCCTAGCACCACCTGTGACATCAGATCTTGCCCGTTGAAGAAAGATCGGTGTGCCACTTGCCAGTGGAGGTTGGGTGGGTCAGTGTGGATGTACATCATATACCACTCCTAGAAAATACAGTTACGTGAAAACTTACCATAACAGTAGAGCTTTGAGGAGTGTCTCTTGCAGTAGGTAATATTTTTGGGTATCCAGCAGAGGTCGCTGTGGTGCACAGCATCTCTTCTAGTAGTTTTCCACCAGGAACCACCCACACATGACATCATCTTCCTGTTTCCTATATAAGTGTGGGTAAGTCCCTGGCATTCTCAGTTCCCCCGCCGGATTCAGCTCGCAAAGCAAGGACTGAGGGGAAGCCGAGGTAACAAAGGAGTCCCAACCCTAGTCAGTGGACCAGAACTTGCTCTCTTAGAGGAGGAGGGTGGGAAAAAACCTACTGCAAGAGACACTCCTCAAAGATCTATTATGGTAAGTTTTTACGTAACTGTACTATCTTCCATGGAGTGGTCTCTTGCAGTAGGTAATAATTTTGGGATGAATCCCAAGAAGTAATGCCCATGTGAGAGGACAGTTATGATAGAAGACCTTGTAGGACTGCACGGCTGAAGGCCATCCTATGTTGTGAGGCAATATCCAGATTGTAATGCCTTGTGAATGTATGGATCGTGAACTAGGTAGCTGCATTACAGATATCTGAAATGAAGGCTTCCTTAAAGCAAGCCACAGTGGTGGCCATAGCTCTACTGGAGTGGGCTTGGACAGGTCCACGTAAAGGCTTGTTGTATTTTTTGTAACAAAATGTAATACAATGCGCCAACCAGGATGAAAGAGCATGTGTCACAACCAAGAGGCCCTCGCGTCCCGGGGCAAAGGAGACAAACAGTTGAGACGTCTTTCTAATCAACTGTATCCGATTAGTATAGTAGCGTAATGTACGGTGGACATCTAAAGTATGTAGGAGATGTTCACCCCGATTGGAGTAGTCTGGATAGTAGACCGGAAGCTCCAAGGACTGATTTAAACTATGTTCAGAGACTACTTAAGGAAGGAAGGAAGGAAGAAAGGGTTGGTACGAAGGACCACCCATTCCTTGTGGAAAATCAAGTAAGGTTCCCTACACATGAGGGCATGGAGCTCGGAAATACGTCGAGCAGAAGCGATAGCCACTAGAAATAGGGCTTTCCATGAAAGAAAACGGATATCACAAGTGGCAGCTGGCTCAAAAGGCTCAAGGGTCAATTTTTTAATCATAAAATTGAGATCCCACGGAGGAATGGGACAGGTAGCCTGAACAGGTCTTGCCCCTGGGTAGTAAAGACAAGGGTCCCGATCTCTGTCCACCTGACCCCTATAAGAAGCCACCTGAGTAGGCAGAGCGGCAATCAGTAAGGCATAAGCGGGCTCCCCCTGAGGAATGTGGGATCTCGCTGATGAGCTCACAGGGGAAAAGGAGTTATTTCCACTTAAACTGCCAGACATCGTTGACAGGAGAGGAGTCCCCGTCAAAAGAGCAGCAGTATATTTTGCTGCATATAAAGCACTGGAAAGCGTTGACGTGAGGGTATAAGCCTCCGTCGATGGAACAGTCACTAACTGGACTGCAGTCAAAGCGCTGGAAAGCGCCGTCAACGAGAGGGTATGAGCCCTTGGTACAAGACCCCTGGTTCTCCAAGAGAGGCATTTTCTGCTCCATCAGAAAGTTGCTGAACTTCAAGCAACCATCATCGACGAGTTGCCTGATTGAAGTCCTGACATAAGCTGCAGGAACTGGTGTCACGTGTGGGTCCCAGACACCTTACACAAAGTGTGCGATTGTCAAAGCGGTATATCTTCCTACCACAATGACAGGAACGAAATTAAAGCTCGTTTTTTTTTTTTAGTTGAAGAATCAGTAGACATTCATCTGAGTTCCAAGTTTCTCGTCGATGACTGCTCCACAGAAGTTGCACTAGCTGCTGCTCGAGCTGAAGACGGCGGGAAAATGAACGGAGGATACCAGGGACTGCCCACATTTGTATAGGAAACGGGAAGCTCAAGCTGATGTCAACTGTAGGCGGTCCCTGGTAAAAAAACTTCTAGAAGAGCTACTGTACACCACAGTGACCTCTGCTGGATACCCAAATGTATTACCTCCTGCAAGAGACCACTCTGTGGAAGATCTACTGTTACAGGTGAGTAACCTGTTTTTCAAGGGACAAGGATATGATGTACAAGCCACACTTCTGGCAGACTCCTAGAAGTTCTCTGGGAGGAGGGGGCAAAGCACACACACCCTGTTTAGGGAAGAGATTGGAGAACTGAGGCCCAAAAACCAGCATCCCGGCATGACTCGAGGTCGATGTGGTAGTGGGAAATGAAGGCGTGTCCTCACCTCCAGGTAGCAGCCCTGCAGATTTGCTGGATCGGGACGTCCCTGGAAGAGGCCACTGAGGCAGTGGTATGGTAGGCCCTTAGCCCTACGGGAGGCTCCCTACCCGCTAACCTATAGCAGAGGTCGATGTAGGACACAATCCACCTGCCAATCGTCTGCTTAGCTGCCAGTCTGCCAGGTGCGGCATCAGCACAAGTGACAAATAGCTGGTGAACCTCTCCCCAAACTCCAACCGTGCGCTCTTTACAGAAGGCTAGCACTCGTTGCAGGTCCAACATAACGAACCTGCGTTCAGCCTCCAAGGTGTGGCTGGTGAAGTACACCGGGAAATTGATCACCTGGTTAAGGTGAAAATCAGACAGAACCTTCGGGAGGAAAGTACAGTTACGTAAGAACTTACCGTAACAGTAGATCTTCAAGAACAGTTCTTGCAGCAGGTTACACCATTAGGACTGAAGCCATCAGGCGTCAGGACCCCACGGAAATTTTCTAGCTAGCAGTCTTCAGCGGGGACCGCCTCCGACGTCGGTCCCGCCCCCGACGTCAGGTGTAGTACATAAGTAGGCGGTCCAGCCACAATCCCTAGTTCTTCCGCCAGAGACTCCCGGCCGCTGGCTGACAACAGAAGAGGAGACCGAGGATCCGCCATCAGATGGCCAAGACTAAAAACAAATGGTTCCATCCTGGAAGATGGATTTTTGGCTATAACCTATCTCCTCCAAAGGGTGAATGGTGGTCGGGAAGGTACCTGCTGCAAGAGCTGTTCTCGAAGATCTACTGTTACGGTAAGTTCTTACGTAACTGTACTATCTTACTTTGAGATACAGCTCTTGCAGCAGGTTACACCATTAGGACTGATTCCCAAGCAATGGTGACATTCTAAAGCCATTGGGAGGAGGGAGAATAGAGAGTACCACCCTGCTCGAGCCTAGGACAGAAGTCCCTGAAGGACGGCTAGGCCGAAACCAGCCCTTCGCCTTGAGGCGATGTCTAGGCTATAATGCCTAATAAAGGTATGCACCGAGCTCCAGGTGGCTGCAGCACAAATAGCTGAAGTGGACACATTCTTCAGGGCTGCAAAGGAGGTGGCCACTCCACTGGTAGAATGGCCTTTGACTGCGCCTGGCAAGGGTTTGCTGCGTTTGTCCTAACAGAAAGAGTTACATTGTACGAGCCATCGTGAAAGGGTCTGTTTCAAAACAGGGGCCCCTTTCATCCTCTCAGCAAAGGATACAAACAGCTGATCCACTTTTCGGTACTACTTGGTTCTGGTCAGATAATATCTGAGACACCTGTGTACATCCAGGGTGTGAAGCAGTGCTTCTCCTCGATTGGTGTACTTGGGAAAGTACACTGGTAAGTCTATATCCTGATTAAGGGTAAGGGCTGAAACCACCTTAGGCAGGAACTTAGGATTTGTCCTCAGGGATACCCTATCCTGGTGGAAAATTAAATAGGGCTCTTTGCACATGAGTGCATGTAATTCGGAGATTCTTCTCGTCGAAGTAACTGCAACTAAAAACAATGTTTTCCACGACAGAAAACGTAGCTCGCAATCCGCGGCTGGTTCAAATGGTGGCAGGGTAAGCTGCTCCAGGATGAAGGGCAAATCTCAAGGAGGAACCGGATCCCTGATAGGCGGCCTAAGGTGGAGTACCCCCCCTTAAAAAGGCACGAATAGTTTCCAATTGAGCCACCATCCGATGGCCTATGGGGGCATGATAAGCTGAGATTGCACAAAGGTGCACCTTGATCGAGGAGTAAGCTAGCCCCGCTTGAAAAAGGGAAAGCAGGTACTCCAAAACCAGCTTCTCAGGACAGTCTAAGGGCGAGAAACCGCGTGTCTGAGCCCACAGGCAAAACCTGCGCCACTTCATGGTGTATGTTGCGTGCGTTGCCGGTTTTCTGGCAGCAGAAAGAACATCTGCCACCTCTTGCGAGACCCCCGTGCCGCATCATGGCTATGTCTCTAGGAGCCAGGCATGTAGGTTCAATGAATGTAAGTCCGGGTGGACTAATGAACCCTCCTCCTGAGACAACAGATGGGAGCTAATTGGCAAAGGAAGCGGAGGTTCCCGGGATAGCTGATGTAGTAGAGAGAACCAGATTTGCCTGGGCCAGAAAGGCGCTATCAGGATAAGCGTCGTATGCTCCCTGCGAAGTTTTAGAAGAACTCTCTGGATCAACGGGAAAGGAGGGAAGGCATAGAGGAATCTGCCCACCCAGGAGAGGGACAATGTGTCTCGCCAGAAAACACCAAGCCCTGGATCTAGCAAGCAAAAATTGGGCAGTTTTGCGTTGGATGGGGACGCGAATAGATCTAATTCTGGAGTGCCCCGTCTGTGGAACAGATCCTCTGCTCCTCCTGTAGAAGTTCACACTTGTGGGCTCTGGCCTGGGAATGACTCAGGCTGTCTGCGACAGTGTTGTCCACCCCGGGAAGGTGAACAGCAACAAGGTTTGCGCCGTGTCGAATTACCCATTCCCATACCCTCATGGCCTCCCTGCAAAGGGGGTAAGAGTGTGTGCCTCCTTGTTTGTTGAGATAATACAACACTGCAGTATTGTCTGTTTGCAACAAGAGAGTACTTGGTAGAATCTCCGACTGGAAGGCTTGCAGGGCATAAAGGACCGCCCTCATCTCCAGTATGTTGATATGGAGATGAGATTCCTGGGTAGTCCATGTTCCCTGAGACCTCACCCCGTTCAAGTGCGCTCCCAACCCCAGCCCTGAGGCGTCTGTGGAGAGAGTTATCTCCGGGGACGGCGTTGTGAAAGGAACCCCCACGGAGAGAGTTCCCGGATCTAGCCACCATTGCCAGTCCCAAACTACGGCCTTCATGATTCTGACTGGATGCTACAGATGGTCTTGCCGTTGGTCCCATTACGCCCTTAACATCCACTGGGTTACCCGCATGTGGAGTCTTGCCATTGGGACTGTAGAAATGGCCGCAGCCATGTGTCCGAGCAGGCAAAGGACCAGTCTGGCTGGGATGGTCTTCCTCGCTGACAGATCCCTTATGAGGGATCGAATGCGTTCCGCTCTGTCTTCGGGAAGAAAAGCTTTCCCCTTGATGGTGTCCACAACTGCTCCTATGAACTGCAGTTTCTGGGACGTACCAGGAGAGACTTCTCATAGTTGATGAGTATGCCCAGAGACTGAAAAAGGGTCTGGGTACATTGGATGGCTATCAGTAGTGCCTCCTTGGAAGGGGCCATGAGAAGCCAATTGTCCAGGTACGGGAACACGTAGTGGCCCTGTCTCCTCAGAGACGCTGCCACAACTGCCATGCACTTGGTAAAAACCCGAGGTGCTGATGACAGTCCGAAGGGAAGTGCCCAGAACTGATAATGGCAGCCAGAAACTTGAAGCCGAGGAACCTCCCAGCGCCTGAGCAATAGAATGCAGGTAAGCGTCCTGGCATGTCTAGGGATGCCAAGAAAGCGTCTTTCTTCAGCATGGGGATTAGTCCTGGAAGGGTCACCATGCGGAAGCGCTTGTAGACGACCGACAGATTGAGGTCGCTGAGGTCCAAGATTGGATGGAGGTCCCCCGTTTTCTTTGGAACCAGGAAGAAGTGTGAACAGTATCCTGCTCCTCTCTGGTTCTCTGGAACGTGCTCCAAAGCTTCCTTCTCTAGACGCGTGAGCACCTCCTGCTGTATAAGCAGGGCGTGCTGACCCAAACAGCGGGAAAGCAGAGGAGGCCTTGTGGTCGGGTTGTCTACAAACTCTATATAATGGCCTTTTTCGACCAACTGTAGCACCCACCTGGCAGGTGGTCCTCGATGCGACCCCCGTCCTTCATTTCCCGTTGATCCTGAGGAGTGGCTGGGGCCGGGAAGGAGTCATGCTGTGGCAGCATTGGATCCTGCAGGTTGGGCCGACTTTGTGGCTCGTTGGCCTCTGCCTGAGGATGTCTTGGCCTGGGCTTTTCGGGTGAAGGAGCCCCTCTGTTGCTGGCCGGAGCGAGGTTGTTGCCTTTGGATCCAGCTGCGAAAGCGACTCTGGTTCCTGCAAAAGGAACTAAGCTGAGACCTGTACATGGCATGGACAGATCTAATAGCCTACCCGGCTTCCTGCAATTTGGTGATCACCTTCTCCGAGGCTTCACCAAACAGAACTTTGCCATGATAAGGGGCGTCTATGATGTTCTTCTGGATGTCCGGGGTAAACCCGGAGACACACGCCTGAGGCTGCAGCTCTGGCCGAAGAGTCCGCAGAGTCGTATGCAGCTCTAAGCACCTGGGTCCCCACGTCCGAACCCGTATGGAGAAGTTGCAACAGCTCCTCCTCCTGGCCACCATCTGGCAATTTTTCTACTAGGTTCTGTCCCTGTTCCCACAATGCGTTCTGGAACTGAACCATGTGGGTGAGGTAATTCAATGACCTAATGGCGCAAGTCGCGGCCGTGTACGTGCGCCTGCCCAGGACATCCAACTGCTTGGACTCCGGGTCCGGTGGCTGCATGCTCAAGTGCTGCGGTTTCTGAGACCGGTCATGTGAGGCTGTAATGACCACAGAGTCGTCCAGAGGATGGTTCACCAGGTACTGGTCCTCCCTTGGGGCCTTGTACAGGCAGTCAGCCTTCTTCGGCATTGCCAGAGTCGAATGTGGACGCTTCCACGCCACCTTGGTGACGTCCATGAAGGTGTCCACCAAGGTTGGCACTACCACAGGCTTGGGATCTTTTTGCTGAAGGTAGTGGGCAAGGCGTAGTCTCTCGGGGTCCAGCTCTTCAGCATCTCACCCCATGTTCTCCTGAATATGCCTCATTATCTCGGAGAATGAGGGGTCATCCAGAGGGGACCTGGGAAGGTCGCGTGGGTCCGGAGAGGGGACACTGATTGGAGAAGGAGATCTGGAGCACTCAGAGATGTCAGATCTGAGTCCTCCGTGGACGGGGTATACCGACGCCTTCTGGGTCTCTTGGGGCTGGGTGACCCTGAAGTGGATCTTGGGGAGGCCTTCTCCTCAAAGATCTGCCCTAGGAGGGATGCTGGCGCTTTGGGGGTCGATGCTCATCCTGCTAACCCCCTGGGTGGAGGAGGGGGTGCAGGCATCGGGGGGGGGCAGCGGGCACAGGAGGAGGTTGCGTGGTGACCACATCCTTCTTGATGGTGTCCCACCAGAAGGTGAAGAGCTCTTTCACCTCTGCCAAATTTAGGCCCGACAATGGACCGGGCGCCGGTGGCCTGTCGGGCCAAGGCATCAGGTCCCCGGGGGTCTCCCATTCCGGGGAGGGATCCCGTGGGAGCTCGACGGGACCGTGGTCGCCCACCTGGTCTTTGGGCTGGGTAGAGTTCTCCTCCGACAACGCCTTCCGACCGGCGTCGGTGGCGGTGGTATGATCGCTTCTTTCTGTGATAGCCAAGCGGTCCCCTGCATGGCGTCCTGAGCGAAATGCCTGTCGACGCGGGTGACGAACAGTAGCTGGTTTCGGGAGTGCCTATATCTTGGCCGGCGTCAGGTGGGCTGACGTTGGGTCCGACGTCCGCTTGAGAGAGGTCAGCTCCTTAGTTTTGCGCTGGGGTGGCGGCGCGTTGGAAGACAGACCTGACGTCAGAGGCCGGATGACGGGAGGAAGACTTGTGGCGCTCCCCAGACCTGGACGAGGCCTTAGACAGAGTGGACGAAGATGCAGGCCTGGAGGTCTTGACAGGCTGCAGAGAGGAGGAACCACTAGCTGATCTGACAAGGACCGGGGGAGGCTGAGAGCGGGCCCTCGAAGGAGAGCGGTCTGACCTGGAACCGAAGCTGCGGGAGTCCGAGGCCCTGGAAGGGGATCTGGGTCTCTCCTTCTCCTGGTGCTTTTTGCAGTGCTTATGGGACTTCCCTGAAGACTCCCATTTGGAGGAAGGGTCTCGATCCATTGTTTTGAGTTTTTCCTCGAGGAGGAAAGCTTGGAGGGCCTTCTGGCGGCGGATCCTTGTATGGCTGTTAAAGCCCTGGCAGAAAGAGCAGGCCTGGGTGTCGTGGTCTGGGCCCAGGCAGTGAATGCAGGTCGAGTGGGGATCCTTAAAAGGAATCTGTTTGCCGCAGGCACACTTCGATGAATGGCCCTCCAAAGAAGTTGGAGAGGACATCAGACGAAATCCGTTGAGAAAAAACAGTTGAAATTCTCCTAGTCGTCGCGCGCTAGAAACTGACTGAGAGGCCGATGCTGCGAAGTCGACGGCGGGAAAAGAACTGGGGATTGTGGTGGGACCGCCTCCTTATGTACTACGCCTAACGTCGAGGGCGGGACCGACGTCGGAGGCAGTCCCCACTGAAGACTGCTAGCTAGAAAATTTCCGTGGGGTCCTGACGCCTGACGGCTTCAGTCCTAATGGTGTAACCTGCTGCAAGAGCTGTATCTCGAAGTAAGATCTTCGGGTTGGGGCAAAGGACAACCTTGTCCCTGTGGAAGACCAAGTAAGGAGACTCAACCGAGAGTGCCTGGAGCTCACTGATCCTTCTGGCTGACATGACAGCCACAAGGAAAGCAGTCTTCCATGACAGGTGAGACATGTCACACCTGTTCATCGATTTGAATGGCTTGCCCATGAGCTTTGCCAACACCAGCAACAAGTCCCAAGGTGGTGGTGGTGGTTCATGCATCGGAGGGGAAATATGGTCAAGGCCTTTAAAAAGCACCAGACCAATTTCTCCTGTGCCACCAGCGGCATACCAGCCTGCGCCCAGTAAGCAGAGATGTCAGTCAGATGCACCTTGAGGGTCGTCGAGCAAAGGCCTGCCTGAGAGAGAGACCACAGGTAATCAAGAATGCTAGCCACTGGACAAGCTAAAAGGCTAAGCCCCTTGCCATGGCACCAAATGGAGAACCTCTTCCAATTGCAGGCATAGTATTTTTGGGTTGACTCCTTCCAAGAAGCCTCGACCATAGTGAGGACATCTTCAGACAGACTCAAAGCTCGGACCTCTAGCCACTCAGGAACTAGGCTGTCAGGTGCAGGGATTGAAGGTCTGGATGGAGTACCTTCCCCTGACTGATCGACAGCAGGTCCATGTGGAAGGGGAGATGCATCGGGAGCCTGCTGCTGAGGCTGAGGAGATCGGATTACCAGAACTGTCAAGGCCAGTCAGGAGGCACCAGGATCATCTGTGCCTTTTCCCTCCTTGCCTTGAGCAACACCTTGTTGATCAAGGGAAATGGAGGGAAGGCTCAGAGAAGGCCTGAGGTCCAGGGCCCCGAGAAGGCACCCCTGCAGTGTTCCCTGCAGAGGGGGGCAGGTACAGTACAGCCTCATCTTTGCATTCTCCCTGGAGGCTAACAGATCCACCAGAGGGGTGCCCCACTAGGAGAACATACTGTGTAATACCTCCGGGTGGAGAGACCACTCATGAGATGCCTCACCCACATGGCTGAGAGCATCCGTCAGCTGGCAAGAGACTTCGGCCACGTGGATGGCCAGGAGATTGGCCTCCAGGCTATGCACGAGGGTCCACACATAGACAGTTTCCCTACACAGAGTAAGGGTGTGCATCCTGCCCTGTTTGTTGAAGTAGTACATGGTCATGGTGTTATTCGTCTGGACCTGAATGACCTGACCCCGGATGTACAGAGCAAAAGCAGTCAGCACCAGCTGAACTGCCCGGAGCTCCAGCAGGTTGATGTGGCACCGGGACTCCTTGGGGTCGAGCCCGTAGACTCTGTGTTCCCCATGTGGGCACCCCAGCCCATGAGGAGGCATCCAGGATGTCAGGATGACTATTGGCTCTGGAGCAGACATGGGATACTTTCTGCAGATGTTCCGGGACTAACCACCACTGGAGGGTGTCCACATCAGCTGGGTCACAGTGCCCTGCTGGTCGTAGGCCCTTGCACCTGAGACCACTGGCAGATAGCCAGCAGGCATTCTCCGGTGGGCCCCAGCGGACCACGCTGGTGCATGCTGCCATGTATCCCAGGAGGCACAGGAAGTCAGAGCAGGGCGCAACTGCACAACCTGAAATGATCTGGCAAAGGAGGAGAGAGCCTCCGCCCTGTCCACCAGAAGCAGAGCCCTGACTCTGCAAGAGTTGAGCTCCACTCCAATGAAATGAATCGCCTGCGAGAGCACGAGTTCCGACTTGGCCTCGTTGACCAGGAGGCCAAGAGAGACGCAGGTGTGGAGGGCCAGATCCCTGGACCTCTCCAACTCTTCCATGGAGGAGCCTGCAATTAGCCAGTCATCCAGACAAGGGTATACCCGGACTCCTCAACACCTCAGGTAAGCTGCCACCACTGCTATGCATCTGGGTGAAGATCCTAGGGGCCAAGGACAGGCTCAATGGCATGGCATGGAATTCATAGAGGATCCATGCTGCCCGGAACTGGGGGTGGGATGGAAGGATTTGGATGTGGAAGAATGTGTCCTGAAGATCCAGACAGCAAAACTACATGTTTTGTTCAAGAGATGGTATGATCTGAGACAGAGTGATCATCCTGAAGGTGCACAGTCTGACAAACTTGTTCAGGTTGTGCAGATCTAAGATGGGGCACAAGCCCTGTCTGTTTGGCACCAGGAAGTACCTGGAGACTAAACCCTGGAGTGTGGAGGTCGGGGCAGGGCTTCTGACCTCCCTGTGGAGGCTGGGCGTCCCCGAGTGTCAAGGATGTCAACGGACACTGTGTCCTCCTGTGGGGCACAGGCTTGGCAAGGCGGGTAAGCCTCAAATTCCAGAAGCAGATCCTGACTGACCACTTTGAGGACCAACCTGTCTGTGGTGACAGCAGACTAGGCAGAAAGGAAGTGGTGGAGCTGGCTCCCCACGGGAGGACCCAGGGGACACAGGATGGGCCTGGGGGAGGCACCCCCCTCCCCGTCACTGGGCAGGCTTGGAAGCGGAGGAAGGACTGACTGAGGAGCCACTGGGATCCTGACCTCCTGGCTTCCGCATGATCGTGGCCACTGACTTTGGCTGGGGACAAGCCTGAGCCTGCTGTCCAGACTGAGGCTAGGCCAGTTTGGCTGAAGTTGCAGAGAGAGACCGAAAGGGCTTCTCCTCCTGCTGTTTAGAGCCCTTGGGATCCCTCTGGGCAGGAGTCACAGAGTCCAAGGCGGCACTGGACTTTTCAAAGCAGGTGAGGTGCCCCTCAACCCCGGGCCTGAACAAGCTGGCACCCAAGAAGGGGACATCCGCCAACTTGTGATGGTTATCTGCCATAAAGGTTGAGATCCTCAGTCAAGCCCTGCAGCGCTTAGCTAATGTGGCCGCCACAGACCAAGCGCAAGAGTCGCCAATGTTGATGACAGTCTAGAGCTGTTGGTTAGCCACCACTTGGCCTTGATCCCGGATCTGCTTGACTGTGGTCTCAAAGTCTGCCAGGAGATGAGGAGACACCTCATCGAGTGTGCCCAGAAGGGCATGGGCGAAGTGGTTAGGAGGGTTGAACTTGCTTGCCAAAGGCTGAGACAGGAGGTAACTTAGATCTATTTGGCCATGTGGTCCAATTTCTTGGACTCCTTATCAACATTTCTCACACTGCCTGTGTGCTGAAACACAGAGTTGGCCACCAGACCCTCAGCCAAGGGGTGCTCCGTGAATCCCGAAAGGGAACCGATAGGGACCACATACTGGTGGAGCATCTGAGCTGATGGCGCATAACAAGGGGCCGGATGCTTCCACAGCTCCAATGCAGGGCCAAGAATGGCCTCAGCGACTGGAAAGGATCCCCCACTGGAGTCACCCCGGTCCAGAATCTCAGTAAGTGGATACCAAGCCCGCTTCTAGACTGGCTCCATCTGGAGACCTGTTGATTCTGAGATGAGGCAGTGGGGCTTTGCTCCATTTACAAATCCTCAGCTGACTCTATGTCCACCAGATGAGAGTACAAGAAGGAGCCCTCAGACTCTGACGATTTGTTAAATAAAGGTTGACCACCAGAGTCCCCGCTGATCCTACGGGGTCGGTTGGGAGTAATGGTGAACAACAGCCTACGGGGAAGACCCAATGCTGGGCTGGCCGCTTTACACAGAGAGCCAGACTTCAGCTGTTTCGGTGGTGGCTCCACCAAAATTGGCGGAGAGGCTGGGGTAAGTCGAGCCGGTTTCTGTCGAGTTGGTTCCTGCCGAGGTGGGGAAAGCTGCAGCCTCTGTGGCAAAAGCCATTTGATGGCTGGGGTCAAGGCCAGAATGGGCTTTACCCCGGTAAACATGGGCTGATGCCACATCAAATCTCTGCAGTGCCGATGCAACTGCCGACGGTGGGTCTCAGAGGGGGCTGGCGAGAGCTGAGCATCCTCCTGGTCTGGAAGATCCTGTGTGAGAGGTGGCGGGTCAGCAGACTGATTCAATCTCCCTTAAGAGGTGAGAGACAGGACTGGAATCCTAGATAAGGAGATATCGGCCTCATCTTGTGGCAACAGGTCGACCGGCTTGAGAAAAAATCTCAGCTGGAGGATCGACCTGCGTCTCAACCAACTGGCCCAATGGGGGAGACCGTGGAGCCGGTGGCCTGGGCTGAAGGACTGACTGAAGTTGGAATCTGAGGCCCTAGACCACTTGCGATCCCACGACTAAAGTCAAGATCTTTTCTTGGTCTCTTTTTCATTCTGATTTAGACTTAGTGCCTGAGAAGTGGACCCTGCCCATGGGTGGGAAAGGCCTGGCACAAATCCCTGAATGCTACCATGAAGGAAGCGCCCAAGGAGAGCGGCAAAAAGGCCGTAGCTGAGGAAGTTTGGGCTGCAGCCTGGGCCGCAGCATCTTCGAATTCCACAAGCCGTCTGATGGACCCCGCAGCCACAGAGACCACACGACAGGCATCCTTGGGCTTAATGGGAGGATCGCGTTCATCCAGAAGGCCCAACAGAAAGCGAGCATACTGGTCTTCTAAAGTGGATGGATGCAAGGTGTGGGACAGGCCGCAAGCCTAGGGATCGTGCTTGTGGCCAATGCAGTAAACAAACATGGTGTGCGGATCCGTCAGAAACATTTTCTGCCTGCAGGTGCATTTCTTGAATCTCGGTGCTGACTTTGCATCGTCTATAATGAATAATAAGGAGTCACATGAAGACAGATATTTTACAAAGTAGAAGTTTTTAATTAGCAAAGGGCCTACTCAGCATGACAGCGATAAGGAAGGAACTTTCTTCCAGTGGAAAGGACAGCTGATGCCACAGGCTGGTGCTAGGGGAGTTATCACCCAGGTGGGTGGGAGGGGCCAGCTTGAAGACATTCCGGTAGATTTAAAGGGGAAAGGAACACTGCCAGAAGTGTGAACTGTACATCATATCCATGCCCCTAGAAAGAACATTTATGTAAGAACGTACTGTAACAGTAGATTTTCGAGAGAATCTCTTGCAGCAGGTCACACCTTAGGAACTATAGCTGTCAGGCACCAGGACCACACAAACATTTTTTGCTAGCAGTCTAACTAGGGCAGCCCATTTCAACATCCTCCCAATATAGATATGGACAGCACCATGCCGTTCTCAGTTTCCTGCCAGAGACCATCCACCGAGGACATGCTACCGAGAGAATGAGCATGACCTGCTGCAAGAGATTCTCTTGAAGATCTATTATTACATTAAGTTCTTACGTAACTGTTCTACCTTTTTTGAGGATTTCTCTTGCAGCAGGCTATACATTAGAAGCTGTACTGCAGAGGAAAATAGGCCAGACAGCTGGAAGGCAATGGTCTATGAAAGGAGGCCCTGTAACTTTGCTGGGCCAAAACTTGCCCTCCTTCTAGAGCAGTTGTCCAGACTATAGTGCCTTGTGAAAGTGTGGACAGAACTCCAAGTAGCAGCAGCACAGATCTCAGCTGCTGAAACCCCTCTAAAACAGACAACGGAAGTGGTAATGCCTCTGGTAGAGTGGCCCTTAACAGCCCCAGGAAGTTCCTTATCATACTTCCTGTAACAGAAAACAATACAGTTGGCCAACCATTTGGACAGACACTGTTTAGAAACTGGTATGCCCCTCTTTTCCAGGGGCGCAAGAAACAAACATCTACGAGGACTTCCTCAAGTCTTTTGTGCGAAGAACATAATATCTGAGTATTCTATGCACATCTAAAGAACAGAGCAAAGCTTCTCCTGGATTGGCATGCTCCAGACACCAAACAGGTGGGTGGATGATCTGATTCAAAGTAAACTCAGACACCACCTTTGGCAAAAAAGTACAGTTACGTAAGAACTTACTGTAACAGCAGATCTTTGAGAGGAGCTCTTGCAGCAGGTAACACATATAGGACTATGCCGCCAAGCACTAGGACCTCACGGAAAATCTCTAGCTAGCAGTCCAAGGCGGGGGACCACCCCTGACGTCAGCCCTACCCCGACGTCCCGCATGGTGTAAAGGAAGCGGTCCCCCAGCACCACCCCAGTTTGTCCCAATGGAGACCCTGCTGAGACACAGGAGGGGGAACCAAGGAGGATCTCCCATTCCTCATACAGAAGTACAGTTACATAACCCCAGGGGCAGGTGGGAGGGAAAACCACCTGCTGCAAGAGCGCCTCTTGAATATCTACTGTTACGGTAAGTTCTTATGTAACTGTACTATCTTACTTCAAGAGGGAGCTCTTTCAGCAGGTAACACATATAGGACTGAGTCCCAAGCATTACAAGGAGACCCAGGTCAGAATGGTGGTGGACTAGGAAAAAACAGAGTCCTTGGCACTCTTTAGGAGCATAGTCCCTGGAGGACCGCAAGGCCGGAACCTGCTCTCCTTCTGGAAGCAATGTCCAAACTGCAGTGCCAAATTAAAGTGAGCACCGAACTCCAAGTAGCAGCTGCACAGAGATCTTCTGCAGACACATTTTTGAGGGATGCAAAGGAAGTTGCAACCCCCCCTTGTCGTACTTGTGGTAACAAAAGGTAATGCAGTTGAGCAACCATTTGGCCAATGTCTGCTTGGTCACTGGTGCCCCTAACCTTCTTTCGGCAAAGGAGACAAACAACTGGTCTGTCTTTCTTGACAATCGGGTCCATTTTATATAGTAACAGAGAATTCTATGTACATCCAGAGTATGTAACAAGGCCTCCCGTCTATTAGAGTACTCTGGGTAGTAGACTGGTAGTTGGATGTCCTGATTGAAAGTGAATTCAGACACCATCTTTGGAAGGAACTTAGGATTTGTACACAGGGCAACTCTATCTCTGCGAGCTTGTAGCTCGGAAAAAAAAAATTACTCACCATAGTAATCTTGTTTCTTCAAAGGGATCACTCGTTATGATTAAACTTAATGCAGTCAGCCTCCTGTGTTGAACTGCCTAGAGAGATGGAATTTAATGTAAATTATGGAACTCTCAGTTGGCTCATGCCACTTTCAAACTGCTGCCCTAGCAACTGCTGCACTCTGAGTGCTTCAGATTCTTATGGAGCTTAACTAGGTAAAAGACCCACTAGCTAAAAATTAACAAACCTTAAAATAATATTTTTTGCCCTTTCAGGTCAAAACATCCTTAACCAACAAACCTAAGAAACTTGAGACCACCTGGACACCAACTGGCTAAACAAAGTGAGTCTCTATCTTAACCTATATAGGAAAAAGAAAAAACCCTAATGCAGGGATGCAGAGCAACTTCTATAGGTTCTAGTAGGGGAGGTGGGGAGGTCTTTAATCATAATCAGTGATCCCTTTGAAGAAACAAGATTACTATGGTGAGTAATTTTTTTTCTTCTAACCCCAGGAATCACTTATTATGATTAAACTTAATGCAGACTACCAAGCAGTACCTTTGGTGGTTGGGCAGAGAACCTATTTTGGAAACAGGCTCTGCAGTACTGCTGTACCAAACCTAGCATCACCTCTAGATTGCAAGCCCAGGCTGTAATGCTTTGTGAAGGTGTGTACTGTTTTCCATGTAGCTGCTTTACAGATTTCCAGTAGCAGAATTTCTCTTGAAGCTGCCAGTGAAGCAGCTGTGCCCCTGGTAGAGTGTGCTCTCAGGCCCAGAGGTACCTGTTTACCTAACTTACTATAACAAAACTGTATACATGCCACTATCCAGCGAGCAATTGTATGTCTTGTTGCAGCTCTGCCCTTACCAACTTCACCATATGTGAGAAAGAGCTGTGATTGACTTGTCCTGTAAGATTTGGTTCTATCAATGTAGTGGCTGAGCGCCCTTTTGACATCAAGGGAGTGAAGTCTCCTTTCTGGAGAATTGGAGTTGTCTGTAAAGAAGACAGGTAGAGTGATAGACTGATTTAAGTGAAACTCAGATACCACCTTGGGAAGGAATTTTCTATTAGTCCTAAGGACCACCTTGTCCCTGTGGAATGACATGTAGTCCACATCTGTGCACAGGGCTTGTAATTCACTGATCATTCTGACTGAAGTAACGGCAACCAGGAAAACAGTTTTCCAAGTGACATACTTCAAATCTGCAGTTGCCATAGGTTCGAATGGTGCATCCATGAGTTTAGCAATGCAAATATTTAGTTTCCAGGCTGGAACCCATTCCCTTAGGGGAGGGTGCAGAAGATTAAGGCCTTTAAAATATTTTCTAAATACCGGATGATAAGCCATAGGACTCTTCTTACCAACTGACAGGTAAGTAGAGACTGAAGCTAAGTGAACCTTAAGGGCGGAAGGCCTCAGGCCTGAGGAATGTAAATGTGTAAGGTAATCTAGAAGAATAGCCAAATCAGCCCGGAAAGGGCTCAAGCCTTTACTTGTATACCATAGTGTAAATCTTTTCCACTTAGAGGCATATGTCTTCTTAGTAGAAGGCTTCCTGGAACCCCTAAACACTGTCAGCACCAGTTCTGATAGATTAAGGTTAGCAAACTCTAAGTCCTCAAGAGCCACGCCTTGAGCCTCAGTGATTTGAGATTGGGGTATAGGATCCTGCCCTGAGAGGAGGTGAACAGGTTGTACCTCCTGGGCAGATGGATTGGGGAAACCACTGACAGAGACAGCAGAAGAGAGTACCAGTGCTGTCTCACCCAATCCGGAGCCACCAGTATCATTTTTGCTGATTGCGACCTCAATTTCAGTCGGGTCCTGAATATCATAGGGAAAGGAGGGAATGCATACAGAAATTTCCCTGTCCAATTCAGGGCCAAGGCATCCAGGGAGATTGTGCCCCTTAGAGGAGGCCTGCAACAGTACATTGGAAGCTGGTGGTTTTCTGGGGAAGCGAAGAGATCCACCTCTGGAGTGCTCCATTTTCTGAAAATTGTACTGAGTACTTGAGTATTCAGGCACCACTCATGGTGGTCCTGAATTATTCTGCTTCAAGAGTCTGCCAGCACACTGTCCTTCCCTGGAAGGTGTATGGCTGACAGGGATACTCCCATGGAGTATACTAGGGACCACAGTCTCCTTGCTTCTGTTCACAGTAGATGTGACCTGGTACCCCCTTGCTTGTTGATGTAATACATGGTTGTGGTGTTGTCTGTTCTGACTTGCACCACCCTGTTTTGCAGGTAAGGAGCAAATGTTTTCAAAGTCAGGTAAACAGCCCTGAGCTCCAAGAGATTTATGTGCAACAGAGACTCCTGGGAAGACCATGTGCCACTTGCTGTGTGCTCTAACATATGTGCCCCCCAGCTTAGAAGAGAGGCATCTGTTGTGAGGATTACTGAAGGTTGTTCCCTTATAAAAGGCACACCCACCCTGAGGTTGTGCTCGTCCAGCCACCATTGTAAGGCCTGGACTAAACTTTCTGTGACTAGAACCAGTTTGGACATAGGATCCGTCCTTTGAGACCAATACTGTCTGAGATGGAACTAAATATCTCTCATTTGAAATCTGGAGCCCATCACCACTGCCGTGGCAGATGCCATGTGGCCTAGTAACCTGAGAAATTCTCTGGCTGTTCTGGGTTTCCCAGAGACAAAGGATTTTGCAATCTGCAGAATGCTCGCTGCCCTGTCCTGTGGCAGGAGGGCTCTGCCCTGTCTGGTAGTTGGTTCTGCTCCAATAAACTCCAGCACCTGGAGTGGTACCTGTTGAGATTTTTCTTCGTTTATCAGAAATCCCAGGGACTCTAGTGTGGATTTTGTGAGTGCCAGTGAATGTATTGCATGCTGCAGAGACTGTCCTACTATTAACCAGTCATCCAGGTAGGGGAAGACTGTTATACCTTGTTTTCTCAAAAACTTATCACCACTGAGAGGCACTTTGTAAAAACCCTTGGTGCCGAAGTTAGCCCAAAGGGGAGAGTTGCAAACTGATAATGGCCTGAAGCCAGCCTGAATCTCAAGAATTTTCTGTGAGAAGGTCTGATGGGAATATGGAAATAAGCATCCCTTAGATCTAGGGAGGCTAGCCAGTCTCCCTTTTGCAAGGAAGGAATGATTATGGCAACAGTGACCATTCTGAACTTTGGTTTCAAAATGTGCTTGTTCAGAAGTCTTAGATCCAAAACAGGCCGCCAATCCCAGTTTTTCTTCCTTATGAGGAAGTATCTGGAATAAATACCTTTTCCCCTGCTTATTAGAGGAATTACCTCTACTGCTTTGATAGCGAGCAGATGTTTTACCTCTGCTTCCAACAAAATCCTGTGTGCAGCTGTTGCCGGAGCAAAGGTGCTTGTTCTCAGCTTTGAGAATGATTTGAAACTGAGTGCCAAGCCCTGGTTCACTACCTCCAGCACCCACTTGTCTGTGGTGATGGACTGACAAGCGTGAAGGTAATAAGCCAGTCTGCCACCTACTGGTGGATCTGTAATAGGGGATGTGACCTGCACTAGCCCATCAGGGATTCTGTGCAGGCTGTGCCTGAACCTGTGGTGCAGGAGCTGCTCTTCTCATGACTCTCCTGCCCCTTCCTCTAAAAATAACTTCTAGCCTGCTGCTGAGGCTGGGAGGCTTGTGCCTGAAAGAAAGGTCTGGGGTAAAAAACCCTGCCCCTACCTCCCCTACTCTGGGATCTATAAGAGGTGAAGAGCCTATCCTTGGAATTGCTCTGACAAGTGGATTTATATTCCTCCACCTTTTTCATGTAAGCCTCAGTTTTATCCCCAAACAAGGAGTTGTTCTCCAGGGGGGAAATCCATTGCTTTGGCCTGGGTGTCTAAGGTTAGGTTGGTGCCTCTAAGCCATGCAAACTTTCTGAGTGAAACTGACAAAGCTATTAAACTGGATGCAGTATCATTGGCATCCACTGCCATATGAAATTGGTACCTGGTAGCACCAAGTGCAGCCCTTGCTGTATCTTGTAAGTCTACAGCCACTTCATCTGGGACCTTATCAGCCAAAGCTAGAACAGTGTTCTATACAGTTTTTTGGTACTGCACTGAATATGCCATGTAACTGGCCAGCCGGACTAATAAAGAGGCAGCCATGTACCCTTTCTTTCCCATAGCATCCATTTTTCTTGAATCTTTGTCTGGTGGATGGGTAGCCAATGGGATCCTGGCCTTGTCACAGGCAGCAGCTTGGACTACTCCCTCAGGATCAGGATGTGTAAATAGAAAATCAGTTGTAGTTCTGTCCAGCTGGTATTTCTTGTCAGCTTTCTTATCCACACCAGGAACAGAGATTGGAGTTTTAAAAATCTGCACTGCAGCCTTCTTTAAAGATTTATGTATGGGCAGAAGTAAATGTTTCATGGGGGTTAACCCCATCATTTCTAAAAAGTCTGCCTCCTCCATATCCTCCTCTGTTTCCTGAAGAGGAAGGTTCAGGGTTTCCACCATGTTCTTAACAAAAGCATAGTGGGAGGAGTATTCCTCAGGATCCCTGGGAGGAGATCCAAACTCTTGATCAGGAGAAACCTCTGGACCTATAGGTTCCCACTTAAAGTCATCCTCCTCCTCCTCCTCCCCAAACACTTCCAGCACTTCTTGCCTTGCTGGGGCTGTAGGAGGAACCGGGGCAGTCGGTGTAGGGACCGGGATTGCACCCTGTATGGCTTGTAATACTTGTAATGCCTTAGCAATGTCCTCAGCCGAGGGCATACTATGCTTGTCTGCTGGGAGCTCCTTGGCTTTCTTGGCCGGAAGCGCAGTGACATGTTTTTCTTTACGCTTTTTCTTTAATGGAACAGCTTCAGTGCCCGTTTCCACAGCCCTTTTGGTTTTACCTTGTTCAGATTTATCTGAACTCCTGTCAGGATCCTTGGCTTTACCTCCATCCTTTTTGTGAGAGGAGGAAGAAGCAGAATTATCCCCAGAAGCAGAAGCCATCTCTTCCAAAATGTTAGACCTTTTCTTTAATGTTTTTGGGCAAAAGGTCTTACAAATATCACAACTGGCAAATATGTGACTTATACCCAAACAAGAGATACAGAGAGAATGTCTGTCTGCTTTTGCTATAAGTTGCCCACAAGAGTCACAACATTTCAAACCTGTGGGTCCTGTGCGTTTTTTAGGTTTATCCAAATGGACCTCTGACATTTAAGCTATGCAAAAAAGATTACTTCAAAATACCGTTATTTAAAGTAACTCAGAACTGGAGATTACGTTAAAATAACTACCGCTAGCGGTTTCTGGAACCGAGCGCTATTCAGTTCCTGAAGAAAAAGGAACCAAGAAAATTACTAAATTTGGACAAAACTAAAGCAGTTCAGGGAACCGATCGTTTAATCACTCTAAATAATAATAAACTGAAATAAGAAACCTTTAAAATAGACGCGGAACCCTCGGTTCCAAGGAACCGTGAGGGAATCGCAATATAAATAAAAAACTACTAAAACACTAATTTACTATACTAAACAATGTTTCTAAGGCAGCAATTTAAAAATAAACTGAAAATTAGTACTTATCTACAGATAAACTTTAGTCAGAGACAGTTCAAGGAGAGCTCTCCAGGACATCCTTACTAGGCAGGCGGAGTAAAGAATCTGAAGCACTCAGAGTGCAGCAGTTGCTAGGGCAGCAGTTTGAAAGTGGCATGAGCCAACTGAGAGTTCCATAATTTACATAAAATTCCATCTCTCCGGGCAGTTCAACACAGGAGGCTGACTGCATTAAGTTTAATCATAATGAGTGATTCCTGGGGTTAGAAATTCTTGAGCAGAAGTGAAGGCAACTAAAAATAGTGCTTTCCAAGTAAGGAAGCATAGCTCACAGCTTGTGGCTGGTTCAAAGGGAGGCAACGTAAGCTTCTCTAACAAAAAGAAGATCCCAAGGAGGAACAGGATCCCTTCTGGGAGGCTTGATGTGCAAGATATCCCTTAGGAAGGTCTTGCACAAGTCCACTTGTGCCAGAGCTTTCCCATCCATTAGCGCATGGTAAGCTGACAGCACAGAGAGGTGCACCTTAATGGATGAGTAGCTGAGCCCCTTGTCTGACAATGAAAGAAGATACTCCAGCACAGATTCCAACGAACAGTGGAAAGGGTCCACAGAATGGGGGGATGCCCATAAACACAAACATTTCCATTTCATGGCATATGTTGCTCTGGTTGAGGGTTTTCTCACTGCCACGAGAACCTCTGCTACTTTAAGGGATATTCTGAATCTGTCCCTGATCAGGTCTGCAGGAGCCATACATGCAAATGCAGAGACTGCAGATTCAGATGCACCAGGGTTCCCTGCTCCTGGGAGAGCAAGTGAGCGGACAGGGGCAATGGGACCGGTGGTTCCAATGCCAGTTGCTGGAGCAAAAGGAACCAGATCTGACGAGGCCAAAGAGGTGCCACAAGAATCATGTGTGCACTCTCTACTTGCATCTTGAGCAGAACTCTCTGGAGAAGTGGGAGGGAAGGCATACAGAAACGCCCCTGTCCAAGAGGGGGACAATGCATCGTGCCAGAAAACACCAGGCCCTGGATCTTGCGAGTAGAAATTGGGCAGTTTGGCACTGTGTGGGTACGCAAAGAGGTCCAGTTCTGGCTAACCCCACTGTCCGAAGAGGTTGTCTGAGACTTCTTACAGTAGCTCCCATTCGTGAGTCCGTGATTGAGAGTGGCTTAGGCTGTCTGCGAGATCGTTGTGGATCCCTGGAACGTGAATGAATGTTATTTCCAGATTGTGATCCACTGCCCAGTGCCAAACTCCCATCGCTTCTCTGCACAGGGGGTAAGAATGTGTGCCCCCTTGCTTGTTGAGGTAGAAGACAACTGGAGTGTTGTCTGACTGGACTAGCAGAGGCGCTGGCCTGAGCATGGATTGGAAGGCTTGCAGAGAATATAAGACTTCCCTCATCTCCAGCACTTTGATGTGGAGATTGCTCTCCACCAAAGACCAAGAGCCCCTTGTTTGGTGGGATGCCATATGCGCCCCCCCCATCCCTTCCCTGAGGCGTCCACAGTTAGAACTTGCTGAGGACTGGGTTTTTGAAAGGGAAGTCCGGTGTCCAGATGGGAAGGACAGAACCACCACTCCAGAGTATGGTGTACTGCCTTGGAGATCCTGACCAGATGGTCGAGATCGTCCATGCGTTGATCCCATTGAATCTTCATGTTCAGATGTGCCGGGGAACTGTAGTGATGGCTGCTGCTATGTGGCCTAAAAGCTGCAGCACTACTCTGGCCGGGACTGGGTTTGTTGAGATGACCCTCCGAGCAATAGCTCTTAGCCTGTCTGCTCATTCTTGAGGGAGAAAAGCTTTCCCTTGGATGGTGTCCAAGACTGCCCTGATGTACTGCAACCTCTGGGTAGGCTCAGGGAACGACATGGAGATGTTCAGAGTGATTCCCAAGTTTGGAACATTCGGAGAGTCTCCTTTTCTGTATGACTTAGCTGTTCCTCCGTAGCAGCTGTGAGTAGCCACTAGTCCAGGTAAGGGTAAACATAATGACCCTTTCTCCTGAGAGCTGCTGCCATGACCGCTATGCACTTGGTGAAGACCTCCGGTGCTCAGGAGAGGCCAAACGGTAGTGCTCTGAACTGAAAGTGTTCCCCTTGGAAGATGAAACGGAGATGCTGTCTGTGGGACGGCAGGACCTTTATGACCATGTAGGCATCCTGCATATCCAGTGAGCAGAGTCAATTTCTTTGGTGGATCATGGGCAGCAGGCCAGGCAGAGTCACCATCCTGAACCTTTTGTATGTTGTAAAGTTGTTCAGTTGGCTCAGATCAAGAATGTGGTGGAGGTCCCCTGTCTTCTTTGGCACAAGGAAGAAATGGGAGTAATATCCCCTTCCCCTGTGACTTGGAAGTACCTCCTGAATCGCTCTCTTTTGCGAGAGTGATTGGATTTCTGCTCTTATGAGGGTCGCATGGGACGGGGAGCAGTAGGTGGGAACTGGTGGGTTGTCTGGTGGAATTTGCGTGAACGCCAGTGTGTACCTTTCTCTAATCTGGAGGACTCACTGGTCTGTAGTGATACTGGACCATCCTCCTACTGCTTCCCCCAGAAACTCCACTGGAGGTGGAAGGGGAGGGCAGGCAGGGAGTCATGCTGAGGTGGCAGGACTGGGCATGGGAGGTCTAGCACTTTTTGCATTTTTGGGACCCTGGGTGCATGAGGGCAGGAGAGGACCTCTTCTCTTAAATCCCCATCTAGGTTGTTGATGGCTTCCCTGTTGATCCTAGTTCTTACAAAAGGGCCGGCGTCTGGTAGTGGCGGCTCCGACTTGTACATTCAGTAAGCATCAGAAACTGCCTTACCGGAGTCCTGTAGCCCAGTGAGCAATTTCTCGGTGTCTGGGCCGAAGAGCACTGACCCTTGGAAGGGTGCGTCCAGGATAGCGTCCTACAGGTCCTGCCAGAATCCTGATACCCTCAACCAAGTGTGATGTCTCATACAGACCCTTGTGGCAGCAGCTCTGGCGGCTGTATCCATGGAGTCATACAAGCTTCTCAGGACGTGTTTGCCTACATCCATGTCAGACTAAATAACAGCCATTAGTTCTGAATTTTGATCAGAATCTGGCTGAGTTTTTGCCAAGTCCATTGCTTTTGTTCCATAATGACTTTTTTGTACACAACCATATGTGCCAAGAAGTTCAGGGACCTGAATGTGTAAGTGGTAGAGGAATACACCTTTCTGCCCATTTGATGCAGTTTCTTAGATTCATGATCATGAGGCTGTAAACTCATGTGCCTAGGCTGCTGTGCCCTGCCGTGAGCTGCAGTCAGCACCACAGAGTCTCCTTTGGGTTGCTCACTCAAGTGAGGCTCTCCCTTTGGTGTTCTATAGAGGTGGTCTGCCTTTCTTGGGACAGCCAATGTAGTTGAGGGATGCTTCCAGGCCAGTTTTGTGACATTCTGGAAGGGCTCCACAAAAGGAGGGATAACCAAGGGTTTGGAGTCGCTTGCCCCCTAGAAATTTCACAAGACAACGTCTTTCTGGGTCAAGCTCCTCTGTGTCCCACTGATTAAGGAATGGCATATGTTTCATTATGTCCAGAAAAGAAGGATCATCCGGAGAAGATCTGGGAGAGTCCTTCTTATGGTCTGGAGAGTGCAAAGGGAGCTCATCCTTGGAGGAATAATAGGAGGAAGAGCCCCGTGGGTCTTTGTCTGAGGACGAATGCAGATATCCCTTTGAAGATGGAACGAACGATGGATGACGGCCATGGCCGCTAGGTGTTGGTGACCCCCGACTGTCGTCCCCTGACGACGAGTGGTCAAGTGTTGGAGGCCATCTGGGAGGCTTCTGAGGTGACGGCTCTTTGGGGGGAGTGTTCCACCATGAGTTGAACAGGGCTCCTACCTCTGCCAGAGGGACAAAAGGCTGAGCTGGCGGCAAGGTAGGGACATTTGGTGCCCCTGATGGCAGCCCTTGCAGTGCGTCCGGCATGTTCGTCCGGTCTACCGGTTGATTGCCATCAGGTGTCAGTATCGGAGGCAATGGGGTAGAATCCCCTGGAGGTTGGATGTCCTGCTCCTTAGGAGGAGGTGGCAACAGTGGGTTTGAACCTCATTCCAGAGCTCCCGGTGTTCTGTCCTTTAGGCATGAGGCCCGTCGTCTGGTCCTGCGGAGCAGACGGCCGTTTGGGAGGGGGCATCTGGTCCAGCTCCAACATGGAACTGGAGGGCCCTGAGGTCTGGCAATCCTCTGAAGTGGTTGCCTCCTTCTCTCTGGGCGGCGGGTGCTTCTGGCGGCGCTCCGATTTCTGGTGGAGTCGCCCGACCCCTTTGTCTTGTTGGACAACTCCAAAGTTTTATGGGTGGTGGATTCAGATGTAGCACCCAAAGAAGACACCTGTCCTTCTGGCTTAGACCCTAGCAACTGGTTCTGGGGCCTTAATGTCAGGGACGTAGGGGTGGATGAACACCCATGCCCAGAGGACTCCTTGCTGAATACATGGGAGGAGGCAGAAGTCGTCTTGGCTGAAGCCCCGGAGAGGACTAAGGAATCCGGGGGAACAGATTCTGACCTCCCGCCAGAGGCAGGGGACTCTGACTTGGCTTGATCTTTGTCTTGGTGGTGGTGTTTCCTGCCTGATTTCTTCTCTCTTGGGGAGGAACCCCTGGCTGAAGAGGAAGAACTGTGTTCCGAATGGGTCCTCTGCAAGGCGGCCACTTGCTGTTCCAGTAGGTAAGCCTTCAGAGTCTTAAGTTGGCAGATTCGAGTTTTGTTGCTGAACTTCTGGCAGTGCGGGCAGTTGTCCGGCTTGTGACCCGGGCCTAGGCAAATAAGGCAAGCCGAATGGCCATCTCTGTCTGGGATCTGCTTGCTGCACATGCACTTAGACTTCCGCTGCGGAGGAGATGAAGACATGCAAAACTGGAAAAGTCATGGGGCAGATGGATGCCCATGCCCAGAGGACTCCTTGCCGAGTACATGGGAGGAAGCCCCGGGAGACCTAAGGAAGAAGGAGATGAAGAAGACAGGCAAAAATGCAAGGGCAATGAGAAATACTGGGTGATGTAAACAAAAACTGGCCTTCACCAACAACTGCCAAGACACAAAATGACATCATGGCCCTCAATCTCTCCTAACTCATCCTGGAACCCACCTGCCTAAATCATAAAACTCTTAGCCACTCCCTCATAGACTGGGCTCTCACCTCTCACCCCCACAGAGTTATTAAATCAGGCATCCTCCCCGATGCCCTCAGTGATCATCACACAATCTTCGTAGTCAGGAAAGGCTATAGACCTAAACCACTTCACAAAATTCTGCAACTCCACTCCTCCAGCTCCTTAGAACTTAATCCTCTTCTTAATGAACTGGACAGCTCCGATTGGTCCCCTATTGCCTTTGCCCCTTCCATTGACCAAGCCCTCGCTTATTTTAAAGATAAATTTCTAACTACACGGAACTCCTACGCTCCATTCAAACGCACTAGAGTTCGTGGCAACCATCATCCCTAGGTCGCCCCTGAGTTACTGACCTGTCTCAGGGAATGGGACAAAGCTTGGAGGAAACATAAGGCCTCCCAGCTTCCCCTAGACCATGCCAGGTATTGCATGTTAAGAAATGCCTGCACAAAAGCTAAGTCTGAATATTTTAAATCATATTTTCTCAAAAAAATCAATTTCCCCTCCAAATTCTGGAAAGTGGTCCACGCCCTATTCTCCCCCCTTCACATCCGCCTCCCCCTGTGCTTACAATAAACAACTCATTGGTCTCAGAACCATGTGCAGTGGCTCAAGAGTTTAACTCCTATTATACCTCCTGCACCACAGCACTTTTAAAGTCACTCCCCTCTAACCTCCCCCTCTTCATCCTCACACACCCAGTACTCAACCCCTCCATGCCCATCCTTCCTTCTCTTTTTCTGTGGTCTCCCCAGAAGAAACACTAATGGCCCTTCTCTCTCTTAATCCTTCCAAATGCTTATCACTGGATGACCTTGACCCTAAACTCCTCTACCTTTCAGCTTCTGCTATAACTTACCCTCGCTGCTTGATCTTAAATCTTTTCTTCTTGTACTCATTTGTCCCTTCATCCTGGAAACATGCAGTGATCCTCCCTCTCCCAAAGGGTGGTGACCCCTCATCCTCTACAAATTTTCACCCAATCTCCCTACTCTGCCCTTGCTAAACTCCAGGAATACCTGGTCCTCTCTCCTTCTTCTTCGATGACTCTTTTTTTACCCTGTTCCAATCTGGTTTTCAGAAGAACCTCTCCACTACCACCACCCTACTCAAGCTCATTGACTCCATCCTCACTGGGATGGTTAATTGCCTCATTACCTCTGCCATCTTTGTCGACATCGCCAAGGCATTTGTCACAGTCTCCCATGCCCTAATCTTGACTCCCTTACGGCTGCTGGGTTGTCTGCCTCTGCCCAAAACTGGTTTAGAGCTTACCTCTCGGGCAGAACACAATCAGTCAAGATCCAGGATACAATCTCCCCCCCAATTTCCATTGGAGTCCCACAGGGTTCGGTGCTTGGACCCATTCTCTTTTCCATCTTCCTAAATGACTTGCCCTCAGTATGCTACCCCTCCACCTCTATCCATATGTATGCTGATGACACTGTCCTATTCTCATCTGGCAAATGCCCTGCTGATGTTGCAAGCACCCTTCAGCTTGACTTCCACCATGTTCAGTTATGGTTTGCCTCATGTCCACTATTCCTAAATGCCAAACAGAGTCTCCATGACCTTTGGCACTATGCAGAGACTCTGTAGGTTCCACCCTTCACCATCTTTCCATATCCTTGATGGGTCAATATTAGAGGACACCTCCTCATTCAGATACCTTGGGGTTTGGTTGGACCAACACCTCAACTTCTGGCCACATTGACGCCATCCTGAAAAAACTGCGCCTCAAACTTAGTGCCTTATTCAGGAACCGTAGTTGCATCCCTCCTACAGCGTGGTGTGAACTAGTCCACAAGATGATCCTCCCCATTTTCGACTACTGTGATGTAGTCTATGGTGCTGCTCCCAAATCCTCCCTAGCCAGACTGGACACTCTATTTAACTCCTTCTGTCGATTTGCCCTTGATGCTGTATCACACACTCATCACTGTGACCTCTACCACATCATTTTTCTTCCCCCGCTTGCCAACAAGCGCCTCACTCATTGTGCCAAACTCACTTCTAAATTTTGGTTTGGAGAACTTCCCTCCTACCTCTCACGCTTGCTCTCTTCCCCACCTCCCCCCTCCCACTCACTCAAATCCTCTGACACTCTCACTTCGTTGGTCCCCCATCGTACCACTCTCACTGGTCAGTCAGGCTTTACCCATCATTTCGTGCAAATCTGGAACTCCCTCCACCCCAAATACAGCACTCCTCCTCCTCCACCCACTCCCTTGCCTCTGCCTTACATAACTTTCTCTCATCTAACTGCTCCTGCTTTAACCCTCAACTGTCCTCCTCTGCCTCTGCTTCTCTCCATGACTCATATCACCTAGTAAACCCCCCCCAGTCTGCATCTCAGCATGCTCTTCTCTCCCTTCACCGCTATGTACTATGTTCCTCAGATATACCACTTGTAATTAAATGCATATTTCAACTCTGGGGAGCCCTACCTGTTGAACAGGTCTAGCACAGAAGTGAGCAGTTCCCATTTGTGCATTCTGGACTGCAACCTGCTTAGTTTGTCTGCCAGGACATTTTGGACACCTGGAACATGGATGGCTGAATATTCGAGGCCCAGTACCAAACCCTCTTCCTCTCCCTGCATAGGGGGTAAGAGTGGGTGCCTCCTTGCTTGTTGATGTAGTGTACTATACTGATACTGTCCTTCTGCACTAGGAGATGGCTCAGGAACAGGTAGCTCTGGAAGGCCTGCAGGCCATAGAGGACAACTCTGATCTCGAGAACACTGATGTGGAGCGAGGCTTCGAGCAGAGTCCATGTCCCCAGAGTCTGGTAGGGATCCAGATGTGTGCCCCAGCCCATCCCAGAGGCATCCGTTGTGAGGATCTGATGAGGGAAGGATATGAGGAAAGGAACCCCCTTGAGCAAATGGCTGGGTTCCATCCACCACAGGAGAACCTTCTTTACTCGCACAGAGACAAGAACCATCTGCTCCAGATTGCTGGTTCACTGATCCCACTGTACCGTCAAAGTCCACTAAGGGATGCACATATGCAGCCTCACCAGGGAAACCGTGGCAATGGCCACAACCATCAGGCCCAGCAGTCTGAGATATGTTCTGGCTGTGACATACAGGCTGTGATAGAGTTCTTGGGCCTGCGCTATCATGCGCTCCACCCTGTTTGGGGCAGAAAGGTGGAGCCCTGGGCCGTGTCTAGTATAGCTCCTATGTACTGGAGACGCTGGCCGAGAGTCAGCACTGACTTGGACAAGTTGACTGTGATCTCCAAATGGCTGAACAGTTGCATAGTATGCGCCAGGGTAAAAGACAGTTGCTCTTTGCACTGAGTTTTGAGCAACCAGTTGTCCAGATAGGGGAAGATGTAAAGTCCCTCCCTTCTGAGGGCTGCTGCCACTATAGCTAGGCATTTGATGAAGACCTGCGGCACCAAAGACAAGCCAAAAGGGAGGACTCTGAACTGGTAGTGTTCCCCTTGAAACCGGAACCTGAGGTATTTCCTGTGGGGAAGGTAGATCTTGATGCGCAGGTATGCGTCCTGCATATTTAGGGAGCAGATCCAGTCTCCCTTCCAGAGCAAGGGCAACAGGCCTGAGTACTGGATGTGCTGTAGTAGTTCAGGTTTAGAAAGTCTAGGATGGGCCTCAAGTTCCCTGTGGACTTGGGAACGAGGAAGAAGTGGGAGTAGAACCCCGTGTTCCGTTGATTCTTGGTGACAGGTTCTATGGTCCTTTTCTGCAGCAGTATATGAATCTCCTCCAGTAACATGGGTACATGGCCTGGGGGTTAACAAGAAGGCAATGGTAGAGGGAGTGAACAGACAGCAGAGTTCTCCCCCGAGGCCTGCAGGTCACTGAGGAGATCCTGCATGTCCATCCCAAACAGCTTGTAGCACCTAAAGGGAGCATTCATGATGGACAGTTGGATGTCAGAAGCAAAACTAGACACCCTGAGCCAGGAGTTCCTCCACAGGCAAACTCCCACTGCAGAGGCTCTAGAGAAGGCATCTAGGGCATCACAGGTCGTCCACAAGAGGTGCTTGCCCACATCTGCACCATGGAGGGCCTTAAGCATCTCTTGTTTTGGGGGACCACCTGGAAAGGACTGGGCTGCAGACCTAGCCACTTTCCAGAGGTCATTCTGGAATTTGAGCATATGGCCAATATAATTAATGATCCTGATAGACAAAGTGGAAGAGGCAAATTCCGTCTTGCCCATAAGGTCCAACTTGTCCAGAGGGAGACAAGTGAAGTGCTGGGGCCTCTTGGATCTATAATGGGCCACACTGATCACAATGGAATCTGACTGTGGGGGCCCTGCAAAAAAGGTCTTTCCAGAGGGGGTCTGGTACAGCTTGTCCATCTTTCTGGGCATAAGGGAAATCAAGTTAGGTCTGTACCAAGCGACCATAGTGGCATCCTCATATGCACTGATCATAGGAGGGATGATGAGGGGAGGGGAATCTGGCAGGTCCAGGTAATCAGCCAGGTTCTGCTGAGTAATGTCCTGCTCTGCCGCATCAAACCCCATAGCGGACTGCAGTTGCTGCATCACTGCTATGAAGGAGAGATCATCTGGGGGGGTATGGGTGCATTTTGAGGAATTCTCCCCACTCAGGAAACAGTGGAGGTGCTAGAGAGACTCCAGGCCCTGGCATCCTCATCCTCCTCATCAAGCAGCAGGAAGTCAGGGCGATAATCATCATTGTCCCCTGGCTCAGAAATAGGCACCAAAGATATTGGCAACTGAGAAGGGGCTGGTTACATCGACCAATGACGCATGGTGTAACAGTGCTGATGCTGGCTAAGCAGGCCCCACTGGCAACAGACCCTGAGATGGGGCAACCCTCTGCATGAAGTCCATGACAGAGGAAAGCAGGGCCTGGACGTCGATGGTCAGTGGCGTTGAAAGGGCGCTCTGTGGCAGTGACGGGGGGGCCTTGACGCCCATATGATGGCAAGGAGGGCTGAAGCAGAGATGGGATGGGGGCAGGCTGAGGTATCAGCTGAGGGACCTGCATCCCCGACATCACAGGAATGGTCAGGGGTGTCGGCTGAAGAAGCCTGAAGCCCGACAACGCATGATCATCGCCGACCACGACCAGGGCGGCATTGCTACCTGACTACAGTCCCTGAGGAGGTGGGGGTGTTCAGCAGGGGTAAAGAAAACTCTGATAAAGATGAGCCAGCATCGCTAGAGGAGAAACCGATGGGTCACATTGCCTGAGTCCCCCCCCCTTGGAAGACAGGGTGAGGGAGGCAGTAGGAATTATCAGCAGGAGTAGAGGAAGCCCTCCAACAACAAATCAACGCCGGGTGAAGGAGTTCCAGTGAAAAGGCTGCCAAGGCCAACCCTGTAGTAGAGAGGGTGTGGACAGCAGCGGGGGTCACTGCCAGTCTGATCATCAACCCCGTAATGTTCGGTGCTGGAAGCGGCGCCTGAAAACGTTCCCAGGAGGACCCGTCTTTCTCCCAGTGCCGATGTTTCCCCGATGACTTGTTCCAGGCCTTGGCAGCATGAGAGCTTGTGGACGGGGAATCAGAGGAGCTCCTAGCCTGAAGCTCCTTTTCCACGGTGGCGACCTTCTGCTCCATTAGGAAGGATTTTAGTTCTTTCTAGTGCCGCCACTTGAAGTCGTGGCAGATCGCAGAGGCCTTAATGTCATGGTTGGTGCCAAAGCAGTGGACACAGGCCCTGTGGTCATCTTTATTGTAGATCTTCTGTCCGCAGCTGCAGCAATGTAAAAGATTGTAAGATCCGGGCATAAACAAAAAGAAATAGGGGAATCACTTTAGGAAATAAAGTGACTGAAGAACTAGGGTGAGAAAATAAAAAGCGGTCGACTGAAGTGACAGTGCTCCATGGATTCTGAAGTGTGATGGTTGATGGTGAGAAAAGAACTGAGGAGGGTGTGTGGCCGCCCACAGCTATATAGGGAGGAGATCGAAGTGATTATGTCACCATGGAAGGCCCCAGTTAGACTGCTAGAAAAAAATGTTTCCATATGGTCCTGGTGCCTGATGGCTAGGGTTCCCAAGGTGTGACCTGCTGTAAGAGATATGCTCAAAGAAGATTCATCTTTACCCCCATGCGCCTCCAGCTTGAGCAACACTCTCTGGATGAGAAGGATTGGAGGGAATGCATATAGAAACAGATTATGCCATGGCTGTCTGATTGCATCCTGACAGAAAATGGCATGTCCTTGATTTCCAGTACAGAATTGAGTCAGTTTGGCATTGAGTGGCGATGCAACAAGGTCCACATCTGGGTTGCCCCCTCTTTGAAAAGAAATCTCACAATGTCTGAAGCTAGTGACCACTCATGAGGATTCACCTCTGTTTGACTGAGCTCATCTGCCAGAATGTTCTGGACTCCAGGTAGATAAGAGTGCTTGGAGCAAGATCCCCTGCTCCAGGCACCATTTCCACACTCTCACTGCCTCCCTGCAAAGAGGGTAAGAGTGTGCTCCTCCCTGCTTGCTGATACAATGCTGAAGGTTTACTGGGCCCTACCAGCTATCCCAGCTTGGTTTGTTTACACCTGTACAGGTCAGCATTTATCTCACAAATAAACCAGACTGCTATTTTGCATTTTTATTCATCTGTGTCTTTATGGTGATCTGGGTAGTGCTGGATTGTTGCCTTGCATTTGATATAATACATGATAGACTTGTTTGTCTGGAGGAGGACTGTTTTGTGACTAAGTCCGCTAAAGCTTTTAGACCATACAAAACTGCTAACATCTCTAACACATGGTTGTAGAGATGAGTCTGATGTGTCCCAGACGTCTTGAGTCTTTCGGCCCTGGCAGTGGGCTCTCCACCACAACAGGGAGGCATCAGTGGCAAGAACCACCTCTGGCTCTGGTGGGGAGAAGAGGAGGTTTCCTTCACTTACCACCAAGTCACCAAGGGTCTGGTCACCTGAATGGGGTAACCTTAAGGGTGTGATGCCTGTGATCACTGTGCACCCACTGGGTTGTCCACATGTGTTGTTGTGCCAAGGGCACTACGAACACTAAGAAGACTATTAGACTCAGCATGTGTTGCATGGAGTGGGCTTGCAGTCTTACATTCCATGATGTTTATTTATTGATTCTTAGTTATTTATTATTTACAAATTTTGGGCAAGGAAGACACAATAAGACGAGGCTTGTTTCTAGGTATATCCTGGGAGCACAGTAAAGTTAAATGACTTGCTCATGGTCTCGGAGTATGCAAGTGGTGGCTGTAGGATTCAAATTCAGTTCTCTAGGTTTGCAGCTCAGTGCTCTTAACCACTACACATATTGCCTCCCGGGATGATGCAGCATGCCATTTGCAGAACTGCTAGTATGCTTTATGGGAGAAAGGCCCAGGCCTGGGCTGTATCCAGAATAACTTGTGTGAATAATAACTCCTGAGAGAGGACCAGCTGAGACATCAAGGGTTTCTAAAGGATTCCCATGGATATTTGAAACTGGAGGTAGTGACTACTGTCTGCTACCGCTACTGTTTGGATGGGCTTGAGATATGGGAAGACCTGGACTCCTAGCTTTCTTTTATTATACTTCTTTATTGCATTCCATTTCAATCAAGCAGGTTACATCTTACAGAAGTATCCGAATTATAACTGTTATACACAAAATATAGAAAAGACAGCTTAGATTAAGAATGTACTCATTCTAGCACTGTTCTATTATTCATATAGTTAATGTTGATCTAAAAAATCTCTCTGTCCGAAACACTCCCTTAAGTTCTTTGATCATTTCAGAATTTTATACAACTAATATAAACCTTAAAAAACTATTACCTCCCAATGGGAGATCTAAAATTCTACAACATAAACAAGGACTAAGAATTCAGACCAAGAATAGAATAAAATCAGGCTCTCAATGTCCTATTACTTTTCCTATCTTGGTACCTCTAAGTATATTAAAGTTATACAATAATTAAAAAAATTATTTCCTTATATAAGAAGTACAGGGTCGGGTCACTGAGGCCCTGTCCACACTACACCGCTCCGGCCCGGTAATGGATGCAATCCGTTACGGCCGGGGAGCAGTGCAGTGTGTCCACATTGCGGCGGTGTCCATTATGGGACATTTTCTAGCTAGCAGTATTCAGCAGGGACCACCTCCAATGTCGGTCCCGCCCCCGACGTCAGGCATAATACATAAGGAGGCGGTCCCTCAGAATCCCCAGTTCTCCCGACAGAGACTTCCAGCCGCTGGATGACATCAGAAGAGGAGACTGAGGATCCGCCATCAAATGGCAATCAGAGTGATGCTAAAATTCCCTGATCCTAGGAGAAGGATATCTGAACAAAAAATCTACCTCCAGCGGGGATGGTGGGTGGGAAAGTACTGTACCTGCTGCAAGAGCTGTTCTCAAAGATCTGCTGTTATGGCAAGTTCTTACATAACTGTACTATCTTACTTTGAGAAACAGCTCTTGCAGCAGGTTACACCACTAGGACTGATTCCCAAGCAATAATGGAAATCCCACACCACTGGGAGGAGGGAAGGTAGAAATCCTAAACAGAACCTAAACCTAGGACAGAAGTCCTTGAAGGACTGCTAGACCAAAACCTGCTCTTCACCTCGATGCAACATCCAGGCTGTAATGCCTGATGAAAGTGCAAGTCGCTGCTGCACAAATGGCTAAGGTGGACACGTTCTTTAATGCTGCAAGAGAGGTAGCCACCCTTGTGGAATGACCCTTAACTGCGTCCGGTAAGGGTTTGCTGCGCTTCTGGTAACAGAACGTGATACACTGAATGAGCCACCTGGACAGTGACTGTTTGGAAACAGGAGCGCCCATCATCCTGTGGGCAAAGCAGACAAAAAGCTGGTCCAATTTTCGGTGGTGTTTGGTTCTGGTCAGGTAGTATCGAAGACACCTATGCACATCTAAAGTGTGCAACAGGGCCTCTCCTCGATTAGAATACTTGGGGAAGTACACTGGTAGATCAATGTCCTGATTAAGGGTGAGAGCTGAGACCACCTTAGGCAGAAACTTAGGATTAGTCCGTAAGGATACCCTGTCTTGGTGAAAACCCAAATAAGGTTCTTTGCACATAAGTGCATGAAGTTCAGAAATTCTTCTGGCCGAGGTAATGGCAACCAAAAACCAACGTCTTCCATGTAAGAAGACGTGGCTTGCAATCCGTGGCTGGCTCAAAGGGTGGCAGCGTAAGCTGCTCCTGGACAAAGGGTAAATCCCATGGCGGAATCGGATCCTTAATTGGAGGTCAAAGGTGGAGAACACCTCTCAGGAAGGCTTGTGCCATGTCCAACTGAGATATGGTGCTTTGGCCTATAGGAGTATGATAGGCTGAGATAGCACAAAGGTGTACTTTAATTGAGGAGTAGGCCAAGCCTGTATGAAAAAGGGACAGGACGTAGTCTAAGACCAACCTTTCTGGACAATCCATGGGCGAAAAACCATGTGCTTGAACCCACAGACAAAATCTACGCTATTTCATGGCGTAAGTAGCATGAGTAGCCTGTTTCCTAGCAGCAGCAAAAACATCTGCTACCTCTTGCGAGACCCCGTATCAGATCATGGCTATGTCTCTAGGAGCTAAGCATGCAGGTTCAGCGAATGAAGGTCCGGATGGACCAAGGAACCCACCTCCTGAGACAGCAAGTGGGAGCTGATTGGCAGAGGCACTAGAGGTTCCCGAGCCAGCTGATGTAGTAGAGGGAACCAGATCTGCCTGGGCCAAAACGGCGCGATAAGTATCAACGTCGCTTGCGCTCTGCGAAGTTTCAGAAGGACCCTCTGGATCAACGGAAAGGGGGGAAAGGCATAGAGGAATCTGCCCGCCCAAGAGAGGGAAAATGCGTCCTGCCAGAAAACACCAGGCCCTGGATCTAGCGAGCAAAAACTGGGCAGTTTTGCATTGGATGGGGACATGAAAAGGTCTAACTCTGGTGTACCCCAGCTTCAAAACAGATCCTCTACTACCTCCTGAAGTAGTTCCCACTCGTGGACTCTGGCCTGAGAGCAGCTCAGGCTGTCTGCAATGACGTTGTCCACTCCTGGGATATGAACAGCAATGAGGTTTGCGCCGTGCTGTAAAACCCAATCCCACACCCTCATGGCCTCCCTGCAAAGTGGGTAGGAATGGGTGCCTCCTTGTTTGTTGAGGTAATACATCACCGCGGAATTGTCTGTTTGTAACAGAAGAGTACCCGGTGGGATCTCGGCCTGGAAGGCCTACAGGGCATAAAGAACTGCTCTCATTTCCAGGATATTTATGTGGAGATGAGTCTCTTGGGCTGACCACAGGCCCTGAGACCAGACATCGTCGAGGTGTGCTCCCCATCCAAGCCCTGAGGCGTCTGTGGAGAGTGTCACAATCAGAGACAGCACAATGAAGGGGACTCCCGCCGACAGATTCTTTGAATCTAGCCACTATTGCCAATCCTGGATTACGGCCTTCATGATCTGGATCGGGAGCTGCAGATGGTCTTGCTTTTGATCCCATTGGACCCGTAACATCCACTGGGTCACCCGCATGTGGAGACGGGCTAGTGGGACTGTTGCAATGGCCGCAGCCATGTGTACGAGCAGGCAAAGGACCAGTCTGGTAGGGACGGTCTTCTTCGCCAAAATGTCCCCGATAAGGGAACTGATGTGCTCCGCTCTGTCCTGGGGCAGAAAAGCTTTCCCCGGTACGGTGTCCAGAACTGCGCCTATGAACTGCAGAATCTGAGACGGAACCAGGCATGACTTCTCTTGATTGATAATGATGCCCAATGTCTCGAACAGAGACTGAGTACAATGAATGGCGGACATCAGGGCCTCTCGAGAGGGCGCCATGAGAAGCCAGTCGTCCAGGTAGGGGAACACGTAGTGGCCTTGTCTCCTCACTGTCGCCCTTCGACCACCATCACCTGGCAGATACCTGAGGTGCCGATGACAGACCGAAGGGAAAGGTCGGAACTGATAATGGTGACCTGAGCAGGCGCAAAAACTTCCTGTGCACTTGAGCGATGGGTATACAGGTAAGCATCCGCATGTCAAGGATGCTAAGCGCCCATAGCGAACATGGAATCAGACCTAGAAGAGGTCACCATGCGGAGCGTTTGTACAGGAACCAACTCGTTGAGGTCCAGTATTGGACGGAGGTCCCCGGTTTTCTTGGGAACCAGAAAGAAGTGAGAATAATAACATGCACCTCTCTGGTTCAGTGGTACATGCTCTATAGCTTCTTTTCCAAGAAGTGCGAGCACCTCCTGCTGTATGAGCAGGGCGTGCTGACCCAAGTAACGGGACAGCGGGGAAGGTCCTGCCGGTGGGTGGTGAAGAATTCTATAAAGTGGCCTTTCTTGACCAACTGGAGAACCCACCGGTTGGCGGGAATCGACTGCCACCCTACAAAGTGGCGAGCGATGTGACCCCTGACCTTGTGTGCCCGTTGATCCAGAGGAGGGGCGGGGGCCAGGAAGAAGTCATGCTGTGGCAGCACTGGTCCCTGCAGGCTGGGTCAGTTTAGTGTAGCGCTGGCCTCTGCTTGGGGATGACTTAGCCTGGGCCTTATGTTGAAAAATGCCCCTTTGTTGCTGGCCGGAACGTGGCTGCTGCCTTTGTTGCCGGCTGCGAAAACGGCTCTGGTTCCTATGAAAGGAACCAGGCCTGGATCTGTACATAGCCTGTACAGACCTGACTGAATTCCCAGCATCCTGGAGTTTGGTGATAACCTTCTCCGAGGTTCACCAAAAAGTAACCATAGTTGTGAGGGAGACGTCAAGAATGTTCTTCTGTGCGTCGGGGTAAAACTCAGAGACCAGAGCCAAGAGTGTCTCAAGAGACAGATGCCTGAAGCTGCAGCCCTGGCGGGCCAGTCCAGCAGAATCATGTATGGCTCATAGCACTTGGGTACCACATCAGACCCTGTCTGGAGAAGGTTTGGGGCTCCACCTTCTGCTCGCCATCCGGAGTTTATCGACCGGTCCTAGCCCTGTTCCCACAGGGCATTCTGAAACTGTACCATGTGAGATAGGTAGTTCAGGGACCTGATGGAGCATGTAGCAGCCACATACATGCGCCTCCCCAGGGCATCCAACTGTTTGGATTCCTGGTCTGGTGGCTGTGTGCTCATGTGTTGCGGTCTTTGGGACCGGTCATGCGAGGCCAAAATGACCAGGGAGTCTGCCAGAGGTTGTTCAGCTAAGTACTGGTCCTCTTTCGGGGCCTTGTACAGGCGGTCTACTTTCTTTGGCACAGCAGGAGTGGAGTACGGACACTTCCACGCAGCCTTGGTGACGTCCGCAAAGGTGCCCACCAAGGGGTGGCACTACCACAGGCTTTGTGTCTTTCTGCCGAAGATAACGGGCAAGGCCCTGTCTTTCGGGGTTGAGGTGTTCAGCATCCCATCCCATGCTGTCCTGGATGTGCCTCATGATCTTGGAGAAAGAAGGATCATCCAGAGGAGACCTGGGTAGGTCATATGGGTCAGGTGATGGAATGCTGAGTGGAGAAGGAGATCTGGAATATTCCGAGATATCTGATCTGGAGTCCTCCCCTGATAGAGTGTACCGACGATGTCTGGGTTGCTTGGGGCTGGGAGACCCTGATGGAGATCTTGAGGGAGGCCTTCCCTGGTCCTTGGATCTACCCCTAGGAGGTGGAGTCTGCTCCTTAGGAGTTGGTGGTCGTCCTGCTGGCCCCTTTGGTGGAGGAGGGGGCGTAGGAGGTGAAGGAGTAGGAGAAGGAGGAGGTTTCACAGGGACCACATCCTTTTGGATGGTGTCCCACCAGAAAGTAAAGAGATCCTTTACTTCTTGTAAATTCATGCCCGATGACGGGCCTGGCGCAGGTGGTCTGTCGCCTGGGTTGGGCGTCAGGTCTGCGGGTGTCTCCGGGGTGGGCAAAGGTTCCCTCGGAAGCCTGGCATCCTCTATGTTGCCCGCCTGGTCTTCGGGCAGTGTTGTGTCCTCCTCCATGGAATCCCTGTGACCGGTGTCCACCGGCGACTGGGGGGCGGTCTTCAGCTCCAGTGAATGCGAAGCTGACGTCGGTCGTTTGGCCGAAGCCTTCGGGTCCGGCGAATGCACAGCCAGCGTCTGGTGCCTGGCTGGTGTCCGCAGCTCCGGCGAATGCCTGGTCGACTTTGGATGCTTAGCTGACGTCGGGTCCGTTGTCCGCTTCAGGGATGTCAGGTCTTTCGTCTTCCTGGGTGGTGGGTCCAGACCTCTGGGAGGCTGGGAGACCGATCTGGAGTCAGGGTCCCAACGTCAGGTCGACGAGGAAGACTTGTGGCATTCAAAGGTCTGGAAGAGGCCCGAGAGGGAGTGGAGGAAGCCGAGGGCCTAGAAGTCTTGATAGGCTGAAGAGTCGAAGAACTGCCTGAAGCCCGGACTTTGACTGGAGGGGGCTGAGAACGAGCCCTGGAGGGAGAACGGTCAGATCTGGTGGAGCCTGAGCTACGGGAGTCCGAGGCCCGGTTCGGGGATCTGGACCTTGCTTTCTCCTGGTGTTTGTCCCAGTGTTTATGAGCCTTGGAAGAAGAATCACCCCTGGAGGAAGGTTCTTTGTCCATCCTGTTAAGTTTTTCTTCCAGCAGAAAAGCCTGAAGTGCCTTCTGACGGCGGATCCTGGTGCGGCTGTTGAACCCTTGGCAAAAGGTGCAGGCCTTGGTGTTGTGGTCCGGGCCTAAGCAACACACACAGGAGGAATGAGGATCCTTGAAAGGGATCTGTTTTCCACAGGCACACTTTGAAAGGTGTCCCTCAAGTGAAGGAGTTGGAGAGGATATTAGGTTTGGAGAAATTCTTGAAGTTCTAAGTCGTCGTGCGTTAGACAGAGACCGAGAGGCCGATGCTGGTGGTCGAGTGGTGCAGAAAGAACTGGGATTCTGGGGGACCGCCTCCTTATGTACTATGCCTGACGTCGAGGGCAGAACCGGCGTCGGAGGCAGTCCCCGCTGAATACTGCTAGCTAGAAAATTTCCGTGGGGTCCTGGCGCCTGACGTCTTCAGTCCTAATGGTGTAACCTGCTGCAAGAGCTGTTTCTTGAAGTAAGATCCATGGATCCCATGAAACCTGGGCCAAAAGTAGGGTCAAAAACCCACTAACCATATCTCCAATATCCCCCATGCCTCATCTCCCTCAGTGACCCCAGTCTCCAACCCACTAAAGTGGTACAAGTTGCAGAGAGTAGCCTTCCTAAAAAGTTCTAGATTGATCTTTTGCCTGGAACAATGTTGCTGACAACGAGAGGCACGAGCAACTTCCCATCTTAATTTCTTTCCAAGTGGCCTTGAAGGTCGAGTGTCCCCAAAGCAGAGCAATTCTCATCTGAGAAGCCACCCAATAACCCTCAAGCCATGGCACCCCAAGCCCACCCTGTTCTTTGGGTAGAAACAAGGTTTGTTGCCTTACTCTAGGCCTTTTGTTTGCCCAAATAAATGTCATAAGCATTCTCTGCCATATCTCCAAATCCTTCCTAGAGACAACACATGGAGTACCCTGAAAAAGATATAGATATCGGGGGACAGCATTCATTTTTACTACTTGTATTCGACTATGTAGCGGGAGTGGCAGTACATTCCATCTACTAAGATCTCTCTTTAATTATTGTACCATAGGTACATAATTCAACTGATATAATTGTGAAGATGAATTACTTATATTTATCCCCAGATACCTCATTTGTACCACATCCCATTTCATAGGATATGTCTTTTAATTCCGGAGAAGGGTTGCAACCAAACTTTAGAACTTCTGTCTTAGAAGTATTCAGGGAATAACCAGTCAGTTCAGAAAACTGGGCCAATCTATCCATTACCTTTCTGAGGGAACTCTCTGGATTCTCCAAATACAGAAGCACATCGTCAGCATATAGAGAAATCTTATGCTGATGACCAGCTATCCATACCGCCCCAATCTCCTCATCCCTTCTTATACACTGTGCCAGGGGCTCAATATATAATGCAAATAGAAGGGGGGACAGTGGGCATCCCTGTCTGGTCCCCCCTTCCAACTGGAACCTCGGTGCACGATAACCATTCACCCTGATACAGGCTGTTGGTGTATTATAAATTCTTGAAATCAAGGTTTGAAAAGATTTCCCCAGTCCAAAACAGGCCAAGGACTCCTCCAAAAACCTAGACGACACTATCAAATGCTTTTTCTGCATCAACACTAACCAAAAGGGTAGTCTTTTTAGAGCTGTTTAGATGATCAATTATGTGGACGGTCTTTCTCAGGTTGTCCTGGGCCTGACGTCCCGGGATAAAACCCGTCTGATCCAGGTTAATTAACTGCGGAATCAATTTCTGGAACCTCTTAGTCATGACCGAGGCCAAGATTTTATAGTCAATATTTAAAATTGAAATAGGACAGTATGAGAGGCATAATAAGGGATCTTTGCCCGGTTTGGGGATCACAGAAATGATTGCCTGGAACCAGGAAGACGGTATCTTTCCCTTCTCACCTTGCATATAACGAAAAAGTCTACCTAACATGGGGGTAACTTTAGCTCTAAACATCTTATAAAATTCCCCAGGGAGTCCATCCGTCCCGGGGCATTTCAAAGATTTTAAATTCCTAATTACAGTATCCGCCTCTGCGTCCCCAATCGGTCTGCTCAAATGAACAGCTTGCTCCTGTGAAATTGAAGGTAGGTCTAGACCCCCTAGGAATTCCTTAATCTGGGCACAGGATGACTGACTACCCTGTTTATATAGTGTAGAGTAATAATCCTGAAAGGAATCTGTTATACCGCCTATTTCTTTTTTACTTTGTTTGTGGCGAGGTGCTGTACTGCCTGTATTGTTGCCCTGCTCCGCTGGACCCTCAATCTCCCAGCCAAGAGTCTTAGGGATTTAGGTCCACCCTCATAATACTTCTGTCTCAAAAATAATAATTTTTGTTCTACTGCATACTCAAAAATATTTGAAAGGCTGGCTTTCAATTTTTTCAATATCCTGGTCCTATTCCTGTCCACTTTAATTTGTTGTTGTGCTTCAAATTGTTTTATTTGGGTTATTAATTCAGCTTTTTTGGCCTCTCTTTCCTTTTTTCTCCTACTTGACCATTCAATAAATGTCCCCCTTATGACTGCCTTTAGGGTATCCCATAGTATGGCAGGTGAGATCTCTGGTAAGTCATTCTTCTGAGTTTGTTCTACTGTCTGGGTGACTGATTCCACCTCGTCTTGGAGTAGAGAAAGATTCAGTCTCCAGAAGGTAGTCTTTCTCACCTCTCCAAAATGAAAGGTCATAAAAATCAGAGCGTGATCTGAGAGCAAAAACCCTCCAATCGAGACCCTCTGAACCTATCCCACCAACTCCTTAGGAACCAGGAAGTAATCTAATCTGGTATACACTTGGTGTACTGCTGAATAAAAGGTGTATTCCCTCTTTTTACCCTCAAGGTGTCACCAAATATCTACATAGCCTAGTTCATTCAACATCTTGTTTACTATTTTGGCTGTGCCTTGGTCTTTTTACGGGGGCTGGGTGGTGGAATCCAACGTGGGGTTAAAAATCAGGTTAGATCTCCTCCCCAAATCACCTCCCCTTGAGCCCATTCTTGTAATGTAGTAAGAAACTTCAAATATAGTGCAGAGTTCGAACCTGGGGGAAAGTACACTGATATCAAGGTCAATGGTTTGCCTTGAAAAGACCCACGCATCAAAACATATCTTCCCTCCTTATCCGCTAGGTCATCTTGCTTTATAAAGGGAGTATTCTTGGGGATTAAAATTGCCACCCTCCTCCTCCGCCTCTTTTTATATGAGGCAGTTGCACTACTACTGAACCCCATGGTGCATAACTTAGAATGCTCCTGTGGGGATAGATGTGTCTCTTGCAAAAAAATGAAATCCACTGCCTTCCTCCTCATATAACTCAATATTTTAGCACGTTTGACTGGACTGGATAGGCCATGTACGTTATATGAACAAGACTTCCTGTCGCTGGCCATTATAGGGCCCGAGTTCTCCTGTAGATCTGTTCCCTGCAGCCCCTCACACCCATGGCTCCCCACCTCCCCCCCACACCCAGCAGCCAGTGTGCAACCTCCTCCTCTAATATAAGACCCTCCATAATTCCAGAACCTTCTGCCAACAGGGCAACAAATAAAACCATATAACAGCAGTAACAATTGAACTTCCTAGGTAGGAAAATACAGGTTACTCACCTGTAACAGGAGTTCTAGGAATGGTATATGTTGTTCATCCACACTTATTGGCAGGTATCCTTGCCGCTTTAAATCTTGCCGGAAGGTCTTCAAGCTTGCTCCTCCCACCCACCCGGGTGGTATAACTCTCGGCTCCGCCCCATGACGCCAGATCTGGCCCGCTGGAGAAAGCTCAGGTTGCGCCGGCCGGAGGTCGGGAAGTCGGGGATGAACAACATATACCATTCCTAGAACTCCTGACCCAGCAGAGTAACCTGTATTTCTAGGGACATGGATATGTTGTTCATCCACACTATTGGCAGACTCCTAGCAGTTCACCGGGAGGAGGGAGGCAAAGACCATCACCCCAATACTTACTTGGGAAAGAGAGACTGGAGAACCGAGGCCCCAAAACCAGCATCGGCGTGACTCAAGGTCGATGTGGTAATGATTAATGAAGGTGTTTGCTGACTTCCAGGTAGCAGCCCTGCAGATTTCCTGGATGGGGACGTCCTGGAAGCAGCCATCCGTTGCAGCAGTATGGGCGGGTAGAATGAGCTCTTATCCCTCTGGGAGGCTCCATGCCCGCAACTTATAACAGATCTATGCAGGAGGTTACCCACACCTGCTTATAAATCCCGCTTGGCTGCAGGTCTGCCAGATGCGGCTTCAGCGTGAGTGACAAACAGCTGGCGAACCTCTCCCTAATTTCAGCCGTGCACTCCTTATAATAAGCGGCGCCCTTCTAGGGGTCCAGTATGGAGCCTATATTGACCTCCGAGGTGTGATTGGGGTAGAAACCGGCAGAGTCAACACCTGGTTAAGGTGAAACTCCGACACCACCTTCGGAAGGAATTTCGGGTGGGGCGCCCAGGACAACACTTGTCCCTGTGGAAGACCAGGTAAGGAGACTGATAGAAAGCGCCTGGAGCTCTCCCATCCTTCTGGCTGACGGGATAGCCACCAAGAAGGCTGTCTTCCACGACAGGTGAGAGAGCACACCTGTGCATAGGTTCACTGGCTTGCCCATGAGCTTTGCCAGTACTCAGCAGTAGATCCCACGGAGGTGGGGGTTCCAGCACTGGAGGAAATGTGATCAAGGCCTTTGAAAAGCCAGACCACCTTCTCCTGCATACCATCGACTGCTTCCGGCCGGCGCCCGGTAAGCAGAGATGGCTGCCAGGTGCACCCTTAGGTCGTCCGACTACAGCCCTTGACTGGAAAAGGGACCATAATAGTCCAAGATGCTTGCCAAGGAACAGGAGGAAGGGTCCAAGCCTTGCTCCTGACAATCAAATGGAAAACCTTTTCCATTTGAAGGCATAACATTTTCTGGTCGACACTCATAAGGGACGCCTCAACTACATTGAGGACCTCGTCGGAAAGACCCAAGGCCTGGAACTCTAGCAGCTCAGGAACCAGGCACGTAGGTGCAGAGATTGAAGGTCGGATGGAACACTTCCCCTGATTGACTGAGAGAGCAGGTCCGGCGAGCTGGAAGCTGCCGCGAATCCTGGAGCTGAGACTGAGGAGATCTGGGTACCAGAACTGGCGAGGCCAGTCTGGGGCTATCAGAATACCTCATCGTCCCTCTCGCCTTGAGAAGCACCTTGTGGATCAAGGAAATGGGGAAAAGGCGTGAAAAGAGGCCCGGGGTCCACTGCCTCGAGAAGATCTCCCTGCAGCGAGCCCTGCTGAGGGGCGGGCATGGAACAGACTCAGCTTCCTCCCTGGAGGCAAACAGGTCCACCTGAGGTGTACCCCAATGGGAGAACAGATGCTGTACTACCTCCGGCAGGAGAGACCACTCGTGGGATGCAGCCCCTATCCGGCTCAGGGCATCGGCCAGGGTGTTGGAGGCTCCTGCCACGTGAATGGCTAGGAGATCCGCCTCCAGGCCACACGAAGTGACCAAACATGAGAGCTTCCTTGCATAGAAGCATGGGCAGCGGCCCCGCCTCCCCTGGCTATTTAGATAGTACATGGTGGTGGTATTGTCCGCCTGGACTCGGACCACTTGACCCCGGAGGAACGGAGCAAAGCGCGTGAGAGCTAGGCGGACCGCCGGAGCTCCAGCAGGTTGATGTGGCATCGGGACTCCCCGGGGACCAGAGGCCATGAGCCTGTGTTCCCCAGATGGGCACCCCAACCCATCAGAGAGGCATCGGTCGTAGAGAAGACCGTCGGCTGGGCGGACAAACAGGATGCCTCCTGCAAATGATCTGGAGCAGTCCACACCACTGGAGGCGTTCCCACATCCCTGTGTCACCGACAAGCTGGTCCAAAGGATCGCGAGTTGCCAGACCACTGGCTGGCCAGTCCCCAATGAAGGGGACGCATGTTCCATGCGGGCCCAACGGACCACGCTGGTGCAGGCCGCCATGAGACCCAGGAGGCGCAGGAAGTCCCGGGCAGGGCGCAATTGCCCAACCAGAAATGATCGGGCAAAGGAGGAAGAACCTCGCCCTGTCCGCGGCGGAGCCGCCTCTGGCTCGAAGAGAGTCGAGCTGCGCCCCGATGAATAGAATCACCTGCTTCGGCTCGAGTTCCGACTTGGCCTCGTTGATAAGGAGGCCCAGTTGAGAGCAGACCTGGAGGGCCAGATTTCTGGACCACTCTGCCTCCTTCCTGGAGGGAGCTGCTATCAGCCAGTCGTCCAGGTAAGGGTACACCCGAACCCCTCGGCGCCGCAGGAATGCTGTCACCACTGCCATGCATTTGGTGAAGACCCTGGGAGCTGCAGACAAGTCGTAAGGGCATGGCTTGAACTCGAAGAGGGATCCTTCCGCCGGAAGCGAAGGAATCTCTGGTGAGACGGACGGATAGGACGTGAAAAGCTACGCCCTGCAAGTCGAAGAGCAGAACCACCCGCAGCGTTCAAGGATGGTATTATCTGAGCCAGAGTGACCATCCTGAAGGTTCGAGACCTTAGGAACTTGTTTAGAGTGTGTAGGTCGAGAATGGGGCGCCAACCCCGTCCTGCCGGAACCAGGAAGTACCTGGACACAAACCCTGGGTCTGAAGGAGGGTCCACCACACCTCTCTTATCACCTCCTTCTGGAGGAGGAGGCGATGTCGCCTCGACGAGCCGCCAGTGAGGCTGGGGATCCCGAAGCCCCCGAGGCGACGGCTCTGAAGGGTGGTGCCTGCTCGAATCCAGAGGCAGGCCTCTTCCCACCACCTCCAAGACCCACCTGTCCGTGGAAACAGCGGACCAGGCGGAGAAGGAGATGCGGGCCGTCCCCAGGGGACAGGGATAAGAGTGACGGGGAATGGGGGCGGTACCCTCAGCCGATCACTGGGCAGGCAAGAAGGAGGAACGGCCGAGGGACCTCTGAAGCCTCCTCCTGCCTCCCTGTTAGAGAAGCGGCGGCAGGTTTGGGATACCAAGGCCAGGCCTGCTGGCCCCTGGCGTTGCTGGGCCGGGCGCACGGGGCACAGAAGGGCCGAAAGAGGCTTGAGGCTGTGGTTTGCGGCCTTTGTCCTTCTGAGCCCGGAAGAGACCGAGTCCAAGGTAGCATTGGACTTCTCGATCCTCTGCAGGTGACCTTCCACCCCAGGGCGAAGAGGTCAGTCCTAAAAGGAACATCCGCCAACTTGTGCTGGGTATCCGAAGTAAAGTGGATATCCTCAGCCAAGCCCGCCCGACGCACCAGCCACTCGGCCGCCACCGATCTGGCACATGAGTCCCCTATATCCAAAGCAGTCTGGAGCTGCTGTTTGGCCACTGCCCTGCCTGGTCCCGCACCTGCTTAACCGTGAGTCTGCAGATCGGCGGGGATGAGGATGACCTCATCCAGGGAGCCCAACAGGGCATGAGAAAAATAGTGCCATGAGGGCGGCGAACTGGCCTGGCGAGAACGAGGGGCACAGCGTGAACACTTTGCCCGACATAGTCCAATTTCTTGGACTCCTTGTCAAGGTTTGTCCACATCCTGGCGTTGCCGGCGGCTTTGTGTTAACTCAACCCCTCAGCAAGAGGGTGTTCGAAACCGGACAAGGAACGGTAGGGACCGCATACTTCCTGGCCATCCTGGCCGGGCGCAGGGCAGGAAGCAGGGCCTGCCAAAGCTCCAGTGCCGGACCCACTTGGCCTCGGCCACCGGAAGACCTCCGTCGAGAATCACGGTCCAGAATCTCCGTGAGGGGATACCTGGCCCGTTTGGAAGCAGGTTCGACTCCATCCGGTGGACTCCGAGATGAGCCAAGCAGTCCTAGGAAGGACGACAGGCTATCGTCCATTGACTGACCTCCTGAAGACTCAAGTCCAGTCGCTTGGAGAAAAGGAGGAATCATCTTCGGACTCGGAAGAGTCCTCGAAAACTGCCTCTGGCCTGAGCCACCTTCACCTGCCGAGGTGGGTCGGGAGTGAGGGTAACTGACAGCCGATGGGATAGACCCTTAGCCGACCGAGAATCCTTGGTAGAACCCCAGTGGTGGCTGTGGAGCGGAGGTTCCACGGAATCGGTGGAGCAGCTGGTTTTGGCGAACAACCGGCCTGGGTATAGGCTCCTCGGATAAGTCGAGGGTTGTGTCGGCCGCTCGGTGACAGCCCTTAATGGCCAGGAAAGGCGACGAGGGTCGTTACTCCCGGCCAGGAGGAGCTGTTGCAACATAAGGTCCTACGTACCGTCGGCATATTACGCCGGGCCTCCCTCATCCGAGGAGGAGGGCGAGGAGCCGGCGACGCCGCTTACCTGGGTGCCGAGACCGAGACCGCCTATGACGGTGGGATCGGCTGGACCCCTGAAGAGGTCGGAGACCGAGACCGAGAGTCCCGAATTTCCGAGAGTCGGTGCGGGAGGTGTCGCCGGAACGGCACTCCCTTCGCTCGGATGGTCCATCCGAGGGCTCCGAACCGAGGCACAGGCGAGCCCACGGATCCTCAACTCCTCCCGGGGAACCGGGAGAGGAATCTCGGCTGCTAAAGGCGACAGCCCGTCCAATGGGTCGAGAAAAATCTCGACTTCATCGGTGGGAGTCTCGGTCAACTGACCTGACGGGGACACCGTGAGGCCAGTGGCCGAAGCTGAGCGGTCGACCGAAGCCGACGGTCGACGGCCCGGGGAGAGGGACCTTTCCCGCTCCCAAGAGCGTCGACGGAGGGACTTACCCCTGTCCCTCTTTTTGGACCGAGAATAAGGTCCAGCAGACGCAGGCCCTTCTCCCTTAGTGGAGAGGACAGACAAACTCCTTAAAGCGTGTAGGAAAGAACCCAGAGGCGGGATAAATACGTGACCGAGGAAGAATACGATTGGCGCCGCCTCCTCTTCAAGGCGACCATCCGCTCGAGCTGATCCCGAGAAGCCGCCGCGGACACCGCCAACCGGGCCTCCTTGGACTTCACCGGAGGGAACGCTCGGACGGCCCAGTTGCAACGGGCAGCACGGTCTTCGAGGACGTAGGCGAGAAAGTGAGCACAGGTCGCAAGCCTCCGCGGTCGTGCTCAAGGCCTAAGCAGTAGACACCGTGGAGTGTGGATCCGTCCGAGACATCTTCTGCCGCATGGGCATCTCGAAATCGAGTCGATTTGTCCATCGCGGCGCGGATAGAAAAGAGTGAAGTCTTTTTCGCCAAAATTTATTTTAAATCCGCAAAGCGGAGAAAATAGGAACTAGTCTCAAACGCAGAGCTTACAGGGAAACCTGAGCTTCAAGCTGGGGTAAGGAAGATCTGGCTTCATGGGGCGGAGCCGAGAGTTATACCACCCGGGTGGGTGGGAGGAGCAAGCTTGAAGACCTTCCGGCAAGATTTAAAGCGGCAAGGATACCTGCCAATAAGTGTGGATGAACAACATATCCATGTCCCTAGAACCTGATGTTTCAGGTTTTTTTACTCCTTTCCCCTTTCCATCCGTTGGGAATTGGAGATGAGGAGGAATTCGACTGCCCCAATTGGATGAGGCCCTCCCCTAGGGTCGTGGAACTATACCATGGCCCCTCTTTAAAGCGGACTTATGCGTCATGGCGTTCTGCATGATACAAACCAGCTCCAGACAGCAGAGAACCCCCCTCCCCCCCGAACTGTTTACAATTCAAACCCTTTTGATCCCTCAAAAGAACAAAGACCAATTTAACATTTATAATGCAGTACATTAATGTCCCTATCTGTGAGTTTTTTTACTCCTAGCCATTTTCTTGTGTATGGCTGAAAGGACACTCTACCCTGAGCTGTCGGTTGCTCTTCACTCCCTTCAAAACGGTTAGGAGCTAATGGTTAAGGTGGGGTGGGAGACCCATCAAAACATCTCCACTGCTTAGCCCCCCAGAGAGAGATGCAAGTTAAACCCAGCATCGGACTCTTGGTGGCCTGAGAAAGAATAACGAATGGGTAGGTGGATCACTATTTGCAGCCAGTTCAGTCTCAAGTTCTTAATAGTGTCCGATCCACCAGCTGCTGCACTGCAACAAATACAACCAGGTCTCCCGCAGCCCACCCCGCTCAAAACAAGAGGCAACCTCCGGGCCTGAAACCAGGCAGAGGATATCCACCAGTACCTTTTGCACAAAGAGCTTCAGCCTAAAGATGTTGATGCCTCCTGAGACGAATCCAGGTATGTTCTGTTCTTCGACTTCCCCCCAGCCAGTTTCTCCAGGGTCGCCCGAACTGAATCCAGCGCTACTCTAAATTTCTTCCGTCCAGCAACCAAGTGCCACTCCGATTGCTCCATCAGCTTCTGTTTAGGACATTCCTGGTCAAGTTGTGGAGGAGAGATACCCTTCTCAACCAATGTTTTATTCAGTTTCTCCGTGGTATTGTAGAGTTTCACACCCTCTGCCCAAAAGACTCGGAACCTCGCAGGATAGGGTGTCTGAAACCAAAGCTGCTGCTCTCTACAAATGTTGAAGTATTTCACCCAACGCTGTCTGGCCTGTTGAATTTTGGGTGGCAAGTCCTGGTCGAAGGTCAGTCGGGAATCCAGATATTTAATCTCTTTCTTTTGCCATTCTCATTTTAAAATATCCTCCTTGGTGCAATAACTTGAAAACTGAATTATTATTGAGCACAGCCTGGCAGTGGGATCCGTAGGTTTAGGTATCAGTGACTTCTGAGCTCTCTCCACCTGAAGCTGATAATCCTGCGGTAGGCCCAGAACATCCCTTAGGAGGTCTTCTATAAACAGGGACATTGGTTGCATCTCAGCTCCCTCTGCAAGACCGTACAGCCAGAGGTTCTCCCTTCTAGACCTGCTCTCTAAATCAGTGCATTTTGCTTGCAGCGCCAGAGTATGTTGAAGGAGCGAACCCACAGCCTGGGTTAGGATTTCTCCATTACTTTCTGCATCAGCAATCCTTTGCTCTGCTCCCTCTATCTGATGCTCCATTTTATTTAGCTTAGTGTTTAAATTTTGGAATTCTCTTTTGTTTTCAATACGAGAGTCCTGAATTTCTTGCAATAGCTTTTCAAAATGCGATCTTGACAGCACCTCATTCTCTCCTTCAGTATCATATCCCGAACCATGATGGCTAGTGAGGAAGGCACTCCGATTACGGGCCTGATGGTTCTCTGGCAATCCGCTGCAATCAGGCTTCCTAGCTGCTGTTTTCTGGCAATGTTTGTCTCCTTTGTCTTGTTTGACACCTCCGGGTGGCATTTTTCGCAAACTTAGGTAGATATTCAATGATTAGGAGGTTTTACAATTCTTCACAGGGAGGGAGCCCATCTCTCAAACTGTTGCTGGAGCTGTGACGTCACCGGAAGTCTCCTAGCTTTCTGAGATGAACTGCGAGAACTATAAAGCACTTAAGTAAAGATTCAAGGTGCCGGGGAATGCCCACATGTATGATTCCGAACTGGTAATGTTGCCATAGCACACAGAAAAAAACAGGTTACTCGCCTGTAACAGTAGTTCTAGGAGTGGTATATGTTGTTCATCCACACTTCTTGGCATGTCCCTTTCCCCTTTAATTCTTACTGCAAGGTCTTATAGCTGGCTCCTCCCACCACCTGGGTGGTATAACCCTTGGCTCTGTCCCATGACGCCAGATCTTAGCCCGCTGGAAGTCAGGTTGTGCATCGCAGCTGGGGAGGTCTGGTGGGTCAGTGTGTGAATGAACAACGTATACCATTCCTAGAACTACTGTTACAGGTGAGTAACCTGTTTTTCTAGGGACCTGGATATGTTGTTCGTCCACACTTCTTGGCAGACTCCTAGCAGTTCTCCAGGAGGAGGGAGGCAAGGTGCACACCCTGTAATTAGGGAACAGAGACTGGAGAACTGAGGCCTCAAAACCAGCATCCCGGCGTGAATCAAGGTCGAAGTGGTAGTGGGTGATGACGGTGTTTGCTGTCTTCAAGGTAGTAGCCAGACAGATTTCCTGGATAGGGATGTCCCTGGTAGCAGCTACTGACGCAGCGGTAAGGCGGGTGGAATGAGCCCTTCGCCTGATGGGAGGCTCCCTACCTGCCAACCTATAGCAGAGATCAATGCAGGAAGTGATCCACCTGCCAATCATCTGCTTTGCTGCAGGTTGCCAGGGGCAGCTTCAGCGTACATGACAAGAGCTGGCGAACCTCTCCTCGAATTTCTGCCGTTCTCTCCTTGTAATAGGAGACTGCTTGTCTCAGGTCCAGAGTATGGAGCCTGTACTTGGCATCTGAGATGTAGTTTGGGTAGAACACAGGCAGAGTCATCACCTGCTTGAGATGAAACTCTGATACCACCTTCGGGAGGAATTTCGGGTGGGGGCGCAGGACAACCTTGTCCCTGTGGAAGACCAGGTAAGAAGACTCCACCGAAAGTGCCTGGAGCTCTCCAGTCCTTCTGGCTGACTCGATAGCCACCAGGAAGATGGTCTTCCATGGCAAGTGTGACATCTCACACTTGTACATCGGTTTGAATGGCTTGCCCATGAGTTTTGCCAAAACCAGCAGTAAATCCCACAGAGGTGGAGGTTCATGCACCGGAGGGGATATGTAACCTAGGCCCTTGAAAAAGTGCCAGACCACCTTGTCCTGTGCCACTGTCTACTGACCGGCCCGTGCCTAGTAAGCAGAGAATGGTTGCCAGGTGCACCTTAAGGGTCGTAGACTGAAGACCCCCTTTGGACAGTGACCAAAGGTAGTCTAAGATGCTAGCCGCTGGACAGGACAGAGGATCCAGGCCCTTCCACCGACACGAAATGGAAAACCTTTTCCATTTGAAGGCATAGCACCTTCTGGTCGACTCTTTTCTGGATGCTTCCACTACTGTGAGTACATCTTCAGAGAGACCCAAAGCCTGGAATTCTAGCTGCTCAGGAACCAGGCTGTCAGCTGCAGGGACTGACGGTCCGGATGGAATACCTTCGCCTGATTGACTGATATCAGGTCCGGGCATGCAGGAAGATGCCTCGGGAGCCTGTTACTGAGGAGATCTGGATACCACAACTGGTGGGGCCAGTCTGGGGCTACCAGGATCACCTGCACCTTGTCCCTCCTCACCTTGCGAAGCACCTTGTGGATCAAGGGAAATGGAGGGAAGGCACAGAAGAGGCCTGGGGTCCACAGCCTCAAGAAGGCATCCCCCCTACAGTGAGCCCTGCTGAGGGGGGTGGTCATAAAACAGCCTCAGCTTGTGTTTTCCCTGGATGCAAACAGGTCTAACATTGGTTTGCCCTGGACCACTCGTGGGATGTTTCACCTACGTGGCTGAGGGCATCTGCCAGTTGATTTGAGGCTCCTGCCACATGTATGGCTAGGAGATCTGCCTCCAGTCAGCTCACAAGTGTCTGTGGAGCGCTTCCCTGCAGAGCAGCCGGGAGTGTATGCCGCCTTGTCTGTTGAGGTAGTACATGGTCATGGTATTATCCGTCTGGACTAGAACCACTTGACCCTGAAACTGCTAGGCGAATGCTGACAGCGCCAGTCTGAACACTCTGAGCTCCAGCAGGTTGATACAGTATCGGGATTCCTCGGGGGTCCAGAACCCATGGGCCCTGTTGTTTCCCATGTGGGCTCCCCAGCCCGTGAGAGAGGCATCAGTCATGAGGACGACCGTCGGCTTGGGGCAGACAAACAGGATCCCTTCCTGCAGATTATTCAGGGCACTCTACCACTGGAAAGCGTCCCACATTTTCTGGGCCATAGTGATCAGCAGGTTGAAATGACCTTGGCGCTGAGTCCATTGAGCGGCCAGTTCCCATTGAAGGGGGTGCATATGCCATCGGGCCCATTGGACCACGCTGGTGCAGCCCGCCATGTACCTCAGAAGGTTCAGAAAGTCCCGGGCCGGGCCCAAGTGCCCAACCAGAAATGATTGGGCAAAGGAGGAGAGAACCTCCACCCTGTCTGCTGGGATCCAGACTCTGGCTCGGCAGGAGTCAAGCTCTGCCCCAGTGAAGCATATCACCTGCGAAGGCACAAGCTCCAGCTTGGTCTCACTGATCAGGAGGCCAATCTGAGTGCAGGTCTGGAGAGCCAGATCCCTGGACCTCTCCACTTCATGCTGGGTGGAACCCACTAAGCCAGTTGTCGAGGTAGGGATAGACTCTGACCCCTCGACACCTGAGATGGGCTGCCACCACTGCAATGCATTTGGTGAAGACCCGTGGGGCCGATGACAGGTCGAATGGCATGGCTCGCAACTCATATAGGGTTCCTTCTGCTCTGAAGCAGAGGAACCGCTGGTGAGACGGACATATTGGGATGTGAAAAAATGCATCCTGGAGATCCAGTGGGCAGAACCACATGTTCTGCTCCAGGGATGGTATGATCTGGGACAGAGTTACTATCCTGAAGGTGTATGGCCTGAGAAACTGGTTCAGGTCACGCAGATCTAAAATGGGGCAGCAGACCCACCCCATTTGCTTCGGGACCCAGAAGTACCTGGAAACAAACCCTGGGTTGACTGGAGGATCTGTCACTCAGGCCACTGCCTCCTTGAGGAGGAGTTTGGCTACGTCGTCTCTCAGAGCCGACCCAGTGAGGACTGATATCCTTTCCTCCCGTGGGTTATCGGCTCGGCTGGGAGGGTACTGCTCGAACTCTAGAGGCAAGACCCTGGCTGACCACTTCTAAGACCCACCTGTCCATGGTAACAGCGGACCAGGCTGAAAGAAAGTTTTGGAGCCGGCCCCCCACAGGAAGACTCAGAGTTGGCGTGACGGGAACAGGGGTGGTAGCCCCAATACAGTCACTGGGCAGGCTTGGATGAAGAGGGTCCAGATTAGAAGCTGCCTGAACCTCGACCTCCTCTGCGGGCCACTAGAGGCCCAGATTTGGGCCGAGGGCACCAAGCCTGTGCCTACTGTTGCTGCCCATCCTGGAAGGAGGATTGCTTGGCTGCAGGAGGAGGGTGCCGAAATTGTTTCTTCTTCTGCTGTTTCTTGGCACCAGTGGTGTCTTTCTGAGCAGAAGTAGCTGAGTCCAAGGTGGGATTGGACTGCTCAATTTGCTGAAGGTGTCCATCAACACCTGGGCTGAAGAGATCGGTGCCCAGGAAAGGAACATCAGTGAGTTTTTGCTGGGTATCTGCCATGAAGGTGGAAAGCCTCAGCCAAGCCCTGAGGTGCATGGCAACCATGGCTGCCATCAAATGGGCACATGAGTCCCCGAGGTCCAGGGCCGTCTGAAGCTGCTGCTTGGCAACGGCCCGGCCCTGGTCCCAGATCTGCTTGACTGTAGTCTGAACATCCACAGGGAGATGCGGGAGAACCTCATCCAAGAAGCCCAGCAGGGCATGAGAGAAGTGTGCCATGATGACAGCCGAGCTTGCCTGACAGAGGCCTAGTGAGGAGGTGGCATAAACCTTCCTGGCAGAGTGGTCCAATTTTTTGGACTCCTTGTCTGGAGTCTATCGGTATCGGCAGAACTGCCGGTGTGTCTGAACACAGAAGCGGTCACCAACCCCTCCGCCGAGGGGTGTTCCATGAACCCCGAGAGGGACCCAATGGGCACCGCATACTTATGGGCCATCTGGGCAGATGGTGCTGGGCAGGAGGCAGGGTGCTGCCAAAGCTCCAAAGCTGGACCAACAATGGCCTTGGCTACTGGGAAGGCTTCTGTAGGCGTATCCCCTCTTTTAAGAATGTCTGTAAGAGGGTACTCCGCCCATTTCTGGACATGCTCCAGGGGCATCCCCGTGGATTCAGAGATGAGGTGAAGAATCCCCAAAAAGGATGAAGGACCTTCCTCCATTGACAGACTGCCCACCAACTCATCATCAAGCAGATGAGAGTGTAGGTTGGAGTCGTCAGAATCCGAAGTATCCAGATAAATCGACCGGCCACCAAGGTCCCTTTCCATGTGCCTGGGGTGGTCAGGCATGAGGGTGACCGAAATCCTATGGGGAAGACCCAGAATAGTTGAAGCTTCCTTCAAAGGAGCCCCTCCTGTGGGCTGTTTAGCCAGTGGCTCCATCACTGTTGGTGGAGAGGTCGAATTTTGGCCGAACCAGGGTGGGTTCTACCGGCTCCGTGGGCAGAGGAACCGAGATGATTGGTTTGATGGAGCCGGCTTCGGCCTAGAAGGTGAAAGCCAAGTAATGGCCAGTGTTGAAATTGAAGCCGGTTTCTGGCTGGACAAGATCAGCTGTTGCCACATGAGATCTTCGTAGTGTTGACGGAGCTTCCATCAAAGCCTCTCCTCATCCGAGGATGAATGTCAGCATCACCATTTTTTTCAGTGCTTAAGCACCTTCCTTGGCCTATTGGTCAAGGGGGTCTGAGACCTCGACTGGGCTGGAAGACAAGCCACTCGGGAGACACCAGGGGGACCAGTGATTTTCCCAGATCAGGGACCGTTTCCTTGATGGGATTACCAGCAAGCTTGGTCTCCTCATCGGGAAGAGGCAGGACCAGAGTCCAGGTAAGTGAGTTGTTGGCCTCGTTGGTGACAACAGATCAGCAGGACTGAGAGTGATCTCCACTGCGTCGTCAATCGAGACTTCAACCAGCTGACCAGTTGACAAAGCCGGGAAGCCGGTGGCCAAAGTAGCAGTCTCGACTGAAGTCAAGACTGGAGATCCCTGGGACCGAGATTGCTCTCGATCCCAAGAATGTCTTTGCCGAGACAAAGAATCTCTCAGTTCCTTGTCCTTTTTACAGGACTGGGAGACATATGCACCCAAAGGTCCCTCGCCCTTAGTAGGGAGAGACTGGCACATCTCCCAAAAGGCGCCCAAGAAGGTGGAGCCCAGACTAAATGGAACAAAAATCGGCCAAGAGGAGAGCTCCATACCCGCGCTGCCTCTTCCTTGAAGGCCTATATTTGCTCTAACTGCTCGGCGGACCCCACATCTGCAGAGACCACCCACCGGGCCTCCTTCGATTTCACCACTGGATTCCATTTTTGGGCCTGCCCAGCTTGAGTTGTGTGAGATGGTCATCGAGAACATTCGGGTGAAAAGCGAGACAAATCTCAAAGGCTTGAGTGTCATGGCCGACACCCAAATAGTAGACACACAAGGTATGCGGGTCTGTGTGCAACATTTCTGGCCGGCACGGGCACCGGGAGAAACCAGGGGAAGATTTATCATTCATGATCGAGAAACAACTATCTCAATCACTAGCTCACACTAGCTTAATCTTCAAAGAATCCGAAAGAAATGAAGCCAGGGCCTACAGAACGCGGGAGCAGTGAGAAGGCAACCTGCATCTTCCAGCGGAAAGGAAGATCTGGCATCATGGGGCGGAGCTGAGGGTTATACCACCCGGGTGGGTGGGAGAAGCCAGCTTTAAGACCTTCCGGCAAGAATTAAAGGGGAAAGGGACATGCCAAGTAGTTTGGATGAACAACATATCCACTTCCCTAGAAATGAAGGTATCTGTGATGGTTGGGCTGTACCAGTATGTGCTGATATGCATATTGCATATCCAGGGATGCTAGCCAATCCTGAGGCTTCAGGTAGGGTAGCAGAGAGCCCATAGAAATCATTATGAATTTTTCATGATCCATAAATTTGCTTAGATTTCTGTGGGCAAAAATGGGGCATGTGCCTCATGATTTCTTTGGTACCAGGAACTTCTGGGAGTAGGACCTTGTGTTCTGTTCTGACTTTGGCACTACTTCTACTACCCTGTTGCTCAGAAGGTCCATAATCTCCTGCACCTAAAGGTCTAACATGTGAGTTGACAAAAGAGGGTTGTCTTCTGGACAAATTCTCTGGAGGGGGTTCTGTCAGCTCTTTCGGACCATGGACAGGCTGTGCAATCCAGCCAGTCTTTGGGGCCAGAGAGCCTTTACACAAGCTAAGTGTGAGGAGTTTGTGCGATTTTTTGCAGATAAGGTGTCGTCCATCAGGTCGGAGATCTGTTCAACTCGTTCAAATGAGTATGACAGAGGTCAATGTGAGGGTACAGACACCCGGTCTGTCTGGACAGATTTTGACCGGCCAGCGATCATGGATATCATGAAGATTGTTCAAGGCTTGTGACCGACTTACTGTAGTTTGGATCCTGGTCCAATGTGCCTCCTTGTGGGCTGTATAGATGTCATCGGACCGATCCTTGCCGAGATAGTCTGGTGTTCGCTGGATCAAGGGGTGCTCCCTGATACGTTGAAGGAGGCAGTGGTGACTCCCCTTTTAAAGAAACCATCCCGCGACCCAGACTGTCTTGCGAACTACATGTTGGTCTCTAACCTACCCTTTTTGGGTAAGGTTATTGAGAAGGTAGTCGCGTTGCAGTTTGAGAACTTTCTTACCACCCATGAAGTCTATGATACTCTCCAGTCTGGTTTCAGGAAGAGGCACAGTACTGAGACAGCATTAGTTTGGGTGATGAATGATCTCCTAATAGCAAGGGATCAGAGGAGTCATTCAATCTTGGTCCTCCTTGATCTCTCTGCAGCATTTGACACCAGGGATCATGGGGTGTTTTTGGAATGCCTGCTGCTATGTTGACTGGTATGTATAGGCCCACATTGACGGGCACCTTCACAATTTTTTTTTTTTGCACCGCTGTCCACTGTAATTGTAATCTTATGAAGTGTACTGTATTGTATTAATGTCCAGGACCACCTTGAAAATGAGCTTGCTCAATGGTGTTTATGCCTGGTTAAATAAAGTGATTGATTGATTATAAGGCGGTATGGGCTGAGTTTTCACTGCTATGCAGATGATACTCAGCTCTACATGTCCTTTGAACCTGAACAGAGTAGTGCGATCTCTGTATTTAACAACTGCCTCGCTGAGATTCAAGATTGGATGAGTGCTAACTGGTTGCAACTAAATCCGGATAAGACTGAGGTGTTGGTGGTGGACCCAGGTCACCGGGTACAGAAGTTGACTCCTGGACAACCGTCCGGACTGGTGCAGGGGGTGACCAGTTGAGACCTTCTGAAAGGGTGCAGAATCTGGGGGTTGTGCTTGACAACGAACTGACGCTTAAAACACAGGTGTCAGCAATTGTCAAGTCCTCATTTTTCCATCTGAGGAACATCGTCCGGATAAAAAGCACCTTGTTCCGCCCTATGACCTTCCTTTATTGGTTCACGCCTTTGTGTCCTCTCATCTTGACTACTGCAATGCTCTATACCTAGGGGTACCGGGGGTGGATCTCCATCACTTGCAGCTGGTGCAAAATGCAGTGGCCAGGCTGTTGACAGGGCAGTCAAGATCTTGTCATGTCACACCTGTGCTGCATGAATTGCACTGGCTGCCAGTGTGGTGGAGGATCACCTTCAAGGTTGCGTTGCTGACCTACAAGACCCCCTCCGTCCTCTCCGCTCCACCGATGAGAGATTGCTAGAGGTTCCCAGGGTCCATCTTCAGATATCAGGTGCTTGGGCTTCTGCTTTTGTAGCCCCGACCCTATGGAACTCTCTACCTCGTTAGAGTAGAGAGTGCCTGTCCACTGAGATGTTTAAATCCTCTCTAAAAATATATTTATTTGGCCTAGCATTTGGGGAGGATGTTTAGTCTTATTTCTGCTGCCTTTTAATTCTGTGTGTTTTAACTGTTTCATGGTTGTTTTAATATTACATATGCACTTTGATTTCAGAAAAGCGCTCTAGAAATAAAATGTGATTTGATTTGTAAAATCCAGGGAGTATCCCCTTCGAATAATCCTGAAGACCTACTTGTCCATTGTGATGGTCTCCTACTGACGGTAAAATCGAGTCAGATGTGCTCCCCAAGACCAGGGAGGAGAAGTCTGCCTTAGGCAACTGAGGAAAGACCAGGTCCAAAGCTTCAGATGGTAGCACTGAGTGCTTCAGAACCTCTGCCTTCGCCTTCTTTTGGGAATTGGGAGTTGTTTTTTTTTATTGTTTTAAGCTACCCTGTCTGTACCACAAAAAAACACTTTTGAAAACAGCCACATCCCCTGCCCCTTTGAAGGTTAAGGGGTGCTGATATGGAGGGCTTAAGAGTCATTTTAGTTTCATGAGACTCCTTAATAGACTGCTTCACCAGCTGTCCAATCAGGTAAGTTCCGAAGGGCAAGTTCATTACCTGTTGTTGGACATCATGGGTGAAGCCAGCACTCTGCAGCTTGATGCAGATGCCTGTGGCCTCAGAGAAAGATGCTGCATCAAAGGCATCCATAGAGGCTTAGAGCCAGTGACTGTTAAATTCAATATCTTGTTTAACAGTAAGTAGCATTTCCTGTTTAGCATCTGACTCTGGCAGAACCTCTGCCAGAGACTTTAGCTTGCTCCTGAGGGTATATTCATACTTAGAAAAATGACCCTGGTAGCTAGCTATCCTCATGCTACATGTAGCTGAGGCATAAGCCTGCTTGCCAGTGGTGTCAGTCTTGCATGATTCCGTGTTCATGGGGTGTGCAGAGACGTCCCTGGGCACTACGGCTTTGTCATTCTCAGTGAGAATAACAGTGGCATCAGTTATCAGTGAAATACATTGACTTAGTTTTAGGAGCAGTGTATTTCCTGTCCACCTGCTTGGAGACAGCTGCCACAGTAGCAGGCCTCTTCCAAACAGAAATGGGCAGACTAGGTGGGCAAAGTGGTCCTTATCTGCCAGCAGAATTCTATGTTTCAAACTGCACCCGACCAGGTCTCTAAAGCAGGTTGAATGGAAGGAATAAGGTAGACCAGGATATTAGGCACATTTGAACACTCCAGTTGGAGATGCCTAGCCTGGTCTAGGACTGCTGGCTTGAAATCCAATGCAGAATGCATATTTCTGAGGAAAGGTCTCCTGAGGAAGTCACAGGGACTGGGTCTGGTACATCTGGACCATAAATACAGTCATCATTCCCACCATCCAAAATACTTATTTATTTTATTTATTAGCTTTTGGTAACCGGGTAAGTGCACTAGGCAACAAACCTGCCTATTTTCAGGCACGACCCGGAAGAGTACAGGACAATGTATACATATTACAGTAGCACATCATGACAATAAGGTACACATAGGACAGCAGGAGCAGTAACAACAAACGTAGGTTATTAGAGCAGTAAGTAATAATCTCCATCAAATACAAACATAATAGGTTACATGCAGAACAAGACTAGGCTTGTGTCCTGAGGTCAGAATCTGACTCGTCTCCCTCTACACCCTCCTCACTAGAATGACAGTAAGGGGCGTCGCAGAGCTGATAGTGCAGTGCGTGGCCGCAGCAACATCAGCGACACAAGACCTGGCCCTGGGGCCAAAGAAACAACATTGGAGGCAGTGCCACAGCTGATGTCATGGGCAGCACTGGGAGGGCTCCCAGCATTGCAAGCTCCTGCAAACACAATGTTGGGTAAGGACACGAGGGGCCCGAACCTGTGCAATGCTGCATATGGCGTAGATAACCCAGCTGGCACCAAAGTGACTGGTGACAACACTGTGACTGTCTCTTGACAGGACAGAGGTGGCACCACAAGTGGGACAGATGTTGGCAGTGCCACTCATGACACCGGCCCAGAGACCACTGCCGCGGGTGACTGCACATCCAGATCCAGCAGCACTGCCAACAGCGTCAGTCCAGCTGACCCCGAAGGGTCAGCATTCGGCACCAAAAATGGTGCCACTTGAGTAAGATGCTGCTCCCACTGCTCCATAACAGCTTCCCAATGACTAAAATGCCCACTGAAGTGCTCCCTAGAAAACAGAGGGAGGTTCCCGAACAAAGAAAGCAACCACGCAGGTCTGGATGTCCTAGGTGTCGTCAGTGATGATGGTGGAGACCTCTGGTGGGTGGGCCAGGAGATCCTTATCTGCCGAAAATGTTTATGTTTCTATGTTAATGTCAGCCAGATCCACGGAGAAATAAGCCACCAGGTTGGTGCTGGAATCCCGACTAGTGCTGCCTCCATCAACAGTCACGGGGTCAGCCGCAAGCCCAGTGGCAAGTCCCATCCCCTCACCAGGACTGAAACTGCCTTCCAAGATAAGCCTTGTGGCAGATCCCGAGTCACCCCCAAACCCATTTATTTATTTCATTTTGGTGACCCGGTAGGTCACTGAGTCCAATAACGGTCCCTTTTTCGGGGGCGACCTGGAATTAATTACAGATACAATGAAGTATAACATTTGCAGAGCTACAGAGACAGTATTTTACAAAAACCAGGTAAGGTAGAACAATTAACAATGCACAACACTTTGTAATACTTGTTAATAAACAGAGATACATTTGTGAATACAACCACTCACTTTTTCATTTAAATGCATTTGTGAATACAACCACACACTGATCGATATACAGTATTTGAATTAGGAAGTACAAGGTTGAGGTATTAATGATGACAAGTGCATTGGTTTAGCGCCAGCAAGTGGGCTAAAGTCCCCTTTTAAAACCCCCTAGTGAGTTACACTCCTGGAGATTTGTTGGAAGCGTGTTCCAGAGGGCAGGGATGAAGGCCAAGAAAGCCCGGGACCCTTGGGCCAACTTTGCTCTGGGTACCTTAAGGAGCTGTCTACTCGAGGACCTTAGTGTCCTGCTATTCTTTTAGGTGAGCTCATTAGGAAGTAAAATGTGGGTTTTCACTGCTATGCAGATGATACTCAGCTGAACTTGTTTTATTTATTTTTTTTTTATTTCAGTTTGGGATTAATACCTTTGAGTCAAGGACTCATTTTCAAAGGTTCCACGTCAGTGTTGAACAAACATTAGAAAAATACAAGGTTTACAGAGGAAAAAAAAAAGAAAAACATTGAAGCATATACACATGCAGTAATAGTAAAATTTGAACTTATACACATCAAATTAGTACATATTAACATGTAACCCCTAGATGGCGCTATCCCAGGGGCTACTACCCCTGCCTGATTTGCCACTAACAGGTTGAGGGGCCTGGATCCAATGGCGGGTGCCTCCACCCAGAGGTCAGGGTTTGCAATAGTTAAACTTACTTGGTCACAGCCCTCTGGGACACTGCAACCCCCCTTTCTTCCCACTAGTGGCCCACACAATATATCAGAATTACCTTCACAGTATACACTTACCCCCAGGGCTGGTTCAGGCACCGGGACCTCCTGTAAAATAAGATACAGTGCAACAATCACAGTACAATACTTTAACATAGACAAATACCTCAGGCAGTATAACTTTGCTGAAACAAGCAGCTCTGATTTATTTAGGGGGAATATAACAAGGACAGGGGGAAATCAGGTTAATTAGCTTATCACTTTACTATCTACCTATGGCTCTGTGCACAGGCCTATCCCTACCAGTTACTGTCCCTGGGTACCCAAGCCCTAGTGGCTAGTCCAAACCGTGGCAGCTGGTAGGAGCCCTTTCCCACAGAGAAAAGAAAAATTAGTTTAAACAGTCAGCAGTACAGTGATTCCATTTGGATTTATTGTTGCAATTCAACAGGGAGCGACCCTGAATTAGTACTCACGACCTCCAAAGAAGATAGGGTCCTTCAATGTCAGCAAGGCTACTCTTGAGCTCCACGAGTCTCCTCACACATTTATATGGCAAAAAGAAAGTACTATACCAGGCAGGCTGCTTCTCTATCCCGATCGCAATTACTGCACAATACCCGGGAGAACAGACAGCAGATTCAGTTCCTGACAGACCGAGTGCAATTCAGCAATTTCTCCAGTCTTCTACAGGGTGAACCTGGTTTCTACTCTTCAGATATCCTTTGATTCTCTTCACAGGACGGATTCAGTCCTAACAAGCAGTTACATAAGCTGCAGACCGGAACTCTGGGCCTTACACACGTTTCCCGACTAAAACTGCACTGAAGGAGCACAGGGTTCCTTTCCCCTTCACTGCCAGAGCTAAAACTGAAACTCCAACAGACAAAACCGGGCACTTCCTTTTAGTTCCTCCCAGTTCTTGACTGGATTGGCTGTCACTCACAATAGACTGCTCCTGTTGGTCCAAAAAGGCGCCGAAGTCTAAACTACATCTCCCAGAGTCACTGCCCATACAATCCTCTTGTGGCTGGCTCAGATTATGAGTCAAGTTCTGATTCGTCAAGGCACCATTTTAGAGCTAGCTTACCCCACACTGATTGGTCCAGTTCAGCAGTTCAAAACCAAAATGGGAACTAGGCAGACACAGTTCTGACTGCAAAGAAAGCAGGTTAGACAAACTGTAATTTCATTATTACTCTAAATGATTTCTGGCAAACAGTTACATCTTTCAGATAGGTTCCCTTTGCACTCCTAGTGACTGCAAAATTGAGTGAATTAGCAGCAGCTCAAGTGGTACTCAAACAGAGAAGCACACAGTCCCCCATACAAACTAATTATGTCTGCAAGCAGACAGCTCTTAAAGAGACAGTACCAGAGGCTCTAAAACACTCACTGATAAATGGCTTAAATGCCAAACACCATTCAGGCTTGGAGCATTCAAGCAAGCTCCTGGAAGTCTTTTGGAACCCCCATTTGCAGGGGTTACACCCTTCCTAGCCTGGGAAAGCTTGACGTCTACGTCAAGCAAGTACCCATAAGTTTAACTGCAACCATATACATTTGCATTAGGCTCACACATGTAATCATCAGTCAATATATCATTTTACCAAGAACACATTTCTGAAACATTGCAGTACGTCCTCTTTACACAGTATAACACACACATTGTACCATAACTCAAGTTATACCTCTTGTACATGAAACTTGAAGAGAGGGGGCCCTTCCCTATCAGTTACCTTGGGGCTGGACGGGGCAAGGGCACCATACTTAGAGGGCAACACAAGTAACTTAGAGTTAGCACTGACGCTCAGTTTGGGCAATGAGCTCGGGGACACATACACTCCTTTATGGACAACATTGAGAGGCAAGTCCACAGGCCTCCCAAGTGAATCATAACTGAGGTGCACCACAGGCTTTATAGCTCAACCAGTCTTTCTAGGGGGAACTGTTACAGTCTTTGCACTCTGAGCCTCATTTTCAGCATTGTCCTCACTTGTCAGGGGAGTCTCCATGGGGGTAGAGAGGCTAGAACTTTGGGCACTTTCAGCTCCAGGAGTTACAGTTTCTCAGTCCACAACATTCGGCTCGCATGGAGAGCTTTTGGACACTGGCAGTGGACTGTCAGGGCACTCAAAATACTCTTCTTGTTCGGGTGTATCACCAGTCTGCCCCAATCTATCATTTTCCTCCCGAAAGCTCAAACAGTTCAACCATGCACAATGATTCCATTTCATCTGATCTGATGCTTTGCACTTCACTTTCTGGGAGCATTGGCTCCAGGGGCGAAAACTGGGGGCTTAGACAGTCAGAAGGCCCAGCTTCATCTCCAGTATTGACTAGGGGATTGCCCCGAAACAATTGACTCAGTTAGTAAGAAGGATAGTATTCAAAGTCACTCTCACTTTCTTCCGATATGGACTGACAGTCATGCTCAACTGGGACTTGTGGAGGAACACTTTAACTTTGCTTCTGTAGGTGCAGACTTTCTTGATCTTTTCTTAGCAGCAGCTCTAGTCACTGGTCCAGAGGGCATCTTCTGGGGGCTCAGACTCAATCAAGATTTGTCCAATGGGCAGTAAATGATTTCTATGCATTGTTTTACATCTTTTGAATTATTCTCAGGCCTTACTTTGTACACTGGCAGATCATCTAGTTTGCCCACTACAATGTGAGGGAGATGGTGCCATCTGTCAGCAATCTTGTGTTTGCCATGCAGTCCCAGATTTCTTAGCAATACCGATCTCCTCCTGGAGTTCCTGTGCTTGCACCTTTTATCATACCTTTCTTTGTTGGCCAGATTTCTTTTGGCAGCCATGGTTTGAGCCAGTTAGTACGCATGAGTTAGCTGGGCCTTTAACTTTTGCACATACTGTAAATAGTTGTCAGCTTGAACCCCATCAGGAGAGACCCCAAAACACACATCTACCGGTAGTCGAGCTTCTCTTCCAAACATCAAGCGGTAGGGGAGAACCAGTGGCATCACTTTTGGTGCAGTTATAAGCATGTACCAGGGTGCTATTTGTTGGCTCCATCTAGGCTTGTCCTTTGGGTGCAGGGTGCCTAGCATATCTAGCAAAGTCGCGGTTGAAACGTTCAGGCTGGGGTGGTAAGGGTGGTTCTGGACTTTGCACTCCCACAGAGAAAGCATCTCTTTGATCAGGCGACTCTCAAAGTCTCTCCTTGATCAGAATGGATTCTTTGTGGAGCCCCATAGTGAACAAAAGTTTTCTACAAGTACTTTGGCTACAGTGGATGCTTTCTGGTCTTTGGTGGGGAAAGCTTGGGCATATCTCGTGAAATGGTCAGTGACCACCAGCACATTACTGATATTTCTTTGATCTGACTCCAAACTCAGAAAATCAATACAGACCAGCTCCATGGGTGCACTGGTGGTTATGTTAACAAGGGGCAGCCCTCTGGGGCAAAGCTTTCCTCTGTAGCTTAGCGACTACAAGTTCGAATGTGTTGCTCCACATCAGCCCCCTCTTAGGCCAATAGAATCTGGATCTCACCAAGTCAAGTGTTCTGTCTATACCAAGGTGCCCCATGTGGTTGTGCAAGGACATCAGTACTGAGTCTCGAAAGGCAGTGGGCAGCACTAGTTGTTGTTTGTCTACTTGTCCCCTCTGTCTACTGTTCTCTGTATAACAGTTTATTGATCAGTTTCAACTTAGGACCTTCTTTGTATAATAGTGCAGTTCTCAAATCCGTGGGCGTAATTTGGACACATCTTTTCCTGCAAGAGGGCTTCTAAAGCTGCTTTGATCATGGGATCGCGGGATTGAGCCAGCGAATACTGTCATTGTCCAGCTGAGGCAGTGCACCAATGTCTATTGCAGAAAAGTGGCAATAAGCAGCGGGTATGCAATTCTCAGAGGGTCCCAAGCAATCCACCATGCAGTCCACTGCGTCCGTGGACATTTGTTCCTCCCTGTCAAACTTCCGGCAGAGTGCCCGAATGTCAGAGTTCTGCCAATCGGACCCAACCATTCTGGGAACAGGCCTCTGGGAGAGAGCATCAGCATCTATGTGGTTCAGACCTGCTCGGTATTCGAGAGCATAGTCATATGTAGATAATGCAGAAAGCCACCTATGGCCAGTGGCATCCAACTTAGCTGAGGTCTGCACATAGGTCAAGGATTATTGTCAGTCTTTACTATATTTAGCCCCATACAAGTACTCATGGAATTGGTCAACAATAGCCCACTTCAAAGCTAGGAACTCTAACTTATGTACAGGATAGTTCTTTTCGGATGGGGTCAGGTCTACTGGCAAAGGCCACTGGTCTCAGGCCATTCTCATGCTCTTAGTACAACACAGCCCCAACCCTTGCAAGCTAGCATCAGTGTGCAGGGAGTAAGGTTTTCTTGGATCGGCATAGGCCAGCACTGGAGCATGGGTAAGTTGATATATGATCTCATGAAAAGCAGTCTCACAATCAGAGTCCAGCGGGCCCCAAATACTTCACTCGGATGAAAATACACTCTTTCAGTCTTGAGGGCCTATGACTTTTAGTATTTTTGTGGGTTGGGGATACCCTTGAGTAAGGTTAAGTAAAGGCGGATCACTCTTGAATAGTCCTTGATGAAGCATCGATAATAACCACAGAATCCAGGAATCTTTGCAGTTCTTTTAGATTTTGGGCTGTGGCCAGGTGGTCAAGGCCTCAACTTTGCGGGTCGGTCTCTATTCCCTCGGTGGATACTATGTGTCCCACATACTTTACTGATGTTTGAAGAATTGACACTTATCAATGGACAGTTTAAGGCCAAAGTCCTCCAGTCGGTCCAATACCTTAAATAATCTGCTCTCATGTTCCTCCAGTGAGCTGCCAAACACAATAACATCATCTAGGTATACCAGGCACTCTAGTAAGTTCATGTCCCCACTGCACGCTCCATCAATCATTGAAAAGTGGCTGGGGCACCTGAAATCCTTGAGGCATCCTCATGAATTCATAAATAGCGGACAGATAAAGGCTGTCTTCTCACGGTCCTCTGGGGCCATCGGGATCTAGTAGTACCCCTGCGGAGATCCAGCACAGAGAACCACTTGCTCCCGTTTAGGCAGTCCAAAGCATCCTGAATGCGGGGCATTGTGTACTGATCAGGGATAGTCCGCCCGGTTTAAGGTGCGATAATCACGCACATCCTTACTGTCCCATTCTTTTCCTCACTACCACAATGGGGAAGCATAAGGGCTTCTGGATTCTTGTATTACACCAGCAGCTAACATCTCTTGCAGATGCCATCTCCCATCATCTATATCAGCAGGTGCCAGGCGTCGAGACCTCTCACGAAATGGTCTTTTCGTCATGCAGCGGATATTGTGCTCAGCTCCTTACACGCATCCTACGTCCCATTCCTTTAAAGAAAACACCTGGTCTCTCTGGGCAAGCTTCTCACTGATCCTCACTTTCCATTCAGCTGGCAAGGGAGTCGCGAAATCAAACAAGTCAGGCGTTACTCTGTCATTCTTCCTCGAACTCTTGCTGCTGGTAGTACTGCAGTGTCTGCACAATGCACATTAGCCAGGATGCAACCTCTATTTACTCAAATGTCTCTTTCAGACACATTATGAACTTGGACCATTACCCTTCTGGCATAAGCATGGGCTCTAGCAGGCAAAATACTAGGCTTGACCAGCAGTCCCTCTGGCAATTTTCCATCGCCTGGTGCATCCAACATTAATATTTTATTCTTAACATCCTTTCTGATACGGACCTCTCCCTGTAAGGTACACTGGGCATTTGGCGCCAGGATCAGAGACTCAGGATCCTTCTTCCATACAATTCCGACCGGTTCCTCTGGTTCTATTTTTTCAGCATCTCTCTGTGCCTCATAGGCCTTCTTAATTAAAGCGGAACTCTTAAAGCTCTACTAGTCTTTGACCCTGTTTTTCATAACACAACTGTGCCAGCCTTCCGAACATATGAGCATTTGTTCCAATCAACAAAGGGACACCATCATACAGTCCAGTGGGGGACACACTAAGGCTAGGGTCTCTACTTGTTCGGCCACTCCAGCCACGGAGGTGGGGAAAGACAGCCAAATTCGATATACCGAAATAGGGGTAGGCCTTCTCACTTAACCCCCATACATGCAGTCCTTCTAATGGTTGTAAGTGCACGCCTGACAAATGCTTCTGATACCAATCCTGGAACATAATTGTCACTTGGGAGCCACTGTCTAATACAGCTCTTGTAGACACTCCATTCACCTTTACAGTGGTCTCCATGGAGGGACCCACTATTCTGGACCAGTCTGGAGGCGGTAGTGGGGCCTGGGCAACTGACCTTGCCACAAAAGGCGTGAGTTAGCATTTTTGGTGCCCTCACTGGGATCATTTTGTGCACCTCTTAACCACTGATTTGTTCTCCGAAGCTCTCCTTGTAGCCTATATGCAACTTTGTCAGTGTCTTTTGGGGACCGGCATTCCCTCTTCATGTGCCCATCCTTCCCGCAATTATAGCAAAACATACTTTCTGGAGTTTGAGCAGGCCGAGGCGCCACACTGGGAGCCAGGGCGGGGGTACTACTAACTGGAAACCTTGGTGCCATCTCTGTCCACTGGCATGATAAGCATTTGGAGACATCTTGTCAGTTTCTCCACTTCCATGGTCAAGGAATTGAGTTTGGAGCGGTTATCAACAGGAGATACATGGTGGTACCCCCACCCCATAGCAGATGCAGTCAGATATAGGTCAGGGCCCGTACTTGCAGGCGTGGCCTTCATAAAGGGACTGTTTTGAATTCCCTGGATCTCTCTCAACAGTTCGCCTCATTGTGGCATATCTTTTCCTTGTCAGAGCACTCATTGACTGTCAACTCTGCCCTGAACTTCACTTGATGGGTCACCCTCAGTCACTCGGGTCATAGCCGCAGCTATTGGTGCAGGTCCTCCCGAGGTCGCCTTTTCTCAACTCCTCGAATTTCTCTCATTAACTCATCATAGGAGGGTGGGGATTCCAGTCGATTTGCCAGATGTAACACAAGCAACAGCAGTTCTGAGAAGGGGGCAGACTTAAGGATCCTGTCCAGTCTGGTTCGGTCCAGTTCAATCGCTGGCAAACTACCCTTTCTGAGGCATTCTTGCAACAATTTTTCCAGCCGAGATACATACACAGACAACAACTCCCCTTGGTACTGTTGTGCATTTCTTACTCTCCACCATAGATCCTCATCAGAATCTGGGCTCCCATACACATTCTCCAAGGCCTCAAGATAGGCCTGTGCAGTCACTTCAGGGTTACTGGCCCGTTTAGCACGGATGGTAGCCAGGGCAGGACCTCGGAGGCTCTCACTAACCCTCTTCGCTTTTTGGCTTCCAGAGCATTGCCATTCTAGCACTTGGGGGCAACACAGTCTATCCAGGTCTCCCAGTCATCCTCCCTGGGGGTGGGGAGGTGCCAAAGAAGATCCTAAACCTTCGTAAGAGTCGTGACTAATGGCAGGTGCAGAAATAGGAGTCTGCATTGGTTCAGCCACCATTACGGGTACTGGAGGGGAGAGGGTGTTGGGGAGAACACCCCAGGTGGCAAGAATAGTTTCTTCAAGTCCTCCACAGTTTTCCTTTCCCCCAGCAACCATTTAGCAAATTTCTCCTCAAAAGTTTCAGACAGTGGTGGGGGCTCATTTCCCCCGGGTCTTTACTGTACTTAGTTATCACTCTCCAGGCAGTGAGGGCTCCCTCTGGGGTAATGGTCTGTGGCACTTTGGAGCTATCTATGGGATCCTTAAACTCTACTAGGGCCAGGAAAGTGTGGGTGAGCAGATTAGCATGCCGACCCACCACCACAGGGTTTTGTAAACCTTCCACCTTGGAAAGTACTCCCTGTACAGTGTCCGTATTGATACCCAGGGGGATGTCCAGGATAAGCATAGCATTTTGGGGGTCAATCTCCTCCCCAGTACACCACTCCACCAGCCGGTGCACAGCCACTTCTGTCGGGGTACCCATTTTTTTAACAGTGGTTCGTAAATATGGCCACTAGAGGACACACAATCCCAGCGGTGAGCCTCCAAGATGTAACCCCTAGATGGCGCTATCCCAGGGGCTACTACCCCTGCCTGATTTGCCACTAACAGGTTGAGGGGCCTGGATCCAATGGCGGGTGCCTCCACCCAGAGGTCAGGGTTTGCAATAGTTAAACTAACTTGGTCACAGCCCTCTGGGACACTGCAACCCTCTTCTTCCCACTAGTGGCCCACACAATATATCAGAATTACCTTCACAGTATACACTTACCCCAGGGCTGGTTCAGGCACCGGACCTCCTGTAAAATAAGATACAATGCAACAATCACAGTACAATACTTTAACATAGACAAATACCTCAGGCAGTATAACTTTGCTGAAACAAGCAGCTCTGATTTATTTAAGGGAATATAACAAGGACAGGGGAAATCAGGTTAATTAGCTTATCACTTTACTATCTACCTATGGCTCTGTGCACAGGCCTATCCCTACCAGTTACTGTCCCTAGGTACCCAAGCCTAGTGGCTAGTCCAAACCGTGGCAGCTGGTAGGAGCCCTTTCCACAGAGAAAAGAAAAATTAGTTTAAACAGTCACAGTACAGTGATTCCATTTGGATTTATTGTGGCAATTCAACAGGAGCGACCCTGAATTAGTACTCACGACCTCCAAACAAGATAGGGTCCTTCAATGTCAGCAGGGCTACTCTTGAGCTCCACGAGTCTCCTCACACATTTATATGGCAAAAAGAAAGTACTATACCAGGCAGGCAGCTTCTCTATCCCGATCGCAATTACTGCACAATACCCGGGAGAACACACAGCAGATTCAGTTCCTGACAGACCGAGTGCAATTCAGCAATTTCTCCAGTCTTCGACAGGGTGAGCCTGGTTTCTACTCTTCAGATATCCTTTGATTCTCTTCACAGGACGGATTCAGTCCTAACAAGCAGTTACACAAGCTGCAGACCGAACTCTGGGCCTTCACACGCTTCCGACTAAAACTGCACACTGAAAAGCACAGGGCTCCTTCCTTCACTGCCAGAGCTAAAACTGAAACTCCAACAGACAAAACTGGCACTTCCTTTTAGTTCCTCCCAGTTCTTGACTGGATTGGCTGTCACTCACAATAGACTGCTCCTGTTGGTCCAAAAGGCCAAGTCTAAACTACATCTCCCAGAGTCACTGCCCATACAATCCTCTTGTGGCTGGCTCAGATTATGAGTCCAAGTTCTGATTCGTCAAGGCACCATTTTAGAGCTAGCTTACCCCACACTGATTGGTCCAGTTCAGCAGTTCAAAACCAGAATGGGGAACTAGGCAGACACAGTTCGACTGCAAAGAAAGCAGGTTAGACAAACTGTAATTTCATTATTACTCTAAATGATTTCTGGCAAACAGTTACATCTTTCAGATAGGTTCCTTTGCACTCTAGTGACTGCAAAATTGAGTGAATTGGCAGCAGCTCGAGTGGTACTCAAACAGAGAAGCACAGTCCCCCATACAAACTAATTATGTCTGCAAGCAGACAGCTCTTAAAGAGACAGTACCAGAGGCTCTAAAAACACTCACTGATAAATGGCTTAAATGCCAAACACCATTCAGGCTTGGAGCATTCAAGCAAGCTCCTGGAAGTCTTTTGGGAACCCCCATTTGCAGGGGGGTTACAAACAGATAGACTGATTAGATAAGAGGGGGTTGAGGGGCGTCAGCCGGAGGTGGGAGAGAGGTGGAGCTTTCAACCAAGTGAGGCCATCATCAGGTAACTTGGGGTAGAGGAGCGGGTCAAGAAAAAAGTGGTATATAGCAGAAAAATGTAGAGGGGGTAGGTAAATGGAAAACTGGGGGTAAGGTACTATCACATTAACACAGGCAGGTACAATTCATTTTGGTGCCAAGGAGAGATTTGAGCCCAGCTTTGAAGGTACTAATCTTGGTAGTATCAGTGAGGTCAGCAGGTAGTTCATTGTACCATTTCGGTCCTTGATACAGGATGGAGTTCTGGGCAAGTTTCATCCTTTTGAAGGGAATCACCAGCTTGTCAGTGACCGCACTACGGGTAGATTTTGTTGGGATGGCCAGCTTAAAGTGTCTGCCCAGTGTGGGGGATGTCAGTCCAAGTAGTACTTTTTTTTAGAAGTTGGCAGGTTTGGTATTGCCCTCTAAGATGGAGTGGGAGGCAACTAGTTTCAGTGTACGGCAAGCAGGTGTGGGTGTCAAGAGTAGTCCCCAAAGTAAGATGACAGGACTTACCGAGGAGAGTGTTGATCCTGTTAAGAGCAGTTTTGTGCCGCCTCTATATAGGCAACCCATAGTCAATGGTAGACAGTATTGAGCTACTGGTGGCTAGTTTGAGTGCAACCAGTGTCACTGAATGTCTGTGACGATAAAGTATACCAAGTTTTATATTTGCAGTCTTGATAACAGAGTCAATGTGGTTTGAGAAGGTGAGCATAGTCATCAAAGGCAATGTCGAGATATCTGAAGTTAGATACTTGGTCTAGGATCTCACCCTTTTGTTATGAATACACAGGACAAGTATTTTGTTTTGCTTTGGGAGGTGGTGAAGAGCATACTCTTTGTTTTGACGTTTAATAGAAGCTTGTTTTCCATAAACCAAGATTCAAGTGTATGGAAGCTGCTTGTCCTTTGCCCCTGGAAAATCCAATGCTGTGGAAGTGCTAAACATCTGCCTGGCTGAGATCAATGATTGGACATCCTCCAGCTGGTTGCAACTGAACCCCTGTAAGACAGAGGTACTGGTAGTGTAACCGGCTGAAGGCGTGATAGGAATGCCTCCGTGTTGGCAACTAGTCCTTTCCTGGGGCTGACACCACTGATGGCTTCCTCTAGGGTGTGAGATCTTGGTGTGTTCCTGGATGACGGTTTGACAATTGAATCTCAGGCATCATCAGTTGTCCAAAGTGTTTTTCACCACTTGAGGAACATTGCCAGGATCAAGCCCCTAATTCTGCCTGAGGACCTCCCTACCTTGGTGCATGCCTTTGTATCAGCCAGGCTTGATTACTGTAACACTCTCTACTTCTGGGTCTCAGGAGGTACTCTCCATGACTTCAGCTAGTGCAGAACGCAGCTGCCAGGTTACTGACAGGCCTTTTGAAGTTCTGTCATGTGACTCTGGTGCTGCATGAACTGCACAGGCTGCCGGTCAGGTGGAGGGTTATCTTCAAGGTGGGCTTGCTTACCTTTAAGGCCCTAGACCCTGGCTATCTGTCTGATCTCCCTAACACCTGCCGTCCCAGTCTGCTCCCTCCATTCCTCCTCTAGGGGCCTCCTGGCGATTCCCAGAACGAGGTTAAAAACTGCTGGCGATGGGGCATTCAGTGTCGCTGGCCCCATCCTGTGGAATCTGCTTCCCTCTGCTATCAGGGAAGCCCCTTCAGTCAACGTATTTAAGGGCCGCCTAAAGTCCCATCTCTTTTCTTTGGCCTTTCCTGATATAGTTATTTAGGCTGACATTTGAACTGACTACTGAATTTACCTATTTGCATTATTTTACCTGTTATTACTGTTTTAAATATATATTTATGTATCCCTTTTATGTTTTATCCGTTCTTATGTAAGGCACCCAGAGCCTCTGGGAATGGGCGCCATATAAATAAACCTTACCTTGCCTTACCTAATGCAGTAACCTAGGAGTTTTAACACCTTGAAAACAATGAATGATACATATGTTATTCTCAAGTTTATACCATTTGAAGCGAAGGCCTGTCTGCACAATGCATCTACTCTCTTGTCATGTGCGTCTGACAGGGCTGCCAAGCCTACTAAAGGTATGGTGGTAGGCCTCATGACGTTACACACATCCTTGTCTGTGACTGGAGCAATCTACCACCTTGTGGCGTTTGCCTCCTGAAAAGGAAAGCCACAAAACCTAGGCCTAGGGAGCTGTTTGTGTTTTCTTACCTGGCCCATTCTTGCTCCATAATCTGGTCACAGTGACAGAAGCTGGGCAAAGACTTCGGGCCACAGATGATGCAGATAGATGGGGTTCATATATAGAGGCTTTATATCTTGAATATCCTTAAACTGTAGCATCCTACAAGCTTCCATTATGAGGTAGGAAAGGGACTTAGAATCAAATAAGGGGACTGGAATCTTTTCTTGAGTTATGTCCACTTCCTGCTCCTCAGAGAGGCACTCTTCTTTATCTGTCCAATCTGGTTTCATCAGGTCAGGGTTCTCCCAGAACACCCTAAATCCTTGTCACTGGTATCTCTGTTGCCAAGGTAGGGGTTGTCTGCACATCTGGGTGAGCAGGACCACTCTGCTCTGGTGTACCTGTATAGGCCCCACTGATATGAAGGGCCCACTTTAGGTTTGGGTGTCTTTGTTGGGATAACCTGCAGGTCATCAGTAAGAAACACCTCATTTAACAGAAGTAGTATAGAATTGTGCAACTCAGCTTTACCAGTGTCAGCCATTACAACGGCTGCACCCCCCAAAAAAAAAAACAGATGGTTCAGCTAGGGGAAACTGAGACAGACATATGAGATTATTTCACACAGTAATGACAGTATGACCGTAAAGAAGATGGTCTCATTGTCCTGCCACAGGTCTTGTATCTCTTAGTAATGACTGGTCTGCACAAGCCATGAGGCCTAGTGAAGAAAACAGAGATAAAACTGGCAGATACTCCCTCCTTTAAAGAGAGAGTTGTACTAGTATACTAAGAAGCAATGATTGCAGGGACATTACACCTTCAAATAATAGAGTTTCACCTTAAGGGTTTTTTTGGGATCTTAGATACTGCCCCTTTAGGTACCCGATACCCCAAAGAAAAAAACTCCCCAGCCAGCAGGCTTCAAAATGGCCTGCTGAGGTTAGCCAGACGGGTGGTCAAGATTCCTCTGATTAGCCTGGGCCTCCTTGATGTGCTAGAGTGTCTTGCATATAAAACCACTGTTTAACAAGTAGGCTCCAGCAGTGTGTGTGTGTTTACTAGTGCTGTTCAACAAGCAGTCACTGAAGGACCAGGATCTATTTCTGTGTCTGGGATACAGTATTCCACACTGGAACCGGCGTCTGACATTACACGCATGCTCAGCGTCATGACATTAACACACCATGCCCTCGTGCGTGCCTTCCCATCTTGACCTGTAATCAAGTCCACCAAGGCAGCACACCACGGATAATGAATCAAGTTAGAGAGCAACAAGCCAGCAAGTAGGTGTGGCGTCATGATAAAAGGTATGAAATGCCACATTGTTGCCAAAATTATCCCTGATGGTCCTGGATTGAACAGGGATGGCAAATGGCGAAAGTAAACTAGCTTTGTTCAGAATCAGTGAGCTGAAGGCAAGATAACTTCCTACCTCACTGGCAACAAGGTGCTGTGGCAAAATATGCCAGTTAGATCCCCAGAACCAGCAGGTCTGCCAGCAGAACACAAAGTCTAGAATACACCAAACATTTCCAACCTACAAGGAAAGAACACAGATGGAAAAATAAACTGCTCAGCTGACTATAAGAAATCACGGAGGCAAGCCACATGCTTAAGATACTTTAGGGAAGGAGAGTGTGTTCTGGCTGAAACCTGTACCAACAAAAATAAATAAATAAATAAAAGGCACCAGGCTACAATTTCTGTAAGAAAACCTATCAAAAAGATACCCTATAATGGCAAGTGGTCCCCCACTCTGGCACTTTAGTAGCTACATTGGAAGTTAGCTAGTAGGCTTGTCAATTCTGGAAGTCACAGCTAACAGGCAAGATTTCTAAATTTAAATGTGCTCCCTGAGCCCAGGTAGGCCCGAACTGCCTAGAAGTATCTAAAATCCAGAGAAAAAAACAATACACATTCATTAAAGAAAGCAATCTTCTAGAGAGCTCTTCTTTATGCATGCTACCCCTTCAGTGGTACGGCTGCAACTGGAGAACTGCCATATTCGAAATGTCCCTGTACCTAGGATCTTATGCTGAGGTCACAGCTTTGAGCTGTACCACTACCGCAGTGGGGGAGCACATTACCCATATGTAATTATTCCCCGGGGACGAAATGTAGCGATACAGACACAGCATTAAACATTTAAACCAAACAGCCTCTCATAAAGAGCAGCATGTCACTATACCAATGAGCTATTTCACCTGTGTAAGCCCTTGACACCCAGGAAGCATGTATTATTCTTTTAAGACACTATTTAGTTTTAACACTTGCACTGTAACAATTTCACACCTCTTCAACTTTCTGTCTCATCTTCCCTTGCATGCTTGCCAGTTCAGTTTTCAGTATAACCAGCTGTTCTTCTTTACCAGCTAGATCCTTGATTGTTTCCTGACTTCTTCGTTGGGTCTGCTCAAACTGACTGGTTACCTCCATCAGTTTTTCTTCATACTTTCGTACCTAAAGCAGATTAGCAAAGCATCACATGTAAGTAAAGGGGTTCACATTTTTAATCACTAAGCTAAGCTGGTTACTTGAGCAGGATTTTTAATACAGATAATAATGCTCCTTTAGGTCAGCCAATCCCTTCTGGTGGTCATCCCGGTCCTGACACTCGATAACCTGACTCCCAAGAGAATATGTGAACTCATATCTATTATTTATTTATCTATCTATTTAGCCTTTGATGACCAGGTAAGCACACTAGACAAGCATATGCCTATCTTCAGGTGTGACCCAGGAGATTACAAGGAATATACAGACAGTGCAAGGTTTAACTAGATTACAAAACAGATATAGACACTGCAGGGTTTAACAGTGAGGCAAGGTTAACAAAACATAACAATATAAACAGTTTAACAGTTAAGTTAAAGCTATACTCAAACTGGGATCTAGATAGAGATCGGACAGAATGATAAAGTGCAACATTTGTAAAGGAGGGAAGGGAGCACTACTACTAGGTATGGTTGCAGGCCGATGTTAACCTCAAATGATCCCAGAGGGACTTTCTAAACTGATGTGGAGGTGGCACAGCAAACATGTGCAGGAAAGGAGTTCCACAGCCTAGGTGTACAGACAGCAAATGCCCGATCACTCATCAGTGCATGGGTTTTAGGAACAAGGAACACAATGAGTTGTTGGACCTAAGTAGGTATGTTGAGTTTGTAGGCTTAAATAGCTCTGCTGGGACTGGAGGGTAGCTGTTCTAACTACTTTGTCAGTGAAGCAGCCTAACGCAAATGTCTGATAATTTCCTGGAGAGAGCCAATCAAGTTTGTTATATAACTCACAATGAGGAGCGAGTCGGGAGGCAGCGAGGGCAAAATGACATATGCTGTTGTAGGCAACATCCCATTTTGATAGACTGGATTTGGGGGCATGGGTGAAGGTTATGAGCCCATAACAGAGCATGGAGAGGAGTATTCCTTTAGCCAGGGGAAGACGTGCAGAAAATGTGAGACTGCCTTTTGCTCTGTAGGCCAAGCCCAGCTTATGATTAGTTGCCTTATTCACATTTCGAATGTGCAGGGAGAAGTCAAGCTGAGGATCGAGGGTGACTCCCAGGTATTTAAGGAAGTCAGTAACCCTCACAAGGGACCCATCAGCATTAGCGACTTTCAGGGGCTCAGGACCAATTTTGATTTTGGCCAGGGATCCAAAGAGCATAGACTGTTTTTCTGAGATTAAGGGCTAACTTGTTGGTCAGAAGCCCAGGCTGTACATTGTAAAAGTTGATCTTTAGGTGAGAGTTAATGATGCTAATGTCCTGCAAGTTAGTTAGGAGCACCAGGTCATCAGCATATAAAGTGGCACTACCACAGGCCGGCAACAGGGGTAGAGTTGTTAACAAATAAGGAGAAAAGGATGGGTCCCAGAATGACCCCTATGGGACCCGATTTGACAGGATGGGCTTAGAGAAAATCCTATTAAACTTAAGTTGCTGCCTTCCTGTGGGTAGTTTGTAAACCAGGATAGGGCAGGGACTGGCAAGCCAAAAGATGGAAGCTTTAAGCACAGGAGAGTATGGTCAACTAAATCAAAGGCCTTAGAGAGATCTACAAAGATCGCTTCTGTCAGTTAGCCATAATCCGTGGCAACCGTGATCTCTGATGTGACCTTGGCAAGGGCAGTGGAGGTACAAATACCCCTTATGGAAGCTATGTTATGCCAAGGATAGTAGTTCATGACTCTGGATATAGTCTGTAAGTTGGGACGCTACCACTTTCTCTAATAACTTGCTAATAGCAGATAGAATAGCTACTGGTTTTCAAGACATTTGGGATTGCCTTGTTTAAATACTGGTAGAACCCTAGCAACCTTCCATAGTTCAGGGACAGACCCAGTGATAAGGGATCTGTTAAAGATATGGGTAACTGGTAGGGCAAGGAAAGGAGCACCTAGGCGAGTAAGTTTAGGTTCCATCTTGTCATGCCCAGTGCTGGTAAAAGAGAGGAGGCTAGCAAGGAGTCTATGCATCTCACTTACAGACACCGCTTTGAAGTACAGAAGTGAGTGAGAGGCAGGTCCAGGCTGTGAGCTGTCAGATGGATCCTGTGAATCAGGGGTGGTAAACAGGGAGGTGAAAGCAGACAGGTCAGGAAACTGAGTATTGAAAGCATTCGCAATTGTTATTATTGCAGTTTATACCACCAATGAGCATGTCAGTAATGTGGCGTTTCAAGGCGCCACTTATTACATTTTTAATACTGCACCAGAAACTCCTATGGTCTCTGACAGAGGTCAGCAGAGCAGACTTACAGAATTCGTTCTAGGCCGAATGTATGGCTTTTTTACATGCATTTCAGAGATATCTACATTCATGGAAGTCAGACATGTCTTGATAAGTCTTAAACCTTGCTCAACATTTATACCTGGACTTCATAAGTGAAAACAGACCACCCTGCAGCAATTTTGTGGCAGTGTCCCTTACTCTCCTCTTTATAAATGGAGCACGTTTGTCTTGCAGGGAGGAAAAGATGCTAAGGAAGTTATTTAGGGCAACAGAAACATCGCTGGCAGATAATACAGTGGACCAGTCTGTGAGTACAAGGTCTTCATGAAAGGATTCTAGACTAAATTTTGAGAAGTCTCTCATATGGATAACATTATGGGGTATTAAAGAGGAGGAGACTTTCCATAGACAGTATGTAGGGGGCATGATCAGAAATCGAAGTCGAGGAGGTTCCAGATATAGCAATCCTCTCAGGCCTATTTGTCAATACCCAATCAAGGAGGGAATTTTGATGTCCTGATGTGGAAAGCCTAGTTGGTTCATTTATCAGCTAAGACCAAGACCAGACAACAAAGGTCTATATTGTTTGACATTACTTCCTATCCAATTTAGGTTAAAGTCACCAAACAGTAATTCATTTGAGCACACCTTGGGACTAATGCTGTCAAGGAGACAGGTTAACCCTTGTACACCACCTTTAGTAGAGTTATAGACTAAACTAATCTTTTTAGTGTTACCCAGTAGGAGTACTGCATGAAGAAATTCACAGACAGGGGACGGCAGATACTAGAGAGGTATAAAAGACTCATTTAGGTGGCCTTTTAGCAACAGACCACCACCATGCTTTTTACCAGTACCATCCAGCCTAATAAGGCTAAACCCAGGGAGGGAACATGCAGTCCAGAATAGAGGGTTTAAGCTACAGTATGTTTCGTAATGCCCAGAATGTCAAGATTTATTTATAGTGAGTTACTCAAGCAATAAGCTCTGCTTGGTTAGGCAGAAGGCTATGAACATTACTGTAAGGCTTGCACTGGGTTTCCTTGATTCCCCACAGAGATCACATACAGAAAGACTAGAGAGAGCATCACCTAACTTGTGAAGTGAAAAGTAGCTGCGAAATCTGAGAGTGCAGACAAAAGTTCCCAATCTTAACAGCAGATCTTCGAGAAGAGCTCCTCCATTGAGCCACATCATGCAACTGTAAGCTGTCGGCATCAGGACCACCCAAACATTTTTGCTGGCTGGGGCTACCAACCTTGACATGCCTTGTCAGCGCCTATATAATGTGGGCATCCCCAGCATGCCTCAGTTCCCTGCTCATCTCATCTCTTCTCCTCCAAGACATTGGTTCCTAGGTGGATGATCAGTGAGCATCACAAATTAGGCTTTCCACCCACCCCCTTACAATTTCCCTGATCCTAGGTTCTGTACCTCCCCCCTTCCTGGTGTAACCCCCCTGCAAATGGGGGTTCATAAAATACTTCCAGGAGCTTGCTTGAATGCTCCAAGCCTGAATGGTGTTTGGCATTTAAGCCATTTATCAGTGAGTGTTTTTAGAACCTCTGGTACTGTCTCTTTAAGAGCTGTCTGCTTGCAGACATAATTAGTTTGTATGGGGGGACTGTGTGCTTCTCTGAGTACCACTCGAGCTGCTGCCAATTCACTTAATTTTTGCAGTCACTAGGAGTGCAAAGGAACCTATCTGAAAGATGTAACTGTTTACCAGAAATTATTTAGAGTAATAATGAAATTACAGTTTGTCTAACCTGCTTTCTTTGCAGTCAGAACTGTGTCTGCTAGTTCCCCATTCTAGTTTTGAACTGCTGAACTGGACCAATCAGTGTGGGGTAAGCTAGCTCTAAAATGGTGCCTTGGACGAATCAGAACTTGGACTCATAATCTGAGCCAGCCACAAGAGGATTGTATGGGCAGTGACTCTGGGAGATGTAGTTTAGACTTCAGTGCCTTTTGGACCAACAGCAGCAGTCTATTGTGAGTGACAGCCAATCCAGTCAAGAACTGGGAGGAACTCAAAGGAAGTGCCGGTTTTGTCGGTTGGAGTTTCAGTTGAGTTTTGGCAGTGAAGAAGGAAGGAGCCCTGTGCTTTTTCAGTGTGCAGTTTTAGTCAAAAAGCGTGTAAGGCCAGAGTTCCGTCTGCAGCTTGTATAACAGCTTGTTAGAGACTGAATCAAATCCTGTGAAAGAAATACAGGTTACTCACCTGTAACAGGAGTTCTAGGAATGGTATATGTTGTTCATCCACACTCATTGGCAGTATCCTTGCCGCTTTAAATCTGGCGGAAGGTCTTCAAGCTTGCTCCTCCACCGGTGGTATAACTCTCGGCTCCGCCCCATGGCCTTAGATCTGGCCGCTGGAAAGCTCAGGTTGTGCGTCGAGCGAGGTCGGGTGGTCCTGTGGATGAACAACATATACCATTCCTAGAACTCCTGTTACAGGTGAGTAACCTGTATTTCTAGGACATGGATATGTTGTTCATCCACACTCATTGGCAGACTCCTAGCAGTTCTCCGGGAGGAGGGAGGCAAGACTATCAACCCCATATACTTACTTGGGAAAGAGAGACTGAGAACCGAGGCCCCAAAACCAGCATCCCGGCGTGACTCAAGGTCGATGTGGTAGTGGGTAATGAAGGTGTTTGCTGACTTCCAGGTAGCAGCCCTGCAGATTTCCTGGATAGGGGACGCCCCTGGAAGCAGCCACCGGTGCAGCAGTATGGCGGGTAGAATGAGCTCTTATCCTCTGGGAGGCTCCACATGTCCCGCTAACTTATAGCAGAGATCTATGCAGGAGGTTACCCACCTGCTTATCGTCCCTTCAGCTGCAAGTCTGCAGATGCAGCTCAGCGAGGGTGACAAACAGCTGGCTAACCTCTCCCTCACTTCAGGCAGGCGCCCCTTATAATAAGCCAGCCTTCTAGGATCCAGAGTATGGAGCCTATATTCGCCCCCGAGGTGTGATTGGGGTAGAACACCGCAGAGTCAACACCTGGTTAAGGTGAAACCAGCACCACCTCGGAAGGAATTTCGGGTGGGGCGAGGACAACCTTGTCCCTGTGGAAGACCAGGTAAGGAGACCTCGATGGAAGCCTGGAGCTCTCCCATCCCTTCTGGCTGACGAGTAGCCACCAAGAAGGCGGGTCTCCAGACAGGTGAGAGAGAGAGCACACCTGTGCATAGGTTCGAATGGCTTGCCCATGAGCTTGCCAGCCAGCAGTAGATCCCACGAGGTGGGGTTCCCCGCACTGGAGGGGAAATGTGATCAAGGCCTTGAAAAGCGCCAGACCACCTTCTCCTGCGCCACTCCTGACCTCCCGCCCGCCACTGCAAGCAGAGATACTGCCAGGTGCAACCTTAGGGTCGCTCTTAATTCCAAGCCCTTGACTAGAAAGGACCATAAATAGTCCAAGATGCCTTGCCAAGGAACAGGAGGAAGGGTCCGCCCTTGTCCTGACACCAAATGGAAAACCTTTTCCATTTGAAGGCATAGCATTTTCTGGTCGACTTCCTGGACCGCTTCTCAACTACATTGAGAGGACCTCGGCGGAAAGACCCAAAGCCTGAACTCTAGCTTCTAGGACCAGGCCGTCAGGCAGGATTGAAGGTCCGATGGAACACCTTCCTGATTGACTGAAAGGCAGGTCAGCCCGAGCTGGAAGCTGCCGTGAGTCCTGGAGCTGAGACTGAGGAGATCTGGGTACCAGAACTGAGCCCAGGCCAGTCTGGGGCTATCAGAATCACTCGCCTTGTCCTCTCCTCGCTTTGAGAAGCACCTGTGGATCAAGGGAAATGGGGAAAGGCTTAAAAGAGGCCCGGGGTCCATTGCCTCGAGAAGGCATCCCCTGCAGCGAGCCCGCTGAGGGGGCGGGCATGGAACAGACACTCAGCTTCTCGTCTCCTGTGGAGGCAAACAGGTCCACTGAGGTGTGCCCCAAAGGGAGAACAGATGCTGTACTACCTCCGGCAGGAGAGACCACTAAATGGGATGCAGCCCTATCCGGCTCAGGGCATCGGCCAGGGGTGTTGGAGGCTCCTGCCACGTGAATGGCTAGGAGATCCGCCTCAGGCTGCGCCGACAGTGACCAAATCGCGAGAGCTTCCTGCATAGAAGCATGGAGCGGCACCGCCTCTGGCGCGTTAGATAGTGGCATGGTCGTGGTATTGTCCGCCTGGACTCGGACCACTGACCCCGGAGGAACGGAGCAAAGGCGGTGAGAGCTAGGCGACCGCCGGAGCTCCAGCAGGTTGATGTGGCATCGGACTCCGCGAGGACCAGAGGCCATGAGCCCGTGTTCCCCAGATGGGCACCCAACCCATCAGAGAGGCATCGGTCCACAGAGAGACCGTCGGCTCGGGCGGACGAACAGGATGCCCTCCTGCAATTGATCTGGAACAGTCCACCACTGGAGAGCATTCCACATCCCCTGTGTCACCGACCAAAGCTGGTCAAGGGATCATGGCGTTGTGACCACTGGCTGGCCAGTCCCCACTGAAGGGGACGCATGTTCCAGCCAGGCCCAACACGACCACGCTAGTACAGGCCGCCATGAGACCCAGGAGGCGCAGGAAGTCCGGGCAGGCGCAATTGCCCAACCAGAAATGATCGGGCAAAGGAGGAAAGAACCTCGGCCCTGTCCGCCGGAGCAGCGCTCTGGCTCAAGAGAGTCGAGCTGCGCCCGATGAATAAAATCACCTGCTTACGCTCGAGTTCAGAGCTGTCCTCGTTGACAAGGAGGCCCAGTTGAGAGCAGACACAGAGGGCCAGATCTCTGGACCTCCCCTCTCCTTCCTGGAGGGAGCTGCTATCAGCCAGTCGTCCAGGTAAGGGCACACCCGACCCCTCGGCGCGCAGGGAATGCTGTCACCACTGCCATGCATTTGGTGAAGACCCTGGGAGCCGGAGACAAGCCAAGGGCATGGCCAGAACACAAGAAGAGATCCTTCCGCTCGGGCGAAGGAATCTCTGTGAGGAGCCAGACGGATAGGGACGTGAAAAAGCGCGTCCTGCAAGTCCAGAGCAGAACCACGCCCGCGTTCCAAGGATGGTATTATCTGAGCCAGAGTGACCATCCTGAGAGGTTCGAGACAACAGGAACTTGTTTAGGTCGTGTAGGTCGAGAATGAGGCGCCAGCCCCGACCGTTGGAACCGGAAGTACCTGGACACAAACCCTGGGTCTGAAGGAGGGTCCACCACCTCTCTTACCACCTCCTTCTGGAGGAGGAGAGTGATGTCGGCTCGACGCAGGCCGACAGTGAGCTGGGATCCAAGCCCCCAGGGGCGACGGCTCTAAAGGGTGGTGCCTGCTCGAATTCCAGAGCAGGCCTCTTCCCACCATACCTCCAAGACCCACCTGTCCCGTGGTAACAGCGGACCAGGCGGAAGGAGGAGTGCGAGCCGTCCCCACGGGGACCCAGGGAGTGGGTGCGGGGATGAGGCAGAAACCCTCAGCCCGTCACTGGGCAGGCTTGGAGGAGGGACTGCCGAGGGACCTCCTGGGCCCTTCTCCCTGCCTCCCTGTTAGAGGAAGCGGCGGCTTGGGTTTGGGATGCCCAAGGCCGAGCCTGCTGCCCTGGCGTTGCTAGGCAGGCGCGCGAGGGCACAGAAGACGAAAGGGCTTAGGCTGTGGTTTCGGCCTTTGTCCTTCTAATGAGAAGAGACCCAGAGTCCAAGGTGGCATTGGACTTCTCGATCCTCTGCAGTGACCTTCCACCCCAGGGCGAAGAAGGTCAGTCCCCAAAAGGAACATCCGCCAACTTGTGCTGGGTATCCAAAGTAAAGGTGGATATCCTCAACCAAGCCATGACAACATAGCCACTCCGGCCATACCGATCTGGCACATGAGTCCCCTACATCCAAAGCAGTCTAGAGCTGCTGTTTGGCCACTACCCTGCCCTAGTCCCTTTTCCTGTAACATTAGTCTGCAGATCGGCGGGAAGATGAGGAATGACCTCATCCAAAGAGCTCAACAGAGCATGAGAAAATGTGCCATGAAGACGGCCGAACTGGCTGACGAAAACCGAGAAGGGCATAGCGTAGACTTTTCGCCCGACATAGTCAATTTCTTGGACTCCTTGTCAGGAGGTTTGTCCAATCCCTGGCGTTGCGGCGCGCGCGCGAGCGCTGTCGGTAACAACCCTCAGCAGAGGGGTGTTCAAAACCGGACAAGGAACGGTAGGGACCGCATACTTCCTGGCCATCCTGGCGAAGGCGCAGGGCAGGAAGCAGAGGCCTACCAAAGTTCCAGTGCTGGACCCACTTATGGCCTCCGGCCACGGAAGAGCCTCCGTCGGAGGGAATCCCTCGGTCCAGAATCTCCGTGAGGATACCAGCCCGTTTGAAGCGAGGTTGACTCCATCGGTGAACTCCGGGATGAGGCGAAGCAGTCCTAGGAAGAACGACGGGCTATATCGTCCATTGGCTGACCTCCTGAAGACTCAAGTCCGGTAAACGGAGAAGAAGGAGAATCATCTTCGGACTCGGAAGAGTCACCGAAAACTGCCTCTGGCCTGAGCCACCCTTCACCTGCCGAGTCGGTCGGAGTGAGGGTAACTGACAGCCGATGGGGTAAACCTTAGCCGGCCGAGAATCGCGGTGGCCCCAGTGGTGGCTGTGGGCGGAGGTTCCACCGCAATCGGTCGACAGCTGGTTTTGGCGAACAACCGGCCTGGTATGGAAACTCCTCGGGCACGTCGAGGGTTGTGTCGGCCGTTCCGGTGACAGCCACTTAATGGCCGGGAAGGCGCGGGTCGGCTTATTCCCGGCCAGGAGGACTGTTGCAACATAAAGGTCCTCGTATCGTCCGGCGTAATTCGCGAAGCCTCCCTCATCCGAGGAGGAGGGGCGAGAACCGGCCGCACGGCCGCAGCCAGTGCCGAGACCGAGACCAATGGCGGTGGGGAGCGACTGGACATGAAGAGGTCCGAGACCGAGACCCGAGAGTCCCGAATTTCGAAGTCGGTGCAGGAAGTGTCGGCGGAACCGACCTCCCCGGCTCGGAAGGTCCATCCGAGGGCTCCGGAACCGGAGGCTACAAGCGAGCCACGGATCCTCAACTCCTCCCGGGGAACGGGGAGGAGAATCTCGGCTGCTAAAGGCGACAGCCCGTCAATGGGTCGAGAAAAATCTAAACTTCATCAGTGGAGTCTCGGTCAACTGACCTGGCGGGGACACCGTGAGGCCAGTGGCGAAGCGGCCCAGTCGACGAAGCCGGCGGTCGGCGGCCCGAGAGAGGACCTTTCCCGCTCCCAAGAGCGTCAGCAGAGGGACACCCTGTCCCTCTTTTGGACCGAGAAAGGTCCAGCAGACGCGAGCCCTTCTCCTTTAGTGGAGGGACAGACAAAGCTCCAAAGAAAGCCGTGTGGAAGAACCCAGAGGCGGGATAAATGCCGCGGCCGAGGAAATCGTGGCGCGCCGCCTCCTCGAGGCGACCATCCGCTCGAGCTGATCCGCCGAGCCGCCCGCCCGCGGACACCGTAACCAGGCCTCCTTGGACTTCACGGAGGAAAGCGCTTCTCGGGACGGCCCAGTTATCGTCGGACGTACGGTCTTGAGGGGACGTGGGCGAGAAAGATGAGCACAGGTCGCAAGCCTGCGGGTCGTGCTCAAGGCCTAAGCAGTAGACACCGTGGAGTGTGGATCCGTCCGAGACATCTTCTGCCCGCATGGGCATCTCCGAAATCCGGAGTGATTTATCCATCGCGGCGCGAGGGATCGAAGACGAAGTCTTTTGCAAAATATTATTTTTAAATCCAAAGCGGAGAAATAGGAACCGATCCTAAGCGCGGAGGCATTAAGGAGGGAACCTGAGCTTCCAAGCGATGCAGGAAGATCTGGCGTCATGGGGCGGAGCCGAGTTATACCACCGCGGTGGGTGGGAGAACAAGCTTGAAGACCTTCGGCAAGATTTAAAGCGGCAAGGATACTGCCAATGGTGTGGATGAACAACATATCCATGTCCCTAGAATCAAAGGATCTCTGAAGAGTAGAAACCAGGCTCACCTGTAGAAGACTGGAGGAATTGCTGAAAATTGCATTCGGTCTGTCAGGAACTGAATCTGCTGTGTGTTCTCCGGGTATTGTGCAGTAATTGCGATCGGGATACAGATGCAGCCTGCCTGTATAGTGCTTTCTTTATATGATGTGTGAAGAGGTTTAGTACCTCAAGTGAGCCCTGCTGACATTGAAGGACCCTATCTTATTTGGAGGTCGTGAGTACTAATTCAGGGTCGCTCCTGTTGAATTGCCACATTAAATCCAAATGGAATTACTGTACTGCTGACTGTTTAATTCTCCTTTTCTCTGTGTGAAAGGGCCCCTACCAGCTGCCACGGTTTGGACTAGCCACTAGGGCTTGGGTACCCAGGGACAGTAACTGATAGGGATAGGCCTGTGCACAGAGCCATAGGTAGATTATTAGAATGATAAGCTAATTAACCTGATTTCCCCTGTCCTTGTTATATCCCCCTAAATAAATCAGAGCTGCTTGTTTCAGCAAAGTTATACTACCTGAGGTATTTGTCTATGTTAAAGTACTGTACTGTGATTGTTGCACTGTATCTCATTTCACAGGAGGTCCCAGTGCCGGAACCAGTCCTGGGGGTAAGTGTATACTGTGAAGGTAATTCTGATATATTGTGTGGGCCACTAGTGGGAAGAAAGGGGGGTTGCAGTGTCCCAGAGGGCTGTGACCAAGTTAGTTTAACTATTGCAAACCCTGACCTCTGGGTGGAGGCACCCGCCATTGGATCCAGTCCCCTCAACCTGTTAGTGGCAAATCAGGCAGGGGTAGTAGCCCCTGGGATAGCGCCATCTAGGGGTTACATCGGTATATAAACAACCACTCTTCTCTTTCTTGGGTCCTCCTTCCTCTCCCAATGGATACCTTTAATTATGGAATCCCCAATGCCAATCACCCTTTCATCTCCACAGGCTTGTTATTCGACATCCTGTGCACTCCTTCAGGCTTGGAGCATTCAAGCAAGCTCCTGGAAGTCTTTTGGGAACCCCCATTTGCAGGGGTTACAAACAGATAGACTGATTAGATAAGAGGGGTTGAGGGCGTCAGCCTGAGGTGGGAGAGAGGTGGAGCTTTCAACCAAGTGAGGCCATCATCAGGTAACTTGGGGTAGAGGAGCGGGTCAAGAAAAAAGTGGTATATAGCAGAAAAATGTAGAGGGGGTAGGTAAATGGAAAACTGGGGGTAAGGTACTATCACATTAACACAGGCAGGTACAATTCATTTTGGTGCCAAGGAGAGATTTGAGCCCAGCTTTGAAGGTACTAATCTTGGTAGTATCAGTGAGGTCAGCAGGTAGTTCATTGTACCATTTCGGTCCTTGATACAGGATGGAGTTCTGGGCAAGTTTCGTCCTTTTGAAGAGAATCACCAGCTTGTCAGTGACCGCACTACGGGTAGATTTTGTTGGGATGGCCAGCTTAAAGTGTCTGCCCAGTGTGGGGGATGTCAGTCCAAGTAGTACTTTTTTTTAGAAGTTGGCAGGTTTGGTATTGCCCTCTAAGATGGAGTGGGAGGCAACTAGTTTCAGTGTACGGCAAGCAGGTGTGGGTGTCAAGAGTAGTCCCCAAAGTAAGATGACAGGACTTACCGAGGAGAGTGTTGATCCTGTTAAGAGCAGTTTTTGTGCCCGCCCTATATATAGGCAACCCATAGTCAATGGTAGACAGTATTGAGCTACTGGTGGCTAGTTTGAGTGCAACCAGTGTCACTGAATGTCTGTGACGATAAAGTATACCAAGTTTTATATTTGCAGTCTTGATAACAGAGTCAATGTGGTTTGAGAAGGTGAGCATGTCATCAAAGGCAATGTCGAGATATCTGAAGTTAGATACTTGGTCTAGGATCTCACCCTTTTGGTTATGAATACACAGGGACAAGTATTTTGTTTTGCTTTGGGAGGTGGTGAAGAGCATACTCTTTGTTTTTTTGACGTTTAATAGAAGCTTGTTTTCCATAAACCAAGATTCAAGTGTATGGAAGCTGCTTGTCCTTTGCCCCTGGAAAATCCAATGCTGTGGAAGTGCTAAACATCTGCCTGGCTGAGATCAATGATTGGACATCCTCCAGCTGGTTGCAACTGAACCCTGTAAGACAGAGGTACTGGTAGTGTAACCGGGCTGAAGGCGTGATAGGAATGCCTCCGGTGTGGCAACTAGTCCTTTCCTGGGGCTGACACCACTGATGGCTTCCTCTAGGGTGTGAGATCTTGGTGTGTTCCTGGATGACGGTTTGACAATTGAATCTCAGGCATCATCAGTTGTCCAAAGTGTTTTTCACCACTTGAGGAACATTGCCAGGATCAAGCCCTAATTCTGCCTGAGGACCTCCCTACCTTGGTGCATGCCTTTGTATCAGCCAGGCTTGATTACTGTAACACTCTCTTCTGGGTCTCAGGAGGTACTCTCCATGACTTCAGCTAGTGCAGAACGAGCTGCCAGGTTACTGACAGGCCTTTGAAGTTCTGTCATGTGACTCTGGTGCTGCATGAACTGCACAGGCTGCCGGTCAGGTGGAGGGTTATCTTCAAGGTGGGCTTGCTTACCTTTAAGGCCCTAGACCCTGGCTATCTGTCTGATCTCCCTAACACCTGCCGTCCCAGTCTGCTCCCTCCATTCCTCCTCTAGGGGCCTCCTGGCGATTCCCAGAACGAGGTTAAAAACTGCTGGCGATGGGGCATTCAGTGTCGCTGGCCCCATCCTGTGGAATCTGCTTCCCTCTGCTATCAGGGAAGCCCCTTCAGTCAACGATGGCGGGCCTACTAAAGTCCCATCTCTTTTCTTGGCCTTTCCTGATATAGTTATTTAGGCTGACATTTGAACTGACTACTGAATTTACCTATTTGCATTATTTTACCTGTTATTACTGTTTTAAATATATATTTATGTATCCCTTTATGTTTTATCCGTTCTTATAAGGCACCCAGAGCCTCTGGGAATGGGCCATATAAATAAACCTTACCTTGCCTTACCTAATGCAGTAACCTAGGAGTTTTAACACCTTGAAAACAATGAATGATGCATATGTTATTCTCAAGTTTATACCATTTGAAGCGAAAGGCCTGTCTGCACAATGCATCCTCTCTTGTCATGTGCGTCTGACAGGGCTGCCAAGCCTACTAAAGGTATGGTGGTAGGCCTCATGACGTTACACACATCCTTGTCTGTGACTGGAGCAATCTACCACCTTGTGGCGTTTGCCTCCTGAAAAGGAAAGCCACAAAACCTAGGCCTAGGGAGCTGTTTGTGTTTTCTTACCTGGCCCATTCTTGCTCCATAATCTGGTCACAGTGACAGAAGCTGGGCAAAGACTTCGGGGCCACAGATGATGCAGATAGGATGGGGTTCACATATAGAGGCTTTATATCTTGAATATCCTTAAACTGTAGCATCCTACAAGCTTCCATTATGAGGTAGGAAAGGGACTTAGAATCAAATAAGGGGGACTGGAATCTTTTTCTTGAGTTATGTCCACTTCCCCTGCTCCTCAGAGAGGCACTCTTCTTTATCTGTCCAATCTGGTTTCATCAGGTCAGGGTTCTCCCCAGAACACCCTAAATCCTTGTCACTGGTATCTCTGTTGCCAAGGTAGGGGTTGTCTGCACATCTGGGTGAGCAGGACCACTCTGCTCTGGTGTACCTGTATAGGCCCCACTGATATGAAGGGCCCACTTTAGGTTTGGGTGTCTTTGTTGGGATAACCTGCAGGTCATCAGTAAGAAACACCTCATTTAACAGAAGTAGTATAGAATTGTGCAACTCAGCTTTACCAGTGTCAGCCATTACAACGGCTGCACCCCCCCCCCCCAAAAAAAAAACAGATGGTTCAGCTAGGGGAAACTGAGACAGACATATGAGATTATTTCACACAGTAATGACAGTATGACCGTGAAAGAAGATGGTCTCATTGTCCTGCCACAGGTCTTGTATCTCTTAGTAATGACTGGTCTGCACAAGCCATGAGGCCTAGTGAAGAAAACAGAGATAAAACTGGCAGATACTCCCTCCTTTAAAGAGAGAGTTGTACTAGTATACTAAGAAGCAATGATTGCAGGGACATTACACCTTCAAATAATAGAGTTTCACCTTAAGGGTTTTTTTGGGATCTTAGATACTGCCCCTTTAGGTACCCGATACCCCAAAGAAAAAATCTCCAGCCAGCAGGCTTCAAAATGGCCTGCTGAGGTTAGCCAGACGGTGGTCAAGATTCCTCTGATTAGCCTGGGCCTCCTTGATGTGCTAGAGTGTCTTGCATATAAAACCACTGTTTAACAAGTAGGCTCCAGCAGTGTGTGTGTGTTTACTAGTGCTGTTCAACAAGCAGTCACTGAAGGACCAGGATCTATTTCTGTGTCTGGGATACAGTATTCCACACTGGAACCGGCGTCTGACATTACACGCATGCTCAGCGTCATGACATTAACACACCATGCCCTCGTGCGTGCCTTCCCATCTTGACCTGTAATCAAGTCCACCAAGGCAGCACACCACGGATAATGAATCAAGTTAGAGAGCAACAAGCCAGCAAGTAGGTGTGGCGTCATGATAAAAGGTATGAAATGCCACATTGTTGCCAAAATTATCCCTGATGGTCCTGGATTGAACAGGGGGATGGCAAATGGCAGAAAGTAAACTAGCTTTGTTCAGAATCAGTGAGCTGAAGGCAAGATAACTTCCTACCTCACTGGCAACAAGGTGCTGTGGCAAAATATGCCAGTTAGATCCCCCCAGAACCAGCAGGTCTGCCAGCAGAACACAAAGTCTAGAATACACCAAACATTTCCAACCTACAAGGAAAGAACACAGATGGAAAAATAAACTGCTCAGCTGACTATAAGAAATCACGGGGCAAGCCACATGCTTAAGATACTTTAGGGAAGGAGAGTGTTCTGGCTGAAACCTGTACCAACAAAAAATAAATAAATAAATAAAAAGGCACCAGGCTACAATTTCTGTAAGAAAACCTATCAAAAAGATACCCTATAATGGCAAGTGGTCCCCCCACTCTGGCACTTTAGGCGCTACATTGGAAGTTAGCTAGTAGGCTTGTCAATTTGGAAGTCACAGCTTAACAGGCAAGATTTCTAAATTTAAATGTGCTCCCTGAGCCCAGGTAGGCCCGAACTGCCTAGAAGTATCTAAAATCCAGAGAAAAAAACAATACACATTCATTAAAGAAAGCAATCTTCTAGAGAGCTCTTCTTTATGCATGCTACCCCTTCAGTGGTACGGCTGCAACTGGAGAACTGCCATATTCGAAATGTCCCTGTACCTAGGATCTTATGCTGAGGTCACAGCTTTGAGCTGTACCACTACCGCAGTGGGGGAGCACATTACCCATATGTAATTATTCCCCGGGGACGAAATGTAGCGATACAGACACAGCATTAAACATTTAAACCAAACAGCCTCTCATAAAGAGCAGCATGTCACTATACCAATGTGAGCTATTTCACCTGTGTAAGCCCTGACACCCAGGAAGCATGTATTATTCTTTTAAGACACTATTTAGTTTTAACACTTGCACTGTAACAATTTCACACCTCTTCAACTTTCTGTCTCATCTTCCCTTGCATGCTTGCCAGTTCAGTTTTCAGTATAACCAGCTGTTCTTCTTTACCAGCTAGATCCTTGATTGTTTCTGACTTCTTCGTTGGTCTGCTCAAACTGACTGGTTACCTCCATCAGTTTTCTTCATACTCGTACCTAAAGCAGATTAGACAAAGCATCACATGTAAGTAAAGGGTTTCACATTTTTAATCACTAAGCTAAGCTGGTTACTTGAGCAGGATTTTTAATACAGATAATAATGCTCCTTTAGGTCAGCCAATCCCTTCTGGTGGTCATCCCGGTCCTGACACTCGATAACCTGACTCCCAAGAGAATATGTGAACTCATATCTATTATTTATTTATCTATCTATTTAGCCTTTGATGACCAGGTAAGCACACTAGACAAGCATATGCCTATCTTCAGGTGTGACCCAGGAGATTACAAGGAATATACAGACAGTGCAAGGTTTAACTAGATTACAAAACAGATATAGACACTGCAGGGTTTAACAGTGAGGCAAGGTTAACAAAACATAACAATATAAACAGTTTAACAGTTAAGTTAAAGCTATACTCAAACTGGGATCTAGATAGAGATCGGACAGAATGATAAAGTGCAACATTTGTAAAGGGAGGGGGAAGGGAGCACTACTACTTAGGTATGGTTGCAGGCCGATGTTAACCTCAAATGATCCCAGAGGGACTTTCTAAAACTGATGTGGGAGGTGGCACAGCAAACATGTGCAGGAAAGGAGTTCCACAGCCTAGGTGTACAGACAGCAAATGCCCGATCACTCATCAGTGCATGGGTTTTAGGAACAAGGAACACAAATGAGTTGTTGGACCTAAGTAGGTATGTTGAGTTTGTAGGCTTAAATAGCTCTGCTGGGACTGGAGGGGTAGCGGTTCTAACTACTTTGTCAGTGAAGCAGCCTAACGCAAATGTCTGATAATTTCCTGGAGAGAGCCAATCAAGTTTGTTATATAACTCACAATGAGGAGCGAGTCGGGAGGCAGCGAGGGCAAAATGACATATGCTGTTGTAGGCAACATCCCATTTTGATAGACTGGATTTGGGGGCATGGGTGAAGGTTATGAGCCCATAACAGAGCATGGAGAGGAGTATTCCTTAGCCAGGGAAGACGTGCAGAAAATGTGAGACTGCCTTTGCTCTGGTAGGCCAAGCCCAGCTTATGATTAGTTGCCTTATTCACATTTCGAATGTGCAGGGAGAAGTCAAGCTGAGGATCGAGGGTGACTCCCAGGTATTTAAGGAAGTCAGTAACCCTCACAAGGGACCCATCAGCATTAGGCCACTTTCAGGCTCAGGACCAATTTTGATTTTGGCCAGGGATCCAAAGAGCATAGACTGTTTTTCTGAGATTAAGGGCTAACTTGTTGGTCAGAAGCCCAGGCTGTACATTGTAAAAGTTGATCTTTAGGTGAGAGTTAATGATGCTAATGTCCTGCAAGTTAGTTAGGAGCACCAGGTCATCAGCATATAAAGTGGCACTACCACAGGCCGGCAACAGGGGTAGGTTGTTAACAAATAAGGAGAAAAGGATGGGTCCCAGAATGAATCCCTATGGGACCCCTGATTTGACAGGAGTGGGCTTAGAGAAAATCCTATTAAACTTAAGTTGCTGCCTTCCCTGTGGGTAGTTTGTAAACCAGGATAGGGCAGGGACTGGCAAGCCAAAAGATGGAAGCTTTAAGCACAGGAGAGTATGGTCAACTAAATCAAAGGCCTTAGAGAGATCTACAAAGATCGCTTCTGTCAGTTTGCCATAATCCGTGGCAACCGTGATCTCTGATGTGACCTTGGCAAGGGCAGTGGAGGTACAAATACCCCTTATGGAAGCTATGTTATGCCAAGGATAGTAGTTCATGACTCTGGATATAGTCTGTAAGTTGGGACGCTACCACTTTCTCTAATAACTTGCTAATAGCAGATAGAATAGCTACTGGTTTTCAAGACATTTGGGATTGCCTTGTTTAAATACTGGTAGAACCCTAGCAACCTTCCATAGTTCAGGGACAGAGACCCAGTGATATGGGATCTGTTAAAGATATGGGTAACTGGTAGGGCAAGGAAAGGAGCACCTAGGCTAGTAAGTTTAGGTTCCATCTTGTCATGCCCAGTGCTGGTAAAAGAGAGGAGGCTAGCAAGGAGTCTATGCATCTCACTTACAGACACCGCTTGAAGTACAGAAGTGAGTGAGAGGCAGGTCCAGGCTGTGAGCTGTCAGATGGATCCTGTGAATCAGGGGTGGTAAACAGGAGGTGAAAGCAGACAGGTCAGGAAACTGAGTATTGAAAGCATTCGCATTGTTATTATTGCAGTTTATACCACCAATGAGCATGTCAGTAATGTGGGCGCTTCAAGGCGCCCACTTATTACATTTTTAATACTGCACCAGAAACTCCTATGGTCTCTGACAGAGGTCAGCAGAGCAGACTTACAGAATTCGTTCTAGGCCGAATGTATGGCTTTTTTACATGCATTTCAGAGATATCTACATTCATGGAAGTCAGACATGTCTTGATAAGTCTTAAACCTTGCTCAACATTTATACCTGGACTTCATAAGTGAAAACAGACCACCCTGCAGCAATTTTGTGGCAGTGTCCCTTACTCTCCCCTTTATAAATGGAGCACGTTTGTCTTGCAGGGAGGAAAAGATGCTAAGGAAGTTATTTAGGGCAACAGAAACATCGCTGGCAGATAATACAGTGGACCAGTCTGTGAGTACAAGGTCTTCATGAAAGGATTCTAGACTAAATTTTGAGAAGTCTCTCATATGGATAACATTATGGGGTATTAAAGAGGAGGAGACTTTCCATAGACAGTATGTAGGGGGCATGATCAGAAATCGAGTCGGGGAAGGTTCCAGATATAGCAATCCTCTCAGGCCTATTTGTCAATACCCAATCAAGGAGGGAATTTTGATGTCCTGATGTGGAAAGCCTAGTTGGTTCATTTATCAGCTAAGACCAAGACCAGACAACAAAGGTTCATATTGTTTGACATTACTTCCTATCCAATTTAGGTTAAAGTCACCAAACAGTAATTCATTTGAGCACACCTTGGGACTAATGCTGTCAAGGAGACAGGTTAACCCTTGTACACCACCTTTAGTAGAGTTATAGACTAAACTAATCTTTTTAGTGTTACCCAGTAGGAGTACTGCATGAAGAAATTCACAGACAGGGGACGGCAGATACTAGAGAGGTATAAAAGACTCATTTAGGTGGCCTTTATAGCAACAGACCACCACCATGCTTTTTACCAGCACGATCCAGCCTAATAAGGCTAAACCCAGGGAGGGAACATGCAGTCCAGAATAGAGGGTTTAAGCTACAGTATGTTTCCGTAATGCCCAGAATGTCAAGATTTATTTATAGTGAGTTACTCAAGCAATAAGCTCTGCTTGGTTAGGCAGAAGGCTATGAACATTACTGTAAGGCTTGCACTGGGTTTCCTTGATTCCCCACAGAGATCACATACAGAAAGACTAGAGAGAGCATCACCTAACTTGTGAAGTGAAAAGTAGCTGCTAAATCTGAGAGTGCAGACAAAGTTCCCAATCTTAACAGCAGATCTTCGAGAAGAGCTCCTCCATTGAGCCACATCATGCAACTGTAAGCTGTCGGCATCAGGACCACCCAAACATTTTTGCTGGCTGGGGCTACCAACCTTGACATGCCTTGTCAGCGCTATATAATGTGGGCATCCCCAGCATGCCTCAGTTCCCTGCTCATCTCATCTCTTCTCCTCCAAGACATTGGTTCCTAGGTGGATGATCAGTGAGCATCACAAATTAGGCTTTCCACCCACCCCCTTACAATTTCCCTGATCCTAGGTTCTGTACCTCCCCCCTTCCTGGTGTAACCCCCCTGCAAATGGGGGTTCATAAAATACTTCCAGGAGCTTGCTTGAATGCTCCAAGCCTGAATGGTGTTTGGCATTTAAGCCATTTATCAGTGAGTGTTTTTAGAACCTCTGGTACTGTCTCTTTAAGAGCTGTCTGCTTGCAGACATAATTAGTTTGTATGGGGGGACTGTGTGCTTCTCTGAGTACCACTTGAGCTGCTGCCAATTCACTTAATTTTTGCAGTCACTAGGAGTGCAAAGGGAACCTATCTGAAAGATGTAACTGTTTACCAGAAATTATTTAGAGTAATAATGAAATTACAGTTTGTCTAACCTGCTTTCTTTGCAGTCAGAACTGTGTCTGCTAGTTCCCCATTCTAGTTTTGAACTGCTGAACTGGACCAATCAGTGTGGGGTAAGCTAGCTCTAAAATGGTGCCTTGGCGAATCAGAACTTGGACTCATAATCTGAGCCAGCCACAAGAGGATTGTATGGGCAGTGACTCTGGGAGATGTAGTTTAGACTTCAGTGCCTTTTTGGACCAACAGCAGCAGTCTATTGTGAGTGACAGCCAATCCAGTCAAGAACTGGGAGGAACTCAAAGGAAGTGCCCAGTTTTGTCGGTTGGAGTTTCAGTTGAGTTTTGGCAGTGAAGAAGGAAGGAGCCCTGTGCTTTTTCAGTGTGCAGTTTTAGTCCAAAAACATGTGTAAGGCCCAGAGTTCCGGTCTGCAGCTTGTGTAACAGCTTGTTAGGACTGAATCCGTCCTGTGAAAAGAATCAAAGGATCTCTGAAGAGTAGAAACCAGGCTCACCCTGTAGAAGACTGGAGGAATTGCTGAAAATTGCATTCGGTCTGTCAGGAACTGAATCTGCTGTGTGTTCTCGGGTATTGTGCAGTAATTGCGATCGGATACAGATGCAGCCTGCCTGGTATAGTGCTTTCTTTTATATGGATGTGTGAAGAGGTTTGTGTACCTCAAGTGAGCCCTGCTGACATTGAAGGACCCTATCTTATTTGGAGGTCGTGAGTACTAATTCAGGGTCGCTCCTGTTGAATTGCCACATTAAATCCAAATGGAATTACTGTACTGCTGACTGTTTAATTCTCCTTTTCTCTGTGTGAAAGGGCCTACCAGCTGCCACTGTTTGACTAGCCACTAGGCTTGGGTACCCAGGGACAGTAACTGATAGGGATAGGCCTGTGCACAGAGCCATAGTAGATTATTAGGAATGATAAGCTAATTAACCTGATTTCCCTGTCCTTGTTATATCCCCAAATAAATCAGAGCTGCTTGTTTCAGCAAAGTTATACTGCCTGAGGTATTTGTCTATGTTAAAGTACTGTACTGTGATTGTTGCACTGTATCTCATTTCACAGGAGGTCCCAGTGCGAACCAGTCCTGGGGGTAAGTGTATACTGTGAAGGTAATTCTGATATATTGTGTGGGCCACTAGTGGGAAGAAAGGGTTGCAGTGTCCCAGAGGGCTGTGACCAAGTTAGTTTAACTATTGCAAACCCTGACCTCTGGGTGGAGGCACCCCATTGGATCCAGTCCCCTCAACCTGTTAGTGGCAAATCAGGCAGGGTAGTAGCCCTGGGATAGCGCCATCTAGGGGTTACATCTTGGAGGCTCACCGCTGGGATTGTGTGTCCTCTAGTGGCCATATTTACGAACCACTGTTAAGAAAAAAATGGGTACCCCGACAGAAGTGGCTGTGCACCGGCTGGTGGAGTGGTGTACTGGGGAGGAGATCGACCCCCAAAATGCTATGCTTATCCTGGACATCCCCCTGGGTATCAATACGGACACTGTGCAGGGAGTACTTTCCAAGGTGGAAGGTTTACAAAACCCTGTGGTGGTGGGTCGGCATGCTAATCTGCTCACCCACACTTTCCCTGGGCCCTAGTAGGTTTAAGGATCCCATAGATAGCTCAAAGTGCCACAGACCATTACCCCAGAGGGAGCCCTCACTGCTTGAGAGTGATAACTAAGGACAGTAAAGACCCGGGGAATCAGCCCCACCACTATCTGAAACTTTTGAGGAGAAATTTACTGAATGGTTGCTGAGAGGGGAAAACTGTGGAGGACTTGAAGAAACTATTCTTGCCACCTGGGGTGTTCCTCCCAACACCCTCTCCTGCTCCAGTGCCCGTAATGGTGGCTGAACCAATGCAGACTCCTATTTCTGCACTGCCATTAGTCCACGACTCTACGAAGGTTGAGGATCTTCTCTGGCACCCTCCCACCCCCAAGGGAGGATGACTGGGAGACCTGGATGAACTATGTTGCCCCCAAGTGCTAGAATGGCAATACTCGGGCGGCGAAGAAGGGTTAGTGAGAGCCTCCCGAGGTCCTGCCCTGGCTACCATCCGTGCTAAGCAGACCGCAGTAACCCTGAAGCGACTGCACAGGCTATCTTGAGGCCTTGGAGAATGTGTAGGAGCCCAGATTCTGATGAGGACCTATGGTGGAGAGTAAGAAATGCACACAGTACCAAGGGAGTTGTTGTCTGTGTATGTCTCTGGCTGGAAAATTGTTGCAAGAATGCCTCAGAAAGGGTAGTTTGCCAGCGATTGAACTGGACCGAACCAGACTGGACAGAATCCTTAAGTCTGCCCTTCTCAGAACTGCTGTTGCTTCAGTTACGCCTGGCAAATCGATGGAATCCCCACCCTCCTATGATGAGTTAATGAGAGAAATCGAGGAGTTGAGAAAAGGCGACTCGGAGGTACCTGCACCAACAGCTGTGGCTACGACCAGAGGACTGAGGGCACCCATCAAGTGAAGTTCAGGGGCAGAGGTTGACAGTCAATGAGTGCTCTGACAAGGAAAAGATATGCCACAATGGGGCGAACTGTTGAGAGCTCGGGAATTCAAAACAGTCCTTTATGAAGGTCACGCCTGCCGTCACGGGCCCTGACCTATATCCGACTGCATCTGCTATGGGTGGGGGTACCCACCCATGTATCTCCTGCTGATAACAGCTCCAAACTCAAATCCTTGACCATGGAAGTGGAGAAACTGACGAGATGTCTCCCAAATGCTTATCACTCACAAGAGACAGAGATGGCAACCTAGGTTTCCAGTTAGTAATACTCTGGTTCTCAGCATGGATACCGGCCAGCTCAAACCCAGAAAGTATGTTTTGCTATAATCATGGAAAGATGGGCACATGAAAGGGATACCAGTCCCCAAAAGACACTGACAAAGTTGCATATAGGCTACAAGGGAGCTTGGAGAAGAAATCCAGTGGTTAGAGGTGCGAGCATGATCAGTGAGGGCACCAAAAATGCTAATTCACGTCCTTTGTGGCAAGGTCAGTTGCCCAGGCCCCCTACACGCCTCTCAAGACTGGTCCAGAATAGTGGGTCCCTCCATGGAGACCACTGTAAAGGTGAATGGAGTGTCTACAAGAGCTGTGTAGACAGTGGCTCCCAAGTGACAATTATGTTCCAGGATTGGTATCAGAAGCATTTGTCAGGCGTACCTTACAACCATTAGAAGGACTGCATGTATGGGGTTAAGTGAGAAGGCCTACCCCTATTCGGGTATATCGAATTTGGCTGTCTTTCCCCACCTCCGTGGCTGGAGTGGCGTGAACAAGTAGAGACCTAGCCTTAGTGTGTCCCCCACTGGACTGTATGATGGTGTCCCTTGTTGATTGGAACAAATGCTCATATGTTCGAAGAGCTGGCACAGTTGTGTTATGAAAACAGGGTCAAAGACTAGTAGAGCTTTAAGAGTTCGGCTTTAATTAAGAAGGCCTATGAGGCACAGAGAGATGCTGAAAAAACAGAACCAGAGGAACCGGTCGAATTGTATGGAAGAAGGATCCTGAGTCTCTGATCCTGGCGCCAAATGCCCAGTGTACCTTACAGGGAGAGGTCCGTATCAGAAAGGATGTTAAGAATAAAATATTAATGTTGGATGCACCAGGCGATGGAAAATTGCCAGAGGACTGCTGGTCAAGCCTAGTATTTTGCCCGCTAGAGCCCATGCTTATGCCAGAAGGTAATGGTCCAAGTTCATAATGTGTCTGAAAGAGACATTCGAGTAAACAGAGGTTGCATCCTGGCTAATGTGCATTGTGCAGACACTGCAGTGCTACCCAGCAGCAAGAGTTCAGGAAGAATGACAGAGTAACGCCTGACTTGTTTGATTTCGCGACTCCCGCTGCCAGCTGAATGGAAAGTGAGGATCAGTGAGAAGCTTGCCCAGAGAGACCAGGTGTTTTCTTTAAAGGAATGGGATGTGGGATGCGTGCAAGGAGCTGAGCACAATATCCGGCTGCATGACGAAAGACCATTTCGTGAGAGGTCTCGGCCCTGGCACCTGACTGACATAGATGATGTGAGACGGCATCTGCAAGAGATGTTAGCTGCTGGTGTAATACAAGAATCCAGAAGCCCTTATGCTTCCCCCATTGTGGTAGTGAGGAAAAAGAATGGAACAGTAAGGATGTGTGTGGATTATCGCACCTTAAACCGGCTGGACTATCCCTGATCAGTACACAATGCCCGCATTCAGGATGCTTTGGACTGCCTAAGCGGGAGCAAGTGGTTCTCTGTGCTGGATCTCGCAGTGGGTACTACCAGATCCGATGGCCCCAGAGGACCGTGGAAGACGCGCCTTTATCTGTCCGCTTGGCTTCTGAATTCATGAGGATGCCTCAGGGATTTCAGGTGCCCCAGCCACTTTTCAACGATTGATGGACGTGCAGTGGGGACATGAACTTACTAGAGTGCCTGGTATACCTAGATGATGTTATTGTGTTTGGCAGCTCACTGGAGGAACATGAGAGCAGATTATTTAAGGTATTGGACCGACTGGAGACTTTGCCTTAAACTGTCCATTAATAAGTGTCAATTCTTTCAAACATCAGTAAAGTATGGGACACATAGTATCCACCAGGAATAGAGACCGACCCAAGTAAAGTTGAGGCCTTGACCACCTGGCCACAGCCCAAAATCTAAAAAGAACTGCAAGATTCCTGGGATTCTGTGGTTATTATCGGCGCTTCATCAAGGACTATTCAAGAGTGATCCACCTTTACTAACCTTACTCAAGGGTATCCCCAACCCACAAAAAATACCAAAAGTCAGCGTCCTCAAGACTGAAAGAGTGTATTTTCATCCAAGTGAAGTATTTGGGGCCCGCTGGACTCTGATTGTGAGACTGCTTTTCATGAGATCATATATCAACTTACCCATGCTCCAGTGCTGGCTATGCCGATCCAAGAAAACCTTACGTCCTGCACACTGATGCTAGCTTGCAAGGGTTGGGGCTGTGTTGTACCAAGAGCACGAGAATGGCCTGAGACCAGTGGCCTTTGCCAGTAGAAGCCTGACCCCATCCGAAAAGAACTATCCTGTACATAAGTTAGAGTTCCTAGCTTTGAAGTGGGCTATTGTTGACCAATTCCATGAGTACTTGTATGGGGCTAAAATACTAGTAAAACTGACAATAATCCTTTGACCTATGTACAGACCTCAGCTAAGTTGGATGCACTGGCCATAGGTATTTTCTGCATTATCTACATATGACTATGCTCTAGAATACCCATTGAGTCTGAACCACATAGATGCTGATGCTCTCTCCCGAGGCCTGTTCCCCAGAATGATTGGGTCCGATTGGCAGAACCTGACATTCGGGCACTCTGCGAAGTTTGACGAGGGAGGACAAATGTCCTGAGACGCAGTGGACTGCATGGTGGATTGCTTAGGAGCCTCTGGGGTACATACCTGCTGCTTATTGCCACTTTTCTGCAACAGACATTGGTGTACTGCTCAGCTGGACAATGACAGTATGTCGCTGGCTCAATCTCATGATCCCATGATCAAAGCAGCTTTAGAAGCCCTCTATGCAGGAAAAGATGTGTCCAAATTCGCCCACTGATTTGAGAACTGCACTGTTATACAAAGAAGGTCCTGGTTGAAACTGACAATAAACTGTTATACAGAGAAACAGTAGACAGAGGGGACAAGTAGACAAACAACAACTAGTGCTGCCCACTGCCTTCGAGACTCAGTACTGAGGTCCTTGCACAACCCATGGGGGCACCTTGGTATAGACAGAACACTTGACTTGGTGAGATCCAGATTTATTATCTCCAAGATGGGGCTGATGTGAGCAACACACTGAACTTGTAGTCGCTATTACAGAGGAAAGTTTTTGCCCAGAGGGCTGCCCCTTGTTAACATCACCACCAGTGCACCCATGGAGCTGGTCTGTATTGATTTTCTGAGTTTGGAGTCAGATCAAAGAAATATCAGTAATGTGCTGGTGGTCACTGACCATTTCACGAGATATGCCCAAGCTTTCCCACCAAAGACCAGAAAGCATCCATGTGGCCAAAGTACTTGTAGAAAACTTTTTGTTCACTATGGGCTCCACAAAGAATCCATTCTGATCAAGGGAGACTTTGAGAGTCGTCTGATCAAAGAGATGCTTTCTCTGTGGGGAGTGCAAAGTCCAGAACCACTCTTACCACCCCCAGGGGACCCACAGCCTGAACGTTTCAACGCACTTTCTAGATATGCTAGGCACCCTGCACCCAAAGGACAAGCCTAGATGGAGCCAACAAATTAGCACCCTGGTACATGCTTATAACTGCACCAAAAGTGATGCCACTGGATTCTCCCCTACCGCCTGATGTTTGGAAGAAGCTCGACTACCAGTAGATGTGTGTTTTGGGGTCTCTCCTGATGGGGTTCAAGCTGACAACTATTTACAGTATGTGCAAAGTTAAAGGCCAGCTAACTCATGCGTACCAACTGGCTCAAACCATGGCTGCCAAAAGAAATCTGGCCAACAAAGAAAGGTATGATAAAAGGTGAAAGCACAGGAACTCAGGAGGAGATCGGTATATGCTAAGAAATCTGGGACTGCATGGCAAGCACAAGATTGCTGACAGATGGCACCATCTCCTCACATTGTAGTGGGCAAACTAGATGATCTGCCAGTGTACAAAGTAAGGCCTGAGAATAATTCAAAAGATGTAAAAACAATGCATAGAAATCATTTACTGCCCATTGGACAAATCTTAATTGAGTCTGAGCCCTAGAAGATGCCCCTCTGGACCAGTGACTAGAGCTGCTGCTAAGAAAAGATCAAAGAGTCTGCACCCTACAGAAGCAAAGTTAAAGTGTTTCCTCCACAAGTCCCAGTTGAGCATGACTGTCAGTCCATATCGGAAGAAAGTGAGTGACTTTGAATACTATCCTACTACGAACTGAGTCAATTGTTTGGGGCAATCCCTAGTCAATCACTGGAGATGAAGCTGGGCCTTCTGGACTGTCTAGCCCCCAGCTTCATCCCTGGAGCCAATGCTCCCAGAAAGTGAAGTGCAAAGCATCAGATCAGATGAAATGGAATCATTGTGCATGGTTGAACTGTTTGAGCTTTCAGGGAGGAAAATGATAGATTGGGGCAGACTGGTGATACACCCTAACAAGAAGAGTATTTTGAGTGCCCTGACAGTCCACTGCCAGTGTCCGAAAGCTCTCCATGCAGCCAAATGTTGTGGACTCAGAAACTGTAACTCCTGGAGCTGAAAGTGCCCCAAGTTCTAGCCTCTCTACCCCATGGAGACTCCCCTGACAAGTGAAGACAATGCTGAAAATGAGGCTCAGAGTGCAGAGACTATAACAGTTCCCCTAGAAAGACTGGTGAGCTGTAAAGCCTGTGGTGCACCTCAGTTATGATTCCCTTGGGAGGCCTGTGGATTTGCCTCTCAATGTTGTCCATAAAGGAGTGTATGTGTCCCGAGCTCATTGCCCAAACTGGCGTCAGTGCTAACTCAAGTTACTTGTGTTGCCCTCTAAGTATGGTGTCCTTGCCCGTCCAGCCCCAAGGTAACTGATAGGAAGGCCCCCTCTCTCAGGTTTCATGTACAAGAGGTAATAACTTGAGTTATGGTACAATGTGTGTAATACTGTGTAAAGAGTGACGTATTGCAATGTTTCAGAAATGTGTTCTTGTAAAATGATATATTGACTGATGATTACGTATGTGAGCCTAATGCAAATGTATATGGTTGCAGTTAAAACTTATGGGTACGGTTGGAGCCGGACGCAAGCTTTCCCAGGCCAGGAAGGGTGTAACCCCCTGCAAATGGGGGTTCATAAAATACTTCCAGGAGCTTGCTTGAATGCTCCAAGCCTGAATGGTGTTTGGCATTTAAGCCATTTATCAGTGAGTGTTTTAGAACCTCTGTACTGTCTCTTTAAGAGCTGTCTGCTTGCAGACATAATTAGTTTGTATGGGGGACTGTGTGCTTCTCTGAGTACCACTCGAGCTGCTGCCAATTCACTTCATTTTGCAGTCACTAGAGTGCAAAGGGAACCTATCTGAAAGATGTAACTGTTTACCAGAAATTATTTGGAGTAATAATGAAATTACAGTTTGTCTAACCTGCTTTCTTTGCAGTCAGAACTGTGTCTGCTAGTTCCCATTCTAGTTTTGAACTGCTGAACTGGACCAATCAGTGTGGGTAAGCTAGCTCTAAAATGGTGCCTTGACTGAATCAGAACTTGGACTCATAATCTGAGCCAGCCACAAGAGGATTGTATGGGCAGTGACTCTGGGAGATGTGGTTTAGACTTCAGTGCCTTTTTGGACCAACAGCAGCAGTCTATTGTGAGTGACAGCCAATCCAGTCAAGAACTGGGAGGAACTCAAAGGAAGTGCCGGTTTTGTCGGTTGGAGTTTCAGTTGAGTTTTGGCAGTGAAGAAGGAAGAGCCCTGTGCTTTTCAGTGTGCAGTTTTAGTCAAAAACGTGTATGAGCCCAGAGTTCGGTCTGCAGCTTGTGTAACAGCTTGTTAGGACTGAATCGTCCTGTGAAAAGAATCAAAGGATCTCTGAAGAGTAGAAACCAGGCTCACCCTGTAGAGACTGGAGGAATTGCTGAAAATTGCATTGGTCTGTCAGGAACTGAATCTGCTGTGTGTTCTCCGGTATTGTGCAGTAATTCGATCGGTATACAGATGCAGCCTGCCTGGTATAGTGCTTTCTTTTATATGGATGTGTGAAGAGGTTTGTGTACCTCAAGTGAGCCCTGCTGACATTGAAGGACCCTATCTTATTTGGAGGTCGTGAGTACTAATTCAGGGTCGCTCCTGTTGAATTGCTACATTAAATCCAAATGGAATTACTGTACTGCTGACTGTTTAATTCTCCTTTTCTCTGTGTGAAAGGGCCCTACCAGCTGCCACGGTTTGGACTAGCCACTAGGGCTTGGGTACCCAGGGACAGTAACTGATAGGGATAGGCCTGTGCACAGAGCCATAGGTAGATTATTAGAATGATAAGCTAATTAACCTGATTTCCCTGTCCTTGTTATATCCCCCAAATAAATCAGAGCTGCTTGTTTCAGCAAAGTTATACTGCCTGAGGTATTTGTTATGTTAAAGTACTGTACTGTGATTGTTGCACTGTATCTCATTTCACAGGAGGTCCCAGTGCCGGAACCAGTCCTGGGGGTAAGTGTATACTGTGAAGGTAATTCTGATATATTGTGTGGGCCACTAGTGGGAAGAAAGGGGGTTGCAGTGTCCCAAGGGCTGTGACCAAGTTAGTTTAACTATTGCAAACCCTGACCTCTGGGTGGAGGCACCCGCCATTGGATCCAGTCCCCTCAACCTGTTAGTGGCAAATCAGGCAGGGGTAGTAGCCCCTGGGATAGCGCCATCTAGGGGTTACATCGGTATATAAACAACCACTCTTCTCTTTCTTGGGTCCTCCTTCCTCTCCCAATGGATACCTTTAATTATGGAATCCCCAATGCCAATCACCCTTTCATCTCCCACAGGCTTGTTATTCGACATCCTGTGCACTCCTGGTGAACCAACCTCTTCTCCATTCGTCTGCTCTCCGTTTTTTTATGTACTGTATTTCCATCTGTACCATCTCTGTTCCCTCCTACTGCTCCAATTCCCCCCCCGCTACCTCTGCTAGCCACCACTTTATCCTCCCTATTCCCTCCTCATACTCCACCTCCCTCCATTCTTTGCTACACCATGACTGCTTTTCCTCCCTTGCCCCCCAAGCTACTCACCCTTTTCACTCCTCTGACTCTGTGTTTCCTCGATCCTCTACTTCCCCACTTAACCCTAGTTCCTCCAAACTGACCAGTACTGTGTATCTGTTCAGTGTGCTCCCTCCCATTATCAGAACATTCCTCTGTCCTCCCATCTACTTCCCCTTCCCTTTCTCCTTGTGCTGATCCTCTTATTCACCTACCTTTTCTCCTTACCTCCTGCCAATCCCCTGCTCCAGCTCAGCAGCTTCCTCGAGGAGTAGATGCCCCTGGATACTTCAGCAGCCTCCCTGTTTCCATCCTCTGCCTGCCATCCAAATGCCCCGGGGCAGCCCTAACCTGCCACTTCAGCCTGTTCCCCCCAACACCCCCTTTCCAACTCCGATCTTAGCCACCTTATCTCTTCCCTGAGTTACCCAAGGTTTCTGCACACTGGACAGCCCCCTGCTCTTCACATAGTTCCAAAGAAAGACTGCGGCCCTGTAGCCACTGCAGCTGTCCACCCTTCCTTCCCCATCTTGTCCATTGTATCTTCCTGCCTCCCTCCTCCTCCACACCTCCCAGCTGTCTGTGCCAACTCCTAGGCTCCCACATCATCCCCAGTTAGCCTACAGCAGCCCAGCTATGTTACTCTGTTGATCCTGGTTCGAATTTCACCAATAGGATGACCCTAGGTAGGGTATGCTGCAATCCCCTTTTCTCACTGGCTCCCTCACCTTGATAGATAGAATTAACTTAAGTAGTCTCCACTATGTATTTACAAAGCCTGCTTTCCTTCCCCTGTTGTGTACTTACCTACTGTACCCTGACCAGCATGACCTGCAATCCTTCCCTCAGACACCCTGCCGACACACCCAGATGCCACTTAGTCACAGACACCACATTCCTGCTTCGTGGCATTCGCACTTCAGGGTCAGTCATGTGAGGGGTCACTAGGAATTGTAGGTGTTAATTAGAAAGTATAGGAGCCCTACTAATTTCCTGCAGCCACCTGTCTGCAGTCCCCTCCAACGGCACTCGTGCCAAACAACAGAACCCTCCCTCAGTCCTCCCACTGAAGTTTCCCCCCTACTCCCTTACATTCAATGCCTCCACAACAATGCATCACATACACATTAAATTTTTTTTTTTTTTGGTTTTGTTCAAAATAGTAGCAGCTGGTGTAAGACCCTGAAAAGATCACTTATCTGGTTGATCGATCTTGGAGCACCACTCTGCTCCTGCTGGCATCCCGCTGTGTGGCCGTAACACTGCCTATAGCTAGTGATATTCTAAAGACTACAGGAGCCCTATTGGCTTCCTGCAGCCATGTGTCTGCAGTCCCCTCCAATGGCGCTCGTCCCTAACAACAGAACCCTCCTCAGTCCTCCCACTGTAGCTTCCCTCCTCTTCCCTTACATTCAGTGCCATTGCCCCCACAACAATGTATCACACACACATTAAGTTGTTTTTTTTTTCGGTTTTGTTTTAAAAAGTAGCAGTTGGTGTAAAACCCCTGACAATAAAATCACTTATCTGGTTGATCCACCTAGGAGTTCCATGTGACAGAGTTGAATAAGGCACTGCCCCATTTGTTATACAGAAAGAGTTAAATGCAAGGATCTGTTCTATCCTCTCCTTTTCTGTCTCTTGTCTGTCTCGTTGTGCAACCAAATGTTCTCGAAACCCAGGAACTGATCACTGACGGTCTCGCGATTCTCTGCCTCTCGCTATCGCTCTGCTTTCCCTTGCTCTTTCTGTCTTTTCTTCCCCCTTGCATATCTGTGGTTATAAAATATATTTATTTATTTAGTTTTTGTTGGCCGGGTAAGTGCACTAGACAAACCCTGCCTATTTTGAGGCACGACCCGGGGCAGGGGGATACAGATGAATGCCAACTGACCTTGAACCAGATTAAGCTGTTGGTGGCATTTTTAGTGAATGAGGGAAATTTGGCCAGGACACCAGGGAAATTCCCCTACTCTTTTCGATAAGTGCCATGGGATCTTTAACATCCACCTGAACTACCACCAATCCAGGCAGATGGGACCTCGGTTTAATGTCTCATCTGAAAGACGGCACCTCAGAAATGCAGCACCCCTCTCATGCTGCACTACAGTGTCAGTACTGGGATATTAACCCAAGTGCCAAATGTGGGAACTGAACCCACAGCCCTCTGATCTCCCGGCCTCAGAGGCGAGTGTGCTACCTACTGAGCCATTGACACTGCTTGTGAATCTTTATGTGAAACTGGGATCCCTTGGATTGAAATCTATATAGTTATACTGTTGAAATGATTGTAAAAAGCCATTTGTAATTTAGGGAGTTAAGTGAGATACAGTTTGAGCCCCTCTCAGGCTTGTTTGCAAACTCTTTTGCGGAGTTGTCAGCAGCAGGTCAGCTTTGGACACTGTTCTATTTGCAAGCCTGCTCTGCAAAGAAACTAACAAGAACTCTGATACATTTTGTTAGAGATAGGATGTCTGTTAAAGAGCCAAGAATGAAGAAGTTAACTGTCAGGCAAAGACTTGTTATAAAACGAGCAACAATATTTTTCTGGGAAGAGACTGAAACCTGGAACTAGAGATACCCTAAGATGAAGTACTTTGTTTTCTCTGTTTGCACTGCCTTGTAAATAGTTATACTGAACAATTTTTATTTGCTTTATTTTACCGTTTTTGATAATAATAAAATGCTAGTTGCAAATTTTACAATTGCTTCAGGTCTTCCTATGCTTCCTGACCTATGCCTCGAGGACACTCAACTCTGCTCCCACCGGCGTCCCCTGACATGTGAAAGGAATGTGCCCTGCCTTGTTAGTACAATATGGTGGTTGTATTCTTGGTGTAGCTGGGCCTCGCTCTCTGACCAGAACCCATGCGCTCTGCAATCCAGCTGACAAGAGTACGACCATGTGCCATCAAAGTAAGAGATGGCTCTGCTTGGACAAACAGGATGTCTTTTGAGAGTTTTGGGGGAACAATCACCAATCAATGACATCCTGCATTGACTGGTTCACCCAAACTGGCTGTTTCAGGTCATCGTGGTACTGGGACCACTGGTGCCCAACTCCTACTAAAGGAAACGCATAGGCCAGCAGACCCAGTAGACCACAGCTGTGGTAGAGGCCATGGTTCCCAGAAGATGGAGGAAGTCACAGGCCAGACACAACTGCCCAACCTGAAATGAGTGAGAAAAGGATAAAAAAAAAAACCTTTACTCCATCTAAAGGCAAGCCTATCCTATCTTGAAGGGAGTCCAGCTCCACTCAAATGAACAGGATGATGTGCTTTGGGACCTACAACAGGGCAGCGAAGCCTGCTTGGTGTGATATCCACAGGGAATACTGAAAAGATGGAGTCTACCCCAAGTGTTCAGTTTTGAAAAAACATTTGCTTTACTTCAACTTGTAACATAGTTCAGTTCAACAGCATAAGGTATTCTTGGAGCTTTCAACAGTTCATCTCAACAAAGTAAACTATTCATGGAGCATTCAGAATTATACTTAACTTCTGCAAAAAAAATTCAAGTCAGCACCATTCTTTGTCCCTGTTTTGCAGTTCGATTTCTCCTGTCCCAAACGCCCTCTCTCCCTTTAGTGGGCCGAGGCGATGCTTGTTAACAACCCTCTCCATGAGGGACAGCCAGCACCCTGATCAGGCAGGGAACTGAGGAATTAAAGGACCATCTCTAAAACAAAGATGGGTTGGTTCCAATCCCCTCCTGGCCCCTATGAAAACCTGTGCTTTGGGTCTGTGATGCTGTGTATGGGTGCAGGGAGCATGACTGCCATACACTCCATCATAGTACCAGTTCTGGCAGGGCCAAATTAACCAGCAGGTGTAAATCTCAGAACATCTGGATGGCCACACCCATGGAATGTTCAATGTCCTTTGTGGCACAGTCTGTGATAAGCCAGTTGTCCAGGTATGGAAAGACTCTTTATTTACTTTATTTATTATCTAGGAAAGTACCTTTGAGCCAAAGGCTCTTTTACAAAGGTTCCACGTCATAGCAATCACATATGTACAAATTCCAAATACAGAGGTAACATATACACAATCATCAAATTTTCAGTTTACAGTAAAGCAATGTTACCACCAGTAAAAGTATCAAATGAGGAGTACAAAATACTGAGCAGAAAATGCTACAACAGGTTCAGTTGGTAAAGTTATGCAGTTTTGCAGATATAGACAGTTGCTTTGGGGTCAGGGTATCACACAATAGTATAACCAGGACAAAGTCATTTGACCCAGTTAAGCAAATAAGGCAATTAGCAATATAGGATTTTTCAGAAAATACAGTGAGCGTCAGAATTAAAATGAGGTAAGCTATGAAAACACTTTATCTAGGTTGCCAGAACATAATAAAGCATCAGTTCTATTGTCTGAAGTGTTAATAAGAATAGACAGCAGGGAGGCCCATGTTTCCATGGTGAGAAATGACAAGGCAGAGATCCTGAAGCCTATGGGGCTTACCAGGTGGGAGGTGAACAAAGGTAAAATGAGAGAAGGATAACAAGAGAAAATTGAGGGAGATGGGAGGGTAAGGAAATGAGAAAGAGGGAGAGGGTGGAGGAGGGGCAAACAAATGATTATCGGTAGAGAGGGAGTGGTAGGATGGGAGCGCATGGGGAAAACTGGGGCAGAGAGGGGGTGGAAGGAAGGGGGAAACAAAGGGAAGGAAACAAGGAGGAGGTACACAGGGGAGGGAGAGGAGAGGAGAGGGGATGAGGGAAATAGGAGTGTCACTGGGATGCAGGACAGTGGAGATGGAGGGGAGAAAAGGAGCAATGAGAGGGGCAAGGTGGAGGAGACACTGACATCCCAGAGTTGGAGAAAGGCCACCATGACCAACAAGCACTTGGTGAACACTCTGGATGCAGATAAAAGACCAAAAGGCACTGCCCTAAACTGGTAGAAGATGCTGTCCACCTACAAGCAAAGAGACCACTGATGAGATCGATGAATGGATCAGAATTTGAAAATATGCATTCTGAACATTCAGGGAGCAAAACCAAGCCACGGACTCCATTGACCAAGGGTGATCATACGGAACTTTCACCTGTGAACAGAGTTGATCAGGACATGTAGGTTGAGAATTGGGCCCCAACCCCCATCCATTTTGATACTAAAATGTAACAAGACATGAACCCCTGAGATGCTAGTGTGTGTAACAGCCCCAATTGTGCAATACTCTATAAGTTGAGCAACTTCCTCTGCAGTACAGAATGTTGACGGACAATACACACTTCAGTGACACTCTGGGTTAACATGTAGGTAGTTTTTTGAATTCCAGATAGTCCCAACACATTTTGTAGGCTCCACCTGTCTGATGAGATGGCGGATCACTGTGGTAGGAAGTGGGAAATCAACCCGGGACCAGGAACTGCAGCAGGGTCCGTGAGAGTAGAGGAATGATAACACTTTTTTGGTCACTTTTTACTCTTAGAAGAAGCCCCGGACTAACCAGAGATACCATCACCACCCCAACCCCTTATTGCTACCCTTGACTGCCAGATTTCTCGGAGGTCTTGGTTTGGCAGTACTACTGCCTCTGCTGCTGCTGCTGCTGTTGCTGCTGTCCAGCTCCACGAAAGTTACTCTGAAAGAAGCCCTGCTGCTTGAGAGTCCAAGGTGACACTGGACTTCCGATGAGGGTGAGATGGTCCTCCACCCCCGGGCTAAAGAGGTTGGTGCTCAAAAAAAAGGGCAAGTCCATTAACTTATGCTGGGTCTTTGGAGTAAATGGGGAAACTCAAAGCCAGGCCCGCCTGTGCAAGACGAACTACTGTTTGAATCCAGTGCTGAATGCAGCTTGTGCATGGATACAGACAGGCCCAGGGCACACAGAACATGCCCCTCAGACTGGCTGTCTGCTGGAACAAGAAGAGGGATCAGTTGGAGGCTTGTTAAAAAATCATGGTTGATTCTAGCCATCAAAGTCACACAGTTGGCCTGCCGGATCCCCAGGGAGGCAGCTATATAGATTTTTTGACAAAAGAAGTTCTGTTTCTTGGACTTCTTGTCTGGCAGTTTTACTGACTCACCCTACACCATGGCCTTGCATGACGGCATTGTCCCCAAGGCCTTCTGAAGATGGGTGCTCCGAAATGCCAGACAGACCACTCATAGGGACCATGTACTTGCACTACGCCAGTTATTGCCAAATGATAAGTGACAGGTCGAGCACGGCCTAAGCAACCGGGAAAGCCACCAGCAGGTAAAGACTCCTGCTCTAGGATATTCATGAGGGGTAGAACTCCCACTTCGGGACATTCTCTATGGGAATTTCCAGGGACACAGGCAGGTGCTGCAATAAGGCAAAAAAAGAGGCCAATTCCACTAGAGAAGAGTGTCTGTCAGAGGAAGCAATGCCCTTTTGACCCTGGGGTGATGGCATTGAGGAAGCCTCCAAGTCTGAATTGAGAAACAGAGGCTCCTGTTGCTGGTCAGGAGTATGGGCAACTCGCTTCGACAGGGTGATCACCACTGACGGAAGAATGAGAAGTCCAGAATTAGATCTGCAGTCCTTTGATGGAGCATCCTTCCACAGCTGTGGTAGGGGTGACTCCACCTAGATAAGTAGAGCTGGGGGATACTAGGATGTATAGGGAAAGGCTTCACCAGTAGAAAACAGGAAGTTGTTGGCCCTCTGTACAGTTGGTAAGACCACATCTGGAGTACTGTGTACAGTTCTGGAGACCCCATCTCTGCAAAGACATAGACAGGGTGGAGGCTGTCCAGAGGAGGGCAACCAAAATGGTGCAGGGTCTGCACCAGAAGACACATGAAAAAAGACTAAAGGAGCTTAAGATGTATAGCCTCGAGGAAAGGAGGGAGAGGGGGGACATGATAGAAATTTTCAAATACTGTACCTCAAGGGAATCAACAAAGTCCAAGAGGGTAGCATCTTTCAAAAAAAGAGATGTGCAAGAACAAGGGGGCATAATTTGAAGATAGAGGGGGGACGGCTCAGAGGTAATGTGAGGAAGTATTTCTTCACAGAGAGGGCTGTAGATGCATGGAACAGCCTTCCTGAGGAGATCAGAGTCAAAAACAGTGGGGGAATTCAAGAATGCATGGGACAGACATAAGGCAATTCTATTGGGGGGTAGGAGGAAGTAGGCAGTTGGTTAACTAGGATCTGCAGCTTATCCATTAGGTACTGTAGGGAAATGGGCAGACTAGGTGGGTCAAGCGGTCCTTATCTGCCATCAAATGCTATGTTTCTAGGTTTCTATGTAGCTGTGGCAGTGCCAGCAGTGCTGGTGGGAGGACCACTGGACGATGTACTGACAATGGCATCGGGACAGACACCTGTGGCTGGGTTTGGGTGGCCCAAAATATCAGTTAACCGTAACCTGGGCTAAATGCCCCTGAAGCTCACTGTTGCCAGGCCTTATTCTCTCACTTGCAATGGACTCGACACTGATGTTGGTTGAGATGAAACCAGGAATGAGATGGATGATTACCGTCTATGGCAGTAACAGTGCTGAGACTGAAACCTGATCTCAACCTTGTGCATCCACCGTGTGGTCAACTAGGGGCTGCTGGCAAAGGCACCACATGCACCACCTGCTGAGGTAGCGGTAACAATACAGGATGAACTGGAGCTGGACAACCGGCAACGGCTGCACTGCAGGAGGCTCGACAGGAGACTCGGACTTGCCTGATGTGTCCTGTAGAGAGGCCTCCAGCAACACCAGTGTCCAAGTGAGAGACAACATTTCTTTCAAAACATAACTTTATTTCATATAGCGCAGGCGCACTTCTTGATTGTGACTCACTGCACTTCACAACAACAGTTTCTAAACATTTTAAAATATAGTACAAACCCACAAATACCAGAATAAATATCAGTAATTTCAGTAAAATGTTCCTAGCTTCCCATAAAAGCTTGTCCAGGCAGGAAGGTCTTCAGTTCCCATTTAAATATGTCCACTGTTGGACTGTCTTGAATATGACATGGGAGAGAGTTCCACAGGATTGGGGCCACGTATGAAAAAGCACATTCCCGATGTTTTTAAATGAATCCTGGGAACTTCCAGCAAACCCACATCAATGGAACGAAGGGAGTGGATGGGCCTGTAGGGGACCAGGAGATCTTTCAGATAACCGGGCCCCCTGATTGTGTAGAGTCTTACAGGTCAGCAAAACTGACCTTGAAGGAGATCCGCCACCAAATCAGCAGCCATTGCAGAGAGCACAACATAGGTGTAATATGACAGGACCTAAGTAGGCTGGTCAACAACCTGGCTGCCACATTCTGCACCAACTACAGGCAGCATAAATCTCTCCCTATTAGCCCTAGGTACAGGGCATTGCAGTAATCCAGTTACAAGGTCACAAAGGCATGGACCAGCACTGGCAGACCAGCTGGCGATGTTCCTCAGATGGTAAAAAGAGGTCTTGACTATGGCCGACACCTGAGATCTAAGCGTCAGGCTGTAGTCCAAAACAACGCCATGGTTCCTCACCCGATCAGACGTAAGCAACTGGCAGTCCCCAAGCCTAAGCCCTGAGACTCGATCAGGTAGCATCCTCACCCCCTGATAACCAGATTCCAGCACCAGTACCTCAGTCTTGTCCAGATTCAACTTCAACCAGTTCACCCTCATCCAGTCCTGGATCTCAGTCAGGCAGGTGTTAAATACTGAGACTGTCTCCTGCTGCTCAGGTTCAAAGGACATGTAGAGCTCAGTATCATCTGCATATCAGAGAAAACTCAGCCGATACCGCCTTATAATGTCCCCTAGTGGAAGTATATACACACTGCGAACAACATTAAGGACAAGACGGAGCCCTACAGGATCCCACATGGCAGAGACATGGGTGCTGAGAAAAAAAACCCAAACACCACACATTGCAACCTACCAGTGAGGTAAGATCTTAACCAGTTTTGGACTGTACCAGCAAGTCCACAACAAACCCGCAAGTGCTCCATCAGCACCCCATGGTCCACAGTGTCAAATACTGCTGAGAGATCAAGGACGACAAGAATGGAATGACTCCTCTGATCCCTCGCCACCAGATCATCATTTAGCACCAGAACCAGGGCAGTCTCAGTACTATGCCTTTTCCTGACACCGGACTGGAGAGGCTCGTAGATGTCATGGGCTGTTAAATAGGTCTCCAGTTGCCCAGCCTCCACATTCTCAATAACCTTCCTCACAAAGGGAAAGTTAGATGGGTGTGTAGTTTACCAGATAGTCCACGTCTAGTGATGGTTTTTTAAGGAGGGGTCTTACAACCGCCTCCTTCAAGGACCTAGAAAGATCCCTGACACCAAAGAACATTGGACTATCTTAGCTAGGACCGGCCCAACGACATCAATGCACCCCACAAGAATGCGTGCTGGTCCCGGGTCCAAACTACAGTAAGTTGGCCAAAGCTCCTGGACGACATTCTTAACACCTACTACAGCTACCTAGTCGAAGTTGGACCAGGCTGACTGAGTGCATGTGACCTCATGCCCCCCTTCATGGCAATGCCTGGATTTTTGATCTGATAGAGGCAATCATCAGCAAAGAATAGAGTGAACTTGTCACATCTTGACTGTGAAAATGCTCCCTCGGATCAAAGACAGGCCGGATTCCACAACCTGTCCACGGTGCAGGTGTTGACTCACAGATGACAGGTTGTTGGGGATCACCTCAGGTTTGTTGACCTTTAACAACTCAGCCATCAACTCCTTTGGAGCATCTACTGGAGTGGCTACTGGTTTCTCAACTGGAACAATCTCAACTGAAGTCCAGCAGAACAGGGAACCAAGTGATGGTAAACAGCTGGTGTGCTCCCCCTCTCATGATCAATGATGGCATTGCTTCTTATGCTTCCTATGATACAGGGGACTCTCATCTTCGAAAGAGTAACGTGAAAGAAAAAAACTCTGTGTGATCCTGAAGAGTGACTGGTCTCATGATCAGTTCTTCAATGGAAAGAAGCTCTAATACTGGAATATCCAGAGCCATGGCAGTGAACTTATCTATAGTATGCAACTGTGTTGCTGAACCCACAGCTGCTGAAGCCTTCCTATTCTGAAGCCAACCCTTTGGGAAGTAGACCCACAGCTCATCAAGTAAAGAAAAATGCATGACCTGGCACCAGGTACAGCTTCCTACATCATGCCAAGGCTAAAGGTAATAAACACATGCATTGTGGCAGTCAGTAACAGACTTTTTCTACTGCATAACTTGCATCTTTTGAATCCCAGCTTCTTCAAACCATCAATACAGCAGGTAACCAGAAGGTGAGGAGATGAAGCAGATTAAAAAAATAACCTTTTCAGTGTAAAGAAATCACAAACATAGCACTTGAAAACTACATCCTTCTAATTCACTATAAGACCTGTGAAGAAGGAGCAGATCTGTCGCTTCCAGCAAAAAGAAAGATCTCACGTCATTCAAGGTAGAGCCAGAGGATGACATCACTGGTAGTGGGAGGAGCCTAGCTTAAAGACATCCTGTTACTGAGCTACACCCAGTGAGAACTGCCTTAGTATCAGAGGTTCCAACTTCTGTGAACCTTTGTGGATGCTTTCTGCTGGTAGGTAATATTCTGCCTATGGCCAGGTTCCCTAGTAATCCTTTTCAGCAGGCTGCCCTCAAAACATTGAGGGTGCGTCAACTTTGTAAGCACTCCAGCACCCATGGAGTTGGCACCTATACTTAGTGTGGATAGTGATGTACTATTAAGAAATATGTTTTTTTCTGACAGTGTAGAGCTACCGTGCTGAGGAAATGTGTGCTTTCAGTTTGTTTCTGACTCAGAATTTTCTCATTTCAATGTTTTTTTTACATCAGTGGGTCCAATTTGTCACAGGTTTTAATGCATCCAGCGCTATCACTGGGTGTTTCACGTCAGACCAGTGGTCTGATTCCTTCTTTTACAATAGTTAAGTAAAAGCAAGAATTCAACTGGGAACGTGGCACAGCAACACCTGTCATGAAACAGTACAGTTACGTAAGAATTTACTGTAAAAGTAGATCTTCGAGAGAATTTCTTGCAGCAAGCCACACCTTTGGAACTATAGCAGTCAGGTGCTAGGACCACATAGAAACTTTTCTAGCTAGCAGTCTACTGGGCCACCCATGACTGTGTCAGCTGATGTCACTTCTCCTATATATATAAATATATATATATGTGGGTGGCCCGGCACCCTCCTCAGTTCCCTCGTCGGAGACCATCTACAGAGGATGTCCACTGAGGGAACCAAGGGAAGTCTGAGGTTCCTGCCACTGTAGGATGCAAAACAGAAGGTTACACATTTGAGAGAAGGAAACTGACACAGAAAGCAAGGGGAGGGAGGGAGGGTGGCATGGCTTGCTGCAAGAAATGATCTCGAAGATCTACTGTTATAGAAAGTTCTTACGTAACTGTATGCTTTTCAGTGAGAATATCTCTTGCAGCAAGCCACACCTTTGGAATGAGTCCCCATCAGTTCTGACATCAGGAAAAGTCTGGGTGGTTGGAAGCAGTAGGCTCAAGAAAGGAGGCGCTGGAGCACAGCTAGGCCAAAACCTGCCCTTCCTCTGGAAGCAATGTCCAGACTGTAGTGTCTAGTGAAAGTGTGGACTGAAGCAGCTGCGCAAATCTCAGCAACTGACATTCCTGAAACAGGAAGCAGAAGTGGACACACCTCGAGTTGAGTGGCCACACACAGCACTAGAAAGTTCCTTACCGTACGTCCTATAACAAAATGTAATGCAGTTAACAAACCATTTGAACAAGTACTGCTTTGAAACTGAAACACCCTCTTACCCAGTGACAAAAAAAAAAAAAAAAAAAACAGCTGCGAGGACTTCTTAATGTCTTTCCTACGGTGGACATAATTCCTGAGAATTCTATGTCCATCTAGAATATGAAACAATGCTTCCATTGGTTTGGCATGCTTTGGAAAATAAACTGGCAAGTGGATGGATTGATTTAAAGTAAACTCAGACACACTACCTTAGGTAGGAACTTTGGATTCCTATGCAAAGACACCCTGTTTTTGTGAAAATTCAAATAAGGAGGCTCACACCTGAGAGCCTGAAGCTCATAAATCCTCTGAACAGAAGTAATGGCAACTGAAAAAAAAACTCTTTCCATGACAGAAAGCGTAGCTCGTAAGATGAAGTGGACTCAAATGGAGCCAAAGTAAGCTTTTCTAACACAAAATTCGGATCCAAAGGTGGGGCTGGATTGCGAATTGGTGGCTTAAAATGAAGGATGCCCCTCAAGAATGTACAGGAGCTGGCCTGGTGGTGCTGAGGGTTGAGGCACTGGAGGCCACACCTCGCGCTACGGGTTCGGGAATGACCTTGGGTTGTTGGGGGCAGCGCAGGATCAAGCACCTAATGGCAGCTCTTCTCTCCTTGGGTGTTTGTCACCTCCCCCCGTAGTTCTGCTGCCACCCGGTGCAGGTCTGGTGGCAGCGCAGGTGGGAGGGGCTGGCAAGTGAGGAGGGCATCTTGGGAACGCAGTGCGCACGTGCACGTCCGGGACTGGGGGGTGGGCGCAAAAGGGAAAAAATACATAATAAAAAAGGAATGCACAGGACACATCCAGCTGTGCCACTGTATGGCAACTGAAAGGCTGAAATGACCGACAGATGCACCTTAATTGAAGAGTATTTCAACCCGGTATCGAAGAGGAAGTGCAGGTACTACAGAATCTGATTCGCTGGACAGGTGAAGGGCACCAGATGATGAGAGGCATCTCTCAGAGCAAAGCACCTCAACTTCATGGCATAAGTGGCCCTGGTAGAGGGTTTTCTAGTGGCCACCATCAACCAGCTTCTGAGAAACTCCCGCCTTGCAATAGCTACGTCTTTAGGAGCCATGCATGAAGGTGAAGACACTCGAGGTCCGGATGGACCAGAGGGCCATGCTCCTGTGTTAGCAAGCCGGGGCAGAGGTACAGGGGATTCCACTGCCAGCTGCTGCAGTAAGGGGAGCTAGATCTGAAGAGGCCAGAAGGGAGCCACGGGGATCAAAATGGCTCCTTCTATCTCAAACTTGATTAGAACCCTGTGAATCAGAGGAAAGGGAGGAAAGGCATAGAGAAACCTCCCTTTCCAAGAGAGGAAGAACGCGTTTCACCAGAAAATTCCAGGCCCTGGATCAAGCGAGCAGAAACACAACAGTTTTACGTTGAGCGAGGACATAAAAAGGTCCAACTCTGGAGAAACCCACCTGTCGAATAGGTCCTCTACAACTGAGGTCAGAAGCTCCCATTCATGCACCTGAGACTGGGAGCAGCTAAGCCTGTCTGCGATGATGTTTTGGATGCCTGGAACATAGACAGTCAACAGTTCTAGGCTATATTCTACAGGCCAGTACAAATCCCTCATCGCTTTCCAACACACAGCATATGAGTGGGATTCTCCTTGTTTCTTGATGTAGTGGACCACACTGATGTTGTCTGTCTACACCAGTAGATGGCCCGGGGACAGATGGGTATGCAAGGCCTGGACAGCGTATGGAATGGCCCTCATCTCTAGAACACTGATGTGGAGGGTGGCCTCCACTACAGACCATGTCCCGTGAGTCTGATATGGTCATTTGGCTCTATTATAAATATCTCTGTATGCACTGTATACCATTTGACCCAGAGCTAACCAAGTCCATCTTGTAAATGAGCTTGCTCAACGATGTTCGCCTGGATAAATAAAGATTTTGATTGACTGATTGATAGATGAGCTCCCCAGCCTAATCCCAAGGCATCTGTGGAAGGGAAGGAATGAGGAAGGGAACCCCTCTCAACAGGTTGCTGGGTTCCATCCGACATACAGTAACCCCTACACTATAGCGAACCCCACTATAGCAAATTCTTGGGTATAACGAATGCTCGACGTGGCTCCCAATGTTTCAACTGTAGTCGAAGAGTCATGTGGGCGGATGATTAAACACGATGACATTTGTATTACAAAAATTTTTTTTTTTCCTATTACAGTACTGAAACCTTTCTTTCCCCACTGCTGACCCAACCACCTGCCAGCCTTCCTGCTTGCTAGTTTGGCTCTCTCAGTCTCCCGCTCACAACAGATTTCAAGATTTCCTCTCACTGTTGCTCTGCACTCGCTGGTTCCTCTCCTGCTTGCTCTGCACTCATTCACTGCTCTTAGTAAACTGAACAACAGTGGCCAGAAATAAAAACAACAACAGAATAAACTAGCCCCAGTTGCTACAACCGCATTTGATAAACTCGACCTCCAAAACCAGAAGCCAATGTGTGTTCACGGTTTGTGAGTGAAGGAGCAAGAGGGTAAGTGGTGTTAAATCAAAATACAGTAATTGAACATTCCTGAAAATAAGACCAGCAAGACAGCTGTATACTCCTCTCACAGTGACAACGTAGGAATCATTATTTTCCCTTGCTTTTGGAGTTGGTTGTTTCCTAGTAAGGTATTTTGCAATAGTCAGAGAAGCTGATATGTGGCCACGGTTTGTGAGGAAAGGAGCGAGAGGGCAGGTGGTGTGTTAATTAGTCGCAGTCTGTGGCAGTGCTAAATTAAAATACAGAAAAAATCTAAATGTGCTGTACCCACTAGTCACAGGTCTGTCTTTAAGCAGATACAGAATAGGTACAGTAAGTGTGTGGGCGACATATGGGTTGTCCCATAGAACTGAATTCTAGCGTTCTTTGTTGTAACGAATAGGGAGCTATAGCAAATGCAGGCTATGACTCCCAAACCATTCGTTATAGCAAGGGGTTACTGTTGCAGCACCTTCTTAACATAGAAACATAGAAGTTGACAGCAGATAAGGACCGTAAGGCCCATCCAGTCTGCCCATTTCTTTTTCTACCTTATAAATGTGCCATCGGCCTTTGCTCTGTCAGTGGCCTATCTATTCATAGTTATTTGTATTGCTCCCTTATGCCTATCCCATGCCTGTTTGAAGCCCTGCACTGTATTCATAGCCACCACTTCTTGTGGTAAGCCATTCCATGCATCCACCACCCTTTCTGTAAAAAGAATTTCACATTCCCCTTAATCGCCTCTCTAATCTCATGCTGTGTCCTCTTGTCCTGCTATTTTTCTTATATTTAAACATGTTAGACTCTTTCACCTTGTTTATGCCCTTAAGGTGTTTGAATGCCTCGATCATATCACCTCTCTCCTCCTTTGCTCAAGGGTATACATATTGAGCTCCGTTAATCTGTCCTCATAGTGTCTTCTGATGCAGTCCCTGCACCATTTGGTTGCCCTTCTCTGGACTGCCTCAATTTGGTTAATGTCCTTGTGAAGGTGTGGCTCCAATACTGCACGCAGTACTCCAGATGGGGCCTAACCAGTGTCTTGTACAGAGGATTAATACCTCCTCTTACGACTTGTGATACCCCTACTAATACACCAACACCACCCTAGCCTTGCCTACTGCTTTAGAGGTCTGCTTGGATGATTTCAGGTCATCAGTGATGATGATGCCAAGTCTCTTTCTTCCTTTGTGACTGCTAGCAACTCCCTCCCAGCCTATAGGTGGCTTCAGGTTTCTCTTCCCTATGTGCATGATTTTGCACTTTGCATTAAATCCCAGCTGCCACTCTTCTGACCATTCTGCTAGTTTATCCAGATCTCTTCTCATTCTGCCCACCCTATCTGGATCATCTACTCTGTTGCAGATCTTGGTGTCATCTGCAGACAAGCCTTACCCTCTAGTCCATCTGCAAGGTCACTAATGAAGATGTTGAAGAGGACTGGCCCCAGGACTGATCCCTGAGGTACCCCACTTGTGACTTGCATCTCTTCTGACTGTATACCATTTACCACCACTCTCTGTTTTCTGCCCGTCAACCAGTTTGCCACCAGCTGACCAACTTCTGACCACCCGAGCCTACCCAGCTTATTTATCAATCTTCTATGTGGAACAGTGTCAAAAGCTTTGCTGAAGTCAAGGTAGGCGACATCAACTGCTCCCCCTTGGTCCACCACTCTGGTTACCCAGTCAAAGAAATCTATGAGATTAGTCTGACAGGACCTTCCTTTTGTAAACCCATGCTGTCTTGGATCCTGTGCCCCTATGGATTCCAGGTGTTGCACTATCCTTTCCTTAAGGAGTGCCTCCATAATCTTAACCATAGAGGAGACTAGACTCTGCTGTTCCAGGTCATCGGTGCGTTGGTCCCACTGGACATTCAATGTCCACTGGGGAATCTGCATATCGGCAAAGGGTACAGTGACAAGGGCTGCAGCTGGCGGGCTCAGAAGCCTCAAAAAGGATCTGGCCGAGACATAGCTGCTGTTCTAAATCAGCTGGGCCAAAGCCATCTGGTGGTCCCTACAGTCCTGCAGCAAGAACACCAAGCCCAAGCTTTCCACAGAGGAAGAGGCCAGATGGAGAAGAATCCAGATTAATTTCATATTCAGTGCAGTAACTGCTCATTGTTGCTTTTATTTTAAACCTAGTTTGGTGTGCTTTTAGTGGTGTTATTTCTTTGCTGTCTTTACTTGGAATTGTTTTGGGGCTGCTGAAAATTTGAAACCTAATTTAGTGTGCCTTTAGTGGTGCTGTTATTTCTCTGCTGTCTTTACTTGGAACTGTTTTGGGGCTGCTGAAAATCTGAAACCTAGTTAAGTGTGCTTTTAGTGGTTGTCATCAAGACACAGGTCAGGAAGCATAGGAAAAACCAGGAGCAGTTGTAAAATTTGAAACAAGAGTTTTATTTGTACTAGCAGTTACATAAAAAAATAATATTGTTCAGTACAACTATTTACAAAAGCCCAAATAAACAGAACAAGTCCATCTGAGTTTTTCTTCAATCTCTGTCTCCATCTAACAGTACAGTTATGTAAGAACTTACCGTAACAGTAGATATTCAAGAGAGGCTCTTGCAGTAGGTAATTACATATAGGACTGAAGCTGGCAGGTGTCAGGACCTCACAGAAAAATTTCCAGCTAGCAGTCTCTGGTGGGGGACCGCCCCCATGTCAGGTGACCAATGTCAGTATAAAGGGGCGGTCCCCCATGCCCGTCTTCCAGTTCTTTCCCGCCAAAGGCCAAAAGGCAAGACGAGAGAGAGAAACAGGTATTTCCCATCCTGGAAAAGGAGCTGAAAAAGCTAAGGAGGATGGAGGGCGGGAAGGTATTACCTACTGCAAGAGCCTCTCTCGAAGATCTACTGTTACGGTAAGTTCTTACGTAACTGTACTATCTTAATTCGAGAGGGCTCTTGCAGTAGGTAATTACATATAGGACTGAGTCCCAAGCAGTCTGGAACAAAGAGAAGTTCACAGGAGGTGGAAACTACTCATATACAGATCCTCTGGCTGTTAAGGTCTTAGGAAAGAAGACCTTGCAGAATAGCCAACCCGAAGCCAGCTCTACAGCGAAAGGCAATGTCCAAACTGTAATGTTTCGTAAATGTATGGACAGAAGTCCAAGTTGAGACTGCACAGATGTCAGCCGCTGACACATTCTTGAAACAAGCAGCAGAGGCAACTACAACCCTAGTGGAGTGACCTCTGACTTGACCTGGCACGGTCTTGTGATTCTTCTCATAACAGAAAGTGATACAATGAGCCAACCATTTTGAAAGGCATTGTTTAGAAACAGCATTGCCCTCTCTTTTGCGAGTAAAAGAGAAACAGTTGATCAGTCTTTCTGAGATCCTTTGTCCTGTTGGCGTAGTATCTAAGAATCCGGTGAACATCCAAAGTATGTAAGAGGTACTCCCCTTGATTGGACTGTTGCATAAATAACGCAGGCAGTTCCATGGATTGATTCAGCGTAGATTCCGCTACCACCTTAGGGAGAAACTTACGGTTGGTATGCAGAGCCACACGTTCCTTGTGGAAAATCAAGTATGGGATTTTGCACATTAAGGCCTGAAACTCGAAAATTCATTGAGCGGAAGTAATGGCCACCAGGAAGAGGGTCTTCCAGGAAAGGAACTTCAGGTCAGTTAATGCTGCCGGCTCAAAATGAGGCAGGGTAAGCTTCTCGAGAATGAAATACAAGTCCCAAGGAGGGGCAGGTGCATGGATAGGGGGTCTCAAATGAAGAACCCCATTTAAGGAAAGTCTTAGCGACTTCCAGCTGTGCAAAAGATCTGTCCCCAAAAGGAACATGGTAAGCGTAAACAGCCACCATGTGAACCTTCGAAGAGGAATGACTGTGACCCAGGCCAAAGAGGTGACACATGTAATCCAGGAGCCTCCCCACAGGGCAGGAGAATGGCTCGAAAGCTCTGGAAGAGGCCCAAATGCAGAACCTTTTCCATTTTATGGCATAAGTAGAAAGAGTGGAGAGCTTTCTGGCCTCCACTAGACTCTCTGCCACCTGCGGCGAAACCCTGCACCAGGTTTGAACTAAGTCTGCAGGAGCCATGCATGCAGCTGAAGGGATTGGACTCCTGGATGGACCAGGGTCCCCTGATCCTGGGTCAACAAGAACTGCAATAGAGGAAGAGGAGGATCCTCTGAATACCGTTGCAGAAGAGAGAACCAAACTTGCCTGGGCCAGAACGGAGTGATGAGGATCATGCAAGCTCCTTCTGAACAGAGTTTGTGTAAGACCCTTGGAATCAATGGGATCAGGGGGAAGGCATAGACTAATCTGCCCTTCCAGTCTAGAGATAGAGCGTCTCTCCAAAAAACTCGGTGCCCTGGAGCAAGTGAGCAGAAGACGGGAAGTTCTGCGTTGAGAGGAGAGGCAATCAGGTCTACCTGAGGGGTGCCTCAGCGTAGGAAGACACTGTCTACTACCCCATGATTCAGTTCCCATTCGTGAACTTGGGAGGATAACTGGCTGAGATGGTCCACCACCGTGTTCTCGACCCCTGGAACATGAATCGCTGTGAGGTGAAGGCTGTGAAGTACTGCCCAATCCCAAACCTGCATCACTTCCCTACAAAGAGGGTAGGAATGAGTTCCTCCCTGTTTGTTGATGTACCATACTACGCACATGTTGTCGGTCTGGACAGCCAGATGACCGGAAAGCAGATACCGATGCAGAGCTTGTAAGGCATAAAGCATGGCCCTTAGCTCGAGCACGTTTGTGTGGAGAGTCTGCTAGAGTCTGGACCAAGAGCCCCGGGTCCACTGAGATCCCAAGTGGGCTCCCCAACTCTTGCCCGAGGAGTCCGCTGTCAGAGTTTGGGAGGGGGGAGAAAGACAGAAAGGAACTCCCCGGCAAAGATTCTCCTGAACCATCCACCACTGCAGGTCCTGAGCCATCAGAGAGGAGACCAGGATCTCCCGATCTAGGTCATCCACCAATTAATCCCATTGAGACCGAAGCGTCCACTGAGAAGATTCTCATGTGGAACCGACCACGAGGCACCGTCGGAATGGCAGCCGCCATGAGCCTGAGGAGGCGAAGGAGTGACCTGGCAGAGACCCGCCTGCAGCTGGACGACAGGTTGGCCTGAGCCTGAAGGGTGGCCACCCTGTTCGAGGGCAGGAAGGCCATGCCAGAGGTCATATCCAGGATCGCCTTGATAAACTGGAGTCTTTGGGATGGAATCAAATGGGACTTGGCCAGGTTGATGGTAATACCAAGCTGGTGAAAACCTGCAGGGTAAGGGAGAGGGAGCGCAGGAGGTCCTCCCTGGAAAGGGCCGCCAGGAGCCAGTCGTCCAGGTACAGGAAAACCTGAACTCCCTGGGTACACAGGTGGACCACTACCACAGAAAGCCATTTGGTAAATACTCTGGGAGAAAAAGAAAGGGCCCAAATGGGAGGGCCTTGAACTGGTAGTGGTCTCCCTGAAAAGAAAATCGAAGGTATTTCTGGTGGGATGGGCGGACAGGGATATGCAGATAGGCGTCCTGCATGTCCAGAGTGCACAGCCACTGTCCCAGCAGAAGGAGGGGCAGAAGGCCCTGCAGAAAGAGCATTCTGAACCTCTTGTGCTCCACGAACAAGTTCAGGGAGCTGAGGTCTAGAACAGGCCTCATATTGCCTGATTTCTTCAGAACCAAGAAGAAATGGGAATAGTACCCCGTTCTCTGGAGATGGGGAAGGACGGGTTACATAAAAACATAGAATTTGATGGCAGATAAGGACCACTTGGCCCACCCAGTCTGCCCATTACCCTACCTACTGGATAAGCTGCAGATCCTAGTTAACCAACAGCCTACTTCTTCCTACCCCCACCCCCCAGAATTGCCTTATGACTATCCCATGCATGCTTGAATTCCACCACTGATTTTGACTCCACAACCTCCTCCGGAAGGCCATTCCATGCATCCACAACCCTCTCTGTGAAAAAATACTTCCTTAAATTACCTCTGAGCCGCCCCCCATCTTCAAATTGTGCCCTCTTGTTCTTGCACACCTCTTTTTTTGAAAGATGCTACCCTCTTGGACTTTGTTGATTCCCTTGAGGTACTTGAAAGTTTCTATCATGTCCCCCCTCTCCCTCCTTTCCTCGAGGCTATACATATTAAGCTCCTTAAGTCTCTCTTCATATGTCTTCCGGTGCAGACCCTGCACCATTTTAGTTGCCCTCCTCTGGACAGCTTCCATCCTGTCTATGTCTTTGCGGAGATTGGGTCTCCAGAACTGCACACAGTACTCCAGATGGGGTCTCACCAGCTGTCTGTACAGAGGGATAATAACTTCCTGTTTTCCACTGGTGATGCCTCTCCCTATGCATCCCAGTATCCCCCAGCCCTCCTTGCTGCCCTCTCACATTGCTTGCCCACCTTTAGGTCATCTGATATGACTACCCCCAGGTCCCTTTCCATTTTTGTTGTTGTTAGTATCTCACCCCCCATTGTGTACTCTTCCCCTGGGTTTTTGTTTCCAGGTGCATTACCTTGCACTTCTTAGCATTGAATCTAAGCTGCCATACATCTGACCATTCCTCTAACCTTGCCAAGTCCCTTCTCATCCTTTCCACCCCACCCTGTGCATCAACTCTGTTGCAGATCTTAGTGTCATCTGCAAAGAGACATACTTTTCCTTCCAGTCCTTCTGCAATGTCGCTTATAAAGACATTGAAGAGGACCGGTTCTAATACTGAACCTTGCGGTACCCCACTAGTAACCCTCCTTTCTTCTGAGTGGACTCCATTTACTATTACTCTCTGTGTCCTATTCTCCAGCCAATTCTTTACCCAGGCTGTCATCTTGGGACCCACTCCCAGGCTGGCTAACTTGTATATTAATCTTTTGTGTGGGACTGTGTCAAATGCCTTGCTAAAGTCTAGGTAGGCCATGTCCACAGCCCCTCCCTGATCTACTACTTTGGTCACCCAGTCAAAGAAATCTATCAGATTCGTCTGGCATGACCTTCCGCCTGAATCCATGCTGCCTAGGGTCCTGTGCCCTCTGGCCTCTAGATACTAGACAATTCTTTCCTTCAAAGTGATTCCATCATTTTCCCTATCACTGAGGTTAAACTAACAGGTCTGTAGTTTCCTGCTTCTGCCTTGCTCCACTTTTGTGAAGGGAATCACATCTGCCCTCCTCCAGTCCTCAGTACCCCATCCTCCCATGATTTGTTAAAGGGTAGTCAGTGGTGTCACTAGTTCTACCCTTAGCTCTTTTAGAATTCTGGGATGAATCCCATCAGGCCCCATTGCTTTGTCTACCTTCAGTTTTAAGAGTTCTTTCAGAACTCTTTCTTCTATAAATGGGCTGGTATCAACTTCTGTATCCAGGCGTTACTACTGTTTGTTTTATGTACCTCCCCATCTTCATTTGTAAATACTGAGCAAAAATATTTGTTTAGTATCTCTGCCTTTTCACAGTTTCCCTTCCCTTTATTAAGCCTCACTATCCCTCCCTTGGTCTTCCTTTGCTCCCTGATGTACCTATAAAAGGTTTTATCCCCCTTCTTAACTGAGTTGGCTATCTTTTCCTCGGTTTGGGCCTTTGCTGTTCTGACTGCCTTCCCAGCCTCCTTTCACTTTAACTGGTTCTATCGCCGCCTTCAGAAGAAGGGCAGAGATTTCTTCCCGAATCAGAAGAAAGTGTTCCGGGGAGTAAGGCGACCTTGGAGTGGGTTTTTGGGGAGGTTTCTGAAGAAACTCTATTGAGTGTCCTTCCGCTATCAGCTGGAGCACCCAAATGTCGGAAGTGATCCTCTCCCAACCCGGCAGATACAGGGAGAACCTCCCTCCTACCAGTTCCTCTGGGAAGCTCAGAGGCTGCGGGGAAAGGAAAGGAGTATGTGGGCCTCCAAGAAATGCTGCCTCAGTCTGCAGGTGGCAGCACTGAATTTCAGGCATTGCTGGCACTTCTCCATGGGGTGATCCAGGCCCAGACAGAAGAGGCATTGGGAGTGTCCGTCCTTGTGTGGGAGTTGGGCGACGCCCGAGTCACACTTATTTTTGTGCTCGGAGGGAGTAGGGGACGATGTACACTGCACAAATCCTGACGAAAATTCGAAGAACTAGAAGAAAAATGGCGGTAAAACTACTGATGAACGACTGACGAAGCAGTGGAACTTAACCGCGAGGTGCTTTCACAAGCTAACGGCGGGAAAGAACTGGAAGGCGAGCGTGGGGGAACACCCCTTTATACTGACATCTGTTGACATCGGTCACCTGACATGGGGCAGTCCCCCACCAGAGACTGCTAGCTAGAAATTTTTCCGTGAGGTCCTGATGCCTGCCGGCTTCAGTCGTATATGTAATTACCTACTGCAAGAGCCCTCTCAAAGTAAGATCTGCATCTCGGCTCTCTTATAAGTCCTTCCAACCCCCCTTCTTAACAAACATCCAGTTTTTTCTAATTCGTTCTAGTATATTTCAGGCAGGTGCTGCAAGAACACAATGTCTCAGAACTGAGGCCCCTTTTTCACAGCTCTTCTGCAAAAAGCTTAAAAACTGCACTCAGGTAACCTCTCAAGTTTCCAATAGCTTTTTTCAATCATCTCAAACCACAATTATATACATTTCAAAAATGAACACTATATAATTTCTAAACAAAAGGGATCCCAATATCAGTTACATTTCCATACAATGATCTACATATATTTTTATATCAGCAGATATATAAGGGAAGAAAAGACAGACAGCAAGAGAGACTGAGGGACAGTGAGAGGCAGAGAATTGTGAGACTGTTACGGTGATCAAATCCTAGGTCTCACAGGAAAATTTGGTCGCGCAACGAGAGAGACAAGAGACAGGAAAGGAAATAACAGAACAGATCCTTGCATTCAACTCTTTCTCTAACAACTGGGACAGGGTCCTATTCCACCCTGTCACATACACCCCCCTCCTTAAGAGGGAACCTGTTTTACCAAACATGTTTCCAAAAGTTTCTATTAATTCTCTACTAATATTATCTTCTAACTTTCAGAAATTAAGCACATGTGCATTATCCTTTTTTTCTACAACAGTACAGCAAACAGTCAAGTTCAAACCCAAACATTTGTTTTTCGACCTTCAGAACCCTCAATTCCTGATCCATATTTTGACAGAAAATCAGCACTGCTATTCTCTTTACCAGATTTGTGTGTCACATTGAATTTAAATGGCTGTAGTGCCAGGTATTACCTTGTTATTCTGGAATTGTTATCTTCACTTGGTTAAGCCAACAGAGAGGACTGTTATGTGTTATAAGTACAAAGTCAATTCCTAGCAAATAAAACTTAAGAGACTCCATGGCCCACTTTGCTGCTTGACATTCCTTTTCAAGAGTTTGTTTTCTCTCTGTCATGCAACTTCCTACTTATGTACAAAATAGGATGTTCCGTCCCATCTATATTTTGACTTAGGACTGCACCTAGCCTAGGCCTACCTCTGATACATCCGTTTGTAACAAAACTGGTTTCTCAATGTCTGGGCTTCTTAAAGCAGGGGCTGAACATAATGCAGCCTTAATGGCCTGAAAAGCTTCATCACACTCTGGGGTCCATTTCACATTATTTGGGTACCATTTTTTCATAAGTTCAGTGAGGGAAGTGGCTAACTCAGCAAAGTTGGGAACAAATCTCCGATAATAACTAGTCAGTCCTAAAAATGACTTGATATGTTTCTTTGTTTTAGAGGAGGAACGTAAAGGGGGGGTACTGTGGCTTAAGCTGGAAAGGAACACTGGGTCAGCCATCCACACAGGGGGTCTACAGACCACCAGCCCAGGAAGAAGAGGCAGATAGGGAGTTAATGCTAGCCATCCAAAGGATGGTGGACAAGGGGGAAGTGGTGCTGGTTGAAGACTTCAACATTCCAGATGTGGACTGCAGCCTCCCAGTAGCAGCATCAATCGGGAGAAGATTTATTCTGGACTCCTTCAAAGTGCCTTCCTTAAGCAACTGGTCATGGAACCAACTCGGCAGAAGGCAATACTGGACCTCATGCTCATAAACGGGGACACTGAGACAGGATAACAGTGGGGGAGCACCTAGGGAACAGTGACTACCAGTTACTGTGGTTTGAAATCAGAAAAGGAGCAGAAAAACACGTATCCTGGATTTTAGAAAGGCAGACTTTGTGAAAATGGGGACATGCTTGAAAGAGGCACTAATGGGAAAAGGAAGGGGGTCAGGGGTGGAGGAACAGTGGGCAATATATAAAACAGGGATTACAAGAGTAACAGAATTATACGTTAAGCAGGTTAGCAAAGGGAGGCCATTATGATTTTCCAAGGAGGTAGCGGAGAAAGTGAAAGCCAAAAAAAGTGCATTCAGGTAATACAAAAAGATGCAGGCAGAAGGAGATAGGGAGAAGTACCAGGAGAAGCAAAGGGAGGCAGGGAGGTCTGTAACGGAAGCCAAAGCTCAGACAGAAGAGCACATTGCAAAATCAGTGGGTAGAAGGGACAAAATCCTTTACAGATACATATGTAACCCCCGGACCCCTGCCTTTTAGCAAAAGGACAGGTGGCATGCTGTTGAAGCTGACAGCAGTACCTGGTGGGGACTGGGTTCGGGGAGGATGAGGTTACTTGGCACAGGGGGGCCTAGGTTTGGCTACTCTGCACAGGGGCACCCAAGTAAATCCGAACACAGGAAGCAATAACTGTAATGTCCAAAACCAGAAATGGGATTCTACAGTGTGGCTTTTATTCACATCCAAGCTGAACAAATAAAGCATAGACGGACCCCCATGGGGCTACATTCCTGGTAATGCAGATTAGAGACAACAAAACACTTCTTCACATTTCCAGCCCTCAGGCTCTGAACCCACCAGGCACATACCCGGACTTGCATGCAGCTTTGGGTACACAGTCCGACTTGTACACTACTTGGGTTTTCCCCACTGGCCAGCTCCCCACCGCCACTTGATCCATGGTCCATTTGGGAAATGAACCAATTATCCTGTTGTGGCTCCCCAAACCACCTTAGAGACTTCGACTCCTAGAGGGAATTTTCCTTCCAATCCCACGTCTGGGTACTTCCCTCATCACTGGCAAAGTGCATGAGGCAAAGTAGAAATCCACAGAGCAAATCCGTAGAGGTGGACCTGGTCACTAAAGATGGGGGGTCTCCCACCTCCAGCTCCCACAATCCATACCCGGCCATTTCTCTGGAAACTAAACATCTCTTTTACTGAAAGCTTGGCAATGTAGATTACTGGGTAGACGTATGTCACATCTCCTCTACATATCTTTTGACTTCCCATAAGTGCTGGACTTGAACATACTGTTACTTTTGGCTAAGCCTATTACTCTAGGCCTCCCACTACTTCAGTAGTCCAATCCCCACTATCACACAAGTCCCAGGGTGAAAAACATAGGCCCTTTAGGAAGAGCAGACACTCACCCTCCGGTTGCAGGTGCCCCACAGGCGATTCACAAGTCTTCTTGTTTCCCAAAAACTCTGGTACAAATAGGCAGCTTCTCCACTAGTAGCAGAACCAGGGGGGTTGCCCCTGGAATATGCAGGAAACCCTTTCCTGCCCCATCCCCGGAGGGAGGGGGCACTGAAACCCGAATCAGCGGTCTCCACCTCTTCAAACTATCTTCTGTGTCTCTCTTTTGGTGGAGACACACACCCTTTTTCCCTAGAAGTAGCCCTATGTCAGGGCTGAGGCTCCAAGAGCCTACACAGAGCTGCTGTGCTGCTCCCTCAGCAAGCTCCAAACTCCAACTGACCAACAGACTACTGTTCAAACCTCCCAACATTCTATTCCAACTCCCTGCTGCAGATTCCATTGGGGCTCATGCAGCTGCGACAGTTCTATGGTGATGTCATCGCTCAGTCTCAGCTGAGACTGAGAACAGAGTGAGACAGTGTGAAACCCATTTAACTGGAGTTTCACAAGCTGCCTTCCCTGCCTTCCACTAGGTCTTACTGGGATTCTAGTAACCCCGGGTAATAAGGGGGTTACACTCGCCCTTGAACATGAAAATGACTGTCCGCAGTCATTGTTTACCTGGCTTTAGGCCATCCCACCCTATGTGCTACCTGCGGAGGGGGGGTGATCAGGCCCCTTCCTACCATGTGCGAGCACAGGCAGGCAACACTAAGGGCCTAGAGGCCTTTAGCTGACATATCAGCCTCTACTCTATCCACTTACTATGGACACCTTGTGGCCCTGGTAGAACTGTCCAGAGCATAACCCTAATAGACCAGCACTGCGGTCCCTATGGCCATTCAGGACCACAGCCTGTCTATCCTCCCTAACCCTCTAGGGAAAATCTGTCTGCCTTTAGACTAATACCCAATAACAAAAACAACCCGGGACCTCCCTGACCTTAGGCAACCTGCAACCACACACCAAGAACCTAATACCACAGTATTATATCACATTACTGCCTCCTCCCTACCCCCACAACCACACCTGTGGAAGGAAAGGGTTAATATAGCAACAACAACAACAACCACCAACAGTACTTTAAATTACTACACACTAAAGTACTAATGAGGAACTCTGATGAGCTCCTCCTCCTCTTCTTGTCTTCTCTTCTATCTTCTCCAGGAACACCTGCAAGAAAAAGAAAGACAACACACACTCCTAATCTGCATACACAGTCTACCTAAACCCCTACCATCAAAACACTGAAGAATCCCAAAAAGATATTTTTTAGAAAAGGGTTGAAAACGGTATATACATTAGAAAACAACGACATTATTTACAATACACATTTGGGGGGATGGAGTGCCCTAAAAGTCCCAACTAGCGACCACAATGCCCGAAGGTTAGTCTAATGAAGAGTCTCTCCTGGGCCGAAGCCCGGTGAAGCACAGTTCTAACAGGCCAAAGTCCCAAAGGGGAGAGTCTTTGCGGACAGTTCACTCATTTTGGAGTCTGCTAGCGTAGGGTGTGTACTGCAATGTCATAAAGATAGAAAAGTTCAGACATACCAGCCCCTTGTAGAATGGAAATTCTGAACCGACCTGCACCTCTGACGAAGACTCTCCCTGGCAGCATTTCTTCCGATACAGTTGGGCGGACATCTTCCGGGAACTACAGGAGGGCACATCTGGGAACTGCTGGGTTGATGTCATCTCTGGAGATGGAACCTTAGAACAGGAACAAAAAAGAAAACAGCTGGTCCGACGTCATCCGATTACTAGGCGATGAATCAGGATACAGCTGGGCTGGTGACCTCTCTGTATCTGAAGTCATCTGGTGGGCCAGTCGATGGATTCTGGAAAGGCCAGTACACTGTAGAACTGATGAATGTGGGGCACCTGAGTCCTGGATGTCCATACTGGCGGATCAATAAAGGCACTTCACAGGCTGGTGTGGCAGTATTGACTACCACTGCTCGGCTTTCCATTTAGTAGGCACGGGCACATTTGCTGGGAGGTCCTTGCACTGAGGCCAATAGTACCGGGGGTCAGGAGCTTGAATTATTACCCCCGTCTGGGGGCACATAATTCACACAGTGGGAGATTTCACGTCCCTCTCCGTCCACTATTCGCACTCTGTCCATAAACAGTGTCCTGCCTCTCTTCCACTGGGTATACTTCTCATGAAACAGTCTGTTTTTTACATGCTTGTTTGCCCCAGGATGCACACCTTTCATTGCTTCGGCCCAGATCCAGGATTTCCTGCTGTTCTCAATCTCCTCCCAGACTTTCCGAGGAAAGGTAGGAAAGGTCATACCATAGATCTCATTTGTCTTTCTATGAACCAGTCTCTCCTCTTTACTTGCTTTGGTCAACCTGAGACCGCTGGCCTGGCTTGGGGGTGGCCAGTCCTGGTTCTGCCAGCTTCGCATCCTTAAAGAAATTAGAAACGGATCCCTGACTTCTTCTTCCTGCATAGCCAGGGCAGTGGCATCACCACTCTCTTCCATGCATTCCTCCCAGGCAAGATCTTGAGGCTGTGTACCTGTTCCTTTTTCACAAGGCCACATAGGTTCCCCCTCATCTTCCTCTTCACTGAGGATCTGAGCCCAGGAGTGAGCAGTCGTCCTCACTCCTGAGACTATCCACTCATCACTAGGCGCAGAGGTCGACACTTCCCACTCAAAGGCCTCCCGCATCTCATCTCCTCCTATGAGACTTGGGCTAGGCCTCCCCCTCCAGGGGTCTACTGATGCTTTATCCGAACTTTCCTTCTGGGATCCAGCATCCGAAACTTCAACTTTTGGTTCTGTCTCTAACTCTGCACCCTCTAGCTTTGTGCCACACTCCCCTGAGGGGCCTTCTTCTGCAGGCTCTGCCTGGTGCTGTGTGCTGCCAACTGCACATTCCTGAACCTCTTTCCATGTAGGAGCCAAACGAATTTGAGGCGCTTTATACAAGCCATATTTTTCTAGGCATCCAGCACAGTGAGGAATCATGAAGACGTCCCTTCCAGCTCTCAAGCATATTTGACACACATGCACTGGAAAACCAGGAATCGCCACATGAGGAGGCAGTTGTCCTCCATAGCACCACTTTTCAATGTCCCTCAGTCTATTTACTGCTGCTGTTACTGCAACCCGGGCATGATCCGGATAGCGAGCTGGTCCTGAGGCCATAACTGCAGAAAAACAAACAAAAGCTCACTGTAACTGAAAGTCCCACTTTACTGAACACTCCTTTAGTTTTAAAATGGCTCCTCTGCTGCTGTGTTTACTCTACTACCCCACCCTGTAATGGCAGCGGCAGCACTCCTGTGCATCAACATTCAGAAATTGGGTCAAGCCACTGCGCACCCGATTTACACACTACTGATAACTTTTGCTCAAACTGCACAAACTTGCACTGTTCTTGTTTTAAACACCTTTACTTGATTTTCCACAGACTTTTCACTTGCTGGAAACATTTATTTGACTCACAGTCCCTTAAAGCTTCAGGTTTTTAAGCACAGGATTGCCTGTAAAACTAGTGCTGCACATTTGGCTACAACTCACAGTCTCTCTCTCTCTGGCTTTAAACTTTAAACTGAGGCTGAACTCATTACTATGCACACAATCAATGGCTTAACAGACTTGCACTTGCTGGCAGGACTTGACACAGTCATTACTTGCAAAGTGACTACACTGCTGCACACATATTTTGCTGGCATAGGGCAGAAAATCACTGTTTGAGCAGTTTTCATGTTAGTACTTACTGTTATCATTAGCTGTTTGCTGCGATGGGGAAAAACGGCCTGCAGCCAGTTCTTGGAGGCCTCAGAACAGAAACGGGTGGGCAGTCCTACCGATCGTCTCCTCGACCACCACACTTGCAATTCAGACGATCGATTAGCGGGTTGAACCCGATTTTAAACAAACAAGTCTATTTTTAGAAGGTTTACAGCGTTTTTAACACTCCGCGACGCTCCTCCACAAGCCAGTACACGCACTCCACTCACACTCCCTCTCGAATGCTGAGGCAGTCACTGTAGAGCTGGCTGAGGGGCGGGACTGACTGCAGCCTCACCAATCACATGACGCCATGCAAATGAGCCTCTTCTTCCTCGCGAGTGCTCTTATCCTCACGGCGATCGTCAAGCAGGCAAATTTAAACTGCAGAATGCATTTTTTTTTCTCAACTGACTCCACGGTGGGATCCCATTTCTGCCATTTAACATAGCCATTACACTGCAAGTCTCTCAGTTCATTCAAAAAGCATTTCCAAAGTCCAGGGCACAATTTTCCTGTTGCTACCCCTAGTCTTCCACACTTTTCTTTACCACAGTTCATTTTAAAAGCAGGCAAAAACGCTGTAAACAATTTGATGCAGGACAAGGGCACACTCTTTGGCTTTACTGCTCCTTGGTAAACAGTTGGCAATTTTAAACAGCAGCATAAGATCCACAGCACACAGCAACACACTAGTTAAATTGCTTCAGCTTTTTTGGGCTACCCACTGCCAGATAGCCAAAACACTAGCCCCTTGCCCGAACACCTTCCTTCCCAGAATTAAAATCCAAAGCAGTGCCTCCATTTTTGTAACCCCTGGACCCCTGCCTTTTAGCAAAACGACAGGTGGCATGCTGTTGAAGCTGACAGCAGTACCTGGTGGGGACTGAGTTAGGGGAGGATGAGGTTACTCGGCACAGGGGGCCTAGGTTTGGCTACTCTGCACAGGGGCACCCAAGTAAATCCGAACACAGGAAGCAATAACTGTAATGTCCAAAACCAGGAATGGGATTCTACAGTGTGGCTTTTATTCACATCCAAGCTGAACAAACAAAGCATAGATGGACCCCCATGGGGCTACATTCCTGGTAATGCAGATTAGAGACAACAAAACACTTCTTCACATTTCCAGCCCTCAGGCTCTGAACCCACCAGGCACACAGCCCGGACTTGCACGCAGCTTACGGTACACAGCTCGACTTGTACACTACTTGGGTTTTCCCCACTGGCCCGGCTCCCCCGCCGGCCACTTGATCCACGGTCCATTTTGGGAAATGAACCAATTATCCTGTTGTGGCTCCCCAAACCACCTTAGAGACTTCGACTCCTAGAGGGAATTTTCCTTCCAATCCCATGTCTGGGTACTTCCCTCATCACTGGCCAAGTGCATGAGGCAAAGTAGAAATCCACAGAGCAAATCCGTAGAGGTGGACCTGGTCACTAAAGATGGGGGGGTCTCCCACCTCCAGCTCCCACAATCTATACCCGGCCATTTCTCTGGAAACTAAACATCTCTTTTACTGAAAGCTTGGCAATGTAGATTACTGGGTAGAAGTATGTCACATCTCCTCTACATATCTTTTGACGTCCCATAAGTGCTGCACTTGAACATACTGTTACTTTTGGCTAAGCCTATTACTCTAGGCCTCCCACTATTTCAGTAGTCCAATCCCCACTATCACACAAGTCCCAGGGTGAAAAACATAGGCCCTTTAGGAAGAGCAGACACTCACCCTCAGGTTGCAGGTGCCCCACAGGCGATTTACAAATCTTCTTGTTTCCCAAAAACTCTGGAACAAATAGGTAGCTTCTCCACTAGTAGCAGAACCAGGGGTTGCCCCTGGAATATGCAGGAAACCCTTTCCTGCCCCCATCTCCGGAGGGAGGGGGCACTGAGACCCGAATCAGCAGTCTCCACCACTTCAAACTATCTTCTGTTTCCCTCTTTTGGTGGAGGCACACACCCTTTTTCCCTAGAAGCAGCCCTATGTCAGGGCTGAGGCTCCAAGAGCCTACACAGAGCTGCTGTGCTGCTCCCTCAGCAAGCTCCAAACTCCAACTGACCTACAGACTACTGTTCAAACCTCCCAACATTCTATTCCAACTCCCTGCTGCAGATTCCATTGTGGCTCATGCAGCTGCGACAGTTCTATGGTGATGTCATCCCTCAGTCTCAGCTGAGACTGAGAACAGAGTGAGACAGTGTGAAACCCATTTAACTGGAGTTTCACAAGCTGCCTTCCCTGCCTACCACTAGGTCTTACTGGGATTCTAGTAACCCCGGGTAACAAGGGGGTTACACATAAGTGAAAAAAGAAGGGAGGGATAGTGAGACTGAAGGGGGAGGACCGGGGCAGCGTGGAGGATTACAGTAAAGCTGACATACCGAACAGATATTTCTGCTTGGTCTTTACTGAGGAAGGGGAGAGTAATGGGCTTGAAGGGAGTACAAGGGGTGGGAAGGGTGCAGAAAGAAGGGAGGCAGTATAGCATAGTGGTTTAAGGCTCTGAGCTGCAAATCTGGAGACCTGGGTTTGAATCCCACAGCCCCAACTTGCATACTGTGTGACCCTGAGCAAGTCACTTAACTTCCCTGTGCTCCCAGGTTGCATCTGTAAACAAGCTTTCAGCTTAGTGTGTCTCACCTGGTTAAACAACTGGGAAAAAAAAAAAAAGAAATGGGCACAAGTCCCTTTACATGGGAAAGGGTCCTAAAGGAACTGGAAAGAATAAGAGTTGATAAAGCAATTGAGCCAGACGGGGTGCACCCCAGAGTCCTAAAGGAACTAAGAGAGGTGGCGGCTGAATCTCTGGCAATCCTGTTTAGCAGATCGCTGGAAACAAGGGAAGTACCCAAAGACTGGAGGACAGCAGATGTAGTCCTCTTATACAAAAGTGGGAACAAAGAGGAAGTGGGGTACTACAGACCAGTCAGCCTGACCTCGGTAGTGGGAAAGACCATGGAAGCACTACTGAAGGAGAGGCTGGTGGAACATCTGGTTGCCGACGAACTACAGGACCCAAGGCAGCATGGTTTCACTGAGGGGAGGTCATGCCAGACCAACCTCATTGAATTTTCTGAGTGGGTGACAAGGGAGGTGGATTGGGGAGGGCAGTGGACGTCTTATCAGCAAGGCCTTTGACACTGTGTTGCATAGAAGGTTATTAAACAAACTGGGGGATATGGGAGTGGGCAGGACAGTAGTGCGGTGGGTGGGTAATTGGCTGGGCGGCAGGACACAGAGGGTGGTGGTAAATGGCTGCCACTCCACAGAGGGAAGAGTGACCAGTGGAGTACCACAGGGATCAGTGCTGGGACCGGTCCTATTCAACCTCTTCATCAGTGACATTGCCCAGGACCTAGAAGGCAGAATTTCCTTGTCCGCCGATGACACGAAGCTCTGTAACAGAGTGGACATGCCAGAGGGTGTGGACAAAAGGAGGAGGGACCTGCAGTGCTTGAAGAATGGTCGAAGGTTTGACAGTTGAAATTCAATGCAAAGAAGTGCAAAATGATGCATATAGGGCACAAAAACCCTGGAACAACATATCAATTGGGGGATGGAGGATATAGCATGCACCAAGCAGGAAAGGGACCTTGGGGTTATCTCTGATGACCTCAAGGTAGGGAAACAGTTTGACAAGGTAGCAGGTAAAGCAAATAGGATGCTAGGATGCATTGCTAGAGGCATCACCAGCAGGAAAAGGGAGGTAATAATTCCACTATACAAGACAATAGTGAGGCCTCACCTGGAGTACAGTGTACAGTTCTGGAGACCTTACCTACGTAAGGACACAGACAGGGTGGAGAAGGTTCAGAGGAGGGCAACAAAGATGGTGCATGGATTGCATCACAAGTCCTATGAGGACAGGCTGAAGGATTTTGAATATGTACTCAATGGAGGAGCGGAGGGAGAGAGGGGATATGATAGAGACATACAAGTACCTTACAGGGAGGAACAGGGTGCAGGAATACACTATTTTCCAGCAAAAAAGATGTTTCAGGACTAGAGGACATAAGATGAAGTTGGAAGGAGGGCGATTCAGAGGAAACGTGAGGAAGAATTTCTTCACAGAAAGGGTGGTGGACAAGTGGAACACCCTGCTAGCCAGAGGAAGTGGTGGGGGCTGAAACAATCACGGGATTTAAGCATGCATGGCCAGACATAAGGGAATCCTGGCAGTCAGAGGTAAGGGGCAACAGACTTCTAGAAAAACATAAAGGGAACTTATAAGCTCAAATGCGCAGACTGGGTGGGCCATAAGCTTTTATCTGCTGACAGTATCTATGTATCTATGTTTCTAGTGCTGCCCCTATACATTGGAGGCAGTAGCAAGGGACTAAGACTGACTTGGGCAGATTGTACCTAGATTCCTAGGGCATGGAACAACCACTTGGACCTCTCTAGGGTCTGGAGCAGTTGCTCCCTGGACTGTGCTTTGCTCAATCAGTCATCCAGGTAAGGGAAGATGTATAGCACCTCTCTCCAGAGGGAGCACTGCTATCACTGCCAAGCATCTGGTAAAGACCCGAGGCGCAGAAGTACAAACCAAAGGGCAAGGCTCAGAACCGGCAGTGCTCCCCCTGGAAATGGAATCTGAGGTACTGCCAGTGGGGAGCACACACCGTGATATGCAGGTATGTATCTTGCATGTTGAAGGAGCATATCTAGTCTTCCTTGTCCAGCCGTGGCAGCAGGCCACGTAAGTGTGTCACCATCCTGAATTTTTAATATTGGATGTAAAAATGCAGGTTGCTTAGATCTAGGATGGGTCATGAATCCCCCGTGGATTTAGGGACTAGAAAAAAGTGGTAAGAGTGCCCCCTCCTGTTCCTCTGATCCTCGGGGACATGCTCTATGGCCCTTTTCTGCAGCAATGTGCCATGTTCCCTCCACAGCACTGGAAGGTGGCCTTAAGGGTAGTACGAGTGAAATGGAGGTTGATCTGGAGGCCCTCCAGAAGGCCTAGTGTATGATCTGGGGCTATAAGCTGCAGGATCCACGCAGCCATAGAGATCCCCCTCCACCTGTCCAGGTGGAGGGAGAAACGACTCCCTGCCACCGCCTCCTGTAGTGCTGGAGGGTGGGGGTCTGACAAGGAGTCATGCTGAAGTAACACCTGCAGCCAGGGCCATGCCACCTCCTCTGGCGGCCTCCCCAGTGGTGGAAGTAGGGGAGGCAGGGTTGTTGCTGCCCGAAACTTGTCCTGAGACCTGGTGCCCAGTTTAGGCTTGTGGTAAGCCCAGCGAAAGGGTGCCTCCTAGCCACCTTTTGGCTGGGTGTGGAATAAAGGGTGAACTGACCGCAGAGTCCTTCCCGAGGCCCGCAGGTCAGAAAGTATGAACAGCACAACTGGCCCAAAGAGCTTCTAGCCCTGAAGGGGGCATTCAGGGTAGACTGTTGTATATCAGTAGCAAACCCAGACACTCTGAGCCAAGAAGGCCTGCTGCAGCCCCGTGGGGCCAGCAGGAATACAGGGGTCCCTCTGAGGGGTCCAGTACCACATGACTGCTTTTCTGGCATGTCAGGGAACAGGCTTGATCAGTGCCAGGCAGCCAGATGCAGCCTCTAGAGGAGGGAGGGGAAAAGGCAGAGAAATGGGGAGAGCTAGTAACCCCTCCCAGGGTCTCCTAGGCATGCCTTGCTCCTAAGCAGCAAAACTCTCTGTAGTATGTAACTGCATCCTCTTAGATATGAAGCAGAGGATCGCAGCAGGGGGATCCTGGGTACCCAAAGGGGGGGGTCCCCACTCTTGGAGGAAAGGGTGGGGGTTGTCCTAATAGAAGGCTTCTAACCCCAAGCACATCCCCTCATCTGTCTGTGATGAAAGGAAGGATAATCCTGACCCGCACTGACAGGTTCTGTGGATCATGCGTAGGAGAATTAAGTTGGCAAAGCTCTGGAGGTTGAAAGCCATGGAGATGGAACAAGCGATGACACGGGGCACGGGCTAAGAGGTCCTGACATTAGTACACTTGGGGTGTAAGGTGCTGGATTGGCTCTGCAAAGGAGGAAAGTGCAATATTCTTGGGAGTAGTGCCATGCAGTATCAGTGGGGCTGACTAGAGCCCCTATGTTGATGTACTGCTGCCTGCCAGGATAAGGCTAACGCAATGCCTGGCTGGGCCAACCTGCTACAGGTTCTGCAAGCAGGAGGCAATGACAGCAACCCATAAGGCTTGGGAATGCTGTGATGTTGATGGAGAAAGCAAGGACCCCTACATTGACAGGCCTGGTAGGGGCCTCCTGCTACCACTGACCCGGTGTGTGATGAAGTCTGAGTTGAAGGAGGTGCAGAGGGTGGCCCACAATGCAGAGGGGCACCACATGGCAACGACAATGGGGGGGAACTAGAGCCATAGCATCGACAGGCCTAGGCTGGAGTAAGGAACCAGTGGAGGTGACAGCCCACAGCGACCTTGTAGAGAGGGAGGGCCTGAGGTGGGGAGTGGCAGCAGTGGCCTGCATGTACACAAGGCACCAGGCAGTGATGACATAAGGGACTGAAGCCCCGACATCAATGAGCCAATGCCGTCCATGAGAGCCAGTGGGGCATGTCACCTAGAGCTGATCCCACAGGACAGTAGTCTGGGCTGCATGAGGACTTTGACGGGGGGGGGGGGAGAGACAGGACCTGAGCACCGGCATCGATAGGGAGGCAACCGGCGAAAACGACCAGCGAAAATCACTGCAAGAACTGACCTGTGGGTCTGAGATTAGAGCTGCAGGACTAGTGATGTCATCTGTAGCCCCAATGTGGGAGGGCTATCACCGGTCGCAAACGAGTC